>JAQFVV010006208.1:5849083-8615204 GCA_028023455.1 Epiperipatus broadwayi | reverse complement strand
GAAGAAGAAGAAGAAGAAGAAGAAGAAGAAGAAGAAGAAGAAGAAGAAGAAGAAGAAGAAGAAGAAGAAGAAGAAGAAGAAGAAGAAGAAGAAGAAGAAGAAGAAGAAGAAGAAGAAGAAGAAGAAGAAGAAGAAGAAGAAGAAGAAGAAGAAGAAGAAGAAGAAGAAGAAGAAGAAGAAGAAGAAGAAGAAGAAGAAGAAGAAGAAGAAGAAGAAGAAGAAGAAGAAGAAGAAGAAGAAGAAGAAGAAGAAGAAGAAGAAGAAGAAGAAGAAGAAGAAGAAGAAGAAGAAGAAGAAGAAGAAGAAGAAGAAGAAGAAGAAGAAGAAGAAGAAGAAGAAGAAGAAGAAGAAGAAGAAGAAGAAGAAGAAGAAGAAGAAGAAGAAGAAGAAGAAGAAGAAGAAGAAGAAGAAGAAGAAGAAGAAGAAGAAGAAGAAGAAGAAGAAGAAGAAGAAGAAGAAGAAGAAGAAGAAGAAGAAGAAGAAGAAGAAGAAGAAGAAGAAGAAGAAGAAGAAGAAGAAGAAGAAGAAGAAGAAGAAGAAGAAGAAGAAGAAGAAGAAGAAGAAGAAGAAGAAGAAGAAGAAGAAGAAGAAGAAGAAGAAGAAGAAGAAGAAGAAGAAGAAGAAGAAGAAGAAGAAGAAGAAGAAGAAGAAGAAGAAGAAGAAGAAGAAGAAGAAGAAGAAGAAGAAGAAGAAGAAGAAGAAGAAGAAGAAGAAGAAGAAGAAGAAGAAGAAGAAGAAGAAGAAGAAGAAGAAGAAGAAGAAGAAGAAGAAGAAGAAGAAGAAGAAGAAGAAGAAGAAGAAGAAGAAGAAGAAGAAGAAGAAGAAGAAGAAGAAGAAGAAGAAGAAGAAGAAGAAGAAGAAGAAGAAGAAGAAGAAGAAGAAGAAGAAGAAGAAGAAGAAGAAGAAGAAGAAGAAGAAGAAGAAGAAGAAGAAGAAGAAGAAGAAGAAGAAGAAGAAGAAGAAGAAGAAGAAGAAGAAGAAGAAGAAGAAGAAGAAGAAGAAGAAGAAGAAGAAGAAGAAGAAGAAGAAGAAGAAGAAGAAGAAGAAGAAGAAGAAGAAGAAGAAGAAGAAGAAGAAGAAGAAGAAGAAGAAGAAGAAGAAGAAGAAGAAGAAGAAGAAGAAGAAGAAGAAGAAGAAGAAGAAGAAGAAGAAGAAGAAGAAGAAGAAGAAGAAGAAGAAGAAGAAGAAGAAGAAGAAGAAGAAGAAGAAGAAGAAGAAGAAGAAGAAGAAGAAGAAGAAGAAGAAGAAGAAGAAGAAGAAGAAGAAGAAGAAGAAGAAGAAGAAGAAGAAGAAGAAGAAGAAGAAGAAGAAGAAGAAGAAGAAGAAGAAGAAGAAGAAGAAGAAGAAGAAGAAGAAGAAGAAGAAGAAGAAGAAGAAGAAGAAGAAGAAGAAGAAGAAGAAGAAGAAGAAGAAGAAGAAGAAGAAGAAGAAGAAGAAGAAGAAGAAGAAGAAGAAGAAGAAGAAGAAGAAGAAGAAGAAGAAGAAGAAGAAGAAGAAGAAGAAGAAGAAGAAGAAGAAGAAGAAGAAGAAGAAGAAGAAGAAGAAGAAGAAGAAGAAGAAGAAGAAGAAGAAGAAGAAGAAGAAGAAGAAGAAGAAGAAGAAGAAGAAGAAGAAGAAGAAGAAGAAGAAGAAGAAGAAGAAGAAGAAGAAGAAGAAGAAGAAGAAGAAGAAGAAGAAGAAGAAGAAGAAGAAGAAGAAGAAGAAGAAGAAGAAGAAGAAGAAGAAGAAGAAGAAGAAGAAGAAGAAGAAGAAGAAGAAGAAGAAGAAGAAGAAGAAGAAGAAGAAGAAGAAGAAGAAGAAGAAGAAGAAGAAGAAGAAGAAGAAGAAGAAGAAGAAGAAGAAGAAGAAGAAGAAGAAGAAGAAGAAGAAGAAGAAGAAGAAGAAGAAGAAGAAGAAGAAGAAGAAGAAGAAGAAGAAGAAGAAGAAGAAGAAGAAGAAGAAGAAGAAGAAGAAGAAGAAGAAGAAGAAGAAGAAGAAGAAGAAGAAGAAGAAGAAGAAGAAGAAGAAGAAGAAGAAGAAGAAGAAGAAGAAGAAGAAGAAGAAGAAGAAGAAGAAGAAGAAGAAGAAGAAGAAGAAGAAGAAGAAGAAGAAGAAGAAGAAGAAGAAGAAGAAGAAGAAGAAGAAGAAGAAGAAGAAGATGAAGAAGAAGAAGAAGAAGAAGAAGAAGAAGAAGAAGAAGAAGAAGAAGAAGAAGAAGAAGAAGAAGAAGAAGAAGAAGAAGAAGAAGAAGAAGAAGAAGAAGAAGAAGAAGAAGAAGAAGAAGAAGAAGAAGAAGAAGAAGAAGAAGAAGAAGAAGAAGAAGAAGAAGAAGAAGAAGAAGAAGAAGAAGAAGAAGAAGAAGAAGAAGAAGAAGAAGAAGAAGAAGAAGAAGAAGAAGAAGAAGAAGAAGAAGAAGAAGAAGAAGAAGAAGAAGAAGAAGAAGAAGAAGAAGAAGAAGAAGAAGAAGAAGAAGAAGAAGAAGAAGAAGAAGAAGAAGAAGAAGAAGAAGAAGAAGAAGAAGAAGAAGAAGAAGAAGAAGAAGAAGAAGAAGAAGAAGAAGAAGAAGAAGAAGAAGAAGAAGAAGAAGAAGAAGAAGAAGAAGAAGAAGAAGAAGAAGAAGAAGAAGAAGAAGAAGAAGAAGAAGAAGAAGAAGAAGAAGAAGAAGAAGAAGAAGAAGAAGAAGAAGAAGAAGAAGAAGAAGAAGAAGAAGAAGAAGAAGAAGAAGAAGAAGAAGAAGAAGAAGAAGAAGAAGAAGAAGAAGAAGAAGAAGAAGAAGAAGAAGAAGAAGAAGAAGAAGAAGAAGAAGAAGAAGAAGAAGAAGAAGAAGAAGAAGAAGAAGAAGAAGAAGAAGAAGAAGAAGAAGAAGAAGAAGAAGAAGAAGAAGAAGAAGAAGAAGAAGAAGAAGAAGAAGAAGAAGAAGAAGAAGAAGAAGAAGAAGAAGAAGAAGAAGAAGAAGAAGAAGAAGAAGAAGAAGAAGAAGAAGAAGAAGAAGAAGAAGAAGAAGAAGAAGAAGAAGAAGAAGAAGAAGAAGAAGAAGAAGAAGAAGAAGAAGAAGAAGAAGAAGAAGAAGAAGAAGAAGATTATTATAATCTATAAAAAAAATTAAAGCATTATAACATATGTCTAACACACAGGGGTAAATATATGGTTACAATATATGTATATGCAATATATACATAACTGGAAAAAACAGTTGTTTAAAAAAAATTAATCATTTTATTTATTTAAATTTTGACAAATAAAAATGAGTTTTTTTAAATTTATAATTTATCATTTGAAATGACATTTATAAATTTGAAAAAGTTTCTTTTTTTTTTTAATTGTACATTTATAATTATTTTTTATCATATCTTTATTCATATGTTTTAGAAATAGTAACAACTCTCTCATATAGTAGTGTCATTTGTTGCAAACTATAGTAATCATTAGTTGTCAGAAGATTGTGCATTTAAATCCCTATCTAGTGCCAACTCATTCAATATCCTCAGACTTGTTTTAGCTTATTGTTGTCATCAGTGAGAAACCTTAGATTTGAGAATAATGTCCCTAGATGTTAGGATCTAATGCATCCCTCCAGCAAATAAATTTTACCAATTTAATCAACTATAAAGTAATATGCACAAACTGAAAACACAGTAATATTTTTAATCCAAGTTAAGTCATACAGATCTGAACCCAGTTCAGTATCTGTACATTTTGGTATCTTGGATGTTTTAGAAATGTGTGGTGGAATGGAAGTTTAAAATATATCTACATATGTATAATGAATTAAGTTTAAATATATCTAACATATATATAATTTCGAATTTCATGAGTATGGTGTCATTATATTGATACCAAGAACCCAGTGTGTCCCACAGTCAGTGCATCCATATCTGCACTCTATCTACAATCTTAAAAAAAAATGGCTGTGATATCTTTTATATTTCCTGTTTTTTCTCTCTTGCTTCAAAGAAATTCAACTTTGACCATAACCATGTCTTATTATTTGGTTAAGATCAAAGTTGAAATTCCTGGAGGCAAGACAGAAAGAAAAGGAAATATAAAGATATAGCAGCCTCTTTTTGAAAACTATGGATATAGTGTTGATATAGACATGGTCATTGTGGAAGCACTGAGCTTTTAAGATCCAGGCAATGACATTGTACTCATGAAATTAGGATATATATATTAAGTTAAATTATTCCACGTGTTTATGTCTAACTCACCTGAAATGTGAAATGGTTTTAATCCATGTGTGGTGAGGGAAGGTTGTGACTTTTGTATGTTACAATATAGTGGAAGTGAGATAAGGGATGCAATGATAAAAACCAAAAATTTGAAAACATTTTCTAAAAGAAAAAAAAAGATACAGAAATTGATACATATTATGCAAATGCAATGATTCTGTCCTCCATGGTTTATTAGTAAAAGTAGCAGAGTCCGAAGTAGAAACTTCTCAGATCAATTTCAGTTCTAATATTTCGGGTACTCAAATCTCTTATGGGTTCCTAAGAAATGAAACCATTCAATTATTATTATTTATTGGATGATTATAAATTTAAAATTATTATTATGCATTGAAATTTTAATATAGTGAGTAAAACATCATCACACGATTACCATTTCCAAACTCTTCAGATAGTAGTGACATCTAGTGTAAGCCATAGTAATTAAAGGATGCTAGATGGTTTGTGAATAAAATCCCTATCTAATGTCTACTCATCCAACATCCCTGGACTAGTTTCTAAACGAGGTTTAATTAACTAAATTAAGAACAGTTTATTCAGTCTAAACGCAAACTATTTAATAAATGAAGATAAACTTAAAAAATGGAGATAAAAAAATTAAAGAATTTTTGAAATACTGACAGTTAAAAATCAGCAAAAATATTATTAAATTAGTTTCTTTTTTGAGTTTATTAGTGTGGCAAATGTTGTAAAAAATAAAAACTGCATCTATTTAAATGAAAACTTATCATATTACTGATTACAATTTAATTAAGATTAAATGCCTGCAGATATTTTTTATCTTCAATATCTTATTTCACATATAAGATTAAATTGTAGTTTTATTTTCTATATGCTTCACTATAAATTTGCCATTAATAGTTTGATTGTTCGTTTATTTATAGTCATCAGTTCAACAAATATTATTTATTATTATTTCAGTTTATTAATAATATAAAGAGAGAGAGAGCAAAAGAAAGAGAGAGCGAGAGGGGGAGGGAGGGAGAAAGAGAGCAAAAGAGAGAGCGAGAGGGGCGAGGGAGAAAGAGAGAGCAAAAGAAAGAGAGAGCAAGAGGGGGAGGGAGGGAAAGAGAGAAAGAGACTATGTGCATGTGACATTAATTAAAGTATTTCATTCAAATTACTTTATTCAGTTAAGAACTGATTCCAAAACATTGAGCTCTGAGATTATTCCTTTGCTATTGCACTAAACCATACAGGGATGTTGCAGCTGCCCAGCAAACTAATGTGAAATTATGTTTTCATTCTCCAGAGATTCTGCCTGACTTGGAAGATATTAATCATGTCTACTGCTACTGGTGCAGTTATGATAGCTACTTTTTCTTAAGGTTATTTATCTTTTCTCTTTATTTTCCTCTCTTTCTTTTACTCCACACACCTTTTTTGACATATCTTTCGCAATCCTGCTACTTCAAAATCCACAACTAATTTTTTTAAATTCATCCAATAAATAAACTTTTTTGATTTATAATTTTAAATTTGCATTCTAGCCTTTTTTTTTTTTTTCCAAATTTCTATTCGTAAAACTTTTTAAATATTTTGTCTTTTCCCCCTAACTATTCATGTATTTTTCTTTTTTCATGTGTCAAAGCGTCAGCCAGGAAGCGAACTCGGGGCAACTGCTTGCAAGGCAGTTGTGCTAACCACTCGGCCACCAACGCTATTCATGTCTTTAGAGTTATCTCTAAATAAAATGTTACCTAAACCTTTTTTTTAAGTATATAATATCTTATGCTTATTAAAAACATATTTAACCATTGCAATTTTAACTCATTTTTTATACCCCCCTATGTCATTATTTCGGTTATTCAATTTCACACATATTAATGCATTCACATGACCATTTAGGACTTGCCATTTTATTGCAAATTAATTAAACAAAATAACTTTTATTTGTTTATATAAATCAATATTCGAATTAAATATGTGTAAGAGAACTAAAATAATATATTTTAGTCTAAAATACACACTATTTAGATATGCAGAAATGTGAAAATATTTGTAAAAAGGCAACAAAGCTGTCAAGCGTTAGTGGCCTAGTGGTTAGTATAGCTGCCTTCGAAGCAGCCGGTCCAGATTCGCTTCCCAGTCAATGCTTTGACATATAAAAAAAAGGCAACGAAGTAATTGTGATAAACATAGAATAAATTACTTCTAGATTATTCGCAATGAAGCGAAATTTTTCAGAAAGTTTGAAAATTTTTTTTAATAACTAATCAATAAAAAATTACAAATCGTATTAAAAGTAATTATAAGAGACTTGAACTCAGACTTTCAAGCTCCCTACATCTATCCAATCCAACCGATACATGACCACACACGTGAAAAAGATAAATGATCTCCAATATTCGTATTTTGTGCTGAACCAGGCATCTCCCACACATGCTCAGATTACATTAAAGATACAATATCTTCAAACTTTAACGAACAAGCTTCAATCTTCTCCACTCTCCAACTTTTCACTATCTATTTCATTGAAAATCAGGTTGAAATGCATCAACATAGGCTTTGAGCATTTTATCCTCAGATTTTCAATCAAATGGCTGGCTGAAGAGTTGGAGAATGGAGAAGATTGAAGCTTATCCATTAAAGTTTGAATATTTGTTATCTTAATATAAATCGAGCAGGGATTATATATGTGTGTGGGAGATGGTGATCTGGACCAATTGATGAGTGCTGGTTCAGCACGAAATACGTATATTGGAGATCATTTATCTTTTTCGCGTGTGTGGCCATTTGTATCAGCTGCGTAAAATGGATTGGATAAATGTAAGGAGCTCGAAAATCTGAATTCAAGTCTCTTATAATTACATTAAATTTAATATCGACAATATATATTTAAATATTAAATCTTATTAACTAAAAATAATAATAAAATGTTGCTTCATTACTGCATGTGATATTTTTGTTCCTGAAATTTACTCCCTATAAATAATAACTGAAACACACAGGCTTATTATATACCTGTGTCTATATATGTAATACATAGGGTATATGAGCACCACTCTCCACACTATCTCATAACACTGGTACACTTGAACACATATATGTTGAAAAGATAAATAATCACCAATATACATATTTCATGCTAAACCAGCAATCATCAGTTGGTCCAGATTACCATCTCTACACATATATGCTATAAGTGCTCAGATATATATTACGATAGCCAAATCTCATACTTTAATGGACAGGTTTCAGTCTACTCCACACTCCAACTCTTCAACCGTCCATCCAATTGAAAATCTGATGATGGAAAGCTCAAAGGCCACCCTGAGGCCAAGGTTCTTGTCACACCCATGTTGATCTAGAGTCAATCTGACCCCTCATGTACAGGATATAATCCATTTAATACATATACAAGGGATCGGCAGACATCTCTACTTATGTAATAACTGAAACACACAGGCTTATTATATACCTGTGTCTATATATGTAATATATAGGGTATATGAGCACAGATTTTCACACAACCCACCACTCTCCACCTTATAAATAATGTAATTTTTGTGCTAACAGCATTGGTGGCCTAGCGATTAGTGTAGCTGCCTTCCAAGCAGCCGGCCGGGTTTGCTTCCTGGTGAACGCTTTGACATATTAAAAAAAAAAAAACTCCATTATTTTTCAATTGCCAAGGAATCATGGTTCTGATGCAAACATTTTCTTCCGTTTAAAAAAAAAAAAATTGAAATAAAGTGCAATCTTTTTAATTTTCTGCTCTTTTTTTCCTTTGCATAAAAATAAATGTCGAAGTTTATTTCTTTTTTAGCAAGTAGTGTTTTTAAATTTTCTTACGATATTTAATATTTATTAAACGCACATTATTATATTAAGTAATATTTACTAAGGCTGTAACCTTATGAATAAGCGTCTGAAAAATTCGAAGGTAGGGACCTCTACAGGTCTTAGCCACAAGCTTACGCTCGCTGTAACCTTATGAATAAGCATCTAAAAAATTCGAAGGTAGGGACCTCTACAGGTCTTAGCCCCAAAGCTGAATAAGCGTCTGAAAAATTCGAAGGTAGGGACCTCTACAGGTCTTAGCCACAAGCTTATGCTCGCTGTAACCTTATGAATAAGCATCTAAAAAATTCGAAGATAGGGACCTCTACAGGTCTTAGCCCCAAAGCTGAATAAGCGTCTGAAAAATTCAAAGGTAGGGACCTCTACAGGTCTTAGCCACAAAGCTTGTGGCTAAGACCTGTAGAGGTCCCTACCTTCGAATTTTTTAGACGCTTATTCATAAGGTTACAGCCTTAGTAAATATTACTTAATATAATAATGTGCGTTTAATAAAAATTTATAATTACGATATTTAACACATTTTGTCAAATCCTACACTATAAGTGGTTACAAGTGAATGACTTTTAAATAAATAATTTTGTTTATACTCGTGTCTTTCATTTTTACTTTGGCTCATAGCATGTTATTCTTGTTATTGCTTTATTCATGTTGTAGTGTGGTATTTATTTTATTAAATAAACAAAGACGAATGTGGTGAACTTGTTATATCAACTTTTGGTGAATCACATCAGAACTTTATAAAAATACACCATTGATTTTTGAGTTGGAAGCTTTGAAAGATCATACTTTAAATTGATGCACAGAGTAAAATATCAATTAAAGATTTATTTCAACAAGTAATGTTTTGATTTTTTCAATATATATATAAAATTGAAGCGTGATTTTAAATATTTCCTTTGTATTGTAGTTATTTTTAAAATTAAAATCAAGATTGTTATGAATATTAAGTAGAAGTAGTTGTAATATAAAAATATATAATCACTATACTCATTATTAATCCTGATTTTTAAAAAATTATAATTAATTACTGAGATTAAAATTATATATATATATAAATCTCATGGAATGTGTGAATTATAAAATCTAAATCATACTTAACACTAACAACTACATTATATTTATATTGCTTATAACACTTCTTTAAGATATACTTCAATGCAAACAAATTTTCTTAAAAACTTCTTTATTTTCATTACCTCTATGCTCCTTTTCTGCTTTAATTAACTCTGATGAAGACTGCTGGACAGTCGAAACTATAAGGAAAATAAAGAAGTTTTTAAGAAAATTTTTTTGCATTGAAGTGTATATGAAAGAAGTGTTATAAGCAATATATATATGAAGATATGAAAAAAAGTGAAAGAGAATAATAAGAGAATATACATTATATTTTACATGTATACCTATGAATAATTAATATTAATTTGTTTTATCTATAATATTTAATAGTTTCATGGAACTATGATTTTTATGTATATATCATTTTGTTCTCCACCCCTCTGAAAAATAATGAATTAAGGTTCCACTATATATTAATATGCCAGATGTGTTCTTATATATTAAATAAAATACATTCATATGTTTATTTGTTCAGGAGATGTGACATTTGGGTGACAGATTGAACTTTAAACTAGATACCTTTGTCATTCACTGTGATAAACTGCACAGGACAGTAAGAATATTGACTAACGTAATTGATAAATTCTCTTATTAATTAAAAAGTAAAAAATGGCTACAATTTTCAACTAAGCTATAAAAGATTTTCCTGAAGCATTTTCTGGTGATGTACTGCTGATTATTGTTTTTGTTTTGCGTAAAGGGAAAGAGTGAAAATACTTGGTTAATGACCTGTAGTCATTTTATCAAACTTCATTTTGAAAGTTATAAACTATAAAAAAAATTTTTTTTAAAAACTCTATGAAAATTCCATGGTCCATTCTGTTTTTATAAGTATTCCTATTTTTTTTGTTTAGGAATAATTTTTTTTTCTATTCAATATTGACTCCCCCCCCCACAAAAACTGTAAATATTGACATCAATTATATATTATAATATGCATATATATAAATAGATAGTCTTATATATATATATAATGGTAAATAGTGGAATGACTTTCACGTAATAGAATTGTGAGTAACATATAAACCAGGGGTGGCCAAACTTTTAGACGTTGAGGTCATCATTTCTAGTGAAAGTGTGTGTACCTGAGGATGCTATTTTTGCCAGTTCAAAAACCAATTTCCAGAGTGTATACAATGTTTTGAATGCAACTTCTAAAAATTAAAACAGGCAAAACTCTCCATACAGTAGTGCCACTCGGTGCAAGCCAGAGTAATCAATGGATGCCAAAAGGCTTATACATAAAATCCCTATCTAGTGCCTACTCATCCAATATCCCCAGACTACTTTCTGGCTTGTGGCCTTCGTCAGTGAAAAGCCTTGAATCTGAGAGCATTGCATGTAGATCTTAGGCTCCTCACTGATGAAGGCCACAAGCCAAGAAACTAGACTGGGGATATTGAACACTAGATAGGGATTTTATGCACAAGCCTTCTGGAATCCATTGATTACTCTGGATTGCACTGAGTGGCACTACTGTATAAAGAGTTTTGCCTGTTTTAATGTTATGAGCAAGCCTAAGAAATGGTAATCATGTGATGTTTAGTGGGTTAACTTCTAAAGATCTTGGTTAAATAATTTATGTTTCAAAAAGTCACTTTGGTTTAATAATCAATGTTCAAAATATTCAACTTCTTTATCAGCTAATGATGAAAGAAAAATGCTCAATAATGGTTATCTTGGATGGTAATCAAGAGCATAAACCAATTTAAATATCTTGATAGCTTTATTAATAGAAAAGTGGACACAGACATTGAGATGCAGCACATGTCCTGCTGCCATTATTAACAAACTAAAAGATAGTACATTTCATCATAAAGAAATAACTGCAACTAAATTAGCTGTATATAATGCTGATATTTTGCTTAGATTATTGTATGGACGTATTGAGCACCTTACTGATGGAATATAAAAATATTAGAAAAGTTTTATTTAAGGATGCTCCTTAAATTTTAAAAATGCAATGGTAACTATGGAGTCTTAATTTTTATAATCACACTTCTGTAAAACTAATCAATACATTCTTCAATGTACTGGATGAGGCACTATAGAGTCTTAATTTTTATACTCACACTTTTGTACAACTAATCAATATGTTCTTCAATGTAATGGATGTCGTACTATGGGGTCTTAATTTTTATACTCACACTTTCGTAAAACAAATCAATATGTTCTTCAACATATGGGAGTGGTACTTTGGGGTCTTAAATTTTTATAATCATTAGATTAGGCATATAAAATAAATAAATAATGAAGGAATTCCTAGAAGAGTATTTTATGATAAATTGGGTATGCTTTTTTATGGGAGATCTAGTCCCTATCTATGTAACAAGTATTATCTCAAAGTCTTTCTCATAAAAAGGGAAATATTGATTGTTTCCATTATGAAGATATGTCAGGGAAGAGAATACATTGGAGGGCTACAATTAGACATAGTATAATAAATAATTCAGAAATACATAAATCATACTGAAGAAGTTAAAGATAACATAATAAAATATCAAGTAAAAAAAAGAAATGTACCAGCATGTTCTATTGGTGGACGTAGGTTGGTTGTATAGTCATGTAGTCATTCATTTCTAAAGCAGTTTTGTATTTTCTTTTTTATCGAGTTGGAATGATCATACTTGTTTACGAGTGGCTTCTATAAGTATAGATGTCATATATATAATGAAAGCATTTACGTACTTAATAAGCTATTAAAATTATATTACAAAATTGTCCCTTTTTTTGTTTAGGAATATTGTTCTTTTATTTTTTTTATAACTATTAGATAAGGAGTATTTTTTCTCTTTAACCTTAAATAATGTCGAATACTATATATTAAAATGTGTATATGCATATAGTTTTGTATATATAATGAAAATGTTTACGTACTTATGTTATTAATTTTTATTTTATTACTAGAGCTATCAGATATCCCATCTTGTTCAGTTCTTCGAATATGTCAAGTCTTTAAATTGCTGACACCGATATGTCTAGTGTTGACTTTCCCCACTTAACTGCTTCTTTATTTTATGAACTGAGTGACATTTCCAGATAAATAAAAGAAATGTCTGGTGTCGGTAATTTGTTTTCATTGTTCCTATTTCATTTGGTTTTTTTTTTTTTTTGACATATAATTAGTGCTAATATGATCATTAAGAGTTTATATATATATAATGTATTAACTTTACATATAATGATCAATGAATATTATTAGCGCAGTGTTCAAATATTTTGTATGGCGCTAGTGTGTGTGTGTGTGTGGCGGATGGGGGGAGTGCACTACCTTCTAAATAGATTAACTTTATATATATATATAATTGAGCATTCTATCATCAGATTTTCAATTGGATGGACGGTTGAAGAGTTGGACGGTGGAGTAGATTGAAGCCTGTCCATTAAAGTATGAAGATTGGCTATCTTAATATATATCTGAGCACTTATAGCATATATGTGTAGAGATGATAATCGGGACCAACTGATGATTGCTGGTTTAGCATGAAATACGTATATTGGTGATTATTTATCTTTTCAACATATATGTGTTCAAGTGTATCAGTGTTATGAGATAGAGTGGAGAGTGGTGGGTCATGTGAAAGTCTGTGCTCATATACCGTATTTATTACGTATATAGACACAGGTACATAATAAGCCTGTGTTTCAGTTATATATAATTATTGTAAATACAGTATTTAATAATTTAACTTAAAGTTGTTTTTCAAAGCAGTTATAAATACTTTTTTTTTTCAGAGTATTTATCAGAGATTAACTTCGAAAATAAAATAATGTTACTAATACATATGTGTTTGAATAAATACAAGTATAATTATGGGGGATTTGAACACAGACTTTCAAGCTCCCTTCAGCTAACCACTCTATCACATAACTGATATATATAATCATTCACTTGCGAAAAAGTTAAATGATCTCCAATATACGTATTTCGTGCCGAATCAGAACTTATCAGTTGGTCCAGATCGTCATCTCCCATATATAATCAGTGCTCAATTTATATTAAAATAGCAAATCTGCAAACTTTAATGGTCGAGCTTCAATCTCATCCACCTTCCAACTCTTCAGCCATCCATACCATTGAAAATCTGATAATAGAAAGCCACAAATCCCTTGTTGGTGCCAATATTATTGTCATGCTCGTTTTACCTTTTAAGTCATTCTGACCCCTCATGCATAGGAACTTGCTCTTTTAAATACACAGAAGAGGGATGGAGAAGATACATGTATGTGAAATAAAAAGAGTCATCCCACTTCGTTTTTTTTTTTTTTAATGCTGGTCTACCTTTCTGCCAAAATAACTTTGATATGACAGATCATTCAAACTCTAAGTTCTTATTCTTAAGGAAGATACGAGTGGCTCTATAATCAAGTGATTACATTTGAACGTTGCTGATTATAATTTGTAACCCCATTAACATAATTTTAGCACATTAAGTGTCTTGTACCATTTGACACAGTTGGTGGAACCTCGGACTTGGGACAGGAGGTTCCAGAACCGATTCTGGTTCCTACAGTTCTTCTACAAGTCTAGAACTATTTCACAAAATAATGAAGTTCCTTGCATTAAAAGCACAATATGAAAACAAATTTTGTTCATCACTAGTCAATCTTATCCATATTTATGTGTCAAAGCATCGGCCGGAAAGTGATCCTGGGACAACTGCTTTGTAAGGCAGCTGTGTTGACCACTCGGCCACCAACGCTTGACAATTATCCATATTTTATACATAAGAACCGAAAAGAAGGCAACAAATATCAAATCTAAAAATATAATGATGTAAATATCACTATTGTCATCACAGTGTAGTTAAGAATTTTTTTTTATCTCTTAATAAAAAGTAATTGTGGGCCCTGTTTAGACAGGATTCCTAAAGCAGTGCCACCCTTTGGATTTGGAAGCCAAGGCACAAGTATGGAGTGGGACCCCCAGTAAATAAAAAAGTGAATAAATAAAATAAAATATTTAAAGTTTTAATATAAGAAAGGAACATATACAACATTTGTTCTTATCTAAATAGTAAAACTTAACTTGTAACACATTAGTATAAAAAAAAAAAAAAATATGACTTTATTTTTCTTGTTTTAATTTCAGCAAAAAGTAAGCTTTAGCTTCGTGTGCAAAAACTTGCATCAAATTTCTGTCTCTCAGTCTACTTTATTAATGAGTAAAATATATATTATGTTATTGAATAAAATAAGATAGCTCAGTGTAGAGTCTAATAGACCCTGTGTCTCTAGGCATACACCCAGTTGACCAACCTTAAGGATGCTTCTGTCCTAAAGTTTGTCTATTTTGGTTATACAGTAACTATGGATTGACCATTATTATTATCAGTCAAGATGTTGGTTCCACTCATCATCCCAAACCTTTGGCTCTATTCTTTAAAGCCATTTATTAACTTTTTTTATTCCAAATCTCTTCCACATAATATCTATACTTTTTTTAACCAATACTTTATCTTTTTTTATATCTCCCTATGTATAATTTAATTTCGTTTTTTTAATTCCCAACACTTGAATTTTGTATGAACTTTTCAGTAGTTAAAGCCCTTCCATTATTTCTTTATTTATTTTAATAATTCAATTTCCTTTTTTTAGATAAAATCTCTAGTTTAATAAATGATTAGTAATAATCATTACGTGTTTATCAAAAAATGATAACGTAAAAGTTGGGAGTGGAGTAAATTGTCACTTGAAAATAAAAATGAGACAATTTGCTCTACATAAATACTCTTCATGTAATAAAGATATATATGAGAGATGGTAATCTGGCCCAACTGACAAGTGCTGGTTCAGCACAAAATGTAAATTGTCAATTTCTCTTCCACATTTTGTTTGATGGCTTCCATCAGAGTTGCCACTGTTCTACCATGAATTCTCATGATGACACACTTGTTGATCTTCCTGCATAAGCTATCAAACATCCACTGTTCCAGAAAAATTCATCCAGCTTGTTTTTTTTCTCCCTTTTATGCAAAAGGCTCTCATCAATTTCAATGATTTTCTTAGGGACTCCAATTTTATGTTTTTCTCTGCTAAATCAAGTTTTGTTTTCCCCCATTCTATGGATATTAATTTGCAAGCCCAGCTGTAAATAAATTGGATCACCATCAAAAATGGAATTCTAGAACCTACCAACAATGTTCCTTATGAAGGCTTATTTTCACATTACATCCTCAAACATTATAATACCATGGCTTTTCTGTTGACTGCCCTGATCCAAATATTCATTATTTTGTATTGTTTAAAAAAATTGTAGTATTAATCAGAAAATTGGAAAAAATAAATCGGCACTGAAGTAAAAAACACCTTGAGAAGAACTTATCCGAACGAAATCTGGACAATAAATGAAAGTGTAAATTTATCACATTATTGGATGAGATTGGATGAAATTGCAGGGCTTATGTGATGGGATCACAAGGTTAGACATCACAAATGTGAAAAGGCATACCATCTCTCCTATATTGCAAGACTAATACTTAAGCACCATGTTTTTTTTTATTTGGAACTTTTGTTTTTTGTTGCATTTTTTGTCTTGTAATCACACAAATTGTACTGGACACCTTTTTTTATATGACTGTGTTCTTTCATGCCTTTTAAAATTCATTTTTATAGAAGTTTCATAATCATACATTCCACAATGAAAATTTTGCTCTCCTGCAAGAAAATATTTAAGTTTTAGTGAATTTTAAAATAACGTCAACAGATATTCTAGTTTTTTTTTTATTCTGTTTCTAGGATTATTATCGTTACATTCCAAACTAATTTATCACAATTTATTATTTTTATAGTATTTGTTTTGAACATAGTTTAGTAATATTTCTGTGATTTTTTATTATTTCTAAATATATTTTGTGGCTATTTATGGTATCATAATAATTAAGTATAAGAATGACCGACTTTAATATCATAGTTAGATATAGTATTATTCATCTGCTAGTATTACTTCATTTTGTAATGAAATGAATGATTTTTGGGAGATTTATATATGACTGTTCTTTAATGATTATCTACAAACCCATTTAGCCTTGAGCATTATTACACTTATTATTTAAGTAATGTTTTGGGTGCAATTTGAAAATGATAATTGCAATTTGTAATGTTATAATTGACCATTCATTAATCTGCATTCGGAACGGGTTATATTTACCTGTTTAAGGAGGTTTATTTAACCTTTTTTCCATCAATAATTTTAATTTCTGTGATCAAGTTGCAATATTTAATATGTATAAATATATTAGACCATTAATAAAGGTGGGATTCCACCTTTATTGTTAAAAGTAGGTTGCCTTGACAACAGTTTGAAATTGTTTATTGTTATTGATATTGGAATTGTCTAAGTGCTGACTGGTTTTTAATGATTACTTATAAACCCATTTAGCCTTGATAACTATTACACTTATTATTTAAATAATACTTTAGGTGAAATGTGAAATTTATAATTGCAGTTTATAATGTTATAATTGACTATTTATTAGTCTATATTCAGAATAGATATTTACCTATTTAAAAAGGTTTATTTATACTTCTTTGCATCAATAAATTCAATCTCTGTGATCAAGTTGCAATCTTTAGTGTCTATATAATTATATTAGACCATTAATAAAAATCGAATCCCACCATTATTTATGGTCCAATATATTTATACAGACATTAAAGATTGCAACTTGACCACAGAGATTGAATTCATTGATGCAAAGAAGTATAAATAAACCTCTTTAAACAAGTAAATATAACCTATTCTGAATATAGGCTAATAAATGGTCACTTATAACATTACAAACTGCAATTATAATTTTCAAATTGCACCTGAAGTATTACTTAAATAATAAGTGCATTACAGAGAGCTAAGCTCTTAATTGATAAGTGCGGTAAGAGAAAATATTTAAAATCTTTATCCAAAATACTCTTATCCCCAGACCAATTGGTTTCGAGCTTATAGCTCATCTCAGTGATGAGCTAGAATATTCAGACACTAGTATTTTGAATAGAGTATTTTATATAGAGATTTTAAATATTTTCTCTTACCGCACCGCACTTATCAATTAAGAGCTTGTTTTAGGTATCTCTCTGTAATGCATTATTGTAAATACAAACTTATAAAAGCAATGTCACGTTATATATGACTTGCTTTATTGATAATTAAATAATAAATGTAATAATGCTCAAAAGGAGGAGAGGTGAGAGACTTTCAAGGTTTAGGTTAATGTGGAATGAACTAAATACTTCAGTTTATTAAAATATAATTTAAATTATAAATGGATTTTATTTTAACTCAAATATGTTTTTAAATAAACATCACATGATCACCATTTCTTAATACGCATACAGAGTTTTGCCTGTTTTAATGTTATTAAACGGATAATTAATATTTGAACATTTCTACAGTATTAAAATTATTTACTCCACATACATCTTATTAATTTATAATATTATTTAACTTTTTAAGAGTTTCCTTATAAAATTCATTACCAGATACTATGTATATAAAGACGTGACTAAACAATAAATAAATGAATGTAATAATTCAATTACTAATGATCAGAGAAAATCAGTTTAATCAACAAAAATGGAATTTTTTTAATATAAACAATTTGAAATATATATATAAAATTAAAAAGTAAATAAAATTTTTCTTGTCATATAGCTTGTGCTTGAATTGATTACTATTTATCTATTATACTTGTTATATTATTTTATAGATATATCTATCATGTGATGTATATAATAAACTAAGAAAACTTAAAAAGAGTTATATTAGCCCAAATATTGAAAATAAATACATAAAAATATATTTTGCAAAACTTAATTAGCGTACATGAGGGGTCAGAATGACCAAATTGTCAACATGGGTAGGATGACAACCTTGGCATTAACGAGGGCTTTGAACTTTCCATCATCAGATTTTCAATGAAGTGGATGAGTAAAGAGAGGTGGATTAGAGTAGTTTGAAGCCTGTCCATTAAAATATAAAGAGCACTGATTGTATATATGTTTGAAGATAATAACCTGGACCAACTAGTGATTGCTGGTTTAGCATGAAATTTGCATAATGGTGATTAATTTATCTTTGCAACATGTGTATGATCAGGTGGGTCAACAATATGAGATGGCATGGAGAGCTGAGGGTTATGTGAAAGTCTGAGTTCGAATCCCTTATATATTACATTATATATGTGCAGGTGTGTGATGCCTGTGTATTTCAACATGTGTATGATCAGGTGGGTCAGCAATGTGAGATGGCATGGAGAGCTGAGGGTCGTGTGAAAGTCTGAGTTTGAATCCCTTATATATTAAATTATATATGTGAGGTGTGTGTTGCCTGTGTAGTGTATTAATTTATCAAAATTAAAGTAAACTTATTAATTTAACATTTCATCAAATATTATGTTATAAATGTTTATTAAGTTTACAAACTTTCATTAACATCATCCATAAATATTTATATAAGATAACTTTTTTTTTTTTTTAAAGTGAATGAAGAACTAACACAAACATACTTTTATTTAAACAAACTAAAATTATTATTAATAAATACATTGTTTATCTTTAACATTTCTTTTTGGTAGTGATATAATTTTTTGTATGCTAAACAAACACATGCATTCTCAAAACGTAAAGAATTTATAAAAAAAAAAATATATTACTTGTCAAGCGTTGTTAGCCGAGAGATAATCGCAGCCGTCTTGCAAGCAAGTAGTTGGTTGCAGACGGTTGTGGGTTCGCGTCCCGGCCGATGCTATGACATATGAATATATGTATTACTTGTTGAACTTTGGTTGTCTACTCCCAAGAGAAATGCCTATCAAATTGCATACAGCTCTATTAAAAAACAATATTTATTATGTATAGCAAAATTTTATGATCCGCTAATACATTTTATATAAACATACACATGCGCAAAAAATAATAATTTATAGTTCAAAATCTTCTAATATATTTTGCTAAAAATATCACCACATGTTCTGTTGTGTGGTTAGACATTATATATCATCATCATCATCATCATCATCAACCATTATCAATCCACTGCAGCATGAAGGTCTCTCCAAGTTCAATCCATCTTTTCCTATCTTTAGCTTCTCTTCTCCACATCACCCCTGCACACTTTCTTATTTCATCTATCCATCTCACATGTGGTCTCTTTCTGGGTCTTTTACAATCTCTTGGAATCCGGTTTAAAATTTCAATTGTCCATCTATTATCATCTCTTCTAAGAATATGTCCAGCCCAACTCCAGTCTTTTAATTTTTTCAATGAGGTCAGTAACACCTGGTTGTTTTCTTACCCATACATTACGTTTTCGATCCCTTCTTGTTACTCCCAACATGAATCTCTCCATACTTCTTTGAGTGATCTGAAGTCTCTGTATCGCTCTTCTATTAAACATTATATATAATCCATATTTATTCCGACTTATTAGCATTTCATTAAAATATATTTATTTTGAATACTTGTTCTACTTTTAATAAAGTACTCCATAGTTAACATTTTACAGCATTTAATACTATTTTATTTATATAGTATCAATAGCAGTTTAAAAAACTTCTCCATACAGTAGTGCCACCCTATGCCAACCAGAGTAATCACTGGAAGCCAGAAGGCACAGAGTGGCACTACCATATGGAGAATTTTGCCTGTTTAATAATAGTTATGTGCTAGCATAAGAGATTGTGATCATGTGATGTTTAGTGGTTTAATATCAATAGCAGTTGTTGATTTCTACCAAATATTTTTTCAACATTTATCGCAACACTTGATTCTAATATGTTGATATGGTTTTTATTTGATGTTATATGTAGATTCTCAAAAGACTTGAAGTTTTTTGAACAGATGTTTTCTGAGTTTAGCCCATAATACACCTTTACCTCGCTTAGCGATGGCAATTGGTCCTCCAAAACTCATCATTAAGCAAGAATATCGTATACAGGATACATATTTATAATGGGGGTCTATGGGAAAAAAATTGGTCGGTTCCAGTCGACTACGTAAAATATCCACATTGGTTTTCAAGCTCAAAAATTTTCTTGATTTTTTTCATGGCAATGATGACTAAATACGCTATCTAAAAGAAAAGTTTTATATCACTAAGAAAAAAAAGCATATTGTCATTGTTTAAAAAGTACAGTACAGCAAAAAGAAAGAGAAAGTGAAACTAAATTTGAATTTAAGAGTTTTTATATTCTTCTGTAGAAGTTTTTCATCGTAATGAAAAAAAAATCCATACTGAAGTGCATTTTTTTAACATTTGTATTACAGTACTGTACAATTATGTTTATTAATTATGTGAAATTATTCAAATTAAAAAACAATGTTTAATTATAAATTATTTAATTGAACATAAAGACTTAGTACTAGTCAACTTTAGAAAAAAAATCAACTTATTTTAAAAGAATTTTCTAAAACATACGCTAAGTTTATTTTTCTTATTGTATATTTTTACTAATGTAATAGTGACTCCTCCCCTCCCTGTTCATGTAGAAAAATTATTCATTAACACTTATTTTAAATGCAATCTGTTTTTCATTTTAAATTTTTTTCTAATTCAACATTCTCACTTTAAAATGTTGTTTTTCTTTTGATTTGAAACCACTTGGTGTATGTAATTAAGGAACATACACACACAATTTAATATTAGCATTTAGTGTTTTCCTGAAAGTTTGTAATGATGGTATTTTAGTTGTACTGTTTTCATCATCTAATATAAGTGTTGAATGTCTAGAAAAATTAAAAACTTTATTTAAATAATCCAAGTCTGTACATTATATTTAAATAAAGTTTAATTTTTCTAAAGACATTCAACACTTATATGTATACAGTATTATAGATTCAGTAATTATATGTATTTTAACTTTATACGTTTTATAATCAAAATACTGAATGCAGCACTAACATTGTGTTTTATGAAAAAAATATTGCATGTGCTATACAATTACAGCAATGTACTTTTGCTTTTGGGTAAAATGAATTTAAAATACCTATTCTCTGATGTCATCAGTGACGCAAAATTCAAGATGGCTGCCAAAGAAATTAAAAAAAAAAAAAATTTCCCGATTGTTATAGTGAATAATCGAAGTAGTGGGTACAAATTGATGATGATCACTATTGTGAAATATCGCTAAGTAGCCAATCACTAAGTGGGGTAAAGGTGTATTCATTTTAAACTTTAAATAAAATTATTGATATATACACAGAAACCTTTGTGTAGTTTAACTATTGAGACAAAAAAATGAAAGAATCAGTCTAATCTAAGATCAGTTTAAATAGTTTTCTCCCAGTGATGTCCTACTTGTATCATTATCTGCTTAGTGCTTTTGAGATTTAGTATTTAAATCTCATACTCATAGCTTTATGAATGAAGACTGTTGTGATTTATTATACACATATGCAAATGAGCTTGAATTTTTAATTAGTTAGTCCATTGTTTGGAGAGAGCAAAGCATGCCTCTCTTCTATTAATGGCACTGAGATCATTTGCTATGTAAAAAACTTCTTTAATTTTTTTGGCATCACTCTTCTCTATGCAAATTATTTGGGCAGAACTGAATTTGAATACATGGTCTGTAGCTGCTTGGTGGTCCCAAAAATTTATGTTTCTTTATTTTTATTTTTAACCCTGTTGTATGCATACCTGTGTTGGTAAAGTCTTGTGTTGATGTTAGCCCAAGTCTCATCGTAGTAAGATGCCTGGCAGCCTAATTGAGGGCATGCTATTTTATAGATCACATGAGGGCTTTATTTTTTTCTATTTTATCTTTCGAATTATTTATTAGTCGGTTAGTGTTAGGAGGTGTTCTGAAGCTAATTTTGAAATCGTTAGTCAATTTTTTAGCAATTTTTGAAGTTACATTAGGTATAAATGGAATTGTTAAGTATTTCATATTGTCTTTAGGCTGTTTATTATTGAGTTTTCTATCAAATGTTTTTATTCTCTGATGGATAGTACTGGGTTTAAGCCTATGTTAAAGAAGCTTTTTACATAGCAAATGATCTCAGTGCCATTAATAGAAGAGAGGCATGCTTTGCTCTCTCCAAACAGTGGACTAATTAAAATTCAAGCTCATTTGCATATGTGTACAATAAATCACAACAGTCTTCATTTGTAAAGCTATGAGTATGAGATTTAAATACTAAATCTTGAAAGTGCTAAGCAGGCATATTACACATTATAGTATAATTACAGCTTCCCTAACGCATGTAAAAAAAATCACATATTTATAATTACAATTTTTATTGGTGAAGAGAAAAACAATTTATTATATCATTGTCCTAGATATTGTTTCTTTAGCATTTCACATTATAAATTCTATTTTCATTCATTTCTATAGTTTTTTTTCTATTAAGAGTCAAATTTATCCATTTGTCCACTCTAAAAAAGTTATTTTTCTAACACACCAGCATTTATTCCATGATGTTAGAATATTTTTTAAACTTTATAAAAATAAATATTACAATGTTTTTAAAATAAAATATAAATCTACAAATCAAATAAAAATTAAGTTCAAAATTATATTTAAGTAAAGTAGACATTCCTTCTTATTTATCTAATTTAAATATTATAATCAATATTTTAAATAAATTCAATATTTTAAAATAATATATTAAATACATAAAATTTGATGTGTTTTTGGATTATCCAAAATCATATAAAACACATATAAATGCTTATATATTTTTAAAAATAATTTAATATCCTATTTGTTTATGTTTAAAGCTTATTTTTGAAATGTATGCAACAAATAAAATTGTCACAAATATATTTTATCAATATGTACTTTACTTTATTATTGCCATTATATAAAACTGTTTTTATACTTTTATTACTATATTCATATCATAATAGATATGTCATTAAATTTATTTCATCATCTTAAGAAGCCAGAATAAAAAAAATAATCTTAAAATTTTGCTACAAGATAAAATAATAAATTTTGATTCATCACGTGTTAAAAATAAACATGACCATTTTCAGTATAATGTATTATTAAAACAACTTGAATAACAAGGTAAGCTATTTTAATTATTTTTAAATCAATTTAGATAATCTTAGAAATAAAAAAAAGCCAACAATTTTTATGTAGATAACATCAAATTAAATTCAAGTCAGAATGGTACTATATATGTATATGAAAGCAGTCATTAACAATCAGTAATCTCAATCTGTTGTCAAGGCAACCCATTTTAAACAATAGAGATGGAAATATCAATAACAATCAGTAATCTCAATCTGTTGTCAAGGCAACCTTCTTTAATAATAAAGGTGGATTTACACTTTTATCTATGGTTTAATATGTGTATATAGATACTAAAAATTGTAACTTGACTACAGAGAGTGAAATTATTAATACAAAGAAGTTTAAATAAATCTCATTAAACAGGTTATATAACCTGTTCTGAAATCAGACTAATAAATAGTCAATTATAACTTTTAAAATGCATTCTAAATATATATTATTAAGATAATAAAGCTAATAATGTTCAAAGCTAAAGCCATCAGCACTTAAACAATACCAATATTATTAATAATTAATAATCACAATCTGTTGTCAAGGCAACATTCTTTAATCAATAATGGTGGAAATCACTTTTTTCTATGGTATAATATGTTTATATAGACAGTAAAGATTGCAATCTGAGTACAGAGAGTAAAATTATTAATATATATATATTGGCTTCTATTTTACCTTGTTTTCTTTTATTTATATTGTTTCTTTTAGTGTTTTATAATTTGTATATTAAGCGGCAATAATGAAGATGAATTTATAATGCCATATCTCTTTTATACAATGTTGAAAATTTTATAAATAAAATATCTACAAGTAAACACTAACACTATGTCGCTTATTAAAATGCTATTTGACTAAAGAGAGCTTGAAAGTCTGGATTCAAATCCCCTCTAATTACATCTATCTTAAATATATATATATGATAAACAAAACAAGTTATAAATTTCGTAACTTGCTTTTAGCTTGCATTTTAGGATCACTAGATGGAGCTTTATCAATAGCTCCTAACAAGCTTTTGTTTACATAAACGCCGAGAGAGATAGAATTCAACGAAAGAGATATTGAATTCTATCTCTCTCGGCGTTTATGTCAACAAAAGCTTGTTAGGAGCTATTGGTAAAGCTCCATCTAGTGATCATATATATATATGATGTACTTGTATTTAAAATGCTATTTGTAAATTATTTATGCTAAGATCTTTGCTGAAAGGCTGATTGTTATAATTCCTGATAATCATTAGCTTACCATCAAAACATCATGTGATCACCTTTTTATATGCTTACACAGTCTGTTAGTAACAGTAGCAAACTCTTCATACAATAGTGCCACCAAGTGCAAGACTTAGTAGTCCCTAGCTGCAAGAATATTTTTGTACATAATGTCCCTGTCTACTGCCTACTCATCCAATATCACCAGACTAGTTTCTGACTTGTGGCCTTCATCAGTGAGGAGCCTTGGATCTGAGAGTGCTATGCATAGATCTTAGGATCTAATGCAACCCTCCAGCAACCACTTTTTTAAATTTTTGGTTAACTATAAAGCTACGAGTCCAACATGGAAAGCCCAATAATGTTTTCAATCCAAGATCATTCACTTGTATAGTTATAGGGATCTGAACTTAGTTCAGCATCTATACAGTTTGGTGTCTTTGGTTTTTCAAAAATCAGTCACCATTATCTCATGACCAGGATCATTAGCTTACCTTATATTATTGGCTGTAAAAGAATTTATTCTGGCATTTTAGATCCTTATAAAAAAAATAATTCTCTGTTATTAATATCTAACGTTGGTGGCCTAGTGGTTAGCATAGCTGCCTTCCAAGCAGCCGGCTTGGGTTCGCTTCCTGGTCAATGCTTTGACATATATATATATATAAAGTTCTTTATAATATATTTTGGAAAAATGCTGTTGCGATACTTCCAATGTTATAAAGTCGTTGATGTTCAAGAATACAAATAGGAAGCTTATTTCAACATCTTTATTCAGTTGACCAAATTGAAGTCTTTCATCCCATTTAGGGAATAATCTCAGATCTTTTAAACTCTTCCGTATTCTATGACTGCACCAAATCACAAGGAACACCTTATTATATCCCAAATGCTTATTAGCAAATTGTTTTTTTCTCATCACCTTTTTTTTTGTCATTTAGCGTAAGATTTACTAATCAATAAATGTCATATGGTAATGCTTATTAAATATCTATTCAGTGTTGTCCTATCCAATATTACCATACTGGCTTCTACCTATAGTTTTATCAGAGAGGAGTTTTTTTTTAATAGCAAAATAAAAGTTAAAGATGGTCATTAAAGGGATGGTTCATTAGATTCAAAAGATCCAGGTGTATCTCTTTCAAATCCAAAAGCTTTTCAATGACGAAAACCATGAGCTAGAAACCAGTTTGGAAATATTAGATAAGGTATCACTGGATAGATATTTAATAAGCACTATGTGTGAATCAATTAGTTACTAAATCTTGCACTAGGTGGCAGAAATGTGATGCCAGAAAAAGAATTTGATGCTGAGCATTGAGATGCAAGCAGAGGTCATGTGATATCTTATTGGTTTTATTCTTTTTATTACTCATAAGTTTTTAAATATTGGTTTAATAAATAATTGTGTATTAATTGAAGATTAATTTTAAAAAATAAAAACATTATTACTGTTTTTTAACTTAAAAAAGTATCTCAGTTTAACTATGATTTTTTTCTGATATTATTTTAAAATATGAAGACTTATGTCTAGAATTCAAACCCTTCTATAATCATACTAAATCAGGGGTGGGCAAGTAGTGGCCTGAGGGCCACATGTGGCCCTCTAAGAGTTTTTATGTGGCCTGCCAAGACAATCAGAAAAATCCACCTTGAACTGAGATTTCCTTCCCGTGTGCAACCAAAATTCATCTCGTATTTTTCACTAGGATGGCCATGTCAATACACATGCGCAGTGTACATACAATGTTCAGTGCTTTTCCAGTTGATCTGTTTAATTTCAATTTTGTCTTTGCATTAGCAAATATATACATTTCCAACTTTAGTGAAACCATGAACCCTCCGAAAAAATGTAAAATTGGTGATGAATGTCATGTGTTTAATGAAGAATGGACAAAACAAATATTTTTTTGGTAAAACAGGGAATAAAGCAGTGTGTTTATTGGGTTATGACAAAAAGGGTGCGACCCTTCGCTAACCTTTACTTCCACAAAATGGCCCCCAATGTGGCCCTCCGCCAACCTATGTGGCCCCCGAGCCAAAACAATTGCCCACCCCTGTACTAAATCATACAGAACAACGTTCCATTATTAAATGGAAAGTTGATCATGATTTCGTTTATTTGATCAAACTGAGATTTATTTTTTATTTCATTCAGCTAAGAATCAATCCAGAAATATTTAGCTTTTGAAACTACTGCTCTATACTACATTACTTCAAATTGAACTAGCTAATCTCAGCTAATTATTCGGTGGAATAATAATGTTTTCATTAATTACAGTGTCCATTGTTTTATGTCTGTTTAAGACAATCAAAATCTATTTGCTTTCCATTTACTTTACATTTATATATATATGTGTGTGTAATAGATTACCCCACTGCTTTAATGTATATAATATTCGAGATTAACACTCATGCCATTATATATGCTGCTTTTTTTGTTATAATAGTCGTAAGCTGGGTTAGAGAGTATTTAAAATATTTTTTATACAGTGGCATAAATGTTAATCTCGAATCCTATACATATATATATTAATCTTTCTGTTTAAAGACATTAAAGTATATAGGCAATAGAATATTATGACAAGTTATAATATTGGTGTATTTTACTTTGCCTAAAATGATTTTTTTTTTTTTTTTTTAGAATTGAGCATTGTTTTTAATGCAAATTTGTGTTTAGAAATACTATTATAAATATTTTATTCAGTTTAAGCAACATACAAACCCCAAAGTATTAAGAAGAATTCAACAGCTAATTTCTATTGAAAAATAATAGTTGATTCTATATCATAGCCCTTTATTAGGCATTTTAATTTTAATTGGTGTTCGCAGTAGAAAACTTGAAAATATTTAGTCTTTATTAAGAGACTAATAACTCAGGATGAAGATCTTTCCAAGATCAATCCATCTTCTCCGATCACTTTTTATTTCATCTATCCATCTCACATGTGGTCTCTTTCTGGGTCTTTTACAATCTAACTTGCATATATACTATTTTTATTATTATATAAAGTTAGTTAAATTACATATGAAATAATCTATTCAAATAATATATATACACTCACAGAAATATTCTATAAATATTAAATAAATTTTACAATAGTTTAAGCTACATATTTAAAAAAAAAAACATTTATAAATACTATATGACCATTCACCATCTTGACTTCAAATGGTATTAAATTTTCAAATTATTATCTGATGAGTGCATGAAATACGTATATTGGAGATCATTTATCTTTTTCACATGTATGTAGTCATATGTTTTGGTTGTATAAGATAAGAGTGGATGACTAAAAGGAGCTTGAAAGTCTGGGTTCAAATACTCTTTAATTAATTCTAGAACTTATTGACATTCGTTTAGACAACATTTAATATCATTCAAAAATCATAAAATTTCTGGAGACGTGAAAACAAACACCCACACAAATGTAGCAATATCACTAATAATCAAGCATCCATTTTATACACTATGAAGAGATCTAAAATCAATAAAAATATTAGATTCATTAAATTCTAATTTCTAATTTCAAGAACAAAATATATAAATGCTATTTTACAATATTATGCTGTAAAAAAATTATAACATTAAACTGCTTTGTTTAACTCCAGCAAGCTTTTCAAATAATATTAGCTCCTTTCAGTGGTTCTATTATTGATATTTCACTGTTAATTCTAATATTCTTAGTTACCAAACTGAAAAAAGCGATATTAAAATGAAAAAAAAAAAAGAATAATTATGAAAGTACTAAAACTTATTAATATGTTGTTGTTGTTGTTGTTTCCATCCATCAATAAAAACTATAATTTTTAGGATTTTTTTTTTTGATACCTTTATAGCTATTCAAAAATTCGATAAAAATTTTGTTTTACATTCACATTTACATCGTCTGCTAGCAAGAACCTAGGTGGCGCTGATTGCCGTAAACACATCTAGCTTATGTATCGTCTGCTATTAGAAACTATCAAAAAACAAAATTATAATTATCTTTTATTTGTAGCAACTGCTAATTAATCAGCTGTGAGAAAGCAATAAAGACATGATAATTTGTACCTATAAAATCAGATAGAATGGACCAGACATGGACAAAGATTATTATATTAATCACTTTTTTAAACATCTGACTACAATTATACTTTGTAGACAATAACTATTTTTTTGTCATTAATTTTAAATTATGCAAAAAAAAAAATTAATAAAGTATTATTTACTTAAAGCAATCATGGTACTTTGCGATTAGAGCGGCTGTGACAAAATCGTAAAGAACTCAACCTCAGAAACAAATCTGTAAATAACAACCAAATTAAAAACATTTATATTAAGATAGCAAATCTTTAAACATTAATGGACAGGCTGCAATCTTCTCCAACTGCTGCTATTTCCTCCTAGAATTTCGCAAATGCAAAAGTTCACAAGACAAATAACCCCCTTAGGTTGTTATAGATTTTGGGGTGCTCTGTTTTATAAGAGCAAAATTAATAACTAAATTGCTCATTGACTACATATGATTTGGTAGCTTCACAATTAAACACTCATTCAATTGTGTGCAGATGTTAAAAACTCATAAATTGAGACATGAATCCAAACTTGTTTCTCTTAATATAGTTGAGTTATACATCTCATGACAAATGTCTATAGATATAGTCCATGATGTATTAATAAATTCTGGTTGTTATAGCAAGACTGAGTTAGTAGTTGACGCACTGAGATGGATTGATAGTTACATTACTGCACTATTAAACAACAAATTTTACAAGATGGAGCATGGCTGACCTATGGGGTGGCCAGTAAGTGGTATACTCTGCAACTTAACATTAAATAAATATGAAAAAACAATTATCCCCAAATATATTTCTACAGTGAAAAATTCTTTCTATATTTGCTATGTAGATGATGTATTAATTTGTGCATCAGAGAATAATATTAACAAAATAACAAATGATTTAATGGAGAACTCATCTTTAGTTTGGACAATAGGGCAGGAAGGTGAGCACATGAGTATAATATTTCTATATCTATACATTCAAAGATCTGAAAGTGAGATAGACTAAAAATGATGATCAAATCTTTTAGCACTCCTGGAGCTATACATTCTCAGTCGCATACTCCCATCTCACACAAGCTGGCTGGATTTAGGTGTTTCCTCTATAGGAATCAAATGCTATCCATATATGAAGTGGATTGAAAGAACATTAAAGATTTGGTCAATGTGGGATATAAGCAGAATATTTTATTCAAAGTGCTTAGAAAATTTCATTCTATGTTAAATGCTTGCCCTCCAGAACACGATAATGCTACTAAGTGGATAAGTCTTCACTTCATGCCTGGCTATCACAATGCCAAAAAAATGTATGTGCTGATGCATTTAATGTCAGCTTTAGAACTTCTCCAAGTCTAAATAGGCTTATAAACAACATAAAGGATAGGTTGCTTCTAGACCAGACCCTTCAGATTGCTTATAAAATCGGCTGCAATAAAAATAATAGCAAGGAGGTCTATTATGGGGAATCAATATATGTACTGTCACACAAAGATCCCAATGTAAAGTCAGAGTTTCTTGAGCACCAATTGAATACTGGCCATGATTTTGATACACAGAACATGAAAATATTTTGTTCTGAGTGCAATGAAAAGAAAAGAAAATTTAAAGAAACCTGGTTTGTGGCTAATAACATCCATAAAATAAACAAAAAAGACCCCTGCATGCCCTTATCCCAGAACTGGTATATGTAAATTATGTATTTACATATCTATCAGTCAATTACATATTTATATATTACTTAGAAAACATTCAAATCATGTTTTCTTTAATATTATCACCAGTTGAACTGACAAGCTGAAGTGCTATGATTATATCCCTCCTCCTCCTGGGTTGACAGCAATGTTCAACAAATTATGTATTTAATTATCTGACAGAATGTAACCTTTTCTTGTATTAGTGTATTAATATTATTAATAGAAAGTACCATTTAGTTAAAGCAGAATCAAAGTACTTTGGAATTTGAACTGCTGTGACATAATCATGACGAACATGACCTCTGAAACACATCTGTAAATAAACACTGAATTAAAAACATTTATAATCTTCTAAAAACTTTGCTTACATGAAATTATTTAGAATTTTTAAAAAATGTTTACTAATAACTGAAGACAATCTAGGAATTACATTGAGAATGTAGGATGGTTTTTATTTTAAGCCTTCCTCACAATAACTTTCGCTTCTTCATTCCAATCAAAATTACTTCACGGCAGCTCTAATCCCAAAGTACTAGAATTAGTTTTACAATGATATTATCTATGTAAGTAAAGGGATATGAACTCAGGTTTTTTTCAGTCTATGCATTTTTCACTCTATTTCAAACAATTGATACACGTGTCCACACATATGCGAAAAATATAAACCAGGCTTTGATTGTATATATATGTGTGATTGTATATATGTGTGAGAGATTATGATCTGGCCCAACTGATGATTGCTGGTTTTGCACAAAATACGAATATTGGGGGTCATGTATCTTTTTCGCATGTGTTGCTTGTAATGGAGTGAAGGACGTATAGACAGGACTGAACTCTAATCCCTCTCCTTTCATATATAAAACATACCGTATAAGCAGGTTACATACTGCCTTAGAAGATTATACTAAAACTACATTTTATTATGTCAATATTAGTGTGTATATTGTTCTTTTGAAGACCTATGAAATGCATTTTCTTTTTAAATAAAAATAACGGATTAGTTCTTTGGTGGAATTATAAGCTCAGGCGATAAAAAGTCTTCAATTAAATCTGTCATTTTCGGAGCTCGAATATTGCATAGTGACCTGAGTGAATAGTGTGTGTGTATATGATGTGCAAATTATATTACTGTATGCATTTTGTATTCTGTGTTGATATTTTTTCCCTTGTTATGAGGGAGAAAAAAGAGAGTGAAAAATTATATAGTTGAATAAACTTCCTGATATATTTTATAACATCGTTAAGGAATGTTATCATTCATTTTTCTTTGAGAGAATTGTGGAAAGTATTGTTTAATTTGTTTTTCTGAGGGAAAAAAAGTTCTGACTGGATCCCCTGCTGACATATCATTATCTCTGCTAATCCAAATGATTGTAAATAAAAGGATGTATGGTTTTCAGTTTAATTTAATTTATTAAATTATGTCTAAAGAAGTAAGCCCATTTTTAAAAACATTTGTTGACGTCGAAAGCTGTCTATTCATAACGTATGAGAGGAAGCGTAGTTTTTTCCGTCAAAAATTATACTTATATATATAGATAACAGCAGCATTTATTAACTCAGAAATTAAAGATAAAAATGTTCAGTTGCTTTTAACTGGAAAGGGAAGAATAAGATTGTAAAACAATACTTTCGATTTTAATAAATCATCTATTTTAAGTTTTATATTTTTAATAAGAATTAATACTTCAGTTTTTCACAATCTTTTCATTGAAATCTGCAATATCTTGAAAGTATAATTATTTGTCATTTATTAATATATATATAAGTTCAGATGAAAGCGGGGGAGGGGGATTTCAAGCATTAGAAATGTAGTGTAGTTATTAAATCAACAATAGATTCAAGCCCTGATTTAGCATGGTCAGTTAAAGTTGGTATATTTATAGAAATGCACTCCAAACATGATTCGCTAAATAGTCAAAATAAAGAGTCATAGATCACATGACCCTATCTCTTAAGCTTGCAAGTTATAAACAAGGAGGATTGCCAATTTCTCTACAAGCTTTGTGATAAATGCTTAGCCAGAGCCAGCACTTAAAATATCTCTGTCAGGAACCCCTGCCCAAACCCCTGACCATGGGACACTGACACCTCTCTGAGGAGTGCCAAAGCATGAAACCATGGTCAGGGGTTTGGGGAGGGGTTCCTGACAGAGATATTTTAAGTGCTGGCTTTGGCTAAGCATTTATCACAAAGCTTGTAGAGGAATTGGCAATCCTCCTTGTTTATAACTTACAAGCTTAAGAAATAGGGTCATGTGATCTATGACTCTTATTTTGACTATTTATAGTCTCTGCCATAAGACTTATGCAATTTTATATTGCTAAGGTTACTAATATATGGTATGGCTGAAGATCTATCAGCCCCATATAGCTATTTGAGTTGGATAGCTGGGTTTGAAGACATGTAGATGTCTGAAAATTTCAGATTTTCCACTCAATAGATAACTTTTAGATAAGGGCTTGGCTTTGGGTTGATATTTTTAGATCTAGTGTCTGAGCCTACCCTGACACCTCTCTGAGGAGTGCCAAAGCACAAAACCATGGTCAGGGGTTTGGGGAGGGGTTCCTGACAGAAATATTTTAAGTGCTGGCTCTGGCTAAGGATTTATCACAAAGCTTGTAGAGGAATTGGCAATCCTTCTTGTTTATGATTCGCTAAAGTTTTTTAAAATTCTTACTGACATGTGAGTGCACATAGATTTATAATAGTTAAAGTAATAGTGCATTATCAGAATTCGACTTCCGATCTAACAATTACTAAATCAACCTATATATGGTTTTAATTTCATTCTATTTGTAAAGTTTTGGTATTTTTGAAACACATAATTATATAATTCTAATTAGAGTAGTAGCCATTAAAAAAAACAAAAAACAATATGAATTAGCTTGATTTCGACTTCATTTTTCATTTCCTAAAATTTTCTTATTTATGTTCATAATTGCCAACTTGGTGCTAAATCTATTTTTTTCTCCTGATCATTTCCCCCAATCCAAGCAGTTCAATGCCATGGTAGAAAGATGAACAATAGTTGAGGGAGTCTGGATTGTTTTTAGTTGAGTAAAAACTACGGTCCTACGGTTGAAACTGCTATCATCAATCCATTATTTGGGCAGTCAAATATTACACGACTTCCTAAGAAATTAACCATGTGATTATTTACCTTCTTAATTTATATTCCCTAATCAAAAATAATCACATCTGATATTTGCTGATATTTTATTTTTTTGTGGGGAAAAAATGTTCTATCCTGTCAAGCATTGGTGGCCTAGTGGTTAGCATAGCTGCCTTTCAAGCAGCTGGCTTATGAAAAAAAACTATATTTATTCTACTCTGGAATGGGATTACTATTTTTTTTAAGCTAACAATTTCTTCCAATCTCATAACATTTATGCCATCTAGTGTAAGTTTTAATACTCAATAGATACCAGATAATAGTTCTTAATAAATCCTTATTCAGTATTTTTCTTTTAAAATAACCCCAGACTATTTTCTAGCGTATGGCTTTCATCAGCAAGAGGCTTTTAAATTTTTGATGTGCTTGTTAGCATAAGGTGAGATAGAAAGAAATTGTTATTAGATAGCAAGAAAATGTATGCAAAGATCATGTGATGTGCTTGTTAGTATAAGGTGAGATAGAAAGAAATTGTTATTAGATAGCAAGAAAATGTATGCAAAGATCATGTGATATCTTGCTAATTAGGTTATGTGATTTATTTTTTTGTATATGGGTGCGATATATTAAGTAAGTGTTGTATGAGATAGGAAAAAATTGCTGTTAGATAGCAAGAAAATGTACACAAAGATCATGTAATATCTTAGCGACGAGGTTATGAGACTTATTCATTTCCTGTATATGGGTGTAATATATTAAGTACATGTAGTATGAGATAGGAAGAAATTGCTGCTCAATAGCAAGAAAATATATGCAAAGATCATGTGATATCTTGCTGATCAGGTCACGTGATTTATTTCTTTTTGTATATGGGTGTGATATGCAAAGTAAGTGTTGCAGATCCATTCTAAAATTGGATTTGGGAAACAATATGGCTAACCAATTAAATATCAATAGGTAAGCAAATAGTGAATGCCGTAAACAGATTAATCAAGTAAATTGCTCAGTGTGTCCATTTAAGAACATTTAATTAATGGAGGGAATTACTGTAATTATTAATAAGTTAATAGTTACAGTTAACTTAGAGAAAAATAATTCACTCTAAATATTACTCTTTAAACAGTACCTCAAATACATTACTTACTGAGTGCAGCCAGGTATGCTTAAGCTCAGAGGCAAAAATTTCTGCAGTAAATTCATGAAGCAAGCCATTTTAACTGAAAGTGATAGGTTTTGAGAACAAGTGACAACAATTCTTTTCATCTATATTCTGTTAATAAGCATTACACCAATAATTTGTAATTTTGCCATTCTTAGAAGGCAATCAATGAAATAAACTATTATGTAAATTTCTAATTGTAAATAGCTTCAGAAATGTTTAAAACATTTACATTTTTTTGTATCAATCACTTATATTAATTAGAAAATATTTCCTAATTATAAAACATTAATACACAATAGAGTTGAAGCAACAGGATGTAACAGTATGAATTTATTTGATCCTCATCACTATTAAAAGTTATCAATTCTATTAAAACAGGCAAAACTCTCCATACAGTATTGCCACTCAGTGCAATCCAGAGCAATCAATGGATGTGAGCAGGCTTGTGCATAAAATCCTCATCTAGTACCTACTCATCCAATATCGCCAGACTAGTTTCTGGTTTGTGGTCTTTGTCAGTGAAGAGCCTTGGATCTGAGAGCACTGCACCTAGATCTCAGAATCTAATGCAATCCTCCAGCAGCCACTTTTTATCTCTACTTAACTACAAAACTATGGGTTCCAAATTGATCCAAGGCTTCTCACTGATGAAGGCCACAAGCCAGAAACTAGTCTGGCGATATTGGATGAGTAGGCACTAGATGGGGATTTTATGCACAAGCCTTCTGGAATCCATTGATTGCTCTGGCTTGCACTGAGTGGCATTACTATATGTAGAATTTTGCCTGTTTTAATAACAATTATAAGCAAGCATAAGAAATGGTGATCATGTGAAGTTATCAATTCACTAATCAACTGAATTGAGTATTTTGTCATAAATAAAAGTTGTTCTGTTTTTTTTTTCCTTTCAAAAACTCAAAACAAATCTTTTTTTCTCCATAGTAGGAAACAATAAAAATGAAATTTGTTAAAATTGTTTTCCTAGACTTTGATCCTGACAACTGAAAAGTTGGCCAATATACATGGATTGAGGTCTCTTCTTTCTCGAGGTAAATCAAGTCAAAAGCCTGAGCTAAGAGTAGCAACCTTTGTGTATCTAAAATTGCAACATACAAGTTTTGTATTAATATTCAACTCTTAGATTTCCATCCTGGATTAAATTTTAACTAAGAAATCTTCCTGTTGATAGCTTATTTCCATAACTTCTAACACTATTACAGAGTTTCAATTTCAACCTCTAAGTTCAAGAGGGGGAAGAAAATGCTAAATGTTTGCCACAGAGCTTGGAAGCTAGCCCTGAAATTTTAAGGAAATTAGTTTGAAAAACTAATTTATCTAAAGGATGAAGATCTCATCCTAAATATCGATCTATTAATTGGTTCTGGCATTACTCAAATATTTGTAATGGATGTTACAGCTAATCAGGAGACTCCATCTATAAAAATTGGCCTATGTGTTAAGGTGAACAGCCAATATCTAGAAAAGACAAATATCCATCTTATCAAAATAAGACTAGATAACTTCCAGACTTAAAAAAAAAAGTTTTTAAAAAAGGAACAAAAAACACCCAAATAATTTTTGTTCAAGCATTTTGCTATATTTGGAATAAGAAACAGCATACATATACTGAATCTTTGCAAAAAAAATACCATCTGTAGATATTGTAATCATATAAGGCATATGGAAGTTGTTTACTGAAAAAAGAAACGGCTAGATAGTCAGAAAATAATGGGACATATTTTTCTCAAGACCTCTATGAGTTGAGGCTTATAAAGCCTGAATTACTTACTATTAGTGATATGTTAATATTAATAGATCTAGATTCTGGATTAACATTATCCATTGTATCAAATTTGAACTGTTGTAATAAAAAAGTAAGTATTTATTTCAATCCAGCATTAAGATAATGATAGATTATTAAGGTAACCAAATTCACCTCCTTGGAGAGCCACACATTATGTCTGCATGAAAACACAGTTTATTAAGATAAGGCTTCTTCAACCATTTGTTCTAGGCAGAAATCCAAGTGAATCCTGCCTTACAAATGGATTACCCAGATATGTTCATGATAAATCTGGATCAGTGCTTGAAACTATCCATGCATAAACAAATGAATAAAGTTATGAAACCACAATCACACAATCAAATCTATGAAGATAACAGATTTAGAACAATGGTTCACCATGATATTATAAATAGATTCTTTTTTGTTGACATAATAAAAGACAAAAAAAGCCACATCTACCTTATTAGATGCAATGGTTGAGTTTATAATTTAAAATGTATGTGTCATACGGGACCCAAGGGCAATAGTATCTTTTGGGGTTGTTTTCAAATGCTAAGATTTGCATTGCAGCTACCCAGAGATCAGGTAATTGAAAAAACTGACTAGAGAATATGTCTGATATCCTATCCTAAGCCCTAACTTCAATTCAAGGTCTGCTGATTCTGGAGTCTTAAGATAAATCAAAACATTCCAACAAATGATAATATTGGTCATAGGCTTGTCAAAATTCAAATAATAATAATAATAATAATAATAATAATAATCTGATAAGCATTGAGCATTATAAGAGTGTGCAATAGAAGTTGTCCTAAAACTGTATCAACGCCATAGACACAAAGACTAGTTAAACCATTTTACAATGCTTTTTTACAACCCACTATCAACAGTTTCGATTGCCCAGCAATCTTCTTCAGAACCTCTACTTATATTTCCAATCATAGCAGTTTAGCAGTTAAGATTTTGAAATACAAGTAGAAGTTCTGAAGAAGATTGCTGGGGCAATCGAAACTGTTGATAGTGGATTGTAAAAAACATTGTGAAAAGTAATGAAGAACATAGATGATATTAATATTATATGGATTCGGCAATGCACTAAGAAAGGTAAAGTCATAATACTAGTTAAAGCATGAAGTGTTCAGCATCCATGAAGAACTGACTAACTCTAGTGATGATAATAGCAAGTAGAATATGAATTCCAAGATATACAGAAATCAGACCAGATAATGAAACCAGAGCGTAGTGTGGTGAAGCAAAAAAAAATCTAGATGCCTATCATCCTACTTTAAACATTATATGCTCCAAAGTTAACTTTCAGCAAGGATGGAAAGAATGTTATGGACATATCTAAACTTACTCATCTTACTCGTCAAATTTATACCACTCTTGAAAATCAGATTCAGTAAGCAATATGGCTGATCATTTAAATAACAATAGATAAACAAACAGGTAATGGCATGAACAAACCAATAAAATAAACCAGTCAGTGAATATGGACATTGCTTACCTAAAGGTGAGAGAATTGTCTACATAAACTGAGATTCATTTGAGTATATTTAGTTACTCGACAGTATTAGTAAATTACTAGTTATAGTTTCCTTAAGAAATATAATTATCCAGGCTAAAATTATTATCTAAGTGATAATAAAGATAGTACATTATTATTTATTGACTTCAAGCATATTCAAGCTTAAAGCAAGCCATATTGGCTAGAAGGGTTAAGTATTATTAGGAGTTGTGGCAATTTCTTTTACATAATTAAATGTGACTTATCAATAAACAGGCTTTTAATCTTGACCTACATCTATGCTAAACTTAATTACCTACTGTATAAATGTATTATTCTAATTAGCCTCAATAAATATTTATTTGAAGGTTGATGAAGCATGTTAGATGTGATAATATGTTGGACTATTTCCATGATTTTTCAGTAAATGTTGAATGTATAGAAATTTTTAAATCTTATTTAAATTTCTCAAATACAAATTGACAATACAGGTTAGTAATTACACAACATTTTGAGTAGTATTATTCTCCACTCTTCTTCAGGTGTTGATGGTTTGACCAGTGACAATATTAATATAGAAGTCAAACTTCCATCTTTAGATTCTTGAATATCGAGTTCTAAGGTGAGACTCTTGTCTTAGCTTAATTGGTTAAAGCATTGCCTTAGAATTCAATATTCAAGAATCTAAAGGTGCAAGTTTGATTCCTATGCTAATATTGTTACTGGTCAGGCCAGCAACACCCAAAGAAGAGTGGAGACTAGTACAACTCAAAATCTTGTGTAATTACTAACCTGTGTTGTCTATTTGTGTGTTATTACTAATAAGTTGTTAGTATTTGAGAAGTTTAATTAATGTATAAAATTTTCTAGACATTCATAATGGAAATAGTTCAACATATTTTATTTTAAAAATATATTTATTGACATAACAAAATTTGTACAGATGAATATTATAATACACTTTGATAATGTTGGCTCAAATTCATTGCTGGTATTGGCCTCTTCCATCAAGGCTGGCTTGGTAATGTGGGGTGTCCTAGATCTCGTAGATGTATGGCAGAGCCATTAACTGCACTAACAGGTTGATGTATGAGTAAATAGTATTCCATTTTGTTGGTATTGTCCATCCCTTTTGAGGTTGGCTCTATAATGCTGATGTATTGAAACTGGTATCCATGTGGTGTGGAATCATTGCCTCTCTAGCAGGATCTGGCATATTGCATTATAGACTACTTCATTTACAATAGACACTATAATGTCGATATATCAGGTCCAATATTCATGTAGTGTCCATGGGCCATACTAGCAGGTTCCATGTATTTGTAAATAAGAATCTAGAGGATAATATATTGTTCTGAAGAACTTTAAGCTTATCGAAAAATATGGCATTGGAGTCCAGTGCTGGTTGTGTAAACTTTGTGCTGCATCTTGTGTACCAAAGGGCGTCTCCAGAGGAGAGACAACTCCTGATGTCCAGGATTTTATCCACTGCTATAACGCAGTGGTGGAGATGACATATCTAATACTGTTATAGCCTGGACATATATTTATCAGATGATTAAAGGTCTCCTCTCCTCTAGAGCAGGCATGACAGATTGGATCTATTTTAACATATTATCAAGCCTCAATAAATGTTTGAAACTTTTACATTTGTTTATATGTATTGGGTCTTCAACATTAATAAACAATAGAGTCATAATAATTATAAAGAAAGTAAAAGTTTACAAATTATTACATCATTTACTCTTAAAAATTGGCCTTTTTAGAAAATCTTTATTTGTTTTGTAGTTTTGTTTATTTATTTCATAAAGCAGTACGGAAAAAGCGAACGCTGGATTGATTAAGAAAGTAAAACTATTTCATTTTTCAAAATGATTAAAAAACATTGTTCCATTGATAAATGCAACATAAACTGAACTTCAAAATTTTGACCGATATAAATTTGAATATTTAAACAAAAGGCAGTAACGTTTAAATGATGAAATTATATTTAAAAAATTGCCAAACGATGAAAATTTTTTGAGATATGAATGTTAAACATGTGTTTGGTTTGTAATGACAACATAAAAAGAGAGAGAAAATTTTGGTTTGACACAAAAATCGTAATTTAAAACAATCATTTTCTTAATAGTAATATATATATAGACAAAATTGACATATGAAGATATAGTTGATTGTTAGTTATAATTGATAGTAAATATAGGGGGTTTGAACACAGACTTTCAATCACCCTTCAACTATCTACACTATCTCATACTATACACATGTCTCTATCTCATACTACTGATACACATGTGTGGTCATGTGTATTAGTAGTATGAGATAATGTGGATAGTTGAAGGGTGCTTGAAAATCTGGGTTCAAATCCCCTATATTTACAATTAAGTTCTAGGTATATGAAAAATGCCTGCATTTCAAATCATAATTGATAGCTGAAATAAAGTTTAATAGTATCAATATGAATGCAATTTATTCACTCTACTTTGAACACTTTTTTAACAAAACCTTTTATTATACGTATATGCATATACAATCTTATGTTTCGATTATCCTGCAGTCTTCTTCAGAGTCACTTTTACTTTAATTTTTTAATTTGTTCAAAGTAGAATGAATAATAATTGCATCAAGTTAAGAACAAGACTAAATGTGCTAAATACAATTCATAATAAAGAAAAGAATAATGAATCAAGTTAGCTAACATGTTAATAAGGAATGCAATATTTTTTTATGATCTAGTTTTATTTCAACTTATCAACTACAGGAAGATATATATCATTTACTTATATTTTTCAGCTGAGATACTATAAAGTTGTCGGGCCTCCAAATCTCTTTTTTAAATTTAATTCATTTAGGGGGAGAGAGAGTCTTACATCTGCAGGGTTCCAGCTACACATAATTAGTACGATTCTCCAATTTTTGGAGAATAGCTTTAAGATATCAACTGGATGACACATATATACAATTTGAAAGTTCACTTTAATGTAAATTAATAAATCAACTGATATATCTGAATTCAGATTTGGTTTTATTATGATAGAGAAATGTTTGTTGCAAGAAACGAACAAAAAAGACATTCGCCACAATGCTATTTACTTTCAGTATTTGTCATTAATGGTATGATTTTAGTTCAGGGTTTTTTTATGTTCAAAGTTTAAGTGATTGTTTGAAGAAGAATAGTACAAGAAGCTTATTCATGGTAACAAAGTATCTTGTGCCTCAAGACTCAGTAAAATATTTAGTTTTGACCTATCATTGTTAAAACACTGTCCACAACAAACTTTCAATCTCTACTATATGTAATTGGGCAGAGTCAATAAACAATGAATTTCTGTATTTGCATGTCTTTTTTTTTTGTTTTGAATCCCCATTTACAATAATATTTATTAAGGCAAAAGATGGAATAATATGATCCACTCAAATAAATAATTCTATTAAATGAACTAATAAACTGAAATACTAATAGAAAAGATATAAGAAAGTATGCACACATACTGAATTTACTTTTAAAACAAAACACTTTTTTATATATTTAACAATGACATATACAGTACATATATTGAATTAATTTAAAATATAATATGTTGAATATCCCATTGTTTGTACAAAATTCTAAATATAATATCGAATAAGGATAACATTATTTATATAATACTTGTGAGGGGAATATTGCTTCAATATATGCTAGAATTTTTATTGATATTAATTTATAATTTAAAATATATTTCAAGATAGTATTTAGAAATGTTATCTCTAGCTTTTAAAATACATATGCAGCGGTATCCCCGTAACCATATTTTGTTCTAAGAACCTAGTGAATGGAATCAATTAGTGGCAGAGCTGGATCCAATAAGTGTGGGGCCCGATTGGATTTTTTTTGTGGGGCCCTCTATATATTAAATATTTAAATAAAATGCAAATTCAATATATATATAAATCAAATATCATGGATCATGTGCGGGGCCTGATTGAGCCCAATCGCTCCAATCGCCTTAAATCCCAGCCTGATTAGTGGATAAGAAATCAGGCCTTATTTGTAAGGTTTTGTTTATTCCATGAATACATACAGACATTTAACATATACATGTACATATAACTGTGTATAATACATTTAACCCGTAACAATTTGCCCTATAAACATATTCTTAATAATTAACAAAAACAAACAATATATATCTTATGCATATATAATATAATGTACTTAAAAGAATTGAACCCAGACTTTTAGGCTTCCTTCGGTCATCCACTTTATCTAATATAATCAATACATATAACCACATACACGTGAATAAGCTAAGCCAGCACTGTGGTTATGTGTATTGGTTATTTTAGATAGTGTGGATGACTGAAGAAATTTTGAGTCTGGGTTCAAATCCTCTAATTACAACTAGCTTAAATATATATATACTATACTTGTATTTTAATAATATAATGTACACACATTTTTAATAGTTTTGCCTGATTAAAAGCAATTTAAATTTGAATTATAAGAAAACTCTGACTTAAGCATTATTTTTTGTGTCAAGAAAGGCTAACGTATTTTTTAAAAGGAAAAAATTAAGTAAACAGATTATTGTATAAGATAAGCGTAAATGAGTTTTTTTTTTTTTTTAAATTAAAAAAGATCTCTCTTTTTTTTTACTTTTTTTAAAAATCCGTTTGTGTATGCCTATATAGATTGGTTTAATTTCTTCTAAGAGATAACTTCTGAAGTTAAATTAATTAAATAAAATAAACTTTAAATAAAACAACAATAAAAACTTTTTGCCACTGATTTAGTATATGCTCACTGCCTCTAGAGCTTGGATGAGTCAGCGGGGATTTGGGGGCGGTTCTTAGAACTGAAAATGGCCGTGAGCGCATACTAAATCAATACCAACTTTTTCACTATTTTTATAGGGAAAAAATTGCATTTAAGCATTTTAATAATGCAATTATAAATGCACATACTTTTTTCAAGTAATAGGATGATAAAAAAGTGATAAATAAAATGCAAAAAATGCAATATTTAGGTAATATTATGTTGGATCACGCACTAAATAGTTGTAATGATAATTATAAAATTAAAATTTAGGTTTGTTTACAAATTTTATTTTTGTTTACCATTTTTTCACAGTGGCAAAACTTTCCATACAGTAGTACCACTCAGTGCAAGCCAAATTATATATACTGAATTGAGTTCATATCTATACAACTATACAAGCTAATGAGCTTAGCTTGAAAACATTATTATGTTTTCATTTTGGACTCAAAGCTTTATAGTTAGTTAAAAAAGTAAAAGGTGGCTGCTGGAGGATTGCATTAGATCCTAAGATCTAGGTGCAGTGCTCTCAGATCCAAGGCTCTTCACTGATGAAAGCCATAAGCTAAAAACTAGCCTGGGGATATTGGCTGAGTAGGCATTAGACAGGGATTTTATATACAAACCTTCCTGCATCCATTGATTACTCTGGCTTTCACTGAGTGGCATTACTGTATGGAGAGTTTTGCTTTTGTGAAAAACAGCTTATGTAATCATAATAAATAGTGATCATATTTGATGTTTCATAGTTTAATACTATTTTTTTAAATAGCATTTTTTATAAGCACAGTAGTTGATGATATCATAAGCTGATGTTGTGGTTTCACAGTATACACTTTAAAATTATATATCTTTAAGTGATAGATGAGTTTCGAACTTTAATTCATATTTGGACAAATTATATGGAATCCTGTATTTTCTATTGCCAATGTTTTTTGGCTATATCTTCTCTTTTACATAAATTTAAGAAATCTTGAGGTTAATCTATTTGAATTTTTTTTTGATATTGAACATATGATAAAAGAAATAGATGTCACTAAAAATGACTAAGGTCAATGGGGTTGACAAAGATTATGTTGCAGAAATAGGATGGAGCAGGATAAAAAAAAATGTGTGAAAAACATAGGGTAGGGAATGGATAGGGAATGTAAGATGGCTAACAGGTTTCCCTGGGCATAGTAGCAGAAGGATTCGTAACTCCGATAAAGGAGAAGTCCCAGTGCATAGCATCACATCAGACAGATTTATTCTTATATGCTTTCACTTTAGTAGATTTTTTTGCTTTCTAGACAAAATGCTTAACTTTATATAATACTTTCACGATTTCTTTATACATACTCATTCTCTACAATCTATGATATTACTTATATTTGAAATGAAAATTTATCCCAACTGACTTCTTTCTAGTATAAATTGACTTAACTTTCGTTACTAACTTTGGTTGTGGTTTGCAGACTGTACTGCCGCCGCTAGAGGCGCTGTTTCTGTGTTTTCACACAGAACATACAGGGTAGGGGCCTCAAAAGCAGACGACGCTTTTTCTGCCGATAGCTTGCGTTGTCTGCTACCAAGAACCTAGGTGGCACTGATTGCCGTAAACACATCTAGCTTATGTGTCGTCTGCTATCAGAAACTACCAAGATTCTAGCCCACTACGCGGCGCTGTTTCTCCACATTACACACGGTAAAAACAGCAACCTCTAAATGCCTCATTGCTAACGTTTATGAACATAGTACTTAAAACATTCAGGGCCTATAATGTACAGGGGTGAATAATTTATAAAGTCATAACTATTTAAATATACGGTCAAACGTAATAATTTTACATTCTATTTCACCATTTCATGAATCGATGTATTTTTAAAGTATGACTTTGTAAAAAGCGATCTGTTTTTTTAATTATTTACTCTAAAAGTGTTTTTTTTTTTTTTTTTTGTAAATAAAACAAAACGTGATTTTCGGTCTGTTTTTTTTTTTTAAAAAAAAAAAAGCTAATTTTTTTCCCTACGGCAGTATATCGTTCAAAAATGTATTATTTTAAAAGATTATTGTTTGTAAAACTTTTTTTTTTACACTTTCAATTAATATTTTCAATAAATTTTAAAGTAATATAAATTATATTTCGGTTTATAGATTACTATTTCGAAAAATAAAGTGTTATTTGCGTGCTGGGTATACCGTGTGCTTGTTACTCGCGAGCAATAATTCGAAGATATGTTTATCAAAACTTCCTCTCACAATAATATTAAAGGCATAAATATTTATTGAAATTGTATTTAAAATTTTAGAATCATTTTAATAACTAAAAATATCATATACTCACAAGGAAATTTCAAAATAATAGGTTTAATAAGATCGGAAGAGCAAAAGTAAGAGTCAGGAAAAAAAAAGATTTAGAGCAAAATATATATACATTTAATATCTTTATTGATGGTTGGAATTTAAAAAGTTTCTTTCAAAACTGATGCTCGTGTTAGGCTTGTATACTGTTAAAATTAAAACTATTCGTCCTCATAAATAATTTGGAAGACATTGCCTGTCAAAATTGGATAATCATTGAAAATTATATATGATCTTAATAGCCTAAAATTCAGAAGCCTGATAGTACTGTCTTTGCCAGTGCACTGTTTCTTTCTTTCATTATTGATACATAAGTAAGAACAGGTAAAACACATTTATTAAAAATCTTCCTTTACAGACACGTAGATATATTTCCTTTTAGTATCAAGTTATTTCTACCAAAAGCACTCCAACCAAGTTTAATCCTATGATTAATTTCATCCATTATGTTTCCATATGTATTAATAATCTGACCAAGTTGTTTGTAACTGTTAAATTCTTCTAACTCATCATAATCAATCTTTATTTTCATATTTTGAGAAAATCCATTAAACTTTACTTTAGTCTTTTAACATTTATCTTTAGTCCTACTTTCATCTGATAACTCCTGCAACATTTCCTGCAGCTCTGAAGCATAAGTTGCAAAAACAACTACATCATCTGCAAAATCTAAATGACTTAAATAATCTCCATTTACTTTCACTCCTATAGCTTCCCATTTTAATCCACAAAATATTTCTTGCAGCACTGCTGTAAAAAGTTTTGGAGATATGGAGTCACCCTGTCTTACACTCTTCTCAATGTTGACTTTCCCAGTATCATTATCTAATCTAATTGTTGCGGTTGCATTTTTATAAATATTCTTTAAAATTTGACAATATCTTGGGTCTATACCTTGATGATCCAATGCTTTAATCACTGAAGAAAAGTTTTTAGATTCAAATGCCTTTTCATAGTCTACAAATCCAAAACATAATGGCAACTCATATTCATTTGTCCTTTCTATAACTTCTCTCAATACCTGGATATGATCTCCTGTACTAAAACCACTTTTAAATCCAGCTTATCTTGGTTGGGGGAAATCCAATGTTCTCTGTAGACGAGTTGTAACTATCTTGGTAAAAAATCTGTATGTAACTGATAAAAGGCTGATAGGTCTGTAATTTCTAATATCCTCTTTATCACCTTTTTTAAATATTAATATTAATACTGCATTCTTCCAATCATCTAGTACATCTTTATCATTTAGACATTTGGTATATAACATTGCAAAAAAAAAAATTCTATTTTTCCCCTGCTTCTTTTAATATATCAATTATAATTCTACTATTACCTGGAATCTGGAATCTTTTCGTTCTTCATATATTTAATTGCATGTCTCACTTCTTCATTTAAAATTCTGGGTAATTCAGAAGATGTCATAGATATAGGAGGTATTTCTTCTTTATTACTATATAATTCATCACATGATCACATTTCCTATATATGATCATGTGATGCTTAATGGTTTAACACCAATCCTGCCTAATAGGATAGTGGTGGCTATGGTTGTAAAAGAGCCAAAGACACCAAAATGTATGGGTGCTGAACTGAGTTCAGACCCATATGACTATATAAGCTATTGAGCTTAGATTGAAAATATTTTTTGTGTTTTCAATTTCAATCTCATAGTTTTGTAGTTAAGTAGAGATAAAAGGTGGTTGCTAGAGGGTTGCATTAGATCCTAAGATCTAGATGCAGTGCTCTCAGATCCAAAGCTCCTCACTGACGAAGGCCACAAGCCAGAAACTAGTCTGGGGATATTGGATGAGTAGGCATTAGATAGGGATTTTATGCACAAGCCTTCTGGCATCCATTGATTACTCTGTTTAGCACAGGTGGCAACACTGTATGGAGAGTTTTGCTCTGTTTACTACTCTTCCGATCTATAAAAGTCTTCTATCCATTTCATGATGTCATCTCTCTTTTTAGTAATAATTCCAGCTTTTTTTTATTGCAGATATGAATTTCCTACCAATACCAAAATGTTGTTTTACACTTTTGAGACTTTCATTCCCTTCTGCTGCTTTCCTTGCTAGTTCAGTTATACTTTCTTATATCATTTTCAAATCTTTTCTGCATCATTTTACAAAATTTGAGATATTCAATCCTTTTTAATGCATCATTTTTGTATATATTCATATTCCTTCTTTTTTCATAAATTCTTTAGTCTCAGTAGAAATGTTATTGGTCAAGTGCTGCTTTTTTCAACCAGCTATTTTTGTTGCAGTTTTTAAAAGTGTATCAGTTGTTTTCATATTAATTTCATTCAAATCTGAATCATGTTCAAAATCTACTAATACTTGAAAATTATTTGTAAGTTCTAATTTAAATTCATTAGAATGTTTCTGAAAATTAGGATTATCAACTGTAAATATTGTTTTTCTTAATAATTTTTGTCTCTCTAGTTTTGCATTAACATGTATTTCACATCTTACTAATCGATGATCACTTCCTCTGTTAAATTTATTAAGAACATTACAATCTTGAAATATGTATTTTCTGTTAGTCAAAATATAATCCAATTCTGCTGTATTTTCATTTGGATGCTTCCATGTCCATTTCCTTTTAAAATTTTTCTCAAAATAATTCATAATATAAAGTTTTCCTTTTCCTGCAAACTCCACAAGTCTCTGTCCTCTCTCATTTCTATTAACATAACCGCTCTTCCGATCTACACTTTCATCTTTCATTTGTTTACCAATTCTAGCATTAAAGTCTCCCATAACAATTTTAAAATGTTGTTAACTCTGACCAAAAGCCTTTTGTGCATCCATATAAAAATCTTCTACTACTTCATCACTTTGAGAACTTGTTGGGGCATAAACCTGAATTATCTGCATTTGGTATCTGCTATTAAGTTGTATAACTAATCTTGCCACTCTGTCCGATACACCATCAATCTCCACAATGTTGTTCTTCCACTTTTTATTTATAATGAATACTACTCCACTTGTATTTCCAATATTTGTGCCTTTATAATAGAGTACATGTTCACTTTTTAAAACAATTGTCTCTTCGCCTTTTCTTCTAACTTCACAAAGTCCAATAATATCCCATTTAATATAAGACAGTTTTTCTTCTAACTCTTGCAATCTTTCTTCACTTGAAAGTGATCTGCTGTTGTAAGTGCCTAAATAAAAAAGGCATCATCAAATGGCAGCCTGTGTCCACAATCAGGGGATTCTGTGCAGCCTCTGCCTTCGGCCACCAACTGCTGCCTTGGTTGGTGACTTTAGTCTCCTGGGAATAAGGGCCATGATTTATTTTTGTCTGTCATAACTGTATATATATATTGGCATTTTTCCATTATCATTTACACAAGCATTCATTCTGCCTTATCAGGCAACTGAGAAGAAAGTCCATGGTGTTTTTTGATCTTAAACTCAGAGGTAAAAATCCAATAACTTCGTCGCGCTGGCTAATGCGTGTTGGTGAGCAGCCCATCCATGTTTATATACTGTATGAATAATCACATAGTAATAACAGCTGCAAATGACAAGAACATATGGAGTGGACATTAAGAATTTGCCTTGCTCAGTTTCTTTAAGGCCTCCAAGAGGAATCAAAGGGTTTCCTTTCAATTAATAGGATGACAAGAAATTTGTAATCTTCTGAGTGTAGACAATTTCTTGCATTAAATCAAATCTTAACGATTAATCAAAGTAAATTATAGTTTATTAGTTGATATTGTGAAATTGGTAAATATTTAAGTGTCTCTGTTGGGTGATATATATTAAAATTTGTCTATTTAGAAATTCATTTATAGATTCATTAAACCACCTAACTACTCACAAACATTATATTAGAAAATTTGTAGAGATTCTAACCAGTAAATAAATTCAAGTATATTTATTATCTCCTTTAAGTTTGCCACTGTTTTCTGTTTGATCACAAATGCTATAATACATCATAATGACAATTCTAGAGATATCGTTGAGGTATAGATCCAAGATATTGTCATATTTTAAAGAATATTTATAAAAATGCAACAGCAACAATTAGATTAGATAATTATACTGGGAAAGTCAACATATTAAAGTAATTTCCTTGAATTATTAAATTGAAAACATTTTTATAAAGCATGTTTATATATATTATTTGAAGTATATTTCTAATATTTAATGTAATGGGTGCTTTATAATTAACAATTTTATAATTAATGAATATAAATAAATATAAGAAGTAATTTTCTTTTGAGTGGTATGTTAAAGAATTATAATTTCTTTGTTCCTAATATGAAAGATACTTTCTATATCTGTTTTCGTATCATTAATTTGAATTATTTGAAAGTAAGACAAAAGAGTTACTAATGAATAATATTTTTACCTAATTTTTCATATTGTTAGGTTCAACTCTAAATTATCTTAAATATCATAAGAATTAAGCGGTTATTAAATGTTTAGGTATTTAGCCTTTATTGGTACATAATTAGATATGAATGAAATTAGAGTTTTATTTTGTATATTATTATCTTTAAAATGAATCACAAATTATGCTTCCCCCTTCCCTAATGCAATTTGAGAATGTTTGTAATTTTTATTTTTATGAGATTAGTCAAATAATTTAAATATTTAGGTTCAAGAATACAAAAATTGGACAGTTACAATAGTTGTAGGCTACATAATTGCCCAGTCACAAAATTCAGGTGTAGCTGCAGTACAAGTTATAAATGAAATTCTATGGAGAAGTCCAAAGATACTAAACCATTTTAATAGCACTTTATAGTAAAAACAATTACTGTGTGCATTGGATTTCTGACTTTCAATGCTCATATCTTAATTAAAAACAATCAGGGAACAAATAATTTTAAAAAATTTTCAGGAGAAAAAAAGAAAACAGACAAAGAAAATCTTTGACCATTGATCATTTTTTATTAATCTGAGCTAGGATGAAATAGTGAATGCCCATGCCTTATTCACTCCAATTTTATTTAAGTATAAATTTGGTCACTTAACTACTGGAGGCATTCAATCAAGAGCACGATGTGCAGTGCTAAATATTCAAGAAATTAATATTTGTGTTGGGGAGGGAGAATCAATGGTCTGGCATTCGGTCAACTCAAATACAATTACTAGCTTTTTAATAACAGTGATTTTAATATACATCATTAGACCTGAAATTATCTTGACTGCTATAAAACAGACTTATCTTCTGATAGATTTTCATCTCACCCAAAGCAATGCCATTCTGATTGTAATGCTTTGCATAAGTCTCATTTACTAAGTCAAAGACTTATGATTTGGAGGTGAATAACACAGGTGATGAATGAACATATAAAAATTTTGCAGTTTTAATTTTAATAAAGAACAACTATTGATAAGCAAATATTCTATAAAAACAAAAATAAATGAATTTAGGAAAAGTTACCGATTTTAGCTTTTTCAGAATTTCAAAATATGATATACATGTATAAACAACATCCCATTAATAGTTAAATCCCCCAGCCAGATAGTTGATTAATAAAACCTCAAAATATCTAGTCAACATACCATTGCAGTCAAATTCCTTACTACATTAGGTGTTTCAATTCAAATAAGTCTTTAGACTATTCTGGAGAAACAAAAACAGTCCCAAGCATTATACATATTGACTTGAAAACAGGAAATGTTTATCTGAAAATTTGTGATGATATGGATTTTACCTGTAATTATATATTGAACTATTTCCATCATCTGTTAATAATTATGAAATATTTTTAAAAGATATCTAACTTTATTTAAACTTTTAAATACATTCAACTGTTAGCAAAGCATACAGATTAATTTATTACAACATTTTGAGTGCTCTTTTTTACTCATCTCTTCTTCAAATGTTGCTGGCCTTACCAGTGAAAGTACTAGCATGGAAATTGAACCTTCGATTTTAGTTTTGTGAATTTAAGATAATGCTTGCTCTTACTAATTAGGCTATTCTGAAAAACCAAGTCACTAGAAATTTTATATATTTATCTATGAAGATTCTCTTGGTTTCTCCAGTTTTTTTAAGGGCAAGGTTAATGAGTAGTTTTGAAATATTATGAATTATTTACATTAGACTGATTTATAAAGTTATCTACTATAAATGTGAATGGTTTATACAAATTTTACTTTTTACTTTCTGCCTGTTATTTTTCTTGTCCAATGTATTTTAGGTCCATTTGGTTTTTCTTTTTAATCATTACTTTTTGTTCTTTTAATTACGTATTTTGAAATGAATCAGATGATTTCAGCCATATATGTTTTTCCATATTCACATGGTATTTCATAGATGCAGTTTTTGTTTTTCAATATTTGCAGTTTGTGTTTTATAGAAGTTAGACTTTTTCATAGGGCACTTATGACTTTGGAAAGGAATCTTAATATACTGATCACAGATTTACTTTAGTTTAGCTGCAATTACTAATATCTATGGATACGCTTTAATACCTATAATTGTTTTTATGGTGTTTCTTTTAATTGGCTATTTCATAATGATAGCTGATGGATAAGTATTTTTCATGAGAGTTTATGCTTTATGATTTTTCTTTTTCCAAGTTATTGGTTTCTGAATAAGAATTTTTATTCTGATTAGAGTGTGTGAGTTTTCTGTTGATTGTAATTTTGATTTTGCTATGAGGGAATCTTGTCAAAAGAAAATTAAGAACTGTAATGTCTGTTCTTGTTTTAATTCTATTGTGAATTTAATTAAAAGAACATAATTATTGATAGTATCCAGAATGTTTGTAGAAATGCTTTACCGTATGGCCATAGAAAAGCCAGACTTTAATTGTAGATAGAATTTTATTTATGGTTGTAGTTTCAAGTTCTTCCATGTAAATATTGCTGATCAGAGATAGCAATAAGGAATCAAAAAGCATCTTTTGATTTTGTTGGAAGAATTCTATAGTATATAATAATAGTATGCTGTGCAGAATGTTAAGTGTAATAAACTATCAATTGGAAGAATTATTCTGGTTTGTACACTACTATTGGTATTTAATCTTTTTTTTACATTAGATAATGCTTTATCACAGAGTACTTTTGTGATTAAGTTTTTCACATCAAAATTTCCCAATATGTTAGTTCTTTCACTTTTCATGTTGATTAATTCTACAATTTTCTTAGAATCTCTAACATAGAACTGTCTCTTCTATGCCAAAGGACTAAGAACATTAGAATTTTTGATATAGTGAGTTTTCAGAATTAACAATAGATCTTAATGGAACCTGGCCTTTATTGATTTTAGATGACCACAAAGATGTGGAATTTTTGCCAAAATATGTCAATCTAATTTTTTCTGAATCATTGAAATAGTTGTGATCAGGGATGCTTTCTGAATAATATTTACAGTTGTGATTCATAGCTAGTATGGACTTTTAGTCTGTTGGAGAAGCTCTTATTGTATCATAATTACTATTATCCATTTACAAATGTTACATTGCTCTTGCTAGCAGGAAGAGTGCTTATAGGTTTGTCTAGTTTAAGATTTAATAGATTTTTCTCTCAACATAAGTGATATTAGATTTGTATTGTTGGTGTCTCATTTTCCAGCGTAATTTTGCTTTCTCTTAACAAAGTCTCACTTGCAGTCTAAATAATTCTGTCTGGGAATGAATGAGAGGATTTAGTTATAAGCTTTTAGAAGCTGATTGGAAAACTTATGAAATCTTTATCAGTAAATTTATTTTTTAACAAAGATTATTAAAGTCAACATTGAGAAGGGTGTAAGACAAGGTAACTCCATATCTCCAAAACTTTTTACAGCAGTGCTGCAAGAAATATTTTGTGGATTAAAATGGGAAGCTAAAGGAGTGAAAGTAAATGGAGATTATTTAAGTCATTTAGATTTTGCAGATGATGTAGTTGTTTTTGCAACTTATGCTTCAGAGCTGCAGGAAATGTTGCAGGAGTTATCAGATGAAAGTAGGACTAAAGATAAATGTTAAAAGACTAAAGTAAAGTTTAATGGATTTTCTCAAAATATGAAAATAAAGATTGATTATGATGAGTTAGAAGAAGTTAACAGTTACAAACAACTTGGTCAGATTATTAATACATATGGAAACATAATGGATGAAATTAATCATAGGATTAAACTTGGTTGGAGTGCTTTTGGTAGAAATAACTTGATACTAAAAGGAAATATATCTACGTGTCTGTAAATGAAGATTTTTAATAAATGTGTTTTACCTGTTCTTACTTATGTATCAATAATGAAAGAAAGAAACAGTGCACTGGCAAAGACAGTACTATCAGGCTTCTGAATTTTAGGCTATTAAGATCATATATAATTTTCAATGATTATCCAATTTTGACAGGCAATGTCTTCCAAATTATTTATGAGGATGAATAGTTTTAATTTTAACAGTATACAAGCCTAACACGAGCATCAGTTTTGAAAGAAACTTTTTAAATTCCAACCATCAATAAAGATATTAAATGTATATATATTTTGCTCTAAATCTTTTTTTTTTCTGACTCTTACTTTTCTCATACGGCACTTATTAAACCTATTATTTTGAAATTTTCTTATGAGTATATGATATTTTTAGTTATTAAAATGATTCTAAAATTTTAAATACAATTTCAATAAATATTTATGCCTTTAATATTATTGTGAGAGGAAGTTTTGATAAACATATCTTTGAATTATTGCTCGCGAGTAACAAGCACACGGTATACCCAGCACGCAAATAACACTTTATTTTTCGAAATAGTAATCTATAAACCGAAATATAATTTATATTACTTTAAAATTTATTGAAAATATTAATTGAAAGTGTAAAAAAAAAAGTTTTACAAACAATAATCTTTTAAAATAATACATTTTTGAACGATATACTGCCGCAGGGAAAAAAATTAGCTTTTTTTTTTTTAAAAAAAAAAAAAACAGACCGAAAATCACGTTTTGTTTTATTTAAAAAAAAAAAAAAAAACACTTTTAGAGTAAATAATTAAAAAAACAGATCGCTTTTTACAAAGTCATACTTTAAAAATACATCGATTCATGAAATGGTGAAATAGAATGTAAAATTATTACGTTTGACCGTATATTTAAATAGTTATGACTTTATAAATTATTCACCCCTGTACATTATAGGCCCTGAATGTTTTAAGTACTATGTTCATAAATGTTAGCAATGAGGCATTTAGAGGTTGCTGTTTTTACCGTGTGTAACGTGGAGAAACAGCGCCGCGTAGTGGGCTAGAATCTTGGTAGTTTCTGATAGCAGACGACACATAAGCTAGATGTGTTTACGGCAATCAGCGCCACCTAGGTTCTTGGTAGCAGACGACGCAAGCTATCGGCAGAAAAAGCATCGTCTGCTTTTGAGGCCCCTACCCTGTATGTTCTGTGTGAAAACACAGAAACAGCGCCTCTAGCGGCGGCAGTACAGTCTGCAAACCACAACTTTTTATTTAAGAATGCTCCATAAGTTTAATCAATTTGCTTTTAGAGAACTGGATTGAATCTACTGTTGAAAAGGCATGTTATTGTCAGCCTGGATTTGTAAAGTGAATGAATAGTAACAAACTTCATAAAAAATATTTTATAAAAAATTTGAACATGAACTTTGTCAAAGAGACATACCTCATTTACATTATAGAAGTTATCTTGAAGGTCAAAAGCTATTCTAGTAGCTATTAATATATAGTATGGATGAAGAATTCTCAGTCTCATATAGCTATTTAAGTTGACTAGTTAAGTTTGAAGATATCTAGACGTCTGAACATTTCAGATTGTTTACTTTAAAGTTAACTATCAGGTAAGTGCTGGCTTTGAGTTGGTATTTTGGCTCTGGTGTCTGGAATATTCTAGCGCCTCACTGACGAATGCCAAAAGCATGAAACTGGTCTGAGGATAGGGATAATTTCTAGATAGAGATTTTTTTAAAATGCTTTCTCTTAGTGGCATTTATCTATAGCAAATTTTGTAAAATTGTAGTGAACTCTGTAATATATACAATTTTAACAATACATGAATTCTAAATATATACTATACATACATGTTTTTAAACATATGTATACTTTATAGGTAAATATATCTATAATACACATTTATTTGTAAATTAATTTTATTTACAAATGAAAAAAATTTAAAAAACCAGTTATGTATTTTTTAATTAATTTCATTTTGAATTACAAGTATCAAACTAACTCAACCCACATCTTTAACACCATCCACTTTAGATAAATATAGATTGTCTTTAGCATAAAGATACAATAAAAGATAAATGATTCCCAAGATGCATTTCGTCATTTGTCTTTTACTGTATCTTCATTCATATGAATTTAAAAAAATATGTGGTCATACTAAAGTTATTTAATATATTTATAAAGATATTACACATGGGGAAAAAGAAATGTGAAAACTCCAAGTGTGTGTGTGTGCTTAATTTTAAAAAATCAGATACACTAATCGTTAATTGAGTTTTAACGTTTATATCTATGCTAGAGATAATCTCTAGTTTAGTAAATGATTAGTAATGATCATTACTGTATTTATCTAAAGTGGATGGTGTCAAAGATGTGGGGTGAGTTAATTTGGCACTTGTAATTCACAATGTAATGATTTAATATAGATAAATATTTTTCATATAATAGAGATAAATATGAGAGACGGTGACTTGGACCAACTGATGAGTGCTGGTTCGGCACGAAATCCATCTTGGAGGTCATTTGTCTTTTATTGTACCTTTATATGTCATAGCATCGGCCAGGACGCGAACCCACACCCGTCTGCAACCAACTACTTGCTTGCAAGGCGGGTAAGATGACCTCTCGGCTAACCAACGCTTGACTTATTGTACCTTTATTTATATGAATTCATTCTTATAAATTCTTGTTGTACCTTTATTTATATGAATTTATAAGAATGTGTGGTGGAACTGAGGTTACTTAATGTATTTTCTAATTAATAAACTTAATTGCAATTAGCCGAGTATTTTACTTTTTTTTAAATCTTAATCTTGTTTTAGTAGGAGGGAAGGATTCAAAAATAAAGAACACTTAATTTTTTTTAAAAAAAGACACATTATTAAGTGGGAAAAGAAAAGATTGAGATATACTGATTTACATATTAAACAAGGAAATAAAAAAAAAAAAACGAAGTAAATTATTATCTGATAAACAAAAATGTTACACTTTTATAAAAATAAGCATAGACTTGTATAGGGTTTATAGTATTATTAGCAAAATAAATTTACACACAGTGGATAGAAAAAAAAATATGTTTGTAAAATTAAAAGTTATTTGAATTTTCATCAATCTTGGGTCAACCTTAGAGCGTTTGCAGCGCATCTAGTAATTGCATTGAGTATTAAAAAATTATTTTTTTTCCCTATTTATTGTTGTTTTGCTTTTCTTTTGCAAAAAGATAAATTGTTAAAAAAATCATGGCAGTTTTTATTGAATCTCAATTGTGTACAAAATGTAAAAGGAAAATATAGATTTTTTTTCACATTTAAAACATTTTTTTAAAAAAAAAAACCGATATTAACTACAATATAGAAATACTTTTAAAACATGTCTTTTTACTGGTCACTTTTGAAAAACCACTTTAATTATAATTCAAGTAAATACAATGTAGTGGTGGCTTATTTGGTTAGCATAGCTGCCTTCCAAACAGCTGGCCCGGGTTCGCTTCCCGGTCAACGCATTTGATATATGAAAAAAAAGTAAATACAATATAAATTTAAATAATAAATTCAAATTTATTTATTAAATTAATTATTTTTATGCATATTTGCTGATAAGTTACAATTAAAATAAACTATTAAACGAAGTTTAATTTATAAACAATTTTCATTTTACCATTGTAAATATAATTTTTTGATAGCTTGAATATAGATGAAATTAATGTGGTAGTACTGAAACCCTCTTTTGAGCTATATGCAAACTAACTGACAGCAAACGTAAATGTAGAATGAGCCTTTCTACACTTTAGCTTTCCTTGTGTTTAAGCATATCATTTTCTGATGTACTTACGCACAGAGCGTGATTTGTGTAGACTAACGTAATTTCAAGACAACTATAAGCTTTTCTGAAGCATTTATAACCAATCAGAGGAAAAGGCTTAGTCTTTTAATAACTTCTTATTATTAAATTAATCTTCAGTTATTTTTAACTAATTCAAGCTATCAAAAAGTTATATTTACATCTATTGACGGAATATGAATTTAATATTAAGACGTTGTTAAATATGAGGCTTAGCCTTTCCCTTTGATTTTTCATCATGATTTCCGAATAGCTTACAGTTGTCTTGAAATTGTGTTAGTATATATAAACCATGCTTTGTGTGTAAGTACATTAGTAAATGGTATGCTTACGTACGATCAAAGCTAAAATGTAGGTGGTCTCATTCTACATGTACAGTGACTGACAATTAGTTTACATACAGCTCACTAGGGTTTTTCAGTACTTCCACCTTAATTTCATTATAATTATAGTATGTATTTCAATATTTGAAATACAGGCACTCCTTATAGCATGGGATTTTAGCTTTCCATCATTAGATTTTCAATCGTATGGGTGACTGAAGAGTTAGAGGTTGTAGGAGATTGAAGCCTGTCCATTATAGTGTGAGAATTTGCTATCTTAATATAATCTGAGAACTGATTATATGTATGTGGGAGAGATGATAATCTGGACCAACTGATGATTGCAGGTCCAGCATGAAATATGTGTATTGTTGATTATTGATCTTTTCTACATGTATGTGATCATGTGTATCAGTGATATGAGATAGTGTGAATAGTTGAAAGGTGATTGAAAGTCTGAGTTTAAAGCCCCTATATTTACAAGTATGAATTTCAATAACTCTAATTATTTCTGTAAATTTTCTGAATCCAAAAATGGTTTTCAATCAAAGCTTTTTGAATAATGATATGCAATCTATGTGCAAATTAGCGTATACACGTCTCTTTCCTTTCTTACTATTAGAATAAGAATAATTTCTTGAAAATGTATAAATGAACCAATTAGTACTTTAAATAAGTAAAATAAAAGCCTTTTTAAGCTTGTTAAAGCCCCACTCCTCCTTCCTTCGCATCTTCCCTTTTTAAATCCTATATGGACATAAAATGAGAGTATATTTTTGATATAAAATATTTTGTAGAAAGCGTTATGAGGTGGCTAGCCAAAATAATAATATTTTATATAAAAATTTGAGCTATATTATTGTCTTAGAAACTAAGTAAAGATTTGTAAATCTTATTTATTAACTTTGGAAATGGCATTTTGGTTAGGCATAGTTTTCAGAGTATTCAACTTGAGATTGGAAAGTTCCAGGATTGATTCTGGTGATCACAATTCTGGTGATCAAATTTCTTATGAATTCCATATAATACTAAAATGTCCATTCACTTTACTACTGTTACACAATGCTTTATTTACCACCCTTTTGTACAGTTTATAGTTTCGATTGAGACTAGGAGATATAAAGTTCTGAAGAAGATTGCTGGGGCAATCGAAACTGTAAAAAAGGTGGCAATTTGAATTTAGAGTTAAGGCTAGGAGATATAAAGTTCTGAAGAAGATTATTGGGGCAATCAAAACTGTAAACTGTAAAAAAGTGTTGACTAGAGGATAAAGAATAGACTGAATCCACCATATTTGTTATAATTTTGTTTTTAGAACTATATTGTTCTTTCTAGGACTCTTCAATACATTTCCAAATGTTATTTCTCTTTTTAGGAATAGTGCCATCTTTTCCTTTTATTAGTTATATAATGTTTTTTTTTAAAGATTTCTGATCTCTTTGTACCTTTCTTTTTAAATTTATATTTATTTGTATAATCAGTTAATTATTTTCAACCCATTTTACAGAATTCCAAATATTCAAGATTTTCCTCAATAATTTGTTTTTAGTTATTTTCATATATCTTTCTTTTTATATATATTGTCATGCCTCAATTAAAAATTTATTAATAAATTGCTATTTTTTGTGTAGTAGTTTTTAGTAGGGAATGAGTTATTTTTTATTCACTTGTTTTCAAACTGGGTACATCATTAAAGTTGGCTAATATTTTAAAACAATTTGCAAGTACTGAATACTATTTCTGTAATGAAATTTTCACTACAACTGCCCTCACACAAGGTAGGGACTCATTTCTATCCACTTTTAACATCTTGTGAAGGGATTAACAGACATCTGAAAAAAATCTCTATGCACATTTTTGGCTGAACCAGCACTCATCATTTGGCCAGATCACAATATCTTACACATATCTTTATCATTGTTCAGTATATATATATAGATAGCTAATTATTATAGTTTAATTGACAAGTGTCAAATATAATGCCCTCACAACTTTGACACAAATTACTTAATGAACATATATTAATAATTTTTATTAGTCATTTATTAGCCTAGAGATTATCCAATATTGAATAATATTTCTTTAGTGAAATTTTCACTACACTACTCTCACGCAAGGTAGGAACTGGTTTCTATCGGCTTTTAACATCTTGTGGATGGATGTAATCATAAACATATGACCAAGGGCATGTGGAAAATATCTATGATTCCCAAGATGGTTCAATACACTTGGGGATCAGAGATTTTTTTCACGTCTTTCGTGATATGTTTATGATTACATAACTCCACAAGGTGTTAAAAGCAGATACAAACCAGTCCCTACTTTCGTGAGAGTAGTGTTGTGAAAATTCCACAACAGAAATATTATTTATTATTGGATAATCTCTAGTCTAATGAATGACCAATAAAAATTATTAAGATAATTTGCAAGTACTAGTTTAAATTCATTGGATATTCTTAAAGTGTAGATATATCAATTGTTAATATTCATTTTTTAAAATAGCTTTTGTCTTTCTGGCTTTGCATTATCGTGTATGGTTGCATTTATCTAATCACCCAACTCACAAATTATGACCATTTTCTTCAATGAATCCATTAAATATTTTTCAATCTCGCTATACATTTTTTTGCTGGCAATATATATATTGAAAAAAGTCTAAAACAAAAATGGGCAGAGAAGACATGTATATTATTGAATCTGAAAATAAGCACACTTTAAAATAAATTGTGCATTTTAATAATGCATTACTTTATAATGTAGCCCTAATTAAATTAGTTACTAGATATAGGAAAGCATTCGGATTATTTAGTCATCCCGAAGAGAACTTGAATAGACAATTCTATTTAATATTATATTTTTTAGTTACATGATTTAGATATACTTGTATTTCCTTTTACTCATAAAACCTTTACCAATTAACCTTTATATTATTTGTATTAAAATGTTGTATATGAAAAGGAAATTAAATACATTATATGAACTTTTTTTCTTTTCAATTTTATTTGCAAACAGCTCGAGTTTCCCTTTATCTGAGAAATGTCCATATATTAACCATAGTTTTAGTTTTATTTTACTTTATTTGACTCAAGATGAAAGAAAAACATGATTACACGTTTAGACATTCTCACACTGTAGTAATAACAACTTTATCAAACTTTTGACATGTTTTTTTTTCTTCACGGTTAGTAATAATTTAAACAACCTGAATTTAGATTATTGTAGTTAGTTGCTTTATTATAAAATTGATTACTAAAATAGAATAATAAAAAGACTTTTATGAAGTATTATTTTTTAAACAAAGACATCAATAAGCAAGCTTCAATGTATTTAAAAGGAAGAAAAAGATACATACACCAAGTAAACAATTAGTCTTCACTATCAAGATTATATGAATATGAAAAGAAGAAGTAATAGTAGTAGTGGTGGTGGTGGCGGCGGCGGCGGCGGTAATAATAGTAGTGGTGGTAGTAGTAGTATCGACAATTAGATAATATTACAATTAATTACTAGACATCACACAAGAATAATTACTTAATATTATTTATGAAAAGGTTAGAGTCAACTTTGTATCTAATTACCTATGATTAATTAAAAAAAATAAAGGTAATGCCATGAATTCTGCATTCACTGGAATATGATCAACAATGAAGATAGCATTAATGTTCATCCAATTAACTGGGATCTTTTATTTTCTGTATAAAACTAATCATAGACATATTCACCAGTCAATAATTGGGTGCTAATTGGTTTAGTTAAGAGCCAACAACTAAAAGCTCTACATTCACAATATGACCAATTATGATATCTGTAAACTAGCCATATACCTATAAATCTGCCAATAATTGGGTGCTAGATTGGTTGGTTATGAGTTTAATTAGAAATTCTTAGTTATATGAAATCAATATAATACTTCTGTTAATACAACTTATAAAATACAATATAACAATTAGTCAATTGCTAAAACAGAGAATCATTAAAATAAATAAAATAAATATTGCCAAGCACTTTCAACTCCTAGGAGTCCTTATCAAGGCAGTAAAAAACCTATTTTCTCCTAAGTGATAAATTCAACATTTCATTGCATTGGCCAGGAACGACTAATCAAAAAATTTTAAATTAACCAGTTTTTCGATTAGTTGTTCCTGGACAATGCAACGAAATGTTTAATTTATTGCTTAGGAGAAAAGAGAAGTTTTTTACTGCCTTGATAAGGACTCGTAGGAGTTGAAAGCACTTGGCAATAGTTATTTTATTTATATTAATAATTTGCTGCTTTAGCAATTGATGAATTGTTATATTGTATTTTATTAGTTATGTGAAAAAAATTTTAAATGTCACTTAAATTTAATCCCCAAATGATCAGCATAGTAATTCTCTAACCTACCATAGAGTTCATAATCAAAGAAGTAATTATTTACTAGTTCTCGTGATTATTTAAATACATACAAAGAATTGATTGTTTAAAATTATCGCAACCATTTCATGTTATTGTACTACAAAAATTTAAACTGATGATCCCTTTTTCATTTAATCTATTGTTTCATTGTTTATTAGTTGTTGTTTTTTTAGTGATTCAAAAATCCAATGTGACCATGGTAACTATAATCAAATGATAATACAAGGCCTACAGAGGTCCCTAGTGACGATTTTTTCAGAGCTCATTGCTAAGGTTTACAGCCTTGTTAAAACTATTACTTAAATTTTTATTGTAGAGGTAGATAACAGTTTTTACTTTCTTGGATTATTCATCATCTGCCAAGGGTCCTATTGCCAAAAAATTTGCCATTAAATTATATTGGGCAGAATTGCTATTAAAAGACTGGAAAAGAATTTTAGATATAAAGCATAACTTTAAAAACTAAAATAATATTCAAGCTATGTATTTTTTGAAATTCTCAATGAGTGGATACTAAAAATAGTTAAAGGTATTGATTCTTTTGAACTATGGTATTGGCAAAAGTTGAGAATTCTATTTAACTTTTTCTTGAAACACATACCATAAGACGAATTAATGTATTAAATATATATATATAATAATATGTGAAAAGTATGCTGGTTAAAGAAAAGAAAGATGTTCAACCCTAATAACACAGTGACAGTATCTTTGATAATTCATTTCCAGAGAAGTAGTATATAAATGACCATGAAAATGAATAATGTTTTAATTGTGCCTAATTTAAAAATGCTAATTAAATTGAGTTAATAATAATAATAATATCAATAATAATAATTAAATTATGTTAAAGTAATGGCATATAAATGCCAAATTATTACAAATTGTAATAGTAATAATCAATTATGTGAATATTTTAATCTGCATTCAAACAAATAATATATTTTTAAAAATAGAAACATAAGTGGAATTTATTATATGTAATTTAGAGTACACTTACAATTTGAGACTATCGATGTATTATATTCATAATAATAAGTTTATATTTAGTTTTATTTAATTCGTGTGCTAAGTAGTAATTTGTGTAATTGGATTTTATATCTAATTATATCAAAGATTTTACTGCATGTAGATCTAATTTTGATTTTAAAGTTTCTAGAATAAATTTTAGTAATAACTGGTCAATATATATATATATATTGTATTATTTCTCTCATGTTCAATTCACATTATTGTGACACGTAATTCTTTTAAGAAGGATATTATGGATATAAGTAAATATATTCTTGGTTTCACTAAAAAGAACCTGATTAAAAGTAAACATGTGACATTTTCTACTTCCAAATAATAAATATACATTTAAAGATAAACACAAAAATATAAAGATAAAAGTTCAACAACTGACATGAAAACTTAATAGTGATTGGTGAATTAAAATTGCAAAGGAGATACTAAAATTTGTTGATCACGGTTATTCTAGATTCATTTTTAATACATTGAAAGCCATATATAGTCTTAAGAAGTAGTACTACAATCCAATTAAATCCAGTAAGAGCACTCCTTTATATGATGACCATATTTTGATCATCATTTGAATAGTGACAAAGCCAAAACAGCACTTTATAATCTTAAAATAGAAAGGCTACAGCATTTGATAAAATATCTGGAGATTTTAAAGTATAGTACTATAATATGTTAGCTTTAAAGATACTGAAAATTTTTTTTAAGAACATGTGGACTTATGAAGTTGTGCTGACTAATCTTAAAGATGGTTCTATGGTGTAATTTTTAAAAATAAAGGCAATAGACAAGAATTCAGTAATTACTATGAAAACGTATTTACTATAGCAAAGATATGTGTAAGATATTTGTTGAATAAGTTGCCTCCAGTTATAAGAGAATGGTTACCAGAGATTCAGTATGGTTTGAGAATCAAGATGCAACTACAGACATGATTTTGTTACTAGGAAAATGGAAGAAAAGTATCAAATGAGTGTTTTTACATATTGTTTTTACTGATTCGATCAAGGCATTTGATTCAGTTAATCAAACAAATTTATGCAATTGTTCAAAATTAGTCGATGCTCACCCAAATTTACTCACATTATACCGCTTGTACGTGTTGGAATAAAAGGAAGTGTTATTACAATAATACTAATGATAATAAATAAACAGCCACTCGGAAATGAGTATGACCATTTTAATTTCAAAGAGAGAAAAATTACTCTAAAAATGAGTCTTACAGTGACTAAACAAATTAATTTCTGAACCACAAATATATCCCCATATAGAACATGCTGGTTTATTTTGGGGGTTACTTAAAATTTTACAATGTTGTTTTTTAATTTATTCAGCAGAAATTTTTTTCTCTCTGAAATACTTCGACATTATGGCTAATTTTACCTCTCCAATGTAATATATACTCTGGCATTTCTTCCCAAGGAAAACAGTTGATGTTGAACTTCTTTAGAATTTCATTGAGATAAGACTTATAAATGTATTTGGGGTCTATTTCGTTCATGAAAATTATGCTCAAGTTCACCATAAAACATCATTTTATGAAGGAAGTCTTGTATTATTCAATATTTTCACATGTCCAACCCAACAAAGGTGTAATTTTACAATATTGATTATATAGTATCTCATCCAGTAACTTGAAGAATATATTGATTTGCTTTTTGATTTTGCCATTGAATTTTTAAAATTTTACAGAACACTCTTAATATATTGCACAGGCCTAAACCTGCATTTTTATATGTAATCTATGTGGGATTCAAACTCAGACTTTCACACGACTCTCAACTTTTAGTGCCATCTCATATTGCTGACCCACCTGATTACACACATGTTGAAAAGATAAATAATCACCAATATATATATTTCATGCTAAACCAGCAATCATCAGTTGGTCTAGATTACTATCTCCACACATATATACAATCAGTGCTCAGGTTTATATTAAGATAGCCAATCTTCATACTTTAATGGACAGGCTTCAAACTACTCCAACCCACAACTCTTCAGCCTTCCGTATCATTGAAAATCTGATGATGGAACATTCAAAGCCCATGTTAGTGCCAAGGTTGTCATCCTACCCATGTTGATATATTAGTCATACTGACCCCTCATGTACAGTCATCAGATTTTAAATGAAACGGAAGGCTGAAGAGTTGCGCGTTGAAGTAGTTTGAAGCCTGTCCATTAAAGTATGAAGATTGACTATCTTAATATAAAGCTGAGCACTGATTGTATATATGTGTGGAGATAGTAATCTAGACCAATTGATGATTGCTGGTTTAGCATGAAATACATATATTGGTGATTATTTATCTTTCCAACATGGGTGTGATCAGGTGGGTCAGCAAAATGAGATGGCACTGAGGGAACACTCTTAAATAAAACCATTCTAATACCATTTTGTTGTGCCAGTAGGCTGTCCACATTTCCCTTCCATACAAAAAATTAGTAAAATAACAGCTTCATAGACAACTGATATAGTTGCAGCAGTTATTTCTCTGTGATGAAATATTCCTGTGCATTGGCATCTGTGTTGCAACTCAACATCTAGTTCTTCATTCTAATTATAAATCTACCAAAGTATTTAAACAGACTTAAATTCTCGAGTTGATAATTATTCAGGTTAAAAGTTGGAGAATAAATCTATGATACTGGCTGATAAAAACCTTGAGTTTTTTAAATGCTAATTAATAAACCAATGTCTTTATATTGCATTCAAAACATTTTTTTCCCCCATGTGCCATAGCATCGGCTGGGAAGTGAACCAGATAACATGGGACAACTGCTTGTAAGGCAGCTGTGCTGACCACTCGACCCTCAATGCTTGATTGCATTCAAAACATTAAGTACATTCTATATAACTGTCTTTTGAACTGACACAAATAACATGATGATCAACATACTGTAAATCCAGATTTCAAAAAGTGTTTTTCACTTTCAAATGATTCAAATTAGAAATTTCATCATCGAACCTGTATCAAATTTTGATTCTTGTTTGAAGACATCTATAAACAATTTCAAAGTCACAGTGTTATAGCAATTGAAGACAATGTTAGAGCAAATACTCATCCTTGTTTAAGATTAGTTTCAATTTCAAATATCTTACATTTTCAACCTGTGATACTTTCACTCATTTTATTGTGTAAAAACTGGTGAACAACCAACTAATTTTAAATAATTCATCGACTGTCTTATTAAATGCTTTGTTCAAATCAATAAAGACAGTATGTAAATCATTTCTTTATTTGCAAACTTTTCTTACACTTTCCTGGAAACAAAAATTATGTTTATAATATTGTCCTGAAGGTTTGTGGTGATGGTATTCTAGTTGTATTTTTTTATATTGGACTATTTCCATCATCTAATATGAGTATTGAATGTCTTTAGAAAAATTTAACTTTATTTAAATATTCCAAATACATTCAACTGTTAGTAATAGTACATCAAACAGGTTAGTATATGCACAACATTTCAAGAGGTATTATTCTCCCCTCTTCTTCATGTGTTGCTGGCATGACCAGTAACAGTGCTAGCATGGGATTCGAACCTGGACCCTTAGATTCTTGAGTATTGAGTTTTTAAGGTAATGCTCTAACCAACTAAGCCATCTTGCCAAAGGTAACAGTCAGTAGAAATTTAAAAAGTGGAGAAATCAGGACAAACCTCATAGATAAGTATATGAAATTTCTAGTGAGTGTTGCATTTGGCAGGATGGCTCAGTTGATTAGAGTGTTACCTTAAAAATTCAATATTCAAGAATCTAAGGGCCCAGGCCCAAATCCCATACTAGTAATGTCACAGTTCAGACCAGAAAACCTAAAGAAGAGGGGAGAATAATATCTCTAAAAACATTGTGCACATACTAACCTGTTTGATATGCTATTACTAACAGTTGAATGTATTTGGAATATTTAAATAAAGTTAAATTTTTCTAAAGACATTCAATACTCATATTAGATGATGGAAATAGTCCAATTTAAAAATGTCTATAATGCTTATTGGTTCTCTAAACCTGTATTGAATCTCTAGTAATCATTTTTCTATGACCGGATCAACCTATTTAATGAGATTCTTGAAAATACCTTTGCTATAATGGATAATGATATTCCATGATAATTATTGGAATTTTGTTTATTCCCTTTATTTTATAAATTGGAACAACAAAAATAGATAAGATAATTTCATGGATCCATTTATTCCTACAAAATCTACCATATTTTCAAATTCTTCCAGGTAAATTCATCAGGATTTGCAGCTTTCCCATTTTTAAGATTGCAAAGAGCTGTTTTGACTTCACTAAGAAAGATATCTTTGTTCAAATATTAAATAGATAAAATGGATATACCATTCTCTCAATTCTTGTACCATTATTCATAAGATGATCAAAATATGTGGAAAATCAGATATTTGAAATGAAAACTAGTGTTAAACATGATATTGTTTTTAATTTTTATGTTAGTTGTTTTTAATATTTAAATACAAGTATATTATATATACTTAACTTTAGATGTAAATAGAGAGGATTTGAACACAGACTTTCAAGCTCCCTTTACTTATCCACTCTATCTTATACAACTGATACACATGATCACACATGCGCAAAAGATAAGTGATCTCCAGTATATTTATAACATACTGAACCAGCACTCATCAGTTGGTACAGATCATTATCTCTCACACACATATATATAATCATCGCTCTGTTTATATTAAGATAGCAAATCTTCAAACTTTAATGGATAGGCTTCAATCTACTCCACCCTCCAACTTCAGCTGCCCACACCATTGAAAATCTGGTAATGGAACACCCAAATCTCTTGTTGATGCCAATATTATTGTCACCCTCATGTTGACTTTAAGTCATTCTGACACCTCATGTATAGGACCTTGACCATTTAAATACAAGGAAGAGGGATTGGCAGGATACAAACTGAATCTGTAATATTTGAATACAAGTATAATGTATATGCTTGAAGTTTAGATGTAATTATAGGGGATTTGAACACAGACTGTCAAGCTTCCTTCAGATATCCATTCTCTCTCATACAAGATCATCAGATTTTCAATGGTATGGATGGCTGAAGAGTTAGTTGATGGGTGGAGTAGATTGAAGCCTGTCCATTAAAATCTGAAGATTTGTTATCTTGATATAAACTGAGCACTGATTATGTACATGTGTGGGAGATGACGATCTGGGCCAAATAATAAATGCTGGTTTAGCTATATATATATTTATTGGAGATCATTTATATTTTTCACATGCTAGGGTTAGGTATATTTGAGATAGAGCGAATAGCTGAAGGGAGTTTGAAAGTCTATGTTCAAATGATCTATAGTTAGTTGTTTTTGTGACTGAAATAGGGATCAAGAAGCAATTCAGGTTTAAAGATGGAATTTTTAATTTGATTTGATTAAAAAATAAAAGCTTCAACTTGGATTCTGGATTTACAGTATGCTGATAATTGGGTTACTTGTACCACTTAAGAAAATAATCTACAGAATGTGTTTTGAATGCAACACATAAAGACTTTGGTTTAATAGTTAATATTCAAAAACTCAAGTTCTATATCAGTCAGTATTAGGAGAAAAAATCCTCAGAAATTTTTAGTTACTATAGTTATCAACTTAAGAATATAAACAAATTTAAATATCCTGGTAGTTCTATAAACAGAAAGGTGGGCTTAGATGTTGAGGTGCAACACAGACTCTAATGTGCTGCAGCTGCTCTTAACAAGTTATCAGTGTATTTCATCACATGAAAGGAATTTCTGCGACTAAATTAGTCATATATAAAAATCTTCCATTTACCTAACATACTCCTAAGAAATAATCATTGGTCCAACATCTTATCAACACAACGTAAAGGCATTAGAAAATTTTCATTGATGGATGATCCATCCCTAAAATCTAGGTGCAGTGCACTCAGATCCAAGGTTCCTCACTGATGAAAGCCACAAACTAGAAATTAGTCTGGGGATATTGGATGATTAGGCACTAGATAGGGATTTTATGCACAAATCTTTCTGTGTCCATTAATTACTCTGGTTTAGGAGAGTTTTGCCTCTGTGATAATCAATATATTTTTCAACTTTCTGGATGTAATATTTTAGAATCCTTTATCATAAAATTACAACTTTGTTGGATAGGATATGTAAAACTAATGATCAATACAAGATATTAAATAGTGTTTTATGATTTAAGCATTACATAGGAGAAATAAACTATTATATTATGAAAATTTTATTGTTGTTTTTAATAACCTCTACACCACCATACACTTTTGAAACTTAAGAATAAGGACACTGTAAAAGAAAAATGGCCCCCAAGATGCATTTCATGCTAAACCAATCATCAGTTGGCCCAGGCCACTTTCTCACACACATATTTTTACCATATGTTCAATGTTTATCAATAAAAAATGGTTATATTTTGATATATAAGTTTTCAAACTTACTCCACCCACAACTTTGACACAATATATTCTAGATAAATATGGTGATGATGATCAATAATCAGTTATTAAAAAGAGACTGACTCTTGCCAGATGTAAACCTTAAATCTCAGATGATGAAAGTAAATGTGAGAGATGGTGATCTAAGCCAAATGCATCTTGGGATCTATTTGTCTTTTACAATGTCTTTATTCATGTGTTTCAAAAATGTGTGGCAGTGTAGAGGTTACTTAAAATGTATATGAAAAATATTACACATGGAAAAAGAAAGAAAAAAGATAAAATTATTCCATGTATGTGTGTTGTAAGTTAAAAAACAACAACAGATATGTTAGTTTTTATCTGAGGTTTAAAGTTTATATCTGGAAAATCTAAACATCACATGATCACCATTCATAACTGTTATTAAATCAGGCAAAACTCTCCATACAGTAGTGCCACTCAGTGCAAGCCAGAGTAATCAATGGATGCCAGAAGGCTTGTGCATAAAATTCCTATCTAGTGTCTACTCATCCAATATCCCCAGACTAGTTTCTAGCTTGTAGCTTTTGTCAGTGAGGAGCTTTGGATCTGAGATCTAGGTGCAGTGCTCTCAGATCCAAGGGAGCCTCACTGACAAAAGCCATAACCTAGAAACTAGTCTGGGGATATTAGATGAGTAGGCGCTAGATAGGGATTTTATGCAAAAACCTTCTGGCATCCACTGATTACTCTGGCTTGCACTGAGTGGCGCTACTGTATGGAGAGTTTTGCCTGTTTTAATATCTAGTTTTAAAAATGATTACTGATAATCATTACTGCATTTATCTAGGTTAGATCATGTCGAAGTTTGTGGGTGGAGTAAGTTTCACTCTAATGTAACAATTATAAGGATTATCTCAAATATATTCTGAAAGAGATGCAATGATGATTTTCATTGGAAAGATATAGCAGAGAATATGATACGGTGGAGAACTACAATTAAATATACTGTTGAAATATTTCAGAAAAATATTTTTTCTGCAAAAGTTGAAAGACTGCATCGCAAAATACTAGATAAACGGAAAATTGGACATCAGATTCAGCAAACCAACGGATTTATGCTTCATAGATTGTCTTGTATAATCAACCGAAAACTCATCTATAAAGTCGTTTGTTGCTGCTGTTTTTGGGTTAGAATGGCCGTGTTTGTCTATGCTGATGGCATATATTTCGATAAATAAACACAACTTTTGTTTTATTAAAAATTTCTACTTTTTAGACATTAATTAATCGATAAAAATATTATTTACACACAAATTAATTGATTGTATATCTCCGTATCAGTGCTTGTAAATCAGAAAGTATATTTGCAATGTAAACAATAATAACAGTATGTATTAATCGATAAATATTATTTAATCAAATTATAATCGATAAATATTATTTAGACATAAATTAATCCATTGTATATCTCCGTGTCAGTGCTTATAAATCAGATTTGCAATGTAAACAGTAATAACATTATAAATTAATCGATAAATATTATTTAGACATAAATTATAATCGATAAATATTATTTACACATAAATTAATAGATTGTATATCTCCGTATTAGAACGTACCTTTGTTGTGTAAACAATAACATTAAAGGTGTGCTCAATAATTTTTTTTAATAATTTGCCATTTTAAAATTAATGATTAATTTATACTTTGTTAATCTGTTTATAAGCTTTTATATATTGACTTCTATCTCAGAATGTCTGACAGCTACTACGATAATTATTATTTACCGTATTTTTTTAAAATGATCTTTGAACCAGCGATGTAACCTTTTGAAACCCATTCTTGCAATCACAACCCCTTACTAAGTCGTAGTTGATGTCATGAACCTCAAGTTGTTTAATACATTACTTGGCCTCATTTTTGCTTTGAAAATGACTATTTTAAAATTGAAGTAAAACTTTTGGTTAGAATACGGGTACAGTGATTGTCAAAGTAAAACTTAAATTAAGATTTCTTTATTGTAAATATGACATTGACATGCAATGAAAAAATAAACGTTTAAACATTCACAAATTTGGATATCATTTAAAAAATGAAAAAATAGCCTGTAACATTCGATTATTTTACTTTTCTTTTAATTAATATAAAAGTATAAATATTAAGTAATTTGCTGAAAGCAACTTTCATCATAGCTTTCTTTTTCAAATTTTTAACAATAGTCATTATGGTGATTTATAAATTAAAAAAAGAAAATTGAATGTTTAATTATTCAAATGACAAATTGATCTTTAAGTCAGAAATCTTTAGCCCTTGAGTTTAACTATACCAGTCTACTAAACACACAGGACCAAAAATAATCAAATTATTTATTGCTCAGAAGATTATGTGCTATTTGAGCTGGCTGAGCTTCAATCTATGAACCCAGTCCTAAATCTGCCACGTTACCATTGCAGTAAATCACAATATGTAAAATTTAAACCACTAAACATCACATGATCATCATTTCTTATGCTTGCTCATAACTGTTATTAAAACAAAGCAAAACTCTCCATACAATAGTGCCACTCAGTGCAAGCCAGAGTAACCAATGGTTGTGCATAAAATCCCTATCTAGTGCCTACTCATCCAATATCCCCAGGCTAGTTTCAAGCTTGTGGCTTTTGTCAGTGAGGAGCCTTGGATCTAAGAGCACTGCACCTAGATCTTAGGATCTAATACAACTCTCTAGCAAACAACTTTTATCTCTACTTAACTACAAAACTAGCACTGCACCTAGATCTTAGGATCTAATGCAACCCTCTAGCAACCATCTTTTATCTCTACTTAACTACAAAAACTATGAGTTTAAAATTGAAAAGACAATAATATTTTCAATCCAATCTCAGAAGCTTATATAGTTGTATAGATCTGAACTCAGATCCAAGACACCTCACTGACAAAAGCCACAAGCTGCTCTCAGATCCAAGATTCCTCATTGATAAAAGCCACAAGCTAGAAACTAGTCTGGCGATATTGGATGAGTATGCACTAGATAGGAATTTTATGCACAAGCCTTCTGGCATCCATTGATTACTCTGGCTTGCACTGAGTGGCACTACTGTATGTAAAATTTATGATATGACAGAACAAATTGTGTTAAGGGGAACAAAGAATCACACTTTTCTCACAATGAATAAGTATTAGATGGGACATTAAAATGAATGAAATTATAGAAGACTTTCTAAAAAGATGTTTTCTGGAGAACTTCAGCATGGTTATCATGGGAGAGTTAAAATCTTCTACTTTTTACAAGGATTTTCTCAAAGACATTCTAAAAAAGTGCAATGTCAGTTGTTTCCATTGGGAAAGTATGGTAGAAAATAGAATACACCAGAGAGCTATAGCTAGAGATAGGTGTTGAAGTATTTCTGCTGCAAAAATTAAAAGACCACATTATAAAATATCAAGTAAATAGAAAATAAACCTGCATATTCTATACACGGATACATGTGTTTCAAGCAATATATGGTCTCTGCAATACTCATTTCCAAAGTATTTTTTTTCCTCTTTCTTTTAAATTCTTTTGTAGTTAGAATTGCCAATTGCTTTACAAGTGACTGTTCATTATTATTCATTGTCTACTAACTCAACTTATTTTTTATCAAAAAAAAATAAAATACATAGATATGGTTTTAGTGGATGCATATTTAAGAGGGTTTTTATGTTCAAGCTATCTAGCATCCATTGATTACTCTGGCTTGCACTGGGTGGCACTACAGTATAAAACTCTCTGTACTGTAGTGCCACCCAGTGTAAGTGAGAGTAATCAATGGATGCTAGATAGTTTGAACATAAAATCCCTATTTAGTACCTACTCATCCAATATCCCCAGACTAGTTTCTAGCTTGTGGCTTCATCAGTAAGGCACCTTGGATTTGAGAAGTCTGCATCTAGACCTTAGGATCCAATGTAACGATCCAACAGTCAGATTTTACCCTTTTAGTTAACTATAAAGCTATGACTTACAAAATGAAACACAATAATGTTTTTAGTCTAAGTGCATTCACTTGTATAATCATAAAGCCATAATCTAGAAACTAGTCCTGGGATATTGGATGAGTGGACACTAGATAGGGATTTCTTGCAGCTATTGAATTATTCTAGCTTGTTCTGGGTGGTATCACTGTATGAAGAGTTTTGCTTCTGTTTCAACAGCTTGTGTAAGCACAGACAATGAAAGTTTTTAAATATTTTTATTATAAAAAAATTATAAGAACTGGTTATTTACCAAACATTTATTTATATTTCTGTGTGGTTTGGCATTGTGGAGGAATACCAAATCAAAAAATTCCTGGGTCAATTATCAACCTGGCGAATAAAATTATCTCAGTTTGCGTAGGTGAATAGAATTAGTATGCTGAATCTGTTACATCAGTACTTGAACATTTTATATTATCTAACCAAGTAATCTTATAATTATTTTTATTTGCTTATTTACTTATGACTAGCTGTACACGGCCACGCGTTGCTGTGGCTCAGTCTGGTTAAATGGAAAAGAAAGAAAAGAGAAAGCACATATTTCTAATATGTTTAACTTCACAGTGCTTGTGGGTATACAGTATTTTTTGTTGTTCCATTGTCTATGCAGATATAGAGATTGTCTGGTTTGCCGACTCCAGAACATGCAACATATAATTGTCCATGTGAGAAGCAATCCATATCTAGATCTAAACCACACAATTATAAAGATTGGTCCTGACTGTCTCTGCAGATATAGAGATTGTTTGATTTGCCGGCTCTAGAACGTGCAACATATGATTGTTCATGTGAGAAGCAATCCGTATCTAGATCTAAATGGCACAATTCTAAAGATTGGCCCTGAGCTTTGTTGATGGTGATTGCAAACACCAATCGAATTGGGAATTGCAATCACTCACACAAAATAATTAAATCAAAATAAAAATAAATTGAAATCTACGAAAATTCAATTTAACAATGCAATCTGAAACATTGAAATGGAATCGTAAAATATTTACTATAGCGTATGTTGCCTTTACGTTCAACAGATAGCGTTATTTTTCAAAAAAAGCATGTTTTTACCTGTCACAGGTGTGACATCTATGTAATAGTAAGTAGTAGGTATATAAAAACACGCGCACATTCGCATGCAACTTTGTGTCAAAATTTCAAAGCAATCGGTGAAAGACTTTCGGAGATTTAAGATTTTGAACAAACGAACATTTATATTTTTATTTATGTAAATTGGTGATATCTATATAATTTAAAACAAATTATAATGTTTTCTATTATTATATGAAGATGTGAGAAATTTAAATACATACCATTATGAAGTTTATCTGTATAGTTTAAATAAAGCAATGCATAAACAAGGCTGAAAACAAAAAAAAAAATCTATTTTTCTAGACTTTACTAATTGTGTTGATAAAACAATTAAATCACTTTTATATAATAATTAGTTATTAACCCTTAAGTGAGTACATGACTTAAGGCAATAATATGGTTTTTATTTAATTAATAACAAAACTTAATTCCATTAAGATGTTGATTACATTCTATTTATCTACCTTACTTTGAACACTTTTTAAGCCAAAAAATTTTTTTATTGTGTATGTGTACACGCAATCTTATGTTTCAATTGTCCTGCAACTTTACAGGATGATCGAAATAAAAGATTGGGTGTATATATATACAATAAAAAAAAAAATTGCTAAAAAGTGTACAAAGTTGGGTGGATAAACTGAACTTACATATTATAGGACAATAAAGTAAGTGGTAGATTTATATTTGTGGTGATGATAGTTACGAATTTCTAAAAATATTTAAATACCGGTATACTTTATATCCGTGGAATTTAGATGTAATTATAAAGGCCCTGAATCCAGACTTTCAAGCTCCATTCAGCTGTTCAAATCTATTTCATACACCTGTGAAAAAGTTAAATGATCTCCAATGTCATAAAATACAAAAAATATTATAAATTTCTTTCTGCTTTTTGATTATTTATGTCATCATCATCATCAACAACAACCATTATCAATCCAGTGCAGGATGAAGGTCTCTCCAAGTTCAATCCATCTTCTCTGATCATTAGCTTCTCTTTTTCACATCTCCCCTGCACACTTTCTTATTTCATTCATCCATCTCACATGGGGTTTCTTTCTGGGTCTTTTACAATCTTTTGGAATCCCGTTTAAGATTTCAATTGTCCATCTATTATCATCTCTTCTAGCAGTATATCCAGCTCAACTTCATTTCAGTCTTTTAATTTTTTCAATGAGGTCAATAACACCTGTTTGTTCTTTTACCCATATATATATAATACCAGTTATACATTCATTAATCACTTTACACTGCAACCTAATAAAATGAAATGTATTCCTTTATATTTTCTTATGTTTTGACTGCCCATCATAGCTACAATATTCAAATCTATATATGCTTATTTATATATAATTATATTACACATTATACACAAAACCTTTCCATTATGGATTTTAAATAATACAAATTAATATTTATAAAATTATTAAAAATGTATGAGGATATATATATATTTACTGAGATTTTTAAAACTTTGTATTTTTAAAAATCCGTAAGTCAGGGTATTGTATGTAATGTGTTATATAATTACATATATAAATAAGAAGTTAAATATTAATTGTATAGTCATATATATTTGAATATTGTAGTTCTGATGAAGGCTGATATGTAATTGAAATCATAAGCAAATATAAAAAAATAAATTTGATTAGATTGCATTATAGTGATTAATGAAGGTATAAATGATATTATAAAATATCAAGAATCAGGCAAGATTAAAGCCTTTAATTTAAAAGAAATCTCAATGTCAGTTGACTTGCCCTTTCCATTCATTACCTATAATTCAGAAATTAACATAATCCATTTGTGTAAGAATCTAGGTCAGTTATTATATACAAAAATGGAAAAGATGTCATACATAATTTTATTAAATACTTGAATTTATTATCACATGTAATATATTTCCATATAGATAACTATTGGTTATTGATGAAGAGATTGAAAGGTTGTATCTGTCAATGAAGATTTATTTTTTTTTGTAGAAACTATATAGTTCTGGATTATTGGGTTTCATTATTTATTTTTCAGGAATTAAAAATTAAGTAACATTTAAAATGATTCTTAAATTCATTACTGGCTAAATAATAAATGCATTAGTGTTTTAAATCATATACTGTAATCAAATATTCAATAACTACTTATTTAAGAGATATTTAATTATGTTACATCTATAAATTAATACACTTACTAAGGCCTACAGAAATGAAAATTAATCAAATTAAACATTATTTGTATTGTGCATATATGTATATCTTATTTCATTTCTTTTAACTAATTTTTAATTAATCGATAAATAGTAAATAAATTGAAATAGACAATTCGTTGATATCATCAAATAGATGTTTGTTCAAATATGAACTTCTCACTACGCCATTTTTTAAATTTATCATGTGACAAAAATGTTCTACAGCTTTATACACTCTCTTGTGGTCATTACTAGAAATAAATTCATGGAAAAATAATATATATATATATACAACAAATATATATACAACAAATTTACCTACAAACTTCGTTATAAATGTTGATTTATTATAATATGAACTATTATAATTATTATTATAAATTAAGATTTTTAAAGAAGTTTGTGTGTGGTTTGTTGTATATATATTAAAATTAATTGGGCTATTTTTAAAATAGTAGATTGTTATTTTTAAATTTATTTATATATTGGCTAATGTAATACAGATAAAAGATACACAGTTGATGGTATGTACTTAAATATTCTCACACATTCAAATAATAAAAAAAGAAATACAAATCTGCTTTGATATATAGATCTCATAAATTTAAGAAAGATGTAATTAACAGCCCTATTAAAACAGAAATATATTTGAATACTCTCTATAAGTGTTTATTATAATTAGCATTTAATAAATGACTAAATGACATGGTACATACTTTACAGTAAGATTTTAAAAACCAGTCTTACATGAATAAAATCTGTTCATTTTTGAATTGGTTGATGATATTAAGGGTAAAACATTAACTGATATTGTGGTATTTCCATTTCATTGTTTACTTTCCAGAAATTGTGCAACATGTAAGGAATTTTATTACCACATGTGGCAGCACCACACAATAATGGCAGAATAAGTGGCAGATATTTAAATGCTACTCCCTATTATGGGAATTCATTTCTTTAAACTCATGAATCCATACAGCACCAAATCCACAGACAATTCACATTACAAGATTAAACATAAAATTATTTTATGACTGTAGTTACATTTTATTGAATATTTTACTAATGCAATTAATTAAGCACAAACAAATGATAGTAATAACAATAACAAAATAATAATAGTACTACTAGTAGTAATAATACTACTACCACTATTACTACCACCATCACTATACTACTACCGCTGCTACCACTGTCACTACCGCCACTACCACTACTACTACTACCACTACTACTACAGTTTAAAATTGAAGATAAGTGTTATTTTCATAATTGTATGCATAATCATTTCTTTCAACACTTTTGATGCTGTTATGTATTTCTAACTGTAATCCATTATATGAAATATATAATAAATTATTTTGTATGTCTATATATATTGTCTCAATTACAGTATTAGTATTTATCCTTATTACATGAAGTAAATAATGTTGCTGTTTTCCTGAAAGTTTGTGGTGATGGTATTTTAGTTGTATTTATATTGGAACTATTTCTGTTATCTACTTATTACTTTCCTCTCTTCTTCATGTTGCTTGCCTGACTACTGATGGACAGTATTAGCATGGGAAATGAACTTGGACTCTTAGATTCTTGAATGTTGAATTTATTTCACTCTAAGCAACTGAACCTTAACAATATGGTTCAGTTGGTTAAGCCTTATTTTAAAAAATCAACATTAAAGAATCAAAGAAACCAGGTTCGATTCACATACTAGTATTGTCAATAGTCAGGCCAGCAACATGTGAAGAAGAGAGGACAATAATACATCAAGAAATGTTGCTCATATATTAGTCTGTGTGCTATTAGTAACAGTTGAATGTAATTGGAAAATTTAAATAAAGTTAATTTTTTTTAAATACATTCAATATCTAATATTAGATTCTGTAAATAGTTCAATATATAACAACAAATAATGTTGGTGTTTTCAGTAATTAACCTAATATATTTTGGCAACACGTGCAATGAATGATTCATTGTAATCCTAAACTGCTAAATATTTTCTGGAAACTTACCGTATTGGCACACCCTCAACTCATATCATCAACATATCTATTACTATTTTTTGTATATAGATTTTAGATCATCATTGAATGGATATCATCAATTACTGAATTGTCAATCTAGATGCCGTTTTTATTTTGATTTTAAATTCGCATTATCTTTGATAAAAGCCAAAATAATGTTTGTCTATCTTTTTTAAGAGAATTATTGTCAACATTTTAGAATATAAGACAATTCAAGACTTACTTCCTTTATCTTTTAAAATAATACATTTAACTCTCCCAAAAATTAAAACTATTTAAAGCTACAAAAGAGAAGAGCGTATATGTTTGCTTTCAACAAAACAGTGATATATATGTGTATTATTAAATCTTAAGTTATAATAAATAACATGTTTTTAAAAAAGTTAAAATAATAATCTTAACTCATTTTATTTCATCTTCTTTAAGAATAAGTTTGCAGTTTTTTTTTTTTATGTTTCATTTTTTATGTCAAAGCGTAGACCTGGAAGCGAACTCGGACCAGCTGCTTGGAAGGCAGCTATGTTAACCGCTAGGCCACCAACGCTTGCAGTTTCTTTTTATCTTATTTTAATGCAAAAAAACAATATACAATAAGATTTAGCATTTAGAAAGAAAAAATGAAAAGACACCAATCAAAAAAGATTTAAAACATTTCAATTTTAAAAATATTTTGCCTAAAATAACATTACTTGTTTTATATATGTATATAAAAGTAGGGAACTCCGATAAAAACAATAGATTACATTTGCATATGTATAAATCTATTGATATGTGTGTGTGTATAATAATAGATTACATTGCATATGTATGAATCTATTAATATGTGTGTGTGTAATTGATATTTTAACAATCTATTTATAATAATAATAGTAGGAGGAGTAGTAGTAGTAGTAGCAGCAGTAGTAGTAGTAATAGTAATAATAACAATAACAGTAATAGTGGTAGTGGTGATGGTAGTAGTAGTAGTAGTAGTAACAGCTCATTGAATTTTCAAGACAATTGACCCGAGCTTATTAAATAACAACAGTGGTAGATATTACATCATTCAGATAAGTCATATGTAACGATGATGTCAAGTAGAAACCTGCATTTTTCTTTTTTTGAAGTACGTTTATTATATATATTGCTTATTTTGAAAGAAATTTCACTTTTAGTAAACATTTCTTTCATTACAAACTGCGATATATGTACTCATGAGAACATATGTATTAGAACACCATATAACATGACTTGCTAGAAAAAAAAAGTTGGTGTCTGCTCATAAAAACAACAAGAAATGTACGTCAAAGCTTGCTAAAGTATAGTCGCCATTGCGTTCAAGAAAATTTATTCTTCAAGTTCATCAGATTTCAAAAATGCTTATTTAAATACAATATATATGAATGTATTTGGAAAGAATACAAATATCTATGGATAAAATCACTAATATTGCTAAAAATATTAAATACAATATCAATGTTTAGAAGTGGAGGATTATTTAAGGAGTATCAAAATCTTAAAATTTCTACATTCTTGTTATTGTATCCTCATGCTATCTATTGGAATCATTAATGTATCTTGACAAAACCTTTATTAAATTCACATCATGCTGCATATATTATCATGCTCAAGGATTATATTAGATCATGATGGCTGGAATAACCATTATTTTGAAAGGAAAATATGACAATAATATACTGGGTGAACCTTATAGAAATTAATATTTTTTTTATTTTTATTTAATGATATTCAAAGTTTTGTATGCATATCGCTAATAGAACGTATACTGTAGAATAATGTAGCTAAAGGGATTAATATACACAATTGCTTCTCTGGTAAAATGATATTGGTAATCCAATTGGGACGAATTTTAATTGGATATTTTAAGGAATTGTGAAATCTAAAGTACCTCTGGATTATGAATGTTGAATATATCACTATCCTTGAAGATTGTTCAAATCCATCTATAAAATTATATTATATATTTATATCCCATGCTAGTACTGTCACTGGTCAAGCCAGAAACACCTGAAGAAGAGGGGAGACTATTACCTCTCGAAATGTTGTGCATATACTAACATGTTTGATGTACTATTACTAACAGTTGAATGTATTTGAAATATTTAAATAAAGTTAAATTCTTCTAAAGACATTCAATATGCATATTAGGTGATGGAAATAGTCCAATATAAAAATACAACCAGAATTCCATCATCACAAATTTTCAGAAAAACACTATATTATATATGTGTTTGAAAGTCTATTTAAAATATATCTTTACTTGTTAAAGAATAAGCTTGGATAAAAATAATAACATTTAATCAAAATTATAATTAATTATTAATTGTCATTTGAATAACTTACTTAGATGTTAATATTGCCTTAGTAATTAATCATAATAAGTTAAGGATCCTTTATAAATTTAGTATTTTTTTGATACAATTATCATAGATATATATTTACTTCCAGTTCTAAAAACAAGACTGTTGTTTAGCATCACTATTGGTATATACATTTATACAATTATTACACATTAAGTTTTATTTCTTTAGCATAACATTAATTTCATTTGTAATTTATTATTATTTGGTGTAAATTATATTATTAAATTAGTAATCCTGAATCCTACTTATTTCGATTCTTAAAAGGGCAATAACCATAGTTATATTTGAAGGGATATAGGTAAATGAACTTGAACTGTCACATAATTTAAACATCATTATTTACATCCATCTTCACATTATCGCTAGGAATATGAGGCAAACGGCATTGAAAGCCTTAGCGTTTAATATTTTTTGCACTCTCTATAGCTTCTCTTTCAAGCACTTCACACGCTTTTAATTTTATATATTAAATCATTATTTTAAATTTGTACTATATCCATAAGAGCTAACATTCCTTATTACTCAATCTATTTTAAAGCTGTATTAGTTCAGATTAGGGACTAAAGCATATTAAGCCTTATTTAATTCGGTTCAATTTTCCTTATAAATTTGAATTTAATTTAATTTCAATAGTCTATGTCTCTTGGGCATTACCCTCCTACTTTTCCCATTTTTACTATTATAATATATGTAATACAAATAAAATGTCTGTTAATTAAAAACTATCGTAATAATAATAAAAATAATAAATATAACAGTTAATCTTTATTTTCTATGCATTTTTGCAAGATATGCTCATTTCTTCACGTCATTGTTTACTTGGGGATAAAGTAATTCATTTATTTTTTCTGCAGTTGTGCTCAGTATAAATAATTTTAATAACTAAGGAACAAAAATAGGTCCACTTTTTCTTTCATATTCTTTCATGTTCTAAGAAAATCATTGCTCATGTGAGTTTTTTTGATCAAGATTATTGAAAGATTAACCCATAATATCCTATAATAAACTATTCCGTATATTCTGAATTATTACATTAGATGGAAAAAACAATTTGAGATCACTATGAAAAAATTCATTTATCCTTGGTATTTTTTTAATTATAGTATTAATAGTGATAACCTAAAGCTAATGTTACAATCTTGATTGAATACCTTGATTTTTATTACTATTTTAAGAATGTTTTGTTATTTTCATTTTATTTTGTTTCTTAACCTATAAATAAAATTTTTTATCTGCTTTAACAAGTCCCGATTTAAGCATGGTGAATAAAGGTTGATTTTATATAAGAATAAGCTCTAAGAGCCTGGGCGAGTGCACATAAATTTTAATATCAATCTTATCGTATGTCTGTAAATTAATTTCCTTCCACGTGATTATATATATGTCATTAAAATATTTATTACATAAATTTAAACTAATATAATTCAAAGTCACAGGTAATTAAAAATGAGACTTTCTCTTCCCTACAATATATAAACTAAATTTGTATAAATAATTTGTCAATTGAAATAACAGACTCGTAATAAGATCCTATCCTGATTTAAACATGGTCATTAAGGGTTGGTTTATATAAGAATAATCTCTAGGCATAAGTGATTCACTTATGCTCTTAAAACACTAATTAATGGGTGAATGCATGTAAATGTTAATATCAATGTAATAGCATACCTCTGAAGATCAATTTTCTTCTACATGATTAAACAGATATTCCCTGACACAGTTCAAATGAAGTGTCTCTTAAATCAATAAAAAATGTGGTCAGTCTCATTTTCGTTGACATTTTAACTTGTGATACACCAGAGCTAACTATTTTACACCTCACTATTTATTAGATAAACAAATTTTGTGATTGTGCTAGAAAAATATTTTTATTCTCAATGTTATTAATTAGTCTAATTAATAGCACAGGTCTAAAATCATTGGAACTAAATGCAATGATGTACAGGAAGATTAAAGAAGCAAATTTTACCCCAATGTAGAAAACTCCATGAATATATGAACAAACAATATACAACTAAATATATTATTAATATCATCTATGTTCTTTATTACTTTTTACAAAGCTTTTTTACAACTTACTATTGACGGTTTCAATTGCCCCAGCGATCTTCTTCAGAACTATAACAAACAGAATATTGTGCTTGTTATAGTTCTGAAGATGATTTCTGGGGCAATTGAAACCATCAATAGTGGATTGTAAAAAATCTTTATGTTTGTTATAGTTCTGAAGAAGATTGCTGGGGCAATTGAATCTGTCAATAGTGGGTTGTAAAAAAAGCTTTGTAAAAAGTAATAAAAACCATAGACGATATTCATATTGTAAGGATTTGGCAATGTAATAAGCAAGATAAAAGTATACTTCAACTAAATATACATTGGAATATAATAGGTCAGAGTATTTATATATAAAATACATTTTCTACTATAGAATTGTTTAGCATTGCAATAATTTATGGCAGTAAACAAGCAAGTTACAATCAACAATTTATGTGATGAAAAACTTTAACCATTATTTAAAAATATTTTTGGGAAATTTATAAACTTTTTGTATATATAATAAGTATTTTAATACAAGAGCCTCAAAAATACATTTTGCAAATATTTTTAATTAATTCAAAAGTTAAGTAAATAATAAATTATGCATGCTTTGGTAAACTTTATTTTTTATTAAAATATTTTTTTTTTAACATTATTGAAATTTGAAACATATGTTTCTGTTTTTCTTTTCCACAGACATATAATTTAACTTTGAAGATATTTACTTCTTCGTCATACTTTCAAAATATAGAATGTCATAGAATTTGCATTTATAGTAGGAATTCACATTTATTAAAGTTTGCATTAAAAAGTAAAAGTTCAGAATACAGCTATTCAATCTATATCCTTAATATGTAATAATGATTGTCACTTTGATCATCATGGGTGCACTCAATAAAATCATTCACTTTTTTTGTGTCAGAAGGTTTTACTGCTTATAATAATATTTAAGTACAAGTATATTGTCTATACTGAACTTAATTAGAAGGGATTTGAACTCAGACTTTCAAACTCCTTATATCAACTCACACTGTCTTATACAACCAATATGCATGACCACTACATGTGAAAAAACAAATGATCTCCAATATACGTATTTCATGCTGAACCAACAGGTGAGTGCTGATTCAGCACAAAATACAGATATTGAGGCCATTTATCTTTTCCACATGCATGTGGTCATGTATATTAGTTGTATAAGATGGAGTGGATAGATGTAGAGAATTTAAAAATTTGAATTCAAATCTCTTCTGTTTATAATAATATAAATGGTTAATTGTATGTAAATAAATCATTTTTTATAGCGCGATGTTTGTAAACTGTAATATTTAACACAGCATTACGCTGCTGCCCATGCGCTTTGAAGATTTTAACTATAAATGAATGAATACTAACACTCAACCACATGATAAAGTCTTTGGAAAAGATAGAATGGTTAATAAATGGTTAATGTTATGATTAAAACTCTGTTTCTCTAATTAAATGTACCGTATCAATTTTTAATTGTCTTAGTTTTCTTACTTTATTATATGAGCATCTTCAACTTTTATTCTTAACAAAATAGGGTAATAAATCTCATTAATATTATATTGCTTTGGAATTTGTTTTACTATTTTGTTACAAACTGTTTTTAATTTTATTAGTTAGGGTATTGAATTTTCATTTTAATCACAAATAATATCTTTTACTTTTACCACAGTATTTTATCTGCTTAAAATCAACGATTACAATCATAGAAAAATGATTAAACTATTTCCTCTTAAATTTATAATTATTTTTTAATTATTTTTTATCTATTTCAGTTTTTATTTAATACCAACAACAGTATCACATAAGTGTCAGGTTTAAATCCTGATCTTCATTGATGAAAGCAAACCCCAAAAATCATTCTAAATATGGCGATATTGTAACACTATAACATTTAACACTCACTGATTGCTCAAACTCACAACAGATGACTCTGAGTGAGGTGAAAAAAGCTTTTATTTATTTCAAATGAAATAAGATTGTAAAAAAACTTCTAGAGTATCCAGTGATTTTTTTAAGAACTGCCTTGAATATATGGATTATTCAGATCACTGACAATTTAGTGATATGGACACCTAGCTGCGGGAACATATTAAATTAACATTAAATCCCATGAAGATATAAATGATGTTAGTAATATTTTTTTCATACTTTGAAACTGGTGATAAAAATATGAAAAAGATAGATAAGACCATTAAAACATCAAATGATCACCACTTACTATGCTTACAAAAGCTGTATAAACAGTAACAAATCCTCCAAGTGCCATCTAGTGCAAGCCATAGTAGTCAATGGGTTCTAAAAGATTTGTGCATAAAATCCCTATAAAGTACCTACTCATCTAATCTTCCTTAACTAGTTTTCCACTTCTGGCTTTCATCAGTGAGGAGCCTTGAATCTGAGAGTGCTATATCTAGATCTTTGGATCCCTATCTAGTGCCTACTCAACTGATATCCCCAGACTAGTTTCCAACTTGTGGCTTTCATCAGTGAGAAGCCTTGAATCTGAGAGGACTGCACTTAGATCTTTGGATTTAATTCAACCCTCCAGCAATCACATTTCATCTATTTAGTTAACTATAAAGCTTCTAGCATACATTTGTTATTATAGCTTGCACTAGGTGACACTACTGTATGGAGAGTTTGCTAAAATATAGATGTTCTTCTACATATGTAGCTCCATGCCCAAAAATGATGCAGAAGACATTGAAAACAGAATAAAAATAATTATTCTATTTTATTTAAAATACAGGACAGCAACTAATGGTACGTTATAGAAATACATTTTGAATAATAAAAATAAAAAAAAACGCACAACAATTATGACTTGATGATAAAGAGTTTGAAGAAAAGGGAGAAAAAAATAATTTGGCAAGCAAAAAATGATAGAAGTATGGATGACAAGATTATGAGTTATATTTTAATTTTAGAGCTTTGATGAATTAATTACAAATTTAGATGAATACTATTATTCATAAAATCCCTGTTGTAAGTGTTAATCATATAAAATATGGAAGAGAACTGGAGGGCATCTAATTGATAGGAAATTAGACTTAAAGGATTGTGTGACCTGGTATAGTATTAATAATTATGATAATTTAAATATTATTTATTATTAGTAGTATTATTGTGTTTTAAGTCAAACTTTATTGTTCATAAAGAATGCATTGTTAAAAATACATGGTTGAAAACTATATAGCCACTGAACAAACAGACAAATATTATTGGTACAATTCAAATGAATTGTTAGGCAGGTGTCTGATAAATCTAAACTTGTAAACTGTGTATTTGTCTATGGTTCTATTTTAATTGTCTGAAGGTTTAGTTCATCAATTTAAAATACCTTTCGATTGAATTAAATATATCCTTTGGACTAATCAATACATGGATGTGGTGTTTAAAAGATTGTTGAAAATGAGGTATGTGACAAAAAAATGTTCTTGTTACAGCAAAAGTCATTTGGTTGTTTGAGTTTATGGTCCGGCTCAAATTTTTAATAGTGACCATGTAGCAGCAAAAATATCTGGATATGCAATTTTGCCATCTCTGACATTCAGTTGTTCAAGCTTATTGGGAGAATGTGGCTGGGCCCTTCTGGTGTTGTTTCCAAGGCAGAAAGTACATCTGATGCACCACAAAGTATATAAACAAAAGGTTGCTGCACAGGCTGCTAGTATTGAGCCTTTGCTGAGCATTTCTATTAGGTTATCAAGGGTGATGTTATTTTGTCTATATGTGCTAATCATAATCTCTTGGGTATTTGTCAGAGCTGTGCACATGTGGAATAGTTGCTGTTATGTTTGCTTTGTCTCTGTATCATAAGAAACAAAAAGTATCAATTTTGGTATAAAACCTGCAGTATTTAAGGAAATAGGAGATATGTAGTGCATGAAGATTTAGCCTTAAGAGAAAGTCAAAAAATTTATGTTCCAATGACCATTTTTTACTTGCTGCATCAACTGACTATTATTCATATTAGCATTGTAATTATTAAACAACAGGCAAAAACTCTCCATATAGTAGTGCCACCTTGTGCTAACCAGAGTAATCAATAGTTGCCAGAAGGCTTGTGCATAAAATCCCTACCTAGTGCCTACTCATCCAATATCCCCAGACTAGTTTCTGGCTTGTGGCACTACTATATGGAGAGTTTTTGCCTGTTTACTAACAGTTATGTGCTAGCATGAGATGGTGATCATGTGATATTCATTGTTATTATTAATAATAATAATATTTAATAACTATTTTATTTCACCATTATCTTGTAATTAATAATACACTAATGCATTGAAGGTGAAACTATTCCACATACCAATTTATTTAGGCTGAGCACTTTCAGAGTTTCGTTACTTCATAATTATAGCCTTGTAGAATGTCAACGTAATAGTATGCAATCTACAAGGCTATGATTACAGAGTAACAAAACTCTGGAAGTGCTCAACCTAAATAAATTACGTGGAATAGTTTCACATTCAATGCATTAGCGTATTATTAATAATATTTAAGTTAATTTATTTAGCAGTCTGCAATAAATGCCTGAAAAATTATGCATGGAGAAGATAATAAAAATTAATATATAGATATAAAAAACTTATATAAAACAATAGGGATTACAATTGAAATATAAGCAGTTTTTATCTAATATTAAATTTATCTCAATTATATTTCAAGTTAACCACTAGATTTTTTTTTAAAAATCTAGTTATGAAATATATTTAAATTCTGGATAAAATTGTAGTAAATTAAACTGAATTATTAAATAAATCAAACAAACTTTCTATTTTTTTTCTTTTTTTAAGAAACTTCATAGTAGACTGATATATTTTAAAATAATGACAACATTTATAATAAATGTTTAAGAGTTGAAATACCAGGCACTATTATACCTGGAGCCTAATTGTAAATATAGGGGACTTGAACTCAGACTTTCAAGCCCCTTCACTATCCACACTATCTCATACTACTGATACACATGACCACATACATGCAAAAAAGATAATCACCAATATATGTATTTCATGCTAAACCAGCACTCATCAGTTGATCCAGATTATCATCTCCCATATATATATATATCAGTGCTCAGTTATCAGTAGTATGAGATTGTGTGGATAGTGAAAGGACTTGAAAGTCTGAGTTCAAATACTCTATATTTACAATTAGGCTTTAGGTATAAGAGTGCCTGGTATTCAAATCTTACATATTAAGCCTGCATTCTGCCTATCCCTCTTCTATGTATTTAAATGAATACTGTCCTATACATGAGGGATCAGAGTGACTTGAGGTCAACATGGGCATAACAATAATATTGACATCAGCATGGGATTTGAGAATTCTATCATCAAATTTTCAATGGTATGAATGGCTGAAGAGTTGGAGGCTGCAATAAGTTATAAAGATTTGCTATCTTAATATAAACTGAGCACTTATTATATATATATATATGTATGGGAGATGATAATCTGGACCACCTGGTGAGTGCTAGTTTTGCACAAAATACGTATATTGGTGATTATTTATCTTTTCTGCATGTGTGTGGTCATGTGTATCAGTAGTATGAGATAGTGTGGACAGTGAAGGGGCTTGAAAGTCTGAGTTCAAATCCCCTACATTAATAAATGTTTAACCAATAAAATTCCTGATATAGTGTGTAAAGAGTCAAGATGGTACTCCAGAGATTTATTTGGAATTCTTAAATAAAAGTTCTGTAGAGTCTTTAAATACCTTAAGTGATATGAAGCTGTGTTCCCCAAAAATGATATACTGTAAATTAGTTTAAAAAAAAAAAATTATAATAATGTGTAACAATTTTCCATCACACAGTGTCTCTAATTTTATATATATATATAAATGTAAAGGCCTTAGACTTTTTGCAAAAATATTATATATTCTAATTATTCATGGAGCACACAGGCAGTGTGTAATTTAAAGAGAAAGGCTTTAATCCAGCATTAATCCCAAATAAAATGTGGATTCAACTTTTATTACTTTTTTGCTTGACATTTCGACAAAAATATCTTGAAAATCAGAATGTTTATAGTGATTTATAATATATCTGACTTACTATAATTGATAATAAGATTGTTTTACAAAAAACAATACGTCATTACATTTAAATCCTCATTTATCAATTGTTTAAGTAATTCATACATTGTAACTGACAATATTAACACTATATTATCTCCAAAAAAAATGCATTATTTGAGTGCAGAGAAAAATTCACTAATACAAAATAATGGATCTAAAACTTATGGTATACCTAATTTAATAACGTAATACTCACTTAAAACAATGTTTATTTTAACATATTGTTTTGTTTGATGTGAATAAAATGCCAGATAAACATCCAAATATCACCCATATCACAAAGTTACTTATTAAATTTATGCTTTGATACAAATTAAAAGCTTTACAAGCATCCAGGTAGACACCTATTGTTTTATCACCATGTCCCACTGAATCTGTAAAAAGTAAAATAAGTTTTGACAAAATCAAAGTGATAGATTTATTCAGTGAAAATTTAAATAGTTTTATAGAGAAAAGATTATATTTAGAAATAAAACTAATAATTCTGTTTTTAATAGAAAATTCAAAAATTTTAGATAAAATAGACAACAAAGATATAGGCATATAATTATCCATTTGAATAATGTCATCATTTTAATGAGAGGCAAGATTAATGACCTCTTCAATAAATCTGGAAAAATATCAACTCTAATTGATAAATTAAACAAAAATTGTAATGAAGGAAATACCATCCAAACACACCTTCTCTTTAATTTTTGTACCATTAATCACATTAAATATTTCATTTAGTAAAATATCTGAGTGTGTATTTACTAATTGCTATTCTTGTAAAGGATTCTAAATAGTCTTTTGTGAGATGACAATGATATTTTGACTTAATTATATTGTTAAAAATATAGACATGCACAGGTAGATAGAGTCAAAAAATGATGTTAGATAAAGCACAACTTTTTAATTTGCATACTTTTCTTTATCTATTAGATTCCAAATGTGATTTTTATATCTTAAACTGTGTGATTTTAAAATTGTTCATTTCACAGGAAAAGAATTTCATTTTCCTTCTCAAATAAAAAGTATATTATTTATATTTTCAATCATTTGTTCCACATCAACATTACCAAACAGATGACTCACAAGGTAACAATTGTTTTTAATCTGATCAATTCTTGGAAACATTTTTCACATTTAGAGTGAAGAATTATTAATTCCTCATAGTATTATCTTCATATATATATATATTGCTTATAATACTTCTTTCATATACACTTCAATGCAAACAAATTTTCTTTAAAAACTTCTTTATTTTCCTTACGGTTTCGACTGTGCACCAATCTTCATCATTTTTTGACACATCATCAGAAATATTTTTTAAATGTTACAATTCATTCTTCATCAACTGGACAGATAGCAGCTTTTGACTTATTTTTAAAAGTAATACCTATTCAATTATATCCGCTATTGCTTTGTTTCTTCCTTGCAATGAAAAATTCAATTAATAAAGATAGTTGGTTATGTTAGCAACACCATACTTCACATTTGGCTTTAAAAAATATTTTGCCACTTGTAGTAGATCCCTCAACCTTCGCAAAAATATTCCTTAAATTTAATCAATGAACATCTGTATTATATAACAGTTCACCATACTCGGTTTTATTTTCTTTTAGTTGAACCCCAAATATTCTTCTCTCAAGATTTTTATTTCAAATAAAGTTCATGATTTCATGCAGATTCCCATAATGCAATATTTAGAATGTTACAATAAAAAGGCTGCTCGTAAATAATACAACGTAATAAAAGGAAATCTGGAAATTCATCATCTCTAATAAGCATAGTCAAAAATTTGTTGATTGTTCCAATCTCTGATAATGCTCCATCGTTTGTCTGTAAGCTTATGGTTAAGACCTGTAGAAGTCCCTACCTTCGCATTTTCAAGCGCACATGCTTGAGGTTTATTACCTTAGTAAATATTACTTACAGAATCAATGTGCGTTAAATAAATTTATAATTACATATTTTTTGTAAATGTAGCAAATATCTTCACATTGTGTTTTCTTCTTTAAAGATTAATCTTTAACATTTATATCCTTAAAAACCATTCTTAAAAAGTACAAAAAAATATCATTTATATTATATAATATTTGCGTTCTTTATTACTTTTACAATGTTTCATATAATTACAACCTACTATTGACAGTTTCGACTGCCCTAGCAATCTTCTTCAGAACTCTATTTATATTAATCAGAAGATTAATCAAACTTCAAGGTGAAAACAAGTGCAGTTAGTCATGTCATCCGTTAATTCTTTAACCAGATCAGAGTTTTTAATTTACGGATATGTGATCGTTCTATAGGAAAATTCTTCATCTTTAATTGCAGAAATAATTCCTTTTTTGTTTTTGAATAAATCAAATAATGAATCACAGGATTTTAGAAATGTGTTTATCATTTCTCCATCTGCCAATGATTTTTTATGTTTGTTAATAAACAACCAACACAAAAAATGCAACTGTTGCAGATTTAGATTTAACAATCTGTTTAATAAAATATCATTGTTGGCTGGTTAATTGTGACTAAAATTCTTTTAATTTTCATTTGTGGAATTCAGTTTTTAATGGAAAATCTTTATCAAAACTGGCATGCATAGTTGCAAAATGTTTTTTGATGTTTCCTTTTTTTTTGAGAGTGGACCACTGGCATAGTATATACAACACACACATTTTGCATATCCCATTATAAAGAAAAACGCTTCATTCTGTATTAAAGTTGTATGTCTTTCTTTTCTTAGCACTTTATCAACTTAAATCCCATAAATCCCGAATTTTAATGTTAGCAACTTGTCTATTAATTATATTCATTTTATAAGGACAAGCTGTTAACATTAAAATTTTGGGATTTATAGGATTTGAGTTGATGATGTTTGTTTCCATTTTGTTTTTTTGAATTTAACGGCAGTTGAGGCAAGTTAAGGAATTAACTGTAAGTACTTTTGTGTATTGAAAGGCTGTATATAATAGTTAATTATGTTTTTTTTTATTATATATATAAGTTAGAAAAGATAAATAACTTTTAAATGGTCTGCTATAGCTTTTTATTCAGGATGATAAGACATTATTCAGTACCAATTGTTAAGTGTTGAAGTTGTAAGTAGTTTTTTTATCCTTCATAAGTTTTGATTTTCTTAAATTATTTCTAAAGATAGTCAACAACGTTTCATCAAAATATTAGTATTATCATAAGAATCAAAAAAATTTCAGTAAAAAAAATACAGGAGATTATATATATTATAAATGAGTGTAAGTTACTACTGAGATAAATTATTCTTCATTCAATGAGAATAATTTTAAACATAAATTAATTTGGAAGTAATGCAATTTTCTTCTTCTCCTTCCTTTCCTTATGTATTGATTTCTATATTTACATATCATACCATTTTCAATCTTCTTATACAATTACCAATACTATTTTTTATACCAAAACTTTACTCTTAGAGTTTTGACTGTCCTGCAGTCATCATCAGAAATCTTTATAATCCAAAAAGATTATAAATATAAAGATCTCTGATAATGACTGCAAAACCTCTGGTGATGACTGCAGGACAGTTGAAACTGTAAGAGAAGTTTTGGTGTAAAAAATAGTATTGTTAAAGATTTCTGATGATGACTGCAAGACAGTTGAAACTGTAAGAGTAAAGTTTTGGTGCAAAAAAATAGGATTGTTAAGTATACAAGAAGATTCGAAATCTCCAAATTTTATAAATTATAATCAATTAGGACATCTAATTGAATTAAAGATTTAAGGCAGTCCCATATATATTTAGAAAAAGACAAACGGTTACTTTTAGATAAAAGGATCTTATTTAATGTTTTTTTTGCCAACTAATATTTAATCAATTGTTAAAATACTTTATATACTACTTTTTTTGGTTCCATTGCTATTGCAAATATCGTTTATAAATATCATTAAATATTCTAATCTTGGGTGGCATTTAAACATGGGGACGCAATCGCATTAGAATTGTTGCATTTAGTAATAAATATACGATCTAATCAACATACTGATTGATATTATATTTGAAAATTCTATATTACTTTTTTATTTTTAATACTAATTTTATTATTTATTTTTTAAAACTAATTTAGATTTAAAATATGTATCATAAAAATAATTAAGTCACACGTGTTAGTACACAGCCCAAATTTTGATGAAGAAAACCTTTTAACATCTTTCTTGATTTTATCATTTTTTACTGGCAAAATGTAGTATTCTAATATATATATAATTGATGAAAATATATTAATTCTTTTCAAGTGGACTAAATATGAAAATATTATATAATGCTTAATAAAAATTAAGATGTTTGCTTACGAAAATATGTTGCTTAATGATTATTTATTGGAGAGTGACGTTTTTAAAAAAATAATGCCAAAATACAGTATACAATATAAAACATTATAAGGAATGTACACTTGGATTTTTTTCAACATTGTAAATTTTTTTTAAACATGTATTCAGTATCTATAACATAATATACAAAAACAATAATAAATTCAATACTTCTGTTGTTATAAAATATAAACCACAATCGAAAAATAGGACTATTGTATAAAACAGAGAAACATTAAAATAATATAAAATACTATTGTCAAGTGCTTGCAACTCGTTTGAGTCTTATCAAGGCTCTATAAAAATCGTTATACTCTACTAAGCGATAAACTCAAACATTTCAGTATATCGTCCAGGAATAATTAATCGGAAAACTGGTTAACCTTACATTAATAGCGATAGAAGAATTTTTTATATCATACGACTCCTGGATCTTATTTTTTTATTATGTGTTTCATACATTAACACACTAAAGTCTCATGCATCATATACATGCCCTATAATACTTATGCTGTATTGCAGATATGTGGATGATATTTTAATATATTGTGGAACCGTATGTTATAAAATATGTTTATAAAGGTTTGCAGAACTGGAATGGGTTAGTATATATACCATGGATGAGAACAATGCTATTATGTATCTGAATTTGCAAATATCATATGTGGATGATAAATTTGTATATAAAATGGTGTTAAAGCATGTGGCTAATAAAGGCTTTATTCATTCAACATCTAATGTCCCTATAACACACTAGTTGGCTGGTTTTAGGATTTTTTTTAATGTGCACTTAGGGACTATGTTCAAATGAAGCATTTTGTAAAAATAATATAGATTATTATATGCAGGATTTGATAGAAGTTGGGTATAATAAGGAAATATTGTTATCAATTGTGCTAAAACATTATAAAAGATGTAATACTACTAATGTAATTGCAAATAATAAACCATGGATGACATTAGTTTTTATTCATAATATTCATAAATATATAATAAAATTTTAAGCCAAGATTTCAGATTGGCACGGAGGACTTCACCTAACCTTACTTAATAAGTTAATAAACAATTTTAAGGTGATAACTAGCAAAGAGAATAAAAATAGTGTTGCGTATTCTATTGAATGGTCATAACCAGGTTGTAATGCATTATATATTGGTAAAACTAAGATAAATATTAAGTATCATATTCAACAACATAAATATACATATAACAAGGCAATGGAAAATGATTTCATTTATTCAGATTTCTATATTCATCAAAGTATTGCAGGGTGAGTATGTTGTCCATGAGAGTTTAGGGTGTTAGTGTATGCAACACATGATAAAAAATGTAATATCAGGGAATCATATGCTATAAAAAATTCTTCTGGTGCTATTAATGCAAAGTTAACCAGTTTCTCAATTAGTTGTTTCTGGCAGATAATGAGATGTTCGAGTTTATCACTTAATAGAGTATAATGATTTTTATACAGCCTTGATAAGCATTCAAATGAGTTGAAAGCACCTGGAAATGGTGTTATATATTATTATAATGTTTCTTTGTTTTATGCAATAGTTGTATTGTTAGATTGTGAGAAAAACAATAAATAATTGTGGAAGTAACTATCTCCTACTGAGTTACGTGATGTCAAAATAATGAAAGAGAGAATGATACCACTATCTTTAAGCTTTGTTTTATATAAGCTTAGTCTTTGATGTAGTTTTTTAAACTATAGGATGAATTTTCTCTATTGCTTTAATTTATATCATCATCATCAGCATCAACCATTACCAATCCATTGCAGGATGAAGGTCTCTCCAAATTCACTCCATCTTCTCCGATCTGTAGCCTCTCTTCTCCACATCACCCTTGCACACTTTTTTATTTCATCCATTCAACTCACATGTGATTATTTCTATGTTTTTTTTACAATCTTCTGAAATCCAGTTTAAGATATCAATTGTCCATTTATTATCATCTGTTCTAGCAATATGTCCAGCCCAACTCCACTTCAGTTTTTAATTTTTTCAACGATGTCAGTATCTCTTACCCATATATTGAATTTTTGATCACTTCTTGTTACTCATAACATGCATCTTTCCATACTTCTTTAAGTGATCTGAAGTAAATAATCTGAAATAAAAAAAAACCAAAACAAAAACATTGCATGTGCACATATATATTAACAGATTATAAGAGACCATGTTTGAAATGAGTTAATAAAATAAAAAAATTTGTTCGAGTCATATGAAAAAAATGGAGTTTTGGTTTTTAGAAACTGTATTAAATGCAGTGGATTGATAAAAGCCACATCCATATATACTTATGTAGAGCGAGAAAAAAATAAAATTGATTTTTATTTAATTTTATTTTTTATTAACTACTTAATTACCGCAAGTTATAAGTGAAGTTAGGAAATAAGTTTTTAAGTCAAGCGTTGTTAGCTGAGAGGTCATTGCAGCTGCGTTGTTAGCTGAGAGGTCATTGCAGCTGCCATGCAAGCAAGTAGTTGGTTGCAGACGGTTGTGGGTTCGCCTCCCGGTCGATGCTATGACATATGGAAAATTGATTTTTTTTTTTTTTTTTAAAAAAAAAGATTACCAAATTTGATAAAATTTAGGTTTGATATATCTAACTTTGATTTTTTAAATTAACATATTATTATTTCCGCGTGTGTAATTTCTGCATCTGTTGTTAAAAACATTGAAATTTTATTTGTACATAGATTTTACTTTTACATTTCAATTATATGAGGATCATATTTAGGTTTAAAATTTTTTTTAAATTTTTTATTCATGTCACCACGTGTGCATATTTTTTATACACTTTATATTTTTATTTTAGAATCCAGAAGTAGAATCTCAAAAGCATACCTTTAAAGTTAAAGTTTTTAAAAACTCAAGAAACTGCACAGTATGTAAGAAAGTACTTTGGAATCAAGGATCTTCGTGCAAAATTTGCAGATATGCCTGCCATAAAAAATGTGAATCAAAAGTAAGCAATTTTAATATATTTATACTAAGTTAAATATATAAATATATATAATGATATTTTTATTCGATATCTGTATTTCTTTGAAGTTATATACGTAATCTTATAATTAAATATTAATAAATATAACTGAAATACGGCCTTATTATATATCTGTATTAATATATGTAATATATAGGGTCTATGAGCACAGACTTTCACATGACCCACCACTTACCACTCTATCTCATATCACTGATACACTTGAACACAATTATGTCAAAAAATAATTAATCACCAATATACGTATTTCATGCTAAACCAGCAATCATCAGTTGGTCCAGATTATCATCTCTACACATATATGCAATGAGTGCTCAGATATATATTAAGATAGCCCATCTTCATACTTTAATGGACAGGCTTTAATCCACTCCACATTCCAACTCTTCAACCATCCATCCAATAAAAAATCTGATGATAGAATGCTCAAAGGCCACCCTGAGGCTGAGATTCTTGTCACACCCATGTTGACCTAAAGTCAATCTGACCCCTCATGTACTTATTGCATAAATGTGTAGAGATGATAATCTGGACCAATGGATGATTGTTGGTTTAGCATGAAATACGTATATTGGTGATTATTTATCTTTTCGTCATATATGTGTTCAAGTGCATCAATGATATGAGATAGAGTGGTGAGTCATGTGAAAGTCTGTGCTAATAAATATAGTAACATAAATATATGTAAAGTACAAGTTTAAAAACTTGTATCCACCTAGGTGCGCTTTTGATTAGCATTGTAGTCTTTGTCAATTAACTCTAATTCTTTTTTAATGTATCTTTAAACATGCTTCAAAGTCTAGTCTTTCCACAATTCATTAATTTAAAATCTGCTATCTGTCTATTTATTAAGTCATGCTTACATTTATATATTACCATATCCCCCTTTGCTTTTCTTTTATTATTGTTTCTTTCAATTTGTAATTGAAATTAATGAATTGTGGAAAGGCTAAACTTTGAAAGCATGTTTGAAGGCATCTTAAAAAAGAATTAGAGTTAGTTGACAAAGACTATAAAGCTAGTCGAAAGCACTCGTAGGTGGATAAAAGTTTTTAACCTTGTGCTTTATATATATATATGTTACTGTATTTATTAATATTTAATTACAAGATTACGTAAACATATATTTTTAATTCTAATATTCTCATAGATAAAAAAATGAAGTCATAGTATTATTTCCAGGAGCTTCTGTGTAATAAAAATATAATATCTAAAATAGCTGCCATTTTAGCACAATAATAAGTACTTTTCTCTGAACTTCTTCTTTCTCAAACCATAAGAATGTGTGTGGTGAGATTTAAAATGGTTATTTTTCCCCTTGTTTTTCTCCTCATTCTCAAATTCTATTGGTTGAGAAGTTTTAAGAGATATTTTATTCTCCAATAGCTTTTTCCAAATATTGTTAATTTTCTTCAATTCATACTTGTCATTTGTGTTCTTAGGCTTTTTAAAAATCTTTATAGTTTCCCTTAACAATATCTTAACAGTCTCTGGTCATATTGTTCAATTTTTTTCCAGAATATGTGTTTATAAAACTCATATTCTGGCAAAAATTGAACAATATGATCAGAGACTGTTAAGGGAAGTTATAGAGATTTTTAAAAAGCCTAAGAGCATAAATCAAAAGTGTGAATTGGAAAATTTTTTAAAAAATTCCTTGTAGTCTTTGTCAACTATGTCAACTATAACGTTGAATTATTGAAACATTAAAATAACAGAATTGTGGGAGAACTGAATTGAATTATGGGAGTTATGAAATGATGTCTCGTTTTAATTATTCAACGTTATATAGTTTTTTTTTTTTTTTAATATTAATAACATAAGTTAAATTTATATTAATATTACTGTATTTAATATATATAAATTTGAATATTACATATATGTTGGAAAGAATACAGACATCAAACTTAATTTAACCATATACAAATATTTAGCAAATAATATTAAAGTTTTTGAAAGTTTTTAAAACAAGATGAATGTATAATTGCACATTGTCTGAATATCATTATTCCCACAACAATTATCTTTCAAAAAAGAAGTCGTGCGGTTTTCAGACATAAATTTTAAAAATCTAATAATTTAATGAAATAATTACCAAAATAAATACTATGAATCAAAATTATTAGTAATTTGTATTGATTTGAATTAAATTATTTTATAACTAATATTTTTTTTATTAAAAAAAAAATAAAGATCATTTTATAGCAAACGACTGCGTCATTTTAAATGTTAATAATTTAAGATATATATTACAAACTTACGAGATTTTGTTAAGGTATTGATTTTGTGAAACTTTTAGTCGGATTGATTAGTAAAAAAAGTTTGACTCATCTACCTGAGTCATGTGATCTGACACCTTTGACCTTTATTGATGGTCACAAGATGACAATTGTCGTGACTGCAAATGATAGCTACACAATTAGCAACAGATAACTTTATTATAATAATCTTATTGTCAGTTGTTCAGGAAACATATAACTATCAATTTCAGTTTTCTATTTTAAATTTAATCAGCTGAGAACTGTCTTGGATCCTTTAGCTCTTAATCCCTACTCTAGCACTAACATACTTTACAAGCTTCCTAAATCAATATAACTTAAGTCAAGCAATAAATCAGAATAGACATGTTCATGAAAAGGTATTTGTAAAGTCTGGAAAGCTTTTTGCATATATTAATTTGATATGCATAAATTATTCATATATTGTACCAGTAAAAATGTATTAAGCTGCTTTTATGTAGTGATATTACCTCAGTAATTCAGGTTTGAACCCAAACCAATGATATATACAATAAATGTAAGATATTTACTGTTCAACTAGCATGTATTTCTAATGGTAATGTAGGAATATTCCATCACATCGATCTGTAAATTATATAAATCCTATTGAACTCAGTAAAATCCAATTAAACAACAGCAATGATTATGATCATTTTTATTACCACAACCACAATAAAGTATTGTGTTTGTTTAGGTTTCTATTTGAAAAAATTCCAGGTGCCAAATCTTTTCAAAAAGACAATATTTACTTAGAATTATTTTAAGATAATCATCATCATCATTTACCAATTTTTACCATAACACTCCAGCATACAATTCAATGGCTTGCATGTTCTTAAAGCTGTGGATATTTTTAGGAACTAGCATATGTGTGTTAAGGCTATAACATTTAATCATATGAAAAACAAACAAATGGATTAACAAATAATAAAATAACCATTTATTAACAAAATAAAATGAAGTTGGTTTGAGTGTAAGTAGATAATGTAAATTTCCACTCATGCATAAAACTATGAAGATTATTTTAATAAATAGTTCATATATTTTATTCTTTTCCCATTTAGTAAATTTCTGTATAGATATAAAAACCAATTATATAATATTGAATCCCTTTCGAACAAACACATTCACATATTTAATTTCTTCCCTTTAGTAATTTTATATATAGATATAAAGAGTAATCATATAATATACATATATTTAAAAAAAACAGTTAATCTGTTGCAGTCTTTACTTTTAATAACTCCGCACACTTGTATGTATATGAAGTGAAACACAAATCCTCACTCAATATACTTCCAATTTGAGTTTATATTTGAAATTCACATATAAAATATGGGATACCATTACACGATATTGAATTTCTTTTAATCTTCATAAATTTAAAGTCTTTTTTCATATTATAAAAAGAAATACCAAAATCTTTAATATCATAGTATCTTATATTTCACCAACCTTTAATGTCATCTCTCCTAGCGGTATTTTCATAAATTTTCAAGAAATGTATCTTTCTTCTTTTAACACATTAGACATGTAAGTCAGCTTTGTATTAGTATAGTACATATCAAATATATATATAAGTTTTCAGCAATCTAGCTGCGTAGTTCAATTGTTTCCATTTTCTGGAAGATTATAAGAGATGGTAATATAATTTCACATAGGCATCATTTACTAGACCAGGCTGCATATTCAGGTTTTCAACTGACATGCTACTTATTTTTGCATAGTCTGTCATGTTAAAAGATTTCCTAATATAGTAAAACATTCTTATGGCTTTTATTATAAGATTGTAATTTCAATTAACAGCAAGGCAAATTTTTCTCCATATGATACACTTCCACTGCTTTGACATATATTTTTCTGTTGAAAATTCCACACTGGAACAAATTTGACTGCTGAATGACTAGCTGCTTACTGCCCACTTCATTAGCTATTGTGTGTACTGTAACAGAGATTATTTTTTTGTTATCTACAGCACCTACCATATAACAAGTAGTCTATTTATCTTAGACCTCCTAGAAAAATATTCTCTTGTATTCTTCATCAAAAGAAATAGCTTTTGATTGCATCAGAATAGAAATTCTACTCAGTGTTCTAGAGGGACTCAAAGTGCCTAAGGAATACCTCCAAATCATGGAGAACCTCCTGCAAAATCGGGAGATTTTTCCGTCTTTGGATGGTCGAGTTGCTCCAGGCTTTTGACCCTGTGTTCTACCCCACAGGGCTCACCACTGAGTGCGCTTTTTTTCATGGCTTACATCAACCCTCACTTGTTGAGCATTGAGGCTGCCTTACTCGGGATTGCCATTCCGGTGCTGGGAGAGAGCATTAACCACATTTCCTATATGGATGATGTAGTGGTGTTTCTCTCTTCACAGAAGGAGGTCTGTGAGTTAGAAAAGATAATGGACCAGATCACTTGTGATTATGGTCTAAAGGTTAACCTCTCAACCATTGGCAATGAGGCACAAATAAATGTTTTTTGAAACAAAGAAATAGTGGTTTGCTTTCTTTTGTTTATGCATTACAAAAGAGAAAATTCTTTGCCAACTTTTCTTATTTTATTTACAATTTAAAAAATGTTAATTCATGATTATTTTCCCTGAATTCGAATTCACACCCCTATTTTCTATCAAAATCAATAAGATTTTATTTTCAACATTATTTTACAAATTGCACATTTTCTTTATCTCTGTCTTATTTATGTATGCGTAAGTGCACACATACGTGTGTTATTCTTCAAATCTTCTTATGTAGCATTTACACTGCTGCCCCAAAGGTTCTATATCTCCTCTTACAGAAGACAATGGGATTGTGGAACTTTCCATTTCTCATTTATATGCATTTTATTAATTTAAATCCATGTATTTTCATTTGCATCATATATTACATGTCAGTGGATAAATTTTCAATATTAACATGATTAATTCTTGCTTTCTCACAAGCTGGATTTTTTCCCTCATAATTATTATCAAATTTAAGTTGTCTCTCTTGTTTTGCAAGCCGGAAATCTTTTCTGATTATTGTCCATTTTAAATGTCGATGTTGCTTTTTTGCAAGCTGGTAATTCCTTTTTTAAATTTATCTTAATACTTTTAATGCTCATTGTCACTCTTACTTTCTCTTTTAAGTGACAATTTTGGGTTTGTCATATCCTTTACTTTGTAAAACCATTGTACAATTTTCTTTGCTCTTAATCATTAGTCTTTTAAATAGATCTAGGATTGGCAGGGGAGAAGCCAGTCTTCGCATTTTTACTTTTTACAATTAAATTTTACTTCTCTCCAAATATTTGTTCATTGGTGGCGATATCCTTTAGGATGACCTCAACAATACAATCTTTTTTATATATTCTGGATTGGATCTTTTGTCTTCAGCTTACTTTTCTTGCCATTTTTATTTTTCTTTGGTGCACGGGCTATAGAATTTGCTAATCTTGCAGTACTAATCCATTGGTTTAAATTCAGGCTATTAGTAGAGAATTTTATTCTTTTTGATCACCTTTTATTATTTAGTCTTTTTCTTTTGTGGGCTTTATAAGGTTCAACAGCTCTATTTTTTAACTTTGTTCTAATGTTCTTCCTTATTAATGTTTAGGCAATTGACTTCATCTTTTTGTTTAAAGATAAAAATCTTAAACAATTTCCTAGTAAACTTTGGCACTTTTTTACATCAATAGTTATTTTCATGGATGCCTGAATTAGGACTTTCTTTTCATTAGCATCTTTACAAAAATGAAGTAAATTCAAAGACACTTCACTGCTGTTTTCCACTACCACATTTGGTTTTACATGCAAGGTTTCTATTATCGATGTTTTATGTACTCCAACATTTTTAGCATCTGTTACATTTCTGCTGACTTCTCTTGGTCATCTACAAGGTTTGCATAATTTTGCATATTTTCCAAGAGGATTGGTATCATCAGCACCACCTTTAGTTTCTCCATCTTCATGTACCACTTCAAAGTTTTCATCTATTTTCTTAATCCATTCTTCAAATTTTTTATCTCTACTGTCCAGTTTTTCTTTATGTTTTTGCTTGATGTCTTCAACATTTTTGTCACATCATGTCTTCAATTTTTTTACCCCTGCTATCCAGTTTTTCTTCAAATTTTCTTATATCCACTTTTTCTTCAAATTTTTTCTTTCTGCTGCCGTTTTTCTTGTCATTTTTTTATCTCTGCTATCCAGTTTTTTTTTTCAATTTTTTTCATAAATGCTAACAAGATTTTTATATTGATTGTGGCTGGATTCTCTTCACCCTGCATTTGCACAGTTTGTATTCTTGAAAAATCAGTTCTGCCTCCATTCGCTGTACTGTTTCTGACTTTGGTGAATCCGTATTTATTTAAGCTTCACTATTTTTATTTTTTAGATGAGTTATCATGATTATTTATATATGACTGGTTTTTTTTTTCTAAATTCTTGATTAACTATTCTTTCTTGTAAATTTTTTTTTTCATATGTCAAATGCGTTGACCGGCAGTGAACCCAGGTCAGCTGCTTGGAAGGCAGCTATGCTAACTGCTAGGCCACTAACACTTGATTCTTTCTTGTAAATTTGCACATATTTCTCTTTTTTCGGTACTATATCATAAATTAATAGCACACCAGTCTCAATCTCTGCATACAGACCTTTGCAGCATAATATTATCCACATCTGTCTTTAAATTATCTTTATATTATCATTTATATTTTCTGTTTTTTAAAAAAAAAACATTTTTTTTTGTTAATATTATACACAGTCATATGCTAGTCTTTTCCATACTTCAACTCCATTTATGTATAAGAAAGAGGATTCAGGCCATAAACATGTTGGTAGCACCAATTAACTACTGGTAAATATGTCTAAAATACAAATTAACCAACCTTATGTTGTGGTAAATATCAAACAAACTATTAGTTAGACAATTTAGGCTGACTGATGTCTGTTGCATTTGTCTCTCTTTATAACACTGCAATAGGTATGTGACAATTCAGGCATTTAGTAAGCTATGTCAATTAGGTACTGTTTAAAATTCATTAAAATATTTTATATAGGCTTTCCCTCAGTATTTCAGTTTGAACCCAAACCAATGATATATACAATAAATATAGATACTCCCTGTTCAACTAGGGTGTATCTCTAATAACAAATGTAGGAATATCCTACCACATAGATCTGTAAATTAAAAATCCTATTCAACTCAGCAAAATTCATTTAAACAATAGAAATAATGATGATTATTCTTATTACTACAATCACTTTAATGGGGCACAGGGATTTTTTCATAAATGGCATTGGATTACAGGGTGATGAATCCAGGACCAGGCAACATCTAAGAAGCCAAATATAATGATTTACGAAGATGGCTCACCTGATGTCTGGGAATCTATCCAATTCAAGGCAACTGCCCATGTTTCACTTTGAACTTGGTGCTAATGACAGATTGGTTCATATCGTTCAAGAATCCAAAATGCATAGTGAATTTTTTTTCCAGTTAATTAATTTTCTGAAGAAGTTTTTTATGGCTTCTAGTTTAAAATAGAAATAATAATAATTGTTAGAAGCTTTTGTACAGGTTTCAATTTAGAAGTTGTTGTGTTTTCTGACAATGTAGAAAACAGTCATGGAGAAGTAGCTTTGAATTTCAGTCCAAAAAATCTTTTAACCATTAATTTTAAAATAATGAGTGGCTAATATAAATTGTAGGGTTCATATATACAAACTTAAGACTGAGCATTTGTTAGTCTTTTTTTAAAACTCTAAACACCCAATTATAGCTCTCTAACTTTAGATGATTTTAAACTTTTTTATATACTCTAAAGTTATTTGTGAAAAAACTATGAAGAAAACAAAAAAACCCAACCATATGTTTCTGCTTACAAATATTTTTATATTTAATTTAAACACATGATGCATAATTACTTTAAGAATTTCGTAAACATATAACTTAATCAAAGATAATCTGGACAATTAATTTTAGAGCTTAAAACATATTTGTTTATAAAAACGAGTTGATTACGATAAATAAGTAGTTTAATTTTGTAATTATTATAATTAATAAAACAATTAGCCTATTTAATTTTAACTTAAAAAAATAAACTTACAAATTTAAAAACTAATTGAATATAATTCATTGTCATATATATATTGTCATCAAAAAAATGTAATTATCATCATCAGTACATGCGATCCCTGGCCTATGGTTTCTCCTTTCTCAGAGTCAGGAATCTCTGTCATTGGGCCCAGAGAAACCTGTTAGCCACCTTATCTTCCCTCTCTATTTCCCATCCTAATTTTTTTTCATATTCTTTTCTGTCCCATTTCTACTTATCTTTGTCCACTCTAAAGTCTTTATATCTAAATACACTTTATATTTTTCCAAACCCAGCATAAAAAACAAAAACCCACTTTCTATATAATCATTTTGTTTATATAAATAAATTCTTCCACAACATTATTTGTACCTTTTCTTCCTGTAAACATTTACATTCCATTAACAGATGCCTAATATTTTTTCATGGCTTCTTTACATATCTTGCAGACTAAATCATTTACATTCCTTCATTTATGTATATATTCCCTTGTTGGTAAAGATTCTGTTTGAGTCTTAAACAGTAACCCGCTTTCCTTGCTATTATCATAAATTAAGTCGCATCCAATATTCTGCTTACTTCTATATATATAAACTCTTTTTACTCTCCATACTAGTTCGCCATCTCACCAACTCCCCATGTTTTATTAGGGCATCTATTCTTCTATCTTATTCTTTGTCACTATAACACTCAACAATTCTCCTAACACAATCATCTCATCTTTTGTCCAATTATACTGACACAAAGTCTTTAGCTCTCTATTGTAGTGCCATCTAATATAAATTTGGGTAATCATTAATTACCAGAAGCATATAAAATCCCTATCCTTAGTCTTTGAATCCTCATATGCAAATATGACTCTGGATTTTACCTTTATCAGTGAAACATGAGATTCAAAGTTTTAAAGAATGCAGATATACATCTAGCAACCACCTTTCATTTTATCCATCAAACTAAAAATATGACATTCATTCTGGAACAGTTATGTAGACCTGAAATAAATTCAGTAATTACATATTTTAATGCCCAAGCATTATAATAATTATAGACATCCTATTCCTCTAGCCAGAAATTCCAATAATGATAAATTTCCAAACTATTGATTTAAAAATTCTAGTGCCAGAGAATTGCTTTTGTATTCTCATATTTTTCAAACAGGGAGTTTGGTGCTGTGTTCTTATTAGTAACATTTTTAGTCAGAGAAATAAGTCATCTACAACTAATGAAGAACTAAAGGTACAAATATATATGTGTGTGTGCATGTGAAAAAGAGAAGCTAAAGGTCAGAGAAGATGGATTCAACTTGGAGAGACCTTCATCCTGCAGTGGATTAATAATGGTTGACAATGATGATGATGATATATATATATAACAAAACTAATAAATATAACAGTAATTTATTATATACAGTCTTTCAATCTGCAGAAGTACTTTCGGTTAATTTCTTAACCCTCCTCAACTGCAGTTAAATTTAAAAAAACAAAATGGAAGCAAATGCCATCAATTCAAATCCCATGAATCCTGAATCTTAATGTTAGCAGTTATCCATCAATTATATTCATTTTATTTCTATTTATTAAAATTGCTTCCTTAATTTTTCTTTTAAAGTGTTAAGATTCTTCATAAAAAAAGAAAAATTAAGGAAGTAATTTTAATAAATAGAAATAACATGAATATAATTAAGAAACAAGCTTCTAATGATAAAATTTGGGATTCATGGGATTTGAGTTGATGATGTTTGCTTCCATTTTGTTTTTTGAATTTAACAGCAGTTGAGGAGGGTTAAGGAATTAACCGAAAGTACTTCTGTGGATTGAAAGACTGTCTGTAATAATTACCATTATATTTATTAATTTTGTTGTTATTACAATTAGTTTTTTAATTAACAGACATTTTATTTGTATATATATATGTAGTTATTGAATTGGTTTTAGATCTATATAATTGTTGAAACAGGTTGCCTTATATTTCTATAGTGTTTAATGTATATTTGCATTTTTCCCAATTTTGAATCCCAGACCTCAATAATAAAGACAAAAGATAGATATCAGAATGGAGATGGATATTTAAGTATTAAAATAATTTTTTTAATATGTATTGAGAATACACCGATCACTCAATCTTATGCAAGATAGCATTAGAGCTAAGAGCTGTGTTGTTTCTACTGATAGTTAGATGTCTCCGCTGCTGATAAATCTTTACATATAATGAAGTTGTGGAAAAATAAATATGAAAAGAGTGATTATACAGAAAGTGAATTATTGGTTTTTATGCTGGGTTTGGGAAAAGATAAGAGGGATTTAGATATAAAGGTTATAGAGTTGACAAAAATTATGTTGTGGAAATGGGATAGAGCAGATTATAGGTAAATTTAGAGTGGGGAATGTAAAAGAAAGTGGCTAACAGGTTTATCTGGGCATAATTGCTGAGATATTCTTGACTTCGTTTAAGAAGCCATAATACATCACATCACATTACAAATAATTAAATTTTTTATAACATGCACTTACTTTGTAAGATTTATGTTACAAAGTTTTAGTTAATGTAAAAAAGTGAAAGAAATGACAATGAAAATAAATTGCAGTTGATGATATTTAGTTGTGTTAGTGATGCTAAGACAAAGAAATTGGCACAAAATATAGATTGTTTCATCACATGATATTTAAGCATGTAAATGATTAGTGGATATCAGCGCTTCCACACAATTGATCAAGTTGAATTTTTTTTACCTCAGATAAAATTGATCTAAGTATCTACTTCTTTCTTATTGCATTGCCAAATCCATATAATATTAATATCATCTATGTTCTTTATTACTTTTTACAATGCTTTTTTACAAACCGCTTTTGACAGTTTCCATTTGTCCAGCAATCTTCTTCAGAACTTCTACTTATATTTCCAAATCTTAACTGCTAAAAATTTGAATTTAGCAGTTAAGATTTGGAAATACAGGAAGTCCCCTAGTTACAAATATTTCGCTATTACGTAATCGCTTTTGGACTTGAGATCTTTATCTATGCACATGATAAAAAAAACTATTTACATACATTCTTAATTGAATTTTTTTCTAAAGAAAGATAAACTTTGGAATTTAGAAAATAATTAAAAGTATATTTTAAAGAACAATAAAAACCTATATAAAATATAGTAAATCTTCCCATCTCTCTGTCATTGATTACTTTTATTTTTAGCATTGTCACAGACTGTCTTGATTAGTGCTTATTTTTAAAAGTAGTTTGTGCGTGATTACATTACATACGCACTGTATATATTTCTCTTTTAGTGAATTTTTTCATTCTTATTAATTAAAAACATGAGTAAGAAATAAAAAACCAGCAGTGTTGATACAACTAAAAAGAAATCAAGGTCTCCTAAACGCCAAACGATCGAGACAAAAATGGATATAATTAGACGTTCTGAAAGTGGTGAATCTTTGGCTTCAATTGCACGTTCAGGTAATTTAAACCGATCAACAATATATACAATTGTGAAAAACAAAATTAAGAAATATGTTAAAAATTGTGGAAATATTTCTTCAAATATTGTTTCAAAAAGACGTGGCAGAGTAATGGATGAAATGGAGAAGTCTTTAGCTTTATGGATTGAAGATTAACATCAAAAAAGGCATCCCAGTGAGTTTATATTAATTATTCAAGCTAAGGCTCTTAGTTTGCATGAAGATTGGAAGAAAGAATTAAAAGAAAACTCTGCTGTTGAATTTGTAGCAAGCAATGGCTGATTTCACAAATTTAAAATGAGATATTAGTTACATAAGGTGCCAGTGCAGATACTAAAACCTGAGCTACTGCACAGCTTTCTCAAGATTGTTTCTCACATTATTTTGTGCCTTCTGTTAGGCAATATTGTAGTGAGAATAATTTACCATTTAAAACACTATTCCCCTTAGACAATTGTCTTGGACATCCAAAATTCCTATAAAATTTATATCCAGAAGTTAATCTTGTGTTTATCCCGTCCAATACTACAAGTGAAATACAACCTATGGACAAAACTGTGATAGCTACTTTTAAGCGGTATTATATGAAAAGATTAATGATTCAAGCAATCAAGACAATTTATAAGGGAGGTGGACCTACATTAAGAGATTTTTGGAAAAGTTATAATATATGGAATGCAATAAATATTATTGGGGGTACATGGGTTGAAATAAGAGAGTTAACAATGAAAGGTTGTTGGAAAAAAATATATCCACAAATGATGAATGCTTCTATGGACATTAAAGAAACTCCTTAAGATATCACAACTGAAATAGTCAATATAATGAATGAATTAAATTTAGATGTCACTGATGAATATATTGATGAATTAATGCAATCTCACTCAGAACATCTGTCAAATGAAGACTTGATTAAACTACAAGAGATGAATAAAATACAAAATGAAGAACCTGATAATGAACTTATTGTTAAGAGTTTGATAATCAAGAATATGAATGAAGCCTTCATGCATCTTGATAAATTTTTGATCATCGTGGAAGAATGTGATCCCAATGGAGAATGTATATCTTATGTATGAAGGGCAATAGAAAAAAACACAGAATGTTATAGAATTTTTTTTTATCAAGAGAAGATAAACAATACAATTCAATTAACTCTTGATAAATTTGTAAACAAAACTCCAGATACTAATCAATAAAAAATAAATACTATGTTTTGAAAACCCTTTTTAATTTTTTTTTTTACATACCTCTACTTTCAAACAATTTCAACATCCAAACACATGTCAGGAACCAATTAATTTCATAACTAGTGGACTGCTTGTAGTCTGTATACTGTATTTACATTTATCAAAAAAAAGAAAATATTTACAAATTAATTCTCCCATTTCCATCCCTTCTTTTAAATTAACCAAAATGTATTGTTCAAAACTGTTGCTAATCTTCTATGTCATTGGTCTTCAACCACCGGTCCGTGGACCGGTGCCGGGCCATAGAAGTTTTCTGCAGGTCTGTGCTAGACTGGCAAGAAAGTTTGTAATAACAAAATAATAAAATTTTAAACTTTTAATTAATATAAACAATTTTTATTTATTTTTTCATGGCATTTTTACCCGATTTAAAAAAAAGAAACAGAACAAAAATAAAATCTAATCAATCATACATAAATTAATTTGTTTTTCTATTTACCACAGATGTTTATGAGGGAGGGGGGGTAAAAAAAAGTTTTTTATTATACAAATGCCTGTTGTCTTTTGATAGCCAATCACAGCCGCTTGTCAGCGTTGTTAAAACAATAAAATGTAAGGTGACTTTTTTTGAACTCTTAAATTTTTTCTACTCTCTCTTTTAATATTTCATTTTTAGTGGTTTTTTTTTTTTTTTTTGGCTATACGGTGATTTTTTTTTTTTTGCTTTAACTTTTATTTTTGAAATCAATTTTTATTACTTTTTTTTAAAAATAAAAATCAAAAAATAAGTTCTGTCTCTTAACTTTTACAAAGTATTTCTCAATACATTCCCACCACCCCAAAATAAAATAAGATCAAAACTTTTGACTTTTTCAAGTTTCTTTTTTTTTGTTGTTGGTGTTTAAAAATACGCCCACTTTTTTTGGCCTATAAGGCGATATTTTTTGGGGCTTTATTTGTATACCGCTAAAATATTAAAACTTTTATTTTTAAAACCAATTTCTGTTATCTTTTTTTAAAAATAAAAACAAACAAAAAAATAACTTTGGTCTCTATCTTTTGTCTGAGTAATGACAAAGTATTTCTCAATTCATCCCCCCCCCCCAAAAAAAAAAAATTAAAATAAGATCAAAACTTTTGACTTTTGCAACATTCAGGTGAATAACATTTTATTCTTGCATTTTTTAACAATGAAATAATAAACATAGAAATGCAAGCACATTAATGAGAATGATTGTTATTGTACTGCTTTCTGTAGCAGTATGACTGCGCAACTAGAGAAAGTGTGTTCAGCTTGTGAAGGTAAGCAATACCATTACAATACACAATAACTAGTGTGCTGTTTTGGTCAGTTATAACAATTATGCTTATCTAAGGTTAAGCAGGTTACATCTTTAAGAAAATTTATCTGTAAACTTATGCCGATCCGCGAAATCTTATCCTTATTTTTGCCGGTCTGCAGGTGTGAAAAGGTTGAAGACCACTGTTCTATGTAAGCTGATTTAGAGATAAATTTTTTTACCCTTCCCACACCAAAGTTGTATGTAGTGGTAAAGAATCCTCATTTTTAACATTTAAAAAAAAGATAAATATTTGTTTTTGAAAAAGATCCTTCAGAGATATTTTTTACTCATTCAGCCACCTTTTATTTGCTACATTCTGCATTCCATAAAAAGATCAAAATCTTTTTTATTGTCACAAGTCTTGTATAGGTAAGTTTTGCCCCCCCCTCCCATTTTTTATCTTTAAAAGAATGCATCCTTGAGGTTTCAATTAATCATATTAATTTATAGTATTTACTCAAATTTTTTTTTAATTTTTTTTTTTTAAATTGTGTTTATAGTATATACATTAATTTATTTTCCATAGAATGATTTTTTTAATGGACGTTTATTCAAGATTTAATTTTAAAAAAATATTATTTCATTTATTTAATGCACATTAATTAGGTAAGTAATATTTACTAAGACAATAAACCTAAAGCATGTGCGGTTGAAAATGCAAAGGTAGGGACCTCTACAGGTCTTAACCACAAGCTTACATATTGGAATATTATTTCAATAAATCATAATTCATATTAAATAATAATAAAGCCTGGTGATAATGAGATATCTACAAATCATCCTCATATTTTTTCTAGATGATTTAAATTGTGATGTTCCAGATAGATTTTAATTTAAAAAAGATTTAACGATATTTTTTTAATTAATGTGTTTTTTTTATTTTGTCATTTATTATACAATCAAATATATGCATGTAGCATATACAACCATAAATTGTCATAGTTTATGATATAAAATTGAAGTGGAAATAACTGCAACTCCTATTGGGCTATTTTTAATCAATATTCAAACATCATATAAACAATGAAAAGAAATGGAATGATGTCACCCATCTCTTTAACTCTGATAATATTTAAGCTTAATAATTATAAATCCAACGTAAAATTATTTTAATTTAATTTATGTGTAGTCTAATTGCTATGAAATCATAATTATGCTTACATAAATTAAAAATAGATTACACTTTTTGATTTATAACAAATGGTATCATTTCATTTCTTTTCATAATTTATTAGCGTTTGATTAAATATGTATAGACCAATGGAAGATGTAGCACTTATAATAAAAGTGCACACATTCTTAATAAAGAGTCTATATATATATCTGTATGAATAATATTTTTGTAGTAATTGGCTATCTATATATATTGAACAATAATAAAGATATGTGTAAGAGATTTTGATCTGGTTCATTTGATGAGTGCTGGTTCAGTACGAAATGTGGTTCTTGGAGATTATACATCTTTTGCACATGTTTGGCCATGCGTTTACAAGGTGTTAAAAACCAATAGAACCCAGTTCCTATGTAATTTTATAGATTTTTGAAAATGACTACACAAAAAAAAGTGGTCGAAATGTTGGATGTTAAAGATGTCAATATGTATATATGGTTGATGAGAAGAAATAACGTTTATAAAAAGAAAAGAAGGAGAGTGTATAATTTAATTGGATTCAATGAAAAAAATATTATAGTTCCTATCTTGCATGAGAGTGGTATAGTGAAAGTTACACTACAGAAATAACATTTATCAAGTAGATAATCTGTAGTCTAATGAATAACTAATAAAAAATATTAATCTATATGTCTGTATGTGTAAATTATTTTTCCCTTAGGCAAAGATTAAAAATAGAATAGGTTAATTTTTTTTTTAAATTTTAAATGCTTAAAAGCTTATTCTTGTAAACACAGATGAAAATTTAGTGCTCATTAGAGAATTATTTACTCTTGTGAGAGAATTTAATTTATTTTATTTTTGTAAAATCTTTTGCTCAAACGTGTGAAATATTAAACACAGCATAAAAACCACAAAGTTTGACAAAATTTCGTGAACACACTTTATATCTACTGAGTAGAGGAATAATGATTTTTTTTTCATATGTCAAATGCATTGACCGAGAAGCGAACCCGGGCCAGCTGCTTGGAAGGCTGCTATGCTAACCACTAGGCCACCTACGCTTGACATGAATCATGAAGTTTAAATACAAACTTAGTTAAACTACGGACCAAGGTTCTCTGAAATACAACCTGCAAACTATTTCAAATTGAATATAAAACAATAGAAAATATTATTAAATTATTTATATGTGTGCAATGTTATATTTATTACTAATATTATTCATTACTATACTAACTGAAAAGAGTCCTTCAAAGATAATCAATGGTATATTTAGCCATTTTAAACAGCTTTCACTATGCACACTCACATGCACTCACACACATATATATTCTAATGGAATAAATATATAAAAGCACGGGAATAAAGTGTGGCATCAAAATCGTATATATTCTAACCTGCAAATATTTAAAATTTTATGATGATGAGCATTATGCAAGCTAGATATTTATGTACAACCAGGGGAGTGCCAATTATAGTGATCTTACAGCCCGTAGTCAAGATGCTTGTACAAGGTCTGAATGCTTTAAAGCTTTACATTATAATATTAAAATAAGAGTAACACAATGAATAGTGGTAACAAACCCAAATTCAATACCTATCATTGACAGATTGTACATTAGTAATACTAAAATAAAATAGAGAGCAAAATAAATTTAGAGATCAAGGAGATCCTGGTAAATGATAATAATTTTATTATACAAAATATACATTATGATTATTATAATTAAAATACTAAATAAAAATAACAAAGACAATAAGTTAATAAATATGCACTCCTTATCTAGTTTTAATAATAATTTTACAATTTTAACAAGAATATTTTCAAAACCCTTTATTAATATTTATTCGTATTTGTGAAACAGAACAGAAGTAAATTTCATTGAGAGTTGACAATACCTAAACTCTCCTCAAAGATAAAAATTAAAAATATATATTTCTACTCTTCTTAAAGTTCTACCTTTTTTTTTTTTTTAATATGTCAAAGCATTGACCGGGAACCGAACCTGGGCCGGCACCTATGCTAACCGCTAGGCCACCAACGCTTGACCAGTTCTACCTTTTTAAAGTATATCAAAAGTTAATACTTGATTAAAGATTTTTATATGTTCGTCATAATAATAAAAAATAACTTAAACAAAACAATCACTTTTATAATTGATTCTCATTTGCATATTACGCATTAATTCATATTTTATTACTTTACAAAAACGCATCGGGAAATTACCTTTTTTTATAGATTAACAACAAAAATTCCTATCATTTTTATTTGCCTTCAAAAGTGTGCTCAGTTATATATTCATGGTAAGAATGTTTTGATTTTAAATGAGTGAATAGATGAAATAATAAATCTATCTATTTTTCATTTTGCTTATGTAGTATTTTTTTTTTTGGTTAATTTTATTTTAGTATCCATTTTGTAATATCCTGCCAGAGTTAATATATGCAGGATTTTTTTTTTAATTTTAAATATAGGGGATTTGAACTCAGACTTTCAAGTAATCTTCAACTATCCACACTATCTCATACTACTGATTCACATGACCACACACATATTTTGTGCTGAACCAGCACTCATCAGTTGGTCCAGATTATCATATCCCACACATATATATATAATCAACTCTCAGTTTATATTAAGATAGCAAATCTTTATACTTTAATGGACAGGCTTCAGTCTACTCCATTTTCCAACTCTTTAGCCATCCATACCATTAAAAATATGATGATAGAATGCCCAAATCCCATGCTGATGCCAATATTGTTGTTATGCCCATGTTGACTTCAAATCACTCAGACCCCTCATGTATAGGACAGTATGCAGAATGTATATTTAATGGGTAAGATTTGAAATACAGGTGTTCTTGTATCTGGAACTTAATTGTAAATATAGGGGATTTTAATTTTAAGTAAAATTTGGAAATTGCTGTCTGTTTGTGATGGCAGAAGGGCATACCATGTGCAAGGGAGGGGAGGATGCTGTGGTAGCACAAACTTCCATTTTAAAAACTCACAACTACCTGTTTTTATTTAGTATTGTAATGTGTTTTTATTATTTTTGTGTACAAATTTATACTTTTTATATTGTTAAAAATCTATTTGTTCATGTTTCATTTGGTGTGATTAGTATGCCGGATTAGAGCTGCTTCACCTTTTCACATATGTATCAGTCTGTCGATAACTTTCTACACTTTGTGAAAATGTCATGAAATAATGTGTGCACATGGTCCATTTTGAGAAATTTATCACTTAAGTTTATTAGAAGTTTCAGTGTACATATTATTTGATGATATTGCAAGATTAGAAAGTTATCAGCATACTGATATGGTTGTAAAAAAGTGTAGCAGGTCTAATACATTAGTACACCTGGGTCTCGTTTTATGTGATAGATAGGTTCCTCAGAAAACACGTGCAAAAGAAATCGCACAAAAATAGACGTAACTTACCTTGAAAAAGGGGGGATATGGACTGTGATTTTTCAAAAATCGCATAAAAGCACCAACATAAAATTACTTTAAAATTCGCACAAAAAAAAAAAAAAATAAGGAAATAAAATATGACAAATAAAAAATTTCAAATTTGAAAAAAATTGATACAAGACAAACTTTTTTTAACTATAATATTTAATTTTATTCAAAACAATATATTTTTATGCATAATTTACAGTACAGTAATTGACATTTTTTATACACATTTTAATTATTATCGCTATTTGCCGATAAACAGGTTCGTTTGCAAACTGGTAAAAAATCAGATTCTTCACAAGAGGAAATACAACTGGCACCAACTTCACTCTCATGTTGTAATGGTTTTCTGGTGACAACGTAATTAGTAATTAATCTTTGAGATGATGATTTTATTAATTGTTTATGAAGCTCACAATATCCAGACATACAACCGTTTAGCTCTTGTTGGAATTTAAGAGCACGTTCGGGATTAGTGTCATTAATAAGAAAATAATTAAAAATAAACTTGCGGACACTAAATGATTAATAATTGATTATGTTCTTTTTTTAAAAGCAAAAACAGAATGTGATTTAAAATTCAAAATTAACACGCACAATGTTTGAACAAATTTACATTATAATCTTGTAAAATTTAATGTGGGTATACATAAAATGTGGAAATCGTGATTTTAATTTCATTATTGCATAAAATCTTACTATTATAAAGCACTGAAAATATTGAAATTACTAAGATGAAAGTCGAATTTCAATAATGTGCTATTACTTTCAATATGACGTAAGTGCACGAAATTTATTATTTAAAATAATAGCGTATTATTGGAATTCGACTTCCGAAGAAACATGAATCACATAACTTCAAAATCGCGTTAAATAAATCCACGTAAAACGAGACCCAGGTGTACATCAAAATTTGAAGTAAAATTACCATGAAATATGATAACTACTGTATACTTTTCAAGTTTTATCAGATTTTATAGTATGACATTTTTTTCAATGTTTAATTAGGAATCTATGTAAAGAATAGGATAGACATTTTAAATCCATTGTATTGATCAAAAAATGTTTTTATATTCAAAGTCACATAACTGGGGCAATGCAGAACATCTATATCTTTACTAAATGGAGCTTGGCTTGAACACAAACATTATTTTAACAAAAAATTCCTTAGTTTTCTTTATTTTTTTTTTATTCTTTCACTCCCAAAATGTAATCAGATGCCCTTTTTTAAAATATCTGCTTTAGGAATTTTTTCAAGCACATATTAACAAAAATTTAGTTATGCTTTCGGATGACAGCATCAATAATTTATGCTTTTTAAAACCTATATTTTTAAACAAAAATATTTAAATAGTTTTTATTATTCTATTTATTTTCTTTAATTTTTTGTTTTATTAATTTTTTTTCCTCTATGTTTTGTCAATTTTTTGAAAATTGAATTAAAAAATGTTTATTTTTTATTTACGTTTTTCTTATTTTGTTTAAGACTTTAAATTTTGTTAAACTGAATAAAATAAGATTTCTTTTAAATATTGGAAACACAGAGGCAAAACTCTCTCCATTCAGTAGTGCCACTCTAAGCAAGACAGAGTAATCAATGGATGCCAGAAGGCTTGTGCGTAAAATCCCTATCTAGTGCCTACTCATCCAATATCCCCAAATTAGTTTCTGGCTTATGGCCTTCGTCAGTGAGGAGCCTTGGATCTGAGAGCTCTGCACCTAGATCTTAGGATCCAATGCAACCCTCCAGCAGCCACCTTTTAACTCTATATAACTACTAAACTATGAGAATAAAATTGAAAACACACAGATATTTTCAATCTAAGCTCAATAGCTCAAATAGTCATATGGGTCTGAACTCAGATCAGCACCCATACATTTTAAAGTCTTTGGCTCTTTTACAACTATAACCACCACCTTCCTATAAGACAGGATTGGTATTAAACCTTAAAACATCACATGATCACTATCTTCCATGCTTGCTCATAACTGTTGTTAAAATAGGCAAAACTCTCTCCATACAGTAGTGCCACTCTAAGCAAGACAGAGTAATCAATGGATGCCAGAAAGCTTGTGCATAAAATCCCTATCTAGCGCCTACTCATCCAATATCCCCAAACTAGTTTCTGGCTTATGGCCTTCGTCAGTGAGGAGCCTTGGATCTGAGAGCTCTGCACCTAGATCTTAGGATCCAATGCAACCCTCCAGCAGCCACCTTTTAACTCTATATAACTACTAAACTATGATAATAAAATTGAAAACACACAGATATTTTCAATCTAAGCCCAATAACTCAAATAGTCATATGGGCCTGAACTCAGTTCAGCACCCATACAATTTTAGTGTCTTTGGCTCTTTTACAACCAGAAGGGTTGTGCATAAAATCCCTATCTAGTGCCTACACATCCAAAATCCCCAAACTAGTTTCTGGCTTATGGCTTTCGTCAGTGATCATGTGATGTTTTAAGGTTTAATTATAGATATGTAATATAAGAATGAACTCTTTAATCATAATTATACTTATAAAATTGCTTGCAGATTTTGTACAATTTGTTTTATTATAGTAAATGACTGTTTTTAAAATTAATCATAGTCTTTTCTTAAAAATGCATTCCTATTCTACACACACCAATTTATCACATATAACACATTTTATTAACATATTTCTTGATCTCAACATTGAGAAGGTTGTAAGACAGGGTGACTCCATATCTCCAAAACTTTTTACAGCAATGCTGCAAGAGGTATCTTGTGGATTAAAATGGGAAGCTAACGGAGTAAAAGTAAATGGAGATTATTTAAGTGATTTAGATTTTGCAGATGATGTAGTTGTTTTTGCAAATAATGCTTCAGAGCTTCAGGAAATGTTGCAAGAGTTATCAGATGAAAGCAGAAAAATAGGAATAAAGATAAATGTTAAGAAGATTAAAGTAATGTTTAACGGATTTTCTCAAAATATGAAAATAAAGATTGATTATGATGAGTTAGAAGAAGTTAACAGCTACAAATACCTTGGTCAGATTATTAATACAGATGGAAACATAATGGATGAAATTAATCATAGAATTAAACTTGGTTGGAGTGCTTTTGGTAGAAATAACTTGATACGGTTGTTTTATAATAGCATATTGAAACCATTGGAGGGTGTTGTTTGTTTGTAAACAAAGATAAATATAATGTTTCCGGGGCCGGTCTTTTTTTTTTTGTTTGTTAAAAGTAAAAAAAAAAAAAAAATCAAATAAATCTTTACAAAAAAATATGTAAATCAAACTAAATTTAAAAAGTAATTACTTTTCATTCTTTTTATTACCTACTTTTTTTGGTTGAAAAATTGACAAATAAATATTTTCATTTTCAGTGAAATCAATATATTTCTAACAAGTTTATTAGAGTAGGGAGGGGGCCATGAATTGTTAACAAGTTAATTAATGAAGATTGAATAAGCAACTTTTTTCACAATACAAAAACAACAAAATCATTTTATTTACATTAAACGGTCAAATGTATAACAATTAAAACAAAACAAACTTATTTGGCTATTCAGGAACAACTCAAAGCTCTAATAGTAGTGCCTGGAAGATGTCTTCCCCCATGTGCACACACTGCCACATAAACTCAGCCATGTAGGTATCCAGTGAAGGTCTGGCTGTGCCACATTGTTTTTTGTTGTGCAATTCCAATAGACCCCACAGGCGCTCGATGTTCTGTGTGTGCACGCCTGTGCTGGGGTCCACAAAGTTGTACCTGTGGTTTACTGTCAGGTGTTTGAAACCTGCAGCTTGAAGCTCTTTGGTTTGATAACCTTCCAGCAGTCAGAGAAAATAGTTGATCCAGGTTTGACGTTTTCCCAAATCAACTGAAGAAGAATGGCTGCAGATTGACAGCGAACAGCCACAATGAAGCAATCGCTGGTATCACGGCACACTCCTCCGAAGATCCACTGCTGTGGAAGAACTCTGCCCTGGTGGTTCTTTCGCCAGCTAAACAAGGTCTCATCTACTTCAACAATTGAGCCCAGACCGCCAATTTGGTGGCACAGCCGAGACCTTAAGCTCTTGCGACAGAGCTCGCAAAGTCCATTGGTCTAGTGCACAAGGGAGCCTGGAGACATGTTCAAATCAGAGATGGCCCTTGACACTGTCAGCTCCTCAAGGCTCCAATAGTACAGGAGATATACTATCATCATGAAATCGAGACGTGATCCCTCCAGCCATGTCCCTTGGTGAATAGAACACCGACGTCCGCACGAACCGATCTTACATTTGAAGTGGTAGCTTCCACGATGGTATAATGTCATATCTTCTCCACACGAACACTTCTTTACAGATGCCACTACTCCATACTGCTGTAGAAAGTTGATGGTATCAGTTTGGGAGCAAGGCAAATCACAAACTTTGATCTTCAGAAAATTTCATTCAGACATTTTATGAAGCTCACAGTTTTTCTCACCAAAAAAATGTGACTTGGAGCATGATCTTATAATAATCGCGCTCGCATCTGCACTTGCCAAATTTTTTGAGAAGGAAATGTGGGCTACGGAAGCATGAGACAATGCTCATAATTGTTAGTAGACTTTCATAAAACATGGGAGATAAAGGGGGAGAAGGATTTAATGAATATTAAAATAGTTTTGACATTCAGAATTCCCACCACCGTCCCATAATACTGTACCCAAAAGTTATTTGATCGTACATCAAAAATGCGTAACACAAATCTGAGCTGTAAGCTGACACGATAGCTTCTGCTGCCAGATTAAAAACGTCATGTTTCTGTGCTATTAGCATAGAAATAGACTTTTAGCCACCGCTATATTGTTCCCAATAGTGGAGGTGGCCGCCTAAACGACATATTTCTGTGGCTATCATAGAAATAACATCCTCAAGCAGTTTCAACATGCTATGCCTATGTGTTTGAAAAGAAGTGTTTTTAATAAATGTTTTTTACCTGTTCTTCCTTATAGATCTGAGACTTGGACACTTAATAGAAGAGCAATACAGAGATTTCAGATCACTCAAAGAAGTATGGAGAGATGCATGTTGGGAGTAAGAAGAAGAGATTGAAAATGCAATATATGGGTAAGAGAACAAATAGGTGTTACTGACCTCATTGAAAAAATTAAAAGATTGATGTGGAGTTGGGCTGGACATATTGCTAGAAGAGATGATAATAGATGGACAAATTGAAATCTTAAACTGGATTCCAAGAGATTGTAAAAGACCTAGAAGGAGACCACATGTAAGATGGATGGATGAAATAAGAAAGTGTGCAGGGTTGATGTGGAGAAGAGAAGCTAAAAATCGGAGAAGATGGATTGAACTTGGAGAGACCTTCATCCTGCAGTGAATTGATAATGGTTGATGATGATGATGATTAACGTATTTATTTTCTGATTGCTTTGACTTTATTTTTTTTAAAGAAAAAAAAATCTCATGAATATTTATTTTTCAGTTGTTTAAAAAAATAAGCTCGTATTTCAAATGTTGATGTATTTAAAAAACTCACAAGGAATTATTTGTTATTGGATAAGTAAAAAAAAACTTTTTTTTTTTTATTATATCTAACGAAATACTGCTTTTTTTTTTTTTAATCCTTTTATCATTCGCATTAAATCAATGAATTACTAAATTTAGATTTCTAGAATAGAATTTTGAATTTTTATATATATATATAAAAGTATAGCTGTTCATATTATGAGTAGTCTTATAAACATCAATGCTTAAGTATTAAATGAGAGAAACAACTGCACTGCGTTTTGTTATTGAACTTTTTAAAAAGCTCGACTGAATAAAGTACCAATTTCAAAAAATCATGTATAAATCAAATCAATAGATCAGGTGTGTTTATCTTGCTATGTAATCGAGTATGATATGCAATTAACTATATAATTTTTACTTTTATTAAAATAATCAAAGATTATTTAAATTTTTTATAATTATATATGAATGTTGTTATTGTTTTTGTTTGTTAGAGTAACATACTATATGATTAATCTGGAAACTGAACAAAAAAGTGGGGTTTGTGTCTTTTCTCACTTGAACTAAACATGTGAACATTGAATGATGATGGTAATTTAATCAAATATTCATAACTGGTTTCAAATTAACATAATGACACTTTTTACTATTATTCTGCTCTTTTAAATTTAATGCAGTGATAAAATGGACATTGAAAATAGGATTGATTCTCAGCAGAATAAACTATATAAATATTATTCTCAATGCATTTTCTATATCTATCTATCTATCTGTCTATCTATCTATCTATCTATCTATCTATCTATCTATCTATCTATCTATCTATCTATCTATCTGTCTGTCTGTCTGTCCGTCCGTCCGTCCATCCGTCCGTCTGTCTGTCTGTCATTAAAAACCAGTCAACACTTAGACAATCCCAATATTAGTCAACAATTTCAAACTGTTGTCAAGGCAACCTCCTTTTAACAATAAAGGTGGAATACCACCTTTATTAATGTATAAACACTAAAAACTAAAACTTAACCACAAAGATTAAAATTATTGATACAAAGAAGTTTAAATAAACTTCTTTAAACAGGTAAATTAACCTATTCTGAATGAAAACTAATAAATAGCCAATTATAACATTACAGACTACAATTATAAATTTCAATTTGTACTAAGAATATCCAGAGATCAAAAATAGGTGTATCAAAAGTAACTTCATAATACTCTTAAGTCATGTTTAATTTCTTAGATATTCAAAATATACTCAATATGACCTAATCATACTGTATTGACCCACAATCTCATTTCAGTCAATTAGATGAAGGTATCATGCTGATTCTGTCATATAGATGTTATAATTTCTCATTATTCCCAAGAAACTATCATATAAATATTTATTTTATTATTATTCTACTATTCTAGCTAATGATCATAAAATTTAAAATCCCACAAATGTTTTAAATCAAAAGTTCACATTATGTCAATAACATAATATTAATTTTCATCATGATATTAAGCATCACATAAACTTTCTAAATCATATTCAGTCTACCATTAGACAAGATATTATTTTTCTATTCACTCTTATTGCTAAACATTTCTTAGATTTGATATTGTTAATTTAATTTATTAATAACCATTATCTTCATGGAACTTTCTTTGATTATCAATTTAGTGTCGGAATATATATCATTATCATCAACCATTATCAATTCACTAATTAATTAAAATAAACTCTCCGAATATGTCTTAGAACTTTTAATTGCCTAAACTCATCATTAAGTGTGTTTTTTTTCTGTTTCAATACTGTTTAAACATTGGTTTTAAGTATATTTGTAGCATTCAGGCAGTTTAAACTTTGAGCTTTATTGTAATATGTCAACAATATTTTTTAAGACTTTAGAAAACGTTTTAAGGCCTGAAATGCATAGGAGTATGAATTGTTTTATTGAATATACAAGATTCAGTTCAAGATTAATTATCTTTTCAGCTTGGTTTATTTTTAAGCATCAAATGTTAACAATAAAGAAGCTTTCCAGTAGTAAAAGAAACATAAGTTACTTGGTCTCTGAATGCAATATTATTCAATGTTTTTAAATACTATATTTTGTTTTTGAACAATTTATAAACCAGCATTTCTGCCATATAGCATCTATAGAGTAAATAATTAATATTTATTAAGGCAATAAACCTAAAGCATGTGCGGTTAAAATGCGAAGGTAGGGATATCTACAGGTCACAAGCTTACACATTGGAAGAAAAGAGGGGAACCCATCTTTACTTCAGCCTACTTTCTATATAAATAGGTGAAGCTGAAGTGGTAGATCTAAGAGTGTGAAGCTATTCATACTTCACTGATTAAGTCCACAATTCCTATTATACATTAGTACTCGCGAAATTCTTCGATTTACGAGTCAATGGAAAGATCTTATAGTTAGAAATCTATTACGATAATTTAAAGTAAATAATTGAAAAGGTAGACATTTTGGCAGCCTTAAAGATCTTATGACAGTTATTATTAAACTCAGTATAAGTACTTAGTGTCATTTCTTTGCTCATAATTTTTTTCAGCTCTTGAATGGTTTATTGTATTCAGTAGTTATTATATTAGTAAGTTTGTTTCGAAAATTTTGGTTTCTTCACTTTTTTAAAGTTAACTTATTTTTTTTATCATCCTCTTTCGAAACTGTATCTCCTTTTTTTTTTATTTATAGAAATTTTATTATGGAATAGTGAATACACATAAACAGATGATACAATCAGAAGGTGAGATCAATAAATTTGGATTACAGTACTTTATAATAAAAAACAGGAATTACACATTCTGCCAATCGATAAAAACCAAACAAGGTTTGAACATTCTATTACAAAGGAAATGGGAAACGTTTTTTGATAACAGAACCTCAAGCTATACTTCAGTGTATCTTCTTTGACAAACTTTTCTCCCTATTTATTTTAAACTGCATTATTATTATTTTATGTGTCAAAGTGTTGGCCAGGAAGCAAACCCTGGGACAACTGCTTGTAAGGCAGCTGTGCTAACCAGTTGGCCACCAATGCTTGACAAACTGCACTATTAAGTAAAGTATCTACAAACATCTCAGTTATTGTGATCTATAATTTTATGATCTAAAGATGTAAGATCTTTGTGGAACCTAAATTAATATTTGAATTACTGAGTTTTATTTTCATCAGCTTAGATGATAAATTGTTTTATAATTGATGATGATTTTCTTTATTATTATTGCTGCTAATAATAATTTTTTCCCAGTTTTTTTTATCAATAAATGAATGATTATTTGCAGAGTTTTGTCTTTGAATTAATTCACTTTTTTTTTTTCATATGTCAAAGCGTTGACCGGGAAGCGAACCCATGCCAGCTTCTTTGAAGGCAACTATGCTAGCCACTAGACCACCAATGCTTGACAATTTTTGATAAAGATTGTTTTAGTCAGGTGTAAATTATGCACTGACCATTGTTGACATATTCAGGAAAATGTTTAGTGTCAGTATATTAAATATATCTAAAAACTATAAATCAAATTTCAGTGATCTCAAATTTTTTCTTGAAGTCAAGATGGCCAATATCCATTTTAAAATATGTTTTAATAATTTCACTATTATGTGACAACATTGTTTTTTTTTAGCTGTATTTATTGTTTGTACCATTTCCATCATCTAATATGAGTGTTGAATGTTTTTAAAAAAATTTAACTTTCTTTAAATATTCCAAGTACATTCTCATATGTCATAGCATCGGCCAGGACACGAACCCATAACCGTCTGCAACCAACTACTTGCTTGCAAGGCAGATGCGATGACCTCTCGACTAACAATGCTTGACTATTCCAAATACATTCAACTGTTAGTAATAGCACATCAAACAGGTTAGTATATGCACAATGTTTTGAGAGATATTATTCTCCCCTCAGGCCAGCAACACTTGAAGAAGAGGAGAGAATAATACCACTCGAAATGTTGTGCACATACTAACCTGTTTGATATGCTATAACTAACTGTTGAATGTATTTGGAATATTTCAATAAAGTTAAATTTTTCTAAAGACATTCAATACTCATTTTAGATGATGGAAATAATCCAAACAATAAATACAACTAAAACACCATCATCACAAATCTTTAGGAAAACTTTGTTTCTTTTAGTCTTTCTTGAATGTGAGAAATAAGCAAATATTTTATCTAGTGCCATGCTTGCAATTATATTTCATTCCAATATCAGCCTTTCAAGTTCTTCAGATTTGCTCATATAAAAGAATTTGAGTCGTAGGAATAAGAGGATTCTTTTTATTCCTGCATAAATGCTATATCTTGGATTGAAGAGGAAAGTATTCATTTATTTAACACCCTCAATTAGCTTGAAAGGCTGATATTGGAATGAAATTAAATGTGAGAATGAAAATAAATTAGTCAATTGTCTCTCTATAGCTTATTATTAATTCATTAAACTATTATAAGCCCATCTTTGTTTCTAGTTAGTAATTTTTGCTTCTTTTTTGATTTTATTATTCACCTAAACTTATTTCAGTCTTATAATTTTTTTATGGAAATTTTCGTGCTATGTTCTACAATGTTCTATTTCTTTAAAATTTTATCCCAGCCTTTACTGATCTTGAAGTCATATATTGGATTTTTCATGAACATTATTTTTAGATTAACAACTTATGTTTGGATTTCAGGGAAACAAATTGAGAAGCGTTCGTTTTATTTTTTATATCCCTTGACTATTGGGGGGGGGGGCGTGATTAAACTGTTTTGTAGTATTCCATCACATATTTTTGTAAATATTTCATCAGTTCTGATAAAAAGTTGTCTGATACAAATTACAAACATGTTGAAGGTTCCCTCATATGTGACTGAAGTTTTACATAATAGTTGTTCTTTTTTTTCAGTGGTAACTTGGACATTTTCTATGGCAATTAGTCTCTCTCTAAATGACTTCTAGTACCTTCCTGCAACTCTTATATCTATTCCAATCCAATAATTTAGAATGTTCGGTGATGAATTTTTACTAAATATCTTTGTTTTTTTGGATGTGCTCTTATAACACTGGATTTGTTTCTTTGAAGCTTATTTTCCATTCTGATATTTTTGCTCCCTCTAATTGACCTCCTGATATTTTTGCTCCCTCTAATTGACCTCAAATATTGATAATTAGTGTATTGACTAAAACCTGCCGACTTTCTTGCCACTTGTGTTACTTATTCATTTTCTGTTAATTTTATTCTTCATTTTCTGTTAATTTTATTCATGTGTGTCTATATATAGTTGTTTTAAAATTTTAGCTCGAGTTGATTAATTTTTAAAATCTTATATATATAACTTATAACGATTTCTTGTAGAGCTTTTTTCTCTTAAAATTCTTGAGTAAATAAATAAAACAGTTTTAAATACCCTATAAAGATATCTTCAATAACTGCTGATAAGGAAATGAATATTTTCCATTTCCGATTTGCTTCTAGCCAAGAATAGTTATTTATATTCCTTTACAAACTGATATTGGATCGGTAGTTAAGTTGGTTATGTGTCTATCAGGAAAAAAATAATCATAAATCTGATTTCAATGTGAAAAAAATTTCATGTTATATCCAGCCAAGATTCGATTCTAAGTATGTGCACGATAGGAGAATATTATCTTTCAAAAAGTTAACTGAAATATTAATTTATTCTCTTAGCTATCTGATCTTTTACTCAATTGAATAGTAATAATAAGAATAATCGGATGGCTTAATGCTAAGAAGTTGTAAATTAAAATAAGAACAGACACCGATAAAATAAAAAAAAAGCAAAAATTGATATTACAACTAAAACATGTTCGCGTTTTTCTTTTTAAGGAAGATTAAAGAAGAAATTCACGTTTCGTTTTTCTTTAAGATAAAGTATTATAATTTTAAAAAATCAAATTAGCCTTCATTACAGTAAAACAAAGGATGAAAGCCATAGCCCCCCCCCTCCTTCTTTCCACTACGCCAAACTTACATTTTTTTACCGTCAATCTTAGCATAATTTTGTCGAGCGTTGGTGGCCGAGTGGTCAGCACAGCTGCCTTATAAGCAGTTGTCTCGGGGAAAAAAATGAAAGTCTGGTTTTCTTTTTTTAATTTAATCTTTCAATTTTCTGCTTAACTCGTACTTTTTTTATTTTCACCAACTCCCCGAATATTCTAGTTTCACTGAATCTGTCTGTCGCTAGTGTCATTCATCTTCCTATGTCATTTTCTTTCATTCTGCATCTCTGTTTATTTTTTATGTTCACTTTTAAAAAATCAGTTTAAAAATATCATTTACTAATAGCAGCTGAGTTTCTCTTGTAATTTTTTTTCTTTTAGTGGGATAAGCTGCATGTTACAATGTGCCTCCCTTGTTCATCTCAATGCGGGCAATCAAGGGTTTATCATAGCAATAGATATTTTTTAATAGGTGCATATGAAATTACCATCTTTAGACATGTTGAAATTTGTTCGACATACTAATAAGCAGGTAGGTTAATTTTAAAAATTATTTCGAAAAAACTAAATGATAAATTAATAAAAGATTGTGAAAAATCTGTACATGTTAAGAGGGCAATAAAGGTAGCTACATAACTCACTCTCAAATATGTCTACATACATATATGTGTAAGCAAAGACATCTATTTGTCAAGTGTTGGTGACCTGGCAGTTAGTATAGCTGCCTTCCAAGCAGCAGGCCCGGGTTCGCTTCCCGGTTCTACTTATAAATCTAACTTATACCTAATAATTTATATTGTCTGAGTCTATGTGCTTTCTATTTTTTATATATTTGATTCCCCCTCCCTCACACACACATACTTCCTCTTGTTCTTATTCTAAATCAAAAACAATTATAAATTGTAAAGTTAGAGGTATCTATCACATGATCACCATTTCTTATGCTTGCTCATTGTAAAGATAGAAGTATCACATGATCACCATTTCTTATGCTTGCTCATTAATACATTGCACAGGCTTAAACCTGCATTTATGTATGTAATATATGCGGGGTTTGAACTCAGATTTTCATGCGACCCACCACTCTCAGTGCCATCTCATATTGCTGACCCACCTGATCACACACATGTTGAAAAGATAAATAATCTCATTGTAAAGATAGAAATATCACATGATCACCATTCCTTATGCTTGCTCATTGTAAAGATAGAAGTATCACATGATCACCATTTCTTAGGCTTGCTCATTGTAAAGATAGAAGTATCACATGATCACCATTCCTTATGCTTGCTCATTGTAAAGATAAAAGTATCACATGACCACCATTTCTTATGTTTGCTCATAACTGTTATTAATGAGTATGCACTAGATAGGAATTATATGCACAAGTCTTCTGGCATCCATTGATTACTCTGGCTTGCACTGAGTGGCACTACTGTATGGAGAGCTTTGCCTGTTTTAAGGATAGAGGTACTATAGTATAATATTGTAAGAATATGTATGTATATGAATATAAAAGTCAGTATTTGTTAGTAGAGCTAATATTTAAATATTTTAATACATATTTTTTAATTATAACCTTTCAGACAGATGAACAATTGTTAATTGATACCACCCCCACTCCCCACAGCATTTATAGTAGTTGATTCAGTGATATAACAACTTGCTCATGATCAAATAAGTTAATTTCATTTTGACAAATAAGAGGAGAGGGGGCTGCCTGGGCATTTGAGATAAAGTATCTGCATATAGTATTCATAAAACTAATTCAGCAGTAGGATCAACCAAATTGAACACATTTCTGAACTCCAGAGAAGAAAACTTCTTCAAATTATCCCTATTAATAAATCATTTAAAACAATCATCATCAACCATTATCAATCCACTGCAGGATGAAGGTCTCTCCAAGTTCAATCCATCTTCTCTGATCTTTAGCTTCTCTTCTTCACATCATACCTGCACACTTTTTTATTTCATCCATCCATCTCACATGTGGTCTCTTTCTGGGTCTTTTTAATGATGGACAGTATTTTTCAATAAATATTAAAACAATTATCATCAACCATGATCAATCCACTGCAGGATGAAGGTCTCTCCAAGTTCAATCCATCTTCTCCAATCTTTAGATTCTCTTCTCCACATTATCCCTGCACACTTTCTTATTTCATCCATCCATCTCGCATGTGGTCTCTTTCTGGCTCTTTTTAATGATGAACAGTATTTGTCAATAAATGAAATTATCAGATTTAGAATTTGTCTTTAAAAGAATGATCTTTTCATTCAATGTAACCACTTTTCATAAACTTTAACTTGTAAATCCATCACTAAAAAAATTACAACTCTCCATACAGTACTGCCACCTAGTGAAAGCCTTAGTATTTAATGAATACAAGAAAATTTGTGCGTAAAATCTCTAACCGGTGCCTACTCATTCAATATTCCTAGACTAGTTTCTACTTGTGACTCTTCACTGATAAAAGGCATAAACTAGAAACTAATCTGAGATATTGGATGAGGATGGGTTAGATAGGGATTTTATACCAAAGCTTCTTGCATTCATTGATTGCTAAGGCTTCTACTGAGTGGCGCTACTGTGTAAAGAATTTATTACTATTGTAATAGTTTGTGTAGGCATAGGAAATAGTGATCACATGATGGTTTAGTAGTTTCACACTGAGAAAATTACCTTTCCTCTAGACGAGAACTAGTTTGCTCTCCCTAAAATTAAGGTATAAAATTGTCACCTGATACCTATTGATTGTTCAAATTTATATTTGGTAATAGAACTGGAATAAGAGAAATAGGTTGCTACATAAAAGTATTATGTAAGTTGTGGTCAAGCAGTGTTTTGTTGGTTTTATAACAACGCTATCTCTGGCTCTAGTATCTGTTGTAATTCTGAAGAATCAATGAAAGTCAGATATAATGTTTACTAAATCTCTATCCGATAGTAATCTAACCATTTTCCCAAATTAGCATCTTTGCTTAGCATCAATGGATTACCACCGAACATCACATGATCACCATTTCTTATGCTTTCTCATAACTGTTATTAAAACAGGCAAAATCCTCCATACAGCAGTGCCACCCAGTGCAAGCCAAAGCAATCAATGGATGCCAAAAGGCCTGTGCATAAAATCCCTATCCGATGCCTACTCACCCCACATCCCCAGACTAGTTTCTGGCTTGTGGTCTTCGTCAGTGAGGAGCCTTGAATCTGAGAGCACTGCACCTAGATCTTAAGATCTAATGCAACCATTAGGCAACCAGCTTTTATCTCTACTTAGCTACAAAACTATGAAAACAAAATTGAAAACACAATATTTTCAATCCAAACTCATTAGATTATATAGTCATATAGGTCTGAACTCAGTTCAATACCCATACATTTTGATGTCTTTGGTTCTTTAATAACCATTGCCACCACTATTCTACTGGGTGCAGTGCTCTCAGATCCAAGGCTCCTCACTGACGAAGGCCAGAAACTAGTCTGGGGATCTTGGATGAGTAGGCACTGGATAGGGATTTTATGCACAGGTCTTCTGGCATTCATTGATTGCTCTGGCTTGCACTGAGTGGCACTGCTGTATGGAGGGTTTTGCCTATTTTAAAATCATTAATGGATTACTCAAAATTATAATAGCTGACAGAGCCGGAGAGGAATAAATAATTATTCCCATTATAATATTGGTAATAAAACATGAAGATATTGTGTTTAAAGATTTATTCTACTTTTTTTGTCTCTTTCTTTCTGCATCTTCTGAGTTTAAGTTTAAAGCAATTTTTTTCTTCTAGCAAGATGTGTTGACTTTATAGTATTTTTAATTAAATTTGAATAATTAGTAATAATTATAAAAATAATCAATATTCTTTAAGAATTTTTTACTCATCATCATATTCAGCCATTACCAATCCACTGCAGGCAGAAGGTCTCTCTAAGTTCAATCCATCTCATTCGATCTCTAGTCTCTCTACTCCACACCACTCCAGTATACTTTTTTATTTCATCCATCCATCTTACTTGTGGTCTCTTTCTAGATAATTTTACAATCTCTTGAAATCCAGCTTAAGATTTCAACTATGTCCAGCCCAACACTTTAGTCTCTTAATGATGTCAATAACACCTGTTTGTTCTCTCACCTAAGTATTTTGTTTTTAATCTCCATTATTATTTCTTATTTACAGGATGTGAGAAATCAGAAGAGTAATACAGAGACTTCAGATCACACAGCAAAGTTGTTATTAAATTGGGATATATTGTTACTACTATATATGTTTTTATATCTTCATTATTACATTACTATCTCAACTGACCTTATCACCATGGAAATATATCTGTTAACATTTAACTTTATTTTGTAAATAAATGCTTGATTAATAATATAATTTTTTTTTTAAAATTTAAAGTTTTAAAAAAATATCACATAAAGGATGTTTTACTAAGAATTGCAATTTATAACATTTTAATTTGCGAAGCACCGATAGTCGAAAATGGAAATAAATCGAGACATTGCTAAATCTCTAGTGCTTGTTACAACACATAACTGACAGCCAATTAGATGTCAAGGTAGTGAGTTAATTGTGAAGATATTTAAAGCTTCAAGCTTTCAAACCTAAATGCTTATGACTGGCTTAGATATATAGAAAGAAAAGTTGAGAGAAGGGTGGCTGCCCTTTTCTTGTAAAATCTTTGTTGTGTGTTTAGGTTTGGATGTCATTTTAGACAGCTGTCCTTGACATCTGATTGGCTGTCAGTTATGTGTTGTAATGAGTGCTAGATATTTAGCAGTATCTCGATTTATTTCAATTTTCAACTATTGGCGCTTCGGAAATTAAAATATTATTTACATACTTTACTGCTTGTTATGTATTCTAAAAACTACTTCATAGTAAATCATAGGATTTCGCATTGTACGTTTATGATTTAGAGTCAGTGAGTTAATTGTGAAGATATTTAAAGCTTCAAGCTTTCAAATCTAAATGCTTATGACTGGCTTAGATATATAGACAGAAAAGTTGAGAGAAGGGTGTCTTTGTTGTGTGTTTAGGTTTGGATGTCATTTTAGACAGCTGTCCTTGACATCTGATTGGCTGTCAGTTATGTGTTGTAATGAGTGTTAGAGATTTAGAAGTATCTCGATTTATTTCAATTTATAACATTAAGTTGAAATTCCCAAGTTTCATAACATATCATGCTCTCTTATTTGAAAAGTTTAATTTTAATTTATATATATAAAAAAGTATTTTGGGGTTAAACTGTATAATATTTTGTATTCATTCCCAATGTTTGTTTGTTTTTCCTCATGTGTCATAGCATTGGCCGGGAAGCGAACCCGCTAACCAGGGACAACTGCTTTTAAGGCAACTGTGCTGACCTCTTGACCACCAACGCTTGACAATGTTTTGACAAAATAATATCCACCAGTGTCAAGATCAAGTTTTTAAAGAAAAAGCATCAGATCTCAAGTAGTAGAAAGATTAAATGTGACATAAAGGATGAGGCTGAGCATGAAATAGTCGAAAATTCAGAATATGTAGATTAACAAAATATTTATTTTCAATGAAATAACATCTTCCATCGTCAAGGCCAAGTTTTTAAAGAAATACCATTAGATCTCAAGTAATAATGAGATTGAGTGTGAAGTAAAGAATAAGATTAAGTGTGAAGAAGTTGAATATTCAGAGTATGTGGATTAACAAACTGTTTATTTTCGTCAAGCGTTGGTGGCCTAGCGATTAGCATAGCTGCCTTCCAAGCAGCCAGCCTGGGTTCGCTTCCCGGTCAATGCTTTGATATATATATATAAACTGTTTATTTTCTTCAGTTTCACCATTAATTGATATTAAGTTTATATTAGAAGAAAGAGATAAAATAAATGATTTTCACAACCAGTTGTTTTTTTATATCTTTTAAATATAAACTTCAAATCAATTAATGGTGAAACTAAAGAAAACAAACGTTTTTTGTTAATCCACTTATTCTGAATACTCAATCTTATTACTACTTCAGATCTAACAGCTTTTCTTCAAAAATTTGATCTGGACAATGGTGGATGCTATTTCATCAAAATTAATACAAAATAATACATGTTTGAACCCAAGAAATACTTTATTTACATCATATAACCATGAAGGCTTTAAATATATATGTATTAGAAGGGATTTGAACTCAGATTTTCAAGCTCCCTACAGCTATCTACTCCATCTTGTACAACCAACACACATGACCACATATATATAAAAAAAGGTAAATGCTCTTCAGTATACATATTTCATGCTGAACCAACATTCATCAGTTGGTCCAGATATCATCCCCCACACATATATATATATATATAATCAATGCTCAGTTTATATGCAGATAGCAAATCTTCATACTTAATGTACAGGCTTCAATCTTCTTCACCTTCCAACACTTCAGCCATGCATATCATCGAAAAGCTGATGATAGAATGTTCAAAGCTCTTGTTGGCGCCAATATTACCATCATATTCATATTGCCGTTAAGTCACTCTGACCCCCCACATATAGAATTTTAGTATATATTTAAATGGACATATTAAGGTCCTATATGTGAGGTGTCAGAGTGACTTGAAGTTAACATGGGTATGATGACAACACTTTGGTGCCAACAAGGGCTTTGAGAATTCCATCATCAGATTTTCAATGGATATGGATGACTGAAGAGTTGGAGGATGGAGAAAATTGAAGCTTGTTTATTAAAGTATGAAGATGCGCTATTGTAATATAAACTAAGCACTTGATTATATATAGGTGTGGGAGATGATGATCTGGACCCACTGTTGAGTGCTGCTTCAGTATGAAATATGTATATTGGAGATCATTTATCTTTTCCACATGTATGTGGTTATGTATATCAGATGTATAAGATGGAATGGATGCCTAAAAGGAGCTTGAATATCTGAGTTCAAATCTCTTCTAAATTATATTAATTTCAGTAGACAATACAATATACTTGTATTTAAATATGTGTGTAATACAAATAAAATGTAATAATCAATAAAGCAAGTAATATATTGCGTAACTTATCAATAAAAGCTTGTTAGAGCTATTGGTACGCTGCCTACAAATAAAATATCATTATTAAAAAATATTATTGTCATAACAATAAAAATAATAAATATAATGGTAATTAATTATTATATATAGTCTTTTCAATCTGTAGAAGTAATTTTGACTAATTCCTTAACCCTCCTCAACTGCTGTTATATTAAAAAAACGTAATGGAAGCAAATGTCATCAATTCAAACCTCATAAATCCCGAATTTCAACATTAGCAGTGTATCTATTAACTATATTCATTTTATTTCTATTTATTAAAATTATTTCCTTAATTTTTCTTTTATTATGGTTTCTCTCGTAATTAAGAATCTTAGCACTTTCTATATCAAACTTCAATTTATATTTATATGTCTTTTCAAGATCCAAAAAAACTGAGGCAGTCATTAAATCATTGTTATTTTTACTTTTTACACATTTGTATAACAATTCATGCTTCTTTAATCTTTTTTCAATACTGAATCTCAATTCATTTATGTATGGTAGCAGACACCCCACAAAAAATTTGATACACAACATTACTTTTCTGTTTGACAGGTATGGCATTTTTAGAATTATTCACTAATTTATTAACATTATTTGTAACATAAAATAAAACATTAAACACATTCTTATATATATCCTTCAAATTTTTCACCTGAGCATTTGAAATATATGGAATAGATATCCATTTTTATTATCAATCTTCAACTCCTTTAAATCATTATATATCTTTTTAAATTGATATAAACTGTTGTTAATTTGTTCATTTTTATAATCAACGTCAACCAATTCCTTGGCAAATATCTTGATGTTTTTAATTTATCACACTGGTAAGAACATTACTTTTTATTAAACAGGCAAAACTTCCCATACAGTAGTGCCACTCAGGGCAAGCCAAAACAGTTATGAGCAAGCATAAGAAATAGTGATCATGTGATTATTTTTCATTACGAAATAAAAAAGATCTAAAACTTGCCATCTTATACATAATTGGTAGTTTTGATTTACAATTTATACATCCCCTTTTTTGCAATGGTTCTATTATTAATTTATAATTTAATATACTATTATCTCATGAATTAATTAAATCCAAATACTTAATACTTTTGTCCTGTTCCTTTTGAATAGTTCATTTCAAGCCGTTCAAATTATTTAACTCCTCTACAAGTAAATTTATAGTATTGGTATTTTTACAAATAAAAACATCATCCACATATCTTTTGTAAATTTTAATATCTTCAAAAGCACAAATATCTAAGATACTACTCTCATATGTAGACAAAACAAAATTGCAAACTTGTACAACAACAGGCAGACCCATAGGCCAACCTTTAGACATTTTATAATATCCACTTTCAAAAGAAGCAACAATGTTATTATCAAAAAAAATTTAAAAATCAATAACAAATTTTATTACATATTTACAAACACATTTACATTTTAATGTATGTTCAATTATTTTTATGAAATCCACTCTATCATATAGAACCATATATTTCTGTCACATCTAATAAAGCAATAATATCATTCTTATTAATCACTATATTTTTAATTCTATCTACAAAATCAAAAGATGAAACAATAGTATTTTCCCCAAATCCTAAAAACTTTTGTAACAGCTTATCAATATATTTACAAGTTTGATATATAAATGAGCTACCAAAATCAATCATAATTCACAAAGGATTACCTTCTTTATGTAACTTTATATTTGTAAAAATATGAGGACATATAGCATAAGAAAGATATATCTTATTGTAGATATTGTTACTTAAGACTTTATTCTTAGCTTTTTTTAAAATATTGTTAATAACCTTTATTCTCTAACCATCCATATTATATTCTTCAATCAAAAAGAAACCAAGTTTATTCATTTGTGCTTTAACTTTCTCAATATACTGACATTTCATCATTAAACACATTTTCAGGCCTTTATCTTCTTTCAAACAAATCATATTATCATTTTTTTAGTTTCTGTTTAAATTCCAAAATGGCCAGTTTCATGAATTTTCGTATGAAATCACATTAAATTTATGACAATTATTTTTTTTGGTAATTCCACCAGCAAGCAGTATGACTGTCACCAGGAATTATTTCAAATGAATTTTGAACAGCTGCAATTACAAATTATAATCATACCAAGTATCACTGATATATTTATTTCCTTGACTAAATTAAAACATATTTTTGAATCAAATGTAGATTTTTATCTGACAAATTGAGAAAATTCATACCATTATAAGTTTGTTGATACTGCTTATTAAATAAAAAATCAATTTTCTTCTCAAATTTATAATGTAATTTAAGTTCAAATAATTTAAACCCATTTTCACAAATAATTTTATATTCATCTCAAGCATGCCATTCATTTAAAATTATTAAATGTTCAATTGCTTTCAAATATTTCTGAATATCAGAAATCTTAACTACATCCCTACTGCCATGAACTAACAGGTTTATCCTCATTGCTCAGAAATCATGAGCTATGTAAGCATGAAGCAGACAAAAGGCACAATCTTACCTAATACATGGCTGATCTAACTAAAATAGGTTACTCACAATTTTCGATCAGTAGAAAAGCAAATAAATTTTATCACAAAATCAACCACAACCATCCCAAGGACAAGCCAAGAATTCTTATACCATACATTCAACTCCTAGCCAAATGTCTCAATAATAAACTAGCTCACCTATCGATCATCTCCCAATGCAAACAGACATCAATAATTCCAAGGACAGAATCATTCCTGAACTCACCCCTCAGGTCATGTATAAGATGGCCTACCCACAAGCTAATTGCCAGGCTGCATATTATGGGGAGACCAGGACCAGTATTGCCAAGACAGTGGCTCAGCATAAATACATTTACAATAAAACTAAAACCAAACAGGAAGGCAATTCCATCTTTTTTGAGCGTGAAAAAAACAACAGGACATAGATTTGAATCCATGTCTGATAACATCGTTTGCTCAGAAGACATGATGCTAAATGGAAGATCAGAGAGGCATTAAACATAGCAAGCAATCCTAGGTCCATTAATCGGAGAAAAGCCTCTTTGCCCTGTTCTGAAAATGGCAGTTGTAACTAATTTGCATTATTTTGCATAAATTTTCTTTCTAACAATGCAGTTTTTAACAAAATAGTAACTATGAATATGAGAGCAAGAAGTCTCTAGAGAGTGCTCAGCTAATATAGCATTTTACATTTGCTTTTGATATAAACTAACTTCATTATCTGTGCATACAGCACACACACACACATATATATAGTATTCTTTAAAATTATTGATTTTAATTTGTCCATACCTTTTGGTACTAAATTTATACAACTGTTCAATTTTACGTTGCAACAATTCAGGAATGTATGATAAACGTTGCAGCCCAAGTTTGCATTCAAGCTTAATAACTTTTTGAAATTGTTTCTGCCACCTCTTAATGATCCATGTTTCTTAATATCACTTAAATCTATTATATTAAAAAAAAGTAATACAAATAAAATGTTTGTTGATTAAAAAACTATTGTAATAACAATAAAAATAATAAAATATAATGGTAATTAATTATTATATACAATCATTTCAATCTTCTGAAGTTACCTGTTCTTGCCATTGACTATGTGTTTTCTCTTTACATATGCATTGGTTAGTGGCATTGAATGCTCAACTTGATCTCAATAAAAAAAAATCTGGACTAGTCCAATATTTGAAAGCAAGGTGAAATATGGCATTGACTCCTCCTAGCTAAAATTAGCCATCACTGCATGTGCATTGGAAGATATCCTCTTCACTTTGCAGTTTCTTCTGGCTAGTAAATATTCTCAGCAGATCTAGGGTCATCATCTGTAGATCTTGGAACAATAGGTTCATCACAGATGACTGATAACTCATTACTGTTGGCTTGCAACTCTGTCATCTGATGAGGTTTTGCTATTGGCTGGTCTTGGAATTGTAGATTCACTCAGCTAATTGATGACACATCACTCTGTTGGTTTGTCACTTTTTGTCATCTGATGAGGCTTTGCTAATGGCTGATCTTGAAACTGAAGGTTCATTACAACTGGCTGATGATGTGTAGTTTAGCCTAAGTTGGTTTTTGTGAAGATGATGTTATCCATCAGCAGTTTTACCACCATTTTTGTATCTTTTAACTTTGATCACAACTGCTGGAACCCATTTTGTGGTTCCCTTAAATATCTGGCAAAGGACATGAATACCTATCTTCTTTTTTGCACTTTTAGTTGTATGCATTATTTTAGGATTATTAATTACTGCTGGGTAGACCTGTTTAAATTTATTGTTGTAAGTTGGTTCACTTTACACTGTAAAACCTAAGTAAGTGAACCATTCACATCCTAATAAATTGTTCTATTTACCAACAGATACAACAAAAGGCAGGTGTCCAGTCAAAAAAACAAATTGCCTACATAAACAATGTAAAAAACAGTGACTCTGTTCTCAAACCCAGAACTTTTATTAATAACACGCTGGTCACAGAGTCTGCAGTGTCTATAGGGCCAAACAAAATATGGTCTATCATTAATAAGAATGATAAATTTCAGCTGCAGCCTAGCAAATAAATAGTAACTGATTACCAAGGCAATCTTGTAGCACCCCTGGGTCAGCCAATGCTAATGAATGTATTCTAACAGAAAAAAATCTAACTTTTTCTCCTTCCCCTTAGATACAAAGATAGAAATTATAACTCTGCATTATCATTAGGAGTTTAGAAATAAAAAAGTCGGATACAAGAGACAATGCATTGTAAAAATCTAAGTCAGCCAGTATCTCTGATATTTATGATTTTAGGACTTCATAATAGACCAATGGCTTATTTCAACTCAGGCCTATTTGATTTGATTAGCCTGTAAATAAAAGATTATTCAATTTACAGTTCGGACAATTCTCTTTGTAGACCATATCAAGTGCTTCAATTGAGCCAATATTAGCCACTTTAATATTTTTATCATTCTTTATTTTGTGAAAGAGAAAAAATTTCTTTAATTTATATGAGTCACCTTTCAGAATAATCTTTTAACATTTATTTGATGAGCTACTATTTGTGTAACTGTCAATTTCCAATAAAGACAAAATCTAACAACCTACTGGGTGAAGTTTTTGTTTTTATTACTAAGAGTAACCATTCTGATTTGATTTTACAAAATTTTGCATGTCAATAACATCTGCAGTCAATTTTTTGTTTTATGACAAAATCTAATGACCCACAGAGGCAAGATTTTATTGTTTAAATCTTCCAGTTGTAGGGAATTTTTTTTTATTTTTGTCAAACTGCATCAAATTTGTTTTATTTAGTCATGATTATATATATACACAAACAAGTATACAGTCATTTTATAATATATTTATTAGTAATATATAGATACAAAACACACAAACAAATTACAATTGTTATTTATATATAGCTATACTCTGCCTGCTACTGTTGTCAAGGTATAGTTCCCAGTTCTAGGGTAAAATGTTCAAGAAGAGATTGTACATGCTGTTATAGATTTCCTACAACACTTCCAGCTGTACTTGACAGCCATTATTGTGAGTAGGTATGGTGACTCTTCTGAGTGTAAAGACAGCTTGCCTTGAGTCAGCTTTGGTTTTGTCTGCTTCCATTTCTGAATGTGGGCTTGCCTCATTGCATAACTGTTAGCTTAAATCACTTTTGTATAGAGAATGAGCATTGTTATTCAAACTAGCAAAAGTTTCCTTTGACTGTATGTGGGAAACCAGGCTACTGTTATTCAGGTTTAACAGTTGTTCTCTGACCCTACCTTCAAAAACACTGACTATTTATTGCCAGATTCTAAACTTTAATGTAAACATTTGGATTCAGTGAGCCTTATTGCCTATTGGCCTGTTCTTGCAATTGGCTATGCTTTATATGTGCTAGCAGCAACGAATGTTCAATCCAATCATGATAAGAAAGGAATTTGGACTAGTCCATTATTTGAAGAAAGGTGAAATATGACATAAATTTTTTTGCAAATATATGTATCAATCAGATTTTTTTTAAACTAATAAATAAAATACTGTAATCCGATAAAAATAAAGTTTTAAAAATAGAAAATTAAATATTTTGCTTATAATAAAAAATAATTAATATTTTTATTAAGAATTTAACTTGATTAGGTATTAAATTTACCGGAAATATAAAAATATTGATTACTCTGCAGACATCATTTAAACTTCACAACAACAAAGTTTGATTTGCATTTAATTAATATTAAAAAAAATAATGAAAGATTCGGAAGGAAATAAATATGTTTCAGATGTTAAGAGTCAAGTGAACTAATGATTAATAAAGATTTTGATTTGTAGTTTGCTGTGGTAAATAAAATGTAGAGTAATTCGCCTCCATTACTTATTATGAATACGATAAAATAATTATTTTATGTGGTACTTATCTATTAGTCCGGTGGTGAGATTTTACATATATATTAATCCAGCAATATTTATTTTAAAAAATCATGACCTACAACTTTATTTACTGGAAATAATACAAATGTCTACTAACAACATTTTTTTTGTGAAAAATTATCTTCTACCATCTAAATTTATTAAGATTTTTTATTTTGAAAAATGGCTACCTATAACTTTATTTAATAGAAATCAAACAAACATGCAATTATGTTTTTGCAAGATATGATCTTCCAAGAAGTAAACTTTAATATTCTAAATTTATAACAAGTGGTAACCAAACCCAAAACAATAATATACATATATTTAAATGTGCAATTCTGTTTATTTATAAAATGGTGTTTCATAGCATCACTGTTGTGAATTTAACTTTCTTACCTCGAATCACATTCCATTACAAATGGCTACTTGCTTTTGACAATCCTGAACAAAACACCATCATTGTTTGGTTGTAAAATTAGCAGCAAACCCAAATTTTGACTAATAACTTTATCCTCATCAGAATATTATCTAATATTCACTTACAAAATTAATTCAGTTCCCTTTTTAAAAGATTGTAAATGTGTTTAATTAGGCCTTTATATATTACCAAATTCATCACTTCCTTTATTTTGCTATAATATCTTATATAAATGCAATTTATCCACTCTACTTTGAACACTTTTTAGAAAAAACCTTTTATTATACATACATGCATATACAATCTTACATTTTGACTGTCCTGCAGTCTTCTTCAGAGTCCCATTTTCTTTTCTTTTTTAAAAAATGTTTTTTTTTTTTACTTTTAAAAAATTAAAGTAAAAGTGGCTCTGAAGAAGACTGCAGGACAGTTGAAACATAAGACTGTATATGCATATATGTACAATAAAAAGTTTTTGCTAAAAAGTGTTCAAAGTAGAGTGGATAAATTGCATTTATATAGGTCATTATATACGTATTTGTTTGTGCTGATGACTTTCATTACTGACAGACTAATATGTGAGTATCTTTTTTACCTTAATAATAAAATTAAAATATTCTTTTAAAAAAAAATTATTTAGAGGATTCTTAATATTATAATTGTGCTACAGCATCAACTAGATATTCCTTTTTCTATAATCACCTTTTCACCTCACAAAATATTAAAAGAATGGCTATATTTGTTAAGTAATTGTCAATGGTTCTGATCAATTATTTTCTTTTATCGGTAATAGTGGATTCCTATGTAATTTTGTGCAAAATTAAGGGTGATTAAGTTAAAAGTCTTGAATAGTTGCCTCACTTTATTGCAAATACCTAGAATTGTTTTGGATGTACTTAATGCTTAATTTTTTGAAGCATAGCTAATATTGATGTATAAGCTATAAAAAATAGACAAGTGGAATTGTACAGTATTTTATTTATATATATATACTTCTTATGTGTATCCTACATGGTTTGGCATAGTTTGTAGAGCATGTGACTTGGGATCATGAGTTCTCTGGATTGATTCTGGCTCTTGCAAATCTGGTGCTCAAACTTTTTATGACTTCTTGAGCAATAAAGCATTTAGCATATTTCTTGTTATGTGTTAAATCCTTTACCTAAAGGTAAGTCCAGGTATTGAGATATTACAATGTTACCTTAATGAAAATTGTTGATCTTTATAGGTGGCTATTCATTATTTCTTATTGTCTTAAAATAGTCTATTCTTGGAAGTTATCACTATCAAACTTACCTGGGTCATAGTTGAAGAGTTATTTGGTATATGTTGCTGTGTTGGCTCCAGTAATATTTTTTACTAGAAAAGATAACAAGGTAGTCCTAGCATTGCTGTAAGATATCCCTCCTGACAGTGATGAGGATTGCATTACAATACCCCACCCCCAAACCAGAATTTTGAAGTAAAAAATTGTGTATTTATTTTTAAGTGTTGCAAATTGAATCCCTTTCAAAGTATTGTCCATTTGATGCAATACACTAGTCTAAATATGTTTTATATTTTTCAATATAGTCCTCAAACTATTGTAGTGATGCCTTTTAATACCTGTTTTTTTACCACTTACAAGTTTGCAAACCTTTTTCTTTTGAGGCATTTTTAATTCAGGGTAATAAAAAAGGAGTCACACAGAAGAGATCCAGTAAATATGGCTGATGAATAATTTGGATCATGCTAATTTGGATCATGCTATTTTTAATTAAAAATTGTCTCATACTCAAGGCTTTGTGTGCTGGTGTGTTATCAAGCTGGAGGCTGCATTCCCTACTTTGCAACAAATCAGGACATTTTACTGCATCATGCCAGCAGAAAGTAAAATACCTGATCATTACAAATGAATTTTGAGTACACAATTATTTGCAGAAAAATAAATTAGCATCATTTTGGCATTAAACATTATTTGCCACTCATTTTTGGGATGTGATAAAAGTTGACACTTCTAGTAAACTACTTGTAAGCTTGTGTTTCCCCAAAATAGCTTGTTTTTAAAATGTTTTAAGCATTACAACTGCTTCCCCCATTATTTTTCCTAATAGAAAATATAATTTTACATTGTTCCAACTTTTCAGCCATTACAAAAAATGATAAAGCAGGATGCACTTAGTAAAAACTTTTACTACATGATATCATGTCTTCATTCGATGATGACAGTCAACAGACTGATGCAGGGAGGCTCTACAAAAAACATCTAATTGTGGAAGTATGTACTACAATACACTCGCATTCCAGAAAATGATTCTGATCATTTTTGCATATTCCTATTCAACTTTTTTTAAATTTTATTCTTGGTGCATCAGTAGTTATCTAGTCTATCCTAATTAAGTAAGAATACTTACTTCCTAATTAAAACAGCCAGATATTTATTTATTGGCCAATAATAGATGGCTGACCCAGTTAGCTTTGGTCTGATTACCTAAAAGGTAAAAAAAAACAGTCTTTGCATCTTGGGAAAAAGTTCAATTTTATCTTTCTCAAACTCCAGTATGTATTTTGCGTCAACTAAAGTAACTTGAGATTTTTCTATTAGAAAAAAACTTTTACTGGAAAAGTAAATATTTATTTCACTTTTTTTTTATTAGTAGAATGTAATTCATACTGTTATATTTTTTAGAGGTGTATCGATATACATGGAGGCAAAACTCTCCATACAATAGCACCTACTCAGTGGAAGCCAGAGTAATCAATGGGTGCAGGAAGATTTGTGCATAAAATCCCTATCTAGTGCCTACTCATCCAATATCCCCAGATTATATTCTAGCTTGTGGATTTCATCAGTGAGGAGCCTTGGATCTGAGAGCACTGCACCTAGATCTTAGAATCTAATGCAACCCTCCAGCAGCCACCTTATTATTATAATTATTATTAATCTGGATTGCACTGAGTGTTTTGGTTTTTTATGATTTTAACTTTATTTAGCTGTCCACTTATGTGAATATCTCCATATCTATCTATGAATCTCTTTTTACATCTATACTTATATTTACACATCTGTTTGTTATATATATAATCTTATGATTAATTTTAAATATGAAGAAATTTGAAATTTTTCAATCACAAACAAACAGGATTTTTCTTTCAAGTAGCAACTAACTAGCTATCTAACAAGCATCAGTAAATGGGTATTAAAGTTATCAGTGTGTGTAGGGTTAATCTGGGTTGGGTAAATAAAAACAAAAAACTACAGTTATGCAATATGGTGAAACATGTTGAGCCTATGGTTATTTTTAATCTTGATCCAAAGATTTGTTTATATTATAATCATACAAACTTAGCCACACATGGTATCACTATATTATAAACTAATCCAAATTTAGAGGCAGATTAAATATTGAAAGTAGAATATTAAAATATACGAAATACAATCATAATTCATATACTTGGAGTTTAAATGTAAATCTAGAGGATTTGAACATAGATTTTCAAATTCCTTTTAGCTATCTACCCTATCTTATATAACTGATACAGGACCACACACAGATGAAACAGATAAATGGATCTCACATATATCTATTTCATGCTGAACCAGCACTCATCAGTTGGTCCAGATTATCATCTTCTACATATATATATATATTTAATGCTTAGTTTATATTGAGATAGCAAACCACACTTTAGTAGACAGGCTTCAATCTACTCCAGCCTTTAACTTTTCAGCTAATCATACCATTGAAACTCTGACAATAGAATACCAAATTCCTCGATGGTGCCAATATTATTATCATGCTCATGTTGACTTTAAGTTACTCTGACCCCTCATATATAGGACCTTGTCCATTTAAATACACAGAAGAGAGAGGGGCAGTATACATGCTGAGTCTGTAATATTTGAAATACAAGCATAATTTACACTTGGAGTTTAAATGTAACTCTAGGCGATTTGAATGCATTTCGATCTTTTTTCAGCTATCCACTCTATCTCATACAACCAATACACATGATTACACGTGTAAAAAAGATAAATGGTTTCCAGCATCCATGTTTTGTGCTGAACTATGACTCATCATCTCTCACACACATATGTAATTCAGATACCCATGTTGACTTTGAGTCACTCTGATCATCCAAATTCTTTGTTGATGCCAATGTTATTGTCATATTGAAGCAGTCGATCTGATGCTCAGATCATGCTTCACAGTCCTCTTACAGTCTCCTACACCAAACCATGTTTAAACCCATCTTTACACGTGTATACATATGTACTAACATATTTTTTTCCTTTGCTTAATCATTTAATCATAACTGACGTAGATATTTATATATCTTAATGCAAAATAATTTAATAAATAAATATTTAATATTATTTTAATGTGTATGTGTGCATAATGGATAAATATATATATTTTCAGTGTGGGGAGACTGATAATAAATCGTATTAATAATTATATTATTCATGTATTTTAAAAGTCATATATGAAATTTATTATTTTTTATATTTAATTTAGCAGTCAAAAAATGATGCAATTCTTTTAAGAAGTTTCTCGAAAACAATTACCCGGAAAAGCCCATTAGTTAAAAGTAAAAGATTACAATTTGTAATAGTAAAGTAAAATCCATTAGTGGAAATTTTATCCACACCAACTTGTTTTAAAATCATAAGACTTATTTTAAAACAATCGTTCGAGGAACTTGTAACAGGATTGCATTGTTTCAAAAGTCTTACTAAACAAAAAAGATTCGGTCAGCAGATTTTAGCTTTGCTAATGTGCTCAAATTGCCTCAGGTCCAGCAGTTTATTGCTATGCTACATCATCAAAAAAGGAGTATAAATACTGCTGGATTTGAATCCAAAGGAGGGGACAACCATAAACTAATGATGGCCCACATAATCCACACTAGTTTGAATCTTCATCCAATGTGTCATGTGAAGCAGTAAGATTCGTATTCGAATCTTAAGTTTCACCTTTTTCTGTCGTCTCTCACTGACCGGTCTATCCCGCCCAAATTTAAACTTTTTGGTATCGAATTGTGTGTGTAGCAATATTAAAATGTATAAATATATGTAGAATTCAGCATAAACACGCACACATTTCGATCTCAAATTAAAGGCAATAAATAGGGATAAAATCATATAATTTAGATTTCTTTTAGTTATATAATTTTGTATAATTTTAATCATTTATTTTGGATTATAAAGTTCGTATTTATTGCTTTGTTTAAATTTCGTTTAATAATAATTCTAAAAAAATCTGATGTAATATTTAATTAAAAGTTAAAATAATCTTATGTTCCCTTTTTGTCTTTGAAATTTAAAAGCATCGGTCAGTGATAGATAATAGATTAATTAAAGAAAAATTCCCCAAAGTATAATTAGTAAATGTAAAATGTAAACAATAGAATGGCAGCTTTCTTTAATTAAAAACCAACAAAAGGCATTGATTATCCTCAGGGCAGATTAAGTAGAACCTAAAAATACCTTAACAAAAATGTGAAAGATCAAGATAAAAAAAGAGGCCATCTTAGACTTGCTGGAGACATTCACTTAAACTTTAGCTTTGCTCTCGATCACTAAGAGTCTCCAAAAATAATATTTTGTTCCTGCCAAGGTATGACCGAGTAAAGCACCTAGATTATTCTCCATCGGGAGATGGCCTATCGGATGCCGAACTTTCCATTGCCCATCATAAATTCACCATGAAGATCTGCTGCCTGAAATGAATGAGAAAGCTGCTGCTGCCATGAAATTAAATGAAATATCTAAATACAAGAAAGACTTGCCACTCGTGAACTTTTGCTGCTAAACTAATGGAATCAGAAAACTTCTTATAAAACAGGTACCTGTCTGTGTTCAAACTCTAGAGTACTCTAATAATATGCTATAGCTCTTCTTCATACTATTTATCTAAATTATAAAATGTAAAACTACCATATGTATAACTAAAACTGAATAATTAACTTAATGCATAAATTTCTCTAATAATCTAGCTTACCTCATTCTATCTTGGGTGTGTATTTCTAAAATCTACATTTATCTATATTTATTATTTAATTATTGCATGCTCACAATTGTCTCTCTTTTCAAAGTTTAAATCTATGATCGTTTGAAACAGTGAATGCGTGTCACATTTTCATTAATATGTACTTCGTTGGGCCGAGGCAGAGACCAGCCCGACATTCTTATAAACCATAACTAACTTAACTTTTATATAAATCGACATGCATTCAGTGCATCACTTATTGTAATTCAGGGTCTACTACTTCGCAAATGGCTGACGTATTAGTTATAATAATTCCCAATTTATATAGGTTTTGTATATATTAAATCACCATGAATAATTCCAGAAAATTACATTTCTTTGAGAGTCACCAACGTTCTTTAGTAACTGTTGACAATGTAGGGCTGAATTAGAAATCTATTTAAATCTTATCATAATCGTTTATACTTATACATGTGTTACGTTTTAAAGACGCGATGATCTATTCCGCCGTAAATATTCCGGATTCTTCAGGGTTGAAATTAACCCCAGTCGTCCTACACAAGCAGGCATAATGGGTGCTCCCATAGGACTTGACAACGTCATGCAGCCAGCTGGCAAAACTGCGCCATGGACCGCTTGTCCCTGGTTATGCTTATGTGACACCTTACTTCGTCGGGCCGAGGCAGAGACCAGCCCGACATTCTTATAAACCCATTCGCGGCATTGCAGTTTCAATATACTGATATTCCATATCGCCTTTCTAAAGCGTACCACGTGTTCCTTTACTCAATTCTATTATTCTATATATCACTCCGCCTCTGCATTATCTTCATAATTCACTCTCAAATAAATGTTTGCCCTTAGTATAAATAAATATTTTAATTAAATAAATATATGTCTGCCGTTACTCTTATAACCCATACTTTAGACTCTTGCATTGCAAAGGTATAAATCCCTCCAGGCATGCATTAGAAATACTTACTCGAGAATTTTAGGTAGCTAGATTACGCCATCAAATAAATGAATTCCTTTTGTAAACAAATAAATCATGTATTCTTTAAAATATAATCATGTTGCAAATCCCGCTACTGAAGCTGTTAGTCCATAAAATATTATTAGTAAATGATCTTCTTAAAATGTGTTAATAAATAATTTTAAACTATACGTCTGCATTTACGTTTCATTTATTCGATACCCATTCTATATAATATTTCCTCGATTATGTAAATATGAATGTTTAATTAATATTAGTTTAATTATTGGCTAACTCGAGAATAAAATCATGAGTCTCTTGCATATCCCTGACCATCGTGCCTAAGGAAATATTTACTAATGTCGCATCAGATGCGTTGTTTCGTGGATTGCATTGTGGAACCGATAAACTATGTTCGAACTCAGTACCACAGGTGGCTTCGCTACTCGATGGTGCTGCTGTTCTGTATGGTGGTCGAATTCTGCACTATGTTTATGAGTCATACGTTTTCTGACTGTTACACGAGTAGGGGAAACTTCAACTTCCCCTCTGTTCCAACATGCTCATTCCCGTAATAAAATCTCCGGATCCCATGCCTATGAACTTTCAAATGTCTAATAATTAAATAAGCAAAATGCTACCTGTGATGTCTTATTCCAAACCTAGATCTAGTGTATTACTGCCGATGAACATTCCAAACATCAAGAACCGCTACCATTTATGAAAGGTAAAAGAATTTTAGCCACTCTATGATTCTATAAAATTCAGCCTTCTATAACAATAATAATCCTGAAGCTCCATTCTAATATCTTATGTAAACATTTATATCTTATGTAATTTTACTTAGCTACAACTCTATAACTAAACCTATTCTATCATTGAGCCTCCATCCAATATGTTTTTATTTTATTATTTCCATGTGGCAATCATTTTATTTCATAATTATATTACGTTTTTTGTGTGTGTTTTTTTAAATGCCAGTAATATTTCAAACTCGCTAGCATATAATTCCTTTCTAGTTTCCCTACCCATCACTTACGGGGTAATTAAGAACTTATTTTAATTAAAAACAAGTCCTACTTGACTTATGCAAGTGCTTGCGAGTTTGGAAAAACAAAGTCATTATCTTATAAATTGTTGTAGGAAAACAGATCAACATCTGTGTTTCTAAAAATGTTTTTTTATCCTTTTAAATGCGCTAATCCTAACCGTATATGTATTTTATATATGTAAAATCTAATTATTATCTCAGTTATTTCCACCACCCCAATTGTTTCTGTATAAATATATTTATTTCTAATAATAGCATATTTTTAACCGAGATTTGTATTTATTAAACGGTGTGGGAAGTTATAAATTATCTAAAGTAAAGGGAAAGGGGAATCTTTAAGTCTTAAAATTTATAATTGAATTAACTTAAATCATCCATGCATGTTTAGCGATTAGATCATACCATTATGCAGGGTATTCTATAATTTATGGGCATTAAGTAATTAAAATAGTCTTTAAAGTTATATATTTTGTTATCACAAGCATTGCGTGTATATAGGCACACTCGTTTCTGTATTATATATTTGTGCTTCTCTTATTCAGAGGTATCGCAAGTTCGAACCCTGTTATCCTTCTTAACATCCAAGAACCAGGCTTAAACCCCCTGGGGACTCATTTGTTCATATGTGCATGCTTTATATGGGATTGCTCTGGAAAAACCAGCCCAATAAATGCATAGCTGATCGCTCTTCATTCCTGAACCGATTCTGCTAACGTCGCAGACTTATATCGGTCTATTTCTTAAAATGAATTCCATGAAGCACATGTTCGGATCCGTAACTGGATCACATCAAATATGCCACCATGCATGTACCGCCTTCTGTTGTATTTCTAATAAACCCATGAACATCCATAAGCCGTAATGTTGTGATTTTTGCTAAACAGATCTATGTCCACTATTTAAAATGCGCGTTATTGCGGCGACATTATTATGATTAATATATATTCATCAGCTATCCCACACACATCTGCCACTTTATAAATTGAATATTAATCACTATATTTTGTACAATGTAATGCTCCGTTATCAATTAATGATTATCTTTCAAATCGGTTAAATGCTATTTTGTTCCTTCTGGGGGTGTAGTGTTACTTCAATATTATATTTCTTAATAGTGCTAAGTCTTATAGTCATCATTATAGTATATATTATTGGCATAGCCACAACTATGAATAAAGTCACCTGTTAAATTTGATTCTTAATTTAACAACCAAAAGTAATATGATTTCTCTATGACCAACTGTCATAGAATATTTATGAGACCAATGATCAATCAATGATAATACGCATTTACTTATGTTTTGTCAAATAATAAACCTTAAATATATATGTTATAGCATTTCCAAATCATTGTGTTTTTTTTTATTTAAATTAATATTTTAATTAATCAAGTTATGCCCATACTGACTAGATGATCCCTGCTAATATATAATTAATATGAAAGGTCACAATCGTTAAATGCTTCTAAATTACAATTCATGCTAAATATTCCACCAGTAAACTTAAATTAGAGTCTTTTTGTGTCTTCGATGTGCAATGCCAGCGGAGAGAGATAAAATTAGATTGATATCATCGGGATTGTTGCTTATAAGTTGGTAGATCTTGAAAATAGGCAAATAGGGCAGAATTCATTAGTGTTCCTGATTTATGTATCTTGCGCATGATTGGATTCGAGGTACTTTTGCCTAGATGCTAGATCTTGTTATGTGAACATACAAAACCGACCGGTACAATGTCCATGTTCACTTTAACTCATTCTGATCCCTCTTCTGGGTATTTAAATAGATAAAAGTTCTATATATGAGGGGGCAGAGTGACTTAAAGTCAACATGGAAATGACAACAATATTGGCATCAACAAGGTATTTGGGTATTTCATCACCAGATTTTCAATCATGTTGATGGCTGAAAATTTGGAGAATGGAGTAGATTGAAGCCTGTCCATTAAAGTTTGAAGGTTTGCTATCTTAATATAAACTGAGCACTGCTTATATATGTGTGTGTGGAAGATGAAGGTCTGGCCTAACTAATGAGTGCTGGTTTGCACAATATATGTATATTGGAGTTCATGAATATTAGTAGTATGAAATGGAGTGGATAGCTAAAAAAAAGCTTCAGTGTTTGTGTAAAAGTAGTAAAAATAAATAAAAATTTTCTTGATTGGTGACATGGTATTTTAAACTATATAAATTAAAAATGAATATTACTGTAAAGATAATTGCACCAAAAGAGACAATAAAAAATGGAAATATAAGGAAGCATAGGCAATTGTAGAAGATCTATGTGTAATTAATATAAAAAAAGCATGTACTTCACTGTTAAAATAAATGGAATATTTAAATGTCTCATTTACATAATGAAGTGCCTTCATTTAATGATATGAGTTTTTAACTGTGAAATACTGCAACTCTATGATTCTGGCATTTTAAATTTAAATTGTTTTACATTTTCTTAACACTTGTTTGCAATGAATTTATAATGATTAGTTAATATATGATTTTTTTCTACAGTACAGGCTGTTCATACCTGTACTCCAATATGTAATATATAGGGGATTTGAATTCAGACTTTCACATGACCTTCGATATCCATGCTATTTCATACTGCTGTCATACTTAATCACACACGTGTTGAAAAGATAAATAATCAACAATATATGTATTTTGTGCTAAACCAGCACTCGTCAGTTGGTCCAGATTATTACCTCCACACATCTATACAATTAATGCTCAGCTTATATTAAGATAGCCGATCTTCATACTTTAATGGACAGGTTTCAGTCCACTCCACTGCACAACTCTTCAACTGACCATTTCATTGAAAATCTGATGATGAGCACTCAAGGCCCACATTGGTGCCAACCTTGTGCTATACATGAGGGGTCAGGGTAACTTATGGTCAACATCGGCAGGTTAGAAGATTTGCACCAATGTGGGCTTTGAGCATTCCAGCATCAGATTTTCAATGAAATGGATGACTGAAGAGTTGTGGGGTGGAATGGATTGAAGCCTGTCCATTAAAGTATGAAGATTGGCTATCTTAATATAAGCTGAGCGTTGATTGTATATATGTGTGGAGATGATAATCTGGACCAACTGACAAGTGCTGGTTTAGCATGAAATATGTATATTGGTGATTATTTATCTTTTCAACATGTGTGTGATCAAGTGTGTCAGCAGTATGAGATAGCATGGATAGTTGAGGGTCATGTGGGAGAGTGGGTTCAATGATTTGTTAAATAAAATAAATGTTAATTTGATTCTGTATTTTATAATTTTAAAATATTCGCTTAGGAGAGTGTTTAAAATAAAATATTTTTTATGTTTTTATAGAGACAAAAGAGGAAAATATGGATATATAAGTAAAAACTATACAGATATCAAAAATGAATAAAATATGCATAAAGTTTCTAAAAATCAAACATTTCTATACTAATATAAATTGTTTTTCATTTCTGTAACTACATTTGATGGGGGAATTAATATTAAAGTCAGTAATCAGATGTTGATCAAAAAATAGATGGTTAGTGGTAATTTTAACATTAAAATTAAAACAAGAACAAGAAAGAAAACAACAGAAATGAAACTAGGGCTGAGAATGAGGACAAATATGTTCTCATTATGTGTTTGTATAGCTATATGTATATATATAGTCTAAGAGGCAGAGTGCATATAAAGAACATTATACTGCTGAAATAATCAGGAATCCTATCAACACATGGAAAGATTCATAAACAGAGCAATAGTCTCTGATGTCAAATTCAATGAGTTATTTATCTTTAAAAAAAAGGGCACACTTTTCAATTATAAGTTAATATTTACTAAGGCAATAAACCTCAAGAATGTGCGCTTGAAAATGCAAAGGTAGGGACCTCTACAGGTCTTAGCCACAAGCTTACACTATGGAAGAAAAGATAACTGCAATGACATTTCTGTATAATAAAAACCATCAAGATCATGTGCTAAATTCACTAGAAGTTTACCAGTTATACTTGAATCATAATAGCTTTCACAGTTATGAAATAACACCTGTTGCAAGTTCGGAAACAATGGTGCTGTAAAATATATATTCTGACTGACCAGTGCGAAAGTATTTTCTCTTTGCTTAAAGTTATCAAGCTGATCTACTGAAATAGAAAATTATCAGAAGTCAGTGCAAATCAACCAATGTCTTAAATAAATGCCAAAATGGTAATCCTATATATAAGTATATCTATGATTAATAATAAGCTTACTCGAATGTCATAGATATAGCAGTAAAGTGATTATTATTAGTTTTTTTCTTTAAAACTAACGGTATTTTATTAAATAGCTTCTCATTATCATTATTATTAATCAAGGATTAATGTGTGTATATTTATTTAAATCAATTAAATCAAAATGTGTGTTTTTTAATGTTTTTATGATTTTTTATTGAAATAACTGATAACTGTAAAACTTACTGACATCAAAATGATATAATATACACAGCTTTTTATTCTTAATGGATATTCAGTTTTGAAAGTTATTATGATCAAGTGTTATCCAAGTTGTTTTACCTCGGAGTATACAATTTATATTATCTTAACCGATTACTACATCTTTAATTTGTAGTTTGAATAATTACTTTTATAGACATATTGGAAAACGACATAATTTTACTGTTATCTGAATAATATAAATTTTATAAAACTTTAATTAAGGATTAAGAAATAACTGGTGATTGACGGCAAAGTAATATAATGTGTATAGATTTTTATTCTTAATGGACTTTGAGTTTTGGAAGTTATTGTTCTCACTTCCTTATTGATTCCATATCTTCGTGTAATTAAAAAATTTGAATAATGCAAATTATAGGATAATATTTTTAAAGAAGCATCGGCCGGGAAGTGAACTCGCCATAACTATCTGCAAGCAACTAACTGCCTGCAAGGCAGCTGCACTGACCTCTCGGCTACCAACGCTTGACAAAAAGATTAGATTTGTGTTTAAAAGAATTTTGATTGGAGTCAATTAACAATTTAATATATTTATATTATGGATATCAGTTTTACTTGGAATATTTTAATTTTTTTTTATATTCATGAATAGTGATTGAGAAGTTCTTTTCAGAAATCATATTTTCGGATTAGTTATTGTTATATATGTCGAAAGACTTACTTCATTTTATAGATAGAATGAACTTTGGATTAATTGTTTTGAACATTTATAAGGAATTTGATGCTTTTGTTTAGGACACAATAATAGTCTGCGGTATTGTTTATAGTTTAAACTTTTGCTTATCTTATCCATAGAATTTCTAATGTCGGCACTCCTATTAAATTGTAAACTTTGCGGTTTCCCAACTTTTGTTCTGATTGTTAACTATTTTTAGTATTTTTAATTTTTTGTATTTACTTTAGATTTGTTTTTTTTTCTCTCAGTTTTACTAATTCTTATTTTGATAAATTATTTTTTTTGTCTTTTCTTTTTGTTAAGCAATAGATATAGCCATTATTTGTTTTGTAATTAAATTATTTTACTATAATACATTAGTGTATGCGGAATTCGAACTCAGACTTTCACACGACACTCAACTCTCCATGCTATCTCATATTGCTGACCCACCTAATCACACACATGTTGAAAAGATAAATAATCACCAATATAAGGATTTCATGCTAAACCAGCAATCATCAGTTGGTCCAGATTACTATCTCCACACATATATATAATCAGTGCTCAGCTTTATATTAAGATAGCCATATCTTGATACTTTAATGGACAGGCTTCAAACTACTCCAGCCCACAACTCTTCAGCCTTCCATTTCATTGAAAATCTGATGATGTTAAGTGGGCTTTGAACATTCCATCATCAAATTTTCAATGAAATGGAAGGCTAAAGAGTTGTGAGTTGGAGTAGGTTGAAGCCTGTCCATTAAAGTATCAAGATTGGCTATCTTAATATAAAGCTGAGCACTGATTGTATATATGTGTGGAGATAGTAATCTGGACCAACTGATGATTGCTGGTTTAGCATGAAATACATATATTGGTGATTATTTATCTGTTCAACATATGTGTGATCAGGTGAGTCAGCAATATGAGATGGCATAGAGAGTTGAGGGTCGTATGAAAGTCTGAGTTCGAATCCCACATACATTATATATATATATATGCAGGTTTAAGCCTGTATAGTGTATTCATTTATAATACATTAGGAAAATCAAGGTTAATATTTCTTCTAACCCTAAAGAATTTTGGGATTTTATTAATAACTCTGGTTTGGGTAAGAAAAGGATTCAAGCTACTCATGGTTTCACTTTAAGTGCAAATGACTTTTCCAAACATTTTGCTGATGTATGTTCATTACATGATACAATATCTTTAAAAATCACATTATTTTGTAATTCTCCTACTGTTCACTGCATGATTGATCATATTTCTAAGGATGATGTTCTTATGGTTATTAAGCGACTTAAAATTCATTCTAGTTTAGGAAATGATAATATTCCTTCATTTATTTACAAAGGTCTAGCTGAATTTATTGCAGTGCCTCTTGCAATTATTTATAATTTATCACTTAATTCTTGTGTTTTTCCCAATGTTCTTAAGTGTGCCAAAATGGTCCCAATTTTTAAGAATGGCTCATGTGATTGCATTAATAACTATAGACCTATATCTGTTTTACATACTGCTGCTAGAATTTTTGATTTTAGATGTTAGTAAACTCATTTCCTCTTCACAGCATGGTTTTATTCCTAATAGATCTGTACAAACTAATTTATTAACAATTTATAATCATATGACATATGCAATTGAGGTTCAGCAGAGGCTTGATGTTATTTATTTTGATTTATCAAAAGCTTTTGATAAAGTAGACCACAGCATTCTTTTTCACAAATTATATCAAATGGGTTTTTCTACTAAACTTATTTATTGGCTTCAATCCTTTCTTCATGATCGTACTGCATATATCAAATTTAATAATACTATTTCATCTAATTTTGAATGTATTTTGGGAGTTCCTCAGGGTATTACTTTAGCATCTATGCTTTTTAACATTTATATGAATGACCTTAAGGATTGTTAATCTTCTTATCTTTTCTGCTATGCTGATGACTGTAAAATCTTTAGAAGAATCACATCAGTGATTGGTTGCACTCTTCTTCAAAAGGATATGGATAATTTTAGTGTTTGGTATGGTCTCAATAATATGACTGTTAATTTCATTAAATGTTCCACAGTCTCATACTCTAAAAAATCTGAAGTTGTACTTTTTTTTTTATTTATTAACTCTCACAAAATTAATTCTATTGAATTCCAAAAAGATTTGGAAATTATGTTTTCTAGCAATGGATCCTTTCTTTCTCATTTGAAAATTATTGTTGGTAAGGATTTAAATATTATGCATCCCATCCTAAAATATGGTTGTCATTTCAGTGATGATACAAAATTCAAATAATTTTTGTCATTGGTTCTTCCCATCATTGAATATTGTTCAATCATTTGGAATCCTAGCTCTAAATATGTTTCTCTAGGAAATAAAATTGTTGTTCATCTTTCTTCTAGAAGAAAATATAGAGATCTTAACTATCTTTATAAAATCTATATAAATAAAAATGTAAATGTTCGTTTGTTCAAAATCTTAAATCTCAAAAAGTTCTTTACTGATTGCTTTGAAATTTTGACACAACATTGCATTTGAATATGCACGTGTTTTTATTATCTACTATTTATATACCTACTATTATATAGATGTCACATTTGTGACAGGTAATTTAGTGAGTATAGTTAATTTTTTCATTGTTTTTCATTTCGTTTTTTTAACTATGATTCCAACGGATATGCCAATTCAATTTAAGAGATTGTAATTCCCAATTCTATTAGCATTTGCAATCATCATCAACAAAGCTCAAAGCCAATCTTTAAAATTGTGCAGTTTAGATCTAGACACGGATTGCTTCTCACATGGACAATTCTATGTTGCATGTTAGAGCAGTGGTCTTCACCTTTTCCCCTGGGGAAAAAAAAGAAGGGGGTGGTTCGGGAAAAAAAAAAGAAAAATTTCAGCGGGGAGAATATAAAAAATTTTTTAAAAAAAAATTTTTAAAAAAAAAAAATAAAAAAAATTTGAACCCCCCCAAAAGGGGGGGGGGGTGTTCTAGAGTTGGCAAACCAGACAATCTCTATATCTGCACAGACAATGGAACAACAAAAATTATTATATACCCACTAGCATTGTGAAATTAAACATATTAAAAACATGCACTTTTTCTTTTCTTTCTTTACCATTTAACCAGACTGAGTGACAGCAATGCATGGCCGGATACGGCTAGTTGTTAATATTATAGTTCTTCTGACACAATTTCTACTATTATAATTTGATCTCATGTGCACGATACTCGGTCTGCTTCTGTTTGTTACATTAAAGTTTGTCATTACAATGTTATTAAATTTTCATCTTTATTTAGGCTACCATCTATATATAATCAGATTTGTAGTAATATGAATCACTTCAATTTAAATTAGAATCAATTTTATAATATTATTAAATTTAAATGCCATTGTTGATTGTTTTAAATTGATTTTGTTTATGTATATATATATGTTACATTGGTTGTTAGTTTTAATTATTACGATACATACATTATGTTTATCCCTTTTATTTATTTATTTTAATGTGTTAACTGTAATTGGTTATATGCTGGTGTTTTGGCACTTAAATGAATGAATGAAAATAATAAAAGCAAAAAATAATATGAAATAGTTTATAATATACTTTTTTGTGAATCATTTATAAAAACTGCATAAAAATATAGTAAAAAGGATCAAATATCTTTCCTAATTTGGTCATTCCAAATTAGATAATCAGTTTCATATATAAATATTAAAAATATTAATGAGTCTTTATAGAAAAAACATGTTGAGATGTAAGATGATGTTGAACTAAAATCAAATTTTAGTAATTCATATTGTTTTCATTACAATGATTTTCAACCTTGCACAAATATATGACAATTTACTTATAAGTAGTCCCATTTCACCTACTGATATGCCTCCTCCAAATAAAACTTCTTGGATCGATCAGATTATTACCTACCTCTACAAATTCAATAACAACCCAGATGCCTTTAAAACAAAGATTGCAATATGGATTGCACATTCACTTATTAACCCTCAATCCTTCCAAATGAAAACAAAACTAGTGTGTCTAATCAGAAGATCACAACATTATTTAAGTTTTTACTATTGGAACCCAAATTCCTGGACTATTTAATTAAAGTGAATCTTGATGCTATGCCCACAAACTGGTTCTTACATCAGAAAAGATTCCTGAACAACATAGATCCTTCCTGTCCAATCTGCCACAGACAGGATGAGACCTTTGAGCACATTATATTATCCTGCACAGGCTTCGGACCAGTGAAGCATATCATAGCCCAAAATTCAGAAATTGATTATTATAAAATCCTCTCCATTAAAGATTGCATTAAGGAGGGAGATTTTCCCATCACAAGAATTTCGACATTCATTACATATTCCATATGGATCACCCGGTGCAAAATGATATTCAACATCCCACAAACAAACCCCCTTACAATTTTCTTTAGAACCCCCAGAAAAATCCAAAGTAAAGACAAAATTCTCTCTTCTAAGTTTAGCTATGAGAATACATGAAAACTTTTCAAGATTCCCAGTGAATAAAGTTTCCCATTCTTCCACGCTATCTGTGCGGTACCATAGAAGTTTTTTCTCTTCATCTTTATTTTACAAGGGCATTAACACTGACAGTTCTAGTTCCCAAGTAAGAAGCTCCTGCTTACCCATGTCCTCACCTGAACATCACTGTTTGTAACCAATTTTTTTTATTCACTAATAAAGTTTCTTTGAAAATAAAAGAAAATTTCAGAACATTATACTGCATTGTGGGCCATTGTTTAAAAATTTCCAATTTCTCTTCTAACATTATATGTAATTGAATGTGGTTTTAATGATTTATTTAAAAAAAAAATTAACTAAATAAAAAAACTTTTGCAAAGTGTTGAATGTGTAGATTTATGTCTTCAATTTAAAGATATTGTACCTGATATTAATTAATTAGTAACTCTTTACCAAACTCAAGCTTTACATTACATATTATAATTAGCAGATCATGCAAAAATCTTCATTCTCGAGTTGCATTCAGTATTCAAATTTTTTTATAAAAATTGTTTTGTATTACTTTATTTATATATTTACTACCATTACTCAATTATTATTTAGATCTATTAGATTTGAATTCTTTTGCATTTTACTCATATTTTTATAAAGTTTGTTATTTTATACATACTAACAATGGGATTTTTAGTATTGAAACTATATAACATTTTTTTCAAATTATTTGGTACTGATTTAAAGTGTGATCTCCACTATTTTGGTTTCTAAGGGGAATCCCAAAACCACAGCTGACACAACCAAGTGCTAAATGAAGTCAGAAAATACTGATGGGCACTTATTACATAGTGTTCCAATTATTTTTAACCATTGGATAAATAATTGTAATTTCCATCAAAAAATAAACACAAATATTATGTACTAAATTAACTTAACAATTTTTCTTGTTGTTTCCTAATTACGGATATTTATTAAATACTTTTTTTTATTTGACCATGTGATTGATTAATATTTTTGTCATATGATTTTTGCTTTTTTCTCACCTTAGTAAATTAATTAATGTTTAATTACTATTTTGATTTCTAGAGATATTTGATTTTTTTGTAGGCATAGTTGTGCAAAATTTGCATTTTTGTTTTTTCATTTTTGATGGAAATTGCAATTATTTATCTAGTGCTCAAAATAATTGGAACACTTTGTAATAGTGCCCGCTGATATTATCTGACTTTATTCGGTGCTTGGTTGTGACAGCAATGGTTTTGGAGCTGCTCTTAGGAAGAAAAATGCTGGAGAGCACACTCTAAGCCAATTATTATTTATTCTATGCTTAAATTTTTTTTAAAATTTACATTTTATATTAAACATTTTTATTGTTGATTAAAAAGATAGTTTTTTTTTTCTAAATTCAATTAAAATATTTTTTAATATTTAAAAAGTAGTAATTTATAGCAAAGATCCCTTTTAGTATAGTGCAACAAATGGCAGTGGGTCTCAAAAGTTATAAATTAAGAATTGGATAGTTGAAATTTTTTCAAAGCATAAACGAGATTGTGACTTGAAAAGGATCGAGAATCACTGTTCTAACTAATAATAGCTAGATATCCATTTAAAACCAATACTTGATGGCTAACTTAGTTGACTAACCATCAAGTATTAATAAAGAAAAATTATAAGTCTGCTTGTGACCTAAAAAAAGTTTTCTGAAATTTAGTCAACCCAGATTTGAATACCAGGTTATTAGCAAGGTAGATGGATACACTAACCAGGCTATTATAACTTCGGTGCTAAATCTTTCATTATTTGTTTAGAAAAGAGGATAAATATAGGATTCAATAATGATAAATAATGGACCTAATGAAATATTTGCCATAGAGATTTTATTTCCTTGAGTCAGGCCTAGTAAATTGTAATGCTTTGAAATATTTTTATTATTATGTAAATTTGGGAAATTATACAGATAAATTGTTATCTTTTTTTTAAATAATAATTTAAATTTTTTTAAAAATTCTCTTGATCATTTAAACTTTTTTTTATCCCCCCCCCCCTAGGTTTCCGTTTTTAAACTTCATGGTCTATATTTTTTTAATATCTATCTTTATGCATAATTACGCTATATTAAAGCAAAAAAATGCAATATACAGTATTTTAAAACAAAAAGTAAACAAATTAAGCTTGGAAAGTCTTTTTACCCACTCACCCCCCATTTTATGGACGCATGCGGCCCCTGCTGGTTTATAAATAAAATAATTTTAAAATTTTATCTACTGAAATAAAGAATTGTGATTCTTAATCGACATTAGCTATATAAAAGACAATTTTTCTATTTCACTTTATTAGGCAATATTAAATAAACATTTACAATAATAATATCAATTTATGTGCTACTTGTACATAAATACAGATAGGACTGTAGATTTTGTTTTTAGCATATAAAGTATTGTTTTCATTTTCCCCTATATAATATAGATAACTGCATTTCATAATATTGTAGGGAAACACTGGGAATTTTTTTTGTTTAAATCCTAATTAATAGTAGACTTATTGGAATAAATATATTGTCTTAAAGCTAAAAATAAAAAGAAGTTTTAGTCGTAATTAATGATGAAGATTTGATAAAAATTGTTCCAAAAGATTCTGTACAATATTATCTAATATATATTATGATAATGAATTCAAAAGAAAATAAAAAAGAACAGAATGACTCTGTGATAATAATAATTTGACTACTGTGGTGAAATAAAAAAAAAAGAAAAAATGGAAAATTGTCATATAGAAAAAAAAAATGAAATAGAAGAATGATACAATTTAAAGAGAAAACAATTTGTTATAATAAATAAGTAATTTCAAAATCATTAAAAAATATTTTGTATAAAGAAATTGCTTATTCTATGAGATCTCCAACAATAATGGTAGGACTTTGACGTCCAATTGAATAAATTATCACGTTTGTCTGTAACGCTGTCAAATTCACAATTGAAAAATCAAAAAAAAAAAAATGAAATAGAAGAATGATACAATTTAAAGAGAAAATTTGTTATAATAAATAAGTAATTTAAAAATCATTAAAAAATATTTCTGTATAAAGAAATTGCTTATTCTATGAGATCTCCAATAATAAAATGGTAGAACTTTGCCGTCCAATTGGGGAAAAATATTACGTTTGTCTGTAATGCTGTCAAATTCACAATTGAAAAATCAAAAAAGAAAAGTTAAATTTGTTTTTATAAATAAATAACTATATCTAATTAAACAGTAATTTATATTATGAGCATTTTATACAAAGAAAGTAACACAACCCTTCATATTTAATAACCTGTAATTTTATTATGAAGCATATTTTATGCGAACCGAAATAATTCTGCCATTAATAAACGTAATTTTTTTTAACAAAGCAATTGTTCATAATGCTATAATAATTTGTATAATATTTTTGCACATCTTTAATAGATTATTTTCATGATAGATTATGATTTTCTTCTCCAATGACACCTTCCCATGGAAAATAGAAAGTATCGAAAGCCATTAAAAAGTAATTTTCTAATTAATAAATTTAAATTAGTCCTAATGATATTATTATGGATAAATCACAAGTTGCAATGTAAGAAATAGTGGAAGATATATTTCAAAATGGTTAAGGATAGCAGAATGTTGAAACAATTATTAAGCCTCCAAATACTAAAAACTATGATAATCAAAAAGTAATGACTCAGTTTTTATTAGAGTCAGAATTCTATACTCATTAATATTTTTTTTCTTTTTCTCATGTGTCATAGCATCAGCTGGGAAGTGAACCCGCTAACCCAGGACGACCGCTTGTAAAGTACCTGTCACTGACCTCTCGAAGAAACCCAAAAATAACCAGAATTGTTCTCTGGTTTGCACACCTGTTGTAGTATATACTTCTGCTAATACATACAGCTTACAGGAACCTTTTTGTGACAATCTGCTAGATGACATCACCATGTAAAATCGTGGGGCCACATAGCACATTTTTTTGTAAAGAGCATTTTGCATATTTGTCATTTTTTTATATAATGGCTGAAAAGTTTGAACAATGTGAAATTCTGTTTTCGTTTACAGAAAATGATAAGGAAAAAAGTTGTTATACTTGAAAGAGATTATAAGCAAGCTGATCTCATAAAAAACACAAGTTTATGAATACACCCCTAAAAAGCTTGCAAGTGAAGTCTAAAGTCAAAGCAACACTGATTGTTTTTTTTTGACACAAACATTTTTCTCTCAAATTCCTTACTGTAATGTTATGGAGGTGGTATACTAAGTTTAATTAGATCAAAATAATGTATATTTTTCAAAGTTATTGACGTTTTAAATATATTCCTTTAGTTTCGTTTTAAAAGTATATTATATTTCTCCATTATAAAAATAAACGAAAGTTTGTTTAAAAATAAATTTTGATTTATAATTTTAAAATATTTGTTACGTTGACATGAAAACGAATCATAATCATATGATTTTTGACTTTGAATAAATAATTCTTCTAAAATCGTAACTATTTTGTAAAATAATATTATTTTTGACATATTATATGAAAATAATTTGTATTTTATTTGTATTCATCAAAAAATATTTTAAAATGCTAAAACATTGTTTATCATTTCAAAATAAAACAAAAGCGTTAAATTTTTAATTTTGGAGATATAAAAATTTTAACAGAATAAGATTCAAGAAAAGATGATGAGAAGGGGAGTTTTCATTTCTTTGTTTCAAAATTTCAAAAATAAGATTCAAGAAAAGATGTGAAAAGGAGTGTTAGTTTTGTTTGAATAAATCATCAATTAATTGATTTTACTTGTAAAATAATTCAATAGATGGAGTATATTATAAAATTTTGTCTAAAAATGAAAAATAATATAAAAACTAAGAATTTAAGATGTAAATTATGATTAAAAGAATATGTATCAAAAAGTGCCTCGATTAAGAACGAGTCAAACAGTTAAAAGGTTAATTCATAACAGATAAGCATTTTATCTGCAAGTCCTGAAACATTTATGTCATGTGATAAAACATAAACTTCCTGTTTTGAGGCAAAGAAAAGAGTGCAAGCTTTACCCCAACAAAGTGTCAACTCTCAAAGCCTTGAATGTGAAACACTTTTTAATTAAATTTAACATTACCCAACTTATCTTCTATCAGTCATATTTATTTGATCTTGCTTTGTGCAATTTTTTTAAATCTCTTGAATGAAAAAATCTCTCAATCTTTTTTTGTGTACATAGAACTGGGGGGTGACAGAGATGTTAAAGCACATCACTTTTCAAGTGTTTTTGTACTACTTCAAAAAGTGACAAACTGGTTTATACCAGTGCATTGCATTAAATAGACTATACTTTTTAATAGTGATTCAATTTGCAACCCTTAAAAATAAATATTCAATTTTTTATTACAAAATCTTATTTATTTTTGGATACCCCTGGGTATATATATATAATAAAACTTCTCGTATATATATAAATGTTTAGAAGATATTTTCGGTGACTACACTCAATATGATCTATAGTCTACTAAAACAAGAGTATTGCATAATAATAAAAATATATGTTACTATAAAGTATTCAGATTATGAAAACAATAAAGTTTAAAATGTATTATCATCACCATGAAATCCAAAATAAAGAATTTAAACATTTTTATAACTTGTTTACTCATAAATTGCTGATACATATTTTAGTACCAGATTACTGTATTTCTCATAAAATTACAATTAAAATGGTATATCTAAAATTTAACTATCCTATTTCATGATGCTGTTATTCAAAAATGAAAATGTTTGTATATGTCAATTTTATGCAGAACCCATCAGTATTCAAATGATATGTAAGGTGTATTAATTTATTTCTAACCAGACTAAATGAATATTAATTAGTCCATGCAGCAAATGTTTATTGAAAATAAGCATTGGAGGTTGAGAAGTCAGCATGGCTGCCTTACAAGCAGTTGTCCTGGGTTAGCATGTTCATGTCTTGGCCGATGCTATGACACATGAAAAAAATAATAACATTACTATAACTTGAAAGTGCAAAGAAATATATGATGGGGTATTCAAAAATATCTGGAATCATTTTCTGGTTTGTTTACCTGTTCTAGTATATGCTTCTGCTGTTACATACTTTTTGCAGAAACCCTTCTGCATCAATCTAGTAAATGATATTATATGAAATTGTGGTGCCTGAGAAATTTTTTTGTAGAGTGTGCTTCTCATATTTGTCGATTTTTATAATGACTGAAAAGTTTAAAAAATGTGAAATTCTATTATTGTTTACAAAAAATGGCAGGAAAAACAGTTGCTCAGAACATATTACAAGCAAGCTGATCTTGTAAAAACACAAGTTTATGAATGATTTAATTGAAATTTTAAATTCACCACATCCCTAAAAAGTGTGGAAAGTGAAATCCGAAGTCTAAACAATACTGATTTTTTTTGGATGCAAATGACATTTTTATTTTAGATTTACTTTGTAATGGTCAGGCCTTTTATCTGCAAGTTCAGAAACATTTACGTGATGCAATAAAATTATAACCATTCCACTTTATGGCAAAGAGAAGAGTGCAAGCTTTACCCTGACAAAGTGTCATCTCTCAAAGCCTTGAATGTGAAATACTTTAATTAAATTCAGCATAACCCAGCTTAACTATCAGCTATATTTGCTCCATCTTGCTTCATATTGATTTTTTTTAATTTCTCGAATGAAATAATATATCTTTTTTGTGTAGACTTAGAAGTGATGAAAAATAAATGCTGCAGGTGCTAAAAAGCTTCACTTTGCAAGTGTTTCTGGACTATTTTGAAAAATGAAGAACATATTTAGACTGGTGTATTGGAGCAGATGGACAGTACTTTAAAAGAGGATAAATTTATAATACTTAAAAATAAATAAACAATTTTTTATTATAAAATTTCAGTTACGTTTGAATACCCCTCATATATATATATATCTCATTGGCTGCATGTATATACAATTAATATGCACATACATATGCATAAATATATAGAGACAATTACTTGCATAAACTGCTAATTTTTTTTAAATATAATACTAATGCAAGAATTTTATTTTCTGGAAAACAATATTAAAGTAAGAAACTGAATTTTTTTATTATAAATTTTCATATTATGAAAAATTACTGTAAATAATAAAAAAATTAATATTTAGTATAATCCTAATAATTGATTATGAACAATTACAGTTTTTTCCATCCTTTATTTTATCTATAAGAGGGTACTCCCCAAAACAAGAATCATTCGTTGGTAGGTGAACATGTTTTGTTGTAGTACATGCTTCTACCAGTAGATACCCTTGCAGGCACCCATCTGCATCAGTATGCTGACCGGCATCATCAAGTAAAGTCTTGGTACCACACAATAAATTTTTTTGTTAAATGCACCCCACTTATTACTCAGTTGGTATAATGGAATGAAATTCTTTTTTGAATTAAGGAAAAGGGAAACAATTGTAATACTTGAAACAGCTTACAAATAAAATCCTCTGGGAAAATCACAAGTTTACAAATGGTTTGGTGGAAATGTTCAAATTCACTATGTCTCAAAAAAGCATAGAGCCAAGTCCAGTATCAAAATGTTAATTTTTTTATGCAAAGAGCATTGTTCACTGAGAATTTGTTCATAACAGTCAGCCATTTTACCTACAAGTTCTAGAACATTTGCTCAATATAGTTAAACAAAAACAAACATCACATGATCACCATTTCTTATGCTTGCTCATAACTGCTATTAAAACAGACACAACTCTTTATACAGTAGTGCCACTCAGTGCAAGCCAGAGATCTATGTGCAGTGCTCTTGATCCAAGGTTCCTCACTGATGAAGGCCAGAAGCCAGAAACTAGTCCGGGAATATTGGATGAGTAGGCACTAGATGGGGATTTCATGCACAAGCCTTCTGGCATCTATTGATTACTCTGGCTGGCACTGAGTGGCAATACTGTATGGAGGGTTTTGCCTGTTTTAAACAAAAATAACTGATTTATGGCAAAGTAGGGAGTGCATACTTCACCACAACAATGCACAAAACCTCAAGTGTGAAACAATATTTAATCAAAAACAGAATGACTAGCTTATCCACTTTGATCTTGCTTTGTGTGACTTCTTTTTATTTCCCCTAATGAAAAAATGCCTCAAAAGAAAAGATTTTGTGGATGTAAGTTGCAAACAAAAAAAAACAACAGAGGTGTTAAAAAGCATCACTTTACAACAGATTTAGCACTGCTTCCAAAATTAAAAAGCTGTTTAGAGAATTGCATCAAATGGACAGTACTTTGAAGGAGATGCAATTTGTAACACCTAAAACTAAATACACACTTTTTTTATTATAAAATTTCCAAGTCTTTTTTTTTTGGGGGGGGGGGGATACCCATCATACTCATCAATTTATACTTTTTAAAGATTTTTTTAACAACAATGTAAATACTATGTGGTAATTCTTTAATCAAGATTGTATCCATTATTGGGAAGTTTGTATGACATATCTAATTTATGCTAGCGCAAATGATTTTTTGTCAACTCAAATAAAATATCATAATGTTTGTAGTTTGGAGCATAACAGGATTTTGGTCTTATGATCAGGGCCTTTCAGAGAAAATGTGAGACCCAGAGCAACTCAATATTTTAGCGGCCCTTCAAAATTTAAAATACAACATGGGGAGAGAGAGAAAAAAATCAGTTTTTACTTACAAGGCCGAAAACAGGACTCTGGAAGCAGTTAGTTATGAGTCACAGAAATGAGTAAGCAGATCAGATCCAGATAGCACTTGGAAAGGCCCATTCACTCTAGCACTGTTAATATTGTAAAACACAGAACAACTGACTGGCAGGGGGCTGAGACTATTAGTTCTGCTAGTTTCCGAGCACTGTGATTGCTTTCATCGCAGAGTGAAATTGGCACTGCATCCCTAAACTGGATTATGTTTTCGACTCATGGTATGCCTGCTTGGAAAAGTTTTTTTCGAATATTTTTGTGAGAAATGTAACTGTAAAATTAAGGCCATTCTACAAGTCCTGACATCACATTGCCTTCTATATTATTGTTTAACATATTGAGTTGCCAAGTTGAGGCCCCGAATATTGCAAAGCCCAGGGTAACTGTCCCTCATGTCCCCTCTCTCATTAGCCCTGCTTATAATTACCTCTGTTGTAAAGCCAATAAAATTAAATAGTCAATACCTTCTCCTAGATTTGTGAAATATTTGGGAAAATAATCCATTGAATAGGATCTATTATTTCCTTAAGGAAAATGATAGGCATAATGTTGTTTTATTTTACATCTGTAATAGATTATAATTAAAACAATTTGTAAAAAATAGCAGGAAATTGACAATAATTTTGATATGTTTCTCTTATAATAAATATGAATTATGTAAAAAAAAATTGATAAGAGTTGATGTTACCTGTTATAATATTTGGAATTAAGTCTCTTTGTATTCAAAACTTTTTTAATGGAATTCAAAAATTCTGAAATATACTGGTGGTGAAAGTTATACAAGAAGAAATGAATGGATTTCATTTTAATTCAAAGAAAATAAAATGCAAATTAAAAATTATTGGAAGCTATAACATATAAACAAAAATAGATTGGTAAAAATAAGGTTTAGTTGAATAACATGGAAAAAACATCAAACATGGTAAGTTAGTACAGTTTCACAATACCCAAAGTTAATTAATAGATAATTTGTTTATATGTGTTTATATAACACCTGGAATATAAGTATAAACCATATATTATAGACATATAATTACAAGAGGTAAAAAAAAAGGGTGGATAAGTTAGTTACAGAAAAAGAGTAGACTTACAGAAAATAGCTATGAATCAAAATATAGTTTACATTTATATAAGAATTAAATATATATATAATATGAAAGAATATATGATAACAAGTAGAACAAAAATAGAAATTTTAGAAGCTAAAAAAAAAGAAAGGGGGGGGGGTAAATGGCAGAAGAAATTGGATTACAAATTATGTAGAGATGTATTGGAAAATTATGGAAATTTATTTTGGAGTGTCGTATGATAAAAAAGAATCGGAAAAAAATTACATGGAAAAAAAATATAAGAGATAGAGATTTATTGCTTTGTAGTTTAGGTCATTACACCAAAAATATGAAATAGTAATGTAGAATACATCAGTGATAGAAAAATGATTTAGTGATTCTATCATAAGTGGAGGGAAAATGTAGATGAATTTATCATAATATAATAAAATTTTTAGTGAGAATGTTTAACTTTGCTATCAGGTCTCTGGGTATATGGTCATATCCAGTAATTTCTGTTTTGTTTAAGTAGAAGTCATTTTGTATCATATTTCAATGGATTACCACTGTGTATGCAGATATTAAATGCAAACAAACAAATCATATGATCATTTAGTCAAAATAAGAGTCATAGATCACATGACCCTATCTCTTAAGCTTGTAAGTTATAAAACAATGAGGATTACCAGTTCCTCTACAAGCTTTGTGATAAATGCTTAGCCAGAGCCAGCACTTAAAATATCTCTAGTGTCTGAACCTACCCTGACACCTCTCTGAGGAGTGCCAAAGCATAAAACCATGGTCAGGGGTTTGGGGAGGGGTTCCTGACAGAGATATTTTAAGTGCTGGATCTGGCTAAGCATTTATCACAAAGCTTGTAGAAGAACTGGCAATCCTCATTGTTTTATATGACCATTTGTCTTGATATAAACATAATGCCCCTGAGGTTGATCAACTGGGTATATGCCTGGGGCTCAGGGAGCTAGTGGGGTAGTTGCCTTATTTTAATCAACAACAGTATATCATGTATTTTGTCAAAGCTTAAAATAATAAAAAACTATTTAAGATCCACAATGGCACAAGAAAGACTATCCAACCCAATGTTGCTTTCCGTAGAAAATAAATTAAGTGAAGATTTAAATATAAGTGAGATAATGGATAAATATGCTGAAATTAAAGCACTGAAAATAAAGTTATATTATTTTTTTTATATTAATATCAAGATGTTATAAGTTATGTAAAATAAGTTAAATATAGGGTTTGAACTCAGATTTTCAAGCACTACACACTATCTCATATCACTGATAAATAAATACATGTATATGTTCCTTTTTTGTATTAAAGATTTTATTTATTTATTCACTTTTTATTTACTGAGGGGGTCCCCCCCCCGCTTCATATTTGTGCCCGGGGCTTCAAAATCCAAAGGGCGGCACTGGATATATATATACTGTTAACATAAAGGAATAATAAAGAAATGCGTTAGCAACATTTTTTGTTTTGAAATAAAAATGTTCATTGTTTTGCTTCAAACTTGTGATGCTATTTGGGCAATTATTTATATGTGTTTGCTGAACTAAAGATGTCAAAAATAAAAGGGTTAAAAATCAATAAACCAATTTGATTGTATTAGAATATTTTTATTATTGCTTTTGTTATATTAGAAGAATAAAAGAACATTTTTTTGGTTATTATTATAACGGGTATTAAGCCAGCATATATAATTTCAGAAGAAGTTTCAATTGATTGAGATTTCAAATATTCTGGCAATAAACATAATGGAAGACCCAAGAGAAAATAGTTTTGGTTAAATGAATCCAACTGCAAAAATGATAGAAAATTTGTTAGGTCATACGATTTGTAAACTCTTGGAAGATTAATGGCTGATTACAATTCCAATTTCTGAATACAGATGTAATGCGTCTGATTAACATTAAAATGAAATTAATGAAATTTTAATGGATATTTTTAGATCTGCGTAAATAAAATTATACTTTATTAATTTATATATACTGTACATATTAAAAATTCAATTTATTGAACTAAAATAAATTTACATCTTTTATATATATGAAATTTTTTTTGCAATTAAATACAAACAAATATTTTCGCACACGCATAAAAAAAAAAAATAATTGCGTGATTAGTTGCTCAGGAGGTCATGTGATATTTAAACACCAAGAAGCACGTGGAACACAAACGCTGTATTTTATCGACCAAATTTAAGGTTTTTTTTTTTTTATATTCAGCTAAAGTTCTACTCAAAATTTGTTAGCTCTTAAATCAAATATTCTATTGTGTTAAATCATATGATAACATACTCACACATACAATATTAAAAAAAGATAAGGTTTAAAATCCAAGGATTGAAGCTCACAAGTAAAGTTCTTATAATAAGGCCAGGCAAATATTAACTATGAAGCTCGGAAAGTTTTCTTTTCATTAATATTTTTTATTTCTAATTAGCACACATTCACGTCACTCATCAATACTGCCAGTTTTATAAGGTTCAAAGATAAGCCATGATTCAAACATATATGAGTATTGAGTACTTACATATCCTTCATGTGTGCTTAATAAATAATTATAACTCTACAATAGTTTATATATTTCCAGTATAAAGATCGTAATCGCAAAATTTCGCGAATGTTAATTTGTATAGGAAATAGTGGACTTAAACAATGGAGAGAACAATAGCTTCACACTCCCAAATCAAGATGCTTCAGTTTGGCCTATATAAGTGGAAAGTTAGGTTAAAGATAAGACAGCCACTCTTATCTTTATAAAAGTTGCTATCTTGTGTCATGGTTTGAGAAGTCCCTCTATTGGCAAAATAAAAATATTGCTTAACTATTATAAATTTCAAGGCACATTTGATACAAGTTATAGCCTGTCTTAAAAGTATTTGAAAGCTGTATTGTATTATTCTCATGCTTTTTTATTTTTACAGTACTTGTCTGATTAATCCGGATTAATCCGACATCTTTACTCTGTAACTAATAATAATTAAATACCCACTTACTGATCAATGTTGATTGGTTAACTAGGTCGACTATGATCAGACTGCCTAAAGAAAAATACTGATCCAGTTTGTGATTCCAGCATTCAATCAGCCCAACTCTGAGATTATGAGAAGACGTGAGCAGGCATATTGAAATGCCTTCTCTGTAAAGTTTGAAATATTAAATAATACAAAGTTTAGATTTGAGACAGTAATGATCTGCTAATTATGTATAATTATGGCCCAGTCTTAATACACTCATATAATATTAAACAAAGATAAGATTTAAAATCTAAGGATTGAAGCTCACAAGTAAAGTTCTTATAACTAACCTAAAATCTAGATATTAGGAACAATTTTACATATCACATGATATGACCCTGCTATTATTAAAAGTAAGTAATGGCCCAAATTCTAACTTTTATCATTGTAATTCTGTTGAGACACTAAGGTGCATTCTAAGTTTAAGTTTGGAATTTAATAAAATTGCAATGTCAATTCAATATTTTTTTGGAACATATTTTTACAAAACTATGAACTGCATTTTAAAGTTATTATTAATCCAATTATTGAACAACTTCATAAATTAATTTTCAAAATTTCTTAATAAAAAAATTCTGGGCATAATAACTTTTATTATTATGCCAGATGTATCCAGCCTAGGGAAAGGATGTCATTTTTTTTAATTGATTGCTTTAACAATTTTTTTTTAAAGATAGATTTAATGTAAATTAAACAAAAGATTTTAATATTATATAAATAAATGTAAGAAATGTATCTGGCCTGAAAGGCCAACCATTTGGTACACTTCATAAATGTACCCAGAAAGGTATTAAAAAAACCTAAAATAATAAAGCTACATTGAAATTGAAATTTTTTAAATACACCCATTATATTTGATTATATTTCACAGTATTACAGACAACTATATATAATAAGATTGTTTACTAGAGCACCCTCTGAATAAAAAAATTCAGAGTGTGCTTCAGTAAAGCATTATAGACAAACATACATTCACATGGATTTTATGTACTCAGATTAACTGTAGGTCAAAGTATTAAAAAAAATAAAGAAGCTTGTTGATCTTGTTTAGTTTTCTTCTCACTTGATCCATGGATAAGGGAGATCTTGAAAATACAAAGTTAACTTGATAACCATGGCAACCTAAGGCTTTAAAATAATTTTGTTTACTGCTAATTCTAGCCTCAAAATCCTAAATCTGTTGTGATCAATGTCAAAAAATAAATAAACAGATAAATAAATAAATAAATTTTAGAAATAGTTAAGTGTATCATAAAAGATTACTTGAATAAAATCAACATTATTATTAAGTATTACACATTTCTTTTATTACAATCACCATAGCAACATCTATTGCACAATTAAATGTTTTATGTTTCACATATATTTGGGGGGGGGGATTATTATTAAAAAACATATGTAAAAATATTTATATCCATTAAAATGTGTTAGAGTTATAATAAAAATTCTTTATTTTGGTTTAAAATGAAAAATCATATCGAACTTGCAAAACAGGATTTCATTTTTACTATATCCAATTCTTTTAAAATCTCCATTTCACTTACAAATTGGAGACAAAATTTTCTTGAACAGATTATTCATCAAGTTGAATTTGAGTGATTTTCAACAGTTGTTATGATAGTAATAATGTCATTAAGAGTATATTATAAATAAAATGGAGAGACTGTAATTTGAGTTCTTATCATTTTGTTGTTGCATAGAATGGATAACTTTTTCTCTGTCTTTAACAATTTATTAAATTTTATTGTTTAAATGGTTAATTGATAAAACTATGGACGAATACAATTTTTAACTATCTGCCCATTCAATGGGGCAACTAGCTGATGAAATTCCAGAAGAAATGACAAAAATGTGGAAGAAAGAAAAACCCATCAAAATGCATTTTATTGCAAGTCAGCTATATAAATATATTCTGTTTAAGAAAATACAGAATTGCATTTATTTATTTGTGATGGATATAAACCCCATTATGTTTCTATGAATATCGTATTTTAGATCAATGAATTCTACAGGAATGATTAATTCAACTTATATGTGATAATAAGTAATAAATTGAAAGGTTGTTAGTCTTTCACATGTGCCTACTGTTGTTTCTCAGACAGCCAATCAGCTGTTAAACAGCAGTCTGAAAAGTGATCAGGCCTTGACACATGACAGAGATTTTGATAAGAAAAGGATGATACCACCCTTCTCTTTACTTAACTTTATATATATATATAAGCCAGTCTTAAGCATTTTGGCTTGAAAGCTTGAAGATATAAACATATTCATTTATTACTCACTGAGTTTTTAATTTATGATATTACAGCGCAAAATCTTAGATTTACCACACCACAATTTTCTAGATGTTAATATAAGTTATCAGCAACCTTTCAATTTATTACTAATTTAATAATAACATGCGATTTAGATAAATATTATGTGATAATAAGTGATTTAAACTTCACTTTTGTAAGTCAAAAAAGGGAGGAAAAGGCTAGTGTTGATTCTTCACTTGATTATAACTGGATTGTGTCATTAAAGGAATTCTCTTTCCATATTATTAGTCAATTAAAAGGGAAAATTAAAGCCATTGATGTGTAATTCGAATCTGTGTTAGTTACCACACATGCTTATCTTCTCTACTCAAAGGAAAATCATCTCTACACCTTAGGATTGGAAACAAAAAACTGGAAGCTACAATGGATCAGTGGATAGTGAGTGAAAATGGACAGACTTTCACTTATATGGTATGATTTCTATGCATATATGTATATATTTTTTTTTGTTAAAGAAAAAGGAGTATTTATATTTTACTGTAAAAACATAGGTAAATAGTATATATGGGTATGATAGAATTCACGCTATAAAAGGGTCAGAGAGATTCATTTACTTATTATTATTTAGGCTCTTATCTGATAATATAAGCTAATACGACCTGATATTTTCAAATATTTAATTTTTTGTATGTCCAAAATTTAACTTGAGAATATCGGATAGAAAAGGGTTTAAATATATATTTTTTGTTTGTTTAATTATTTAGAGATTACATTAATGAAGACATAGAAATCAATTTTTATTTGATCACATTTTTTTCATTATTTATGATATTTAAAATCTCAGGAAGATATTAAAAATCTCTCCTTCCGTTTTTTATAGATCATATTATTGTCTTGCGGCACATTTTTTTGGAGTTCCACACACATAGATTTTATTATTTTTATTGATTTTAGTCTATTGACAAACATCGATTGATGTTCTGTTATATTTTATTATTACTGTTATCAATTTTTATTATAAACCAATAAATTTAGAGTTGATTTAAAACCCGACAAATCTGTTTAATTCTTTCTTCGGAATGTGCAAGATAATTTTGGTACTTAAAATTTGGTCCAAGATCAAACCCATTTTGGTAAATGAAATAGAGTTAGATATATGCATATTTTCTTATACATTATTATTAAGTCCGATTAGATATAAATTTTATATTTATTACTGCACTTAAATATTTGTTTACTTATTTAAATCAATATTACTAATAGAAATAATTTCATTAGCTCAGAGTTGATTATTTATTTGCTTATCTTGTCTGGTTATGAACATCTTAATCGATTGTGTTCTGTCATTAGTTAGAATGACTTATCTTAATTACTTTTTAAATTTCTTTGGAGTGGAGATCATAAATTTCATTAACTAGCCTAAACGAATATTATCTTTGGCTTGGATAACTGCCAATTATTGTCATATATAGCTTAATTGTTGCAATGTTCATTTTATATTCAACTGATTGGAGATGTAAGTAGATAAATAATATCAGTGATGGTAATTCAGTAAATATCCAATAGAAACCTACTGTATATTTTATATAATGTGATTGGGTACTATAAAATATGAAATTACCTAATTGAATTTATTGATAATATATTCTTGGGGAGTGTTTCATTTTAGAATATAACAAGCAATAATTGTGTATCAATCTATTGTAGGGCATGAATGAAATGTTTATATTATATTTAACATTTTACTAAAATAGATATAAAACTGAGTAAAAGTTATTTTATTTTAAGCATTATAAGTAGCATGTAGGTTTATAAAACGTTTTCAAAATGTAATTATAGTTATATATTTAGAAACTAGTTTATTTAAATAAAACAGAATGCCATTAAATATTAAAATAAATTTGAATTACTATAAATAATACTAAATCCATAAAGTATGTTGGAATTTAGTTAGTTATTGATTCGAATTGAGTTTCATTAAATTATCGATTAAATAGATATCTCAAGCATACATCATTGTTTAAGGCAATGATATGTGATTTCACTGCTTATTGCAGTTTACTTTGGAATTGTGAATAGATTTGTTGATGTCTGGAGCGATGACCTAGTTTGCTATTTCATTTTAAATACTATCTGGATAAATTATATTTTGATAGGGATTATTAATATTTTATGACAATGTAGTGGACAATCTAAATAATTATGTATGGGAAATATTGTTATTGCCTAGTGTGATCAATAACTGAGCTAGATAATTTTACACAGGTTGTACCAGAGTTACTATTTGTTAAGGCATGTTTTTTTTTGCTCGGTAATAAAGAATATTAATCTTGATGGCATTTCTTTATGATAAATGTTGATTGAACAAATGTAGAGAGTTAGTGAAGTAGAAAATCTATTATTATTGTGAAAAAGTAGCTACCCAATGCTAGTCAATGATGATCATGTACAACTGGCCATTATTACAAAATGCCCAATCAACTTTAGGGCTGTTTTAAAATGGCATTCCACATTTAGGTTAGATCTATAGTATTATGAATGACGTTTCAATTCTTAAACATAGAAAAGTTTATTATATTATCATCCCATATTATAGTCAATAGTCCAGTACAAAATGGCTACCCCGATTGTGCTAGATTTTGTTCAGATTAGATTGATCTTCTCCCCAGCATCATATTATTTTATCACGTTACAATAGACATTTAGTTAAAATATGTCAATTGAGAGTATTAATCATATTAGTAATTTGGTAATATGTTTTTGCATTAATGTCATAATTAATCACAAATTTTCAATTACCATTTAATTTGGTTGTTCTCCCATAAGTATGATTTCAATAGTTACCATTTGCTTATCTATGCTTCAAAAAATATATATAAGTAAAGGATAAAAAATTAGAAATTGATAAAAAAAATAATAATTTTATGAATTTTAGCTTTTTTAATTCACCTTGCAATTTTTGGGTATTATAAATATATGGTATCATAAGAAAATAATTGATACAATCATGTTTCAGTAAAATAACTTGAATCTTAACCAGCACTTGGTATATCCTACTATTTTTACATAGCAGTACTGCATTCCCACATGATCACCATTGTTTATGCTTACATAATCTGTTTACACTTCACTGATGAAAGCCATAAGCTAGAAACTAGTCTGAAGATATTGGATGAGTAGGCACTAGATAGGGATTTTATACAAAATTCTTTTTGCATCCATTGGTTACTTTGGTTTGCACTGAGTGGCACCACTGTATAGAGAGTTTTGCCTCTGCGTAATCTTCTAATGTTAGCACAAAGATTATTTCAAAAGTGTTAATAAGATTATTAAAAAGAAATGGATTTATATATTCACATGCTCACTTCAAGATAAATGATTGGCCTATATAACTGCATCTGGGTTTGAAAATAAGATAGTTATTCTTATTTTCTCAAAGTCTTTATCTTGTGACTGGGATGAGAGTATCATTTGCATTTAACATCGTTGTTTAATCTTATAGTACAATAGTAGTGAGGAGGGGTGATTATAATCTGACACTACACTAGTAAAATTCATTGATCATTATGATATTTTTATTTGCAGTTCGTTAGAAAGAATTATATCTTGCCTGGCCCTTCCTTATATTCATTCTGTTTATTCAACGAAAGTGAATAAATTTGGTGAAAACGATTAAAATTTAAGTTTTCATTCACCAACTATATTAAACCAATTAATCAATTCTTGTCAATTTATCCCCAAAACTGTCCACACACTCTTTATGTAACTGAATGTCATGAATGTCCTTTAATGCAGTGATAGAGTTTTAGACTCTGGAACATAACTTCTGACATCCAAACTTCTTATGAACTCCCAAATACTAAAGCCATTTGATTATACATCCATTATTCTGAATTGAGAATGAAGATTACTGTTAGGTTTATAACGAAATGAAAACATATTTTATAGTATCATTACTACTTTTAGGCACAAAAGAATATTGCATCATATTTTAGACCTAAAATATTACATATGATTTGCCCTGACCCTAATGATAAGAAATGCACAATTAAAAACATTCTGGTGTACATATCATTGAAATAGGGGTGGCACTCCAATTGGATTTGAAATGATTCAATTGTAGCCATCTATTATATTCATTCAATAGTTTACATTCATGTGATAGTAAAAACTAAGACTAAAATAACATTGATTGATATTAATTATTAATTAAAGTAAACAAATCCACTTTTCATATTGCTGTCATTAATGGTTATTTTATTAAAATTAAGCAACCTTATAGTTTCAATCAACCAGCAGTCTTCTTCAGAGCTATCAGATACATATAAATAATGAATACACAAGTAATTTATCATTTAAGCAAACAACTTAACATTATATCTCCATATAAATTGACTCATTTTTATATATTATTCCATATATATACATGAATACATATCAAATATATTAATACCCATCAATTAAATATTAGATGTGATATTAATGGATTGCATATAAATATGTCATGATATATGTACATATAATTTAATTGATGAATATATATATATATGATACGTATTCATATATATATATATTCTAACCTAGTAAAGTATATTCTGATAGTGTGTGATGCCATCTATATCTACTATATAGTCGGTTGTTCATTTCTAACCTAAATAAAGTATATTCGATGACATGCAAATGTGCCAAATGTGCAAACTCAGCCTAGCTCAGTGGTCGGTTAGTTATAAAACAATTTACCTGCAGAGATATGCAGTTAAGATAAAGAAAGAAGTTAAAATCATAAAATAAATTATCATCAGTAAAATAAATATCTTGAGAAGAGAGAGAAATGTAATCATTCCCTAATTAATAATTTAGAATAAAATAACATCCTCTTTTTATCAGAAACCCATTCTCTGAGCTGTAAATATTTGCACTTTTCAACAATGATGATAACTTCTCATGTTCTTGTTAATGTTTCTAAAAAAAAATATCCATTATGTAAATTATTTGCCAATATGATCTGGAAATACCTTTCTTATAGCACAATTAAAAATTAAATTCTTTTATGCCACACCATAATTGTAATATCAATAATAATCGATCACTTCTTAAATAAAGAATAATGATAATGATAATAATAATCTCAGGGTTTCTTTTTTTAATTTAGGAAAATACTATACAGTACTGTGCTATCACACATGACTGGCATTCTGGTCGGCTATAGGAAACATTCACTTCACTTAACAGCTAATGTGACCTCATATATCATCACAACTATTATAACTATTTAAAGGGGTGATAAATATGATCAAGTGCCATAAATACTTACATAAAATTTTGAATAATATAGCCTTTTTATCCAGAATCTCAGCCAGAATAATAGAAAGACAAGGGTGCTTTTTGTATCCTTCCATCATCCATGACAACACAATAAATTAACTAAGACTAATTAATTCAATAATTTAACTAAATCTAACTGGAATAATGTGCATTCAGGGTTAATAACTTGGAAATAAATTCATTTTTACAATTACATAATGTTTAGTCCGAAGTTTGCAATTCCATAAATAATTATCATTAAAATAAAATGAAATGAAATATTCAGATCTGCATAAATTTGTCTATCTGGTATATTAAGATTTCGAAAGTTTGAGATGATTTCGGACTCAAGAAAATGTTTTGCAAATATTGTGCAAACACACATTTGGCATATAAAAAAAAAGAATTCACAACGAATATTGAAAAGACTACAATTTATTACTAACACTGAACTAAACAAAATACACAAACTTATTAGATAGGATCACATTGATACTAAACATAAATCATCACCTTAATCTGTCTACTATTAGGGTATACATTAAACTTATAAATTAACACATGGTTGAAGTCACACTATTGTACTGGATTAATTAGCCAAAATGTGCATCTGATTTACTAGTACACTAATCTTTAATTTTAGTAAACTTTCTATAAATCTTTTATTTTAAATTATTGATTAACTATTTTTTTTTATTAATATTATGATATGAAGTACGCAAAATTAATTACATATGATTTGTGTAATTTAATAAAATGGGTTCAATACAATCCTTTTAAAATATTAACTCTATTACTAATAAAGTTAACTAAGTTATGGTTTATAATTAAATAACTTATTACTAGTTATGGGTCATTGATCAGAAGTCCCACTCACCATTTCATGCTTAACTTAATGTCCACCTACATTATGATAAATATTTTAATTATAAATGTTTTAATGCATGCTAAGAATATTTCTTAACTATTAATTAATACTAAATATTGTGTTCGAACATTCCCTCAATAAATAAGCATTTTAAAATACGCAATTTTAAATTAACTTTCTCCATTAGTTTGCTTGTGAATTACCAGCAAGGCTCGGTAGCACAATACAGATATTGATCTCAATTACTAAGGCACTACTGATACTAAAGTGCACCTTGAGGAACTAACACATCAAATCTAATATTTACCATTGCCATAACTTTTAAAAGAGCACAATAATCTACACCTTCTATGGTGGAACTATCTTTAATTTCACATGAGGAATGCAGAATAACAACGAATGTCTGCAGAGTAAAATACTACACTGAAGTATTTGGTGGTTTCTTGCCTATTACTCAGACATAAAACGTATAGGTGTGGAATATCTCACCACCTAAAGAAATGAACACGCACCAAATATAATTCTATTTTGGGATTTAAAAACACCTTAAGTATACTAAATGTTATATAAACTCTTGATTGTTCTATTCATGAGAATCGATCTCATGGACTATCAAACATACCATCAGCTTATATCAAAAACTATTCCTCTCATGGAAAAATAAAGTATTTTGGGGAGATCATTTTCATCCCACAAAATAAAATACAATGCTGATATTAAGCATATGCCAATTCTACACTTAGGCAAGATAGCAAAATACACTAATAATAATAAAACTTATATTTAAATGTATACTTCAATCAATATCTGAAACCAATGGACATGACAGCAGAAAAGTATAATAATTTTAATGAAGGAATATTCAAAAGCAATGGGTAGCATACCAGCTTAAAATAAATAAAGTGGATGTGCTATTAAAGAATAACTGTTACTAAATTACTTAATTAATATAATATAAATTCTGTTGACACTTTAAACAAGAAATATCTTGTTATAGCCTTTTCCTTTTTAGAGTTACTTCTGATAAATTTAAATATGGTTTTACCCATTAAAATAAATATAAAACATTTTTCTTTAAATCCTCACATGCAAAGTTCATATCTCCAGTTGCATGTAATAAATCTGATATATTTCATAGGTATTACTTGACATTAAATACAAACTTAACCCAGAGTAATGATAGTAAGACATACACTTACTTATCATTACAAGATCATTAAAATATTATGTGACAGATATAAATCCTAACATACATTGATATTATAATGCAAAATAAAAATTTTACCAATTAGTTTTTCTTTTAAAAAAAAAAATTAAATAAACAAATACACATTATCTCATTAGCAGAATTATTTCTCTGCTGAGCTGTCCATTCAGGTAAAGAGTTTCCATCCGGTTACATTTTACAAAACATTGAAAGTAATAAATGCATTTTTTTTTTCAATGAAAAGTTTTCTTTTCTTTGGCCCTTATAATAATAAACATAAAAAAAATAGTAAAACGAAGCTTACTTCCCAATTGGATTATAATGATAAAAATTTGGATCCTAATGAAAACGAATATTATCACATTGACGATAAACAGACACATTAATTGAATATTATTCATAAAATTAGCTAGCTTATTTATTGAAGAAAATGCACACTTTTTCCTACAGATTAGTATGATAATAACAGAAGTTAAATTATTGAATGGATGAAGTTATAAGAATTTCACCTTGCATACAGAATACTATATATATTAATTTTATTCTTAAGTCAATAAAGAAATTATTAAGCTATCTTTCATAATCTTAGCAATTTATTTTCCAAATAGTATTTTTCCTTTAAAAAATGCACGTATTTAATCTTCATATTTACTTCAAAAAAGTTTTTCTTTTTCCTTAAAAAAAAAAAAAAAAGCAGGTATATTGTTTATTATTATGATTATTGTTTTTCCTAGACAGTTAATAGTGAATTAAATATATTCCTCTGTATACAATTTCTCCATTATTGATAAACGCAGACGATTTATTTTTAAAAAGCGCTAAAAAATGTTTCTAGTTCTTTGGTTTTTTTTAAAATATTCTTTCTACTTATTTTTCTTCTGTACCAGAAAAATACTAATAAAGAACAAGTTATTGAATAATTATTTCCAACTTAGAAAATATTTGTTCTTAATTTAGTTAAAATAAGAATTTGCTCGATCTAATTCTTTCATTTTTAGCTTTGTTTAACAAATCTAACTTTCAAGAAGCAATAAACTTTAAATGTAGAAAGTTTTAAATTGTAGAAAATAACAAAGAAGCAGAATGCCTTACCAAAACTGTTACCTGTTGATTTTAGATGAAATTTCAATTATCTTGCCAATTTATTGTTTTCAAAGTAAATAAAAATAATAATCTTACAAAATTTTGCACTGTTAAACTTTTTGGAAGACAGAAGCAGACTATCCTAAAAAATGACTTGAGTATGAATTGGTCATTCTTTTTAACTCTAGCGATCTCTACCAAGAAAAAAATAATCATTTGATTATATCATAAACAAAAGAGAAGAAACTTATTACAATCATATAGTTTTCAGTATTATTTAAAATGTATTACAAAGTAGTTTAATAATAAAAATAATAAATACATTCAAACCAACAATAATTATCTGTGATTATAATTGTACAACAATTATTTTCTTCAAACTTAAATCCATCAGAAGTTACTTTTTCTTTAAAAAACAATACTATCTTAAATGATAATTGATATTTATGTTTTTCTTTTCTTCTATACTCATTTAAAAAGTAACTACATTATATTTGTTTTAAATTATATTAACTTGCTCTTATAACAATATCTTACTTAAATTATTCATGTCATTTTGAAAACATGATATTGCATTAGGGAATATATTTATTTATTCACACAAACCATGTCCAGGCGAATGGATAGCACACTTTACGAACCAAATATTATTACTTTTATTTTATCTTTTTATTTTTTTAAAGAATAACATTGATTTCATGCAGAAATAATGATAAATAAATCCAAGTGCCCAAAGGCACTGGGTTACAATATGTAGAATAAGATATAAAAAATTAGTCAATTTTGAATGTATTTATTTATGTATTGTATATATTTGAAAACCAGGCACTCTTCACAAACCTGGGAGCTTAATTGTAAGTATAGAGGATTTGAACTCAGATTTTCAAGCACCCTTCAACTATCCACACCATCTCATACAACTGACACATATGACCACACACATGTAGAAAAGATTAATAATCACCAATATACGTATTTCATGCTAAACCAGCACTCATCAGTTGGTCCAGATTATCATCTCTCACACATATATATAATCAATGCTCAGTTTATATTAAGATAGTAAATCTTCATACTTTAATGGACAGGCTTCAATCCACTGCAACCTCCAACTTTTCAGCCATCCATATCATTGAATATCTGATGATGAAAACTCAAATCCCATGCTGATGCTAATATTATTGCCATGAAATACATATATTGGTGATTATTAATCTTTTCTACATGTGTGTGGTCATGTGTGTCAGTTGTATGAGATGGTGTGGATAGTTGAAGGGTGCTTGAAAATCTGAGTTCAAATCCTCTATACTTACAATTAAGCTCCCAGGTTTGTGAAGAGTGCCTGGTTTTCAAATATTTACATATCAAGATTGTATCCTGTCCAGCCCTCATATGTATTTAATGGATACTGTCCTATACATGAGGGGTCAGAGGGACTTCAGGTCAACATGGGCATGGCAATAATATTAGCATCAGCATGGGATTTGAGTTTTCATCATCAGATTTTCAATGATATGGGTGGCTGAAAAGTTGGAGGTGTAGTGGATTGAAGCCTGTCCATTAAAGTATGAAGATTTGCTATCTTAATATAAACTGAGCATTGATTATATATATGTGTGTGAGAGATGATAGTCTGGACCAACTGATGAGTGCTGGTTTAGCATGAAATATGTATATTGATGATTTTTTAATCTTTTCTACATGTGTGTGGTCATATGTGTCAGTTGTATGAGATGGTGTGGATAGTTGAAAGGTGCTTGAAAATCTGAGTTCAAATTCTCTATACTTATGTATTGTATATAAAAGAAGCACAATATATGTATGTGTAATTAATTTATATATATATGGAATAAAATATAAAGTGAGTCAATTTGTTTGTTTAAATGATAAATTATTTATGTATTCATGTATTTATATAAATACACGATAGTTCTGAAGAAGACTGCTGGTTAATCGAAACTGTAAGTTGATTAATTTTAATAAAATAAGCATTGTAACAGTAATATGAAAGGTGGATTTCTTGAACTTTTTATAATTTTATCAAATGCATAAATAAGAACAAGTTGATTTAATTAAAATACCTAGAAGGCAGCATCTTTCAGCGAAAAGTTAATTGAAGATTAAATTTTATGGCTTTACAAGAAGATATTCAGGGTACACATGACTTTGGGGTTTTTGGAAATTGAAAAATGCAACTTTATACATAATTTATTTACATATTTTATTTGTACCTAGGGTATATGAGCACAGACTTTCACACGACCCACCACTCTCCACACTGTCTCATAACACTGATACAACACTTGAACACATATATGTTGAAAAGATAAATAATCACCAATATACGTATTTCACGCTAAACCAGCAATCATCAGTTGGTCCAGATTACCATCTCTACACATATATGCTACAAGTGCTCAGATATATATTAAAATAGCAAATCCTCCTACTTTAATGGACAGGCTTCAATCCACTCCACACTCCAACTCTTCAACCATACATCCAATTGAAAATCTGATGATGGAATGCTCAAAGGCCACCCTGAGGCTGAGATTATTGTCACACCCATGTTGACCTAAGGTCAGTCTGACCCTCATGTACAGGACATACTCCATTAAATACATATGCAAGGGATAGGCAGACATCTCTAATATGTATTAGCTGAAATACACAGGTTTATATATACCGGTGTCTATATATGTAATAGACAGGGTATGAGCACAGGCTTTCACATGACCCACCACTCTCCACTCTATCTCATAACACTGATACACTTGAATACACATATGTTGAAAAGATAAATAATCACCAATATACGTATTTCATGCTAAACCAGAAATCATCAGTTGGTCCAGATTACCATCTCTACACATATATGCTATAAGTGCTCAGATATATATTAAGATAGCCAAACCTCATACTTTAATGGACAGGCCTCAATCCACTCCACACTCCAACTCTTCAACCGTCCATCCGATAAAAAATCTGATGATGGAATGCTCAAAGGCCACCCTGGGCCAAGATTCTTGTCCCACCCATGTTGACATAAGGCCAATCTGACCCCTCAAGTACAGGACATAATCCATTTAATACATATACAAGGGATGGGTAAAATTAGCCTTTACTTGAATGTATTTATTTTTTAAAAGCAAAATATTACTTATTTGAAAATTTACTAATAACAAACAAAAAGTCATCATCATCATCATCAACCATTATCAATCCACTGCAGGATGAAGGTCTCTCTAAGTTCAATCCATCTTCTCTGATCTTTAGTTTTTCTTCTCCACATCACCCCTGCACACTTCTTATTTCATCCATCCATCTCACATGTGGTCTCTTTCTGGATCTTTTACAATATCTTGGAATCCAGTTTTAGATTCAATTATCACCTCATCTAGCAATATATCCAGCCCAACTCCACTTCAGTTTTTTTATTTTTTCAATGAGGTCAATAACACCTGTTTGTTCTCTTACCCATATATTGCATTTTCAATCTCTTCTTGTTACTCCCAACATGCATTTCTCCATACTTCTTTGAGTGGTCTGAAGTCTCAGTGTTGCTCTTCTATTAAGGGGCTAAGTCTCAGATCCATAAGTAAGAACTGGTAAAACACATTTATTAAAAACTTTCCTTTTCAAACACATAGATATTATACAATAATTACACTACAGATATATTATTAATTAATTGGGTAAGTTATTTCTATTACAAAATAAATTCTTCAATTATGTATTATAAAAAAAATAAGTGAAAGAAAAAACTAATCACAAGGAAAAAAATTAAAAAAAAAAACATAGACATTTGTTGCAGAGAAATTTTAAATATGAAAATTATCAAATTGAGCACAAACTGAAAATGAAAATCAAAAACGAGTAACTGAAATTAAAAATCAAAAACAGCAATTCAGAAATGAAAATCAAGTTTATAAGGCAATTGGGTTGAAACTTCGTTTTTATTTCTTCCAGTCAATAATTTTTGAATAATTACGTTCTTAAATATAGACTGCTGTTAATTAGAGAAAGGAATATCTAGTAGAATTCCAATAGAAATTGTAATAAAAATACTGAGAACCTATCAAAAACCTTCCAAAACTAATTCATCAATAATCAGATATTTTGCATCCCCATCGTTGAAAGTCAGTCTATTGGATACACGGCAGATGCCATTCAAACATTTTAAAAACAAAAGAACAAAATTAAGTGAAGTTGGCGATTTAACATCCATAAATACTTTATAAAATAACCAAATTTCTCAACTAGACTTTCATTTCATCTCTTTAAAAAATATTTATATTGCAATTGTTTTGAATTGTCCAAATCTTTATAAAAAAGCAATGTAATTATGTAAAATATTAATAAATATACCAATGACTTTTGATAGAAGATAAAAAAAATTTATATGAAAAAGATTTATAAGATGGCATTCTAAGACATTGAAGTAGATCCTTCACCATTGGTCAATTCTATGTTTAATTTTCAGTTTCAGGGCATACTTTCAGAATTGTATATTGCCATTAGAATTTATTACACTTTTTGTTTATTTTTAGAGTCAGAAATGAGTAAACATCTAATACATTTTTATTGATAAAAACTTTTTACTTTTGACAATAAATTAGAAGAGATTAAATAATTTAGCATTATTACATATATATATACAGCAGGAACATTCAAAATCAATTAATCATTGAAATATTAAAGATTTTGTTGTCAATAAATTTAGAAAATGGATACCTGATGTCACATATATAAGATTAGTTACAAGACTTACATTCTTATGCAGAAATTGCTACTGTTTGTATATGATGATGATTATTATTATTACTATTATTATTGGTACTCTGGTATTGTAGATGATGATGATGATTGGTATTGTTCTATTAACTCATGTCAGCTTCTTGATGGTGGTGTTGCTAACCAAAAACACAGATATAACGTTACAGGGCCAACATAGATATAACATTGATTATTCTCATTATATATAAACAAAATTAATAAATAAATAAAAATAATCAATTGAAAAATAAAATATATTAAGAAATAAATAAATAACCTCAATATGTGTACAAATATGTAAACAAAACAAAACTCTTGTAAACACCAACAACAAAAACTGACAACAATTTGATGCAGACGCATCTTCCCTAATATGGCCCGGAACACATCCTCATCTTTGTGAAGTCATTGCCACAGGAACTCGCACAGATAGTTGTCCAGGGATTGTCTGGGTGTTCTGCACTGCCACTTGAGAGAGCCTCAAAGATGCTGGATGCACTGGATATGGGTGCCTGTAGTAGGGTCTACAGCAGTGGTTGATGGTCATGTGCTGGAAACTTGCAGTCTCCAGCTCAGATGTTTTGTAGCCCTTCCAGCAGTAAGAGTAGATGCTCATTCTGGTTTTTACATTCTCACGTATGGTCTGCAGCAGGGTGCCCACAGAACAAGCTGGAATGTCTACACTGAAGCATTCTCTGGTCTCCCATCACAGCCCTCTGAATCCCCACTGCTGAGGAAGCATTCTGCCCTGATGGTTTTTCCTATGGCTGAAAAGAGTCTCATCAATCTCGATGATCAAACCTGGACCTCCAATTTGACTGCAGGGGTAAGGCGAGGTTCTCATGGTATAGCTCACACAGAGCATCTATCCACCTTGCAAAGGCACATCCCCAGATCATTGACAGTGTGGTCTAGTGCCACATTATCACAACTCCAATAATAAAGCAGATATAACAAAATTAAGAATGAGATTCTGAAGCCATCAAACCAGATCCTTTGCCAAAGTGCACACTTTTGATGGCAGGGAAGTGACATATGAAAGTCCAGAGGTTTTTATAAACCTCAAATCACATCAACTTTCTATACAAACATTTTCTTGGAATGGAGCAGTACATTGTGCTGCTGGAGAAACGCCACTGTGCCGGCTTCTGTTGATGGCATTTGCCACAATTTCAAAATTTTCATATTCAAATCTGCCATTTTACTTGTCATGGACATGTTTTCATGCAAACATGACTTTCTGCCTGAGCTTGTCAAAATCCTGCATAGCCGTACCTTTTCCGAGTTTTTGGAAGGTTCCAGGTTGAGTATGGAAGCATAGCGATAGTGTTACAATTGTTAGTAGGTAATAGTAGGTCAGATGAGTTGTAAGATAATTACTTTGACATGCATATTTGAAGGGTTGTGGCAGACTGAAGACCAGACACCCTCACATGATACTGTAGCGAACTTTGAACTGTGAGCATTGGGATAAAATGCATAACACAAATGAGTCAAGCAGCCATAAACAGCATGTTTCTGTGCATTTTAGCATAGAAATAGTGTGCAGTCAGCAGCCATGTAAACAGCCTCATTCTGTGCTTTTGCATAGAAAGATAGGCCACATAAATGCCACATTTCTGTGTTTTACATAGATATAGCACCATCAAGTGATTGACATGAACTAATAGAATAGTACCTTCTTCTTCTGCTTCTTATTCTTATTATTGTTATCATTGTTGTCATCATTATTATTATTATTATTATTATTATTATTATTATTATTATTATTATTATTATTATTATTATTATTATTATTATTATTATTATTATTATTATTATTATTATTATTATTTGTTTTTTATTTTATATTATGTAATAATATGAAAATATTGAAGTAAATGATAAATGTATGGACATATTGCCCGATGAAGTAATAAAATCAATTGCACAAATGAGGAATGGTAAGGCTGTTGGATTTGATGCAATACCCATAGAATTTTGGATTTGATGCAATACCCATAGAATTTTGGATTTGATGCAATACCCATAGAATTTTGGATTTGATGCAATACCCATAGAATTTTGGATTTGATGCAATACCCATAGAATTTTGGATTTGATGCAATACCCATAGAATTTTGGATTTGATGCAATACCCATAGAATTTTGGATTTGATGCAATACCCATAGAATTTTGGATTTGATGCAATACCCATAGAATTTTGGATTTGATGCAATACCCATAGAATTTTGGATTTGATGCAATACCCATAGAATTTTGGATTTGATGCAATACCCATAGAATTTTGGATTTGATGCAATACCCATAGAATTTTGGATTTGATGCAATACTCATAGAATTTTGGATTTGATGCAATACCCATAGAATTTTGGATTTGATGCAATACCCATAGAATTTTGGATTTGATGCAATACCCATAGAATTTTGGATTTGATGCAATACCCATAGAATTTTGGATTTGATGCAATACTCATAGAATTTTGGATTTGATGCAATACCCATAGAATTTTGGATTTGATGCAATACCCATAGAATTTTGGATTTGATGCAATACCCATAGAATTTTGGATTTGATGCAATACCCATAGAATTTCAAAAATTCTATGAAGGATGAATAAAATAACAAATGAAGTTTTCAAAAGAATAAATGAAAAAAGAAGGCTGATTGAGGATATCAGAGAAAGTGGATTGGACTTTGCAATTTGATATATAATAGTGGAATTTGGCCTGAAGATTTTTTTAAGAACTATAATTATTCCAATTGCTAAAAAGAAGAAAGATGTTAAATGTGAAGAGTACAGAACAATAAATTTGTTATGACATGCTTCTAAAGTTTTATTGAAGATTTTAACTCAAAGAATTTATGGGAATGTAGAGTATTCTATTGGAGAAGAATAGTTTGGTTTTCAGAGAGGTAAAAGTACAAGAGATGCTATTGGTGTTGTTAGAATAATTGCAGAAAGATATATTGACAAAGAAAAAGGAATTGGTATATGTTTTGTGGATTTGAAAAAAGCATTTGATAATCTGGAATAAATTTATAACCATCTTAAAAAATAAAGGAGTATTTTGGAAAGAGAAAAGATTGATTTGGAATATATATATGCTGAACAAAGAATAAGAAATTGGGGAAATAATGAGACTAATGAAATGAATATAGAAAGTGGAGTTAGGCAAGGGTGCAGTATGTCTCCTATTCTTTTTGATATTTATTTAGAAAACATGTTAAATAACTCTTTAGACTGTGGAGGACCAGATGTTGGAGGTAGAATAATAAAATGTATAAGATTTGAAGATGATACAACATTTGTAGCTGAGGATGAAAAATGTCTTCAAAATATGTTGAATAAATTGGAAGAAAGGATATACGGAATATGAAGTAAAGATTAATGTTGAGAAAATAAAGTGTTTATGGATAGGGATGAATGCAGCAAGACTGCAAATTGAAATCCATGATAACATAGTTCAAGAGGTAATGGGATTTAGATATTTGGGTAGTTGGTTCAGTGAGGATTGAAGAAGTGAAGATAAAAGAATAATAGCATTGGCAAAAGATGCATTTATTTAAAGAAAGAGAATACTTTATGACCATTTAAAGAAAGGATTAAGAAACAGATTAATTAAATGCTATGTGTGGAGTGTACTAGTGTATGATTGTGAAATGTGGACAATGAATAATAAAACCGAGAACAGATTGGAAGCTTTTGAAATGTGGACATAGAGACGAATAGAAAAAAATCAGCTGGATGAATAAAATAACAAATGAAGTTTTCAAAAGAATAAATGAAAAAAGAAGATTGATTGAGGATATCAGAGAAAGTGGATTGGACATATTAATGAGAAATTATATAAAAAATGTTTTGGAGGAAATAGTGAGTAAAAGTAAGAAGAAAGGATGGAAAAGATTGACATTGTTGAATGATATGAGATGGGAAGAGTTACGTGGAATTGAAGAGGTGGGCAATGAAGAGAATGGAAAGGAAAAACGGATAATGACGTGACTATTCTCTGGACTTGTCATTTGATAGAATATTGTTGATGATTATGTAGTTGTGAGGTAGGTTTTTTTAATGTAAAGAGGCTGTCTTTACTGTAATAGGCGTAAATATCTCGTTGGCAGTTCCGATCACCTTGATATAAAAACGAAGGTATTCATTCTAATCTCATTTACTGCATTTCTATTAATCCGATTAATTAAAGGTAGTATAATTTCTTTATTGTTACATTTTCGTTTACCACTGTCATACTCTCTCTACTCACAACTCCGAGCCATCCTTTTCAGATAAATACAATAATGATCATTACTAATCATTATCGAAACTAGAGATTATCTCTAGCACAGATATAAACTTTAAGCCTCAGTTAAAGATTAATATATCTGATTTTTTATTTATTTTACACACACGGAGTTATTAACCTTTCTCTTTCCCGTGTGTAATATCTTATAGATACAATAAAAAACAGATATATTAATCTTTAACTGAGGTTTAAAGTTTATATCTGTGCTAGAGATAATCTCTAGTTTCGATAATGATTAGTAATGGTCATTATTGTATTTATCTGAAATGGATGGCTTCGGAGTTGTGAGTGGAGGGAGTTTGACGGTGGCAAATGAAGATGTAACAATTTACTCTAGATAAATACTTTTTTTTCATGTGTCATAGCATCGGCCGTGAAGCGAACCCTCTAACCCGGGACAACTGCTTGTAAGGCAGCTGTGCTGCTCTAGACCATCTTTTTACAAATGCAAATGGGTTTTATCTACCGTACGATATATATATGTTGAATGCATTCAAATAAACAATTTTTGTCTAGCTTACTTTAAATATATGAAAAAAGATAAAGATTAAAAAATGCGCCCGATTAATCATTTTGGGAGACTGATACTTCATCGCCAGGGGTGAAGGTACATCATATTACAGTCACACTAATTGTTTTTAGTCAGTGTATCTGATCAACCCGGATAAATCCAAGTCCTTTATTTCTAGCTAAGAATAAGTAATAATCATTTTGCTGATTAATATTGGATGAGTAAATATATTGCTATGGCCTTACAATCTGAAAGAAAAAGAGTTTCCTATTTCATACACCGCGTGTAACTAACTGCTCTAACTACTATATACGAAAAGACTTCAAACATACGTGGCAAATTTGTGCTCAATTATATATATCAATTCACTTATTTTGATATTTTAAACACTTTCAGGTTTGAATTAGGTAAATTTAAGTCAATTTATATTTCAAATCGAATAAGTCAATAAATTAACAATGTGCTAATTTTTTTTTAACACACTTAGATAAGTTAATATGTAAGTTCGTAGAAACATTCCGAATCACTCGAAATTTAAAATTACTGTTTATTAGTCTTGTAATGAATATTTTTACCACTAGATGTCACTTGAATGTGTAAAGCCAGGAAGAATTTTTAAATAAGTTTTGCGAAAAATATTTTACTCTTAAAGGTATAGTGTAACTATTTTCTCTTAATTAATGTTATTTACATAGTAAATATAATTTTTCAAATAAACAATTCTTAGTAAATAATTAGAACATATTCAAATATGGTTACCCTCCCCCTCCCTGCCCGTCCCACATTATTTTGTAATCACTGCAAACAAACTTTTTTTGCTTTTTAGAAAGGCAGTTCAAACTATCTGACAGGTATATAGGCGGTACAAACATTTGCCAACTATACTTAGACGATTATTATAATTATATCATTAGTACTATACGTATATATACATTTTTATTATCAAATTATCCATACACTGTCCATATGAATTATAATAAAAATATAGTATTAATTAACAGATTTTGTGTTTTTTTATGTTATATGATAATTTTTTTTGTTATAACGTTTCTATAATCAGTTGATTGTTAAATTTCTTTTCTGAAAATAAATATAATCTCAATCTGCGGCTTTGAACATTTCATTTTACTGTGTACCTTTAATTCTTTCATTAGAAATGGTATGGCATATTGCCAAGGTCAGAAATTGACCTTTGAAGTTTTTTCTTTCTAAGTTTTCCCTCCAATAGCAAGCTCCATTGATTAGAGTTTCGGCTCCTTCTGAAGACATAACGGCACCTTGAAAGGTACTGTGACATGCTGTCCTTCCTTACTTAATGCTTGAAAAAAAAAAGATTTATATTGTTTTGCAAAAACGAAAGAAATGAAATATGTCCTTTTATTATTTTCAAATTATTGCCATATGTTAAAAATAGGTTAGGAGAAAGTTAGAGAACTTTTAAATTTTTCTTTCTCTTTCACATAAAATTTTCTATGAGTAAAAGTGACACCTATTGGAAATATTAGTGATAAATTTTAAAAAAATGTTTAATATTTAGTTCATTCTAAAAACTTTAAATGCTATTTTAACGATTTCTTTAACATGTAAAGCTACACACACTCAAAATTTCTCTTCATGTTAGTTTTCTGCTCGGAGACAAGTTTAGTAATCAAGGCAATGTGGTACTTTGACCGAACTGTTGTATACAAATAACAATATGCCGTTGTTTCCTCCCCATTAACACTATTTAATCAGGCAATTAATATGTAAGAATAACATCATAATCTTAAATGAAGCCTGCAGTTTAAATAAAATTTCATAACGTATACAAAAACCTCGCATCATTAATATGTATGTAGATTATAATAATTTAAATATTTTTTTTGCATAACAATGTATGCATATTCTCTGAGCAAAGTCAAATTGTTAGTTGCGTAACACGTGATCACCATGGCTATTTCTTGGAACTCTTCTTATTCTAGATTAAGGAGAATTTCTTGGAATTTTTATTTTAGCATCTCAGTTTTTGAGCAATTTTTTAGGAACTTGAATGCCATATATTGTTTAGCTGCATCACAATGCAGACATTAAATATAAACCAAAGAATTCTATCAAAAAGCGTAATTTAAGGAGGAACTTAAAAGTGTTCTAATCCCACCTTACCCAAAACCCTAAATGTAGACTGCATTTTTTTTCCCTATTAGCAATTTGTGTTCAATTCTATATATAATTTCACAAAAATTAGTTGGTCCAAATGAATAAACCTGCTGAAGTATCAAAAAATATTTGATTGTCCATTGTTGTGTTGAATCAATTTTATTTTAACATTTGGAATCCAGGGTTGTCAGTGGTTCATATGCACACTAATTTGCTGTTAACTGGCACATTTAACTTCAAGACAATCCTTAATTGATAAATCTTTTGAGTATATATAGTTTCAACCTCTGCAGGCAATCAATTTAAGGCATAATATATGTCTTTTTCCTCAGAGTATATCAGTTTAAAATCATAGTCTGATAAATAATTGAACCATCTCAGCATTTGTGGTGAGGCATGCTGAAGGATCACTTTATCAGATGCAAAAATTCCCAACAATGTTCTATGAATGGTCTGTATTGTGCATGATCAATCATAAACACAGTCATAAAATGTTTTCATGTCAGTGATCAAGGCTAGGGTCTCTGTCAATCTGAGCATAGTTTTTCTCAGCTTTTAAAGGACATTTTGATGTGAATGCAGTAGGATGTATATACTGGGCTTAGACTTCTTGCATAGGAGTAAATGTGTCTTAGACTATGAAAAGGGACTCATCATGTGCAATGGCCATGAAGTCAAATTCATATCTCCTCAGTTGTATCTTGAGAGAGAGACATGCTGCCTGAACCAGGCTATCCCAATCATCATTCCTATAAGATAACACAGCACTGGTTTCCATTGGTGATGCATCAAAAGTTAGTGCCCAAGATTCTTTTTAGGGTGAAAAGGTGCTAATATCATGACTGGGTTTTTGGAAGTTCTATCATGCTTACCATCCCACTTCCAGACTGTATTTTTATTTATCTGCTTGTATAGTTGTCCAGAAGTTTCTGCTTATGATATACAAAGCTGTTAATTTTTTGTAATTAATGATAAAGATATAAACAATCCACGGGGATAAGATCCTGTCTTGATTGCACTAAGTCTGTTGTATTTATATATGAATGCAATTAACACAGGTATAAATATGATTAAATATTATTTATTAAAACAAATATATATTTACAATATATACAGCTGTAATAAGTGTGCTTATACACAACTATAGGAAACAGTAAAATTAAATATGGCTAGAGCTTTCAAGAACTTAGGGTGGTCTCATATTCTTAGCAAGATAAAATGATAACACCATATTTTCTCAAAAGCACTAATATAAACAGTTAATGGGATTAAATATATACAACTGTTATATCTTTGCCTGATACTGTTGGTGAGGTATAATGTTTAGTTGTCATGGATACTGTTGGTGAGATATAATGTTTAGTTTCCATGGAACTATTGGAGGAAGAGAACTCAGATGCCACCAAAATATATATACAATAATGTTTTCTATGCTGCATGCCTGATACATTGCTTTGGTATAGTAATTTGTTCATTCATATTTTACTTTGTAGTTTCTACGATAAAAAATGAGAAATACTAAACACAGCCTACCACCCTCACTGACACCTCAAGTGGTCTATAATATTGCCTGCCCTGAAAAACATTATAAATCATCATATTATGGTGAGACCAGGGGCTCTCTGTTTACTAGGCTATCCCAAAACACATACTCCTATAATAAAGCACTGGTAGACACTTCTTATAGTTCAGTTTTTGCACAGCATCACACTTCAGCTAGTCACGATTGCCAACCTAGAGATCCAGTGGTGGTTTGCAGAGAGCAACACTATCTCAAAAGAAAGATAAAAGAGGCTTACTTTATTGCTAGAGATAATGACGCCATAAATAGAAAAGACTCTTGCTACAAAATATCCAGGAAATGGAATACATAACTATCGCATTTGCATAAATTTACATCGCTCTTAATCAATTTACTTGTCTATTTACAAAATGGCTATGAATATGAGAGCTCTGACCCTCGAAAGCACTTAGCCATGTAATTAAAAATATATATAAAATATTTCTCTATTTGTGTTCAGGTTTGTGTGCTCGTGCATGTTAGCACATTTTATATTTTACACTTTAGAACAATTAGTCACAAAGTTTAAACTGTTTTCTCATTATAACTGATAGGAAATTTGAGGCATTTGAAATAAAACTTGTACTAAAGATAGATATGTAGTAATTTCAACTTATTTTTTATTTTTATGTCAATGATCTTTAAAACCATTTATATTGACTTTATAAATCATGGTTCAAAATGTGATACAGATTTGGAAGTGGATTTTTTAATTTGAATTGATCTAAAAGCAATAACAATAACTTTTATCTTCTCAGTTTCTGGATAACTGACAATTGCGATATCATTGCCAGTCCAGAAGATTATCTACATTAACCAAGGATTTGAATGCATTCAAAATCTTTGGTTTAATAATCATTGTTCAAAAAATGTAAGTTCTTTATCAATCAGTAATAGGGGGAGGGTCAAGAACTTTTAGTTAGCTTTCTTGAGATTGTGAATTAATTTTGATAATATTTTAGGGGGGTGGTGGTAATTGTTGAGTTGTAACGTAGACACTAGAGCACTGGTGTTGTCTATATTAAGTCAAACGATAGGATATTTCATCACATTCATGTACCCACTGTTACTAAATTAATTGAATATAGAGATCTTACTGTATTAAATTTATTATTTGAAAGTGAGATTCGGAGATTTTATTATTTGAAAGTGAGATTCGGAGATTCTATCTACATAATATAAACCTATTAGAAAAAAGTCATTACAAAATACCCTGTAAAAATCTAAAAATACAATAGTCAGATTAAGAAACTAATCCATAAGCTCTTCAATTTAATGGATTATGATACTAATAGAGTTTATTACTGTAAAATTACATCTTCATTAAAAATGGAAGACATGAAACAAATGCACGATGTAAAACGTCCTATTGAGTATTTTATAGAGAACATAAGTTTAGTTTTCGCGATAGAAGGAAAGCTAATTTGAAGGTTATATCAAAGTCACTAAAGAAATGCACAATGGTACTTTCATTGGAGAGAGATTGTTGAAGATAGAATAAAACAAACATCTATGATTATACAAGGTGTTGAAGTCTTTCAGAAAATAGTGTCTTTGATGCAGACTTTTTTTCACGGCATCACAAAATACTAAATGAACGGAATGACTCGATAAATTCTATACGTGAATGTATTTGTCATTTATGGATTGGTTCATAAAGCTTATCACAAAAGTCAGTTGTACATATTTTTTTTTCCAATTTTTTTTTTTTTTTTTTTGTATTATAAATTTATTTAATGCACATTGATTACATAAGTAATATTTACTAAGGCAATAAACCTAAAGCATGTGCGTTTGCACATGCTTTAGGTTTATTGCCTTAGTAAATATTACTTACGTAATCAATGTGATATCAATGTGCATTAAATAAATTTATAATTACAACTTTAAATTATCGTAATAGATTTCTAACTATAAGATCTTTCCATTGAATGATTGTAAATCGAAAGATTTCACAAGTACTAATGTATAATAGGAATTGTGGACTTAATCAGTGAAGTATTAAATAGCTTCACGCTCTCAGATCTAACCGCTTCAGCTTCACCTATTTGTATAGAAAGTAGGTTGAAGTAAAGAAGAGGTTTCCCTCTTTTCTTCCAATGCATAAGCTTGTGGTTAAGACCTGTAGAGGTCCCTATCCTCGCATTTTCAACCGCACATGCTTTAGGTTTATTGCCTTAGTAAATATTTTTTGGTATTAGGATGGCTATATTTTTTTATGAATGGCTGATGTTAATTTTCTGGAATTTAAATCTAGATACCTAAGCATAATTTTGATTTTAAAAAAATAGCTATTTGCACCAGTTTAGGTAATGGAGATACTTTTAAAAAGTTATATGAGAATTGAAATACCTTATATCTAACATTAATCAGATTTCTCTCTCACTCTCTCTATCTCTTTATATCTAGGCATTGTTTTTAAATCAGCTTAATTAAGCTTAAATCAAGAGATAGTCTATTATTTTAAAATATAACAAAGTGAAAGTAAATTATATATTTGATTCTCTTGCTTGATGACCTATAATTAAATAATTCTACAATTTAAATAAGATAGGATAAAGATATAGTCATATTTTATTCATAAAAATGATTTTCAAAATTAAACATCTGTAAAACTTTTGAGTTTATTAAAAGTAATAAGTGCAAATTAATAAGATGTCACTCTTTGTCTCTTTTATTGAAATTGACTTAGGAGAAGATTATGCACAAGTGATTTATGGTCTCCTAGAGACCAGATGAAGGGGAAGATGAAAGAGAATAAAAAAAATTACAAGATAAAAATTAAATAATTTGAATTAAAGTTCCTAAAAATTGAAAATGAATTTTGTGCTTAAAATTAAAATATTTTGTGTAAATCCGTTCAAAAATTTAATTAAAATTACATTTAATTAAACAACTAATTATATGAGTTAATTAAAGAATAACAGTAATTAATAGTAATTACTAAAAAAGAAAATAGACAAGTAATGGACAATGAAAAACAAGATTAATGACAAGGAAAAAAAACAAGCAGTAGGGGGTCTTTCGGGAAGAAATGACCTTTGGGCAAAGACATTATAAGAAGAAGTAAGAGAAGAAGAATGTTTGTAGAGAGCCAAAATGCACATCACCAGCAACATATGACTTATAAAATTAAACATTTCATCAAAATGTACTTTATAGTACTGATTCAAACTCTGAGAATGGCAAAGTTCTGCTAAGGGAAATAACAGATATGATGTGTTAAGCTAGATAAGTGCCAACTGAAACTTGAATTATGTAGCAGCCCTACCAATTTTGAAAAAATGTTTATGAAAGAGTCGAGAATGAAGTACTTGCACAGACAACAGTTTCTCATCAGCTGTAGCTACACAGCCTGCATATTCTTACTAATTTTAAGATTTCTAATCTGAATCGACCAACAGATATGGACTAAATTCATATGATCCCAATAGCCCAAACTGATCAGTCTATTCAATAAACTTACTAAATTATTTAAAAAAATAGCCATGTTAGGATTTTTTTAAATTTATATACATAGAAATAAGAGGCCTTGAGCTATCTACAAAATTTTTATTAAGATGTTTTTTTTGTCTATAATTTTAGACTATAAGAATTAAACCACTAAACATCACATGATCACCATTTCTTATACTTGCTCAAACTGTTATAAAACAAGCAAAATTCTCCATACAGTAGTGCCACTCAGTGCAAGCCAGAGTAATTAATGGATGCCAGAAGGCTTGTGCATAAAATTCCTATCTTGTGCCTACTCAGCCAAATATCCTCAGACTAGTTTCTAGCTTGCAGCCTTCGTCAGGTGGCTGCTGGAGGGTTGCATTTTAGATCCTAAGATCTCTGTGCAGTGCTCTCAGATCCAAGGCTCCTCACTGATGAAGGCCGTAAGCCAGAAACTAGTCTGGGGATATTGGATGAGTAGGCACTAAATAGGGATTTTATGCACAAGCCTTCTGACATCCATTGATTACTCTGGCTTGCACTGAGTAGCACTACTGTATGGAGAGTTTTGTTTAGTATAAGAATTTTTGTAATTGGTTTTGCATATTAACAGAGTAGAGTAATTCAATTGGGGGGGGGGGTATTATTTGTATTTAATCTTTAGTAGTAGTTTATTTAAAGTCAATATTTTATGTATTTATATTTAATTTTTGTAATATTATTTCTTTCCTTTGTTTATTAGTTTATTATATTATTTATAAAGTAGTGGTGTTTATGGGTAATTTCAATACATCAGTTGAGATTATCTGAATTAAATTATTTTTGTTGTTTAAATTATTTAGCTATCTCTACTATCCTTTTCTCTTCTATCTCATCTCAAAGGTATTCATATCAGTCTTCCATAGTCATGATCTGAACTGAAGGAAAGATCATGTTGTCATCATAGATTTCAGTAATGGTTTTACCAGAAGATATTATATCCATAGATATTCTTTCTGAGAAGAAAGTGGTATTTCAAATTAGGGTTAGTGATTCAAACTCTATCCATAAAAAAATATATTAAAAGGCTGAAGTGGAGTTGAGCTGGACATATTGCTAGAAGAGAGGATAATAGATGGACAATTGAAATCTTAAATGGAATTTCCAAAAGATTGTAAAAGATCCTAAAAGCAACCACATGTCGGATGGATGAAATAAGACAGTGTGCAGGGTGATATGGAGAAAAGGGGCTTGAGATCAGAGAAAATGGATTAAACCTGGAGAGACCTTCATCCTGCAGTGGATTGATAATGGTTGATGATGATGATATGAACATTAAGATTGACGCTCTGAGGGTTGATTTGATGGCTGAAGATCAAGGAAATGTAATTGGATTACCTTATATAAGCAGATACATAAGGGATATAAGATTTTATCATCATCATCAATATCTATTCTAATTAAATTTAATTAGTTAAATGCTATTTATAATTAATTTTTGTTAAACTGATGATTTACATATTGATTTTAAAATAATTTGGTTATACGCTAGGAATGTTGATCTGCATGCCAAGGTAGATGCATATATGAGTTATCAATCAAGACATCATAATGATCACATTGGATTAAGTTCCCATTATAACATATATATATATGCCATGTGACTGGTTATATATCAACAAATATGCAAATGTAGATAAGATTTTATTTTCAGATTTATCAACTTTTTAAGACAACTAACTATTTGCAATTATTTATTAAGAAATTTATAGAAATTCATTCATCAATTCACAAATTTTTCAAGATTTAATTGGATGGTCTTTGCTTATGTGGCTTATGATTTAGATTTGACCACAGATATTTATGTTAGGAGTAGTTTAATTCCACTTCTGAAGCAGATCTATTGCAGAGATTGGTTTATTGTGTTGAATGTGACTTTAATATCTATGTAATTAAATGGACAGTTGCTTAGGATATTATGCGATATTTGGACACCAGGTGGCAAATTGAGTTCATTTATCCAAAATGATTTTTTATTTTTCTCAGTGGGCTTGATCAGAAAAATTTTTAACTCTGAAAACCTGATTTTCTCCACTACACTAAACAATACAAGATATGAGTTCCTAGTAATGGATGCAAAGATATGACTATTATTTGCTCTGGAAAAATAACTTTTTTTTTTGGACTCCATATGAAAATCATTTCTTGTTGCTGAAGATTTTTTTGATAGAAAAGTGATTTTAATTTCAATCATGTTGTGTTGTATAGTCTTTTTTCCCCCAATGTATCTAGCTGTTTACGATCATTTATGGAGGAATATTACATACATTTCTTACTTAAGGATTGGAGACTTGGACACTTAACAAAAGAGCATTACAGAGATTTCAGACCACTCAAAGAAGTATGGAAAGATGCATATTAGGAGTAGGAGTAACAAAAAAATATCAAAAAGAAAATACATGGGTGCGAGAAGAAATGGGTGTTACTAACATCATTGAAAAAATTAAGAGATTGAAGTGGAGCTGGGCTAGACATTGATAGAAAAGATGATAATAGATGGACAGTAACTGAATTCCAAGAGATTATAAAAGACCTAGAAAGAGACTATGTATGAAATGGATGGATGAAATAAGAAAGTGTGCTGGTGTGACATGGAGAAGAGAGACTAGATGTTGGAAAAAATGGATTGAACTTGGAGAGACCTTCATATTGCAGTGAATCAGTAATGGTTGAAGATGATGATGGAGAAATATGCGAAAGATGTATAGACTGAAATGGACTTCCTAATGTAAGCATTTTTCCACCAATAGGAAAACTGTATTCAAAGCAGGATATGCAAATATTAAAGAAGCTGTTTTTCATATATTTGTATCACATCCTTAAATAGTATCAGCCTATTTAAATAAGTTTTTTTAACAAATCACGTTAGAGCTACCTTCTGATAGATAAAGAAAATATTAGATTGTGGATCATGTGATATGGGTTACTTTTGTTTTAGTTTCACGTTGTAGATTAACATGTTGAAGATTAAACTGAATACATTGTTTGCAATTAGGAATAATATTTTGTTCCTTAATTTAAAAAAATAAATTAAAACATTTTGAAAAAAATCTTTGTTCTTGTGCATAAGTAAATTTTTTGCCTTCCATTTCAGGAGATCACCTCTTTAATAAACAGACAATAAAAGTAAACTTCATAGAATTCATTCTGCTAAACCACTAAACATCACATGATCACCATTTCTTATGCTTGCACATAACTGATATTAAAACAGGCAAAATTCTCCATACAGTAGTGCCACTCAGTGCCAGCCAGAGTAATCAATGAATGCCAAAAGACATAGTGGCACTACTGTATGGAGAGTTTTGCCAATGTCTTAGAATTCATTCTGTAAAAGAAAGAAAAGAGCTTGATATGATCGTTATTTAGAATCACTTGGAATTTTTCTCCGGAAATCATTTGTTGAGTAAATTAATATTTTTTTCTGCATTTAAGAATTTTGAAGAATTGTAGAGGAGACTTCTAATGGTACTGTTTAAAATATGATTTGAGCTTGGCACTTGCATTGTGGTCTGAATTCAGTTTGTTTCCGAAGATTGATAATTTTCAACTATTGACATATTTATTTAACTGAGTTTGAAGAGAATAATACTAATTATACTGTATTAGGTAATAAGTTTTGGTGTTATTGTTAGCTTGATTAAGTTATAAAATTCCTCTAGTTTATTTTGATATATAATTTTTAGAATTCATTATAAATAATCTTTGCCTATTGTACTTTGACTTTAAATTTTTTTTTTTTTAGAAGCTATTTAAGTATTCTATCTGTTCCTTTTCTGGTTTAAGACTGTCAAGAGCTATCTTGAGCTCATTAATATCCATTAATTTAATTTAAACGAGCATTAAAAAAAATTAAACTGTAGTAGTACCTTAAACAAGGCAAAACTCTCCATATAGTAGTGCCACCCTGTGCCAACCAGAGTAATTAATCAATGGATGCCAGAAGGCTTGTGCATAAAATCCCTATCTAGTGCATACTCATGCTAGTATGAGATAGTGATCATGTGATGTTTAGTATTACTTTAATGATTATTTTTCTGTTTGAAAGTTTAATAGATAAAATTGATATTTATTGGCAAAGATAGTCATCATTATTTTATATATGTTTCTATCCCCATCCATAGTTCATAGAGACTAGATCTTCCTGTTGAATCTTGTAAAGGATTTTCCCCTGCTTAGAGAAAAGTTGTCATAAGTTTAACAGAAATGTCAGCATCTTGAGTATATAAATGATATATTTTCAGTTTCATTCGTGTATGATTTTGAATGTAAATATACCGATGTTTTAGCTTCATTACGCAAGCCATTAACTGGGTGATGAATAGAATATTGTAAAGTTGGTTATAGAAACATTGTAAGCACTGATTTACAGCAATGTTATAACATTCACATATTGGCTTCTGTGAATATGTAAATGAAAATAAAAGTATGTGAATATTATAATCATCTTTTTAATATTCTATTTATCACCCAGTTGCCGGTTTGTGTGATCAAGCTGAAATGTCATACATTTATAATCAAAATCATTCATGGATGAACCTGCAAAATATATCACATATTTATATCTCATGAAAATCTTCATATCAACATATATATTATAAAGTTTTTTTCTGTTTTTGTTTCAGCATTTTTTTTCACTACCTTCAAACGATATATATTTTTAGCAAATTTTAATTATGAACATGTTTACACCAAGATAATAATAGTTTATGACAATTGACAATTATTTTTATTGAACAAAACATAAATCAGATGTTATCTCTGCTTAAAATTTGCTTGAATAGAATGTTACTTCTTGTTTGTCACAATGTACGTGTATATTGTTAAAGTCAAACATTCTAAAAACAATTGAGAATCTGCTTTATTCTCATTCACATATTGACGGAGGTCAATATATGAATGAACATTTTATGTTAATATAGAATGTGTAGAAAAAATATAGAATAGGAGAGTAAAACTATGTAACTACTTATTTTAACAATAAACCAGTCTGGTTGTGCTAACAATCCCTATCTAGTGCCTACTCATCCAACATCCCCAGACTAGTTTCTGGCTTGTGGCCTTCATCAGTGAGGAGCCTTGAGTTCAGACCCATATGACTATATAAGCTATTGAGCTTGGATTGAAAATATTAATAGTGTTTTCAATTTCATTCTCATAGTTTTGTAGTTAAATAGAGTTAAAAGGTGGGTGCTGGAGGGTTGCATTAGATCCTAAGATCTAGGTGCAGTGCTCTCAGATCCAAGGCTCCTCACTGATGAAGGCCACAAGCCAGAAACTAGTCTGGGGATGTTGGATGAGTAGGCACTAGATAGGGATTTTATGCACAAGCCTTCTGGCATCCATTGATTGCTCTTGTTAGCACAAGATGGCACTACTATATGGAGAGTGTTGTTTTGTTTTGAATTGTTTAATAACAATTATTGTGCTAGTATGAGATAGTGATCATGTGATGTTTAGTGGTTTAACCAGTCTGGGAATAGGGATGTTCGGGAAAGCTTGTTAAGAGCTGTTAATGCTCATTATATAACATAATATTTAACAATAAAGTTTATGTTAAAAGACTAGAGTGTAAATATTGGATAGTTAAAGGTTATATATCTGAATGATGATTGTAATGTAATTTAAATAATCTTTTAGAGCATTTCAATATCCAACTCCCTAAAAGAAAAACAGTAAGGGTATCCACATCAAGTTAACTGTTTGCAAATCCTAAATTATTCGAAGTAAAAAGATAGCTATATTATGTATCCTTGGTCACTTATCAAGATGAACATTAAAGGAATGCTTTTCCTGTAATACAATTACATCAATTTGTTGTTGTTCTACTGCACCATAGAGAATCTTGAATTTTCATTGGAATATATCTTGAGTGGCTAGTTGAAGTAATTTTTATTGTATTTCTCAATTGAAAAAATATTCCTTTAGAGCAGGAGTAGCTAAGACATCGACCATGAATGGCCAGTCGACTGCGAAGCTGACTTGAACATTGACAAATTGTAATGATAAGTTCAGAGCCGATTTGAATATAAAAAATAAAAAAAGTAAAAATTCAAAATTATTCTCATTTAAAAATAGTTGAACTTAAAATAACACCTGTTGTTATAGTCAATCTCAAAAATAACCCCAGATTGGAAGAAGCTGAAAAGAATTAAATTATTTTTGTCTAACGTGAGAGCTAAAATTCTTAGAAATATTTAATTGCCATTTTCCCCAAAGAGAAATTGTAATATGAGAAGAAGTTGAGGTAATTTAATAGTAGTCAGTAAAATGTCTTTGACAGTTCGTATCTTATAGAAAAAAAATCATAAGTTTGTAAGTATCTTCTAAAGACACCACCAACATGTGTGAATACCTAAAAAGCCCGTATAAAAAAACTCACCAATTTGTAAGTATATTCTAAAAAAAACAGGACTTTGAATCATTATTTTTTCTGTTCTGGTTTTCATTCCAATAAAAATAATGTTTTTTTTCCTGGTTTCCGGTTTGAAGCCCTGAAAAAAAAACATAGTTACCCTCAGGTACACCCTCACCAAAAAAAGTCACCCCCAATGTCTAATATATTTGGAATGTGAAATAATTAATGCATGTCAGCATTAATAATTATTTTTTACAATAATCTAGAACTCCATTTCAGTAGTTTTAGTATGATTTATTACGTAGGGATGCCAAAGTTAATATGTATTGTTTATTAGTTGCTACAATTTTTACTAAATCATAAGTTGAAGTCGATTTTACAAGTGGTGTCAATTAATTTCACATGCGAATGCAAATTATTTGCAAAATAGGCAACCCATCTATATTATTAATTATTGAAATGTAATAAATCATAACATTTTCAGGATAATTTGTAAATTCCAAAAGATAACTTCGTAGTATATTAGTATCTGTAGGTATGTAACTATGTAAACAGCACTGGCTTATACATATATAGGTAATTGATCTAATTTCTTTTATTAGAATGAGGCTGAATGTGATTTCTAGAAATTCCCATTATCTTAGTTTTCCTACATAATTCATCAATTTTTTTTTTGTTGCCAGAATTATCTTTATATAAATAATATTTTTTTCTGACTCAAACCTTGTTTGAACTATTATTTTATTACATCAATCACACATGTCTTGGTGTCTTGATGTAATGTTTTTTTTTTTACAGAGATAGTTTTTTTTAAAAAAAATGAAATGTCATGTTGTTAAGAGTTATGACATCATCAGTGATTAGGACTACTCTCATTTGAATTTTAGTTCATTATAAGTCCTTCTGTGTGCCAATTTCATCCATCATACTGTTGCATTTTTTTTGTTTCTCTTATTATGTAGATCCTTTTATAATACAATATTTATTTTAGTAATTTATTAATTACTGATATACCACAAATTTGGTTAATGATGTAATTTTCATAGTAAAATTAAATTATATAATAATAAAGATAAAAGATTAAATGCGCTACAAATCAATAAAACAGAAAATATAATAACTGTCAGATGTACCCAGCCTTGTAAAGGTCCATGGTTTTTTTAATTGGTTGTTTTTAAGATTTAATGTAAATTAAACAAAAGATTTTAAATGTGAGAAGTGAGTAATTGTTATGACAAAGTACAAAAACTTTGACTGTTGTTACGGCAAGGTACAAAAACTCTGACTTTTAGCCCATTATTTTTGTAATAATTGATCGCTTTAACAATTTTTTTTTTTAGATTTAATGTAAGTTAACAAAATATTTTAGTAAAATATAAATGAATTTTCAAATTTTAATAAAGCTAAATTAAAATTATATTTTTAAATATATCTGTTATATTTGACAACGTTGGTGGCCGAGTGTTTAGCACAGCTACAAGCAGTTGTCCTGGATTCACTTTCCGGCCGATGCTTTGACACATGAAAAATATATATATATTTACCGAATAAAAAATTTAATTTTTTTTTCCGATTTTTCGATAGTGTCACAACTAATTGTAATGGCTTTTTTTAGCTTTATTAATAGTTACCGTGTATTAATGTTGGAATACAAAAATGCCAGTCATTTTTGACATTTTTTAAAATTGGTTCTTTAACAATTTTGTTTTAAGATTTAACGTAAATATGTTTTTTTTATTAAGCATTGCAAAGTATGCTGTTCATCTGAACTGTATTAGGGGATTGACAGACCATGAAAGCATGTGCCTTAATGATGAATTATAAATCAGTCTTTATGGCTGTTTATGCAGCTGGCTGAGAACCATTGCCACAAAATATATATTTTCTTTGTAGTTAAAAGCACTTGTATTGATTTTTTTCCAGCGTTTTTTGTTTAATGGTGGAATTATTTCCTTTGCATAAATGCGGTGATTGTGTATTTGACACATAACATCAGACAAACATTAATACATTCACCAATCAGACAACAGAGAAATAAGATTATAAAAGTAAAGAATTTAAACATTTTTAAAGTGATTAATTTTAAATTTATTTATAAACTTATTTTTGTTACTAAGTTTTAAAATAGGAAATTTATTTTTATTTCTAAATTATTCTAAATAAAATATTGATTGAAATGACGTATAATAATACTAACAAAATAAATATTAGATTATATAGTCTCTTGTTTTCAAGTATTTATTTAATAATAATATTGATAAAGATAGAAAAGCAAAACATGCTGTATTCTGACCAATTTATAAACATATACATATAAATATTGGATATATTGCTAGAAGAGATGATAATAGATGGACAATTGAAATCTTAAACTACATTCCAAGAGATTGTAAAAGACTCAGAAAGAGACCACATGTGAGATGGATGGATGAAATAAGAAAGTGTGTAGGGGTGATGTGGAGAAGAGAAGCTAAAGATCGGAGATGTGAACTTGGAGAGACCATCCTGCAGTTGATTGATAATGTTTGATGATGATGATGACATAAATACATGAAAACAATCACAAACCTATTTAACATCAAAAATCTTCAATCTGTTGCCAAGGAATATTTTATTAATGAAAAAGGTGGATGTCCACTTCTCTCCATGGTCTAAGATGATTATACAAATATTAAATACTGGCATTTGATTGAAACAAATTGAGACATTTAATTTATAGAAATTTAAATAAACCCCATTAAACAGGTAAATAAACATGTTTTGAATCCAGGATAACAAATAGTCATTTTAAATTTTCAAATTGCATTGACATTACTATTATGTAGATAAGCCAATAAGCTAATGCACATGCGCTTTGTAGATTTAACTGTATAAATGAATACTCTCACTTTTCAAACACAAGTTAAAGTCTTTGTGAAAAGATAGAATGAATCATATATCTTTTCGACCATAATGTTTATGTATGGGCAAATCAGTATTTGGAAATGAGAGTGTGAAGATGTTAATCGATCACTTGAAATTATTTTTTACTATGCCTGAATGAATGACGCTTGCAAAATTTCTAGAATTTACGATACATCATTTTTATTAAATTAAACATATATACATAAATGTTTGGATCGAACAGATAGATGATTCATTCTATCTTTTCACACAGACTTTATCTTGTGTTTGGAAAGTGAGAGTATTCATTTGTATAGTTAAATTTACAAAGTGCATGTGCATTAGCTTATTGACTTATTAATATTATAGTTTATAAAAACATAGCGCTATATAAAATAAATGTCTTATTATTTAGATAATAAAGGTGGTTTTGCTCAAAGCTAGACTGGTTTATAGATCTAAATACATAAAAGTAGCCTTAGCTGTCAAGGTAATTTATATATACATGTGCACATATGTATGCATTGCATGAAAAAATATTACTATGTATATGTTGTTATGTGGTTGATTCCTTTGATAAGTAATATTAAAACGCATAATTAATATTCTACTGATACACTTAATCCTATTTTTATAATTAAAAATAGCTTTACTTTTTAGTTTATCAAGACATTTCATTTTGATATAACTTTAAAACATAATTATTAATATTGTATAATCCCTGAAGCTATCAATTTGTTTTAAAATTCTCATGCATGGATTTTCTATGGTTTATTATGAAAAAAACTATAAATCATTATTATTTTGGAAATTTTATTTGACAGAAATTGTATGCATGCATCGCGTGCGCTACTTTTTGCTAATCAAAGATAACTTTGCTTGAAATTTTATTTCCAAATGCTGCCAGGAATAAATAAAATAAAGGGAAAAAGTGGCACTTTGAAATTGTGCTAAATTTTGTCAATATTCAGGAAGCTTTAATGAAAGTAAGAGTTTTCAAGGAGTAGCTACATTCTTCCCACCGTACATACCTCCCCCCCCTCACCATTTACAAGATTTCTTGCATCCAAATCAGCTGCAATGTGGTTTATTTTGGAAAATCATGTGACAGCCTCACAACAAGATTATCCCAAAATCAGTACCTCTACAGAAGGGATAAAAGCAATTCAGATCACCAATCCATATTTTTGGACTACTAAAATAAACTCAGCCATACATTCAAACCTACATCAGCCAGTTGTCGCATGCATTGTGAGAAATGATTCTAAGCACAAAATAAAGGCGGCATGGTACATCGCTAATAATCCAAATTCTATACCTAAAAAGGAAGCCTGGGGTCTATTTACCTCATTTGTATACATTTATATAAATTTACATCATATTTATACCTACCATCCTCCTGTCTACCAGTTATTGCTATGAATACAATATTAAGACCAAGATATCGAAAGCGGCTTAGCATAAGATTAGAATAAAGTTTTACACTCAAGCTTTTCTTATTTAGTGTTGCTAGTGCTTATAACTGAATTACAATTTATCTAAACAGAAATGTAGTTAAAAAAATTTCAAACTGTAGTTGTTAATAATTTTTATTAGTCATTCATTAGACTAGAGATTATTCAATAATGAATAATATTTCTGTGGTGTAATTTTCACTATCCTATTTTCATCATGCAAGTTGGGATCTGATTTCTATCCACTTTTAACAATTTGTAGAGGGATGTAATCAGAAGCATATGACCAAAGATACGTGAAAAAGATGTATGATTTCCAAGATGCACATTTCATGCTGAATCAGCACTCATCAGTGGGCCCAAGCCACAATCTCTTGCATATATCTTCATCATTGTTCAGTACATATAGATAGTAAATTATTACAGTTTAATTAATAAGTGTTAAACATGCTATTCTCAGAACTTTGACACAAATCTCTTAATAAAAGTATATTAACTTTTATTAGTTAATCATTTAGATTAGAGATTATCCAATAATGAATAATATTTCTGTAGTGCAATTTTCACTATACCACTATCACACAACATAGGGACTGGTTTCTATCTGCTTTTATCATCTTGTAGAGGGATGTCATCATCATCAACCATTATCAATCCACTGCAGGATGAAGGTCTCTCCAAGTCCAATCCATCTTTTCCTATCTTTAGCTTTTCTTCTCCACATCACCCCTGCATACTTTCTTATTTCATCCATCCATCTCACATGTGGTCTCTTTCTGTGTCTTTTACAATCTCTTGGAATCCAGTTTAAAATTTCAATTGTCCATCTATTTTCATCTCTTCTAGCAATATGTCCAGCCCAACTCTACTTCAGTCTTTTAATTTTTTCAATGAGGTCAGTAACACCTGTTTGTTCTCTTACCCATACATTGCGTTTTCGATCTCTTCTTGTTACTCCCAACATGCATCTCTCCATACTTTTTTGAGCAGTCTAAAGTCTCTGTATTGCTCTTCTATTAAGTGTCCAATAGAGGGATGTAATCACAAATATATGACCCAAGATGTGAAAAATATCTATGATCCCCAAGATGCACATTTCATGCTAAACCAGCACTCATCAGTTGTCCCACACCACAATCTCTTATACATATCTTTATCATTGTTCAGTATATAAGTACATAACAAATTACTACAGTTTAATTGACAAGTGTCAAATGTGTCACCCTCACAACTTTGACACAAATCATTTAATTAAAGTATATTAATATTTTTTATAAGTTATTTATTAGACTAGAGATTATTCAATCATGAATAATATTTCTGTAGGATAACTTTCACTACACCACTCTCACACAAGGTAGAGACTGGTTTCTATCCACTTTAGACTAGTGAATGTAAGATGTTGGTTTAGTAATTTTTTATTTGTTTTAATTTTTTAATCACGTGCAATGTTTTAAGTTTTATTTATTAATTTTAATATTTATTTATTCCTTACTAGATGCTAATAATTTGTTGTTTCTTGTTGAAATATTAATATTTGCTAAATTATTGTTTTTGATTTGTGTGTGTGTGTGCAATGTGTTTTTACAGTTTTATTTATTAGTTATATAATTAATTTTAATATTTGTTATGTGTGACTTATGCTGAATCGTAGACAAATGCTAGTAGTTTATTGGCTTTTCTTGCTCAAATATTTGCTAAACTATTGTTTTTGAAATGTTCCATCCGACCATATTTTTTTTGTCATGCAAAAGTTTTAATTTGTGTGTGTGTGTTTAATAAAATATCTTTAATGTTTTGATTTTTATATTTGGTAATTACAGGTAATATATCCATTTATTAACCAAATAAATATTTAACAAAATATTTCAATGAAATATGTAAAATTGTATTTTGTTGCATAAGCATGTGTTTTATTCTTTCTTATGCTAGTTTTTCAATTAGTGTAATTGTGTATTTGATGTTCTATTTGTTTTAATTTTTTAACCTAGTTTATTTAACTATAAAAGTCATTTTAATGTTTTGTCCATGTAAGCATTAATTTACTGTGCAAATAAGACACTAGTAATTGGGTTTATTTATTGTTTTTTTTTTTTTGTTAAATATTCACATTTGCTAAACAGTAAATATTGTTGTGAAAATTTTATTTCCATTAACATAATATTCATAGGATTTTGATTAATATTTCTCTTGTAATTGGACTTTTTACTTCCTTTTTTTTATGTATTCTGCTGCTATTTCTTAGGATTGTACTATTTCTCCCATAATGAATCATTTGGTGACGTTTAAAATGTGATGCTTATTAATTGTAAACTTTAAATACTTTTATTTCAATGCAGGTTTTTTATTAATTTTTTCGGTATTCTGTTGCCAAATTTTAGGATTTTAATATTCCTTTTAATTGAACCTTTTACTTTCATTAATTAATGCACTTTTTTGTGTATTTTAAGACCTCATTAGTAGTAAAATTAAAATACGTTTGTTTACCACCATGTTTGTAGTACAATTAAAATACTTTCATTTCACCCCACTTTTTTTTTTTTTTCATTTAATGTATTATCCAGTGTTTTGATTTTAGTAGATGTTAGTAATCATTTTTTGGCCATTTTTAAAACTTGATTTAGTAATTTATTGTGCTGTACATTTGACGCATACTTTTTATGTCAGATTAGTAATTGACTTTGGGGTCAAATTAATGGGAACGATTTATAGCTTATTTCTACAAAATTTCTGGATATTTTTTTATTATTTTCCAATCAAAATTGAAATATTTTATAAAGTCTGGACAAAAAATGTGGAACACTTCATTATTAATTTGGGGAATATGATCTAAGATCGCACATCATTTGTTTGCATCAGCAATGATTTTGGGCTTCTTTTGGTGTCCAACATGACTTAGAGCATATACTAAATTGTTACCCAACAATTTAATTGTTTTGCCATTCTCTTCTAGTTTGGAATTCAAGATATGGTGGCAGCACATACACTTTCCATGCTGATAACCTGATTATGAATCTTTGCAAAGTAAAACTTGACATTTTTGAGATCATATTCATTTAAAAGTGAGCTGCTAATGATAAAGATGAATTATTTTGAAAATAAGATTTGATTAATTAATTGTTTGGGTTTGTGTTTTGTAATTTATCACATTTTAAACAAATAGTAACAGCTAAGTAAGAATTGAACATTATCACTTACTTTGGATAATGTTTGAGTATGTTAGTTAAATCATTATAGAAATAATAAACACCTCCACACTTCCCCATTCTTTTTAAATTCATATAAATAAAGATACAATAAAAGACAATTGACCCCCAAGATGCATTTCGTGCTGAACCAGCACTCATCAGTTGGCCCAGGTCACTATCTCTCATATATATCTTTATTATATGCAAAGTATTTATCTGGAGTAAATTGCTATTTTATCATTTACCATTGTCAAATTTCCTCCACTCACTACTTTGACGCCATCCATTTCTGATAAATATACTAATGATTATTACTAATCATTTTCGAACTGAGGTTTAAAGTTTATATCTGTGCTAGAGATAATCTCTAGTTTCGAAAATGATTAGTAATAATCATTAGTATATTTATCAGAAATGGATGGTGTCAAAGTTGTGAGTGGAGGAAGTTTGACAATGGTAAATGATAAAGTAACAATTTAGTTAAATCAATGTAAATGAGTCAACAGATCTTCAGTTCGTTTGAATGTTAGTCTGTAAATGGCTTAGCTCTTCTGAAAATAGGAAAATAATAACCGTCTAAACATTATAAATGTCACTTGATTAGCAGCTGAATTTGTGTAAGTTGATTAATATCGTAAAAATCATTTAAAAATTGGTTGCCAGTAGGTTAGATCAATTTTCTGTTAAGTATTTGAAAAGAAAAACGTTTAATTAAAAAAGTGATTTGATTTTCTAGTTCATTTAGGTTTTATAATAAATAGCATTTACTTCCTAGTAATTGTAGTATTTTTCTAACAACTTTTATATTGTTCAAGAAATACGTTTTGAAAAGCAGATCTGTGACTTAATTTGCTCATAAAAAATAGAAGCAAAACATGTTATGTGTTGTTTATTTTTCAGTTTGTGGTAACGATTTTTAATTTAATTTATTAATTAAACAATTTATTTTTAAAATCAATTTGCATATTTAAACAGTATATAAATAAATATGTAGACATTAAAAGCCTAAAGTTAAACTAGATAATAAAATAATGAAAATTACCCCTAATACATAACTCAACCAGACTAGCCAAAAAATATAAACTCTAAAGCACAACCAATGGTTTCGCTGCTACAAGCACACTTTTCAAATATAAGGTTGAGTGGTCAGCACAATAGCCTTACAAGCAGTTGTCCCAGGTTAGTGGGTTCACTTCCCGGCCGATGCTATGACACATGAAAAAAAAAAAACCGTGTAGTTTTTTATACCTGAGAAGTCTGCTTGTAGCAGTGAAACCATTAGTTGTGCTTTAGAGTTTATATTTTTTTGGCTAGTCTGGTTGAGTTGTGGATTTGAGGTAATTTTGATTAAATAAATATTTGTATCTGCATAATAGTATAAAATTATTTTCATATATAATATAGCTTTGTCTACTTGTATATTAGACTATATAATCTTATATACATATCCTTCCTTTTGTGTTTATAATTACATGTTTGAAATTTAAGAAGAGCCTGAGTAAAAGATGGAAACTATTATACATCTGTATAAAGGGCACTTTTTTACACAACTGAACTTCTTTAAATTTAAAGTGTATCTAAGATTAAAAGAAATATAATATAATAAAAAGGTTTAATAGTCATTTATGTATTTATAGATTCAATTGCTCTAATTAAGTGTTTGCTGAATATAATGGGGCTGCCATATCTACTGTATTTGGTCCCAAGCTCTAGTGGAAAGTGTAAATTGATTAATAATAGTTCATACTATGTTTTCAATATTGTATGATGTATTGTCCAATATGTGAACAATACAAAATACGAACACTTTTTAACAATATATACATATATATGTAATATAGATTAATTAAAAAATTACAGTAACATATAATTTTAAGAAAAACAATAAGATTTGAATAGAATAAAATAGTAAATCAATGAATTTCCATATAAACTGTTGATTATCAAAGGTTAAAATTGCTTGATATAATTATAAGTCATTATTTTTGACAAAACACTAGATTATAAGTAATTTTCAATTCATTTTAATTTTGAGAATAATTTTCTGTATAACTAGCACTAGGATTATAAATAATAATTACAAGGGGGGATAAATATCTAAGTATCTTTAATCTATCTGAAGCTGATCATTTCAATAGAACAAATCTTTATTTCTTTTCATAATTTGAAATGGGAATTTGTCAAACTCATCGAAATATTTTTCGCTGCCATTTTTCTCTCAATTTTTTTTTACAATTTTAAAATCATGCAAACGAAAAGGAAAAAAATAATACCTTATATATATGTAACTAATTTGAACTATTTTATAGTTTTATGTATATGCAAATGAAAAGATAATGCAATTTGGACCCAGATAAAGTAGACCCAAGTACTTTTACGTACATTAAATTTTAAGATTATGTTTTGGAAGATACAACAAACGTTATCTTATTTAAAATAGGCAAAACTCGCTCCATACATTAGTGCCACTCAAAGCAAAACAGAATAATCGATGGATGCCAGAAGACTTGTGCATAAAATCTATATCTAGTGCCTACTCATCCAATATCTCCAAACTAGTTTCTGGCATGTGGCCTTCATCAGTGAGGAGCCTTGGATCTGAGAGCACTGCACCTAGGTCTTAGTATCTAATGCAACCCTCCAGCAGCCACCTTTTATCTCTACATAACTACAAAACTATGAGAATAAAATTGAAAACACACAAATATTTTCAATCTAAGCTTTGAGTGGCAACACTGTATGAAGAGAGTTTTGCCTATTTTAACAACAGTTATGAGAAAGCATGGGAGATAGTGATCATGTGATGTTTAATGGTTATCTTATTTATTCATAGGAAATAGTTTTAGGTCATTTTACTTTATAATAATAATGGGAGTCATTTGTCTTTTATTGTATCTTTATTTATATGCATTTAAAAAGAATGGGGAAGTATGGAGATTGTTTAATATATCTATAAAGATTTTACATTAATCTTTAACTGAGATTTAAAGTTTATATCTGTGCTAGAGATAATCTCTAGTTTAGAAAATGATTAGTAATAATCATTATTGTACTTATCTGAGGTGGATGGTGTCAAAGTTATGGTTGGAGTCAGTTTGACAATGGTAATAAAAATGTAATAATTATAATGTATAAACGTATTCATTAAATTTAAAAAAACCAACAATAATATCATAGAAAATTCTTAATTTTGAAAACATTTTGTTTTTATTTGATAAATTTTAATATACTGTACATTTCCCCTTGTATATACTTTAGTGCAAATTTTTTTTTAATGATTTCTTTATTTTCCTGACAGTTTCGACTATCTTACAGTCTTCATCAGAGCAATCTCAATCTCCTCTACCTTTTAAACTGTCAGGAAAATAAAGGAATTATTAAAAAAAAATTGCATTAAAGTGTATATGAGGGGAGTTATTGTAAGCAATATATATGATTATATGAAGAAATGCAAGGAAGTAAAAGGAGAAAAATAAGAGTACTGTACTTTCGTTTTACATGACTTTTCCTTTAGAAAACATGATTCTTACACATTTATTTAACCTATTTAAATGAAAATAATAATAATAAATCAAAACATCTTTGTTGCCTTACAAAAAAGAAAAAAAAATACTGTGAACTGTTTATTTTTTCTACGTTCACTAAAATGTTTTTTTAGAATATGTTTAATGTTTATAAATAATGCTTTTAAATTTTTCTGTTTGCAATATTTAAGCAAAGTGAAAAACGCTGGAAATAATAAGTTCTTATTAAACTATTTAATTAAAAAATATTTGATTTAATTATACAATTTTAAAGACAATACTGTTTTAAATCTTAATGATAAAGACTTTATGTAAATGATATCTGAGATATATTTTTGGTAGAACTAATATTGTCAGTTAGCCCAGATCTTTGCTTCTAGAGGTCTTCATATCATCAAAATGAGTGCATTCAAATAATAATACTTCTATTAATAATCAATCTTACTAATTTAGCAGTATTGTATGCTTAATTATTGATTTATTATAATGATGTTTTTTTTCATGTGTCTTAGCATCAGCCGGGAAGTGAACCCACTAACCTGGGACAGCTGCTTGTAAGACAGCTGTGCTGACCTCTTGACCACCAATGCTTGACTATTATAATGATGTTTAGTTGTGATTATTTATTAAGCACATAGGAAGTTTGTAAATAATTTTAGAGAAAGGCTTTAACCATTATCATATGTACCTTGAATGTTCATAATAGTCAAATGATGTCTTTTCTTGACTATAGAGGGACTTCTCAAATCTCAACACAAGATAGTAATTTTATAAAGATAAGAATGACCATCTTATCTTTAACCTAAATCCCCACTTATATAGGCCAATCTGAAGCAACTTGATTTGAGAATGTGAAGCTGTTAGTCTCTTTACTTTTCAAGCCCATATTAAGATGCTTCAGATTGGCCTATATAAGTAGGAATTTAGGTTAAAGATAAGATGCCCATTCTTATCTTTATAAAATCGTTCTCTTGTGTCAAGGTTTGAGAGGTCCCTCTGTGGTCAAAAAATAAACATCGTTCGACTATTATAAATGTCCAAGGTACATATGATAAAGGTTAAAACCTTTCTCTAAAAGTATTTATAATGATGTTTATATATTTTTACACATGTGTATTGAAGATTAACCAGCAAAGGCCACATTGTCACTTGTGTAGCACAAAGACTATATCAGTATGTAATACAGCTTCTAAGAAAAGTATAGTTCTATGATATAATTAAGTTCCAAATTTGATGTTTTTTTATTAGTAGCATTATTCACAATAAGTATTATATAAATCATGTGAAGGAAAACAATCTTTCAGACTCGAGCTATTGGTATTAATTTGGTTGCATACACTCATCAATAAGTGTTTTAAAAGCACAGGTGAATCACTTATGCCTAGAGTTTATTTTTTAAATATAAACCAACACCTGTTAAACATGCTTAATTCATGAAATTGATTCTATTGTGAGTCTGATAATTCAAATGAGAAATTATTTGTACAAATTTAATTATTTATAGCATAGAAAAGAGACAATATCTCATTTTTAAATAGCCATGATTTTGAATTAATTATTAGTAATCTATAGGAAACCAATCTTTCAGACATGCACTATTGGTATTAATTTGCATACATTTACCCATCAATAAGTGTTTTAAATGCTTAAACAAATTATTTATGCTTAGAGCCTATTTTTATGTAAACCAATGCCTATTTACTGTGCTTAATTCAGGGCTTGATTTTTTTTTTCAAGTGTCATAGCATCGGCCGGGATGCAAACCCACAACCCAGGCAACTGCTTGTAAGGCAGTCACGCTGACCTCTCGACCACCAATGCAAGACGGCTTGATTTTGTTGTGGCCTGTTACTTCAAATGAAAAATTATTTGTATGCTTTTAAAACAATTATTGATGGGTGAGGGCAAGCAAATTAACCCTCTAGCATCCTGATAGCATTCTGACAGATTTCTTTGTTCTTACTAGAGTTAAACTTTCAACTTTCATTTTAATATTAAATCATTATTATTTATCAGAACATAATAAAATTGACCTCATTCGATAGATATTTTTGTTTAGAAATTGAATAAATTTTAAAAAATCACATTTGATTTTCAGAATTATTTTAAAAATTAAATTTTAATCAAAACAAAACACTGTCACATCATCAAATTTAAGGTGGAGCTGGTTCAATTTGCAAAATGAATGAAATCTTCTTTGTTTGATGTCAGCACAGCCGCCTTGCAAGCAAGCAGTTGTTTGCAGATGGTTATTGCAGGTTCACCTCCTGGCCAATGCTATGACATATGAAAAAAAAAATTAAAATTTTTTTCGTAATTTTTACGATATTGCTAAGTATTATAACAGTGTGCTGAGTGACATCATTTCTAGTCAGTTGTATTTGCCATGACCGTAATCTCTATGGTAACAATATTCAGAAGAATATATTCTTTTATATTTAAAAATAAAACATTTCTATAAAAAATAAATATATAATAATATATGTTTTGATTTCTTATAATTATTACACAATTACAATATAAAAATAATCATAAACTTTCCAAAACATCAAGTTTTTAGACCATGGTAATATTTCCTCTAAGTAATCTCACAAAGTTCAATATTGCCGAATATACAATGACTAATCATCATTTGTATTTTTATATTGGACTATTTCCATCATCTAATATGTGTATTGAATGTCTTTAGAAAAATTTAACTTTATTTAAATATTCCAAATACATTCAACTGTTGGTAATACCACATCAAACAGGTGCTATTTCTAACAGTTGAATAATCAAAAAAGCAAGTCATATATAACGTGAAATTACTTTTATAAGCTTGTATTTACAAAAATGTAATACAGAGGGCGTACCAATAGCTCAAACAAGCTCTTAATTGATAAGTGCGGTATGAGAAAATATTTAAAATCTCTATCCAGAATATTCCTATCTCCAGACCAATTGGTTTCAAACTTATTGCTCACCTCAGTGAAGGGCTAGAATATTCAGACACTAGATCTAAAATATAAACTCAAAACCCAGCACTTATTTCATACGTAATATTTAAGTAGAAACTCTGAAGTTTTCGGACATGAAAATGTCTTACTCCAGCTATCTAACTTAAATAGCTATAGGGACTGAACCAAATTCAGATCTATCATATATTAATAGCCTCAGCATAGCCAAAGCCTTAAAGGTAAAATTATAATAATCAAAAAAGCAAGTCATATATAATGTGACATTAGTTTCTACTTAAATATTGCATATGAAATAAGTGCTGGGTTTTGGGTTGATACTTTAGATCTAGTGTCTGAATATTCTAGCTCTTCACTGATATGAGCCTTAAGCTCGAAACCAGTTGGTCTGGAGATAGGAATGTTCTGTATAGAGATTGTAAATATTTTCTCTTACTGCACTTATCAATTAAGAGCTTGTTTGAGCTATTGGTACACCCTCTATATCGCATTTTTGTATAACAGTTGAATGTATTTGGAATATTTAAATAAAGTTAAATTTTTATAAAGACATTCAATACACATATTAGATGATGGAAATAGTCCAGTATAAAAATACAACTAGAACATCATCATCATCACAAACCTTCAGGAAAACACTAATTATCATTGTGTGGTTTCATTCACTTTGAAATAATGATAATTTGATTTTCGTGTCATCTTTTGAATTTTTTTGAAATTAAAATATTAGAAAATAAATGTATGTGAACTTTAACGTTCTCAGTAGAGGGTGAAAAATGCAAATTTAATTTTTAGTTATCTCAAACATGGCTCTGACACCTTGAAAAAAGCATCAGTTAATTCCAATAGTGCATGTCTGAAAAATTGTTTTTCTCTTACATGATTTACATATCATACCATTTACAACATTCTAAACACTTTAACAATATTATTTTTTATATGACAACTTTTCATATGAAAACTTTAATCCAACAGTTTCGACTGTCTTGCAGTCATCATCAGAGCTCTGATGATGACAGCAAGACAGTCGAAACTGTTGGATTAAAGTTTTCATTTAAAAAATAATATTGTTAAAGTGCTTAAGAAAGTTGTAAATGGTATATGTAAAATTAGAAACCAATACATAAGGAAAGGAAGAAGAAGAAAATTATATTACTTCTGTGATTTATATATATATATATATTTCCAATACATTAATAAGTATTATAATACATAAAGGAAGTAATATATATATATAACCATATATTGCAAAAAAAAAAAAAATGAAATAAAATTACTTTTATTTATGCTGCTTCTAAATGGGATCAGTTAGTTGTTTTAGTAAAATTATGATCGGTTATTATAATGAAATACATTTTATTTTATTTATTGCAAGCATTACTTACAAAAAATATAATATTTGCGTAAAAAAGTAGAAAAAATATAACCATAGATTGCAAAAAAAGGAGAAATAAAATTACAGTGGAGGCGTGAATTACACTGTATCTAACTACATGACTTCGGTTATACCTTATCCAAAAAAAACTGGAAACAAGTGAACAAAAATGTAAATAAACGAAATTTATTAACATTCACAAATTTTACGATATTCAGCAGAGCATCATGCATACTTATATATATATCAATAAAATTTTGTTGATTTACATTGAAAGGGTATACATTTTATTCTTCCTTTATTACTTCTGAATTTGAACATACTAAAAGTTGATATTGATTTTAAAATGTTAAAATAACTACAATAATTCTAATTTCTTGATTACAAGACTGATATTATGTTTCTATAAGAGAAAAAAAATTATTGAAAGTAAAGAATAAATCGCCCAGAGCATGTTTAATAATAATGAAAGTCGATATTTTAGGATTTATTTAAGAAATAAAAATACAGTAGATACTTTTTTCTTAGTCTTACTTCTTCCGTGAATGCATGAGTGAACATACTTTCAGTAAAATGTATGTAAATATGCCCCCTCAATTTACTATTAATAAGTAAATTATCTTTAAAATTTTCTTTATATTATAATCTTGATTTATATACATACTATATATAAATAAAGCATTTGTGTAAAATGTACGTTTATGTTGAAAAGTACAGTACACTTGCAATTCAATAAACAATATGTATCAACAAAATGTAAGTTGTTATAGACTGTATACATTTGAACACGGGAGTTTGGAACAAAATATAATATAGTTCACAGTTCCACTGTACTTCTTTTTAAAATACAGCTGATATTGCTTCTAATGAGGATCTAAAATTACTTACACTAAGACTGCAAAGGTATGAGATACCACTAAATTTCATAAAGGTGGCATAAAACTTACACTATGTGAGCAAAAAAGTAATTATTTTTTTGTAAAATACAGATACATCTAGAAAAGTACTGAAATAGACATCTATTCAATTTATAAAATTTTATGAAATTAAGGCATGTAAACATTTTCAGTGGTATCACTTACTGCTTGTAGCCATTGAGGGTTAAAAATATATAATTCATGCTAAAGTAATGAAGTCTGGTGTCATAAATGTCTGAGGCCCCTCCTTGTAATTCCCAACAGATTTTAAAAGTTGTTGAATAGTCTGTCAGTATTTAATTTCATTTTTGCATCACTTATTAATTATTTTGTTTTTTAAAAAATATGTTGCAAGCAATGGATTCAAGTAATTGTATAAATTTTTGTAAGAATAAAAAGAACTAAACCACGAATATTCGTGTTGATGATTCTTAGTTAAGCAGAAATGATGTTCTAGCATTCCCAAAATAATTTGTCACCTAAGAGAAGATTAATAATAATCCAATAATATTCCACTTATTATCTTTGCATTATAACACTATAAAAAAGCATTGGTAGCCGAGAGGTCAGCACAGCAGCCTTGCAAGCAGTTGCTTGCAGACAGTTGTTGCAAGTTCACTTCCTGACCGATGCTTTGACATATGGAAAAAAAAAGCTAATGTCAAATATACCATATTTACCAGTATATAGAATCCAGTGACATATAAGACACACACCCTTTTTTATTTGTATTTTAAAGAAAAATAATATTTTACATTTTTTTTATGAATTTCCATAATAATTTACTGGACAACTTTTATAGTTATTTATATCTACAAAAAATATAAGTAGGAAATACTGTAGTTAGGTAACTTTTAATCTTCATCCTCAAAATCCAGAAATTCATCTCCAGAACTAAGTGAAGAATCAGCCAAAGCCTTTTCTTCAGAAACTGAATCTTCATAGAACAAATCATAGCTTTTTTATTTTTCATGTGTCATCAGCCGGGAAGCAAATCCACAAACCCAGGACAACTGCTTGTAAGGCAGCTGTGCTGACCACTCGACCACCAATGCAAATTTATTTTTCCAATTATAATAATTTTTTCCCCTTCTCTTTCCTATACTTTTCTATAATATTATTTATTATTTCCCAACATCTTTTTTCCTTTTCATTCATTTTTTTTATTTGTCTTGATTGTATTTCTTTTAGTTCTTACTTATTTTGTATTTCGAATCTTTTTTTTTTTGCCCATTCTTTCCAATATTTCACTATGTATATTCTCTTTTCTAAGTATTGTTTACTTTCTTTTTTTTTTTGTTTCTGCTTTTATTGGTTAGAGATAACTATGACAATTTTTCTGAATATCTCATTTATATTTCTTATGAACAAAGTGAATTGTTTACCTTAGTGGCGAAATTGTTCCTCGGTAACACTTTTTATTTTTAACCGTCTTTGATTTATTTATCTTTTTAATGATTCTCAATATTATACTTTCTGAAAGAAAAGCTAAATACACGGCTTTTCAGAATAATATGAAGACTTTGAAACCAGCCCTTATGAATTATTTCTGGTGCTATTCAATGCATACTCTTCACTTATATATTCTTTTTGCCTATAAATATTCTTAGTTTGCCTTTTAATAATATTTTGTTTGAAAATATTATTTTTGATTTCTAACTCTTTTCTGTCTGTCTCCAAGTGTCTAAAATTATAATAAATCATCTTGGTTTCTGGATACAGTTATTGCGCTTTCTGTTCATTTGAAACTGTCTTGATTTGCTTGTTTTTGGGTTCTGTTGAGCAGACATTTTACATATAATGTCAGCTGCATAGCCTGATCATTGTTATGCCCCATAATTAAGCCATCATTTGTAGTAGAAAAAAAGAGCAAATACACATATACATAATCTTATCAAATGATCGGAATGTTCTATGTTGAGTGCCATTTTATATGTACCAATGTACATTAGAAAAGAAGGGCATCTATTGACAATTAGATATTTAAACCAACCAATAGCCATTCCTTAGTTCATTCTTTTATATGTAACTGAATAAATGTTGAAGCAATTATGAAGAGATAACTTTTATCATTGTTTAGCTACTGGTAGGTGACTAATGACCATTTGAAGTGCAAACATGCTAACGACATATAACAACATGATTTCAAGAGAAGACTATCTAGCTAGATTCCAATGAGTGAATAGTAAATGTTATATATATTATAAGGGACCTGAACTCGAACCTATCCAATCCATCTTATATAACTAATGCACATGATCACATACATGTGAAAAAGATAAATGATCTCCAATGTACATGCTGAACCAACACTCATCAGTTGGTCCAGATCACCGTCTACCACATATACACACAATTGATGCTCAGTTTAAATTAAGATAGCAAATCTTTGAAACTGTAATGGACAAATTTCAATCTTCTCCAAATTTTCAGCCATCCATTTAGTTGAAAATCATATCTGGCTAGATTCCAATGAATGAATAGTATATGTTATACATATAAGGGACTTGAACCTTCAAGCTTCCTACATCTATCCAATCAATCTTATACAACTAAACATCACATGATCACCATCTCATACTAGCACATAATTGTTGTAAACAAAGGCAAAACTCTTTTCTCCATACAGTAGTGCCTTCTGGCATCTATTGATTACTCTGGTTAGCACAGGGTGGCACTACTGTATGGAGAAAAGAGTTTTGCCTTTGTTTACAATCTTATACAACTGATACACATAACCACATATAGGTGAAAAGGATAAATGATCTCAAATATATGTATTTAGTGCTAAACTAACATTCATTGGTTAGTCCAGATTATATTTAATGCTGAACTAGCATTCATCAGTTAGTCCAGATCACCATCTCCCACAGCTATATACAATCAGTGCTCAGTTTATATTAAGATAGCAAATCTTTAAACTTTAATGGACAAGCTTCTCCAACTCTTCAGCAATCAATTGCATTGAAAATTCGAGGTCTTTGAGAATTCCATTCTCGGATTTTCAATGAAATGGATGGCTGGAGAGTGAAGAAGATTGAAGCTTGTCCATTAAAGTTCAAAGATTTGCTATCTTAATATAAACTGAACATTGATTGTATATATGTGTGGGAGATAGTGATCTGGACCAACTGATGAGTGTTTGGTTCAGCATGAAATACGTATATAGGAGATCATTTATCTTTTTCACACGTATGTGGTCATGTGTATCAGTTGTGTAAGCTTGAAAGTTCGAATTCAAGTCCCTTATAATTACATTAATTTAGTATTGGACAATATACATACATTTAAATATTGTTGTTTTGAACTATATATCTATGATATTCTCAGGCAGTACTTTAGATCAGAGTATTTTTTTTCATGTGTCAAAGCATCGGCCGGGAAACGAACCTGCAGACCCGGGTCAACTGCTTGTAAGGCAGCTGTACTGACCACTCGACCACCAACGCTTGACTATTTTGGATCAGAGTTTTATGCACATTAATCACAATTACTACAAAAATATTCCTTGTTTTAATTAAGGAAAAGCATGGTGCCAACAAATTTCTAAATGCCCTCCCCCCTTACACACATAACAGGAGCTACATTTTACTAGAAAAAAATGTCTGATACTTTCATATATATTTTAATAAAATAACTATCGACAGAATTCTTAAGTAATAATTAGTAAAATATACAGTACTATATTTATTAATTAAAAAAAATTATTTTTCATTAATGATACAAGTGATCATTTATAATTTTTAATTACATAAATAATCCTGAGAAATTAAGACAAGATTATTACCGGATTTCTTTAGTTATATATTTCCTCCGTTTGTTTAAATATTCTAACGCAAAATATTTAGTTTTAAAATAATTCTGTTGAATATAATATATGCGGGGTTTGAACTCAGACTTTCACACGACCCACCACTCTCAGTGCCATCTCATATTGCTGACCCACCTGATCACACATGTTGAAAAGATAAATAATCACCAATATACGTATTTCATGCTAAACCAGCAATCATCAGTTGGTCTAGATTACTATCCTCACACATATATATAATCAGTACTCAGCTTTATATTAAGATAGCCAATCTTTATACTTTAATGGACAGGCTTCAAACTATTCCAATTCACAACTCTTCAGCCTTCCATTTCGTTGAAAATCTGATGATGTAACGTTCAAAGCCCTTATATCAGTTGAAAATTTAAAAAGATTTTTGAAATAACAAAACAGTTTTCTTTTAAAATAAGCTACCAAATTCATATGTTTGTGTGAATAAATAATTACATGAATGCATTTGTTACACAAAGAGGAATAATTAAAAAAAACATTAAGTTTTAACATGAATTTTTTCTACAGTCCAGGCTTTTTCATACCTGCACTCCTATATATAATATATAGGGGGTTTGAACTCAGACTTTAAACACGACCCTCAACTATCCATGCTATCTCATACTGCTGACACACTTGATCACACCCACATCGAAAAGATAAACAATCACCAATATGCGTGTTTCATGCTAAACCAGCACTCATCAGGCATCTCCACACATATATAAAAGTTTTAACATAATTTCTGAAGGTTAAATATTTTCAGTAGTTTTACATATTGGCAGATGTAAAACAACTTGTTATAAATATTATTGAGTTCAAATTTACCTGATTACATTATTTTTTTAAACAAAGGTTATGGAGTAATGATTTATATCCAATACTGTAGATTTTCTTAAAATTCCAATTTTCATTTTTGCTTAATTGTATTGCAAGCACGAATTTTCATGCTTTTCACTACAATTAATTGATCATCTGGCTTTAGTTAATGAAATTTCCGGATCTCTTTTCAGATGTAAGCAATAAATTGTTGACCAAAGCATAATGATTGGATATCTAGGCTTCCAGGAATGCTAGGTCGTTCAATCCACATCTTTTTGTTTTTCTAGCAGAGCATAGCTTTAGTATAACAATACATTCATAGTATATATAGGACAACTTAATCAAACACACATACTTATAAATTGTCTGAAGATTTATGATGATATTTTAGAAGTAATTCTATATTGGACTGTTTCCGTCATCTTATATTGAATGTTTTTAGAAAAATTCTAACTTTATTTAAACTTTCCAAATACATTCTGCTGTTAGTAATAGCACACATTATATATATATATATATAACATGTTTTGAATGTTATGCTCTCTTTTTTATGTATTGCTGGCCTGACCAGTGACAGTATTAGCATGGGAATTGAATCAAAAATCAACATAAAGCACTCTCATGAAGAATGGTTATTCATCAGTTGTCATTAAGAAAATCTTGAATAGACAACAAAAGAAAAAATTATTAGTATTATAGTTTATTCATATATACCCAGAATAGTAGATAAACTAAAGAAAATCTGCAATGGATTCAACATCAGCTTTCCAAAGCCATACCACACTACAAGGAATTCTAATATCTACCAAACCCAAATTTGAAATGCTGAAAAACAAAAATTGTATTTATGGAATACCATGTGAATGTGGGAAGTTGTATATTGGTGGACCAGTTGCCCCATTGAAATGTGATTTAAAAAGCACTAACTGATGATTAAAAAAGATAGATATATGTAAAGCAACAGACCATGTATGTACCAGTGAACTTATGTTCAGTTGAGAAAATATAAAACTATGAGATAGAGAAAAATGAATACAAAGAAGAAATTTCAAAGAAGCTGCTCATAATAAGAATGGCAAATACCTATAAGTCAACTTATTAGGATAATACTTTATGTCCATAACTCACAAATTAGATTTGCTCTTAAGAAAAAGTATAATAACTTGAAAACACTCATAGACAAATACATGAAATTTCTAATGACTGTTGCCTTTGATAGAAAAGCTCTGTTGGTTAGAGTGTTATCTTAAATTCAATACTCATGAATCTAAAGATCCTGGTTTGATTCTCATGTTAATACTGTCATTTCTCAGATCTGCAATACCTGAAGAAGAGAGAATAATACTACTTGAAACTTTGTATTATATCCTAACCTGTGTATTATTACTTGAATGAATTTGGAAAGTTTAAATAAAGTTCTAATTTTTCAGTACTTATTATAAGATGATAGATATTTAAAATACAGCCACTCTTCACATACCTGGAGCCTGATAGGGGATTTGAACTCAGACTGCCAAGCACCCTTCAACTATTCACACTATCTCATACCATTGATACCCATGACCACATACATGTAGAAAAAATAAACAATCACCAATATATGTATTTCGTGGTAAACCAGCACTCATCAGTTGGTCCGGATTGTCATCTCCCACACACATATATAATCAGTGTTCAGTATATATTAAGATAGCAAATCTTTATACTTTAATGAACAGGCTTCAATCCACTCCAACTTTCCATCATCAGATTTTCAATGGTATGGATGCCTGAAGAGTTGGAGGTTGGAGTGGATTGAAGCCTGTCCATTAAAGTACAAAGAGTTGCTATCTTAATATATACTGAGCATTGATTATGTATATATATGTGTGTGTGTGTGGGAGATGATAATCTGAATCATCTGATGAATGCTGGTTTAGCATAAAATACTTTATTGGTGATTGTTTATCTTTTCTACATGGATGTGGTTATGTGTATGAGTCGTACGAGATAGTGTGGATAGTTGACGGGTGCTTGAAAGTCTGGGTTCAAATTTCCTATATTTATAAGATGATAGAAATAATCCAAAGTATAATTACTATTACTTATAATTGTCTTAACTTTAGCAACTGGCTGTGAGATATTAGTGATGAACTCTTAACTAATTTTTTTTTTTCCATGTGTCATAGCATCGGCCGGGACGCGAACCCACAACCGTCTGCAACCAACTACTTGCTTGCATGGCGGCTGCGATACCTCTCGGCTAACAACGCAAGACAACTCTTAACTAATTTTCTAGCAATCTTGTCTTGGAAAACACACTTGTTTTTCTATAAATATTTTCCCATAATTGTAGGTTTTTTTTTCAAACCCCTTAATTAGTTTATTTTATTTGCCCTTTTTATCTTTTAAAATACAAAGCTGTTTACATATTCTTTTTTTAAAAAAAATTAAATTAAGAGTGTTTACTAAAAAAATATTTAAGAACTATTTTTAAAATAGTTTGTTTTCGAGTTAAAATTATTTAAGTACTTTATTTAAAAAAATAAAAAATTTCAAATTCAAAAATCTTAGAGAGTGTAATTGTGTCACGTGATTTTTTAAATCGTACCTTAATCAGAATTCTTTTACATTTTTTTTTTTAAACTATACATACATGTATTACTAAATTAACACTCCATCCCCTTTCCCAATAACATAGTTATAATAAATTGAGAAAGTAAACATCCACACGAATATTATTATATATATGTATGTGAATGTGTTAATTATTCACCCTTGTGATGAAAATTGATGGATAATAAAATATAAAAATATGACATTAAATAATAATAATTTTATACATTAACTGTGTACCTGCAGTATATCGGCCATTTTTTTGTGACATTTTGGGTTGAAACAACAGCTTTTTTAAAAAAATGTAAATTAGAAAATTTAAATAATGATATAGAAATTCTTACCAAGGCTAAATGAAGCCATTAAGCATTTTATTTTAAGTTCATACTGATTTCTGAATTCAGGTTTGATATCAGTTTTTTAATGTCAATGATTTCTGATGGAATACTTTATAGTTTATATTAATGTTGAACTAAATATTTTTCGGTTCATATCCTCCTTTTACAAATTCAGCATTTTTTCAATTTTTATCAAAGTTGTAAGCTTGTGTTTAAGATCTGTAGAAGTCCCTATCTTCACATTTTTAGGCGCATATTCTTGAGGTTCACAGTCTTAATAAAATATTATGTAATGTATATGTGCTTAATAAATTTATAATTACAACTTTAAATTATTGTAATAGATTTCTAACTATAAGATCTTTCCATTAACTCGTAAATCGAAAGATTTTGTGAGTACTAATGTATAATAGGAATTGTGGACTTAATCAGTGAAGTATTGAATAGCTTCATGCTCTCAGATCTAAATGCTTTAGATTTGCTTATTCATATAGAAAGTAGGTTGAAATAAAGAATGGTTCCAGTCTTTTTTTCCAAAGTCATAAGCTTGTGTTTAAGACCTGTAGAGGTCCCTATCTTCGCATTTTTAGGTACATACTCTTGAGGTTCACAGTCTTATTAAAATATTACTTAAGTAATGTATACGCACTTAATAAATTTATAATTGCAACTTTAAATATTTCTATAACAAATATAACTAAATCCACCTCTTTCTTTATATTGTTATAATATCTTATATAAATGCAATGTATCCACTTACTTTGAACACTTCTTAGCAAAAAAAAAAAACAATTTATTGTACAGATGTACACACAATCTTACATTTCAACTGTTCTTCAGTTTTTTCAGAGTCACTTCTATATGAATTTATTAACACTTAAAAAAAAATTCATATGAGAATGGCTCTGAAGAAGACTGCAAAACAATCGAAATGTAATATGTAATTCATATAGGAGTGGCTCTGAAGAAGACTGCAAGGCAGTTGGAATGTAAGATTGTGTGTAATTCATATAGAAGTTGCTTTGAAGAATACTGCAAAATAGTCAAAATGTAAGATTATGTGTAATTTATATAGTAGTGGCTCTGAAGAAGATTGCAGGATAGTTGGAATGTAAGATTGTGTATAATTCATATAGGAGTAGCTCTAAAGAAGACTGCAGGGCAGTTGGAATGTAAAATTGTGTGTATATCCTGTACATATAAATATAGGAGATTTGAACTCAGACTTTCATGTACCTGTCAACTATCCATACTATCTTATACCACTGATACACATGACCACACACATGTAGAGAAGATAAATAATCACCAATAGACATATTTCATGCTAAACCAGCATTCATCAGTTGGTCCAGATTATCTCCCACACACATAATCAATGCTCAGTTTATATTAAGATAGTAAATATTCATACTTGAATGGATAAGCTTCAATCTACTCCACCCTCCAACTCTTCAGCCACCCATACTACTAAAAATCTGATGATGAAAAGCCCAAATCCCCAGATGAATCCACCATGTAAGAGTGCCTGTATTTCAAATATTTATATCTCAGTATGATAATTTTTTTTTTTGCTAAGAAGTGTTCAAAGTTAAGTGGATAAATTTCATTTGTAAATACTTCTAATATGTGAAATTAAGAATCACAGATAATTTTAACATAAATTTCTTCTTTCCTTTTTTATTTCATCATTACAAATTTATTCTTATCAAATAATAAATCAAATTCGGTATATATTTTTCAAACCAATCACTCTAATTTTACTATATAAAGGAAGCAATATGAGGTTTTTAAGACTTGAAACATGACATCGTTAATTTTGCAAGTTGAGACCAATTCTAAATAAATTTTTAAAGCCTAGATGGAGAAATTCACAGTAACGTGCAAGAAGTGATTGAATGACTGTGAATCTTAGAGGGCATTGCAAGACATGAAAATAGAGGCTTTGGATACGAGCAAGAAAATTTTTATTGAATATATATCTATATATTAATTGCTAGTTATTGAAGCTATGCCTATTTAAAACTTAACATGGTCACTATTCTTTAGGCTTACACAATCTTCTTTTCACAGAGCCAAAGCACTCCATATAGTAGTGCCACTCAGTATAAAATGAGAGTAATCAATGGATGCAGGATGAATAGGCCTAGATAGGGATTTTATGTACAAATGTTCGATGAAGGCTTGCTCTCAAATCCAAGGCTTCTCACTGATGAAAGCTACAAACTAGTCCAGGGATATTGGATGAGTAGGCCCTAGATAGGGATTTTATGCACAAATCTTCCTGCATCCATTGATTATTCTGGTTCACACTGAGTGGCGCTACTGTATGGAGAGTTTTACCTCTGTGTCTATTTAAAACATATTATTATAAAGAGCAGGCAATGAATCTTTCAGCATGTTTAAAATGAAATTGATGACATATTCATGACGAAAATCTTGCACAAAATGTTTGGTCTACAGTTGAAATAATATTACTTCATATTTAATTGATTATTTGTTAACATTTTTTAATATCAATAAATATTTTAAGACTACATTTTATTTAATAAATAGTCTCTATATTTAATTCAGTAATAAATGAAAAAATCTCTCTCCTGTTCAAATTAAATGGTAGTTCTTTGCTGTATTTTTTTTAAAATTTTAATTAAAAGTTGCCAATTGTTGATGTAATGGAAGAGTAAAAAATTGTGAAGCTAACTTTTTTCAGTATTCCCAAAATTAAATTAGCATTAGTCAATAACCCAACTTCAAATTTTTGTGACTCATAATTTCAGGCATTAATTGGGTTCAACTGAAAAGCTTGCATTTGTTACTTATTCATTTGATATTGGTAAGCAGTGATATTTGGGTATTCTTATTTTCTTTTTAATCTCAGCAGAAAACGACATATGGAGATTCACTAAATTATAGTGTATTATTTTTATTTCCCCGTTTCAAAATACTATAAAATTTATATCCAGTTGTATCTTTGACAATGTTTTGTATTATAAAAATAAAATAATTCGTCAAGCGTTGTTAGCCGAGAGGTCAGTGCAGTCGCCTTGCAAGCAAGCAGTTGTTTGCAGACGGTTGTTGCAGGTTCGCCTCCCGGCTGATACTATGACATATGGGGGAAAAATTATATTGCTACTGTCATATAAATCACAAAAATTATCATTAACTACTGTTTTCCTGAAGGTTTGTGATGATGGTAATTTAGATGTGATAATATATTGAACTATTTCCATCATCTGTCATTAAATGTTGAATATCCAGAAAATGTTAAACTTTACTTAAACTTTTCCAAATACCAACATCTGTTAGTAATAACATACAAGTTAGTAGATAACACTTAGTAGATCACCCAATGTTTCAATTGATATTATTCTCTGCTCTTCTTCAGGTGTTGCTGGCCTGACCAATGACAGTGCTAGCGTAGAAGTCAAGCTACATCTTTAAATTCTTGAATATCAAATTTTAAGGCAACACTAACCACCTGAGCTAATTTGTCAAAGGTAACAATCAATAGAAATTCCATATACTTATCTATGATGGTTGGTTCAAATCCTCCTTATTCCTCCATTTTTTCTTTTAATATTTTTTTCTAAGAGCAAGGTTTTACGTATTGCCCACTGTGATGAATTATAAGAATATTTGCCATTGTCATATGAGCAACTTCATTGAATTTTCTTCTTTGTACCTTTTTTTTTAATATCCAATATTTTTGTATTTTCCCAATCAAACGTATTCATTAGTACACACATTGTCTGCTACTATAGACACATCTATTTTTTCTTTTCTAATCATTAGTGTGTGTTTTTTCAATTGCTTTTCAACAGGGCAACTTGTTTCTTCCACATTCATGTGCCATTTCCTAGATGCAGTTTTTGTTCTTCATTGTTATGGTTTTGGAAAGCTATTGTAATCTTATAATTTCTCTGCTATTCCTGATATTTATGGATACCCTACAATACCATAATTGTTTAGGTGTCTGTTTTTATTGTTATGGCTTTGGAAAGCTATTCTTCTAATCTTTAGATTTTTCTTTAGTTTGTCTGCTATTCCTGATATTTATGGATACACTACAATACCATAATTGTTTAGGTGTCTGTTTTTATTGTCCATTAAATGTTTTATTGATGAAGTTGATGGATAACTTTCTTCACATGTGTTTTTTTCGACATATATTTTTCAAATCACTGGTTTATCTATTCCATAGTGATAGTATAATTCCATAGTTTTGTTTCTGGTGTGATTGGATATATATGTAAAGTACTTTTGTGTTGATTTCATATAAACTGTTGATTTGACTTTGCCGCGAGGGAGTCTTATCACAAGAACATCTAAGAATGCCATTTTTGGTTCTTGTTCTGATTCCATTGTGAATTTAATTGAAGGGTATAGCCGTTGATGTACATCCAGAATGTATATATATATAAATTCTAGACATTTAATGATAGATGATAAAAATAGTCCAACATATTATCACATCATTAATTACTGACTTTTAAAACTGTGTTTTGTAAATAAGAAAATTGGGGACAATGTGAATAACGATTTTGTTTATTGTTTTGTTTTGTAGATTTCAAATGTTAAGATAGAGTTGTCATGGTAAAACTAGAAAATTATATAAAATTTATAAATAAATTTTAAAACTTTTTTCGTAGCTCTTTCAAAGAATTATTTTTTTAAAATTTCATTTCAAATTGTTTAAATACAAAAAAAAAAAAAAAACATGATTAAAATAGAACTTGAGAAAAATTTCAAAATATCATAACTTATCATTAAATTAGATATAAAGTTAGTGTGTATTTAAAAAAAAAAAGAAGAGATAAGCGTATCTAACTTATTGTTTAGAATATTTTCAAAAGAACATGTCCGCGGGGGGGGGGGGTAATGAAATTGTTGATTAAGTTTTTTTGATGTTTAATATCGGGGGGGGGGGAGGGTAATGAAATTGTTGATAAAAATTTTTTAATGTTTAATATTTTTGTCTTTTTGTGTAGTTGAATCAAAGAATTTCAAATGGTGTTGGTATATTAGATGTGATGTGTTGAACTATTTCCATCATCTATGAGTGAATGTTGAATGTATAGACAATTTTAAACTTTATTTTAACTTCTCAAATACAAATGTAATAACACACAAATAAACAACATAGGTCAGTATATTACACATTTTGAGTGGTTGGTATATATTCTCCACTCCCTTTGACAGAATAGTTCAGTTGTTTAGAGCTTTGCCTTAAAATTTGATATTTCAAGAATCTAAAGGGGTAAGTGGGACTCCTATGCTAATCTAGGCATTGGTTAGGCCCACGAGACTTGAAGAAGAGCGGAGAATAACACCACTCAATACATGTAATCTACTAACCTGTGTTACCAATTTGTGTGTTATTACTAACAGTTATTTATAAGTTTAAGCTACTTATATTTTTTAAATGCATATAAATTATTGAATTAGAACTTCGTTTATTATCTATTTACAAATTAAATCAGCTAGACTATATGGAAATAAACCTTCTTTTGAAAGTTAGAATATAGAAAAGTCCTAATTAAATTTTTTAAAAAAATTAATTAATAAAAGAGTTGCTAATTATACATTTTTATTTTATTCGTTTTAATCAGGATTGCGTTTGTATCTAAGCTAAGAAAATGATAGTTTTTTTTTCCTTGATGTTATTTTTTATGTGAATCAAATTTTCTAATTAGTCATAATGCAGAAATGAAAATATATTTTAACAAATAAAAATAAATACTAAACACATTATCGTCATCGTCAACCATTATCAATCCACTGCAGGATGAAGATCTCTCCAAGTTCAATCCATCTTCTCCGATTTTTAGCTTCTCTTTTCCACATCACCCCTGCACACATTCTTATTTCATCCATCCACCTCATATGTGGTCTCTTTCTGGGTCTTTTACAATCTCTTGGAATCCGGTTTAAGATTTCAATTGTCCATCTATTATCATCTCTTCTAGTAATATGTCCAGCCCAACTCTACTTGTCTTTTAATTTTTTCAAACATATATAACAAGTTATTTATCTATCACTGTGTTTTTAATTTGTAATAATCATTAGGAGTCACTCCTCTACACATGCCCTCTATAGATTTAAACACTTAAGGAATACTCTCCTTTCTAAACCCAAGATTAAAATAGAGTGAATGGAATTAAAAATAATTAATTGAAATCTTCACACTCTCATTTCTAAATGCTTAAGATTTGCCTATACGTATACGCTTAGAAAAAAAGTTAAGATGGATTTATCTTTTCAAAAGACATTATCTTGTATTTATAAAGGAAGAGTATTCTTTAAGTGTTTAAATCTATACAGCACATGTGTAGAAGGGTGATTGCTTAATGATTGTTACAAATTAAAAACACAATGCTAGATAAATAAATAATTCATTACATATATTTAATATTACATCTAATACTGATGTGCAGTAAATTGTAAAAAATTCACAAATGACATTTATTAGTGAATGAAATTAAAAGTGATTGAGATCTTCACACTCGCATTTCTAAATGCTTAAGATTTGCCTATACATATACACTTAGGTTAAAAAGTTAAGGTGGATTTGTCTTATCTTTTCAAAAGACTATCTTGTGCGTAGAGAGGTGATTTCCTAATGGATGTTACAAATAAATACTATAATATATCATAGTATGAACTGAAGACTGCATTGACTTGTGCATTTAATTTTTTGATGTTTACATGTTCCTGGAATTGCTATTAGTTGGGAAAATTCAATGGACTGTTTGAATCATTTCAATTTATATCCTTTTATGCATTTCTTTTAAAATGCTGAAAAGAATATTTCATTTATGTTACATAGAAATATTTTTTTTTACTTCCTTATAACTTTTTTTAGATAATGATCTTTTCTTTTTTTAAGAATTTACACCTACTTCATCAATTCTAAATTATTAATTTTCTGCCATTTTGTATCATTTTTATTAATAATAGGTTATTGGTTTTTTTATCATTTTAAAATATTTTATTAACGTAAAAGTTTTTAAAATTATTTGCAGTATTCTATATTTTAAAATTTTTTTGTTTGATTATTTTCTTTTAATTAAAAAATTCTCACTCTGTTTCACTGTTAATTTATTTCAAAATAATTGTGTGAGTATAAAACTGATACTCACAAAATTTTTACCAAGATAATTACAACTCATCTACAGAGAACATTGGATTTCCACCAACCAAGAGAACAAGCTGGATTTAAAAGTGGTTTTAGTACAATTGATCATATCCAGGTATTGAGAGAAGTTATAGAAAGAACAATTGAATATGAGTTGCCATTATGCTTCGGATTTGTAGATTATGAAAAGGCATTTGATTCTATAAACATTTCTTCAGTGATTGAAGCATTGGATCATTAAGGTATAGATCCAGGATATTGTCATATTTTAAAGAATATTTATAAAAATGCAACAGCAACAATTACATTACATAATGACACTAGGAAAGTCAACATTGAGAAGGGTGTAAGACAGGGTGACTCCATATCTCCAAAACTTTTTATAGCAGTGCTGCGAGAAGTATGTTTTGGATTAAAATGGGAAGCTAAAGGAGTGAGAGTAAATGGAGATTATTTAAGTCATTTAGATTTTGCAGATGATGTAGTTGTTTTTGCAAATAATGCTTTAGAGCTGCAGGAAATGTTGCAGGAATTATCAGATGAAAGTAGGATTAAAGATAAATGTTAAAAAGACTAAAGTAATGTAATGTTCAATGGATTTTCTCAAAATATGAAAATAAAGATTGATTATGATGAGTTAGAAGAAGTTAACAGCTACAAATACTCTAGTCAGATTATAAATACAGATGGGAAAAAATGGATAAAATTAATCATAGAATTACACTTGTTTGGAGTGCTTTTGATAGAAATAACTTGATACTAAAAGAAAAGATGCCTATGTGTTTGAAAAGAAAGGTTTTTAATAAATGTGTTTTACCAGTTCTTACTTATGGATCTGAGATTTGGGCACTTTTAATAGAAGAGCAATACAGAGACTTCAGACCACACAAAGAAGTATGGAGAGATGCATGTTAGGAGTAACAAGAAGAGATCAAAAATGCAATATATGGGTAAGAGAACAAACAGGTGTTACTGACCTCAATGAAAAAATTAAAACACTGTAAGTGGAGTTGGGCTGGACATATTGTTAGAAGAGATGATGATATATAGTCATTTGAAATCTTAAACTCCAAGAGATTGTAAAAGACCCAGAAAGAGACCACATGTGAGATGGATGGATGAAATAAGAAAGTGTGCAGGAATGATGTGGAGAAGAGAAGCTAAAGATTGGAGAAGATGAACTTGGAGAGACCTTCATCCTGCAGTGGATTGACAATGGTGGTTGATGATGATGAATTGTATGAGTAGTTACTTAAGAAATCATGCAATGTTTAAGCATTGATCCAGGAACCATTAGTTCTCAGATGTGTTATTCTCCCACTGAATTAAATTCACCAAACAAGTTACTTTAGTAATTAGTAATTTAAGATGGAATTCTGTTATTACTTAATTCATTTACCTGTTAAAGATTTTTCACTCATTTAGCCTATAATGTGGTATTTGTTAACCTAGTTTTGTTATAAAATGACCCAGAATTTACAAAATCTTGTTTCTGGTTATTATCCAGAGTATGAATATTATCTACCTTTTGAAATACATTGTATTACCTGAGGTTATATTAGAAATAGTTAATTGACTGAAAGCAAAAGATGCATTTAAAAATGGAAATATTTAAAGGAAAAGTGGCAGTGCCAATAAAATCAATTTTACAAGTTCTCTGATACAACAAGGCAAAACTCTCCATACAGTAGTGCCACCCTGTGCCAACCAGAGTAATCAATGGATGCTTCATTAAACCCCTTCCCATGTAATTTTTGTCTTAAAGTGTTAAAAGATCAATCATAATAAAATGGAAAGATCTGTTTTAATTCATAAAAATTTTGAAAAAGATTCAAAACCTAATAAAAAAGTTCCCTATATTAAAGAAAATGATCCATTTTTAAGGTTGTTTCAGATTTGAATGTAAAAGTACTATTATCAACTTGTGTATCAAAGTAAACAATCCATTTTTTATGTCTGCTTTTAAATTTGAAAATAAAAATGTCAACCACAAGAATAAAGATATTATTTATTCTTATTATTTTTTAGAAAAAAAAAACAACCTAATATGAAAGGTAGAGGAAATAAATATTAATTTAGTGGTATTTTTAAATTCATAATTATTCATTATACTTATTATAGTTTCAAGAAAAACTAACTTTTGTATTTACTAATTCCCTATTATTTACATTTTAAATTCAATATTTATACAATACAATATTCTCATACATTGCTTAAATGTAATATATGCCAATATATAAAATGAAATATAATTTTGGCTTCTGTTTATTATGAATTCATTCGTTATACTATTTTTCTAAGAATAATTAGTCATTATGATAAATTTGCACAAATAAATAATGAACCTAGCTTTTGAATAAAAAAATAAATACATCATTATTTGTCATTAAAACAGGCAAAACTCTCTATACGTATTGCTACTCAATGCAAACCAGAGTAATCAATGGATGCCAGAAGGCTTGTGCATAAAATCTCTATCTAGTGCCTACTCATCCAATATCCCAGACTAGTTTCTGGCTTGTGGCCTTCATCAGTGAAGAGCCTTGGATCTGAGAGCACTGCACCTAGATCTTGGGATCTAATGCAACCCTCCAGCACCCACCTTTTATCTCTACTTAACTACAAAACCATGAGTCTTAAATTGAAAACACCATATTTTTAATCCAAGTTCATTAGCTTTTGTGGTCATATAGGTCTGAACTCAGTTCAGTACCTATACATTTTGGTGTCTTTGGTTCTTTAATAACCAGAGCCACCACTATTCTATTAGGCAGACCTTCTGGCATTTATTGATTACTCTGGCTTGCACTGAGTGGCAATATGTATAGAGAGTTTTGCCTGTTTTAATAACAGTTATAAGCAAGCATAAGAAATGGTGATCATGTGATATTTATTGGTTACCATTATTTGTCAATATATACACATATAAATTACAAAGATTACAAATTTATTAAGAAAAATTATTTAGTATAGTAAGGTTCATATTATTGCCCATCAACAAGAGAAATATTCATACAGAAAACATAATAGCAGTTTTAAAATCGTATTCTAAAAGTTATAGTGGTATTCAATGCTCGTGGAATTCGATGTTCCATTGTTCACAGGCAAAGATATTAGATAAGGGGATAACACTAAATTGAGTTTTAAATAAACTATATGTCAATTATAAATATATAAAATATAAAGGGATGAAATATATGAAATAATTATTTATGTAATAAGTATATAAAGGGAACATTTTTGCTTGAGTGCAAAGGTTATAGGTGATTGTTGCAATATAATATGAAAATATTTTTTTAATAATACATTAGCTTAACAATTAAATTAGTTTACATTACCATATTTATATAATTTATATACTATTTGTTAATTATAGAGCATCAAGATTTGTAGAAAAACGATTTGTAGCTTCTTATAGCAGTAATGTTATAATTTCTAACTACAGGAGGTTTTTAACTATCTATTTTTCTCTCTCCCCTCTCTCTTTCCTCCTCTCTCTCCCCTCTCTCTTCCTCCCTCACTTCTTCCCCTCTCTCCCCCTTCCTCTCTTCTTCTCCCTCTCTCTCTTCTCTTTCCTCCTCTCATTTCCCTCTCTTCCTCCCTCCCTTCTCCCCTCTTTCCTCTCCTTCCCTCCCTTCTTTCCCCCTCTCTTTCCCTCCCTCCCTCCTCCTCTCTCTCACCTATTCTCTCATTCAGTCACAGTTTATATGATGGATTGTGTATGTTTGGAGCTAATTAAAACACTTATTAAAGTATATTTAGTTAAAATAGGTTTAGTTATAGATCAAATTGCATTTTAAAGTAAAATTATGTCACAGTTACAATTCTTTTCCTATGGGATCAGTGTTTCCCATTATTTTGCACACCTGGTCCATGCATAAATCGGTACTACATTTTCAGGTATTTTATATGATGCACTTACATTCAGTGAATGTAACAATAGTTCTACAAGTCTCTTAAATCTAATCATGATATTTCTAATTGGTGGAGTAATAACAAAGTGTTATTAAAACATGCAAAACTCTCCATACAGTAGTGTTACTCAGGGCAAGCCAGAGTAATCAATGGATGCCAGAAGGCCTGTGCATAAAATCCCTATCTAGTACCTACTTATCCAATATCCCCAGACTAGTTTCTAGATTGTGGCCTTTGTCAGTGAGGAGCCTTGGATCTGAGAGCACTGCACCTAGATCTTAGGATCTGATGCAACCTTCCAGCAACCACCTTTCATCTCTACTTAACTACAAAACTATAAGTTTAAAATTGAAACAATAATATTTTCAATCCAAGCTCATTAGCTTATATAATCATATAGGTCTGAACTCAGTTCAGTACCCATACATTTTAGTGTTTTGGGTTCTTTAATAATCATAGCCACCACTATCCTATTAGGCAAAAGTGTTATTATTATTTAATGTTTACAGTTACTGCTGCATATCAAAGTTTGTTGGAAAAAATAATAATAATACTTAACGTCTTTATTTTAAATACTGTAATGTAATTAAAAAGTTTGCTAATTTAAAGGCAAAAAACAATTGCAGTAAATATTATTAAAAGTATCTACATAATTATAATATGAATTAAAAAAATATTTTTTTATCCCTATTCATATTTTTGTTATTAAAGCATATATACAGAGAAAGGTTGTTATATATATAGTATGTAGTATCTCTGTTTTTTCATTTTCTATTCAGTGCTTCTGGATCTAAGTTTTCGAAAAGCTGTTTGCATAAAGGCATCCTATGTATCAGTGCTAGTATTGTCGTTATTGGTTTTAGAATACCTTATTGAAAGAGAAAGGCTAAAAGCGCTGATTTGAAAATTTATACTATTGTGCAGTGTATTTGTCTGTGAATAAAAGAGTTCAACAATTACTTGCAGTCTATTTAGTTTTTTGTTGATGTTATTAACCTACGGACCATTATTCTTGTGTGCTTGGAATGGGATGACAAGAAAAGTTAAGGAGACATAATACATAGCCAATCATAAGAACATAATTAATAAGAAAGAAAATAGATTACAGTTATCAAGCAAATGGAATATGTACATTTTTAATTTGAATAAAGTACCTACATAATCATCCTATTGTTTAAATAGTGCAGCAGACATAGGGTATCTGCAAAGACTGTGATTATGGTTGACTTCACTGGAAGTGCACTTAACTTTGTTTAGGTTGCAAAAAAAAAAAAAACTATTTCCTGGCACAGATGTGAAAAAAATTTTGCAATCAAATTATAAATATATATTTATAAATTATAAATAGCTATTTGAGTTAGATAGCTGGATTTTAAGATATATAGATGTCTGAAAATTTCAAATTTTCTACTTAATAGTTAAGTATTAGATAAATGCTGGGCTTGAGTTGGTATTTTACATCTAGTGTCTGAATTCCCTAGTGCCTCACTGATGAAAGCCATTAGCTTGAAACCGATTTGGGGATAGGGATAATTCTAGATAGAGATTTTAAATGCTTTCTCTTGTTGCATTTGTTGGAAAAGCTTCATGCTTCCAAATCAAGATGCTCAGATTCGCCTATATAAGTGGACATTCAGGTTAAAGACAAGATGGACCATTCTTGTCTTTATAAAAATCGCTATCTTGTGTCGTGGTTTGGAAGATTCCTCTATTGGCTAAATATGCTTGATTATTGCGAATTTTAAAGTGCATTGAATTCAGGTTAGTGCCTGTTTAGACTATTTACATAAGCTTTCTGTGCACTATATAAATTAATTACTACATGCTCATTGTATTAAATATATACTTTATTTAAAATTTTTATTTATTCCAAATAACTTCACTTTTTTTACATTTTGATATACTTTATATTGAAAGCAATCAATTACTTGTTTTTCAGTATGTCACTTAAGACATACATATATGAATATAAAATCTGAGTACATATACGTAATGTAGATAGTACCATACACATACACACACAATCAATAACCACATACCAAAGAACAGGAAAACCCATAAACAATCAAAACAATCTCATGGAAAATTCAGTCTAGCATCTGGAATCCAGCAAATAATGAAACAGAACAGTAAATCCCTAATTATTATCAAGTTTTTCCTTTTTGTAGTATTAATTTGGTATCTATCCCTTCATTTAAATATTAAATGTCCATGTATTGAATTATTGAAACTAGTAACGTTATTTTTTTAATAATAACTTTATTAAGAGGAGATTCTTCCATCTTCCTGTTGCACATATGAGGTTTAAATTCAGCTGAAACTTTGGTTTTTTATAGCTTTTTTATTATTATTTTGCAATGAATGTTACATTATATTTGTAAACATAATATACAATCAATTATATATTTTTTATCAGTTCTTTTTATTTATAAACAGAGCAAAACTCTCCATACAGTATTGCCACCTGTGCTAAACAGAGTAATCAATGGATGCCAGATAGGAAATGTGATCATGTGATTCTTTTTATTTATCTTATTCTTTTATTGACTGTCTAAAATATTCTTCAGCACATTCCTTTAACCACTAAAATAGAAATGATTACCTGAAGAAAACTAATAGATACTCAAAATATAGACAAAGGTAAATAAATAAATAAAAAGATTGGCAAAAAGATATAAAATTATTTGTAAATTATGTTTCTAAAGTCATATGTAGATGAATATTAAGTAAATTTCTGAGCCCACATTATTATCTAGTTCCTGCAGGATGAAAGTATCTCCATGTTCAATTCATCTTCTCTGATCTCTAGCCTCTCATCTCCACACTACTCCTGTACACTTTCTTATTTTATCCATCCATCTCACATGTGGTCTCTTTCTGGGTCTTTTACAATCTCTTAGACTCCCATTTAAGATTTCAATTGTCCATCTATTATAATCTCTTCTAGCAATGTATCCAGCCCAACTCCACTTCACTGTTGTAATTCTTTCAATGATGTTCTCTTACCAATGTATTGCATTCTTATTACTCCTAACACGCATCTCTCCATACTTTTTTGAATGATCTGAAGTCTCTGTATTGCCCTTCTATTAAGTGTCCAAGTCTCAGATCCATAAGTAAGAACTGATAAAACACATTTATTATAAACTTTTCTTTACAAACACATAGGCATATTTCCTTTCAATATTAAATTATTTCTATCAAAAGCATTCCTTCTGTGACTGATTGTATCCATTATGTTTCTATCTATAGTAATAAACTGACAAAGGTATTTGTAATTGTTAACTTATTCTAACTCATCATAGTCAATCTTTATTTTCATCTTTTAAGAAAATCCATTGAACATTGCTTTAGTCTTTTAAACATTCACCTTTACTCCTACTTTCGTACTTTCATCTGATAACTCTTGAAACATTTCCTGAAGCTCCGAAGCATTATTTGCAAAAACAACTACATCATCTGCAAAAATCTAAATGACTTAAATAATCTCCGTTTACTTTCACTCCTTTAGCTTTCCAGTTTAATTCACAGAATACTTCTTGCAGCACTACTGTAAAAAGTTTTGGAGATATATAGTCTCATTGTCTCCCAGTATTATTATTTAATCTAATTGTTGCTGTTGCATTTTTATAAATATTCTTCAGAATATAACAATATCCTGAGTCTATACTTTGATGATCCAATGCTTTAATCATTGAAGAAATGCTTATAGAATCAAACGCCTTTTCATAATTTACAAATTCAAAGCATAATGGAACTCATATTAATTGGTCCCTTCTATAACTTCTCTCAATATTTGGATATGATCTATTATACTAAAACACTTTTAAATCCATCTTGTTCTTTTAATTGGTTGATATCCAAAGTTCTCTATAGACGAGTTATAATTATCTTGGTAAACTTTTTGTATAAAACTAATAAAAGACTGATAGAATTATCTAGTTATTGTTTGATAAATAGGTATCTAATTTTTCTTAGATAATGAATAAAGCAAAGAAGGACAAATTTGAACCATTATCAACCATAACTATTTCGTATCTAATGTGTTTTTCATGAGATATATGATCTTGTAGCATCAGCGGTATCTTTCATTTATGTTATGAACTGAAAGTGTAAAGGTGTTGAAAAACATAAAAAAATAGATTTAATGTTTAGCTGCAGGTATACTTTATATCCCTGGAGTTTAGATGTAATTATAGGGGGTTTGAACCCAGACTTTCAAGCTCATTTCAGTTATCCAATGTATATTATGCATCCAATACACATGAACACATACAAATGGATTTCATGCTGAACCCGCACTCATCAGTTGGTCCAGATCATTTTTCCCACACATAGATAATCAGTGCTGGTTTATATTAAGATAGAAAATCTTCGATCATCAAATTTTCATGTGCATGGAAGGCTAAAGAGTTGGTTGGTGGGATAGATTGAAACCTGTCCATTGAAATTTTGATGATTTGCTATCTTAATTAATATAAACCAAGCGCTGATTATATATATGGGAGATAGATTAACCAATGAATGCTGGTTCAGCATGAAATACATATATTGGAAATCACCTACTTTTTTCACATGTGTGGTCATGTGTGTTAGTTGTATGAGATAGATTGGATAGCTGAAGGGAGATCGAAAGTCTGGGTAACAAACTTAAAATTAATATATTTTCATAACAGACAATGATTGAAAAATTTACATAAAAATATATTTGAAAATTAACATAAAACAAATCTCCTTGGTGTGGAAAGATTTATTTTCTAAATAAACTATACCATTTTCATGCTGTCAAATATATTATTTGTAAAACAATCATTGTGTGTTTGCAAAATATATTATTTTCAGGTTTGTTTTCTAAAAAATTACACTATTTTCATATTTCAAAACAGGCAAAACTTTCCATACAGTAGTGCCACTCAGTGCAAGCCAGAGTAATCAATGGATTCCAGAAGGCTTGTGCATAAAATCCCTATCTAGGGTGTACTCATCCAATATCCCCAGACTAGTTTCTAGTTTGTGGATTTTGTCAGTGAGGAGCCTTGGATCTGAGAGCACTGCACCTAGATCTTATGATATTGGATGAGTAGGCACTAGATAGGCATTTTATGCACAAGCCTTCTGACATTCATTGATTACTCTGGCTTGCACTGAGTGGCACTACTGTATGGAAAATTTTGCCTGTTTTAATAAGTTATGAGCAAGCATAAGAAATGGTGACCATGTGATGTTTAGTGGTTTATTTTCATGTTTTCAAACATATTGTGTGTTTTTTTTATTTTTGTGTAGAAAAAATAAATGACATTTATTGATTAGCTTATTTTAGTATAGTTTGATAGGTGTAGGGTAGCTTCACCAACAGGTGAAGCATACATGCAAATGGCATCAAATTTACTTTATCTGTACTATATTCTTTAAGAGGCACATATTCACAATTATTTATTTTCAATAAATGTATATAGAAATTATTATATATTTTATTATTTTTGCTGATGATATCTGGTTGGCTGTGTTTGAAGTGCAAGGCAGCACACATCTATAAAAAGTTTTCAACAAATTTGCAAACATAAATATATATATACTAATGCTTCCAATATACATTTCAATCTGTCAGATTTTATCTGGACCAATGTCTGCAACCATATGTTTGAAATATAAGAATGAGGAATTAACTATAAATAAGATAGTAACACATAAATAGAAAGAGACAAAACTATTAAAAAAAGAATTTTTAGGCTCTTATACTAAAAATCCATAAGTAAAAACTTAATAGAAAAGCAAAACAAAGACTTCAGACCACTCCAAGAAGTATGGAGAAGTGCATGTTGGGAATAAGAAGAAGGGATCGAAAAAGTGATATATGTGTAAGAGAACAAACAGGTGTTACTGAGCTCATTGAAAAAATTAAAAGACAGGTGCAGTTGGGCTGGACATATTGCCAGAAGGATGATAATAGATGGACAACTGAAATCTTAAACTGGATTCCAAGAGATTGTAAAAGACTCAGAAAGAGACCGCAATGTGAGGTGGATGGATGAAATAAGAAAATGTACAAGAGTGATGTGGAGAGAGAAACTAAAGATCAGAGTAGATGAATTGAACAGACATTCATCCTACAATGGATTGATAATGGTTGATGATACTAAGAGTATTATATGTTTCAGAAGATTAGTAGATTGACGAATTCAAAAGATAAAGATTTCTGAATTGAAGCTCAACCTGTTGCTTCTGGTTCTTAAAACTTCACATGACCTTCTGAGAAATTAACTGTTCAAATATTTTTTTTTAAATAGATATATCTGAAATTTGTTAAAATCTAGATTATAAGAATTGTAAAGTTTTAAATTAAAATGAATGATCAGTAATGATTATTTAATATTTATTTTTTGGTATAATGAGAATTGCAAATATGGCACAAAGAAATTTGTTTGATATATATGCCGTAAAAAAAAATTCAATGATTTATTCTTGGGTATTCATAAGTTCAAAACCGTAAGTGATAAAACTGGGCCACAATTCGTAGATTCTGAGTTTTTTTGCATAGGTATGTGTGCATATTTTAGCAATATAAGAAGAAGTAAAAACTCTCTATATGTGTTCCCACTCAGTGCAACTGAGTGGCAATACATATAGAGAGTTTTGCCTGTTTTAATAACAGTTACGAGCAAGCATAAGAAATGGTGATCACGTGATGTTTATTGTCTTATATCAAGAAGTACTTGATATATAATCTTTCTTATTGTATTGCCAAATATATATCATATAATACTAAATCATCCATGCACTTTAAATTTAGCAGTTGAAGTTAGGAGATATAAAAGTTCTGAAGAAGTTTGCTGGGCAATCGAAACTGTAAACTGTAAAAGAGGGTGGTAAATAAATCATTGTGTAACAGTAGTAAAGTGCATGGATCTTTTAGTATTATATGGTAAGTGTTGATATCTTTGTATAATTTTTCTTTTTTTAAATACTGTGCACATTTACTTCCAAATTTAATTAACTGACTTAGTCTACTAATGCACCAAAACATGTAGGGTTATATGGGTGTGTACATAGGCATATGTGCATATTTGTTCAATATATGAAATAGTATTAAATCTTGAGCTTTTGATATATAAGATCCTTTTTTAAAAAAATATTTTTACGTACTTCAAATTAAAATTTAATTAATTGTCTTAGTTGACAATAGCTTCCCCTTTTGTTTTAAATTCTGAGCATGCTCAGTAATTTTCAAGTTTATAATCTCATACTATCAATGCGACTTTATATGTATAATCAACCTATTTTTGTAAATAATAATTTACAGTTCTCTCTTCCTCGTTTATTAGGTTTTTTTTTCATTGATAAATTCCAGTTTTCCAAATTTGCATTTGTATAATTTTTACAAAAACAACCCTACTTACCGTATATCAATTAACTAAACAAATTAATTGAAAATATGATCATTAATGATATCAATTATTGCAATTTATGCATATTTTTTGAATCCTACTTTGAATTATATTTTTTATTCGTATATGTAATAATTGAAGACTTCTTTACAAATTTAACTTTTATTATCTTAAATTCAACAATTCGTTATCTTTTGAAATGCCACAAGCATACTAAAACAATGATCTCTTCTTATTTTTAATAATTATGTTTTGCCCTTGCTCAAACAAATTAATATAATGTAGAACTGTTTTTGTCTAAAACTTAAAATTAGATGCAATTATTTAATACTTTCAATAAATTAGAAAGCAGGTATGAACCGCAGTTATGCCCTTAGATATTGGAATAAAAAAAAATGCAAAATAAAAAGTTAAGTCAAAATAAAATACATTAATATCAAAAAAGCGACGTTATATATATAACGTTTTTTTTTTTTTAAAAAAAAACATGTTTATACGCAATAAAAAGATGACATATAATAATATTGCAAATTTACATTAGATTTTAAAACGGCTTTGATGTATAGTGGTTAACATACTTGTCTACCACGGCCATCACCTAAGATTCAAGACCAGGTTGAGTGAGTTTTGAAAAAAATTTTCATGCCCTAAAAAGGCTCGGGGTTTTCCTTTCAGGTAGCCAAGCTAGCTGGAGAGTAATTGTTCTAGATTAGTCTAGTTGGTTAGATAAGTGTTGGTGCAATGACTGCCGTATTTGTATTAAATTATAACAATATAAAGGCCCTAAAAAGGCTCGGGATTTTCCCTCCAGATAGCCAAGCTAGCTGGAGAGTAATTGTTCTAGATTAGTCTAATTGGTAAGATAACTGTTGGTGCAATGACTGCCATATTTGTATTTAATTATATATAAATTAGTTTGCTAATACGAACAGCAATATTAAATGTGAGAATACTCTCGTTCCAGCCACAAGATAAAGATTTTGAGAAAATAAAGAGTGACCGTCTTATTTTAAAACCTAAATGTACTTATATAGTTCAGTCTTAAGGATCTTGAAATGAGAGCATTAGTATATTAAATCATTCACTTTACAATCCATTTCTTTTGATAATCTTATTAACACTTACAAAATATAATTTACTTTGTGCTAATATTAGATGTTAAACTATATAATGTACTCATGCTCTTATTTCAAGACACTTAAGATGGGGTTTTATAAGTGCATGTAAGTTTGAAAATAAGACAGTCATTCTTATTTTCTCAAAGTCTTTACTTTATGTCTGGAATGAGAGTATCTTCACATTTAACATCACTGATTTAATATTATGTACTTTTAAAAAAATTAAAGTGGCTCTGAAGAAGACTGCAGGACAGTCGAAATATAAGACTATATGTATATATGTACAATAAAAGGCTTTTGCTAAAAAGTGTTCAAAGTAGAGTGGATAAATGGCATTTATGTATGGTGTTAGTGATGAAAGTTTATTGCCTTCTAAATAGAATTACAATCTGACATTGTGCTAGTAAAATTCATTGATTATTACATAGAATATAATCTCATAAAATACCATTAAATCAAAGAATAGATATGCACTTACACATGTCTATATATAAACAATGAGATAAGTATATTTCTCTTTCACATTACTTTAGCATGTTTTCATTGTGATTTTATAATCTTTATTTCAGTCTATTAATCCTTCTAATCATGTCAGTGATATTTATTTATTTTGTCAGCCATACATTTCACTTTGCAGCCTGAAGATTCTATGTTACTCATCTATTAAGTGTCCATGTTTCAGATCCATAATTAAATATTATTGAAAATTTTTATATATGTAAGCATATTTCTTTTTAATATGAAATTATTTCTATCAAAAGCAGTAAAGGGAAAAAGTATTTTAGGTAATTACATTTTGAATTACAAGCATCAAATTATCTCAACCTACATCTTTGACACCATCTACTTTAGATAAATATAGTAATGACTTTTATTAATCATTTACTAAACTAGAGATTATCTCTAGCTCAGATATACACTTCAAAACTCTATTAAATAGTTTATAACTTTCAACTGATGAGTGCTGGTTCAGCATGAAATGCATCTTGGGGGTCATTTGCCTTTAATTGTATTTTTATTTATATGAATTTAAAAGAATATGTGGTAATATTGATGTTATTTAATATATTTATAATTATTTTACCCAAAAAGTTGTAACAAAGAAATTTCCAGAAAATATCTTTGTAGACATGACTTCATTTTTTACATAAACATCATTTCCTTTCCTTGATTACTTATATATTTTTTATATAAAGATTATATAAAATTGTTTTTGAAAGAACTTAGTTACTCTCTTAATCTGTATCGGAGATGAATTAGTGTGTTATAGCTAGCTTAATTAATAATCATCACATGATTACCATCTCTTATACTAGCACACAATTGTTAATAAACAAAGCAAACTCTCCATACAGTAGTGCCACCTATGCCAACCAGAGTAATCAATGGATGCCAGAAGGCTTGTGCATAAAATCCCTATCTAATGCCTACTCATCCAATATCCCCAGACTAATTTCTGGCTTGTGGCCTTCGCCAGTGAGAAGCTTTGGATCTGAGAGCACTGCATCTAGATCTTTGGAGGGTTGAATTTGATGCTAAGATCTAGGTGCAGTACTCTCAGATCCAAAGCTCCTCACTGACAAAGGCCACAAACCAGAAACTAGTCTGGGGATATTGGATGAGTAGGCATTAGATAGGTATTTTATGCACAAGCCTTCTGGCATCTATTGATTACTCTGGTTGGCACAGGGTGGCATTACTATATGGAGAGTTTTGCCTTGTTTACTTAATAACATGAAATGAATTTTGTAACTTTACACTCTTCCTTTCTGCTTCTTATAATATTAAAATAGAATTCATGAGTAGGAAAACCCATGCAAATGATTATGAGTATTAGTAGAGGAATTAAACATTTAATGATTTTGATCTGAATAAGGTATCAAAATGAATGCTTTAATTAAGTGGTTCTCAGCCTGTGGGTGGTGACCCCTTTGAGGATCGAACAACCCTTTCACAGGGGTCACCTAAGACCATTGGAAAACACATTTTTGATTTATAAAAGTAGCAAAATTAAAGGTTGAGGGTTACCACAACATAAGGAACTGTATTAAAGGGTCATAGCATTTGGAAGGTTCAGAGACACTGATCTGTTATTTTTTCTTCATTTTTTTGGCCCATGTCTTCAGAAATCAATCTTTTTTTCAATATCATATGTTTTAGATGTTGTTGCTATGCGCACAACATATGAATAATGAATATAACTGAAAAATTTTGAAAACTATACAGACCTCGAATGATATTTCTATAGTGTGATTTTTACTACACCACTTTCACAAAATATGTATCTTGGGGATCCTACATCCTTTTCACATCTTTGGTCAATTATATCTTTCCATATGGTGTTAAAAGCTGATAGAAATCAACCCCTACCTTGTGTGATAGTGATGCAGTGAAAATTACACTCCAGATATTTCTGGTCTAATGAAAGATTAATAAAAATTAGTAATATACTTCCAGTGAATGGTTTGTGCCGGAGTTGCGAGGGCAGTAAATTTGACACCTCAATTAAACTGTAGTAATTCTCTATATATATAACCTGAACTATGATTAAGATATGTGTAAGAGATTGTAATCTGGGCCAACTGATGAGTGCTGGTTCAGCATGAAATACACATCTTGGAGATCATACATCCTTTTCACATGTTGTTCTCTGGTCATAGTTTTATGATTACACCAGTCCCTACTTTGTGAGGGAATGGTCTAGTGAAAATTGCCTTACAGAAATATTGTCATGTATTGGAAAATATTGTACTGGTTGAAAAATGTATGTTTATCCAACAAGACCTAGAACAAGGGTAAAGTACCTTGAACCCAACCATGTATCAGATACACAGGTCAGGTACATTGTGGATTCTGCCCTGTTTACCCATTATTCCACATCTAAAACATAATTAACAATATTTCCCAAAAATCATATCATACATTCTTAGTTTTACCATCCTGGAGCCAAACCTCAGAGCATAAGATTCAGGATGATGATGATGGTTCACTGAGATCTTGAGTGCCCCCCTCTTGTTTAACTTAACTTATAAATAACAAAAAAATGAAAATAATTAAATGATTCGAACACTGGGAGTTTTTATAGATAGATATATATTTTAGACTATTAAAAATATTAAGTTACAATTACTCAAGCCCACAGCTCAGTTGTATATATTTATTTATTATCATGATATACAATTTTAAACAAGATCGCGTCATAATGTGACTACATATATATAAACAGCGATCATTTTCTTAGCTTATTACATTATTTACAAAAAAATAAATGACAATGGAATTTTCAAATTAAAGTTTTCATCCACATTTATCACAAAATGGGTTTTCAGTATTTGCTGATTAGATACCCATGCCACTTGATGGTGTGATTTATGTGCTAAAACACATAAAAAACACCGTTGATAATACGCGGCTGACCGTCTTTTCACGGACATGTGTTACATGTAATACAACAGTTTTGTTGTACTACACATTGCAGGCCATGTTATCATCATTGCAGTAAATTATTTCTGGGAATTCGCACACTTTATTTACACTTGTTTATGGTGTTGTATGAGGTGTGTGTCTTTCAATTATATAAAAATTGTTAATTTTAAAAATATTTTTTACATTTTTTTATTGAAATCATACAATTTGACTAGCCAATAATTATTGGAAGGTTTACACACTTCTGTAGTCAAGTTTTAAGGTGAAAAACCTTGTCAAAGGGTATGTGTGAACATACTTTGAAGTAGGTAATGCGTCAAATAACGTATTCTCGATAACCTCAACGAGACCAACAAGATGGCTCAGGAAAACCCAGACATTGTACGATTCTTTCATTTACCAACAACGGAAGCTTACTTGGTTTGATGGGTCCAGACTACCATTTGTTCAAGATATACATCTGATATATTACTGGAGCCGCGAACAGCTGGTTTTTTAATTTGTTGATTTTTATAGCAATAAGAGAAAGTGTAATGAGATTTAAATTTGTTGATATTTTTTTTTTTAAAAAAGTGGAAACAAAAAAAAAATAGCCTAATAAGTTTTAAATTTGTTGCTGTTATTTAAAAAAATATGGAACCAAAAAAAAAGTGTATTAAGTTTTAAAGTTGTTGATGTTGTTTTAAGAATAAAAAAAAAAGTTGTACAAAAATTAAAAGCATAATAAGTTTTAAATTTGTTTATGTTATTTTTAAAAAAAAAAGTGACCCCCCCCCCCAAAGAAAAACGAATAAGTTTTACATTTATTGATTTTTTAAAAAAAATAATCCAAAAAAAAAAACATTTTTTGATGGTAATAAAAAAAGAGTATTAATTTTGAGATTAATTGATTTTTTATTAAAAGAAAAAGAAACCAAAAAAAAAACAAAAAACAACCGTAAGAAGTTGAAAATTTGCTGATGTTAATAAAAAAAGACCTTTAAGAAATACAAATTCTGTGTTTTATTTTTTTATATAAGAAAAAAGAAAGAAAAACCCAAAAAAAGTATGGCCCGGGAATGATCGTCTTTTATAGTTTTTGGGTAGCAACAATGCCATCAAGCAGCATGGGTGTCTAATCAACTATTACCAGATAGATTTATTATCCTTTCATTATTGGGTCATCCTTTTTAATATGCTAAACTGCAAGAGATATCTCTAATAGAGATGCCAAAATAAATTGTGTTAAGAAAGTGATATACAGAAAATTGTGACAGTTGAGGATCATAAGTTTTTACTTACTATAGCATCTTATTGTCCAGTTATCTCAAATTGCCTTTAATCAGAGAATATTTTTACATGGAGAATAAAGGGCTTGGGGAATTGAATAAAAAAAATATTTGAAGTCTCCTTAATGTAGATCAAAGTGGTGATACAGGGAAGATGTAGTCATATTGCTTAATTGGATCTAGAAAATGCACTTGAAATTAATTTTGAGATCAGTATAATCCAAATTTTCATAGAATTAAAGTTAATAGTAATCATGAGGTAGCATAGCCTATAAAACTGCAGTATGTAGTTTTGAATATATATTGAAGATAATGCATGTATGCAGTCAATGAATATTAATGTTTTACTATATTATAAATCTCAACTCAGATTTTCAAGCACCCTTCAGCTATCCACACTATCTCATACACCTGATACACATGACCACACAATGTAGTAAATATAAATAATCACCAATATATATATATTTCATGCTAAAACTTCACTGAGCACTGATTATATATATATGTGTGGGAGATGATAATCTGGACCAACTGATGAGTGCTGGTTTAGCATGAAATATGTATATTGGTGATTATTTATCTTTACTACATGTGTGTGGTCATGTGTATCAGTTGTATGAGATAGTGTGGATAGCTGAAGGGTGCTTGAAAAATCTGAATTCAAATCCCTACACTTAGAATTAAACTCCCAAGTTTGTGAAGAGTGCCTGGTTTTCAAATATTTACACATCAAGCTTGTATCCTGCCCATCCCTCTTTTATGTATTTAAATGGATAAGGTTCTATAAATGAGGGGTCAGAGTGACTTGAGGTCAACATGGGTATGGCAATATTGGGATTCACTTAGGATTTGGGTTTTCATCATCTGATTTTCAATTATATGCATGGCTGAAAAGTTGGAGGTTGGAGTAGATTGAAGCCTGTCCATTAAAGTATGAATATTTGCTATCTTAATATAAACCGAGCACTGATTATATGTATGTGGGAGATGATAATTTGGACCAACTGATGAGTGCTGGTTTAGCATGAAATACATATATTGGTGATTATTTATCTTTACTACATATGTGTGGCCATGTGTATCAGTTGTATGAGATAATGTGGATAGCTGAAGGGTGCTTGAAAATCTGAGTTCAAATCTCTATATTTACAATTAAGCTCCCAGGTTTGTGAAGAGTGCCTGATATTTTATACATCTATTTATTTAAAAGCATAAAGATTTCAATATGTAAGTTCAAGTTTTAAAGTAAAAAATAATAGTAATAAAAACAAATTATGAAATTTTAAAAAAATATAATATTTAGTTAATCTCTGTGCATTAATTTAAAAAAAGAAAAAAAAAGTTGTAAATGGTCTATTTATTTATATAGCACTGACTATTTATAAATAGAGAAGGGAGTAAACCTCCGGTCATGCACTTTTCATGAATTTCCATGCACTCACCATGAACATTAGTTTAAAAAGCGAAGTGTACCATTTATACATAGAGATTATTCTTATTTAAACCAGCCATTGCTCACCGTGCTGAAATCAGGGATTTAACCTATCATGTGCATGTTGTTTTCCACTCATCTTCCCTCCCCGATAATTAATATTAAAAGCATTTTCACACTTTCTTTATCGAAATGAAGAATGTAATTTTTTTTTATTAATTTCCAAATAACTGATCATGGAGTTGGTAATGTGTTTCAAGATTCTCATATACACAAATTACCAAAAATTTCTATGACATATCATAAATTGTAAAGATTTTGCAGGCATCATTCGTTCAAGCATAATAAATGTAATTTAAAGTGATTGCTTAACATCTTCATGCTCTCATTTCCATATGCTTAAGATTTGCCCATACATAAATGTTTGGGTCGAAAGGATGGGTGAATTCATTCCATCTTTTCTAAAAAACTATATCTCGTGTCTGGAAAAGTGAGGGTATTCATTTATAATTTATCTTTAAAGCACATGTGCATTGGCTTAATCGCTAATATTACTATTCCAGTATAAAAACATAGCACTATATAAAATAATATCTCATTGTATGTTTTTTGTTGTTGCTGTACAGGTTACACAATCTGGTATAAGATGATATTAAAATGTTTGTTTTCTAATGTATTTATATCCAGCAGCTGAACGTTTATCTTATCTGGATAGATTTAACAAACATTTAAATTATTTGCACTATATTTTTCACTTAAATGTAATCGTTACTTTCGGCTGATCGATTATTTTTTATTGTAAATTCTAATGTCAGTCTCAGATAAGGGTATAGTATTTTCCAATATCAGGTGATATCTACATTTCATTTACTTGTGATCATTTCTGCCTTTACATTTGAGCAAGTTTAGAAGTAATTAAGTGATTGCAAAAAAATGTCCTACATAGTTTGGAACAGTGACAGAGTGGCAGTCTGAAGTTCAAGGTCCACGGATACTCTTCAATTCTAGTGCTTCTTATGAATTCTTGAGCAGTGAACCATTTGATTACTTTTAAAAATGTATTGAAATAATTGGGCTGAGCCTATTGCTAGAAGTGATGATAATAGATGGACAATTGAAATCTTAAATTGGATTCCAAGAAATTGTAAAAGACTCAGAAAGAGACCCCATGTGAGATGGATGGAATAAGAAAGTGTGCAAGGGTGATGTGGAAAAGAGAAGCTAAAGATTGGAGAAGATGGATTGAACTTGTAGAGACCTTAATCATGCAGTGGATTGATGATTGACGACGATGATGATACCTAATAATATTAAAAATGATCATCAAATTACTCCTGCATTTTGCATTGGAGTTTTATTTAGGAGGTTCGAATCTGTGATATTTTTGTTTGTGAATCAAGTAACGTTTCCCTCTCGTTCTACACCACTCAATTGTGAGTCATATGGGAAATCATTTTCAAGACTAACACAAGGTATGAGGATTCTGTATTATAAAATAACTTGATATACACATTATTTCTTTAATTTATCATCACTTTTTTACATTATCTATTAGGCTGCTTTTTTTGTTGTTGTTATTCATTTCAAGAAATTCAAGGGTGATGTGGAAAAGAGAAGCTAAAGATTGGAGAAGATGGATTGAACTTGTAGAGACCTTAATCATGCAGTGGATTGATGATTGACGACGATGATGATACCTAATAATATTAAAAAGGATCATCAAATTACTCCTGCATTTTGCATTGGAGTTTTATTTAGGAGGTTCGAATCTGTGATATTTTTGTTTGTGAATCAAGTAACGTTTCCCTCTCGTTCTACACCACTCAATTGTGAGTCATATGGGAAATCATTTTCAAGACTAACACAATGTATGAGGATTCTGTATTATAAAATAAACTTGATATACACATTATTTCTTTAATTTATCATCACTTTTTTACATTATCGATTAGACTGCTTTTTTTGTTGTTGTTATTCATTTCAAGAAATTCAAAAATATAAACTCAACTCTATAGGTTATCCAAATATGATACTTGTTGTTATTGCTTTCTGTTGCTGCTTTCCTCCCCATCACTTCCATTGTATTTTTTAAATTAAATAATTTATGAAATGTCTCTGATTCTCCATTCTTTGTTTGTTTATTGTGATTTTACTTTTATTTATTTAATTATTATATTTTTATTTCATTAAAAATGATAATTTATATTCTGTGCACGACTGTTTTTTACCTTTACTGAACGTGGACCCCCTCCCCCCGTTTGTTAAGAAATGCAATCAGTTTATTTGTTTACGAAGAGGGACTTAGGTGTGCCTCTCAGATTTGTTTAGCGCTGACTTCTTTTTAAATTCTCTTTGACAGCTTTTAAGAATTTGACAGAAAATGTAATATTCTTTAAATCTGAATTTAAAATTTTAATAATGAATTCTGTATATACAATTTTTGTTTTTTTGATATTTACATTTTCTATAACGTAGCTGGCTTTATACATCTATCAACAATACTATCAGTGAATAGAAAGTCATTTGCAAGCATCCAGTTAAGTTTATATCTATTTTGTTTGATTCACTGTTCGCAAAAGCTAATTGAAGTAACTTAAGATTATGTAATATTACCAACTTTATTTTGCAGTCCATTTTTGGTCGCGTGATAAAACAGACTTATACTGTTAACTGAGTACTACCATCGTACACTTTATATCTAGCATTAACAAATCATCCTATCGATGTGTGTGTGTGCGTGGTAGTTGTGGGAGAAGGTCTATTAAGTTATTCTTAGATTGTGATTGAAAATAATGCTATTTTGATAAAAGGTCGTGTATTTTTCAACAACAACAAAAAATTAGTTATCTTCGGTAATAATTTTTAATTGTTTTTTTCCTAAATAGAGCATGATTTTAATAACCAGATTTTATTTTTTCTATAAATAACATAGACATGTCATATATTATTTTAAAATCATGTTGTAAATATATCTTTTTTTGTCAATAGCAGAAAATGATCTAACTATATATCATCAATTTTGTCAAATAGTCAAAAGAGCCTTCAGTTATTTCATAACTAAATAATGTTAGTAAATAGTACTTTAGTTATTAACTTAATGTCAGATCTATATATGTTAACAAGAAAATGCACTTAGATTTAAAAAGTTAGGATGGTGGGAAATTTTAAGCCATTTATTTGAGCAATATAATAGAATTAAAAATGTATTTTGTGGATAATTATAGTGTGGGCAATTATCCATAGTCAGAAATCTAATGTGACGATTGGTTGTTACTATTATCTAGTATATGAATTACCAACCATTTTCGTCCCCATACCTCTTTGGCTTTTAGTAAATTATCTAGTACCCCTTACTCTTTATAATAAGAAATAAGTAGTTGAAGAGTATATCATGTGATACATCAGGCGCATGCACAGGAAGTGTAGATGCCACAGAAGTGAATCTCAAGGGAGCACCAATCTGGCAATTTCACTAGCTATGTCGAATCTTAATCGGGCATTTCAAGTTATCGGACTCTGCAATAAGAAAAAGTCTATGCAACTTCATTGTGACCGTGTCGAAAAGAGACTTGAAATGCTGCTGGTCTAGCTGACAGACAATACTAACATGGAACAGCCTAAAAATGTTGATAACTATTTTTGAAATATATTAATAACATAAATAAACTTATTTACCTGCTATTCACCATACCTCTTGAACAAGTTTCCCATACTCCCTGGGAGTACGGGTATGCCAGATTGATGTTCATCTAGATATTGTTAAATTCGATTTTAGTAATGTTTTATTTTGATTACGCATGATCATGTCTACCAAGAAAATAGAATTGACTAGAGACATGGGTACAATGGTGTATGCATATATATATATATGCACTTGAACACAGTCATTTTGCAATAGATATCTTGAAGTAAAAATCATTACTTGATACTTATGCTTCTTAGCTATTAAGCTATTGTTAGTGAAAGAAAGCCTTTGCTCTCATTGTTACTGTACATAACTCTAATTCACAAGAATGAATGTCTGCTGTGATGGTAGCATATGTGTCTGTCTGTTCAGAGTAAAGCTTCTAAGTTTTTTGGTTCTAATCAAGCTTAGGATTTTTATTTCAAATAACTGGTCTGTAGCTAATCCAGATAAATATCTAACATTAGGCAGTTAATGGATATTGTATTTAACTAACATTAGCTAAAGGATAAATCATAGGTACAAAATTGCTCAAATACTCCCCTTTTGATAATTGGAAAGTCCGATTAATATTTCTTTTTTCACTCTTCCTTTATAAAGGACTGTTAGAAAAGCTTTCACCCTTTGTAAGCTATTTAAAAGCTAGTTTACTTATTTACTAATAAATATAATACTTTTGTTATTATAAAATATAAATTACAATCTGACAACATGGTTATTGTATAAAAGTGAGAAACATTAAAATAACATAAAACACTATTGACAAATGCTTTCAACTCATTTAAGCTCTGGAAGGTTGTATAAAAATCGTTATACTCTACTAAGAGATAAACTCAACATTTCATTATATCAGCCAGGAACAACTAATCGGAAAACTGGTTAATTTTGCATTAATAGTGTCAGAATAATTTTTTTTACCATATGACTCCTCGATCTTACGTTTTTTTATTATTATGTATTTTATATATCAACACATTAAACTATGGGGCATGTACGTTGTCCCTGAGAGTTTAGTGTGTTAATGTACGAAGCACGTGATAAAAAAAACAAAAAATCAAGGCATCACATGCTATAAAAATTCGTCTGGTGCTATTAATGCAAAGTTACCAGTTTTCCGATTAATTGCTCCTAGCCAATATAATGAAATGTTCGGAGTTTATCGCTTAACGATTTTTTAAAGCCTTGATAAGGATTCAAACGAGTAGAAAGCGCTCGGCAATAGTGTTTTATATTATTTGAATGTTTCTCTGTTTTATACCATAGTTTTGCTGTTAGATTGTGATTTACTTGGTTGATGAAATTCTACCACTCTCTGCCTGTTTTTTTATTTTATTATTATTCTTTATAGTATAAATGTTTAGAATAAATTATTTTATCATTTAAAAAACCCTTATTTTAAATAGTAAATTATTATTTTAACATTTTCTTTATATAAGTGAGCCAAATATAAACACTTTTCTGTAAAAAAAATTGTATGTTGAAAATGGTGTTTAGTCAAGCGTTAGTGGCCTAACGGTTAGCGTAGCTGCCTTCCAAGAAGCCGGCTTGGGCTCGCTTTAAAAAAATAAGAAAAGCATTTTCTTAGCTATTGTTGGTACTATATAATCTACCGAATGCAACTTATAAGAACAATCAACTTATAAAAACACTCAAGTGCTTTATCAGTCAGACGTGGGGAGGAAGGTGGGGGGGGATTTTTAGCAACATTTATTTGGATGGCTATCAGCTTGAGAATTGTAACTCACTAGAATTTTAGACAGAAAGGAACCTCTTGGATGTTGAGGTGCTTAAATAAGTCTCCAATTTGTTGTTGTTGCATTTAACAAATTAAAAAAATAGGGTGTTTCACTATAATGATGTAATTATTTCAATTAATCTTATTAAGCATTTATTTTATAACGTCTTGTGCGATTATAATTACAATAGAATGACAGCCTGTTAAGCTAATTGCGCAGACGCTGTGAGAATGTTATTAATAAATGAATACCTTCGAACAACCACATGATATAGTATTTGTATAAGAGTAAAAAGGAATCCTCTTACTCTTACGACTCAAATGTTTATATATGAGCAAATCTAAAGTAGTTGTGAGTCGTAAGAGTAAGAGGATTCCTTTTTACTCTTATACAAATACTATATCATGTGGTTGTTTGAAGGTATTCATTTATTAATAACATTCTCACAGCGTCTGCGCAATTAGCTTAACAGGCTGTCATTCTATTGTAATTAATCTTATTGTACATGAATGAAATTAATCATATCATTAAACTTAGTTGAAGTGTTTTTGGTAGAGATAACAATATTAAAAGGAAATATGCCCATGTGTTTGAAAAGGAAGGTTTTTAATAAATGTATTTTACCAATTCTTACTTATGGATCTGCAACTTGGATCCTTAATAGACGAGGAATACAAAGACTTTAGACTATTCAAAGAAATATAAAGGGATGCAAAATAGGAATAACAAGAGATCAAAAATGTAATACGTGGATAAGAGAACAAACAGGTGTTACTGAAATCATTGAAAGAAATAAAAGACTGGAGTTGGGCTGGACATATTGCTAGAAGAAATGATTAATAGATGGACAATTAAAATCTTAAACTGAATTCCAAGTGATCGTAAAAGACCCAGAAAGAGACCATATGTGAGATGGATGGATGAAATAAGAAAGTGTGCAGGGATGATGTGGAGAAGAGAAGTTAGAGATCAGAGAAGATGAACTGAACTTGGAGAGACCTCATTCTACAATGGATTAACAATGGTCGATGATAATGATGATATAAAGCTGCCATTTGCATATGGAAGTGATAACCCTCTATTGACATAACAAAAATGCAATGGAAAATTTTCATTTAAAAATTCTCCAAAAAATTTTGGAAATACAATGGCAAGATTTTATTGAATCTATTTTAGTATTGGTGCATCTACATTGGATTGGCTACATATATTGAATACTTTCTAAAGAGCATTTTATAATGAATTTGAGTTTGATATTTATGAAAGAGGGATATCCCATTTAAGTTATAAATATCTTAAATACATTAAGAGCATGATATTGATTACTTTCATTGAAAAGTATGGGTGAAAATAGAGTACAGTTAAGTAGATTGTTGAAATGTATGAAAAAGAAACATTTGATGCAGAAGGTACAATAACCCTTTGCAAGATATCAGATAAACAGATTAATCAAGCTGTATGTAATATATATGGTTATATTCTGTTTTACAGATTGTTTTTCTAAAGGAGTTAGAATGGCCATGTCATTTATGAGTTCTGATTATAATGATAGCTTTTTGTATCTATGCATGGAATCAATTATTTAATGGTAATTAATAAGACTGATTGATTTATAATTAAAGTGAACAAAAAAACTAGAAGGAAATGAAATCTTTTGTCACAACAATTAAAATGAACTGTAGTGTTTTATTATATTGGCATAGTAATGCTTGAATCTTGGTCCTCAATCTCAACTTTGTAAGATATCAGATAAACAGATTAACCAAGAAGTAAGTAATATATATGACTATTATTCTGATTTACGGATTGTTTTTGGAATGGCCTTGTCACTTATAAGTGCTGCTTATGGTGATAGCTTTTTACACCTATGTGCAGAATCAATTATTTAGTGGTAACTAATATGATTGATCCAGAAAGATATAATAGATGTAGGAGGTACTTGTTCTTTATTACTATGTAATTCTTGATAGAACTCTTCTACCCATTTCATTATGTCATCTCTTTTTTTAATTGCCCAGGAATTTAAATGAAAAAGTGAGACATGCAATTAAATTTATGAAGAGGAGAAAATCTTCAGATAATGATGATATTATAATCAATATATTAAAAGAAGCAGGTGAAGGAATAGAAAAATTTTTGGCAAAGTAATATACCAAATGTCTAAATGATAAAGATGTACCAGATGATTGGATAATGTAGTATTAATATTAATATTTTAAAAAGGTAATAAAGAGGATATTAGAAATTACAGACCTATCAGTTTTATACAAAATTTTTACCAAGATAATTACACCTCATCTACAGAGAACATTGGATTTCCACCAACAAAAAGAACAAGCTGGATTTAAAAGTGGTTTTAGTACAGTAGATCATATCCAAATATTGAGAGAAGTTATAGAAAGGACCAAAGAATATGAGTTCCCATTATGCTTTGGATTTGCAGATTATGAAAAGGCATTTGATTCTATAAGCATTTTTTCCAGGGATTGAAGTATTGGATCATCAAGGTGTAGACTCAGGATTGTCATATTCTGAAGAATATTTATAAAAATGCAACAGCAACAATTAGATTCATAATGATACTAAGAAAATTAACATTGAGATGGGTGTAAGACAGGGTGACTCTATATCTCCAAAACCGTGGATTAAAATGGGAAGATAAAGGAGTAAAAATAAGATTATTTAAGTCATTTAGATTTTGCAGATGATGTAGTTGTTTTGTAAAAAATTCTTAAAGAGCTTCAGGAAATGTTGCAAGAATTATCAGATGAAAGTAAGAAAATATGACTAAAGATAAATGTTTAGTAGTTAGAAGAAGTTAACAATTATAATTACCTTGTTCAGATTATTACTACAAATAAAAACATAATGGATGATATTAATTATAGAATTAAACTTGGTTGGAGTGCTTTTGGTAGAAATAACTTGATATTAAAAGGAAATGTGGCTATATGTTTAAAAAAGGTTTTTAATAATTATGCTTTACCAATTCTTACTTATGGATCTGGGACTTGGATGCTTAATAGAAGAGCAATACAGAGACTTCAGAACACTCAAAAAAGTATGGAGAGATGCATGTTAGAAGTAACAAGAAGAGATCGAAAACCCAATACATGGGTAAGAGAACAAACAGATGTTATTGATATTAGTGAAAGAATTAAAAAGCAGATATTGGACTGGGCATATTGCTAGAAGAAATGATAATAGATGGACAATTGAAATCTTAAACTGGAGTCCAAGAGATTGTAAAAGACCCAGAAAGAGGCCACATGTGAGGTGGGTGGATGAAATAAGAAATATGCGGAGGTGATATGGAAAAGAGAGATTAGAGATGAGAGAAGATGGATTGAACTTAGAGAGACCATCCTGCAGTGGATTGATAATGGTTGACAATGATGATGATGAATAAGATTGCTTGATTTCTAACAGATTAATTTTTAATTAAAGTAAAAAAAAACAGGAAAGAAATGAAATCTTTTATTAGGACAATTAAAATAAACTGTAGTGTTCTATTATATTGGCATAGTAATGCTTGAATCTTGGTTCTTAATCTCATAATTAATTAAACTATTACTATGGCAACAAAACCACTCATCACAATTGTATTCATGCTTTTAGTATAAACAAACCATTTTTTAAACAGAAAAGATACAAATTAGAAATGTCTGAAAATGTTTGATAACGTTGAATTAGATATAGCAACATTAATAAAAGTAATAAGCACACGTATACACAACTATAGAGAAACATTATTTCTATAAATTAAATGTAAAATTATAAACATGTATAAATATTTTTATTTACCATAATTTAATCTACAAGGGCTGCATTTCCACACATTTAATAATAATCATCATCTTAAACAGATATATTAATATTTAATAATAATTATTTAGTGGATAGAGATTATAATATTTTTAGCCATACAATTTTAATTTTATTAAAAATCATATTATTTCGTTATTAAAACAGGCAAAACTCTATATGTATTGCCACTCAGTGCAAGCCAGAGTAATCAATGGATGCCAGAAGGCTTGTGCATAAAATCCCCATCTAATGCCTACTCATCCAATCGCCCCAGACTAGTTTCTCTGGCTTGTGGCAAAGCACTGCACCTAGATCTTAGGATCTAATGCAACCCTCCAGCAGCCACCTTTTATCTCTACTTAACTATAAAACTATGAGTCTTAAATTGAAAACACCATAATATTTTCAATCCAAGCTTATTAGCTTATATAGTCGTATAGGTCTGAATTTAGTTCAGTACCTATATATTTTGGTGACTTTGGTTCTTTAATAACCATAGCCACCACTATCTTATTAGGCAGGATTGGTTTTAAGCCAATAAACATCACATGATCACCATTTTCTATGCTTGCTTATAACACAAAATGGTGATCATGTGATACTTATTGGCATATCATTTAATATTGATTTTATATTTAGTCTTATTTTTTTGTACATGCATAATATTTTAAATATAAATTTAAAAACTGATTTAATTCTGAAATTAATAAGTACGTAATTAAAAAGAAAGGATTTTCACCTTTTCACACATTTAATTAAACTATGATTTAATGTTTTTATTAATTGAAATATGAATTACTTAGTTATTGTGTTTTTAAATTCCATCATAGATGATAAAAAGTGGGTTTAAAGAAAAAAAAGATTATTAAGTTATAAACAGAAGGCAAATACAGAGTGCAAACCAGCTACTGTCAATGTCATGATGATTGAGTTTGAATTCACATGAAAGCAAAGGCCAGCTTTTCTGTGGTTCATAGCCCTTATTTGTGTACTAGATTGCTTATCTACCTGAAGTTTATCAAACTATAAAAACTGAATGGATTTGACTGACTGCTATGTTTGTTTATGGATATAAAAATTTATCACTGAAAAAAAGGATAGTAACAATTATGATGCTTTTGAATTGTGGAATTGAAAAGACTTGAAATTTTCATGAACAATAAAAGAAAAGAACAAGTGGATATTAAATCAAATCAGATGTGAACTCTTATTTGAAGCACAAATGAGTGGATCGAAGTTGAACTACTTTGATTGTATTATGAAACAATTTTATTAATTAGAAAAATATATATTGTTTAGAAATTTTGATGGTGATGGAAAATTTTCATCATAACTGTTATGAGTACTTCTTTGAACAATGCCCCCCCCCCCCCACTTCTCCCAACCAAATATGGACTAGGAATCGATGTTGAATTGACAAAACTTAATAAGGTATTATAATCCTGGACACTAAGGTTGATTACGGATATTTAAAAATATATTCAATAAATTGATTATAAATTTTTGCTAACTTTAAAAAATAGCAATAAATGTATTATAAATTAGGATTAGGATTAGGGTTAATTGCTCATTCATTAAGATCACAGATTCAATATTTAAATTTAAAAAATGGAAGACCATAGTAAATATGTAATATCCTCAAACTTTTGTAATGTTAATGATCGACCTTGGTGTTCAGAAATATCCATAAGTACTCATAATAATAATAATAATAATAATAATAATTAATTAATTACATAATATATTAAGCACAAAAGACAATTAATTTCAAACTAGAAGAAACTTGTGAGAGGAGTTTTACATAATAGCCATCAAATTCCAAAATTAATTACAAAAACAAACCCCAAATAGATACACATTAATCTTAAGCAGAAGATACAGCATAATAAATTTACAAATGTTAGCACAAAAACAACAAAAAATAATGAAATAGTTATATACAATAGGATGAGTAGAGTTGCAAACACTTTTGAAATATCCATTAAATTGGCAATAGCAGAAGATTTAAATAATCTGACATCATTGAAACTGAGCCGTCTATGACTGAATTTCAAATTACAATCTAGTAATATCAACTGCAAATTTTTGGCTAAATGAATGTCTAAATGAAATTTTCATGATATTAAAAGGAATAATGATGATATATATCAATAATCATTCTATACTTATAAAGATACTAGAAACAAATATAAAATAATCTATAGTGAAGATAACGTATAAACAAAACAGTCACCCCAAATAGAGATATTTTAAGCCTACACTTTGATAACAAGCAATGTAAATAATCAGCAAAATGAATTTAGACAAGAATTTTAATAAATTATACAACAAGTAATTAATTTGATATAACCCAAGTACATAAATAAGCAATATGACGACTGTGATAACCTAGAATTGATAAAAATCCCCAAATAACAATAGTTATAAAAAAAAACAATATTATCATAAGTACAAATGCTATTGCATTTAATTCTTATATTGACTACTAATAATGATATTAAGCAAAATATGAAATATGTAAAAAAAAAAAAAGGAATACCTCTCATTTTATTATGATTGACTCTTAAACAATTTAGCATATGCTGATTATTTTTATATCTTCTCCTTTACCTTTTTTTGAATTTCTTCAAATATTCTTATATGTTACTTTTTTATAAGTCTCAAAAACAATTTAATGTAATTTTTATACAATTCATCCTTTATTTTTATAACAGTTTCGACTTTCCTGCAGTCTTCATCAGAGCTTTTTATAACTTTCTTCTTTCTTTTTATATTTATCCTGCAGTCTTTAGCAAAGCTTTTTATAACTTTCTTCTTCCTTTATTCATTAATACTTTCTTCTTCCTTTTTACATTTATAAATGTAAAAAGGAAAAAAAAAGTTAGAAAAATCTCTGATGAAGATTGCAGGACAGTCGAAACTGTTGGAAAAATAAAGGAGGACTTATATAAAAATAGCATTAAAGTGTATATGAGGAGATTTATAAAGAAGTAATATATATGCTAATTAGTGCACTAAATTTTTATTAATCACATGCTTAAGAAGGCTACATGAAAAGCATCATAGAACAGAATAGTATCTTTGTTAAAATATAAATAATTGAATCAAAAGACAAAGAAAAAATATATAAATCAAAAATAATATAGGGCAAAGTATAATTCCTTGTGGAACTAAATGATTAACCAATTTAAAATCACTAAAACTACTGCGAACTTGGATTGCCTGCTTTTTGTTTTTAGGTAACTTTTTAACCAAAAAGCAAAAGATCTTGAAAGCCATATAAATGTTGAAGAAAAATTGTATGATGAATAAAGTAAAATGCTTTAGATAAACCCAAATACATAATCACAACCCTAAGACCAAACTATTATCCATTTAAGGTGCCAAACTTTGCATATGACTTTAAAGAAAAATCAAATATGCCTACAGCTTTCAGATTCAACTAGCAGTCAAATAATGGTCAATTTAATAAAATCTGTTTTAGAAATTGAATTTATATTAATATTCATATGAAGATTATTAAATAAAATCTGTTTTAGAAATTGAATTTATATTAATATTCATATGAAGATTATTATTATATCTTGTTATTCTCTATATAGTATGTGAGAAAGATAAATGGCTTAAATAGCAGTTTCAGTTGGCTTCTCTTATTTTTGTTTGATACAGGTATAAAGTGGAAGACTGGGGGGGGGGGGGTTTAAACAGAAGCAAACTTTCCATACAGTGGTGACATCTAGTGTACACTTTAGTAATCAAATGATACTGTAAAGTTTGTGCATAAAATCCCTACCTAGTATCTATTCATCCAATATTTCCAGACTAGTTTCTAGCTTGTGGCTTTCATCAGTGAGGAAAATTGGATCTGAGAGCTCTTCACCTAGATCTTAGGATCTAATGCAGGGGTCCCCAACCCTATGCCTGCAGGCACCATGGCGCCCGCAGACCATTTTATGTGTGCCCGCCGCTATCCGAACATGATAAAAAATTATTTATCTGATACAAATAAATTTAATTTTTGAATTTTTTTTATGAATTATTGTATTATATTGTAATCAAATTGTAGGGCATACTATACTTTTACAGCGTAAAAATATAAACGTCAATTATATGTTAAAATTTAATTTTTGAAATAAATATTTTTTTGTACATTATGTGTATTATTAACAATATCCAACTATAAATTTACATGTGATGTGATGTGATGTGATGTGGCTTCTCCGTAAACGAAGTCAAGAATATCTCAGCAATTATGTCCAGATAAAAAATAAATGGTGCCCGCCACCTAGCTGAAAAAATAAATGGTGCCCACCACCTGGCCGGTATTATGGAATGTGCTCTTAAGTGCAAAAAGGTTGGGGACCCCTGATCTAATGCAATCCTCCAGCACCACCTTTTGCCTATTTAGTCAACTATAATATGATTTCAAGATAAAAACACAATAATGTTTTCAATTCAAAACTAATTCACTTGTATAGTCATATAGATCTGAACCCAGTTCAGTATCTAAACGTTAGACCCCAAGACCTAAATGCAGTGCTCTCATATCCAAGACTCTTCAGTGATGAAAGCCATAAGGTAGAAACTCTGAGAATATTGGATGAGTAGGCACTAGATAGAGATTTTATGCACAAATCCTTTTTGCATCCATCAATTACTCAGACTTGCACTGGGTGGCACTACTGTATAGAGAGTTTGCTACTGTTTTAACAGTTTGTGTAAGTATGGGAAATGGTGATCATGTGAAGACTCAGGGGTTCAGAGGCCAAGGATCATGTCTCCATTTGTCACTTTCAGTGCTCAAACTCATTGAATTCTCAATCAATAAATCATTTGATTATACATATATATTGCATAACTTCAGTTTTTATTATGACAGTTTTGAATAGGAGTTTATGCGGGATTCGAACTCAGACTTTCACACGACCCACTACTCTCAGTGCCATCTCATATTGTTGACCAACCTGATCACACACATGTTGAAAAGATAAACAATCACTAATATACATATTTCATGCTAAACCAGCAATCATCAGTTGGTCTATATTACTATCCTCACATATATATACAATCAGTACTCAGCTTTATATTAAGATAGCCAATCTTCATACTTTAATGGACAGGCTTCAAACTGTTCCAACTCACAACTCTTCAGCCTTCCATTTCATTGAAAATCTGATGCTGGAACGTTCAAAGCCCTTGTTAGTGCCAAGGTTGTCATCCTATCCATGTTGACATATTAGTCAGTCTGACCCCTCATGTACAGGAGAATAATTCATTTATACGTACCGATGCGAGGGATGGGCAGACCTTTTACACACTATTTATTAATACCTTATACAGGCTTAAACCTGCATTTATATATGTAATATATGCGGGATTCGAACTCAGACTTTCACACGACCCGTGTGAAAGTCTGAGTTCGAATTACATATATAAATGCAGGTTTAAGCCTGTACAATGTATGAATAAGAGTTTAATAAATGCGTGAATCGAATTGAAAGCAAGGCAGATCAGTTTTAATTTAGTTTAGATTGTCTCACTCTTCTTTCTTCATATAAGATAGGGTTGGATGGATAGTTACGTATGGCTGAACTATGCTGAAAGACTACAGATAAAAACAAAACAAAAAAAAACTTGAAAGAATTAAATTAACAATCTCACAGTAATTTTCACTTCATGATTTATCTATCAGTATATCAACATTTTTCATCACTCACCATCACATTTCATTGACTTCCAATTTTAAAAATTCTGTTTTGTTTTAAAAAAAAACTCATTATCTTTTTTCATAGTGAAAATTTAAAAATAACTTTTTTTAAAATGTCAAAATTTATCATCATTCAAAATTTCCAGTCTACTTGGGGAAATCCTTACATAAAAAAACAAACATTTCACAACTTGGCTTTTAAACTTTTTTTTAAAAAAGTTAAGCTCAAGTCATTATGATTTTTTTATTATTGATATTCTACAGAATCATTGTCTCCCAAAAATACATCTCATTCACAAAAACAGTTTGCTTTCTAGTTTTTCTATGACATAATAAAAACGTTTTATGACGAGGCATGTCATTTCCGTTGCGTGATTGTCATGTGACTTCCTGAATGGCTAAGTATTTGATTATTTATTAATACTCATAACGATTTCCCTCCCTTTTAAAACCATTTGTAATTTATTTTTTCTCTGCTTTTTTACCTACCTCTACCATCTCTTCCAAAATATCTTTCATAATCTCTTTAGGTTTCAAAAATGCCCATTGTAATTTCTTTTCCCACCTTTTCTCCGTAAGTAATATTTTTTAAACCACTAAACATCACATAATCACCATTCTTTATGCTTACCCAAGCTGTTTACACAGCGGCAAAACTCAATATAGTAGGCACTAGATATGGATTTTATGCACAAACCTTCCTGCGTCCATTGATTACTCTGCTTGCACCGAGTGGCACTACTTTATGGAAAGTTTTGCCGCACCATATTAGGTATTTGTTAATTGAATGTAAATGCCTGCAAGCAGAAAGGGTACAAATAATGAAGTTGTGGAAGAGTAAATATAAACAAAGCGATTATATAGAAAGTGGATTCTTGGTTTTTATGCTGGGTTTGGGAAAAGATAAGGGGGATTTAGATATATAAAGACCATGGAGCTGTCAAGATAATGTTGTGGAAATGGGGATGGAGTAGGATACAGAAGAATATGAGAAAAACTTAGAGTGAGAAAGGGAAAGTGGCTAAGAGGTTTTTCTGGACATAGTGGCTGAGAGATTCCTGACTCCGAATAAGGAGAAGTCACAGTGCATCATATCGCCTCTGAATAATATTTATTCAATTACTATTTTCAATATTTCTTCTTGCTAATGTTCCATTCCACCTATAACTTTCATTTTTTACCAAATCTATATCACTAAAGCCATCTTTTATATGGTCATGTTCTGTTTCATATAAATGTTATTCAAATAAAACGTTTTTAAAAATCTAATTGCAGTTGCCCTCCAAATTACCTTTAAACCACTAAACCTCACCACATGATCACCATTCCTTTTGTGCTACTGTATGGAGAGTTTTGCCTCTATGTAAATTACCTTTATTTAGTCATTACAATTTGCATTCTGAATTCTTTATTATTATTTTTATCAGTAACTATCCAACTCTCAAGTATTTAAAAATATTGATCTTCTCTCTGACTTTGTGTTTTGTGTATATTTTAATGTTGACAACTCATTGCCCATATTTATTTTCATTCCAAACTTTCTACCATATCATATAAGTACTTATCAGCACTACATACTATTCTCCGATCCTTGCTATCTGCAAAAATTTTCATAAATGACATCAGAAACTTGTATATAGTGAACTTCATCATTATTAAAAATTATTGGATGGTCCTATAATGAACAATATATTCCCTTTATTTATCAACATAGTTTTAGCACTGAGCAAAATAAAAACTAACTAATACAAAATATTATGCCCACATTTATTCTTGAATTTATTGTGACAAATTTATATTAAATAAAATGAAAATAATTTAATTTACAAAAAAAAAAAAGTCTGTTCATACACAAAATATTAAAAAAAAATTATTCTAAAAACAAAATCATTCGTAGAAACTACCAAATCATTATCATCCTCATTCTCAACCATTATCGATTCATTGCAGGATGAAGGTCTTCTCAATTTCAATCCATCTTCTCTGATCACTAGCCTATCTTTTCCACATTATCCCAGCACCCTTATTTTATCCATCCATCTCACATGTGCTCTCTTACTAGGTCTTTTACAATCTCTTGGAATCCAGTTTAAGATTCCAACTTATATTTTTAGCACTATGTCCTTCTCAACTCCAGTCTCCTAATTTTTCAATGATATCAGTAACACCTGTTTGTTCTTTCACCATGTATTTTGGTATCAATCTCTTCTTGTTATTCCTAACATGCATCTCTCCATACTTCTTTGAGCTATCTGAGGTCTCTGTATTGCTCTTCTGTTGTGTCCAAGTCTCAGATCCATAAGTAAGAACTCATAAAACATGCTTAACAAGTAAATAATAATAATAATCATCATCATCACTGAAATTGGAATTTAGGGTCAATAAAAAATAACATTTTCTACATTTATTGTTAAATTTATAGATATAATCTGTATTAAATATTAACTGTTGGCTCCTTTTTATTTCGTACCCATTTTGTGTTTGCTCTAACTTTTGCTTTCTTTTATTTAATACTCACTGTTGTAGCCATACATTTAAAAGTAAATGCAAACATTTCATTCTTTGTTGATTACTTTTTCATCCATTCAGTTATAAATACCATGTAGGAGCACTAAGTATTATCTAAGTAACACAGTAACAAACTCTCCATACAGTAACGCCACTCAGTGCAAGCCAGAGTAATCAATGGATGCAAGAAGACTTGTGCACAAAATCTCCATCTAGTACCTACTCATTCAATATCCTCAGACTAGTTTCTAACTTGTGGCTTTCATCAGTGAGGAGTCTTGGATCTGAGGACATTGCACCTAAATCTTTCGATCTAATGCAACCCTCCAGAAGCCATCTTTTACCTTTTTAATTAACTATAAAGCTATGAGTCCAAAGTGAAAGCAGGTGTTTTCATTCGAAACTCATTCGCTTATATGGTCATATAGTTTAGCATTTATACACTGGGTGGTGTGACTGTATGGAAAGTGTGTCACTGTTTTAACAGCTTGTGTACGCATAGGAAATGGTGATCATGTGATGTTTAGTGGTTTAATATTATTCCTGCCAAAGGATAATGTTTGAATATGGTTATTAAAGAACTAAAATTGCCAAAGTGTACAGATACTGAACTGGGTTCAAATCTATATGACTGTATAAGTGAATTAGCTTGGATTGAAAACATCTGTTTTTATTTTGGATTCATAGTATTATAGTTAATTAAATAGGTAAAAGGTAGCTGCTGGAGGGTTGCATTAGATCCTAAGATCTAGGTGGTGTTCTCAGATTCAAGACTCCTCACTGATGAATGCCACAAGCCAGAAACTAGTATGGGGATATTGGATGAGTAGGCACTATATAGGGATTTTATACACAAGTCTTCTTGTACTTATCGATTACTATATTTTCCACTGCATGGCACTTACTGTTTTAACCACTCGTTTAAGCTCAGAAAATGGTGATTATGTAATGTTTAATGATGTATTACTTTAAGTACATGAGACAAATACTACTTCTGTTAACTTCTTTATATTTATTACTTCTTTAAAAATTTAAATGAATATTCTAATGATGGGCTGTTGAGCTCTCTTGTTAGGTTGGTTTTGAGTAGTGCAGATCTGTGCTTGTTACTTGTTAGCTTTTCCCTAGTTGGCATTCCAATTTTGGGCAGGTAGACTGAATGTGGTTTCTGCCCAATCGGACTGTTGAATTGGGAGACTGAAGTATCTATAATGGTCTCGGCATGGCTCAGCTGTGGGTCAAGGATTTAATGTTTACGGGTCTTGGTGCCTTGGACCTTATTGCCTGTTGTGGTGATTGGTGCCATGCTGGATGTCCGCCTATTTAGCTGAAGCATTTGGGTCTTCGCTTCGGGCCCCAGGGATGGAGATCATTGGGCGATGGATGACTTCTCGGTGGTTGGGCCATGTAGACCCATGGACAGAGATACACATTAAACAAGATTATAGCAACCCTTTTATGGATATAATTGTTATTGAGGGTATGTCCCTTTTGTAAACCTGGTTAATAATTGTTTTACCTTTGTAACACCGAAAATTTATGTAATCTTTTATTTAATAAAGGTTACCTTTGAAACTAAAATATCATTTAACAAATTTTTATTGTTTTATTCTATGTATATTTTTATTGTCTCTTCCGTCTCTATTGTTGCTAAATCCAAAGTTTTTCTGATAAAAAATAAATGTCTAATATTTATAACTGAAGATATAAAATTTTAGTATTACAAGATTTTTTGAAGCTATGTCTCCCACCCCCTAGAAAAAGGACATCAGAGTGACAGAAAATGACAGTTCTTATGGATGTAATATTACTCTCATTATCATATCCTTCACCAATCCAGATGTGAAAATGCAATTTGTTATGTTATTTTTTACTTAGAAATTGTACGATTTATTACTACAACAACTCATTTGTTGGAAAATATTTCTATTAAATCACTGACTTCTTAATTCACTAGTATGTATAAAAATAACTAAGCCGGAAGTAGGAAAAATTTTAAAAAAAACAACGAAATCGCTATATATACACTCTTTTCTCTTTTTTTATTACATGTATTTACTATATATATTGACACAATACACGTTTTCACATATCCTTAATACTGAAGATTCTTCAAAATTATCAGGCAATTTGATTATGTAATAAGGATGCTTATTATGGTTCAAACCACTAAACATCACATGATCACTATACTTTATGCTTACATAAGCTGTTTGCACAGAGGCGATGTGATGCACTGTGACTTCTTTTTCAGAGTCAGGAATTTCTCAGCCACTATGTCCAGAGAATCCGGTTCGCCACTTTACCTTTCCATCCCCAACCTAAGTTTCTTCTCTATCCTGCTCCATCCCATTTCCACAACATAATCTTTGTCAATTCCATAGCCTTTATATCTAATTACCCTTATCTTGTTCCAAACCAAGCATAAAAAACAAAATCCCACTTTCTGTATAATCACTTTGTTTATATTTATTCTTCCACAACTTCATTATTTGTATTCTTTCTGCTTGCAGGCATTTACATTCAATTAACAGATGCCTAATGATTCCTAGGCCCTCCTTATACAACTTGCAAACTGAATCACTCACATTTTCCCATTTATGTGGATATTCCTTTGTTGTTAAAGATCTTGTTCGAGTCTTAAATTTCCTTGCTATTATCATAAATTAACTTGCACCCAATATTCTATTTACTTCTATAAATATTTAAACTCTTTTTACACTCCATACCAGTTCTCCATCTCACAAACTCCTTATTCTTTATTAATGCATCTATTCTTCTATAAAACTCTCCATACAGCAGCACCACTCAGTGCAAATCAGAGTAATCAGTGGATGCAGGAAGGTTTAGCTAGAAACTAATCTGATGATATTGGATGAGTAGGCACTAGATAGGGATTTTATGCACAAACTTTCCTGCATCTATTGATTACTCTGGCTTGCATTGAGTGGTGCAAGTGCATGGATAATTTTGCCTTTGTGTTCATTATGATTTATTATAGTTTGTTTTTTCTATTACATAAATCATTTACACTTCCTTCTCAGCTTATCAACACATCTATCTTATTGTTTTAATAATTCACTATTTTATACTTTTGTCTTATTGCTTCATTTCTATTAAAGTGTTTTATTCTACTATTAATTCTGTCTTATTGCTTCATTTCTATTAAAGTGTTTTATTCTACTATTAATTCAACTCATTTTTATAATTCTTTTATCAATTTAAATTTCTCTTTTAAACAAACTTGTGTAAATTTTTTTCATTAAACTTGAATTTAATGTGTAGTTTTTTATTATAAGTAATGGTAATTATAAAAAATTAATCAGTCCATAAAAGAATAATTCTATAAAAAAAATTAATTTATATACTGTTTTGTATTTATTTTCAAATAAATTGGATGACCATCATTTTACAGTCCATTTCCCAATTTTTACCTATAAATCCCCCCCCCCCATGCAGCTTTTATGCCGCAGTTCAATTTTTGTATATATTGCAATATGCTATAAATAAATAAATGTATTGTAGTTCTTTTCCCTCTATAATACATTATGTTATGAAAAAAATATTAAAAATTTCAAAAAATGAGACTTCGGTGTTTGTTTATTTTCACTGGTGTTTTAATATTTACAGAGATAAAACTCTTCATACAGTAGTGCCACCCAGTACAAGCCAGAGTAATCAATGGATGCAAGACGGCTTGTACGTAAAATCCCTGTCATGCCTACTCATCCACCATCCCCAGATTAGTTTCTTGCAACTTTCATCAATCTGTATCTCACTGCACGTAGATCTCAGTCAGTTGTGGTCTGGGACAACTGATGAGCGCTAGTTCAGCATGAATATCATTGATCTTTTTCACATTTTTGATCATATATTTATTATTACACCCCTCCACAAAGTGGATAGAAACAAGTCCCTGCCTTGCATGAGGGTTGTCTATTGAAAATTACACTACAGAAACATTATTCAGTATTGGATAATCTCTAGTCTAATGAATGACTAATAAAAATTATTAATATACCTATGGACTTGATCTAGATTTGTCCTCAATAGTAGATGAGTGTGAAATGTCTGCTTAAAGATTGAATATGGAAAAAAAAAATTGACTTATTTAATTTGAATTTTTACTATAATTTTTTTTTCAGATTATGAATAAAAACTGGTGTTTGATTACACTATTGTTTTAAAAGATCTAACTTGTTATTTTTATAAATAAGGGTTCAACGTAATAAAATTAAACCATCACTACTCCAAGTTTAATGTGAGTGCTCTATATGGCATTCTTGGATTAAATAAGAGATTAGTAGTAATCATTAAAGGATTTGTCTGGAAAAGATAGTGTCATAGTTGTGAAGGCAATCTGCAATAGTTTCATATTGATAAATATAATCAAGGATAGTGAAATTTCAAAGATTAAGATGTGGACTGACTATAGAGCACTGGTAGGAGAAGAATTGCATTTTATGGTCATTTACCTTTTTCAGATGCTTTTATTCATGTGATTAAAATATATGGGGGAAGGTGGAAAGTTATTATAATATCTAGAGCAATACTTTATAATAAGTCTTAAAAGTTTGATGTCTTCGTAACTTTTGTTATCAACCACCATTTTCTCTTATATAATTCTATAATACAAACATTTTTTTTTCTATAAAAATCAGTTTATATTCATTAATAAATGTATGAATTAAAACTTTTCTCATTATATATTGTTGATTTTCATAAACATCTTCATATATATTCTATGTTCGCTGCCTAAAGGTAGATTGGTTGCACTTTTATTTCTTATTGCTTTTAATAATCATTGATAATAGTTTAGCTCATTATTCTAGTGTTATATTTGGATCCGTATGTAGACTTCAATGAAGCCCTATTTTAGAATTATGTAGTAATAAAGTTCTTTACATTATATTTACTTTTGTACAAATACTTATGTTCTCAAATATTTTAATAGTCAAGAGGTTCATCACAGATTAATACTAGTCGAATTGTTAATGAAAAAATATGGAAGTTTTTTTTAGATATAAGGATATATTTTTAAAAATGTAAATCAAAGTGATTCAATTGTGGTACTTCTGGTCACTTTCTATGGATGTGAAAGTTGGACAGTAAAGAAGAAGAATAGGAAAAATATTGATACTTTCAAATTATGGTACTGGCGAAGATTTGAAAATTCCATGATGTCAAGAAAAATAAACAAATGGATATAGACCTGAAAATGTACTTGAAGCCATAGATGAGAAAGTTGAAATTGTTTGTTTTAATTATTTGACAAGATGATTTTGTTCATTTAAAAGTGTAAAATGTTTGAAAAGATTGTTGATGAATGATAATTAATCTGCTTTTGAGCAGCCAGAAAAATCAAATGATAGTTTGTTCTGAAAAAATGCTATTTATATGATTATTGTACAAGGCAAAACTCTCCACACAGTAGTGCCACCCTGTGCCAACCAGAGTAATCAATGGATGCCAGAAAGCTTGTGCATAAAATCCCCATCTAGTGCCTACTCATCCAATATCTCCAGACTAGCTTCTGGCCTTCATCAGTGAGGAGTCTTGGATCTGAGAGCACTGCACCTAGATCTTAGGATCTAATGCAACCATCCTTCTGGCATCCATTGATTACTCTGGTTGGCACAGGGTGGCACTACTGTATGGAGAGATTTGCCTTCCTACTCATCCAATAACTCCAGACTAGCTTCTGGCTTGTGGCCTTCATCAGTGAGGAGCCTTGGATCTGAGAGCACTGCACCTAGATCTTAGGATCTAATGCAACCCTCCTTCTGGCATCCATTGATTACTCTGGTTGGCACAGGGTGGCAACTACTGTATGGAGAGATTTGCCTTGTTTAATAACAATCATGTGCTAGTATAAGAGATGGTGATCATATGATGATTATTGGATTTGACTCTTTTACATTTCTTTGCAGTTTTTTTTTTTAATTGCAATTATTTTTTTAATTTTTGATATTGAGATTGTTTTAATTCTTCCGTTTCTAATTAGAATTGAGTTAATTCAAATTAGGAGTATGTATTTGATTGGTCAACTTTTTTTGTTTATTTTATAGATTGGACTTATTCATGAGGCAATGTCCACTTTACAGCACCCAACAATAAAAATAACACTAATCAGTACTTCTGTTTGTTTAAAGCTATTTCATAATTTTTATTATTTAATGTTCTATATGAATTACATTTTTTAAAAATGAATTCAATCCTCTACACCATTGTTTTCCAAAAATATTGATTTCCATGCTGCAAAACTCTCCATACAGTAATGCCACTCAGTGCAAGCCAGAGTAATCAATGGATGCAGGAAGGTCTGTTGATTACTCTGGTTTGCACCGAGTGGTGCTACTACTGTATGTAGAGTTTCACTTCTCTGTAAACAGCTTGTGTAAGCATAAAGTAATCATGTGATATTTAAAGGATTCATCTTTTTTCCTTTAGGTAGAATAATTGACACCTCGATAAATAAAACTCTTCTAAATTTATTAAAAGCCTAGAATGAATACATTTTCTAATTAAACCTTTTCAGAATAAATAATATTTTATTTATGCATAAATAACAATCATAATATATTTTTTTAACATTTGCATTGAAATAAATTACAAACATGTAAACACATTAGCTAATGTTAGTAAAAAAAATATTATTAAATGTACGAGCATTGGGCATGTCCTATAAAAATAATAACTTTATCTTTCTTACTGTGTTGCCAAATCCATATAATATTAATATCATTGTAGTTCTTTATTACTTTTACAATGCTTTTTACAACCCACTATTGACGTTTTCGATTGCACAACAACCTTCTTCAGAACTATAGCAAGCAATACAAATACATGCATACAAGTATACATGAACATATACATGAAATAATAAATATACATGAAATTATATGTTCATGTATATTTGTATTCATGTATTTGTATTGTGCTTGTTATAATTCTGAAGAAGACTTCTGGGGTAATCGAAACCGTCAATAAGAAGTTCTGAAGAAGATTGCTGGGGCAATCGAGTGGGCTGTAAAACGCATTGTAAAAGTAATAAAGAACTAACATAATATTAATATTATAAAAGTTGAATATAGTTAACAAAGAAATCAGTTCTAAAAATTAGGTGTTTTTTTTTTAATTTTTAGATGTAATTAATGTTTTACGTTGAGATTCCATTTTTTCTTTTTTGAAGCCTACAAATACGGAAAACAGAATTTCACAAAGACAATGAACTGGGAAAAGAAATCAGATATCCATTACTAACTTGCAGTCAAAATGTTATAAATGTATTTACATCAGATTTAACTTTGATATAGTTATCTGAAAACAGATTTAGAATTTCTTTTGCATCTAACAGATCATTCGTTGTTACATAAATACTGATATTAAATGGATTTCTTATGCATTTTTAATATTCTTGTCTAATTCAGAAAAATATGTAAATTCACTAATGCTATCCCATAATTTTTAGTATGTTATTATCAATTTTGCTTTACATATTTTATTAATATCTCACAAAAGGGTCTACCATACTTAGGTCTTTTCCCCCAAAAATGCAATGTTGAGGTTGTGAGATGTCAGCATAATTTATTCAGGAAATATACATTTATTTTTTTTGTGAGAGCAGACAAAATATTTAAAATAAAATACGTCTGTTATTTTTGTTCAGAGCTTTCTTCAAGAGAAATGTCAAATTTTCTTTGAAATTCAAATAACTGAATTCAATAATCCTCATTTCAGAAAAAAATGTGTTGCACGACTTTTTCTCACATCATTGCACAACTAAGCAAAAGAAAAACCTTGAGCATTCAGAAAAGAAATGACATTTTAGGAAATTCATTATATTAAAAGGCTTTGTCCAAATTTATTTTAAGTTTACATATATAATATTGAATTTCAAAAACCTTACGCTTTTCACTTTTCAGCAAAAAAACTTTTATTATTGATTACAGTTTCGACTTTAACATGCAGTCTTCATCAGATCTACAAAATTTGAACACACATAAAAATACAACCATTAAAATAGATTAATTATCTTATATAAAATTATTATTAAATTCCTATCAAACTTTTAAATTTAAAAAAAAATTTAAAAATATTTTCTAACCTTTTCAATTCATATAATATCGTTAACATATTTACCATCCTATTTTATACTCTTTTAAAATCTTTTCTATCCTCTTTTTTTCTATAACATATACCTATACATATAACTTTAATACATATAATATTTACATTATAAAGTAATTTTAATTGCATTACTCCCCAAAAAATTTTTAATCACTATCAATATAATCTTTCTTTATCTTTTATTCTAACTGAACACTTATTTCCATTCATTTTACCTTCTTAATTATTGTATTATTTAAATATTCAGCTATGTGTTAGAAAAGTATTTGTAAACTTTATATTTGTGTTAATATAAATACACACGTATAAATTAAATATAAACTATAATATATATATAATCACCGTCTCAAATGAATGACAAATTTTATCAATTTACTCAAGCACTTTCAAAGGTTTAAGCCTTCATTTTCAAGAAGTAGCTGGAATAAAATATGCAAATTAAGGTGGACTAGATATGCAAATAAGGGTGGACTAGATTTTCATTGACCTAGATTTGCCACTTCCTGGAGATGGCATAAAATGTTTCCTTTTTTTTCATGGCATGGACATCAGAGATGATATAACTCTCCTTCACAACTCATGCTGCTCTCTGCACACCATATAAGTTTACATATGTTTTATTTCTTGTGTATACAATATTTTTTAGTATTTGTTTGAATAGAAGCAGATATTTCTCTTTTAGATCCGATTGTGATCTTCAAGTATGCTTATTGCAACATCGATTTCAATTAAGTATTTCATTTAATTGAATTTTGCATAACTTTAAATACATCTTGACTAGTTGAATATTTAACATATAATCGAATATTTAATATATAAGGGCATAACAAAAAGTTTATTATAAACTTTTTTTTTTTATATATTGACAGATACTAAACACTTTTCAAATTTCGCTACATTAATATTGCTACACAATGAGTCATATAATACTTAATAACAGCTGTTGTATAATACAATGATAATTGTTTACGCGATGAGAAATTTTGATAATTATACCAATGGCATCACATGACTTCTAACCTACATATAACACCTACATCAGCAGTAGCAATCCATTATATATCATTCGTCTTTTCTTTTTGCCCAAAGTTTAGAAGAAGCAGAAGTTAGTATACAAACAAGATTGTTAAAATATATAGTTAATTTAATATAACGGTTGTGATTTAGTTTGCGTTCACGGCCATTTTGAAATCTAAAAACCACTGCTGACATATCCAACTGATAAATGACATAAATATTGAATAAAAGTACTTTAAATTCATATTATAGAAATTATAAACTAGTAAAAATAATATGCTTTATTTTATTGGGGATTTTTTTTAAATTTACCTTCATAAAATATTTGAAATATGAAAGCACAGGAATTTGCAGGAAGGGGGAAGGATGGTTTGGCCTTTGTATCCGTCAAAAGTGGCAAAAGTCTGATCAAACCAAGCTTATAATTTCCAAACACTAGAAGATTACATTATATGCCCATATGAAAAAAAGCATATTATTTTTACTAGTTTATAATTTCTAAAATATGAATTTAAAGTACTTTTATTCAATATTTATATCATTTATTGATTGGATATGTCAGTGGTGTTTTTGACTGGTCTTTAGATTTTAAAATGGCCGTGAGCGCAAACTAAATCAGTACCAAATATATCTCTTATATAGTTATGCAAACAAATTACTTCATAGATACCTTAATCTAATCCAATGCTTACCACCAATGAAACCCATTAATCAGAAACTATTCTGGATAAATTTAGTTGCACTGTTATCTGGCATATATTGCTTATTCGCATTTACATAGATAACTCTAGGATAGAGTGATATAATAGATTACAATTACTACTGTTGAAATAATTTCCATGATTGTATAATATCCAATGGTATTAAAGCAGGAATACAATCTTCATGCCTTATCCATTGTTAAAAGTTTTTTTCAGCCATATCATATATTCTTCTTAAGAATATCTTGTAATATGAAACTCCAATTCTCTTCACTTTTACTATAGTAAACATCACATTCTAAATATATGTAAATTTTTATTCTAGAAAAATTCTAATTTATTTGTAGTACTCTTTGTGCTCTGTTCTCAAGCAATATTTTAATGGTTTTCCACACTGTATTGAGCTTTTCTTTATTTCCAGGTTATGATGAAAATATTAACTGCATACAATCTGTACTGTACTTATAGATCTGATTTTTTCGAAAAACTTGCGCAGGTGACTTAAAACATTTCTTAAAACCGGCAAAACTTTCCATACAGTAGTGCCACTCAGTGCAAGCTAGAATAGTCAATGGATTGTGCATAAAATCCATATCTAGTGACTACTCATCCAATATCCCCAGATTAGTTTCTAGCTTGCAGCTTTCATCAGTGAGGAGCCTCGGATCTGAGAGCATTGTACATAGATTCTTAGGATCTAATGCAACCCTCCAGCATCCACTTTTATTTCTACTTAACTACAAAACAGTCTAAAATTGAAAACATATTTTCAATCCAAGCTCATTAGCTTATATAGTCATATAGATCTGAGCTCAGTTAAGGCTCCTCACTGATGAAATCCACAAGCTTGAAACTTGTCTGGGGATATTGGATGAGTAGGCATTAGATAGGGATTTTATGCACAAACCTTCTTGCATATCCATTGATTACTCTGGCTTGCACTGAGTGGCACTAGTATGAAGTTTTTTGTGTGGAGAGCAAGCATAAGAAATGGTGATCATGTGATGTTTAGTGGTTTAACATTTCTTCTTCAATAGTCATTTGGCTTAGATACATCAACACATATCCCCCCATGATACATGTTCAAATTTATTATTTTTCAGTGCATGTTTAAAATGTCCTGCTTTCGATCACTGGTCTACACTTAATTGCTTAAGAAATACATCACATTTTGATCTGTATCTAAAAAAGCAACATACCAATGGAAGAAGAAAATCTACGATTTCTCTTATCATAAAAACTTGTGAGGAGTTCTATTTAATATGAATCACACATTGATCGTGAAATCATCAATCTTGTCTTTGTGATAGGAAAGTATCAGCATTTTTTTGGGGGTCCATCTCCATGACTTTTGAAAACAAAAGAACTCTTGCTGGTCACACTATTTGCCACAAGTCAAAAAGAAGAAAGTTATTTTGTAACTAGATAATTGTGCACCTTCTATGCACATTTATATATTACTTTACATTATTCATACAATGTTTAGTGCTGCACTATAATAGGAATGATCATGTTTATTAAGATACTGTTTATCACCAGAGTACAATTTTTAATTTTTTTTCCCAACAATTTTTTTTAAAATTAAAAATGGATTCACTAGTCAATTTTTGTAAATATTGAGTACAAACTTTAAAAAAATGTTATACTATTTGAATCATTTATTAACTTGGCATTAAACTTAACTATAAGTGTGTATATGTATTTTTTAAATACTGTACATATATATTATCTATACCAAACTTAATGTAATTATAAGGGACTTGAACTCAGACTGTCAAGCTTCCTACAGCTATCCAATCCATCTTATACCACCAATACACATGACTGCATAAATGCGAAAAATATAAATAATCTCCAATATACGTATTTCATGCTGAACCAGCATTCATCATTTGGTCCAGCTTACCACCTCTCACACATATATACAATCTGTGTTGTTTGTATTAAGATAGCAAATGTTCAAACATTAATGGACAAGCATCAATCTTCTCCACTCTCCAACTCTTCAGCCATCCATGCCATTGAAAATCTAATGATGAAGTTTGAAGATTTGCTATCTTAATGTAAATTGTATTCTGATTATATATATATATGTCCACAGATGGCGTTCTACCAAAAACGCCCATCAAGCGTATGTTTTGTTTACATAAACGTCAGAGTAGTTAGTATTCACTATCTCTAACTATAATTCCACTTTCAGATCATGATTTCAAGCTATATTGAAATCTTGATCTGAAAGTGGAATTATAGTTAGAGATAGTGAATACTAACTACTCTGACGTTTATGTAAACAAAACATACGCTTGATGGGCGTTTTTGGTAGAACGCCATCTGTGGACATAAATACAAGCGTTAGCAAGTTTTTTAACTTGCATTTTTGTTTATCATATATATATATATATGGGTGAGTGATGATGATCTGGATCAACTAAACAGTACTGATTCAGCATGAAATATGTATATTGGAGATCGTTTATCTTTTTCACATTATGAGGTCATGTTTATTGGTTGTACAAAATAGATTGGATACCTGTATGGAGCTTGAAAGTCTTAAGTTCAAGTCCCTTATTATTACATATAATATACATGCATTTAAATATTACATACTTGACCTGTATTATGCTCATCCCTCTTCTGTATAATTAAATGAAATGTCAAGTTCCTATGTGTGAGGGTCAGATTGACTTAAAGTCCAATATGGGTATGACAATAATATTGGTATAAACAAAAGATTTGAGCATTTCATCCTCAGATTTTCAATGATATGGATGGCTGAAGAGAAAATATTGAAGCCTGTCCATTAAGGTTTGAAGATTTTCTATCTTAATATAAACTGGGCACTGATTGTATATATGTGTGGGAGATTGTGATCTATGACTAACCGTTGAGTGCTGGTTCAGCTTGAAATACATATATTGGAGATCATTTATCTTTTTCATGTGTGTGGACATCTGTATTGGTGGATCGGGTAGCTGTAGGGAGGTTGAAAGTCAGAGTTCAAAGATATATGTATAAAAAACTTGTTGTACATAAAACTAATTGGAGAACTATATGAACAAATTAAACACTAATACTTAACATTACATAATATTCAGTCAGCACCTTCATTTAATACCACTATTACAAAGACACATTTAAAGAAATGATATTCAACAATTAGTAATTACGTTTTAAAATAGATAAAATACAAAAATATTTGCAGATAATAATAATAATGCAAATATTTTTTTAAAGTATATACATTTGAACTATTAAAAAGATAAATAAATAAATTATTGAATTAATATGACTTAAATGGGTGCATAAGTTTTCAATTATTTCATGTCCTTGCATGCAAACTTATACAAACAATATATTATTTATTTATAATATATGAATTTTTTCTACAGTACAGGCTTTTTCATACCTGCACTTCAATATGTAATAATTGGGGGGGCGGTTTGAACTCAGACTTTCACACGAATCTCAACTGTCCATGGTATCTCCTACTGCTGACACACTTGATCGCACACGTCGAAAAGATTACACAACCCTCAACTATCCATGCCATCTCATACTGCTGAGAAATTTGATCACACACATGTCTAAAAGAAAAGGCTGAGTTCAAACCCTCTATATATTATTTATTTATATATTTTTTTCCAAATTTACTTATAGGTATTGCCCTGCGATTGAATTGTTGGGTACTTATGTATTAGTCCAGAGGTGAACTGTTAGTCTTCATGAAAACTATTATGATGTCAATTATGCAAATTTAACTTTCAGACATAAGTTGTTTAAGATCTCTAGAATATTTTTATATTTACTATACAATCTTTATTAACTTCTAGCTATCGTTGACCTATTTATGCTTTAAAGATAGCCATCTTTTGCCACGTAAATAAATTGACATTAATACAGAAAGTGGTGTTGTTATTCACAACTTTGTTAAAAATGATTCTTTAAATCTTTGAAAGTTAAATTTACATAATTGATTAAATAAAACGTGATATCAAATATTTAGCAATCATAATTAATGAAGACTAAAATTTCACCACCGGACTAATACTTAAGTACCCTTATTTTATTGTATATGACAGTATTATATTTACAAATAATCATAGTAAAATATTGAAAATCTTATTACGGAAACTGTTATTCAAATAGAATTAAATCAGATATATGTAAATTCTAGTAGTGAAGATGATAACAAGTAATAGTTAATAATAGATTTTAAAAATAGATAAAATATAAAAATAAAAAATATTTGCTAAAAATAATAACAAATGAAATGTCAATATATTGTATTGTAGTTATTTTTTTAAAAGTATATAGGATTTGAACTATTAAAAAGATGAAATTAATTATTGAATTAATATTAACTTAGATAGGTGCATAAGTTTTAATTATTCCAAATCCTTGCGTGCAAAATTATACAAACAGTAGATTTTTTATTTATGTATATTTTCATATGTAAGTAAAGGGATTTAAACGCAGACTTTTTCAGTCAATTTCTCCAACTCCATTTTAAGCACCTGACTACACACACACATGAGAAAAAGTTACATGATCCCCAATATTCATCAGTTGGGCTAGATCATACGTAATCTTCTACACATAAATACAATCTCACAGAGGCTAAACTCTCCATACAGTAGTGCCACTCAGTGCAAACCAGAGTAAACAATGGATTCAAGGTTTATGCATAAAATCCCTATCTAGTGACTACTCATCCAATATCCCCAAACTGGTTTCTAGCTTGCGGCTTTCATCACTGAGGAGCCTTGGATCTGAGAGCCTGCATCTAGATCTTAGGATCGAATGCAACTTTCCAGCAGCCACCTTTTATCTTATTAGCTAACTATAAAGCTTTGAGTTCAAAATGAAAACACGATAATGTTTTCAATTCAAGTTCATTAGTTTGCATAGATGTAATGCCGTCAGATTCAAGGCTCCATACTGATGAAAGCCACAAGCTAGAAACTAGTCTGGGGATATTGGATGAGTAAGTACTAGATAGAGATTTTATGCACAAACTTTCTTGCATCCATTGCTCTGTCTCGCACTGAGTGGTGATACTGTATGAAGAGTTTACTCTCTGTGTAAACAGCTTGTGTATGCATAAAGAATGGGGATCATGTGATGTTTAGTGGTTCATGTATACAATCACTGTCTACTTTATTTTAAGATAGCAAAAATGGACAGTCTTCAATCTTCTAACCCTCCAACTATTCAACCATCCCTTCTATTGAAAAATCAATGATAGAATGCTCAAAGCCCATATTGGATTTAATATTGTAATTATACTTATGTAGACATTATGTCAATTTAACCCCTCTTATTATCAGACATATATGAAACATTTAGTATAAACAAGTTATAGTCTGCCTTAGATATATATTTTTCCAAATGTATATGTTATTGCACATTAGTTGAATTGTTGAATATCATCTGTAATTACATATTAGTCCAGATGTTATTTAGCATGTTATGTATTAAAACTAAGACACATATATATGACTTCGTGCTTATATTATGTACTACTTTGCAGGAATTTCACTGTACCAGTTATTTTCATATCCTGCTTATTCGTGTACTCATGATGGTTGGGTGGGGGAGGGGGGTTAATAAAAGTTAATAATGTAGACATTCATAGAAAAAATTTAATTTTCTAATTCATTGTACAATTTCTGGGTACTCTAAAGACTAAGCATCATAAATACCCTTTCTACTTTTTTAAAGCATCTAACCTCTGTTGATAATTTAAATACCGATTTTATTATCTACAGTTTTGTATTTATAGAAAATACTTTTTGTGTACCACTAGTTTTATTATATTAATAACAACTCAAACTTTTCACTGCATATCCATTTCAATTTTTTTTAAAACAACTGTAAATAAAATAATAAATCATTAGTTTATTTTTATCGAAGTGGTAGTAGACGTTATCTTATTACGAATGTACTGTGCCAGAAGTTAAGCTTTACCGATTTGTATACTATTCAAAATTTAAAAATTAAGCCTCATGTTCTTTTTACTTCAAAGATTTCACAAGCATTAATTATGCATTGATCATGAATTGAATAAAGCTATTGCACTAAGATAGAAAAAATGCACAGTAAATTTAGTTTGAAACCACTAACACTTGACAGGATCACCATTTCCTAGATTGAGGAAGCGGTTAAAACAGTAGCAAACTTTCCATTCAATAATATTATCCAGGCAAAAGTCTCAGTAATCAATTGATATAAGGTTTGTATGTAAATTCCCTATCTAGGGCCTACTCATCCAAAATAGGTAAAAGGTGGTTGCTGTTAGAGTTATGTTAGATCATAAGAATTAAGTGCAGTGACATCAGATCCAAGGCTTTTCACTGATGAAAGCCACAAGCCAGAAACTAGTCAGGGGATACTGGATGAGTAGGTGCTAATAGGGATTTTATGCACAAGCCTTCTGGCATCCATTGATTACTAGCTTGCACTGGATGTCACTACTGTAGGGAGTTTGCTCTATTTGTTTTTTAATATGTGGGTACATATAGCATGTGTATATACATTTTAATGAAAGGAAAATATTTTTTTAAAAAAACCTTTATAATTCAATATTAAAATTCTGAAGCTATTAATTCAATGAAAACATTTTTTAACTTTACAAGTGGTTGGATTGCTGTTTTGAATTGTAAATAAAGTGATGTGATGGCATTAGTTTGAGGATAATGTGTTGAGATTGTTTGAATGTCAACTGGGTTTTCATTTTGTATTATATCAATTTTGTTTGACTTGAAACGACTGTACAAGATAATATAAGCATATAATATTAAATCTTCTATGCTCTTTATTACTGTTTTACAATGCTTTTATTACAACCCACTATGACAGTTTCGATTGCCCCAGCAATGTTGGTAATATAATTAGAAGTTCTGAAGAAGATTGCTGGGGTAATCGAAACTGTCATAGTGGGTTGCAAAAAAAGCATTGTAAAACAGTAATAAAGAGCATCGATGATTTAATATTATATGAATCTGCCAATGCAATAAGAAAGATAAAGTGATAACATAAGCAATTGATAGCTGATATTAATAAGAAATTTGGTTAGAAGCTAATTGGAATTTAATTAATACTATTTCTAGTTTATCCTCTGAATAATTTAAAGTAAAGTAGAGTAAACTGTTATATTTATTTATGTCTTGTTCATAGTTACAGTTCCTAAAGACTTATGGTCTTGATTCAGCTCTAGAGAGCATAATGGTTAGTTATTTGGATGTAGGGGACATTAAAACAGGCAAAACTCTTCATACAGTAGTGCCACTCAGTGCCAACCAGAGTAATCAATGGATGCCAAAATTCCTCACTGAAGAAGGCCACAAGCCAGAAACTAGTCTGGGGATATTGGATGAGTAGGCACTAGATAGGGATTTTATTCGCAAACCTTCTGGCATCCATTGATTACTCTGGTTGGCACTGAGTGGCACTACTGTATGGAGAGTTTTGCCTGTTTTAATAATAGTAATGTGATATCATAAGAAATAGTGGTCATGTGATGTAGGGGATATCCAGGTGATAACCCTGGATGGCATGAAGACATCACCTCTAAAGTCCATTTGTATTATTAAAAATTTAGTCTATAGTTGGCTGGTACACTAAAGGTATTATATGTCCAGAGCATTGATGATGATCAGCACACATCAATATCCTGATATTTTTTATTATTATGTATAACAGATTAGTACTTAAGTATGTGCATCCAAATAACTTTATATAATGTGTCCTAAGTTTGGAAGTGGCTAAATAAGTACATGTTTATAATGTACCTATTTTAAATCCAGTCACCAAGGTTGGCTGGTTGATTATTGATTTCATGATTGATAATTCTTGTCTATTGCTGGGTAACTTGTAGATTATAACTTATTATTAGTAACTAACTATATGTGGTTTAGTCCAATGCCAATATGCTCATTCCTTTTGTATTAGATCATTTTATATTTACATTTGTTCTTTTATTATTCACTTTATATTTGTGATAAATGGGGATGATGATGATTTTCCATCTTCCCATGTTCACCCTTTCCCTTATGATATACATATGTATTTAAATTAAATGAGATTTTGTAAATGAACTTTAAATTAAACATAGCTCACTGTACATATAAACAAAGGGAGTAAATCACCTCCCTCAGGTTATGACTTAAAAATGTTGAACAAAGGATTCATTTTATTCTATTTTTGATCCTTTGTTCAACATTCAGAGTGCTTTTAAGTCATAGCCTGGGGCAGGAGGATTTACTTGTTTTGTTTATATGTATAAAAATTTACATTTTATATAGCTCATTCATCATCAACCATTATCAATCCACTGCAGGATGAAGGTCTCTCCAAGTTTAATCAATCTTCTCTGATCTTTAGCTTCTCTTCTCCACATCACCCCTGCACACTTTCTTATTTCATCCATCCATCTCAATTGTGGTCTCTTTCTGGGTTTTTTACAATCTCTTGGAATCCAGTTTAAATATATAGCTCATTACCATTCTTGAAATCAGTAACCATAACATGTCTTGAAACTAAATGTTATAAATGTCATGAGAAATATCATCCATCTCACATGTGGTCTCTTTCTGAGTGTTTTACAATCTCTTGGAATCCAGTTTAAATATATAGCTCATTACCGTTCTTGAAATCAGTAACCATAACATGTCTTGGAACTAAATGTTATAAATGTCATGAGAAATATCATGAATATGATGAGATTAGTGTACAATATACTACGTTAAACTTAGGATAAGATGAAATTATGACAGTTGATGATAAACAATGACACTCTAACTTGATTTATATCTTTATTGTCAAATTTCATTATAATATGCTAATATTAAGAAATGATTCTATAACCAGGATATTGGTTAGAATGGGAAAGATTTAGACCAAAAATAAATTGACCAATGCATGTAACATTAAATAGCAATCACAGTTTTTTTTTATATTTGTAAAAACATAATTTGTAATGAATAATTTAAATTGAAATGCTAGCAATCTATTATTTAGCAAATATGTATCAATGTATTTGGGTTACTAGAATAAATTAAATTAAAAGAGTGACAAGCAGAGGCAAGCTATTACTAAGTTTTATTAATTGATTATGATATCTTATTGCTTAATTATTCCAACCAATATTTGGGCAGAGAAGATATTATATATACTTGTATTTATATGTTGGACTATTTTCATCATCTATTATTAAATATAGAATGTCTTTAGAAAAAAATATCTTTAGATGGCTCAGTTAGGTAGAGCCATTATCTTAAAATTCAATATTCAAGAATCTAAAGATCCAAGTTCAATTACCATGCTAATACTGCTACTGGTCAGAGCCGCAACACCTGAAGAAGAGAGGAGAATTCCACTTGCAACTTTGTCTATATACTAACACGTATGTCAAGGAAATCAAATCATATCACATGACATAATTTTATAAGTATCACTGATGACAGCCAAAGTTAGAAACTGGTCTAAAAATAGGGATATTCTGAAAAGCTTGTTAAGAGCTATTGACATGCTCATTATATAACTAACATGTGTTCTATTACTAACAGTTGAATGTCATTGGAAATTTTAAAACAATTAGATGATAGAAATAGTCCAACATATAAATACAATTAAAATACCATCATTATAAATCTTCAAGAAAACATATTATACACACATTTACTTTATAGAAATACATTAAGGCTATTCCAACAGTCCTCTAAAAATATATATTGGAAAAGAATTACTTATCAGACTGCCAAAAGTAGCTAGATATCCATTTGCCATCCAATAAGTGGATATCATGGTATTTTTAGCTTTAGGATAAACCTAAGAAGAGAAACAATTTCTTATACCACATGGCCCACCTGATGAGAAAAAGGCTTGCTCAAGTATTTTTTAAATATGGTATACTTATTATAATAATGAAAAACAAAAATTATATATATATATTAGATGAACGTAGAGTATGAATAATTCATCCAAAATGTTATATCCTTCCTCCTACAGCAAATGATAATGGGGGTGGTGGTATATTTTTATAACATCCATTCTAATTAGCTATCGTCAAATCATCACATGATTACCATTTCATATGCTTACACATGCTGTTAATAAGAGTAATGTGATGTGATGTGATGTATTATGGCTTCTCCTTAAACGAAGTCAAGAATATCTCAGCCACTATGTCCAGAGAAACCTGTTAGCCACTTTACTTTCCATTTTCCATCCTAAGTTTTTCCATATTCTTTTCTATCCTGTTCCATCCCATTTCCACAACATAATCTTTGTCAATTCCATGGCCTTTATATCTAAATCCCCCTTATCTTTTCCCAAACCCAGCATAAAAACCAATAACCTACTTTCTGTATAATCACTTTGTTTATATTTATTCTTCCACAACTTCATTATTTTAATATATGAATTTTTTTCTACAGGAGAGGCTTTTTCATATCTGCACTCCAATATGTAATATATAGGGTTGAACTCAGACTTTCACACAACCCTCAACTATCCATGCTATCTCATATTGCTGATACACTTTGTAGAGTATGTGATTGGATGTATTTTGGCTTCTCCTTAATTGAAGTCAAGAATATCTCGGCAATTATGCCTGGATAAACCTGTTAGCCACTTTATTTTCCATTCCCCACCCCGAGTCTTCCCATATTCTGCCTCATCCCATTTCCACAACATAATCTTTGTCAACTCTATGGCCTTTATATCTAAATCCCCATATCTTTTCGCAAACCCAGCATAAAAACCAATAACTCACTTTATGTATAGTCACTTTGTTCATACCTATTCTCCCATAACTTCATTATCTGTACCCTTTCTGCTTTCAAGCATTTACATTCAATCAACAGATGCCTAATATTTTCTATACCTTCCTTACACAATTTTCACACTAAATCACCCATAGTTTTCCATTTACATGTAAATTCTCTTGTTGCTAAAGATCCTGTGCGAGCCTTAAACAATAAACTACTTTCCTTACTATTATCATAAATTAACTCGCATCCAATATTCCGTTTACTTCTATATATATTTAAACTCTTCTTACCCTCCATACTAGTTCTCCATCTCTCCAACTCCCTATTTTTTATTAATGTTTCTATTTTTTACCACTATAACACTTAACAATCCTTCTAACACAATCATCCCACCTTTTAAACAAGTATACTGATATAAATTCTTTATCCAAATCTTTTGCACACCGCAATACCCTTTCTCACCCATCTTGTTACCTGCCCTTTATTCATAACCCAATTAAACATTATTTTGGCTATTCTTTTACTATCCATAAACTGCAACCTACCAAACATTTTCATTTTACTTTTTGCATCTCTCATATAAAAACTTGACCATCCCATTTCTCCTTGAATTGCTTCTTTTGCTGTCCACATCTCTGCATCTAATGCATGTCTTTCTACTTCCCTTTGTACTTTCTCTAAATAATCTAAAACCCTTACCATACTCTCCATATAATAGTGCCACCAAGTGCAAGCTTTTGTAATTAATAGATGCAGGGAAGGTTTGTACATAAAATTATTTTCTAGTGCCGATGAGTAGATACTAGATAGGGATTTTATGCACAAACCTTCCTGTGTCCATTGTTTACAAAACCTTGCGCTTGGTCGCCTTACTATATGGAGAGTTTGGTATTTTTACTAATTAGCTATCACTAACGTCTTACATGTAAATGAAATCATGGCTTTTGTAATTCTGTAAATATAATAAAAGTATCATATTTTTAAACCAGAAATTACTTTATTGTAAAATGTCATAAAAAAAATAAATTGATTAAAATTATATTTATTTTTACGTCCCAATTAAAACTGTTACCTTTTAATTAACACTCTAGCCAACTATTATTTACTTATCAATATTATGTATAAATAATGTGCAGAGTATTTGTTTGCTAATTTGAAATTACCTATTTTAAAAACTCGAAAAAAAAAGTTAAATTTTTCTTCCTCAATAACCATCAAAAGCAGCATTGAATTTGTAATTTTATTTTCATCATAATTTGTCCATGATTTACTGAATAATTGTGGAAAATAAATATTGTTTGTCGTAAACTTTGCATCAGTTTGATTTCCTTTTATTGGACCACCCGTACTGGGTTGCGAGTCACTTGTGTGGTTATTCGGTCTGATTGGACAACACGTAGATATTGCATTGTTTTGCACCTTGACAGGTGAGTTTATTTAAATTAACAGGTGATGAAATATTTTCCAGCTCTCTTTGTCTAGGTTGAATTCTTTACCCACCCTAAAACTGTTCTAGGTATCCTCGGCTAACCCGCCTCTTCGCAACCTACCCATAAAGCTTAGTGTAGACGATTAAAGCAGGATGTGTAATTCGTATTCCAATGATTAGTTATCATTTTTACAATCTAAACTGAATATTATATTTGTTTACTTTTTATAGCTTAAGGATTATTATACAAAATATTAGAATATTTAACTATGTGGGAAAGAAATACTATCATTAATGTTATTTACTTAGTTTCAACTTCATTTGGAAACGTTAAGTTCTTGGAGAGGCAACCGATTCTGTCTAAGTGGTGAATTACTTGAGGCTTCTGCATATATAGACAATGATAAATTACTAAGTTTTTTTTTAAAAAAAAGTTTGAGGCTTTTTTTGTGAACGGATGAAGAACGAACTCTCCACTGGAATTGGTGACTACATAATGGAGGGTTGTAATTGCTTTAGAGTGGCTCTTGGAAAAGGCAAGTTTTTTGCAAGATCTGATGTCAGACAGGTGAGTTTTATATATATAAAGGAATAACGATAAATCTAGAGAATACGGTTTCGGCTGCAGAATAAAACTTCACTTTCAAAAATAAAAAAAACATCTATAATTTTTCAAAAGTTTAGTTTTGTTATGCACGCACACACAGGTATATACTTATTGTGATTTAAGTTTTAAATGAGTGCATATATTTTTTATTATAACCTTATTATTTGGCATTTATATTGATATATATAGTGCTAATATGTAGTACACATAACTGTTACATGTAAATTGATGTGTTTACGTAATGTTTTTCGTTACTAGATGTGTGTGTACATCTGTACACATAATTGTAAGTACATATTTGTGTATACATACGCGTAAATAAATTTCTGGCTTTTATATGACTCATAGATTCTTATTACACATCTGTACGTCAATTCTACAATATTCATCAATTCAATCTTCAAAGGACGTATGCGCATGATTAATTTTATTAACACCCTCAGTTAAGATGCTGTGCTTTAATTTTAAAAAAATCTTTTTTAAAAGAAAAAAAAAGTTTCTACTTTTTGTATGTATATATATCATAATCAATTGCATTTTATTAAACGTTTCTCTAAAGTTATTAAAATTCTGTCGTCTGAAATACTTTGACGTTTTATCCCATTAAAACTTTTTCAGGGTTGAAAGAATCAAGTATTTTATTTATGTATAATTATTTATTTATGAAAACTGACATATGAGTCACATTCCGATGGTAAATCAAATATAAAAAAAAGAAAATGAATTCTAATATGCTAAAGATGTGTTTAGGATGGATTCTAACCCCCTTTTTTTCTTTTTTACAAATTTAAGTCTATATAAAATGGATAGATGGTTTAAAAAGTCTTTTCTTTCAATATAATAGTCCGTTGATTGTTTTGATCGCTTAGTCGCTGCCTGAGGGCTTGTTTTTGGAGCCTGTTCATTTTGTTTTAAATGATACATGAGTTTGTAGTCAAAGAATTCTAAGACTTGTCAGTAAGAGAACTAAAATATTTAAAAAGTGAAAACAAAAAGAAAAAAGTGGCATATTTTGACCATAATCCAACATGAAAGGTTGTGGAAACATTTTTGAATTATTATACTTTGTTGTCGAAGTAAATATGGGGAAATAGTATTAAAAAACATCTCACTTCACAATTTTCTGGACTAATTAAATCAAAAGCAACTTTTGGGATTGGAATGTAAGAGGCTAAGGGAGCGTGTAAGGGGAGAGGGAGTATAATTTGCAATCTTAATTAAAAAAAAAAAAAAGTTAAATTGTAGTTAAATATACTGTACGTTAGTTTCTCAGCCGCAGCTCGTACTAGTAAATGAAATAGCTAGATTTTGCCGATAGGCATTCATTTATCAAGATTAGCATAATTTTGGGGCTTTTTAAATTTGAAATTCACTATTCGCAGTGGCTTTAATGAAAACTATAGAATTAATAATTTAACAAAATAGTTGTTTTCAAAAATAATTCATTAAAATTATCATCATTGACTTATGATCATCATCCTTTTAACTATTATGGATCCACTGCAGGATGAAGGTCTCTTCTTAAGTTTAATTCAGGTTCTCCTACCTCTAGTCTCTTTTCTCCAAATTCCATCAGCAAACTTTCTTATTTCATCTAATCTCTTTCTAGATCTTTTACATTTTTTGAGATCCAGTGTATGATTTCTACTGTCCATCTATTACCATCTCCTCCCAATATGTCTAGCCTAATTCCACTCCAGTCTCTTAATTATTTCAATGATAATCACTAACATCTGTTTGTTTTCTCGCCCATATATTTTGTTTTTGACCTCTTCTTACTCCTAATATACATCTCTCCATACTTCATTGGGGGGTCTGAAATCTCCATATTGCTCCTCTGTTAAGTGTCCAAATCTCAGATACATAAATGAATTGATATTTTCCAAGCACATAGGCATATTTTCATTTATCATTAAATTATTTGTACCAAAAGCACTTCAATCAAATTTAATTCTCTAATTAATTTCATCTCGTTTCCATATATAGTAATAATCGGACTCAGATGTCAACTTCTAATTCATCATTATTAACATTTATTTTTTTTTTGATAAAATCCATTGAACATCAACCTTTTTAGCAATTATCTTTAGTCCTACTTTCTTATTTTTGTCTGATAATTATTGCAGCATTTTCTGTAGTTCTGACGCATTATTTGAAAAATCAACCACAATCATCTGCAAAATCTAGATGATTTAATATATAGGGTATATGAGCACAGACTTTCACACACCATTCTCCACACTATCTCATAACACTGATACATTCGAACACATATATGTTGAAAAGATAAATAGTCACCAATATATGTATTTCATGCTAAACCAGCAATGATCAGTTGGTCCAGATTATCATCTCTACACATATATGCTATAAATGCTCAGATACATATTAAGATAGCCAAACCTCATACTTTAATGGACAGGCTTCAATCTACTCCTCACTCCAACTTTTCAACCATCCATCCAATTGAAAATCTGATGATGGAATGCTCAAAGGCCACCCTGAGGCTGAGATTTTTGTCATACCCATGTTGACCTAAGGTCAATCTGACCCTCATGTACAGGACATAATCCATTCAATACATATACAAGGGATGGGCAGACATCTCTACTATGTAATAATGGAAACACACAGGCTTATTATATACCTGTGTCTATATATGTAATATATAGGGTATATGAGCACAGACTTTCACACACCATTCTCCACACTATCTCATAACACTGATACACTTGAACACATATGTTGAAGGGATAAATAATCACCATTATATGTATTTCATGCATAAAACATAATCTTCATTTACATTTACTTCTTTAACTTGCACAAACTACTTGCAAAACTGCCGTAAAAAGTTTTGGAGACATGGAATCACCCTGTCACACTCCTTTCTCAATCTTAAACTTGTTAGTATCACCATGTAATCTAATCATTGCTGTTGCATTATGGTAAATATTCTTCAGAATATGATGATACCCAAGTCTATACTTTGATGATCCAGTGATTTAATCAATGTAGAAATGCTTATGGAGTCAAATGCCATTTCAAAACCTACAAATCCAAAGCATAATGGCAAATCATATTTATTGGTACTTTCTATAAATTATCTATTGTGCAAAAAACCACTTTCAAATCCATCTTGTTCTCCCCCCCCCATGTGTCATAGCATCGGCCGGGAAGTGAACCTGCTAACCCGGGACAACTACTTGTAAGGCAGCTATGCTGACCTCATGACCACAGATACTTGACATATATGTGTCCTTTTGGTTGGGTAAAATCCAAAATTCACACCAGTTGATCTTGGTAAAAATTTTATATAGAACTGATAAAAGACTGAAATGTCTGTAATTTCTAATATCTTCTTTATCATCTTTCTTAAATATCAACATGATTATTGCATTTGACATTTGGTATATAAATTTGTCAATAATTTTTCTATTTTTTACCTGCTTCTTTTAAAATATTGACTATAATTCATTATTTCCTAGAGCTTTTCTCTTCATAGATTTAATTGGATGGTTCACCTCTTCATTTAGAATGCTGGACAATTCAGAAAATCTTTTTCTCTATCATTACATAATTTTGTATAAAACTATTTTACATATTTGATGATGCCATCTTTCTTTTTTGTAACATTTCCATCTTCTTATTGTAGAAATAAGTTTCCTACCAATACCAAGATGTTGTTCTACACCTTTGATACTTTTATTCTCTTCTGTAGCTTTTCCTGTTAATACACAATTATATTTTCTTATATCATTATTAATTTTTTTTTGTACCATTTTGTAAAACTTTGGACATTCAGTTCTTCTTAATAGACCATTTATATATATATTATTTTCCTTCTTTTCTTCATATATTGTCAGCAGAAAATTTATTGATTGGTTGCTAACTTTTTTGTGCCAGTTATGTTCATTGCAGTTCTCTATAATGTTAATTATCTTAAACCACTAAATATCACATGATCACTATTTCTTATGCTAGCACATATCTGTTATTAAAACAGACAAAACTCTCCATACAGTAGTGCCACTCAATGCCAACCAGAGTAATCAATGCTAGGTGCAGTGCTCTCAGATCCAAAGCTCCTCACTGACAAAGGCCACAAGCCAGAAACTAGTCTGGGGATATTGGATGAGTAGGCATTAGATGGGGATTTTATGCACAAGCCATCTGGCATTCATTGATTACTCTGGTTGGTACTGAGTGGCACTACTGTATGGAGAGTTTTGCCTGTTTTAATAACAGATATGTGCTAGCATAAGAAATAGTGTTCATGTGATGTTTAGTGGTTTAACACCAATCCTACCTTATAGGTGGTGGCTATGGTTGTTACAGAACCAAAGACACAAAAAGGTATGGGTACTGAACTGGGTTCAGACCATATGACTATATAAGCTATTGAGCTTAGATTGAAAATATTGTTTTCAATTTTATTCTCATAGTTTTGTAGTTAAGTAGAGATAAAAGGTGGCTGCTGGAGGGTTGCATTAGATCCTAAGATCTAGGTGCAGTGCTTTCAGATCCAAAGCTCCTCACTGACGAAGGCCACAAGCCAGAAACTAGTCTGGGAATATTGGATGAGTAGGCACTAGATGGGGATTTTATGCACAAGCCTTCTGGCATCCATTGATTACTCTGGTTGGCACTGAGTGGCACTACTGTATGAAGAATTTTGCCTGTGTTAATTATCTTATTGATTTCATTCAAATTTGAACCATATTCAATAAATGTAAATATTTTAAAACAATTTGCAAGTTTTAATTAAAATTCACCAAAGTGTTTTGAAGAATACGAATATTGTTCATTAAAAACTGTTTTTCTTAATTTTTTATCTCTATAATTTTGCATTAATACATACCCTACATCTCACTAATTAATGAACACTTCCTATGTTAAATCTATTAAGAACCTTGCAATCATGAAATATATATCTTCTGTTAATCAAAACATAATCCCTTTTTACTGTACTTTTATTTGGATACTTCTATGTCCATTCCCATTTTTCTCCAAACAATTCGTAATACAAAGATTTTGCTGCATGTGTGAAAGTCTGAGTCCCCTCTTTTTCTGATCAAATGTATCCTCAGCACTTTCATCTTCCAATCATTTACCAATTCTAGCATTAAAGTCTCCCATGACAATTTTAAAATGTCGTTTGGTCTAATTAAAAGCATTCATATAAAATTCTTTATTAAAACAGGCAAAACTCTCCATACATACAATAGTGCCACTCAGTGCCAACCAGAGTAATCAATGGATGCCAGAAGGCTAGTGCATAAAATTTCCATCTACTGCCTACTCATCCAATATCCCCAGACTAGTTTCTGCCTTGTGTGTTATGGAGAGTTTTGCCTGTTTTAATAACAGTTATATACTAGCATATGAAATGGTGATCATGTGATGTTTAGTGGTTTAAAATTCTCTACTTCTCCAAATCTGAACTATCTCCATTTCTTATCTTCCATTAAATTGAATAACTAATCTTGCCACTCTGTCTGATATAGGATCAATCTCCACAATGTTGATCTTCCACTTTTATTTATAACAAACTCTACTTCTCTTGTTCGTTCAATATTTGTTGTGCTTTTGTAGTATAATACGTGTCCACTTATTAAATTGAATGTCTCTTCATTTTTCTTCTAACTTCACAAAGTCCAACAATGTTCTATTTAATATTAGGAAATTCTTTCAATTCATGAAATATTCCTTCACTTGAAACTGACTTCCAGTGTAAGTACCTAATTAAAAGATCATCATTGAATGGCATTCTCGGTCTGCAATCAGGATTCCCATCATCCTTTGCCTTAGATTGCCAACTGCTCTTAGTTGTCAACTTTACAGACTCCTGGAAATAAGTAAGAGTCATGATGGGAAATATTATTTTTTTTTAAAAAAAAAAAGTTTATTCACACACATTCATTCTACCTTTAAGAAAACTCAACTGATATTTCAGTTAAGGACTATTGGACAACTGAGAAAAAAGACCATGGTGTATCAGCTCAAATTCAGAAGTAAAAAGCCAATAACGGTCAAGCATTGGTGGTCGAGTGGTCAGCACAGCTGCCTTACAAGAAGATGTCCTGGGTTTTCGGGTTCGCTTCCCGGATGATGCTTTGACACATGAAAAAAAAAAGCCAATAACTGGCTGATGGATTCTGGTGAGCAACTCATCTCTGTTTGTATAGTCTATGAATAATAATATAACTTTTAATTATCTTTCTTATTGCATTGCCAAATCCATTTAATATTAATATCATTTACTTTCTTTATTATTTTTACAATGCTTTATAAAATGATAAAAAAATAAATGAAATAATACAGTATATATATATATGGGAAGTATTGATTGATAAATATAAAATATAACAAGGTTAAAATGTATTATAAAGAAGTAAAAATTATATATTGAGAGGTATGTTAAGATATATGTAGGTATATAAATAATGATTATAAGATCGAATATATGTATATATAAAATGTAAAATTATATGTTCATAAAAGATTAAAACGTATTTTATATAAAGAGGTAAAAATTATATATAGAGATGTATATAAAGATATATGTAGGTATATGCTATAAGATAGAATATATATGTAAGGTAATGCTCATGTATATTTGTATTCATGTATTTGTACTGTTTGCTATAATCCTGAAGAAGATTGCTAGGGCAATTGAAACTGTCACTAGTGAGTTATAATTATATAAAGCATTGTAAAAGTAATAAAGTAACTGATATTAATAATCATATAGTAATAAAAGCTGCAACAATAAGAATGGATGCAGTAAATAATATAATGGGAGAAATGCAAGGAGATTTTCGATCAGATAGGCGTAATGGAGATAGTTTATTTGTAGTTACACAACTTTTGGATATGAGTAGGAATACAGGTAGACTGTTACATGTGATTTTTATAGTTATAGAGACAGTGTATGATACAGTAAATAGATATAGATTATGGGTAAGTTTAATAAATTTGGGAATGGATGGAGCTTTAGCGGATATTATTAAGAAATTATGTGAAAATAATTACTATACATATTAATTAGGGAATATAGAATCAGTTAAAGTTAAAAATGGGGTGAGACTAGGGCAAGGATTCCCTATATCACCTATTTTGTTTTAATATATTTGAGAGAAATGGAGACAGCAATAGCAAGACTATGAAGAAGGGTAGATATACCATTAATAGGTAGCAAGGGAGTATCTATAATGTCGGGTCTTTTATTTTTGGATGATGTCTTTTTGTGTGCAGAAAGAAGGGAAGATATGGAAGTTATGCTGAGGACATGTGCAAGAGTGGGTGAAGAGATGAGGATTAAATTTAGTGAAGAAAAATTAAAAGTAATGATGATTGATACTGGGAAAGAGAAATAGAGAATTTTTATTGGGGGATATAAAGTTAAGTGTGGTAAATAGATATAACTATTTTGGAATCGTCTTAATTAATCAGAGAAAGATGCATGAGATAAAATTGATAAATGAAGCAAAGAAAAGGAAGGGATTGATAAAGAAATTTACAGTGTTCTCATATAATAAGTATGATGTAGTTAGAATTGTATGAAATGGAATGGCAATAGCAGAGTTAACATATGATAGTGATGCATTATGTGTTAGTAAAGGGATATTAGATTATTAGATTACTTAGAAAAAGTACAAAGAGAAGTAGGAAAATATGCATTAAACGCAAATGGGATGGTCAAGTTTTTATATGAGAGATGCAAAAAGCAAAATGAAAATGTTTGGCAGATTGCAGTTTAGGGATAATAAAAAAATAACCAAAATAGTATTTAATTGGGTTATGAATAAAGGGCAGGTAGCAAGATCAGTGAGAAAGATAATGCGATATGCAGAAGATTTGGATAAAGAATTTATGTCAGTATACTTATACAAAAGGTAGGATGATTGTGTTAGGAAAATTGTTGAGTGTTATAGTGTTAAGATATGGGACAGAAGAATAGATGCATTAATAAAGAATAGGGAGTAAGAAAAATGGAGAACTAGTATGGAGAGTAAAAAGAGTTTAAATATATATAGAAAGTAAACAATATTGGGTGTGAGCTAATTTATAATAATAGCAAGGAAAGTTATTTACTGTGTAAGGCTCGAACAGAATCTTTAGCAACAAAGGAATATACATATAAATAGAAAAATGTGGGTGATTTAGTCTGCAATTGGTGTAAGGAAGGCATAGAAAATATTAGGCATCTGTTAATTGAATGTAAATGCCTGAAAGCAGAAAGGGTACAAGTAATGAAGTTGTGGAAGAATAAATATAAACAAAGTGATTATACAGAAAGTGGGTTATTGTTTTTATACTCAGTTTGGGAAAAGATAAGAAGGATTTACATATAAAGGCCATGGAGTTGACAAGGTTTATGTTGTGAAAATGGGATGAAGCAGATTATGGGAAAACTTAGGGTGGGGAATGGAAAGAGAAGTTAAAGTGGCTAATAGGTTTCTCTGGGTCATAGTTGCTGAGAGATTCCTGACTGTATAAGGAAAAGTCACAGTGCATCACATCAACAGCAAACAAAAATAGATTAATTAAAAATGAAAAAAACCTGAAAACTATAAAATGATTAAAACTTCATGTGATCACCATTTTATATGCTTATACATGCTGTTAATAAGAGTACCACATTCTCTATACACTAGGGCTACCAAGTGCAAGCCTTCATAATCAATGAATTCTCAAATCCAGGGCCCCTCACTGCTGAAAGCTACCACATAGAAACTAATCTGGGGATGTTGGATGAGTAGGCACTAGATTGGGATTTTATGCACAAACCTTCATGCATCCATTGATTGTGAAGGCTTGCACTCTTGATGTCACTAGTGTGTGGAGTATTTGGTACTCTTATTAAATATAAAATGTTTAAAAATGTGAAAATTATAAAATAAATTTAGAAAACAATCCTGAAAATAATATATTTAACAGTCAAATCTTGTGTGATCAATATAAATATTCTGTAAGAAATAAAATGATCAATGGTGGCCAGTGAAACTACTTAAGAATTGAACATAAATAAAGATTCAGTTAACAAATATTAAATCCCCTCACATGGTTAAGAAATCCAGTACCACCCTCCGTGAACTAATATATATAAATTAGAGTTCGTATTTCAAAATAGCCAGCTCAAAATGATACAGTAATTTTTAATCTTTAAACCACCTAACCCAAATATAGAAGGCAATAACTGGATTTCTTAACCATGTGGGGTGATTTAATATTTGTATATTTATTTCAGTATAGCATTATGCACTGGGATTAGATTTAATTAAGTACAACAATATAAAAAGTAAGCAATGTAAATGCACAAGAAAGTAATTATTGCAATAAATTTATAAGAAATTAAATTCCAAAATTGTATCCTTGTACAAGAAAAATGATAAACATGGAAATCGTAAAAAGTACACGGGTTTTGTCATTAATATTCATTTTTGCCTTGTTTACTTTTGTGTATAAACTCGCACACAGTTATTGTCACGAAGGTCTGAAGAAAGTGAAAAACATGGCTACATAAAAAGGACACGAGTCACAATTTATGGACAGCTTTTTTGATATTTAATATCTCTTGTGTTTATTGCCCTAGTACTCTTTTTCTGGATTAGATGACACTTTTTGCATTCTTATGGTTGTCAAATACTTATTTGTCACTATTGTACATTTTTGTTGTATACTTTTTATGGTATGCACATTTTTCTTATATGTGGGTACATTTTTGGAATTTAATTTCTTATGACTTTATTACTGTCATGAGCTTTCTTAAGATTACATTATTGCTTTTGTATTAAACAGGCAACACTCTCCATACAGTAGCGCCACTTGGTGTAAGCCAGAGTAATCAATGGCTGCAAGAAGGTTTATGCATAAAATCCCTATCTAGTGCTTACTCATCCAAATCTTCAGACCAGTTTCTAGCTTCTGGCTTTCATCAGTGAGGAACCTTGGATCTGAGAAGTGGTAATCGTGATGTTTAGTGGTTTACTTTCGTATTATGTTTGTTAAATCCTTACTCGAATTAAATCTATGGGTCGGTTTTATAATTTAATTTTTTTTTTTTTTTGAGTTACACTTGCCCTCATTGCTAATCAAAAATTTTTATAGAATGTTTATATTGATCACACTAATAGAATTTTAATCATTATGCTTTGATTTGGCTGCTAAATATATTATTTCTGGTTTGCATTAGATCCTAAGATCTAGGTGCAGTGCTCTCTGATCCAAGACTCCTCACTGACAAAGGCCACAAGCCAGAAACTAGTCTGGGGATATTGGATGAGTAGGCATTAGATGGGGATTTTATGCACAAGCCTTCTGGCATCCATTGATTACTCTAGCTTGCTGTGTGTGGCAATACATATAGTGAGTTTTGCCTGTTTTAAAAACAGTTATACACGAGCATAAGAAGTTGTGGTCATGTGATGTTTATTGGCTTAAAACCAATCCTGCCTAATAGGATAGTGGTGGCTATGGTTATTAAAGAACCAAAGACACCAAAATGTATGGGTACTGAACTGAGTTCAGACCCATATGACTATATAAGCTGATGGGCTTGGATTGAAAACATTAAGGTGTTTTCAATTTAAGACTCATAGTTTTGTAGCTATGTGGAGATAATGGGTGGCTGCTGGAGGGTTGCATTAGACCCTAAGATCTAGGTGCAGTGCTCTCAGATCCAAGGCTCCTCACTGACGAAGGCCTCAAGCCAGAAACTAGTCTGGAGATATTGGATGAGTAGGCACTAGCTGGGGATTTTATGCCCAAGCCTTCTGGCATCCATTGATTACTCTAGCTTGCTGTGTGTGCCAATATGTATAGTGAGTTTTGCCTGTTTTAAATATATTATTTTTATGTTTCATTTATTTTTGATATAAATATATTTGTTTTTATTTTTTATATAAAAAAATACGAAGTTTATCGATTAATTATTATGTTTTGTTTCATTGGTATATGAATGATGATTTCATTCTATAGGTCGATCACAGGTTTTATTAAGACATTAAATTTTTTGTAATACTGATATAAACAAATTACATGCATTTTTATGAGCATGTCTTGGTTATTGATAATTGCATCAATAAAAGTAATGCACAGTTTGGTTGCATAACATAGAAAATTACCAAAATTTCCAAAATAAAATATTTTTAAATAAAACAAGTTAAACCACACCCACATACATGAAAATACAATTAAAAATGCTTATTATCTCTTCAAATGTTAATAGTGAATAATTTGCAATAAAACCCAATTTATATTACAAGATTTACGCAGAGGTAATGGTAATCATGTGATATTATGAGGTTTATACAGAGGTAATGGTGATCATGTGATATGAGGTATGAGGTTTTACACAGAGGCAATGGTGAGCATGTGATACGAGGTTTACACAGAGGCAATGGTGATCATGTGATATGAGGCTTATACAGAGATAATGGTGATCATGTGATATGAGGTTTACACAGGCAATGGTGATCATGTGATATGAAGTTTACACAGAGGCGGTGGTGACCATGTGATATAAGATTTATTGTATTGTTGATAAGATTACAAAAAAAATCAGTCAGATCTCACATGACCTAATTTAAACAAGCGTATATTACAAATGTTATATAAACTGCTCGCAAATACGCTCTTAACAAGCTTTGCAGAATATTCCTAACCCCAGACCAGTTTCTGCTACTGGCTTCCTCAGTGCTAGGATATTCAACTATTAGATTAAAAATACCAGGACATCTAATAGATAACTATTAAGTAGAAAATCTGAAATTTTCAGACATCCATATGTCTTCCAATCCAGCTATTTAACTTTAATAGCCATATGGGACTGAACTAAGTCCAGATACACCATATATTAATGGCTTTAGCAATATAAAATCACCAAAGCCTTAATAGCAAAAAATAAAATTATCAAACTGAGGAAGCCGGTAGCAGAAACTGGTCTGGGGTTAGGGATATTCTGCAAAGCTTGTTAAGAGCTTATTTGTGAGCTTTTTATATAACGTTGACAAGAATACCACTGCTGCTTTGAAGTTTGCCATTTTGCAAATATGCAAAATACCAATGCTATTTAGTCATTCTGATATCACAATTTAAATATTTTAGCTGAATATTTAAATTTTGTAGTTAAATTGGAAACTTTATAATTTCGAGATCTCCAATATTCTAAATCATTGTAACTGGGGGATACCTGAATTGGAAGCAATTATAATAATAGTATGTTCTGTTGCTTGGGAGGGCATGTGAAATTCAAGCACTGAAATGACATGTAAAGCACAACAATTCCATCTCATTTGATTACTGTTTTCACTTTCCTTAGTTGGGAATTGATTCAAAAATCTTTAGATGACTAGTTAATTGAACTATCTTGTTGATTTATACCAACTTTAATATTCTTGTGTAAGAGTAATTGTAACTTGTAATTTTATCATTTTTAAATCATATTTTCTCTTATAATATTTATATTCTTTTTTTTTTCATTTAATAAAAAGCATAGAGGTTCAATCCAAAAGGAAGTTATATATCTTTTAACTCAGATATGAGTAATTCTAACTTTAATTTTATTATTTTTAAATTATATTTTTTCTTATAATATTCATATCTTTTATATATTTTAATTTGGATACAAAACAAATCTTTAAAAAATGGTTGACATTTTATTTTTATATCAGTAGAAAACAACTTTTATCTTCTTCCCAAGTTTTCCAATGTTCCTGTTTTTTGTCAGTTTTGAGGGATCTATTATGTCTCAAGATTCAGTTAGTTTTCAAGCATAATTAATAATTTCCCTCAGCAAGATGTCCAAATTTTTCTTAGTCTGTTTTTTTTTATTTCATTCATCACACTCTTTTCTCAAATATTTTTTTATAATTTTGTTTCTTTTAAAAACATATTCTTTAAAATTCTACATGCATGTCTGCCCATCCCTAGTATATGTATTAAATAGATTATGTCCTGTACATGAGGGGTCAGATTGACTTTAGGTCAATGTGGGTGAGATGAGAATCTCAGCCTCAGGGTGGCCTTTGAGTGTTCCATCATCAGATTTTCAATTGGAGGGACAGTTGAAGAGTTGGAGTGTGAAGTGGATAGAAGCCTGTCCATTAAAGTATGAAGATTGGCTATCTTAATATATATCTAAGCACTTATTGCATATATGTGTAGAGATGATAATCTGGATCAACTGATGATTGCTGGTTTAGCATGAAATACGTATATTGGTGATTATTTATTTTTTCAACATATGTGTTCAAGTGTATGAGTGTAATGAAATAGATTGGAGAGTGGTGGGTCATGTGAAAGTCTGTGCTCATATATCTCTATATATTACATGCAATATTAAAAATTCTTCAACCATGGATATGTTGAAAGCTATAACAAATAGTATGCATTGAGGCAGTTTACGTAAATCTTCCTCATATTAAATTTCCTTAAATGAATAGGGAAAAAACATACTATTTATTCCAAATCTTTTGTATTCCAAAGTACAGTAGAATTTTCAAAGTAGACATCGTTTATAAATTATGACATCAACATTATCCTGTGCAAATAAGAAAAAAAAAAATCTGTAGTGTTCAATATGGATACAAGAACCAGAAGTCCCTCTTGTGGTAAAATTGAGCACTCAAGATGCATAGTAGTAAGGTTAAAGCCTTATATGCATTTGTGTGCTGACCATGTGCTTAATAAAAATTAACGTTTACAACTTTAAATTGATTTGAAATATTTCTAATTATAAGACCTAAATATTAACTCACTGTGAATTGAAATATTTTGTGAATGTTGATTTCTAGACGAGTAGTGGACTTAATTAGTGAAGAACTTATTAGCTTCACACTCTCAAATCAAAATGCTTTAGATTTGCCTATATAATTAGAAAGTAAGTTGAAGATAAGATGGCTGCTCTTATCTTTCATTATAAAGTCGTAATCTTGTATTAAGATTTGAAGAGGTCCCTCTCATGGTGAAATTAAGCACTCAAGGTGCATAGTAATAAGGTTAAAGCCTTGTATGTATTTATCTGCTGACCATACGCTTAATAAGAATTAATGTTTGTAAATTCAATTTTGTAAATACAGATTTACAGGATATCTTGACATACTTGGCATGTAAATCACTAAAAAAACCTAATGATATTCCATGTCCATCCATCTGCCAGTACCTATGTAGCTAGCCCTACAATCATATAGTGTATTGTTTATTTTTCATTTGTTAAAAAATATTTTCATATGTTTACACTATGGCAGTGGTAAACTTACACTTCTAAGAATAATTTTGATTTATGGAAAATGGTGTGGAATGGGAATACTTACATAAGCTGAGGACCATGCATGTATGTTAAATGATTTGATGGAAAGTAGATTTTATGATTCTAAAGTATCTGGAAAATAGTATGACCAATTTCAACCTTCACAGAGCTAGTTACAATACACTATCAAAACTATGATAACTTCTTTTTGGTGAAAAAAGGTAAATTATATAAATGACCTAATTTGTGATGTTTAATATAGCTTACTATTTTTCATTTCATAAAAGCAAGTTCTGCTGTGTCTTCACAGTTAAAACTCAATATTAAACGACTAAACATCACATGATCACCATTCTTTATGCTTACACAAGCTGTTTACATAGAGGCAAAACTCCATATGGTAACACCACTCAGTGCAAGCCAAAGTAATCAAAGGATGCTGGAAGGTTTGTGCATAAAATCCCTATCTAGTCCCTACTCATCCAATATCCCCAGACCAGTTTCTAGCTTGTGGCTTTCATCAGTGAGGAGCCTTGGATCTGAGATCACTGAACATAGATCTTAGGATCTAAACTCTGGCTTGCACTGATTGGCACTACTGTTGGAGAGGTTTGCTTCTGTGTAAAATTTGCTCTTAGCATTATTTGAAAAATGTATGCTTTTTTCTCTGAATGTTTGTATAACATTTGGACACTCTTAATGGCATATCGAGTAGTATCATTAAAAGAACAGTCCTAACAGAAAATATATCAACTATAAAACCCTTAGCTCTAAAACCACTACACTGAATTTACATATAGTGATTGTTTTATATAAAATGTAATATTTTACAGTATGTCCATTCACCCTATTCTAGTATTATTCACATTATCAATACCTTTTAATCTAAAAATATGTAGTATTTTTAAATTTGGGCTAAAATAAAATTATTTTCACTTACTAATGTTACAATCCAGTAGCTACTAAATGAAAAAGTTGATGTTTAATATAGATTTTTTTTTATAAGTGCTGGACTTGTCCTGATATTTTTAATCTAATGCTTGAATATCCTAGCACCTCACTGACGATGCCAGTAGCCGAAACCGGTCTGGGGTTGGGGATATTCTGCAAAGCTTAAGAGCTTATTTGCAAGACCTATATATAACATTTGTAATACAAGCTTATTAAATTAGGTCATGTGATGTCTGACTTGATTTTTTTTTGTAAGTCTATAGACTATAAAGACCTCATGGTTTGAGGTTCACATCCGCGGTGGACTCAAATGCTTGTCCAAGTAACTTCAGGATTATTTTCAGATGAGCATTCACTATTGGTCAGAAGTTGAATTCCTCACATTTCTTAGCTGGGAGAACAGAAGGTAAAGAATACTATGAAACCTGCATTTTGTGAGTAGTGTTTATTTTGGTAGCTCTCAACATTTGGAAAGAAACATTGAAATATTCTATAATGGGCTATTTATGTCAATTACTTTTGTGCTACCAAAAACTTATAATAAAAAATATAATAATTTGTGGTAAATGAAAACTGAGATGAGAAAGTGGAATAAAGATTATAATAGCGAAAGAAGACAACTTAAAAAAGTGACAAACAATATTTGTATAAAGAATGAAAAGTAAGGAAAAAATGAAAAGGGAAGAGAAGAAAAAAACTAAAGAAAGATGAGAAATAGTAAGCGAGAGCAAAATAGAAGTAAAAAAATAGGAAAAGAAAGGAAGATGGAAGTTAAAATAAATCAGTAGTAGAAAAATGAAATAAATTTGTAATGTGAACAAAAGAAAAATGCAAATAGGAGGAAAATAAAAATGGACAGATATGAAATAAAAAAAGTTCAGATTAATAGGAATCCTAATATTTGTTTTGCTTCTAATTAATCGATTAAAATTTAAAATTCCATCATCAAACCTGTATCATAACTTTTTTTTTCTCATGTGTCATAGCATCAGCCAGGAAGCGAACCAGCTAACCTGGGACAACCACTTGTAAAGCAGCTGTCACTGACCTCTTGACCACCAATGCTTGGCAAACCTGTATCATAACTTGATTCCTATTTTATTAAACCTGCTCATAATTGTAAAGATCCCTATCATGTTGGAATAAATAAACATCCTCATTCAACACTAATTTTTATCTCAAATGTCTCAGAATTTTCATTTATAGTCATAAGATTTCCTCTTGTTTTATCATATAGAAGGTATATAATGTGAATATATTTTGGGTGTATTTAAATTTTCGAATTACATCCAACTGTTAATAATAGCATCCAGGTTAGTATATACTCAACACTTTGAGGGGTATTATTTTCCTGACTTCTTTGGGTGTTACTGGCTTGATGAGTGACGCTACTAGCATGGGAATCAAACCTGGACCCTTTGATTCTTGAATATCGAATTTTAAGGTAACATTCTAACCAGACTTTCTGCCAAAATAGATGACTGAAATAGTCTAATATATAAATACAACTAAAATACCATCATCACAAACCTTCAAGAAAACAGTAAAAGTTTTACTTCTTTGAATTCGTTGTATCTAAGGTTGGAATATAAGCCCTAATACAATACACACAGGCAAATCTCTCTGTGTAATAGTATCATTGTGCAAGGCAAATTTTCGCTTTTCATTGATGCCATGAGGTCTTTCTGATATGGTCTTAAAGAGTTGGTGTCAGGTAAAATTTGTACATTCGACATAACTAACCGAAGAAGAAACTTTTCTGATACAAATGTAATTTGACTTTCAAGCATCCAAGTACTTGAAAGTCAATTAACTATATTTAGAAACAAAATAGATTTATTTAAAGCCAATAAACATCACATGACCACCAGCTCTTATGCAGTGCTCTCAGATCCAAGGCTCCTCACTGATGAAGGCCACAAGCCAGAAACTAATCTGGGGATATTGGATGAGTAGGCACTAGATGGGGATTTTATGCACAAGCCTTCTGGCATCCATTGATTACTCTAGCTTGCTGTGTGTGGCATACGTATAGTGAGTTTTGCCTGTTTTAAAAATAGATTTATATTTACTTTTAGCATTATCAGTATCTCCTTGTTTACCACTATTACTGATATTCTTCTTACTATTGTTATTATTTCTATCACTGTATTATTATTTCTATCACTGTAATAAATAATCTGCCAGGCATGTCAACGTAATTAAACTATATGAGACAGACCATTATTAGATCACATTTTCTAGACCCTTCAACTTCCATTGTAGGCAGGAAAGCTCTAAATAATTCCAAAACCAAGCGTTAGTGATTGTATTCCCTTGAGCAGAACATGTCACCATCATTCCTTTCTTAATTCTCGAAGACCTGAGCTAAACAGAATAATAAACATAATTGGACACAGAAATGCTGTTGATGTAATAGAAGAATAGAAATGCAGTTGAAGAACTACCCTATTGTCACAATTAGTATAGAGAGATGTTCAATGGCAGGAGAGGTTCACGACAACTTGACTCCATACCAACATAAGTGACTGAATCTAATGGGTATATTTTTAGAAATTGTTACTTAAGTATAGCCATAAACAAACTGATGAAAATTTCGTTTTTATTCGTAGGATAAATTATTGCAGTATTTGTTGTTCACAACTTCTTCAAATCTTATTTAGTTTGATACCCAAACACACTCTCACAGATCCAATACTTTACTAAATGATGCATCATATGGCTTTTTCAGTTTGCATTTGTAGAAAAAATGACTCATTCTATTTAATCTACTGTAAAACTATCTATCGTAAGCTTAGTAACCAATAGAGCAACTGGTTGGAATGTCAAATCCTAATCCTCAGAATAGTTATTAGATACTGGCCATTATCATTAGAAAGTAAATTCATTTCTTACTGATAAAAGCCAATAACCATCTATTGGTCTGGTCTAGGAGTTTGATTGGTGCAACCAATCTTAAGTGATTGTTGCTGTTAATGCAAATATTTTACATGCCATAAAACTTTACATCTGCTTGTAAATTTTTTTATTGCGATTGTGTATGTTTTTTAAAATTTATTAATTAGCAAATATTTAAACAATCATTTTAAGCGGCATTATTCTCCACTCATGTTCGGGTATTGCTAGCCTGACCAGTGGCAGTGCTAGCAAAGGAGTCAAACTTACATCTTTAGATTTTTGAATATTGATTTTTTAAGGCAATGCTCTAACCAACTAAGTTATTCTGGACAAATGGCTCAGTTGATTAGAGGGTTGCCTTACAATTCGATATTCAAAAATTTAAAGGTGTAAGTTAGACCTCTATGCTAGCATTGCCACTAGCCAGGACAGCAGCACCCGAAGAAGAGCAGAGAGTAATACCCTCAAAACATTGTGTAATCTACTAACCAGTATTGCCTTTGGTGTGTTATTACTAACAGTTGTTTGTATTTGCAAATGTTTAAAGATAATCATTTTAAGCTTGTAATAATAATATTTAGATGATTAATTGCTCAGGAAATCATGTGATCATTCAGCAGCCATATTGAAAACATATTTTTATTTAACATCACTCTAAAATTGGACTAACCTGCACAGGTTATTGTAATAATATAAAGGCGCAAGAAAATTTGTATTAAACAGTTTGTCTTTGACAAAGATACTCAACATTGAAAATATATTAAGGTAGTATTTATTATTTTCAATAGCTTCACCAAATTGTCCTTTATAAAAATTGAAATTGCAACAGCAAGATTAAAAGTCCAGATGGTACATTATTGAGTTTCCTGACTATGATGATATTGAAAACTAGTATTGCAAAGACTTAACTTGGATTATCTAAGCACATAAAATGAATAAGCAGTAACAGACTTTCCAAAAATATTTTATGATGACCTTGACCATAGTTTTTCATGAAAGGAAATCCTATTTACACTACAAAGATATCAAAGGCATTGATTCTAAATAGGTACAATTTTAATTCCTTTCATTGATAAGATATGAGCTATAATTAGGAAAGGTGTTAAAATCTTTTAGAAAAAAAGGTGCTACAAGGAATTTAAAAGATAGCATCAGAAGGTGTCAAATAAAACAGATGGAACCAGCTTGTTATAAATTCAGATATATTTTTTTGTTTCATGGATTGATTTGTACCACATTTAACTTACCTTTAATACTTTTTCTTTGTCCTTTTTATTTTTATGAAATTAGTAAACCCATGCTTTAATGAAGAAATAATAATAAAAAAATTAACTGTGTAATTAGAGGGGATTTGAACACAGACTTTCAAACTCGTCATCCATTCCATCTTATGACCACATATTACCCAAAATGTCTAGACAATGGAATGCTACAACCAATGAAATGCTAGATCATTGTTAGTGCCTGTCGGCCATTGTTATTCTAGTTTCTCATTAAATATATTGTAAATTTTAATGAATTTTAATATTAGTTATTGTTTTTTAGTAAAGCAATTGTTACTTTATTAAAAAAATCTAATTAATTACTTTATTTATAGGTTATGACATCATGTGTTCCTCCAGTCACCTATCAACTGGTAAGCACAATACATTTTTGGTCACTTTTATATAATTAAACATATAAATAATACATATAGTTTGATTCTTATACCAATATTTTTATTTCAGGGATTTGACTTGTTTTATTTTTGTAAATATCTAATATTTTGATTGTAAATGGTATAAAAATCTTTTACTAAAGTGATTTTAACACATCTACATTCATGGCATGGGTTTTGATTTCAAACTGTATGAAACTTAGGTGTAGCTGACTCATATTCACCCTAGCTAATCAGTCAGTTAATGGATAATAAATGAACATTATTTTCCTATCTCATGAGCCTTGTGAATTTTTTTTTCCTGTTCCTGTTTGGGGGACTGCTTAAGAGAGATTTATTTTGTAATAGTCTAATTGAAAAGCTGTTTTAATTTATTTTTATCTCTATATATATCTTTTATGTAAATATCTTCATTTTTTGTAAGTTGTTTATCTAAATAAATTTTTATATATGTTTGTGTGTTTATATGTACACCAGAAATAAATATTGAACAAAATGGAGGGAGTCACTTTAGTTTGCGCGCACAGCCATTTTGAAATCTAACAACCAGCCAAAAACACTCCTGACACATCCAACCGATAAATGACATAAATATAAAGTACTTTAAATACATATTTTAGAAATTATAAGCTAGTAAAAATAATATGCTTTATTTCATATGGGCATTTAGTATAACCTTTTAGTATTTGGAAATTATAAGCTTGGTTTGATTAGATTTCTGCAACTTTTGGACAATACTTCATATTGGCCAAACCATTCTTCCCTCTCCCTGGAAATTCCAGTGCTTTGCACTGACATATTTCAAAAATTTTATGACTGCATATTTAAAAATAAAAAAACCCTAATAAAATAAAGCATATTATTTTTTACTAGCTTAGAATTTCTAAAATATGAATATAAAGTACTTTTATTCAATATTTATGTCATTTATCAGATGGATATGTCAACGATGGTTTTTAGATTTCAAAATGGCCGTGATCACAAACTAAATCAGGACCAAATATACATATAGAGTATACCTGTAATAGTTTTAAAACTTACTGTGCAGGGCCACAATTTGCACCATCCATTGTATTATATGAGATGAATAAAAAAAGATTAGTGTTTTTTGAAAAAATATCTTATTTGTAGAAAATAACCATTGAAGTTTAATATTAATTAAATAATCATTGGATAGGATGCAGGAAATCATTCTTATGTTATTGGAACTATTTGACTGCATGAATTATATGAATGAGACTTATTTTTTTTTTGGAAATTGGAGTCTTATCTGAAACCAGTTCTTCAAAATATTTAAATAGTCTTCAGTTGTAATGGATTCCTACAGTGAAATAAATGATTAGACTAAACGAATGTATGATTAATTTTTAAATCCTAACAATTTCATAATTATATTTCCACTTGATAGGTCTTGATGATTATCATTCTGGTAAAAATGATTATTTCTTATGGTTGGTGTGTCAATTCATTTATTGCCCAATTAAATGATGTTATGAACATATCACCATTTCTACTTCATAACTTTCAGATCAGAAATCAAGCTTTTAGTTTTACATCCAATATTTACTGACAATTATTAGAATCGACAGTGCTAATTATGAACAGTCTCTCCCTTTAAAAAAAACCCGAAAATCTGGTTATAACCAAAAAAACGTTTTCGTCCCGATTTGATCCCAAAATCAACGCAGAAGATAGACATTCTATATGCTATAAGACTCTTATATTATATAAAAACATTTAAAAAAAAGGAGCCATTAACTTTCTACACGTCACCCCCCTCCCGTAACTTAATTTTTTATAACAGGAATTAATTTGATAAGGATTGAAATGTCCAGTATCTCTTTACAATAATTGGTATTTTGCAATTTATATTCAAAATGTTTTTGAAAATAAGTGAGATCAAAATTTTAGAGGAATTGGAAATTTATTTTTAGTTGAAAATATTTTTTTTGAAAAGGTAGGAACAGCCATTTGTCAGCAGCCCCCCCCTCTCATTACGACTTTCCATTAATGACAAACTTTCTCTTAACAAGATCTGTTGAATAAAACTTAGCTTTTTTTTATTTCGTGAGAATTTTAAGATTAACAAGCTTTTAATCTAAATTACCGTACACTGACAGTTTTTAATTAAATATGTATGTACAGAGGTGTACTGTATATCAATTTTAAATGCTTATACTGACCGCTATGTGGCGGTAGGCATTTGTTTATTGAATGTAAATGCCTAAAAACAGAAAAGGTACAAATAATGAAGTTGTGGAAGAATAAATATAAACAAAGTGATTACACAGAAAGTGATTATTGATTTTTATACTGGGTTTGTGAAAATATAAGGGGGATTTAAATATAAAAGCCATGGAGTTGGCAAAGATTATGTTGTGGAAATGGGATGGAGCAGGATATGTGAAAACTTAGGGTGGAGAATGAAAAGGAAAGACAAAATGGCTACCAGGTTTCTCTGGGCATAGTTGCTGAGAGATTCCTGACTCCTTATAAGGAGAAGTCACAGTGCATCACATCACATATACAACAAAGCACTAATCAATATAAGGGAAAAACCTGATAACTTTCTCTTTCTTTATATTGACAAGTGATAATTTGAAAAAGAGGTAGAGGTGATTAGGTAATAAATTACTAAGATTAAGCAATAAATCTTCTTTATCCTCCAGATGGTTATCTCAATTTATTTTAGTATTGCACTTTTAAAGCTATAACATAGACTTTAATGAGCCTTTAGTATTATTGAATAACTTATTGGAATTATTTAGCTGCAAGAATAGCAAATGTGTGTTTCTGATATAGATTCATATGAAGGAGAAAAACTATAAAAGGAACAACATATTTTATAAGGAATTGATTAAAATACAAAACTAGATATCTACTTAGTAAATTCAAAAATATATAAACAAATATTAGTAAAAGACCATTTACACAGAGGCGAAACTCTCCATATAGTAGTGCCACTCAGTGCAAGCCAGAGTAATCAATGGATGCAGGAATGTTTGGGCATAAAATCCCCATTTAGTGTCTACTCATCCAATATCCCCAGACTAGTTTCTAGCTTGTGGCTTTCATCAGTGAGGAACCTTGGATCTGAGAGAATTGCACCTAGATCTTAGGATCTAATGCAATCCTCCAGCACCACCCTTTATCTTATTAGCTAACTATAAAACTTTGAGTCCAAAATGAAAATGCAATAATGTTTTCAATTCAAGCTCATTAACTTGTATAGTCATACAGATCTGAGCTAATGAGTTTGAATTGAAAACATTGTGTTTTCATTCTGGACTCAAAGCTTTATAGTCAACTAATAAGATAAAAGATGACTTCTAGAAGGTTGCATTAGATCCTCAGATCTAGGTGCAGTGCTCTCAGATCCAAGTCTCCTCACACTGATGAAAGCCGCAAGCTAGAAACTAGTGTGGGAATATTTGATGAACAGACAGTAGATAGGGATTTTAGGCACAAGCCTTCTGGCATCCATTGATTACTCTGGCTTGCACTGAGTGGCACTACTTACTGTATGGGGAGTTTTGCTTCTGGGTAAACAATTTATGCAACCTAACCAAAAGTCTTGGAAATATCCAAAGCAAATGCTTTGGATCAGAAGAGTAGTTATTTCATAAGCTCTGATTTTTTTTAGGGTAAACAAATTTGACAATTGGCTATTTTTCTTATCACTCTGGAAAGATATAAAGAATTATAGAACAATCTTTAATAGATATGAGTTACCACCCTTTTTAGGAGTAGATTTAATATGAGCAATTTTGATCCAATTATGAAAAAGACATCTTTTTTTAAGTGAACTCAGAAACAAAAATGCAAGATGGCATGATGACAATGTCATCTGAATCCAAAGCTTTCTAATCTCAAGGTTAAGAGAGAAAACAGATTAAAGTTCATTGGGAGCATCGGGGGGGGGGGGGGAATCAGAAAACAAATGAAATAAAAACAGCTATCAGATTAGAAATAATTTTTTAATAAAAGAAATGTGAGGATAGGGCAATTTTTTTTAAAGAAGTTATTATTATAAAGCAGTGGTCTTCAACCTTTTCACACCTGCGGACAGGTAAAAATAAGGATAAGATTTCACGGACCGGCAGAAGTTTACAGATAATTTTTTTTAAAGATGTAACCTGCTTAGCCTTAGATAAACATAATTGTTTTAACTGACCAAAACAGCACACTAGTTACTGTGTATTGTAATGAAGTTGCTTACTTTCACATGCTGAACACTCTTTCTCAAGTTGCGCAGTCATACTGCTACAGAAAACATACAATAACAATCGTTCTCATTAATGTGCTTACGTTTATTATTTCATTGTTAAAACATGCAAGAATAAAATGTTATTCACCTGAATGTTGAAAAAGTCAAAAGTTTTGATTTTATTTTATTGGGGGGGGGGGGTGAGAAATACTTTGTCATCACTGAGACAAAAGACAGATACCAACGTTATTTTTTGTTTGTTTTTATTTTTTTAAAAAGGTAACAGAAATTGGTTTTAAAAATAAAAGTTTTAGTATTTTAGCAGTATACAAATAAAGTCAAAAAAAATATTGCCTTATAGGCCAAAAAAAAAGTGGTCATATTTTTAAACAACAAAAAAAAAGAAAACGAAACTTGAAAAAGTCAAAAGTTTTGATCTTACTTTATTTTGGGGTGGTGAGGGTGTATTAAGAAATACTTTGTAAAAGTTAGAGACAGAACTTATTTTTTGGTAATAAAAATTGATTTCAAAAATAAAAGTTGAAGCCAAAAAAGATCTTATTTTAATTTTTTTGGGGGAAGTGGGTTGAGAAATATTTTGTCTTCACTGAGACAACAGTTATTTTTGGTTTGTTTTTATTTGTAAAAAAGGTAATAAAAATTGGTTTTAAAAATAAAAGTTTTAGTATATCAGTGGTATACAAAGGCAAAAAAGATATCTCCTTATAGGCTAAAAAAAAAAGTGGCCGTATTTTTAAACAAAAAAACAACTGAAACTTGAAAAAGTCAAAAGATTTGATCTTACTTTATTTTGGGGTGGTGAAGGTGTATTGAGAAATACTTTGTAAAAGTTAGAGACAGAACTTATTTTTTGGTTTTTATTTTTAAAAAAAGGTAATAAAAATTGATTTCCAAAATAAAAGTTAAAGCCAAAAAAAAAAAATCACTGTATAGCCCAAAAAAAAAACAATAAAAATAAAATATTAAAAGAGAGAGTAGAAAAAATTTAAGAGCTCAAAAAAAGGCACTTTACATTTTATTGTTTTAACAACACTGACAAGCAGCCGTGATTGGCTATCAAAAGATAACCGGAGTTTGTATAATAAAAAACTTTTTTCTACCCCCCCTCCCATAAACATCTGTGATAAATAGAAAAACAAATTAATTTATGTATGATTGATTAGATTCTGCTTTTGTTCTGTTTCTTTTTTTTTAATCGGGAAAAAATGCGATGAAAAAATAAATAAAAATTGTTCATATTGATTAAAAGTTTAAAATCTGATTATTTTGTTATTACAAACTTTCTTGCCAGCCTAGCTGTGGACCGACAGAAAACTTCTGCGGCCCAGTGCCGGTCCGCGACCCGGTGGTTGAAGACCACTGTAATAAAGCAATGAAAACTTTGAAATTATTCAACCGGAAGTCAATCTCCGGATTCACTTAAGTTTTTTAAACTCTTACCAGCACGTAGATTTGTAATATTTAAGAAATAGTGCATTATCGGAGATTGACTTCCGGTTGAATAATTTTTAACAAGTTCTAAACGTATTATTCTCAACTAGAGATGGGGAAAATTGCTTTAACAAAAAATAAAAACAGAGTGACCATCATCACAAAGAAGAATCATTTGTTGTATTCTTTATATATATTATTTTATATAAACATATCTGCAAATGTGAGTTTACTAGCCAAGCGTTGGTGGTTGAGTGGTTAGCACAGCCGCCTTACAAGCAGTTGTGCCTGGGTTCGCTTTGACACATTAAAAAAAAGTGAGTTTACTTATAAAGAATTATCACATGGTATTTTAATATTCTTTGAAATTCTCAATAAAATCGGCCCAGAAAATATTAAATTAACTCTGGAAAACTAGCTTTTTTAATTAGGTCAATTCTGAATCAGTGATTCTGTAGGGTATATATTGTCATATTCTGCAGAAGGTTCAGATTCAATTCTGGATGAAAAATGGATCTTTCCTATTGAATTTTGACCTTTTTTGTGATAATTCTGTGGGCTGACTATGGCCTAACTACTTGGGAAAAAAAATTTGTCATGATAATCCTCTGGGATGACTATAGCCTAACTTCTTGGAAAAACAAAAACTTTTATATGATGATCATCTGGGATGACCGTAGTTCTAACAACTTAGAAAAATAATTTGATGACTTTTTTTGTGATAATCCTGTGGGATAACTACAGCCTAACTATTGGGGGGGGTGGACTTTTTTGTGATAATCCTGTGGGATAACTACAGCCTAACTATTTGGGGGGGGAATGGACTTTTTTGTGTTAATCCTGTGGAATGACTATGACCTACTTGGGAAAAAAAATTCATGATAATCATCTAGGGTGACTATGGCCTAACTACATGGAAAAAAATTGGACGTATCCTCTGGGATGACTATGGTCTAACTATGTGGAAAAAAAATTTGGACTTTTTTGTGATAATCCTTTGTTGGTGACTATGGTCTAATTCCTTGGGGAAAAAAATTCTAATCCAAGTTTTACTCGACCTAAATTTGAACTCCAGGTTGTGGGTATGAAAGGCAGATATACTATTCTGTGACGTCCTTATCTGTCATATAATTAATATAATATACTGTACAGAAATAATAAAAAAAAAATCAACATATATTTTAGAGATGAAAGCATAAGAATGTGATGAAAAATAAGTGAGATGGGTTGATGCCAGTTTCAAAAATCTGTGGACAAAAATGTCAAACCTGTTTACATTTAAAAGGAGTCAAAATGTTGGAACATTGAACAATAATGACTAAATTAAAGATAAATGATGGAAATCTACTAAATACAGTTATAATCATAGTTCTTAGTGAAACTTCATTTATATTTCGTAATTTAGATTATTGCTTGTATTAAATATAATATGGCAAATAGAAACTGTTTTTCTACTTATTAAATCACATAGTATTGACATATATATTTTCAATATTATATATGAAGTAGTTGTTCAAAAGAAAAGCAATTTGAATTGAGCTGATTTCAAAAACTAATCCTTTATTTATTTAAAAAGTATTACTTTATATAAACGCTATTAAATAAAAGCAGTGTATTAGAACATCTGGACCAATATTTTTGGTGTTATTAAGTATTATCACTAACAAGTGAAACGTAAATTTGAAAACATATAAAAGTAATTATAATTCTGAAACAAATTTAAGTATATACTTTATTCATAAAATGCCAGAGGTATATTTAAATTTCAATATTTTTCTTGTTTATTGCGGTACAATTTATCTAAAGAAAATCAAATCGTAAATACTGATGGGCATCTTCTGCTTTCCAAAGAGAAATAGTGAAGAAGAATTTCTTATCACACTAAGATGAGATTTTTCTTCCTCAGTTTGCTTTCTATTTACAACAGCTTCCTAATCTGTAAAAATTGCACACTGTTCAGATTCTAACCCCAGATTCAGAGCACATCTGGTAGACAGTCAACCACTGTACTATTAGTCTCTTCACAAATTTAAACATGGTGTCGCATTAAAATTAGATTTAAGAAAAAATTGTGTTAAACATTTTGTTTGTAGCATGGCTTGTAAAGCAATTAAAAAGGAAAAACAATGGAATTTTTTGAAATGTGGATTTGGAGAATATCATACCAGTATTGAAGACATTCATCAAAAGATTATTTATCAATGAAATTGGACTTGGCTTGTACTTAACATGTAGAAGAATTTTCTAATAACTATGTTAATTCTGTTACAATGTGATAAATTAATGGTATTACTAATACGATAGGGTAGAAGAAAATATTGGAAAATCTTTATCAGTTTCGGTGCTGAGTGGCTTCATCAAAGAATGAATTATAATGATTGTCTTTAACAAGGATGCGCAACATTGAAAATGCACTAAGGGTATATTTAATATTTTCAATGTTTTATCTGAATATATGGCACTGTTATTGCTTTTAATTTGTAGGTAGATGGACTGTGAATTATTTTGTGAAAGAATGTGTAGAGGTTAAGGGAAAGAATAAAAAAAGAAAAACGGAGCAAAAAATCTTGAAATGCAGAATCTGCTTTTTGCCAGGTTAGATATTGATATCCAACATTATGAGATGCAATGCACCGTGGCTTCTCCTTTCTCAGAGTCAGAAATCTCTCGGCCACTATCCCCAGAGAGACCTTTAGCTGCTTTCCCTTTCCATTCCCTGTCCTAAGTTTTTCCCATATTCTCTATCCTGTTCCATTCTATTTCCACAATGTTATCTTTGTCTACTTTATGGCCTTTATATCTAAAGTCCCCTTATCTTTTTTCAAATCCAGCATAAAAACTAAGAATCCACTTTCTGTATAATCAGTTTGTATTTATACTCCCACAACTTCATTATTTGCACCCTTTCTGCTTGTAAGCATTTACATTTCAATTAACAGTTGCCTAATATTTTCTATGCCTTTCTTATATAACTTGCAGACTAAATCACTCACACTTCTCCATTTATATGTATATTCCCTTGTTGCTAACGATCCTGTTTGAGACTTAAACAGTAAACTACTTTTTTTTAGTAGCAAAATCTCCGTACAGTAGTGCCATCAAGTGCAAGCTTCTTAGTAATCAATAAATGCAATAAGATTTGTGCATAAAATTCCTATCTAGTGCCTACTCATTCAATATTCCCAGACTAGTGTCTGACTTACACCAGTGAGAAGCATTGGATTTGAGCGCAGTGCACCTAGAACCCACCAGAAGCCACTTATTATCTACTTAGTTAATTATAAATCTGGGAGCCCCAAGATAAAAACATACAATAATGGAGTTTCATTAGATTTTATGATCTAGGTGAAGTGCTCTCAAAAAGCTCCTCACTGATGAAGCTAAAAACTATAGGGATTTTATACGCAAACCTTGCAACCATTGATTACTATGGCTTGCACTTGGTGGCACTACTATATGGAGAGTTTGCTATTTTTATTAACAGCCTGAAAAAGCATATGAAATGTTGAACATGTGATATTTAAATATTGATATTTTAAATGGATGTTTATTAGATGATATTCTAATAGCATGCATATTTACTTCCCTTCAATCAGGTACATTATCAATAACGGTCAGCAATACCCTTTTATTTATTTATTTTTTTTAATGAAGGTTAACTATACTTATTTATGTAAACATAATTTAAATAGTATGATTATTTGTTTTATTTTCAATTTTATCTTTGGAAACATTTTTACAACACCAACATTACTAAAAAAAATACAGCTGATACAGGTTTTACAACATGATTTTCTGGCCTGAATATGATTCGCTGCATTTTCATTTTGGTATTTAAGCTTGGATTTGTAATTTCTTATTGCAACACATTATTATGAACTTATGTGGTTTTGTGTACTGGTGGAATGACAGATTCAAAATCTAAAGATTCTTAGATCATATGTTCTCATAAACAACTAACCTTTGAATTTGTATTTTTATATCGGACTATTTCCATCATCTAATATGTGTATTGATGTCTTTAGAAAAATTTAACTTTATTTAAATATTCCAAATACATTCAACTATTAGTAATAGCACATCAAACAGGTTAGTATATGCATGTTTTGAGGTATTATTCTTCCCTCTTCTTCAGGTGTTGCTAGTCTGACCACTGATAGTACTAGCATGGGATTTGAACCTGGATCCTTAAATTCTTAATTATTGAATTTTAAGGTAATACCCATAGTTCAATTTAGTTTAGTTCTCCCACAATTCTGTTATTTTAACATTTGATGATTGCCGATTCATTAACATTTGATGATTTCTTGAAATCAACATAGACTTTTATTTTACGTTTATTGTGGCAACGTTCAATTTGCATAATTTTTATATTTTTATAATCAAATTTAAATCCGTATTGACAAGATTTATTATGATCAAATGTAACAGATGACAATGTCTTGTCTGATTATTCAATGTTATATAGTTGATAAAGACTACAAGATATATTGTCAAAAGTACTTCTAAAAAATAACTATAATTTATGTGAATTTTACCGTATTTTGATATATATATATTGATTTGAATCACAAACCTTCAGGAAAATCCTTGAATTGTTTTTATTGTTGTTATGCTTTTCAGTTATGCATTTCATTACTATCATTTACTCTTACATCAATAGCCAATATTGGCCTAGTTTTTAATATTACATTAAGGAATTTGGAAAGGGTTTTTCTGACTCACTAACTCTTATTTTTTCAAGGTTGAATGCCTTTTTTCTGGATATCACCAAAGAGTTATTGAATTATTACCCTTTTGGTTATTAACAGTTGCGAAGATTTATTTGTTTTTGTTTGATTTACAAGTGATGAAAATAAAATAAGCTATCTTTGCTTGTTACAATAGTATTTAATCGACTACTTGGGTGCTTGAATGTCACATGACCTGTGAAACATCTATTATTAAACAGGCAAAACCATCCATACAATAGTGCCACTCAGTGCCAACCAGAGTAATCAATGGATGCCAGAAGGCTTGTGCATAAAATCCCTATCTAGTGCCTACTCATCCAATATCCCCAGACTAGTTTCTCAGATCCAAAACTCCTCACTGACGAAGGCCACAAGCCAGAAACTAGTCTGGGAATATTGGATGAGTAGGCACTAGATAGGGATTTTATGCACAAGCATTCTGGCATCCATTGATTACTCTGGTTGGTACTGAGTGGCACTACTATATGGAGAGTTTTGTCTGTTTCTTCTATTGTATTAATTTTATATTTAAAACTTCTTTTAAATACACGATGTACTTTAGAATTAATTGCTCTTAGTGTTCTTCATATATTTTTAAATTTAAACCTAACTTATTTTAATATTCCAAAATATTCTATTATAGATTGATTCATTTTTCACCTGATTTTCCAGTCAAAAGTGTCCTTACCTTTTGAATTTTACAACTGTCTTTTTTCCACTATATTAGAACATAATATTAAGTTTTTTAATCATGTATTTCATTTTTAGAGTACAAGTTTTTCGTTCTTATACCAAGCATCCTTTTCTGCTGCCGAATAAGCTATCAAGTCTTTTTATAGTTTCATATAGATCTGTTGTAATTTAATTTTAAAAAAAAATCTCTCATGATCTGGATTCAGATCTGGGGTATTAAAGTTGGAAACTCTATTTAAGCACAGGATTTTTCTTTCAAATATATAACTTATAACAAATCTTGTAATTGATTATCGAGCTATCCTTATCTGGAGGATAAATAAGGGATGGATGATGGCTCAAATTTTTATCACATAGCATTTGGCAAAGCCTTGTGAATAAGGTTTCTTCCACCAATGCTCTTCTGAGAAGCTGTTGTAGAGGGCAGTGGGATATCTTTTTAATTTTCATTACTATTATTAGCTTGCAATTCAATGAATTAAAATTTAGCATATCTAAAATATTATAATTAAGTGTAATTATTTTCTCCTATCAGTTATACAATTCAACTATCATACTCAATTTCTCAAAATCCATGAAATTTTAAACCCGCATTTGAAAAAAAATTAAAAAGAGAAATTTATAAATTTTACACCTGCTTGCTGATACGGGGTAGCACCAGTCATTTTCTTGTTTTGCACACTTAATGCCATTGTTTCAACCGTAGCAACAAGATTTGCCCTCTTGTTAATGAATTGTTGTTATGAATTTTTTGCTTAGAAAAATAAATAATGATGATAGCATTTCTGACAAATTTTAAAAGAAGTTGTAAAGTGGTTCATACTGATACTAACTAGGTATTTAATATTAAATAAAAATGAATTCTTTATTTGTAAAATAATGAAACAGAAAGAAGAATTGCATATTGTTTATCTATGGTCCTGAAACTGCAAATGTGACACTCACAATACGTAAATATTTAATAAAAACTAACGATACTTTCAGTCTTTAATTGAATAATACAAAATAAAAGAATGCTGTAACTGTAGATAGTAACATATTGCATCAAAAAGTATTGAGTCTATAAGACTTGTTAAAGAATCCATTGAAAGCTAGTAAAGGATAGTTATGTTTATTGAGAATTTGATATGGTCAGAGAAAATTGTTAGGTCGGAAGTTGAACTCCGAAAAAATCTTTTCATGGCTTTTTAGTCTTGACAGAAAATTATTATCATCATTTACTTGAAACTGATTTTAAACAAAATTTTACTTTTTTAATTCACAATGCGCATGCTATTGTTTGCAATCACGATAGCGATTATTTGTCCCTGCAAGTTGGATGTAAAATTTGTGAATTAAACATCATATGGTCATGTATCTTTTCATTTTAATCATCTCAATTTTTTTTTAATAAGAATGAAATTATTATATAGAGAGAAAAGTGATCGAAATGAACACATTTACTACATTTACCTAGATTTGAATACAATACATACAGATGTAAATATACTCTTTCATGTCATTGGCTCACTTTTTTTTCACAGCTGTATGATTTATTAATTATTTTTATTTACATCTTAATGTATTTAATTTTTAAATTAAATCATACCATAATATATATATTAAAAGTAGTTCCAAATTATTCAAACGGAAGTCAATCTCCGATAATGTGCTATTTCTTAAATATTATAAATTTCCACACACTCACCCGCCAGTAAAAATTTAAAAAACTTAAATGAATCACTTAAGTTTAGAGCATACGTTCTATACACACCAACTCTTACAGACCATGCTTAAATCAGGGCTTGAGTCTTATTGTGTGCCTGATGTTATAATCAAATATTCAATTGTACAAATGTATTTAGTACTGCCACTAAATTTAAAAATATAAATCATATAGAGTGTACTATTTATTATCTATGACGTTTAGCATTCATACAAAGGCTTGGAATGGTTCTACTCTATTTTGTATCTTCCACTGAAAGCTAAATTAATTTTCTGTTTTTTTTTTTGTAACAATTTTTGATAAAAAAAGTATTTCTTTTTCTCAGTTATCTTCTATTTTGTCTTACTTTCTTCTATTTTCTTTGTTTATTTTTTGTATCACTGGCATGCATTTCAAGTATTGGTGATGGAGATCGATATTTCTACAACTAATAATTGTATCAAAAACAAACAATCATTTCAAATTGCATAAGAGAAAAACTATATTGAAAATTTTACCAAAGGGCAGACCTTGACATTGATGTAATGGTATCTAATATTAATTATAATTGGGCTTGGAAAAAAATGTTGTAATCATTTTAAAAAAATGTATAAATCTTTTGTTTGTAAAGTTTCTTCTGATGAACTAAACACTTAATGTTTGTTTTCTTTCAAATCGATAACTTCACAATTTGTAATATTTAAATGCAGATATACTTTATAGCCCTGGAGATTAGATGTAAATGTAAGGGATTTAAACCCAGACTTTCAAGCTCCCTTCAGCTATCCAATCTAGCTCATATAACTGATACACATAACCACACACATGTGAAAAGGATAAATGAACTCCAATATACATATTTCATGCTGAAACAGCACTCATCAGTTGGTCCAGATCATCATCTCTCGCACACATATATAATCAGTGCTCGGTTTATATTAAGATAACAAATCTTCAAACTTTAATGAACAGGCTTCAATCTACTCTACCCTCTAATTCTTCTGCCATCCATACCTTTGAAAATCTGATGATGGATCGCCCAAATCCCCTGTTGATGCCAATATTATTTACAATTTGTATTACAAAAACATTAGATTATTTTAACATTGTTATATATAGAAAGCATCCAAAAACATATTTCCTGCGATAAATTTTCAAAATATGAACAACTGATATATAACAAATAGTAAATAGCAAAACAAGAAAAAGTCAAAATTGAGTAGTAAAGTAAGTATATTTTGCTTAATGAAACCTTAAGTAATAGATATGTTCCCTGTTTCCATCTGTTTAACAAATTACCTAAACTGTTTTGAATTTTTAAAGTAGTTTCTTCGGTTCGTTCTGTTGAGATTACAGCAAATATAACACACGGACTAACTGCTACATTAAAGCCTATATATATATATGCTATTTGGTTATAATGTTAGATGATTTTGGGATTTTTAATATGTCAAAGCATTTATAATAATTTTAAATAAATTTACTTGATTATTGTAATAAAATTCATATTTTAATTTTTTATTTGCAATATTATTGAATTATTTTTATTTGATAGTAAATAACCTACTTTTAAACTAAAATAGAAATAAATACGAAAATATATATAAAATTCATAGCGATATGTGAAGTAATTTGAATGTAAATTACGCACGCAGCAATCACGAACTCCTACAGAGAGTAATTTATAAAATTTATGTCGACAAATTATTGGACTTTGGAAGCAAAAAAGGGAATTTGTTATTAGCGACATCTGGTGAATCTAGTTTTAAATAAAATGTATTTTACTTGCTTTTAAACTTATGTTTTTTTTAAAAAAAAATTAAATTGTAATTTATAAATTTATGTGTTCCCATCTCCACACGAAAACATAACATTTATCGCGAAATAAACTTTATTTTAAAAGTCATTAATTTGTTTGAAAATATACTTCATTCATCATCATTATCATAAAACATTATCAATCCACTGCAGGATGAAGGTCTCTCCAAGTTCAATCCATCTTCTTCGATCTCTAACCTATCTTCACCACGCCACCGCTGCACACTTTTATTTCATCCATCCATCTCACATGTGGTATTTTTCTGGGTCTTTTACAATCGCTTGGAATCCAATTTAAAATTTCAATTGCCCATCTATTATCATCTCTTCTATCAATGTGTCCATCCAACTCCACTTCAGTCTTTTAAATTGTTCAACGATATCAGTAACACTTATTTGTTTTCTTATCCATGTATTGCATTTTCGATCTCTTCTTGTTACTCTTAACATGCATATCTCCATACTTCTTTGAGTGGTCTAAAGTCTCTGTATTGCTTCTATTAAGTGCCCTAGTCTCAGATCCATAAGTAAGAACTGGTAAAACACATTTATTAAAAACCTTTTCAAACACATAGACATATTTTCTTTTAATATTAAGTTATTTCTACCAAAAGCACTCCAACCAAATTTAATTTCATCCATTGTTTCCATCTGTAATAATAATCTGACCAAGGTATTTGCAGTTATTAATTTCTTCTAACTCATTATAATCAATCTTTATTTTCATCTTTTGAGAAAATCCATTGAACATTACTTTAATCTTTTTAATGTTTACCTTTAGTCCTACGTTCTTACTTTCATTTGCTAATTCTTGCAATATTTCCTGAAATTTTGAAGCATTATTTGCAAAAACTACTATATCATCTGCAAAATCTAAATGTTAAATAATCTCCATTCAGTTTTATTCATTTAGCTACCCATTGTAATCCACAAAACACTTCTTGCAGCACTGCTGTGAAAAGTTTTGGAGATATGGAGTCAACCTGTCTTACACCCTTCTCAATGTTAACATTTAAACATCACATGATCACCATTTTTTATCCTGCCTAATAGGATAGTAGTGGCTATGGTTATTAAAGAACCAAAGACACCAAAATGTATGGGTACTGAACTGAGTTCAGATCTATATGATTATATAAGCTAATGAGCTTGGATTGAAAATATTATAGTGTTTTCAGTTTAAGACTCATAATTTTGTAGTTAAGTAGAGATAAAAGGTGACTGCTGGAGGATTGCATTAGATCCTAAGATCTAGGTGCAGTGCTCTCAGATTCAAGGCTACTCACTGACGAAGGTCACAAACCAGAAACTACTCTGGGGATATTGGATGAGTAGGCACTAGATGTGGATTTTATGCACAAGGCTTCTGGCATCCATTGTTATTCTGTCTTGCACTGAATGGCAATACGTATAGAGAGTTTTTCCTGTTTTAATAATATTAATCTTCCTAGTATCATTATGAAATCTAATTGTTGCTGTTGCATTTTTATAAATATTTTTCAGAATATGATAATATCCTGGGTATATACCTTGATGATCCAATGCTTTAACTACTGAAAAAATACTAAAATTAAATGCCTTTTCATAATCTATAAATCCAAAACATAATGGCAACTAAAATTCATTGGTCCTTTCAATAAGTTTTCTCAATATTGGATATGATCCATTATACTAAAAACATTTTAAAATCTAGCTTGTTTTTTTGGTTGGTTGAAATCCAAACTTCTATATAGACAAGTTGTAATTATCTTGGTAAAAATTTTATATAAAACTGATAAAAGGCTGATAGGTCTGTGATTTCTAATATCTTCTTTCTCACGTTTTTAAATATTAATATTAATATTGCATTCTTCCAATCACCTGGTGCATTTTCATCATTTAGACAATTGGTATATAACTTTGCCAAAAAAATTTCTACTTCTTCATCTGCTTCTTTTAAGATATCAATTATAATTCAATTATTATCTGGAGATTTTCCTTTCTTCATAAATTTAATTGCATGTCTCACTTCTTAATTTAAAATCCTGGGAAATTCAGAAGATATAATAGTTGGTGGAGGTACTTGTTCTTTATTACTATATAATTCTTGATGAATTCTTCTACCCATTTTATGATGTCAGCTCTCTTATCAATATCAAAATGTTGTTTTACAACCTTGACACTTTTATTCCCTTCTATAGCTTTCCTTTCTAGTTCACTATTATACTTCCTTATATTATTATCAAGTCTTTTTCACACCATTTTACAAAATTTAAGATATTCATTCATTCTTAATGTGTCATTTTTATATACCTTCATATTCCTTCATTTCTTCAAAAATTGTTTTGTCTCAGTAGAAATTTTATCGGTCAATTTCTGTTTTTTTCTACCAGATATCTTTGTTGCAGTTTTTAAAAGTGTATCAGTTATTTTCCTATTAATTTCATTCAAATCTGAATCATGTTCAAAATCTGCTAATATTTGAAAACGATTTGTAAGTTTTAATTTAAATTCATTAGAATGTTTCTGCAGATTCAGAATATCAACTGTGAATGTTGTTTTTCTTAATAATTGTTGTCTCTTTAGTTTTGTGTTAATGGATATCTTATATCTCACTATTCGATTATCACTTCTTGTGTTAATTGTATTATGAACATTACAATCTTGAAATCTGTATTTTCTGTTAGTCAAAATATAATCCAATTCTGCTGTACCTTCATTTGGATGCGTCCATGTCCATTTCCTTTTAACCTTTTTCTCAAAAAAAAAAAATCATAATATAATTTTTTTCTTTTTTTGCAAACTCCACAAATCTATGACCTTTCTCATTTCTATTACCATAACCAAATTTACCTTTCATCTTTCAATTGTTTACCAATTCTACCATTAAAGTCTCCCATAACAATTTTAAAATGTTATTTGGTCTGATCAAAAACCTTTTTAAGTCCATATAAAAATTCTCTAGTACGTCATCACTTTGAAACTTGTTGGGGCATAATCTGAATTATCTGCATTTGGTATCTGCTATTAAATTGAATAACTAATCTTGTAACTCTGTCTGATACACCATCAATTTCCACAATGTTGTTCTTTCATTTTTTATTTATAATGAATCCTACTTCTTTTGTACTACAATATATATGCCTTTGTAGTAGAGGACATGTCCATTTTTTAAATCAATCATCTCTTCACCTTTCCTTCTAACTTGTGAAGTCCAATAATGTCCCATTTAATATGAGACAGTTCTTTTTCCAATTCTTGCAATATTCCTTCACTTAAAAGTGATCTGCAGTTGTAAGTACCTAAATAAAAAGTCATCATCAAATGGCAATCTGGGACCCCAATTAGGAAATTCTTAGTATCTTCTGCCTTCGGCCACCAACCACTACTTTGGCTGATAACTTTATAGCCTCCTGGGAATAAAGGCCATGATTTATTTTTGTCTTTCATGATTGTAAATATCTATCAGAAAGATTTTTTTTTCATTCACACACACATTTATTTTGCATTATCAGGCAACTGAGAAGAAAGACCATGGTGTTTCTTGATTTTAAACTCAGAGATAAAAAAGCCAGTAAACTCACCACGCTGGCTAATGCACGTTGGTGAGCAGCCCATCTATGTTCTTATACTTTATGAATAATCACAGAGTAATAACAGCTGCAACAACAAGAATGTACTACGTGGATATTAAGAATTTGGCCCGCTCGGTTTCTTTAAGGCCTTCAAGGGGAATCAAAGGGTCTCCTTTCAGTTAATGGCAAACTCCTTTCTGCAGTCAAAACTACACATATTAGATTTAATATATTATAATATTAGACATTTAACAGAACAGCAAGAGACTTCAGATCACTTAACGAAGTGTGGAGAGATATATATGTTAGAAGTAGTGAATACGAAATACATGGGGGAATGAATATCATTGGAAGGATTAAGAGGCTGAACTGGGCTGGTCGTATAAGAAATGATAACAGATGGACAGATAACCTAAATTGTATTTCAAGAGATAAAAGATCTTGAAAGAAACATATGTGAGTTGGAGAGGCTAGGAATCCGAAAAAGTGGGTTAAACTTTATTCTGCAATGAATGGATAATGGATGAAAATGATCGTGATAAAGAAAAAATGTTTACTGATAAAGACCAAGGTACAAAAATTAATTTAGTATTCTTAAAAATTCACCCCACCCCCATTTTTTTCTTTAAAAAATAATATTAATCACATAAAAATGATTTCTCTTGTTCAATTGACTTGGGATTGGACTCAGATGTTTAAAAGTAATTTAATTAAACATAATATTTTTAGAGTCATAATTAAATAAATTTCAAATGAAAGAAGTAATATATTTCAAAATATTATATCTTCTGTGTCCAATTCGATTCACAAAAGGAGGGTCGGAGCAAAAGAGAGCGAGAGGGAAAAAAATCCTTTTTAAAAAAATTGATCTTATCACTTTATATGCATCTGGAAGACATTCCTAAAATAACTTCACTTTTCAACACAATAAATCACAACTATACACTTTAACGTACATCTGTCAGAATATTTATAAGCTTAACAGAAAACAGTTTATTTAGTACAGCTTTTATTTATTCATTATAAGGATATATGAGTCTATATATTACTTATGAATACGACGACGTTGAAGCTCTAAATTTAGCGATTTTTTTAAAAGTGTAGGATATAATTTGAAATATGATATACTGTATTAAATTGTTACGAATAGATGCACCAAGAAATGATAAAGTATTGCCATCGATTTTCCTGTGTGTCACCTAATTCTTTTTATACATTTTAATGATATAAAAGAATTCGTTAAGGCTCACAATATTACTGATATTGAGATGCTAAAATAAATAACGTTAGAGAATGGTAAGCAATTCAGACTATTACTAATTAATGATGAAGTGAAATCTCTTGATTAAAATATTCTACTGCTTAGCTTCTGATAAGATAATTTAATATTAATACACATCATTATTATAAAATAATTCAATACTTACATTGAAAAAAATAATGATAGTGCATCAGTAATTATTTGATCAAACTAAGATATGTTGGAAATTTTATCTTTTATCTAAAATTAGTTAAAACCTGTTTATGGACTATAATAGTAAATAAAATAGTCATACATCACGACTTAATTTGATAGCTTGTATTACAAAATAAAATAAGGAGCATGCTAATAGCTCTATACAAGCTTTATCGATAAATGCTGCAAGAGAAAGCATTTAAAATATATCTAGAATTATCCCCATTCCCAAACCGGTTTTGAACTATTGGCTCTCCTCAGTGAGGCCCTAGGATATTCAGACACTAGATGTAAAATACCAACTCAAGGCTAGCACTTATCTATTTATTTATTTATGGACTAATATTAGACGGATATCTGGGTTAATGATGAGTAGGCCATCCAAAAATAATTCCAACCTTGTTTGCAAAATAACACCACTTTCCTCTGACTCAAATTTCTTGAATATAGATTTGATACATAAAAGCCATTCAGATCATTGGATAACAACACTGAAGCCATTTTTAAATGAAAATGGCTGACATTTTTGATAAGAGACAATATAAGATAGACATAAAAAAAGAGAAAAGAAAATCAGACGTTTTTTTAAGAGTAGGGCTAACTTTAATGCTATTGGAAAGACATAACAATTTTTTATATATATCTATGATTCTTAATTTTTTGATTTGAAAAAAAAAATTGCAAAACATTAAAATCAATAACATATACAGTAAGTATAAAGCAATTTAAGATCACTAAAACATCACATGATCACTATTTTCTATGCTTACACAACCTGTCAAAACAGTAGCAAACTATCCATACAGTAGTGCCACCCAGTGTGAGCCTTAGTAATAAATGAATGATAGAAGGTTTGTACATCAAAATTCCTTTCTAATGCCTACTCATCCAATATTGTAAGATCTAGATGCAGTGCTCTCAAATCCAAAGCTTCTTACTGATGAAAGCCACAAGTTAGAAACTAGTCTGGGGATATTGGATGAGTAGACACTAGATGGGGATTTTATGCACAAACCTTTCTGCATCCATTCATTACTATATGGTACTACCCGTCTGCTACTGTTTTAAAGTAATTTAGTTATCAAATTATTAATTAAACATAACTTTAATTTAAACTTATAGATTATATATTAAAACAGGCAAAACTCTCCATTCAGTAGTGCCACTCAGTGCAAGCCAGAGTAATCAATGGATTCCAGAAGGCTTGTGCATAAAATCACTATCTAGTGCCTACTCATCCAATATTCCCAGACTAGTTTCTGGCTTGTGGCCTTCGTCAGTGAGGAGCCTTGTATCTGAGGGCACTGCACCTAGATCTTAGGATACTGGGGATATTGAATGAGTGGGCACTAGATAGGGATTTTATGTACAAGCCTTCTGGCATCCATTGATTACTCTGTCTTGCACTGAGTGGCACTTCTGTAGGGAGAGTTTTGCCTGTTTTAATAACAGTTATGAGCAAGTATAGGACATGGTGATCATGTGAGGTTATAGATTACATAGTATAAAAAAAGAAAGCCATTAAAAGATTACATGACTGCACATTTAACCATTTTGTGCTATTAAAATGATAAATATTTTAACCAATGAAAGTTAAAAGCAATAATCAGAATTATTCATTAGTAAAAGAAATTGTATTATCTGAGTTAAACGTAAAATATTCAAATTTAAAAATAAAAGAATTTAATTATATTTGTATAAATCTAACGCATATATACAAATTACAAAAGCAGACTGGTGAACGCAATGATGATGTAGACTTATATGATTCACTCGAAATGGCAAGCTTTCAACTAATCTGTATTATTATTATTATATATATTAATAACAGGACCAAACTCCTCATACAGTAGTGCCACCAAGTGCAAGCCTTTGTAATCAATGGATGGAGGAAACTTTGCGCATAAAATCCCTATCTAGTGCCTAATCACCCAACAGTAGGCACTAGATAGGAATTTTATGCACAAAACCTCCTGCATCCATTGATTAGGAAGATTTTCCCTTGGTGGCACTACTGTACGGAGAGGTTATTAACAGCATGTATAAGCATATGAAATGGTAATCATGTGATTATGTATATTACCATTTTTTCAAGTATTGATTCTCACTTTGGGTTGATTGTCTTATTTACTTGATAATCTTTCATCATTGAATTTATAACAATTTCATAAAATACTTATAGAAAGATTACTGTAGGTTAGTATTTCGAAAAGCAGTAATTAAAAATTGTATCTTGATAGTAATTCTTGCATTTACAAAAGCAAAATACAAAGAGTTTAGATTATTTTTTCAATCCAGGGTTTCACGCAAAAATAGACTTGTTCTTCACATTTGATTGTTTCCAGAAAATTGCAACCCAGCAGGAATCCAATTTATATTAATACTATTTAATGATTATTGCATCACAAAATTACAACTTCTATAATTATCAATAAAGCAAGTCATATATAATGTGATATTGCTTTTATAAGCTTGCATTTACAAAAATGTAATACAGAGAGCGTACCAATAGCTCAAACAAGCTCTTAATTGATAAGTGCAGTAATAGAAAATATTTAAAATCTCTTACCGAAACACTCTTATCCCCAAACCAATTGTTTTTGAGCTTATGGCTCACCTCAGTGAGGAGCTAGCATATTTAGACAGTGTCTGAATGTTCTAGCTCCTCGCTGAGGTGAGCCAAAAGCTTGAAAACAATTGGTCTGGGGATAAGAGCGTTTCGGATAGAGATTTTAAATATTTTCTCTTACTGAGTATGTGAATATTCTGGCTCCTCACTGAGGTGAGTCATAAACTCAAAACCAATTTTTCTGGAGATAAGAGTATTTCGGATAGAGATTTTATTTTTCTTACTGCACTTATCAATTAAGAGTGTGTTTTAGTTATTGGTGCACTCTCTGCACAACCTCTACTTCTATCAATTGATATAAAATATATTTCATAAATGTGTAAATATTAATATTGCATTATATTATGCATATATTTTTTAAAAAATAAATCATACACTATAATATAAAATATCTTTATATAACAGCAATAATTGCATATATATTATAATAATACATAAAAGTCTTTTTTAGAAAATATTGATTTTTGTCCTTTTCAGTGTGTTGGAGCTATTTTACAATTTCATGTAATGTTATGTGATGCACTGTGACTTCTTCTTAAATGGAGTCGGGAATCTCTCAGCAACTATGCCCAGAGAAACCTGTTGGCCACTTTATTTTCCCCAGTCTAAGTTTCCTCATTTTCTGCTCCATCCCATTTCCACAACATAATCTTTGTCAACTCCATGGCCTTTATATCTAAATCCCCTTATCTTTTCCCAAACCCAGCATAAAAACCAATAACCCACTTTCTGTATAATCACTTTTTCCATATTTATTCAATCTACATTGTATACATAGTGACATCTATCTTTTTTATATAAAATTAACTAGAACCTTTTATAACAATAATGTGATATGTACAAGGAAGAGAAAAAAATTATAAACCTGTATAAATGTATACTGCCTTGTTTTGGAACTATTTTATAATTTCAATCTACATTGCATACCTAGCTACATCTATCTCTTTTATATAAAATTAAGTAGAATCTATTATAACAATATGGATTAAATAAGCATAAATTTTAAGTTTTATTTTCAAAGAAACTTTATTAGTGAATAAAAGATTGGTTACAAACAGTGATGTTCAGGTAAGGACATGTGTAAGCAGGAGCTTCTTATTTGGGAACTAGAACTGTCAGTGTTAATGCCCTTGTCAAATATAGATGAAGAGAAAAAAACTTCTATGGTACCGCACAGATAGCGTGGAAGAATAGGAAACTTTATTCACTGGGAATCTTGAAAAGTTTTCATGTATTCTCATAGCTAAACTTAGAAGAGAGAATTTTGTCTTTACTTTGGATTTTTCTGAGGGTTCTAAAGAAAATTGTAAGGGGATTTGGTTGTGGGATGTTGAATATCATTTTGCACTGGATGATCCATATGGAATATGTAATGAATGTCGAAATTCTTGTGATGGGAAAATCTCCCTCCTTAATGCAATCTTTAATGGAGAGGATTTTATAATAATCAATTTCTGAATTTTGGGCTATGATATGCTTCACTGGCCTGAAGCCTGTGCAGGATAATATAATGTGCTCAAAGGTCTCATCCTGTCTGTGGCAGATTGGACAGGAAGGATCTATGTTGTTCAGAAATCTTTTATTATTGAAAATAATATTAAAAACAAATGAAATAAAATACAAAATTAATATTTTTTTTTACCCTTGGTGTTGACATAAAATGAAAAAGAAAATTAAATATCTCTGCCCTACAATCAAGTTCAAAATAAAATTGTTTTTTAGAAAATGGGTTTTTTTAATTTTTTTTTTTTCTTTGTAATTTTGAAATGATTGGTAGTGAATATTTGACAATATTATTCAGGATTTTGATGATTTTAAAAAAGCGGTTTTTCTTTTTAAATTTTTTTTTTATCTTGTGGTTAGTACTTACAATTTATTTAGAATGTAATGTCAGTAATGAGTTATGTAATTATCTCGATAAACTCACTTTTAATTTTTATTTGCCTTGTGCTTTTAATTTTACAACTTTAAATGTAATCAACTATTATTTATTACTTTAAGTTCCTAATGGCAGCTTGTATGTGATTTTATATTTTCACTTGACAATTGATATCTATATTTCTTTTGCCTTTGATTATTTTTGTACTGTAGCCACCGGACATTTTCTTTTTCTATTTAAAAGGTAATAATCCCTCTTCATCTGCACTGTACTATAATTAAACCAGTGATGTTAAATGCAAGGATACTCTTATTCCAGCCACAAGATAAAGACTTTGAGAAAATAAGAACGACCATCTTATTTTCAACCCTAAATCCTTATTTGTGGCTGGAACGATCGCTGATCTAATTATAGTACAGCACAAGTGAGACAGGATTATTACCTTCTAAATAGAATTACAATCTGACACTTTTAGTAAAATTCATGGACATTTTCTTCTAAATTCAGAAGACATTGATGCATATTCATAATTAGAAGAAATGCCTAATGAGATAATGTTGGAAATGGTACATTGAATTTTTATATCACAATTTAAAAAAAAAAAGTTGGAGTCCTGGTCCATGATGTTTCTATTCTATAAAGGAGTGAAAGTAATTCACAATCATATACCAATTTTTTAGAAATTAATTCACAATCGTAATCATGTTCTAATTATTGATTGAGCGCACAAAATAGTGGATTTAAATGAACGGAGTAACATCTTCACATTCTCAAATCGAGATGCTTCAGATTAGCCTATATAAATGTGAATTTAGGTTAAAGATAAGATGGCTGTTCTTATTTTTATAGTCTCTAACTTGTGTTGAGGTTTGAGAGTTCCCGCTATCATCAAAAAACTATATCGTTTGGCTATTATAAACGTTTAAAGTGCCTGTGAAAAAGGTTAGTCTTTTCTCTTCATGATTGCAATCATAATCAATATATATATATAAACTAAGTAGAGCAATTTGCAATTAAATTGTTAATTGTGAATTGGTATTCTTGATTTATTATGTTGACTATTTTACTTTTTGACATTTGTTATATATATATAATGTTTCAATCACTCTACCAAATATTTTGTTAGCAGCGCCCTCTGTGAATAATTGTATTTATTCACAGAGGGTGCTGCTAACAAAATATTTGAAAGAGTGATTGGAACATTTTGTATTTGAATATGCACTGGGGTATTTACATATATTATTTCATTTAATTTTTTGTTATTCATTCTTATTCCATGTTTTCAGTTGATACTGCATTAACTATACTTTCATTATGACCCACAATAATGGAACTGTTTTGTGTCTTCTCAAATATAAAATTTGTTGAAGTACGAAGACAGAGTTGTAAATTCAGTCTATGTATTCAGTGGAATAAAGAAAACCTTTCATGTTGTAAGCAAAAGTGATCCAAATAAGAATTAAGTATTTTATAAATATTTGTCTCAAATTAACTGAAAAGAATAGGGAAATAGTTAATGGGTGAATTTCTTTGACTTAGATTTTTTTCTATGCTGATCATGAATAGTGTCCAAAAACTAATTTTTGAAATTCAGGAGTGTGATCTCATCAATAGCAGGGTCAAAAAAGGGTCTCATGAAATAATGTTGTTTTTTTTTTAGATTAGCTTGTTCTTAACAAGATAATCTGTTGTTGTTATGTGATAATCTTCTACTGCAAGAATATCTCTCTTAGACTTGGCATGTGAAAAAGATTAACAGTATTAGAGTAAATGGGTTTCTTGGGGGAGACAAGTCTATAAAGTCACAAAAAATATCCATTACTTTCATTGGAAGGTTAAAAACAGCATTAACAATGTATTAACGCATTTGTTGCTAGTCATGGCTAAAAATGTGATGGTTTGACATCACTCTAAATCGGGCACTTTTAATACTACGGTTAAGATTTTGCATTCTTTTTAAAGGTTAAAAAACGTTTTGTAAGATGCTGCCCTCTCTTGAATTATTTTAGAAGTAAAAAATCAATAAAACTGTCATTAAAGGTCTAACAAAGGAAGAGCGCTGCCTATTCTTGATTCTTATTGGCTGTTACCTTTCGACAAGAAAGAAAATGGAGTGTCAATAAACTAAGCGTTACGATTTCTTTTGTTTTATTTCGAAAATGATAAACGAAGGTTTTAGACCATTTTAAAAGTATTTTTTGACAAATTATAAATTATTTTAATAAAATATGCTAAAAATAAAATTATTTTAGAAAAATAGTTAAGACTTTAACAATAATTATTTACTTTTTCTGCACGTAAAATTGTCAAAGAAATGACAGGCGTCACAAAATGTTTTCGTTGCATTCGTTTTACATTTGCCGATATCGAATATTTTTTTAATTATAAATAAAAATTTATTTTTGAAAAAACTTTTGTTCATTTTCATAACCTGACAAATTATTAATATACTTTTTACAAATGAAACTAGAGTGAATATAACATTAAAAGATGAATATATTTTGACACTTGACTTTGTGAATTGACAGTTGAGATTGTGAATTGACCAATTAAAAGTTTAGACTTTTACCTCACTCGGCCAATAAAAAAATCAGCATAAAAGAGGTTAATCAGCAATTCTGTGATGTATGTGGATATTTTTGACTGGTAGATTGTTTTTATAATCATTGCAAGATTCACCTTTAAGTTTTTGATCATTTTTTGTATCGTTTTTTTGTCTTCTTGAAATTAGTATAACCATTAACCTCTAAGCAGAATTGCTAATAATGATAATGATTAGTTAATGTTACCATTGTTCTTATTGTTGCTATATATTATATTTATTGAAATATATATCCTACGTACATTTGTGCGTTGGTGGAATGGCAGCAATTGGAGCTTGAGATCCAAGTAATCATGCCCAACTCTGTCATATCCGGCATTCAAATTTCTTATGAACTCCTGAAAAATAAGGCCATTTATTTATTTTTTCTTTTTATTGAAATACCAGATGTACCCAGCCTTTTGGAAGACCATTGTTTTGACATGTGAATTTGACAGCGTTATTTGCTCCACATAAAATATTATTCGTAATAAAAAATTACAGAGTATTAAATATAATATTTGTAATAGCTTTTTTCAAGTGGTCGCTTTAATTAAATAAATGATTTTAATATCATATATAAATAAATGTGAGAAATTCACAAGTGAAAAATTGAAATGAAGAATGTTTGGAACATACATGACAAGGTATTAATAAAGTTAAATTAAAGTTTTTAAATATACCTGTTATATTCGATATGTGAATTTGACATCGTTATGAACAACTCCAAAAATTACGGCTTATTAATAGTGGAATTACAATGTTCACATAAAATATGCTTCACAATAAAAATTACGAATTATTAAATATAAAGAGTGGAATTATCTCATTTGCATAAAATGCTCATAATATAAATTATATTTTAATTAGGTATAGTTATTTATTTATAAAAACAAATTTAAAGTTTTTTATTTTTTTATTTTTCAATTGTGAATTTGACAGGTTTATGGACAAATGTAGTAGTTTTTAATTGATTGTGAATTTGTCACATGACAATCTTATGGACAAACATACATTCATGGATAAACATACCATAATCACTCAAACAACAGAGAAAATAGGTATTTTATATATATGGTTTACATACTGAAGTTAGAGATGAGTTTCAATATGTGGTAAAATGTCAATCATAATTTTTTTTGGTCTATTTGATTTTGATGATGGCTATGTTAACCTATGAAGCATTGAACTGTGTTGCTATGACAATGATAATATTGGTATAAATTTTTTATTATTATTAATTGTATTGTCTAAGATTGTGAATTGACATTATTCATTTTAAAACGGATATGTGAATAATAAAGCATATGGTTTGGATAAAATTATTGTTCTTTTGTTATTATATGTATTTTTGTTACTGCATTCACAATAGTAAATTATAAATAATACAACTGTCTAATGTCTCAAATATATTTATTTTATTTGTATAATATTATACTGGAAAGATATAAATATGTGAAAATATATTTCTAGTTGTAGAATAGTGAGAATATATTATAAATTGTTTTTGTGTTAGAATGAAATAATGGTATTTGTGTTATGAAACATCAGTGTTTGTCATATATAATAATTCTAAAATATTTCTTCTTTTTTTTTTATTGATAATAAGATTTTTATTTATGGACTGCTGGCTAGAATTGACTAAAGAGTGAATGAAAGTTATTGTTATGCTCATTGGCAAAAGTTATAAATAGGACTGAATAAAAAAAACTCTACTTTGGCTTCAATAGAAACAAATTTAAATTCCTTATGATTTTTTTAAAATTTATTTTTAAAAATATATGATTGTGAAATCAATAGAATGATGGGCTGAAAGCAATAATGTTTGTCCATTTGGATATTACTGATAAGATCTAAATGTTAACAACAAAAACATGTACACAAAGGTTATATTCACCTACTGATATAATTTTATAAGCTTTCTTTTAATAAATGCCACCTTTACAAATGGTACTCTTCTTTTAATTTCATCTTTACTTCTTCCATTCTTACTCAATCAACTACCCAAATATCTAAATCCCTTTACTTGTTGAACTATGTTATTATGAATTTCAGTTTGTAATCTATAATCATAGAGCTTTTGATTTGAATTCTTATGTAATTATAAAAACATTGATTTAATTTTCAGTTCTATAATCTTGTTTTATAAATGGTACTGTACTAATATTGATATATTTTACAATTATTAAAATATTGTTTATCCATCCACCTTGATTACTTTGAAAGAGAGTAATTGATGAAAAGCTTATATGCACACTTGAATTTATAAATTTTAGTAAGCATTTTGGCAACACCATTTCACAACAATGCTAATCTAAAGTCTAGTACATCTGACATAATGTTGACAATCTTTCATACTATATTTGAACTATCTGACATGATGTTGACAATCTTTCATACTATATTTGAACTATAATCTTCAGATATGTTATAGATAAATATATGAAACTAATATGGGCAACATATTAACACTTAGAAACCCAAAATAATTTTTGTTAAACTTATATAATGAGCAGGTCAATAGCTCTTAAGCTTTTCAGAATATCCCTATCCCCATACCGGTTTCTAGCTCTCGCTTTCATCAGTGAGTTACTAGGATATTCAAGCATTAGATTTAAAATGCCAGGTCAAGCCCAGCACTTTATCTAATGTTTAACTATTAAGTAGAAATTCTGAGATTTTTAGACATCCATATGTCTTCAAATCCAATTATCTAACTTAAATAGCCATATGGGATGGAACTAAATTAGGTACTTCATATATTTACTTTAGCAATATAAAATTGCCAAAATCTTAAAAGCAATAACAGTAATTGCAAGGAAATCCAGTCATATATCATGTGCTTGTATTACAAATGTTATATGAGGGTGCCATATAATGTTATATAATGAGCAACTTTATATTGCTAAAGCTATTAATACATGTTGTATCTGAACTTAGTTCAATCTCATATGGCTGTTTAAGTTAGATAGCTGCATTTGATGACATATGGATGTCTGAAAATTTCATATTTTCTATTTAATAGTTAAACATTAGATAAAGTGCTGGCTTGATCTGGTATTTTAAATCTAATGCTTGAATATCCTAGTGCATCACTAACGAAAGCCAGAGTTAGAAACCGGTCTGAGGATAGGGATGTTCTGGAAAGCTTGTTAAGAGCTATTGGCACGTTCATTATATAACATTTGTAATACAAGCTGATTTAATTAAGTCATGTTATATATATGACTTAATTTTCTTGCAATTATTATTAAAGTTTATATGTGTATTATATTGTACAAAACAAAATTTGAAAACTGTTTTTTAAAAAATAAACTAAACATTGAGTTTTCAAATATTTCAATGTCAGACACAAGAGAATTTTTTTTGGGGTGTTTTCATATACATGAAAGCATTCTTTATATATCTTAATTCGTATAATTACTATAATTATGTGAAATATATTCACACTCTTAACAATAATTGCTAGACTAATGAGCGATAAATATCTTTTAATTATTTGCTTCTATTCATTGTTATGCTTTTATGAACTTAAAATTATCAACATTAGCAGTAAGATATCGCACGGAACATCAATGTACATACTTTTGACTTGTTATGCTCTTTGATTGAAGGATTAATTACAGGTTTCATTATGCTTGTAACTTTTATATGAAAAAGTCTGAATAGAAATGATATTTCTACCTGATACTTTACATTATAAAATAATGTGTGTATGTTTGCATATATTATGTATACGGTAAGGGCGGAGGGTCATCAGCACCTTTTGCAAAAGTGACTGGCACCTCGCCCCACCCTCACTTAAAAAAAAGATTTAGTGTTTTATTAAAGATAACGAAAAAAAAAATACATAATTTGAATACAAGTATATTATACATGTGTCAACCGTTGGTAGCTGAGTGGTTAGCACAGCTGCCTTGCAAGCGGTTGTCCCGGGGTTCGCTTCCCGGCCGATGCTTTGACACATAAAAAAAAAAGTATGTTATATATACTGAACTTTAGATTTAATTAGATGGGGATTTAAACAAAGACTTTTAAGCTCCATTCAGCTATCACTTCCTTTTATATAACCGATACACGTGACCACATACATGTAATTTCTAATATACACACTTCGTGCTAAATCAGCCTCATCAGTTGGTCCAGCTCATTATCTCCTGCACATATATACAATCCGTGATCAGTTTATATTAATGTAGCAAATCTTTAAACTTTAATGGACAGGCTTTAATCTTTTCCATCCTTCAATTTTTCAGCTTCATATCACGGAATACTCAAATCCCTTGTTGATGCCAATATTGTTGTCATACCTATGTTGACTTTAAATCACTCTGACCGTCATGTATATGACCTTATGTCTATTTAAATATCAATAAGAGAGTTGGGCAGAATTCAGGCTGAACTTGCAATATAAAGAATATTATATATACTGAACTTTAGACGCAATTAGAAGGGATTTGAACACAGACTTTCAAGCCTCCTTTAGCTATTCACACCATCTTATATAACCAATGCCTTTAAGAGTTTGATATATTTACACCTGCAGGGAAAGGCTTTATTATATTACAACCACATTTTTTTCTTTGTTATAATCTGTGCAGTTAGCATATCAAAATTCATTCGATTAATCCGGATTAATTCGCTATTTTTACTCTCTCTAAACTAACTAGTTATGTTACTCAATTGGTTATGGACTATCTGTCTAAAAAAAATTCTTGTATGTTTATGATCTGAGAAAATTCAAAATGTACCGGGTCTCCTAAGGCCATTGCAGGTAGAGAGGGGGGGGGTAGATTTAGAGAAAATTAATTGATTTTTGTAATTTACGATATCATAGAATACATAGAGCATATGAGCACAGACTTTCATACGACCCACCACTCTCCACTCTCTCTCTCATAATACTGATACACTTGAACACATATATGTCGAAAAGATAAATAATCACCAATATCCGTATTTTATGCTAAACCAGCAATCATCAGTTGGTCCAGATTATCATCTCTACACATATATGCAATAATTGCTCAGATATATATTAAGATAGCCAATCTTCAAACTTTAATGGACAGGCTTCAATCCATTCCACACTCCAACTCTTCAACCGTCCATCCAATTGAAAATCTGATCATGGAACGCTGAAAGGCCACCTAAGGCTGAGATTTCATACCCATGTTGACCTAAAGATTCTCTTTTTTAATGATTATGATTCTAATGCAGTGAAAAGCATTGGTGATCGAGAGGTCAGCATAGCTGCCCTACAAGCAGTTGTCCCGGGTTAGCGGGTTCACTTTCCGGCCGATGCCATGACACATGAAAAAAAAAAAACATGAGAATTTTGAACAAATTAATGTAATTTTTTACACACTGCTAAATTGCAGCTGAGAGTAAATAAGGAGTTACATTTTTAAGACAGTAGAGTTAAACGTTAGATATTTTTGCTTGAAGAATACTTTGAATTTAGAAAAGTTTAAAGGAATAAAAGACAAAACATCAGACTTGCACTGTGTACCACTACTGTATGGAGAGTTTGCTATTGCGAATTAAAGACAGTTGGAATATAGAAATCAGATATTGAAAGATATACTGGAAAGAGGGAAGATGATAATCAAGTTTTTTGGTTTAACCAGTGGGTCCATCAACTCCACTATATCATAAAAATCCATATATATATATAAATAAAGCAGCCACTCATGAGTGTAGCTCTTTAAACCCCAAGGAAAGAAAAAATGCTCACGAAATGAATTTTGGAATGTTACACAAATTAATCGGTGAACCACAAATACTTCCCACATATATGTCACGCTGATCTATTTTTCTATTTATTTTGTTTTATAGGGTCTTTTAATTTCTTCATCCAGAAAACTTTTTTCCCCGATATACTTCAACCTCCATGTCTAATTTGTAGCTCTCCAATGTATTCTATTCTCTGCCATGTCTTCATAATGGAGACAGTTGCCACTATTTTTTTTAGAATGTTTTTGAGATAATCCTTGTAACATAGACAGGAGCAATCTCTCCCACAAAAAACATGTTCCAATTCACTGAAAATACCCTTTTAGGAAGTATTGCATTGTCCATTTGGTTCACATATCCATTTAGACGAACTTGTGATTTTACAATAGGAAGTTATGAATTTACAATAGTAGTCTATATGGTATCACATCCAGCAATTTGAAAAACATTGATTAGTTTTATGATCTTACCATGTGATAGGATATCCAGGTTTCACTTCCATATAATAAATTGAGTAAAGTGGTAGCTCTGCATACAGCTAACTTAGTTTACAGTAGTTATTTCTTTTTGTTAAAAGGACACCACCTTGGAAGCTTTGTTGTCCAACAACATCTATTTCAACCTTTCTATTTATAAAACTACCAATTATTTAAATTGGTGGATGTCCAGATTTCACATCCATACAATAAATTGAGTAAAGTGGTAGCTCTGTATACAGCTAACTTAGTTTGCAGTAGTTGTTTGTTTTTGTTAAAAGGACAGCCACATTGGAGGCTTTGTTGTCCCACAACATCTATTTCAACCTTTCTATTTATAAAACTACCAATTATTTAAATTGGTGGATGTCCAGGTTTCACATCCATACAATAAATTGAGTAAAGTGGTAGCTCTGTATACAGCTAACTTAGTTTGCAGTAGTTGTTTGTTTTTGTTAAAAGGACGGTCACATTGGAGGCTTTGTTGTCCCACAACATCTATTTCAACCTTTCTATTTATAAAACTACCAATTATTTAAATTGGTGGATGTCCAGGTTTTACATCCATACAATAAATTGAGTAAAGTGGTAGCTCTGTATACAGCTAACTTAATTTGCAGTAGTTGTACTTAATTTGCAGTAGTTGTTTCTTTTTGTTAAAAGGATGACCACATTGGAGGCTTTGTTGCCCCACAACATCTATTTCCACCTTTCTATTTATAAAACTATCAATTATTTAAATCGGTTTATATTTTCAAAATGATAATCACCTGCACTTAAAATTGCTAATGATGTTTTTTTCCAGTACTGGCTAATAAAGAACTAACCTTTTTGAACATTTATTATTAAACCTAAATCTTTAAATGTTGCATTCACAACTTTAAGTATGTTCAGTAAATTGTATTTTGAACTGGCAAAAGTAGCACAAACATTAGCATGCTGTAAATCCAGAATCTACCAAATAAAAATTCTTGTTTGTGCCTTTAATCGATTCATATTAAAAATTCCGCCATCACATCTGTATCATATCTTGATCCCTATTTCACTAAGCTGCTTACAAACAGTTCCAAAGACAAATGTCATAAAAATTGAAAACTGTGTTGGAACAGTATATGTCTTTGTCTAACAGCAATTTTCATTTCAAATGTCTCAGATTTTTCATTTGTTCCATTGTGTGGAAGCTATGTAACATGACTAATTTCAAATAATGCCATGAATTTGTTGATTAACAGAATCAAATGCCTCTATTAAATCAATAAAAGCAATATATAAGTTATGTAGTCAAAATCAGAGTCTTAGATCACATGACTCTATCTCTTAAGCTTGTATGTTATAAACATTGAGGATTGCCAATTCCTCAACAAGCTTTGTGATAAAAGCTTAGCCAGAGCCACCACTTAAAATATCTCTGTCAGGCACCCCCCCCAAACCCCTGACTATGGTTTCATGCTTTGGCACTTCCGAGCCTCATATAGCTATTTGAGTTGGATAGCTGGGTTTGAAGACATGTAGATGTCTGAAAATTTCAGATTTTCCACTCAATAGATAACTTTTAGATAAGTGCTTGGCTTTGGGTTGGTAGTTTTAGATCTAGTGTCTGAACCTACCCTGGCATCTCTCTAAGGAGTGCCAAAGCACGAAACCATGGACAGGGGTTGGGGGTTCCTGACAGATATTTTAAGTGCTGGCTCTGGCTAAGCATTTATCACAAAGCTTGTTGAGGAATTGGCAATCCTCACTGTATATAAGTTATGTGTTTGTTCCCAAAACTTTTCTTGCATTTACCCAGTAACAAAAAAAACATGTCTATAGTGTTTCTTGATTATTTAAAACCACCTTTATTCTCTAGGAACCATTTTAATTTATTCTACGGAATCCTTGAAAGTACATTTGCTGTAATGGAGAATAATGATATTCAATGATAGTTTTGTCTGCTTTAAAAATTGAAATCATAGAAGTAGTCTTAAGATCAGGCAGCATAATTTTTGTGGTTTCATACATTTCTAAAAAAAATCCTGTATTTTTAAAGCTAATAGATCATAATTATAATTTTAAAAACAATTCTAGGTATTTCATCAGCACTTGCAGACTTTTCCTTTTTAAGATTACAAAGAGCTGTTTTGACTTCATTAAACTGGATATCTTTGTCCAAATCTAAATGAGTAAATGAAATAGGTATATCATTATATACGGTTTGGCTGAAGATCTCTCAGCTTCATATAGCTGTTTGAGATGGATAGCTGGGTTTGAAGACATGTAGCTGTCTGAAAATTTCAGATTTTCCACTCCATAGATAACTTTTAGATAAATGCTGGCTTTGGGTTGGTATTTTTAAATCTAGTGTCTGAAGTTATCCTAGCACCTCTCTGAGGAGTGCCAAAGCACGAAACCATTGTCAGAGGTTTGGGAGGGGGTTCCTGATAGAGATATTTTAAATGCTTTCTCTGGCTAAGCATTTATCACAAAGCTTGTTGAACAATTGGCAATGCTCATTGTTTTTATATCATTATAAGTTATCTTTTAAATTCTTTTATCATTATTCAAAAAATGATCAAAATACTCCTTCCGTTTGTTCAATATATTGTTATTATCATATATAAGAAAGCCATTGCTGGACCTTAATAGGATTATGATATTGTTTCTCAGACCTACATGCTGCATTCAGTGCATCAAAAAGATATCCAGTGACCATAATCAGTGAATGTCTGTATTTTCTTTGCTCTTTAATCCACCAATCGTTTTCAAATCTTCTTGTCGGTCATTGGAATTTTTGTTTTCAGATTTCTATATCATAATTATGAGCTTATGCATTTTTCCTGTCAAGAAGAAAATATCATGTTTCTTTTTAATAAGATTGCTGATAAGAAGATCTTTGTCAGAAACCAATTGTGATTCTTCTTTTTAATGAACCCAATAATAGATTTATCGGCATACATAATATATATTTTGTAAAAATTCAAACTATTCTCTTTCATTATATATGTATTTGGCGAATAGTCTTTACTCAGAAAGCTGAAGATATTGTACTGAATCACCACATCTACGTTAATAGCCTGATACTTTATCATTACACCATTCTCTTTCAAGAAAGAAACTGGCTTCTCTCAGCAAGTTAGTTAAAGGTATTATACCTGAATCTCCATGTCTATGGCAATAGCCTGATACTTTATCATTGCACCATCCTCTTCCATGAAAGAAACTGGATTCTTCCCAAGATGAATTATCATTGCATTGTAGAGATCTTAGTTTTCCTGGTTCTTATCAGTGTATTCATTATTTCAACTCCACCATATCGAACCTATCCATCAAATATTTTTCAGAGAACGATTGAGAGAGGGTATGGCAGGAATATTAAAACTTCCTGTTTTGTTTTATATTTATTTAGGTGAGTGATCAGTTGTCTTGATAACAATGGAATTAGAACATTTGGAGAATGAGGGTTTATTAAATCAGATTTTCTGATTATATGCCATTATTTGCAAATAGTGAGGGTGTGTATGCCCATTTATAAATAGGGTAGATGGGATGAAAATAAACACGATTTAAACTGAGGCAATATATGTTAGATTGCCTGCTTGAAGGCAGATTGTGTATCTGGACAATGTGGTAATCAAAATAGATGGCAACATTTAATCATCATTACTGCTAGTTGCAACGTTTGCTACTCTTTAATATAATTCAGTTAACATCTCATTATTTAGAACTAAAGACATAAAAAGCTTCTTATTAAGAGTTTAAGGCAAATATGGAACGGATTAGTTGGTTAACTGATAACGAAAGTAGTGATAATATTAATGACTAGACTTGAAATAAGAATCATACTGGGAAAATTTGTTGCTTTATATATATGTTGAGCAATAATTTGGACATTTACAAAAAAAAAAGGATGAGAAAAGATACAAATCTCTAGAAAGATCCGCAGAGGCAAAACTCTCCATACAATAATGCCACTCAATGCAAACCAAAGTAATCAATGGATGCAGGAGGATTTGTGCATAAGATCTCTATCTAATGCCTACTCATCCAATATCCCTAGACTAGTTTCTAGCTTATGGCTTCATCAGTGAGGAATCTTGGAATTGAGAGTGCTGCACCTAAATCTTAGGATCTAATGCAACCCTCCAACAGCCATCTTTTACTTTTTTAGGTAGCTATAAAGCTTTGAGTCCAAAATGAAAACACAATAATGTTTTCAAGCTAAGCTCATCAGTTTGTATAGTTGAATAGATCTAAACTCTGTTCAGCATCTATGCTTTTTGTTGTCTTTGGTTTTTTAATAACCACTGTAACCTTAATGTTATTGGATAGCTAGAAACAGGTCTGGGGATATTGGATAGAGTAGGCACTAGGTAGGAATATTATGCACAAACCCTCATGCATCCATTGATTACTCTGGCTTGCAATGAATGGTGCTACTGTATGGAAAATTTTACAGAAACATTGCTTGGATGAATGGGAGAAAAAAAATTGATAAATGAAGCAAAAAAAGGATTACTAAAGAAATTAACAGTGTTTTCATATAATAAATATGATGTAGCTAGAATTGTATGGAAGGGAGTTGCAGTAGCAGGGTTAACATATGGTAATGATGTATTATGTGTTAGTAAAAGGGTATTAGATTATTTAGAAAAAGTACAAAGGGAAGTAGGAAAACATGTATTGGATGCAGATGTGTGGACAGCAATGAAGGCAATTCAAGGAGAAATGGGATGGTCAAGTTTTTATATGAGAGATGGAAAAAGTAAAATGAAAATGTTTGGTAGGTTGCAGTTTATCGATAATAAAAGAATAGCTAAAATAGTTTTGAATTGGGTTATGAATAAATGGCAGGTGGTGAGGAAGGTAATGCGGTATGCAAAAGATTTGGATAAAGAATTTATATCAGTATACTTGTACAAAAGGTGGGATGGTTGTGTTAGGAGGATAGTTGAGTGTTATAATGGTAAGGAATGGGATAAAATAATAGACACATTAATAAACAATAGGGAGTTGGAGAGATGGAGAACTAGTATGGAGATTAAAAAGAGTTTAAATATATATAGAAGTAAACGGAATATTGGGTGTAAGTTAATTTACGATAATAGCAAGGAAAGTAGTTTATTGTTTAAGACTCGAATGGGATCTTTAGCAACAAGAGAATATACATGTAAATGGAAAAATTCGAGTGATTTAGTCTGCAAATTGTGTAAGGAAGGCATAGAAAATATTAGGCATCTGTTGATTGAATGTAAATGCTTGAAAGCAGAAAGGGTACATATAATGAAGTTATGGAAGAATAAATATGAAGAAACTGATTATACAGAAAGTGGGTTATTGGTTTTTATGCTGGGTTTGGGAAAAGATAAGGGGGATTTAGATATGAAGGCCATGGAGTTGATAAAGATTATGTTGTGGAAATGGGATGGAGCAGATTATGGGAAAACTTAGGGTGGGGAATGGAAAGGGAAGGTAAAGTGGCTAACATGTTTCTCTGGACATAGTTGCTGAGAGATTCCTGACTCCGTATAAGGAGAAGTCATAGTGCATCACATCACATCTCAAAAACAGCTTGAGTAAGCATAAAGGATGATGATCGTGTGATTAGAAAGAACAGAGTTTAAAAAAAAGAATATTGAAGAAGTAATAATAGCAAGAGAAAGTATTATTGGACATGGAAGACAAATTATAAAAGATATTTTATTATATGGAGTGAAAAATAAAAGCTGTGTCAGTTGATAGGATCGCAGAGAAAAAGAATTGCTGTGTCAGTTGATAGGATCGCAGAGAAAAAGAACTGCGGTGCGAGGGGTTTGCATTTTGTCACATGACATAATGCTCGTACATCAATTTTGATAAAAGAAATTTAAAATAGAACTTGTCTATTTTTAGAAAAAAAAGTTGGAAGTTAAAGGGGTTTAATTTAAAATAATTGTTCAAGCAAATAAACCATTTAACTTTATCTTGTGTTTATTTTAATTTTCTGATTTAAAAAATATAAAAATTCCCATTTTATTTAAATTCCTTTATAACGTTATCTCTACGGCAAACAGACTATGCATATAAACCACAGACTTCTTGTACCCAATTTATTATTTTAATAATAGTCATTAAAAATGTCTGTTAAAATTTGATAAAAATAAATCTAACACTCATATTTATCAAAACTTCTATTTTTATTTCTTTTCCCCTCCCACCGCAATAATAAATAAGTTTATGCTTGTTAACTGGTCTTTGTAATTAAATTTATTATATCTAGGACGTAAACCTTTGCTATCTTTTATGTTGGACACTAATAAGTTATGATTGAGTCAAAAATAGAAACTCGATTTAAAAAAATGTTAATACAATACTTTAAAAGATTTATTATGATATCAATGTTTATTTGAGAGAATTGAAGATTAAAGAAACGTTTATTGGATCAGACTTACTTAATAAAAGTTTGATTTATTAAAAAAACTTTACTCGTGTAAAATTAACCCTCTATTTTATATGTACCTCCTGGTAGTAGCTAAAATTTAAGAATATTTGGGGTGAGACTATTAATTTTTATTAACATTTGTCTGACTACTTTTTCGATTAATGATTATTCATAAAACACTCCCATTGATTACTAGAAAGTTTTGTGTGTTGTACTAATTTCATTGTAATATATAGGGGGTCTGAAATCAGACTTTCACTCGACCCTCAACCATCAATGCTATCTCAACCGCTGATACACTTGATCACATACATGTCTAAAAGATAAATAATCACCAATATTCGTATTTCGTGCTAAACCAGCACTCATCAGTTGATCCAGATTATCATCTCCACACATATATACAATCAACGGTCAGCTTATATTAAGATAGCCAATCTTCATACTTTAATAGACAGCCTTCAAACCACTCCGTCTCACAACTCATTAGCAGTCCATTTTCATTGAAAATCTGATGATGGAACACTCAATACCCACCTTAGTGCCGACATTCTCATCCTATCCATGTTGACCACAAGTCACTCTGACCCTCATATACAGGACATAATCCATCATAAATATACGAGGGATAAGCAGACATTACAGCACTATATTTTGAATTATGATTTTTTTTTCTCTGCAGTACAGGCTTTTTCATACCTGCACTTATATATATATAGGGGTGTGAACTCAGACTTTCACATGACCCTGAACTATCCATACTATCTCATCGCTGATACACTTGATAGTAACTTATCAATACAAATATATGGTTTGATGGTAAATTTCTTAAATCTTTTTATGCAGTTTTTTTTTTTCTGTCACTATTTTGAGTTCAGCTGTCTATTATTTTATCAGTTAAATTCAATCTATCTAATTTTTTTATTTTGACCCATCTCTAGCTTCAACCAACTTTTTGCTTAATATTGCTTTCGTAAGGTGGAGCTTAATGATATAAGGGTTTTATTATGTGAAATAGGGTTTTTAAAGTATTCTCTAATCGAGTTCACTGTGAAAAAATATTAGGTAATATCTTATTTCATAAAGTGCTCCGTAAATGACATTTAAATGTTAAAATGACTAAAGTAATGTTTAATGAATTTTCTCAAAATATGAAAATAAAGATTGATTATGATGAGTTAGAAGAAGTCAACAGCTACAAATGCCTTGGTCAGATTATCAATACAGATGGAAACATAATGGATGAAATTAATCATAGAATTAAACTTGTTTGGAGTGCTTTTGGTAGAAATAACTTGATACTAAAAGGAAATATGCTATGTGTTTGAAAAGGAAGGCTTTTAATAAATGTGTTTTATCCATTCTTACTTATGGATCTGAGACTTGGACACTTAATAGAAGAGCAATACAGAGACTTCAGATCATTCAAAAAAGTATGGAGAGATGCATGTTGAGAGTAACAAGAAGAGATCAAAAACGCAATATATTGGTAGGAGAACAAATAGGTGTTACTGACCTCATTGAAAAAATTAAAAGACTGAAGTAGAGTTGGGCTGGATGTATTTCTAGAAGAGATGATAATAGATGAACAATTTAAATCTTAAACTGGATTCCAAGAGATTGTAAAAGACCCAGAAAGAGACCACATGTGAGATGGATGGATGAAATAAGAAAGTGTGCAGGGGTGATATGGAGAAGAGAAACTAAAGATCAGAGAAGATGGATTGAACTTGGAGAGATCTTCATCCTGCAGTGGATTGATAATGATTGATGATGATGATGAAATGTAATTTTAATATTCTGACTCATATACATATAACTGGAGTTCCTTAATAAAATTTATAATTAATTATCTTATAATAGAGAAATATTATTTTAAGAAATGGGAATATTGGAAAGCTATTATCAATAATAAAATTATTGCCTTTTTTTAGCATCATGAAATATAGATACTTTAACATGCTTTCTAACTTTACATCTTTGCTTGACATTTTTTTTTATAGAAGCTATATATTATTAATTTTGTGCCTTTCTTGCAAAAGGTCACTTAAATAAAACATTTGAATATGAAAGCCAATTTACATAATTATTAAGTCAGCAGTGATTTATAATTTGTTATATAATTGGTCCTAGAATGAAGGTCACCCTTACTTAATCCTGTTTAAAATATGCAAATGTGAGAATATTTTACAAAAAACAAAAAGCATAAATGTCATAATTATGCAAATTAATGGTGTAAAAATCATTATGATGTAACTAAATATTAAGATGCTAAAATAAATTGTTGTAGGAAATAATATATAGGGTATATGAGCACAGACTTTCACATGACCCACCACTCTCCACTCTATCTCATCACACTGATACACTTGAACACGCATATGTCGGAAAGATAAATAATCATCAATAAACGGCAATCATCAATAAGTCCAGATTATTATCTCTACACATATATGCAATAAGTGCTCAGGTATATATTAAGATAGCCAATCTCCTCATACTTTAATGGACAGGCTTCAATCCACACCACACTCCAACTTTTCAACCATCCATGGTGATGGAATGCTCAAAGGCCACCCTGAAGCTGAGATTCTGGTCACACCCATGTTGACCTAGGGTCAATCTGACTTCTCATGTACAGGACATAATCCATTTAATACATATACGAGGTATGGGCAGACATCTCTACTATGTAATAACTGAAATACAGGCTTGTCTGTATCAATACATGTAATATATAGGGTATACGAGCACAGACTTTCACATGACCCACCACCCTATCTCATAACACTGATACCCTTGAACACATATATGTCGAAAAGAGAAATAATCACCAATATACGTATTTCCTGCTAAACCAGCAATCATCAATTGGTCTAGATTATCATCACTACACATATATGCAATAAGTACTCATATATATATTAAGATAGCCAAACTACCACGAATGAGTGGGGTTTTTTTTGCACTTAGTATTCTGTTGCCCAGTTATCTCATCTTCAGACAGAATTGAATAATTACCTTTCTAAAGTTAAGTTATTTGCCTAAAATATTGCCTCTAGAATAATGAGAATTGACATTTTACTTAAAATATGATTATAAAAGCTAGACTAATAGATTCCACTATGGAATTTAATTACTAAAAACAATATTTATTTGGAAAGTAGAAATTTGTAGTTCATAAAAGTTAAATTATTAATATATGAGTAATTTGAAATACAGTGTTTGTATTAGGTGCATAATAATAATAAAACAATACTTTCATCTTCAATCTGTTATTAAATTATATGTTTGATCTTTGTGAGAGTTAATGCAAAGTAAAAAAGAAAAAGATGTAAAGATTTAGCAAAAGGGGCTTTGAACGTTCCATCATCAGATTTTCAATGAAATAGATGACTGAAAAGTTGTGGGTTGGAGTAGTTTGAAGCCTGTCCATTAAAGTATGAAGATTAGCTATCTTAATGTAAAGCTGAGCACTGATTGTATCTATGTGGGGGGATAGTAATTTGGACCAACTGATGATTGCTGGTTTAGCATGAAATACATATATTGATGATTATTTATCTTTTCAACATGTGTATGATCAGGTGGGTCAGCAATACGAGATGGCATGAAGAGCTGAGGGTCATGTGAAAGTCTGAGTTTGAATCCCTTATATATTACATTATATATGTGCAGGTGTGTGTAAGCCTGTACTGTGTATTAATTGATTATCAAAATATCTTCAACGTATTATGATACAACTTTTTAAATCTTCAGGGGAAAAATTATAGGTACTAATGCAAATCCTTAAAACACACTTTGTTCATGAAATGATTTATATGTGTGTATGGCATTTGGATGTTAAGTTCTCTCACAAAAATAACCAGTGGATAGGATGTTTTGACCAAATGAAAACATTTAATCTTGGTAGTTTTTTATCATTTAGTTTATTCTAACACTTAAGTTTAATAGAATCATTCTATAAACCTAAGGAGTTTTTTAGATTATTAAAATGCATTTAGAAATATTTTTGTTAAACCACTAAACATCACATGACCTCCATTTCCAATGTTTTACCCAAGCTGTTAAAACAGTAGCAAATTCTCCACACTGTAGTGACATCTAGTGCAAGCCATAGTAATCATTGGATGCAAGAAGGTTTGTGCATAAAATCCCTAACTAGTTTGGGGATATTGGATGAGTAGGTACTAGATAGGGATTTTGTGCACAAACCTTTTTGCATCCATTGATTACCTTCCACTGGATGTCACTGCAGTTTGGAGAATTTGCTACTGTTTAAATATTTTTACTCTTTAACTAAAACAATCTTTGATCTATTTTCAGTGGTTTGGGTTACTATAGTCATTTTAAAATAATTATTATCATTATTATGCGACATTTTTCTTTTTTTTATATATCATCATCAATTTTCAATCATTATTAATCCATTGAAGAAAGGTCTCTCTAAATGTAATCCAGTTTCTTTTATCCCTAGCCTCTTTTCTCTAAAACACACAGTTATTTATTTCTATAACAACCTCTCATGTGATCTCTTTGTGGGTCTTTTACAATCACTTGGGATCCAGTTAAAAATTTCTGACATCTCTTCTAGTAATATTTCCAGCCCAACTCTTCAGTGTCTTGATTCTTTCAATGATGTCAGAAGCACCTGTTTGTTTTCTCATCTACGTATTTCAATAAACATCACATGATCACCATTTCTTGTGCTTGCAATACTGTATGGAGAGTTTTGCCTGTTGAATGTATGTATTTCATTGTTGATCTTTATTTACTATTCTTAATATACATCTTTCCACATTTAATTGAATGATCTTAAGTCTCTGAATTGTTCTTTTGTTAAATGTCCAAGTCTCAGATTCGAAGGTAAAAATTGGTAAGACATATTTATTAGAAATCTTCCTTTTCAAACACATAAGCATATTTTCCTTTAGTATTAAATTATTTCTACTGAAAACAATCGTTCCAAGTTTATTTCTATGATTAATTTCATCCATCATGTTTTGATTTGAACAATATATTTGTAATTGTTAACGTCTAATTTATGATTATTAATTTGTATTTTCTTCTTAGAAAATCGATTGAACATTATTACTTTTGTTTTTTTAGCACTTATCTTTAGTCCTACCTTATTATTTTCATCTAACTCTTACAATATTTTCTGAAGCTCTTAAGCATTATTTGCAACAACATTTGCGATGTCTGTATTACTTTAGTCTTTTTAGGACTTATCTTCAGTTCTACTTGCTACTTCCATCTGATAACTCTTGCAACATTTCCTGACGCTCTTAAGTATTATTTGCAACAACATTTGCGATGTCTGCAATATTACTTTAGTCTTTTTAGGACTTATCTTCAGTCCTACTTGCTTGCTTCCATCTGATAACTCTTGCAACATTTCTTGAAGCTCCGAAGCATTATTTGCAAAAACAAAATCTAGATGATGTAAACAATCTCTATTTACTTTTACTTCCTTAGCTTCCCATTTTAATCCACAAAATACTTCTTGAAAAACTGCTGTAAAATGTTTTGGAGATATGGAACCGTCCTGACATACCCTTTTCTCTATGTTAATGTTCCTAGTATCATTACGTAATCTAATCATTGCTGTTGCATTTTGATAAATATTCATCAAAATATGACAATATCCTAGGACTTTATTTTGATGATCCAATGTTTAAAACATTGTAGAAATGTTTATATCATCAAATGCCTTTTCATAATCTATAAATTCAAAGCATAATGGCAATTCAAGTTCAGTGGTCTTTTCTGTAACTTCTCTTAATACTTGGATGTGATACACTGTGCCAAAATCATATTTAATTTAATTCAGTTTGTTCTTTTGGTTGATTAAAATCCAATGTTCACTATAAACAAGTTGTAATTATCTCGATAAACATTTTGGATAGAACTGACAAAAGGCTGATGGATCTGTAGTTTTCTTTATCATCAGTCTTAAATATCATCATCATCATCATTATTATTATTATTATTATTATTATTATTATTGTTGTTGTTGTTGTTGTTGTTGTTCCAATAATCTGGTACATCTTTATTGTTTAGATATTTAGTATACAACTTTGCCAACAATTTTTCTATGTCTTTGCTGCTTTTTTGAAGATATTGATTATAATTAATTTTATTCTGTGACTTTTCTCTTGTTGTAAATTTAATTGCATGTCTTACTTCTTCATTTTAAATGCTGAGGAATTTAGAAGATGAAACAACTACAGGGAAAACTTAGTTTTCCTGTTTTTATTACTATATATTTTTTTTATAGAACTCTTTGACACATTTTACCATGTCATCTCTCTTTTTAATAATAGTTCCATTTTCTATTTTTATTGCAAAAATAACTTTCTTACTAATACCAAAATATTGTTTTATATTTTTGAGACTTCCATTCTCTTTTTTTTTTGACTGGTTTCAAGCTTATGGCTCACCTCAGTGAGGACAGCTTTTCTTACCAATTTACAATTACATTTATTTTCATTATTAACACTTTTTCATATCATTTTACAAACCTAGTTATTCGGTTGTGTTTTCCTGAAGGTTTGTGATGATGGTTGGTTAGAGCGTATGTTAAAATTCAATCTTCAAAAATCTAAAAGATCAGGCTTGATTCCCATGCTAGTTACTGTCACTGGTCAGGCCAGCAACACCTGAAATGAGGGAAAATAATACCCCTTGAAACGTTGCGCATATACTAACCTGTGTGCTATTACTAACAGTTGAATGTATTTGAAATATTTAAATAAAGTTAAATTTTTCTAAAGACATTCAATTCTTATATTAGATGAATGAAATAATCCAATACATAAATACAACTAGTTACTAGTTCAATTCTTTTTAATGGTTCGTTTTTACATTTTTCATATTCCTTATTTTCTTCAGATATTCTCTTGTATCAATAAAAATTTTATTGAAATAAAATCATTGTTTTCACTTCACATTTGAGTGATAAGTTTTAAATTGGGCTTTATGCAAAAAAGTGAAGCTTAGTATTATTAGAAAAGAATTATAAGGCTTAGCGCTTTCGGAGCACTTAGGTCTCCATATTCATAGCCTATCTTGGGAGTGTCGGCTTACATTGAGATTTTAAGCAAAGCTTAGCATTAATTTATGTAAAATTTATTTAAAGTTTTCTTTCATAAGGATCATTTTTTGGAGATTGCAAAGCACGATTCTTTTCAGTTTTATTACATAGTTGTCATTTGCAATAAAGCATTCCTCCTTTATCTTCCATTTCATATCATTACGTTCAGTGCACAGTGACCTTGCCATTGAACCCACTATGGCAAGGTCACTGTGCACTGAACGTAATGATATGAAACGGAAGATAAAGGAGGAATGCTTTATTGCAAATGACAACTATGAACCCACTATGGCAAGGTCACTGTGCACTGAACGTAATGATATGAAATGGAAGATAAAGGAGGAATGCTTTATTGCAAATGACAACTATGTAATAAACTGAAAAGAATCGTGCTTTGCAATCTCCAGAAAATGGTTTATATGAAAGAAAACTTTTGAATAAATTTTGCATAAATTACTGCTAAGCTTCACTTAAAATTTCAATGTAAGCCGACACTCCCAAAATAGGCTATGAATATGGAGACCTTATAATTCTTTTCTAATAATACTAAGCTTCACTTTTTAGCATAAAGTGCAATTTAAATTTTTTATTGGTCAATTGTTCCTTTTGGTGCTAGCTATCATTGTTGCATTCTTAATAGTTTATCACTTATCTCTTATTGGTTTCATTTAAATCTGGAGCTATCTTCATTCAAAATCTGTTAATATTGTAATATGATTTACAGGTTCTGATTTCAATTTACTGGAGTGTTTCTGAAGATTAAAAATAGCATCTGTTAATTCTGTTTTTCTTAATAATTGTTATCTCTCTAACTATGTATTAACATATATCTTTATCTCATTAATCAATGATGAATATTATGATTTCTGTTAGTCAAATTATAATCCAATTCTGCTATATCTTTATTTAAATATTTGAAAACCAGGCACTCTTCACAAACCTGGGAGCTTAACAATATTAGCATCAGCATGGGATTTGGAGTTTTCATCATCAGATTTTCAATGATATGGTTGGCTGAAAAGTTGGAGGTTGAAGTGGATTGAAACCTGTCCATTAAAGTATGAAGATTTGCTATCTTAATATAAACTGGGCACTGATTATATATATATGTGGGAGATGATAATCTGGACCAACTGATGAGGGCTGGTTTAGTGCGAAATACATATATTGGTGATTAGTTATCTTTCCTACATGTGTGTGGACTTGTGTATCAGTTGTATGAGATAGTGTGGATAGTTGAAGGGTGCTTGAAAATCTGAGTTCAAATCCCCTATACTATATCTTTATTTGAATATTTCTATTTCTATTTAGCTTTTTTCTCAAAGAAAGATTTCATAATATATGTATATTTTTCTGAAACTTCAAATTTGTGTCCTCCCTTTTTATTTCTATCACCATAATCAAAATTATCCACAATATGGTCTTTTACCAATTCTGGCATTCAATTCATCCAAGTTTAAAATGTTATTTGGTCTGATCAAAAGCATTTTGTACATCCATATAAAATTCCTCTACATCTTCATCACAATGAGGACGTTTTGGGGGCTTACGTCTGAATTATCAGCATTTGAGATCCTCCGTTAAATTAGGTGACCAATCTTGCCACTCTTTCTGAAATGTCATCAATCTCCACATTGATTCTTCCACTTTTTATTTATATCTTTCCACTTATCCTTTCAATATTTGTACCTTTGTAGTAAAGTACGCATCCACTCTTTAAATTAATTATTTTTTCATCTTTTCTACTTAACTTCATAATATCCAACAATGTCCCATTTAATGTTGGAGAATTCTTCCAATTCGTGTAATCTTCCTTGACTTGAAAGTGGTCTGCAGATATAAGTACCTAAATGAAAGATCATCATTGAATGGCATCCTTCATCTGCAATCAGAAGACTCTTAACACTGCTACTGGCTGGTGACCTATCAGCCTCTTCGGAATAAGGACCAAAACTTACGCACACACACACAATTAGTTCAATCGCGCACACACCGACCCAATTATCCCACCTTCAACAAAATTTAACTGATATTTCAATTAAGAACTATCAAGTTACTGAAAAGAAAGGTCTTGGTGTTTTTTTGATATTAAAAAAGTCAATAGATTCATTATATTGTATCATGCATGTTTTTGGGTAACCCATTCATGTTTATTTACTACATGAATAACCATAAAGCACAAGAATGTACAGAGTGAATATTAAAATTTTGTACCGCTTGCTTTTCTTTTAGAAGAAAAATCAAAGTGCATCCTTTCAGTTAACTGCAAACACTTTCAATTTTACATGTCAGAACTAAAGGAAATTATGTTTTGGTTTTAAAAGAATTTGGTTTCAAAAATAAATTTCTATATATTTTTTAAAAAATATGTATTCAACTTTTGAGCAACACGTGTTTCTTGTTTAATATATATTTTTACTAGATATAAAATAAATTGAAAGTATACTTTATAATTCCCCCCCCCCCTTCAAAATTACATATCCTTTACTATTGATTTTATGACAAATTTAAAGAAATGTCAAAATATATATTAATTGTAGTATGTATACATCATAAGGCGTAGTGATGTTGGGTAGGCCTTGTCGTAAAAAAAATACTCATTAAGTTTTTTCTGAATACTAATCGATGACAATTTGTAGCATAATATCACTAAAACTACACATCAGTGCTTTTATTTTAGCTGCATAAATATTCATTAGAAATCACACCACACCCTGCGATTTCTTATTGGTGTTGGGGATTTATCAAAATCCATTTATCCTGATGGTCAGCATGATATGCGAGCACTGAATCAAATAATCATAGCTGTAGTAGAAAGGATCGGCATGGTCAAACTAGATCCTATACAGCTAGAATTAAAATATTATTTGACCACTTTGTGTATAACTCCTTATACTCACATTGTATATTTGTTAAAAATTTTATCCAACAAATTAAAACTTTGCTTCTTGTTTTGTGTGAATTTGTTCAAAAGCTGAAACTTAATTTTTATGTAAATTGTATTATTTATTAACTAAAATAGTGAGTGTGCTAATGGCTCTAACAAGCTTTATCGATAAATGCCACAGGAGAAAGCATTTCAAAATCTCTATCTAGAAACATCTCGATCTCCAAACCGATTTCAAGCTATTGGCTATCTTCAGTGAGGCATTAAGATATTCCAGACACTAGATCCAAAATACCAAGTCAAAGCCAGCACTTATCTGATAGTTAACTATTAATTTGATAAAGCTTGTTAGAGTTATTAGCACACGCATTATTTTAGTTTATAATTACAAGCTTATCAAGTTAAGTCATGTTGGACTTTATTATCTTGGCATGAGTTAAGATTTACTGAAGTAATTTTTATTTTAAATTGTGCAATTTAATGATGGTTTTAAAAGTAAAGTTTATACTTCAATTTTTGGCTATGGAAAAAAAAAATTGTTGGGATAGACTTGTCACATGACCTAAAACAAGCAATTTACCGTACAGTTTATTTACACAGAAACCAAACTCTCCATATAGTAACGCCACCCAGTGCAAGCCTTAGTAACTAATGGATACAGGAAGCTTTATGCATAAAATCCCCATCTAGTGCCTACTCATCCAATATCCCCAGACTAGTTTTTAGCTTGTGGCACAAAACTTCCTGCATCCATTGATTATTCTGGATTGCACTGAATGGCGCTATTGTAGAGTTTAATCTCTGTGTAAACAGCTTGTGAAAGCATAAAGAATGATGTTCGCAGTTTACTATTTATTTGTTTATTATTTCTCACTTTAATTTTGAATAAATTAATTCACATTTTAGAAATTGAATAATAATTCGGATCCCTAACTCCTTTCACTAGTTTTATTATTTATTTTCATATAATTTTTCTTTTTACAAACATTGCGTTGTAAAATATATATACAGTATATCCAAAAGAATTATGCATTTTTTAAAAATTGTTATTACTAAAAAGATAATATTTACATATACTTCCTATGCTCTTAATTAGTAATTATAACTCTATAAAACATTATTTCGTAATATGTTTTATGCTCTAGAGGAATGTAGGAAGAACAAATTAATTTTATTTTATTTAAATCCAAATGACATAATATCTTTCAGAATATCCTTTTTTAGATATGGTTGCTTAAACTTCTAAGACTTCTAGAAAGTCACTAAACGTTTAGGTGGGGGGGGGAAGGGGGTTACATCATGTATTCCAAATGTTTTTCAGATGTGATAATTTTTAATGTCTTTTTATTTTCCTTTTGCATTTTCAGTTACTTTTACGATTTCTCCGTAATTAAACCAAATGATTTTTTTTATCATTAATATGATAATCGAATAATTAATTACCCGGAAAATGATGTGATGTTCAAGCACCATAACCGTTGATAAAGTTTTAACACTCACCCACTCCACATTTGCGCGAATTCAGACACCGCATCACGTGTATTACAAGTAATATAAAAATGAAAGTAGGCATAAAATAAATTCAAATATTATAAAAATGTAATATAAAATACTTCCTAACATTTTTTTATTACTAATATCACAAAACAGTTTTAAATGATTTTAAATTGAAGAATATAATGATTTTGCATAGCAAAGCTTTGTTTTAAAAATCTTTACACATTTGATAAAAACGTCAAGTAGAACATGTTTGGGGACCCCTGCTCTTATACTTCAGTTTGAAAAACAGGAATTTGAAACTTGCAAGAAATATGTTTTGTTTTTTTTCGTGTCCTAGCATCAGCCGGGAAGCGAACCCTGCTAACCCGGGATAACTGCTTGTAAAGCAGCTGCCGCTGACCTCTCGATCACCAATGCTTGACAACACAAGGAATATCTTAAAACAATTTTCACGGATTTTTTTTTTACCATCAAATGCCCCCACTTGTAATATTAATAGTTATCTTGATTGTTGATAGTTAATTATCTATATTTAACTTTTCTTAATATTATTGCATAATGTTTTTTTTTTTCATGTTGTTTGTTATCCAATCACCACACGAGTTTGCATTGCACATTCTCCTCCATGCATCTCAACACGTATGCTATTTTACCCTCTCCTCACTCATGCAAATATATTACACATATTCACATATTTTATTCACTCCCACACCTAAACGTCCTTAAATATATGCCTAATGTGAAATGGTTAACATTTAAAATATTTTTATTGAATAAAAAATATACATTTTATTTAATATGTATGAATTTCCGATTTACATATATTTCTGTATTTAATTAATTCCGAAAAATATTTATGTCTATCTTTAGTTATGTATATACAGAATTTTACTTATGTTCATACTGTATATTTTATAAGTCATACTATTTAAAATGTTTTTAATTATATATCTTGAATTATGATTTATTAACTTAGTGTATATATGTTTATTTAAATTCTCTATCCTCTTGCCTTTTATTTGTGCTCATAAAAATTTTTACAAATCATTATTTTTCTTAAATGAAGCCAATTGTCTCCCATATTGTAACTAGAGCGAGTATTGAATCATCAGGCGTAAGTGCTTCCTTATTTGCCTAGAAAATAAATCTAGTGACAGACCGAAGCCTTAACGTTTTCCCTAGCTATTTATAACTCATCAGCTGCTCGCTGTCAGCTTTTTATAAACTTACTTATGGCTTCTTTCTCTCTCTTTTTTGTTATTTTTATAGCCAAATTATGAAGTTCTAACCAAGAAAACACAACAACAAGGCCAAACTATAGTAAGTGGATTTTATTTCGTTTTTCTTTTCATATTTTTCCTTTACTTATTTAAGTAGAAAATAGTTTTTATGTTAAATGTTTACAAATCCGGTGATAACTGCCACCTATCCTGAAAATGGTCTTTCTGATAATTAATTTTCCGATGTGTATAAATGCGATTTTTTAAAAAAAAAAACTAAATAAAAATACACCACATATTTAAGTTGATAATTTTTGTGATGCTAATAGGATATTAATAAATAAGTGTGTTGTTGTTTATATATATCTGTTAAAAGGAATTAATAATATTTTATATACCGAAAGATTAATTAATATTTTTCCTACATTTTGCAATATTCTACTTTCAAGTGTTAATTAAGTATTACATTTCAAAAGTTTAGTCTTATTTTTTTTATAAACGTATATTCTTACTTCATGAATACACACACACACACATACACATACTTATTCATAACCTGCCTGGAGAAAATTTTCATTATTTAGATAATAAAAGTATTATAATTTTTGATAAGTACTGTCATAGTTTGCCATCGTAGATTTTTCTTTACAACCTTTGATAATAAGTTTATATTTAAGATTACATCATTGAAAGTCTGAGATCAAGTCCTAATATCAATAAATATTGTAATTCTTCTATCAGTAATAGATACAGTATGTATGAAGAAAAAGATGAAAAAAAATCATTCATATTTGCATTGAATCCGTGGGGGGGGGGAACCCACAACCGTCTGCGACCAACTACTTGCTTGCAAGGCGGCTGCGATGACCTCTCGGCTAACACCGCTTGACTTTTTTCATCAAAAGCACATCTTGTGTATTTCAGATTGAATATTCCTTTACCCATATGGTAGATATAAGTCTAGAAATAACATTTAAATTTTGAACAATAATCGAAGCCCTTTTATGATCCAAGATTTACTCGTTTAATTTGTTTTGGAAATATTAATGGAGTACACATGTTTGTAAATCTCTCATTTATTTTCTAAAAAAGGAAGTTGAGATGTTAAAGTAAATTATATTCAAGCATTAGCGAATTCCTATCAATGATGATTAAGTATGGCTGCTTAACGAGATAGCTACAATATATCATTAGTAATTAGAATAATTTGTAGACTAAAGTAAACAGTTTGATAAATTAATATTAATATATCTGTTTGCCATTAAATATTATTTTACTCTCCTTAATGTTAAATGAGTTTCAAATAAGAAATCTGAATGTGTGTCAATGGCTGCCATTTTCACAATTCAGTGGCATCACACAGCAATGCTTATGTTCCTAGTAGTGATTCACTAGAGATGAACTCATCTCTCCCAAAAAAAATCCTTTGAGGACACTTGGACCCTATTCACCTTCCCAGCTAATGACAACAGAATGATAAACATGCCGGCCCACAAAACCATAACAACAAGAACTCTCAGGACTTAGCATAACCTCATTTAACTTTGTATATATCCTTTCCAATTTGTACACATAGTAATTAATAAATATATTTTTGAAACAAGTATGTTTTAAATTATATATCCTTGCTATATGCTCTGAGCATTAATCTGTTTATTTGACTACAGCAACTAAACATTTTGCTTGTATGGCAGTTTTCCAAATTTTATAAAGTTAAAATATTATAAAACATTTAATACATTTTTTATTTCATTAATAATTAAGCTAAGATTCTTGTAAATTTTATCATGTGTATTTTTATTTTAAACATATGTTCAATTTCTTCAGTATGAATATTGGTAATTTTTTATTATATTTGTGTTTGATGGAATAATATATGTCCATATATAGTTTTTTATGTAATTATTTATTTAAAAAAACAATCACTTATTTAGACTATATTAATTATATATATATATTAATAAAATAAAACAATGAGCATACTAATAGCTCTAACAAGCTCTATCGATAAATGCCACAAGAGAAAATATTTAAAATCTCTAACATCCCCAAACCGGTTTCAAACTATCTGCTCTCATCAGGGATATTTCAGACACTAGATCCAAAATACCAACTCAAAGCTAGCACTTATCTAATACTTAACTATTAAGTAGAAAATCTGAAATATCCTAGCACCTCACTGAGGATAGCCAGTAGATTGAAACCAGCTTAGGGATGGGGATGTTTCTAGATAGAGATTTTAAATGCTTTTTCTTGCGACATTTATCGATAAAGCTTGTTAGAGCCATTAGCATGTTCACTATTTTATATTATAAAATACAAGCTTACTTCAAGTTAAGTCACATAATGCATGACTTGATTGTATTTATTATTATATATATATATTATTTTAAAAAATAAACTAAATCACAAGATATAAAATTAGTAATGATAACGTTAAGGACAGTCAGATAATATAATTTTAAGGAGCAACTATATTTCCATGTATAATAGTTTTGAAATTTGTTGAAAATTTATTTATTTACAATATGGTGGGGACATGATATGCACTATATTTTGTTCCAAGTCTCCTTTATGTACATTATATATTGCATGTAATAAATAGCTCACATGTTAAACTTTGATTATAATATATATATATATGTGTATTCTTATAATTGAATATTTATAAATACAGTAATTAGAAATATGTAAAGTAATAACTTTTAAAAAATTGTATGCATTTAGGAGCGCTTTTGACTATCCTTGTAGTCTTTGTAAATTAACACTTTGAAAGACTAACCTTCCCACAATTCCATGATCTTAATGTTTGCTGCCTGTCTGTTAATTAAGTCTTGTTTGTATTTGTTTATTAGCATAGTTTCCTTTATTTTTCTTTTTTTGTTATTTTTTTCAATTCACAATATTTATAAATATTCAATTATCAATTATAAGATTATGTATATTGAATTGAAGAAATACAGATGTCAAATTATAATATTAAAACTAATAAATATAATGGTAATTAATTATTATATACAGTCTTTCAATCCACAGAAGAAAAAGAAATAAAATGACTATAATTAATAGTCAAGCTGCTAATGTTAAAATTCAGGATTCGTGGGATTTGAATTGATGATGTTTGCATCCATTTTTTTTTTTTTTAATTTAATGGCTGTTGAGGAGGGTTAAGGAATTAACCAAAAGTACTTTTGAAGGTTGAAAGACTGTATATAATAGTTAATTATCTTATATTTATTAATTTTATTGTTATTCCAATAGATTTTTAATTAACGGACATTTTATTTGTATAATATATATATATATTGTTTACTGAATTGCAATTGTACAGTGCTTTTCAACATGCATGCATAAATATGTAATAAATACTTTTTTGGGTGTATAGTATGCAAATGTAAAATAAAATAAAATTATAATATAAGCAAAATTAAAAAAATAAATTGAAAAAGCATATTCAAATCACTCTTTCATATTCACTCAAAAATAAAAATACTAAAAAAATTACTGAATTGCATTAATAATTTTTATTAGTCATTTATTAGATTAGAGTATCCATTTAATGAATAATATTTCAGTAGTTCAATTTTCACTACACCACTCTCATGCAAGGTAGGGTGTGGTTTCTATCTCTTTTAACACCTTATGGAGGGGTGTAACCATAAACATAGGCAGTCTTTTCTTAGCATGTTGAAACTGCTTGAGGGCATAATTTCTATGCAAATGCACAGAAATATGCCATTTAAGTGGTTGTGCTGCTATATAATGTTCTATTTCAATGCTTAAGCATAGAACATCACATGATCACCATCTCTTATGCTAGCACATAACTTATTAAACAGGCAAAACTCTCCATACAGTAGAGCCACCCTGTGCCACAAGCCAGAAACTAGTTTGTGGATATTGCATGCGTAGGCACTAGATGTGGATTTTATGCACAAGCCTTCTGACATCCATTGATTACTCTGGTTTTTACAGGGTGGCACTACTGTATGGAGAGTTTTGCCTGCTTAAGTATAGAAATAGTCCGTTTCTTGTCTGTGGCACCTAACCTATGCTACAGCACAGAAATAGGATGATTATTCTGCTGCAGTGACCGCCACCACTTACAGTGAACTTAGCATTATATAGGTTATACGAACAATCCCATTTTAAACTGCGCTATGATATTTTGTGAGGGTGTCTGGAATTGAGATTGTCAAAAGTCTTCAAATTTGCATGCCCAAGTCATTATTTTTTATAAAATTGTGGAAACTTTATCCCACTTCTCTAGTCAAGGGTGACACTTTAATCAATTGTCAAAGGGGAGGGGTAAGCGTGATTTTTAGAAAATCACGCTAAAATTCACGTTTGCGTGAAAAGATGTATGATCCCAAGATGCACATTTCATTCTAAACCAGAACTCATCAGTTGGCTTAGATCACATTCTCTTATACATATCTTTATTATTGTTTAGAATTTATAGGTAGAGAATTACTACAATTTAATTGGGAAGTGTCAAACTTACTAACCTCACAACTTTGACACAAAGCACTTGATGGAAATATATCGATAATTTTTATTAGTCATTCATTAGACTAGAGATTATCCATTTAATGAATAATATTTCTGTAGCTTAATTTTCATTACACCACACACACACAAGTTAAGAACTGGTTTTTGGTCATACATTTATGATTACAACTTCACAAAGTGTTAAAAAGTGGATGGAAACCAGTCCCTATCTTGGGTGAGGATGGTGTATGTGAAAATTACACTTATAGAAATATTATTCATTATTGGATAATCTTTAGTCTAATGAATGACTAATAAGAATTAGTAATATATTTTCATTAAGAGATTTGTATCAAAAGTTGTGAGGGCAGTGTGTTTGACACTTTCAATTAAACTGTAGTAATTTGCTATCTATGTATTTACTGAACATAAAAACAGGCAAAACTCTCCATGCAGTAGCACCACTCAGTGCAAGCCAGAGTAATCAATGGATGCCAGAAGGCTTGTGCATAAAATCCCCATCTAGGGTCTACTCATCCAATATCCCCAGACTAGTTTCTGGATTGTGATCTTCGTCAGTGAGGAGCCACAAACCAGAAACCAATCTGGGGATATTGGATGAGTAGGCACTAGATGGGGATTTTATGCACAAGACTTCTGACATCCATTGATTACTCTGGTTCGCACTGAATGGCACTACTGCATGGAGAGTTTTGCCTGTTTTAATAACAGTTATAAGCAAGCATAAGAAATGGTGATCACATTTATTGGCTTAAAACCAACCCTGCCTAATAGGATAATGGTGGATATGGTTATTAAAGAACCAAATACACCAAAATGTATAGGTACTGAACTGAGTTCCGACCTATATGACTATGTAAGCTAATAAGCTTGGATTGCAAATATTATAGTGTTTTCATTTTAAGACTCATAGTTTTGTAGTTAAGTAGAGATAAAATGTGGCTGCTGGAGGGTTTCATTAGATCCTAAGATCTAGGTGCAGTGCTCTCAGATCCAAGGCTCCTCACTGATGAAGGCCACAAGCCAGAAACTAGTCTGGGGATGTTGGATGAGTAGGCACTAGATGGATTTTATGCACAAGCCTTCTGGCACCCATTGATTACTCTGGCTTGCACTGAATGGCAATAAGCAAGCATAAGAAATGGTGATCATGTGATCTTTATTGGTTATATACTGAACAATGATAAAGATATGTGTAAGAGATTGTGGTCTGGGTCAACTGATGAGTGCTGATTCAGCATGAAATATGCAACTTGGAGATCATTGATCTTTTCCACATGTCTTGGGTCATATGTTTATGCTTACATGTCTCCACAAGGTGATTAAAAGCAGATTGAAAACAATCCCTATCTAGTGTGAGAATGATGTATTGAAAATTAAATTACTGAAATATTATTTACTGTACTATTAATAGTGAAGTGTCACATTTTCAACACAATTAAACACCCTCTGGATGATATCCTTTTACTTCAATAACATTGCACCTTTTATGGAAAGTAGTGTTATGATCAATAATAGGTTATTGTCTTTCTAGTTGATAAATCTGTATTAACTTTGGAATCAGTAGTCAGCCTAATTCCCATTATGCATTTCAGATTCTTGCTTAAACTCTTCTAACTTTTAAGTTTTTTGTCACAATACAAAAACATTTTACAGCCCTCGATCACTTCAACATATGGAAAAGATAAAAAGAATGACATCTGTATTCGTTCAATGTTAACAAAAGAAATGTAAATGCACATTGAGCTCTGGAATGAGGAAATGATTGCAACTGTATCATAAAATTTATTATATTTATAAATGTTAATGTTTTTATTTTCTGTTTATATATATTTATTTATTTAATATTTAAACAGAAGTATATTTTCTATACTGAACTTAATGTAATTAGAAGGGATTTGAATTTAAATTTTTAAGCTCCCTATATCTATCTACTCCATCCTATACAACCAACACACATGACCACATCTGTATCAGCGAAAATCTGATGATGGAAATGCTCAAAGCCCTTGCTGATGCCAATATTATTGCCACACCCATTTTGACCTTAAGTCAATTTGACCCCTTACATACAGAACCTTAATATATTCATTTAAATATATAGAAGAGGGATGGGCAAAAAACACATCTGTATCAGTGAAAATCTGATGATGGAAATGCTCAAAGCCCTTGCTGATGCCAATATTATTGCCACACCCATTTTGACCTTAAGTCAATTTGACCCCTCACATACAGAACCTTAATATATTCATTTAAATATATAGAAGAGGGATGGGCAAAAAATACTGGCTGAATAAGTAATATTTAAGTAGAAGTATATTTTCAGCACAAAAATTAATATATTAGAGATTATTTATCTTTTTTACATGTATGGGGTCATGTATATCAATAGTAAAACAGCCAAAACTCTCCATATAGTGATCATGTGATGTTAAGGGGTATATCAACAGTGTAGGATAGAGTGGACAGATGTATGGAGCTTAAAAGTCTGAATTCAAATCCCTTCTAATTAAGTTCAGCATAGAAAACATACCTCTATTTAAATATTATATATTTCAGTCTGCATTTTGTCCATCCCTCCTTTATATATTAAAATGGTCATATTAAGGTTCTATATGTGAGGGGTCAGAGTGACTTAAAGTTAACTTGGGTATGACAATAATATTGGCATCAACAAGGGCTTTGAGTATTCCATCATCACATTTTCAATGATGTGGATGGGTACAAAAGATAGCAGTTATTAAAAATTTTAAATAATAAATATAATACCAACAAAAATGTAGCTCATTTACAAAAGAATCAATTTATTAAATTATAAAAAGATTATGGATAGGATGCTAACCCTATTAGAAATATATTTTTTAATTCTAAGAAATCTAAAGTAGGTGATAGATCAATTTTTTATATTATCCCAAAATTTATAATATATTATTAAACACAAAAAATATTAAATATTGGAAGATTGAATAGGTAATCATAAATTAAGAGATGATATAAAATACAAAAAAAAAAGAAATTGTGTGTAAAATTAATTGTGACACTTGCAATATGAATTACTATGGTCATACAGGGAAATAGAGTTAAGAGTCAAAGAACGTAACAATGCAATTAATAGACAAGATGATAAATCTGCTTTATATATTCATTATTTAACATATTGACAAAATAGATGCTACAAAAAATATTAAACCTTCATGTTACATTAAAGATCCAAAGAGAAATCAAATATTTGAGACATATATTAAAAATAAATTAAATAATAAGAATATTCACAAAAATTCAATAAATTTAGTTAATAACTGGTCAATTGGAAATGAATGGAAAATTATATAAAATGTTATGTAAAGTTGTATAATATAATTTATTTTGTATATTCCGAAATATTACCAAAATCACCATTTCCTTTATTTTGCTGTAATATCTTATATAACTGCAATTTACCCACTCTACTTTGAACACTTTTTATTATTTTATTAATTTTGCTTACATTTTTTATAGTATTATTTATATAGTTACATATTTAAATTTGATTATTATATTATAGCTCTGAAGAAGACTGCAGGACAGTTGAAATGTAAGATTGTGTATGCATATAGTATTATTTACATAGTTACATGTTTTCATTTGATCATTATATTATAGCTCTGAAGGAGACTGCAGAACAGTTGAAATGTAAGATTGTGTATGCATAGAGTATTATTTATATAGTTACATGTTTTCATTTGAGCATTACATTATAGCTCTGAAAAAGACTGCAGGACAGTCGAAATGTAAGATTGTGTATGCATATATGTATACAATAAAAAAAATTTTGGTAAAAAGTGTTCAAAATAGAATGGATAAATTGCATTTATTTTGTATATTGTTATGGTTTTATTCTATTTTAATGATGTTTTATTTTGTTATGTATTGGTAGAGAAAGGGGGAATAAATAAAATACGGAAAATTAAGGTGTTTGATAATGAAGAAAAAGTATGCACTAGTGATCATAACTTCATTGTAATTGAAATGTTTAGTAATGTGATGGAGAATAGAAATAAAAGTAGAAATAATAGTGAAAGATGTGGATGGGGAGTGAATGATAAGAATAAGTTGAAAGCGTATAAAATACAAGTTGAAAAAATCATGGAAGAGTGGGTTGGGGATGAGTGTAAGGACTGGTGTAAAGAAGTAGAAAAAGTGGCAAATAGGATTTTAGGTGAGAATATTCAGAAAAATAAAAGTAATAAAAAAATGAGAATTAGTAAAAGTGTAAAAGAAAGGAAAGAAGCATGTAGAGAATATAAGGGTGCTATTAAGAACAAGGAAAGTGAAAAAGATAATAATGCTAAATGGGAAAAGTACTTAGAAAAGAAGAAGTTGGCTAAAATAAATAATTATATAGAGAGAATGAAATTGAATAGTAAATAGTTGGAGGATATTAATAAAAGTGAAAGAGATGGGAGTAAAAAATTTTGGAATTACATTAAAAGGAGAAATGTAAGGGAGAGAGAGATAATATTACTAGATGATGAGGGAATAGAGTGTAGCTCTAGAGAAGATTTAGAGAGAATCTTAAATAGATATGTAATGAATATAGAAAAGATTTTAGATGTGAAGGATAGAGTGATAGAAAACATGAAAGCATATAGTCATGGGAATATTAGGTTTTCAGAAAATGAACTGAATGAGGTAGAGAAGAAATTGAAAAGTGGAGAGGCGAAAAGTTTAGATGGATGGGCAGCAGAGATGGTAATGAATTTAGGATATAGGGCAAAAGTAAAGTTATTATCCTGGTTTAATAATATGGCACAGAATAGAGTTTTCCCAAGTAGTTGGAGTAATACAAGAGTAAGGTTATTATTTAAAGGAAAGGGTAAGGATCATAGAAAGTTGAATAATTATAGACCGACAGCTGTTTCTCATATATGGTGGCTATTGTAAAATGGATGGAAGGGAATAATGTAGTAGGGGAAATGCAATGAGGTTTTAGATTAGATAGGCATATAGGAGATGGTTTATTTGTAGTTATACAACTTATGGATATGAATAGAAATCCAGGTAAACAGTTATATATGAGTTTTATAGATATAGAGAAGGCATATGATAGAGTAAATAGAAATAGATTATGGATAAGTTTAGCAAATTTGGGAATGGATGAAGCTTGAATAGATATCATTAAGAAATTATATAAAAATAATTATTATGTATATCAATTAGGGAATATAGAATCAGTTAAAGTTAAAAATAGAGTGGGAATAAGGCAAGGATGCCCTATGTCACCTATTTTGTTTGTGTTGTATTTGGGTGAAATGGAAAGAGCAATAGAAAGATTAGGAGAGGGATAGAGATACCATTAATAGGTAATAAGGGAGTATATATTTTGTCAGGGCTTTTTTTTACGGATGATATATTTTTGTGTGCAGATAAAAGAGAAGATATGGAAATTATGCTGAGGACATGTGCAAGGGTGGATAAAGAAATGGGGATTAAATTTAGTGAAGAAAAATCAAATATAATGATGGTTAATACTGGAGAAAGAGAAGATGTAGAATTTTTATTGGGAGATATTAAGTTAAGTGTGGTGAATAGATATAGTTATTTGGGAATTATTTTAAGTAATCAGAAAAATTATTTGGATGAATGGGAGAAAAAATTGATAAATGAAGCAAGGAAAAGAAAGGGATTGATAAAGAAATTAACAGTGTTTTCATTTAATAAATATGATGTAGTTAGAATTATATGGAAAGGAGTTGCAGTGGCAGGGTTAACTTATGGTAATGATGCATTATATGTTAGTAAAGAGGTATTAAATTACTTTAAAAAAGTTTAAAGGGAAGTAGGAAGACATGCATTGAATGCAGATGTATGGACAGCAAGGGAAGCAATTCAATGAGAAATGGGATGGTCAAGTTTTTATATGAGAGATGCAAAAAGTAAAATGAAAATGTTTGGTAGATTACAGTTTATGGATAATAAAAGAGTAGCCAAAATAGTATTTAATTGGGTTATGAGTAAAGGGTAGGCAACAAGATGGGTGAGAAAGTTAATGTGGTATGCAAAAGATTTGGATAAAGAATTTATATCAGTATATTTATACAAAAAGATGGGATGATTGTGTTAGGAGGATTGTTGAGTGTTATAATGGTAAGGAATGGGATAAAAGAATAGATTTATTAATAAAGAATAGGGAGTTAGAGAGATGGAGAACTAGTATGGAGAGTAAAAAAAGTTTAAATATATATAGAAATAAACAAAATATTAGGTGTGAGTTAATATATGATAATAGTAAGGAAAGTAGTTTATTGTTTAAGGCTCGAACAGGATCTTTAGCAACAAGAGAATATACATGTAAATAAAAAAAAATATGGGTGATTTATTTTGTAAATTATGTAAGGAAGGAATAGAAAATATTAGACATCTGTTAATTAAATGTAAATGCTTGAAAACAGAAAGGGCACATATAATGAAGTTATGGAAGAATAAATATGAAAGAAGTGATTATACAGAAAGTGGATTATTGGTTTTTATGCAGGGTTTGGAAAAAGATAAGGGAGATTTAGATATAAAGGCCATAGAGTTGACAAAGATTATGTTGTGGAAATGGTATGGAGCAGAATATGGGAAAACTTAGACTGGGGAATGTAAAATTAAGTAGCTAACAGGTTTCTCTGGGCATAATTGCTGAGAGATTCTTGACTTCCTTTCAGAGGAATCTCAGTATATCACATAACATAACATAACATTAAAATAGATTTTTAATATTAGAAGATTCTTAACATTTGAAAAGGCATTAAACCATGTGTCAATAAAGGCTTTTTATATACAATTATTTTTAATATATTTATATAGCTGTTGTATATGATTGATATATTTATTTCATTCTCTATTTAATTTACTAGCACATTTATTATTATAATTTAAATAAAATGTAAAATATTTATAGATTTCTGAAAAAGGCCAAAAGTCAGTTAAAATGATTAGAAAATTAAAATAAATATTTTTTTATTATTTTCATTTTCAGTCCAGACATGGATAAATTTAATTAAACAGGCAAAACTTACCATATAGTAGTGCCACCCTGTGGATGCCAGAAGGCTTGTACATAAAATCCCCATCTAGTGCCTACTCATCCAATATCTCCAGACTAGTTTTTGGCTTGTGGCCTTCGTCAGTGAGGAATCTTGGAACTGAAAGCACTGCACCTAGATCTTAGGATGAATATGCACTAGATGGGTATTTTATGCATAAGCCTTCTGGAACCCATTGATTATTCTGGTTGGCACAGGGTGGCACTACTGTATGGAGAGTTTTGCCTGTCTAATAACAGTTATATGCTAGCATAAGAGATGTTTGTCATGTGATGTTTATATATTTAATTAAAAGTAAGTTCATCACTTTCACTATGTTTATTCATCTTCATGTTTTTTTCTCACAGTATGCAAACTTTTTTTAAATATTTTGATCTTATATTCTGTGATTTTTACTCTCATATGAGATGTTTTACATGAAGGACTCGCTATTTAAACCATTATCAATTTATATTCATTATTAAAAAAAAAATAGTACTCATTATTATGTTATCATTAGATAAAAAGACAACATTCATAAATAACTGTATTCGTTACTCAATTAAAAACAAACAAAAAATTAATAGCATACGGTAATAAATTGCACTAAAAATATATGTGTACCATACATTACATTAAATTTATTTAACTTTTATTTTATTGGATGCCATTTTAATAATCACATTAAAATTGTTTATACAAGCAATATGACTACTATGTTAGATAAAGTGTGATATTTCATTTTGCTGGAAAAAAAATTAAAAATTTTCTTATTACGTAATATTGATAAAACAAATTAGAAAATACATACAATCTATTAACCCCAGTGCATAATTCTAGCGGAAATTTGATATCAACTATCAAATTTCCAGTCAAGCGTTAGTGGCCTAGCGGTTAGCATTGCTGCCTTCCAAGCAGCTGGCCCGGTTTCGCTTCCCGGTCAACTCTTTGACATATGAAAATACAACAACTATCAAATCGCTCTCCAAATGTTAAGAAATTCCAATTACGCCCTCTATGATTACATATATAAAAGCCCAATTCTCAACCATAATATCAATTATCAAATCACTCTCCAAATGTTGAGAAATTCCAATTATGCCCTCTCTGAATACATATATAAAAGTTCAATTCTCAAACAGCCAATCCAAAAAAGTATCTCTTGAAACTCTAAGCTGCAGTGATATTAAGTATTGAAAAACTGATGAATTCAAATAAAGAGCATGAAATTTGAAGAAGCAATGACCTTGAATTGCTTATAAACAAACATGTTTAATGTATATATATCAATTAAACACCAAAGTTTAGTCATTTTAATCTTGGCAAACTCCTAAATAGAAATATTATAAGAAATAATTTCAGTGCAGTAACACTAACTGAAATTAAATATCAAATTACTCTCCAAATGTGATGCGATGCAATGGCTATGGCTTCTCCTTTTTCGAAGTCAGGAATCTTTCAGTCACTATGGCCCAGGAAAACCTGTTAGTCACCTTCCCTTTCCATTCCCCACCCTAAGTTTTTCCCATATTCTTCTCTATGCTACTCCATCCCATTTCCATAACATAATCTGTGTCATCTCTATGGCCTTTATGTCTAAATCCCCCTTATCTTCCCCCAAACCCAGCATAAAAAAACATGAACCCACTTTCTGTGCAATTACTTTGTTTATATTTATTCCTCCCCACAACTTCATTATTTGTACTCTTTCTGCTTACAGGCATTTTCATCCAATTAACAGATCTCTAATATTTTTTATGCCTTCCTTACATAACTTGCAAACTAACCCATATTTTTCCATTTATGTGTGTATTCCCTTGTTGCTAAAGATCCTGTTCAAGCCTTAAACAGTAAACTACTTTTGTTGCCATCATAAGTTAACTTGCACTCAATATTCTGTTTACTTCTATATATATTTAAACTCTTTTTGTTCTCCATACTAGCTCTCCATCTCTCCAACTCCCTATTTTCTTTAATAATACCTCTATTCTTCTATCCCATTTCTTGCCACTATAACATTCAACAATTCTCTTAACACAATCACCCCACCTTTTGTAGAAATAGACTAACATAAAGTCTTTATCCAAATCTTCTGCATACCATACTACCTTTTGCACCCATCTTGTTGCCTGTCCTTTACTCGTAACCCAGTTAAATACTATTTTTGGCTATTCTTTTATTATCCATAAATTGTAATCTAGCGAACTTTTTGCATCTCTTATATAGAAACTTGACCCAAAAGTTAAAAAATTTCAACTAAACCCTCTATGAATATATATATAAAAGTCTGATTTTCAAACAGCCAATCCAAAAAAGTACCCCTTTGAACTGCAATTTACAGTTCAAAGAGATACCTTTCTGGACTGGCTATTTGAGAGTCAGACTTTTATATATGTATTCATAGAGGGCGTAGCTGAAATTTTTTAACATTTGGAGAGTGATTTGATAGTTGATATTATAGTTGAAAATTGGATTTATATATATATTCATAGAGGGTGTAGTTGAAATTTCCTAACATCATTTGGAGAGTGATTTGATATTTGATTTAATATATTGTATTGACTAAAAAAAAACTTGCTTTATTTTAATTTAATTAATAAAAAAAGATTCAATAGGATGTTGATATTTTATGGGATTTTCAATAAAATGTTTAAAATTACTGTTAAAAAAATACAATAATTGTACTGTGTTTTTTAATAAACAAATTATATTTACACACAAGATCATGTGTTTTATTAATAATGTAGGCAGTAAAATTTTATACATTAATTAACACTTGTTTTCAATTTAAATTTTTTTAGCATTATTATCAGATATTCAAAGTTTATGATGCATTTTGAATGTGGTTACAGAATTAATTGCTTATGCTATAAAAATACATTACAGTTGCTCATTTCTATATAAGATTTTTGACTTATAATAACTTTGGGAAATATCGGGGGGGGGGGGGAGGCATATACTAAAGAATTCTACCGTTGATATTTTCTAAAAATTTGTGATGATATAATACATTGGACTATTTCCATCATCTATCATTAAATGTTGAATGTCAGAAAGTTTTAAACTTTATTTAAATTTTCAAATACAAACAACTGTTAGTAATAACCTACAAATAACACAGGCTAGTAAATTACACAATGTTTTGAGCGGTATTATTACCCCCTCTGCTTCAGGTGTTGCTGGCCTGACCAGTGACAATATTTTCTAGGAGCCGAACTTATACCTTTAGATTCTTGAAATATCACATTTGAAGTCAACACCCTAACCAGCTGAGCCATTCTATCAAAAACAATAGTCAGTAGAAATTTCATATAATAATCTTTTTGGGTATTGATTATTGCCTTAAACAGAATACACCTGGGTCTCGTTTTACACGACAGATAGGTTCCTCAGAAAACATGCGCAAATGAAATCGCGCAAAAATTGACTAACTTACATTGAAAAAAGGGGGGATGCGGTCTGTGATTTTTCAAAATTCGCATAAAAGCAAAGCACCAATGTAAAATTACTTTAAAATTCGCGCAAAAAAAAAAATAAGGAAATAAAATATGATTAATAAAAAATTTCAAATTTGAAAAAAATTGATACAAGACAAACTTTTTTTAACTATAATATTTAATTTTATTCAAAACAATACATTTTTATGCATAATTTACAGTAATTTACATTTTTTATACACGTTTTAATTATTATTGCTATTTGCCGATAAACAGGTTCATTTGCAAACTGGTAAACAATCAGATTCTTCACAAGAGAAAATTCAACTAGTGCCAATGTCACTCTTAAAAATGGTTTACTGGTGACAACATAATTAATCTTTGAGACGATGATTTTATTAATTGTTTATGAACCTAACAACTAAAAATTAAATTCTTATTTTTGTCTTTAATTTTTTAATTTTCAATTCCGTTTAAAAATCAAATTTCGTTTTACATCACATTAATTTCAAGTCACCGTAAGTAATTTTTAAATTGTTAATTACAATTAAAAATCAGATTTTAATTTTTAATTGTCAAATTTAATTATGCCCACTGCTATTACTCACTTTTTAAAAATAAACTTGTGGACACTAAATGATTAATATTGATTACGTTCTTTTTTAAAAAGCAAAAACAGAATGTGATTTAAAATGCAAAATTAACACGCACAATGTTTGAACAAATTTACATTATAATCTTGTAAAATTGAATGTGTGTATACATAAAATGTGGAAATCATAATTTTAATTTCATTATTGCATAAAATCTTACTATTATAAAGCACTGAAAATATTGAAATTACTAAGATGAAAGTCGAATTCCAATAATGTGCTATTACTTTCAATATAATGTAAGTGCGTGAAATTTATTATTTAAGGTAATAGTGCATTATCGGAGTTCTACTTCCAGTGAAACATGAATCGCATAACTTCAAAATCGTGTTAAATAAGTCCGCGTAAAAAGAGACCCAGGTGCCTTAAAAGTCAATATTCAAGAATCTAAAGGTGTTAGTTCAGCTCCCAGGCTAATGTTGTCACTGGTCAGGCTATCAACACTTTAAATAAGAGGGGATAATAATACCACTTAAAACATTGTGTAATCTACTAACCCATGTTATCTATTTGTGTATTATTACTAACAATTGTTTATATCTGAAAAGTTTAAATAAATAAAGTTTAAAATTCTCTGACATTCAACCTTTAATGATAGATGATGGAAATAGTCCAACATATTGTGGGGCCATTGTAACGACCGGAACCAAAATATTTAAAAAAAAAAATTTTTTTTTTGACTTACGTATCTGCCTATTTTATAAATTTTTCTAGGTTCAAATGCCTAGATGGCGCCCCGTAGTGCAGATGACGTTAAGTGTTTCTCCGGATCGTTACAATATTATCATATCTAAATTCTACTCTCCATTTGATATTCTTCACTTGATTGCCCTTGGGTCAGATTCATCTTCTTAAAAAGTCATTGTTTCGTCTTTCTACAGCTGGTAGTATTTTTGCGATAATTTTATATCAAAAGAAAAAGAAAAACTTGGATGAGACAATTCTGGTTCTCTATCCTCCTCTTTACATTTTTTAAAATCTGTTCATGTGTTTTCCCAAATATAATTACTTTATAGTCAAATTATGCCTTTAATGAGTGAATAATTCTAAAAAAACAATTTTGTTTATTCAATTTTATTATGGCGCAAAATCTGTTGGGTTTCTTTATCTCGCATTAACAACAAACTCTTATGTTCTCATTTTCACTTCTATCACTATTTTGTACCTACATTTTACTTGTTATGACTATTGAATGACAATATTTTCCCTCTCAAAAGAAAAATTATTTCTAGATGTGTTCTCTGTTTAAGATATTTTTCTACCATCAAAGTCTGAGTTTGAATTTTTGGATCATTTGTTGAGGCATTGATAGAATTACACTCTATATGTCCATTTTTATGATCAAATATATTTCTCATGTGGCAATTGCATTCTACCAAAGCTAAACTTTGATTCCCATAAGGTTTTCTATTCACTACTTGGACATCAATCTTTGACCATTGGAACTTTGCTTAAGCACTCCACAGATCCCAGTATACCATTACTGACTAGTGAATCTCTTTGTCTTGTATTTAATCAACATTTCAATCTTTTATTTTTCTTAATTCTGCAAATAAAGTATAACCAGATTTTACTAGTTACCATTTATCATCATCATTTATAGGCATTTTGAAATGTGGGCGGCCATTTGAATCCCACAAGTGAAATAGAACCAAAAAAGTTGATATAAAAACAAAGGCAAAATTCAGAAAACAAAAATTGAAGTAAGATAACAATCAACTCTTAAGCTATCAACAATCTCAGGCTGTAGTCATGGCAACATCCTTAAACAATAAAGGTGGTACCACCATTATCTATCGTCTGATATATTTATACAGACACTAAAGATTAATAATGCAAAGAAGTTTAAACAAACCTCAATCAGCAAATATAGCCTGTTCTGAAAGCAGACTAATAAATAATCTATTAGTCAAGCGTTGATGGTCTAGTGGTTAGGATAGCTGCCTTCCAAACAGCTGGCCTGAGTTCACTTCCTGGTTAATGCATTTGACATATGAAAAAAATAAAAATAAATAGTCAATTATAACTTCCAGATTCTAAAAGCAGATAAATAACTAGTCATTTGTAACTTCCAAATTCCATATAGGGTATATATTTATTAAGACACTAAAGCCAATTACTCAAGGCTTTAATAGGTATATAAATGTAGATGATAACAATCAATCCATAAGCAATCAACAATCTTAACCTGTAGTCATGGCAACCTACTTTAACAGCAAAAGTAGTATCACCTTTATCTATGGTCTGATATGTTTCTATAGACACTAAAGATTATAACTTGATCAAGGAGAGTGAAATTAATAATACAAAGAAGTTTAAAGAAACCTTATTAATCAGGCAAATACAATATGTTTTAAAAGCAGACTAATAAATAATCAATTATAACTTCCAGAAGAAAAATATGATTGAATAAAAACACAAACCCATTGCTGCAGTTAGTAGAGAGAAAAGATTGGTGATCTGAGAGATCACAATGATTGTGCCTGAACTAATCTAAATGATTGATGGATTAAAATGAAAGACAATGAATGAAAGAATGAATAATGATGATAAATTTGGTTATAATTGTTAGTTTAAGAAAATGGTAGCTTTCATATATTCATGATATTTTATAAAACATTTCACAATTACATAAAATGTAAAAAAATATCAAAACAGAGGTAAATAAATCTTGTCTTTGTATTATTGATCTTTTCAAATTCCATGGTCTTTTAATGTAAAACATATAATTTATACTGCTGAGACTTAAATAATTTTATAATTTTAGTACATGCTAATTTATTCATGCATAATTTTTTACCATTTAAATTTTATAAATATTTTTTTAAAAAAAACCCATTATTATCTGTTGAAGCACTTAAAAAAAATTAGTAACCACTAGATTTTATTGAAAAATGCAACTGCTTCTACACTACACCCAGCTGCATTATTTATGACCAAATTCAAAGTATGTGAAGTGTAGAGAGTATTAAAAAACATGGACTTACGAAAAATTTTGTTCAGTCATCTTTTATACATGTTTCCAAGTATTGTGTTAGGTTTTGCTTGACATGTTATCAGAATTCACACCATAATTGCACAATTTGCATTTTTATTTATAATTATGACTTCAATAAATAGTCTATTATGTAGCCATGACTACATGTAATATAAAGAAGGGAACAAATCTCCCATCATGGCTTTTGCGAATTTATGTGCATTCACCCATGAGCATCAGTTTAAAAACCATACATGTAAACTTATGCTTAGATCTTATCTGTATATAAGCCAACCATTGCTCATTTATCTGACATCGGGGTTTTTACTTATTGTGTGCCTGAATTATAAATTGTTAATTGAATTGTACAACCTTATTCATTCTGTAGCAGGAGAGAAATAGAATCTCATTTTAACAACCTGCTTTTAAAAATAATAGTAAGTAATACGCTATTTATTACAACTTTATAACTGTGCTTTATGCACATGTAATGAAGCTATGTAGAGTAGTAATTAATAATCTTAATTAATCATCTGGGTGCTTTCGGGAAGTCTAGGTTTCCATAATCATAGCTCATTTCCAATTGAGAAGTGCTTGTAATAAAGCCTTATAATTATAAATTTATTTAAACGCACCTTATTATATTAAGTAATATTTACTAAGTCTGTAACCTCAAGATTATGCGCTTGAAAATGTGAAGGTAGGGACCTCTACAAGTCTTAACCACAAGCTTATGCTATGGAAGAAAAGAGGGGAACATGTAGAGGTCCCTACCTTCATATTTTCAAGCGCATATTCTTGAGATTACAGCCTTCGTAAATATTACTTAATAAAACCTTATGTAAATTTATGCAAATTGACTATAGCATCCATTTTTTGGAAATGCAGAAGTGAGCTTCTCTCCTGTTTATAGGCATAGGGTAGCTTGATATATAGTAGGCTTCTTTGAACTTGTGCTTAGCATCATTTCTTTCAGTGCAGATTATTTTGGCAGTTGTTGGTTGGGAGGCATGGCCAGCAGTCCTTTCGTGCTCAGCAAATATTGAGCCTCCCTCTGTCTTACCTTTAGTTCTGTTGTATATGTATTTATGCTGGCTGTACTATTTATTGAAATAAATTCAAAATTTACTACTTATTTCTAATCGCAGGTGATTAAAAATGAGATTCCATCTCTCCTGCTACAGAATGAATAAGCTAACAATTCATAATTCAGGCACACAATAGGTTAAAGTTCTGATTTCAGCATGATGTGCAAAGATTGGCGTATGTGCAGATAAGCTCAAAGCATAAGTGAACACTTATTCTTTTTAAACTGATGGTTATGCAAGTGCATGTGAATTTATGAAAGAGCATGACCAGAGATTTGTTCCCTTCTTCATATTAGATGCGTTATAAGCACTATATAAATAATAGACTATTTATTACAGTAAATTCAAAATTTACTATTTGTCTCTAATTGCAAATGATTAAAAACAAAATTCTCTCTCTCCTGCTGTAAAATGAATAAGTTTGGGCAATTCACTTAATAATTTATAATTCAAGCATACATACAACAGGTTAAACCCCTGATTTCAGCATGGTGAGTGAAGGTCAGCTTATATACAAATGAACTCTAAGCATGAGTGTACACTTATGCTTTTTAAACTGATTCTCATGGGTGAGTGCATATAAATTCATAAAAATGCACGATCTGAGAATTATGACTTCAGTAACGTTTTTCTGATGAACATTTATTTATTTTCAGTTTTTAAACATAAGACGTTTGTTATTATATCACACACAAATATGTATATTAAAATGAATATTTTCATAGGTAAAATATTTCTGATTAGTCTATAGGTGGCTGTTAATATCAATATCGCACTGCCATTAGGCTAGATCACATCTGGTGTTATCAGAGTAACAGAGATTATTCCAGCAGTTGTTGCAAAGGTACTGAAAATAAAAAACAGATCAGTTTAATTTATAAAACCAGTCTTAAATATCCAATTTCAAATTTCATAACTTCAAATCAAGTTAATTATTTAACATTATACCACTTCTGATCCATTTCTGTAATATTTGTAATACAAAATATATGTTGATCATAGTTGTATTTTTATATTGGACTATTTCCATCATATAATGTGAGTATCAAATGTCTTTAGAAAAATTTAACTTTATTTAAATATTCCAAATACATTCAACTGTTAATAATATCACATCAAACACGTTAGTATATGCACAATGTTTCAAGAGGTATTATTCTCCCTTCTTCAAGTGTTGCTGGCCTGACCAGTGACAGTACTAGCATGGGATTCAAACTTGGAATATTAGATTCTTAGAGTATTGAATTTTAAGGTAATGCTCTAACCAACTGAGCCATCCTGCCAAAGGCAACAACCAGTAGAAATTTCATATACTTATCTATGAGGTTCCTCCTGATTTCACCACTTTTTCCTAAGAGCAAAGTTGATTAGTGGTTTCCATATATTATTTGTAGTTCAGTGCATTTTGGTGGCTATGGTTATTAAAGAACCAAAGACACCAAAATGTATGGGTATTGAACTGAGTTCAGATCTATATGACTAAATAAGCTAATGAGCTTTGATTGAAAATATTATTGTGTTTTCAATTTTAGACTCACTAGTTTTGTAATTAAGTAGAGATAGAAGGTGGCTGCTGGAGGGTTGCATTAGATCTTAAGATCTAGGTGCAGTGCTCTCAGATCCAAGGCTCCTCACTGATGAAATCCACAAGCTAGAAACTAGTCTGTGGTTATTGGATGAGTAGGCATTAGATAGGGATTTTATACACAAGCCTTCTGGCATCCATTGATTATTATGGTGTGTACTGGGTGGCACTACTGTATGGAGAGTTTTGCCTGTTTTAATATATGGACATAGTTTGATATTTTGGTAGGTTACTTCCAGAATCATAGTAATGTTTAAAGTTTAGCAATTAGAATTATGCCTATATCTATATATATGGATATTGTTTGATATTTTGGCAGATTACTTCAATAATTGTAGTACTGTTTAGAGTTTAGCAGTTAAAACTATGCCTATATATATGGACATAGTTTGATATTTCAGCAGATTATTTTCAGAATCGTAGTAAAGTTTAACAGTTAGAGCTATGCCTATATATATATAGACATAGTTTGATATTTCAGCAGATTACTTCCAGAATCATAGTGCTGTTTAAAGTTGAGCAGTTAGAACTATATATATATGGATGTATATTAATATGTAAATGAGGCTTAATATGTAAATGTGGCATTTAAATGTTTCAGTTTTCTTTATAATGGAATGCACGAATCCATTCTGTTGATAGAATGTAGATCCTTTGTGATTGCCTGAGCCTCTTTATATTTTCGTTTTTGTCATTTCTTTTGATACATTTAAAATTATAATTAACCAATTATACAAAACTTTGTTCATTAATCACTCTTTCCATATGTCATAGTATCGACCGGGACGCGAACCCACACCCGTCTGCAACCAATTACTTGCTTGCAAGGCTGGTGCGATGACCTCTCGGCTACCAACGCTTGACTTCATTAATCACTCTTCTTTAAAAATAATGATTTTGTTGTTTTTGGTATTTGATATTTGACACAATTTAAACATATTTTGAGAAATATAACTTTTCTTTTCTTTGCTGCTTTAGTATTCAACAAAACTTTGTATTTCCAATTGTATTTTTGATATTAGTATTTGGCTGAGTGTTTCTTTTAGTTACCTACAATAATACATTGATTGAAGTTTGATGTCTTGAATAGTAGCACTGCATCAGCTATATAATTTTTTGCAAGATATTGTTTACATAACATATAAATATTTTTATATTATAGCTTCCATATATTAGTTTCTGAATAGGAATCTAGCGACTAAAATAATTGGCTGGGTAAAGTATCTGTCTGGAAAACAGGCTGGAATTATAATCCTCTCCTTAGTTGTCCATTGAATTGAGATGTACCAATATTGCTTTATTTTTCAAGCATACAATAGATTAATAAAATTGGCCATAGGTAGTCTAATATTTTTCCGCATTTTGACTAAGGTCAAAGTGCAAATTGTGTTTTATTAGCTTAATATTTTATATAATAATTTGGAATCAGAACATTAAGGGTTTTTTTTATGTGTCATAGCATCGGCCGGGAAGCGAACCCGCTAACCCGGGACAACTGCTTGTAAGGCAGCTGTGCTGACCTCTCGACCACCAGGTTGCCTTGATTTTGAAATACTTTTACTCCAGTCCACTTCATCTAATTTTGCAATAATTTGTTACCTGTCATATTTTTCATTGATATTTAAGTCCTAATCACTAATTTGACTGAATAAAAAAATATATTTTTATTATTCGAAACGGTTGGTTAAGTAACAAAAAAAAAAAATTAAATAAACGAAAAAACTACAAAAGCCAACAAAAAAAACCCTAAGTTATTTAACTATTCCTAAGAAGATGTGTGTTACCTCATAGCAAGGTCTTGATGACATTTGTAACTAAAAAAATAAGTGAATCTATGAAACATTTTATCTCTTGTTTCACTTCTCTCGTCTTGATTTTTTTTACTAAGGCAGATATCATGATATTTAAGCTGCATATTTTTTTCCTTTCCCCCCAGTTATTTAGGAATAGTGCCAAGATTATTTTGTATTAATGATAAATATCATTTATGTACGTTGTCAGAGTGATTATTAAATTGTAACATTGTCGTTGTTATGTCATTTACCATCACAGCATGAGATCATCACTAGTTGTTGTTTCTTGTGACAATCTTAAGATAATTTTATAATCCTCATAAAAATAAAATTATTAAACGTACATTTATAAATAAAATTGTTGAGATCAAATCTATGCAATATATTAATGTAAAATAATACTGTACACAGTTTAAATATTAAATTTTAACAATATTTATTGTACCAAGTATGCATGCTTTCGACATTTTTGTGTCATATACGTGGTCAGTCAATATTATTTTTATTAATATTTAGAATGACATAGTATGGATGCATTATATATATATTGATACTACCAGGGTCTCTTGCCTTCTAAAAACACGTGAAGAAAATAGCAAAGACTTATGTTTTCCTGAATATTTGTGATGATGGTATTTTAGTGGTATTTATATACTGGAATATTTCCATCATTTAATATAAGTATTTAATGTCTTTAGAAAAATTTAACTTTATTTAAATATTCCAAAAACATTTAACTGTTAATAATAGCACACAGATTAATATATGCATATACTAACCTGTTTGCTATTACTAACAGTTGAATGTATAATACTGTGTGCTATTATTAACAGTTGCATGTATTTGGAATATTTAAATGAAGTTAATTTTTTCTAAAGACATTCAATACTTATATTAAATGGTGGAAATAGTCCAATATATAAATACAGCAAAGACTTGTATTTAAATATTTATATAAGCTAGGTTAAATATAGCTGGGTAGAGATATAAATTAAATATAAATATATATGTTTCATTATGCATGGATTCATGTTGGGAGTAACAAGAAGAGATCGAAATTGCAATGTATGGGTAAGAGAACAAACAGGTGTTACTGACCTCATTGAAAAAATTAGAAGATTGAAGTGGAGTTGGGCTGGACATATTGCTACAAGAGATGATAATAGATGGACAATTGAAATCTTAAACTGGGTTCCAAGAGATTGTAAAAGACCCAGAAAGAGACTATATGTGAGATGGATGGATTAAATAAGAAAGTGTACAGGGGTGATGTGGAGAAGAAAAGCTAAAGATCAGAGAAGATGGATTAAACTTGGAGAGACCTTCATCCTGCAGTAGATTGATAATGGTTGATGATGATGATGATGATCATGCATGGATTTTGTGAGCATGTAGTTGAAATATTCTTTTTTATATAGACGTCTAAAGGTAAACAATAATATAAAGCTATGTTTGAGATATAGCATGCATGTGTGCATATATTACATATATGTTATTAATGATGATGAAATGTCTATCGCATTCTTATATAATTTAAAGTATTAATTAAAGGGGATAAAGCATTAAAGAAAGTATTTTCTCATTATTTTAGATGTGATAATATGTGGAACTATTTCTATCTTCTATTATTAAATGTTGAATGTCTAGAAAAATTTTAAACATTTATTTAAACTTTTCCAAATACAAACACGTGTTAGTTATAACACACAACGACAACACAGGTTAGTAGATCACATAACATTTTGCATGGTATTATTCTTCACTCTTCTTCAGGTGTTGCTAGCCTGACCAGTGACTATGCTAGCATATTAGTCGAACTTACATCTTTACATTATCGAATATTGAATTTTAAGGCAATATTGTAACCAAGCTATTCTAAAACATCAATTGGTAGAATTTTATATCTATGAGAGTCAACTCAAATCCTTCTTATTCCTCCACTTCCTGTTTTAATACTTTTTCCTAAAATCAAGGTTAATTAGAGGCTTCCAGATAATATGTATTGCCACACTAGATTGACTTATAAGATTATTTGCTGGTGTTATATAAGAAGCTTCTTTAAATTTTCTTCTTGGCACTTTTGTTACTATCCAATATTTTATTTTCCCAATAGAACATATGTTCATTAGTTTATGCATTATCTGCTATTATAGACACAGGTTCCTTTTCTAATCATTAGTTTGTGTTCTTTTAATTACTTGTTAACAGGGTGGCTGGTTTCACCAATATATTTCCTTCCACATTTACATATGCCATTTTGTTTATCAGTAATTCATGTTTAGGCTTTAGAATTCCTTGAAGTATGGTATGGCTTTGGAAAGCTGTTCTTATATATTGATTGCATACGTTCTTTAATTTGTCTGCTATTCCCTGGTATATATGAAAATTCAACAGTATCAATAATTGTTTCTCCTTTTGATGTCTGTTTTTGTTGATTATTAAAAGTTTTCTTGATGTCAGCTGAGGTAGATAACCATTCTTCATGATAGTTTGTTCTATGTAGATCTTTTCTTTTTCCAAATCATTGGCTTCCAAACAAACTTCCTTTGCTCTGTTCCATAGTGACCTCATGTTTTATGCTTTTGATGTGATTGGATGTGTATGCTAAATACTTATTTTTGGGTGTTGGTTTTCTATAAACCTGTTGTTTTGACTTTACCATGAGGGGAGCTTGTCACCAGAACATCTAAGAATGTCAATTTTTGTTTTTGTTCTGATTCCATCATGAATTTAATTGAAGGAGATATGTTAATGGTATACATCCAGAATGTCAGTAACTGTGCTTTTGAAATAATGCTTGTAAGTTTACTTCTGTACTTGGAAGTTGGTACTTTTTTGCATTGGCCTACTGTGAGGAATTCTTGCATTTTGTTATCATAATCAGTTGTATTCATACAACAAATGTATCACCAAGATAGTAAAGCTAAACTTTAGATGAAAATAGAGTAATATTTATGACTGTTGTTTCAAATTCTACTATGCAAATGCTGGTGAGCCCATGGCCATTCCTTGATGTCATGCAGAATGTAATAGCTTTATTAAACTATCAATAGATAGTTCTTCTGGTTTTTAGACTATTATTATTATATAACCTTTTTTCTTTCAATGATCAATGCTTCATCACAAGGTACAATTATAAATAAATTTTCCACATCAAAGCTTACCAATATGTGAATAGTAATTATACCGTGCTTCAAATGCTCACTGATGAAGTTAGAAATATCAAAATTAAATATAAGGCTTAGCACTTTTGAGGTCTTTTAACCTCATATTCATAGACAAAGAGTTAGAAATGTTATGGTGTTTTTGATGTGAGTACTAAAAATTTCAAGAAGAAATCTTGTCAAGTTATGACATGGTAAATTTCTAGAACTAACAATAGTTCATAATGGAACATTATGGATTTTAGGTAATCCATAAAGGTGGGGAATTTTTGCTGAAATACCATGTTAAATTCTTTTTCTGGGTCTCTGAAATATCTGTGATGCTTTCTAAGTAATTTTTTTAGCTTCTGTATTCCATTTTTTTGACATTTTTTTTTTGTATTGGCCAGCTGTGAGAAGTCCTTGTATTTTGTTATCATAACCAGTTTTATCAATTACAACTGTAGTATTACTTTTGTCAGCAGGGAGAATGAATATATCCCCCATACAGTAGTGCCATTCAGTGGAAGCCAGAGTAATCAATGGATGCAGATAGGTTTTGTGCATAAAATCACTATCTAGTGCCTACTCATCCATTATCCCCAGACTAGTTTCTAGGTTGTATCTTTCATCAGTCAAAAGCCTTGATTTGAGAGCACTGCACCTAGATCTTAGAATCTCTGCACCTAGATCATTGATTACTCTGGCTTGCACTGAGTGATGCTGCTGTATGGACAGTTTTGCCTCTGTGAAAAACAGTTTGTGTAAGCATACAGAATGGTGATCATGTGATGTGAGAATGATTATAGATGTATCTTGTTTGACAGTTTTAATATCTTTCCTCTTATCACATGAAATGTTTGATTTCCATTTTTTATGCCTTTCAATTGTTCTTTCAACTCTGTAGCATAATTCTGTTGACAGTAGACAGTGTAATGGCAATGTTTAAACCTTTTCCAAGAAGAGATAATCCAGCATCTGTAAGATGTTTAGAACTAAGATTTTTAACTAATGAAGTTAATAGATTGTTTGTTACAGTACGATATCCCTATACAGATTTACAAGCTTTTTCTTTGACATTCTTTTATTTTTCCATGTAATTTAGAATATGATCTTCTCACTGCTTGACAAACTCTTGTGAAGTCTTCATCAGTAAGTTTACGCCTTGGAAAACATTCCATATTTGTAATGGAATGTGCAAGGTTTTATACTTTGAAAATCTTTGAGCATTTATTCTTTTTCTTAGCCTTACTTGCTTGCTGAATAATCTTCTTAGCTCACTTGGAGTGAATTGGAGGTTTTAATTGCAATAATCTCTTTAGATTTACATTTACATAAGAAAATTAATAAATATATGTGCTTTGCACACAGGTAATGAAGTTTGTAAAAGAGAATAATACTCTGCAATTTAATGAGCTGAGCACTTTCGGAAGGCTAAAGCTTTATGCTTCCATAATCATAACTACTAAAATGTTGAGAACTATACCAATGTAACTTGCAAATATATGCAAATTAATGCAAAATGATTAAAGATACCATTTTTGAGAGAGAGAGAAAAGTATGCATCGTGTCTCTTAATTGATGTGGGATCACTTGCTATACAGCATGCTTCCTTTACCTTATGTTTGATGTCGTTTCTTTCAGAACAGATATCAATTGCTGTGGTTGGTTGAAAAACATGGCCAGTGGCCCTTTCATGTTTGGCAAAGATTGAATTACATTCTAGCTTAGTTATAGTCTTATTATAAAGGTGTTTATGCTGTGCAATTCTGGTTGCAATGTTAGTCCTGGCTTCTCCATAATATGATGCTTGGCAGTTGTTTTGAGGGCATGTGATTTTATAAATGACATGAGGGGTGAGGTCAGGTGCATATATTTGCATATTACATTGGTATAGTACTCAATACTTTAGTAGCTGTGATTATGGAAGCATAAAACCTCCTAAAAGTGCCAACTCATTAAATTGCAAAGTATTATTTGTTTTTACAAACTTCATTATCTGTGCACAAAGCACATTTATATGTTATTGATTACATGCTAATGGAGTAAATATTTAATTATTATAACAAAGTTAAATGACTTTCTACTTTGACTAGTTTTAGGAAATTTTTAAACTTTTGTTAAAGGTTTTCAGCAACACCTGAAGAAGATTGGAAAATAATACTACTTGAAACATTGTGTAATTTACTAACCTATCTTGTCTTTGTGTATTATTACTAACAGTTGTTTGTATTTGGAAAAGTTTAATAAAGTTTTTTAGACATTCAACATTTAATGCTAGATGAAGAAAATAGACCAACATATTATCACATCTAAAATACATTAAGAAAATCATTAATAGACAATAAAAACATTCACCACAACAATTGTTGGTACAGTAGTGTATCTATTCATACCCTGAATAGCAGATAAATTAAAGTAAATCTGCAATCAATATAACATTAGAACCGTTCCAAAGCCCTACTTCACTTCAAGAAATTCTAACGTGTAAAAGCCTAAACTTGAATTGCTGAAAAACAGAAACTGCATCTATGAAATACCATATGAATGTGGAAGTATATTGATAAGACCAATTACCCTGTTGAAAAGGGATTGAAATAACACAAACTAATAATTAGAAAAGATATATGTCTACAGTCACAGACGATGTGAACTGATGAATATATATTCAATTGGGAAAATAGAAAAATATTGGATGTGAATAAAAGGTGCAAAGAAGAAAATTTGACAATGACAAATAATGCTATAAATCAACCCAGGGTGGCACTGCTTAATGTCTGGAAACCTCTAACTAACCTTGCTTTTAGAAAAAAGTATTAAGGATAAAAATGGAGGAATCAGTAGAATTTGAACTGACTATCATAGATAAGAATATGAAATTTCTACCATCTGTTGCTTTAGAATAGCTCAGTTGGTTAAAGCATTGCCTTAATATTCAATATTCAAGAATCTTAGGATCCAGGTTCGATTCCCATGCTAATACTTTCCACTGATCAAGCCAGCAACACCTGAAAGAGTGGAGAATAACATCACCCAAAACATTGTGTAATCAACTAACCTGTGTTGTCTTTGTGTTATTCCTAATAGTTGTCTGTATTTGGAAAGGTTTAAAAAAGGTTAAAAATTTTCCAAGATGGTGGAAATAGTTCAACATATCACTTCTAAAATACCAACATCACAAACCTTCAGGAAAATATTTTTTTTATTGTGATTTATGGTAAAATTAAACAATATTGGAATATAATTGTATTAAATATGAGAAGTAAACTAATTTTTCTAAAATTGTTAGCCAAATTTTAGTAAAAATTTGAAGTAAATAAATTGTTACTGGCGTGAGTTAGTAAACATGCTTATTGAATAGGATTGTTAAGCAAGTAAACAAAACATTGCAATGAAAAAGGCTATTTTTTTTTAATTAAACAATTTGACAGGCAAAACTCTCCATACAGTAGTGCCACCCTGTGACAACCAGAATAATCAATTGATGCCAGGAAGGCTTGTGCATAAAATCCAATCTAGTGCCTACTCATCCAGTAACCCCAGACTAGTTTCTGGCTTGTGGCTTTTGTCAGTGAGGAGCCTTGGATCTCAGAGCACTGCACCTAGATCTTAGGATCTAAGGCAACTTTCCAGCATCCATTGATTACTTTAGTTGGCACAGGGTGGCACTACTGTATGGAGAGTTTTGCCTGTTTAATAACAGTTTATGTACTAGCATAAGAGAGGTGATCATGTGATGTTTAGTGGTTTAAACAATTTGATTTGGGACAGTATAATGAAACACTTATATCATAGACTAAACAAAGTATTTATGGATAGACTTTTAGTTCTAAGTTAGTTCTATTTTAGTTTATCTATTTATTGATTAGAGCTCTGTCCTGATCTTTTTGTTTAAGTCTAATAGAAATTAATTGGAAGCCAGATAACCATTTGAAAACTGACCACTTCTTAGCTGTACAAATAAGCATTAAGTTTTCATCACATGATCACAATTTCCTATGCTTATACAAGTTTTTAAAGCAGTGACAAACTTAATATAGTAATGCAAGCCATGCCAGAAGGTTTGTGCATAAAATCCTTACCGAGTGTTTACTCATCCAAATTTATATGACTGTATAAGCAAATGAGCTCGGATTGAAAACATGTTTTTATTTTAAACTCATTGCTTTATAGTTAACTAAATAGGTAAAGAATGACTGTTGGATGGTTGCATTAGATCCTAAGATCTAGATGCAATGCTCTCAGATCCAAGACTCTTCACTGATGAAAGCCATATGCTAGAAACTAGTTTGTAGGTATTAGATGAGTAAGTACTAGATAGGGTTTGTATGCACAAACCTTATTGCATCTTTGTGACTGTAGAAGGAAACAAAGACATCAAAATGTATAGATAACTGAACTGTTTTCAGATCTGTATGAATACAAGCATGTGAACTTGGATTAAAACATCTGTTTTCATTTTGGACTCAGGCTTTATAATTAACTAAATAGGTAAAAGATGGTGGCTGAAAGGTTGCATTAGATCATAAGATCTAGGTGCAATGCTGTCAGATCCAATGTTCTTCACTAATGAAAGTCACAAGCTCGAAACTAGTCTAGATATTGGATGAGTAGGCACTAAGATAGGGATTTTGTGCACAAGTCTTTTTGCATCTATTGATTATTATAACTTGCACTAGGTGGCACTACTGTGTAGAGAATTTGCCATGGTTTTAACATTTAAGTTTTCTGGAGGACAGAGTATTTAATAGTCATACCATGGATACTTGGATTACCATTGCTGGTTTTGGGTAAACTAATGTTTGAGTTGATAGATTTCTTCCAATTATGCAACCCAAAGAATTGGAGAAGAATGTGATGGTAGAAGTCATCTCGAAAATCTCTGTTGAATCATGATAAGACTATCATAATCTGTAAACTGCAAGCCACGATTTATGGAGATGCTAAAAAAAATGTTCAACTGAGGATGATAGATACCATATGAAACTGTCATGAAATTCTGAAGAATTTAATACATATTTACCAACTAAAAATGCATTCACTAAATTATGCTATCAAAGCAGTTGCCTAAACTTTATTAATGCATACACAATGTCTACCAGACTGAACAAGAGGAGATTTAAATGATGCTTTTTAAAATTGACAAAACTTATTTAATATATAGTTTATTTTTCTTAGATATTACTATTTTTTTTTAATATGTGAATTTTTAAATAGTTGCATTCATTTTATGTATTAGTAATATATAAATTTAACAGGCAAAACTCTCTATACGTATTGCCACTCAGTGCAAGCCAGAGTAATCATGGATGCCAGAAGGCTTGTGCATAAAATCCCCATCTGAGTGGCAATACGTATGGAGAGTTTTGCCTGTTTTAATAACAGTTAAGAGCAAGCGTAAGAAATGGTGATCATTAAAACAGGCAAACTTTCTATAGGAAATGGTGATCTTGTGATGTCTATTGGCTTAAATGGTGATCATATGATATATATAAATTTATTTTATGATCAATATGTATCTTAGCATACTCTAGATCCATATAGCATTAAAGGTTAAAAATAATAAAATATTGGGCAAAGTGAGTAAAATGGAGATTATATACACATGTGTATGTCTATTTTATGTTATATATTTCAATAGAATAAAAACATTGCCTAAAATATTGGATGCCAAATATAATAGCATTTCTGTAAAGCAAAAGATCTCATTCAGACTCTACTTGGAATGCCAAATGTAATGGTATTAAAATGAAACATTTGAATGAAAGTATAGTCTGTATACTTAAGCCTCAATTCTGCCCATCCTCATCTGTGTATTTAAATGGATATATTAAGGTCCTGCATATGAGGGGTCAGAGTGACTTAAGGTCAACTTGGATGTGACCATATTATTGGCATCAACTAAGGTTCTGAGCATTCCATCATCAGATTTTCAGTGGTAGGGATGGCTAAAGAGTTGGAGAGTGGAGAGGATTGAAGCCTGTTCATTAAAATTTGTTGATTTGCTATCTTAATATATACCAAGCACTGATTATATATGTGAGTAGGAGATGATGATATGGACCAACTGATAAGTGCTAGTTTAACACAAAATACTTTATATTGGAGATCATTTACCTTTTTCACATGTATGTGGACATATATATCAGTTATAGAAGATGGAGTGATGACTGAAAGGAGCTTAAAAGTCTGAGTTCAAATTTTCTAATAAAATGAAATATGTATAATGTTTATCTAATATTCAAGGTAGCTAATATAATAATAGATATGAATGTATGTAATAGACTCCCAGGGTTTAGATTAATGTAGAATAAAATATAAGCAACTAAATCTTTTACATTATTAAAATATAGTTTGAATTATAAATGGATTCTAATTGAATTCAAATATCTTTTTAAATAGGTAGTAAATATTTAAACATCTCTGCAGTTTAAAATTATCTATTTCACAAATATTTTATTAATTTATAATATTATTTAACATTTTAGGAGCTTCCTTATAAAATTTGTTACTAGTTACAATGTATATAAAATAAGAGAATAAATAAATGAGTGTAATAATTTAATTACTAATGTTTGTGGAATAACAGTTTAATTAATAAGATGAAAACATAATAATAATAATAATAATATGAAGAAGAGGAAGAAGAAGAGGAAGAGGAAGAAGAAGAAGAGGAAGAAGAAGAAGAAGAGGAAGAAGAAGAAAAGTAAGAAGAAGAGGAAGAAGAAGAAGAGGATGAAGAAGAGAAAGAAGAAGAAGAGGAAGAAGAAGAAGAGGAAGAAGAAGAGGAAGAAGAAGAAGAAGAGGAAGAAGAAGAGGAGGAAGAAGAAGAGGAGGAAGAAGAATAGGAAGAAGAAGAATTTCTTGTTGAATAGTTTACAACAGAAATAATGACTATATATTAAACTTATGTTATTTTATAAATGTATCTAACATGTGTTGTGAACAATATACTAAGAAACGAAATGAAAAAGAAAGATTATACATTAGCACAAATAGCTAAACAAATACATAAAATATATTTTGCAAAATTTAATTAATATGTTTAATTTGTTTATTGTTCTTCGTATCATAATAAGCATACATATATTAATTTACATTCATAAAAATATTATAAATGTTCATTAAATATATACTTCCGTTAATATCACCCATAAATATTTATACATGAAACTTATAAATAAACATACTTTTTTAATTAAGCAAACTATTATTATGAAATGTATTGTTTTTATTTTTATTTATTTTAACTTTTTTTTGGTAATAATATATTTCCTTGTATACTAAACAAACACATACTCTCAAAAGATAAAGAAGTTGTATAAAAAATATATCACCTGTTTTTTTCTACTCACAAAGAATGTCCTTTAAATTACAACTTCATTAAAAAATATTTTTATGTACACAAAATTTTATGATCCACTTATACATAATATATAAAACACAACACAAAAAACTAATTTATAGTTCAAAATCTTTTGGATATTTTGCTGAAAACATCTTTTTTTTTGCATAGCTAGATGTTATATTTAATCAAGATTTATTTCAGTTTATTATCATTCCATTAAATTATCTGTTTTGACAATTTGTTTTTATTTTTAATGAAGTATTCTATAATGGCATTTGTCACTTTCTTCAAATATTCTTACGAAGTATATTGTTGCATGTATCCCTTATTTATTACCATGAGATAATTTTTTAATCCAATTTGTAATATTTTTATCCCGGCTTATTCATTTTAAATTTTCAATAAAATTATTGATATATATGCACAATTTTTTGTGTAGTTTAGCTATTGAGACAAAAAATGAGTCTAATCTAAGATCAGGGGCTTAAATAGTTTTTGCCTGATAATATCATACTTATGTCATTATCTTCGATATTGTTTCTATGACATTTCACTTTGCAAACTTTATTGTAACTAATTTTTAAGATTTTTTCTATTAAGAGTCAAATTTATTCATATATTCACTCAAAAAAAGTTTTTTTCTAACAAACCAGCATTCAGTAAAATTATTGATATATATGCACAAACTTTTGTGTAGTTTAGCTATTGAGGCAAAAAATGAGTCTAATCTAAGATCAGGGGCTTAAATAGTTTTTGCTGATAATATCATACTTATGTCATTATCTTCGATATTGTTTCTATGACATTTCACTTTGCAAACTTTATTGTAACTAATTTTTAAGATTTTTTTCTATTAAGAGTCAAATTTATTCATATATTCATTCAAAATAAGTTCTTTTCTAACAAACCAGCATTCATAATGCTAAAATTTATTTTTTAAACTTTATCAAAATAAATATTACATGTGTTTAAAAATAATATATATATAATTTTACAAATTAAATAAAGTAGGCATTTCTTTTATCTATTTTTATATACTTTATTCAATATTTTAAATACCCATTTTAAAAACTTAAATATTTTAAAACGATGTTTAAATACATATAATTTAATATTGTTTAAGTATATTAATATATAAATATACATACATGCATACACCTACTTTAATAATAATTTAATATCTAGATTGTTTATGTTTACATTTTATTTTGAAATATATGCAGTAAAAATGTCAACAAATAATGTTATCAATACATACTTAATTTTATTATTGCTGTTATATAAAACTATAATTTTTTATTAATATATGCCTAACAATATATACGTCATTAACTTTTTTATATCATCCTAAGAATAAAATATTTTAATACATCACTTGATAACATTATGGTGTGTTATTTAAAATCATTTAATAACAAGGTAAACTATTTAAATTACTTTAGATAATCTGAGAATTAAAATAAAAGAAATAAGCTAATATTTTATGTAGATAAGGTCACCAAGTTTAAATTCAAGTCAGAATGTTACAATATATATATATATATTGATCTCTGTCATTATTAATAATATATAAACACTGTAACAGAGATTAAATATGTTAAATAAAATTAAGTAGACCCACTAAGTATACTTTCAATGCATGTCCATCATAATCATGGTTTTATTAAAACCCTATGAAACCCATTTTTTAAAACAGGCAAAACTCTCCATACAGTAGTGCCACTCAGTGCAAGCCAGAGAATCAATGTATTCCAGAAGGCTTGTGCATAAAATGCCTTTCTAGTGCCTACTCATCCAATATCCCCAGACTAGTTTCTAGCTTTGGCTTTCATCAGTGAGGAGCCTTGGATCTGAGAGCACTGCACCTAGGCTCCTCACTGATGAAAGCCACAAGCTAGAAACTAGTCTGGGGATATTGGATGAGAAGGCTCTAGATAGAGATTTTATGCCCAAGTCTTCTGGCATCATCCATTGATTATTCTGGCTGGCACTGAGTGGCGCTACTGTATGGAGAGTTTTGCCTGTTTTAATAACAGCTATGAGCAAGCATTAAAAAAGGTGATCATATGATGCTTAGTGGTTTAAACCCATTTTTTTGCTGATCTGACTACTGTTTGCTTGTGGGTTCATTATATGTTCATTTTGTGTCATAAATCAGGCCTCTGATTTTGCATTTTCTATCATTTCTTTTTTGTCAAATAATTTTCACATAATTAATCTCTTATTGTATTTTTATACATATAAGTAAAGGTTAAAGATGCTGCAATATTTATCTAATTTATGTTATGTTATAATTCTTTTTTTAAAAAAAAAGTTAAATAATCTCTTCATTGTTTAATATTATTTGTTCTCGTGTGTACTTCCTACTTCAGGTTATATATCTTCTATTCATAGATTCGTTTATCAACTGAACCGATGATCTTTGAATGCATTCCATTTAAGTTCATCTACGATACTGGAAATATGAGAATGAAAGATTTATTAAATGAAATTAACCTATTCTGTATTGGTTGGTAGCATTCAATAATTTAAACTCAATTTCCTCTCAAACAAAAGTTGAATTTATTTTGGTTAAGTCTGTGTTATTATTAGGATAATTTGGTGCATCAGTGTGATGCCACGCCTACAGAGCAGTTGTAGCATTTCTTATATATTTTGGTGACCAATATGGGATTGTACCACTGTTTTCAGCATTCTTATAATTTTCTGTTACTACATATATATGTTATAGTATTTTTGCTGCATATGTAACATTTTGTGCTACCCATGGATGGAGGGGAGGGTCAGAATCAAATGATATAGTTCGATAGTTACGTTAAATACGATGTGTTCATAAGATTATGTAACTGCTTCTCTGAAAAATGTTAAATCATTAACTTTGAGATTTATAATAAACATTCCCTGCAATTAAATTTTATATTAATGCTTCTAAATGATGCTTGGAAAATTGGATTAGAGAAAGAAGAGTCACAAAATATATGAAAATAGTAGATTGTTAAAGGAGGCAAGAATGAATTGATTGACTCAAATTAAGAGCTTTGAGTGTTTTAAAAACTAGGAAGCCAGAAATCGAACAAGTGAAATTAAATGACTGTAGAATTGTAAAGGAAAAACCCAGCTTTTAATTGAAGTTTATAATTAAAAAAAGTTTACAAAATATTTTGTTTGTAATGTGCTATTTTTTAAAGCAAAGATAGGAAGAAAGCACGTTGAAATCTTTGATATAAAAGACTAAGAGGGAGAAAGTGAAAAAGATACATAGAAATGCTAAAATGTTGAACTGAGTGAGAATAAATTATCGAGTCAAAAAAAAATGCAAGTATTAAAGATTTCAGGATTATAAAAGTGATGATAAAAAATAAATATGGTGGAAAAATAAATGAGAAAAATTATTTTCAAGATAAATTGGTAATATAAATAGATATTAGTAAAGTATAAATAGTTTATATAGATCAAAATGAAATTGGAGTTTAAACAAATTTAGATTCAGAAACTCATTGATTATCAAGGTTAATGAGCCTCAGATAAATGCTCAAATTCCTGTAAGAATAACATTCAATTGAATCACAGGCCAATAAAATTGCATATCTTTTTATATACTCAAACGTATATAGTTTGAATTAGTTCTACATGGTTCTGTAATGTATTAATTGTATAACTGACTACAAGATCTGAATTACAGTCATTCTTATACCTGGAACTTAATTGTAATATAGGGGATTTGAACTCAAACTTTCAAGCAACCTTCAACTATCCACATTGTCTCATACACTGATACACATGATCACACACATGTAGGAAAGATAAATAATCACCAATATATATATTTTGTGCTGAACCAGCACTCATCAATTAGTTCAGATTATCATCTTCCACACATATATATAATCAGTGCTAAGATAGCAAATCTTTATATTTTAATGGACAGGCTTCAATCTACTCTAACCTCCAACTTTTCAGCCTCCCATACCAATTAAAATCTGATGATAGAATGCCCAAATCCCATGCTGATGACAATATTGTTGTTATGCCATGTTGACCTCAAATCACTCTGACCCCTCATGTATAGGACAGTATCCATTTAAATACCTAGAAGAGGGATGGACAGAATGCAAGCTTAAGGTGTAAGATTTGGGCATTCTATCATCAGTTTTTCAATGGTATGGATGGCTGAAGAGTTGGAGGTATCCTGTCCATTAAAGTATAAAGATTTGCTATCTTAATATAAACTGAGTACTGATTATGTATGTATGTATGTGGGAGATGATAATCTGGACCAACTGATGAGTGCTGGTTCAGCACAAAATATGTATAGTGGTGATTATTTATCTTTTCTACATGTGTGTGGTCATGTGTATCAGTGGTGTGAGAAAGTGTGGGATAGTTGAAGTTACGTGAAAGTCTGAGTTCAAGTCTCCTATATTTATAACTGAGTATAATAATACTCAAATATAAATATATTGTCAATACTAAATGTAATTAGAAGGGACTTGATTTCAGACTTTCAAGCTCCATACAGTTACACACTCCATCTTATAGGACAGATATGCATGACCACATTCATGTGAAAAAGATAAATGATCTCCAATATACGTATTTTGTGTGAACCAGCACCAACTGATGAGTGCTGGTTCAGCATGAAATATATATATATTGTAGATCATTTATCATTTTTATATGTATGTGGTCAAGCATATCTGTTGTATAAGATAAAGTGCATAACTGTATGGAGCTTGAAAGGCTTGAGCTCGAGTCCCTTCTAATTAAACTGTGTATAATATATATTAAAATATATGTTATATCAGCGTATTTTACTCATAGTTAAAATTACACTTTCCAAGTTTTTATGAGGGTTTGCCATAACATGATCATCAATTTATACTCACTTCTTTGATCAATAGTCACCTATTGAATATAGCAATCTTTTAAAAAAATCCATTTTTTAAACAACGGACATTTTGTAAATCTATTGACGTCATAGATTATTGACCTCAAAAAATCAATGTTACCATCGTAATATAAAATGTCAATATTCACCACAAGAAAAAAAAGTACTGGACAAGTGTTATTTATTTTGTAATTTTAAATTACAAATGAGTTGAAAATGAGTTACTTATGTAATTTTTATTTCCTGACTTCACACTTCTGTTAATCATAGCATTTCTGACACATCTAAGGCAAAGAATTTTTTCATTGTAATCTTGCAAAAACAAAGTACAATTTTTTTCCAGCATGTAATTAAAAATAAGCATTTACTGCACACAGAATTAAAATGCTCTAAAACTAAATTGAAAAATATGTACATTACCTAAAATACAATTTTTATTTAACTAATTTTTGATATTTTCATGATATTAAAAATTCTAACCCACCCCCACCCCGTCATCATAAATTCAACAATATTGACACACAAAAAAGGATTTAATCCCATATTCCTTCCCTTGAAAATAATCTGCAGTTGTAAGTATCTAAATAAGTCATTCCAGTTACCCCTTGATGACAACCTTTCCTTTAGGTACTTACAATTGCAGATCACTTTCAAGTGAAGGAAGTTGGCAAGAATGGAAGAACAACTACCTAATATTAAATAGTACATGGACTTTGAAGTTAGAAGAAAAGGTGAAGAAATAATTGATTTAAAAAGAGGGCATGTACTGTACTACAAAGACACAAACATTGAATTGGAAGTGAAATAGGATACATTATAAATAAAAAGTGGAAGAACAACAATGTGGAGACCAAATTCAGATAATTTAGGATAATACCCTAACAAATTCTCATGATGATGAAGAAATAAAGGATTTTTATATGAATGTACAAAAAGTCTTTTAATCAGTCTAAATAAAATTGTTGTGGGAGACTTTAATATTAAGATTGGTAAACAACTGAAAGATGAAAGTGTTTGTGGATACATTTGGTTACAGTGATAAGATATAAAGAGGACATAGACTTGTAGAATGTGTAGAAATAGAAAAATCTGATTATGAATTCTTTCTTTGAGAAAAATGCTAAACAAAAATGGACATGGACACATCCAAATGAATGTAAATTGGATTATACTTTGATAACAGAAAATATGTAAACAAAAATGGATATGGACGCATCCAAATGAATGTAAATTGGATTATACTTTGATAAGAGGAAATATGTATTTCAAGATTGTAATGTTAGTAAATTCAGCATAGGAAGAGATCATTGATTAGTGAGATGTAACATATGAAAGGTAATGCAAAACTAGAGACAAAAATTATTAAGAAAAACAATATCCACAGTTGGTATTCCTAACCTTCAGAAACATTCCAGCACATTTAAATTAAAATTTGCAAATAGTTTTCAATGATGGTTCAGAATTGGACAAAATCAACAGGAAGATAACTGATACATTATTAAGAACTGCAACAAAGATAGCTGGTAAAAAAAAAACAGCAATTGACTAGTAAAATTTCTACTGAAATAAGATAATTTACAAATAATAGAAGGAAATGTGAAAGTGTATAGAAATTATATATTAAGGATTGAATGTCTAGAATTTTGTAAAATAATGCAAAACAATGATATGAAAAAATATAATTGTGAATTAGCAAGAAAAGCTATAGAAGAAAATGAAAGTCTCAAAAGCATAAAACAGCATCTTGGTATAGATAGGAAATTTCAGCAAAAAGAGAGATGACATCATAAAATGTATAGAAGGGTTTTATGAAGTGATAAAGAACAAAAAAACTATCACCTACAACTGCTGCATCTTTTGAAATGGCCATGATTTTAAATGAAGAAGTGAGACATGCAATTAAATCTGCAAAGAATGGAAAAGTTTCAAGTAATGATGGAATTATAATCAATACCTTAAAAGAGACAAGTGAAGAAATAAGAAATATAGTCTCCCGAGGCACAAATTCATCTCTCAAATCTTTTATCCTCATAACTTTTAGTAATTCCAAATGATCATAATTTTTGATGCTTTCCAGTTCTCATCATAGTTAAACTTTTTTCATCCCTTATTTTTGTGCAACATAAGAAGTATTTCTTTTGTTATAGTCATTTTTGGGAGTAAATTATATGACCATAAGGTTCTCAAAAACTTATAAACATTTAATCAATTGAATTATACACAAGTCGAAATAATTGAAAGCTGCAATATATATGAATGTGTAGGTATCGATATATGTATATGCACTGACAGTATAAGACAGAAATTAATTGTTTGTTGGTCGATAGATAGTGGTTATAAGGTAGAAAAAAGATGAATGAGAATGTGTAATGAATATATATATGATCATTGGTTCAATGAAATTGGGAAGGAAATTGTCAATATTAGAAAATAAGAAGCTGTACTATATATATATGAATGCATATGTATTGATAGTATAAGAGGGGAGTTGTTTGTTTGATGATAGTAGTTATAAGATAGAAAAAGATGAATAAGAGAATGTATAAAGGATATATGTGTGTATAAATTTATAAAAATAATATTCTTTATTTTTCATGAATTTATTTTTAGTAATGACCACTAGGGAGTATATAAAACTGTAGAACATTTATTGTCACTTGATGAATTTTAAAAATGGCATCTTGAGAAGGTTCATTTATGAACGAAAATCAATTTGATAATATTAAATTAAATTGTATTATTTTGAGTTATTCATAATTTGATTGAAGTTTTTTTAACTGTAGTCTCAACATTTATAGTTTCAAAAAATATTAAAGACATTTGTAATCGTCACAAGGGAATCACTTCAACATGTACACTGTATGAATTTATAAAGCTGAGGAATACTCTCACTTTCTAAACACAAGATAAAGTCTTTGAAAAGATAATAATAAATCCACCTTATCTTTTTTACCTAAATTTATATACATAGGCCAATCTAAAGCATTTAGAAATGAGAGTGTGAAGGTCTGAATCACTTGTAATTCCATTCACTATATATTAATAAATGACGGTTGCAAAATATTTACAATTTACTGCACGTCAGTATTAGATGCAATATTAAATATATATAACTAATTATTTCTTTATCAAGCATCATGTTTTTATTTGTAATAGGCACAGGGGAATGAGCCTGACACATGTACTGTATGAATTTATAAAGCTGAGAAGTACCCTCACTTTCTAAACACAGAATAGAGTCTTTGAAAAGATAAGAATAAATCCACCATATCTTTTTTACCTAAATGCATACATATAGGCCAATCTAAAGCATTTAGAAATGAGAGTGTGGACATAAAGGTCTTAATCACTTTTAATTCATTCACTATATATTAATAAATGATGTTTGCAAAATTTTTATGATTTGCTGCACATCAGTATTAGGTGTAATATTATTTATATATATAACTAATTATTTACGTTGTGTTTTTATTTGTAATGGACATAAGGGAATAAACCCAACATATGCACTGTATGAATTTATAGAATGGAATGATTTCCTTATAACTATTACAAACAAGAACAGAGCACTAGATATATTTAATATTACATCTAATACTGAAGTGCTGTAAATTGTAAAAAAATATCAAATGTCATTTATTAATATATAGTGAATGGAATTAAAAGTGATTGATCAAAACCTTCATGCTCCCAATTTTAAATGCTTTAGATTGGCCTACATATTTAGGTTAAAAAAGATGATGGATTTATATTAAACCACTAAACATCACATGATCACCATTTCTTATGCTTGCTCATAACTGTTATTAAAACAGGCAAAACTCTCCATACAGTAGTGCCAGTCAATGCAAGCCAAAGTACTCCTAGGATCTAGGTGCAGCACTCTCAGATCCAAGTCTCCTCACTGACGAAAGCCAGAAGCTAGAAACTAGCCTGGAGATATTGGATGAGTAGGCACTAGATAGGAATTTTATGCACAAGCCTTCTGGCATCCATTGATTACTCTGGCTTGAACTGAGTGGCACTACTGTATGGAGAGTTTTGCCTGTTTTAATGATGGATTTATTCTTCCTTTTTCAAGACTATCTTGTGATTAGAGTAAGAATATTCTTCAGCTTTATAAATTCATACAGTGAATATGTCAGGGCTGATTCCCTTATGACTATTACAAATAAAAGCACAGTTTTAAATTTTAATTAATAAATTTCATATATCAACTTATACATTCATCATTATTAATCACCTCTTAGATATTTCTTCATCTCGTGCACTCAGTTGCTCAGGTAATTGCGCTCTCAATTTTTTATTTTACTGTCTTTTTTTATAACTGCATTTTTTCTTTATCCACCATTTAACAAATTACTGAAAAAAATAAACGATAGATATGGAAAAATAGCAAAAACGAGAAATTTCGATTATTTTTCCAGTTTTGCATCTAAAGAAAGCAGTTGATAGTTGCAGGAAGTTCATATTCTTGGAAATGCTAAGTAAAAACTTTTCGCTGTGAGATATGTATATTTTATAGGGTTTGTTAGAATTTCAGATACCCTAGGGGTGACTGGGAACCAAATGCAATGAGTGCAGAAGGACTAACTATTGTGAATTATTTTTATCTATCTGACTTTTGGGCGATTTAATATAAATAAAGGTTTGATATTTCTTTCATGCAAACTTAAGATTTATTTCATCTTTTTAATGTCTCTACATTCTTTATTAATAAGGTGCCATTTTTAGTTTTAATTATTTTATTGCTATGATTCTGTTTTTCTCATCTAAATAAGTGTATTTTACCATTGAACATCACATAATCACCATTCATAGGAACGTTATTCTTATAAATGATTTTATCCATGTATTATTGCAAAGTAAGCTGCAGTTTGGCCTAATGGTTTTAATTGCAAGTGATCCACCTTAATTATTTCTATTATTTCCAATATGGGTACTGATGGAGTTGGTCCTTTGCTGATCATATGGTTTTTCATGGAAGATTGGAATGGTTTTTAGCAGAGACATTTTAAAGCTGTTTTGTTCCTTGTTCTCCATAATTCTTCCAAAGGATACTGGATTGCTCTCTTCTGGGGATATTTGAAGCCATTTCAGAGAACTGAACAGTAGATTGACTTAGCCCGTATTTTATATTATCTCAAGTGTTTTCCTATTCCTCAACTTATCTACTGCAAATTGGATTTTTCAATATTGTACTCCTAAAATGCTATTCATATTTGAACTCTAGACTTTACAAATAATTCCTAATTATAGCTTAGGTTACTTTTAATAATTAATTACCTCATGGACTGATGCTTTGAACTTTCACATGTTGATCAATTTTTGGAAATGCTATGGACAAAAATACAGTGTATCATTTTAGATCTCCATATTACACTATGTAAATCAGAGTTTAGTTTGTAAAACATGTTGTACCAATAAAGTTTAATCTTATTTCACCCTTTTCTATTGTTATCAAGCTGTTAAAAAAAAGTAGCAAGCTATCTATATCGTAGAGCCAACCAGCCCAAGCCATAGTAATCAACAGTTGTTAGAAGATTTGTGCATAAAATACTTATATAGTGTCTATTCATCCAATATCGCTAGAGACTAGTTTGAAATCAATGGCTTTTTTATCAGTGAGAAGCCTTGGATCTGAAAGCATTGCATTTAGATCTTTGTATCTAATGCAACTCTCCAGCAGCCATCTTTTACCAATTTACTAACCATAAAGCTAGGAGCCAAAAATGAAGACACAATAATGTTTTCAATCCAAGCTAATCTGCTTGTAAAATCATATAGATCTGAACCCAATTCAGTATCTATACATTTTAAGGTTTTTGATTTATTAACAATCATACCTAACATCATCCTATGGCAGGATTGGTATTAAACCACCTAAACATCACATGACACCATTTCCTATGCTTACACAATCTGTATGTAGAGTTTCTACTATTTTGACAGATTGTGTAAGCATAGGAAATGGTGATCATGTGATATTTAGTGGTTTAATACCATTCTATCCATAGGATAGGAAGAAGCAAAGACACCAAAATGTATAGATGCTCAACTGATTTCAGATGATCTATAGACTGTATAAGTGAATGAGTTTGGATTAAAAATATTATTTGTTTTAAATTTAGACTCATTGCTTTATAGTTAGCTAAATAGATAAAAGATGACCACTGGAGGGTTGCATTAGATCCAAAGATGTACATGCAACGCTCTCAAATTCAAACCTCCTTACTATGAAAACCACAAGCTAGAAACTAGTCTGGGGATATTGGATGAATAAGCACTAGATAGGGATTTTATGCACAAACCTAGCATTCATTGATTATTATGGCTTACACTGGTTATTGTATGGGGAGTTTACTGCAGTTTTATTTTGTTGTCTATAATAAAGCAATTTTATTACATTTTCTTTCTAATTTTTACATTTTCCTTCTCTTATTCTCTTAGCCATATTTGTTTTATGTCACAATTAATTTTTTTATCTTCTACTCACAATTCCATAAAAATTCATATTTTCCTACATTTTCTACAATTTTATTTCTTTTCCATTATACACCCAAGACTTGTTTTTTTTATTTACCTACTGTTTTTACTACAACATATTTTAAATTTTTGAAAAATATTCTAATTTCAATAATTGATTTATATATATGTGCTGCATGCACAGATAATGAAGTTAGTAAATATATATATAATTAGACGCAAGATATTAATTTACTTTAAATCTAAAAATATTGATTTCTTTTAGGTAAGCGCTTTCAAGAGGCTTCTTGCTCTATACTCATAGCTGCTGTTGTTAAAACTGTGTTGTAGAAAAGAAAATTTATGCAAAGTGATGCAAATAATTTATAACTGCCAGTTTCGGGACAGTGCAGGCTTCTCTTCTATTAATAAACTTAGGATCGCTTGCTATATGAAATGCTTCTCTAATCTTGCGTTTAGCATCGTGTCTTTCTGAGCAAATGATGTTGGCAGATGTGGGTTCGAATTTGTGGCCTGTTGTTCTTTCGTGCTCAAAAAAGATGGAATTGCCTTCTTGTTTGGCTTTGGGTTTATTGTACAGGTACTTGTGCTGCGCCACTCTGCCAACAATGTTGGTCCTAGTCTCGCCATAGTATGTGGCCTGGCAGTTGGTTTGTGGGCAGATCATTTGCACATGACCTGAGGAGTGAGCTCAGGTGTAATTATATCCTTGGAATTATTGATGTCTGTTTGTATTCGGAGGTGAATGATATGTGATGATGAAGTCTTTAGATAGTTTATTGTTGAGACATTTGCCCTGTCCCAAAAATGGCAGTTATAAATTATTTACATTATTTGCATCATTTTGCATAAATTTTCTTTTCTAAAACGCAGTTTTAACAACAGCAGCTATGAGTATGAGAGCAAGAAGCCTATTGAAAGTGCTTAGCTAAAATAAATCAATTTTCTTAGATTTAAAGTAAATAATATCTTGCGTCTAATTATATATATTTACTAGGTTCATTATCTGTGCATACAGCATATATATAATAATAATTGATTTAATCATATTTATATTTTGTGTAATTAAAATTTTTTCTCTAATGTCCTTTTTAATTGTCATTCTCTTTTTTTGTCTCAAATCTTACTCTTTTAGTCAGGCATTGGTGGTTGAGAGGTCAGTGACCGCTGCTTTACAAGCAGTTGTCCCGGGTTAGCGGGTTCGCTTCCCGGCTGATGCTATGACACGTGAGAAAAAAAAAATCTTATTCTTTTAAAATATAATCTCAGTTTAACTCATTCTCTTAAATTTTGAATCCAAACATCATTACTTGAAATATGTTATCATTTACAGCTTCCTCATGTGATAATCCATGTGTTTATTATTTGTACTTGCTTTTCTCTATAAAAACATATCACTTTAACTACTTTTATTTCTTATTTTATTTCTTATTCTAAAACCACAATCTTTTATAATTTTAGCCTCTCTGTCCTTTCTAATTCTTTATTATCTTTACAAAATTATTTTTATCTCCCCCACCTTTAATTTATACATATTTTTATTTTATTATCATACTTGAATGACCACTAGATCATATGGGATATTGTTTTAAAACTCTAAATTTTTTGATAAACAATAACTGTATATCTACTATGTAAGAATACCAAACTCATATATCTTCACACTTCCCCTCAATTTATCCACACTGCTTCACAGATGGCTACAATAATATCTAAACTCTTCTAAAAAAATTCCTGTCAGTATTTACTATATTATATTTGTTTACATTCCTAACATTCCAGAATAGTTTGAAATTCTCATGGTTTTCGATAATCAATTGTGATATTTGTGCTCAGTAGTTGAAATTGACTACTTTATTAAGTACATATGAGAGTGGCCGCTCTTATCTTTATAAAGTCGTAATCTTGTGTGAAGATTTGCAGAGGTCTCTCTAGTGGCAAATTGAACACTCAAGGTGCATAGTATTAAAGTTATAGCCTTAAATATATATGCACTTACGTGCTGACCATGCGCTTAATAAATTAATATTTACTACTTCAGTAAGGTAATTTTTCATTTATTTTTGCTTATTAATCTTACTTTAGAAATATTATCATTTTTTAAATATCAACATTCTATTGCAAGATAGTCTCTTCAAGTTTAATCTAGTCTTGTTGATCCGTAGCGTCTTCCCATTGCTTCAGAAATATCTTTTTCTCAATGTTTTGCCGTCTTTTAGAAATCAGTTTAAAGCTTTAATTAACTGTCCAATGTCATCTTTTCTAAAAACATGCCAATCCAGCCTCATTTCAGTCTTACCTTTTTATTGTCATCAATTCAATATTTTCTTATTAATCTCAATAAACATGATTGGCTATCTTAATATAAGCTGAACATTGATTGTATATATGTGTGGAGATGATAATCTGGACCAACTAATGAGTGCTGATTTAGCACAAAATACATATATTAGTGATTATTTATCTTTTCGACGTGTGTGTGATCAAGTGTATCAGCAGTATGAGATAGCATAGATAGTTGAGGGTCGTGTGAAAGTCTGAGTTCAAACACCCTATATATTACATATTGGAGTGCAGGTATTGGTGATTATCTTTTTGACATGTGTGTGATCACGTGTATCAGCAGTATGAGATAGTGTGGATAGTTGAGGGTCATGTGAAAGTCTGAGTTCAAACCCTCTATATATTACATATTGGAGTGCAGATATGAAAAAGCCTGTACTGTAAAAAAAAGTTCCTATAATAAACATCATTTGTAACTTTTTCTATAAGGTTTAGAGTATCTGTATTATACTTTAGTGAAGCAATCGAGTCCACAGTCCTTAAGTAAACACTGCTAAAAAATAACGCAAAAAAAAAAACATTTTTAAACACAAAAATGTATTTTTGACTAAAATATATAAATATAATAAGATTGATATGTAATACTGTAAAATAAATATTTTAAGAACAGTTACTTTTATTTTATTAAGAATGAAGCTTCAAATATCAAATATAAAATTGATATGAAATTGCACTTTGTAAGAAAAAAACGTGAGAAATGAATGTTTTTCTTTCATAAAAAGTCTTAATTGTCTTGCGTTGTTAGCCGAGAGGTATCGCAGCCGCCATGCAAGCAAGTAGTTGGTTGCAGACGGTTGTGGGTTCGCATCCCGGCTGATGCTATGACATATGAAAAAAAAAAAAGTCTTAATTCTTTACATTGTGATTTAGTATAATTACTGCAGGTTAAATTCATGTTTAGTGTAAATTCTCACCTTTATGGAATTTAACAGCCATTAACCTATGCTGATATTGATATGGTGACTGTTGCATCTATAGATATAATAGAAGAATTGAAGAACTTAATCAGCTACTAGTGAATCTAGCTCCTTATGGAAATCTAAAATTTTAGATTATTTTACGATATATGGTTTTTTAAAAAATTAAATCCCATGAATAAATAAATAAATACCTAAAAAATTATCAGGCTTATGAATTTAACTTTCCCATTGTGGTTAACTTATTTCTAGTTGTAAATACTTTCCTCCCCTTATTTTGTTAAAAGATTGGTATTTTAAAGAGCATAAAGAATAACAAAAAGAATCATTGATATTTATATATTTTTTTAAGATCTTGTCTTAACATAATCCATTTCTAAAAATAGTCATCTCCAAAAACCCTCAGAAGAACAACAGAAGAGAAGGTATTACTTCCCAGATTAACTGTGAAATTGGAGCTGTTATCCATCATTATCTTATCTTAATTATGAATAATTTAATCAATCTATTTACCAACATAATAAATGATATTTTGGATTGATTATAGATCATCTACCTAAGAGAAAAATTTTAAACCTGATCAAAACTTGTAAAATTTTGAAGTTTCATGTTATATTGATTTAATCCAGATTATAGGGCATTGAATATTATCTTCATATAATGAGACCCTTTATAAATACTGTGTATATATATTCTGTACACATGTGTATATATCTATCCAGTCATATTTAAACACATTATTATTATTAAATGCTTTTATTTAACTTACAATCTCTATTTGTTGGTTTGTTTGTAAATACTTGTAAATATTTTTATTATTTAAGTTAGAAATAAAATTTAAAAATTGAGGTTTAATAAATTTAAATTCAATAAAAGTAGTTCAAATTTGGTACATTATAAAGAAGTACCCAGTAGAGCTATATGGCATTATAATATTTTAGGTAGGTAACCTAGTTTCTTAGACATGGACCACTGCAAAGGGGAAATTTTGAATATTTTGATATCAAATTTAAGATATTTTTAGAACTTGAATATGTCTTTTAAGTAAAGCCTGCAAAAGGGCAGTATAGAAATTTTTTGGTTTCAATTGAAAGCTTAAGTAAAGTTATAATAACATTTTAAAATCTAAGTTTAATAGATTTAAATTCAATATAATTTGTCAAAATTTGGCACATTTTTTCTAAACCACTACTAAACTGATAGGATATTATAATATTTTAGTCAGTTGATCTAGTAGGATACTGGGCAGAGAAAATTTTGAATATTTTGATATCAAATTAAAAATCATTTTAAGTAATGTGTATAATTTTTTTGGTTTTAATTGAAAATTTGATTTAAGTTAGAATAAAATAAAATTAGTTTACATTATAGTTTTGTTAAGCATTTAAGAAAAAGACTTTTCAAATAAAAAGAAAAAAATATCAAACATTTTTAACAGAAAAAATGTATTCATATTTTAAGTTACTTAATGTTTTATTATACACTTATATAATTATGTACAGATACTAAATATGATACATAAATGAGTATACATATTAACTTAGTGCAGAAATATCTAGTGATATATAAAAACTATTAACTACCAAATCAATTTAAAATAAAAGCATACATATTAAATGAAGTTCAGGTACAATATAGTTTTGGTAAGCATTTTAAAAAAAAAAATCCTATCAAAAGCAAAAATGTCAAATACTTAAAGGATATTTTCATATTTTAAGTCACTTAACACTTTTATACATATATATATATAATTATGTACACATAGTAAAAATATATATATATATAATTATGTACACATACTAAATATAATATATATATAAGAGATATACATATTAATTTATTTAATAAATTGTTTTTCTCTTCACCATTAAAAATTGTAATTATATATATGCAATTTTTTCGCATGTGTTAGTGAAGCTGTAATTATACTATAATGGAAAAATATTTAGTGATATATATATAAAGTCATGTCAATTTAAAGTGCAATATAGTTGACAATTTTTTTTTACTGTAACAATAGTAAAAAGTTAAAATTATATAAAGATAATTTATTTTTATATTCAATGATTTCATTTACCATGCATTAAAAAACAAAAGAATAATTGTTTCTTCCATCACAATTCATGTATTTAGATTCAACTTGAAACAAAAGAATGGGGAGTCCAGATATTAATGAAGTCAATCCCTATTTTTATAACAATAGATTGACCTATCTAATTTTTTTGGACACCCCTATTCCCATGCCTTTATTTTAAGTTAAATCTAAAAACTCCAATAGTGGTTGAAAAAACAATTTTTTTTTTTTTGCTTTTTAATGCCTGGGAAATAAAAGCACTTAATATAAAAAAAATAATCTCTATTTTTAAATAAATAAATGCATGCTGTCTTACAGTATTAATTTTAATTAAAATAAATATTTTAAAAATTATCTTAGAAATTATTTATATATACTAACAAACTATCAAAATTTACTATGCTATTTGTCATTTATTTTCTTAGCATTTGTTATTGACTGAAAGAAGATACTTTGATTTATCTTTGTGGTCTTAAATGGACTGAGTAGTTCAGATTATTAATGCCATTCCACACATTATTTTCATTGTAGTTGTTAATGCCATGTGATTATTCATATGGTAAATGAACATAGATGGACTGCTCACCAACACATATCAGCCAGCCTGGTGACTTTAAAGGCTTTTTGAAAGTTTGAAATCAAAAAACACCATGGTCTTTTTTTTTCAGTTGCCTGATAGTTCTTAATTGAAATGTCAGTTGAATTTTTTCAAAAATAAAAAAATGGGTTTATTTATCTTTATGACAAACAAAAACTTAATTATGGCTCTTATTTTCAGGAGGATTTAAAGTTTCCAGCCAAGACAGTAGTTGGTGGCCAATGACAGATGCTGCTAAGAATCTGTGGATTGTGAACTCAGACTGCCATTTGTTGATGACTTTTTATTTATGTATGTACAACTGCAGATGACTTCCAAGAAAAGGAAGATCACATAAATTGGAAGAATTGTCTTATATTAGATAGAACTTTGTTGGATTTTGTGAAGATAGAAGAAATGTTGAGGAAATGATCTAAAAAGTGGACTTACAAAGTTCACAAATATTAGAAGCACAAGTGGAGTATTCATTATAAATAAAAAATTGAAGAACATTGTGGAGATTGATGGTTTATTGGACAGAGTAGCAAGATTAGTTATTCAATTTAATGCAAGATAGTAAATGCAGATGATTTCAGATAACAAATTTTCATTGTGATGAAGAAGTAGAGGTATTTTATGGAAGATGGCAAATGCAGATAATTAAGACAACAGGTTTTTTATTATAATAAAGAAACAAAGGAAGTTTATATGGATATACAAAACGTTTTCAATCAGACCAAACAACATTTTAAAATTGTTATAGGAATCTTTAGTGCTAAAACTACTAAATGATATTAAAACAGGCAAAACTCTCCATACAGTAGCGCCACTCAGTGCCAGCCAGAGTAATCAATGGATGCCAGAAGGCTTGTGCATAAAATCCCATCTAGTGCCTACTCATTCAATATCCCCAGACTAGCTTCTGGCTTGTGGCCTTCATCAGTGAGGAGCCTTGGATCTGAGAGCACTGCACTAATATCCCCGGACTAGTTTCTGGCTTGTGGCCTTCATCAGTGAGGAGCCTTGGATCTGAGAGCACTGCACTAATATCCCCAGACTAGTTTCTGGATTGTGGCCTTCATCAGTGAGGAGCCTTGGATCTGAGAGCACTGCACTAATATCCCCAGACTAGTTTCTGGCTTGTGGCCTTCATCAGTGAGGAGCCTTGGATCTGAGTGCACTGCACTTAGGATCATGTGATGTTTAGTGGTTTAACTACTAAATGACTGAAAAATAAATATACCATGGGTAAATTCGGTTACAGTTGCAGATTTGTGAAATTCTCTCTTAGGAAAAAATGCTAAACAAATATAAACATGGAAGATTTCAAGATTGTACGGTTATTAATAGATTCAGCCAAAGACACGGAATGGTGATACATAAGATATGTGCTAATAGAAAACTGGGGAAAACATAAATTACTAAGAAAGATGGTATTAATGGTTAATACCTCAAACCTGCAGAAACCCGTCAAAGAATTTAAATTAAAACTTGCAAACTTTGAAGATGGTTCAGATTTGACTGCAATACATAACAAAATATTTGATAATAACAGCAAGAAAGATAGCTGGTACAAAAAAGCAGCAATATAAAGCGAATATGAACTTTTTTAAAATGATTTAGAAAAATTGAATATCTAGCATTTTCTAAAATAATATAAAAAAAGAGTTAATAATGATATAAAATCTTAAAACAGAGGCAAAAACTCTCCATACAGTAGTGCCATTCAATGCAAATCAGAATAATCAACGGATGCAAGAAGTTTTGTGCATAAAATCCCTATCTAGTGCCTACTCATCCCATATCTCCAGAGTAGTTTCTAGCTTGTGGCTTTCATCAGTGGGAAGTCTTGGATCTGAGAGCACTGCACTTAGATCTTAGGATCCTATAATCAAGGTGAAGTGCTCTCAGATTCAAGGGTATCTCCTGACTACTCATCCGATATTTCCAAAATAGTTTCTAGCTTGTGGCTTTTATCAATGAGGAACATTGGATCTGAGAGCACTGCACCTAGTTCTTAGGATCCTATAATCAAGGTGAAGTGCTCTCAGATTCAAGGGTATCTCCTGACTACTCATCCAATATTTCCAAAATAGTTTCTAGCTTGTGGCTTTCATCAGTGGGAAGTCTTGGATCTGAGAGCACTGCACCTAGATCTTAGGATCCTATAATCAAGGTGAAGTGCTCTCAGATTCAAGGGTATCTCCTGACTACTCATCCAATATTTCCAAAATAGTTTCTAGCTTGTGGCTTTTATCAATGAGGAACATTGGATCTGAGAGCACTGCACCTAGATCTTAGGTGCTACTATATGGAGAGTTTTTGCCTCTGCTTTAACAGCTTGAGAAAGCATAAGAAATGGTGATCATGTGATATTTAGTAATATAAAATCTTATTGTGAATAGGCAGAGAAAGCTATAGAAGATGATAAAATCTCAAAAGTGTTAAATGAGTGATTGTATCATGAAATGAATGAAGAGTTCTCTAAAGAATTGTAATAAGAAAAAATAAGAAAACAAAATATTCCTATAATTATTATATTTTCTGAATTGCCAAGTATTTTAAATGAAAAGATGGGATATGCAAATAACTCTATGAAGGGAACAGCTCTAGGAAATGATGTGATTATTATTGATGTTTTAAAAGAAGTGTGTGAAGGGATAGAAATATTGTTGGTAAAATATACCAAATGTTTAAATGATAAAGATATGTCAGATTAATATTTAAGAAAGGTGATAAAGAAGATATTAGAAATTAGATTATTGGCTGTCTCTCAGTTCTATACAAAATTATGAGAGATAATTAAAACTCATCTATAGTGGTCTTTAGATTTCTAATCAATCAAAAGAACAAACTGGATTTAAAAAGTGGTTTTAGCTCAGTGGATTACATCTAAGCATTGAGAGAAGTTATAGAGAAGAAATTAATAAATATGAATTGTTATTAAACTTTGGACTGTTATGGAAAGACTTTTGAATCTATAAGAATTTCTATGATAATTAAAGCATTGGGTCATCAAGATAAAGACCCAGAATATTGTCATATTCTGAAGAATATTTATCAAAATGCAATAGCATTGATTAAATTATGTGGTAATACTAATAAGCATTAAGAAGAGGGTGTATAAGAGAGTGATATTAAAACTCAGTAACTTTTTACAAATAGAAAGTTAGAAGAGTAAAAATAAATAGAGATTATTTAGGTTATCTGGATTTTGTTGATAATATGATTGTTTTTGCACATAATGCTACAGAATTTCAGGAAATTTTGCAAGAGTTATTAGATGAAAGTAAGCAAGTGGGACTAAAGATAAATGTCAAAAAGATTAAAGTATTGCTCTTTGTATTTTCTCACGATAAGAAAATGAAGATTAAACAAAATAATCAAATGGCTGCTTGGGAATTTATAAGGAGATTGATCTCTGGAAGTGCCAAAACTGCAAGGAGCTTATGCTTCAGGGTCTGAACACTCTACAGGGTCTGAACACTCTACCACTGGACCAAATCATGCAAATTGATAATCATGAATTAGAAATTAACAATTACAAATACTTTGATCAGATTTCTAATAAAGATAAATATGTAATTGTTAAAAAAATAATCATAGAATTACACTTGGATGAGTGCTTTTGGAAGAACTAAATTAGTATTTAAAATAGTGCCTGTGTATTTGAAAGTAAAGTTTTATAATAGAAGGGGGAAAGGTACAAAGAAGAAAATTCAAAGAAGCTACTCACATGTCAAAGGCGAATAACCTCATAAGTCAACCTAATGTGACTATACAAAATGTATGGAAACCATTAAATAAGGAGGAACTTCGAAGATAAGGATATGAAATTTTTACTGACTGTTGCCTTTAGTAGGATGGCTCAGTTGGTTAGAATGTTACCTTAAAATTTAATAATAATCAAGAATCCAAGGACCCAGGTTTGATTCCCAAGCTAGTACTATCACTGGTCAAGCCAGCAACACTTTTCGAGAGGAGAATAATACCTCTTGAAACATTGTGCATATACTAACCTGTATGATATTATTAACTTGAAGTTTGGAAATTTAAATAAATGTAAATATTTCTAAAGATATCCAATACTTAATATTAGATGGTGGAAATAGTTCAATATATAAATACAACTAAAAGCCATCATCACAAATCTTCAGGAAAACATTTTACTAATTCTTATCTATGGATCTGAGACTTGGGCACTTAAGATCAAAGTAATACAAGTTATCAGAACACTTACTGAAGTATAGAGAGATGTATGTTAGTAGTAACAAGAGAAATGAAAACAAAATACATGGATAAGATAAAAACAAAAGCAGAGCATCACTGAAAGAATTGAGAGACTGGAATGGTGATGAGATGGACATATTACTATAAGAGATGATTAATTTATAGAGCGCGCAGAGAGCTTATGTCAACAGTCTGAACAGGCACTAACCTGTATTTAATGCGCTTTAAAATTCGCAATAATCAAGCATATTTTGCCGATAGAGGGATCTTCCAAACCACGACATAAGATAGCGATTTTTATAAAGATAAGAGCGGCCGTCTTATCTTTAACCTAAATGTCCATCTATCGGCAAAATATGCTTGATTATTGCGAATTTTAAAGCGCATTGAATACAGGTTAGTGCCTGTTCAGACTATTTATATAAGAGATGATAAAAAGTGACTAATTAAAAGTTTTAAATTGATTCTGAAGAGATAGTAAAAGACCTAGAAACATACCATGTGAAATGGGTGGAAGAAATAAGGAAAGCTACTGTATAATGTGAAGTGCGATTATATAATGGAGAAACAGTTATAATCTCGGAGAATCTATCCTGTAATGGATTGATAATTGGTGAAAATGATGGACCAACTGATGAGGGCTGATTCAGCATGAAATACAAATATTGGAGATCATTTATCTTTTTCACGTGTATGTGATCATATACGTGTTGGCTGAAAGAAGCTTGAAAATATGTGTTCAAATCCCTTTTAATTAATAATATATATTATCAGTAATTAGATAATCGATATTCTAATTGATAATAATAGTTTTACATATATTATATTCTTTACTGTGATCTTTAAATCTTTTTAAAAAGTTTACTTTCATCTTTGGTATAAAGCGCAATATCTTATTAGTAAGAATACAATTAGTAGAGGGCGCTGAATTCAAAATTATTTAAATCAAATCAATGAAATTTATTAATATACCGATCATATTCTTAAAAGGTCACCTGGATAAACTTTATCTCATAACTTCCTGTTTGGTGCCATTTGTTACTGGATTTTTTTTAAAAAAAAAAATACAGTATTTTAATTAATGCTTAAAAAAAAAATGCTTGAAGAAGTGTAGTATTTTTAAACTTTATAATGTAAGTATCCAGATTTTTCAAGTTGGTAGGTGTAAATGCATAAGAAAAAAAACTGCAGAAAATGCGTGTGTGTGTAATATATATATATATGAAGAGTATCTGTAAAATTTGGGATTGTCAATTTATAAAAACTTCTTATATACCGGGAGTTTGATTTTAAGATTATATGATTAGTATGGCGATGTTTATCGGATTAAGGATGAATTAGATTTAAAGTCCTCTTAATTTGATTCACTAAATGGTAATTTATGACTGAATTAATATTCATTATTTTTGTCTAAACTTTATTGTGTCTTTAGGCATTTAGATTAACGCAAGGCCTGGTCATCTTGAGCTTCTTATGCCATTCATCATCTCTGCATTAAATGTAACACCGAATTGGTGTGTGCGTGCAACCACACTCCATCCTTTACTTCCACTATACTAGTTCTGTTTTCCATTTCACTTTTTAACTTCTTTATGCTATTTTTTTTCTTCTGACATTAGAAGGTACATATCCATTTGTGAATAGTTATTAACGTACGAATACCCAGCGCGGTTTGACACAGTCGGTAGAGCGCCCAACTTGGAATCGGGAATTTTCAGGATCGATTCTGGCCCTCGACCTTCTTAAAAACTCCTAAACAATAAAGGCATATGCGTGTTTTTTTTTTTTTTTAATGAACGAACGAATGAATACGTATCTATATATATACACGCACGCTTGGGATGGAGTGACAGGCAGGTATGATCAGAAAAGATTAATATAATCAGTTCTTGAGAAGTTCGTGCAATATTTGTCAAAAACCGACATTTTTGTTTTCATTTTCATAACCTGGGTTCGATCCAGAGTCTTGCGGCTTTTGAATCCATCACTGATCATCAGCTTAAACCGTATAGGTATGATTCTATAAATGAGTAAATAAAGTGATATTTTTATTAGCCTTAATAATGATAACAAAGTGGATAAAAGCAAAAATAAGAATTCATTTGATGCTTTTAAAAAAAAAAATTTGCAAGAGATATTATTTTCATAATCACCTATTAGTGACGAAAATTGCCCACTCCTCACCTCCAGTTAAAAGTTTAAGTAATTCATTGAAGAAAGAAACAAGAAATAAGCTAGAAAACTGCCCCCCCCCCCACACACACACAACCCAGTTAAAAGTTTACATAATTCATTGAAAAAAGAAACGAGAAATAAGCTAGAAAACTAGAAAAGGATTATTCTTTGCTGATAAAGAAAACAATATATAAAAAAATAGTTAAGCCGCAAATGTAACTAAAATCATCTCCCAATTCATTAGTACCATCATCATCTTCAACAACCATTATCACTCCACTGCAGGATGAAGGTCTCTCCAAGTTTAACCCATCTCCGATCTTTAGCCTCTCTTTTCCACATCACCCCTGCACACTTTCTTATATCATCCATCCATCTCACATATGGTCTCTTTCTGGGTCTTTTACAATCTCTTGGAATTCAGCTTAAGATTACAATTGTAAATGGAAATAAATAACTATTTCATTATAGCGGAAGCACAATTTATCAGCAGTGTTACATACAGTGTATTGCAGTTTATTATACTGTAATTTATTTCATCTTAATCATTATCAAACATTAACAGTCTAATGTAGGATGAAGATCTTTCCAAATTTAATCCCTGTTTGTTTCTGATCTGTAGCTACTCTTTTCCACATCACTACAACAAACCTTCATTCATTTCCTAGTATTATTATTTAAACTATTTTATGAAGTGTGGAAGCTAATTGACTAAAGTAAACGGATATTATTACTTAAGGAAATTACTTAATCGTATCTAGATTTTGCAGATGAAAAATATGTTTTCACAATTTTTTTCATTAAGCTAATATATGAATTTTTTTTTACAGTACACGTTTTTCATACCTGCACTTCAATATGTATATGAAGGGGGTTTGAACTCAGACTTTTATACGACCCTCAACCATCCATGCTATCTCGTACTGCTGACACACTTGATCACACACATGTCGAAAAGATAAATAATCACCAATAGTCATATTTTGTGCTAAACCAGCATTCGTCAGTTGGTCCATCACACATATATACAACCAATGCTCAGCCTATATTAAGATAGCCAATCTTCATACTTTAATGGACAGGTTTCAATCCACTCTACACCACAACTCTTCAGCCATCCATTTCATTGAAAATCTGATGATGGAACACTCAAAGGCCACTTTGGTGTCAATCTCCTCATCCTATGCATGTTGACCATAAGTCACTTTGACCTCTCACTCTGTATGGTATATTATCAATCTTCACAATTGTTGTGCATCTTTTAATTATGATGAAGCCCATTTTATTTTAGCCATAATGTTGTTATGCATCTTTTATTTATAATGAGTTCCACTCCACTAAAGAAATCTATTCACTTCTTAAAGAAAATCTATCTTCCCCTTTAAAGTTTATTAACTCTGACAATATTCTATTTAACATTAACTATTACATGCACACGATTTCATATGCTTACACATGCTGTTAATAAGAGTACTTATCCTATCCTGGCCATGGGATACTGGTCACTAAGGTTTTTGAAAAATCAAAGATACCAAAATGTATGGATGTTGAACTGAGTTCAGATCTGTATAACTATACAAATCAGTGAGTTTGGGTTGGAAACATTATGCTGTTTTTATTTTGGGCTCCGAGCTTTATAATTAACCAAATAGGTAAAAGGTGGCTTCTGGAGGGTTGCATTAGATCCTAAGTCTAGGTGCAGTGCTCTCAAATCCAAGGTTCTTCTCTTATGAAAGTCACAAGCTAGAAACTAATCTGGGGATGTTGGAATAATAGGCAGTACATAGGGATTTTGTGCACAAATCTTCCTGCATCCCATGATTACAAAAGCTTGCACTTGGTGGCACTACTGTATGGAGAGTTTGGTACTCTTATTAATGTTAAATAGCTCTTCCAATTCATGTAATTTTTTATCATGTTCTATCAGTTGTAGGATAGCTGAATAAAAAAGCCATTATTAGGTTTATAACCAAATGGTTCTTAATACTCTGTCTTTAAGTGTCAAATGCTACCATAGGTTACAACTTTACAGCCACCAGGAAATGAAATACATAATTTATTTTCATTTGTCATGGTTGTAAATATAAAAGAGAATCATTACTCTCAAATGAGATGTACATATTTTTATATTATCTTCACATAAACTCAATTGAGAAAACTTAATTGAGAAGAAAATTTATTTGATCTTAAGATAAAATCCAGTGAAATCATCATAATGGTTGTTACATTTTGGTGATTTACCATGTGAATAATTCCATGATAAGTACAGTTACTATGTTAGGAATTTATAGAGTAGATGTAAGAAATTTGCCCCCTTCTGTTCCTTTAAGGCTTCAAAAAAGAATGGAATATCTTCTTTCAGGAGAAGACAATTATGTTTTTTTTTATTGCAAAGTTAATACAATTACATTTTTATCCCCAGGTAATGATATATCTTTATGTCAGGATTAAAGATATAATTTTTCTCTTCTTCTATTCCTTATGTATATATTTCTGTATTTACATATATCATTTCCAATCTTCTTAAACACTTCAACAATACTATTTTTTATATCAAAACTGTATTCTTACAGTTTCGACTGTCAGCTCTGATGATGACTGCAGGAGAGTCGAAACTGTAAGAATAAATAGAATTGTAAAGAGCTCTGATGATGATTGCAGGACAGTTGAAACTGTAAGAATAAATAGGATTGTAAAAAAATCTGATGATGACTGCATGACAGTCGAAATGGTAAGAATAACATTTTGATATAAAAAATAGGATGGATTGTTGAAGTGTTTAAGGAGGTTGGAAATGATAGGATTAGTGATAGTGATTATCATCAATTTGTACCCATTATTTTGATTTATAATCCATTAATCACTACAATGGTTTTCAAAAAAAATTAGAAACTTTTTTTTTATAATTTTTTTTTTCAAAATGGCGACATTGTTGCTAAAAATATACGGTACAGATTTATTCATTATACAGTATTATGTTTCAACTATAGAGTTCAAACTATGTTTCATCTATAGAATTAAAATACAATTAATATATTTTATCTGGTTTTCATCCAGTGTGCTTGCAAGACAATTAGTGCCTTCATTTATGACATATCCAAAGTGCCTTTATTTATGACATATCCAAAGTAAAAAATACTTTCATCATTAATAACTACCAAAGCAGAAAAGTACAATAGATAATCAAAAATGTACTTTGATCATTGTTATGCAAGTGTCTATGTTCTTATACATACACATCAAATGATTAAGTGAAATGATGATGTATATACGTGCATAAAGATATAAACTCATTAAATTAAAATCTAGTTTTTTAAACATTAGAAAATTTAAATAATAAATAAAAAAGTAAAATGAGATCAGTAAAGATTATTTTCTAAGTAGAGTGAAATAATAATTAGTTAAATTTCTAGAGATAAGTTACGAAATTCCTTCATACTATATATAGATATCAATAATTAAATAATTATGAGTTCCAGATTCAGTCAGAAATAACCATTCAGGAATCTAAATATAAGTTCAATAGAACTAATTAGAAGTAAAATTCTTCAGTCAAGGATGTATCATCAACAAATAAATTATCTTATTGGTGGGATCAGAAATAGGAGCCAATTAGAAGAGAAGAAATTGGACAAATAATATATGCCAGCCATGTGGTAAAAAAGGAACTCACTCTTGGGGAGAATCTTCATGTTTTGTGAATGGACTTTTACTCTTGGTGATGGACATCACTGAGCATACCTTAAGCTTCTAGTGCAGAAAACCTGCCTCCAAATGTTTAGGGACTGAACAAGTCATATAGATCTTTATTATAGGTAGTTGTGGAGATAGTGTACTCCCACCACTAGAGGCGCTGTTTCTGCATAAACATGCAGAAGTATCCACAGTAGGGGCCAAAAGCAGCAATGTTTGTTCCAGCCATTAGGTGGTGCTATTCACCATGCATAAGCACAGGAACATTCCACCAACTAGCTGGCACCAAAGCTGCCCATTTGGTGGCACTGGTTGCCATGCGTAAGCCCATTTAGCTTACATTGTCTGCTACTAGCAACTACCAAGATTCTATCCCACTCCATGGCTCTGTTTCTCCACGGTATGCACGAAAAAACTGCACACTCTAATCGCAATATTATCCTTTCTGTATATCTTTGGATTCACTTATTTATTTGGTTAATTTGTAAATATGATATTAATAATGCAATCAATTGTTATAGATTGATATTAAATACTAAAATTTAATGTAGTAGGTTGAAGTTTTTACCAGGGGAGACATTCAAACTGCATGTTGTCTGATGAGCAAGAATTTCACTTCCAGATATAGCAATCATGTACAACAACAAAGGGTATTAATATTTAATTTGAAAATGGTTACATTAGGTAAAATATATTTACTCTATTAATTTTAAGAATTAAAATTCTTATGAATGTTATTTTACTTGTGTCAAAAAATACATTAATCATAAAGGGTTGATTACCTTCTATTTAAATTGCAGTTAGAAACTGTGCTAGCAAATTATTTGTAAACTACATTAATTCTAACATGTTTAATATTAACATGCATGAAATGTTAAGATTTCATGTTAATACATGTAATAAAAAAGAAGGACAATGACGTGAATAATATAAAATCTTCACACTCTTATTCCCAGTTATTTAAGATTGGCATATATAAGAGAAGTTAGCTTCAAAGATAAGGTGACCATTCTGATCTTTTCAAAGTCTTTATTCTGTGCATTGGATCAAAGATTTTCTCACAATCGTCAAAAGCAATGTTGATTTAATATAGCAGTGCAGTACATGTATAAAGGGCTGATTACCATCTGTTTAAAATACAGTTAGGAACTGAACTAGAAAATCTATTAATCAATTATTAGTTGTAATTGTAAAATATTTTGAGGGAAAAAAGGGGGGGGGAAATGATTTTGTGTATTATGCTGTTAATAATCAACTTTATATGATGAAAGCTTAATAAACATAAGTTAAAAATATTTATTTGCCAATTTAAAATCAATAACCTCATAATTTGTTTCTGATAATGATGAATTGTATCATAAACATAAAAAATTATCTCTTCAGTATTGACAAAAAAAAGATTTAATCATGCACATTAATAAAACTCCAGCAACCAACCAACCATACATTACATTTCTTTATCAAATTTTCACTGCATTTATGTAAAATAAATATATTTGCAAAGTGCTATTTTTAAAAAAATAACCAGTGCAAAGAAAATTCACTTTTATTGGTTAGATATTACAAAAATAAAAACCTTTGATAATAAAATAATTAAAAAAAAAAAAAACTTAAATGTACATTGTGGTTAGTAACAAGCTATTCATTATATAACAGATGTAGTACAAGCTTATTAAATTGTCATGTGACTTGATTTCCTTGCAATTAATAACTTTCTTTTTTCTTTATGCTTCATATTAAAGAATTGTAATTCAGGAATATTTTCTCACTATATAAGAAAAACTCTTCATACAGTATTCCCACTCAGTAAAACCAGATAATCAATGGATGTGCATAAAATCCCCATCTAGTGCCTACTCATCCAATATCCCCAGACTAGTTTCTGGGCCTTTGTCAGTGAGGAGCCTTGGATCTGAGAGCATTGCACCTAGATCTTAGGATCTAATGCAACCCTCCAGCTACTTAACTACAAAACCATGAGTCTAATATTGAAAATATAATATTTTCAATCCAAGCTCATTAGCTTATATAGTCATATAGGTCTGAACTCATTGTTAGCCGAGAGGTATCACAGCCGCCATGCAAGCAAGTAGTTGGTTGCAGACGGTTGTGGGTTCGCATCCCAGCCGATGCTATGACACATGGAAAAAAACAACAACTATCAATTAATATATATATAATGTTTTTATATAGTATATATACTGGCAGGTTAATATTTTTTTTAATAAAATGCTTAGTAAAATGATTATTTATTAATTAATTATTCAATTTCAGGTTTATTTTTTTAATCAAATTTTTATATATTTTGAATTAAAGTAATAAATTAATTTTTTTATAGGGATTCATTATAATTGTTTATTTTTTATATATAAAATTTTTGATTTACAATGCATTGTGGGAAACCAATTGACCGCGCTAAACAGGATAAAAATGTACTTTCAGTTTTTTACACTATGTTCATGAATATATAAGCATATATTAGTTATCAGTTTTGTTTTTCACTACCAATTAAAACTGTTTCTATGAAGATGTTCAAAATTAAGGAGAGGCAACGGAGTTACCAAAAAGAAAAGACATCATTAACGGATCTTTTTTATATAAATTAAAATTATATTAAAAGCACCCTGCACAGATTGATATAGTTGGTAGAATATCCAATTTGGGATTAAGGAGTTCCAGGATTGATTCTGGTGCTCGCATGTCTGATACCCAAATTAATATACTTTTAGAAAGTGCAACAAAGCTATGCTAGGACTTGATGAGCTTCAGGCCAGCAAACTCTTCTAGAACGCATTTGTCCTGGCTAATTGATCCATTTTAAGTTGACCCAGTCTTCAAGTGAATCAAAAGTCCAGTATGTAGACCAATAAAATTTCTACTGAGGCTAGAGGATTTATGAAGAAAAGAAGGAATATGAAGTTATATAAAATGATGCATTAAGAATGATTGAATATCTTGAGTTTTGTAAAAGGGTGCAAAAAAGAGTTGATAATAATATAAGAAAGGGTAATTGAGAAATAGCAAGGAAAGCTATAGAAGAGAATAAAAGTCTCAAGAGTTTAAAACAAAATTTTAGTAAACTTATTTCTGCAATAATTAAAAAATATGGAACTATTATTAAAAAGAGAGATGACATCATGAAATGTGTAGAAGAGTTCTATCAAGAATTATGTAGTAATAAAAAAGAATTACCTCCTACAACTATTATATCTCCTGAATTTCTCAGGATTTTAAATGAAAAAGTGAGACATGCAATTAAATTTATGAGAAGGGAAATGCTCCAGATAATGATGGTATTACTATATAGCTTAAAAGCTGGCAAAGTTATATATCAATTGTCAAAATGATAAAGATATACAAGATGATTGGAAAAATGCAATATTAATATTAATATTTTTAAAAGGTGATAAAGAAGATATGCAAATTTCAAACCTATCAGTTTTATACAAAATTTTTATCAAGATAATACAACTCATTTTCAGAGAACCTTGGATTTCAACCAACCAAAAGAACAAGCTGGATGTAAAGGTGGTTATACAATGGATCATATCCAAGTATTGAGAGAAGTTATAGGAGCTACTAATGAAAATGAGTTGTCATTATGCTTTGGATTTGTAGATTGTGAAAAGGCATTTGATTCTACAAGCATTTCTTCAGTGATTAAAGCATTGGATCATCAAGGTATAGTTAGACCCAGGATATTGTCATATTGTGAATAATATTTATAAAATTGCAACACTATCAGTTAGATTATATAATCATACTAGGAAGATTAACATTGAGAAGACGGTGTTATAGGTTGGTTCTATATCTCCAAAACATTTTACAACAGTGCTGCAAGAAGTATTTTGTGGATTAAAATGGGAAACTAAAGGAGTAAAAGTAAATGGAGATTATTTAAGTCATTTAGATGTTGCAATTAATGTAGTTGTTTTTGCAAATAATGCTTCAGAACTTCAGGAAATGTTGCAAGAGTTATCAGATGAAAGTAAAAATATAGGATTAAAGTAAATATTAGAAAGACTAAAGTAATGTTTATTGGATTATCTCAAAAGATGAAAACAAAGATTGGTAATGTTGAGTTAGAAGAAATTAACAATTACAAATACCTTGATCAGATTATTACTACAGATGGAAACATAATGGATGAACTTGATCATAGAATTAAAGGGGTTGGAGTGCTTTTGTTAGAAATAACTTAATATTAAAAGGAAATATGTTTATGTGTTTGAAAAAGGTTTTTAATAAATGTGTTTTACTACTTCTTACTTATGGATCTGAGACTTGGAAACTTAACAAAAAAGCACCACTCAAATACATATATACAGATGCATGATAGCAATAATAAAAAGAGATTGAATACTAAATACATGGGTAGGAAAGCAATCAGATGTTACTGACATCATCGAAAGAATTAAGAAACTGAATTGATGTTGAACTGGACAAATTGCCAGAAGAGATGATAATAGATAGACAGTTGAAATTCTAAACTGGATTCCAAGAGAGTGTAAAAGACCCAGAAAGAGACCACATGTAAAATGGATGGATGAAATAAGAAAAGGTTGCAGGGGTGATGTGGAGAAGAGAAACTAAAGATTGGAGAAAATGGACTGAACTTGAAGACATATCCTGCAGTGGATTGATAACGGTTGACAAGGATGGTAATGAATGATCTTGTTTGAACAATTTTGCGACTAGATGATTTTCATTTATACGTCTAATATTCTGCTCCATACCTTTAACAAAGTCTATGTTTTTATGCCAAGCTTATTTATTTAATATAAAAAAAATATTAAAATTATATTTACCATAATTAGCTGATAAATATTTAAATATATTTACTCTTGACAAATGATGATTTTTCTCACTGTTGGTACGAATTCTGATGTTATTTTTTAAGTCATGAAAACGTCATATTGCATAGTTACCACAATGACATTAATCTAACCGACCAAGAATAACATGGAGCCTTTTATATTCTCTAACCCAGATATGACCAACATGAGTCTTTCTATGTTTTTTGTCATGGTATATCATCATAACTTTTATTAAACAGGCAAAACTCCCCATACAGTAGTGCCACCCTGTGCCAACCAGAGTAATCAATGGATGCCAGAAAGGCTTGTGCATAAAATCCCTATCTAGTGCCTTCTGGCATCCATTGATTACTCTGGTTGGCACAGAATGGAGAGTTTTGCCTGTTTAATAACAGTTGGATGCCAGAAGGCTTGAGCATAAAATCCCCATCTAGTGCCTTCTGGCTTCCATTGATTACTCTAGTTGACACAGGATGGAGAGTTTTGCTTGTTTAATAACAGTTATGTGCTAGCATAAGAGATGGTGATCATGTGATGTTTAGTGGTTTAACATCATAACTTTTATTAAAATTTTGTTAATTTTTTTTCCCAGTTACTCATATTTTTTTCTGGTTAAAGTTAGATATAAATGTTCAGTTTATAAAACTATTAATTAATAAATAGTAGCTTTAAACTGTTTTAATTTCTATTTCCACCCAATTATAAATGACTTCTGATTTTTTTTTTTTAATGATATAACTCAATGCACAATGTATGATAAATGATATCTTGTGAAGTCTTCTGCTCAGAAAGTACTGCCTATTTCTGCTCTGGTTATTGACCTGTAAGTGGGTAGCTAGAAACCACACGTGCTTGTGACTTGAGTTAATTATCTAATGCTTATACAATTTAGACTCAGAGCTGTGGCTGATGATTGTGCTATTTACTGTTACAAACCCTTACATTTTTGCACATATAGGTTTTTATTATTAAAAAAAGGTATATTTTAATAAAATTCATTAATAGAGATGCAACCACATGCATAAATTATACTGAAAGTAGAACCTTACATATTTTATAATATCTAGTTTATATGATGCTTTCATAATTCTGAATTATTTGTCAATAAATGAAACTAAACAGTAGTTTTATTTAATATTACATATTATTTACAGTGAAACAAGAAATATTACCAATTTCACCACTTCCTTTATTTTGCTGTAATATCTTATATAAATGCAATTTATCCACTCTACTTTGAACACTTTTTAGAAAAAACCTTTTATTGTACATATATACATACACAAAGTTATGTTTCGACCATCCTGCAGTCTTCTTCAGAGCCACTTTTACATTAATTTTTTAAAAGCAAAAAAAAAATTAAACTGGCTCTGAAGAAGACTGCAGGACAGTCGAAACATAAGATTGTGTATGCATATATGTACACTAAAAGATTTTTAACTAAAAAGTGTTCAAAGCAGATTGGATAAACTGTATTTATATGAGATAAGAATGTAGTAGAATAAATCCTAATAAGATTATTTGTATCTTTAAAATTATATTATTATAATTACAAAAATGGCAGAATATGATAGAGGAACTTTTTACCATCTATGTTTAAATTCAGTTCTGTGTCCAAATGTTTCTGTCAAACAAATAGTAGGTAGCTTTAAAAAAATATTATGTATTATCAAGTTAATGTCAAATAATGGGAATCATATGATAGGTGTTTTGACTGCTCTCAACATTTTTAATATAGTATTTTGGAATAATTCATGATTGCTTTCTCTCTTGTAGTTTAAAATGTTGTTTTTGATGTCACAGTCATCAAATTATTTTATCATCATCTTATATTATCGGTGCCATTATATATTAGTAGTAATATATCTTTCTTATTGCATTGCCAAATCTATATAATATTAATATCATCTATGTTCTCTATTACTTTCTACAATGCTTTCTTACAATCCACTGACAGTTTTGATTGCACCAGCAAAGTTCTGAAGAAGATTGCTAGGGCAATCGAAACTGTCAGTGGGTTATAAAAAAAAGCATTGCAAAAAGTAATAAAGAACATAGATGATATTAATATTATATAGAACATAAATGATAGTAATAATAAATAAAAGAAAAGAAAAAATATTAAAAGTACTACTATTCGTCTCATGAAGAAGTCTTAGAAAACGAAATATGAATTGATATATATATTTCAGTATAGAAGTCTTAGAAAACGAAAGATGAATTGATATATATTTCAGTATAAGTTGAAAGATGTAACAGACTTTGCAAATTGCCAAAAATGGTCATATGGACATATGAAAATGCAGTGTGCCTTTTAATGTACTGAATTTTAATATTTTATGATATAGTATTGAATGAGGGGGGGTCTGCTATTTGAAATACTCTTATCAAATAATTGTCTTCTTAATAATAGATTAAAAAGTTTCTTTCAATTGCTTTTCTGTGCAAATTGGTATTGTATTTTTGAAGAATATATCTACAATTAGAAATTTAAGAATTAAAACAGGAAAAACTCTCCATACAGTAGTACCACTCAGTGCAAGACAGAGTAATCAATGGATGTCAGAAGGCTTGTGCATAAAATCCCTATCTAGTGCCTACTGATTTAATATCGCCATACTAGTTTTTGGCTTATGGCCTTCGTCAGTGAGGAGTCTTGGATCTGAGAGCACTGCACCTAGATCTTAGGCTCTAATGCAACCCTCCAGCAGGCACCTTTTATCTCTACTTAACTACAAAACACTATAATATTTTCAATCCAAGCTCATTAGCTTATATAGTCATATAGGTCTGAACTCAGTTCAGTACCCATACATTTTGGTGTCTTTGGTTTTTTAATAACCATAGCCACCACTATCCTATTAGGCAGGATTGGTATTAAACCACTAAACATAAGTAATGGTGATCATGTGAAATTTAAGAATTATTTTACTTTTTTTTGTTATTAATGATTAATTACTTTTATTTATAATTTAGTTGTCTTTTTTATTTCTTGAATATGAAATTGCTTAAACATTATAATAAAATCGTTTTTCCAACTTTTTAATATTTTGATAAAGCTAGATTTATCAAGTTTAAAATAAATACTAGTATCTTAAACCATCTGGAAGTTTTAATATTAAAACTGATTGTTTTGTGATTTAAAAGTCTTGCTCGAGATAGTAAAAGCTATATCGATGTCTATTAAATAATTATTTATATAGCAATTCAATTGAGAGAATAAGGTGCATTATTAAATCTCATTTTCACTTTCTAATCAATTTTAAAGTTTCTGATAGTTTAAAAATTGTCAAAAATAATAATTCTAGACTAAACTTATTGATAATTTCATGAAAGCAGAAAGAATTCAACATCCTAACGATATATGTACAATATCCGCCTCTGATCATTATTTCTGTGTTGAATTGATATGATATATATATTGCTATAAGCACACATACGCACACACCTTACAGTTAGAATACACTAAGTATACAATGTGGACTTTCACACGACCACCACTCTCCACTCTATCTCATAACACTAATACACTTGAACACATATATGTGGAAAAGATAAATAATCAATATACGTATTTCATGCTAAGCCAGCAATCATTTACACACCTTACAGTTAGAATACACTAAGTATACAATGTGGACTTTCACACGACCACCACTCTCCACTCTATCTCATAACACTAATACACTTGAACACATATATGTGGAAAAGATAAATAATCAATATACGTATTTCATGCTAAGCCAGCAATCATTTACACACCTTACAGTTAGAATACACTAAGTATACAATGTGGACTTTCACACGACCACCACTCTCCACTCTATCTCATAACACTAATACACTTGAACACATATATGTGGAAAAGATAAATAATCAATATACGTATTTCATGCTAAGCCAGCAATCATCAGTTGATCCAGATTATCATCTTTACACATATATATATCGCCAATATACGTATTTCTGGCTAAACCAGCAATCATCAGTTGGTCCAGATTATCTTCTCTACACATATATATTATTGCATATATGTGTAGAGACGATAATCTGAACCAACTGATGATTGCTGGTTTATCATGAAATATGCATGTTGGTGATTTTTTATATTTTCCACATATATGTGTTCAAGTGTATCAGTGTTATGAGGTAGTGTGGAGAGTGGTGGGTCGTATGAAAGTCTGTGCTCATATACCCTATATATTACATATATTGATACAGGTATATAATAAGCCCGTATTTCAGTGACTATACAGTATGCTAAAAAAATTTAGTGTAATTTTGTGTTCAAAAATAATTTCGTTTTGATTTCTTTTTTTTTTTATTGATTAAAATAGTGAATTATATTGAACTGTGTAATTGACATAAATTTACACTTTAAATGAATTAATAAATGTTATTTTGTAATTAGAAAGGACTTGAACTCAGACTTCCTAGCTTCCTACCGCTATGCACTCCATCTTATACAACTGATACACATGATTACATACATGTGAAGAAATTAAATGAGCTCCAGTAGACGTATTTTGTGCTGAACCATCACTCATCAGTCGGTCCAGATCACCATCTCCCACACATATACAATCAGTGCCCAGTTTATATTAAGATAGCAAATCTTCAAACTTTAATGGACGAGCATCAATCTTCTCCACCCTCTAACTCTTTGGCCATCCATATCATAGCAAATCCGATGATGGAATACTCAAACCCTTGTTGATGCCAATATTATTGTCATACCCATGTTGACTTTAAGTCACTCTGACCCCCTCACATCTAGGCATTAACATATGGCATTAACAAGGGTGTTAAGTGTTCCATCATCAGATTTTCAATGATATGGATCACTAAAGAGTTGGAGGATGAAGAAGATTGAAGTTTGTCTATTAAGGTTTGGATATTTACTATCTTCATATAAACTGAGCATTGATTGTATATAAGTCTGGTAGATGACGGTCTGGACTTACTGATGAGTGCTGGTTCAGCATGAAATATGTATATTGGACATCATTTATCTTTTTCACATGTATGTGGTTATGTATATCAGTTGTATAAGATGGAATGCATAGTATTAGGATCTAACCTTCTTTTGTGTAACTTAATGAAAAAACTGTATTTTTGGTATTAATAGAATATTCTGTTAAATATTTCTTTGTATTCCAAACTATACTTAAAAAGCATTTTCAAAGTGCATCAGGATTCGATTAATATATACGTGTTAAAAAAAGATCCATTATTGTTTTGTGACTACCTAGTGACTGTATTTTGTCTGGATTGTAATACTATATATAGTCCATTTGGAAAATTAGATAAATATTAAAATTGTCAAATCTGTGTTGATATATATTTAATACTCAAATATTTTATGCTAATATTTCACACAATTAGTTATAACATGCCAATAATTCTCAAATAAAATATTATATTTATCTTTATTTATTTGTTTGCTTAGTACTTTTGAAGGGTGAAGCCTTCACTTTCAAAGCTATGAATGATTGTGGTGCAGAATGTTCAGCGCGAGAAATGCAAAATTATGCAAATAAAGTTTGCCATTTCTTGGAAATGACATGAAACGTGTCTCTTTTATTCATGGACTCAACGTCTGAAACAATAAAATAAGCCTCCTTAAACTTCCTCCTTAACTCATGTCGTTCTCTGCACACCACCCTAAGATTATCTGCAATGCAATATGCATATAACAAGGCACTGGCCGACCCCTCCCATCCATCCATTTTCACACAGCACTGAGCTACAACGGGCCACCCTTGCATTCCAGATAATCCTAATGTGGTGTGCAGAAAGTGACATGAGTTAAGGGGGAAGATTAAGGAGGCTTATTTTATTGTTTTGGACATTGAGTCCATGAATAAAAGAGACACGTTCTATGCTATTTCCAAGAAATGGCAAACTTGATTTGCATAATTTTGCATTTCTCCCGCTGAACATTCTGCACCACAATCATTCATAGCTTTGAAAATGAAGGCTTCACCCTTCGAAAGTACTAAGCAAACAAATAAATAAAGATAAATATAATATTTTATTTGAGAATTATTGGTGTGTTATAACTAATTGTGTGAAATATTAGCGTAAAAAATTAGATAAATTAAATTGTATTAGGTTGTGAAGCTTTTAAAATATTGGATAATGCTGGTAAAAGCTATTCTTAAGCACTTCTTTATTCTTTGGTATGTACTTTTTTCCATCACAAAGAGGTAATGTTGGCTTGTGTCAGGAATGTGATCATGGTGCCTTAAATTATTATGAAATATTTTGAGTTAATAGATCTGCATTTGTAACATTTAACATACAGTATGGTTACCATTAATGTATCCTTATTGAAAACAATCTACCATCCAAATGGCGAACAGACCAGCTATAATACTTTTTTTTAAACAAGTGAAACGATTATTATAATTGGATAATTTCAAAATTTCTCAAAAAATAAAAATGCATTATAGGTCATTGAAAAAGGAAAATACTACAATGTACTTATAGAAATAAATGGTGGCAATGTTTAGAAATGTTCCGTTTGTCTGATATTGTTTATTAACTTCATTATGATAGGATGGAAAGTGTAAGCAGTTTAAATGAAAACTGGTCCTAAATAAGAATGTTATGGAAAATAAAATTGTCTTTGTAACAGTTTCATTAAAAGATATCTGGATGAGATATAGAGTGGACAATGTAAATTGATAAGTTTGAACCAGTTAAATGTAAAAACAAAGAATTCATCTCCTTGGTTTTTAGCTTACAGTAGGCTGATGATTGAAATATCGTTACCAATTCAAAGAATAATCTACAAAACATTCCTAATGATTCCTCTCAAGAATTGGATTTGTGATTAATGTCCTAATAAACTTAGTCATTTTATTAGCAGTAATGGAAGAAAAATTTTCAATGTTTGGATAATTTATCTGCTTGAAAATGTGGATCATGTAGCTAGGAAGGCAGATTTGAATGTCAAATGCCACAAAATCCAGTTGCTTTATTGGATTGAAGTTAAAAATATGGTATTTCATCATAATGATAATTGATTGCATATATAAGATTTACAATCTTCCAAATTTATTCCTTGAAAGTAAGGCATGGACTTCCTACCAAGTTTTCCAAAAATAAGACTGGTCTTATAATAATTTTTGCTCCAAAAGGCACCATAGGTCTTATTATCAGGGAATGTCTTATTTTTTCATATACAAAAATGCACATTTATTCAATTATTTCTTCTCTTTACAAAAAACGGTAAGATTCTTATCTCCGGAGACCTCCACAATTCCTTTCTTGTAGATACCAGAATAACTCTTTCTTTTCACATTCATCTTATCTGGCAATCAGAATATTATTCTGTTTACATTTATCATTAAATTGTTAATTGAAGACTTGTGAGACAAGAGTAGTACCAAAAATGATTACATTAAGAACAAAAGCAACAAAAAAATGGAAACGCCAAAAATTCAGAAAATATTTCTGTATTCACATGTCCACGTTAGTATGATGATATATATATATGACACAATCACATCCATTTGTTATAAAGTGCACACTTTTTAAATACTTTCCAAATTACTTGTAATAGCCCAGCTTGGGTATTCTTTTTAAAAACTTTTCTTTAGGAGAAAGATAGATAATTTAACTTAAGTTAACCTTTGATTATTAAAATCTTTTCTGTTATTTTAATAAAGTCTTTTAGTGGGAAAAAATATGTTTAAGAAATCAAACTAATTTTTGTTATTATCTTGAATATTTAAAAGCTACCATGTTGAAACTCTAAAACTAAATCAAGCATGATAAATCTAAGTATTAAATATAAATAAATTGAGTACTTAAAAATATATAAATGAAATTATAAATTTATTTAACGCACATTGATTACGTAAGCTTGTGGTTAAGACCTGTAGAGGTCCCTACCTTCGCATTTTCAACCGCACATGCTTTAGGTTTATTGCCTTAACAAATTAAATTATAAATTGTCTGATATATTGACTTGTAGATAAATCCTTTTTCTATGCAGGCGGAATTCTGTTTGTCGAAAATGGTCAATGATGGGAAAATTCAAAAGAAGTATATCATTTATATGACCATTTATTTAAAGCATTAATGCCAATAATATTGTTTATTTATACATTCATTGCTTTATAATTCAATATGTCTATCATATGATTCAATGGCCAATAAAAGCCAGTATCTTACTGACAATCTTAACTATGGCTTATATTTGGGAGTACGGCTTATATTATAAGCATCCTAAAAAATTATGTGAGGGCTTATTTTCTGGTTAGATCTTATTTTCAGGGGAGTACAAGGAAAGCTGTAGAAGAAAATAAAAGTCTCAAAAATGTTAAACAACATTTTGGTATTGGTAGGAAATTTATATCTGCAATAAGAAAAAAAGATGGAATTATTACTAAAAGGAGAGATGACATCATGAAATTGGTAGAAGATTTTTATCAAGAATTATATAGTAATAAAGAACAAGTACCTCCTATATCTATTACATCTTCCGAATTGCCCAGAATTTTAAATGAAGAAGTGAGACATGCAATTAAGTGTATGAAGAAAGGAAAGGCTCCAGGAAATGATGGAATTATAATTGATATATTAAAAGAAGCAGGTGAAGAAATAGAAAAAAATTTAGCAAAGTTATATACCAAATGTCTAAATGATAAAGATGTACCGGAAGATTGGAAGAATGCAGTAATAATATTAATATTTAAAAAAGGTGATAAAGAAGATATTAGAAATTACAGACCTATCAGCCTTTTATCAGTTTTATATAAAAATTTTACCAAGATAATTACAACTCGTCTACAGAGAATTTTGGATTTCCACCAACCAAGAGAACAAGCTGGATTTAAAAGTGGTTTTAGTACAATAGATCATATCCAGGTATTGAGAGAAGTCATAGAAAGGACAAACGAATATGAGTTGTCATTATGTTTTGGATTTGTAGATTATGAAAAGGCATTCGATTCTATACACATTTCTTCAGTGATTAAAGCATTGGATCATCAAGGTATAGATCCAAGATATTGTCATATTTTAAAGAATATTTATACAAATGCAACAGCAACAATTAGATTACATAATGATACTGGAAAAATCAACATTGAGAAAGGTGTAAGGCAAGGTGACTCCATATCTCCAAAACTCTTTACAGCAGTGCTGCAAGAAGTATTTTGTGGATTAAAATGGGAAACTAAAGGAGTGAAAGTAAATGGAGAGTATTTAAGTCATTTAGATTTCGCAGATGATGTAGTTGTTTTTGCAAATAATGCTTCAGAGCTGCAGGAAATATTGCAGGAGTTAGCAGATGAAAGTAGAAAAGTAGGACTAAAGATAAATGTTAAAAAGACTAAAATAATGTTTAATCGATTTGCTCAAAATATGAAAATAAAGATTGATTATGAAGAATTAGAAGAAGTTAACAGTTACAAATACCTTGGTCAGATTATTAATACAGATGGAAACATAATGGAGGAAATTAATCACAGAATTAAACTTGGCTGGAGTGCTTTTGGTAGAAATAACTTGATACTAAAAGGAAATATGCCTATATGTTTGAAAAGGATGGTTTTTAACAAATGTGTTTTACCAGTTCTTACTTATGGATCTGAGACTTGGACACTTAATAGAAGAGCAATACAGAGACTTCAGACCACTCAAAGAAGTATGGAGAGATGTATGTTGGGAGTAACAAGAAGAGATTGAAAATGCAATGTATGGGTAAGACAACAAACAGGTGTTACTGACCTTATTGAAAAAATTAAAAGATTGAAATGGAGTTGGGCTGGACATATTGCTAGAAGAGATGATAATAGATGGACAATTGAAATTTTAAACTGGATTCCAAGAGATTGTAAAAGACCCAGAAAGAGGCCACATATGAGATGGATGGATGAAATAAGAAAATGTGCAGGAGTGTTGTGGAGAAGAGAAGCTAAAGATCGGAGAAGATGGATTAAACTTGGAGAGACCTTCATCCTGCAGTGGATTGATAATGATTGATGATGATGATGACAGTATTGACGTCATAAAGGCAGAATAAGAATTTAATTTAAGAATTTTCATAGTATTCTGAAATCATTGTCTTCGTTGGGAAACCAGACGTCATTTTATGAAGAACGTCCTGTTAATAAGAAAGATCATCAAATATGAAATAACTCCCCCAAAGTTATAAATGATAATTGTCAGTTATGTAAAATTACTGACATGAAAATTCTAAGCCATTAAAAGGAAAAATACTACATGATTTGGGTTTCTATAGAATACCATAATTGCTGATTAAAAAAATTACTTTAATATTGAAGTTTTAACAAAAATTCTCAATCCTGAAAGAAACTACAAATTTGATGGAACTGCGTTATAGCAGATTCTCGTCATAATTCTCTTTGATAATGCTCATTTTAAAATTTCTGCCTCAACAGTTTTGTTGGAGCAAATTTGTTGAACATAGTATGGCTATTGTCAAACTATATAAGAAAGCAAATATTTTATAGTACAAATTCCCTGATTATGAACCCAGACTGACATTTAATGATGATTAGTATTTACATGTTTACAACTGTAGATCACTTTCAAGTAAAGGATGATTGCAAGAATTGGAAGAAGAACTATCTAATATTAAGTAGGACATGGTTGGACTTTATGGAGTTAGAAGAAAAGATAAAGAGACAATTAATTTAAAATGTGGGCATGTACTATACTACAAAGGCATACAAATTGAAAGCACAAGCAGAGTAGGATTCATTATAAATAAAAAACGGAATAACAACAATTGTGGAGATTGAGTTGCAAGATTAGTAGTTCAACATAATGGAAAATACCAAATACAGATAATTCAGGTTTATGCACCAACAAGTTCTTATTGAGTTGAAGAAGTAGCCAATATTTATGGATATACTAAAGATTTTGATTAGACCATAGGAGATGCTAGAATTGATAAGCAATTGAAAGGTGAAAGTGCCATAGCAAATTTAGTTATGGCGATAGAAATGAGAGAAGATACAGACTACCAAACTAGCCCACCTCCACTCCTCACAGACACTTGGGCACTCTTCCAACTTCCATCCTCTCAGCCTCTGTCATAGGACTCAACCATTTGAATGTTTGTGACCCATGCAATGCTTGCTCAATGAAGACCTGCATCTCAGACTGGCCTGGACTACACACCCTTTTCATTTCCCATTCCCTTTTCACGTGTATTCTTCCCCTCTTACCATGTTGCTCCTGAAATTTCAATTTACCATATAATCACTCCCTTGTAAACCTTTTTCTAACTGTACTTGTATCTGTTTTTTTTTGTTTTTTGATGAATAAATTTTCATTACCGGAAAAAAAAAAAAAATTATAATTAATTTTTTTGTGAAAAATGCTATGAGGAAATGAACTTGTAAATATCCAAATGAAGTTACCACAGAATTGGATTACATGTTTGATTAACAAAAAATATATGCATTTCAAGATTGTAATGTTTTTAATAAATTCAACACAGGAAGTGATCATTAATTAGTTAAATATAATGTTAGTGCAAAATTAGAGAGACAAAAGTTATTAAGAAAAACAATATTCACAGTTGATATTACTAACCTTCAGAAATATTCAATGAATTTAAATTAGAACTTGTATTAAGCTTTCAACGATGGTTTGGAATTGAACAAAATCAATAGGAAGATAACTAATATACTATTAAAAATGGCAACAAAGATAGCTGGTGCAAAAAAGAAACAATTTACTTGTAAATCTTCTATTGAGATGAGACAATGTATGAAGAAAAGAAGAAATTTGAATGTGATAGGCCTGAAAAGCATTGCTATAAATCTGTAAAGGAGTTGTAATAATCTTTCCTGCATAGTGGACCTTCAACTATGGTCTATTATGTACCTAGAATTTTGTAAAGTAGTATAAAAAGGGTTAGTAACAATATAAGAAAATATAATTGTGAGTTAGCAAGGAAAGGTATAGAAGAGAATAAAAGTAGCAGAAATTTAGGACAATTTATTGGCATTGGTAGGACACTTATTGCTGTAATAAGAAGAAAAGATGGGAACTATTACTAAAAAGAGAGGAAAAAGAGAGGTGATATCATGAAATGTGTGGTCAGAGTTCTACAAAGAATTACATAATAAAAAACAAGGAATAGTATCCCCTACCGGAATTCACATTATTATGAGTCACACAGTACCAAAATAGAATATAAGTTTATTTAGTCAATATATAAAAATCTTAAAGAGATACTAATAGAAATCTACCGTATCCACTTCTATCAAGAGATTTAGTAAACTCATAATTACAACTAGTAAAGATTTTATTGCTGGAAGACAGTTAAAGCAATGCATTCCATGTTGCAATTTTCTTGCAATTATATATATATATGTAATGATAAATAATATTTTAATAATGAATAACTATAATGACACGTGAAAATTTTACAAATCTATTTAAATAATAATTGAACTGGCCTCTAGATGCCAAGTTCGATAACTTTTTACAATAAGAGAATGTCCACCTCATAATGTCTTTTAGATGTTTTTATGTACAGCCATCCAGAACAAAAACATCTAAAAGACATTAAGATTGTTCTGGATGGCTGTTAATAAAAACATCTAAAAGACATTAAAAGGTGGTCACTCTCTTATTGTAAAAAGTTATCGAACTTGGCAGCTAGAGGGCAGTTCAATTACTATTTAAATAGATTTGTAAAATTTTCATGTCGTTATAGTTATATATATATATATTAAAAGCATAAAGCTAAATTAGTCAATAAATAATCAAAATTACCCCAAATTCACAATTCAACCAGACTAGTCAAGAACTGCCACAATCAGACTTCTCAAGTGTAAAGAACTACAAAATATTTAAATTAATCATTACCCACAATTCCACTTACTTCCATACACCCTTAATCTCCAGTGTAAAGAACTACAAAATAACAACATATTTAAACTAAACATTACTCACAATTCTGCTTTTAGCATTGAAACCATTGGTAGTGTTTTAGCATTTATTTTCTTGGCTAGTCCACTTACTTCCCATACACCCTTAATATTGAAAGAACTTCTTCTAATATTAAGGGTGTATGGGAAGTAAATGGAATTGTGGGTAATGTTTAGTTTAAAGATATTGTTATTTTAGTATTTCTTTACACAAATATCAACAAATTAAAACTCCTTCTCCTTTTTCTTTTCAAAAACTTTATTTTTTAATATCAATACTGAACATATATTTATATAATACAAAACTTCAACGTTTCAACTGTTTTTATCTTCATACAGTCATTTTCAAGGATATCTCTCTTCCACTGCTATTTTTTACTACTCTTTTATATTATTTAATTACAAATCTGTAAAAAGAGTTGAAACATTGGAGTTTAGTATTATATAAATATATATATATGTTCAGTATTGATATTAAAAAATAAAGTTTTTGAAAAGAAAAAGGAGAAGGATTTTTAATTTGTTGATATTTTTGTATAACATATATATTTTTAAAAGAAAAACTGATTGTACATTTGCTGTGTTATAATATATGATATTTCTTCACACTTGAAAAGTCTCTTGTAGCATTGAAACCATTGGTAATGTTTTAGAGGTTATTTTCTTGGCTAGTCTTGATTGAGTTGTGAATTTGGGGTAATTTTGATATATATATAATGAATCCAGAATTTATATAAAATAATATAATCATGTTAGGAGAGAAGGATGGAGGAGATCATGGAAAAAATGAGAGCCATTTAAAAAGTCTGGGTATAGATTGCCAATTTTTTATATCTGACTTCTAAGTGGAGGATGATGGAGCCAAAAAAAGTATCATTAAAACAGAATGCAGGCTTCTTTTTTTATAATGTTCATCTAATATAAACTTAGTAAAGTGAGCAAATATTTGGTACACTTGAACTTGCCATTAACCATCTTAGTCATAAAGATTGTGAGATCAGATAAAACTTTCTAAAAAAATACTAAAGCTGACTTCAACACCATTTTAAACATTTGATTAGGAAAACAAAGTAGTAGTAGTCTTAAAAAACCTAATACAGTAAACTTACAGATTACACAAGAAATTGTCTTACAGTAAAACCAGTATTGTGAAACCATGCACTTTTTAATGAATAATAATTCTGTAGTATAATTTTTACTACACAACTCTCATGCAAGGTAGGGACATATTCCTGTCCACTTTTAACATTTGTGGAGGTATGTAATCATAAAAATATGACAAAAGTCGTGAAAAAGATCTGTAATCCCTAAGATGCACATTTCATGCTGAACCAGCACTCATCAGTTGGCCCAGACCAATGCATCTTGGAATCATATTTCTTTTTCATATTGTTGGTCATATGCTTATGATTACATCCATTCACAAGGTATTAAAAGTGGTAGAAACTAATCCCTATCTTGCATGAGAGCAATGTAGTGAAAATTACACTACAGACATATAATCATTATTGGATAATCTTTAGTCTAATGAATGACTAATAAAAATTATTAATATACTTTCATCAAGTGATTTGTGTTAAAGTTGTGAGGGCAGCCTGTTTGATGCTTATCAATTAAACTATAGTAATTTGCTATATATATATATTGAACAATGATAAAAATATGTCTAAGAGATTGTTATTTGGGCCAACTGATGAGTGCCAGTTCAACACAAAATGTGCATCTTGGAGATCGTATATCTTTTTCATGTCTTTGATCATATGTTTATGGTTACATCTCTCCACAAGGTGTTAAAACTGGATAGAAACTGGTCCCTACCTTGTGTGAGAGTGATATAGTGAAAATTACACTGCAGAAATATTATTCACTATTGGATAATCTTTAGTCTAATGAATGACTAATAAAAATTATTAATTGCACCTTTTAAGTCTCTAAAATTTGTAAATTAAGGGAAATCATTATTTGATAAAATGTTATTTAATAGAAAAATGAAAATGTCTCTAAATGGTAATGGTAACAAATATAACTACTTACAAAAAATGACCCTCTTAAGTTTTATGAGTTTATTATATTCATCAATGATTTTCCAAAAACAATGGTTGAAAGACAACTAGATGATAACATTGTATTGATAAGAAAGGTCTTTTCCTTAAATCTAACAGAAGACAATACTGTCTGTTCAATTTTCAACGCAAACATTAAGGAAGGATTTTGTAAACAGACTGTATTTTTTTTTTTACAACAGAATGAAATGTAATCTTATTCCATCAAAATAATTTCCAGGAATAAGCTTGGAAAAACTATGTGGCGTTGTTTCAGAATATGAAACAGTTCTTTAAAGGCAATTTATTCACTACTTTGAACACTTTTTAGCAAAAAAACTTTTATTATACCTACAATTTTACATTTCAACTGTCCTACAATCTTCTTCAGAGCCAATTTTACTTTAAATTTTTTTTTGAAAATAAAAAATAAATAAAGTAAAATTGGCTCTGAAGAAGACTGCAGGACAGTTGAAATGTAAGATTGTGTATAGGTACAATAAAAGGTTTTGCTAAAAAGTGTTTAAAGTAGTAGATAAATTGAATTTATATAAGATATTACAGCAAAATAAAAGAAGTGGTGAATTTGGTAATACTTTAAAGGCACTTATGGATTTTTTTCATTAAATTATTTTACACCTGGTTGAAGAAAAAGTACATCCTCAAAACCCCTTTTCAATGATCAGTTATTCTTCCACCAAATATTAAAAGATAAGGTAAAGTGCAGAAAATACATTAAAAAAACTATTAATAAGTAGATCAGACATTATTAATTCAGGATTTTATGTTAGATAGTTTCTGTTAATTTTTTTTCTGGATGCCCCATACACGAAAAAGTAATTATTATAGAAGAAATGAGTTTGTTTCAAGATGCATTGAGTGTATTTCTCCAGATCCAATAGTAAAAATTTGAATTTCTGTTGAAGATAGGACATTCATTTTTCACTTTATTTACTACTTGAAAAATAGAATTTAATAGTTTTTAACTTCCATAACTGTGGTCAAATACCAGCCATGAAACACATAGTCCAGTCTGTACATACAATATAGGAACAAAATGGCGTCTTGAAAAAATTACAAATAATTTATCTCTTAGTTAAAATTTGTGCATATGGTTTTACAATGATTATTAATAGCTAACTATTTTTTAAAAAAATAATAAAAAAATTAACCAACTTTTAATACATAAAAATATTGGGAAGCGCCATCTATTTATAGTGAGGCAGATTTATAGAGGTTTTATGGAAAGAACTTGTTTGTGACTTAAGAATGCCAAACTTATTTTCTCAGATAGGAAAGAGCTTGTGATTTTGTGATTGTTGCATTGTCCTGTTTTTTCCATCGGCTGGAGATCAAATTCATGGTATAGTTTTTAAATAAGTGCATGATTAATATACACGATTATTTTTTAATAACTATCTCATTGAGATCCATTCATTACTGGTTGCTAAATGGGTCTTCAACTTAATCTTGATCCAAACAGCATTAATAAAGTTATTTAAAAAAAAGATTATAATATGATGCACATACTTATAGATAATGAGTGAAGATAAAGTCGGATAAACTTTAGTATTTTGGGATTTCTAAAGTGCAAGGAAAAATAGATACATAGCACGGATTTAAATATCAAATATTTTTGCCTCAAATCCGAATTGTCTGTTTTGCTACAAATTCGATATTAAACTTGAATCTTGACAAACAACTATTGGCTGTGATCAGTATTTATTTACCATAAGACTAAAGACAGAAGATTTGATATTCAAAATATTTTTTGTATTAGATTTGGAGTAAAAAAGACGATTAGAGGTCAGCACAGCTGCCTTACAAGCACGTGTTCCGATTTAGAGGATTCGCTTCCCGGCCGATGCTATGACACATGAGACAAAAAAAAAAGACGATTATTTTTAATATCTTTGTAGGCTGCAGTAACGTTGAACTTCATTTGTATAAAATTCTTTTTTTAAAAGTGTTTATACAATTAAAATCAATACTTCCTAATTATAGCACTATTATTGACCGAAGGTGCTCTTTACAGTTAATATAATCGTTCTAAAACTGAGATACTGTAATTAGTTGGTGTTAAGAGGATAGTTATTATCAGGAACCTAATGTTTATCATTTGGATTTCTCACTCTCTTCCCTAATTCGTCAAGCCCCCTCCAGGCAGAGAGAGAACTTAACATAAATATATTATAACATTATTTCATTATTAATTTTTATTTAGCAAAATATGAAGTCGAATACTGTATATTAATTCTTAACTATATATATATTTTAAAAATGATAATTAACAAATATCTGTGTTACTGAGAAGTGGACGACTGCAATTAACAAACACTTAAGAAAGTTTTCTCTAGCAGCTGAACGCAATTTAAAATTAGAACTGTAGCTTTTAGTAAAGAAAGAGCAAGCTATTACTTTAATAATGCAAATAAATTTTATTTTAAAGTACTTCTTTAATTAAAAGAATATTATAGCCAAATTATTATTTGAAATATTTCAATGTAATGCTTTCATTGATTTTAATAATTAAATATAGTATATCTTATAACTTTATTTCTTTTTCTTAGCAAGTTCCTCCCACACCCAAAGGTATCATGTCTGGTATGAAACACAGAGCTTCCAAGTAAGTATATTTTTTTTAACCTGCTCTTATTTGGTTTATCAAATTCGTATAATCATTTCCTAATTAGACAAGATTATAAAAATTGCAAAAATCTCCACAAGTGATGTTTAAAAAAGAAAAATAGAACTATTTTTGAACACTTGTATAGGATCAAATTTCCTTCTCAGGTGAAGAGCGATGCTATATGATTTGTCACGTGACTTCTGGTTTACATTTAATGACTGCTTCAAAATTGTAATCGCATTCAGAAATTACATCCACTCTTACTCCGTTACGTACACACACATATGTACAGACATATACACTACATATCTGATAAAACATTAATTGTTATTTTATGTATCAGAGTTGCATTTTATATATATATCCTAAGTTTTGTTAATTATACTCGCTTAAAAAAAAAAAAACATGTCAAAGGAAAACATTTTCTTTTGAACTTACAAATTATATTTTGATTTATTGTTTTCAAATTCTAAAATAAAAAATAGTAGTTTTTCATTATACTGTATTTTAGTTCTGTTTTTGAGTTGTTGAAAATTATATATTTACAATCAAAATTTGAAAGATTTTTTTAAAGATATTATAAACATGTTAAAATTTTAAATTTCAGATGTTTTAAAAATGCTAGGTATAATTCCATTTGAAGAATTCATCTTTGAAATGTTTCTGGTATTGGGGGGGGGGGGGGATAAGAACTAATATAATACAAAAAGTTGCCGTATTGTAACATTGGTTATCATCAGAAATGTATCACTAATTCTCTCTCTATATACGATATAGAAATGTAGATGTATAATATAACAATGGGAATATATTATAAATATTAATGCAAGAAATAGATATATTTTTTTATATTAAAATTTTATTTTTGAAATAAATATTTTTTTGTACATTATGTGTATTATTAACAATATCCAACTATAAATTTACATTGAAAAAATAAATAGTGCCCGCCATCTGGTTGGAAAAAATAAATGGTGCCCGCCACCTGGCCGGTATTATAGAACGTGCTCTTAAGTTCAAAAAGGTTGGGGACCCCTGTATTACAATATTGTAACGGTAAGAATTGTCCCTCCAAAATCTAGAACACAGGCAAAATATATTACAAAGCTGATCGAATCTGGATATTGGGGTACAGAATCCGGCCAACATTAAATCCTTTCACCTCTGCTCAATGATCTAATGCCCTATGGATGACATTTCTCAACTTACACAGACATTCAATTTAACCACGGTCCGGCAGTCACCCAGGGTGGAACAAGAGACTCATAAATTAACTAACTTAACACTGATTTGGTCAGATATACACACATATGACCGAGTGGACCACTAATATATCAATGATTGATTATGAAATCTAATAGAATGATCTGCATATAGATATAATGAAAGTATGTACGCATTAACATAGAGTTGCATGGAAATGAACTCACGGACAATAAAGATATGAAAACGAGTTATATTTTAAATATTATTAATTTAATAAAACAATAACAAATAGTAAAACTAAAATATACAAAATTATGTAATGTGAATGTGAAATATTACGCTCGCAGGCGTTACGTAACTAATGAGATTATATGTTACATATTATCTCATTATAAGTATCCAATAAAGTATTGTGCGGTATTTGAGTTTATGCCTATATTAATATGCCAAATTTCTAGCTCTTGGGTAGTCTGCTAAATCATATGGAACTTAATAGCCAAAATTATATAACTAACTTAATAGCGCTCCTGTGGCGTCTATCTATACAAAGTTAAGTCGAGCACGTAATTAGGCTGAGATACACAGGTTAGCGTGTTAACCTAGATTAGGACATACACTGACGCTAGACAAGTGTTTAATATAAAGGGAGAGAAAACTGGTTTATTATAGGTTTATCTATATACTCTATGGCACATATTAAAATATTAATAAAACTAGAAGGTGCGAATGGGTCATTATTCACGGGCTTCAGACCGTGAATATTAATGTTCAACAGTGGCAATATAAAACAATATGAAGAAAAGTTAAATGTCACATGACCACAATCTTTCTGCTTACACATGCTGTTTACACACAAGAAAAACTTTCCATATAGTAGCGCCACTCAGTGCCAGCCAGAGTAATCAATGGATGCAGGAAGGGTTGTGCATAAAATCCCTATGTAATACCTACTCATGGCTTACACTGAGTGACGCTACTATATGAAAAGTTTTGCCTGTTTGTAAAAAGTTAAATGCCGTTATTGTGTTTTATCATGTTAAGTTTTAGTGTCTTAAACATGCTGAAACTTTTGAGATATATAAAATGTCTTCTAAAATTTTAAATACACAAATAGTTAAAATCTTTGTGGAAAATTAATTTGGAAAAGTATCGACTAAAAGGAAATATATAACAACTGGACAAAACTTCTGCAAAGTGCGGAATTTTTTTTTAAATTAAAAAAAGTTGTCAAGCATTGGTGGTCGAGAGATCAGCGGGAGAGGCTTTACAAGCAGTTATTTCGGGTTAGCAGGTTCGCTTCCGGGCTGGTGCTAAGACACATGGGGAAAAAAAATTTAAAAAAAGTTGTCAAAATAATAAAGTTCATTTCAAGAATTGATTTAAATACTAACTGTTCCAAAAAAACAAACCTTGAATTATGCATAAAAGTAATTTTGAGAATGAATAAATTTTAACATCGAAATGCGAATTTAATTTCAGAGAATTTTGCTTCGAATATCTTCTATATTTATTTCCATGCATTTAAACTTTATTTTTCATTATTCTCCCTAGAAAAATATCTTAAATTTCATTTTCAAATAAGATACTTTTAATTAATAAATGCATGTACAACACCGTCATTAGAGAGATTATTTAAATGAAATGTTGAAAGCAATTACCAATCCATTAGTTAATAACGCTTGAAAAATTAACCAGCAATAAACGCATTAACAATACTTATCTTTAATTTAATTTAATGTAAAAGTAGTAACTTCAAAAGAATCTCTTCTTAAGATTTTTTTTATCATCATCGAATAGATGTTACACATACGTGAAGGTTATAAAGCAAATTAAAATTTCTGAGGATATCTGTTCTGAAATATACACGAGAATTGTTTTATGCTAAATAAACCAACAACTATTTACTGCTTTTAAAATAATTGCCGTTCCCTGATAAACTTTAATTTCATCAAGTTAAAAGAAAAGAAAGCTAAAACTAATGTGAAGGTTGTTAAACAAAGATAATGACTGAACTATTCTTTATTATAATGGATTTTTTTTTTCATATGTCATAGCATCGGCCGGGAGGCGAACCCACAACCGTCTGCAACCAACTACTTGCTTGCAAGGCGGCTGCTATGACCTCTCGGCTAACAACGCTTGACTTACTGTAATGGTTTTAAGACTATTTATGTAAGATTATGTAATTTATTCATGTTATTCTATTACAGGTATACAAGATAGTCATGCAAATTGATTTTAGTTTGAAATTTAATTTTAAAAACCGTATTTAATGATCCAAACAGAAGTACCAATAATTGTAATTCCGATATACTTATCACTATTAATTTAAAGTTTAAAGAATATTATTACATTTTAAAATCTATTTATTCTGTAAAATATGTGAAAATATTTTATCATTTATTTAAAAGGATTGTATAAACAAAAACAAATTGTTAAAGATAATTTTTTTTTTTTTCAAGTTTAAAGTAGATATTTAAAATATCCACTGAAGTGTTTTATTTTAACATATAAGTTTACACTGATTTAATAATATGTTCAAAATGTGTTTGGAAAGGAAGGTTTTTAATAAATGTGTTTTACCCAGTTCTTACTTATGGATCTGAGACTTGGACACAATAAAAGTGCAATACAGAGACTTGAGCTTACGCAAAAAAGAATGAGGTGCATGTTAGGAATAACAAGAAGAGATCGAAAATGCAATATATGGGTAAGAAAATAAACAGGTGTTACTGACATCGTTGAAAAAATTAAAAGACTGAAGTGGAGTTGGGCTGGACATTTCTAGAAGAGATGATAATAGATGGACAATTGAAATCTTAATTTGGATTACAAGTGATTGTATAAGACCCAAAAAGAGATCATATATGAGATGAATAGATGAAATAAGAAAGTGTGTAGGGGTAATGTGGAGAAGAGAGGCTAGAGATCAGAGATGGATTGAACAGAGACCTTCATCCTGCAGTGGATTGGTAATGATGATATTCAAAATTTCAAAGGAACACATTTAAAAATGATGTGAAACCAAAATATAAATTTATATATATGTATAAGTAAGTGGACAAATAACCATCATTATCTTCATCATCTATATCCATATGCTAGGAAGTTGATATGCTAATAACATGAAAGAAATATAGTATCTATCTCATGATTGTTTGGTGGCGTGTAGAATTGATTTGAAAATATCAAAATAATTCAGATTCTATTTGAATTATATAAAATATATATTTGAATAAATAAATAACACAATAACTCTGTCAAATAATATAAAATATTGTACATGTACAAAATGTGACAACCAGAGTAGAAAAAATGCAAAAACTAACTATTGAATACTAATATTAGTTTGTCAAGCACTTTCCATACCATGTACAACACTCATGATGACATATTGAAACTGAATGATTAATATTCCAGTGCATGCTGAGTGGAAGACTAGTGTTGTGCAATTGATAACATTATTTGTACCAGTCTCATGGTGACATATTGAAACTGAATGATTAATATTCCAGTGCATGCTCAGTCAAACATTGGTGTTACGCTGACTGATAATGTTATTTTTACCAGACTCATGGTGACATATTGAAACTGAACAGTTAATATTCCAGAGCATGTTCCACGGACATTAGTGTTATACTGATTGATAACATTATTCGCCAAATTGAAACTGAATAGTTAATATTCCAGTGCATGCTCAGTGTAACACTAGTGATCCACTGAGCATGGACTGGGATATTAACCATTCAGTTCCGATATGTTGCCACGAGTCTGGTACAAAGCACCAAAATTGCTTGGCAAAATAATATTAGTGTTTAGTAGTTTTTGAATTTTTTCTACTCTGGTTGTCACATTTTATACATGTACAATAATTCATATTTGAATTAAGCAGATTTGTTTTATTTTAAGATAATTGATGACCTTATCTTGAATAAAGAATGTATTTGTGCATTTTATGGTGTTAGCATGGAGCATACATTCAAATCTTAAAGGATGTAATAAGTGACTCTTTTCATTTACATTTTATTCAATACAATATATTGTTTGTACATTTAATTTTATTTTCTTTCCTTACAATTTTGACAAAGCATCAATCTTCATCAGGGCTTCTAGAACTTTTTCTGCCAAACTATTCTCACTTACCAAAATATCGCAAGATGACCACATCCTATGTTTATAGATGTTAATAATAGTATCAAACTCTCCAAACATATATGTATGCGCAAATCGTAAGCATTTGGAAATGAGAGGGTGAAGATGTTAAGCTATCTCTTTAAATTACTTTTACTATGCTTGAATGAATGATGCTTGCAAAATTTTCTAGAATTTACGATACGTCATTCTTATAGAAATTAAACATATGTAAATGAAATATTTATTTTATATAGCACTATGTTTTATAAGCTGTAATATTAATAATCAACCATTAAGCTAATGTACATGCACTTTGTAGATTTTTTAACTATAAATGAATACTCTCACTTCCAAACACAAGATAAAGTCTTTGTGAAAAGATAGAATGAATCCATCTATCTTTTTGATCCAAGCATTTATGTATAGGCAAATCACATGATCACCATTCCACAAACCAGAAACTAGTCTGGGGATATTGGATGAGTAGGCATTAGATGGGGATTTTATGCAGCACAAGCCTTTTGGCATCCATTGATTACTCTGGCTTGTATTGAGTGGTAATACACATAGAGAGTCTGTTTTAGTATGGGCAAATCTTAAGCATTTGGAAATGAGAGCATGAAGATGTTAAGCGATCACTTTAAATTACTTTTACTATGCTTGAATGAATGACGCTTGCAAAATTTTCTAGAATTTACGATACGTCATTCTTATTTGAAATTAAACATATGTAAATGAAATATTTATTTTATATAATGTTATGTTTTATAAATTGTAATATTAATAATCAGTCATTAAGCTAATGCGCTTTGTGGATTTTTTAACTGTAAATGAATACTCTCATTTCTATCTTTTCACAAAGACTAGTGAGAGTATTCATTTGTAGTTAAAAATCCACAAAGTGCATGTGCATTAGCTTAATGGCTTGATTATTAATATTACAGTTTATAAAATAAATATTTCATTTACATGTGTTTAATTTCAAATAAGAATGACGTATCGTAAATTCTAGAAAATTTTGCAAGCGTCATTCATTCAAACATAGTAAAAATAATTTAAAGTAATCGCTTAACATCTTCATGCTCTCATTTCCAAATGCTTAAGATTTGTCCATACATAAACATTTGGGTTGAAAATATAGATGGATTCATTCTATCTTTTCAAAAAGACTTTATCTTGTGTTTGGAAGTGAGAATATTCATTTATAGTTAAAAATTCATAAAGCGCATATGCATTTGCTTAATGGCTGATTATTAATATTACAGTTTATAAAACATAGTGCTATATAAAATAAATATTTCATTTACATATGTTTAATTTCAAATAAGAATGACATATCGTAAATTCTAGAAAATTTTGCAAGCATCATTCATTCAAGCATAGTAAAAGTCATTTAAAGAGATAGCTTAACATCTTCACGTTCTCATTTCCAAATGCTTATGATTTGCCCATACATAAAATTCATTCTATCTTTTCACAAAGGCTTTATCTTGTGTTTAGAAGTGAGAGTATTCATTTATAGTTAAAAATCCACAAAGCGCATGTGCATTAGCTTAATGGCTGATTATTAATATTACGGTTTATAAAACATAGCGCTATATAAAATAAATATTTAAACTTTCATTAAGTGATTTATGTCAAAATTGTATCTATCTCTCTATATAATGAACAATGGTAAAGATATGGTTTGGGCCAACTGATGAGTGCTGGTTCAGCAAGAAATATACATCTTGGGGATCATAGATCTTTTAACATGTTTTGGGTCATATGTTTATGATTACATTCTTCCACAAGATGTTAAAAGTGGATATAAACCTAGTCCCTACATTGGGTGAGAGTGGTATAGTGAAAATTATACTTCAGAAATATTATTCTATTATTAGTTGTTTGTATTTGAAAAGTTTAAAATTTTTTAGACATTCAATATTTAAGGATAAATGATGGAAAGAATCCAAAATATTATCACTCTTGTAAAATTAGAGTATTTCATAGTATTTAAATTAATTTATCTATTAGTTCCAGTTTAGCAATATGCATAGTTGAACTGTTGTAATATATATTCACTTTTTTAGTCGAATTAGTAAAATATATAATGTTCTTTTCACATTGCAACCAATCAAAACACTCTCCTTTTTCTTTCCAAAAAAACTTTATTTTTTTATCACTATATATATATATATACATTTACTTGTTTACCACATCCAATATTTCAACTACTTTACTTGTAGTCATTTTCAAGGATCTACAAAATACATATTATATTTTTATAATTATCTATATAATTAAAAATAACAAAAATTCCTTGAAAATGGCTACAAATAAGATGGTTGAAACATTGGATGTGGTAAACAAGTAAATGTATATATATATAGTGATGAAAAAATAGAGATGTTTGGAAAGAAAAAGAGAGTGTGTTTTGATTGGTTTTAATGTGAAAAGAACATTATATATTTTATAAGTCATATATATATATTTAAAACAAGGTGTGTGCTGTTGTTAAGAAGTTTTTAATGGCGGTGATAATAAGTAGAATATATTTCCGAATTAGTAAATGTTGAAATACAGGCTTAATTTATATACTTGCAATAAACGTTTTTTGAAATTATTAAAACTTAATCCCCACTCTTTGATTTATAATTTTTTTTATAAATTGCTTAAATTCATTTTACATATTAGCTTTTGTTTTTTTTTTTTAAAAAAATAATGGTTCTTTATATGATACTATTTTGAATTATGTGATTTTCTTTTCATTTTTAGAATTCAAGATCCAACTGTCACCAGTATGAAAGACCTGGATTTAACATACATCACCGAAAGAATTATTGGTAAGTTATAACTCTAACATTACATATGCTGTTTTCATACTGACAGGAATTCATGAAATAGTGGTTTGGATGTGTGCACTTGCTTTACCCTAGACTCTGAAGCTGATTTATGAAAGTGATATGGAAAGTGTATTTAAATATTTTAGAATTTCTCCAGCAAAACATGTATTTTTTTTCAGGAAGCTAACCCAACTATAGATGTCTAATATTAGTCAATAAACCATTAAACATCACATAATATCTAGGTGCAGGGCTCTCAGATCCAAAACTCCTCACTGACGAAGGCTACAAGCCAGAAACTAGTCTGGGGATATTGGATGAGTAGGGACTAGATGGGGATTTTCTGGCATCCATTGATTACTCTGGTTGGCACCGAGTGACAGTACTGTATGGAGAGTTTTGCCTGTTTTAATAAGCCAATAAATAGAGGAGTAACCATTGTTAGCTGGAGAATAAATATCTGCAAACAATCTTCATTTTATCAATGGTGATCTCACAATATTGATTTATATACAAATTTAAAAAAATGTAGAAAAAATAAGAAAAACAAAAGCAAAAATATTATACAGGTAACCTCCCTTAACATGGTCATTAGGTTCTGAAAATAATGCCATCTTATGGAAATTCATGTTATAGGAAACAGAACTAGCACAAAACCATGGTTATAAAAAAAACAACCTACAATTGGGTTTTAGAACTAAGAGAAATACGTTAATTAATGCTTAAACAGCATGGAATGAGTATTCTTGTATGCAGTTTTTAACTCTCTCTCTAACCATTATTTTTAACTTTGTTTTATCGATTTTACATTTATTTGATAGGATATGATGTGGTGTGATGCACTATGACTTCTCCTTAAATGGAGTCGGGAATCTCTCAGCAACTATGCCCAGAGAACCTGTTAGTTACTTTACCTTCCCTTTCCATTCCCCACCCTAAATTTTCCCATAATCTGCTCCATCCCATTTCCACAACATAATCTTTGTCAACTCTATGGCCTTTATATTTAAATCCCCCTTATCTTTTCCCAAACCCACCATAAAAATCAATAACCCACTTTCTGTATAATCACTTTGTTCATATTTATTCTTCCATAACTTCATTATTTGTACCCTTTCAGCTTTCAAACTTTTACATTCAATTAACAGATGCCTAATATGTGATGTGATGTCATGTACTATAGCTTCTTCTTAAATGAAGTCAGAAATCTCTCAGCAATTATACCAAGAAAAAACTTGTTAGCTACTTAATTTTACATGTGATGTGATGTACTGTGGCTTCTCCTTAAACGAAGTCAAGAATATCTCGGCAATTATGCCCAGATAAACCTGTTAGCCACTTTATTTTCCATTCCCCAATCTAAGTTTTCCCATATTCTGCTCCATCCCATTTCCACAACATAATCTTTGTCAACTCTATGGCTTTTATATTTAAATCTCTCTTATCTTTTCCCAAACCCAGCATAAAAATGAATAATTCACTTTCTGTATAATCACTTTTTTCATATTTATTCTTTCATAACTTCATTATATGTAATCTTTCTGTTTTCAAGCAGTTACATTCAATTAACAAATGCCTAATATTTTCTATTTTTTCCTTACATAATTTACAAAATAAATCACCCATATTTTTCCATTTACATGTATATTCTCTTGTTACTAAAGATCCCGTTCAAGCCTATAAGAATATGTGATGTGACTGTGGCTTCTCCTTAATTGAAGTCAAGAATATCTCAACAATTATGCCCAGATAAACCTGTTAGCCACTTAATTTTCCATTCCTCACTCTAAGTTTTCCCATATTCTGCTCCATCCCATTTTCACAACATAATCTTTGTCAACTCTATGGCCTTTATATCTAAATCCACCATAATGACTAATGCTACCATCTTCAGATTTTTTAAGAACTAATAAATCAATAATACTTAAATTTAATATTTCTATAAGAATGTAAGTGCATGTCTTTAAAAATGATAATTGGTCATTTCTTGTTCTCTCTGCAGGAAAGTGCCTGTAACAATTGTGACAGTTCTATTCCTTCATTTTGATTTTGCAAATGAAAACGTATTTTCTATTTTATTTTTTTACAAATTTACTATATTTTTCAGTAAATAATTGTGAAATATTAAGAATTTTAGAATAATAATTCAGATTTTATTTAAAAAAATACTTTTACAAGAAAACAAATTGACAAAGAAATCAATGATTTATCGATGCAATTTATTATTGGATGACAAAAATATATTTTATGTTGATGCCTTCAGGTTATTTTCATTAATTATAAATGGAAATTTATTTTTAAGAAAGCTTTTGTTTACTTTAATAAGCTGACAAATTAATAATTTGTATTTTAGAAACTAAACTAAAACAAATATAATTTTAAAAGGTGAATATATTATTACTGCTGATTCTGTAATTGACCAATCAAAAGTTTAAATTTTAATTCAATCAGCCAATAGGGATTTTTAGAATTAGTTCAACAAAGGTATTACATACTGTTTTCTTCATCATCACTACTAATCACCATTAAATGATCAAAATGAATTTAAAATTCTAGTAAATTCTAAAATGCTTACAAAATCTGATATGACATACATGCTTGAATGACAAATATTGACAGAGATAGTGTTTAATCAAATGCTCTTGCCACATCCTTTGTTGTGTGGGAATTTGTTGTGTGAATGTTGGGTTGTAGAGGGAGTTTCTCCAACTCTCAAACCATGTCAGAGTGAAAGTTTTGTAGAAATGCCACATTTCATGATCACCATTTCTTATGCTTGCACATAACTGTTATTAAAACAGGCAAAACTCTCCATAGTAGTGCCACTCAGTGCCAACCAGAGTAATCAATGGAAACCAGATGACTTGTGCATAAAATGCCCATCTTGTGCCTACTCATCCAATATCCCCAGACTAGTTTCTGGCTTGTGGCCTTCATCAGTGAGGAGCTTTGGATCTGAAAACACTGCACATAGATCTTAGGATCTAATGTAACCCTCCAGCAGCCACATTTTATCTCTACTTAACTACAAAACTATGAGAATTAAATTCGAAAATACAATAATATTTTCAGTTATGTGCTAGCATAAGAAATGGTGATCATGTGGTGTTTAGTGATTTAACACCAATCCTTTCTATAGGATAGTGGTGGCTATGGTTGTTAAAGAGCGAAAGACACTAAAATGTATGGGTATTATACTGAGTTCAGACCCATATGACTATATAGGCTATTGAGCTTGGATTGAAAATATTACTGTGTTTTCAATTTTATTCTCATAGTTTTGTAGTTAAGTAGAGATAAAAGATGGCTGCTGGAGAGTTGCATTAGATCCTAAGATCTAGGTGCAGTGCTCTCAGATCCAAAGCTTCTCACTGACAAAGACCACAAGCCAGAAACTAGTCTGAGAATATTGGATGAGTAGGCACTAGATGGGGATTTTATGCACAAGCCTTCTGGCATCCATTGATTACTCTGGTTGGCACTGAGTGACTGTATGGAGAGTTTTGCCTGTTTAAATGTCACATTATAGACACTTTTTCCTTAATTTCTGAATTATGTTAGAGTAATACTATATTCTAGAATGGTGTGTTATAGGAGGGAAGTTACCTGTATTAATAAAGTAAAATGTAGTTAGCAACAATATGAAGTTGTAAACGTTTGTTCAACCTAAACCATCATTTAGAGTTGAACTGATGCCTGATTTCAGAATTATCAGTCATTGAGAATTTCATTGCATCTTCATCACATACCATCAAAATTATATTAATGTAGGAAAAGGCAATTATATAGTCAGAATAAGTTCTTGCTGACAAGGCTAGATTTTTTTTAATTGGCAAGGATGTCAGGAGCAGATTCAAAAAGTGTGATGAAAGATACAAATTGCAATAAGAAATATGAGTTTTTTTGAGATAAAAATTTTCATTTTTATCAGATTTACAGTTAACAGAGACCTTTCTTTCATTGAGATAACATTAAACTCCATGCTATAAATACTGCCTTCACTAAACCAAAACACTTTCATTATTAATCAATAGTTTTGATGCATATCTAAAGCATAACTGGGCGTGAGAGTAACCCTCTACTTTTTCAAAATCTATTTAATTTTTAATAGAATATGAAGAAAAATAGAATGAATGCCCAAGATGTCATTAGAATGGATAAAATATATGCGAAGTAGTGTTTAAACATCATCTTTATATTTAGTTTCATTCTCAATAGCACATTTGCCAAAAACTATACAAGATTACTATTGTGTTTGGCTGAATTGCAGGTTTCAGACCCAAACCAACAGTAATATAAAAAAAAAAGACCTTCACAAAATTAATATGTCTAATTTATACCATCAATAAAGATAATTTTAGGTATAGCTTAATCAATAATGATCTGGTCATACTGAATGACTGAAATCACTTCCAGCTGTTGTTCTAGTCAAGACTCTTCCAGCTGTACCGGACAGCCTGCCTTGAGTCGGCCATAGTTGTAGCAATGTCCAGTCCTGACTGTAGTAGAAACATTGCAATGAAAGTGTTTTCAATTGAGAGCACATTCTGTCATTCAGGTTAGACAGACATTATCTCTCTATATATATTCATACAGATCTATATAGATTCATTGCCTCCAGAAAGACTCACTATTTATTGCCAGATCCTCTATCTTACTGGCAGCAATTGAATTCAGAGAGCACCATTGCCTATTCGCCAATACTAACCAATGGTATGATTTTATACACATGTTTACACTTTGGTCATACTTATGTTTTATCCTTAGGCCATGTTTATACATTAGTTATCCCATATTTTTACACCTTTATTAGCAGCAACAAGTGCTCAAACTAATCAGATAATGAAGGAATCTGGACTAGTCCTCTTCTGAAGGCAGAGTCAGTTATGACAATTACAAAGAGTTTAACTCTTTGAATTTTCCTCTTTGGAATGTGTGCTAAAATCCTCTTATTATGAATTCACTAATCATAGTGCTTGTATAGGGCCTTTAGTTTACATTCAGAAAACTATAAAGGTTTTATTTGAACATTTAAATACTATTCTACAAATGTTTAAAGAAAACCTTATTTTTAAATACTATTCACATTAAAACTATTTCTGATTACAAATGCAATTTATCCACTCTATTTTGAACACTTTAGCAAAAAACCTTTTATTGTATATATATGCATTCACAATCTTACGTTTCGACTGTCCTACAATCTTCTTCAGATCTACTTTCACTTTAATTTTTTAAAAGTAAAAAAAAAAAATTAAAGTAAACATGGCTCTGAAGAAGACTACAGAACAGTCAAAACATAAGATTGTGTATGCATATATATAAAATCAAAAGTTTTTTTGCTAAAAAATTATTCAAAGTAGAGTCAATAAATTGCATTTATATATGATATTACAGGAAAATAAAGGAAGTGGTGAATTTGGTAATATTTCTGATTACAATATTCACATCAAAAAATGGCGAGTAAATAAATCTAATACCATGAAACAAAATAAAACTAGTAATTAGTTGCTCAAAAAGTTATATTTGAGAACCAACTAGCTAGATGAACACAACAATTCCACTCAACTAACTCAACTGAGTTTTCTTTTGCTTTCGGCTATCTTTTTTTAAATCGTATAGAGTGTAATGATTTTTCAAGTATGCTTCAAACAAATGAAATATTTTAATATCTGTAAATATTATTCTACAAACATTTGAAGCGTACTTGAAAAAATATTTTGCTCTATATAGTTTTAAAAAAGATAGAAGAAAGCAAAAGAAATACTTAGTTCAATTCATTAAGCAGAATTGTTGTGATCGTCTTACTACCTGACACTCAGATATAACTTTATGAGCAATTAATTACTATTTGTATTTTGTTTCACAGGGTTAGATTTATTTCCTCATCCTTTTTCGATGTGAGTATTGTAATCAGAAATAGTTTTAATGTGAGTAGTACTTTAACATAATATTTTTGTTAATTACTTTTTAATTTAATAATAAATGTATGGTTAGTTGTTCCAAGATCACATGACTTGAAACATACTGACATGGTCATGCAATTCAGTTGATCCATCATTATTTTTCTTATCTGAGATTCAATCTCTTATAGTTCATCATTCTACTATTATGCTAATAATATTGTTTTATTTAAATACTTAATATAGGTGATTTGAACTCAGATTTCAAGCCTCTTCATCCTTACTATCTCATAATACTGATACACATGACCACACACATGCAGAAAAGATAAATAATCACCAATATACATATTTCATGCTAAACCAGCACTCATCATTTGGTCCAGATTATCATCTCCCACACATATATATTATCAGTGCACAGTTTATATTAAGATAGCAAATACTTACTCTTTAATGGTCAGGCTTCAACCTACTCCAACTCCAGCTCTTCAGCCATCCATACCATTGAAAATCTGGATACTGTCCTATACATGAGGGGTCAGAGTGACTTGAGGTCAACATGGGCATGACAACAATATTAGCATCAGCATAAGATTTGGGAATTCTATCATCAGATTTTCAAGAGTATGGATGGCTGAAGAGTTGGAGGTTGGAGTAGGTTGAAGCCTGTTTATTAAAGTGTAAGGATTTGCTATCTTAATATAAACTGAGCACTGATTATATATATGTATGGGAGGTGGTAATCTGGACAAACTGATGAATGCTGGTTTAGCATGGAATATGATATTTGTGATTATTTATCTTTTCTGCATGTGTGTAGGTATGTGTATCAGTAGTAAGAGATAGTGTGGATAGTGAAGAGGCTTGAAAAATATGAGTTTCAAATCCTCTATATTTTACAATTAGGCTCCAGGTATAAGAGTGCCTGCTATTTCAAACCTTAAATGTTTAAAAGTATATCCTGTATTTCCCATACTGACTTCCTTGTATGTTTCTTATAATATTTTAAAATTCAACGAATACATTAATGACAATAAAATCAGGTATCAAATTGGAAAAAAAAGAGTGATAATATTACTAGATAATTTGTAGAAAAATTTTAAAAGCCTTTTACTATATTCAAACTAAAAACTGTTTTGCTTTGGCAAATAGCTTTTAAAATTGTTTATCTTTGTTTCATTAGAATTTTTGTTTCTGTAAATTCATTTGTGATAGTATACTTAAACAGGTAAAACTCTCCATACAGTAGTTCGACACTGTGCCAACCAGAGTAATCAATGGATGCCAGAAAACTTGTGCATAAAATCCCCATGTAGTGCCTACTCATCCAATATCCCCAGACTACTTTTTGGCTTGTGGCCTTCGTCAGTGCTCTCAGATCCAAGGCTCCTCACTGACGAAGGCCACAAGCCAGAAACTAGTCTGGGGATATTAGATGAGTAGGCACTTGATGGGGATTTTATGCACAAGTTTTCTGGCATCCATTGATTATTCTGGTTGGCACAGGGTGGCACTACTGTATGGAGAGTTTTGCCTGTTTAATAACTGTTATGTGCTAGTATAAAAGATGGTGATCATGTGATGTGATAGTATTCTTCCTATCTTTTCATTTCATTGACTTCATTGCCTTTATGGGAATTTTAAAAATGTTAATTGAATACAATTTGATTACTAACAATTGTTCACAAATTATAAACACATAATTAATATCACCATTATGTCACTGCAGCCCCCATGCTTATATAGTGATGCCATGAATTCACTGTATTTTGTTCCAATTTTGCCATATGTTCAATGTTTATAATGTATAGTAGGTCATCTATTGTTGATAAACATGAATTAGAATAGAACAGGTGTTTTGGCTCAGGGGCTGCAGAGGGTGGTGGAAGGCCACATTGAGGGCCACTTTGTGGAAGCGAAGGTTAGCGGAGGACTGAACCATTTTTTCTTACCCCATAAACACGCTGCTTTATTCCCTGTATTACCAAAGAAATATTTTTTTGTCCATTCTTCATTAAACACGTGACATTCATCACCAATTTTACATTTTTTCGGAGGGTTCATAGTTTCATTAAAGTTGAAAATGTATATATTTGCTAAATGCAAAGACAATATTTAAATTAATCAGATCAACTGGAAAAGCATTGCACATCGTATCTACACTGCGCATGTATATTGACCTGGCCATCCTAGTTAAAAATATGAGATGAATCTTCGGTCATGCATGGGAAGAAAATCTCTGTTCAAAGTGGATTTTTCTGATTGTCTTGAAAGGCTGCATAAAAACTTTTAGCAGGCCACATGTGACCCTTGGGCTGCTATTTGCTGACCCCTGGAATAGAATATGTTACTTATCGAACTACAAATGTATAGTACTTTTGAATATATATATATATACAACAGACATTTTTGTATTTATATTATGTATAAATAAATGAAAATTATAGCATAAACAAAATTTTTAAAAATAATATAATTAATAATAATAAATTGAGTTGATATTTATTTTATTTTACTGAGTATGTTTACTCATGCATGTACTGAAAAAATAAGAATAAGAAAAAAAATTAACCCCTTTTGTATTTTTATCTTTAAAATAAAGTAAATAGCTGAGGAAAATTAAAATGGAATTATCATGTTCAATCCAACTCTGTGTGTATTTCATGACATCCCAAAGAATTGGTCGTATGATTTTGTTTTGGACCTGTATGATTTAGTTTAGTAATCCAGAATGAAAATTTTTCAATCTTGAATTAAGTATTCAACCAAGCACATTTACCCTCACAAGGAAAACTTGCAAGAAAACTTAACCTGCAATAATTTTAAAACATAGCAAATAAATTAGAAGTAATACAAAATGTTTTAAGACAATTATATACTTGTCCTCTAAAATCTTGTATAGGATGGTTACTAAAATAGTTCTGGTTAATTCTACTTGTTAGTAATTTGAAATTGTTGATTTCATGTTTTTAATTATGCATGACTTGTGGAAAAGAAGGTCTCTATTTTTTGAATATAGGTAAATGACTGAAATCATTTTATGCTATATTTATGTTTACAAATTCATTCTGTTATAAAAAGATTACAAATTCAAAAATGCTAATTTCCGATAAAAAATGGGTACAACAACTCACCTCCACTTAAAAGCCGAATTGTTTTTTTTTGTTGTTTTGTTTTGATAAATAAATATTTTGATTAAATTTGATTATTAGATAACATATTCTGGAAGATAAGCTTTTTTGCACTTATTGAAGAATCATAACAATTCATGGACAGGCGAACTGTGGTCACCATATTATATTATTTTTATCATATAACATTACAATACCAGCCAAAAAACAAAATTTTACTAAAATTCTTTTACAAGTGTGGTTTTATTCATTAACAAATAGATCTTTTTAAGTGAAATTCAACAGAGACACAATATATATATTCAAAACAAAATAGCCTTCCCATCATTCACTTGAGAAACCAACTTCCTTGAATATCAAAGGATGTCTCCATGTGATTGATCACCTCAGATTCAAGAAAATTTATCATCAGAATTTCTTGTATTTTTCTTTTCAATTCTCTATTTTCATAAAAGATAACCTCTGTATTGTCAAGTAATATTTTATGATCTGTATTCAGTTCATGAATATATAAAGCTGAGTTATGATATCTATTTTAAACTCTACTCTTATGAACTTAATCATTTCTTTAAGACATAATTTACTTTGACTTACATAAATTTTATGACAATTGCAAGAAATTGTATAAAAATATATATATTTAACTTATTACCACCCCTGTTAAACAAACTTTTTAACAATTACAATAAGAAAAACTCTTTTTTCTTCTTCAAATTATGTCTTGTAAACTGTAATCTTCTTTTCATTGAATCCAATAAAATTATATACTCTCCTTTTCTTTTAAAAACCTTATTTTTTCTCATCAACCATATATCACCATATATACATATTCACATCTTTAAAGATGTAAATATGTATATATGGTTGATGGAAAGAAGTAAAATTTTTAAAAAGAAAAGGAGAGTATATAATTTTGATTGAATTCCATGAAAACAACATTATAAATTGTATAAACTACCCAAGGAATAGATTTACTATCAATTGACTGTTTTGTATATGTGTGTTGTATGTTTCTGTTGAATATATCTTGTTGAATATCACTTGAAAAAGTTTATTTGTTAACGGATCAAACCATGGCTGAGGAAGAATTTGTAAAATTTTGTTTTTGCCTAGTATTGTAATGTTATATGATTTTCTACTTTATTTATAATTACTAGTATAGTGTTAGGCAGTATTTAATATTTTTATTTTTTCCCCCATGTGTCATAGCATCAGCCGGGAAGTGAACCCACTAACCCGGGACCAATATTTTTATAAAATATATTTACATTATGTTACTCATAAACTTTTTAAATAATTAAAAAAAAGTGTATGTCTTTTTTTGATTAAAAAATAAATAAATTTCTAAACTTTTTTATTTATAATGTCAATGCTAAATCCAAGCCTGTTCAAATTGAAAAAAGTTTTGTCAAGTAATAAAAACAAAGTTCGTTACAAATGGTGGACTTTGCAAACAATGAAAAGTGAATGGCAAATAAGTCTTATGAAGAGCAGCAATGCTTAAAGGCATTATCAGAAAGAGATAGTGGGTATCCATGTTAAGTTAGTGATTTATATGTATTTTAGAAAAAGAAAAATGTAACCAAGTAAAGATAGGGGTTACGCTCACATTTAACATTATGATTCATTTGGTCTTCTGAACACTTATGACTTTATATTATTATATGTATAATAAAATCAATCAAAAGAAATTTATAATTCCTATTAAAGAAAAGGGGCCACTTAAAAGAATATTATTATATTGTTTACACAATGTGTAATAGTATATACTATATATAAAAAAACTAAAGAGCGTACAAGCTTTATAGATAAATGCTGCCAAGAGAAAGCACTTAAAAAATCTCTATTTAGAAATTATTCCTATCCTCAGATCGGTTTCATGCTTTTGACATTCCTCAGTGAGGTGCTAGGATATTTCAGAAACGAGGTCCAAAATACCAATTCAAAGCTTGCATGCTCTTTAGTTATTTATAATTACAGCCCACGTGATTTGTGACTTATTTTTAGCTATATATTATATAGTTTGATTTGTTTTTTAATGATTAAACAACAAATAGTTAATATTTTCTAATGACTTTTTTATTTTGAAAGAAGATAAATCAACATAATTTAGGCAACACAGAGACACAATTCTCCATATAGTAGCACCACTCTGTGCAAACCAGAGTAATCAATGGATGCAGGAAGGTTTGTGCATAAAATTCCGATCAAGTGCCTACTCATGCAATGTTCCCAGACTAGTTTCTGGCTTATGGGTTTCATCAGTGAGGTCTTGGATCAGAGCACTACACCTAGACCCTAGGATCTAATGCAATCCTCCAGCAGCCAGCTTTCACTTTACTGCATCTATTGCTCTGGCTTGCATTGAATGGCACAATTCTATTTCATCTGTGTAAACAACTTCTGTAACCATAAAGAATGGTGATCATGTGTTGTTTAGTGGTTTAATGATTTAGGAAGCAGAGCATATGGCATCAAAACAAAATCATCATCTCAGATAAATTGATAATGAATGTTGTTCATATATAGGCATGAAGATTCAGTATATAACTTAACAAGTTAATTATTTTATTTCTTCAGTTTTTTTTTCTTTCAGTTGGCTGACTATAGCCAATAAGAATAACCATCCTCTTTGACTAATACAGGAGTCCCCAACCCTATGCCCGCGGGCACCATGGCGCCCACAGATCATTTTACGTGTGCCCGCCACTATCCGAACATGATAAAAAATAATTTATCTGAGACAAATAAATTTAATTTTTAAAATTTCTTATAAATTATTGTATTATATTGTAATCAAATTGTAGGGCATACTATACTTTTACAACATAAACATATAAACGTTAATTATATGTTAAAATTTTATTCTTGAAATAAATATTATATTGTACATTATTATTAACAATCATCATCATTATCAACCATTATCAATCCACTGCAGGATGAAGGTCTCTCCAAGTTTAATCCATCTTCTCCGATCTTTAGCTTTTCTTCTCCACATCACCCCTGCACACTTTCTTATTTCATCCATCCATCTCACATGTGGTCTCTTTCTGGGTCTTTTACAATCTCTTGGAATCCAGTTTAAAATTTCAATTGTCCATCTATTATCATCTCTTCTAACAATATGTCCAGCCCAACTCCACTTCAATCTTTTAATTTTTTCAATGAGGTCAGTAACACCTGTTTGTTCTCTTACCCATACATTGCGTTTACGATCTCTTCTTGTTACGCCCAACACATATCTCTCCATACTTCCTTGAGTGGTCTGAAGTCTCTGAATTGCTCTTCTATTAAGTGTCCAAGTCTCAGATCCATAAGTAAGAACTGGTAAAACACATTTGTTAAAAACTTTCCTTTTCAAACACATAGGCATATTTCCTTTTAGTATCAAGTTATTTCTACCAAAAGCACTCCAACCAAGTTTAATTATGATTAATTTCCTCCATTATGTTTCCATCTATATTAATAATCTGACCAAGGTATTTGTAACTGTTAACTTCTTCTAATTCATCATAATCAATCTTTATTTTCATATTTTGAGCAAATCGATTAAACATTACTTTAGTCTTTTTAACATTTATCTTTAGTCCTACTTTTCTATTTTCATCTGATAATTCCTGCAACATTTCCTGCAGATCTGAAGCATTATTTGCAAAAACAACTACATCATCTGCGAAATCTAAATGACTTAAATAATCACCATTTACTTTCACTCCTTTAGTTTCCCATTTTAATCCACAAAATACTTCATGTAGCACTGCTGTAAAAAGTTTTGGAGATATGGAGTCACCTTGTCTTACACCTTTCTCAATGTTGACTTTCCCAGTGTCATTATGTAATCTAATTGTTGCTGTTGCATTTTTATAAATATTCTTTAAAATATGACAATATCCTGGATCTATACCTTGATGATCTAATGCTTTAATCACTGAAGAAATGTTTATAGAATCAAATGCCTTTTCATAATCTACAAATCCTAAGCATAATGGCAACTCATATTCATTTGTCCTTTCTATAACTTCTCTCAATACCTGGATATGATCTACTGTACTAAAACCACTTTTAAATCCAGCCTGTTCTCTTGGTTGGTGGAAATCCAATGTTCTCTGTAGACGATTAGTAATTATCTTGGTAAAAATTTTATATAAAACTGATAAAAGGCTGATAGGTCTGTAATTTCTAATATCTTCTTTATCACCTTTTTTAAATATTAATATTATTACTGCATTCTTCCAATCATCCGGTACATCTTTATCATTTAGATATTTGGTATATAACTTTGCTAAAAAAAATTCTATTTCTTCACCTGCTTCTTTTAATATATCAATTATAATTCCATCATTACCTGGAGCCTTTTCTTTCTTCATACATTTAATTGCATGTCTCACTTCTTCATTTAAAATTCTGGGCAATTTGGAAGATGTAATAGATATAGGAGGTACTTGTTCTTTATTACTATATAATTCTTGATAAAAATCTTCTACCAATTTCATGATGTCATCTCTCCTTTTAGTAATAATTCCATCTTTTTTTCTTATTGCAGATATAAATTTCCTACCAATACCAAAATGTTGTTTTAAATTCTTAAGACTTTTATTTTCTTCTACAGCTTTCCTTGCTAGTTCACAGTTATACGTTCTTATATCATTTTCAACTCTTTTCCGCACCATTTTACAAAATTCGAGATATTCAATTCTTTTTAATGCATCATTTTTGTATATCTTCATATTCCTCCTTTTCTTCATAAATTCTCTAGTCTCAGTAGAAATTTTATTGGTCAATTGCTGTTTTTTTCTACCAGCTATCTTTGTTGCAGTTTTCAAAAGTGTATCAGTTATTTTCATATTAATTTCATTCAAATCTGAATCATGTTCAAAATCTACTAATACTTGAAACCGATTTGTAAGTTCTAATTTAAATTCATTAGAATGTTTCTGAAGATTAGGAATATCAACTGTAAATATTGTTTTACTTAATAATTTTTGTCTCTCTAGTTTTACATTAACATGTATCTTACACCTTACTAATCGATGATCACTTCCTGTGTTAAATTTATTAAGAACATTACAATCTTGAAATATGTATTTCCTGTTAGTCAAAATATAATCCAATTCTGCTGTACCTTCATTTGGATGCTTCCATGTCCATTTCCTTTTAACATTTTTCTCAAAAAAAGAATTCATAATATAAAGTTTTTCTTTTTCTGCAAACTCCACAAGTCTATGTCCTCTCTCATTTCTATTACCATAACCAAAATTACCCACAGCACTTTCATCTTTCATTTTTTTACCAATTCTAGCATTAAAGTCTCCCATAACAATTTTAAAATGGTGTTTACTCTGATCAAAAGACTTTTGTACATCCTTATAAAAATCTTCTACTATTTCATCACTATGAGAACTTGTTGGGGCATAAACCTGAATTATCTGCATTTGGTATCTGCTATTAAGTTGTATAACTAATCTTGCCACTCTGTCCGATACACCATCAATCTCCACAATATTGTTCTTCCACTTTTTATTTATAATGAATCCTACTCCACTTGTATTTCCAATATTTGTGCTTTTATAATAGAGTATATGTCCACTTTTTAAATCAATTGTCTCTTCACCTTTTCTTCTAACTTCATAAAGTCCAATAATGTCCCATTTAATATAAGAGAGTTCTTCTATTTCTTGCAATCTTCCTTCACTTGAAAGTGATCTGCAGTTGTAAGTACCTAAATAAAAAGTCATCATCAAATGGCAGCCTGGGTCCACAATCAGGGGATTCTTAGCACCCTCTGCCTTCGGCCACCAACCGCTGCCTTGGTTGGTGACTTTACAGCCTCCTGGGAATAAGGGCCATGCTTTATTTTTGTCTGTCATAATTGTTTATATATATTGGGAAAATATTTATCATTTACTCAAACATTCATTCTGCCTTATCAGGCACTGAGAAGAAAGACTATGGTGTTTCTTGATCTTAAACTCAGAGGTAAAAAGCCAATAAACTCACCACGCTGGCTAATGCGTGTTGGTGAGCAGCCCATCCATGTTCGTATACTATATGAATAATCACATAGTAATAACAGCTGCAACGACAAGAACGTATGGAGTGGACATTAGGAATTTGTCCTGCTTGGTTCCTTTAAGGCCTCCAAGAGGAATCAAAGGGTCTCCTTTCAGTTAATAGCAAAACTCCTTTCTGCAGTCATTATTAACAATATCCAACTATAAATTTACATTGAAAAAATAAATGGTGCCCGCCACCTGGCCGGTATTATAGAATGTGCTCTTAAGTGCAAAAAGGTTGGGGACCCCTGGACTAATATATACCTTGATTTTTTTAACTAGAATATAAAATAAGGAAAGAAAATGGCAAACTCATTTGACTTTTTTGATAAATATTGTTTTTTTATTATTGTTTCTATATATTATGATTGAAAAGAAGCTGCCAGAAATAACAAATTTGAAAACTCATTTGTTCTACCTTAAATTGTGAATCACACATAACTGCATAAAGTGAAATTCTATTCATCATCTAATTGATATATTCATATTTATATCAAGATTCAGCTAAATTTTAAAACATATTTTTCCAAAATATAACTTTGATATTTTTTAATTTATATCAATTACTTTACTTCCATGTTATCATTTGATATATATATTACTTATATCACTTCTTTCATATACACTTCAATGCAAACAAATTTTCTTAAAAACTTCCCTTATTTTCCTTACAGTTTCGACTGTCCAGCAGTCTTCATCAGAGCTCTAAGCTTATTCTCTGCTTTAATTAAAAGACCGTCATTTTAATTAAAGCAGAGAAGAAGCTTAGAACTCTGATGAAGACTGCTGGACAGTCAAAACTGTAAGGAAAATAAAGAAGTTTTTAAGAAAATTTGTTTGCATTGAAGTGTATATGAAAGAAGTGTTATTAGCAATATATTGTAACAGGCACATCTGCCGTTACATTATTTTTTATTATTAAACATGAAAAAATAAATGTTCGCAAATAAAACTTCTTTTTTAAGAATTAAAAATTGAAAATTAAAAAATCATCTTAAACTCGTATATATATAAATTCGCACAGATGAAAAAAAAAATTATTAAAATAAAACTTTATTAAAAATAGAAAAAGTATTTTAAAAGCAAAAACTTAAAAAGATTTAGAGATAAAAATATATCTTTAAGTTTGGAAAACACATTAATTAATCATAAAATGGAAATGATTGTTGTAATTAGTTAAATGTAAACTAGCCCTTGGGCATTTAAAATGTATAAGCAAGGGTCAGATAGGAGAGAAAAACAATGGGATCAGAATGGCCATAAAAGAAATCACTCATGGAATCGAACCTCAGCTAAAAGACCATCACCATTGTCGTGACATAATGTCTACTGAATCTGAAAGTCTACTATAAAAAGTGAAGCAAAAAAGAGCAAGAGAGAGATGTATGACAGTAGTGGTAATATGTATTAGTGCGGAGTTGAAGGAGAAGGGATTGAAAAGATGCACTCTTCAATCCCTTCAGTTCTGCTAAGAAAGAAAGAGAAATGACCTATCGTTTTCTACATTGAGGACCAGCTAAAGTAAAAGACCTCCAGATGAATAAATAAAATGGCCAACAGAATACCAATCTCTTTAGGACAGCGTGGGAATTCACATTCAAACGGCAAGCAACGGATAAAAAGGAACGTTTAAAATCATAAGAACTTTTTGAACTCTAAGCTTTAAATATATTTCTAAAACTCCAGTATACTAAACAATAAGAACTTTAATTCTAAAACTTGTTCCGTATTTAAAATAATTGCAATAGAATCCTATCTGACCAACTTAATTTATTAATAAGTAATTTTATTTAATGTATTTCTTTTGTAAAATCATTTCCATTTTTTTTTTTTGTTCTTTAAGTTTTTATTATGATTTCTGTTTTCGTTAAACTAGATTATATAAATGTTAAACTTAAGTTGGGCATGAATGGTTATATAGATTTGTAAAGTTATATTAGGGGAGGTAATCTTAGGTTATTCATTCCGTAGTTGAATTAGGTCAATGGATTGGATATATTGGTGTAATTAGTAGATGTAGTACGAGATTCGCTACGGGCAGAATCACTTTATATGCCGCATACTTTCGTTCTGCCTATGGAAGGAATTATAAGATGGAGACTGCAGTTCTTTCCTATGGAATTTTTTATTTTATTTTATATATTTTGATTCCGGTCATTAGCCCATTGTCACTAGCTCAGTGGAACAGCAGAGATTTATATTTTATAATAAATTCTTGTCTAAGATACATTTCAATATTAAAAAAGAAATAAAATAAGCCACTTCCAGAAATTAACACACAAACATTTATTTACGCATATATATATATAAAATTTAGCATTATTTTAGAATAACTTTTACTTTGGATTTTAATTTGATTTTAGAATTTAAATTTACATTTTAATTTTTATAATATTATAAGTTTACATTTTAATTTTTATAAGTTCGCACAGATGGATTTATGAAAGTTTGTTTTATAATGTTGAGTATAGATCGGTTACATAGATTACACGGTTAAAAACATTTCAAAATAAACATAACAGATCAAAATACAAAGTCATTGATAACGTCAATTGCAGAGGGAATACAAGAAACCCAATGGCATTCATCATAAGATGCCGCATTGACATCGATGACATATATTCTAATTGAATATGAAAACCTCAAACATAAGTAACCGCTAACGAATCCATGCAAGTGTCGATACCCAACTTAATTTTAGTGCATTTTTATTTAGAGTGTCAAGTATGAATAGGCTACATAGATTTGCATTTGAAAAGAAAATATTCTATCCTTATTTAACCTTAGGACAAACCAACGTCAATCCATCTAATATATCGATGCATTCAATGTAACATGAATACGGCAGCACAAAATAGGTTAAGAGAAGAAATTGCCTCTCGTCAAATAGGAATACTACATCTATCTGACGAGAAGAGCAATAAAAAAAAACTCCATAGGAAAGAACTGCGGTCTCCGTCTTATAATTCCTTCCATAGGCAGAACGGAAGTGTGCAGCGTATAAAGCGATTCTGCCCGTAGCGAATCTTGTACTACATCTACTAATTACACCAATATATCCAATCCATTGACCTAATTCAACTACAGAACGAATAACCTAAGTTTATCTCCCCTAATATAACTTTACAAATCTATATAGCCATTCACGCCCAACTTAAGTTTAACATTTATATAATCTAGTTTAACGAAAACAGAAATCATAATAAAAACTTAAAGAACAAAAAAATAAATGGAAATGATTTTACAAAAGAAATACATTAAATACAATTACTTATTAATAAATTAAGTTGGTCAGATAGGATTCTATTGCAATTATTTTAAATACGGAACAAGTTTTAGAATTAAAGTTCTTATTGTTTAGTATACTGGAGTTTTAGAAATATATTTAAAGCTTAGAGTTCAAAAAGTTCCTATGATTTTAAACGTTCCTTTTTATCCATTGCTTGCCGATTGAACATGAATTCCCATGCCGTTCTAAAGAGATTGGTATTCTGTTGGCTGTTTTATTTATTCAGCTGGAGGTCTTTTACTTTAACTGGTCCTCAATGTAGAAAATGATAGGTCATTTCTCTTTCTTTCTTAGCAGAACTGAAGGGATTGAAGATTGCATCTTTTCAATCCCTTCTCCTTCAACTCTGCACCAACACATATTACCACTACTGTCATACATCTCTCACTTGCTCTTTCTTCCTTCACTTTTTATAGTAGACTTTCAGATTCAGTAGACATTATGTCATGATTATGGTGATGGTCTTTTCGCTGAGGTCCGATTCCATGAGTGATTTCTTTTATTGGCCATTCTGATCCCATTGTTTTTCTCTCCACAATCATTTCCATTTTATGATTAATTAATGTGTTTTCCAAACTTAAAGATATATTTTTATCTCTAAATCTTTTTAAGTTTTTGCTTTTAAAATACTTTTTCTATTTTTAATAAAGTTTTATTTTAATAGTTTTTTTTTTTTATCTGTGCGAATTTATATATATATGAGTTTAAGATGATTTTTTAATTTTCAATTTTTAATTCTTAAAAAAGAAGTTTTATTTGCAAACTTTTATTTTTCCATGTTTAATAGTAAAAAATAATGTAACGGCAGATGTGCCCGTTACAATATATATATATGATTATATGAAGATATGCAAAGAAAGTGAAAGAGAAGAATAAGAGATTATACATCAATTGATTTAAATACATTTGGGGTGATATCATATAATACTAAATTGTCCAAGCACTCTACTACTGTTACACAATTCTTTATTTACCACTCTTTCTTACAGTTTACAGTTTCAATTGCCCAGCAATCTTCTTCAGAACTTTATATCTCCTAACCTCAACTGTTACAATCTACAGTTTACAGTTTTGATTGCCCCAGCAATCTTCTTCAGAACTTTATATTTCCTAACCTCAACTGTTACAATCAAAGATTGTAACAGTTGAAGTTAGGAGATATAAAGTTCTGAAAAAGATTGCTGGGGCAATCGAAACTGTAAGAAGTGTTGGTAAATAGAGCATTGTGTAACAGTAGTAAAGTGCTTGGACAATTTAGTATTATATGGTATACATTTGGCAATGCAATAAGAAAGAGTAGTTATTATACATTCAGAGTGATATATTTTTATCACTTTCATGTAAAACCAAGACATGTTAAGTTCTATTGCAAAGGTAGATTTAATAACAAAGCCAGTTATATATTACAACTAAGTAACAATTGGGCAATAATAACTTGCTAGTGCCTGTCCAAAGTAGTCATTGTTGTGTAGTGTCTACTTTTATATATATATATTAATGAAGTCATACATGTACATGTGTATGTGCTGGTTAATACAGGCGATGTTGAGTAGTCCAGAAACAATTATAGGCAGAAAAGATAATTAGATTAACTGCAAGTAACAAGATAATAAAGTTTAACAATATGCAAATTAACAAAATTGCCTATGAAATTTTTAATGGAGGATAATTAGAATGGAGTCAAATGAAAAATAAAAAAATAAAGTTATACTCAAAAAATAGAGTGAAAGCCTATAATGCACTTACAAACAAATTATAACCATAGAAAAAAGACCCTCAGTCAAATCTAATTTGACTGTCTCAAGGAAGCAATGAGCAATAAGGTGCTTACTTAGGAATTGCTGGTGAATGACTGAGTTGACAAGAGTTAAAGAAATGTATAATTATTAAAATAAACACTAAGAAATCATAGAGTTAGAGGTGAGTTCTAACAAGTTATTTATCTATGTATTTATTTATCCTATCTATAGACATATAAACTGTTTTGTAATTAATATTGTTTGTTGTTTTTCAACTAGCCAGTCATCAATTGAAGTATTAATTATTACTAATATACATATTATTCAGAGTGAATAAACTTGTTAAGTTATTTAAGACAACTTGCGTATATGTTTCAATTTAAATTTATGTTAAATGTATGGCTAAACTCTTCATATAGTAGCGCCACTCAGTGCAATACAGAGTAATCAATAAATGCAAGAAGATTAGTGATCATGTGATGTTTAGTGGTTAAATGCACTGCTGTAAGATTATATTCTGGTGTCCTACATAGTAGTCATAAAATTATTAGTTTTGCATGTAATTTGAAAGCTAGATATAGAATTCAACAGCGTAGTAAATAAGAGATTGTAAAATGTATCATTCTCTGAAGAATCCTAGTCACTTTTTCAACAAATTATTTTTGAAAAGTTTAAGTGAAATTAGCAATATTAAAATTACATTCGTTATTGTTATACAGACTGTCCTAATGGAAAGTTCATCCATTGGTATTCCAGTCTTTAGAAAAAGCTGAAACATATCATTATCTTGGAAATATAACAACTGCTGTAGATATAGGATTTTTTTTAATATAATAAGAATAAGATTTATTGAATTCAGATATATGTTGCATAATTTTATAAGGCAACAGAATATTTTTTCGGTCTTAGATTACTTTTGGCATTCTATTAGAAGAGGTAGGATTAAAAGCTGTAAGCCTAACTATTAGAATGAGGGAGGGCTGTAATATATTACTTCTTGGTATTGTCATCTTGGTTTTCACCTTTATCAAATGATATATAGATCACTTTTAGCATTCTATTGGAAGAGAGAGGATTAAACCAACAAACATCACATGATCACCATTTCTTATGCTTGCTCATAACTGTTATTAAAACAGGCGAAACTCTCCATACAGTTCAGCCCTATATGACTATATAAGCTAATGAGCTTGGATTGAAAATATTATTGTGTTTTCAATTTTATTCTCATAGTTTTGTAGTTAAGTAGAGATAAAAGGTGGCTGCTGGAGAGTTGCATTAGATCCTAAGATCTAGGTGCAGTGCTCTCAGATCCAAGACTCCTCACTGATGAAGGCTACAAGCCAGAAACTAGTCTAGGGATATTGGATGAGTGTACTAGATAGGGATTTTATGCACAAGCCTTCTGGCATCCATTGATTACTCTGGCTTTCACAGAGTGGCACTACTGTATGGAGAGTTTTGCCTGTTTTAAGAGAGGATTAAAAGCTGTAAGCCTAACTATTAGAGTGAGGGAGAACTGTAGTACATTACTTCTTGACATTGTCATCCTGGTATTCACCTTTATCAAATGATATTGCAGGCATTTGAACTTCTAATAATAAATAATATCTATTGATGATATATTATTTTATATAGCGCTATGTTTTTTATGTAATAGTAATATTAGCGATTAAGCCAATGCACATGCGCTTTAAAGGTAAATTATAAAGGAATACTCAATTTTTCCAGACATGAGATATAGTATTTTAGAAAGAATGGAATGAATCCATCCATTCTTTCAACCCAAATGTTTATATATGGGCAAATCTTAAGTGTGTGGAAATAAGAGCGTGAAGGTGTTAAACTTTTGGGTCGAAAGAATGGGTGGATTCATTCCATTCTAAAATACTATATCTCATGTCTGGAAAAAATTGAGTATTCATTTATAATGTTTCTTTAAAGCACATGTGCATTGGCTTAATCGCTAATATTACTATTACATAAAAAACATAGTGCTATATAAAATAATATCTCATTATATATGTTTAATTTCAACTAAAGAATGACGGCTTGTAAATTGTAAAGATTTCGCAAGTGTCATTCGTTCAAACATAACAAATGTAATTTAAAGTGATCTTCCACACACTTAAGATTTGCCCATACATAAACGTTTGGGTCGAAAGAATGGGTGGATTCATTCCATTCTTTTTAAAATACTATACCTCGTGTCTGGAAAAATTGAGTATTCATTTATAATTTATCTTTAAAGCGCATGTGCATTGGCTTAATCGCTAATATGTATTGATGTAAATGCTGTGTGATATTATTTCTCCCTACAGAAAATTTTTCCAAAAGTTTGTTAATTTTTTTGGAAAATTTCATAATTTAAACATTGGATGTGATATTTTAAAAAAAAAAGGTAAATGAATAAAACTGCATTCAGTTATTAAAATAAATATTTGTAGAAATAATTTTTTCTGCTACTATGTTTTACACATATGGTTATAGAAATTGGCAAAAATACTTTAGTGGTTCCTACTAAGCGGTTTAATTCAAATAAGTCTCTTCAGTTAGATCAAGCTACATATTTATTTATATGAATTGATCAAGTGTGTCAGCAGTATGTGTGGATAGTTGAAGGTCATGTTAAAGTCTGAGTTCAAACCCCCTATATATTACATATTGGAATGCAGGTATGAAAAAGCCTGTATATGCCAATATGTAAGGTTAAAATAAAAATAATCTTTTCTAACTTAATAAAAGGATTAATGATCATTTGTGTATTTATCGAAGAATTGTTGATATGAAGAAATGTAGTTTACAGGTATAATCACTTGTGAATTAAGTTCATCTCTTTTACATAAATAATATATAGTAGCAGTGTATTTTGCTTGCTATTGGCAAAATAGTTGGTTTGGCCTATGTGAAGAGATCTAGTCTAATCGAAATTCATATTAGAAGCTATTAACATATATTTTTTTAATATCTATGGCTCAGTGTTTGATATAACTTTGTGATCATAAGTAGAAGTAAATGGGTAAAACAAAGTAAAAGTTTACAAAAAGTAGTGGACGTATTTGAATGTTAATAAAATTTAGACTATCTAAAGCTGAGCACTGATTGCATATATGTGTGGAGAGTAATCTGGACCAACTGATGAGTGCTGGTTTAGCACGAAATACGGATATATTGGTGATTATTTATCTTTTCAACATGTGTGTGATCAGGTGGGTCAGCAATATGAGATGGCATGGAGAGTTGAGAGTCATATCAAAGTCTGAATTGGAATCCCGCATACATTACATATATATATGCAGGTTTAAGCCTGTATAGTGTATTAATTTACTATCTAAAGTTGCAAAAATAAAAATAATTATTTTTGAGGTAATAAAATATTGTTGTGAATAAACATTGATAAAAGTAACAAAATTAAGTTTATCTAACAAATATTTCTATTATTTTTTCCTTAAGTTTATTTACATAATTTTTTTGTAATATTTTTTATTTCTTCTATTGATCATTCCTCCCATTTTTGCTTTTTCTAAATACTATTTTTTCTTTTTGCTGTTTATCCATTGCGTACTCCGTCCCTCATCTTGGTTATACATCCCAATTTTCAAAGAGCTAGAATATTTATATAGATTTTGGTAATGATATTTTTTAACAATCTTTAAAATATAACTGTAACTTTTAGAAGGATGTTAAAGCAACTAAACAATTGTATCCTAAATGTTTTCAACATGTGTGTGATCAGGTAGGTCAGCAATATGAGATGGCATGGAGAGTTGAGGGTCGTGTGAAAGTCTGAGTTCGAATCCCGCATACATTACGTATATATATATATGCAGGTTTAAGCTTGTATGGTGTATTAATTTACATATTGAAACATAGTGCATCAAAAGTCTGCCCATCCTTCGCATATGTATGTATAAATGGATTATTCTCCTGTACATGAGGAGTCAGAATGACAATGTCAACATGGGTAGGATGACAACCTTGGCACTAACGTGGGCTTTGAACATTCCATCATCAGATTTTTAATAAAATGTAAGGCTGAAGAGTTGTGAGTTGGAATAGTTTGAAGCCTGTCCATTAAAGTATGAAGATTGGCTATCTTAATATAAAGCTGAACACTGATTGTATATATATGTGTGGAGATAGTAATTTGGACCAACTGATGATTGCTGGTTTAGCATAAAATATATATATTGGTGATTATTTATCTTTTCAGCATGTATGTGATCAGATGGGTCAGCAATATGAGATGGCATGGAGAGTTGAGGGTCGTGTGAAAGTCTGAGTTTGAATCCTGCATACATTATATATATATGCAGGTTTAAGGCTGTATAGTGTATTAATCTAAATGTCAAAATAATATATTTGATGTCAATGCAAAATGACTGACGTAGAATATAAAGGTATGGGTATGTATATATTTAAAGTGCAGTATTATTTTTGATTTGAATTCAAATAAATAGGTATTAAGATAGAAACCTAAATATGATTTAGAATACTGTACACGATTTTTTTTTTGGGGGGAGGGGGGTCTGCAATGTGTTCAATTTAAGGAAATAATTCATTTTTTATCTAATTATACAACATCCTAGTATATGTTTCCAGTAATTTATTTATTTTTTAAAATATTTTTTTTTTCCTTGTTTCAGCCATGTTCTTTCCTGAAACAGGTGTGGAAGGAACTTATAGAAACAGCTTGAAGGAAATGACACAGATGTTAAAAACGAAACATGGCGACAAATATACGGTAAATTATAGTAATAAATTAAATTTAGAAATATATGTATTATATGCTTTAGTTTTTTTTTTTTTTATCTACACACACACACAAATACTGGAAATAATTTCTTTATTATTAACTTTTAAAAAAGGAAAACAGAAATAGTATTTTGAAAATTAGTTTCTTTCTGCTTCCCTTACATCAACAGATACAATGAAAGCCATATCTTCTGAGTCTTTAATATTTATTTTTTAAAGATAAGAAATTGAAATCACAGAGGCTAAGCTCTCCATACACTAGCGCCACCAGTGCATGCCAGAGTAATCAATGGATGCAAGATGATGATGATAAGATGAGATGCACTGTGGCCTCTCCTTTTTCAGAATCAGGGATTTCTCAGCTACCATGCCTTTGAAAGCCTGTTAGCCACTTTACCCCCTCCCCTTTCTATACCCTACCCTAAATTTTTTCCCATATTCTTCTCTATTCTGATCCATCCCATTTCCGCAACATAATCTTTGTCAACTCCATGACCTTTATATCTAAACCCCCTGTATCCTTTCCCAAACCCAGCATAAAAATCAAGAACCCACCTTTTATATAATTACTTTGTTTATATTTATTTTCCCAGAAGTTCATTATTTGTGCCCTTTCTACTTGCAAGCATTTACATTCAATTAACATATGCCTATTATTTTCTATGCCTTTCTTACACAACTTGCAGACTAACTCATCCATATTTTCCCATTTATGTGTATATTCCCTTGTTGCTAATGATTCTGTTTGAGCCTTAAACATTAAACTACCTTCCTTGCTATTATCATAAATTAACTCCCATTCAGTATTCTGTTAATTCTATATATACGTAAACTCTGTTTACTGCCTATACTAGTTCTCCATCTCTTCAAATCCTACTCTTTATTAATGCATCTATTCTTCTATCCCATTCCTTACAACTATTGCACTCAAAAATTCTCCTTACATAATCATCTCACCTTTCTTATAAGTATGCTGATCTCAACTCAACTCTTCTGCTTACCATACCACCTTTTTCACCCGTATTGTTACCTGCTCTTTACTCATATCATAATGAAATATTATTTTGACTATTCTCTTATTATCCATAAACTGCAATTTATTGAATTTTTTCATTTTGCTTTTTGCATCTCTCATATAATAACTTGGACCATCCCATTTCTTTTTGAACGGCCTCCTTTGTTGCATCAAGATTTGTGCAGTATGGTGGCGCCACCAGTGCACAAACTTTCTTGAATCCATTGATTACTCTGGCTTGTACTGGTGGTGGTACTGTGTGGAGAGTTAAGGGTAAGAAATATGATGTTTACTGAAATTGAAATCATTGAAATTAAAATTATAAACTAAATATTGAAAAATATGCAGTGAAGACTGATACTTTTTATTCTACGTATGAGATATTAGAATAAAGGGTGTTAAAATAATATAACAAAATGGCAAACCACACATGATGATTGCCTAGTTGCCCAACCATACAGTGAACTTGATAAAAAAACCTACATACTTTTAGAAACTTATCATATTGGAATTTAAATAAGAAATATATTTTTGTTTAAATCATGCAGACAAACACACATAAATGGAGGAAACTGAGATCTGTCTAGTGCATATTCAGTCCAGGTATGATAACGAATACCATAAAAATTGTACTAATTTATTTGCCTAACTTGAGGGCTGATCCATGCACTGTTATATTCTTTTTTAAAAGAATAGCAACTATCTCCCTACAGTAGTGCTACCTAGTGCAAGCCATAATTATCAGGGAGTGCTAGAAAGTTTACGCATCAAAATCCCTATCTAGTGCTTACTCGTCCAATATTCTCAGACTAGTTCTAACTTACAGTTTTCATCAGTGAAGATTCTTAGGTTTGAGAGCACTGCATCTAGATTTTGAATCAACTGCAATCCTCCATCAGCCACTTTTTACCTTTTTTTTTTATTAATTATAAAGCTATGAGCCTAACTAAAAACACAATAATATTTTCAATCCAAGCTAATTCATTTATATAGTTATATAGATTTGAATCCAGTTCAGTATCCATAGATTTTGGTATCTTTAGTCTTTTAATAACCATAATCACCAACATCATTTGACCAGAATTGGTACCAAACCATTAAAAGATCACATGACCATCTTTTTTATGCTTGCACAATCTGTTAAAACAGCAGCGATTCTCTCCATACAGTAGTGCCACCCAGTGCAAGCCTCCTCATCGATGAAAGCCATAAACTAGAAACTAGTCTGGGAGTATTGGATGAGTAAGCACTAGATAGGGATTTTGATGCACAACCATCTTGCATCCATTAATTACTATGGCTTGCACTGGGTGGCACTACTGGTGTTTTAACAGACTATGCATAAGAAAAGTTTGTCATGTGATGTTTTAGTGGTTTTATATTCTTTTTTCCCACTTAACCAAAGGGAGTATTATATGACTTAATTCACTGTATTTATTCTACTCCAAGGTCATCTAGTATAAGCTTGAAAAATTAATGAACGTTAGATAGTAGTGTCACCAAATTCCAGATAAGTTTCTGGCTATTAGCCATCATCTGTGAGGACACATTGAATTAGTATCAATGTGAAGGGTTAAGTGGCTATAATATATTCGATAAAAGGAAAGCATTTATTTTTTTACTAATAAAATGTAGTCATATATTGGATTATTTTTACACCACAATACATGTTTTTTAAGTTTTATTACTTATTATTTAATATATGATTTAAAAATTAATCATATATTCAGATATATTTTTAAAATAGTAATTCAATTTATATGGAGCGCAATTAAGATTTCAATCTTCTGCTTTATAAAGAATTTGATTATTACTGCTAATTAAAAAAAAATAGCATGATATTTCATTAATCACTTAATAAACTATTGCTTTCAAGCTAATGCGCATGCGCTTTAGGAATCTTAATAATAAAGCACATGTTCATTAGCTTGAAAAGCTGATCATTAGTTTATTACAATTCATAAACATCGTGCTATATAAAAATAAATAACTCATTAATCACTTAAATTATTTTAGATTTCATATTATAATCAATACATCAAAGTATATAAAAATTCAGGTTACTTTCCCTTGAGCCAATGAAATCTTGGTTCTTCATAATTAACATAATGTCATCAACGATCAGACATTTTACCTGCAAAACAAATTTCTAACCAGGTTGATGAAGGAATTGGATTTGTTGCATCTCAAACTACAAAATATTCCCAGCTATCCTTTCTATTTATGGTTAAATAGTAAGATGAATATTTGTATTTATATAATGGACTATTTTCCATCATCTAATATGAGTATTGAATGTCTTTAGGAAAATTTAACTTCTGTTTAAATATTCCAAATACATTCAAGGTGTTAGTAATAGCACATCAAACAGGCTATTATATGCACAATTTTTTGAAAAATATAGTATTCTCCCCTTTTCTTAAAGGTGTTGCTGGCCTGACCAGTGACCGTACTAGCTTAGGAATCAAACCTGAAGCCTTAGATTCTTGTGTATTGAATTTTAAGGCAATGTTCTAACCAACTGAGCTATCCTGTCAAAAACAGCAGTCGAAAATTTCATATACTTATTTATGAGAGTCCTCTTTTCTCCACTTTTTCCTAAGAGCAACTACTAATCAATTTTGTATGAAAAAGTGGAGAATTCAGGAGGAACCTCATAGATAAGTAGACGAATTTTTTACTGACTGTTGCCTTTGGCAGGATGGTCAATTAGTTAATGTGTTACCTTAAAATTCAATACCCATAAGTCCAAGTTCAATTCCCATGCTAGTACTGTCACTGGTCAGACCAGCAACACCAGAAGAAGAGGGGAGAATTATACCTCTCAGAACATTATGCATATACTAACCTGAGTGCTATTACTAACAGTTAAATGTATTTGGAATATTTAAATAAAGTTAAATTTTATAAATACAATTTATCCAAACTTCAAACACTTTTTAGCAAAACTTTATTTGTACATACACCTATGTTTCGACTGACCTGCAGTCTTCTTCAGAGCTGAAGAAGACTGCAGGTCAGTCGAAACATAGGTGTACAAATGAAGTTTTGCTAAAAAGTGTTTGAAGTTTGGATAAATTGTATTTATATGATATTACTGCAAACATAAAGAAAAGTGTGATTTTGGTAAAGTTAAATTTTTCTAAAGTCATTCAATACTCATACTAGATGATGAAAATAGTCCAATATATAAATACAACTAAAACATCATCATCACAAACCTTCAGAAAAACAGTGAGATGAATAGCTTTTTTAAAGCAAAAAGTTCAATACGAGTATCCACATCCAACATTATTGCCTTGCATAATTTATTGTATTGCTAGTATATCAAATTCTAGAACTCAAGACCCCTGTGCATAAAGCTCAACTTTCTAATTTTGGTGCTAAAACACCACATGACCTTGTGAATGACAAGCCATATGATTATTTGTTATTGAATATATAGTCATTCAACAGGAATTCACATAAACATGTTTGAATAATCATAGAACAATGTGATAAAAGATTTTCCACTTCACACAGCAATAGAAACTTCACAGGAAACCTACAAAGTAAAATTCCTTCATATAGCACAAATTCAAAAAAAAAAGAAAGTCCGTTTTCAGTTTTATCACATTAGTTATTTATATGTAAGTATCATAATATATCATCTTCACTTACAATGTGCAATTAATACTATTTAAACTTAAAAATAAATTGCAATATTTACAACGTAAATATGAAATTATAAGTTATTAAAGATGAATTAAATATATATATAAAAGTTACATAAATAGTTAAAATATATGATTTTTTTTCTTTACACTACAGGCTTTTCATATCTGCACTCCAATATGTAATATATAGGGGGTTTGAACTCAGACTTTCACATGACCCTCAACTATCCAGGCTATCTCATACTGTTGAAACACTTGATCACAATGTGTGATGTTGAAAAGATAAATAATCACCAATATGCGCATTTCATGCTAAACCAGCACCCATCAGTTGGTCCAGATTATCATCTCCACACATATATGCAAATATGCTCAGCTTATATTGAGATAGCCAAACTTCATACTTTAATGGACAGGCTTCAATCCACTCCACCCCATAACTCTTCAGCCATCCATTTCATTGAAAATCTAATGATGGAATGCTCAAAGCCCAAATTGGTGCCAATCCTCTTATGCTACTCATGTTGACCATAAGTCACCCTGACCTCTCATATACAGGACATAATCCATTTACATACATATACGAGAGATGGGCAGACCTTACAGCACTATATTTTAATGTATGATTTTTTCCCCCTACAGTACAGTCTTTTCATACCTGCATTCCATATATAATATATAGGGGTTTGAACTCAGATTTCACACGACTCTCATATATCCACACTATCTCATACTGCTGACACACTTGATCACACATATGTTGAAAAGATAAATAATTACCAATAAACTATTTCGTGCTAAACCAGCACTCGTCAGTTGGTCCAGATTATCATCTTCACAGCAGGAGCAGCATTTAAAAAATAAATAGAAATTTAACATAACCCAATATATTGCTTATTAGTAAAAGCCATCGTAATCTAAAGCAAATTTTAAATTTAAATGATATGAGATAAAAACGAAAAAATATTTAAAAAATCGTGGAAAAAAAAAAAAATACTAGCCTTTTTCAGTTTTTAAAATTTAGTTATTTGTAAATTTTTTTAAAAAGTCTTTCTTCATTATGTTAGATAGCTACTTTCTACGTGTGATTCTAAATTTGAAGAGATTATTGCTAACGGAAAATGAGGAACGGATGGGAACATAATGATATTTAAATGTGCGTTAAAAAAAAAAACTACGTTTAATGAACTTTCATTCATTATAACAAATACGAACAAAAATAATAATATAAACTATAAAATGTAAAAAAAAAAAGTAATTAAAAATATATGTAAAAGGAAAAATTATCTTCTTAAAGTATGTTTCCTAATGACACTGAATAAAAACAAATGTCCTTTCAGTTTTAAATTTTTTTTTTTAACTCTAGAAAAAAATAACAGATGACTATTATTGTTGTTGCTGTTGTATTCGTTGTGAGAAATAAACAGCGATTTTACTAGAGACAATTTACTCCAGAAGTTTTCGATTTATTGTATTGAAAGTAAAAATAATTATAATGGAAAACAAGTTGTAAGAACAATAAAACTGATTTGGAAAACACGCTATTAAGTTTTCGGAATGTAGCAGATAAGACTTAACAAAAGAACTCAGAGAGATATATAAACTGCTAGAGAAAAACATCGTGCACTTATTACAGTCTTATTAACAGAAGTGTATACGTAAAGCTATTAAGAGCTATTTGCGGCACAACGGTTTTAAGAGTTGTTCAGCCGAGTTCGATCAGATTGTAAGTGTTTTTCTACCCCTCTGGAAAAGCTTAGGGGCGAAGACATTACAAGATTGGTGCAGTCTAAGTTTCAAACCTAGTAAAACTTGAAGGAATAAGCCAGACGAGAAAATCAATCGATATATTCGGAAACAAGTAAAATGTCGTTAGGACAAAGCAGTATTCCTGAATTTAGCATTGAAAATACTGAGGAATGGCCTCTCTATATAATTCAATTGGAAAATTTTTTCAAGTTAAATGGGATAAAAAATAATGAAAAAAAAGTGGCCGCACTTTTATGTTTAGGAGGATGCAAACTCATAGAAATTATTAATAAATTATGGGACGGACCGATAACTGATGGAGTACAGTTTGAAGATATAGTTAAAAAATTAACGGAGTATTTTAGCCCAAAGCCGTCTAGACACATAGCTAGATTAACTCTGAGAAATAGAAAACAAGCCAGGGAAGAAAAAATTAAAGACTATGATATAGCATTAAAACAGATGGCAAAAAACTGTGATTATGGCGAATTTTTAGAACAAGCTTTGCTGGACCAATTATTGTGGGGAATGTGTGACGAAAGATTGCGACAGACGTTGTTAACGGAAAGCGACTTATCATATGAAGTGGCTATTAGAAAAGGAATAGCATATGAAGCAGTAATTGAGCAAGCCACAGCTTTTAGAAACAACTCAGAAGACACCAGCAAAATGGCAGTTTATAAAACAGGTCGAAGTCAGCAGCCGAAGAATGAAAATTTTAACAGAAAGAAAATGTTAACAGTGAAATGTTTCTGCTGTGGTAAAACTGGCCATGTATCTAAGAATTGCAAATGGAAAAAAGAAAATTGTTTTAACTGCGGATTTAAAGGACATTTAGCAGCTGTATGCAAAAAACCACGTCAAACAAAATGTAATCCAGGCACAGATGATACAACATATACCATTGGCTATGTATCAACTAAGGGACAAAGCATGGCCGTGAGAGATAGGACTCTTTCGCAAAGACAAAGACAGATCACTAAACTACAAGAATTGGAGTCATGTAACCAAAAATTAGCTGCCATGCTTGAGAGAAAGACACAATCGGAGCTACAACTCAACTTGCAATTTAAAGAACTATCAAAAGAAGTGCACAAATTAAAACTGGATGTTTATGAATTAAATAAATTAAAAGGAGAACTTGAAGAACAAAATTCAGAACTTAATGAAAAATTACAAAGCAAATTTTCAGAATGTCAGAGTTTTGAAAGATCGAATGAAGTTTTAAAAAGTGAACTCACCATGTCAGAATTACCTGAACAAATGGAACTACAGGAAAAGATGGCCAAAAGTGAAAATGAAATTGACACGTTCGAAGATTTTTTAGAACGGAAATCTTTAGGTAGTGAACGGCCAGAGACAAAAACCGCAGAACAGGAAAAAACCCAGAGTCTCTCCAAGCGAGAGAAAAAAGCACTCAAGGCGGCGAGAAAAAAGAAGAGTTCACACAATTTTCAAGCTTATATCGATTAATAGGAAAAATTAAGTTTTCTCCAAGCTGAAAAAGGAAACCGCGCATATTGGATGATTATATGTAACGTAAATAAACTCTAACTTCTGGAGTGAGGGGAGGAATTTTTGTATTCGTTGTGAGAAATAAACAGCGATTTTACTAGAGACAATTTACTCCAGAAGTTTTTGATTTATTTTATTGAAAGTAAAAATAATTATAATGGAAAATAATTATAATTAAAAACAAGTTGTGGGATTATTTTTATCAGAGATAAAAATATCTAATTAAAGTAAGAACAATAAAACTGATTTGGAAAACACGTGATTAAGTTTTCGGAATGTAGCAGATAAGACTTAACAAAAGAACTCGGAGAGATATATAAACTCCTAGAGAAAAACATCGCGCACTTATTACAGTCTTGTTAACAGAAGTGTATACGTAAAGCTATTAAGAGCTATTTGCGGCACAACGGTTTTAAGAGTTGTTCAGCCGAGTTCGATCAGATTGTAAGTGTTTTTCTACTCCTCTGGAAAAGCTTAGGGGTGAAGACATTACAGTTGCTACTGATACCCCTTCTACTACTACTACTACTACTACTACTACTACTACTACTACTCAATGTCACAAGCAAACAGAAATCCTAGACTATTTCCTAACAACATGTGCAGTACTTAAGATTTAACACAATATAGTTTATCACTATCACAAAGCCATTGTCTTTTCTGATTGGTTAATAATATAAGTAAAGGTAATTAACATATTCATTCAGTATACTGAATATTTACTATAATAAATAGAGGGATTTGAACTTAGGGCTTCAGTCTATATTCATCCTCCACCTCAAACAACTGATACACATGACCACATACATTTATCTTTTTCACATGTGTGTAGTTATGTGTATCGGTTGTTTGAGATGGAGTGGGAGGTAAGTATAGTCTGGAAATCTTAAGTTCAAATCCCTCTATTTAATCAGTAAAAGTATTTTTCCTAACATCATTTTCTCTTCATAGTTTCTAAGAAGCATTTCTGTTTTAATTCAACATCTCAAAAACTAGCATTTTTTATTTTTTAAATAAAATTGGTAAAATCGAAGTTAGCAATGAAGCCCTTGTATCTGCGGATATTTGCTGCTGCATGGCGCATGGCATCTCATCTCACTATAGACAACACTGTAATTACCTAAATTAATGATGGTTTCAAACAAATTTAATTTAAATATAAAGCACATTACACTATAGCTATATCACTGCCGCGTATATTTGTTTACATATGTAATTTGCTATTTTTTAAATCTTGCCATCAGGTGTAATTATGTTTATCATTTATTAAATATGTTTTTAAAGAATACTACTAATAATTACTGCTATATTTTTAAAAATATATTGATTGATAATTACAGTTACATTTGACAACAAGATTGGAAAAGAATGACAACAAGATTGGAAAAGAATAATAAATTACATATGTAAACAAATATAGGCAATGCGAGTATAGTTGCATTGTAGGATATTTGAAATGCAGCCACTCTTCATATACCTAGAGCTGAATTGTAAATACAGGGGATTTGAACTCAGACTTTCAACCCACCTTTCAACTATCCACACTATCTCATACCACTGATACACATGACCACACACATGTAGGGGATTCGAACTCAGACTTTCAAGCACCTTTCAACTGTCCACACTATGTCACATGACCACACATGTGTATGGCCATTTGTATCAGTGGTATGAGATAGTGTGGATAGTTGAAAAGTGCTCAAACGTCCGAGTTCAAATCCCCTATATTTACAGTGTAGGGTGTTTTATATTTACAATAAATTTGATGAGACATTGATTAATTCCAGTCAGTGAGATTATAGCGGCAAAGATACCAGCAGATGCAAGGACTTGATCTCTAATCTTAACCTCGCCAATTTTATTAAAAAATAAAGACGATAGTTTAGAGACATTGGATCAAAACAGAAATGGCATCTTAAATACTATAAAGTGAAAAGAAGAAAAACGGTTATTCGAGAGTTAGGAAAAAGATTTCTAGTTGCGCCATTAATCAGTAAGGAAAGCGTGAGTGTCAATGATTTTGTGATAGCAGTAATTATCTTGCATGCGTGTTGCACATGTTACTGATAGGAAATGGTCTCATGTTTCTTCTTGCTAATTATATATTTTTGCACTAGGCATTTTACTTTATAAAAAAAACTATTTGTTAGTGATGCTTCTAGGTTTATTTTAATCAAAAAAAATCTAAAATATTTTGATTCAAGATATTTAGAATTTAAATTTTGTAATTATGTACTTTTTGGGTAGTGTTAGTAATGGTTTATAGTTATTACTTTGTGCATATTTGATTTTCAATCATAAATTCATAATTTTTATGTGAAAAAGCAATTACATAATAAGTCTGCTAGTAAAGATGTTTATTGTTGTTGTCGGTATATCAGTTGGAATTATTTTAATATAGTTTTGGATGTGACGTGTGATCTTGACAGTCTATTAATTTCATTTACAGCTCTTTGAAAGAGTGTAATGAAAGAGTGATACCATTTTCTTACTAATGTTTTAGTGAATTTAATTACTAGTGCATAATAGGCAATTTTAGGGTCATCATGTTAATAAATGAAATCTTTGCATGAAGAGGTAGATATGCTTTAAGCAATGAATTGGCAATACTTTTAATTGAATCTAGAAGATTGTTTCAAATTTCTTTGCATTTAGTGAGAGATAAATTAATAAATCTAGAAAAAAAAATACCCTACTAATTAATATTCATATAATTTATGTTCTTTATTACTTTATGATGCTTTTTACAACTCATTATTGATGGTTTCAATTTCCCCAGCAAGCTTCTTCAGAACTATAACAAACACAATACAAATACATGAATTTCGATTGTCCCAGCAATCTTCTTCAGAACTATAACAACCACAATACAAATACATGAATATAAATATACAAACACAATACAAATACATGAACACAAATGTACATGAACATATAATTTTACTTTTTATATATATGCTATCATATAATCATTAATTATATACTCACATATATCTTTATATACCTCTCTATATAATTACCTTTTTATATTTGTGTCTATAAATAATGATTATAAGATAGAATGTAAGTATATATATAAAATGTAAAATTATATGTTCATGTATATTTGTATTCATGTATTTGTATTGTGTTTGTTATAGTTCTGAAGAAGATTGCTGGGGCAATCGAAACCGTCAATAGGGGTTTGTAAAAAGCATTGTAAAAAGTAATAAAGAACATAAGTGATATTAATATTATATGGATTTGGCCATGCAGTATGAAAGATAAAGTTATAATACTTCATAAAGAAAAATGACTTCTTGTTGTTAAATTTGAGTTTGTACTTGTTTAATATTCAAGTATATTTAAAAAGTTTGGTAAATGGTTTTTGGTTAGTAGAAAATGATAACTTCATCCATAAAAAGCTACATAATTGATAGTTAATTCACAGAGGCAAGACTCTCCATACAATAGTACCACTCAGTGCAAACCAGAGTAATCAATGGAGGTATTAAATAGGAATTTTATGCCAATAAACATCACATGACCACCAAATCTTATGCTGTGTATAGCTGTTAATCAATGGATGCCAGAAGGCTTGTGCATAAAATCCCCATCTAGTGCCTACTCACCCAAGCCCATTAGCTTATATAGTCATATGGGTCTGAACCCAGTTCAGTACCCATACATTTTGGTGTCTTTGGTTCTTTGATTACTCTAGCTTGCTGTGTATGGCAATACGTATAGTGAGTTTTGCCTGTTTTAACAACAGCTATACACAAGCATAAGAAGTGGTGGTCATGTGATGTTGATTGGCTTAAAACCAATCCTGCCTAATAGGATAGTGGTGGATATGGTTATTAAAGAACCAAAGACACCGAAATGTATGGGTACTGAAATGGGTTCAGACCCATATGACTATATAAGCTAATGGGTTTGGATTGAAAACATTAAGGTGTTTTCAGTTTAAGACTCATAGTTTTGTAGTGGAGATAAAAGGTGGCTGCTGGAGGGTTGCATTAGATCCTAAGATCTAGGTGCAATGCTCTCAGATCCAAGGCTCCTCACTGATGAAGGCCACAAGCCAGAAACTAGTCTGGGGATATTGGATGAGTAGGCACTAGATGGGGATTTTATGCACAAGCCTTCTGGCATCCATTGATTACTCTAGCTTGCTGTGTGTGGCAATACATATAGTGAGTGTTGCCCGCTTTTTAGGAATTTTATGCACAAATCTTCTTGCATCCATTGATTACTCTGGCTTGCACAGAGTGCTACTGTATGGAGAGTTTTGCCTCTTTGAAAAACCGATTGTATAAACATAAAAAATGGTATTGTGTGATGTTTAGTGATTTGATAATTAGATCTAGAATTGGAAAATCTATTCCTGGATGGTTTTTTTTTTTTCAATTCTTTTAAATAACAGATTAATAGATAATCAAATTTAAAATAATTTGTAAATAGAAAATAATTAACAGCTTTTATTTTCTTTTACATTAAAAAAAATAACCTTTCATCTTGAGATTTTTCCTTACTTTAATAAGTTTCCATCTGTGCAATTTTATATATTGGTTTAAAAAATAAAATTATTAACTTTTATATTTATTTATCTTCTTTTTTATTTATTTATTTGAAAGCGATATAACGATATATACCGTTACAATAGAATTCCATGTTTATTATTTTTCATTCACTGTTTGCAAGTTGCCTTGTTTATTTTTCTGTTAATTCTTTTTTTCTATTTTTTGTTTTAATTAGCGAATGTTTTATTTCATCATCTTTGGTCATATAGTTGTCTATACATGAATCTTTATTTCATGACTTATGATCATCACATTTGTCCACTAAACATGAACACTATCTCTTAAACTAGCACATAATTGTTATTAAACAAGGCAAAATTCTCCATACAATAGTGCCACTTTGTGCCAACTAGAGTAATCAATGGATGCCAGAAGGCTTGTGCATAAAATCCCTATCTAGTGCCTACTCATCCAATATCTCCAGACTAGTTTCTGGCTTGTGGCCTTCGTCAGTGAGGAGCTTTGGATCTGAAAGCACTGCACCTAGATCTTAGGATCTAATGCTGGATAAGTAGACACTAGATAGGGATTTTATGCACAAGCCTTCTGGCATCCATTGATTACTCTGGTTGGCACAGAGTGGCACTACTGTATGGAGAGTTTTGCCTTGTTTATTATCACATTCGGTTATGGATCATGGGTAATTTGATTCAGAATTGATGTTTTAGAACAGGGGTCAGCAATCTATGGCTCAAAGCCAAGTATGGCTCTTTGATCATGCCATTTTACCATGCGTGCTTTGTTCATACCGGCAGACATATTCGAACATGAATTTTATTCAAATCAGCTGAACAGGGTGTGTGCGTTTGTCATCTTTTAATGTCATATTTACCAAATTTTGACAAACTCTCTCAAGAAGTTCATCAACAAAAATATCATTAGAAACTATATATTTTATTTTTTATGAAGTATATATTTTAATTTTATTATTAGTGCAAGTTAAATATATTATAAAATATCTGAAATCCCTGCATACTTTTGATGACCAAAGAAAAATGTTCATTTATGTGGAAGAATGTTTAAAATTGCTCATTTTTTACTTTAATAATTATATTTTATAATTATAATTATGATTATGACTATTGAAACATTGCTAATAAATAAATTGAATTGCAGTGTATTTTACTATAATAACTTATACTATACAAATAAACTCATTTTAATGAGGGGGGGGGGACATTTTAGGCTCAATTTTTAAAAATGTATATTTCATAATTCAAGTTGTTGACTTATGGCTTGTAGGTATTATTTTTGGTAAATCTAATTCTAAAAATAACTCTTGAAGTGTCAGTAGCCGAGTGGTTGGCACAGCCGCCTTACAAGCGGTTGTCCGTTGTCCCGGGGTTCGTTTACCGGTCGACGCTTTGATACATTAAAAAAAAAAAGACTCTTTACAAAAAAAAGATTGCCGACTCCTGTTTTAGAGTAAATTATATCTTTCATTATATGTAATGGGGAAATAATTAATTATAGAGACTATACTTGGTTAATGTATGCATGGTGTACCTTTTATAGTCATCTGAATGTCCAATGAAGCTTCATATTCTGAGAGTGATAATTACATTGTCATCCATTGGTGCCCTCTACGATTTTTGAAACAAAGTTTATAGAAATGTTTTCATTTTTTTTTATTAAATAGGGCCTGTCTTGTCGGAAGAAGTTGTGATGGTACACCTCTAATGGTGAGGATGAGTGGTGAGATATCTGTGGCATGTTGGGTTGGTATATTTGTTGAATGTATTTATTCAAAATTTGAGGGTGAAGGTTGCTGTGTTGGTGACGACAGAAACTGCAGCCCTTTTTTCAATAAAACCTGAAGTCGTTCGTTTTACCATAATAGTTCAAAAGACATTGCAAATCTTTTCCTGCTAAATAGAAAAATTTTGATCTACCTTGAGAGTGAGTGATTCGCTAACGTCACCAAAACAGATAATTTTACCATTTACATATTTTGATAATTTTTTTTAGATTTGTTTTTTGTGTGAAATTATGGTATTCAAGATATTTGGCTGGTCTAGAATTTTACAGACACCCCCCCTCCCTCTCCGAAGTTTTATAATAAAAATATTTACACTTTTTTCATTATTGAATTCGAAATGATTTGAGTAGAGCAATAAGATGTTAAATTTATTATTTATCTTTGAATATTCTTTATTATATTCTCATCTTATTCATTATCTATATTGAAGAATTCATGTTTTTATTAGTCAAGTTAAATTTTGTTTTGTGGGGTTAAAAAATAATTTTACAGCCCCAGCATAAATATTGAAATCCTTATTTTAAAAAAAAATCAGATTGACAATTACTAGAAATAATTTTCGCGGATTTTTTGTTACATGTTATAGCAAAGGTTACTATGGTAACATTTAGATTACTGTTTCTATTATTAGTATCTTTATTCATGTAATATTCACATTTCGTTTGATAGGAATCAGTTGTTACCCGAGAGGTCATCGCACCCGCCTTGCAAGCAAGTAGTTGGTTGCAGACGGGTGTGGGTTCGCGTCCTGGCCGATGCTATAACATATGGGGGGGAGGGAGTAGTACTGACTATGCCATCTTTTCATTAAAACTAGTTTTTCCATTTTTGGTAAACAGCAGAGTATTTGTTTGAGAATGAAGAATACAAGTTAAAATAGGATTACCAAGAGACATACTTTCTATGTGTGTTGGTATGTGTATAATGTAAAGTAATAAAATAGAACTTTAAAAAAAAAAAAAAACATTTTTTTTTGAAGAGCATATATATGTGAAGTGATGTACTGTAGCTTCTCCTTATACAGAGTCAAGAATCTCTCAACAATTATACCCAGAGAAACCTGTTCCCCACTTTATTTTCCATTCCCCAGTTTAAGTTTTCCCATATTCTGCTCCATCCCATTTCCACAACATAATCTTTGTCAACTCTATGGCCTTTATATCTAAATCCCTTTTATCTTTTCCCAAACCCAGCATAAAAACCAATAATCCACTTTCTGTATAATCACTTTTTTCATATTTATTCTTCCATAACTTCATTATATGTGCCCTTTCTGTTTTCAAGCACTTACATTCAATTAACAGATGCCTAATATTTTCTATTCCTTCCTTACGTAATTTACAGACTAAATCTCCCAAATTTTTCCACTTACATGTATATTCTCTTGTTGCTAAAGATCCCGTTCGAGCCTTAAACAATAAACTACTTTCCTTACTATTATCATATATTAACTCGCACCTAATATTCTGTTTATTTCTATATATATTTAAACTCGTTTTATTCTCCATACTAGTTCTCCATCTCTCTAATTCATAGTAGTAGCATTATCAACTTTTACTTTCTGTACTAATAAATAGCATAAGCAGAGGTCTATTTCCTAACATTCTAAATAATTATACTTTTACTTTTCAATCAATCCATCATAGATGATATTATTATGCCTTCTCGGTAAACCACAACTAATTCTTTTATTTGAACAATAAACTAATTTATAAATTTCAAATATGAATAAGTTGTATGGCTGGAAATTTTTATCAGTGTAAGATCGATGCAAAATCTTTCATAGTTTAATGGACCTTTTATTTACCACATTCCTATTTTATTTCTACAAATGACAATAAATGAAATCATAGGCTGTATGGTACTTTTTCATACAATCAAAAATTCATGGAAGTCATTCTTTCAAATTAACCATCACAGCTATATTAGGCATCTATTAATTGAATGTAAATGCCTGCAAGCAGAAAAGGTACAAATGATGAAGTTGTGGAAGAATAAATATAGACAAAGTGATTATACAGAAAGTGGGTTATTCATTTTTAGGCTGGTTTGGGAAAAGATAAGGGGGATTTAGATATAAAGGCCGTGGAGTTGACAATGATTATGTTGTGGAAATGGGATGGAGCAGGGTATGGGAAAATTTAGGGTGGGGAATGGGAAAGGAAGGTAAAGTGGCTAACAGATTTCTCCTGGCATAGTAGTTGAGAGATTCCTGACTCAAGGAGGTCAAGTGCACTGCATCATAGCTATGAGTAAATTTATAAATCACTGAAAGCAATTATTCTTTATATTTCATTAATTCACACACTCTTCAAATAAAAAATTCACTACTGGAATGCTTATAACGTACTAAATAAAAATCCACATGTTACTGTTATAAAACTCACTCTAAACTTCACAGACAGTACATTATTAAAAAATTTATGACATTCATATCTGGAAATCCAAATATCTGGATTTTTTCATTGAAATTAATCTGAATGCTTTTCTCATCAATAGGTTTCTATTCTAAAAATGTGGTTGCTAATATAGATGCCAACTGGCATTATACCATAAGGAAGGAAAAACCTAAACTATCTTCGTAGTTGATCTGCTTTAGATACATATCACTCACATTCATTTATTTAATTGTCCATTTTCACTCTTTTTCCCTACTGCACTTATCAATGGCATAAATACAGGACTTTTCCCAAATATCAGAATATCCACATTCATCTTTTTCACATGGTGGTTTTTGAGGTATTTTTTGCTTTAATGCAACATCTTCTAAACTATTCTCATTTTCCCAACAAACTGGGAAAAAATTTAAGTCAGAGACCATGCATAAGCACCTGCAGATGTATTTGGAGCTACCTTGAGTTCGGACACTTTGCCTGAATCACTGTAATTATAAAATCCTAGACAACTTAAATTCATTCTTACAATAATGTTGTATTTTTTTGTTTCTTTTGTACAAAATGTATGTATCTGTTTTATCTTTAGTACCATGATGTAGATAAGCTAAAATGAAATATGATCTGGAATTAGTAATTATCTGGTATTACATGTAATTGGAATTTAATGTAACTACTTTTTCATGACAATAAACTTTCTTTTAAACGAAGGCAAAACTCTCCATACGGTAGTGCCACCCTGTGCCAAACAGAGTAATCAATGGATGCCAGAAGGCTTGTGCATAAAATCCCTATCTAATGCCTACTCATCCAATATCCCCAGACTAGTTTCTGGCTTGTGGCCATCATCAGTGAGGAGCCTTGGATCTGAGAGCACTGCACCTAGATCTTAGGATCTAATGCAACCCTCCAGCAGCTACCTTTTAACTATACTTTACTACAAAACTATGAGAATGAAATTGAAAACACAATATTTTCAATCTAAGCTCAATAGCTTATATAGTCATATGGGTTTGAACTCAATTCAGCACCTATATATTTTGGTGTCTTTGGCTCCACTTCTGGCATCCATTGATTACTCTGTTTGTCATAGGGTGGTACTACTGTATGGAGAGTTTTGCCTTTGTTTACAACAATTATGTGCTAGTGTAGAGATGTTGATCATGTGATGTTTAGTGGTTAAACTTTCTTTTAAAATAACAATTGTAGCAGTACTAGTAGTAGTGGTAGCAGTAGTAGCATCAGTAGTTATCAACAGTTTACACATATTTATCCTATTTATTCTGTTGTTTCTGAAGTCATTTTTGCTTCAACCCTACGTCTGGTAAACTACTATCTCTCTTCTATAACAAATTGGGGGAAATTACCAGATACCAAGTTTATTTACTGCTATCTGGAGCTTGGTCACTTTTCCTGCAACATTGAAATTCTTAAGAAAATACTAAAATCTTTTAAAGGGGGGTTTGAACATAGATTTTTAAGCTTCCTTCAGTTACCCTTTCCATCTTATATAGCCAATACCCATGACATCACATGTGCATGACATTACATGTGTGATTTAAGATAAATGATCTCCAATATATATATATACATATTTTGTATTGAACCAGCACTCATCAGTTGGACGTATTAAGGTCATATATATGAGGGGTCAGAATGACTTAAAGTCAACAAGGGTATGACAAGAATACTGGCATCAATAAGGGTTTGAGCACTCTATCATCAGATTTTCAATGATATGGATGGCTACATATTTGGAGGATGGAGAAGATTGAAGTCTGTCCATTAAAGTTTGAAGATTTGCTATCTTAATATAAATTGAACACTGATTATATATATATATGTATGGAAGATGATGATCTCGACCATCTGATGAGTGCTGGTTCAGCACGAAATACGGATATTGGAGATCATTTATTTTATACCCATGTGTGTGGTCATGTGTATTGGTTATATAAGATGGAGAGGATAGCTGAAGGAAAACTTAAAAGTCTGTGTTTAAATTCCCTTTAATTATATCTTAAAGTATTTACAATATCTATTGATTTATTAAAATCTTTTAATAATTATCTTGTAAATTGCATTATTCAATTTTTTCCTCTTATTACAATTGTATATTTAACTTGAAAAATTATTTTTTATAATCAAAACTATTTATCTGGTTTTTATTTGCATGTGAAATCCAATATAACTTATTTATTCAATTCAATAAATTTCTCTTTAAAAATAATAGTAGTAGACAAAAAAAAAAAATAGTACCAGTAGTAGTCAGCCTCCACTAGATGGCGCTATTATCGTTTATGCGCTTTTCGGAAGTTGTTTTGTTGTTTGGTGTTTTTAATCTTCTATTTACATATACCTACCCATACGGAAAATCATACTGAATAAGCTTTTAAGGGCTAGTGTTTTGTTTTTCTTTAAAGAGATTGATTATTTTTTCTTAAAAAAAGCATTTTCGTGATTGTATTTTAAATTGTGCTCTTGATTCTCAAATTGAGTCTGCCATTTAGAAAAGGCAAGACAACTAGTTCTAATAAGAATAATAATAAAAAATTACTATTCAACTCTTGAATCTCTTCATAACTAAAAGTGAAGCTAAAAATAACTAATTTCTTGAACCAATAATCCAATTAACAGACTAAGTAACTCTGGTTAGTGATAATAGAAATAAAGAGTATAAATGTTGTCATGGTAACCTCCACTATAATGTAATAAAAAAATCAGAATTTATTTTTAATAATTGTCAATCTGATTTTTGAAAAAATAAATACTGTATTTCTATACTTATACTGGGACTGTAAAATTATCTTTTAATCCTGTAGAACAAAATATTAGCTTGACTAATGAGAACATAAACGAATTCTTCAATATAGATAATGAAGAAAATTACAATATAGGTGTTATGAGTCAGGAAAATATAAAACTTTCTGAAATAAAAAATGAAGAATACTGAGTTAAATAAGAAGTTTAGCAGCACTAAACATCAGTGATCACCATTCTTTATGTTAACACAAGCTGTTTTCACAGAGGCAAAACTCTCCATACAGTAGCACCACTCAGTGCAAGTCAAATTAATTAATGGATGCAGGGAGGTTTGTGCACAAAATCCCTATCTAGTGCCTACTTATCCAATATTCCCAGACTAGTTTCTAGCTTGTGACTTTTATTATTAACAGGAGTAGGAAGGAACCTTGGACCTGAGAGCACTGCACCTAGAACTTAGAATCTAATACATCCCTTCAGCAGCCATCTTTTATCTTGAGTCCAAAATGGAAACAATAACGTTTTCAATTCAAGCTCATTAGCATATATAGTTGTATAGATCAGAACTCAGTTCAGCATCCATACTTTTTGGTGTATTTGGTTTTTTAATAACCACGGTGACCATAATCCTATTGGACAGGATTGATATTAAATCACTAAACATCACTTGATTACCATTCTTTATGTGTACACAAGCTGTTTTTTAAAGAGCAAAACTCTCCATATAGTAGTGACACTCAGTGCAAGCCAGAGTAGTCAATGGATGCTGGGTTTGTGCATAAAATTCCTATCTAGTGCCTATTCATCCAATAGCCCCATACTAGTTTCTAGCTTGGGGATTTTATCAGTGAGGAGCCTTGGACCTGGGAGTACTGCACTTGGGACTCTCCATAGAGTAGCACCAAGATGCAATGCTCTCAGATCCAAGGCTCCTCATTGATGAAAGCCACAAGCCAGAATCTGGTCTGGGGATATTGAATGAGCAGTCACTAGATGGGTATTTTATGCCCAAACCTTTTTGCATCCATTGATTACTCTGGCTTGCACTGAGTGGTACTACTGTATGGAGAGTTTTACCTCTGTGAAAACAGCTTGTATACACATTAAAGAATGGTGATCATGTGAAATTTAGTGGATTAATACCAATCCGGTTCAATAGGATTATGATGACCAGGGTTACTAAAGAATCAAAATACCAAAAACTATGGATGCTAAACTGAGTTCAGATCTATATGACAATCCAAACTAATGATCTTGAATTGAAAGCCTTATTGTGTTTTCATCTTGTGCTCAAAGCTTTGTAGTTTGTGAATAAAGTAAAAGGTGGGTGCTAGAGAGTTGCCTTAGATCCTAAGTTATAGGTGCAGTACTTGCATATCCAAGGCTCCTCACAGATGAAAACCACTAGATAGGGATTTTATGCACAAACCTTCCTGCATCCATTGATTACTCTGGCTTGCATTGGTTGGTGCTATTGCATGAAAAGGTTTGCCTCTGTGAAATTGAATAGCACTGTGCTTTTTACTATACTCAGATCATTTCATAGGTTCAATAATAACAAAAGTAACAATATCTAACACTAATGGAAATATTTCTATTATAATATTTTCAGTAGGAGTTTTATAACTTTCTGCTGGAAAAAAAAGAATTTTAGTCGATCATTCTTAAAATCTAGAGCATCCAAAAAATTGGTATTTAATACTTGAATTCCCTAATATCATGCAGAAAGAAGTCTTCCAAAAAAATTTCTGGTACTTAAATTATAAAAGCATCTCTTATTGACATATCAGGGAAAATCTAACTGTCAGAATAATTTTACAGAGGACCTGCAAAGCCTCTTAAACCCTTATGGGAATATAAGCAACGTTAGATACTTATTGAAAAAGAGGATTGCAATTTTCTTCCTCATTAATAAAGCAACATTCAACTTCATTTTGAATAAAACCCACAACAAATATATCAATCCTTCTTGTCACAGATTTCTCTCTGCTTATCATCACTTTTAGAAGTGTTCCACCATAGTGCTTCTTTCGAAAAAGCTACCATCCTTTTTAATCAAAGAATGTCCAAACCATTTCTATAGTCTTTACAGTTTCAAAAATCATATAAGAATATTTTGATGTGTCAATACACAATTTTCACTCTCAAAATATGAATATTTTATGGATATTCAGATGACTACTTCTGTATTTAATCAAAGGATGTCCAAACCACTTTTGTAGTCTGCGGCTTCAAAAATCATATAAGAAGATTGATGTGCCAATATCCAGTTTTCATGCTAAAAAAATTAAAATTGAATAGATATTCAGATGACCACATCTGCATTTAACCAAAGGATGTCCAAACTACTTCTGCAGTCTTTGCAGTTTTAAAAAATCATATAAGAACATTGATGTGCCAGTGCACAATTTTCACTCTCAAAAAATGGAGATTCATAAAACAATGGACATTCAGATGACTACTGCATTATTTTCATCCACTAATAAAAAGATTGAGCAGTTCTTTTAAGTTACAATTTTTCATCACCTAGGGAGGAAAATATAATGTATCCTAACATCCATTTTGCATCAATTACTAATGATACTATAACTGAATGTGATAATCATAACTCCAGAAAGAAAGACTGTCACAGTTCCAACCACTCCTTATCCAAAAATAAAATGGAATATGAGATTATTACACACAAAAAAAATAACAAAAATGATAAACTAACTGCAAACAGGGAACAAAAAAGCAGTAAACATGGAAGGCTATAAACAAGTCTCAAAAGGCAATATAAAAATTGAAACTGTACTGCCAATCACAAAAGAAAATGAAATTTAATAATATGTCTATATGTTACTTTATTATAAACTATTCTCTTATATACTTAAATGCAATTTTTTTTATATATAATTCCTCCTTTATTTTGGTAACAGTTTCACCTATCCTGCAGTCTTCATCAGAGCTTTTGCAACTTTCTTGAATATAAGAAGAAAAATGCAAAGAAAGTTAAGGCGAAGCTATATTTTTTCTAGTGAAAACTGAAACATTGGATTAGATTTTTTCAGGATAATTACGGTCATTTGACCCAGAAACAATTATGCTTCTTGGCAAGAATAAATACTCATGAACATGCCAGCAGAACATAAGAAAAGCAAATATTTCCTGTTTTAAATTTATCCAATTCACTGAATGAAAATATTACATTACGCAATTTCCTTCCACTTCTACATGGAAATACTGTGTTACAATTACTATCAGAAATATTTATAATAAACTTAACTCGCATCCAAAATCACAGCCAAGGAAAGTAATACAAAACTCATCAGTAGATACAAATGAGTTGCAGCATATCTTTTTTTATTATTAAACGTCTTCTACCTTTTCCCAATTTACCTTAAAGTATAGTAATATTTACTAAGGCTGTAAACCTTGAGAATATGTGCATGAAAGTGCGAAGTTAGGGACCTCTACAGGTCTTAACCACAAGCTTATGACTTGGAAGAAAAGAGGGGAACCCAAGTGGAACCCTTCTTTACTTCAACCTACTTCCTATATGAATAGGTGAAGCTGAAGCAGTTAGATCTAAGAGTGTGAAACTATTCAATACTTCACTGATTAAGCCCACAATTCCTATTACATATTAATACTCGTGAAATCTTTCAATTTACAATGAGTCAATGGAAAGATCTTATAGTTAGAAATCTATTATGATAATTTAAGTATAGTATAAACAAGTGCTTTAAAGTGCTGGTTGAAGAAGGTGTTAATAGCAAACAATCAAAATGAGTTAATCCAGGTTAAGCACTTTCGAGGTGTTATCCCTCATAATCATATTCTTAAAGTATTATTAACACTATAGCTAAATATCTTGACACAAACCTATTCTTTAATCAACTTGAATTATTTATAACTTTTTTTATTATAAAATTAATATCATTATTATAATATTAATAACATTTAGATTCTTTATTACTTTTATAAATGCTTCATTTAATTACAACCCACTACTGAGAGTTTCAATTGCCTCCACAATCTTCTTCAGAACTATAACAAACACAATGCAAATACATGAGTACAAATATACATAAACATATAACTTTTATTACTATTGCAACAATTATCATCATCATCATCAACCATTATCAATCCACTGCAGGATGAAGGTCTCTCCAAGTTCAATCCATCTTTTCTGATCTTTAGCTTCTCTTCTCCACATCACCCCTGCAAACTTTCTTATTTCATCCATCCATCTCACATGTGGTCTCTTTCTAGGTCTTTTACAATCTCTTGGAATCCAATTTAAAATTTCAATTGTCCATCTATTATAATCTCTTCTAGCAATATGTCCAGCCCAACTCCACTTCAGTCTTTTAATTTTTTCAAGGAGATCAGTAACACCTGTTTGTTCTCTTACCCATACATTGCGTTTTCGATCTCTTCTTGTTACTCCCAACATGCATCTCTCCATACTTCTTTGATGATAACATTTATATATCTTTTATTTTAAATTTGAATACTATGTGTCGAATTAAATCATTAACGTATAACATTTATATTTCAGATATTTAATTTATCAGAAAGACAGTATGATCTCTGTAGGTTATACAATCAGGTAATTTAAATACAATTTTTAAGTTTTTATTAAATTTTGATATTTGCCTATAAGATAAAATTATTTTTTTATCTCTATATATGTGTGTGTATGTTTATTTGATTGTTTCCATGTTTAAAATATGATTTTTGAATGAAAAATGTTAACTATTGCAGTAAGGGCAGTTACCTGAATAATTTATTTATGTATGTGATGTGAAATATTTCAATGAAAAAACAAATACAGATATTAAACCACTAAACATCACATGATCAACCATTCTTATGCTTACTCATAACTGTTATTAAAACAGGCAAAACTCTCCATATGGTAGTGCCACTCAGTGTAAGCTGGAGTAATTAATGGATGCCAGAAGGCTTGTGCATAAAATCCCTATCTAGTGCCACAAACTAAAAACTAATCAGGGGATATTGGATGAGTAGGCACTAGACAGGGATTTTATGCACAAGCCTTCTGGCATCCATTGATTACTCTGGCTTGCACTGAGTGGCGCTACTGTACGGAAAGTTTTGCCTATTTAAATACAGATATGTGTACAGTATTATCATTATCAATAAACTAGCTTCACATTCCGGAAAAAGATAACCAAATAGGAAAAAATATATAAATTTTACATAGCCTTATGCTGTGTATTCAACTACAAAGCTAAATGCCAACAAAGAACAAAAATATAGATTATAAGTTGAAATAAAAATCATTCAATAAAGATGAAAATTATATTTATTTACATTGTAGTATTTCACACATTATATACAATTTGACGAACTTAGTTGTCAATAAATGCTAATACTTCCTGTTGTTAAAGATTAAACAATGTCTTAACTATTCTCAGGATTGATACTAAAAAGTTTTGTCTATCCTCACAGTCTGACTCTGCACAGTTCTCCTGAGAGCCTTATCAGGGTACACAAATAAAAATAAGACTGGTGCGGTCTGTTTAAGTTCCACATCCGGCTGTTCACACCTACAGAGACTCAGTCTCTGGGATGATGTCTCAAAAGTCGCTACAACTTTTCCAACAGCCTTTTCTCTGGGTCCTTTTTCCTGACGCCTCACGACACAACAGCAACATCACACGAAGAGTAAGAAAAAGCTTCTCTTTTCAGCACACACTATACATTTTGTAGTTTAATAACCGGTATTAATTATTATGAAAGGTAATAGCTATTTTACATTTAGATATCCCCCCTTCCCCAAGTAATGCGTCTTTTCACAAATTATCATCAAGCTTTTAACTGTGTCAGTGTACATTCTTTTCACCTGCAATTAGTCTTTGGCATTTTGATTAAACTGACCCTTCCTCTTTATTCTGTTTAATTTGTTTAAAATAGCTTAATGCTCTAATTAAACAATTCTAGCCATTTCTCTACTTAAATCCATTAAGTCTTTCGGACCTTAATTCACAATATCTTTCTATTTATGTTTCTAATCTTTTCTGTTTTTTCTGGAGTCACAAATCCTAGCTTTATAACATAGAAATTATTCAGCTGAAAGTCAATCTCCAATAATGTGCTATTTCTTAAATATTATAAATCTATGTGCACCCTCCTGCCGGTAGAAGTCTTAAGTGAATCACTTAAGTTTAGAGCGCAACACCTTGCAAACCACTCTGTGAACTAGAACGAACATGGCTACAATTATTCTACACACTAGCCCTTTAATTGTTATCAGAGAACTTATTTTTAAAAAAAAACAACTTCATCTTACTTAATTCCAGTGCACTATTGTATTTCATCTTCAATCATATTTTCCTAATAAAAGTAATTGTTGTGCCTTATGATACCAATATAATTTTACATTCGCAAAAACTATAAAATACTTTTTAGGAAGTTTATTACTCATTATTTGCTTCACTTTTTCAATGACAGATTTGATATCACAATATCCACCAGTCTATAGATCATTTTGCATGATCTCATGGTCTTGCCATTATATTTTCACAATTTTGGGAATATCCATAATTGAAATATTTTTATCACCTTTATGTTACATCAGTAAAGTTTTTATGACTCGCTTCCATACAATTCACTTGGCAGAATAGCCATACTACACTGTTTTAACTTGTTAAATGATACAGCCGTGTGTTGGATTCATGTTGCATCGGAACCAAAGTCCACATTATACTGCAAAGACTATCAAGATGTTTAAAATGGCCCATGCTCTCACACAAGCCCAAAGTTGCTGCCCATTTCTATTTATTGTGGCACCCTAATTGACAAAAAAATAGCAAAGCCAGTCAACACACTGTGAACCTAGTTAGAAAAATGAGGTTTTATTTTTGATTTTAATTAGTTGATATTAAAAACCCATCATCATAATTTGATTTCTGCTTCACAAAATCATCTAAAAGCAATTCCGAAGACGTTATCTATATAAATGGAAGACTAAATTTTACTTTCAAATGCCTTAGATTTTCTACTTTCTTGAATAATTAATCTCTTTTACTTTCTTTGGGTTTTTTTATATATTCATATATATTGCTTATAATATCTTCTTTCATATACACTTTAATGCAAAAAAAAAAAAAAATTATTTTAAAAAGCAGAGAAAGTTTAGAAAGCTCTGATGAAGACTGCTGGACTATCGAAACTGTCAGGAAAATAAAAAAGTTTTATTTAAAAAATTTTTTTTTAAAAATTAAAGTGTATATGAAAGATATTATTATAAGCAATATATATTGAATAATTCAAGTTAAATGCTTTGGAAGTGAGAAATAGGAAAAGCTTAAAATAGAATTCTTATACCAAGAGTGTAAAATCCCATTTTATTTTTAGCTTGAATTACAATTGCATAAGAAAAGTTAAAAGGGATACTGAATTATATCTTGAATAATAAATCTGAGGCATTGAAAATGAAATTTTGGTTTCCCTTTTTATGATCAAATCTTTGGATTGTTTTCAGATGATTTCATGAAACAGCATCAAATTGTAATATGAATTTGGTGGCAGTATAATATCGGCATACTTTCCTTTGTAGAATGAACTTCTTTCAAATAATATCCTAATCCTTCTTGATTAACTAATCGAATGACTTGATTAAATAATAAAAAACAATATATAAATCATAAGTTCACTCATGAGACTCCATTGCTACTTGTCTGACAACAAGATATATATTTCACATGATCTCCATTCTTTGTGCTTACACAAGCTGGTTTTACAGAGGCAATACTCTCCAAACAGTAGCACCACTCAGTGCAAACCAGAATAATCAATGGCACTCCTGTATGGAGAGTTTTGCCCCTGTAAAAAACAGCTTGTGTAAGCATAAAGAATGGTGATCATGTGATGTTTGATGGTTTAATACCAATCCTGTCCAATAGGATTATGATGACTGTGGTTATTAAAGAACTAAAGACATCAAAAAGTATGGATGCTGAACTGAGTTCAGATCTATACAACTATACAATCTTAGCTTGAAAACATTATTATGTTTTCATTTTGGACTGAAAGCTTTATAGTTGGCTAAAAAAGTAAAAGATGGCTGATGGGAGGTTGCATTAGATCCTAAGGTCAAGGTGCAGTGCTTTCAGATCCAAGGCTTCTCACTGATGATGGCCACAAGCCAGAAACTAGTCTGGGGATATTGAGTGAGTAGTTACAAACCTTCGTGCATCAATTTATTTCTCTGGCTTGCACTGAGTGGTGCTACTGTATGGAGAGTTTTGCCACTGTGAAAGATATGTATTTCAAAGTATCGTGATACTTAAAAAACCATACAGCATCATTGGCTGCAATATCTATAAGCAAGATATTCAATAAAATCCTTAAGAACACTGTTCTGTAATGAATAGTGATGTTTTATTATCCATTAACACCCACTCATAAAAAAGCAATAATAGAAAGTTAAAAAAAAAACAAAGAAAGGAAAAGTGACTGGAATCAGAAGCGCTGTGCATATAATTAAAAGATGGAATTTGTGGTTGCACAAACAAATATCCAAGTCCATTGCCATGTAGAATTACAAAAATGTTCCATTATAATTATTGTAGTATTTTCTTTCTCTATTATTTCTAGAAATTGGAATAAGAAAAGCGTCTTTAAAATCAAAAGGCGTCTCTTCACATCTTAATATATTTCTAAAAAATTCCAACAGTTTTGAAGCTAATACATAACAATAATATTTTTAAATAACTTCACATTATGAACTGCAACTTTCCCACTAAGATTAAAGTGCTGTTTTAATCTCATCTTTCTGAATATTTCTATTCAAACCTAAATAAGTCAATAGGATAAATATATTATTAAAAACTATTATATGAATTCTTATATCATTATTATAAAATAAAATAAGTATATAATCCATTATATGTTTTTGTTATAAATATTATCTAAATAGGTTATTCAACGATAAATTTTATATTATTTGAATAGAAAAATATATATTTCGGTAACATTTTATTACCTTCTGCAGTGTAAATGTACCAACTTTAATATATATATATGTTTGTATTTATAATAGAACAGGAAAAGGCAAACGTTTTTGATTGTGTGTCACATGGACTTCTGTAAAGTTTCTATTGAGCCACATATGCATGAAGTACCCACATTAAAGGATAAGGTATTGGTATGATGCTGGAAACGGACTTTGCTATTTTCAAAGAATTTTCACAAAATAAAATTTTTTAAATCTATTTTGGCAAATTTTTAGGATGATGTCTGGCATCTGTGTGAGTGCTTACATTTACATATGACTAAATTTTGTTCCCACAGTAACTCAAGAGTAAAATAAATTTCACAATGCAATCAGCGTAGCTTTTGTGGCCTAACTTAGACACTGATCTTGAGCAAGAATATCTTTACCGGAAATTTCAGTTTGACGTAATCCTTGGTTTACTGATAACTCGAGAACTAATGTAACATGAAAATAAAATTACAGTCTTTGATCAAAAATGTTTAGATTTTTATTTTTGTCTGAAACAATTTCCATAAAATTCTTTGTTTTCAAAATATATTGAATAATTGGTAGAACTTAAAATAATTCATGATAAGTTATTGAAAATTCATTTCATGAAAAACTTTATTTGATAAAATTTTCGTATAATTATAAACCTAATAGTTTATGTTTGAAGCATTTTCCAGTAGAATGCATACTTTTTTAGATATGGTAAAGGTTGTTACAGTAAGTATTTTCATGATAAGTAATTTTATGTGCATTTTATGAAAAACGTTAAGAAAATACATTCAGAATGAAGTTTTAAATCCATTTTACTTGAAACTTTTTTTGCAGAAGCCATTGTTTCTGAATATAAATTATCGTCAACACGTAATATTATTCTTATAATTTAACATTTATTTGGCAAAATTAAAAATCTACATGCATGCCGGCTGCACAAATTGTCATCTTGTACCCTATTTTGATTACCTTTGTAACAGCACGTTATTTACAGTGCCATCTATATTTTGATTTTGTAATTATAAATTGTTATTTATGTATAAAAAAATTCTTTATTTTTTTTAAAATAATATTTTTATATTATTGTTCAATTTATTAGTTGCTATTAATATATTATTTATTTGTGTAAAAATATTTATATGCCAATGTTATCCACACTCCAGTTATATTAAAACATCCGTTGGCCGCACTATTTTATTAGCACTTCCTGTACAAGGTCATTGTCTCCCAGTCCCTGCTGTGTAATTTTACTGTGTTATGTCAGTTCAAATGTGACTGCTACTTGTGAAACAATATCTGTTCTACTGTTGATTTGCACACAAGAGGAAGCCACATCTGTGGATAATTTTTTATGGTCTGGGAGTGTGTCTGGTGTCAATATTTATCAAAGAGTTGGCAGACAGTGTGGAGAAAGTGTTTTGTCACAAAGAAGTGTGTATAAATGGATAGAAAGATTCAAAGAAGGTTGCACAAATTCTAACCATGAAGGAGTCAGACATCTGTCCAGTCCTCAACCGATTACAATATTGAGCGTAACCATGAACTGATTTTATTGGATAGACAAATGGCATTGGATTATGTGACAAATCATTTGCAAGGCAATGATGGTTTTTCTTATGCAATAATCCATCACATGACTTTTGAAACATTTGTACAAGTTGGATATTGAAACACTCATGGAAGAGCACAAACAGAAGCGTTTGGACATCTGCAAACAAAAGATGAACCAATGCTGTAAAGAAGATGGAAAATTTTCTTAAAAATAATCATTCCTGGTAATGAGAAACTGACTTCATCACTACAAGCCTGATAGTAAATGGAATGGTATGGAATAGAAATGTCTTCAATTGCCAAATGAGGAAAAATACTAAAGTCAACCATCAGCGGGAATTTAATTTCTGAGGTTATTAAAGTCCAGTATTGGAACATTATTAGGAAAAATATCAACAATTGATAATACTCACTGAAGAATTGAAGCCTAAAATTCTGACAGAATGCAAAGGACTGCTATTCAAAGGCTTTGCTTTGCTGCATAATAATGCATGTCTGCACATGTTTGCATACAACTGAACGCACTATTAATATTCTCCAAAAAAATTGTTTTGCAATGTTGCAATGGCCTCTCTATAATCTTGATCTTGCTTCATTGGACCATGATTTGTTAAGACCCCTAAAAGAAGCCCTACATCGATGAATATTCACATCTGATGAAGAGGTGAAAACAATAATATATGTGTGTCATTAAGATAGATAAAGGTGAGTCAAAAATTATCCGCAAGAGGGCTCTGCCTGTAGAATTTATTTTAATCAACTTTCAGAAAAAAATCATTTTGGGACATAATCTTCCTGATTTTTTAATATACTTTGTGCATCTGTCAAGCTTTTGTATTCCCTCATTAAAAAATGTTTTAGGCTGATCTCCATACTTCATTCGTCCATATTATGATTCTGGTGAGAATTTACCTAAAGCTGGCTCAGTACTATTGAAGTTCTTTGGTATGTAGTTTTTACCTTTTCATAGTGGCTTGCCTGAACTCAAGTTTTTGAGTAATTATTGTATAGTAATCCCACAAATCCATGTTATTTGATTTCAAGCCACAGTGTGTATTGCAAAATTAACAGATAATAATAAATCTTATATGTACAATGTATGTATAAGTGCGTATACATATGCTATATGCTCTAGGAATAAAACATTAACATTTTTTAAAATTAATTTCTCATTATTTTTTGTTTTGTTTAATTATTTTTTAAATCTAGAATGATAGTATAGACGTAAAGTATTATAATTGCATTTATTTTTATAGTTTTCATTTTATATGTATTTTCTGTTTGTATTTATGAATAAGTATATGTCTAGTATATCACTATTTACTCTCAAACATTTCTTAAATAATGATGACGATATTAGAGCATACTATGTTCAAAGTATAGCAGTGGTGTTCAAATGTTATTTCTTGGTTATAATATTCTATTGCCTAGTTATTCTACAGGTTTTTGGATAGGTAACTTTACCCACAATCACCTTTTTTTTATAAGATGTATTTTGTGGAACATTTCCTTTAATTATTGGTGGATTTTTGAATGTTTGAAAATTTTAAACAAACTTTTCAAATTTTTAATAAAAAACACTTATTAAAAAAAAAAAACAAATAAAAAAATCTATTACTTTTTTGTGTTTTATTATTTGTTTTTATTTTTTAGTTGTTGTAAATTGAAAATAAAATTTAAATTTAAAAATTAATTTTCTATTCATTCATTATATAAAATAATATATTATACCATAAATAATAACATTTAATATATACACACATACACTATATGTTAATTTATAAAAATAGATAGCAGATTTTTATTATGCTGTCATTAAAAATTCAAATATTAAACCATTAAACATTACATAATTATCATTCTTTATGCTTACACAAGCTGTTTACGCAGAGGCTAAACTCTCCATACAGTAGCGCCACTCAGTGCAAGCCAAAGTAATCAATGGTGGCTTGCACTTAGTGGTTTTACGCACGAATCTTCTTGCATCCATTGATTATTTTGGCTTGCACTGAGTGGCGCTACTGTATGGAGAGTTTATCCTCTGTGTAAAACCAAAAATTATAACATTATTTTTATGGGAATTTATCTCTTATTATTCAAAAATGTATTTATTTTCAATTGTAGTCTGCAAGATTCATCTGATTATATATAGAATTTGTTTTAGATTTTAGATTTCGGCTGGCCTGACCACTTAGCACCACCATTAGAAAGGTTATGTAGTATTTGTAAATCCATGGATTCATGGTTAAACGCTAATCCATACCATGTTGTTATACTTCATTGCAAAGTAAGTAACATATTTTTGAATATTTAGAAAAAACTGTTTGTAGAAGTAAATAATTTTATTATAAATTATATTTTAGAATAGTTGTATGATTGTTTTTGTTTACTGAATTGATAAATTCGCGTTGATAAAATCTATATAGTATGTATGTTTATATAATTTTATGCTCACGTGTACAGGCATATACACAAGATTTGTTATAAATTTCTGTCCATTTAAAATTAGAAAAAAGAAAATAAATATATATATCATAGAAACATGATATTTTCAGACTTATAACTAATTGACAATCAAATTTAAAAAAAACTTTTGATTGGAACTAAATATAAAGGTATTTTTTGATTAATGCGCACAGTTTTTCCCCCTCATTAAATAACTTTTAAAATGTGTTAAACACTTTTAACCTCCGATATATATACAGTGTGTGTTTTTTGTGTATGTGTAAATCATTTGTTACAATATATTCATCTTCTACCATTGATTAGTATTATATATTTTTCAGATTAATTATTATTTTAAAATTTGCAAAAAAGACAACTATATATTTGTACATAAATACATTGCCCCCCCCCCCCCGCATATGTTGATATATGATGTAAAGCATTTGCTATTTTTTTGTATGTATGATTTAATTAATTACAATAATTACTTCAAAAATGACTCATTTGACACCAAATAATTTTTGTACCTAACCTAAAAAAAAAAATTTTTTTTTAATGACAGTTTGTTATAAATGTAAAAAATCTTTGTGGAATATCTAAGACTTATATTATTTAGTTAAGTGAGAATTCAAATTATTGTTAATAGTACTAAAGGGGCAAAGGTTATTTATATATGTGTGTTGTTAAAATGAGGTTGCCTTGACAACAGATTGAGATCGTTGATTGTTATCGATATTGGGACTGTCTGAATGTTGACTGATTAGAAACAGTGCATAATGCTAGCTGAGATCTATATAAAATATTTGAAGTGCCTCATAGTTATATTATTCTAGCCACACTTCCCTATTGAATAAAAAAAAAAGTGTGAATTTTGGCAGCCCACTGATGCACTGCTAAAATTTAAGCTTTTGAGTTTGGGGAGCAAAAGTGACTATTATACAGTCTTTCTATGTATATTTAAAAATAAATGTTTGTATAACTGCAATGTAGGATCTTTACTTACTTAATTTCACACTTTAAATTAGCTTGAATTACAATATATATTAGATCATTGCTCATAACATTGAAGACAATACTCCTTTCAGTGTAGTGCTATAATTCGAGCTTTCTTTATTTCAAGGGGGAGTGTGGCTAAAATAATATAGCTATGGGGTATTTCAAATATTTTGTAAATGTGTATTAAGAGTTAACTTTTAGATAAATGCTTAGCTTGAGTTGTTTTTGTTTAATCTGTTGTTCTAATTCCTCACTGAAGAGAGCCATAGCTCGAAACGTCTAGAGATAAGGATAATCCTAGATAAAGATGATTTGAATGCTTTCTCTTGTAGAATTTATTATAAAAAAAAAAAAAAGCTTGTTTAGAGCTATTAGCATGCTCTTTATATATATACAAAATATCAATGGAAAAGTCTTTATTTGGTTCAAGTATTGCCAAATATTTCCCCTATGATAAATGATTATTATGATTTTTAAAGAAACAAATTTTGTATTTAAAGTAAGTTTATTATATATTAAAAATGGAAACTACAATGATTATAATGTAATTTAGCGTTTGACTTTATAATCTCTTTTATTTTAATATATATATATATAATCTCATCTGTAGTAACTATAAATTCACCACCTGTCAGGTTCTGCTTATTTGGTAAAAGAAATCAAACTAATCTTTCATCACTTTAACTCTGTTCTTGTTACCATGACAAAATCTTTAAGGAAATTGCAGATGATTTTAATTGATGTTTTCTAGTTTTTCATTATTTTTCTTTTATATATTCTGTAATTAGAATGCATTGGGGTTCCCTATTAAGCATCATATATCATTCTCATAAACATTACATCATTCTTCATCATTAAGATACAGTTTATAATATTTTTTAGTGAAGTATAAAAATCACTGCTAGCAAATTACTTAATTTTTTAGGATGAACAAACTATAGTATTAGGGATTAAAAAAATTTCACACTCAGTATTTTAGACAGATAATAGACTATCAAAAAGGATCATCTCATGTTGTTGAAGTAATTACAAATTTCTTATAAGTGGTTGCAGAGTTCATCATTTTTTAAAAGAAAAGTTGATGTGGTATTGAATTTGAATATTAGGAAAACTTGTAGGTGGCAGTAGGAAAAGAACAAATTTTTTTAACTTGTATGGGGGCAGTAAAGAAGTCCTCAATTTTTTTTTTTAACTTGTATGGGGGCAGTAAAGAAGTCCAAAATTTTTTAAACTTGTATAGGGCAGTAGGAAAAAAAGAAGTCCTAAATTTTTCAACTTTTATGGCAGTAGTAAAGAAGTTTTGAATTCTTTAACTTTTATGGGGGTAGTAAAGAAGTCCTAAATTTTTTAACTTGTATGGGGCAGTAAAGAAGTCCTAAATTGTTTAACTTGTAAGGGGGCAGTAAAGAGGTCCTAAATATTTTTAACTTGTATGGAGGCAAGTCCTAAATTTTTTTAAACTTGTATGGGGGCAGTAAAGAAGTCCTAAATTTTTATACTTGTATGGGACAGTTGGAAAAGGAAGTCCTAAATTTTTAGGGCAGTAAAAAAAGAGAAGTCCTAAATTTTAAGTTGTCTTAAATAGAACTTTATTTATGAAGCTCTTTTATTATTTGAGGGACAAGTAGTATAGTTTTTTTTTATTGATGGTTATGATATTCTTTCTGCATTCATTATGAAAATGAACAGCAATTACCAAGAAAGATCAGCCAGTTTGAATATATGGACCCAAAGGAAAAATGGCAGTGGTATCTGTTTGAAATGTAAATTATTCAGTAGTGCTGAAATAGTTTTTCCTTTTACGAATGTTGAAAAGAGAGAAGGACTAATAAGTCAAACTCATCTTTGTAAATGGAAAGCTTTGAAATATTGAATGATAATATATAATGAATGATAATGTATAAATTTCTTTAATAATCACTTCATTTGAAACAGATTTGAAAGAATCGTCTAACTTTTATCCTTTCTTAAATTTAATAAAGATAATGAGACATTAGAAAAACTTTTATTAGCAGTAGAAAACTATCCATACAGTAATGCCACCTAGTGCAAGCCTTAGTAATCAATGGATGTAGGAAGATTTGTGGATAAAATCCCCATCTCAATCTGGGATATTGGATGAATAGGCATCAGATGGGAATTTTATGCACAAACCTTCCCGCATCTATTGACTACTAAGAACTTGCCCTAGGTGGCACTACTATATGCAGAGTTCAGTAGATTGCAATTTATGGATATTAAGAGAATAGCCAAAATAGTATTTAATTGGGTTATGAGTAAAGCGAAGGCAATAAGATGGGTGAGCAATATAGTACAGTATGCAGAAGATTTGGATAGTATACTTGTATAAAAGGTGGGATGATTGTGCTAAGAGAATTGTTGAGTGTTATAGTGGCAAAGAATGGGATAGAAGAATGGATGCATTAATAAAAAATAGGGAGTTGGAGAGATGGAGAACTATTATGAAGAGTAAAAATAATGTATTTTATTCTGTACCATATCTTTTCAATGATCAAGATTGCACTGCTATAGAATGTCTTTTAAGGTATTAATTACAACGTAAACACAATCTAACTCTCCCATAATCAAATTCACCACAAAACACTCTCCTATAAAGTCTTGCATTATTTGTTTTACACCTGCAATCCAAGGAAACTAAGATTTTATATTAGCAAACTCTACACTATCACATTCAGAGTATTGAAGAATATATTGAAGCGTTTTGCCCATCTGACTAGGTCTCTGATACACATAAAATGCGTGAGTTGATCAAGTTATGGAAAAAGAAAGTTTCATACCTATTTCTAAAAACATAACTGTATTTCCTGATCAACTCTACCTAGTAATTTTTATGATTTACGCTATCGATGGAATCAGCTTTTATTTTTTTTATAAGGGTGCCAGTATTCATATAAGAATCCGCTGAAATCCGTTGCATTGCGTCTCGAAAATTAAAAAGAAAAATGCTTTTAAAAGAATCGGTATCATATTTTACCGTAACTAGGGTTATTTTCTAAATATTATTATTCCTGGAGCTTAGTCAACACATATTGACAAAAGTAAATTATCTGTTCTAATAAACTAATCTTACAAAATTTAATAATAAACATTAATAATGTGCAATGAAAAAAAGTTGATAAAAGTAAAATCTCTTATTCTAACAAACTTAAAATATTTTTTTAAGTTAAATAATTAAATAACGTTGGAAAGTACACATGCTAATCCAGATAATGAATCAATTAATAAAAAAAAAACAGTCAAAGTTCTTAGGTAAACAAGAGTCTTTTGAAAAATAAAATTTCAAGTCTTTATCGGAATTATTTTTAAGCTTATTTTTAAGAATTGTTTGCAAACTTTATGTCACAATCGGGAAAAGTTACTCTTAGCTTAAATTTATGGGATCCAGAGCTCATAGGAATTTCCATTAGTCTCTCCTGCCAGCATCTTCAATTATTGGTCCATTCTATAGCTAGAGAAAGCATGGTTGTGGTGATCCTTTCATTGTAAAAAGCGGTATTCACAAAGCTCCGTTTCCATGCTTGCATGACAGCTCGGTACAGCAAGTGGCATATCTGTGCAGAAGTATATATATATATTTTCATGTGTCATAGCATTGGCCGGGAGGCGAACCCACAACCATCTGCAACCAACTACTTGCTTGCAAGGCGGCTGCGATGACCTCTCGGCTAACAACACTTGACTATGCAGAAGTATATTACTGCCACAGGTTATGCTCGCAGAAACCCCCAACTCTAAGACATGGAACCAGAAGCTAAAGAAAGACCTAGATCGAAGTTGTCCTCTTCTTTTTATACCTCGATCCAGTTTTTGAAACTTCTGCGCATTCTTTTGTCCTTTTATCAGCATATATGATAATAATCTTGTACACTCTCTCTTAAATTTAAGTTACAAAGTCTTTATTTTTTTAGCATAATTCTGCCATCTTTAATTAGTTAAAATATTTTTTTTTTAGCTTATCTGGATTAGTAATTTGTGTGTCTTTTGCTCTCTCCAATTTTTTTACTTTTATTTTTAATTAGATAAAAAAAAATATGGATGAAAAATTTAACTTTCACTTTATGTTTAAAAAAAATTATACTAATCAAAAACAAATCTAAATTTACTTTTTTTAGCTTTTACCAAATGCCAATATATTTGTATCATATATAAATAAACGGTACAATATTGATTGCTCCTCATTGAAAAAATTAAAAGACTGAAGTGGATTTGGACTGGACATTTTATTAGAAGAGAAGATAAGAAGATAATAGATGGATAATTGAAATCTTAAACTGGATTCCAAGAGATTGTAAAAGACCCAGAAAGAGACCACATGTGAGATGGATGGATGAAATAAGAAAGTGTGCAGGGGTGATGTGGAGAAGAGATGCTAAAGATTGGAGAAGATGGATTGAACTTGGAGAGACCTTCATCCTGCAGTGAATTGATAATGGTTGATGATAGTTGTTATAAATATTTGTATTATACATTGGATTATTTCCATCATCTAATTTAAGTAAATGTTTTTAAAAAAAAATGCAAACTATTTATACTTTTCTAAATAACTTACTATTAATAATAATAAATTAATATAGAATACATTTCATCTCTCTTCTTCAAGGATTGCTCACCTAAACAGTGATAACTAGCATGGGGAAAAAACATGGAGACTTTTAGATTGATGAATCTTGAATTTAAAGTAACACTTAACTGCCCACACTATTTTGTTCAAAGGCAGAAGTCAGTAGAAATTTTATATTCTTATCAATGAATGGTTTCCAAATATTACAGATTATCATATCTTTTTCTTTCTTCTGTTTTCTCATTCAAACATATATTCAGTAATATTTACTAAGGCTATAACCTCAGGAATATGCGTCTGAAAAATGCGAAGGTAGGGACCTCTACAGGTCTTAACCACAAGCTTACGCTTTGGAAGAAAAGATGGAATATGCATATAACCTGTTATTTTTTTGTTTTATGCTATTTTAATCTTTTTTATTTTTACTTTGAAAAGTTTTGTTATCCATAAAGATGTAATAAGATAACACATTAGTTGAATGACTTTATTTCATTTTAATTATGATTTGTCACTCATTATTTTCACACAGTATATAAACGTTAGCTTATTTCATGCATCATAATTCAGCTCATGCATTACTGGATTTGCATCTTTTGTCATAAAATAAATTTCTTCAAATTCGAAATTTTTGATGGTATTTCAGCTAGTTCATATCATTACTTTGTACAATATTCTGTTACTACAAAGTTTTTGGGGATTTTAATTCTTGATCAGATCATATTTTTATAAATATAAGAGATAATCATCGAGAGATGGGCAGGAAAGTATAGGTTGTCTTAATTAAATAAAATCAAACTATTTGCCAAAAATTTGAGACGGTTCTTTAGCAAAGTAATTGTAGATTTAATTTTTCTTATGTAAGCATATGTGAATATAAAAAGTTCATACTTCACATGTGTGGTAAAAAAGTAAATAAGAAGTAGATATATTTAGTCTTTAAAAATAATTTAAAATTATATATCATGTAAATGAAATATAATAACTTTCATGTTTATGATATTGAAGTTCACTTTGTCATTGATATTGATATCTAAAGGTCAATTATTATTACTTGTTGGTGATATATATTTATGTTTAAAGATATTTATTTAAACTTCTTTGTATCAATAATTTCAATCTCCATGGTTAAGTTATAATCTTGCATTGGTGGTCGAGAGGTCAGGGCAACTGCTTTGCACTTGCAGGCAGTTCCCCGGGTTGCGGGTTCGCATCCCAGCCGATGCTATGACACTTTAAAAAAAAAGTTATAACCTCTCGGCTAACAATGCAAGAGTTATAATCTTTACTATCTTTAAAAGTATATTAGACTATTAATAAAGGTGGGATTCCACTTTTATTGTTACGGTTGTCTTGAAAACAGTTTGAGATTGTTGATTGTTATTGATATTGTTTAAGTGTTTGACGGACTTTTAATGATTACTTACAAACCCATTTAGCCTTGAGCATTATTATACTTTTTATTTAAGATTTGAAATACCAGGCAGTCTTAAACCTGGAGCCTATTAGTAAATATAGGGGATTTGAGGGGTCAGGGTGACTTGAGACCAACATGGGCATGACAACAATATTGGTATCAGCATGAGATTTGGGAATTCTATCATCAGATTGTCAATGGTATGGATGGCTGAAAAGTTGGAGTTTGGAGTAGGTCGAAGCCTGCCTATTAAAGTGTAAGGATTTGCTATCTTAATATAAACTGAGCACTTATTATATATATGTATGGAAGATGGTAATCTGGACCAACTGATGAGTGCTGGTTTAGCACAAAATACTTATATTGGTGATTATTTATCTTTTCTGCATTGTGTGGTCATGTGTATCAGTAGTATGAGATAGTGTATATAGTGAAGGGGCTTAAAAGTCTGTGTTCAAATCCCCTATATTTACTTTTTATTTAAGTAATACTTTGGATGCAATTTGAAATTTATAATTGCAGTTTGTAATGTTATAATTGACTATTTATTAGACTACATTCAGAATAGATTATATTTACCTGTTCAATGAGGTTTATTTAAACCTCTTTATATCAATAATTTCAATCTCTGCGGTTAAATTGCAATCTCTAGTGTCTATATAAATATGTTAAAAGAAGGTTGCCATGACAACAGATTGAAATTCTTTGATTGTTATTGATATTGGATTGTCTAAGTGTTGACTGGTTTTAATAATTAAATATATAATGTCTATACTAAACTTAATGTAATTTATAAGGGCTTGAACTCAGACTTTCAAGCTCCTACATCTATCCAATCCATCTTATACAACCGATACACATGTCCACATACATGTGAAAAGATAAATGATCTCCAATATACGTATTTCATGCTGAACCAGCATTCATCATTTGGTCCAGATCATAATCTACCGCATATATATATATATACAATCAGTGCTCAGTTTATATTAAGATAACAAATATAAACTGAGCACTGATTGTATATTTGTTTGGGAGATGATGATCAGTACCAACTGGTAAATACTGATTCAGCACAGAATACGTATATTGGAGATCATTTATCTTTTTCACATGGTTATGGTCATGTGTATCGGTTGTATAAGATGGATTGGATAGATGTAGGGAGCTTGAAAGTCTGAGCTGAAATCCCTTATAATTGTATATGAATATATGTAATTAAACTTTTAAATATATTCCAAGAGATTGTAAAAGACCCAGAAAGAGACCACATGTGAGATGGATGGATGAAATAAGAAAGTGTGCAGGGATGATGTGGAGAAGAGAAGCTAAAGATAGGAAAAGATGGATTGAACTTGGAGAGACCTTCTTCCTGCAGTGGATTGATAATGGTTGATATGATGATGTTATATTAAAACATAAATGATATGCTGCAAGTGAATTTTGATATTAAGACAAGTGGCATGGTGTTTCAGCACCAAATTTGTCATTGTTGGATGAGCAACAGTTCAGTTAGAATTTCATTGAGGTTTTGTCCTCAAGTAAAAATCAACCAGAAACCTTTAACCCTTGTTGCTTTTGTGGGCTCTTTTTTATTTATTTTAATAAATTGCTTTTTAAAAATACTATCTACAAAATATCACATTATATATATTTTTAATGAGAGATTTCTCAAACTTTTTTCACATGGAACATCTTTTTACAATTGGAATTGTTTTTTGTGTGACTTCTGGTATTTTACATGAATCAAAATAAGACTAATCTAGCCTGATTTTATGTCTGTCACAAAACTATACATAGTAGCTTATAATTTGAACTTTTTTTTCCCCATTTGTCATAGCATCTGCCGGAATGCGAAACTGCAACAACTGTCTGCAATCAACTGCTTGCTTGCAAGGAGGCTACGCTGACCTCTCGGCTAACAACGCTTGACAACTTTTTAAAAAAGAATTCATTGATTGGCTGTCACATAAGCATTTTAAGGCGCTTCTGTCGAAGGTTTTAGCCTTGCATGTTATTAAAGAATTCATTAGTAAATTTTTCTGCATTCTAAAATTTTACTTGGCCTTCTTCTCTGGAGCAACAGGACCTTTAATTGAAGAAGCATTATCTTACGGAGGATTCATTTTTGATACGTCGCTCTGTATTTTTAAATTTTCTACTTTTGAGGGTGTAGTAGTAGCAATAATAATAAAAGTTTTTTTTATTTCTTAAATTTGAGTTTCAAGTAGATCTAAATACATTTGGAATGTGTTATTAATCTCAATTAAAATATTTTTTTATAAACTTATCAACCAGGAAGTAAATATACACTTTTTGTAATGAGTAAAAGGAAAGAGTTAAATCATTAATTAGCCGAATACTAATAGTTGATTAATTATTCTCATAAATTATGTCAAAACCTCAAAATGGCTTACACAGACAGACATTATGTGTGTATCAGAGTTTACATATATATGTGTGTTTTTATAAAAAAATATTTGGATGCGATTTTTTTTTTATGTTTTGATATGAAATAATATTTTAAAATTATAATCTGAAAATACCAATCTTCATTGCCTCTTTCAATTTTGTATACCAATTAATAACGTTTTCTTTTAACTGTGGGCCTCGTGTCATATTGCTCAACATAAATCAGGCCAAATTATTAAATGAAAAAGGTTCACAAACATTATATTTAGTAAAAAATATTTTTAAATAAAATCCATATAAATTTTATGCAATAAAACTTAGAAATAATTTTTCTTAGGAATTTTAAAGTACGCATGTGTAAGAGGTGAGAAAGAAGGATGCAAAATTTTAATAAATGTTATACAGAATATCGTAAGAAAATACGTATAGCCCATAGCAACCGGATGCCTGTGTTTGTTTTATATAATAATAAAAAAATACCAATCTAAAATTAAGATTAAAGAACGATGTAAAAGCAAGGCTGTATTTTTATATTGGACTATTTCCATCATCTAATATGAATATTGAAGGTCTTTAGAAAAATTTAACTTTATTTAAATATTCCAATACATTCACACATCAAACAGGTTAGTATATGCACAACGTTTCGAGAAGTATTATTCTCCCCTCTTCTTCAGATGTTGCTGGTCGGACCAGGGACAGTATTAACATGGGATTCGAACCTGGATCCTTAGATTCATGAGTATTGAATTTTAAGGTAATGCTCTAACCAAATGTGTTATCCTGCCAAAGGCAACAGTCAGTAGAAATTTCATATACTTATCTATGAGGTTCCTCCTGATTTTTCCACTTTTTCCTAAGAGCGAAGTTGATTAGTGGTTTCCATGCATTGTGTATAGTCACACTAGGTTGGCTTATGGGATTTTTTGCCATTATCATGTGAACAGCTTCTTTAAAATTTCTTCTTTGTACTTTTTCTTCTCTATCCAATATTTTTGTGTTTTCCCAATTGAATATATGTTCATTGGCACATGGTCTGCTACCTTAGACACATCTGTTTTCTCTCTTCTAATCATCAGTTTGTGTTCTAGCAAGTGCTTTTCAATGGGATGGCTGGCTTACCAATATATATTCTTCCACATTCGCATGGTATCTCATAATCAAAAGGAACCTCGTAAATAAGTATATGAAATTTCTACTGACTGTTGCCTTTGGCAGGATGGCTCAGTTGGTTAGAGCATTACCTTAAAATTCAATACCCAAGAATCTAAGGGTTCAGGTTCAAATCCATATTAATACTGTCACTGGTCGGGCCAGTAACACCTGAAGAAGAGGGGAGTATAATATCTCTCTAAATGTTCATATACTAACCTGTTTGATGTACTATTACTAATAGTTGAATGCATTTGGAATATTTAAATAAAGTTAAATTTTTTTAAAGACATTCATATTAGATGATGGCAATAGTCCAATATAAAAATACAACCAGAACACCATCATCACAAATCTTCAGGAAAATACTAAAAGCAAGGCTGTACACAAAAGTTCTTTAAAAAGACATGAAAGAAAACATATAAGGAAAACGCCTTTTAAGTGAAGCATATGTAATTAAAAGATTGTTACCATGAATGGACTCATACAGGAGCAATTTCTCTCTTTGATATATTAATAATTTGAAACATTATTAATATTAATGTCAGAATGAAAATAAATAAAAAAAAATTTTTTAAAAAAAAACATTACTATTTTTAGTATGCAATTTTTTTTTCAATCTTGGAAAAGATGATTTGAAATTCAGCTACATATCATAAAGTATATCATAAAAAACAAAAAAAAACAAATGCAGTAGTATATAAATTACAAAAGGTACGTTATGTAAATACATAGCAAAGGCATACATAAAAAAAAAAAAAGAAACTATCTATTTATAATGAGGTCGGAAGAGGTCAAGCTCCATGTAGCATCAACAATGTTTGGAGAGGCAAGCTCCCTGTCTCTGCTTTTGATTCTTGAAATCTTATTGTAAAACAGTTGATTGTAATTTCCCAGATGTAAGGTTGAAGCAAAAATAGCATCTTGAGAACCAAAGGATAAGGAAAATAGAACTCTAATTGAAGGGAAAAGGCATCATTTATGCTATCAATGAGAATAGAAATAGAGGCAGTCCACAGTCTAGTAATTGTCTCAATGCTGTTTCTATAAGTAAGAAGAGCAGGGCACTGGAACATAAAATAAAATATTGTTTCTTCAGATTTAGGACAAAGAGAACAAAGGGATCAATCAGTGTTGGTATGCATCATTTTCTGTGGGAAGAAATGACGAAGTCAAGCGTTGATGGTCGAATGGTCACAGCTGCCTTACAAGCAGTTGTTCCAAGTTTGTAGATTCATTTTCTGGCCGATGGTCAAATGATCATAGCTGCCTTACAAGCAGTTGTTCCGAGTTTGTAGATTCATTTTCTGGCCGATGGTCAAATGATCATAGCTGCCTTACAAGCAGTTGTCCGGGTTTGTAGATTCACTTCCCGACTGATGGTCAAATGATCATAGCTGCCTTACAAGCAGTTGTCCGGGTTTGTGGATTCGCTTCCCGGCCGATGGTCAAATGATCATAGCTATCTTACAAGCAGTTGTCCGGGTTTGTGGATTCGCTTCCCGGCCGATGGTCAAATGATCATAGCTGCCTTACAAGCAGTTGTCCGGGTTTGTGGATTATCTTCCCAGCCAATGCTTTGACACATGAAAAAAAAAAAAGAAATGACTAGTAGATGGAACTTCATTCTTTTTAAATACAGATTTTGTTTTCAAATTGACAAAGTTCTCAAAGTATTTTTTATTCAGAGATAAAATATTTGTTAAATAATAGTTATATATTTTTTAATATATACCCTATGTTTATTATTAAATATGAAGTAATAATAACAAAGTTATTAAATGTGTTTTTTATTCTTTCCATCTCTTAATAAAAATTAAAGTAAAAAAATGTATAATTTTTCAGCTTTATTATTATATTAGTGACTAAATTAGTATAATAATAAAATTAGCACAAGTTTGAATATAAAATAAAACTATTTTTGTTAGTTATATCTATTTACATATGTAAATATTTGAAAATCAGACACTCTTCACAAACCTGGAGCTTAATTGTAAATAAAAGGGATTTGAAATATTGGCATCTGCATGGGATTTAGGTTTTCATCATCGGATTTTCAATGATATGGATGATTGAAAAGTTGGAGGTCGGAGTAGATTGAGGCCTGTCCATTGAAGTGTGAAGATATGCTATCTTAATATAAACTGAGCACTGATTATATATGGGTGTGGGAGATGATAATATGGACCAACTGATGAGTGCTGGTTTAGCACGAAATTCGTATATTGGTGATATTTATCTTTTCTACATGTGTGTGGTCGTGTGTTAGTTGTATAAATAAGAGTGTGTTTAGTTGAAGGGTGCTTGAAATTCTGAGTTCAAATCCCTTCTATTTACTATTTACATATATATTGATTTATTTCATCATAATCAATGCGTTCATGATACCTTATAGTCGCATTTTTACATCAAAAGCAAATTTTTAACAAGGCTTATAATCGAAATATATACATTTAACATAAAATTAACAAAGATTTTCGTTATATTTTTATTTCCATATTTTTTTTTTAAGAAACAAATGAGCAATACAATTTAAGTTTACACTTTAAAAATAAAGATAAGGCATAAAAAAATGAGAAAATTCATTTCATTTGAAGGTTTATACTTTTAAAAATATACCTGTGACAGATTTATTTTTATTTTATAAAAAAAAAAAAATCCAACTGCAGACTGCTAACTGAAAATTCAAATATAAAAAAGCCAAATCATCTCCCAAATGTGATGCGATCCACTGTGACTTCTTTTCCAGAATCAGGAATCTCTCAGCCACTATGCCCAGAGAAACATGTTAGCCACTTTACCTTCCCTTTCCATTCCCTGCCCTAAGTTTTTCCCATATTCTTCTCTATCCTGCTCCATCCCATTTTCACAACATAATCTTTGTCAACTTCATGGCCTTACAACCCAGCATAAAAACCAAAAAACCACTCTCTGTACAATTATGTTGTTTATATTTATTCTTCCACAACTTTTATTATTTGTACACTTTCTGCTTTCAGGCATTAATATTCAGTTAACAAATGCCTAATATATTATGTGCCTTCCTTACACAACTTGCTCTCTAAATCACCTACATTTTCCCATTTCTGTGTATATTCACTTGTTGCTAAAGTGATGTGATGTATTGTGACTTCTATTCAAATCTCTCAGCCACTATGCCCAGAGAAACCTGTTAACTATTTTATCTTCCTTTTCCTTTCCCAGTTCTAAGTTTTTCCCATATTCTTCTCTGTCCTGCTCCATCCTATTTCCACAACGTAATCTTTGTCAACTCTATGGCCTTTATATCTAAATCTCCATTATCTTTTTCCAAACCCAGCATAATAACCAAGAACCCACTTTTTATATAATCATTTTGCTTATATTTATTTTCCATTTGTACTCTTTCTATTTGCAGGCATTTACATTCAATTAACAGATGCCTAATATTTTCTATGCCTTGCCTTACACAACTTGCAGACTAAATCACCCCCATTTTTTCATTTATGGGTATATTCCTTTGTTGCTAAAGATCCCGTTTGAGCCTTAAACAGTAAACTACTTTCCTAGCTATTATCATAAATTAACTCGCATCCAATGTTCTGTTTATTTCTATATATATTTAAACTCTTTTTACTTTCCATACTAGTTCTCCATCTCTCCAACTCCCTATTTTTTTATTAATGCATTTATTCTTCTATTCCATTTTTTGCCATTATAACACTCAACAATTCTCCTAATACAATCATCCCACCTTTTGTAAAAGTATGCTGACATAAATTCTTTATCCAATTCTTCTGCATATCATACTACTTTTCTCACCCATTTTGTTACCCATAACCAATTAAATCCTATTTTGGCTATTCTCTTATTATCCATAAATTGAAATCTACCGAACATTTTTCTTTTTCTTTTTGCATCTCTGATATAAAAAGTTGACTATCCCATTTCTGCTTGAATTCCCTCTTTTTCCATCCACATATCTGCATCTAATGCATGTCGTCCTACTTTTCTTTGTACTTTTTTTTAAGTAATCTAATACCACTTTACTAACATATAATGCATCATAAACATATGTTAACCCTGCTATTGCCACTCTCTTCCATGAAATTCTGGCTACATCATATTTATTATATGAAGACACTGTTAATTTCTTTATCAGTCCCTTTCTTTTCTTTGCTTCATTTATCAATTTTTGCTCCCATTTACCCAAGCAATTTCTCTGATTACTTAAGACAATTCCCAATAAGTTATACCTATTCACCACACAACTTTATATCCTCCAATAAAAATTCTTTGTCTTCTCTTTTCCCAGTATTAATCATCATTACTTTTGATTTTTCTTTACTAAATTTAATCCCCATCTCATTATCCACCCTTGTGCATGCCCTCAACGTAACTTTCATATCTTGCTTTCTTTCTATGCACAAGAAGACATCATCTATAAATAAAAGACCCTATAATGTATATATTTATATACCACCTATTAATAGTATCTCTACCTATTTTCCTAGTCTTTCTATTGCTGTCTCGATTTCTCTCAAATACAATGAAAACAAAATAACAAATGTTAAGATATTCTGCAACGCCCTCTGTGAGTAAATGTAAAAGCTGAATTTCAAGCAGAATGATTCAAGAGGTTACCTGCATTGATGTTGTATATTGAACTATGATTAATTCAAACAAAGAGTGTGAAATCTTAATTAGCAACGATCTTAAATTTCTCTTAAACAAGCATCTGCTGCTTAAAATTCAGACTTTATATTTATTCATAAAGGGAGTTGCTGAATGAAGCAAAGAAAAAAAAGGGATTGATAAAGAAATTAACAATGTTTTCATATAATAAATATGATGTAGCTAGAATTATATGGGAGTTGCAGTAGCAGGGTTAACATATGGTAATGATACATTATGTGTTAGTGAAGGGATATTAGATTATTTAGAAAAAGTTCAAAGGGAAGTAGGAAGATATGCATTGGATGCAGATGTATGGATAGCAAAGGAGGCAATTCAAGAAGAAATGAGTTGGTCAAGATTTCATATGAGAGATGCAAAAAGTAAAATGAAAATGTTTGGTAGATTGCAGTTTATGGATAATAAAAGAATAGCCAAAATAGTATTTAATTGGGTTATGAGTAAAGAGTAGGTAACAAGATGGGTGAGAAAGATAATGCAGTATGCAAAAGATTTGGATAAAGGATTTATATCAGTATATTTGTACAAAAAATGGGATGATTGTATTAAGAGGATTATTGAGTGTTATAGTAGTAAGGAATGGGATTAAAAATAGATTTATTAATAAAGAATAGAGTTAGAGAATTGGAGAAATAGTATAGAGAGTAAAAAGAGTTTATATATATATATAGAAATAAACCGAATATTAGGTGGGAGTTAATATATGATAATAGTAAGCAAAGTAGTTTATTGTTTAAGGCTCGAACGGGATCTTGAGCTACAAGAAAATGTACATGTAATTGGAAAAATATGGGTGAATTATTTTGTAAATTATGCAAGAAAGGAATAGAAAATATTAGGCATTTGTTAATTGAATGTAAATGATTGAAAACAGAAAGGGCACATATAATGAAGTTATGGAAGAATAAATACGAAAAAGTGATTATATAGAAAATGAATTATTGGTTTTTATGCTGGGTTTGTGAAAAGATAATGGGGATTTAGATATAAAGGCTATAGAGAGTTGACAAAGATTATGTTGTGGAAATAGGATGGAACAGAATATGGGAAAACTTAAGAGTGGGGAATGGAAAATAAAGTGGCTAACAGGTTTATCTGAGCATAATTGCTGAGACATTCTTGACTTTGTTTAAGGAGAAGCCACACAGTACATCACATTGGGAGAATGCATTTTATTTTATAAAGTACATTTCACAAGCAACAGAAGGATTTATTATTGGTTGTATCAAATTAAAATGGAATTAAAAATTATTAAAAATATGAATGGGACTTCTCTGGCATTTGACCAGTCCAGAATTATCTGAAGAAGAGATGAGAAAAATACCCAAAATGTTGCGTTGTATATCAGCTTATGTGCTTTACTAACTATTAAATGTATTTTGAAAAATATAAATTTTTATAAAAACATTGAATTCAAATAGATGATGGAAATAGACCCACTCATAGCTATAAACAAAAAGCTTGTCATCACAACTTTCAGACAACTAATACATAAGTAAATTTTAAAACAGGCAAAACTCTTTATACAGTAGTGCCACTCAGTGCAAGCTAGAGTAATCAATGGATGTCAGAAGGCCTGTGCATAAAATCCCTATCGAGTGCCTAACTCATCTAATATCCCCAGACTAGTTTCTAGCTTGTGGCTTTCATCAGTGAGGAGCCTTGGATCTGAGAGCTCTGCACCTAGGTCTTAGGATCTAATGCAACCCTCCAGAAGTCATCTTTTATCTCTACTTAACTACAAAACTGTGTTTAAAATTGAAAACACAATATTTTCAATCCAAGCTCATTAACTTATATAGTCATACATTTTGGTGTCTTTGGTTCTTTAATAACCACACCACTATCCTATTAGGCAGGATTGGTATTAAATCACTAAACATCACATGAGCACCATTTCTTATGCTTGCTCATAACTGTCTTGCACTGAATGGCACTACTGTATGGAGAGTTTTGCCTGTTTTAATAACAGTTATGAGTAAGCATAAGAAATAGTGATAACTAAATTTTACAATTTAGTTCACATATTCCCAATTGACATTGCAGTTAAATGTCCAATCATATAAAAATCCATTTTATATTTAGGTTAATTGTTTCACTCTGGCAATATTATTTTTATATAAAATCCTTGGCTTCATAAAGCAGTTATGCTTACAATTATTGTATGGAAAACAATATAAATCATAAAACAAAGCATAAGTTAATCTCATTCATTATAGGATCTTTTAATGAATAGCACTTTATTGGGATTTTTTTCATACACAAAAAATTTGCTAACATAAATAAAATAATACCAGAAAAACATCACATAATCACCATTTGCTATGTTTACAGAAGCTGTTATTAGCAGTATGTGATTTATTGTAGATTCTTCTTAAATGAAGTCAAGAACCTCTCAGCAATTATGCCAGAGAAACCTGTTAGCTACTTAATTTTACATTCCCCACTCTAAGTTTTCCCATATTCTGCTCCATCCCATTTCCACAACATAATATTTGTCAACTCTACGGCCTTTATATCTAAATCTCCCTTATCTTTTTCCAAATCCAGCATAAAAAACAATAATCCACTTTCTATATAATCACTTTTTTCATATTTATTCTTCTATAATTTCATTATATGTGCCCTTTCTGTTTTCAAGCATTTACATTCAATTAATAGATGCCTAATATTTCTATTCCTTCCTTACCTAATTTACAGACTAAATTACCCATATTTTTCCATTTACATGTAAATTCTCTTGTTGCTAAAGATCCTGTTCAAGCCTTAAACAATAAACTACTTTTCTTACTATTATCATATATTAACTTGCATCTAATATTCTGTTTATGTCTATATATATTTAAACTCTTTTTACTCTCCATCTCTCTAACTCCCTATTCCTTATTAATAAATCTATTCTTTTATCCCATTTCTTACCACTATAACACTCAACAATCCTCCTAACACAATCATCCCATCTTTTGTACAAATATACTGATATAAATTCTTTATCCAAATCTTTTGCATACCGCATTACCTTTCTCACCCATCTTGTTACCTGCCCTTTACTCATAACCCAATTAAATACTATTTTGGCTATTCTTTTATTATCCATAAACTGCAATCTACCAAACATTTTCATTTTACTTTTTGCATCTCTCATATGAAAACTTGACCATCCCATTTCTCCAGACAGTGTTGCCACTCAGTACAAGCATTGGTAATCAATGGATGCAGAATCAAAAGCTTCTCACTGATAAAAGCCACAAGCTAGAAATTAGTCTGGAGATATTGGATGAGTAGGCACTAGATGGGAATTTTATGCACAAACCTTCATGCATTTATTGATTACTAAAACTTGCAGTAGGTGGTGCTATTGCTGGAGAGTTTGCTATTGTAAATAAAAATAAATGAGAAGTAGCAAAAATAATTTTTTTCTCATATATTAATTTTTTACAAATCTTATAATAAATTAGTCTATCTCCTGCGATAGATTAACTAAATTTGTATAATTCAATTGTCGATTATGATATCAGGTATGCAATAGATTTAAGCCTAATATAAGCATGGTCAGTGGAAGTTGGTGTATGTATGAATACACTCTTTTACTGATGGGTGCATGCACAGAGATTTATAATAGTTACAAAACAAAATGTGATCAGAGGTTAATTTTCTTCTGCATAGTGACAGATTTTTTTAAGCACTTAATAGTAGTAGTTGCAAGAAATTCATATCATATATCACATGACTTAATCTAATAAGCTTATATTACAAATGTTATATAATGAACATGTCAATAGCTCTTAACAAGCTTTTCAGAAAATCCCTAACCTCAGACTGGTTTCTAGCTCTGGCTTTCATCAGTGAGGCATTAGGATATTCAAGTATTAGATTTAAAATACCAGGTCAAGCCCAGCAGTAGATAAAGTGCTGAGCTTGACCTGGTATTTTAAATCAAATGCTTGAATATCACAGTGGCTTCACTGATGAAAGCCAGAGCTACAAACTGGTCTAAGGATAGGGATGTTCTGAATAGCTTGTTAAAAGCTATTGGCACGCTCATTATGTAACATTAATAATAGTATATTAAAGTTAATAAATTAGTTATAATAATTCCTCATCACATACTTTTTTTTTAAATATGGAAAGTGTTTATAATTGTATTTTCTGCAAGTATTTTATACATGCATACATATACATGAGAGGGTGTTTTATAAATATTAAATTTGAGTATTACAAATAAGGGCCAAATTGCAATTAAAGTATAGACTTCTGAATAGATTTTCCAGGCATTTGAATCCAGGAATAGCAAGTTTTACATCTAGGTAATCAGTCACGAGGCTTGTTTTATCGCACATGATCCCAAAGCGATCAACTAAAGAGCGCCTGCTTTATAATCTCTAAAAAGTGGGTCATTTAAATATTATTGAATAAATTTGCATACATTACTGTGGCATTCACTAACTATTAGCAAAAAGAGGTATGAATAAGGGAACATAGAATTCCCGAAAGCACTTATCTTATCAATTGTTATGTATAGTTTCATTAATTGTGTATAAAACACAAGCTTAGTCTTATAACATGTTATTATATACTACAAAAATAATAATTTGAGATTGCTAAATTATTTTCATACAGTAATATAATATGCTTATATTTTTTATGATTTTAATATGAGAGCCATGCTGTGAAAAAACAGAACCTCCAATAACATTTTAATGCAGAGAGGAGTATACTTTTAAAAATTTATTTTAAATGCAGATATAAATATATTTCTTTACAATTATTATAAATCAAGTCAGCAATGACTTTATTCATTAAATTTTTTATTTATTTTGAATGGGAATTCGCCAAAAAAAAAAAAAAACGGCACTCAAGAAAATAAAATATAATTGTTTCCATTATGTAGACTTCGTTTTGTTTACTTAAAATAAAATTGCACAAATTAATACTTATAATGTATAAATAATTACTTATTTATGATTATTTAGAAAATAAAAATACCGTCAAGCGTTGGTGGCCGAGTAGTCAGCACAGCCGCCTTACAAGCAGTTGTCCCAGGTTCGCTTCCCGGACGATGCTTTGACATACGGAAAAAAAAAAAAATACCGCTTTGTGCAATTTTATTGAATGAATATCTGAGAATACAAAATAAAATATGTCTAATGCAAAAAATTATATTTTATTTCCTTGAATGTTTTATTATGAATCCGTTAATAACATTGCCATAATTTATTATTTTTACGTGAATTCTGATTGCTAATAAAGAGAATCATTCTTGACCTATACTGATTTTACATTAATGTGGTCATTATAAATTTATTTAAACGCACATTGATTATGTAAGTAATATTTCCTAAGGCTTTAACCTCAAGAATATGCATGTAAAAATGCGATATTAGGGACCTCTACAGGTATTAACCACAAGCTTACGCTTTGGAAGAAAAGAGAGGAAGCCTTCTTTACTTCAACCTACTTTCTATTTAAATAAGTGAAGCTGAAGTGGTTAGATCTAAGAGCGTGAAGCTATTCAATACTTCACTGATTATGTCCACTTTTCTTATTACACATTAATACTCGCAAAATCTTTCGATTTACAATGAGTCAATGGAAAGATCTTATAGTTAGAAATCTATTATGATAATTTAAAGTTGTAATTATAAATTTAAGGCTACCTCAAGAATATGAAATATCTAAGCATATGCATTTGAATGTTGGTGAAAAATCTATATTTCCACACAACGAGTGCTTCTATAATTGAATTATTCTATGTAATACACATTTCAAATTACAGAATTTTGCGAGGGAAAAAAAGGGAAATGTAATTACATTTAGCATATTTCATATAAGTGCCGAGTCTTCATAAATGCAGGGTCCTAGTGCAGTCATACCATTTGTACCCTTCTCAAACTGGCTTTGACTATTATGATGAATGTTATAGGTTCACCAAATTATCTGTAGAATGTAAATTGTCATATTATATATAAGAAATCTATATTCATTGATATATATGCATTTTTTTACGTAAGCATTTCTTGATATAATATTACAATACAAGCATAATTTAATATACTTTGAAATTAATGTAATTGTAGGGAATTTGAACACAACTTTCAAATACTCTTCAATTATTGATTTTATCTTGTACAACTAATATACATGTTCATGCTGAACCAGCAGTCATTAGGTGGTCTAGATCATTATCTCCCTCATATGTATATAATCCATGCTTAGTATAGCTGGCTGAAGAGTTGGAGGGTTGAGTTGTGAATTTGGAGTAATTTTGATTATTTATTGACTAGTTTACTTTATGCTTTTAATGTTTATATTAGACTGTGTACAACAAATAAGTTCCTTGTGCATATATGTTTATATGAAATTTATTATTTTCAAAGAGGTTGGATAAAATTGTTAACACAAAAGTGTGTTTATATTACTATTTTCAAAAGCTATAAATGAGATAGTTAATTTTTTTTAGCTATAAATTTCTAGCTTACATTCTACTCTAAACACGTGACTATAGATATTGAAAGTTATTTTGTTTACAGTTTTTCTATTCCCTATTGTTGTATATAAAAAAGAGGAATTAAGATAATGTAAACAGAAATTGAATAAAATAATTTTCTCATTAGCTTTTTAAAAGGATAAAGTACATAGCATTATTTCTTATAGTTATATATGCATAAAAAAATAAGACAATTCAATTAAGTTATAGACAATCATATGATATTTCATTTCAATGCATCTCATTGCAAAGATATTTATAATTGTTTCTTTGGGAATGGTTATTTTTCTTAATCTATAAATTTAAAATTTTTTTGCATGCCTTATATAAAAACTGTTTTTTGATCAGCTAAATAATATGTTTTAAATTTGTTGCTTACAATTAGCTGCAATAATTTAAGATTAGATAGGTACTTTTGAGTTTCCCAGTAAACCAAGATGGCAGCTCATGTTGTTGGTAAATGTATAGTTTTGGGTCCCACAAAAAATGTTTACAAAAAAATGCCTGTTAGAAAATGTCATATTTAATATTTACATTTTATTTTTTATTACTATTATTTTAAAAAAAATCATTTTGATAAAAATTTATTAACAGAAAAAAATATTAATATAATATTTACACTTTGTTCATGTCGGCGGGATGCAATGCTAACGTGACCATTAACGCGTGCTTTTCAAGAGGCCAGCATCTTATAGCTTTAGAAATAGATCACTGCATCATAATCTGTAATAGGAAGGTCCCAAATTTTTATTATTATGACAATTTACCAAAAAAACTGCTGACAAAAAAAAAGAAACATGCTGAATTGAACCGAAGTACGATAATGCTAAGAATATTTCATTGCTTCCGTTATAAGTAAAAAAAATGAAATACCACATTTTAATGGAATTTATCAGAATATAGTCCTTTTTTTTAATCTAACAATTGTTTATTAATTTTTGTTTTAATTTAACAACTAACACATCTTCGGTAGATTGTAGTCCCTCAAAACTTTATATTTATCAAAAATACGAGCTGCCATCTTGGTTTACTAGAAAACTCACAAGTACTTGATCATAAATTATGTCAGTTAAATGTAAGCAACATTTAATTTAATTATAAGAAAGTATTAGTTACTTAATGCTCTGTTCTATTTTCTTTTGGCTGTTTTCTATAGACAAATAATATTTATTTTACAAAGCGAAAACAGTATTGAAATTAAATTGAGAGACTGCAAACCTCTCGTGCTTATTACTATTCAACAGCCAATAAGATCGTAAATACAAGTCAGATAATTTATTAAGAAGAGGGCAGTCCACCCTCCTCTTTACTTGTCTTTCTATATATCCAAGCCAATCTGAAGTATTTAGATCTTCACATTTCAGTACTGTTTGCGCTTTGTAAAATAAATATTATTTACATACGTTACTGCAAGTTATAACATCTAAAAACTACTGTGTAGTAAATCGTAGGATTTCATGCTGTATGTTTGTAATATAGACTCAGTGAGTTAAATGAGAAGATATTTAAAGCTTCACGCTTTAAGATCTAAATACTTCACACTGGCTTGGATATATAGAAAGACAAGTAAAGAGGAGGGTGGTCCACCCTCTTCTTGTTAAATTCTCTGTCTTGTATTTACGATCTTATTGGTTGTTGAATAGTAATAAGTGCGAGAGGTTTATAGACAAATATTTATTAGCTTGCAAAGAGCTACATAGCTTTATGATGAAGCTTAGATACTAGAACTCTATTAAGAATTAGGGACAAACATTGATTAATAAACAGCAATATTGTAGTGTTTAAAAAAAATTATCAGAAGTAGTTAAAAAAAAGCAGAAAAAAACACTTTTTAACAAAATTATAAAGAGAAAAGAAGAAATAAATCAAGCATAATCTTTCAAACAGAATAATTAGTAAAAGACATAAGAAAGGAGAGCAGAAAAGAAAAAAGAACCCCACCTAATCTTAATCAAATGTTGAACAACACTAAAGACAAATTATCTCCAAACCAGGCTCTCTGAATAGTTTATAAAAATGCAATGAAACAACATGTAAGGCAATTTATTATGGCGAATCTTGCGCCACCTGCCTTAGAAAATTGGAGCAACACAAATATATGTATACAAATGCACTAAAACATCCCACTATTAAATCTATATTTTTAGAACATGATGAGTCTGGCCACAATTTTGATTCGCTTAATATTAAAGTCATCTGCGCTGACTGCAATGATTGAAAAAGAAAACATAAAGAGATGTAGTTTATTGCAATAACATCAACGCAATTAACAATAAAGAGCCATGCCTTGCATTATCATGTAAATAATGTATTTAAATTATTTAACTTATAAATTCTATTTATATGAACATTTCTTCAGTGATTAAAGCATTGGATCATCAAAGTATAGATCCAGGATATTGACATATATATTTATAAAAACGCAACAACAATTAGATTACATAATGATACTGGGAAAGTCAACATGGAGAAGGGTGTAAGACAGGGTGACTCCATATCTCCAAAACTTTTTACAGCAGTGCTGCAAGAAGTATTTTGTGGATTAAAATGGGAAGCTAAAGGAGTGAAAGTAAATGGAGATTATTTAAATCATTTAGATTTCACAGATGATGTAGTTGTTTTTGCAAATAATTCTTTAGAGCTGCAGGAAATGTTGCAGGAGTTATCAGATGAAATAAGGAATAAAGATACATGTTAAACAGACTAAAGTAATGTTTTATAGATTTTCTCAAAATATGAAAATAAAGATTGATTATGATGAGTTAGAAGAAGTCAACAGTTACAAATACCTTGGTCAGATTATTAATACAGATGGAAATATAATGGATGAAATTAATCATAGAATTAAACTTGGTTGGAGTGCTTTTGGTAGAAATAACTTGATACTAAAAACAAATATGCCTATGTGTTTGAAAAGGAAGGTTTTTAATAAATGTGTTTTGCCAGTTCTTACTTATTGATCTGAGACTTGGACACTTAATAGAAGAGCAATACAGAGACTTCAGATCACTCATAAAAGTATGGATAGATGCATGTTGGGAGTAACAAGAAGGGATCGAAAATGCAAGGTATGGGTAAGAGAACAAGCAAGTGTTACTGACCTCACTGAAAAAATTAAAAGACTGAAGTGGAGTTGGGCTGAACATATTGTTAGAAGAGATGATAATAGATAGACAATTGAAATTTTAAACTGGATTCCAAGAGATTGTAAAAGACTCAGAAAGAGACCACATGTGAGATGGATGGATGAAATAAGAAAGTGTGCAGGGGTGATGTGGAGAAGAGAAGCTAAAGATAGGAAAAGATGGATTGAACTTGTAGAGACCTTTATCCTGCAATGGATTGATAATGGTTGATGATGATGATGATATTAGTTCTATGAATGTGAATGACCTTGTTGAAAGCATTGTAGATTTTTCTAATAATTTATAATTTTTCCTACATAGTGTACCGTCACTATTTATTTTTATCATCTAATTGAGTTATGACTGAGCATATCAAATGGGGAAATAATTATATTTAAAAATAGAACAAAAGGCAGAAAAGCGTGGATTAATGTGCTCTGGTTTGATATATTATAATTGTAGTACTGTCTGACTAAATAATATATGTCTGAGTATATATATAAAGTGATGTAAATAAAGTTCATTACGTTTGTTTGCAACTAATAAAAAATTGAATAAATTCCCCACTGTTAACAATGTAGAAAATTAATAAGTGTACAATGCTGTCCGTACAGTAGTGCCACCAAGTGCAAGTCTTCATAATCTATGGATTCAGGAATGTTTGTGCATAAAACCATTATCTAGTGCCTACTCATCCAACATCACCATCATAATCAATGGATGTGAGAAGGTTTGTGCATAAAATCCCTATTTAGTTTCTACCCATCCAGGCACTAGATAGGGATTTTATACACAAACTTTTCTGCATCTATTGATTATGAAGGCTTGCACTTGGTGGTACTACTGGCGAGTTTGGTACTCTTATTAACAGGATGTGTAAGCATATGAAATGGTGATCATGTAATGTAGAATATATAGAAGAATACTAAATATGCAAAGATATGTTAATTAGGCAGACTGTGCAATTTGCAATAAAAATTGCCAAAAATCAGCCAAGATTAAAAAGAAAAAAGAAAGAGGGATTAACAGTAGTAATATGAAAATATGTATGTGACACACACAGAAATCCACTAAGGAAAGATGTAACAAGAGAATTTATAACTCAATTTAAAATAAGGATTATGTGACAAGCTGTTTGCAAATGTGAACAGTTATATCTTTTTCTGTGCTGAATCAATAGACCCATATTTGTTAAGATTTATTTATGGGTGTTGGGTCTTATTTTGATACAGGAAATAAAATGGAGTATATTTGGCTGGTAATATCGGTATTATCCCTGTAACTAAATAGCACTTGCCTTTTGGCTAATCATTAGTAATGATAATAATAGTCTTTGATTCAAAAAGAAATATAGTTCATAATATAATATCAATAATTCTGTGCTAACCACTTTCGAAGTTCCTGGACTTTATATTTATATCTGAAAGCAGAAGATAGTAATATAATTATAAATGTTATTCCTTTTTTAAAAAAGTTGTGTTGTATACTGATTTAAACTGGATTCCAAGAGATTGTAAAAGACCCAGAAAGAGACCACATGTGGGATGGATGGATGAAATAAGAAAGTGTGCAGGGGTGATGTGGAGAAGCTAAAGATAGGAGAAGATGGATTGAACTTGGAGAGACCTTCATCCTGCAGTGGATTGATAATAGTTGATGATGATGTTGTATACTGATTAAAAATATAATGCAATATTATTATACATAGCCATCAATTAAAATTGTATTTTTGGGTGTTTGTTTAGAAATTTGATATAATGAAGCAAATTATTATACACTGATAAAAGTAAAAGTTTTATATATTTTTTTTTTTTTGGGGGGGGGATGCTGAATTATTAAATTTGACATTTTTATTATTATTTTTGTTTTTATATTGTTTGAAATTTAGTATTTAATAAGAGTTTTAATTATAGGAACTTAGATTTAAAAATAAAAAGTAGCTTTCTTCAAAATACGTTTTCTGTTATTTTCTGTGGGTGTAAAAGTAGGACACTAAGAAATAAAGTATACTAATGCTTTTGAATTATGGTATTGGTAAGGTCATTTTGATATTGTTGTTGTAGGCACTTTAATATTTAAAATTTTTAGATATAAGGACATATTTAAAATGAAGGTCAGAGTTATTTGAACTAATTATGTTTTTTTGTGATTTTTCTATGGGTGTAAAAGTAGAATACTGAAAGAAGAACAATATTATCTTTTTTGAACTTTTATGGTGGTGTAGATTTGTTAATTCTTGGAAAAACAAAGAAAATAAATAAGTGAACATATTAAGCATAACATTTGAAGTAGAAATGATCAGGTTGAACATATTCTAGTCACATCATGAGATGGTATAATTCATTAGAGAAGTGAATAGTGCATAGAAATGTTGGTGGTAAATGAACAAGAGGATATCCCATAATTAGATGGATCTATGCCATCATTACAATAATGGACATGTCTTTGACCTGTCTGAAAAATCAGGTAATGAGCTATTTTGGAGAACAGTTATTCTTTTATTTAATGATCACTGAATAACACATATTAGTAATAAGGTTTAGAGTCTACACCTTATTCAGTATGCTTTTAGTAATTAACGTTTGATTGTCTAAACCAAACAGTTGAAAATCTATAGTTGGAACCCCAAAATAATAGTTTTGTAGTATTTATAATGTACAGTGTTTTTTGAGTTGGACACATTGAACATATATGTTTTTATGGCTACATGTTTATAAACCATTATTCTGAGGTTAGTTTTATAGCAGGAAGTGCACAATTTAGAAATTTTTATTACTTTTAATAATTTCCAGCTGAATAGTATTGTTTTAAAACTGAAGCTTTTTATTATGAAATTAATATTGTTAACGTTTAATTGGAACTCAAATAATGATAGGACTTGTCAAAGTTGTTTTAAAATTTGATTTTAAACCACTAAACATCACATGATTCAAAACTCTCCATCTAGGTGCAGTTGCTCTCAGATCCAAGGCTCCTCACTGATGAAAGCCACAAGCTAATAAATAGTCTGAGGATATAGGATGAGTAGGCACTAGATAGGGATTTTATGCATACGCCTTCTGGCATCCATTGATTATTCTGGTTGGCACAGGGTGGTACTACTGTATGGAGAGTTTTGCCTGTTTTAAAATTTGATTTTTTTTTTTGTCAAAATGAAATCATCATTTTCAATTTAGTGTAAGACTTATTACCATTTTTAATTAGTTTTTAAAATTAATTATAATCTTTTTCGTAGGGTGGTCGGGGTCGACTTGGTGTTGTGATAGCTGCCTATATGCACTACAGTAATATTTGTGCAAGGTAAGGAAATATTTTAATATTTTATTTAACATATATATATATATATATGGGTGCCCATGTATATTTACACATATATATATATATTCTTTGTCACATTTATACTAACATAGTAGATCTTCCATATCTATGGCACATGGTTCCAATGCCTCCTATGGATAATGTAAATCTGTGGATAATATCAAATGCTATGTTCATGCGGGAATTTAGTAAATGATGCAACAATCTTTAATATTTATCCTAGACAATATTGTCAAGATAAGTGCATTTGGATAGCATCGTAATTGTAAGTCGAATTATAGTTATTTACTGTAAATAAATATTGAACTGTCAAGCATTGGTGGTTGAGAGGTCAGCAACAGCTGCTTTACAAGCAGTTGTCCCGGGTTAGCGGGTTCACTTCCTGGCTGATGCTATGACACGGGGGGGGGGATACTGAACTGTGATGATAAAGATATGTTGACCGAATGGTAAAAAGCATATTCTGCCATAAATGCATCTTAGGGATCATTTGCTTTGTCATTAGCTATGTGTTTTAAGAGAATGTTGAATTTAGAAGAATTTTAGTATATTGAATATACCTGAGCATGATCGTTAAATGAAGAATATTCTTATTTGATTGAATACAAGTATAATTTATATATCACATGATCACCATTTCTTATGCTAGCATATAACTGTTATTAACACAGGCAAAACTCTCCATACAGTAGTGCCACTCAGTGCCAACCAGAGTAAAGCACAAGCCTTCTGGCATCCATTGATTACTCTGGTTGGCACTGAATGGAACTTCTGTATGGAGAGTTTTGCCTGTGTTATATTTTATATACTGTGTTTTAGATATAATTACATCAGGAGTTGAACACAAACTTTTAAGCTCCCTCAGCTATCTGCTTTATTTCATACAGCCAGCACACATGACCCCTCACATATGAAAAAGATAAACGACTCCAATGTCTGTATTTCATGCTGAACCAGCTCTCATCAATCAGTTAGCCCTATACATGGGGGGGGGGTCAGAGTGATTTAAGGTCAACATGGACATGACAGTAATATTGTATTTTTATTTTAAATAGGCCTGATTTTATGTCTTATGGGTTTATGAGATTGTTTTACATATTTCAGTTATGGAATGCCTCAAGGAAGTATTTTTGGTGGCTATTGTTTTCAGCTCATTGTTTTGATATAGACCAGTTTGAGGTTGTAACTAATATTCTTTGTTTTGCAGATGATATTAAATTGATTAAAATTATTAACAATTTTAATGATCATAACATTTTTCACTCTGATATCAAAATATTTCAAGATTGATGTCTTAAGAAACCATAGGAGAATTAATCTTGAAAAATGTTTTGTCATATTGTTCCCTATAAAATTACCTACAAACATGTTACACACTGCCCTCAAAAGATAGTATATTCAATAACTGGCATATAATAAGTAGTTTTAGGACATATGGTGACAAGAGATATTTTATTATGGATCGAAAGATATGTTTTGGACAATGTGTTAATGATGAATTCAATAGTTAGTAGCAGATTATTAATATTGCAGAGGCTCACAGCATTGCTAGCAAAATGGATTGAAAACCAAGGAATTTTGAAAAAGATGCAGTAAAAGATGAAGTAATTTTATTTTCTGTTAATATGTTCTTAAAAGATGATTTGTTTTTGTTGCCAGTTAAGGAATAATTTTTATTGTAAACATCAAGAATGGAGGTAAGTAACCTCTTTTTCTAAAGGAAGGAGGATAACAAGATCATTTATATAACAAAAATGGTTCCTGTTCTGATTGTAAATATTAATTCTTGACATTTTCTTTTTCAATTGCCAGAAGGGGTTAATATAGGTAATGAAAAGTAGAGTATGAATGGTGATCCCTTGAGATATAGTGTTATGAGAATAAAAACAAGATGATTTTTTTGCCAATGAGGGTAATGCCAATTTTCTATTCATGAGAAAATTGGCAATAATGTATAATTATGAGATGGAGATATTAAGCACTTTTAGAAGCTGTAGAAGTTTATCTATTAGATCTGAATCAGAACTAAAAAGATATCTAAACAATATGGCCACTGTCACAACCATTCCTGCCACACAGTTGTAGAGAAGGCAATGTTGCTGCCTATTTACTAGGTGTTGCTTATATTTTATTCTAATTAAATAATGTTTGAAATTTTGCTTATCATATGTGTTATTGTATTAACATTTATATGCATTGCATATGATTAATGTATATATTTCTTAGTTTATTTTTGGAATTAATTTTTTATAGACAATATTTATTTATAATTTGTTTGTTTACTTTCTGTATTAACCTTTGTAAATGCATTTGATATATTTTTGCACATGATTAATATACATATATTCTTATCTTTTATAAATTTTATATATAGAGCTCGCCAAACAAGCTCTTAACAAGCTTTGAGAATATCCTCAGCCTCAGACTGGTTTCTGCTTCTGGTGTCGTCAGTGAAAATATTCTCAAAGCTTGTTAAGAGATTGTTTTGCAAGCTCTATATATAACATTTGTAAATACGAGCTTTATTAAAATTAAGTCATGTGACATCTGACTTGATTTTTTATCATTTCATTCTTATCCTTTTTACTTTAGAATCAAGGATTACTATGCATAACTTTGCACAAGTCTCTTTTGATTTTGTTATATATACTTATTGTTTAATAAATAATAATAAGTTATTATCATTATTATTTTGTTTCTTAAATATGTACACTTTGTCAAGCGTTTTTAGCTGAGAGGTCATCACAGCCGCCTTGCAAGCAAGTATTTGGTTGCAGATGGTTGTGGGTTTGCCTCCCGGCCGATGCTATGACATATGAAAAAAAAATGTGTATACTTTTAAAATTGTATCTTAAGTATAAGTACTCATATTAAACAAGGATAATATAGGTTTATTGTTACCTACAGTTTCAGATATTCACAGGAAAACTTGAAACCAAATAAATGGTAATGCACTGGAAGGGGTCTTGATATCATTGAACTTTATGGCTCTGTCAATAGAGTATGGTCCATCAATATTATCCAAGAAATTCTCAAAATTAATATACAATTAGTGAAAAAAAAGAGCTTAATTCATTACTAATGTATTATGGTGGATTAATGATGACTTACAGGCTTCATTTCAGAATGGAATATTTTCTATGACCACAAATTGGCCTATGGGGTTTGTGTCAGCAGTCAGATGTAGTTGGCTATTGTCTATATCAAAAAACATGCAATCCAGCCCCTCTTGACTACACACTGTGGCATCATGTATACCAGATATGTCAACAATATCTTTGTTTGCGCCTCTCCCTATTTGATTGTCGAGATGTTTGACAATTATAAACTCTTCCCAGAGATCAAATGGAAATGTGAGGATGAATATCAGTAACAATGTATTAAATATATTTACTTAAATTTAACCAGACAAACTCACTGCATCGACTATACAATGGTAGTTATGCCTTTTAACATTAGAGGCTACTTACATCCACCCTCGTGAATTCCTTTTCAATATCACTTGTTTCAAAACTTCCTTATTTAGAAACTTTAAACTGTGCAAATTTATTGCTGACACCAAAGACAATCTGGAATCATACAAGTGAGACCTAATCCAAGCAGATTATTCTCTCCCAATGTTTAACAATCAAATAGGACATTTTTTAACAGACATAAACATGTCAAAACCCCAATATGCCATTCATTTCTAACATTCACACAAAATTAATCTCTATCTTTTCTAAAGACTTTAATACTGGTTTTCAATGCCCTCTTTCCATCAAAGCATTCATCAATAATTCTAAGGACAAGCTTAATAGTGATGACTAAGCTCAAGTAGTTTACTCCATAGCTTGTGTCTCATGCAATATCAAATACTTCGGTGAGACTTGTGCAAATTTGAAATTCAGAATATCCCATCACACTTATCTATATCACAGAGCTAAAACAAATCCATCATATAGATCATGTGGAACATGAAAAAATCATTAGTCACAACCTTAAATCTGCTTTTGCCAAGATTGTTTGCCTCAAAAGTAATCATAGAAAATGTAAAATCAAAGCTGCATGGCCTATAATTGATGACACACATACAATAAACATACGAGCCAGTAGTGTTCCACTCAACAAACACTGGGTGTTCAATTCTGGAATATAGGTGATGCTTAAAAACCCACCTATTATACCATAAATATAAACAAAGTGATTCTACGGAAAGTGGGTTCTTGGTTTTTATGCTGGGTTTGGAAAAAGATACAGGGGATTTAGATATGAAAGCCATGGAGTTGACAAAAATTATATTGTGGAAATGGGATGGAGCAGATTACGGGAAAACTTACGGTGGGGAATGGAAAGGGAAGGTAAAGTGGGTAACAAGTTTCTCTGGACCTAGTTGCCGCGAGATTCCTGACTCCGTATAAGGAGAAGTCGCAGTGCATCACATCATAATGCAATTATGCAAACCCCTAACACCCACTGTTACTCTCTGCCAACTATCCGTTATGTTTTGATACAGACACTCCATGTTGAAAGTTGACTTAGCAGATCATTAAACATATTTCAGTTATATTTATTATTATCGATTCATCGTTTGTAAATAAACACCGATATAAATTTTAATTATTGCAAAATAATTATAAATTGATAAGGGAATCATGACATTTATAAATAGTTTGGATTTATTATTATATTTATTTATATTTACATTGTCATTATATTTTATTTTAAATGTGAAACAGTTTTTACGTATGTTTTCTATTTCATAGTGCTGATCAAGCGTTAGATAGGTTTGCAATGAAAAAGTTCTACGATGACAAACTTTTAGGAGCGACACAACCATCTCAGCGAAGGTAAGTTTCAATATATTTGTACTTTTATTAATAATTGTAATATATCTCCGCTAATTAATATCAATAATAAAACTTTGCCATGCTTCTATAAAAAGCTTTTTTTTTTACAATATTATCTATTATAATAACGTGAAAGCTAAACACCTTCAAACAGATACGCTTTAAAAATGCTTAAGTGACAGCCAATCAGATGGAATAATGGCATCACATGGGACTCTAAATTCTAAAACACAAGCCAGAACTATTAGAAAAAGATGGGACCCATCTTAATCTATGCCTCAATTATATTTAAATAAGCCAGACTCAAGCATTTTGAACTAAGAGTGTGAAGCTTAAATACCTTCACATTTAATCCACTAAATATTATATATATAAATTAACAACGCGAAATCATCCGATTTACAACGAAGCAATATTTTTAAATCTAATGAAATGATATTAATAAATGTAAATATATTAAATTTTTGAAGCGTAGCTTTCACGATATTATAATATTATCTGTTTACGCTTAAATTTAATATATTTACATTTATTAATATCATTTCATTAGATTTAAAAATATTGCTTCATTGTAAATCGGATGATTTCGCGTTGTTAATTTATATATATAATATTTAGTGGATTAAATGTGAAGGTATTTAAGCTTCACACTCTTAGTTCAAAATGCTTGAGTCTGGCTTATTTAAATATAATTGAGGCATAGATTAAGATGGGTCCCATCTTTTTCTAATAGTTCTGGCTTGTGTTTTAGAATTTAGAGTCCCATGTGATGCCATTATTCCATCTGATTGGCTGTCACTTAAGCATTTTTAAAGCGTATCTGTTTGAAGGTGTTTAGCTTTCACGTTATTATAATATTATCTGTTTACGCTTAAATTTAATATATTTAAATATTATCTATTATAAATATAGAGTAAATAATGAAAATAGTTTATAAAGGATTATTTTTTTATGTTAATGATTTTTTTTATATTGAGGACAATGATATTTGTATCCAGAAAATTAAACCACATGTAAATTTATGAATTACATGATCACTATTTCTTATGCTTGCTTATAACTGTTGTTAAAACATGCAAAATTCACTATACATATTGCCACACACAGCAAGCTAGAGTAATCAATGGATGCCAGAAGGCTTATCCCCAAACTAGTTTTCTGGCTTGAAGTCTTTGTCAGTGAGGAGCCTTGGATCTGAGAGCACTGGATTTTATGCACAAGCCTTCTGGCATCCATTGATTACTCTAGCTTGCTGTGTGTGGCACTATATATAGTGAGTTTGGCCTGTTTTTTAAATCTATGAATAAAAATAGAACTTCTGGAGTCAGTGTTTTATTTTAAAGTGCACGTTTTTCATGCATGAATTCACATGTACTGTGTAACTTGTGTTATCATGCAATTTTTGTATAAAATGCAATATTTTATAATTATAAATATGTGATTTTTTTCGCATGCATTAGTGGAGCTGTAATTATACTATGTTTAATATGCTTGCTTAGCACTTTCAAGATTTAGTATTTAAATCTCATACTCATAGCTTTACAAGTGAAGACTGTTGTGATTTATTGTACACATATGCAAATGAGCTTGAATTTTTAATTAGTTAGTCCATTGTTTGGAGAGAGCAAAGAATGCCTCTCTTCTATTAATGGCACTGAGATCATTTGCTATGTAAAAAGCTTCTTTGACTTTTCTTTTGGCATCCCTTTTCTCTGTGCAAATTATTTGGGCAGATTGGGTTCGAATACATGGCCTGTAGCTGCTTGGTGGTCCCAGAAGATTGATGTTTCTTCATTTTTATTTTTAACCCTGTTGTGTGCATACCTGTGTTGGTAACTAATTAAAAATTCAAGCTCATTTGCATATGTGTACAATAAATCACAACAGTTTTCATTCGTAAAGCTATAAGTATGAGATTTAAATACTAAATCTTGAAAGCGCTAAGCAGGCATATTAAACATTATAGTACAATTACAACTTCGCGAACGCATGTGAAAAAAATCACATATTTATAATTACAATTTTTATTGGTGAAGAGAAAAACAATATTTTATAAATAAATAATATTTAGCATGTGCTGAAGGGTTTGTGATGAAGTATTAGGTGTGACAATACATTGAACTATTTCTATCATCTATCGTTAAATGTTGAATGTCTACAAAATTTTAAACTTTTCAAATACAAATAACTGTTAGTGTAAATAGACAACACAGGTTAGTTTTGAGTGGTATTATTTTCAATTCTTTTTAAGGGTTGCTGGTCTATGCTTGTATTGCCAATGGTCCAACCAGCAACACTTGAAGAAGAGTATAGAATAATACCACTCAAAACGTGGTCTAATTTATTAACGCATGTTGTCTATTATAATATTTCTAGACATTCAACAATAGATGATAACAATCAACCCTTAAGCAATCAAAAATCTCAATCTGTAGTCAAGGCAACCTTTAACAATAAAGGTAATACATTATCTATGATCTTATATATTTATATAGACCCTAAAGATTGCAACTTGACCAAAGAGTGTGAGATTAATGATGCAAAGAAGTTTAAACAAACCTCATTAATCAGGCAAATATAATCTACATTTATAAACCTATTAAAGTCTTGAGTAGTTGGCTTTATTGTCTTAATGATAGATGATGAAATAATCCAACTTATTACCGCATCTTTTTTCTTTTCAAAAACTTCCATTTTTTCTATCACTGTATATATATATTTACTTGTTTAAAACATCCAATGTTTCAACCACTTTGTTTGTAATCATTTTCAAGGATTTGCTTTTTTACTACCCAAAGGTTTTCCTTTTTTTTTACCTGTACTTTTTTTTAAAAAAAAAATAAAAGTGGTCAAAATGTTGGATGTTTTAAAAAAATAAATATATATATATATTGTAACCTAATTAAATGTCGATCAAAAAGATATAAGTAAAGGAGTTCATTGTAACAAAATTAAAGGTCGATCAAAAGATATTACCATACCTGAGTTGTCCGTAATATATAAGATCATAATATTTAAAATAACTTGGATTTCTCAAGTAAACACTATCTCAATAATTATAAGCAAATTATTAATAACAAGTATTATAACTCAGGTATATGAAATCACGTGAAGTGAGTACACTAGTAATTCAATAAAATATAACTCAGGTATACAGGCAGTAGATCTTATCCACTTTCATTTCTTGGTTTGATGTTAAGTGCATGTTTAAACAAATACTAAGTGAATATGGTCTAGCAGGGCGCCACTAGATTATCTGAATCTAGACAAGGTTATATCTAATAACCTTTCACATGTACCGGGTTTGAATCCCCTTTTTGGTACTTTATTTCTAATAAAAATGGGAGATTTTGCTTTTTGAGCCATATCACTATACGCACTAATATTTAGGTAAAAGTAAAACATCTTTAAACCAAAGTGGAGTATATTAGACATAAATCATTTCTTAGATCTTAACATAACAAATGTGTTTCAATATTTTTATAAGTTTACTAGCTCAGATTATATATAACTAATTTAGGATGGCAATTCACTCATCCTTGCATGAAATAGATGACGGGATGTGGTTATAATAATACTAAGAAATCACTAAATATTATAAAATCGACATTTATTTATGGCCTTTAAACAGTTAAACAGCTCATTAATTAAAACATTGATGACGATGATGATGATGATAATAATAACGATAATGACAAGGGTTTCAACTACAGCTTTAGGACTAAGCCTAAACATAAAACTAATTTTTATAAAGAAATTCATAATTATTGCTTAATTTTAGCATATTTACTTATATCTTAAATAACTAATATTCAACCATTGATGATGAATAATCACACTTAACAAAGACTACACTTAATGAAATATATACGCCTCGTTTAATAAAACAAACTAATATTTATTACTGCATTTCTAACATATACATAAAAATTTCTAGATAAACATGAAAATTGACATGAATAATAATAATAATAATAATTGATTATATAACAATCCTCAGATTAATTTCAAATTCTTCCCCCTTTCCCTTCAAATGTAGATTGTATTAAGTTGGATGTCACATTGACCATGATTTTCACTCCATGAGAAAAGTATTTCAAGAAAAAAAAAATATTATCTGCTCATTAGCACACATACTTTATAAATCTAACATGTAAGTAGAATGTTAAAAAAAAATGTTAATAGAATTGAAAGAGCAAGTTTTAGAAACAAGTTTTAAATTATTTTCTCCCCCTCTCTGTCTCTGAAATGCTATACTTAACTTGAAACAAAACAATCCAATATTCTAACACTACTTGTTACTTCACATTCACTCGCAATTATACACATAAAAATATTATTATGTATGTGCGTGTTTTATCCCATAATAACAAAATATTATTTAAAACCAAAATAATAATAATATATTAGTAGCTGGAATACACAGGCTTATATATACCTGTGTCTATATATGTAATAGACAGGGTATGAGCACAGATTTTCACATGTATTAGTTAAAACTAAAATCATAATACCATAAAAAAAATAATTGTTTTACACAATAAATATTTCATAACTGTAAAATTAATAAACAAATAATTTTGATACATTCAAGATAATTTATGAAGCTCAAAGTTATTATTAGTAAGACATTCTTGTTTTTAATCGATCTGAATAGTCTTTAAAAGTTCTTTAAATAAAATATACCCCTTATTGCTAAAATGTTTATTAAGACTCTGATATCATAAAGAAAATAGATATAAAAAGTCATATTACCAATCTTTTGTTTGTGGCGAATTTCCAAGGGTTCAAACTTGTCTTGTATAATGTCTATATTTCTGCAGCTACCATTTCCGTTTTACGTGGGAACAATCTCTTTCTTGAGGTGTATAACTATTTGATGATGATGACTCTATTGAGGTTATTTACTTTAGTGGACAATTTGGAAATCATTATATTAATTTTTCTTCTCTTCCTGTCAAGCACGATTCTTTTAGTGGATGAAATACAGCAGTTGTTTTCACATTTATAAATTTTCTTGAGTTTAAAATCAGTTGTTGTAACAATTAATTGGACTTGATGATTAATATTTATCAATAGATTAATTCATCTTCTTTGAATGCAGGTGAATGCTTTCTTCCTTCTATTAAAAGCATCTTATTTCTCTGGTCAGTGGAAAGGTGTAGAATATTATTTTAGACACATCTTTTCTTTCCTATGTGATGTGCAGCTTCCCCCAGATGGTCCGGAAAAGATGGGACATACATATAATTTTTCTAGCCAGCCATTTCTTATATTTTCAACATTCAATTTAATAGTCTAATAATCTGAATCATAATTACAATAATAATAATTCCAGACAGCTTTTTATATCCAATTTTTAGCTAACTTAACCAATCAGAGATAGCGTCACTTGCTATTTTTGGACAAATTCGTTTTAATTAGATCTCTAATTTATTTTCAACTAAATTATTTTTCATCTGAAAAGTTTAATCCTTTTTCCAGACACTTTTGTTTTAAAAAAAAATAGACTTAATCCTTATTTCCTTTCTTTTTTTTTTTACATCTAGGTAACACTTCAAATTTTTGAGCTTCCTTCTTTAGATCTTAAGATAAGACAATTTCAAAATTAGAGTTCCCACCCATTATAAGCTCCCAAAGTGAAAAGCAATCATTTACAAAAAAAAACAAAATTGCTACAAAGATAGATAGATATCTGATTAAACAGATTTACTCTTTTAACATAAAATTGTACAAAAAAAATAATTTGACAGATTTAATCCTTCCTTTTCTTTCAATATTTAATAAATGTAAATTTCTGTATGTAATGTACACACATCCTTCATTATTTCAAATCATTCATAAACTAACATTAAATAATATAATTGCTAGCTTAGTAATTATAACCCTATTATTTAATTAAATCTGTAACTTTTAAATCCCAATTACAATTATAGAAAAGCAAAATAGAAGCATAGAATAAGATATTAGAATTGATCAAGCATAGGTTAGTTTTAAAGAAAGTTAAAATGTTGAATAGTTGAAATATAAAACAATTAAATAGCTTACACATACATTGCCTATACGTATGCATTATAACTTTGCTTTTTAAAGAAAAATTAAAATTTTAAATTTTAAATGTGTGTACTGCTCTTTTTTGAGATTTATTAACACACAAACAAGTAAAGCATATAATTGTTGTCCCACTCTTTCTGTCTAAAGCGTTTAAGATTTTGATCTGGTAGGGTTTGAACTTGGATGCCCTACAGCTTCTTTTATGGTTATATAAAAATGTGATGATGATTATGTTTTACATTTTTTTACATGCACATTACCATTAATTTAGCTAGTGACTAAATTGTAATGGCACAATATATATGTTATATATAAAGAGCTCACTATTAAATATGCTCTTAACAAGCTTTGCAGAATATCCCCAACCCCAGACCGGTTTCTGCTACTGGCTTCCTCAGTGAGATGCTAGGATATTCTGCAAAGCTTATTAAGAGCTTATTTAATAGTGAGCTCTTTATATATAACATTTGTAATACAAGCTTGTTAAATTAGGTCATATGACATCTGACTTGAGGTCTTTGTAATATATATATATGATGATGGAAAAAATAAAGTTTTTGGAAAGAAAAGGTGAGTGTATATTTTCTGATTGGATTTTGTGGAAAAGAACATTATACTTTATAACTCGTAATATATTTGAAAGAAAAAAAAAGAGGTTGCTGTTGTTAAAAAAGGATTTAACAGTAGTGATAATAAGTGAAATATATAATAAGTGTAATAATGCTCAAAGTGAAATGGGTTTATAAATAACCATTAGAAACCAGTCAACACTTAGATAATCCCAATATAGATTACAATCAACAACCTCAAACTGTTGTCAAGGCAACCCCCTTTTAACAAGAGTTAAATGAAAGTGGCAAAACATTTTTCAAATATAAATTAACCAGTCATGACCTTGTTTTTTTTTTCAATTTCTTAAAGAAATAATTTTCTATATTAAAAAAATTTCAATCTCACTCTGGGTTAGAACAGCAATATTTGTGTGCTTACGTAATAAATGCTTGAACAAAAATCTTTTTTTTTAGTTTCTTTCAATAATTTTTTTTCTTCTGATTTTTAATTTTTTTATATTTAATCTTAGAGTCGAGAGATGAATCCAGTGAATGGTTAAGGAAGTCAGAAATGGGCAAAAATGGGGCTTAGTAGATTTAAATCATTTTTCAGATGTTAGACAAAGTGACAAGATTTTATTTATATGATTTAATAACTCATAGATGCTCTCAAAAAAGTCTTCAATTTTGCATCATAATGTTTAACAGTGGAAGTAGGAAAATGAATGATGTTGTTAGGGTCACATTTTGCTTCTGATAAATCTATTGTTCTATTTTAAATATATGTAGATTCTTTATAATCATCACAAAAAAAATCAAATCAGATGTCACATGATCTAATTTAATAAGCCTGTATTACAAATGTTATATTGTTAAAAGCTTATTTTCCAGCTCTATATATAAAATCTTTATGACCATTTACGCTTGCCTCAGCCATGGAATTTTTCTGCTTATTAATGCCACATTGAATCATTTTAATACATTGGTCTGGTAACTGGGCTTTCATCAGAGTCACATGGGTAATTATTACTGGTAAACAAGATTTCTTAGGTAGCTTAATTTCCTAGCTCCAATTAGGAGCTTGTCAGAGATTTCGCTGGTAAGAACAGATTAGCCAGTCCTCTTTCATGAGTAGATGATGTGCAAATCTCTTCACATTAAATAGTTTTTTAGATATAATTTGGGTTTGAATTTGAAACTGTTTTAATGATGTTCTTTGTATTTGAGTGAATGATCATTTCCATTTTAGATCATTAATATAATTCTTAAAAATATTTATAAACAACTGTAAATTATAGTTTAGCAGTATACTTATAGCAATAGGTAAGCTGGAGATGAGATATTTTATTGGTTTAAATTACATTTTATGGATTCTGAATAATATATCCTGCAATAACCGTATTGAGTATTTGGATACATAATAGATTTTGTGATCATTTAAATGTTAGATCCTTCTTTCTATTTATTTTCTTCAACAAATATATATATATATTAACTTAATATTATTGAGTTAACTTTTAGCGACTTCTCACTAGAATCATAGTGGAAAATTAATTAACTAACAATACCAGGATAAGACTGAATACAGTATATAGTTTATAAAATATACAAATTATTGCATCAAGACTAGCAGTATAAGTTAATTTTCCTGGAGCATGGGTTTGCTACAGGACCTGTTTTCTCCTTTTATTATTAAGACCATCTGCACACAAAGAGATGATAATAAGAGAAAGTTGAAGGAGGAATCGGTTTTTTGCAAGATACCCAAATTCAATCAACATGAAGGAGTCTTGCATCCTTTTGTCAAAAAAGTGGAACATCTGACTTTTATAATTTATATTTCTCATTGTAATAATTTGCATATTTTATAAACTATACATTCGGCCTGCTGCCAGCATTGTTAGTTAATTAATTTTGCACCATGATTCTGGTGAGATGTTGTCAAAAATTAACTCAGTGGTATTAAGTTAGAATACGACTCAGTTCAAGTTTTTTGGAGTATTTGATTAGGATATGAAAAGGGTATAAAGTTAAATAACTAGATATATTAATCTACAAAGGTAACTTAACAAAAAATGATCACATCCGAGATTGATGATAATATAGCTGTCAATTGTATATTTTTATTTGAAAATTGATCCTTAGTATATTTATTGTTTACTATTTTATAAAATTTGTTTAGCTGGATATTTATTAACACTTACTATTATCCATTAAAAGTTACTAATATATAAGTGAATGTTGATAAACTGAATTATTAGTAGATTATTTGTGTTAAGTATTAAATGTGAGATTATACTTATTACATACATATGCAATCCACTTGTAAATGAGGTATGGTCATTCCAACTCTGAGGAAAAAAGAAATAAAGAGAAAGAACTCCAAGGAAAGAAAAGAAAAAACTGCATCTAGAAATGATTTTTGCAATGGTTATATAAACCAATATGTAAAACACAAATACAACCACATATAAAACATGCTAATTTGTTTTTCTGTTTATTTAATATTTTGTAATAAATATATTTTGAATTACAAATGTCAAACTAACTCACCCCATAACTATCTGGTTGTATATTCAAAATGTAATTATTTAATATAGATAAATATTTTTGAATAACAGAGATATATATGAGAGATGGTGATCTGGGCCAACTGATGAATGCTGGTTCAGCCCAAAATGCATCTTTGACATCAGTTGTCTTTTATTGTTTTATTTAATATATTTTTTACAAAAATGTTACATATGGGAAAGAGAAATGTTTGCATGTGCTTAATTTTAAAAAATCAGATATATTAATCTTTAATTGAGTTTGAAGTTTATATCTGTGCTAGAGATAATCTCTAGTTTAGTAAAGGATTAATAATAGTCATTACTATATTTATCTAAAGTGGATGGTGTCAAAGATGCAGGTGGAATTAATTTGACACTTGTAATTCAAAATATAATTATTTAATAAAGCTAAATATTTTTCATATAATAAAGATATATATGACAGATCGTGACCTGGACTAACTGATGAATGCTGGTTCAGCATGAAATATATCTTGGGAGTTATTTGTTTTTTATTGTATCTTTATTTATATGAATTTAAAAGAATATGTTATTTAATATATTTTGTAATCATCATCAATCATTATCAATCCACTGCAGGATGAAGGTCTCTCCAAGTTCAATCCATCTTCTCCAATTTTTAGCTTCTCTTATCCACATCACCCCTGCATACTTTCTTATTTCATTCATCCATCTCACATGTGGTCTCTTTCTGGGTCTTTTACAATCTATTGGAATCCCGTTTAAGGTTTCAATTGTCCATTTATTATCATCTCTTCTAACAATATGTCCAGCCCAACTCCACTTCAGTCTTTTAATTTTTTCAATGAGATCTATAACACTGTCTTTTAATTTCTTCAACAGAATCTTTCTGAAATACATCAACACTATGTCTAATTATATCTTTCCAATGTATTATATTTTCTTCCGTGTCTTCTCAATGGATGCAATCCATATGACACTTCATTAAAATGTCTTTGAGATAATTCTTAGAACATAGATGAAGTCTATCTTTCCTAAAGGAATCATGCTGAAGTTCATCATAATAGTCTCAGGTTGTTCCTTTGTTTTATATGCCCAGTCCATTTAAAGGTAATTTTGCAATAGTGGAGTCTATATATCACATTTGACAAGTTGAAGAACATGGGCTGGTTTTACGATCTTGCCATTGTAGTTTTCAAATTTTAGAATCTCGTTAAATGAAACTTTTATAATACCTTTTCATTGTGTGAATAGAATGTTCGAGTCTCATTTTTATACAAGAAGTAAAATAACAGCTCCATATATAGCCAATGTTATTGCAGTAGTTATTTTCCTGTCATAAAAAATTATCTTTTAATTTGCTGTGGAAATGGTAGCAGTAAATTAAATTGGTTGCTGTTATTTTATTGCAACATTTAAGTTCATCTTTCTAATATTTAAACTGATTCATATTGTCGAGTTGATAACCAGTCAAGCTATGGGTTTTTTTTCAATCCCTGGTTGATGAAGAACCTGAATTTTTTTGAATATTAATTAAAATCTATTATTATTAAGCACTGAAATAATTGTAATTGTAGAGAAGGAAATCAACCTCCAGTCATGTATATTAAAATCTCTGTGCACTCACCCTTCAATAATAGTTCAAAAGCATAAGTGAATTCACGTATGTTTAAAGCATATTCTTATATACACCAACAATTACTAATTATGCTTATCTCAGGATTTGAATATATTATATGCCAGATGTTCAAATTGACAATTTATGCCAGATGTTCAAATTGACAATTATATCGTACAAATGTAGATATTCTAAATTTCAACACTTAATAATAATAGATTTACATTTATTCCTCATTAATACACATTTGGTTGCAGGTGATTAAAAATGAGATTCCGTCTCCTGTGATAGAATATCTGAATTTGTACACTATAATTGTCAATTGTTACATCAGGCATATAATAGATTTAAGCCCTGAAATAAGCATGGTCATTAATGGTTGGCATATATGAGAGTATGCTTTAAGCATAAGTGAGTGCATGGAGATTTTAATATATATTTATAAACAGTGCATAACTGGAGGTTGATTTCCTTTTCTACAATTAAACTAAAGTCTTCATATACTGCATTCAAAGCATTAAGTATTTTTTGTAAATTGTTTTTTTGAACTGGTAAAAATAGCATAATCATCAGTATATGGTAAATCCAGAATCCAAGAAGATGGTCTTGTCTTTGGTTTGTATTGATTCAAATTAAATATTCCACTATCAACTCTGTATTATATTTTAATCCCTGTTCATTAGTCAACTATAAATTGATCCAAAAACATCTATCATAACAATATTGAAACAACACATGATCACCATCTCTATACTAGCACATAATTTGTTGTAAACAAAGGCAAAACTCCCCATACAGTAGTGCCACCCTGTGCCAAACAGAGTAATCAATGGATGCCAGAAGGCTTGTGCATAAAATCCCTATCTAGTGCCTACTCATCCAATATCCCCAGACTAGTTTCTGGCTTGTGGCCATCATCAGTGAGGAGCCTTGGATCTGAGAGCACTGCACCTAGATCTTAGGATCTAATGCAACCCTCCAGCAGCCACCTTTTAACTCTACTTTACTACAAAACTATGAGAATGAAATTGAAAACATTGTTAATATCTTCAATCTAATCTCAATAGCTTATATAGTCATATGGGTCTGAACTCAATTCAGCACCCATACATTTTGGTGTCTTTGGCTCTTAAACAACCATAGCCACCACTATCCTATTAGGCAGGATTGGTGTTAAACCATCGAACATCACATGATCACCATCTCTATACTAGCACATAATTTGTTGTAAACAAAGGCAAAACTCCCCATACAGTAGTGCCACCCTGTGCCTCAAACAGAGGCACAGGGTGGCACTACTGTATGGGGAGTTTTGCCTGTGTTTAATATTGAAACAAGAATACATCCTTATTTAATACCAATTTTGCCCCAGATTTTCCAATTGTGGTAATAATACTTCCTCTCATTCTATCATATAGAAAGTATATAATATGAAGAAATTTTGGAGGACAACAAACCTAATTTTAAACATTGCCATAAACCTGTGCGATGAACTGAACAAACTGCCTTGTCTAAATTAATAAAACCCAATATATAAATCTCTCTTTCATTCGCTACATATTTCTTTCATTTGCAGGCCTGGATCCAATAAGTGTGGGACCCGATTGGATTTTTTTTGCAGGGCCCTCTATATATTAAATATTTAAATAAAATGCAAATTCAATATATATATAAATCAAATATCATGGATCATAAGATAGGTAAACTTTTACATACATTAAAAAATAAAAATGCACAAAATACAAAAGCAATTCCATTTTATTAAATATAAATTTACATCATTGATTATGAATAAGCATTTATTTTTTATAGCGTCTGTATATAATTGTAATTACATTCATATCGGCCTTTCAAGCCAATTGTGCAAACGCTTTGCGAGTGTTAAATAATAAATGAATACCCTCTGACCAATACAAGATATAGAATTTATGCAGGAATAAAAAAAATCCCTCTTATTCCTACGACTCAAATATTTATATATGAGCAAATCTGAAGTACTGGCACAGAAGGCATGACGATAGAACGGTCACTTTAAATTACTATATACAATGTCTGAATGAATGACGCTGATGAAATTTTCTAGAATTTACTAAACGTCATTCCAACTGAAACTTAACCATATATATAAATAAGCATTTATTTTTATAGCGTCTGTATATAATTGTAATTACATTCATATCGGCCTTTCAAGCCAATTGTGCAAACGCTTTGCGAGTGTTAAATAATAAATGAATACCCTCTGACCAATACAAGATATAGAATTTATGCAGGAATAAAAAGAATCCCTCTTGAATATATGAATTTACATATTTCTAAGTTTTTGTTCTGTAAATTCTTCTAAAATAGTTTGAAAATCCAATTTCCTTGCTTCTTCACTTTCAATCGACATAATTGCTAAACTATTTAATCTATCCTGATTCATTGTCGATCTCAGATAGTTTTTTATTAGTTTTAGCCTGGAAAATGATCTCTCTCCAGAAGCAACGCTCACTGGAATTGTTAAATATATTCGGAGAGCAATAAACAAGTTTGGAAATGCCGTTGCTCTATCATTTTCCGATAAAAATTTTAAAATTTTAAATGGATTTTCAAAAAATTCTGATGGAAGGATAGATTTTAAAACTTCCATTTCTTCAACTAACATTTTTCCATCTATATCAGCTTCCTTCACTATTAGTGCATCATTTTCTGTGAACCTAGAATCTGTTAGAGAAATTTCTAATTTAGCTGCATGTTTTTGAAGTGTTTCTTTTTCCATATTTTGAAATTTTCCGTAGAAACCCAAATAAGTCATTATGATTTTTCAATTGTTCAAAACGATCTTTTAATGATTCTGTAGCTTTATCTAAAACAAAATTTAAAAAAAATATCTTGTATGCGTTTATCGGATCTACAATAGGTTCATTATCACCTTCATAATTGAAATGTTTTTTTTCTTTTCCGAAGCCTTTTATTTCGAAATTCTGTAGATATTTCCAAATCTTCTGCAAGAGTTTTTGCTTGAACTAAAACTTGTTCGAATCCAGTATTTCTGTAGTCGCTTAACCATTTTAAAAGTTTTTCAAATGAAGAAGGTGCAATGGATACATCTAAAGATTTACTTTGAAGTTCCTTGCTTACATAATTGACTTGGAACAGTGAATCGTGCCAAAAAACCAATGATACTAAAAATTTATAGTCTTTCATTGCATTTCCAAGAGATTCTGCCTCGCTTTTAATTTGCGGACCTTCAGAAATTTCTGATATTTCTAAAAGAGCATCATAAAATTTACCTATTTGGTATCTCACTGCTTTTACGCTTTGAATCCGACATTCCCACCTGGTATCGCAAAGAGGCTTCACAGTAAGTTCTTTTACATATTTGAAAAGTACTAACCATCTTTTTGAAGATGCCAAAAACAAAACATATAGGTGTTGGAGAATACCAAAGAAGGTTAAAGCTCTGGGCAAATTTTTTCTACATCTCCCAATACTAGATTATAATTGTGACAAACGCAAGGAGAAAAAAATGCCCTTGGATTTTCTTTTAAGAGTCTAGCTTGAACACCGGAGACGTTACCCTTCATGTTCAAACCATTGTCATATCCTTGCCCTCTTATATTGTTGATGTCAAGCCCTAAACTTTGAATTTCTTTCTTTAACACAAAAAATAGATTTCCCCTGTGTTGCTCTTTACATGTATAAATTTGATAAATTGTTCATATATAGCGATATTCGAGCCTGGTAATGTTCCATCCGAAACATATCTGATGCTAAGAGACATTTGTTCTTGATGACTGACATCTGGAGTACAATCCAGAATCACAGCAAAATATTTTCCATATTTTATTCTGTCAATAATTTTATTTTTTAATTTGTTGCCTATTAAGTTTATTATTTCATTTTGTATTGTTTTGCTTAAATAACTTTGGTGTATTTGTTTTGTGGCGATTCTTTGTATATGATCCTGCATTACTGGGTCAAATTTTTCAAATAATTCAAATATTCCTAGAAAATTTCCATTTCGTGCATCATCTAGATTTTCGATGGATCCTCTAAACGCGATATTTTGTTCAGCTAAAAACTGAACTACAGAAAATAATCTTTCAAATATCTTATACAAACGAACTTTTTCTTGGTTCAACAACTTCTGTTGAACATTATCTATTGTTTGCTCAGCAGAAAGTCTTTTTTGAAGCTCTGTACATTTTAACATAGCTACCAAATGTTTTTTTGATTTTTCATGTGTGGCTAATCTATTATATATATTTGGCCAGTTATTAAATCCTACAGTGGCTAGTGTAATTGAGGCACCCATACTGAATAGCCGACAATAAAAACAAAATATTCTGTCTTCTGATTCAGAATATATTATCCAAGGACGGCTTATTATTTCACCATTCGTAAGCTTTCTTTTCAGATGCACTTTTGAAAAGTGTGTTCCATCCTCTTGGCGCAGAAACTCATTTAAGATCATTTTTGTAGGACCTTTTTTAACTAAATAATCTCTTATTTGTTGAGTAATAATCTCGGACCAAGAAGCAGGATCATCAGTTATATTCAGTTTTTCCATTTTCATTGCAATATTTGCTTCTTCCAGTTCCAGTCTGTGTAATTGTGTTTCTTGTTTATTTTTTACCTGTTCTTCTTCATCTTTATCATCATTTTCTTCTTCTTCACCTTTGTCATCATTATATATTTTTAAAAATTTGTTCAAAGCACCTCCGAGTTTTTCATTTTTGATTTTCCTTTTTGCACTTAATTTCCTTTTTAGACTATCACTTTTATATTTTCTTCCTACATCTCTTTCTCGTTTCAGTGGATTCGACATCTAATGATAAAATAAAATCCATTTTTAACCACAAAATATACTTAAATGTTTAATTTTAAATATTATTTCTTGTTAATAAATATTATGTAATATAATTAGTACTTATCTTTTTTAACAATTAGTAATTATAGTCACAAAATACGACACTAATAATTAAAACTATTAGAAGAATAGAGAACTGCAAATGCAATAAACAATTGACATTTGATAGTAGCCACATCTACTTAATAGCGAGCGCAGCGCAACAATGGCTAATGCCAAAAAACGAATGTGAGTGCGCCGAGTAAGACCCACATAGAATAGAATAATTGAGAGAGAAGATAGTACTATCTGATTAATTAAACGTTAGTCAAAAACGACACTTACGGTTATCCGTTTTCTATATTATAATGTATATATATATTATAATAAACACAATAATAAATCTCATCCATCAATGCGAACTTAAAATAAATATATTTTTAATTATTTGAATAATTTATCCTTTATCGTCAAAAGCAATTTGCTTTAAATTTCAAAAAATAACTTTTTGTTAATTTTGGTGGTGATGCGGGGCCCCTTCAAGTGCGGGGCTCGATTGGGCCCAATCGCCTTAATTTCGGCCCTGTTCTTTTGCCTGGCAACAAAAACCATGTCTATAGTGCTTCTTGATTGTCTAAACTCACATTGAGACATTTATGACTGGAAGCAACTTCTTTAACAAAGTTTTTGAAAATATTTGAAATACAGGCATTCTTTATATACCTGGAGCTTAATTGTAAATATAGGGGATTTGAAACTCAGATTTACAAGCACCCTTCACCTATCCACACTATCTCATATCGCTGATACGCATGATCACACACATGTAGAAAAGATAATCACCAATATGGACCAACTGATGAGTGCTGGTTCAGCGTGAAATACATATGTTGGTGATTATCTTTTCTACATGTGTGTGATCATGTGTATCAGCGATATGAGATAGTGGGGATAGTTGAAGGGTGATTATAAGTCTGAGTTCAAATCCTCTATATTTAAAGTTCTTGAAAGTAACTTGCCTATAGTGAATAAAAATGAGATCCCATGATACTGCAATCTTGTCTTCTTTTTTAAAAAAGTAATTGTCTTCGCGTATATGCTATAGAGACTATAAAACAAGAATTCACCATTTTATTAATTGAAATATAATGTAAACTATTTTACTTTAGAATAGATAGTTTATAGATTTCAACTCTACTAATTACTAGGATTAACCATTCAATAAATTGATTAGACAAGTGTGTGTGCATGCATATTTCTCATTATTTTCTAATAACTTTATATAACAAAAGCCAATTTAATTGAATGTACTTTTTCTTTTCAAATCTCGTTTTATTTTACGAAACACTTTTCGTTTCAATTTTCCTCCAACATTTCAGTCGTATTATATAATCATTGTCAAGAATTAGCCTGTTGGCTCTTAGCTGCGGCATGTATACATTGAAATTAATGGGCCACTTTTGAAAATGGTGAAATACGTATTAATAAATATTGATTTTAAGAAACGGTACTGTTTTTTTTGTGATCCTTTTTGAAAGATTGGGTTAATCGTATATGCAGATTGGTTAAAAATATACCATGGACATTTCTCATCATTACATGCTATATATAGACGTTTTAAGTTTTTAACATTGTTGCAACTTAAGCAAAAAAAAAAAAAGGATACATTCCTAGCATGATCGATTGCTCATCGCATTGCGCATCAACGAGAGCTTTACACATGTATTTTCTCTATCTCTGTGTGTTTGCGCGTATATAAATGTTACTATTGTAATAAAATGTTTAAATTTATGCGCATATTATTTTAGGGAAGAAGCCGCTATTGGACATTAATTTTAACGAAAGTAAAAAACAATTTCAAATAGAAGATATGAGATTTCAAACATTTCTTTTATGTATCTGTATTGAAAGTCGAGAAGTGTTACGATAATGCTATTTGTATTAGCCTTTTGATTATCGTATTTATTTACGCCGTAGGTTATATTTTCAAATTGAATTTCATTTTCAGACTTCTGTTTAACTGCTGTGAAGGTCATTCTTTTTAACATTTTAGAAAGATGTCTTTAGTATTAATTATTATAGTTTGCAGGAGATAGATGTGCTTTGAAATAATATTATTTTTAGAATTTATTTAATGCATCGATACATTTTTAAATTTGACAGTATAAAATGATCGATGGTAAAATAAAAATTAATAAACAGTAGCGGCTTTTAATATTCAAAGAACCATTTACTCTAAGCAATATAAAGATGCAGAGATTTAGTTTTTCTCATGTAGAGTTCCAACCACAGGCAAAAACATTCTCACCCTCATGTTGTGAATAAAACTTGTTTGACAATTAAAGAATAGTACTAATATCATGTCTATATGCCTTTGCAAATATTGCCAGTTAAACAATTGCTAGAAAGACGTATCTCCAGTCAACAACCTTAAGGCAATAAAATCGGTGCATTAAAAACTTGACATCGAATTATCAATTATTTTAATAAGAAATAAACAAGAAATTTGAAAGATTCAACTTGTTAAACCAGATTTAATATATATATATATTGATGATATTAATCAATATTTAACAATTGTATATGACTTTTTGTGATATAGTAAAATAAGTAAATATATTACAATTAATTAAAGTGACTTAGTTTGACATTAAGATAAAAGACTATCAAATTATAAGTGATATTTGAAAACTAATATCGGTTTTTCAAAGCATGATAAAACATCAGTCAGCAATAATTCTGTTGCATTGGAAATTAATATAAGCCCTTTTTGCCTGAAAGTTTGTGATGATGGTATAATATTAGATGTGATATGTTGGACTATTTCCATCATCTATGGGTGAATGTTGAATGTATTGAAAATTTTAACCTTTATTTAAACTTTTCATATACAAACAACTTGTTAATAATAACACATAATTAGATAACACAGGTTAGTGATTACACCACAATGTTTTAAGAGGTATTATTCTCCCCTCTTCTTAAGGGGTGCTGGCTGGCCAGTGTAATTACTAACCTGTGTTGTCTAATTGTATGTTATTACTAACAAGTTGTTTGTATTTGAAAAATTAAAACAGGCAAAACTCTCCATATAGTAGTGCCAACCAGAGTAATCAATGGATGCCAGAAGGCTTGTGCATAAAATCCCTATCTAGTACCTCCTGCATAAAATCCCTATCTAGTACCTCCTCATCCAATATTCCCAGACTAGTTTCTGGCTTGAGGCTTTCGTCAGTGAGTAGGCACTAATAGGGATTTTATGCACAAGCCTTCGGGCATCCATTGATTACTCTGGTTGGCACTAAGTGGCACTACTGTATGGAGAGTTTTGCCTGTTTTAATAACAGTAATGTGTTAGCCTAAGAAATAGTAATCATGTGATGTTTAGTGGTATTTGAAAAAGTTTAAATAAAGTTTAAAATTTTCTATACATTCAATATTCACTCATAGATGATGGAAATAGTCCAACATATCACATCTAATAATATAAGCCCTATTTTCCACTACTTTTACATATAGGCAGACTGTTCCTTCCATGTTATTTAAATCCAAGTTTGAACCCGCCCATAATCAACCCAATTAAACATTGGATAATGTTGGTAAATAAACATCTAACTATTCTTAGTTAGAGGGCTAAATAAAAATGGAGAGCTCTTCAAATTCTTACCATCCGTTAAGACTGAGTCCATTATTTTATGATGATCTTTAAGTGTCGAATTTGAGTAATGTTGTGATATTATTTAAAGTAAGCCCTTGTTAGAATTTGACATCAAGCTTATTATAGAATGAGCACATTTATTAAATGCAAAGAGAGTGTGAATAATTGATCTTAAGTGCGAATAATTAATCTTAAGAATAAAAAAAAATCATATGGTCAGTTTCTTAGGAGTTTATGTAGTATGTGAGTATCAGAATAACATGCTAAGCACAAGCAGTTCTGTCCAGTTGGTCAGCTGAGAATCAATCAATCTGGGAATTTTTAGTGTGGCATTCAACCACTGCTCAGATGGAGCAGGATAAGAAAAATACGCCTTATAAAAAAATATCCTTTAAATGATCTTTCAGTAAAAAGATCTTTGATCTTTGAAAGAATATTACCAAATAAGAATTTGCTATTGAAGTAAACTATATATATATAAACACACATGTAGAAGTTGGATGATTTTTGCAGTTGTCTTATATAATTATATAAAAAGGTGTTTGTAATAGAATGTAACAGTGAGATCTTATTATTAAAAAGTATGAAATTGTTGTCAATTACATGTAATATTCATTAATATTAATATCATCTATGTTTCTTATTATTCTTTACAATGCTTTTTTACAACCCGCTATTGACAGTTTTGCTTGCCCCAGCAATCTTCTTCAGAACTGTCAATAGTGAGTTGTTAAAAAAAGATTGAAAAGAGTAATAAAGAACATAGATGATATTAATATCATATGGATTTGGCAATGCAATAAGAAATATTCATTAATTGTGGCATTGGATGGAGGGCAGAGACAAAGGTAACAAAGAAAACATGGATCAACATCTTTAATGGTGGCTTTTCTATTTATGAAGTCTGATAATTAGTGAGAACTTCTCATGAAACATTAAGAATGTTGTTTTTATTCTTTTTTTATTGCATGACTTGGATGATTGAGGATGTATATCATTATGCTGATATCTTCAAGGTGATACTTGGCAGACATATTGAAAGTCTGAGAGACTCTTTTCTGTACAAAAATTTTTGAATTCGTAGAAATATTTTAATTCCTAAAAAAGTTACTAAACAAATTAGTATTATTAATAATAAAGAGGATTTGAACACAGACTTTCAAACTTGTTTCAGCCATCCACTCCATCTTATATAACCAATACCCATATACTTGTATTGATTTATTAGTAGTAATAAATAGTTGGTTGTTGATCATTCTTTTTTAAAAATTAGCTATCGAAGTTACTTTTTATTTTTGAATACGAGAATTTTTCACATTATATAACATCTCAAATAAATGTTTCTTTTTTATTAGATACATCCATTATTTTTCTGGACTTTTATCAGGATCAATAAAAATTAATAGTAATCCTTTATATTTATTACGTATTCGAATACATGGAGTCCCGAATTTTGATGTTTCAGGGGGTGAGTATTAATTTTCATTTAACCACATTAGTATATATATATGTTGTCATTACTATTTTTAGGGATCAAAAATATCAAGTTCTTTTTTTATATTTTTTTCTGTTTAAGGGATATACAGGAAATTGTTCATGTAGAGAAATATTAATAGATGTGTAATCATCATTGGGTGCATTATATCCAAAATTACTTGCTACCATTTCAAGAACATTTCATTTATTTTCTAAATGAAAAAAAAAAATAACTAGATATTGTCGAACTTAAGCATGATTACAGTAATGGTCCAAATATCTACCCATGAATCTTTCTCTTGTTTATATTTATATATAGTAAAATTTGGAAGAACATATTAATTATTATAATTACATCACATGATCACCACCTCTTATGCTTACTTATAACTGTTATTAAAACAGGCAAAACTCACTATACGTATGCACACACAGCAAGCTAGAGGAATCAATGGATGCCATAAGGCTTGTGCATAAAATCTCCATCTAGTGCCTACTCATCCAATATCCCCAGACTAGTTTCTGGCTTGTGGCCTTCGTCAGTGAGGAGCCTATATAAGCTGATGGGTTTGAATTGAAAATATTAAGGTGTTTTCAATTTAAGACTCATAGTTTTGTAGTTAATTGGAGATAAAAGGTGGGTGCTGGAGAGTTGCATTAGATCCTAAGATCTAGGTGCAGTATATGAGAGCACTGCACCTAGATCTTAGGATCTAAAGCAACCCTCCAGCACCTACCTTTTATCTCCAATTAACTACAAAACTATGAGTCTTAAATTGAAAACACCTTAATATTTTCAATTCAAACCCATCAGCTTATATAGGCTCCTCACTGACGAAGGCCACAAGCCAGAAACTAGTCTGGGGATATTGGATGAGTAGGCACTAGATTGGGGATTTTATGCACAAGCCTTCTGGCATCCATTGATTACTCTAGCTTGCTGTGTGTGGCAATACGAATAGAGAGTTTTGCCTGTTTTTATTATAATTATTCAATTAAGGTATTTAATGCAACTCATCAATTTGGAAAATTTTCATGGGGGGGGACCCAACTAGCATATACAACTATTTTGGACTTCATTTTGGAAGTGTAAATTTCTGATATCAGTCTTGAAAAGAATAGGAAAATTGCTAATTAAGATTTGGTGATAGTACTCTGTTTCCCAGTTGCATAGCCAGACTTCAGGAAAACAGTTTAACTTACCTATAAATTAAAAAAATAATTTTTTAAAAATATGCAAATCTGTTTTTATATTTTTTAATTAGTAAACTATTATGTAATTCATAACCTTAAACAATAATAAGATAGTAATTTCCAAGCAATTTTAAAATAATATTTCAATAAACCACAAGAAGACTCTCTCACCCTTTTTATGTGGCATAACAATTATATACTAAATGTTTAGCATACAATGGACTGCATGCAGAATGATATATATAATTATAAGGGACTCGAACTCGAACTTTTAAGCATCCTACCTCTATTCAATCTATCTTATACAACTGATACATATGACCACATAAATGTGAGAAAGATAAATGATCTCCAATATCTGCATTTTATGCTGAACCAGTACTCATCAGTTAGTTCAGATCACCATCTTCCACACATGTATACAATCAATGCTCAGTTTATATTAAGATAGAAAATCTTTAAAATTTTAATGGGATGGCTCCAATCTTCTCCACTCTCCAACTTTTTAGCCATCCATTTCATTGAAAACTCAAGGATGGAATGCTCAAAGCCTTCATTGATGCCAATATTATCATATCCATGTTGGCCTTAAATCAATCTGATCCTTCACATATAGGACCTTAATATGTCCATTTAATTATACAGAAGAGGGATGGGCAGAATACTGGCTGAATATGTAATATTTAAATATATATATATATATTGTCTCTATGATATATATACATATATATTGTAACGGGATGGGGTGGGAAGGAGAAAAAGAAAAGATTTGAACTGGGTGATGGAAAAACATCATCACTCCCAGTCCATTTAAATGAAATATCATATATTTACAAAGTATCTATAAGTAAGATATATTTGATAATAAAATGAGATTAGAAAATCTCTGAGATCATTGAGAAGTCAGACAGCTAACTCAGAAGAGCAACTACAAGCATAATTAACCACCAGCAATCAACAGACCATCTTGTGGCTGGATTGAAAATTGTTCTTCTTTAGACCGGGCTAACTATTGAGCCTTTGCCACCTTGGGCAATTATTTAAACATAACTTGGATGTACCAGCTTAGTGCCCATCCATTAAAATACACAATAATCAGAAATCAAAACAATAATGCTGGGACATTTAAAACATGCTGATCATCATCAATGCTCTGGCCACTTGTACTGGCCAACTATAAACTTAATTTTTTTTAACAAGACTAAACTAAAATAAAATATAGTGTGTGGGCTTTAAAGAGTATCCTCTTTTGTGCCAACCAGGATGATGATTGATCATCTCTGGATGCCCCAAAGCACTAAATACACATCCTCATTTATATATTCATCCCATGCTCGAATCTAGCTCAGAGAACACAAGCTCTATTACTGTATGTGACCAAGAGATGATGGAAACCATTTTTAACAATTAAATACAGGTTTATTAATAACAAAAAAAAATGATTAAGGTCTTATAAGGGTTCTGATTTTGAAAGATACACAATAATAAAGTCATCCCTCTGTAATTTACAAGATTACTACAAAATTCAAGTTATTACATTAATTGCATTATTTCTTAATGGGTATCTATAAACACATGCATATATCCATACACAGACATGTGTTTTATAACATAGGATGAAGACATTTCAATTAAACATAAAATAATTATTACATTTGTGACTTACATAATTACTAGTCAAAATTCAAATTGTTACATGGATTTATCTATATGTGTGCACAGACGCGCCATTTATAACATAAAATTAATGTATTTCAATTGGTATTCAATAATGACAAAAAAAAAATGATTAAAATTTGCATATATGTCCTATTTGACAAGCATTGACATATATGCGCACACGCAAATATGCAGTACAATTGACTTATATTACAATTGTCATATAAAATAACTTTTTACAGTTGTATATAAAAAAATATACTATAAATGTTTAAAAATTTTACATATGTGTGTGCGTGTATTCGCACACTGACAAAAAGTTACATATTTTAATTTGTTATAATAATATTTTTTTTTATTATAATTAATTCATTTGGAAAACACATAAATTTCACACATATACATGTGTATAAACAAAATATATAATTTAAAATTAGTTTCAATTTAAAAGTTCTCTTTTTTTTTCCTTAAAAAAAGTATAGTCAATTTTTGACAGGTATTTGTTGATTAATTACCAACGTTTTTAAATTAAATTATTGAATCATCAATTCTTTACTTTTTTAATTTTGTAGATCCACACAAAGCTATTTGCTTGTTTGCCTCACTTTTAAAATGTTTCTTTTTAATAAACGAAAGTTAATATCGTTTTATAGAATCAAAAAAAATATATAATTTTTAAAATGTCTTTCTGCTTGATTAGTTAATGCTGATGAAGTAGGCACGGTGAGATACTAAAGGTGAATACGTGAACTGCAGCTCCCCATGCCATGATAAGCAGAGAGCCAAGCCGGACTATCAGTACACAAAGCTCCATGATGTCGCAAGAAAATACCTCATTTTTAAGCACTGCCCCTTCTAAGTATCTAGACAGATCATCCTCAAAGAATAGTATCCAGAAAAAAAATAAAAGGCATTGCGCCAACCCTGCTCATCTCTGTGAGACTTAGGGGTATAGATGAGGTCTATTCATGAGACCAAGGCCTATTCATGAGGCCTACTTATACACTGCTGGACTACTCTGGGAGCTCAATATCTAGGTCTAGACAGTGCTGAGCATATACTTCGGAGCATCATGAACACACTGCATCCAGACAGCCCTGCTCAACTATACACCCACCATAAGCATAAAAAGTACAAATTCATGCATCACTTTCAAAATGTAATTTTACTAAAGAAATTATTTAAAAGTTCGTTATCATATATAACTACTCACCACAGCTGTATATATTTTTATCTGTTCTTCTCTGCCTTTAGATACATCAGCATATATATATAATCATTCATTTAGCAAGCTGGTTCTTTTGGTCCATTAGAAAATATAATCAATGTTTGTTGCAATCCATGTAAAATCTTGATCTGTAGTTGGTCTGAGGATTATTTCAGGCAAGCAGCTGTCTTGGTTTGATAGATTTCAGGCAAGGCTATGAATTTCAGCATCAAAAAAGTGGGTCATTTTCTCCATGTGAATTCAAACTCCTGCTAAGGAAAACAGTCTATTATCTTGCCTTCAGCTACATCACTTTATGGTAACTATTCTGCCAACTCTCTACTACAACTAACAACAAACTGCAGCTATTCATTTTGGTTAGCTAATTTCTGCCACTTATTCAAAAAGTTTTAGTAGCCAAGCTGTTCTGTTCAGCTCTTACACAAAACTACAATTCAGACTGTTCTCTTCACAAATCATTACACAGACTGTTCTCTTCAAAAATCATTACCCAGACGAGCTAATTTTGTTATCAGCCCTTTTATAAATCATCTAAGGTGATAATAACACTTTAATGAAAACAGAGTTTTTATTTTTATCTCTCTAATCCCTTTGAAAACATATACATGTTTTAATTAATTAAAAAATTTTGAAAACAATATTGTGTTTTTACATTTCACAATCAGAATAATAATAATAATACAATATTTATATTTATTCAGACCTTTTAAAAGTTTAATTTATAAAACAATTTTTATTTTAAATCAGAGTTATTATTTAACCCTTTACTTATTATTATTTTATTTTAGGAAATATAAAAAAATATCTACAAAAATTTATTCTGTGTTTATTTCTACTTTTCCTTTATTTTACATATATATTTATGTACACATACTATAATAGCATATGCTATGTAAGCCAACTGGTTACAATATATATAAATACATTAATTTATATGAAATTTAAACAAAAGTATTAAAAACTTGGGCTGTAGAAAGGAGTTTGTTGTTAATTGAAAGGAAACCCTTTCATTCCTCTTTGAGACTTTAAAAGACCCCAGCAAACAACTTTATAATCTCCGCTGTACATGTTTATTGTTGCAGCTATTATGTGATTATTCATATTGTAATCAAACATGGGTGGAATGCTCATCAAAATTAAACTTTTCTAAAGACATTCAACACACATATTAGATGATGGAAATAGTCCAATATAAAAATACAGCTAGAACACCATCATCACAAACCTTCAGAAAAACACAAGTTAGAACTTCCAAATGTTTTATTGCAATTTTAGAATAGTTTGTACCATACTTAAATAGGGCTAATATACAAGTTTCATGCTCTACTTTCCAACAGACTGCTTCTGGCATCTTGTAAATGTAGTTATTATCTATTTTTTATCAGCATTTTATTTCATTTATCATGATAAGTAAGTTATATAATAATTGTTTATAACAAAATTATATCACATAATCACCATCTCATACTAGCACATAATTGTTGTAAACAAAGGCAAAATTCTCTATACAGTAGTGCCACCCTGTGCCAACCAGAGTAATCAATGGATGCCAGAAGGCTTGTGCATAAAATCCCTATCTAGTGCCTACTCATCCAATATCCCCAGACTAGTTTCTGGCTTGTGGCCATCATCAGTGAGGAGCCTTGGATCTGAGAGCACTGCACCTAGATCTTAGGATCTAATGCAACCCTCCAGCAGCCACCTTTTAACTCTACTTTACTACAAAACTATGAGAATGAAATTGAAAACACAATAATATTTTCAATCTAAGCTCAATAGCTTATGTAGTCATATGGATCTGAACTCAATTCAGCACTCATACATTTTGGTATCTTTGGCTCTTAAACAACCATAGCCACCACTATCCTATTAGGCAGGTGATCATGTGATGGTTAGTGGTTTAACACCAATCCTGCCTAATAGGATAGTAGTGGCTATGGTTGTTTAAGAGCCAAAGACACCAAAATGTATGGGTGCTGAATTGAGTTCAGACCCATATGACTATATAAGCTATTGAGCTTAGATTGAAAATGTTGTGTTTTCAATTTCATTCTCATAATTTTATAGTAAAGAAGAGTTAAAAGGTGGCTGCTGGAGGGTTGCATTAGATCCTAAGGTCTAGGTGCAGCTCTCAGACCCAAGGCTCCTCACTGATGATGGCCATAAGCCAGAAACTAGTCTGGGGATATTGGATGAGTAGGCACTATTTAGGGATTTTATGCACAAGCCTTCTGGCATCCATTGATTACTCTGGTTGTCACAGGGTGGCACTACTGCATGGAGATTTTTGCCTTTGTTAAAATTATAAGCATGTTGAGACGCTGGCAGGAGAAGCTATATAAAGTACTCTTATAAATCAATAAATAAATACGTAAAAGCTGAGCGCTTTCGAGGCATATTGCCTCATTTTCATAGCTACAAAAATAAATAATGCGGAGTAGTGTGGAGATGGTAATATGCAAATTATATGTAAATTGTTTAATCGTTTAGTGCTTAGAAATATCAAAGCAAGTGTCGTGTCTGTTTTTATTGCAGATATGTAACTTAATTAGAAGGGATTTGAACTCAGACTTTCAAGCTCTCTACAGCTATCTTCTCCATCTTATACAGCCAATACCCATGACCAGTTTAATTATTAATAACATATTTCAATAAATAATAAAGAAATAATTTTCTACTGCAGGTTTGAAAACACTTGTTCTTACAAATAAATACACTTTGAAAAAAAAAAAACAATTATATGCACATTTCTTTGGGATATATACATTTGTAATATTGTTTAAAAAAACATTCTTTTTTTTTTCTTTATATATATAATATAAAAATATAAAATAAAAATATATAATTTTGGTCATTTTTTTGGAAAAATATTAAAGAAAAGGATAATCAACGTAAATTGAAAAACAGAATGAAATAATTAAATTATTAATTAAGATGATAAATAACTTGCTTTAATTATTCTGTTTTTGAATTTTATTGTGCACTATAAATAATGGGTTCAAATTAGAAATTATTAGATTAACTTACAGAGAATACAAAGGTAGACAGAGTACAAGCCATCTTTGAAGAAAGGACAATTGCTGCTAGCGTCTATGTTAGTTGAGTTTGAACTCCGCTAGAAATAGGGGTGCCTGTGAAATTAAATTGCTTGCTACACATGAAGTTTGGAAATTAAAGAATAAAGCACATGTAGCTTTTACCTTATATATATATATATATGCTATCCCAGACATGATAATAAGCCGCTTACTGAGAGATTCTAGTACTATAAGAAGCCAGCTTATTGAAAACCTCCCATAGGTATGAAGCACAAACAAAAGAAACCTTCTGTTAGTTGTATATTTACTGTACATCCATGAAATCTATTTTATTAACATATGCAATACAAATAGAAGAAATTGGCAAATAAATTATATTGATATATTCTTCCAAATATTAACTTTACTAGTAATGAAAACCTATTGTTTTTTCCTATACTGATTTGCTTTAATAATAAATGTCTATGAAGTCAACTGAATAAATTATCCACTAACTGGAAAACATTCTGGAAAAATAATAAAGGTGTTCACTTTGTTTCTAGTGGATAAAATCTTTAAAGTTGTCTGTTATGTCATTTAGAAAAGACTTGCTTTAGATTTTAAAAAGTTATAATGGATTGACTAAATATTTGAAAACCAGGCACTCTTCACAAACCTGGAGCTTAATTCTAAACATAGGGTATCTAAATTTAGACTTTCAAGCACCCACCAACTATGCACACTATCCCATAAAACTGATACCCATGACCACACACATGTAGAAAAGATAAATAATCACCAATATACATATTTCATGCTAAACCAGCACTCATTAGTTGGTCCAGATTATCATCTCCCTATATATAATCAGTGCCCAGTTTATATTAAGATAGCAAATCCTCACACTTTAATGGACAGGCTTAAAGTGTGAGGATTTGCCTTCTTAATTTAAACTGGGCACTAATTATATTTATATATGTGGGGGATGATAATCTGGACCAACTGATGAGTGCTGGTTTAGCATGTATATTGGTGATTATTTACATTTTCAACATGTGTATGGTTATGTATATCAGTTGTATGAGATAGTGTGGATAGTTGGTGGGTGCTTGAAAGTCTAAGTTCAAATCCCCTATATAATGGATTGACTAATGTGTTTTTAATGACAGATGAAACACCGGATTTTTAATAAACAACCATATTGTTAAAAGTAATTTTAAATGCAAATTAAGATTTAATATTTGGGAATATTTTATATTACTACAAGCACATGTGTGTGTGCGCTTATTATATGTTTATCAGTTAAAATGCTTTTATATTGTTAATATAGAATAAGGTTTGTAGATTAAATGAATTTATTATCGCCAAATGAAATACTATTGAAACATAATACATAGTGTGTGTGCTTATCTATATGCATACACATATCTAGAATTATTTATTACTTATTTATTAAAGTAGAATAATATGATTGGATTATTTTGCTTTACCATCTATGCACATCTGTGTGCTTATATATATGCAATAGGTAAACTATTTTTATATCTTTGTAAGTTTGATTATACGAGTTTGTCAATTTATGGAAATATCTGGTATTCATAAATAACCATAATGAAAATCATTTATTTGTATTGTAGAATACTTATCACATCTTTCATTTTTTTCAAATATGAAAAAGTAATAGTAAAGAGAAGACTACAATATTTTTTAATATTTGCCTGAAGATTTGTGATGGTATATTAGATATGATATTATGTTGCACCGTTTCTGCCATCTATCAGTAAATGTTGAAAGTACAGAAAATTTTAACTTCATTTATATTTTAAAATACAAACAACTTGTTAGTAATAACACACAAATAGACAACATGAGTTAGTAATTAAACAATGTTTTGAGTAGTATTATTCTCCACTCTTCTTCAGGTTTGCAGGCCTGACCAGTGACAGTAATCGAACTTACACCTTTAGATTCTCAAATATCGAATTTCGAGGCAAGTACTCTAATCAACTGAGCTGAAAAGTTTAAATCAAGTTTAAAATTTTCTCTACATTCAACATTTATTGATAGATGATTGGAAATAATCCAACATATCACATCTAATATTTTTTTAATATCTGCAACAGAAGAAATAATTCCCTGATTTTATTTCTTGTTGTAAACTTGATTATATCTCTATATGATGGTAGCCACCTGCAAATTCCCAAATTAATTCAATTGGCTTATGTTCAAAATTTTAGAATCTTTGAATCCCAGACCATTAGCTTACATAGTATAAAAGAAACAAAATGCAAATCTAATAATACTCTTCATTGATGTGTGTCAGTAATCAGAATATTAGTCTGATGATTTGAATTATGGTATTGTTTTCTATTGTCCAATTAATCAAGAATTAACCATTTTAATGTCAAAAAAAAAAAGCAAATTTTAAAATATTATGAATTTCATACATCACATTATTGTCAAAATACATCTGTAATAAGATATATGGATAAAGAAGAAGATGTTAATAAATATTTTTATTGTAGGACTTCTAAGAATAACTTGATACAGGCACCATACATAGTTAATCTGGTATTGGTTATAACTCAGATTTGAATTTAGGGGTTGTGTATTTTTTTCTGAACTGAATATAATCAATTTTATAGACAATTACATAATTAAATTAAAAATTTATTTCCAGCAAATCGACTTTCGTTCAAAATTGAACCTTGTCAAGATGTTACAATAATTCAAAAAATGTCACGTGATTTATATATCATCTAGAACACCCTCTATTGGCCAATCTCAACCTAAAAATGTTTTTATACTTTCCAATTTTTATTTAATACCCATTTTCCTCCCAACTTTATTGAACCTTGTATTAAATTCATACATTTCACTTTATTTTCTTGTATATACATTGTCTCATACACTTTCCTTTCTTTATAATTACTACAATATTTGATTATCTCAATACTTTCTTCAAATTTCATAACATGCCGTGTTTCTAAAAAATGGCACAATGGTCCTGACTTAATATCTTGTCTATTTATTGCTCTGTCATGTTCCTTACCTCTCTCTATCTTAGTTTTCGCTGACTGTCCTATATATACCATCGTACATCTTTTGCACATAGTTTGAGAAACTATTCCTATCTTATCACTCCTATAATTTCTCATTTTTGCATTATTCACTAACTTTTTTAAAGATTTAATATTTTTCCATCCTATACCTATATTCTCATTTATTTTTTCTTTCCTATTATTCAGAATTCTATAAACTTCTGAATATGGAATAGAAATCCATTTCTTATTTTTTCTTTCATTTTTATTGCTAACTATCTTATGTTCTTTTCTATCCCTCAATATATTTCTTACAACCCTACCATTATATCCATATTCAATGTATTCCTTCTAGATCTACAACTTTTGCTCCTATGCGCATTCATCATGATTTAAATTTCTAGTGTTAAAATTGATAATAATATCGATAAAAAGTTTATTAAGGAATAGTTTTGTATAGGAAGCCATTTTTTTTCTAGCCTAGTTTTTCTTTTTGATGAATTATTTTCATTAAAAAAAAATCCAGTAATCTGCTTCAAATATAGTTGTATTCTTTTTTGTTAAAATTTTTTTAGTATTGTCAAGTGTTGTTAGCCGAGAGGTCAGCGCAGCCGCCTTGCAAGCAAGTAGTTGCTTGCAGACAGTTATTGCGGCTTCGCCTCCCGGCCGATGCTATGACATATGGAAAAAAGAAAAATTTTTAGTATTAAGAGTTTTGTGAGTTGATATTTAATTATTGTAATCCCAGATCGTGTGTGTGTGTATACATATAATTATGATGAAATAACGTACTTTTGAAAATTTAATATTACTTAAATCAAATAATTTTATAAACTATATACATTTTCTTTAAGGATATAGACCATTTGTGAAGATATATCAGACTATGCAGCCAATCTACACATCCGGAGTATAGTAAGTTTATATTAAATATTTTTTAGTTGCCTAAAAGTTTTTTAAAATATATATTTTAAAGTGTCATAGCATCGGCCGAGATGCGAACCCGCAACCCGGGCAACTGCCTGCAAGTGCAAGGCAGTCGCGCTGACCTCTCGACCACCAATGCAAGACAAAATATATCTATTTTTTAAATATAACAACAATATTTAGTATTGGGTAGATGTTTAAAAGCGTTGTTAAAACATTATGGATGTCACACTTCATCGGGAAAATTTTTGGACTGCATATTCCAAAATATTATTTTACTTATACAAGTGACTCAGCCCAAGTTTAAAACCTTAGGGTTTTTAAAATTTCAGACTATTAGTTCAAACAATATAAAGCAAGTAAAGGTGGCTGCTAAGTGTGTAAGTGCATTAGTTTCAGCTTTGAATCTTGATTTTCATTGATGGAAACTAGCTCGGAGGTGGTTATTTTATAGATCTATACCATTTAGTGTCTCTTATTATTCAAGATTACCATTTAAGGCTCCAGATTCAGATGAAGATAACTGCCCTTGAAAGCATATGAGAAGTCATGTGTTATTGTTGTGAAATACAACCACCTTTATTCTTTGCCTTGACAACAGTTTGAGATTGTTTATTATTATCTATATTGGGATTATCTAAGTGTTGATTGGTTTCTAAAGATTATTTATCAATATATACTATTGTAGCAGTATTTTAAAACATTTTCTTTTTAGTCTTGAAACCATTAGCTTAGGTGATAATATTTTATTATCTGTTACCATTTTAATGTATTTTAACATTGTGCATATAAAATTACCACCAAACATCACATGATCACAATTTCCTATGCTTATACAAGCTGTTAAAACAGAGCCAAAAAACTCTACCCAGTAGCGCTACCTAGTGTAATCTAGAGTAATCAATGGATGCAGGAAGGTTTGTGCTTAAAATCCCTATATCTAGTGTCTGCTAAAAATGTTAAAACTATTTTTAGTATGTTGAAAAGTACTACTGAGAATTTTTTCTGAATTCGATCCTAGGTGAATATAACACTACAGTTTTCAAAACAATTCTTCATTCATTTGACAACACATACTTTATAGCAAATTTTATATTTTTTATTAATATTAATCATGAGTGTTTTTAAAACATAAATACATCATGAAATATTTTTCAGAAAAAAATTAAATAAATTTTAAGATAAAAATTCAAACATAATTTTATTGAGAATAGTTTTGATTAAATACTTTGTTCTCTTCTGGTTACATTTAATGAATTTATATATTCTATTACCTTCATTATTTTTCTATTTTCAGTAAACATATACATACTTATTTATTTCATATATAGAATTAATAATTTCTACATTCAATTTTAAATAAATTAAAGTGTTAAATTATATATATATGCACGGTTAGAAACTGTCATTAATAGATATTAGGGTACTATATATCCTTAGAACTTTTGTTTGTAAACTTCTCTATTTTTAATGTTATTGTACATGTATAAAAATCAAATAAGTATTTTTTACTTTAATGGTATGTAATATAGAGCATGCTAATAGCTCTAAACAAGCTTTTTCAATAAATGCCACAAGAGAAAGCATTCAAAATCTCTATCTAAAATTACCCATATTCCCAAACTGGTTTTGAGCTAATGGCTCTTCTCAGTGAGGTGCTATGACATTTTGACACTAGATCTAAAATACAAACTCAAGCCCAGCATTTATCTAATACTTAACTATTAAATAGAAAATCTGAAATTTTCAGATATCTATATGTTTTCAAATGCAGCTATCTAACTTAAACAGCCATATGGTACTGAACTAAATTCAGATACACCATATATTAATAGCCTTAGTAATATAACATTGTCAAAAACTTTTAAAGTCCATCTATAATAATAAAAAAAACTAAGTCGTATATCACGTGACTTGATAAGCTTGTATCTGAATTTACTTTATTACTATATGACTATTTAAGTTAGGTAGCTGGATTTGAAGACATACAGATCTCTGAAAATTTTAGATTTTTTATTTAATAGTTAAACATTTGATAAATGCTGGGCTTGAGTTTATAATTTAGATCTAGGGTCTGAATGTCCTAGCATCTCACTGATGAGAGCCATTAGCTCAAAACCGGTTTGGGAAAGGGACAATTCTAGATAGAGATTTTAAATACTTTCTCTTGGTGGCATTTATTGAAAAAGCTTGTTTAGAGCTATTAGCACACTCTTTATATTACATTTGTAATACAAGCTTATTAAGTTACATGACATATGACTTAATGTAATGTTTAGATATGTTATTATTACAATTCTACACTGGACTTGAAATCCTCTTCTAAGTTTATGAATACAGTTTAATATGTGTGTTCATATTAAATTAGAACAATTATGGGTTATAATGTAGTCTTGAAATTTTGACTCATTATTTATGTTACATATGGCAATAAATGATGATGACATTAAATCACTAAATAAATAAAGATTTTATGTACTACTTAACATAATTTATATGCATTGTATTATAAATATTTGATAAAGACCATTAATTTACTCAAATTACAACATTTCAGTACTCTAAATGCTCTAATTTAATAATATATACTGATTTAGTAGAGCCCATGTGATGTGATGCAATGTGGCTGCTCCTTTATCAATCATCCCACTTTTTATACAAGTATACTGACATAATTTTATCCAAATTTCCTGCATACCATATTACTTTTCTCACCCATCTTATTGCCTGTCCTTTACTCATAACCCAATTAAATGCTATTTTGACTATTCTTTTACTATCCATAAATTGCAATCTACTGAACATTTTTCATTTTACTTTTTGCATTTCTCATATAAAAACTTGACCATCCCATGTTCCACTCTTAGCATGGAACCGACATCTGCATGTAAGTAAAGTGAACAAAAAAGTAATCGATAAGTTTCATGTTTGACATAAAAGAAAATAATATATTGACATCAAAAACAAATGAAACATACCAGAAGACAAAACAGTAAATCATATATTTAGTGACTAAATCAGGGGTCCCCAACCCTATACCTGCGGGCACCATGGTGCCCACAGAACATTTTATGTGTGCCCGCCGCTACCCGAACATGATAAAAAAGTATTTATCTGATACAAATAAATTTAATTTTTAAAATTTCTTATAAATTATTGCATTATACTGTAATCAAATTGTAGGGCATACTATACTTTTACACCGTAAAAATATAAACGTTAATTATATGTTAAAATTTTATTTTTGAAAGAAATATTTTTTTGTACATTATGTATATTAACAATATCCAACTATAAATTTACATTGAAAAAATAAATGGTGCTCGCCATCTGGTTGAAAAAATAAATGGTGCCCGCCACCTGGCCGGTATTATAGAATGTGCTCTTAAGTAATTTATATGTGCTACAAAACAGGCTTAAAGTGATTCGAAAGTAGTGCTGTGGTATGTTTGATGGCTTTATATTTATTTGATAGCAAAAACGTAAACTAAAAAAGAGCTTTGAATAATATTACCTTTAACAAAAGGAACTTAGATATCAAAAATTATCAATGAAAGCCAAATTCTGGAAAATATTTTTATACTCTAAATAAAATTACCCTCAACAGTTACAAAAATGAACTGTTGTTTACAATGTAAAAACAGTGAACATAATTTGTTTATGTGATTTTTTTTTGTAAAATTATTAAATATTTGTTTCTTTGTATGTATATGACTTTAATTTAGGTTTGTTTGAAAATATTTGGTTTCCTGATATGAAATAGGATATGCCTACTATCAAAAACATTTTTATTTTTTGTAGTTTTGTTTTTAATATTGCATATAATATTTTCATAACTAAATTTTATTCAAATTTTGTTAAGTATAGAGATTTGATGCATAATAAATTTTGTTTCATTAAAGTACATTTTTTTAACATGAAGATTTAAAGTGAAGTCTTTGTTTTGATTATTTATTTTTGTTTATTAATCTGGTTGGTTATTGAAAAGTTGAAGTATTTTTTTAAAGAGTATTTTTTTATTTTTTAACATATGATTTTAATAATATTTGTCAAAAATGTAAAAATTTAATGATGATAAAGGTTCTTTTTTATTAAAAATTAATTTGAAATAAAAGCAAAATATCCCCAGACTAGTTTCTGGCTTGTGGCCTTCATCAGTGAGGAGCTGTGGATGAGTAGGCACTAAATAGGGACTTTATTAAGCCTTCTGGCATCCATTGATTACTCTGGCTTACACTGAGTGGCACTTACTGTATGGAGATTTTTGTCTGTTTTAATACAGTTATGAGCAAGCTTAAGAAACAGTGATCATGTGATGTTTAGTGGTTTAACACCAATCCTGCCTAATAGGATAGTGATGGCTATGGTTATTAAAGAACCAAAGATATCAAAAATATGGGTACTGAATTGAATTCAGACCTATATGACTATAAGCTAATGAGCTTGGATTGAAAATATTGTGTTTTCAATTTTATTCTCGTAGTTTTGTAGTTAAGTAGAGATAAAAGGTGGCTGCTGGAGGGTTGCATTAGATCCTAAGATCTAGGTGCAGTGCGCTCAGATCCAAAGCTCCGTCACTGACGAAGGCCACAAGCCAGAAACTAGTCTGGGGATATCGGATGAGTAGGCACTAGATAGAGATTTATGCACAAGCTTTCTGGCATCTATTGATTACTCTGGCTTGCACTGAGTGGCACCACTGTATGGAGATTTTGCCTGTTTTAAAAAATGCATTATATGACTATCATCTAATATTAATTGTTAAATATCTTTAGAAAAATTTAAACTTTATTTAAACTTTTCAAAAACATTCAACTATTAAATAATAATATATACTTTCGTATAAAACACAATATTGGAAGTGGTATTTTTTCTTCTTCGGATGTTGCTGGTTTAACCGATGATAGCACTAGCCATGGAATGGAACCAGGAATCTTTAGATTGATGAATATTGAATTTAAAGTGATGATCTAATCAATCAGGACTATTCTGTCAAAGGCAACTACCAATAGAAATTTTATATACTAATCTAAAAGGAGTTTCCTGACTTCTCCATTTTTTCTTAGCAACAAGATTAATTGGTAATGTCCAGACATTATGAATGATTCACTAGATTAACCTGTGGCACTATTTGCCATTGTCTTGCGAGTAGCTTTTTTTAAAAAAAATCTTTTACTTTTTCCTTTCTTTCCAATTGTTTTGTCTTTTTCCACTTAAACACATGTTTTCATTGATACATGCAATGTCTGTCTGCTAAATTTATATACATCTCTTTTTCCTCTCTAGTCATTAATTTCAATTGTACGGATTTGTGGAGATGTTATGATTTTGACGTTATTTTAATAGTACTTTGTTGCGGTTTTTTTTTACATTTTGCCTGCAATCTCTAATTTGCATGAATAAATTACATTACCTGTAATATTACCAAGTTCATCACTTCCTTTATTCTGCTGTAATATCTTATATAAATGCAATTCATCCACTCTACTCTGAACACTTTTCAGTAAACCTTTTATTAACTGAAATACACGCTTATTATGTACCTATATCAACATATGTAATATATAGCGTATATGAGAACAGACTTTCACACCACTCTATCTCATAACACTGATACACTTGAACACATATATGTCAAAAAAGATAAATAATGACCAATATACGTATTTCATGCTAAACCAGCAGTCATCAGTTGGTCCAGATTATCATCTTCACACATATATGCAATAAGTGCTCAGATATATATTAAGATAGCCAATCTTCGTACTTTAATGGACAGGCTTCAATCCATTCCATGCTTCAATTCTTCAACTATCCATCCAATTGAAAATCTGATGATGTAATGTTCAAAGGTCACCCTGAGGCTGAGATTCTTGTCACACCCATGTTGACCTAAAGTCAATCTGACCCCTGATGTACAAGACATAATTCATTTAATGCATATACAAGGGATGGGCAAACATCTCTACTATGTAATAACTGAAATACAGGCTTATTATATACCTATATCAATATATGTAATATATAGGGTATATGAGAACAGACTTTCACACCACTCTATCTCATATCACTGATACACTTGAACACATATATATTAAAAAGATAAATAATCACCAATATATGTATTGCATGCTTTTATTGTACATATAGGCGTAAACAATCTTACATTTCATCTGTCCTGCAGTCTTCTTCAGAGGCACTGTTACTTTAATGTTTTACTCTACTTTGAACACTTTTTAGCAAAACCTTTTATTGTGCATATATGCATACACAATCTTACATTTTGACAATCCTTCAGTCTTCTTCAGAGCCACTCAATACATTTCAACTGTCCTGTAGTCTTCTTCAGAATCACTGTTTAGAGCCATTGTTTAACAGTGACTCTGAAGAAGACTACAGAACAGTCAAAACATACGATTGTGCATGTATATATGTACAATAAAAGGTTTTGCTAAAAAATATTCAAAGTAGAGTGGATGAAATGCATTGACATTACCTGTAATTATTTTTTAATGTTTCTTTTTGTTGTCTCTTAAGGTTTTCTTAATGATAGTTTGTGGGTAACCATTCCTCATGAGAGTTTGTTCTATGTAAGATGTTTCTCTTTTCAACCTCAAGATTTCTGAATAAACTTCTTTTATTCTGTTCTTATACCCCAAGTCACTGGCTTGTGAACAATTTGTCTTTTCTCTGTCGCATAGTGTTAATATAACTTCACTCTTTGTGCTTTTATCATGATTGAATGTATATGCTAAGTAATTTTCTTTCTATAAATATAATTTGGAAACCATACTTCAAACACTTTATAGCAGGAAATTTGTATTGTATATATACACGCACAACATGACATTTTGACTGTCCTGCAGTCTTCCTCAGAGCTATGATATAATGACAAATAAAATAAATAATGTAATAAAAATATATATAATTAAATAAAATTTTAAAAAATAAAGAAAAGTAACTTTATCTTTCTTATTGCATTGCCAAATCCATATAATATTAATATCATCTATATTCTTTATTACTTTTTACAATGCTTTTTTACAATCTACTATTGACACTTTCGATTGTCCCAGTAATCTTCTTCAGGACTTCTTATATTGGCAAATGCTTTTTTACAATCCTTTATTGACAGTTTCAATAGCCCCAGCATTCTTCATCAGAACTTCTACTTATATTTGCAAATGCTTTTTTACAATCCATTATTGACAGTTTCGATAGCCCCAGCAATCTTCTTCATATTGACAAATGCTTTTTTACAATCCATTATTGACAGTTTCGATAGCCCCAGCTATCTTCTTCATATTGGCAAATGCCTTTTTACAATCCATTATTGACAGTTTCGATAGCCCCAGCAATCTTCTTCAGAACTTCTATTTATATTTGTAAAACTTCTGAACTAGATTGCTGAGGTAATCGAAACTGTCAATAATGGATTGTAAAAAATTGTAAAAAGTAATAAAGAATATAGATGATATTAATAAATAACATTTTATTTTAGGTTTTATTTTAAGACTTCAATAGTTATATTTATATAATAAAAAAAAATAGTGCCATCTTTATTACGATGTTACATTTATTATACTTAATATATTTTTGACGTTATACCAATGGCGTACATTTCATATGTCATAACTTCAATTAGGAGATGATGTTTTTATTGTGTTACAATTTTTCATACTAACAATTTCAGAAACATTTGCTCTTTCATACAATTAATAATATGCTGATGCATTGCAGTGAAACTTTTCTATATAACAATTTATGTAGGCTTAGCGCTTTCAGAGTTTTGTTACTCCATAATTATAGCCTCTTTAGATTATCAACATTATTATATGCAAATCTAAATTCAAGCTAAATCAGCATGAATTTTCGTGGTTCAGTTTCTGCCTGCACATAAGAATCACAATTTATCTGTCAATATACTGTTCTTATAATATTTATTTGCTGTATACAGTTTGATGAATTATGTTGAAATAAGTATGTTTTTTATTACTTATTTATAAATGTTCTTTGAAATAGCATTTCAAGAGATGGAAATATAGAAAGGTTGAAAATGCATAATAAATATTAGTATTATACATATTTATTTATTTCAATGCAGACATTGATTTAAAAAATACGTAAAAAAAAAAAAGGAATTCCTGAAGAGAATGTAAAAAATTAGCTCATAAAAAAGTTTGAATTGCAAAATGCTCTGTTATTTTTTATGCATTAAAATGAATATTCTTTCCACTCAAAGCCTTTAATAAGAAAATCCACAATTGTTCTTAAGATATCTAATATAGCCAAAATATCAGTTATAGTTCTAAAAAGATTGCTGAACAGGCAAAACAAAAAATAAAACTGTAAAATGCATCATTATTAATTTAAAACTGCATGCATGAAAGAATATATTTTTTTATTATACAAAAATTTAAACAGGAAAAACTCTCCATACAGTAGTGCCATCCTGTGCCAACCAGAGCAGTCAATGGATGCCAGAAGGCTTGTGCATAAAATTCCTATCTAGTCTGGGGATATTGGATGAGTAGGCACTAGATAGGGATTTTATGCACAAGCCTTCTGGCATCCATTGATTACTCTGGTTGGCACAGGGTGGCACTACTGTATGGAGAGTTTTGCCTGTTTAATAACAGTTATGTGCTAGTATGAGAGATGGTGATCATGTCATGTTTAGTGGTTTAACACCAATCCTGCCTAGTAGGATAGCGGTGGCTATGGTTGTTAAAGAGCCAAAGACGCCAAAATGTATGGATGCTGAACTGAGTTCAGATCCATATGACTATATAAGCTATTGAGCTTAGATTGAAAATATTATTGTGTTTTCAATTTCATTCTCATAGTTTTGTAGTTAAGTAGAGATAAAAGATGGCTGCTGAGGGTTACATTAGATCCTAAGATCTAGGTGCCGTGCTATCAGATCCAAGGCTCCTCACTGACGAAGGCCACAAGCCAGAAACTACTCTGGGGATATTGGATGAGTAGGCACTAGATAGCAATTTTAGGCACAAGCCTTCTGGCATCCATTGATTACTCTGGTTGGCACAGGGTGGCACTACTGTATGGAGAGTTTTGCCTGTTTAATAACAGTTATGTGCTAGTATGAGAGATGGTAATCATGTGATGTTTAGTAGTTTATACAAAAAATTAATAGTAATTTATTATATAATTATAATTGACTTATGAAAGTATATGTATTTGTCAAATTTTCTTTTGAGTAAATAAGTGATTATTTATGGAGAGAAATATCATATAACTCTTCATACAGTAGCACCGTTCAGTGCAAGCCAGAGTAATCAATGGATGTAGGAAGGGTTTGTGCATAAAATCCTTATCCAGTACCTACTCATCCAATATCTCCAGACCAGTTTCTGGCTTGTGGCCTTCATCAGTGAGGAGCCTTGGATCTCAGTGCACTGGATCTAGGCCTTAGGATTTAATGCAACCTTCCAGCAGTCACCTTTTACTTTATTAGCTAACTATAAAGCTTTCAGTCCAAAATGAAAACACAATAATGTTTTCAATTCAAGCTGATTAGCTTGAATAGTTATATAGATCTGAATTCAGTTCGGCATCCATACTTTTTGATGTTTTTGTTTCTTTAATAACCACAGACACCATAATCCTATTGAGCAGGATTGGTATTAAACCACTAAACATCACATGATCACCACCAGTCTTTATCCTTACACAAACTGTTTACGCAGAGGCTAAACTTTCCATGTAGTAGTGCCACTCAGTGTTAGCCAGACAATCAATGGATGAAGGAAGGTTTGTGCATAAATTCACTATCTAGTGTCTACTCATACAATATCCCCAGACTAGTATCTAGCTTATGTCTTTCATCAGTGAAGAGCCTTGGATCCGAAAGCTTATGTAAGCATAAAGAATGGTGATCGTGTGATGTTTAGAGAGAAATAACAATAAGCAGATGGTTATTTTAATTGTGACTATATATATATATAATATGCTTTGCATGGCTAATAATACAAATAAATTTGCAAATGTGAAATATCATCTTAGCATTTTATATCAGTAATCTAATAGTTCAACTCTACATTAAAAAATAAATTGTATGTAGATAGTTTGTAGGAATAAAGCTTGTTAACTATCGATTATAATTTTTTTATTTTATTTTAGTTCTGTGACTTCCAAAATGAATAGTCTTTGCATATCATTGGAACAAGGTCTACAGTTACGAGGAGATATATTGATCAAGTGTTATCATAAGAGATTTCAACCCTCAGCATCAAGAGATGTCATCTTCAGCTGTCAGTTTCACACCTGTGCCATTTCCGATTCTGAGCTCATTTTTAATAAAGAAGAATTAGATAATGCTTGTAAAGGTAAAAATATATTTAAAATATTTAGATAAGTTAGTAGAAAGAAAATCTGATGAATTTTGATATTAATGAAGGATGAACTTTAATAAATCAAATGATACTACAATAGAAATTTAAAACATCACTGCAAGATTTATATAAATTATTCAAAAATAAAATACAAAAACTTTTTTTACGGAATAACTTTTAAAATCTAAACAAATCATTATTAGAATATAAATGCATTTTTCTAATTCTTATATGAATTTTCCATTTATTATCAAAACTTTTATAAAAAATTGATACTAGAGATAATCTTTTATGCAATGAAAATATGTTAATATTACAACTGTTGACACTTGAGCAATAGAATATTGGGTCGTATATATATATATGCAATTATAGTTTTGCTCTTGAGGCTTTTGCATTATTATATTGCTAAAGTTATTAATATATGGTGTATCTGAACTTAGTTCAGTCCCATATGGCTATTTATGTTAGATAGCTGCATTTGAAGACATATAGATGTCTGACAATTTCAGATTTTCTACTTAATAGTTAACTATTTAATAAATTCTGGGCTTGAGCTAGTATTTTTAGATCTAATGTCTGAATATCCTAGTGCCTAACTGATGACAGCCAGCAGCAGGGATATTCAGAAAAGCTTGTTAAGAGCTATTAGCGTGCTCATTTATTAACATATATTTCATATATAACTAAAATTGCCCCAAATTCAAAATTAAACAAGACTAGTCTAAGAAAAAAAAAACCCCACTAAGACACAACCAATGGTTTCACTGCTAAACAGGTTTCCCAAGTGCAAAGGATAAAAAATACATCAACAAATATATATATTTACCATAATTCCCAATTACTCCCATTCACCCTTAAAAAATTGTTTGTAGGTCGGAGTAATTTGAGCTTAAATGAAAGGTTCACAAAAGTAGAGTTATAAATAAATATCTTGATTCTGCTCTATATGTCCATGAAAAAAATATTGGCCTTATTAGATTTGATGAGTCTAAAGTTGTCTCCTTTGAAAGAAATGAAATAAAGAGAAGAATTAAAAAAATCCTTAGTGTTAAAAATTTATTACTCTGAAGCAATTAATTTGTTTAAGAGTTCTTTTAATATTAAGGGTGTTCAGGATGTAAGTGGAATTGTGGGTAATATTTAGTATAAATTTGTTGTTATCTTGTAGTCTTTTACACTTGATATGTCTACCTATAGCGGTGAAACCATTGGTTGTGTTTTAGTATATATATATTCTTTGCTTTGGTTAGTCTTGTTTATAATATCTCACTCAAAAGAAAAAGAGATGGATACCAAAAACACTTTTAATATCTCACTAAAGTATTTTTGTTATACATCTCTTTTTCTTTTGAGCGAGATAGTCTTGTTTAATTTTGAATTTAGGGTAATTTTAGTTATTTTATTGATTAGTCTAGCTTTAGGGTTTTCATATATACATATATAAGTTTTTTATTATATTTACATTACTATTCTGATAAGACAAAACAAACATGAAAGAAAAAGCTTTTTACTGTAATATAACAAAAATCATCTGTTGTTGTTTAACTAGCCTATTGATATACGTAATTATTGGATTAAGAATATAAAACTTAATGAATATTAAACTTATTTGTGTCAAAGTACATACATCTATGATAATATGTAAATTTAAAACAGGCAAAACTCACTATATATATTGCCACACACAGCAAGCTAGAGTAATCAATGGATGCCTGAAGGCTTGTGCATAAAATCCCCATCTAGTGCCTACTCTTCCAATATCCCCAGACTAGTTTCTGGTTTATGGCTTTCGTCAGTGAGGAGCTTTGGAGCTGAGAGCATCCTAGGTGCAGTGCTCTCAGCTCCAAGGCTCCTCACTGACGAAGGCCATAAACCAGAAACTAGTCTGGGGATATTGGAAGAGTAGGCACTAGATAGGGATTTTATGCACAAGCCTTCTGGCATCCATTGATTACTCTAGCTTGCGGTGTGTGGCAATATATATAGTGAGTTTTTCCTGTTTTAACAACAGTTATGACCAAGCATAAGAGGTGTAGGTCATGTGATGTTTATAATATGTAAATGTATGCATGCATTATAATCACAGATTTTCAATTGGATGGATGGTTGAAAAGTTGGAGTACGGAGTGGATTGAAGCCTGTCCATTAAAGTATGAAGATTGGCTATCTTAATATATATATCTGAGCACTTATTGCACATATGTGTAGAGATGATAATCTGGTTTAGCATGAAATATGTATATTGGTGATTATTTATCTTTTCGACATATATGTGTTCAAGTGTACCAGTGTTATGAGATAGAGTGGAGAGTGGTGGCTTATGTGAAAAGTCTGTGCTCATATACCCTATGTATTATAATCACAATATTTTGTTTTTTCAGAATTTGATAATGAAATTCTAAAAATTCACAAATGAATTAATCATGTGGCAATATATATATATATGATCACTAGATGGAGCTTTACCAATAGCTCCTATCAAGCTTTGTTTACATAAATGCTGAGAGATAGAATTCAATATCTCCAACCTCCAGACCACCATGGTTTCGAGCTAATTGGCTCACCTCAGTGGAGGTTGGAGATAATGAAAGAGATATTGAATTCTATCTCTCTCAGCATTTATGTAAACAAAGTGTGATGTGTTGTGATGTGATGTATTATGGCTTCTCCTTAAACGAAGTCAAGAATATCTCAGCAATTATGCCCAGATAAACCTGTTAGCCACTTTATTTTACATTCCCCACTCTAAATTTACCCATAATGTGCTCTATCCCATTTCCACAACATAATTTTTCTCAACTCTATAACCTTTATATCTAAATCCCCCTTATCTTTTCCCAAACCCAGCATAAAAACCAATAATTCACTTTCTGTATAATCACTCTTTTCATATTTATTTTTTCACAACTTCAGTATATGTACCCTTTCTGTTTTCAAACATTTACATTCAATTAACAAATGCCTAATATTTTCAATTCCTTCCTTACATAATTTACAAAATAAATCACCCATATTTTGCCATTTACATGTATATTCTTTTGTAGCTAAAGATCCCGTTCGAGCCTTAAACAATAAACTACTTTCCTTACTATTATCATATATTAACTCACACCTAATATTCTGTTTATTTCTATATATATTTAAACTCTTTTTACTCTCCATACTATTTCTCCATCTCTCTAACTCCCTAGTCTTTATTAATAAATTTATTCTTTTATCCCATTCCTTACTACTATAACACTCAATAATCCTCTTAACACAATCATCCCATCTTTTGTACAAATATATTGATATAAATTCTTTATCCAAATCTTTTGCATACCGCATTACCTTTCTCACCCATTTTGTTACCTGCCCTTTACTCATAACCCAATTAAATACTATTTTAGCTATTCTTTTATTATCCATAAACTGCAATCTACCAAACATTTTCATTTTACTTTGTGCATCTCTCATATGAAAACTTGACCATCCCATTTCTCCTTGAATTGCCTCCCTTGCTGTCCATACTTCTGCATCCAATGCATGTCTTCCTACTTCCCTTTGAGCTTTTTGTAAGTAATCTAATATCTTTTTACTAACATATAATGCATCATTACCATATGTTAACCCTGCTCCTTTCCATATAATTCTAGCTACATCATATTTATTATATAAAAATACTGTTAATTTCTTTATCAATCCCTTTCTTTTCTTTGTTTCATTTATCAATTTTTTCTCCCATTCATCCAAATAATTTTTCTGATTACTTAAAATAATTCCCAAATAACTATATCTATTCACCACACTTAACTTAATATCTCCCAATAAAAATTCTACATCTTCTCTTTCCTCAGTATTAACCATCATTATATTTGATTTTTCTTCACTAAATTTAATCCCCATCTCTTTACCCACTCTTGCACATGTCCTCAACATAACTTCCATATCTTCTCTTTTTTCTGCACACAAAAATATATCATCTGCAAAAAAAAGACCTGACAAAATATATACTCCCTTACTACCTATTAACGGTATCTCTATCCCTCTTCCTAATCTTTCTATTGCTCTTTCCATTTCACTCAAATACAACACAAACAAAATAGGTGACATAGGGCATCCTTGCCTTAGTCCCACACCATTTTTAACTTTAATTGATTCTATATTCTCTAATTGATATATATAATAGTTATTTTCATATAATTTCTTAATAATATCTATTAAAGCTTCATCCATTCCCAAATTTGCTAAAGTTATCCATAATCTATTTCTATTTACTCTATCATATGCCTTCTCTATATCTATAAAACTAATATATAACTGTTTACCTGCATTCCTACTCATATCCATAAGTTGTGTAACTACAAATAAACTATCTCCTATACGCCTATCTAATCTAAACCTCCTTGCATTTCCCCCACTACATTATTCCCTTCCATCCATTTTACAACTTTACTAGCCACCATATATGAGAAAAATTTATATAAAACTGATGTTACCGCTATCGGTCTATAATTATTCAACTTTCTATGATCCTTACCCTTTCCTTCAAGCAATAACCTTACTCTTGTATTACTCCAACTACTTGGGAAAACTCTATTCTGTGCCATTTTATTAAAACAGGATAATAACTTTACTTTTGCTCCATCTAATGATCATAAAATGCAAGCTAAGAGCAAGTTACGAAATTTATAACTTGTTTTGTTTATCATATATATAATAAATATGACACAGCTACTGCTTTTATATGATGTTAAGTGCAATTTTCTTACTCCAAAGCATCTCTTGCAAGCTTGAGTCATTGATGAATTATACAAAGAGATCTAATATGGTAATGGCTTATAAAATGAACAAACATTAGGATGGCAGACATCTTTATCACGTAAGACTTAATTATAAATTTTGTTCACTTACCTGCTTCTATTTTCAACAGTGAAAATATTGTATATATATTTTTTAAAGAACAGAATTTTGAAGCTAATTAATATAGACATAAAAAAGAAAATAATTTTGACTAGAATGTAGAATAAAATTTGAAGAAATTTAAGCGCTAAAGATGGAATCACTAAATCAATGATCACCATTAATTAAAATTGAAAATGTTGCATGTAACCATGTGTGCACCAAATTTTTTTTTTAGTTTTTCAGCTTTAAGGGTACTTACATATTAGATCTGCTGTGAAATATTACCCACGTATCAGTTCAACACTTTTTCACCTTGTGATCTTGTAAAATAATGTATGCACAGAATCTTCTGCCAAAATCATAAATTTGACAAGTAGCTTTATTTAGTACAAAATGGCAATGAATAACTTTATTTAGTGGAAATAAACGTATTTAGGTTTTGAAGTGAATTGAGTTATTTGCAAAAAAGCTGAGAACTAACCTTATTTTGTACAAAATGGCAACCTATAACTTATTTACTGGAAATAAACGAACATATATTTATGGGTTGTTTTTTTTTTTTGCAAGAATCGATGTTGGAACAACTAAACTTTTAGCAATATACATTTATTCCAATAAAAAAAGGCAAAAGATTGTTTCTTACAATCACTGAGGTGGACTGAAGTTTTTATGTTGTACAAAGTAAATTTTCCTATTCCAGCATCTCGTAAGTCATCACTTTTATAGGATTTTGCATTTTTCTCAGGATAACATGCTACACGCACAAACTTGTCGCAGATATTTATTCCAGTCTATGACCATTGTTCATGATAGCAGGAAGTTTCCAAGTTTTAATCATTTCACTGGATAAAAAAGTCGTTCAAAAAAATTCACTCAGCAAGAATTAAAGGTGGATAATAGATCATGTGTTTGCTTTACTTCCACCAGATGATCAATCAGTCATCTTAGCATTTTTTTATGACACAGCATATTTTAAATTGTAAAATTAGCAGCAAAATCAACATTTTGAGTAACAATTTTCTCCTGCACAGAATATCTAATATTTACTTTAAAAAGTAATTATTTTCCTTTTCGAAATTATAAATGTGCTTAATTCAGTCTTTATTTAGACATTTATTTGTGCCATTGACTTTAATCACAGCAGGTTTAGTATGTAAGTATTGCTTTGAGTAAAGCGTCGGACATTTTTGTCGTAATTGGATGCTTACGTGCATTTAGCTTATCTTCTGCAATTTGTTCAAATCTACTGCTTTTTAAACTTTCTTTTTATGCACATATAAAAAAATAATAATTTCAAAGCTAAATTAGAAAGTAAAAATTGCAGAAAAGTAAGTGTTAAATATGGATTCATTAAATCTATGAATGCCATCGACTGAAATTAAAAACATTATAGTGAGCACTGTAGACTGATATAGCAACTATATGCATAAGACACTTGAGAGGCTTTCAGTAAAATGTCAGACATCTTTATCTTTCATTTTGTAAGCTTATTTGCATTTAGTTTTTATGGTACTTTGGTATTATTCCTGCTATGACATATTACTCTGGTGACATTTGCCTCCAGTAATAATTTTTCAAAGTTACCATTTATGATGTCATGTCATTCAACAATCCAGGCATGACAAATCCATGCCAAATAAACTGACCCTTTCCTTTCCATTTTGGTAGATATTAAATGATTCATTTCATCACAGTGACTGTTTTTACCCTCATAATATAATCTCTCACCTCATTTGTAATGTGCCAAGACCAAATTGGCACATGTATATAAATTAATTTTATCTAAAAAAAATTATTAAAATAAAAATCTTTTATAAAAGAGTTTGAAATAAAAGTTGGAAAATAATTGATTAAAAGTGGGAAGGGGGTTTTCTTTAGAAAGTTAAACTAAAAGTTTTATAAAAGGAAGTAAAGTTTTTCTTAATTGGTATTCATAAATATAAATAATTAAAAGCTTCAAAATATAAATCTCTTTTCATTCGAATTGAATAAAAAAAAAAAATATTAAAACTAGTTTTGATGTGTAGAATAAAATTATATGTGCGTGCGAATGTAAAATAAATGTATCCGTATTAAATATTATAAATAAATGCATGTTAAAATCATATTGAAAAACACATGAAAATAAATATTGAAATGAAATGTATTTAAAAACACAGCAGTGAGCTACTAATTAAAGATGTAAAAACAACACGTTTTGCATGGCTATTATTAATTAAACAATCTTCCAAAACACATTGTCAAAGGATTATCAATGGAATTTCGACAACATATATTGCCGGAGGATATCGAAAAGAAAACACTTCGCAGGTATAAATAGTAAAATTTTATCGGATAAGGGTTTCAGTTCAGAAATTAATTGAGTCAGTTAAGTCGAGAGAGGACAATCAGTTATATTATGTATCCAGAAACAGGAATGCGGTGCTGAGCAGTTTTGGAAATATACACTCTTACTTCAGCCCTTTAGTCCAACAAGATCATCAAAACCTGCCTGTGAAATAATGTCTGCATAACAACTCAGAAATCCTCTGTCAATGTTCAACTGTCTCCAAGAATAAAACCAACGGATTAGCATCAAATCTCCTCAAGAAACGTCAGATCTAACCGGTTAGATATACTCCATCAGAAGCAGCCAACAACAAGCAATATCCATGTTCCAAAAATCCTAGGTAAAACATTTTATTATTCTCATTTATACATAGTAGCCACCGCTGTAATTCGTAAATCCTACAGAGACAAGTAATTTGAACTCTTAAGCATGCATAAAATGAACTATTGATGTGTGTGTTTGCGAATGTTAGATAATTTATCACTGTCAAATATTATTTTGCTTTCTCATAAGACATATTATATTGTGTTAAATTAAAATGTGCGTGTGTTATATTAGATTTAGAAAATATTTAAACTTAGTTAATGTTGTTAAAATAAATGGTCTTTAAACTTATACTTTATTTGTCGGTCAATTCTTTTTATCAATTTCTTTTTATCCATCTCTTTTGACCAATTCTTTTTTCTATATTTTATTATTGATTAAAATTAGACTGGGCTAGTTTTGGGATCGTTTTGAGCGCTGGATTATGGGCCTACTGACCAAATACGTTAGTCTGAGACTAACTGGCGCCCGGAGTTTACTCTGAAACAAATAAAGTGTTTGGATAGTAGGGGTTTGAATCTAGCAGCCGAGGTGGGCCATTGTTGATAGTTAAAGCTATCAATAATATTTCCCACTTTGCTCGAACGTGCCGGTTCGTTCACGTAACATTTATAATTGCATAAGATTATAAATGTGAATTATAAAAGGTTGGAAACCAGCCAAAACATATATACGTGTAAGTAAATCGTTCTGCAGATCGATCCAGTGCAATAAGTAATATGGTTTTATATTGAAAAATACATTTACAGCTAAAATTTTATATGTTTTATTAAAATAAAAAAAAATTTAAATATAAGGTTAAATGTGTTGTTATTTTTGTAGTTCTTTATATTTGAGAAAGTCTGTTTATAGCAGTGAAACCATTGGTACTGTTTTAAAGTTTATTTTTTGGCTAGTCTGGTTGAGTTATGAATTTGGAGTAAATTTTGATTAAAAACTGACTAGTATAATAGGTTCTAGTAATGACTGTCTGTGTTCTATACAAAATTTTTACCATAATAATTACAATTCATCTTCAGTGAACTTTGGGTTTTAACCAACCAAAAGAATAAACTGGATTGAAAAGTGGTTTTAATATAGTGGATCATATCTAAGTATTGAGAGAAGTTATAGAAATGGCCAATGAATATGAGTTGCCATTATGCTTTGGATTTGTAGATTATGAAAAGGCATTTGATTCTAATGCATTTCTTCAGTGATTAAAGAATTGGATCATCATGGTATAGACCCAGGATATTGTTATCTTAAAATAGGCAAAACTCACTACACATATTACCACTCATAGCAAGCTAGAGTAATCAATGGATGCCAGAAGGCTTGTGCCTAATATCCCCATCTAGTGCCTACTCATCCAATATCCCCAGACTAGTTTCTGGCTGCACCTGGGGATATTGGATGAGTGGGCACTAGATGGGGATTTTATGCACAAGCCTTCTGTTATCCATTCATTACACTAGCTTTCCTGTGTGTGGCAATACGTGTAGTGAATTTTGTGTTTTAACAACAGTTATAAGCAAGCATAAGAAATGGAGATCATGTTATGTATATTGTTATCTTCTGAAGAATATTTATAAAAGTACAACACCAACAATTAGATTACATAATGATAGTAACAAGATTAACATTGAGAAGGATGTACAACAAAAGTAAATGGAGATTATTTGAGTCATTTAGATTTTGCAGATGATGTAGTTGTTTTTGCAAATAAAGCTTTAGAGCTTCAGGAAATGTTGCAAGAGTTATCAAATGAAAGTAAGAATGTAGGTCAAAAGGTAAATATTAAAAAATTCTACAGTAATGTTTAAAGGATTTTCTCAAAAAATAAAAATCAAGATTGATAATATTGAGTTAGAAGAAGTTAACAACTGCAAATACCTTTCTCAGATTATTACTACAGATGGAAACATAATGGATGAAATTAATCATGGGATTAAATTTGGTTGGAGTACTTTTGGTAGAAATAACTTAATATGGAAAGGAAATATATCTACTTAATAGTTAATCATTAAATAAAGTGCTGGACTTGGCCTCGTATTTTAAATCTAATGCTTGAGTATTGTAGCACCTTACTGAGGAAGCCAGAAGCAGAAACCGGTCTGGGATTGGGGATATTCTGAAAAGCTTGTTAAGAGCTACTGGCACTCATTAGATAACATATATCTAGATATTTGAAAAGGAAGGTTTTAAGTAAATGTGTCCTATCATTTCTTACTTAAGGATCTGAGACTTGGACACTTAACAGAAGAGTGATAAAGAGACTTCAAACCATGTTAGGAGTAACAGGAAGAGATCGAAAACAAAATACATGAGTGGGAGAACAAACAGGTGTTACTGGCATCACTGAAAGAATTAAGAGTCTGAAGTGGAGTCGGGCTAGACATATTTGTGGAAGAGGTGATAGTAGATAAACAGTTGAAATCTTGAACTGGATTCCAAGCGGTTATAAAAGACCTAGAAAGAATCCACATGTGAGATGGATGGATGAATGTGAAGAAGAGAGGCTGGAGATCGGAGAATATGGATTAAACTTGGAGAGACCATTCTGCAGTGAATCGATAATGGTTGAATGTGATGACGATGATGAGAAAGCTTGTTAAAAATTTGTCTATGAACCATTATTTATAAAGCTACATTCTGGCGATCGAAATAAATAAATAATTGGGAAATTATATATATAACGTTTAATTTTTTTTTTTTTTTTTGCCAATTTTTATTTTTTAGGAATTTATCCTGAAAAAAATTAGAATAACGTGGCTAAAACAATAGTTTAATTATTGTTTTTTTTTTTTTAATTTTCAGTTTCAGTGAATCATGGAAAATGCAACAACGGCAGGTGTTTTTTTGTTGTGTTGTTTATGAAAATTACGGTAGATTTGTTAAAAGTAATGTAACTTATAATAAGTCGAGAAAAATAATTATAAATTTTATTTTTACTCTGCCTTTATTCTTTTTTTAGATGAACGATTTCCACCAGATGGCAGGCTTGAGCTTCTTTTTTCTTCGAGTCCCCTTAAATTACAAGGTATGTTTATTTTTCAAATTATTATTATTATTTAATTATAATTTTATATGAAGTTTTAGAAAGAAAATTTAGAGACTGTAATAAACATTTTGAAGTTGCTTTTATTATTCATTAGTTAAAACAGTCTTTGCAAACTAATTAAACCATATGACAAAAAAAAAAAAGTAATCCCGTAATTTTAAAAATATGTTTGCAGTAATGGGAGTTTTAAATAGCACTTTTTAAAAGAAAAAAGAGTAAAAAAAGACATATATATTTAGCCTGCTGCAAATTTGAGAGGAAAGGAAATATGTTGATAATAAATAAACCTTTACTCAAACTGTGATTAAGAATTGAACAAAGATCTTATAATTCACATTTCATAAGTAAAATAGTTTAAATGGCTGGTCTGATACCGTATATATTTGGACTGAGGGTGGAGGGACTTTATAATCAATTTATTACGTGATTTTCAATCCGATACAATGACCGACTTGAAGATTGATTATATTATCGTTAGATTCGATCATTTAGGTTAAGAACGAAAGTAAATATAAACAAAAAAGTTATCATCGAAGAAGAATATAGAGCTTAGAAATGAAGTGTATCCAGTTTCAAAATATTTTCATGTCCAGATAAGTCAAAAAGAAATGTAAAATTAAATAGTGTGGAAGGAAAGACTTGCCACGTAGGTTTTGCACGGTGATAAAGTGGTGAACTCGAGCTAAGGATTCCTGCATCTATTCTCAGCTGAGTAAAGTAAAAGAAAAAGAAAAATCTCAGTTTTGATCAATAGAGTACAAGTGTTGCATGCAGTCTGCTATTTCGGAGCAGTAATGTCACATGACTGGAATTTACGAATAGATATAAATGTTTCACGGAAAGTAAGAATCGTAGCGCATTGCTGTAAACAAAAAGGTATCATACGGTAAATTGCTTAGGAAGTCTTTTGGCATTATAGCACCCAGTAATGCCCCGATTGAGCGTAACATTCTATTCACTTGACGTCTTTTTTTCATTTTGTTTAGAATCAACCCAAATATATTTAATCTCAAGCCTCTACTGGTGCAATATATTACACAAGAGATATATTTCTGTTATTTATAGATAAATACTTTTTCAGTTAGTCTATTCGTTCAGTGTACTGAAAAGTTTTCTATATAAATAAATAGAGGGTTTTGAACTTTGATTTTTCAATCTACATTTGTCCTCCACTCCATCTCAACCAACACACATGGCAATGTACATGCGAAAAAGACAGATGATCCCCAATATACATATTTGCGCAGAACTAGCACCCATCATTTGGGCCAGATCATCGCTTTCCATGCATATGTACAATCAGTGCTCAGCTTATATTAAGATCGCAATTCCTTAAGCATAAATGGACAGCCTTCAATCTTCTCACCCTTCCAACTATTCAACCGTTCATTTCGTTGAAAAACCAGTGATGGAATGCCCAAAATCCTTGGTGGATTTGATGTTGTAGTCATACCTATATAGACATTGCATCAATCTAAACCCTCATATTATTGAATCATTACATATCCATATATTAATAGGAAAGGGATGGGCTGAACTTATAGATGTAACCTATGTCCACGGCAATATGTAATTAGCCTATTCATTCAGCATAGTGAATGTTTCCTATATAAGTAAATAGGGGGATTTGAACTTAGGATTTTTCAGTCTATATAATTCTCCACCCCATCTCAACAACAGACACACATGACCACATACATGTGAAAAAGATAGATGATCCCCAACATATGTATTTCATGCAGAACCAGCACTTATCAGTTGGACCAGATTATCATCTCTCTCTCACACACATATATATATTGTTTCTTTATTACTCATTCCCACTTTTTTCAAGCCTTTCTCTTATATATTCTTTTCTTTAAGTACTCATTTTCTTTTCTTTTTTTTTGTCTTTAAATACATTTTTGATTATTTCTTCTTTAAAAAATTACGCAATCTAATAAAATGCCCCCCCCCCCATTAAAATACTTCAATCCTTCTAATCCTTATCTCTCTGTCATTTCTTTTTTAACAAATCCACATTTCAAAAGGTTCTGCTTGTTTTAATTTTATTTAGTAGTACTGCATATTTCTGTTCTGTATAAAGCTCTGTTAACACAGATGTGATGTGATGTGATGTATGTGGCTTCTCCTTAAACGAAGTCAAGAATATCTCAGCAATTATGCCCAGATAAGCCTGTTAGCCACTTTATTTTCCATTCCCCCATATTCTGCTCCATCCCATTCCACAACATAATCTTTGTCAACTCTATAGCCTTTATATCTAAATTCCCCTTATCTTTTCCCAAAGCCAGCCTAAAAACCAATAATTCACTTTCTGTATAATCACTTTTTCATATTTATTCTTCCATAACTTCATTATATGTATCCTTTCTGTACAAAACTCTGTACAGTAGCACAACTCAATGCAAGCCAAAGTAATCAATGGGTGCCGGAAGATTTGGGCATAAAATTCCCATCTAGTGCTCATTCATTCACTATCTCAAGTCTAGTTTCTAGCTTGTGGCTGTCATCAGTTAGGATCCTTCAATCTCAGAGCATTGCATCTAGATCTTAAGATCTAATGCAATCCTCCAACAACTACCTTTTAGCGTTTCAGCTGAATAAAAGACTTCAAGTTCAAAATTAAAGCACAATAATGTTTTCAATTCAAACTCATTTACTTATATAGTCATAAGATCTGAACTCAGTTTAGCATCCATACATTTTGGTGTATTTTGTTCTAGTTCAGCATCCATACATTTTGGTATATTTAGTTCTTTAATAACCACAGTTAACATAATCCTATTGAACAGGATTAGTTTTAAACCAGTAAACATCACAAAATCACCATTCTTTATGCTTACACAACTGTTACAGAGAGGCAGAACTGTCCATACAGTGGCACCACTCAGTGCAAGCCAAAGTAATCAATGGATGCAAGAAGGTTTGTGTCTAAAATCTTTCTGCATCCATTGATTATTTTGGTTTGCATTGGGTGGTGTTACTGTATGAAGAGTTTTGCCTCTGCTTATATAAGCAGGAAAGAGTGGTGATCATGTGATATAAAGCTATTCTTCACATCAGACATTTGACACACCGTTTTTCTTAGTAATATAGAAATTTAACTGGAAACCACTTTTTCTCTGTACTATAATCTATTATAAAATTGATCAGTCAGTAATTTATCAGATGGTAGTATAATGTTTTTATAGCTAGACCAGTTTCTGATTTTTGCCTTTATCGGTGAGAAATTTGGGGTTTAAAACTGTAACAATGGGGAGAGGGGGGCTACTGCTGTTCATTATACTTTAATAAACTGGTATTAAGAGATATTTGGTTAATGCAGTATTATATAATATTAATGTTCTGAATTATTCTGGTTAACTATCTGTGTAGGTAGAATGTTGTTGAATGTGATAATGTTTTATCTTTGTTTATTTCAAAAATAGTATAATAATATTACAGACATATGCCAACTTATGAGGGGTTATGTTTTAATCAGATTGTTATAGATCATTTAGATTGTAATTCAATTATTACATATAGTTATACGACATAAATACTTATACATATATGTCTTGTCAATAAATTCTAAATATAGTTCTATAACATAAATATGGTTCTATAACATAAATATAGTTCTATAACATAAATATGGTTCTATAACATAAATATGGTTCTATAACATAAATATGGTTCTATAACATAAATATGGTTCTATAACATAAATATAGTTCTATAACATAAATATGGTTCTATAACATAAATATGGTTCTATAACATAAATATGGTTCTATAACATAAATATAGTTCTGTAACATAAATATGGTTCTATAACATAAATATAGTTCTATAACATTAATTCAATGACAAGCTCAATTACCTTACTCTTTTTTGGAATTCCATTTGATTGTTTTCAGTTTGTTTACATGCTAGTATCTATTTTTAAATAAAGGATACTTTAAATTTATTACAATTAATATGCATAATAGATAAAACTATAGAGAGAATAGATTGCATGATTAGATGAGATGAAAAGAGATTGATGGAATGAATTTTTTTTTTTTTGATAAAGAGACTATAAATAATAACATAACAATAAAAAAATACATACTTATATTTGTAATATTACACCTGTCAGATACACATGTATATTCATTAAAATCAACCATTACTTAGACAGTATCAATAACAAGCAATAAACTCAATCTGTTGTCATGGCAACCTAGTTTTAATAATAAAGGCAAAATCTCATTTTTATTAATCATCCAATATATTTATATGGACGCTAAAGATTTCAACTTGACCACTGAGATTAAAATTATTGATACAGAGAAGTTTAAATCAAATCTTAAACAGATAAATATAACCTGTTTTGAATGTAGATTCATAAATAGACAATTATAACATTACACAATGCAATTACAATTTTCAAATTGCACCCAAAGTATTACTTTAGTGCCTATATAGATATATTAGATTATAAATGAAGAAGAGATTCCACCTTTACTATTAAAAGGTTTCCATGGCAACAGATTGAGATTGTTAATTGTTATTGATATTGGAATTGTCCAAGTGTTGACTGATTTTAATGATTACTTATAAACCCATTTAGCTTTGAGCATTGTTACACTTATTATATGCATATTGTATTGTTAAATATATTATATTGTACTGCTGGAAATATCTTCCATTTTGTTTTGGTTCAGCATGAAGTAGATGTGCAAATAATATTTATGCTTACAACCATTTCTTACCAATACTTGTAAAGCTTTTTGGGAGCTTAGTAATAAATTAGAATCACTCGACTTTGGGTAATTGTTAATTGGCGTATAACACATTCATATTTATAATTTAGATAACGGCAGATACTATTATAAATCACTAAAATATCAGTAATCATTTACTAAACTAGAGATTATCTCTAGGACAGATACAAATTTTAAAACTCAATTAAAGATTAATATATCTCATTTTTAAAATTAAACACACAATTAAATGGGGTTATTCACATTTCTTTTTCCCTCGTGTAATATATTTATAAATATATTAAATAACAAAGGCAAAACTGGCACTAGATAGGGATTTTATGCACATGCCTTCTGGCATCCATTGATTACTCTGGTTGGCACAGGGTGGCACTACTGTATGGAGAGTTTTGCCTTTGTTTACAACAATTATGTGCTAGTATAAGAGATGGTGATCATGTGATATATTAAATAACCACAATATTACCATATTCTTTTAAATTCATATAAATAAAGATACAATAAAAGACAAATGACCCCCCAAGATGCATTTCATGCTGAATCAGCACTCATCAATTGGTTCAGGTCACTATTGCTCATATATATCTTTATTATATGAAAAATATTTATATTGTAATTCAAAATGTAATTATTTAATATAGATAAATATTTTTCATATAATGAAGATATATGTGAGAGATAGTGACCTGGGCCAACTGATGAGTGCTGGTTCAGCACGAAATGCATCTTGGGAGTCATTTATCATTTATTGTATATTTATTTATATGAATTTAAAACAATATGTGGTAATATTGCGGTTATTTAATATATTTATAATTATATTACACAAGGGAAAAAAAATTTGAATAACTCCATTTGTTTGTGTGTTTAATTTAAAAGTCAGATATATTAATCTTTAATTGATTTAAAGTTTATATCTGTCCTAGAGATAATCTCTAGTTTAGTAAATGATTATTAATAGTCATTACTATATTTATATAAAGTGAATGGTGCCAAAGATGTGGGTTGAGTTAATTTGACACTTATAATTCAATATATAATTACTTATTACTATTGTACTGTAAAAAGTAGGTAAAATAGTTCTTCAGTAATCAATTGTAGACTAAAACCTTTAATCTACAAAAAAGAATAATGAAATTATTACACTTCTTAACAATTTCTAGGTTGGCTATGACATAGATACCTAAAACAACAATCTAAGGCTATTGTAAGATTCACATCTTGGGTCATGGACATGGAGTCAAATGCTACCTTTTACTGTTTTCAGTATTAATTAAGAAAGTCCTTTATATATAACTTTATCTTTCCTATTGCCTTGCCAAATCCATATAATATTAATATCATCTGTGTTCTTTATTACATTTACAATGCTTTTTCCCACCTAATATGACAGTTTTGATTGCCCCAGCAATCTTCTTCAGAACTTCTAATCTCCAAATCTTTTCTTTATCTTCTTTATGAAGTATAACTTTATCTTTCCTATTGCATTGCCAAATCCATATAATATTAATAACATCTATGTTCTTTATTACTTTTACAATGCTTTTTTTTTATAACCTAATATGACAGTTTTGATTACCCCAGTTTTTTCGGGTATAAGTAGAAGTTCTGAAGAAGATTTCTGGGACAATCGAAACTGTCATATTAGATTGTAAAAAAAGGCATTGTAAAAGTAACAATGAACATAGATGATATTAAAGCCCTTTATAATTTAAAAAACAGTAAAATCTGGCTTTTATCATTGCTATCATAATTATCAGAAAATGGCTGGAGTATATTTAAATTACTTGATGTATTGTTTTCTTTTATTGCAAACTTGTGCATTACGAAAATTTTATTTTAAAACTTTTGTTGAAGGAAACTTGGTAAACTGCAAAGGCCCTCTTTCTAATATTACTCAACCCTGGATCTATGAAATCATGATAAAGGAAGGCATGCTAAGAGAGACTTCCTGGATTTATATAACTTTAAAATTATAATAATTAAATTTAACTTAATACACTGTACAGGCTTACGCATACCTAATTTTTTAAAGTTCATACTCATTACGTAACGTAATATATATTAAGGCTATAACTTTAAGACCATGTGCCTGAAAAACGACACTAGGGACCTCTACAAATCTTAGCACAAGATTTATTTAAAAGACGAACCGCCCCTCTTATCTTCAACGTACTTTTTAATTATATAGGAGAATCTAAAGCATTTTGATTTGAGAGCGTAAGGCTATTAAATACCTCACTGATTAAGTCCACAAATTCTATTACACACTAATATACATGAAATCTTTCGATTTACGAGTCAGTGTTAACATCTTATGCTTAGAAATCTTAACACAAGATTTATTTAAAAGACAAAAGTGCCCACTCATCTTTTAGGTGCATGGTCTTAATATATAACTTTATTTTAATTTTTTTTTTTTTTACATCAAAACAGTTTTAAGTAGATTTTTAGTGCATTAAACATGTTATGGAGGTTATTGTGAGCAGAAAAAGCAATGGGAAACCACTAAGTCTTGTTTTATTATGAGTATGACTACAACAGTCATTGTGGTTTGGTTGTGAAACATGGACAACGAGTAATAAAATTAGGAACAGATTGGAAGCCTTTGAGATATGGACATAGAAAAGAATGGAAAAAACAAATGCAGTTTTGAAAAGAGTAAATGAAAAATAAAAGATTGATGAAATTTAGAAATAGAAAGAGAAACTGGATTGGACATATATTAGAAAGAAAGTATAGTTTAATGAAGGATGTTTTAAAGGATGAAATAATGAGTGGAAGCAAGAAGAAAGAACAAAAAAGATTAACATTGTGGGATGATATAAGACGGCGGTGGCGAACCCTTTTATGTGCACGTGCCAAATATTACAATTATTTTTTTGTCCAACCTCTGGTGTGCCAGGAAAGTCTTAATAGGAAATAAACGGTAAAAATTTAATTGTTATGAAATTTTATTAAATTAAATTAAGGAATTGACTTAAAAATTCTCAAGATAATTGTATACAATACATTTTGCCATATAAAAGTCAATACTAATTATAACTTTTATTAATGAGATTTTTGTTGTTGTACTTTGGATGCCAAATGTTGTATATCGGGTTCATAAGTCGTAACTTTAAGCAACGCACATGCTGCGCTTGATTTATCAGTCAGCTTATTTCTATAACTATCTTTTATAAAGTTTATTTCAGAAAATAATGGCTCACAAACATAAGTTGAGAAAATAGTACGGCAGTTGCTAGTTTTTTTAAAACAGTTATAGGTTTTGGGAATGGCATTCCAAGTTTTTCTCATTTCATATCCTGTGTTCTTTTTAATTGTGTTCAATAACCGATCATTTTCAATTGCTTCTACGCCCTTTCTTAAATCGACAAATTTTTGTTTTCATATGAAACTAGACTGAAAATCAATTAATTGCATTTCTAAATCTTCAAAGTTGAGTCACTCAAAAAATTCTATATTAAGTTTATCTAATCCGATGGTATCAGGACATAAAATAAATTTCAATGTTTCTGCAAATTGCCTGAAGTCTTGCAACCTTGAAAAAAAAATTCATTCCTTATTGCCTGAATTATTGCAGAAAATTCTTGTGTTATTTTAACTTGATCTGATTTTTCATGAGTTTTTATATCTAAGAAGAACTTTTTGTATTTGAGAAATACCTAAATGTGTTAGAAATAACGTCACGGTTGAAAACTTTAACTGTAAATGTTTCAATTAAATCGAACATAACAATAACTGTCTTATTAATACCTTGCAATTTAATATTTAATTCACTCAAATATGAGCATAAGTCAGTGAGAAACATTAATTTGCAAAGCCATTAGACATCCGGTAACTGACTATATTTTTCCATAATTTTTTCATTATGAAAAAAAAAGTTTAATCTCATCTAAACAGTCCATGAATCTTTGGAGAACTTTTCTGTTACTTAACCATCGAACATTATTGTACATAAGTGCAGTGTATTTGGTAAGTTAACAATCTCAGCCGAAAACCTAATTGACTAATTTAGAGTCGAAGACAGTTTTACTTTCTTAAAGCCAATTTATTTGTTACACGTTGTGTGTTATTATACAAAAAAAAATCTAAGTTTAAGATAATAAAATGTGCATAAGAAAAAATACAGCAACAACTTCAGAAATATACATATAATTAAAGTCTCTCAAAATACAACTTCGGTTACTCATGGCAATACAAAATAGAACTCCCGAAATGTTTTCTTCTCATGAGTCACCTTTACATCCCATTTATTTCCTCTTTCTGTACAGTTCAAATTCACTATTTACTCCGAACAATTCTGGTTGGTTCAACGTAAATTTATCCGTAGATAATAAATGTTTCTGTGACAATTTGTTATAACCTTTGGTTCCACGTGTGGCTATACGTTACGCCATCTTGGTCATCTCTCTTCCCGTTTTTGTAAAACCGGATGTTTCTAGAGTCAACGTCTCCATATTCTACAATAAGTAAACCATTATAGATTGAGTTTACCTCATGCAGTAATTCCAAAATTTTTCTTTTATTTAAAGTGCATACAGATATAAAATTCACAATGTCTTCCAAAGACTTGAAACTAGTCTTGGCTAATAAAATCTGCTGATATATAATAAAGTGAAAACCAAAAACTGAATGACCAATTTGTTTGGTGAATAAATTGAGGAAACCATTTTCCTTTCCAATCATACTACAAGCACCATCAGCAGTAATTGATACCAGTTTGTTTAAATCAATTTCTTTTTCTGTAAGTGCATTTACGACTGCATTGCCAATATCCACCTCTTTTGTTGTTGTTGCTAACGATGTTGTATTAGTCAATTCCTCTTTAATATGATTCCCACCACAATAACGAATAAAAATTGATGAAGGAGCGGATCCAGTTATATCAGTAGTTTCATCAAGACAGAGAGACAGGAAGTCAGAAGAATTTATATCCATTTTTTGCTGATAAGTTATATTTTTAGCCATGTCCAGAATTCTGTCTTTTATCATGTTCCTAGCCAATGACAAATCCTTTATTCTCTGATATCTTTTCTTTGTTTTCAAAATCTTCAAAGAGAATAGGTGACATTTTCAACCATGTTTCCATCACATATTCCCAGACACTAAAAGGTCTTCCGCGTTTAGCAATGCGAGCTGTAAAATGTTAGATTAAAAACCTTGCAGATGATTGGGATAAATACTATTATCAATGTATAAAATATCTGCCAAAAAAAAACAAATTGAAGAAAGTTGGGGTGGATTTTTCCCTACTGCATATAAAATATGGAATAGTGTTTCTTATTTAAAAAGTGTTTGTTAGTTATCTTGTAAGATTAAAAAAAAAGAAAAAAATGTTTTTTGTTAATATGTAAATATCTGTTGTCCTATTTTATTTTTCTGTTAATAAAGTTATTTTACTTTAAAAAGAAACTAGAAGCGTTTATGTTTTCCTGAAGGTTTGCGATGATGGTGTTCTAGTTGTATTTTTATATTGGACTATTTCCATCATCAAATATGCATGCATATTGAATCTCTTTAAAAAATTTAACTTTATTTAATGTAATTCTGCGAAGTTTTTATTTATATGTAAATTGTTAATTTTAATAATTACATATATAAAAAGATAAAAACCGATGATTTGTATATGATGGCATTATTTTAGTAATTGTGAATAACAAGTAAGTAAACAGGACTAACATGTTTGATGTGCTATTACTAACAGTTGAATGTATTTAGAATATTTAAATAAAGTTAAATTTTCCTAAAGACATTCAGTACACATATTAGATGATGAAAATAGTCCAAAATAAAATATAACTAGAAGCGGTTATATTTGAAGAACTGCTGATAAATTTTATTAGGGATGCTGACTTCATATTCTTGTTTTTAACTGCCTGAGCAATAAATTCCTTTTGTAAATTCCTTGCGTTTCTCAAGGAGCACCACATTATTTGTCTCATAATGCCGTTTTATTGAGAATGTTCTGCATACAACTGTCCTGGAACATAAAACGCACACCACTTTATTTCCTTTATTAATCATCCCATACTCTTGAGTAAACAACATTTTAAAATTGTTATGGGAGACTTTAATGCTAGAACTGGTAAACAAATGAAAGATGAAAGTGCTGTAGGTAATTTTGGTTATGGTAATAGAAATGAGAGAGGACATAGACTTGTGAAGTTTGCAGAAAAAAAAAAACTTTATATTATGAATTCTTTTTTTGAGAAAAATGTTAAAAGGAAATGGACATGAAGATACAGGAAAATTTGAATATGTTTTGACTAACAGAAAATACATATTACAAGATTGTAATGTTCTTAATAAATTTAACACAGGAAGTGATCATCGATTAGTAAGATGTAAGATATGTGTTAATGCAAAACTAGAGAGACAAAAATTATTAAGAAAAATAATATTTACAGTTGATATTCCTAATCTTCAGAAACATTCTAATGAATTTAAATTAGAACTTACAAATCGGTTTCAAGTATTAGTAGATTTTGAACATGATTCAGATTTGAATGAAATTAATAGGAAAATAATTGATACACTTTTAAAAACTGCAACGAAGATAGCTGGTAGAAAAAAGCAGGAATTGACTAATAAAATTTCTAGTGAGACTAGAGAATTTCTGAAGAAAAGAAGGAATATGAAGATATACAAAAATGATGCATTAAAAAGGATTGAATATCTCGAATTTTGTAAAATGGTGTGGAAAAAGAAAGTATAACTGTGAACTAGCAAGGAAAGCTGTAGAAGAAAATAAAAGTCTCAAGAATGTAAAACAATATTTTGGTATTGGTAGGAAATTTATATCTGCAATAAGAAAAAAAAATGGAATTATTACTCAAAAGTGAGATGACATCATGAAATGGGTGGAAGACTTTTATCAAGAATTATATAGTAATAAAGAACAAGTACCTCCTATATCTATTACATCTTCCAAATTGCCCAGAATTTTAAATGAAGAAGTGAGACATGCAATTAAATGTATGAAGAAAGGAAAGGCTCCAGGTAATGATGAAATTATAATTGATATATTAAAAGAAGCAGGTGAAGAAATAAAGAAAATTTTAACAAAGTTATATACCAAATGTCTAAATGATAAAGATGTACCAGATGATTGGAAGAATGCAGTAATAATATTAATATTTTAAAAAGGTGATAAAGAAGATATTAGAAATTACAGATCTATCAGCCTTTTATCAGTTTTATACAAAATTTTTACCAAGATAATTACAACTCGTCTACAGAGAACATTGGATTTCCATCAACCAAGAGAACAAGCTGGATTTAAAAGTGGTTTTAGTACAGTAGATCATATCCAGGTATTGAGAGAAGTTATAGAAAGGACAAATGAATATTAGTTGCCACTATGTTTTGGATTAGTAGATTATGAAAAGGCATTTGATTCTATAAACATTTCTTCAGTGATTAAAGCATTGGATCGTCAAGGTATAGATCCATGATAGTCATATTTTAAAGAATATTTATAAAAATGCAACACCAACAATTAGATTACATAATGATACTAGGAAAGTCAACATTGAGAAAGGTGTAAGGCAAGGTGTCTTCATATCTCCAAAACATTTACAGCAGTGCTGCAAGAAGTATTTTGTGGATTAAAATGGGAAACTAAAGAAGTGAAAGTAAATGGAGATTATTTAAGTCATTCAGATTTTGCAGATGATGTAGTTGTTTTTGCAAATAATGCTTCAGAGCTGCAAGAAATGTTGCAGGAGTTATCAGAGGAAAGTAGGATTAACAATAAATGTTAAAAAGACTAAAGCAATGTTTAATAAATTTGCTCAAAATATGAAAATAAAGATTGATCATGATGAATTAAAAGAATTTAACAGCTACAAATACTTTGGGCAGATTATTAATACAGATGGAAACATAATGGATGAAATTAATTATAGAATTAAACTTGGTTGGGGTGCTTTTGGTAGAAATAACTTGATTCTAAAAGGAAATATGCCTATGTGTTTGAAAAGGAAGGTTTTTAACAAATGTGTTTTACCAGTTCTTACTTATGGATCCGAGACTTGGACACTTAATAGAAGAGCAATACAGAGATTTCAGACTGCTCAAAGAAGTATTGAGAGATACATGCTGGGAGTAACAAGAAGAGATCGAAAACACAATGTATTGAAAAAATTAAAAAATTGAAGTGGAGTTGGGCTGGACATATTGCTAGAAGAGGTGGTAATAGATGAACAATTGAAATCTTAAACTGGATTTCAAGAGATTGTAAAAGACCCAGAAAGAGACCACATGTGAGATGGATAGATGAAATAAGAAAGTGTGCAGGGGTGATGTGGAGAAGAGAAACTAAAGATAGGAAAAGATGGATTGAATTTGGAGAGACCTTCATCCTGCAGTGGATTGATAATGGTCGTTGATGATGATGATGATGACTCTTGAGTCTACCAACTTTGGAATTAACTGCTGCTTGTTTTTAATAGTAGTTTTTTTTTTATTATTTTCACTAGCCATGTTGGATAAAACCAGAAGAAATTTACGAAAATTGATAACGAAAATATTTCAAAAATCTTCGCTTTAATATATGTTTAAATTAATTATCTTTAAAATTCAGCTACAAAGCAGTAGTATTACGTAGTGCACAGGCGCAATATTATTCTTGTCACAACCAAATTTGAAACTCAACCGAGTTACTCTGCACGCACTCTATCTGGATCGACACATCCCAACTCGTGTCGTATCACAATCTATAGTCAGGACAAGAAATAAGCAATTAATAGCCACAAAGCTGAGAGATTATTATAAATATAAAACTTATGACAGAATAATCTGGTGCACAAGAATTAAACAGCAAAAATTGGAGCAACTTTATTAAATTATTGACAAATACCAATTAAAAAAATTTTTCTGTCACATCACTTTCTGCGAATATGTTCTTTGTCTGCGCGCATTTCTTGCCCTTTGAATATAAAGTTCCTATCATATCACAATTACATCGTTACTATTCGGAAATTTTTGTTCGGCCGTTTGTTCAAATTTAGGATTCTATGGCTAGATGGCGCCTTAAATTTTTGAAATCTTGCATTTTTCGTTGTAAAATGAGGATACAATTTGAAAATCTATAACGTGCCAGAAAAATTTTCATATGTGCCACCTGTGACACGCGTGCCATAGGTTCGCCACCGCTGATATAAGAGATGGGGAGGGGGGAAGTTATGTGAAATTGAAGAGCTGGAGAATGAAGTGGAAAAGGGGATGAATTGGTGATTTGATTACTCTCTGGATCTATCCATGGGACAAGATACTATTGATGATGATATTGAAATAATAACAATGGGGGGGGGAGATTAAGTACAATTTACAAAAAAAAAAAAAGTCTTATATTTAATTAAAAATGATGTAATGAAGAGGGAGTGGGGAATTAAAAGAAAAGGATTAAATCTTATAAAAGAGTAATTATAATGGATGAAACAATTAAAACAGTTAACTGATATATATAATAAAAAAAATAACCATGTTAACGCAATCAAATTAATCTTCTAATTAAAACTTTAATTAAAATAAAAAATAGAACTTGAATATTGATTCAAATAGCACACTATATCATATGACATCTTTTAAGAATATTGCAGATCAAAGCCCTTTCCAACAATTTTTCATAAGGTGTCAGTAAATGATAAGGCATTATATTCCGGGCATGCAAATTAGCAGACGATGAGAGAATGATTATTTTTTAATCTCTGCTTATTCTCTAGTTAAGAGTTGGCTAGATGTCCAGTTACCAGTTAATATTGAATGATTAGTTCATTTAACTATTAGTTCGTTATCTAAAATAAAAATCCTAAACTTGACTGGAATCTGATTAAATTTTAAAGTTATACTGGGTTAAGATTTGGAAGCCAAGGGTAACAACATTTACACTCTCATATCATCATTTTCAACCATTATCAATCCACTGCAGGATGGTTTCTTCAATCCATCTTTTCCTATCTCTTATCACCCCAGCACACTTTTATTTCATCCATCCATCTCACATGTGGTCTTTTTTTAGGACTTCTCTTGGAATCCAGTTTATGATTTCTCATGTATTTAATATATAATATTACATATGTGCTGATATAACTATCTTTGCTTTAAAATCTATGCTTAAATATTGTTTATAATTAAATTCTTATGTAATAATTGAGCTCTTTATCATATTATATCCTCAACCAAACTTTCTAATAAAAGCAGTTGATAATGTACTTTTCCATAAAAACTATTCTAATTCATTATAACTACTTTTTCAGAAGGTTTATAACTTATGTGAAAAAATAAATGTTGGAATATTTCCAATATTTAGTTTAATTGTTAAAAGTTTCTAGAAAAAATAAAACTTTATCATAACAGTTTGATTTATTTGGTAAAGTATTAATGGAAGTTAGATTTTTTTCTAAAAATACTTAACAATTAAATTAGATGTTGAAATAGTCTAGCATGTAATTACTTTTTTAGAAAGACATTATTTTCCATTCACTTGGCAGAATTTAAAGAAAATAAGGCCAAATTTTGACTTCTGTTATTCATAATTTTTTTATTTATGCTCTTTTTGTGGAACCAATCACTGAGCATCAGTGATTTCTATGGATAAATATATATAGATGCAAGCGGAAATTAAAATTTGACCAGTTGGACAATTGATACATTTTGTTTACAACAATTTGCAAAATAAAATGCTTAATCTGTGAGCAAAATGTGACTTATTAAATGCTTTTATATTATCTTGCCCTGTTTCTGTCAGTATGCCCACATTTTTGAATATTTAGCATTGGAAAAAAATGTCTTCATTTAAAACTTGAACACATATTCTTATACTTTCTAAGAAAACTTATTAGCAACTGAGCTATAGAATAAAATTTAGTTAATATTCAGTTAACTCATACTTAATTAATTAAAAGTAAATAATTTCTTGTGAAAATGGAATTATTCTTTTGAAATAATTAATATTTCATAATTATTTTGTGAAAAAAATAATAAATGTGTATAAAAAGGTTAGAGAATTAGATGTTTGCAATTCCAAAATCAAAATAAAGAAATAAAACTGTCAAAATTGTTGTCAAGTGCTCTCTTGTGAAGAGTACAAGAAACTATCAATCAGCACCATGGAACCATCACTGATGAAGAAAATTATTTTATTTGAATTGAATGAAATTCTGTTTTATTTATAGTTGAAAAGTGAATTATGTAAAAAAAAAAAAAAATTTGTTTTAAATAATGATTTTATGTAAACAATATTAGCCCATTAAAATGTACAAAATATTTTTTTATTACAATTAAGAATGTATTGTTTCATAAAAGCATTTGAGACCTTTTTGATTTTTATGACTTCAGTTGCTTTTATTATATGACACCTGTTGTTTAGTTGGATTATTTTGTTATTTTTATACTTTTTAATGGGTTAGTACTTCTACATAAAAACATTATTTTAAAAAAAAATTTTTTACACATTTTATTTTTATAGTAGCTTGAGTTCAAAACCTTTGGATTTTTGAAGTTACAAATTATTAATTTCAATTGTATATCAAAAATTAAAAATAACTTCTGAAAAGGAACATGCAGTTTAATAAATGTTGGTATGACTAATAGCCAGAAATAGACCAAAGATATAGATATGACATTAGCATCTAATGTCCATTGATTATTTCAATTTACACCAGATGGCCCTAGAGTAGAGTAAATAGAGAATTATTGCCTCTAATTGTGCTAAGAGAATGGGATATGAAAATTGTGACCAGTAGTAATCAAGACTGTACATTGGTCATTGTAATTGCGTTTTGAGCTGAGAACTTGACATAAACACACACACGCACGTACCCGCATATACGTGTATGTATGTGTGCGTATGCACGTAATATAATCTCAGTAATAAGAATATCAATCTTCTGTATAAATTGTTTAGATATGTGGATTTTGAACAAAGTAGTGAAAATCATTTAAGTGTAAACAATAGATGAATTCCACGCGCCTACGTCAAATATTCACGTGTAGGTTGAGACAATTTAATGCTGCTCAGGTGTTTCAAAAATTCACATTATTAAATGAATTCTTTCAGTTTATTTTATGTATGCATTATTTAAACAAATACTTGTGATAGTAAACAATATTACTAAGTGAAGGGCAATAGTTTGTCAATTTTTCTGTTCAACGATGATTTAAAAGCTAGTTTCGTACTTTAATTTTTGACAAAAACTCTGACGTGTACCTGAATGTCCCCCCCCCCTCCCGTCCTTTCACTATTTTAAGATATTGTTTCGTATTTATAACTTTTATATTGTAATTAAGGTAGATATTTAAAAGTAAAATTTCTTTCGTGAAGAAGCCTGCGTTTAATACAACAATTATTCGCATTGTTTTTAAATTCCTGTAGAAATTATTTAAATTTATCAATGATTAGTTTAACGTTAAAAAAAAATATTTTAAGAACCAAGCCTAAGCAGTTTATAGTCAGGATCATTAATGATTAATTAATTTCATTGTTTTATTAATTAAAAAAGCTCTCGTAATGAGGTTATTGTACCCCCACTCCCTGACAAAAAAGTTTTTAACATTGCTTAGAGTAAAGGAAAAAATAAATGATAAAGGAATGCATTTTATTTGAAATGTAAACGAAAAAATTATTAAGACAAATTAAAAATGTTTATATATGTGTAAAATATTGGTTTGATAATATATATACGGTACTGATTTCCAGGAGACTGTAAAGTCACCAGCCAAGGCAATAGTTGGCAGCTAAAGGCTGAGGGTGCTAAGAATCCCCTTATTGCAGTCCCGGGCTGCCATTTGAGGGCAGTCTTTTATTTAGATACTTACAACTGCACATCATTTTAAAATGATAGATTATCTGAATTGGAAGAAATGTCTAATATTAAATGGGATATTTTTGGACTTCGTGATGTTAGAAGAAAAGGTGAAGGAACAATTGATGTAAAAGTGGGTATGTACTATACCAGGAGTGGCCAACTTTTGTGTTCATAAGATTACTTTTTATTTTTAAAATGTGTTGCGATCGACTTGTTGTCATAGGCCTAATCTAAGTGGAAGGATGTGTGAAATACTTACTAAAAAAATAACAATTATTTAACGGGCCAAAAAACTCATGTTTGGGGAATTAAAGCAACATGAGTAATTATTAACAATATTTATTAATTCAAATTAGCTACATTAAGTCAAGATTTAAAATATTATTTTCAATAATGATACGATTTAATGGCTTCACCTATCTAGAATTGAAAAAAAATTTAGAACAAAAACAAAAATAACAAAAAAACTTTAAAATCTTGACTTAATTTGTTCTTACCGGTAGATCACAATCTACTTATTAGCCACCCCTGTACTATACTATAAAGGTACAAACATTGGAAGTACAAGTGAAGTAGGATTTATTATAAATAAAAAGTGTAAGAATAACATTGGAGATTAATGGTGTTTCAGACAGAGAGACAAGATTAGTTATTCAACTTAATAGCAGATATCAGAGGCAGATAATTCAGGTTTATGCCCCATGTTCTCATTGTGATGAAGAAGTAGATGATTTTCATATGGATATACAAAAGACTTTTGATCAGACCAAACAACATTTTAAAATTGTCACAAGAAACCTTAATGCTAGAATTGGTGATTAAAAGATGAAAGTGCTGTGGGCAAATTTGATTACGCTAAATGAGAATGATACAGATTTTGAAGTTCTCAGAAAAAGAAAAACTTTATATAATTCTTTGAGAAAAATGCTGAATGGAAATGGACATGGAATTATCCAAATGAAGATATAGTGGAATTGGATTATATTTTGACTAACAGAAAATATATATTTCAAGATTACAATGTTCTTAATAAATTGAATATAGAAAGTGATCATCGATTAGTAAGATGTAAAATACATGTTAATGCAGAATTAGAGAGACAAAAATTATGAAGAAAAACAACATTCATAATTAAACATCTCATGATCACAATTTCTTATGCTTGCTTATAACTGTTATTCAATCCTGCCTGATAGGATAGTGGTGGCTATGGTTATTAAAAAACCAAAGACACCAAAATGTATAGGTACTGAACTGGGTTCAGACATATGACTATATAAGCTAATGAGCTTGGATTGAAAATATTTTTATGTAGTTTAGTAGTTAAGTAGAGATAAAAGGTGGCTTGCTGGAGGGTTACAGTGTTCTCAGATCCAGGACTCCTCACTGACGGAGGCCACAAGCCAGAAACTAGTCTGGGGATATTGGATGAGTAGGCACTAGATAGGGATTTTATGCACACACCTTTTGGAATCCCTTGATTACTCTGGCTTGCACTGAGTGGCACTACTGTATGGAGAGTTTTGCCTGTTTGAATATTCATAAGTGATATTTTTCAACTTTCAGAAACATTTCGATGAGTTTAAATCCCATTTTCAAATATTGGCAGATTTTGAAGATAGTTCAGAATTGAATAAAATCAATAGATAATTGATACATTATTAAAAACTGCAATAAACATACAAAAAAACGCAATTGACAATTTATGAAAAGAAAAAAAAATTTGAAAATACATAAAAATGATCCATTAAGAAGGATTGAATATCTAGAATTTGTAGTTATCCATGATATATAAAAAATGTGATTGTGAATTAGCAAGGAAAGCTATAGAGGATGAATAAAAGTATCAAAAGTGTAAAACAACTTCTTGGTATTGGTAGGAACGTTATTTTCACAATTACAAAGAAAGATAAAACTATTACTAAAAAAGAGAAATGAGGTCATGAAATGCGTGAAGTTTTATAAAGAATTACAAAACAATAAGAAAAAATGAGACACATAATTAAATCTATGAAAAAAGAAAAGCTCTAGGTAATGATGAAGTTATAAAGAAACTGATGAAGAAATAGAAAAATTGTTGACAAAGTTATATATTAAATGTCTAAATGATAAGAAGGTTGGAGAAGTGCAGTGCTAATATTAATATTTTTAAAAAATGGTGTTAAAGAAGAGATTAGAAATTACAGATCTATTCGTTTTTTGTCACTTTTATACAAATTTTACTAAAATAATTCCAACTTTGTCAAGCGTTGATGGCCTAGTGGTTAGCATAGCTGCCTTCCAAGCAGCTGTCCCTGATTCGCTTCCTGGTTAACGCATTTGACATATGAAAAAATAATAATAATTACAACTTGTCTACAGTGAACTTTGGGTTTTAACCAACCCAAAGAATAAGCTGGATTTAAAAGTGGCTTTTAGCATAATGTATTACATCGAGGTACTGAAAGAAGTTATAGAAAGGACTAATGAATATGAGTTACCATTATGCTTTGGATTCATAGATTTTGAACGGCATTTCTTCAGTGTTTAAAGCATTGGATCATCAAGATGTAGACTCAGGATATTGTGATAATCTGAAAAAATATTTATCAAAATGCAACAGCATTGTCAAGCATTGGTGGCCTAGTGGTTAGCATAGCTGCCTTCCAAGCAGGTGGCCCTGTTTCGCTTCCTGGTCAACACATTTGACATATGAAAAAAAATGCAACAGCATTGATTACATAGTACTAGGAAGATAGGATGACTCCGTATCTTAAAAACTTTTTCCAGTAGTTTTGCAAAAAAGTATTTTGCGATTTAAATGGAAATCTAAGAAATAAAAATGAATGAAGATTATTTAAATCATCTAAATTTTGCAAAAGTTATCTGATGAACTAAAGTAATATTTCATGGATTTTCTCAAAAGAAGAAATAAAGATTGATAAGGTTGAATTAGAAGTTAATAAGTAGAAATACTTTAGTCAGATTATTTATACCGATAGAAACATAATGAAAGAAGTTAATCATAGAATTGAATTTGGATGGAAAGCTTTTAATAAATGTTGTTTTATCAACTGATGGATGCTTAACAGAAGAGCAATAGAGAAACATAGACCACTCAATGAAGTATGGAGAGGTGTATGTTAGAAGTAACAAGAATGGATCAAAAACAATACGTGAGTGAGAAAACAAAAAACATTAATATCATCGAAAGAATTAAGAGACTGAGATGGAACTGGAGAGTAGGGACATATTACTAGATGATAGTAGATGGACAATTAAAATTTTAAACTGAATTCTAAAGATTGTAAAACATCTACAAAGAGATCACATATAAGATGGACCAATGAAATAAGGAAGTATGCAGTAGTGATGTGGAGGAGAGAGATACACAGAGACTTCAGACCACTCAATGAAGTATGGAGAGGTGTATAATAGATGGGCAGTTAAAATCTTAAACAGAATTCCAAGAGATTATAAAACATCTAGAAAGAGATCACATGTAAGATAGACAGATGAAATAAGGAAGTATGCAGTAGTGATGTGGGGGAGAGATACAGACTCCACACATGCTCAATGAAATATGGAGAGATGTATGTTAGAAGTAACAAGAAAAGATTGAAAACACAATACATGAATGAGAACAAAATATATTAATGTCATTGAAAGAATTAAGAGACTGAGATGGAACTGGGGAGGAGGGACATATTACTAGATGATAGTAGTTGGACAGTTAAAATCTTAAACTGAATTCTAAGAGATTGTAAAACATCTAGAAAGAGACAACATATAAGATGGACAGATGAAATAAAAAAAAAGTATGCAGTGGGGATGTGACTAGAGATTGATAAAACTGAAACTATGAGAGACCTTCATCCTGCAGTTGATCAATCATGGTTGAAAATGATAATGTCAATGATAATTTTGATTCTATTAAGTGATTTGTTTACATATGTTTGTTGAATTGTTTGTCTAATATTGTTTCAACTATAAGACTATTGGATACTACAACTGGCCAACAAATCAGGAGTATTTGCCATTGTTTTCTACCATCCCAAGAAGATCTTAGTGTTTGTCTGAAGGTTTGTAATGATGGCATTTTATTTATAATATCATCATCATTATCAAACATTATCAGTCCACTGCAGGATGAAGGTCTCTCCAAGTTCAATCCATTTTCTCTGATCCCTAACCTCCCTTCTCCACATCATCTCTGCACCCATTGTTATTTCATCCATCCTTCTTATATTTGTCTCTTTCTAGGTCTTTTACAATCTCTTGGAATCCCATTTAAGATTTCAATTGTCCATCTATTATTTCTTTTAGCAATATGTCTAGTCCAACTCCATTTCAGTCTTTTAATTCTTTCAACAATGTTAGTAACACTTGTTTGTTCTCTTAGCCATATATTGCATTTTCAATCTTTTCTTGTTACTCCTAGCATTCATCTCTCCATACTTTTTGAGTGATTTGAAGTATCTGTATGGTTTTTCTATTAAGTGTCCAAATCTCAGATCCATAAGTAAGAACTGGTAAAACACATTTATTACAAACCTTCCTTTTCAAACACATAGGCATATTTCCTTTTAGTCTTAAATTATTTCTACCAAAAGCACTCCAATCAAGTTTAAGTCTACGATTAATCTATTATGTTTCCATCTGTAGTAATAATCAGATGTAGTTAACTCATCATAATAAATCTTTATTTTCATCTTTTGAGAAAATCCATTGAATATTACTTTAAAGTCTTTTTAACATTTGCCTTTAGTCCTACTTTTTTCTTTTATCTAATAACTCTTGCAACATTTTCTAAAGCTCTAAAGCATTGTTTGGAAAACAACTACATCATCTGCAAAATCTAACTGACTTAAATAATCTCCATTTACTTTTACTCCTTTAGCTTCCCATTTCAATCCACAAAGTACTTCTTACTGCACTGCTGTAAAAAGTTTTGGAGATATGGAGTCACCTTGTCTTACGTTCTTCTCAATATATAATGGAATATTTTCATCATTTAAAATTAATTGTTATGTTTTTAGAAAAAATAAAAGCTTATTTAAACCTTTCAATTATTAGTATAATACAAAGATTAGTATTTAACACAAATTTTTTGACTACTGTTATTCTCTTATATTGCTAGTCTTATCAGTAATATTAACAGCACAGAAATCAGATGTGTGCCCTTTAAATTTGTGAAGATTAAATTTAATGTGATCCTGATTTTCTAGGCTATTCTGTCAAAGGCAACATCAGTGGAAATTTGATATACTAATCTATAATCTATGAGGTTCCTCCTGATTTCTCTATTTTTGCATAGAGCAAGGTTAATAAGTTGTCTCTTGTTTTATGAATTGTAACATTAGGTTGTTTTATGGGACTTTTGCCATGGTTATGTCACATAACTTCATTTTACTCATTGTTGTTGTTTCAGCAGCATATTTTTTCTTCACTTCTCAATGCCACCTATTGTAAGATTTGGTAACCAACAGGTGCCAGATAAAACAAAAAATGGCATTTTTATATGGTCTAGTGACAATACTTCCTCATTACTACAGTGTACAAAAAATCAACATATACTGAAAAATACATAGCATATATATCAAGTTATACTATTTTTATGGTATGGAGCAAAGAAGTTTATTAAAAACCAGTGGCTTGAAAAAAGTGAAGTCGTGCATAGAAAAAAAATTCATGAAGAATGGTTTTCCATCCATTGTCAATAAGAAATCCTTAAATAGACCAAAAAACAATTATAGGCACTGGAATGTGTGCATATATAGCAGGAATAGCAGACAAACTAAAGAAAATCTTCAATCTATGACAATATCAAAACGTTTTCTGAAACCATAGTAAATTATATAAATCGTAATTTTTATGAAACTGGGAAAGCAGAAAAACAAAAACTGCATCTATGAAATACTATGTAGAATGTGAAGGACATATAAGAATGAAACCAGCTAACCTATTGAAAAACAATTAAAAGAGCACAAAATAATAGTTAAAGACTGGAAAAATAGATGAATCTAAAATAACAGACCAGCAAGTGCCATGATCGACTGAGAAAATATAAGAATATTGGGCAGAGAGGAAAAATAAAATATTTAAAGAAACTTCCTATACAATAATGGACCAATAACTGCATAAATTAACCTGTTGTGATGAGTCATCATGTTTGGAAACCACTCATCAATACTAGAATTCTCATAGAGAAGTATATTCATTTTTTGTTAGGTGTTGCCTCTGATGAAATAGCCTAGTTGTAAGAGTGCAACCTAACATTCATTTATAAATTTTAAAGATCTTAAGATTCAATTTCCATGCTACTAGCTGCAGCTCCTGAAAAAGAGAGGAAAATAATAGCACTCTAAGCATTTTTTAATGTGTGTGCTATTACTTACAGTTCAATGAATATGGAAAGTTTAGATAAAGCTTGAATTTTTCTAAAGACATTTAACAATTAATTGTAGATGATGGGGATAGTTCAACATGTAATTAGTAAACAGATCTTGGTTAAAAAACTTCCTCTTGCAATATATCTTACTGATAATGGACAGAACTAAAGACTCAGAGGTAAAACGCTCCATACAGTAGTGACACTCAGGATAAGCCAGTGTAATCAATGGATGCAGGAAGCTTTGTGTGTAAATCTTTATCTAGTGCCTACTTATCTAATATTACCAGACTAGTTTCTAGCTTGTGGTTTTCATCAGTGAGGAGCCTTGGGTCTGAGAGCATTATACCTAGATCTTAGGATCTAAAGCAACCCCCCAGCAGTCAGCTTTTACATTATTATCTAACTATAAAGCTTTGAGTCCAAAATGAAAACACAATAATGTTTTCAATTCAAGTTTATTAGCTTTCTAGTTAGCTAATACGGTCAAAAATGGCCACTGAAGGGTTGCGTTAGATCATAAGATTTAGGTGCAGTGCTTTCAGATCCAAGGATCTTCACTGATAAAAGCCACAAGCTGGAAACTAGTATGAGGATATTGGATGATTAAGCACTAAATAGGGATTTTATGCAAAAAGGTTACTCTGGCATGCACTGAGTGGCACTATTGTGTGGAGAGTTTTGCCTCTGTGTAAACATAAGGAATAGTGATCATGCGATGTTTAGTGGCCAAAGCTAAATGGGTTGTGGATCAATTATCTGCTGAACAACAAAAAAAATAATGCAGTTGTGATTGAATGAAACAATACACAAGCCTGTCATCTGGATATTCAAATGTCACACGATCTCCCAAGCAATGGACCACACTTTTTTTAATTTGTTTAAAACATTAATAAAAAAAGAAAGACTCGGATATACTATATGTAGAAATTATAACCCATTTTTGATAAATATATCTACTGTTTGGATCAAGATTGCTTGCATCCTATTAATTTTTTTCTGCTATCATGGAGAAGAGCCTCAGGTTATATGTGAAGTGATGAAAATGATGCGCTAAGCATTACACTTCCACTCAGCGAATCAAATTACTTTTCCTGTTGAAAATTGTTATAGCAACCTAATGATGTTAACTGAAATGGGTGAAAAGGTCAAAAAAGGCCCAGTAGTAATATTAAAATCTTATTGAGAATGCTATGATAGACATATAATATTACTCTCATGTTTTTTAAACTATTTGGCCATATAGATTGTATAAATTGGAGCTCTTTTTAGAAATTGGCATTGTATGGCAAAACAATATTTGCACCTAGAATATATATAATCCCTCAAACATTCCATAAGTATGGACCTGTGATGCAGTCATAAAGAATAATGACTGAGTTAAGAGAACGCAATGATAAGCTGCCCAAATCGGCAATCTTATTTTACAATTGGATCAAAACAGTCTGATTGATTAGGTTTCTTTTAGCAATTATGAAATGTAAATGAAGGCATTTAGACATCTGTTGTTCGGTTCATATTCTTCTGATTCTGCTATTTCTCCATTATTGTTATTCTATCATCAGTGGTTTAGAAACGGAAGGTTGTTCTGCTTGTAAATGTTTTTATGGATTATGAAGGCAATGATGAAGGTTTAGACATGTTATCTTCAGTGATTTATTGCACCATAATTTTTTTCTAGCATTGGTCAATACCTCTCAGTAAGCACTGATTTCTGATTGGATTTAATTCTAACCAGTAGTATTCTTCCATTGTTAGTTATTATAAATTCGTCACTCAGGATCCAGTTAATCAGATACCATCACAGACTTGGAAATTTCTTTGAAATATTCCTTGGTTTTTTTTCTATAGTTCTTCCTATAAAGAAAAAAATGTTATCTTAGTTTTGACATAGTCATGGAGAATGGTGTCAAAACTATTTGTTATTTTAAGTTTTGACATAGTCATGGAGAATGGTGTCAAAACTATTTGTTATTTTGTTTAACCTCTTTTAGAATTCACTATAACACATTCTAGTATATAATTTTTTCTACAGTACAGGCTTTTTCATAGCTGCACTCCAATATGTAATATATAGGGGGTTTGAACTCAGACTTTTGTGCAACCCTCAACTATCCACATTATCTCATACTGCTGACACACATGATCACTTTTCACATGTGTGTGATCAAGTGTGTCAGCAGTATGAGATAGCATGGATAGTTGAAAGTCAATTGAAAGTCTTAGTTCAAACCCCTATATATATAACACATTCTCTAAACTATGAAAGACTTGTTAATAAAAGTTTCTATGCCAATTCTTATATCGTATTGATACAGATGTTTTATGGAATTATTTTTATATTATAAACAATAAGTTAAGACGATAGTGATAGACTTAATAAAGCAATTTTATCATATAGAATGTAAACCCAAAACGATATGAAGGGTAGACATTTTCTAGGTGGGCAGAGTGTCTTGTGCAACATGGCTATTGAATTTTTGTTGTTTCTGTTCTTCTCTATCTTTATTCATTCATACACACGCACACATATATATGCAGCATATAAATCTATCCTTTTAGACTGACATTTGTAAAATACCCCAGGTTCTAGCAATCATTAATGAAGAATGTAAATTGTACTGTAATTATTAACTCAGGAAGTTGGCAATTTATATTTATATAAAAAAGGATAAGTATTTAATAATTATACATTATAAAAAAATTAAATAAAATTAACTGTCATTTATATCATAAATTATTTTTATGTCACATTTTATTGAAGAGATGGCCTTTTTTTAAAATTGAAATTTGTATAATTTAGTACGGTTCTTATGCCAGTATTTATTATTATTTTTTATTAGCTAAAATATATATTTTATAATGTTTTAGTCCTAAAAAATATTTTTCTTTTTTTTTTTTTTGTTGAAAATAAATCACTTTGATCAAGATATGTATATATTTTTTTTCAAGTGTCATAGCATTGGCCGGAAGCGAACCCGCTAACCCAGGACAACTGCTTGTAAGGCAGCTGTGCTGACCTCTTGACCACCAACGCTTATTATATTGTTCAATGTTTCTATACTTTCAAGTGTCATAGCGTCGGCCAGGAAGTGAACCCACTAACCCAGGACAACTGCTTGTAAGGCAGCAGTGCTGACTTCTCGACCACCAATGCTTGCTATATTGTTCAATGTTTTCTATACTTTCACAATACACAATTTTTCCAGCTTGTATTCAATCTGCATTTAACAGCATAATTCTTATTACCCTATCGTAGTTATTTAATGCAAGCACAGGCAATTGATGAATACCGATGATAATACCAAATAGTTTGCCAAATTAATTATTAAGCAATTGGCTTTTATCATTCTAGAGCATTATTGTCATATTAGCCAAGCATAGATGGATCTGGAACAGCACTTTCAGTTACAGATCAAATATAAACTATATAAGACATACTTTGTTTTTATATATATATATATGTAATAATATTATAATTCGATGTCTGTATTTCTTCAAATTAATGTACTTAATCTTCTAATTGAATATTTATAAATACAGTAAATAGATATATGTTAAGTATAACTTTAAAAATTTTATCCACTTAGGAGCGCTTTCGACTATCCTCGTAGTCTTTGTCAACTAACACTTTGAAAGGCTAACCTTCTCACAATTCTGTGATCTTAACATTTGCTACCTGTATGTTATTTAAGTCTTGTTTGTATTTGTATATTCTTTGTCAACTAACAATTTGAAAGGCTAACCTTCCCACAATTCCGTGATCATAACATTTGCGGCCTGTCTGTTAATTAAGTCTTTGTTTGTATTTGTATATTAAAGGAAGCTATGCTAATATACAAATACAAACAAGACTTAATTAACAGACAGACAGCAAATGTTAAAATCATGGAATTGTGGGAAGATTAGCCTTTCAAAATGTTAGTTGACAAAGTCTATGAGGATAGTTGAAAGCACATTTATACTTTATATATATATCTAATTACTGTTTTTATAAATATTCAATTATATATATATTTATGAAGGGAATACTTCATTAGTAGTTTTAATTAGTTAAAAAAAACAAGCAGCAGAAAGAATAGGGAGTACTATAAAGTTGATTAATAAAGGAAAAATTAATAACAAGGTTTATTTTATTATATATTTAATAATAGCAATTTAATATAAATTTATTACTTAATTACATAGCTATACACATAGACATTATGCTATTTGTATGTGCATGGTTGAATGTATATGAAAGTAAAGATGTATTTTATTAACATTAATTTATTCAATAAAAAGTAACAAATTACAATAATTGAAGTAATAAAAGAGTCTAAAGACATTTCTAAATTCCAAATGACTTTTAAATAAGTTTTTTTTGTTCATTATTAAAGTTTTAATTAACTTGCAAGAGGAAGAATATTTACTTTATATAAATGTCATTTCAAATTTGTTTTTTGTTTTATTGTAGGCATTATGTACAATATATATATTAAAATATTTGTATAAAAAAATTTAAATATAGCCATAAAATCATGAAAATGGAGAAATAAAATTATTTTTATTTATTTTTCAAAGGGATAAAATTATTTTTATTTAGTTGATTAATTTACTACAATTATTTATTATAATGAAATAAATTTGCTTATTATTATTTTAGTCATTAGTTATAATAAGTTTTATGTTGTTTTAAAAAGTTGAGAAAAAGCAGTCATTCAAAAAGTGTTGAAAAAAAATGTACAACTATTTAGATTATACCACTAGACGTCATAAGATCACCATTCTTTATGCTTACATGAGTTGTTTACACAGAGTTTAACTCTCCATACAATAGCATCACTCAGTGCAAACAGAGTAATCAATGACTGCAAGAATATTTTTGCATAAATTCCCCATCTAGTGCCTGATCATCCAATATCCCCAGACTAGCTTATAGCTTTCATCAGTCAGAGCCTTGGATCTCAGTGCAGTGCTCTCAGATTGAAGGCTCTTGACTGATGAAATCCGCAAGTGAGAAACTTGTCTAGGGATATTGGGTGAGTAGGCACTAGACAGAGAATTTATACACAAACCTTCTTGCATCCATTGATTACTCTGGTTTGTATTGAGTGGTGCTACTGTATGGAGAGTTTAACCTCTGTATTTGGATGTACAAGATGCTGTTCAATCAGAGAAGGGTACATATAAAATTTATCCTATGCAAATTAAATTTAAACTACTTTGATTTTTCCAAAATAAACTTAGTTAAGAAAGCACTGAGATAGATAGCTGTTCAATTTATAAAATAAAATGAAATTAAGGCATTTAAAAATTGATAGCAGTATCATATACCCCTTGTAGCTATTGTAGGTCAAATATGTTTTTGTAAAAATAATTGGTTTAATTAAGGTTAATTATTAAAAAAGTTAATAGTTTCAATTAATTTTTTTTTTTAAAAAAAAAAAAAGGTAATTAGTTAATTAGATTTTAAACTAGTTGGTATGTTAGTGTTAATAAATAAAAGTAGATTTATTCAATATAGGTGTTATCTCATGAAGTCATCTAAGGATCAAAAGTTGTGTTATTCATTCACCTAATTCCAGCTCTAGGAGGTAGTCTGGCTGTATAATTTTTTCCTGATTTTTCTCTACAATAGAAATAGCTTGGAAATGAACTAAGAATGATTATCAGCAAAACCTCTATGCTCTCTAAAGTATATGATAATTGGAAAGGGGGGGTGTCAGTTCTAAAATGGTATCCTGAATATTGTCTTCCATGCTTATGCACTATTAATTATCCTCAAATCAAATTATAAAGAAACAGGAAAATGCATAAGACTATGATTTTTAGTGAATATGGTATCTTGTGCAATAAATATCAAACTGTCGACAATATTTCAGAGACAATTTATATGAATACTCAAAGATCACCTAAAAAATCTTCACATATAACCAGAATCTATGTAGTGAGATTGTGTTTATAAATATTTACACAAACTTGTATTAAAATTTTAGAGAGAAAAAAGAATGGCCCAAAAGTAGGTTTACAGTTATTAAACTACCTTTTATATGGTTGAAGTTACTTGCTTAGTAATACCAATATAAAACATTCCTCAGAGTATAAATCTAACTTACATAAACAGCTTTTCCCTTGCTGATTGTAATTTATTTTATTATGTAATGCTAACTTTTTACCACATTATGCGTCTATAGCAAGAGACTACCTTAACCAAGTTTTTCCACAGCGTTGGTTCGGAAGAAGGGGCAGCATCGAATGGTTCACCACGTTCACCTGACCTGACACCTATGGATTTCTTTTTTTTGGGGTGTTGTTAAGAACAAGGTTTATGAGAAGAAACCTAAAACAATAAATGATTTAAAAGATTACATTCATCTCGCATTCACAGAAATTGATGAAGAGTGGAATTTGTGCCGCACTGTGTGTCAGAGTGTCCTGGAGAGATTTGAAGAATGTTGTAATGTTGAAGGAGGATATTTTGAGCATCTGAGAGATTAAATTGTTTATGTTAACAGGTATAACGAATTTCCCGCTGTTCTAGTGTCGAATTTTCAAATAAATAGTCTACATGATAACTGTAAACCTACTTTTGGGTCACCCTGTATTATAAATATAATTTGTTTTTGCTTTTCTTTACTCACCACACTAGGGTTTAATTTTGTTAAAGAGAAAAGTAAAATATACATATGATAACCATATTTTATTTATTTATACTATACAACAATCTTTCTATTGTATATATTTTTTTTGCTTGATCAAAATATATACTTAATTAATATGCCTGTCAGAAGCTTACCAACTATTTTATTTTAAATAATCCATTTTCAAGGGCTTCCAACACTTGGTATAAACAATAAGGCTGAGTATCTTATTCAATATTTACTTTTTGTTTATTAAAATGATAAATAAAAGAAACACAGGGGTCAAACGGTTATAATTTTTTTTTTCATGTAAATTTACTATATCAGCTGTAAACTAATGTTATTGCATTTCTAAGCAATATTTTAGAACCTTCTAACCATGTTCCTCACCAAGCACACCATTGCATCTCCATTCATACGTAAAATGTCATATCATGCCTGTTACGACACACTTTTGGGACTGGTACTATCCTGTAATTTTGAAAATATTCCAATTCATCTTATTCTCTCGATGAAAGCTTCCAAATTTTAATCATATTTCCAAAAATGATAGGGCAAAAAGGGAATATTAAAAGAAGTCACATGTTAACAAATGAAATAAAAAAAGTAACAATAATTTTAACCACGGATTATCTGTTCACTTCGTGTTAAGTATTCACCACATGTTAACATTTGGATGTTATGTTGTGAATAGAATTTATTAAAAAATTTATTTGAATTTCTTAAAAATTAACATTCAATTTATAACATGTTTGTTAATAATTTTTAAAGTTAACAATCTACTCATGTTTGAGAAAATAAGTTTGAGGGGAAAAATGCAAACGGATAAATACTTCAACTCTGAAAATTGTTTTGTTTTTTTTTCTCAAAATTATTTTCTCAAACATGTATAACTTTTTAACTTTAAAAAATACTAACAAATGTATTCTAAATTGAATGTTAATTTTAAAAAAATTGAATAATATTTTTAAGTAAATTCCATTATCAACATAACATCCAAATGTTAACACATGGTGAATGCTTAACATGAGACGAACAGGTATCGTTATTTTTTTTTTGACATTCTTTATACACGGGGTGATTTTTTTTAATATTCTTTTTTTTTACCTTATCATTTTTGGAAATGTGATTAAAATTTGGAATCTTTCATAGACAGAACAAGATGCAGGAGAATACTTTCAAAATTACAGAATGCAAACAGAGATGCACAGGCATGTTTAATAGGAACATTGTTAGAAGGCTCCAAAATATCATTTGAGGGTGCGCTGAGATTAGTTTACAGTTGGTGTACTGAATTTACATTTTTAAAATAATTTACTTACAATCCTTTGGACTTATGTGCTTCTTTTATTTATCATTTTAATAAATAAACAAAAAAGTAAATATTGAATGCAATACTCAGCCACATTGTTTATATCATGTGTTGGAAGCCCCTGAAAGTGGATTATTTAAAATAAAATGGCTGGCAAGTTTTAGACAGGCATATTACTTAAGTACCTAAAATAAGCACCTAAAATAATAAGATATCTAGGGGGGGGGGGTAAAGTAATTATGTTACTAATAGTATTAAATTAATTGTGGTTGGGAAAAAAGTAAAAAAGAGATAGCTAAAAATAAAAAAATAAATATTTTTAAACGTTATTTTTATGAAGATGGAGGGCTCATGTTTATCACATGACCATGGGGAGCTTGGTGATAAAAAAAATGTCTCTATAATATAATGCATGCATTATTGATTGGGGAGTATTTATGCCTCGATGTGTGCTGAAGCCATGATTATCTGCAAATCCAATTATTTAATTAGGATTATTATAACCAAATCATAAAAATTGAACATAAAATTAGGATATTACTTGTAAAATTTTGCTTGGACATCTTTTTTCTTATAAAAACATATGCAAAAGATATTTATCTTGTTTCGTTTATTTTCATTTGTGTATGCCCATTTGTGCCATTCCATAGTTTATTTTTGTCTTGAAAATATAATTTGAAAAATGAAAAAAGTCATTTTTTATATTATATAGAAACACTTCTTCGCTGGAAAATGCAACAGGCTACATATTATAAGCCTGTGTAAGAGCCACATATAGTAATTTTCATACACTTTTTGAATATTCAAAGATAACAGTAGTCATTTTTGGAATTACTTTTATTGAGAGCGACAGGCTATTCAATGTCAAAACACTTTTTACCAACCGAATATGATAATAAAATCCACATTAACAACCATTTTAACTAGTGTCATTTAAAAGCTAAAGTTTCAAAATATGTTTTTTTACTTTCTTCTAAATCAGGGGTGTCCAACTTTTGTGTTCATAAGACCGATTTTTTATTTTAAAAGTGTATTGCGATCAACTTGTCATAGGCGATCGACTTCCATAGGCGTAGTCTAAGTGCAGGGAAGTGTGAAATACATACTTTTTTTTTCATATGTCATAGCATCGGCCGGGACGCGAACCCACAACCGTCTAGCAACCAACTACTTGCTTGCAAGACGGCTGCAATGACCTCTCGGCTAACAACGCTTGACTATTTTTATATATCTACCTAGTAAAAAATAGCAATTATTTAACGGGTCAAAAAACTCATGTCCGAGGGAATTAAAGCAACATGAGTAAATTATTAACAATATTTATTAATTCAAATTAGCTACAATAAATCAAAATTAAAAATATTATTTTCAATAATGATACGGCTTAGTGGACTTCACCTATCTAGAATTGACAAAAAATTTAGAACAAAAGCAAAAATAACAAAAAAACTTGAAAATCTTGTCTTAATTTGTTTCACTTGTTATCCGACAACTCTTGCCAGATTGGACTCGCGATTGACCAAAAATGGCTTTGCGGTCGACCGGTGGATCACGATCGACTTGTTGGACACCCTTGCTCTAAATCATTTGTGAAATATTTTAATATTAATGCATACTATACTATTATAAATCATTAATATAAAAGTTTAAGAAAAATGGCAATAAAAATCGATATTTGTATTGTTTTGGGAGACACACACATATCTTTTGGAGCCATAATTTGTCCACTGTTGATTTATATCATTTCAAAAAAGTATAAAATTTGAGAAATTAAAGGTTTTTACTAAAATGTGTCCAAGCAAAAAAATAATATTCAAAATGAGGATATGTCCAAGGTGACGTACAAATAATTTTCATTTGATCTTTTTGATGTCATTAATATTAGTGTAAAATATATAAATTCTTTTAAAAAAATACATTGTATAGTCATTTTCTTTTAAGATTTTTAAGGTTTGGCCACTAGAATATAAAGCACTGAGCACAAAAGTTTTATTAAACTGTCCAAATGAAAATTTTCTTTAGAATTGGTACTGGATTCAAACCCAAGAAGCAACTCTGCTACACGTTAAAACCTGTAAATCATTTTATTTGCAATTTTAGATTTTTTTTTTTCGTATGTCATAGTATCTGCCGGGATACGAACCCGCAACAACCGTCTGCAACCAACTGCTTGCTTGCAAGGCGGCTGCGCTGACCTCTCAGCTGACAACGCTTAGCGATCAGGCTAATGCACATGCGCTTTACAGATTTTAAACTATACGTAATTTGAAAACATTGATTATTTTATATTAAGAAAATTCCTTAATAATAGACACAATTGATTAATGACGTATTAACTGTGTTAGCTATATCATATATGTGTTGTTTTTAATAATTTAATTTTCAAATCTAAATAATTATTTGTCATTTAAATTAATTTAACCACTTTTAATTTATTAATTATATTTGGTTAATATAAAGTAAAATACGTATGTTTGTATTTCATATCCGTCTGTGTGTTATTTTTATTCTCTGCCTTTTTTTAAAACTATGATTGTTGTCTTCTATTCACAAATTAGACTTTGGCCAAGATTAAAGTCAAAAGAGTTGCCAACCAAAAGACTAATTAATTACTACAGCAGTTATAATTAGTAAAAGTCATTGTTCATCAAGTATTCGTTTTTTATATTAGCTTCATCAATTATATTTAAACTTAAAAAATGATACAACGCAGTGAACATTAGAATAATTATTTAAAATTAAAGGCTGTTTATTCTTATAGAAGTGAAAGATGAATGTTTTTATAAAGAAAATAGCATAACATATGGTTGAGAATCATGGGAACATGGAAAGTTGAAGTATTAAGAGTGCATATGTACAACCTGGAACTGATATAGGTTAAGATCGACATGTAGTGATATTAGAATTGGAAATTATAAATTTTTATAACCACAATTATATGCATTAAACCAGTGGTCTTCAACCTTTTCACACCTGCGGACCGGTAAAAATAAGGATAAGTTTTCGCAGACCAGCAAAAATAAGGATAAGATTTCTCAGACCGGCAGAAGTCTATAGATAAATTTTTTTAAAGATAAGCATAATTGTTATAACTGATCAAAACAACAATGTTAAATATGTAAGATAAAGTTTTATATATATATATGGAGTTTATATAATAAAAAACATTTTTTTAAAATTTTTTTTTAGAAAAGTAATAAAAAAATTAATTCTACCCCCCCCCCCCCAATAAACATCTGTGATAACTAGAAAAATAAATTAATTTATGAATGATTGATTAGATTTTATTTTCGTTCAATGTTTTCTTTTTTTTTTAATTGGGTAAAAATGAGATAAATAAAAATTGGCTATATTAATTAAAAGTTTAAACTCATTATTTATTATTACAAACTTTTTAAGCACGCGGACCAGCAGAAAAGTTCCGCGGACTAAGGGTTGAAGAACACTGCATTAAACCACTAAACATCACGTGATCATCATTTCTTATACTTGTGCTGAATGGCACTACTATATGGAGAATTTTGCCTGTTTTAATCACAATTATGTGTGTTAAAAATGCGTATTATAATACAATTTGCTATTACCCATGAATTTTGATACCTGTGGACATCTCGAAATTGAATCTTGTGGATATGAGGGCTACAGAATTTTAATAAAATTAGAACAGATATAAAAAAAATGAGAAAAGAAGTCATTGAAAAAGTGAAAGGGATATTAGATGGAAATATTACTATTAGTTGAATAAAAATAAACATAATTAGTAGTAAATTGATTGAATAAATAAGTTAAAATAAAAGATGGGAATTACTCAATAAACATTAAAAATATTATTAAATAACATCTATAATTAATAAACATCACATGATCACCATTTCCTTTGCTTGCTCATGACTGTTTTCAAAACAGGCAAAACTCTCTATACGTATTACCACTCAGTGCAAGCCAGAGTAATCAATGGATGCCAGAAGGGGTGTGCATAAGATCCTCATCTAATGCCAGACCAGTTTCTGACTTGTGGCCTTTGTCAGTGAGGAGCCTTGGATCTGAGAGCACTGCACCTATTTTTACTATATTTCTACTATAGATAGTAGAAATATTGAGATATGAATCAAAGAAAAACTATAGAGAACAATATTGGCATCAGCGTGGGATTTGGGCTTTCCATCATCAGATTTTCAATATGGCTGAAGAGTTGGAGTAGATTGAAGCTTGTCCATTAAAGTATGAAGATTTGCTATCTTAATATAAGTTGAGCACTGATTATATATGTGTTGGAGATGATAATCTGGACCAACTGATAAGTGCTGGTTCAGCGCGAAATACGTATATTGGTGATTATTTATTTTTTCTACATGTGTGTGGCCATGTGTATTAGTAGTATGCGATAATGTGGATAGTTGACGGTGGTTGAAAGTCTGAGTTCAAATTCCCCATATTTACAATGAGGCTCCAGGTATGTGAAGAGTGCCTGTATTTCAAATATTTAGTTGTGTGATTTTTAATGAGATTGTTGGGTTTTTTTTTTTCAATTTTAACTGTTAAATGCTACAGAACTATTTGAAGGAAAATCAAACGACCATTTTTTTTTTAAATGTAACGGACAACTTATTAAATAACTAATATAGTTGTGTGATTTTAATGAGATTGTTAGGGTTTTTTTTTTTAAATTTTAACTGTTAAATGCTATTGAGGATGGCCATCATGCCGCAAGCTGCCTTTAGCTATTATTATTATTTATTTATTTTTATTATATTGATATACTAAATGTTGTAGGAAGTGTATTTAGTTTATATGTATATGCTGCATATATCAATCATTTATATATTCATTTGAAAATTTAAGTAAGTATTTTAAATTGAATAGGGTTATAACAGGATGTAACCCAATGATTTTAATAACAGTTTTATAATTAAAATAAACTTATAACTAAAATTAATTAAAAATAAAACATATTTGATATCATATAAAGATCCAGAAACCTGATTTAAGTTATTTCATTGAAGAAATAAAAGAGATTAATTTAAATTTTAATATTTTAATTAGATAAAATAAACACATGCACAGTTTATTTATATTGCTTAATTAAATAAATTAGAAGTTCTAATTTTAGATTAAAACATCATTTATTATGTAATTTTTAGAAAAGCTAACTCAATAAATTATAATTCAAGGTAATAAGCAGTAGTTGATAATAACGTTTGAAGGAGGAATAAAAAAAAATCTAGCATCAGTTATTAATTAAAAAATCCATGTGTTAAACACGTTAATAATTGAAAAATGGCCAATTCTTCTATTACTTTACAAATTGGGTGGCTCAACTGCATATAAAACACATCTATGCTTTATATATATAAGGACTAAAACAATACCAACTTGTAAAAAAATAAGAAACTTGTGTTCAAGTTATAGGCCCACCTTCAAAATTACCAAGGAAGAAGTCTCCATCTTTAAACAATACTATCATAGTTATTTTTTATCTTTACAGTTTTGGACATCTCAACTTATTGTTGTTGTTTATATACTGTTTAAACATTGACATATTTTTTATAGTATATGTATGTGTATATACTTAAAGATTATTGTTATCTTGAACTTCACGTGATTTATTAGATCGGTGGTTCCCAACCTTTCTTTACAAGTGACTGACTCCTGTCGAAGTTAAATACATTTTTGCGACATACCAGACATTTTAGGATAAAAGATAACAAATGTACAAAAAATCACCAAAAGGTTTTAATTCCAACGTGATACTTGTGCTTGTTGTTCTTCACATAATTTCTTTAATCCAGGTGGAATAGTAGATTAGGAGACCCTGAATTCATGTTCCATGAAATGTAGTCTCTCACATTATTTGTTCTTAATTTTGGTCATTGATGAATATGCCTTTGTGTATTTTTTAATTTTAATAGGCTTGCATTAATTTTTTAGTATAAATTTTGATACCAAGGCACCCGACGAATTCTCATGACACAGAAATGGGTCACGACACATGTTGGAAACACTGTGTTCGATGAACATCAGAAGCCATGATGATCTTACTTCATGTTATTGCCAGAAATGTCTTTAAATTCAGCAAATTGTTTTCTATCAGATTCTTAATAATATTTTTTTCCCTATTACTCCACTGATAGTTTAATCATCCTAGCAAACTTATAATTTAGTAATTTTTAGCCAAAATGCAGACTGGAAGACCGGTATAATTTTTAAGTTTTTGTGCAGCCCCTTCTGTCCTTTTTTCTTTATTTAGCAGATTCCTCACCATTTACATAACAAGCAACTATTAACTGTAACAACTACATATCTAAATAAGTGTAATAAATAAATTAATCTGATATCAAAATCCCAGATATGCCCCTCCCCCTCCAAACTAGAAAGATTGATAATCATTATGTTTGATGGTATAGAAATATAAAATACATGTTTCATGGCTGATCCCCAAAAATTTCCTGGGATTCCCAATCGTGGAATCCTCTTCTGCAATGAGGGAAAAAATACAAGATTCAATCTTATCTATCACCCAGAAAGTACCCAGTTTATTCTCCAGGGTGTATTTATCTATCCATGCTAAAAATGCATTGTTGAACATGTTAATATATCCCAGGATCAATTATTTTCTTACTGGAATTCAATTTACCAAAAGATTTCAAAAGAAAATTAGTGGCTTATATTCTCATCTACTTGGGGGGGGGGGGGTTGCCATTACTATGAAAAACATGCAAAAACCAACTACCCACAATGGGATGTCCTTGCATTCAATTGCCACATTTTCATATCAAAAAGCCTTCAACACATTTTGCAGACTTAGCATATGCTACCCTAATTTAGAAAACATCATCCTCATTGTTCCCTCTGACCACCCTCTGCCTAGAAAATATTCATGGATTCAATTATTAATATCACAAATTGGCAACCACATTCAAATTTTAAATTGCACTTTTATGCAAAAGATCTCTTACTGGGAGGCCTACAAACAATTAAATCAAAACATAGCAGCCTCACCCAGTATTCTACAAATCACAAATAAAGAAATCAGCACCAAATTCCGACACTGAAATCTTGAACCCAAGTTCCTGATTTTATTATCAACTTAAACATAGAAGCCCTATTAACTGAATCAAATGCCTTGACCAAATCAATAAAAGCAATATATAAATCACACTTCATCTCATTTCATCATATAGAAGCTATATTATATCAATAAATTTTGGTGGGCAATGTAACTAATTTCGAACAATGCTGTATTCTATTAACTGAATCAAATGTCTTAACCAAATCAATAAAAGCAATATATAAATCGTACTTTTTCTCATTTCATAATGAAGCTGTATAGTATCAATAAATTTTGGTGGACAACATAACTAATTTCAAACAATGCTGTAGACATGTTCTATTAACTGAATCAAATGCCTTGACCAAATCAATAAAAGGAATATATAAATCACACTTCCTCTCATTTCATCATGTAGAAGCTATATTATATCAAATTTTGGTGGACAAAATAACTAATTTCAAACAATGTCATAGACATGTTATAGTAGCTGAATCAATTGCCTTAACAAAATCAATAAAGGCAATAAATCACTTCTTTGTTCCCAACATTTTTCTTTCATTTGCCTGGCATCAAAAACCATGCCTATAGTCCTTCTTGATTTCCATAAAATCATATTGAGTCTCTGGTAACCATTAATCTATAACTGGAAGCAACCTATTAAACAAGGATTTTTAAAAGTGTCATTTCACAGAGGTTAAACTCTCCATACAGTAGTGCCACTCATTGCAAGCCAGAGTAATTAATGGAAGCAAGAAGGTTTGTGCAGAAAATCTCTATCTAGTGCCTACTCATCCAAAATCACCAGACTAGTTTCTAGCTTGAGGCTTTCATCAGTGAGGAGCCTTGGATCTGAGATCACTGCACCTAGATCTTGGGATTTAATGCAACCCTCAAGCAGTCATCTTTTACCTTATTAGCTACTGTATGTAGAGTTTTGCCTCTGTGAAACAGCTTGCATAAGCATAGGTGATCATGTGATGTTTGATGATTTACTGTAATCTCGTCAATAGCCTTTGTTTTTAAAATTAGAACAATAAAAATATATTTAAGATTCAATTGACACAATTTTTTATCTTCATATATTACTAACAAATTTCAGTATTTTTGAAGTAATATCCCTGTCATTTGTTAAAACCACATATTTCATTGGAACTGTGCACCTTTTCCATTTTTGAGATTACAAAGTGCTGTTTTGATTTCACCAAATCTAAATGAGAGAAAATAGATATTTTGTTAAAAATTGTTATCTCAATCAATTCTTGGATCATTATTCAAAAGATGATCAAAATATTCCTTCCATCTGTTCAAAATATCATTGCCAAAAATATAAGAGAGTGCTGTTGTTGGATTTATTAGGATTGTGATATCATTTCTCACATCCACGTTATTTTCAATGCATCTATTAAGGATCTAAAATGATCAAGATCAGAGAATGTCTGTATTCATATATATTACTTTTATAAATCTCCACATATACACTCTAATGCAAATTTTTTTTATATAATTCTTTTAATTTTCTAATAATTTCAACTGTCCTGCAGTCTTCATCAGAAAATTAAAGGAATTATATATATATAAAATTGTATTAGAGTGTATATGTGGACACTTATAAAAGTAATATATATATATGGATATATGAAGGAATACAAAAAAAGTAAAGGAGAAGATATAAGAATAATACTACTAAGAATGTCTGTATCTTATTTGCACATTTAATCCACCAATCATTTTTAGGCTTTTTTTGTCAGTCATCAAACCCTTTCAATCAGGTCTTTATATTTATTATGGTTGACTATGGATCACTAATTAACTTGTTTGAAAATCATTAAATGTCTGATAAAAATTTCCTAGTTTTATTTGGATTAGAACTCTTAGATTATCCGCTTAGGTAAATAAATTAACCACTACTTCAGGAAGTCACATGAAAGAAAATATAAGAAATCCGTGTGAAAAGTTTTATTATTATTTTGTTTTCCATATTTTAGATTAATATTGTTGTTTGATTTGTAAGTATGAATTGTTTCTATGCTGGATAATTTCTCTTCATATATATTTGGTGTTTTATCACATACTCTGTGCCTTTTAAAAATAAAATCTGCTGAAAAGTAGAAATGAATGATGTATTTAGACATAGATAAGAAATGTATTTATACTGACCAATTTAACTATTTTAACTTTTACAAAAATATGTTTTAGTAAAAAGCAGTTTAGTCTAGAGTAGTTTTAATTGGATTTAACATGTGTAGATATTCTCATTAGTTTTTAGTCGGAGATTTCTCAAATATTTGAATAAAGGTCACACAGATTATTATTTAAATGAAATGTTTGTTATTACTATTTTTAAATGTGTGTGTATGTTAATTTTTGTCACTCAATATGACCAATCATTAAAAGGTATGTAATAGTTTTTCATTTTTAAATTTGCGACTGGAACTCACATTTTTATGCAAAGTTCTTCCATATATAAATTCGAAATTGTTAAGATAAAAAACGGCCTAAACAACCAAAGTTTTTATGATGTCTTTCCTTGTTTTATCTTCTAATTAATAATACCTAAATATTTCCTACCAATTAGTGTTATGTAAAATTGATTTTTAATATAGAACTCATGGTCAATTTTAACTGAATATAGTCAAGCGTTGGTGGCCTAGTGGTTAGCATAGCTGCCTTCCAAGCAGCTGGCCCGGATTCGCTCCCCGGTCAATGCATTTGACATATGAAAAAAAAACCATTAATTGAATGTTTACGAATATTTATTTAATGGGTGAATTGTTTTTGAATATGTTATGTTTGTGTGCTTGTCATAAACTCGGACTCCGTATAAATATTAACTGAATTTTTATTACACATATATGTACAATATTTTACAAATCTTCATAAGTCTGTTTAAAGCTGTCGGCGTATATATGTACTAATTACAGATTATATACACTAATGTTTGCTACGCTATATACCTGATATATTGGCTGAGATATAGTGTTTGATTGCCGTGCAACTATTACTGTCAGGTGACTTCAAATACTCTTCTCGATTTACTTAATAGTTTCACTTGCACCATGACAGCTTGTGTCATGTGTAAACTTCCAACTGACCTGTGACAGCTTAGCTTATGTCTAGAGTATGTTCTAGCAGCCTCCCCTGCTTTAGCCATGTAGTGGACATGTGTAGTGCTGTCACATTCTGACTCATTTATTGTTGACTAACTTTATCTCCAACTGGACTAACTATTTATAGTTACATTTCTTTCATAATGAAAGCAATCTGTTTTACTGAGCACCATCACTTATTGGCCTGTTTCTGTTATTAGATATATCTTTTCCTATTTACGTATCTATTAATCTGTGGCCAGTAAGATGGAATCTGGATTAGTCTATTAATTGAAGGTAGGCTGAGATATAGCATTCCCTCCCCTCTCCCCTGGTTAAAATTATCTCTGAAAAATGTCATTCAGATGCTTGGTGGATGTATTCACCAACTTCTGGTTTCATTAGATTTGGTGAGTTCATCAGCAGGTCTGGTCTTTTTTTTTTTTTGTAGATTTGGTGACTTTATAGACTCATCATTGCTGGCTGATGATTCTTAATTTTTGGCTAATGACTTCTCCATCTTCTTCACTATTGAATGATGATGTATAATTTAGTCTTAGCTAGTTTCTGTACCTGCAGTCTTGCAGTCCCTATGCTGTTTGAACAACTACTGTTTGCATTCATTACCACTGCTGAAACCTGTTTGGCAATTCCACCATACATGTGACAGAACTTGAGTGCTATATGCACTTTAGTATTTGTTTTTATGACCATATTGAATAAGGTCTATAGACTGACATGTTTGTCCTTGGCCCAAACCCAGTTTATTATCACTCACTTCTGGTTAGACTTAAATTTATTTTGGTAAGATGATTTACCCTAACACTGTAAACCCAAGTGATTGAACCAGTCATGGCCTAATAAATTACTATGCTTACCAGCAGGCACAACAATAGGCAAAGGAATTGTTTATTAGGGATTGTAACTTTACTTGTATTTGTATATTGGATTATTTCCATCATCTAATATATTAAATGTCTTTGTAAAATTTAGCTTTATTTAAATATTCCAAATACATACAACTGTTAATATTAGGACACAGGTTAGTATATGCACAACATTTCGATCTATATAGAACAAACTCTTATGAAAAATGGTCATCCGTTTGTTGTTTTTAAGAAAACCTTAAACAGACAACAAAAAGAGCCATTAAAAAAAAAACAACTAATATTAGTATTGTAGGGTATCCATACATGCCAAAAATAATCAGGCAAATTAAGGAAAATCTGCAATCAGTACAACATCAGAACAGTTTTCCAGAGCCTTACCACACTATGAGGAATTTTAACATCTACAAAACCTAAACTTGAAATGCTGAAGAGAAAAAACTGCATCTATGAAATACCATGTAAATGTGGAAGAATGTATATTGGTGAGACTAGTCGCCCTATTGAAAAATGATTGCAAGAACACAAGCTGATGATTAGAAGAGAGAAAACAGATGTCTATGGTAGTAGACTGTATTTACCAATGAACATATGTTTAATTGGGAAAATACAAAAATAATGGATAGAAAAGAAAGAAGAAAATTTAAAGAAGATGCTCACATAATAACGGTAAACAATTCCATAAGTCAACTTACTGTGACTATACATAATATATGAAAACCATTGATCAACTTTGCTCTTAGGAAAAAGTGGAGAAATTAGGAGGAACTTCATAGATAAGTATATAAACTTTCTACTGACTGTTTCCTTTGGCAAGATGACTCAGAGTATTATCTTAAAATTCAATATCTAAGGTTCCAGGTTTGATTCTCATCCTAGGACTGTCACTAGTCAGGTCAGCAATACTTTAAGAAGAGGGGAGAATAATACCTCTCGAAACATGCATATAGTAAGATGTGAACTATTACTAACAGTTGAATGTATTTGGAATATTTAAATACATTTTTCTAATGACATTCAATATTTATATTAGATGATGGAAATAGAACTTAAGTACCATCATCACAAATCTTCAGGAAAACAATAGTAACTGTACCTCTTGTTTGACCTAAGAATGATACTTGACTGCCTTGATAATTAATGATTGTTTTACTACTAGGTGGCAGCTGATGTTTCCTATTAATGATAACCCATGCCTTTTTTTGATACAATGGATTCTACAGACTCTGAATCCAGTTCCATTGTTATTGGCATATCATTAATATTGATTTTACTTTTAAAGGTAGAATCAACACTGCTCACATATAATTTAATTTTATATTGCCCTTCCAGCTTTTTGGAATGGATTTTCATTCTTTTCTGTGTGACTTGTTTTTTTTTAAACAATCAGCTTCTATATGACCAACATGCTATAATACTGTAATCTTGATGGCTATAATATTTACACACTGTAATTGACATGGATATTCGATGTATACGTACTTTATTATGTCACATTTATACCAAAGTTCCATTTGGTTTTGCCAATTTATTCAGGAATTTTATTTTCTATTGTCAAATTGGTATTTGTTTGGTCAAGTTTTTGATTGACAATGTTAATACTATAATCTGTTTTCTTTAATAGAGCTGCTTGACACTGCCAACTCGGCTAGAGTTGCCTGAGAGACAGCTGAATAATCTATAATTCCCATATCCATCAACAGCTTGACCCTAAGAATGCGGTCTTTCATTCCACAAATAAAATGGTTTCTCAAAGCTTAGAAGTCCTAAAAGTCACAAACCAGAGCTAACTTTATGATTTTAATGGCAAAATCTATTGTTTTCTTCTCCTCCTCCTGGTGTACAAATATTGAAGTAATATCTCTGCATTATCCTTAAGGATTTTGGGCTGAAAAAGTTTGACAGTAGAAATAATGCTTTATCAAAATCAAACTCAAACAAAAGTATTAGAGCAGCATATGATGATTATAATATTTTGTAGTTTGAGAATGACTCATTGCCACAAATGGGTCCATTTAAAATCGGACTTTATTCTGCATTTAGAAAAGCATTCAATCAATGTAGGCTGGCCAATTTTTAGAATAAGCTAGATGAAATTCTTTGTAACAAGTAACCACTGATGTTTCATTTTCTAATTTTTATTGACGGGCTATTTTTTGTACTTAATGACAAAGATCTAAACAACTCAACTCACAGGTATAAAATTTTTATCATTTTAAAACTTTTCCAGCTGAGGAAAAAAAGTTTTGTGAATCGAGCTCATACTAAGCCATATCTGTTGTGTTTATGTGTGTTCGTAATAGACACAAACTATATGATTGAATATTTATTTCAAGTGTGTATATATGTTTACAAATCTATACAAGATTAAGTTAAATCTATTGGATTTATATATACTATTTTACGGATTATATACAATTATGCTTGCTACACTACACACCTGATACATTAGCTTAGGTATAGGGTTTGGTTGCTATCCAATTATCATGTAAATGCAATTTATCTATTCTACTTTGAACCCTTTTAACAAAAGCCTTTTATTGTATATAAACGCAAACACAATCTCATATTTAGACTATCCAGCAGTCTTCTTCAGAGCCACATTTACTTTGCAACTCTGAAGAAAACTGCAGGACAGTCGAAACATAAGATTGTGTATGTGTATAGGTACAATAAAAGGTTTTTTCTAAAATGGGTTCAAAATACAATCGGTATAAATTGCATTTATATAAGATATTACAGTAAAATAAAGGAAGTGGTGAATTTGGTAATATGCAATTATTATTGTAATAACTGAAATACAGGCTTATTATATACCTGTATCAATATATGTAATATATAGGGTATATGAGCACAGACTTATATGTGTTCAAGTGTATGCAGTTATATGAGATAGAGTGGTGAGCGGTGGGTCGTGTAAAAGTCTGTGCTCATATACCTTATATATTTGTTATTGTAAGGGATTTTAGGTGCTTCTTTAGGTTTACCTAACACTTCCACTTGTACCATGATAGCTTACCCCGTATCTGTTCTGTGCAGCTTGCCTCAGGTCTAGTTTATATTCTAGCAGCTTCCAGTTTTATCCTGAACTTGTCTCATTGCTTTACCCATATGGTGGATGTGCATACTGCTGTATCACTCAGACAGTAATTTGTTTTGCCCAAGTATCTTCAACTGGACTGATTATTTATAGCCAAGTGCCCTTCCATAAAGAAAGCAATCGGATTTACTGAGCACCATCATCTATTAGCCTCTTTCTGCTCTTATCTATTCACATGTCTATTGGTTTGTGGTGATGAATGTTCAATCCAATCAAGATAAGTTGCATTTTGGACTAATCCATTAGTTGAAGGTGAGATATAACAGTGTATACTTTGCACATATGTACAATGGAGCCACTGAATTATTAACTAAAAACATCCACAAAATGTTGGTGTTTTATTGAGATATAAATGCAAAATGTTTTACAATATCAATCAATCTTTAAAAGGATAACATATGGTAATTCAAAAGGTGATGTTATTTATTTGTTTAAAGGCATTATGTTTGAGGATCCTATTTGCAAATGGAATATTTAGTAGTTTCCTCCAATTAATACAAGCTGTTATTTCAAGTTACTTAGCTCAGAATCAATTCCGCTATTTCACCTCTGAATCTGCCACTAATAACTGTGCTTAACCACCAGGGCAAAGACTGGGTATTGCTCTAGCATACAAAAACAGGTTATGCATATTAATTCTACTGACCAAAACAGTTTTTTTTTTGTCTCTTTTAAATTTATTCAATTGAGAAAAGAAATCATGAATCTTTAGCTGTTGAATTCAAACCCCTTAGGATGGTATTAATCAACAAATGATTGTATAATTAATATTTCTTATAATATTTCATATTTTTCTGAAAGGAATCGACTATCAATTTGGAATATTCAGATATTACATTTCATTTTTTTCTTCATGTATATAAAATGGAGTGGGGAGCTGAAGGAAGCTTGAAAGCAAATCCCCTCTAATGTTAAACAAATTTCTAAATTAAAACAGACAAAACTCTCCATACAGTAGTGTCACTCAATGCAAGCCAGAATAATCCTTGGATGCCCAAAGGCTTGTGCATAAACCCCTATCTGGTGCCTACTCATTCAATATTCCCAGTCTAGTTTTTAGCTTAAGGCTTTCATCAGTGAGGAGCCTTGGATCTAAAAGCACTGCACCTAGATCTCATGATCTGATGCAAGCCCTCCAAGGCTCCTCACTGATGAAATCCACAAGCCGGAAACTAGTCTGGGGATATTGAATGAGTAGGCACTAGATAGGGATTTTATGCACAAGCCTTCTGGCATCCATCGATTACTCTGGCTTGCACTGGGTGGCACTACTGTATGGAGAGTTTTCCCTGTTTTAGTAACAGTTATGAGCAAGCATAAGAAATGGTGATCATGTGATGTTTAGGGGTTTAATATTTCTAAATTCTGGTGTAATCATAGACAAAGTATACGATGCGAATATACTATTGTAAAATGGAAAAAGCATATATACCCCTATGACTTTGTATCACAGGATTACTTTAACTTACATTTAGCATTAGCATTTTCATTTATCTTTGTTCTGTAAAAGCTTTTGATTTACTTGACGTTCATTGGCACAGCAAACTCATGACTCATTTCTAGTTAATTGGATTTTTTTTACAGGAAACATTGCTGTATTATGTAATCCATAATTGTTATATATAGAGTAAGTTAAAAACAAACTCTTATGAAGCTTCAAAAATGCCCTCAACCTCAGACCGCGGTTTCTGCCTCTAGCGTCATCAGTGAGGTGCTAGGGAATAAAAATACTAGAACTAGTCCAGCATTTTATCAATGCCTAACTATTGAGAAGAAAATCTGAAACTTTCAGACATTTAAATGTCCAAAAATCCAGCTATCTAACTCAAATAGCAGTATGGGACTGAAACTAAGTTCAGATCCACCATATATTAATAGCTCTAGCAATATAAAATCGCCAAAGCATTAATAGCAAAAAACTAAAATTAAATTGATAAAAAATCAAGTCAGATGACCTAATTTTAATAAAGCTCCTATTTACAAATGTTATATATAGAGTAAGTTAAAAACAAACTCTTATGAAGCTTCAAAAATACCCTCAACCTCAGACCGCGGTTTCTGCCTCTATGGGATATCATGAGCAAGTGCTAATACTTGATTATTATACAGTAGCAAACTATTAATGGGTGTTCATAAATGTACATTGGCATTGCTAACTCCAGGAATGGAACAAAAAAAATGATTAGTGAGTAAAAGATTAGACAAATCAAAGAAAGAAAAAAAGATTGAAGGCAGCTGTGGATGTGATTAAAGAATGAAAATGTGGTTTCACAAACACACAATTTGATGGTCGTAATTAATGCAGAGATGATATACTGTCTGTACGGTGCATCACTCTGCAGTAATTAAGTGATTGAAGTCTGTAAGATAAAAGCAAATGAAACAAAAATGAAAAAGAAAGAATAATAATGATGTACTTAGAAATGTTAATATTCACCAACAGTCTTCTGTCAAAGGGACAGATCCATAGAGTAGTCACACCATCTATTTTTCCATTCCATTCTCTTCCATTGCCCAGCTCTTCAATTCCACATAACTTTTACCATACGTCATCCAACAATATCAATCTCTTTCATCTTTTCTTCTTAGTTTTACTGACCATTTCCTCCAAAACATCATTCATTAAACTATAATTTCTTCTTAATATATGTCCAATCCAGTTTCTCTTTCTCTTCCTGATTTCCCCAATCAACCTTTTTTTTTTCATTTACTCTTTACAAAACTTCATTTGTTATTTTATACATCCAACTGATTTTTTTCCATGTTCACACCTCAAAGATTTCCAATCCATTCCTAATTTTATTACTCATTGTCCATGTTTCACAACCATACATTAGTTTTAGAAGGAACTTTATTCAAGGAAAAATATATCTACAGATAGTTCAGTTTGAAGGGAAATATATATTTCCGTTTAAAAGAAAAAAAATTAATACAAAACTAATCAAAGAATACTTGATAAAAGCATTTAAGAAAGGTCACTTCGGAATTATAAGACTAGCAACATTTATCAATTTCTGTATTTGGACACTGAGAAATAAACTGCTTTTTGAGAGTGAGAAAGACTATGACCCAGTTAAAACAATAGTGTATTTATTATAGCAAATTAAAAATACTGACAAAATTTTTTGCCAAAAATGGCTAATCAATCAAACTTGGTCTCAAATCAATCTAAGACAATGTATAAGTCTGGAGGATATTGAAGTATAACATGTACAAGAAACTAGCCATGGGAATATTCAATGGATCACTCGCATCAAGAATTGGCTGAAGAAGGAGATGGACTTTTTAAGAGTGGATGTTAGGTGATGGAGAAGGATAGAAGTGCAAAGGTCTGACAGCTGAAGTAATCGGATGATTTGGTGTCTAAGCAGAAAAGACATTTAGTTAAGCTGACTGTGTGATAATGCTTCAAAGATGGGGATATTTTGTTAAAGTAATGTATTAAATAGAGGAAACTGATGCACATCAGAATGGTAGAAGAAGGACTCAAATTTGTTATATGTAATGTTTTAAGACCTTTGGTTTAATAAGATTTGCTATGAGAAGTTATCTATATTCTTGTAAATTATGTAAATTGATTTTTGTGCAGTCAAAGATGTTGATTCTGATGGATGGCCCTGAAAGGAGGCTTATGTTAAACTGATATTTAATGCTCCTTAAGTTTCTTTTAAAGTAAATTAACATGTTATTTGATTTATTATATGTTATTGATCATTATGTTGGATTCATTGTAAATTACAGTGTATTTTGATTGATAAGAATTCTATATATATATATGTATGTGTGTGTGTGTGTGATGTAATCTTAGTAGAAACATTATATTTGATATTTAACTTGGTATAATTCATATGAAGGGTGAATAAACATGTATTTTAAAACTAATACCACAAGACGTATTTTCAATAGCATTCTGTGAATTATACTAAACGGAAAATACATCTCACTAGAGGTTAGAGCAGTGGTGGACAACTGACCAAGGGGCAGTGAAAATGTCTGATGGGATGATTTTTTTAGTTCTTTGTTTTACTGTCTCTAATTTGTTTTTAAATGTGTTAAAATTTCTTGCATTCCTATTGTAAAGATAAGTGCACCTAGGGCACCATAATGCATATAGTATAAATGTTGTACTTCTTATTTCAGTGAAACGGGCATTTGGAAAAGACTATAATTTAACTTATAATGGCATTCTTTTCCTGAGCTATTACACTCAAAGAATATATGTTTACGGTCCTCTTCTGATTTATGGCACAACTCACATATAGTGTCAATGTTAAATGTTTCTCTTATATCTCATGAAATATAATGTTGGTAATGACGATATGTTCATTTTGAGTGGAAAAATCAAAAAATTTGGGCTCGAATGTCCAATACTTAAATCTAAGTATTAGCTGCTTATTATTAATGCCTAGCATTATAATTTGTGTTTGTGTGTAGAAGTACATATGTATTCCAGTAGCGCCATTTGTCTCGTGAGAAAGTTATGTTAGCGTTAGATATTGATTTAATAGGTTCTAAGATCGTATGGAGATATTTTGTGTATGAAGGAAATCTAAGTAAGTCACAATCATACATTAGTACAATCCACACATAGCGTTTACTTAATTTTTTTTCTTAATGATCTCTTCAAAGATCTACAAAATATTTTCTTTTTTTTTTCATATGTCAAATACATTGACCGGGAAGCGAACCCGGACCAGCTGCTTGGAAGGCAGCTCTGCTAACCGCTAGGCCACCAACGTCTTTTGCCATAGTTAGTAATTGTTAAGTAAATCAACGAGATAATTTCTTTTAATCATAAATAAAAGGTAATAACGCCTAAACAGAAGAAATTAAGACCAAGCAAAATTAATTTAAAAAAAAAAATGTAACAAATAAGAGTTATCCTTTTTATTTTATTTTTAAAAAAGAAAATGTATTAATTATATACAATAAAAGGGCTTCTGTTAAAATATAATGAACTATAAAATTACTGTAAATTGGATGAGTGAATTTGGTTATTTTAAGTTCTTTGTTTTTATAATTTATCAATGGTGGTGTCAAAGCAATGTTGATGTTCTTAAGTCTTAATTGTATTTTGTTTTAATTGTAAACCACTTATGAGGAAAATGATTTGCACAAATAGATAACAACAAATGGTGCGATTCAATAAAGCTGAAGGATTAGCAAAGACATTCTAATTACACAATTAAAATATTTAATTATAAAACAAACAATATACCCAGAACATATATCAAAGAATGTCTTTAAATATATGTAACAAAGTTAGTTAACTAAACCATGCACAAATAATGTAAATGCCGAGAGGTCATCGCAGCCGCTTGCAAGCAAGTAGTTGGTTGCAGACGGTTGTGGGTTCGCGTCCCGGCCGATGCTATGACATATGAAAAAAAAAAACAATGTAAATAAATGACTAATTAGTCACTCATAATTGCATAGACAAAAACCAACTACACTGTAAGTTATGTCATCCTGAAAGAAAAATATCATTAGGTGAATCTGGAAATTAATACCAATCCTCCCCATACATCATCTCAATAACTTTAATATTTAAATTAGAAGTGTAATTTTAATTGAAAAAGAGAAAGGAAAGGAAAAATTAAAGTTTAATTTAAATGTGTATTTACATATATATTACAAATAGTATCCCGCGTAGCTACGTATTATATATAAATGATTATTATTTACAATTTCATGCAATTAGAAATTATCTTGATTAGATTCTCACATTTTAAATTTTAATAATTGAGCATATTAATTATTCAGTCCTGATTTAGTTTGTGGTCATGGCCATTTTGAAATCTAAAAACCACCGTTGACATATCCAACTGATAAATGACATAAATATTGAATAAAAGTACTTAAAAATCCATATTTTAGAAATTATAAGCTAGCAAAAATAATATGCTTTATTTTATTAGGGATATTTTTTTAAAATTTATCTTCATAAAATATTGCGCCGAATATGCGGGGGGGGGTGGCCGATGATAAGGATCGTCCAAAAGATGCATGATTATGTCTGATGAAACCAAGCTTATAATTTCCAAATACTAAAAGATTATACTTATGCCCATATGAAATAAAGCATATTATTTTTACTAGCTTATAATTTCTAAGATATGAATTTAAAGTACTTATATTCAATATTTATGTCATTTATCGGTTGGATGTGTCAGCGGAGGTTTTGGCTGATCTTTAGATTTTAAAATGGCCATGAGCGCAAACTAAATCAACACCAATTATTCATGTATAGTAATTAGTTTCATGGATACAGTCCCTTCATGACTATTTAGTAGCCACTGTGGTATATTTTTTGATATTTAGGGAAACCACCGTACTATTTTACATTTTCTAAGAAGACTACTGTTGTAGTTTTCAATATGGATACTAAAACAACTAGAATGTTAAAATTCTGTGAAGTAATAAACATGATTTTCTAAGCATACCTGGTGTAGGCCAATCAGAGCCTGGACGATGGAGCCTTACTGACCTCAAAAAAATGCCTACAAGGAGTCCAGAGGCAGGGGAAATATGAAATATAGTTTTTTACCCAACTAAACTGTTTCTCAGCACCTGCATTTGTGTAGGCTGCATATTTAATCAAGAGACTGTCTAAAACTAAGTAGAAAAACAACCAGAGTCTATCAACTGAGACTGATTTAATATCACACCTCAGATATAAACTTATCAACTAGTAATAAGCATACTTTCATTCTGTTTTGTTTTTTTCTGTTTCTTTACAGTCAGTGCGACTCTTTTAAGTTCTTTGAATATATCTTATTCGTTTTTTAAATCATCTTTTTAAAATATCTTTCATAATAATTTTACTTGTAAGCATCATAATTTTATTCTTGTTTATCAGCTTTCAATATTTATTACCCTTTTTTTATTATTTTATTATGGCTCTATAATTTTCCTTCTTTTCGTTAAATATGTAAATCTTTGAATAATGTTAATACACTAATACAAGAAAAGATTATATTCTGTTAGATAATTAAATAAATAAATCGCTGGGTATTGCTCTTGACCCGGAGGAGTGATCATAATTATAGCCCTTCAGTTTGTCAGTCTAACTGGTGTTAATATTGAAGAAAACATGATCTTGATATTTGCTGGTTAATATGTAAATATGTAATTCACTGGTTGATATGTAAATATGTAACTGAATTCTGGTCATGATTTCGATCCATGGAACATCAAAGTAGTTTGTGCTGAGCGCAGCGAAAAGAAAAGAAAATTTAAAAAACCTGGTTTATCATTAATAACACCCATGTGATAAATAAAAAAGACTCCTGCATAATCTTCTCTCAGAAGTGGTATATGTAAATTACCTATTTGCATATCAACCAGTAAATTATGTATTTACATATTAACCAGCAAATGTCAAGATCACAGATTATTTTTTTCATGTGTCATAGCATTGGCCGGGAAGCAAAACCACTAACCCTGGACAACTGCTGTACGGCGGCTGTGCTGACCTCTCGACCACCAACGCTTTGGACTAACAAACTGAAGTGCTATGATTATGACAATACCCCCTTCCCATTCCAGGTTGAAAGCAATGCTCAATAAATTATTAATTTAATTATCTAATGGAATATAATTTATTCTTGTGTTAGCATATTAACATTATTCATATAATTATTTTATTATAATTTTTGCCATACTCTTTTTCATTTATTCATTAGACTTCAAACTTAGATGATCAGCCTTTTTCTTTAAAACATTTCACAATATTTTACTCATTAGCATGCATTCTTAATTTAATATTTGAAATCATCAACATAACACTTTAAAAAATCATTATAGCTTTCTCTTTTTCATTTTATCTTATTTATTTATATTTAAACTAAAATAGAAATGTAATGCCTGATGACGCCAGTAGCAGAAACCGGTCTGGTGTTAAGGATATTCTCAAAGCTTAAGAGCTTATTTTGCTAGCTTTATATATAACAAATGTAATGCCTTTATAATATGTGATGAAGATTGCATCATAAATAATAATTATAGTTTTTGTTTTTATAGTTAGCACATAAGCACTTAGCAAATCAACATAGATTATGCTTAGAACATTATAGATCTAAACAATATTGATCTGATATTTATTTACTGACTAATACTGAATAGCTCATTTTTAAAGTGAAAAAAATTTAAAAGTTCATCCAGATAGGCTCACTAGGTTGCGATTGCAATGAATCATATTTTATTCCAAACTCATTCATATGTACATAGCATGTAAATCGGTCATGTATTGTTGATAAGCTTTGATTACAATTGAATGTATATTGTTTATTCAACTTTCAAGTGTTCAGTACTTTTTAAAACATACATATAATACAGATGCTCTATAAATTATCTTTATCTTTCCTATTGCATTGCCAAATCCGTATAATATTAATATCATCTATGATCTTTATTACTTTCTTACAATGCTTTTTTACAAACCACTAGACAGTTTCGATTGCCCCAACAGTCTTCTTCAGAATTTCCTACTTATTTCCAAATCTTAAAGTAGAAGTTCTGAAGAAGATTGCTGGTGTAATTGAAACTGTCTAGTGGGTTGTGAAAAAGCATTGTAAGAAAGTACTAAAGAACATAGATCAGGGGTTCCCAACCTTTTTGCACTTGAGAGCACATTCTATAATACCGGCCAGATGGCGGGCACCATTTATTTTTTCAACCAAGTAGTGGACAATATTTATTTTTTCAATGTAAATTTGTAGTTTGATATTGTTAATAATACACATAATGTACAAAAAAAATATTTATTTCAAAAATAAAATTTTAATATATAATTAACGTTTATATTTTTACGCTGTAAAAGTATAGTATACCCTACAATTTGATTACAATATAATACAATAATTTATAAAAAAAATTAAAAATTAAATTTATTTGTATCAGATAAATAATTTTTTATCGTGTTCGGATAGCGTCGGGCGCACGTAAAATGGTCTGCGGGCGCCGTGGTGCCCGCGGGCATAGGGTTGGGGACCCCTGACATAGATGATATTAATATGATATATAAATTAAGATAGTATAAACAAACTTTTAAAAAATAATGTACTTATTAATAATAAATTGAGGAATTAAATTTACATATATATTTACTAAATAAAATTAAAAGCATGTGAAGCGCTTGAAAGAGAAGCTATAAAGAGTGCAAAAATATTAAAAGCTTAGCGTTTTCGAGGTGAGTTGCCTCATATTCATAGCGATACTGAGCTATGCAGAACAGAGATAATGGCAATATGCAAAATATGCAAATTATTTAGATAGCCCAACATTTGGAGATGTCGAAGCAGACATCGCGTCTATTGATAGAGTGAAGTTCATTTTCATTCAAAAATAAAAATAATAAAAAACTTACTTATTTTTTTATAAAACCAAATTTCAATGAAATGTCAGACTTTCATCATAATTAAATGTACTTTGGATATTATCCTTTTTTTCAATAATTTTTTTCCTCCATGGAAACATAATAGAAGTCTCATTATTATTATCATCTATTGAAGCAGTCGGATCTAAGTTCGATCCTAGCTTCATGATATCTCACCTGCAGCCCACTTCAAACCCTAGTACTAACCATGAATTTCCGATTCAATGGGGCTTTATACATTCAATACATGCTAGTTTCATAAAAAAAAATAATATTATACAAAAATATGTTAAAAACAACTAGTTTGATGTTTAAACTAATCAATGTCATTAATAAATTCATGATAAAATTATTCATGAATTTATATATATTATAACTGCGTGGATTGTGTGTATATATTTGTTATAAACTTTCATTGCATCGGGAATGTTTTATTTTACTTTTAAACAGTTTGTTCAAATTTTAGTGATTAAAAGCTACATTCTTTCGATAAGCTTTCAGATTGTCCTTTTTCAAAGACAATGAGGAAAGTTTTATTAATTAGCAAAAAGATAATAATTTAAAATGTAAGGACGGTTCCCAATTAAAATCGTTTTTTAGATTTATAAATTCATTTTCTAATTAGAAAATGAATTCGAAGTTAATGAGTTTGAAAGCCTTATGGAAGGAATGTATCTAAAATCAGTTAGTAAAAATTTATAACTTTGATAATGCAAGAAGCTCTAGCCTGAAGGCATCTAAATTTGGAATAGGCGGAAACCAGAGGACAGTATAAATAGCCCAGAAAAGTTTGGAGAAGGGAGAAGCCATATTTGTTTTAAAGAAGTGCTACTAGAATCTGTGCATCTTTAAATTATGAATTTCAATAGTGCCTCCATCATGGTGAGGGGCTAAACTTCGGGAGTCTGACTGCTTGGCCTGAAGTCCCCAGAAGATCTTCAATGTAGCTGCTAAACTAAACCTTTTCCGGACCAATCGTGCTGCCCAAAATATGAAATAATCAATTCAAAATGTCATTCAAATAATTCACAAAATGTGCGCCTACGTTTCAACCGAATCGGACTCTGCCGTGTGTAACCTAAGGAACCAACCATGAAGGAACGGTAATATCTTTCTTGAAACAACCACAACTTTCTGGCCAGTTTCCGAACTTTAATTTACATTACCTTTAAATTAAGTACTGTTAAAAGCTCTTCTCATTTCTTAATGTATTAATCTGTATAAATAATTCTCGTTTTTCTATCTCTAGTCTTTAAAATTAATACTTTGTTAAATTTCTCTTTCTCACGATGGCGGTTTGTTTCACTAACTGTATAATATATATTTATTAAGTCATTATTAATGTCATGTATTTTTGATTATATGCCAGTAATACTTCAACTCGACAATAATTTCTTTCGTTACACGTACCTCATGAAAATAATCTAATATTAAGTTTGATAGCAATTTTTGCCTATTGGAACTAATTTAAGATGGTTCTATTAATTGTCGAGTTGAAGGATTTATACAATTTTTGCTATTTTTATTAGGGGTTAATAATAAATTATTAGCTTAGTTTCTTATCTATTCCCCCGGCTACTTTATATAGTTTACACATATTTTTAATGTTAAAATGTTTTGCAAAAGGTCGATAAAGGAATTTAATGTTATTATATTCTGAGTTAAATTTGTATTTCTGTATTAAGATTCAGGGAGGGCATGAGTAGTATAGTTATATAATTACGTTAAGTACTTTTAGTTAAAGTAAGGTTGACTCTAATTTAACTTGATCAGGTCATCATGTAGAGCATTCCTTATATAAATTGGGTTTTATTATTTAACCACGATGATTACCAAGTCATCATTTTTCTGAACGTTGCTGGCGTGAACCATTTCCTGCCTCATGGGCTTGTCCTCGGTGATATTATTACTATTACGTTAATTCCATAGGAAGAAAGCACTTCCTCATTTTTTTTAATATATGGAACACCAAAGGTTCGAGGCCATGACCCAACCTGGCTTTCCCTGTGTTTCACATCTTCTTGATAGGGCAGAAAGACTTGTAAAACACAAGCCACCCTCCTATTTAAATCACCGACAAGCCATTATTTCTCATATTTGTTTTTATAGCTCATAAGACACCAGTACCGTTTACTTCTCAGCTCAAATAAAGCCCCACTTTCATGCTCATAAATCGTGATGAATTGATTTCATTAAAGTCGAACAAATTCTTATTCATTTCTAATTAAGTTTTCTATTAAATATTAAAGTTATGCCCTAAATATTTATCATGCACTTCGTGAATTGATTTACGAATGTGAAAATAAATCTCACATTCTTTCGTTTAGGATTAGAATCATAATTTCTGTCACAGCCAAATACCTTTATCTACATTTATTTTTATGTCAGGGCATAGACATATAAAATCCTCTTAGAATATTGCGTAATAGTTATTGGCATATAATAAGGACTGCCATTCTTATTGTAATTATAAATTTCGTTTAAAGACTAGAGGTAACCTATATAATCATAATCTAAAAGTTGAACAAAATTATTATTATTATTATTAAACATTTTATTAACACATTTGGTTTTTTAACTTTCTTTATTATTCAATAGTTATTTTAATATTAATGCTCACTATCTGTATTGGCAACCTGAACATATACATATATGAGTTGACTTAGAAATATTTTTAGTTATTTTATTATATGTTATTAGTGTCAGATCAGGGGTCTCAAATTATCATTATCCGTTGAGCTAGTTTCTTGGTGCATAGTCATGTATTGTCGACATAGGTCATCCATTGATTTGATCTGAGCCTGTGAGTTGGATTTGAATTCAGTTTGGTTCGACTGAGTTTGAATCCGACTTTGCGGTTGGGTCTTGTTGTTGTGCGTGGTTTTTAGACCGGTACACTGTGTACTTTATTACTTTTTACAATGCTTGTTTTACTACCCATTATTGATGCTTTCGATAGGCCCCAACAATCTTCTTCAGAACTGTTAAGATTTGGAAATTGCTGAGGCAATCAAAACCGTCAATAGCAGGTTGTAAAAAAAGCATTGCAAAAAATAATTATAAGAACATAGATGATATTAATATTATATGGATTTGGCAATGCAATCAGAAAGATAAAGTTATAAGTCTCATTATTAGCAGACTACAGTGTTTTGGCTGTTTTGATGGGTTTTTTAAAGTCCTTACTGACTTTGGAATGCGTATAGTTATCGTTATTTGTTATTATCAATTTCAGATTCTCAATTAAAGTCTTTAAACTTTCTAATGCAGGTCAAGAATATTTTTATTTTTGTCCCACTACTAAATCAATAACTTTCATTTCATCACTTAAGAGTGATACTTTACACAAATTTGTATATTTCGTAAAACTTTTAACATTGTGCTTAAAAAACATGGTATACATGAAATACTGTATCACATCAAAATTTAAATCTAACTCCCCCCCCCCCAAAAAAAAAAACATTATTAGTGAACTGTTTGTGTGCTGCACACTGAAATGGAAAAATGTCTGCTGCTATATTGTAAAATTTAGTAAAGTTACAAATTTTAATGATTTATTTGATGTTTAATCACATTGGGGGGGGGGGGATAGCATATAATTGAAGTATTGTGTGCTGATCATATTGTGACTTTACTCGCTATATAATTAATAGTAAGCACTACATCATAAATCTCTTCCATTTTTACTATTGCTTAATATTATTTTAAAATATGCTGGGATTAACATATCATTAGTAAAGTACTGAATATATCTTTCTATTTTCTAAATTGTATTTATTCCATGTATCAGCATTTTTTGTCTTTAAAGAAAATAGGATACCTATATATCAAGCTTTATTTCTGTATCTAAATTGCTTCAAAATTGTTTAAAATATGTTCTAACACTGTCACGTGCAAAAAAAGTCTGTTAATATTTCCCCCTATTTGACATTGTCTGAAATCTGCTATCTTAATCCAGCTAATCTTTTAACATTCTTTTTTAGACAAACGTCAAAATAGCAAATATATGATGAATGCTTATACCTTGATATTTTTATGAAAATCACTAATTTTTAAGTATTATCTCTTAATGCTGGTAAAATTTCTTATAATATAAAAATACAGTTTAAAAATTTAATAGTATACAATATTATATACCTTTAAATTATATATCTCTACATGTACACATTGTATCTAAAAAAATTTACTGTCTCAAACACTATAATAAAAGCTATATGTGCGCTGAAAATCAGATATATTAATCTTTAACTTGGATTAAAGTTTATATATGTGCTAGAGAAAATCTCTAGTTTAATAAATGATTAGTAATAATCATTACGTGTTTATCAAAAAGTTGATAACGTAAAAGTTGGCAGAGGAGTAAATTGACGCTTGAAAATAAAAATGAGACAATTTGCTCTACATAAATACTCTTCATGTAATAAAGATGTAGATGAGAGATGATGACCTGGCCCAACTGACGAGGGCTGGTTCTGCACGAAATGCATCTTGGGGGTTATTTGTCTTTTATTGTATCTTTATTTATATGAAGTTATTTATGAAATAAAAAAGAATGGAGAAATATGGAAGTTGTCTATCTATAAGAAACATGGGATAAAAGTAATTTTGTTATTGGGTTTAATAATTTGCAGTGGCTTGCCATTTAATTTATAAATTATCTCAAATCTAGTTTTTTTTTTATCCAGTTAACACTTTTATATCATTAATACAATTTATCATACATCACTCGTAATTTCTACCAAAAATATTTTATAAATATGTGAAAATTTTTAATTTAATTATTATTATTATCTGTTATTGCTTTTTATTTTACTGTCTCCATTGAACGAATATTTTATAAAAACAAATAGATTATAAACTTTATTTTGATATAATATAACAGTACAGTGCGTGTGTTAAGGGTTGATTATTTTCTGTTTAGAATTACAATTCGAAACTGCAGCTAGTAAATCTATTAGCCATTTACGTTAATTCTGACATCTCTAATTGTTAACACACAGTAAATATTAAAATTTTATGAGTGTTAATATATATAATAAAGAAAATGGAAGTAAAATGAAGAATATAAAATCTTCACTCTCATTCCAAGATACTTAAGATTGACCGATATAATTGAATTTAAGTGCAAAGATAAGACAGCCACTCTTTTCAAAGTCTATCTGATGCCTGGATTGAGAGTTTCCTTACATTCAACAAAAACAATATTGATTTAATATAATGGTACAACATATGTGTAAAGGGTTGGATTACCCTCTGTTTAGAATTGAAATGAATTCTAAAAATTAAGTTCAATAATTTATTAAATAAATTGAAATTGTTTTTTTTAAATTTTATTTTGTAAATTGTTGTAAGTTATAAATGAATGTGTAAGAAAGATAATAAAATTAAAATGAAACTTAATAGATGTCATGCATGTCAAATCATGCTTTGGTATGCATGTAACATGAAGTTCACTGAATTGTTACTTATTGAAAAAGACTTGATAGAATGAATACATATCCCCAATGCATGGGGTGAAAGTAAGTTTCAATTGGTATTAAGACGAATTTCTTTGGCTTTTAATATCTTTTACATAAAAAAAAAAAACTATTATTATATGTCAATTATAATACTATATTGTTCGAAAAATGTTTTAAGCAATAAAAATGTGAAAATACCTGAATAATGCTCATAGGAATTATATGTTTATACAGCAAAGCCATAACCAAAAAAGAATATTACAATTAATATTTAAACATGCATTTGATTTGATTTTTGCTACAAAATCATTTTCATTTTGATATACTTTTTATTACAAATTAGCTAATTTCTACAGGTATCTCAGCTTATTTTCTACCTGTTCATATTCTTGGAAAGAAGTAGTATTAAGACGATGGAATAATACATATTTGCTTTTCTTCAATATGACCCGTCGGTTGGTTAGAGAGTCTCAGTACGTGGAAAGCTACATATTTTTTTAATCTTTCTAACAGAAATAAAACTGAGATGACAGTCTTAAAATAAGGAATTGTTTGTGATTTTCAATTACTATAAAACAGCTGATCATAATAGCTATAAACGTTTGTGGAAAATTGGTATCTCCGAAGAAAACTTTGGGGCAGTCAAAATGTCAGATTGTTTGTGTGTCTGTGTGTGTATTACTATAGTGTTTGAAGTGAGGTGTGCAAAATATGTTATGGCAAAACAAAGGAAGTAGTAGATTAGAGACATTTGTATTATATTTTACTGTGAAAGCATTTTTGCATATAAGCATTTTTTGCACGAACATTTATGTTTGTAGATTTTTTTAAAAACTAATAATTTTACTGTATGGTTTGTATATGTGCATTTTTTTGTCTTGCAGACGAAGTATATGCTTTATATAATGCATGAAGCAGAACATTAAAATCTCTTGCACTATATTTTATGGCAGTATGCAATAATACAATAAATAAAATATCAACGTATAGATTATTTTAATATAATTTTTGCAATTAAAATTTAAAAGTTGTTTTTAGTATTTATTTCTTTTCTATCTACTTTAATGGACATTAAAGTATAAAATAAAAAAATACACGTAAGTTTTCAAGTGAACTAAGATGGCTTCCCGTATTTTTGATAAATGTACAATTTTGAGAATCCATAATCTACGGAAGATGTATTAGATGTTAAATTAAAACAAAATTGATAAATCGATTGTTACATTTAAAAAAAAGATATGAATTCCAGTAAATTTCATTAAGAAGCTTTATTTCAAGTTTTTTTTTTTACTTATAAATGTGGGAAGCGATGAGATGTTCTTAATATTGCCGTACTTTAGTTCAATTTAGCTGTTTCTTTTTGTCAGCAGTTTTTTTTTTTTTTGGTAAATTGTCATAATGATAAAAATTGGGACCTTCCTGGTTTGATACACTGTACTATTTCCAAAGGTGCAGAATTATGCCCACCTGAAAAGTGAGCGTTAATATGATTGCACACTGCCGACATGAATAAAGTGTAAATATTGTATTTATATATTTTTTTCATTTTTTTGGTAATAAGTTAATCCAAAAGAAAATAAACTGTAAATATTGTAATTAGTTTTTCCACAATGATTTCTTTTTTAAAAATAACAGTAATAAAAAATTGAATGTAAATATTAAATACAACACTTTCTAGCAGTTATTTTCTTTGTAAACATTTTTGGAAGCTCCCCAAATTATAGATTTATCAAAAATAGAAACTGCCATCTTGGCTTATTTATTTGAAAACTTACAAGTACCAATAAAAATTGATAAAAGTAATTAGTAAGTTATTATCTTCATATTATAGATAAGCTTATTTTTTATGCCACATCATTAATAATTATTAAAAGACTTACCAATGAGATGCTGCCCTATTGAAATAATTCCAAGGAGATTTGAATAGTTTTATTCATTCTTCAGTTGTTAACTTTTCATCCTTTTTTATTCTTTATGTGAAAATAAAAATTGATAAACTTCTATTAAAATCACGACTATTCCACAGTATTAATGATGTAATAATACTATTGTATTTTATGAAATTTTCTGCTGCCAGTCTTCAAATTTAAAAAGCGTTGGTGGTCGAGAGGCTGCCTTACAAGCAGTTGTCCCGGGTTAGCGGGTTCGCTTCCCGGCGAATGCTATGACACATGAGAAAAAAAAAAAAATTAAAAATTTATCTGATATTTTTGAACATTTAAAAAATACTTTCTTTGCCAAAAAGTTTTTTTTTTTTAATACTTCTGAAAGTTGTTTCCAGAAATGACTATACAACACAAACATTATTTAGCACTAATCTTAAGAAGAACAAGTTGTTGAAATTGACAGCTTGGTGTAAACTAACAAAAACTTCTATTTTTGGCAAAAGTCATTTCATTTTTGTTTTTAAACAATCAAGATATTTTTATGTATAACACAATATATAAATAGTATCGGCTGAAATTCAGATATAAAGTATACAATCCCCACTATGCTAAATTATTCCAGCAGGGCTCCCTGTGAGACAAACAAAGTTTGTATAAACTGCATAGATAAAAAGTCAACCTCCTACCCATAATCTGTAAAGCTGTTATGTATATTGAAGTGTAGATCCATGCACAAAGAAGCATGAACGTAAATCAGCTCAGATTATATATCAAAGCATAATAAATAGAATCAATTGCAAAAGCAAGCTGAAATTCAAAATATAAAGTTATAAAAATTACCATGGCACGGAACACTGGTTAATTTGTGGGACTTTGAATATAAATATAGCATAACTGTGTATTGTCTGTTGATTAATCAAGCTTACAATAGGTACTTCTAGTATAGGCTTAATAGAGGAATTACTGCTTATAATCATAAATGATCATTTTAAGTGTATTCGGACACTTTTATATTATCATACCATTTCCAACCTTCTTATACACTTAACAATGCTCAACTGTCTGTCAGTCATCATCAGAGATCTTTATAATCCCATTTCTCTGATGATGACTGCAAGACAGTAGGCAGGATTGGTATTAAACCACTAAGCATCACTTGATCACCATTTCTTATGCTCGCTCATAACTTATTAAAATGGGCTTGCACTGAGTGGCACTACTGTATGGAGAGTTTTGCCTATTTTAATAACAGTTATGAGCAAGCATAAGAAATGGTGATCATGTGATGTTTAGCAGATTATAATTTATAAAATTATAGATGATATACATATAGTCACCTAAAAAGTAATCTCTTAGATATTTATAGTATTTCTATCTTCAATTACATTTGCTAGAAGTAATTCTGGTTTTATTTTTTTTAATAAAGGTAGAAAATTATAAAATATCAAAGCGGAGTAAAGATGTATTTTAATGTAACATATATTGAATATTATAAAAAGATATTTGATTCTATAAACATTTCTTCAGAAATTAAAGCATTGGATCATCAAGATATAGACCCAGGATATTGTCAAAATGGAACAGCAACAATTAGATTACATAATGATATTAGGAAGGTTAACATTGAGAAAGGTGTAACGAGGGTGACAACATATCTCCAAAACTTATTACAGCAGTGCTGCAAAATATATTTTGTGGATTAAAATGGAAAGCTAAAGGAGTAAAAGTAAATGGAGATTATTTATGTCATTTATATTTTGCAAATGATGTAATTGTTTTTGCAAATAATGCTTTAGAGTTGCAGGAAATGTTGCAAAAGTTATCAGATAAAAGTAAGAAAGTAGGACTAAACGTAAATGTTAAAAAGACTAAAGTAATGTTCAATGGATTTTTTCAAAAGATGAAAATAAAGATTGATTATGATAAGTTAAAAGAAATTAACAACTACAAATACCTTGGTCCGATTATTATTATAAAATGGAAACATAATGGATAAATTTAGTCATGGAATTAAATTTAATTGTAGTGCTTTTGGCAGAAATAACTTAATATTGTGACAGTCAGATAATGTATGTTGGTTTAATCCAGTTCGAATACTAGGCGAAAGTACCTCAAGGCCACCCATATGTGAGATATTAAATCAAGAATACTATGACCTCTGCCCTATTCACTTATTCTCGAGGCTAACTACAAACCAACAACATTATCTGAGACACGCATAAATTATTTTCTCATCCGGCCCAAACTAGCATCAGAAAAGAGACATGGACGTGAACACTTACGGAGCTAAATAGTTAAATGTGTGTAAAATTACTATGAAATATGTGTTTTGCGTGCCTGGATCATTGGAAAAGTAACATAAAGCATTAGAATAAGATTAGGAAACTCAAGCTTTTTATAGTTAAATAAGATATTTAATTAATGACTTTAAAATATTAGTAATGATTTAATGGCCTCCGCTATTCCCCTGAATTAATGAAAAACTAATCAGACAATAAAAACAGATTAAATGATATAATATTTTTGCGGTCTAAGTCCTTTCTGCCCAATTTTAATAAAATTGTCAACTCGAATCTCCTCGATAAAGTACAATAATAAAAATCTTTCGCAAAGCATTTTCTATTGCTTTGTGCTAACAACAGACAGTTTAAAATTATTTAAGACGTATATAGCTAAATCTGATATACATAATAAGCTAATGGCGGACAAAAGAGGCGTTATCGAGGAGATCAAGTTGACAAACAAAGGAAACTTGTAGTTATTTTACAACACATAATTGGAATTAGGAAGAGATTTTAAATGAAAAATTAACTTTAAAACTTAACCGCAATGGAATACAAAATATTTATACATGTTAGTAATGAAGAATAGCGAAGGAAAAAGGGTTAAATATATATAGATAGATGATCACATATATATATATCTCTAAGACTAGTCTAATAAAAATGGTTACATAACAAATACAATTAAATACATTTCAGAAATTAATTCAATGAAGCAATTAAGAAAGGTATGAACCAAAAAAGGGTAGAAAGTAAATAGTTCAATGGAGGAGAGATACAATTACCATCCTGATTCCTTGGTCATGTTCTGTCGACGAGCGTGGCTTGATCCGTCCATTGATAGGTATTTGTCCGGACAAGGAAAGTGGAAATACATAGCATGCTTTTACGAAAAGTCCTACAGACATGGCACAGAGTTCAGATTAATATGGAGTGGATACTATGGCATTTTGATGGTATTTAGAGCCTCGACGGCAGGCAAAGCTTTGCCTAACCGCCTCGCATGGTAGAATCCATCAAATTCATATGACTTTTAGCTAATAGCATGTTCAAAATTCTCTGTGATTTCGAAGACGACAGTTGAATAACTTTTTTGAACAAAATGGAAACGAGAAGCAAAATCTGGGAGGTTCAAAGCACAGGAAAAATCTGAAAGAATTCTCTACAGAGAAATCTCAGCAAGCACAAGAAAAAGCCTCCAGAGAAATCTGAATGAAATCTTTATTAGCAAAAGCAAACTCTGAATAATCAAGTCTTTTGTTCTCTCTCCTATTTATGCTTTTTTGTAAGCTACCTTCTATTGTTTTATGTATGATCTTAGATCTTGATAAGCCCCCCCCCCCCCACTTCTTTGTTTCAAGGTAAAATTTTCTAAAAATAACTTTTATTTTTTATTCTAAATTTCTTTTTTTAAACTTTGAATTTTATTAAGTAAAAAAGAAAGACAAGTCTTGCATTGGTGGTCGAGAGGTCAGCGCGACTACCTTGCACTTGCAGGCAGTTGCCCGGGTTGCGGGTTCACGTCCCGGCTGATGCTATGACACTTAAAAAAAAAGAAAGAGAAGACCATCTTTAATTTGCCTTGAATGGGCTAATTAATTAAAAATATACATGCTTTTAGAAAATGTTGGCGGGCTTATCTCAAAATCAAATCATACTAAATATTTTAACAAGATTTAAAAATAAAAATACATTCTTATTTCTTTTAATAAAATAAGCATTTTATTTCAGCAGAATTTTGCATTAACTCATATATATATGCTTGACGTATATATATGTTTGACTAATAGGTTTTACAAGTAATTTTTATTAACAGAAATTTAATCTTGAAGTGGACTTTATTTAAAAGGAAATATTTACTGCACATACAAATTTAATGAATGTAATTAATTTTAGCTGTAATGCAAAACCCTGCTGATATTGGGCTATAAACTTAATTCAGGCCTACAATACTAATTAAGTTTATAGGAGGCTGTGAAGCATGGATCGTACTTCAGATCCATTGCTTCAATATTAAAAGGAAATATGCCTATATGCTTGAAAATGAAGGTTTTTAATAAATGTGTTTTACCAGTGGATCTGAGACTTGGACACTTAATAAAATAGCAGTACAGAAACTTCAGACCACTGAAAGAAATATGGAGAGATGCATGTTAGGAGTAACAAGAAGAGATCAAAAATGCAATACATGGGTAAGAGAACAAACGAGTATTACTGACATTAATGAAATAATTAAAAGACTGGAGTTGGACTGATATATTGCTGGAAGAAATGATTATAGATGGACAATTGAAATCGTAAACTGTTTTCCAAGAGATTGTAAAAGACCCAGAAATAGACCACATGTGAAATGGATGGATGAAATAAGAAAGTGTGCGGGGATGCTATGGAGAAGAGAAGCTAGAGATAAAAAAAGATGAACTAGAAGATACCTTCATCCTGCAGTGGATTGATACTGTTTGATGATATAATATGCTTTATCTATATTACAATAATACATATCTTGTATGATATTCTCTTTTTTTTCTTTTCTAATTGATCAAAAAAGACAAAAATCATAACAACATATATTATTAATACATTTAATAAGTACTAATAATATTAATTATTTTAAAATGTATATTACAGATCTTTGGTTAACGTGCAAGAGAAAAATGTGAAATACAATAATTCATTGATTAATATTGAGATTTTTGTTGTTGTTGTTGTTGTTGTATAAATAATTATAGTGGTTACTGCATCACTTGCATGCCGCAATGTGGAATTTATATCTGACTGGTTGAGCTTTAAAAAATTTTTGGATTACCAAGAGATATAGAATTTTTTCATCTAGCCATGCAGTGCTCAGTAATTGGATATTTTGTTATATTTAGCTAAAGGATAAAGATCTGAGATTAATCTGAGTTTGTCAGATAGATATTATCAGTCCACATTAATAGTGCTACAAGACTGATACATTTAGCAATTAACATTTCCAAATTAGTTCTTGTTAAGAAAACTTTAAATAGACAACAAAAAGAACTATCAAAGGAAAAAACAATTATTGGTACTGTAGTGTACCCATACATGCCAAAAAATAGTCAAATAAAGAAAATCTGTATAACATCAGAACAGCTTTCTAGAGTCATACCACATTGTGAGGAATTTCTATTATCTACAAAGCCTAAACTTGAAATGCTGAAAAGAAAAAAAAACTGCATCTACAAAATACCATGTGGACATGGAAAAACATATATTGGTGAGACTTGTCACCCCATTGAAAAGTGCTTGCAAAAACACAAACTGATAATTAGAAGAGAGAAAACAGATGTTTGTGTCTAAGTTAGCAGAACATGTATGTACCAGTGAATACATGTTCAATTGGGAAAATACAAAAATATTGGATAGAGAAGAAAAAATACAAAGAAGAAAATTTAAAGAATTTACTCACATGACAATGGTGAACAACCCCATAAATTAACCTAGTGTGACAATATATAATATATGGAAAGCACTAATCATCTTTGCTCTTAGGAAAAAGTGAAGTAATCAGAAGGAATCTCATAGATAAATATATGAAATTTCTGCCAACTGTTGCCTTTGGCAGGATGGTTCATTTGATTAGAGTGTTACCTTAAAATTCAATATTCAAAAATCTTAAGAATCCAGGTTCAATTCCCATGTTAGTACTGTCACACATCAGGCCAGCAACACTTGAAGAAAAGAGAATAATACCTCTTGAAACATTGTACATATACTAATCTGTGTGGTATTACCAACAGTTGAATATATTTGGAATATTTAAATAAAATTAATTTTTTTCTAAGGACATTCAATATTTACATTAGATGATGGAAATAATCCAATATATAAATACAACTAATACCATCATTACAAACCTTCAGAAAAGCAGTAGCACCTATAATCCCCCTACAGTTCCTGCTATTTTAGAACTGTATTCTGAATATTCTAAAGAAATATTCTATTACTTCTTAATTAAACAAGTGTTTTAAATATAAAAGATTTAAAATGTTTCATATGTAATTAAGATATGATTTTTTTTCATTCTGACATTCTAAACAGTGGAAATAATTTTAAACCATATTATTTCAGTGTATGTGTTTAATTTATTTCTAATCATTATGGAAATAGAAAGTTTGCACTCGAAATTTAATTAAGGAAGGTAAAAAGGTCTTTGTCCTATAAATAGCCTTGAAGTTAAATATTTATATTTCAGTATACTGAGTATAGGTTAACTTTGCAGCTCAGCCCAGTTTATTCTAGTACATTTTAATATTACTAATACTCTATTGCCTGAAGATTGATTTTTGTATCTAGGTGATTTGGTATTACAACCAAATTCAGTTTGATCATTACTGTTTGTAATTTTTACTGTTTCTTATATACTCTCGTAATATATTATATTTAAATTTACATCTTAAACTTCGATATGTTCCAATTATAGCATATAATGGTCTAGTAATAAAGTAGCAGTTTATAAACACAAATTTGTAATGTCAAATCTTAGCAGAAAGCATAAAATTAACATCTGGACTGTGCCTATATTTTTCTCAGTTTAGTTATAATCCTACTCCCACCCATAATTAACGAAAATAGGAAAAACATAAAAAATAGCCGCATTAAATCGAAATTTATTGAATTACTATGTAATGATTTCAAAAACAATATATATAGTTTATAAATTCGATATCTTATTCCAAATAAACTTTTATATATATGAGACTTGTTTAGTTCGAGTAATAGCTAAAGGTACCTAAATCGAATTTCTGGTGAATAACCTGCCCGGATGTAATGTCACTTCCGAAGCAATTATCCGTACAGTTATATAGTTTTATTTATAAATTCAATACCATCATTTATATTTTACCTCAGGGCTTCACTATTAGTATTGTTTATAATTCATTCGTCTTATTAATATATATATTTGGGAGGAGGGTATTAATTTTTTTGTTGCTGATAGTTTTTAAAAAAAGTACAGTATTTTTAGTCATAGTTCATTTTATCATATGTAATTGCTTTTTGCGGCCCTTCTTACATAGTCGTGTACTGATATTACGAAACGTCATATCTCCTGATAAACGATGTCTGTACAGGCATATTAAAGAGCAGTTTTTCTCCTACAAGATCTAATCTATTTGCTGCATTTTAAGACTGTTCCCTAGCCTCATTTCTGTCCATCTGCAAAAGTTAAATATGTTTTAGTTTACGTTATTACAACGTTAACCCGTTTATAATAAAATACTTTTTTTAAAAAATTTCTTTCATCATTCTTCTAAGATAAATGATACTGTTTTAATATTTTTTTTCCTCATTGTTATTTAAAGTTTTTTTTCCTTAAGAAAAAATGCAAACGGCAACAACTTCTGATTGATTAATCGATTATTCAAGAGTTGAACTCTTGTGAAGATCCTGACAGTGTGTAAGTTTTGTTTTTATAAAGTCTGTATTTATTGAAAGAGATTGCTCCTACGATCTGGATAGGTTTTTTTTTTTTTTAACAGGAATTGCATAAGTCGCTTCAAAAGGAATGTTAGGGTGTATTTTTTCCCAAGATTCCTAGTGGCAATGCCTCTCTCTTTTTTTTTTTTACAAAAAAAAAAAAAGCTATTTTGCAAACTTGTTTTTACAATTCTTAATATGTTGTTGTTCCATTTATAGACATACTCAAAAACTATATGTATTGAAATCTGCATAAATTCACGTCAGGTAAAACTATGTATTTCCTATTACGGTTGTCTTGTTGATATTAATTTTACTACGCCGATTATTGTTTTTAATGGACCTTACAATTAATTCATTGTAATCTCTCACTCGTATTTGTTTTAAACAGTGATTATATAAAAATTTAATATTAATTTTAAAAATAAGTGGGGAAAAAAACAACAAAAAGTTGACTCTTTTGGTTTGTTTCAGGATGTAGCGTTGTGAGTGAAGCCAACGTCCCTGTGGATAATTCCGCCGATCCTTTAGTTCATTGGGATTCTTATGAAAACTTTAATGTAATTCCCGAAGACCGACTGAATGGTAAGTATTTCTTTGTATATTATTTATTAGCCCTGTAAATTTGATGCCAAGGAAATAATAATTACAACTATTTCATTTATTAAATATGTATTGCTTTAATTTTAAATATTAATAACGGTTTGTTTTACTTACGAGGATAATTTGTGTGTTAATCGTAAAGTTGAATCTTTGTGTGACTGCATATTTTCTTAGTGCTTATTATGTGTGCAACGGTATGTCTCTATTTCGCTGTATTTAACCCAATCTTAACAAATCGAAGTATATGTATTTGCATATTGACACTGTTTTCTTTGATTATTCATTCCTTAGACATTCTTGTACTTTTAAAGGGTTTATTCACATGTTTATCAATAATTAGAATTGTTTATGTATTGTAAAAATGTAAACTAATTTACAACACACCACATCATTCCATTTTCATAGTCCTGTATTAATAGTACTCTATAAATGGTTTTTTTAAATAATTATTTTTGCTTAAAATGTTACAATAAAGCCATATATATATAATTTACAAATGCATGTTGTTGGCAGTTTAATTAAGTGTACATAATTATTAGATTATGCTAATAAAAAGAAGCATTTAGTGACTGATATGTAGTTATTAGTTATATATTACAACAACAACAAAAATACTGTATTTTACAACAAAAAGAAAATACCATATAAAATGTATTATAGGTCATACTGTAGTAAGATGTAAGCAAATTTGTTGAATACATGTTTATAGGTTATTGCTGTGTGATACGTACAAATTAATGATGTAATATATGTACACACACGCACACACACAAGGAAATGCATAGTGTGGGATTTAAGATGGCTACAATTCAAAAACACTTGCTGTTGATTTTACAATGAGCCTAACTACAATCACTCCTTTATTCACTTAAATCTAATTTAGGATAAATCCACACTTCTATACTTATCTAAATCCAAGCATATATTTCTCAATTCCCAGCATATATTTACACATAGTGCATAACATGCAAAAATGTGCTATCCAAATCGATTCAACTTCATTTTTTATGTCTTATTGTCATTTGTTAAAAATTCTCCACCATGAATAATAACAAACATGTATCTAAGAAAAAAACTTGCCATATGTAAAATTCAATTCACATGAAATCATGAAATGAATTTTCAACATATAAATTTTTTTTCTCTTTGTTGCCATGCCGAAATAATTGGCTTTGTAAATAATTAATTATTTGGGCTAATAATTGCAATACTATTATTGATTGTATCTGCCAAACCTTTGTATCACCTTTTTTAAATATATTTTTTAAAAGTTTGTCTGCACATGTAAGCAGTATAAAATTTGCATATTTTTATATTATTCGTGATGTTAATTTAAAGGATGATTATTTAAATTTTAGTGATGCTCTATTTTGTTTATTAAATATAATTTAATTTAACCAATTAAAATTGTATTTCTTCCCAGGATTAGCCCAGGAACAAAAAAATTTGACGATCTGTTAGAGAATATTACAAATATCCATAACTGCCATGGTTTTTCTTTGCAACTGAATTTTTAGTGAATAGAATATATATACATCATCATCATCATCAACTATTATCAATCCACTGCAGGATGATCTCTCCAAGTTCAGTCCATCTTCTCTGATCTTTAGCTTCCCTTCACATCACCCCGCACACTTTCTTATCTCATCCATCCATTTCACATGTGGTCTATTTCCGGATGTTTTACAATCTCTTGGAATCCCGCTTAAGATTACAAGTGTCCATCTCTTATCATCTCTTCTAGCAATATTTCCAGCCCAACTCCACTTTAGTCTTTTAATCTTTTCAATGAGGTCAGTAACACCTGTTTGTTCTCTTATCCATATATTGTGTTTTCGATCTCTTCTTGTTACTCCCAACATGTCTCTCTATGAAGACTTTGTATTGTCCAAGTTTCAGATCCATAAGTAAGAACTGTTAAACATATTTATTAAAAACCTTTTCAATCATGTAGGCATATTTCCATTTAGTATCAAGTTATTTCTACCAAAAACATTCCAACCAAGTTTAATTCTATGATTAATTTCATCCATTTTGTTTCCATCTCTATTAATAATCTTACCAGGGTAATTTGTAGCTGTTAACTTCTTCTAATTCAAAATAATTGAGATTGTAAATAATCTAATTATTCATGCTAATTATTGCAATATTATTATTGATTGTATTTGCCAAACCTTTGTATCACTTTTTTTAAATATATTTTTTAAAAGTTACTAGACAAAAATCCAAATTTTACCAGAATTCTTACACAACCATGATTTCATCTACTAAACAAATAGACCTTCTCAAGTGAAAATCAAACTAAAGAAGCAACATATATATATACAAGACAAACAAAACTTCCCATAATTCATTTCAAAAACCAACTTCCCTTTATACCAAAAGACGTCTTTATAAGATTGATAGCCTCAGATTCAAGAAGTTTTATGAAAAGAATGAATTAAAGAGAAGAGTAAAGGAAACTAATGATAAAACTTCTTGAATCTGAGGCTATCAATCTTATGAAGACATCTTTTGGTATAAAGGGAAGTTGGTTTTTGAAATGAATTATGGGAAGGTTTCTTTGTCTTGTATATATATGTTGCTTCTTTAGTTTGATTTTCACCTGAAAAGGTCTATTTGTTTAGTAGATGAAACCATGGTCCTGTAAAGATTTTGGTAAAATTTTGATTTTTATCTAGTATTATATTGTTTTATGGTTTTGTATTTTATTTATTACTAGTATAGTGTTAGGCAGTTTTGAATTTTATATATATGCACTAAAATTCTAAAATTACTTTATTACTTAACATTTTTTTTTTGTTGGAGTTATCAACAATAATCAAATGTTAAGAATATCCTGTTGTCTTTAGATAAAAAATATTCATACATGTTTAACAGTTATGCGAAATTTGTGGAGGTAAATCTTCATAGGAAAAAAAATTGTGTAGTGGTATATTTTGAATCTTGATAACAATAACTTAAATATTATCTCCTGTGAATTTTGACAGCTGCTTTTCAAAATCTTAGGTTCTGATTTGAAAATTCTTTTGAAGTGCACAAAGTCACTCAAATAGAAATCTATAATTAAATTAGTAAAATGCTTTTAAAAACTAAATTTAACATATTAGCATAACCCTAAATGTAATTTATTAGCAAATAATCATTAGAAAAATTAATTTAGTAAAGTATAATTATAAATTTATTAAACCCACATTGATTACATAAGTAATATTTACTGAGGCTATAACCTTGAGAATATGCCTGTAAAATGCGATAGTAGGGACCTGTACAGGTGACAAGCTTACGTTATGGAAGAAAAGAGGGGAACCCACCCTTCTTTACTTCACCTACTTTGTATTTAAATAGGTAAAGTATATAAATTCATGTGTATTACTTATTCGATTATGAAGAAATTTTACATTGGGAAATGATAGAAATTTCAATTACTATTGCAATAAAAGATTTGCAATTTTTGTATATTGTAAAAAACGATGGTAAAAGGAGAAATGCTTAAAAATAGTAACACCTGCGTTGCTTTAAAAAAATTAAGTAAAATATATTTATATATTTAAATTCATTATTTTCTTACAGGTACTTAAAATTTGGCATTACTAAGGAGACAGGCAAAACTCTCTATATGTATTGCCACTCAGTGCAAGCCAGAGTAATCAACGGATGCCAGAAGGCTTGTCCATAAAATCCCCATCTAGTGCCTACTCATCAATATCCCCAGACTAGTTTCTGGCTTGTGGCCTTCATCAGTGAGGAGCCTTGGATCTGAGAGCAACTGCACCTAGGTCTTAGGATCTAAAGCCTTGGATCTGAGAGCAACTGCACTTAAATCTTAGGATCTAATGAAACCCTCCAGCAGCTACCCTTGATATCTACTTAACTACAAAACTGTGAGTAGGCACTGGGGATTTTATGCACAAGCCTTTGGCATCCATTGATTACTCTGGTTGCACTGAGTGGCAATACGTATAGAGAGTTTTGCTTGTTTTAATAAGTTATAAGCAAGCATAATAAATGGTGATCATGTGATGTTTATTGGCTTAAAACCAATCCTGCCTAATATGATGGTGGTGGCTAAGGTTATTAAAGAACCAAAGTCACCAAAAGGTATAGGTACAAAACTGAGTTCAGACCTATATGACTATATAAGCTAATGAGCTTGGATTGAAAATATTAGTGTTTTCAATTTAAGACTCATAGTTTTGTAGTTAAGTAGAGATAAAAGGGGGCTGCTGGAGGGTTGCATTAGAGCCTAATATCTAGGTGCAGTGCGCTCAGATCCAAGGCTCTCACTGATGAAGGCCACAAGCCAGAAACTAGTCTGGGGATATTGGACGAGTAGGCACTAGATGGGGATTTTATGCACAAGTCTTCTGGCATCCAGTGATTACTCTGGCTTGCACTGAGTGCTAATATGTATAGAGAGCTTTGCCTGTTTTAATATAACAGTTATAAGCAAGCATAAGAAATGGTGATCATGTGATGTTTATTAGCATTACTAAAGAGCAAAAAATTTCATATTAAAAATGCAAATTTCTCTTTTTCAAAACTAATAATAATGTAAAAATTATTATTTTATAAAAATTATTTTTTCTTTGACATTTAGAGGGTATAGCTTAAAATTGTAAACTTTTTCATCTTAATTTCATACAGTGTTATTAACAAGTCAGCTGTTTTATAAAGAGGAACTACATTCTGGGAAGATATTTCTACATCAATTTAGACTGATGTAAACTTGTAGGGACAGTAAGATTCACCATTTTTATTTTTTTTAAATGACCTTTTAGTTTAGAATCACAAATGTTTTGATTTGGTCTGTCATACAAAACTTGCAAACAACTATTTATGCAACTTAGAGGTAAATTAAACCTTTTGGTACACTTATGTATTAGACTTGCTGCCATTTTGCGATGGAAGAATGCTATATCTTTCTCCAGTATGTGTGTGTGTGGAGGGGGGGGTGATTGTGACAGCAGTATGCCATATTAAAAAGCCAAATTTTTAACAATATGAAAAGTATAAATTCGTATGCTAAAATAATAAACACATTACAATATTAAATAAAAACAGATGGTTGTGACTTTGCAAACACAGGTAGCAGGTATAATACGTAAGCACCAAACATTTTTATAAGTAGGTGTAAATACTAATTTACCATATCGTGTTACATCAAGTGAATGATGCAACTGTGCTTGAACATTAGGATTATAGAAATTTTTTTGATTGTTGAAATTGAATCTTTAGCCTACAATCACAATAGCTTTGATTTCAGTTCTTATACATATTCACACAACTTGCAAATGGTTTAAGATTTCATCATGAAAGAGTGTGTTAACAATATTACACTTTTTGAGTACATCTTTTCAATTTTTTTTAGACAGATGTAATAATATCCTGACATTATTGCTGCTATATTTTTCTGATGTCTTTGCGATGAACTTTTAGCATACAATTACAAATTTGTTTTATATGTTATACATAGTTTGAGAATCGGAATACTTCTGTAGTGTAATTTTCGCTACACCACTTTTGCACAAAATGGAAACTGGTTTCTATCCACTTTTAACAGCTTGTAGAGGGATGTAATCCTAAACATATGACCAAAGATATGTGAAGAAGGTTTCATGCTGCAGCAGCACTTTTCAGGTGCTCCAGATCACAATCTCTTTATATATCCTTATCATTGTTCCATATATACAGATAGCCAATCATTACAGTTTAATTGATGTGTCAAACTTTCTGCCCTCACAACTTGGACACAAACCACTTGATGGAAACATTAATAATTTTTATTAGCCATTCATTAGACTAGAGATTATCAACTTAATGGATATTTCTGTAGTGTAATTTCATTATTGGATAATCTCTAGTCTAATGAATGACTAATAAAACATTTTAATATGAATGTGTGTTACTGGTATTGCATTGCATGTGGATAAACATATTTTGATCTGATTTTTTAATAATTCAAGTGTTTCATTGGTGAAGACTCTATGAGAATTACTGTCTTTGTAAATATTTTTTATGATATCATGTTGACTGATATAAAACTACTTGGAAAATATATTTTGATAATAATCAATAAAGCAATTCATATATAACATGACATTACTTTTAAGGCTTGGCTATGCTGAGGCTATTAAAATATGGTAGATCTGAATTTAGTTCAGTCCCATATAGCTATTTAAGTTAGATAGCTGGATTTAAAAACAGTTTCATATCCGAAAATTTCAGAGTTTCTACTTAAATATACGTATGAAATAAGTGCTAAGTTTTGAGTTGATATTTTAGATCTAGTGTCCGAATATTCTAGCTCTCCACTGACGTGAGCCATAAGCTTGAAACCAGTTGGTCTGGCGATGAGAGTGTTCTGGATAGAGATTTTAAATATTTTCTCAACCGCACTTATTAATTAAGAGCTTGTTTGAGCTATTGGTACGCTCTCTGTATTGTTGAATATATTTTGATTTCATGTAGTTCATAATAATGCTAGCCTATTTTTGTTGGACTAAAATGAAGAACGTATCTCCTCTCCAAATGATCCATTTTTATCTTAGATAAATTGATACAGACATCAAAATTGTGATAAATAACAATACATTTATTGAAAGACTAAAGATTAACAAATAATAATAAAAATATAAAATATGAAAGCATGTTAAAAATGGCAACATTTTTTCTTCTTTATACTAAGTAATATTACAATTTTTTAATTATAAAGCAAATCTTGCAATGTATATATTAATTAAAAGCATAAAGCTAAACTAGAGATTATAATAATTAAACAATACCCTGTTAATCAATAAATCTTGTAGTGTTATATTTTTTGGTTTATAAACCAGCTATTTTAATTAGAGGATTTAACAATAAGTGGGCTGCTTAATATATATTTAAGACTGCCCACTCAAAAAGGAAAAATGTAACCTTGATACACTCCTTAAACTCTTGTAGAAAATGTAAATAATCATATTTATTTATTATTATTTAAAATAAAATTATAATTTTAACTGTTTTAATTATGTTATAATTACAATATTGACATTTTACATATTAGTATTAATTTGTTTTAGTGAGATTTCTGGCAAAGGAAATGTAACAATTTTTATCGTAAACAGCTTCACTGTTTACAGAAGTCCATAGATGGACATATTGATATGATTCTAGAATCAATCTATTGGCACTCTTCAACCTCTTTAGCTGCAAACTCCATCTTTCTATTTTAAATGGGTCATAGTAAGACTTTCCTCTGTATTCTTCCATATTTAAACATTTTATTTTTGCAATTAAACCTTTTTCCTATATCACAAATTGATAATTTTAACATTATTTATTACAATGTATACTTTCAAATAATAGACATTCTAAAAGTTAATATTTGATTTTTTCAAAGTATGAAAATAATTTTCTAACCAGATTTTTTATCTATAATATTGATGCTTTGCATCGTTGGACTTAATTTATCTATTCAAAACGTTAGTAGAACGAAATATTAAATATTTGAATACCATTTTTCAAAATCATAAAACATTTAGGGTCAATTATCATTACATAAAGAAAATATATCTTAAAAGTAAAGGTTAAATTTGTTGTTATTAAAATTTAAAAAAAAAATTCTTTACAGTTTTAATCAAAGGTCATTCTTATTGACTCTAGTAGTAATAGCTTTTGCTTGTAACGTACCTTTAAGAGTTGTCTTCCTAAAAGTAAATGTTTTTAAATGAAATATAATTGTATTGATGTAATTTTTTTTACTTAAAATAAGTATTTTACAGGAATATTGCTTAACTAATCTTTAATATATAAACGAATTACTGAAAATTACAATTTTTCTTTAGTAATTTAAATTTTTTATTTAACTTCAGACTAAAACATTCCACCAATCATAAATTATTTTTATTGATATCTAGAGGGGCTAGTCTCACAGCATTGATATGCAAATCATCTATGGTAATTGTCTAAAATTTCCACATAATGCTGACATTTTCAGATCTTTTCCCCAACTAATAATTTTAAATCTGTAATTGTGGTAAAATAAAATTGTGCCCAGTAATGTAAGATTGTATATAGGCTTAAAAATAACAGAGAAAATATGAAATCACAACTCCATTTGTAATGTGAAAAGCAGCACACATAGTGTAATGTTGCAACTATTGAAGTATTCAATGTCAAAAGCTAAATAGTAAAATCCAATAACTGTAGATTGCAATGGAGATTCATAAGACCCTTATCAGTCAGCTTTGTTTAATTTAAAATATTTAGATTACACTAAAATTTACCAGTTCACTTATTCAAAGCATGGAGCAGATAGTTTATTTGTTCAGCAGAGCCCCAACTTATGTATCACTTAATTGTATCATTTTGTATTCACATAACATTCTGAACTTTTCCACATCATTTGTGAATACTTCGCAGTTTTTCTTTGGTGTTTTATTGTTTTCTAAGTTGCATTGATTTCAATTTGCATATAAAGACGGGGTCTGCTCTGTTTATTTAAGTCTATACTATCCATGGATACCCAGATATCTGTTTACACAATAATTTTCTTCAATTATGTTAAGATACATTGTCTAGCTGAGTGTCAAAAATATATTTTGATTTATGCATTCAATCTGTTCAATGATTTTTTCAGAAACATTTTTGAAAGATTTTTCTCTTGCACCAACTCTGGAGAAGTAAATAATAGTTGCAGTAAACAACTTAGAATTTCATTTTTATTGTTAAAAGGTTGTCTTGGCAACAGTTTGAGATTATTGATTATTTTGCATAAGTGTTGACTGGTTACTAATGGAATTTATAATTAGTACATTATTTTTAAAATCATCAATGTGATTATTCCCCCAGTTTTTAATTTTTTTATGTTAATATAATCTATATATGAATAGAAAAAAGTGAAAAGTAAATTCAGCCATTTTTTTTCTTCTAAGAATTTTATAGTTCACTATTATTATTCAACTATATGTAATTTCCTTCTTTTCTTAGCTAATGTAATACATGACTGTTAATAAAAACATCTACAGAAAAGGTAGTTTTTTTAATTGTTACTACTTAGCAATGAATATGATATACATATTATATCAAAAGCATGCTGAATGTTTTTATTAAAAAAATTCTTTTCTGTGGATGTTTTCATTAACATTCAGGTGGTGCACTAATATTTGATTATTGATTAGCAAGCACACATCTCAAGGAGGTTGCCTTGACAACAGTTTGAAATTGTTGATTGGTATTGATGTTGGGATTGTCTAAATGTTAACTGGTTTTTAATGATTATTTAATATCTGTCTACTGTATACTTTTTTTTACAACATTCTTGAGTGAATTGACATATTTCCAAGTCATTAGTATATTATATTGATTTATTATCTTTTTTTTATATTATAATTTGCAATAAATTTATTATTTTTTTATAGTAATCTAGCTCTCTAATTCAGCATTTTCTGCTGTCCTGCCATTAAGCCTTCTAAATTTTTATAACTGTCAGACATTATTATTTTACTTTAAATAATCAAAATTAAGTATTAAAATTTGTCCATAATATGGCCTTCTATATATAAAATTAAAAATAATCAATTTAAAACAAAATTGAAATAGACAACTCACTATAAATAAAAATATTATTTAATACATCAATCCAGCGTTTATTCCTTAATGGAACCTTTTCAATATGTTTCTTTTTACACAATCACATGCGATGTGATGCACTGTGGCTTTTCCTTTTTTGGAGTCAGAAATCTCTTGGCAACCATACCCAGAGAAATCTGTTAGCCATTTTACCTTCCCTTGCCATTTCCCATCCTGTTTTCCCCATATTCTTCTCTATCCTGCTCCATCCCATTTCCACAACATAATCTTTGTCAACTCCATGACCTTTATATCTATATCTTTTTTCAAACCCAGCATAGAAACCAAGAACCCACTTCCTGTATAATCACTTTGTTTATATTTATTCTCCCAAAACTTCATTATTTGTACTCTTTCTGCTTTCAGATATTTACATTCAATTAACAGATGCCTAGTATTTTCTATACCTTCCTTACACAACTTGCAGACTAAATCACCCATATTTTTCCATTTATGTGTATATTCCCTTGTTGCTAAAGATCCTGTTTGAGCATTAAACAGTAAACTATTTTCCTTGCTATTATTATAAATTAACTTAAACCCACTGTTGTATTTACTTCTATATATATATTTAAATCTTTTTTGCTCTCCATACTAATTCTCCAACTCCCTATTCTTTACTAATGCTTCCCCCCAATGGACATTATTTACATTACAGTAAACATAATATATTTTAATAATTATATTCATTGTAACATAGCATAAGTAATGTCCATGAGGGGGGGGGGATGCTGTTGGGTAATTGATCTTGCAATTGTATAAAAACATCTTGAAAAGACTTATTAGGGAATGAAAACCAGAATTTTGTTTTAAATTGATTATTATTAATTTATTATGAATTGGAATTTTTATTTTACTTTGAATATCGCATCATTTTGTGTCCAAACTATTTCAACCATTGCATTTTCTTTTCTTCTCATATTTCTCACCATATTCTTTTTTATTAAACTTAGATATATAAAGATATTAATTTTATGTCTTTTAGTTATATACACACAAAGTGAAAATTTATATTTGCATTTGACAATTCTGAGAAGTTAATCTGCTTTCATTTAATAACGTATTCATTTAAGTTGTGTATATTAATGTATTTCACTTCTGTTTATTATTTACAAGGCTTATAAAATGAGTTTCTGCCTCTGTCTTTGAATCTAATAAGTTAAATTTACTTCTGGCTTAAAGTTTAAATTCATAGTTGTTCCAGCACTTGTCAAAAAAGTAAATCTTAATAAAATTTAAGACTACTATGATAAATAGCTGATCATTTTACCCTGGCGTTTAATAACAATGAAAGTGGATGTTTAAATTTGTATTTGACAGTTCTAGGAAGTTAGTCTGCTTATATTTAGCTTCATATTAGTTTAAGTTGTGTGTGTATATATATATACTGCACATGCAATAGAATAATGTTCCAAAATTGAATCCTCCATTAATGCAGGTACTTACAGAGATAATGTCAAATCTTCGGGAGAATTGGAAAATATGACAAGTTAAACATGTATGTTTTAATTTGATCATTTGAATGGATCTTATACATAAAGGACAATTTAGAGGGTATTTAATATGAATTCTTACATTGGTAATCACCCATTCTGCATATATGTGTAAGGTACACCACGTTAAATTTTAAGAGATTGGACTGTGATACAATATCTACAATTATCTTTGGGATTATGCACTAAATGTGAAATATTTTACGTTACTAAAAAAGAGCAAATGTTAAGGAATGTCATAAAGCTGAGAAAATACAGCCATTCCTTTCTTTAAAAAAATTTAGATTTTAACACTTTTATAAACTGAGCACTGATTATGTGTGTGGGAGATGATAATCTGGACCAACACGAAATATGTATATTGGTGATTATTTATTTTTTCTACATGTGTGTGGTCATGTGTATCAGTGATAGGAGATAGTGTGGATAGTTGAAGGGTGCTTGAAAGTTTGTGTTCAAATCCCCTATATTTACAATTAAGCTCCAGGTATATGAAGAATGCCTGTATTTCAAATATTATACATTAAGCCTGCATCCTGTCCATCCCTCTTCTATGTATTTAAATGGATAAGGTCCTATACTGAGGGATCAGAGTGACTTGAGGTCAACATGGGCATAACAATTATATTGGCATCAGCATGGGATTTGGGCATTCCATCATCAGATTTTCAATGATATGGATGGCTTTAGAGTTGGAGTAGATTGAAGCCTGTCCATTAAAGTATGAAGATTTGTTGTTTTATTATAACTGAGCACTAATTATATATATCTATGGGAGATGATAATCTGGACCAACTGATGAGTTCAGCAGGAAATATGTATATTGGTGATTATTTATCTTTTCGGCATATGTATGTTCATGTGTATCAGTGATATGAGATAGTTTGGATAGTTAAAGGATGCTTGAAAGTCTGTGTTCAAATCCCCTATATTTACAATTAATCTCCAGGTATATGAAGAATGCCTGTATTTCAAATACTACACTTTTACAAATGTGTATTTTTTCAATAGGTTTACAAATTCTAAATTTTCAGAGTTAAATTTTAATCTGACACTTTTCTAGACAGCTTAATCACATTCCTTATAAAATTTACAAAAAAAAGATACAGTGTCTAGTTGAGTGTCAAAAATATATTTTGATTTATGCATTCAATCTGTTCAATGATTTTTTTAGAAATATTTGATTTTTCTCTTGCACCAACCCGGAGAAATAAGTAATAACTGCAGTAAACAACTTACAATTTCACCTTTATTGTTAAACAGAGATTGTCTTGGCAACAGTTTGAGATTGTTGATTGTTTTGTGTAAGTGTTCATTGGTTTCTAATGGAACTTAGAATTAGTACATTATCTTTAAAGTCATCAATGTGATTATTCCCCCAATTTTTAATTTTTTTATGTTAATATAATCTATGTATAATAGAAAAAGAGAAAAATAAATACAGTCATTTCTTTGTTTCACTAGTGAAAACAGAATGAGGAAGATGGAAAACTGTCTGCTAATATTTTAACTGCATTATCATTTATACCTCAAAGCGTGTAATGCCTGCATTAGAATAGGTTGATGATAAGATTTGTCCCATGACATCACCAAGCGGTAGTCAGTTATTTCAAGTGCTTAGAAGTTCTGGTATTCCATATGTATGTTATGGCAGCAGTTATTACTGTTTCTGTCCAGCATATAAATTTCCAGTTTTGAAAAAAAGTGACCATATTATATGTAAACATGTTCTGGCAATCTGGCTGAGTTATGCCATGGGCAATTATCGTACAATTACATATTTGGATCAAGAAGTCACAAACATGGTTATTGGAAATGATTAGTTGTTTTATTTTAAATGTTATAAATATCATCAGACATTATGGTTCAAATGCAAAATAAAAACCTTGATGTTTATTCTAAATTCTCTATACATAGATTACTTTATTTAAAAATATTTAACAAATGTCTTTCTTTGAGGCAGTTGTATTTCATGCAAATAATATGAAAATATTTTTGAGATGCATATTTGAATTAATATACAATAATTTTTCATCCAGGGTGGATGAAATAAATACTAATAATTGTAAAAAGGATTGGAAAACCAGAATGTACTATATGTAGTATTTATGGTTCATATATTAGTTTACAAATCTCATCTGTTTTTATTCTTTGTCTCAGTCTATCTTTCTACTTTCTACTCTTCTAAAATTACAACACTACTATTTATTTGTGAATGGTTTAAGGAAAAGAAATTGTTTTCAATTGAGCTCTTGGGAATCCAATTCTGGGGCATTTTTAGAATTCTGGAACTCTGCTTGAATATTTTCCCCGATTTAAAAAAAAATCATAAATTTAAAAAGAAAAACAAAATGTTTGTAAAGTAGTAATTTTATGTTAAGATTGGAGTTTGAATGTGGCAATGCGAAGGTTAGAATACCCCCCCCCCCCTTATTAGTGTACTTAACGTCTTTCTTTCACAGATAGCCCATAGCCAACACATCTAGCCGTCCAGTTAGTGATGGATTAATGAGAGGATAAGACAAGTAATCGTAGCCCTAAAAAAATTTATTGTTCAATAGTTGGCTAGCTCGATAGGTTTATTTCCATTAGTTTTTTTGGAGGGTAGTTGGAGATGCAGTTAAGAATTGTTTTATTTTTACCTATTTATTAGGTTATTGTTTCCTGTTGTTTACTGTAACATAATTAGCACTGAATTAATTTTATTTTTGTTACCATATTATGTAATTCATTGCTAATACTTTTTTTTCGTAATAGCTTCTTGACCTGAAATTTTAGAAATTAAGCTCTAAGACAGGGGTGGGCAATTGTTTTGGCTCAGAGGCCACTTTGTGGAAGTGGAGGTTAGCGGATGGCCACATCAGGGCCACTTTGTGGAAGCGGAGTTAGCGGAAGGCCACACCCTTTTGTCATGACACAATTAATATGCTGTTTTATTCCCTGTATTACTAAAGAAATATTTGCTTGTCCATGCTTAATTAAACATACAACATTCATCACTGATTTTACATTTTTTCAGAGGGTTCATGATTTCACTAAAGTTGGAAATTTATATATTTACTGTTGCAAAGACAAAACTGAAATTAACCAGATCAACTGGAAAAGCACTGTGCATCGTATCTACACTACGCATGCGTATTGACATGGCCGTCCTAGTGGAAAATACGAGATGAATCTTCGGTCATGCATGGGAAGGAAATCTCATTTCAAAGTCTGACTCTTGATGGGCCATAAAAAACTTATCGGGCCGCAAGTGGACCATGGGCTGCTATTTTCCCACCCCTGTTCTAAGATAATGTAGAAAATAAAAAAACATTGTGATGTTTATGAAATGAACATGAAACTTTTTTTTTAACAAAAACAAAACAATTTTTTACTGGCATTTGTTTGATAATGTTTGTACTCATTTATCTCCTAGTATTTTGTTCATAATGGTATATATATATATATATATTGTAACCTAGTGTTATTGACACTTGGTTTACTTGGCATTATTTCTGCAGGAAAACAATGCTATTCTTTAAAGAAATAAAAAGATAAAATAACAATAGTAATAATTGATTAATAAAGTATGCTATTCACTCACTTTGGCATGTTTTGGGTGAATAACTAATAGATTTAATAACTCAATGTCATTTTTGAAGAGAGAACATGAATAATTTAATTGAGATATTAATAATTAGAGCAAATTAATATGGTATAAAAGCTAAACAGTAATTGATTTTGGATGGGTAGAGGGGAGTGGATGAGTGTCTTATCATAAAGCACAATAACTTCTGGTAATTTCTTTTTGTAAAAAAAAAAAAAAAATAAAAAAAAAAAAAAAAAAAATAATGTTTAAAGAATTATACATCACTGATTGTTAATTTAATGTATTTATTATTATTTTTTTATATTGTCAAATTACTTTGTAATCCAGGTAAATAATACTAAAACTATATGATTGTAATAGGTTTTTCCTTTCTTTTGTTTATGTTATAATCAAATGATTATTTTTCTGGAAGAGGTCGCTAAAGTAAAAAATAAAAAAAAAACAACAACAAAACGAAACAACCAATTTCATAATCAAGATCATTTTTTTTTTTTAAAAAAAAAATAGATAGTCTGCTTTTAGTTTTCAAGGAAGGAACAGTGCTGAAATTTGGTAACTCAATTTTTTCATTTTATTTTGCAGAAATAAATGTAATCAAAGTAAAATTTTAATAATATAATGTGTGGCTAAATTTTTTGATAAGATATCCTGATTTTCTTTGCCATCTACCTATTTAAAGACCTTTTATACTTAAAAATTTATTGTCTCACGCTAAAGTTAAAAATGACAGAATTAACTAAAAGAGTCACGAAAAATTATATTATATCTAAATTAAGGAAAAGAAGTGATTTCCAAGAAAAGATTAATTATTTATTAACTTTATGTCATTTATTGATATTTTCTTGGTATAGAAAAAAAAATAATTGAAAGAAATATTTTGAAACCAAGGAAAATCAACTAGAAACATTTTCGCGCTCTTTCTCAATATTGTCTGCCTTTACAAGTAATGTAGTTACATACGTTAAAATATGTTTTATTCACCAAGAATTGTCTGGAAATAATAATAATGATAAATAAGATTAAATTATGCACCTGTATATTTTTTAAAAAAAATAAAAAAAATATATATAAACTTTCTCAGAGTAAATATAGGTAAAGCCATATAGGGGCATTCTTACGGAGAAGTTACCGTTAAAAAAAAAAAATTTTATAATTCATAAAGTATGAACAAAACCAAATATCTTAGTGACTTAATGATAAAAATAAATGATATATTATATTATACATCTGTTGGAATTATTAAAACTTCCTGTACACGTAAATTGACTGCAGTTATTATCATAATAATCTCTCGGAAAATTGCGCATTTTCGTCCATAAATAAGCTAGCTAATAAGTATACGTATCGTCAATAAAAAAAAAATATTGTGTATGTTTATCGTCTATCGTCAACTGTTCGTTATGTTAGAATATGTATATTTTATTTTCTTGGATCCCAAAATTGTAGTAGTTTAATTCAAGTAAGAATTAATCTTCAATTCTGCTATATATTTCTTTACCTAATTTATTAAACGCACAAAATAAGAGAAAACTTTTATTTAAAGGAAATAATACCATGCGTTTATTGTTTTTAAACTTGCTTCGTGAAATACAACTGGATAAAGCTCTTCACCTGGACCAATTGCTCAACAGAAAAACATTTTCTAATGAGAGAGTATGCACTTGTTAATTAATGATTGTTTAAAACTAAGTTATAAATGATATGTATTTTTTTGTTATATCACATAGGTTAAAGTCTGTATGGTCAAGTGATATTTAATAGCCTTGTAATGACAAAGGTATGTTTTAATATAATTATTATAGGTTAAGTTGATATTTAACATGAAAGAAAAAAATCTATAAAATATGTTTTAATTATTACATACAATTGTAGGTAGAAATTTTGTATGTTAGATACGTAAAAGAAAAATATTTAGATATTTAAGGGGTAAAATAAATATTGAAAATTATCAGAAGTAACTAAAAAAAAAAATGCTATAACAAAATATTTCTTGTTAAAGTTTTGAAACGAATTTATACTGTATTAATTGAGGAAGTTATTCCTAATTATTCTTAAATAACACATCCACTTTATTTAGTTTAAGATAGTATGCTACCAACTATTTTTGAATGTTCCTTTATTAAAATTAAAATTATTATACTTTTATTCTATGATGTCCATTGATTTCAGATGTTGATCAAAGTATACCCGGTAACATAAGTTTATTATAATCAGTGTATTTACTTATCCTGCCCAGATATAGCATTGGTATATGCTTAATATTCGCATAGGTAATAATTATAATGTATTTATTTTGTGGGATGAAAAATGATCTCCCCAAAAGCTTTGTTTTCCATGAGAGGAAGATTTTAAATATAATGTTCGGGTATGTTTATAGCCCAAGTGATCGATTCTCATAGATAGGACGATCAAGAATTTATCTAGCATTTAGTATGCTTCATTCGTTTAAATCCCAGGAGAGGATTGTATTTGGTGTGTGTTCGTTGTATGCCCAAGTAAGAGGCAAGAAACCACCAAAATATTTTAATGTAGTAGATTACTTTACAAACCTTCGTGGTTATTCCATATTCCTCATGTGAAAATAAAGATAGCTCCACCATGGAAGGTGTTGATTATTGTGCTTAATTTTGAAAGTTCGGGCAAGATAAAGGTTATATTGGAGGTGTTAGTTCCTCAAGATCCACTTTAGTATAAATAGTGCGTTAGTAACTAAGATCAATATCTGTATTGTGCTGCTAAATATTGCTAGTATTTGACAAGTAAATCAATGGAGAAAGTAATTAAAATTGCGTAATTTAAAACGCTTATTTACTGAAGGAATATTCAAATGCAATATTTAATTCTGGTTAGTAATTAAATAATACTCATATTTAAAATTATACGTATGAATAAAATTTGTATCATAACTTAAGTTAGCATTAAGTTAAATGTAAGATGGTAAGTGTAACTTCTGATAACTGGCCTATAATTAGAATAGGTTATCCCATTAAAGACCATAAATAAAGTAAATGTATTAGAAATAAATTTAATATTTTGCGTATTGCATATGATGGGATTAATCATTTTAAAAAAAAAAAAAAAAACAAAAATAGTTAGTCAATAATTTTGAATAAAAGCTTCTACAAGGTTACCAAAATGTAATAAACAATGTATTGGTAATGAAATGTACTTTTAGTTAATCAATCCATATGATTGCATACAGGAGAAGTAGTAACCTCTAGTCCATAACCAAAAGAGTATACAGATTAATGTCAGTTATATTTTATATTTTTGTATTACTATGGGATTATTGAATAAATGTTCATATATTTTTTTTTTGTGATAATAATAAATTATAGTCTTGTTAAAATTTGTTGTAGATTCATTTTTTTGTTTTTATATGCTAAATATAAGTGTTTGCACAATATTTGCAAAACCTTTTCTTGAGTCCGAAATCATTCCAAATTCTTAAAAACTTAATATACCAGATAAATAAAGTTAAGCAGATCGGAATATGTCATTATATTTTAGTTTAATGATAATTATTTATGGAGTTGAAAACTTAAGACTAAACATTCACCTTTGTATAAAAAAAAAAAAATGAATTTATTCCCAAACCATTAACTTTGGTTGCACATTATTCCATTCCCATTTAGTTAAATTGTCTAAGTAATAAATCTTAGTTATATTATTGTGTTGTCATGGATGATGGAAGGACACAAAAAGCACCCTTGTCTTTTTATTATTCTGACTGAGATTCTGAAAAAAAAAAGGCTGTGTTATTCAAAATTATACGTCATTATTGAATAGAATTATCATCTCTTTAAATAATATAGCAGTTGATATGAGAGATGAAGACACATTGAATTTAAGTAAAATAAATGTTTCCTATAGCCGACCAGAATGCCAGTCATATGCGACAACACAATACTGCCGAGCATTTCCTTACATGAAACAAAGAACCCTGAGATTAATATTATTATAATTATTCTTTAAATTAATAAGTGATCAATTATTGTTATTATTACAATCGTGGCATAGCTTAAGAGAATTGAATGTACAATTGTATTATATGAAAAGTATTTTAGATCATATTGGAAAATTAATGGATATGTTGCTTTTATTTTGGTTGCCTTAACAACAACCAGAAAAATTAGTGCCACAAGTGCAAATAAACTAATAAAAATATATTGGGTTAGAAATAAATAAATTTCTAATAAACTAATTAAATAAAATTACTGGGTTAGAAATGGCGCCCAACATGGGGCCTTCGATGGCTATAGCTGGCCACGAGGAATTTAGTAAACTTTTCTTGAAGTCAATATTAATATTGTTTGCACTTGAATGGATTAGTTATTCATTGATTAAAAATATTTGCCAATAATGAATTGTTTTAGCCATAAGATATTATGTGAATATCTATTATATGATCTAATCTTTTGCCACTGAAAAATAAATAATTAAGTTGTTAGTTTAGGATGTTGTGGTCTGTACGCAATTCCATAAAACACTGTAATGATTTTATCATTTATGATGATCTGTTTGTCTGGTCTTGTGATTGGCACTTATGCTATATTACATAATATCTAATGATATTTATATGGACCAAGAAGCATGTGAAAAAAAAGCATATTTAGTAGTTAATGTTGGAGCTTTAGGGATATTAAATGTCAGAGCATAGTTTTTGGTGTAGATTGTTTTTGGTAGGAGAGGCATGGAGGCAGGATGTCTTGTCAATAATTTCTTATCGATAAATTTATTAATAGTTCATTGCTAATATTTCAGTACTGTTAAATACTAAAAGAGTTAGAATTTTAATATGAGTGAAAACAAAGATAATCATAGTATTTCTGAGGATTTGGGAGGATCCCAAGAGTTACAATCCCCTGATACACAGACTCCATATTTTAGTGTACAATTAAAAGAGGAAGGGGAAGATTTGGATATAGCTAACCCAGAAGAAGCCACAATAATAAAGGGAAAACATGAAAATGAGCCAGATCAATTAATGAGAAATACATTGGAGGAATTCTTGAAAAAATTAGAAAAATCAAATAGTGAATTGAAAAGTCAGATACAAAACTCAAATAGTGAATTAAAAAGTGAATTAAAAAGTCAGATCCAAAACTCAAATAGTAAATTAGAACAATCAAATAGTGAATTAAAAAGTCAGATCCAAAACTCAAATAGTAAATTAGAACAATCAAATAGTGAATTAAAAAGTCAGATCCAAAACTCAAATAGTAAATTAGAACAATCAAATAGTGAATTAAAAAGTCAGATACAAAATTTAAATATTAAATTAGAGAATCAAATGCAGGAGATCAAAGAGACATCTCAAAATCAAGTACAGGAGATAAAGGACTTAAGGGAAGATTTGAGAAATCATGTAGAAGAATCAAAATTGGCCTCTGAAAAGCTGGAAATAAGAATAAGGAAAGAGATCGAAACAAATTCTGAAAGGGCAGAAAATATGATTGAGGCTATCCAGCAGGACTTTAAAAGTCAATATATTGTATTAAACAATGAAGTACAGGAAATAAGAAATTATCAAAAGGAAACAGTAGTATTTCAAAGAGAAGTTCAGGATAGAGTTGAATCTATTAAGGGAGAATTAGACAGTGCTAGAAGTGAAGTTAGTAATTTGAAAGAGGAAGTTAAAAATATAACTCTAGCACCTGACAATGTAGTGAAAGGATGTCAGAGCCAGATTACCAGATTAATAGCTAAACTAGAAACTCAAGAGTTGACCCAATGTGAGATTAATCAAAATCTAGAAAGTGAGCTAAGTCAAGAGTAGAAAATTTTAATGATATAATAAAGAGTAATGCACAACTATTACATAATAATCTCCAAGATGAAATAGGGGAATTAATGACTCAGTGTGAGAGTAAAGTCTATCAAAGGTTAGAAGATAAATTCGGGATAGATAAAGATGAAACTATTAACCAATTGGAACAACAGATTAAACACTTAAATGTAGGCCTAAAAGATAGTTCAAAGAGAATAGACTGTGAATGGCAGAACTATAAGTTAGAATTAGAGAGTCGAATGCAAGCTATAGACTATAATAGGGATAATTTTACAAAAAGTAAAAAAGTTGTTCAAAGTAAAGGTTTATCTGAAACTCAAGTAAAGGAAACAAATAATGGTCATAATAACCAAGTAATATCTGAGTTACATACGGTAATTAGTCCAGTAGAATCAATATATGATCCATTAAATGAGGCTAGAAGTAAAGTCATGCTAGAGCCAGAAAGTAATAGCTCCATGTCCTTAAAATTCTTAAAAATAAAATTTTTTAGAGATGAATATCTGGAGAATCCACACGAGTATCTCCAGAATCTGGAGGAGTTATTCACCTTATGTCATTTATCTGAGATAGAAAAGATTGCTATTGCCGCTAACCATTTGTGTGCAGCATCTAAAGACTGGTGGCAATCATTATTTATTAAACCAGAAACATATGGAGACTTCAAATATCTTATGTTAGCCAGTTTTTGGGGGGAAGACCGCCAAGATAACCTGAGATATCAGATATCCCAGGAAAGATATCATGTAAATAAGGGTAGTTATACTCAGTTTTTCAGGAGTCAGGCCGTCAAATTGAAAACCTTGACAGCTTATCCTTTATCTGAGACACAAATTGTGCGAATAATTCGCCTTAATCTGCCGAGGCATATAGAGCAGATCTTGATTGCTGCTGACAGACATACCATAGAAGAGGTAGTAGAAATTTTAGATTCGTTAGAGACCAGCGATAGGAATATTGAGAATAGAATTAGGGTAAATAGAGACACCCATCCGATGGTGAGTAATATCAATTTCGCAGATAGGTCACATATGGGAAGGAGGAAGTTAGTTAGAGAAAAAGGATATTATAGGACGAATCCCTATGGTAGACAGAATAGACACCTCAGTAGGTCAACAGTTAAGAGTAGAATTCTGAATGAGAATCAGCCTTCTACTAGTGGTATCCCAACAATACCAAAGAAAAATATAAAAGGTAGTAAAAGTAGCGGGGCATTAAATTAAAAAGGACCTCGCAGGAAAGTTCCTCACCTTGGGGCCCTAATTTTAAACATATGGGGAACAGCATAATGTAGAACATGACCAAGCACTGGCCAGAATTAACCTTAAAAAGATGGGTGATAAACACACTCGTTATTCCAAAACCAGTCCACATCCTTTTAAAGTCCATGATTTTGTTTTAATTAGAACTCCCCATGTGAGTAATCTCCGGAAACATGTTTAGAAAATTCATGTATCTTTATGAAGGCCCCTATGAAATTGTGAAACAAGTGGGTGAGAATGCCTTTTTAGTCTCAACCCCTGATGGAACAAGAGGTACCTATAATTCCCGAAGCTTACTACCATATCCCAAGCGAAATTAAATCCTTTAAACTGTATTTATTGACATAAGAAAGAAGTAGGATATAAACTTAGTAATACCATAAGAAGTGTTAAAAATGCATGTATTATTTTATTTTTTATTTATTATAACGGTGGGAGAATTGTAACCTAGTGTTATTGACACTTACTTGGCATTATTTCTGCAGGAAAACAATGCTATTCTTTAAAGAAATAAAAAGATAAAATAACAATAGTAATAATTGATTAATAAAGTATGCTATTCACTCACTTTGGCATGTTTTGGGTGAATAACTAATAGATTTAATAACTCAATGTCATTTTTGAAGAGAGAACATGAATAATTTAATTGAGATAATAATTAGAGCAAATTAATATGGTATAAAAGCTAAACAGTAATTGATTTTGGATGGGTAGAGGGGAGTGGATGAGTGTCTTATCATAAAGCACAATAACTTCTGGTAATTTCTTTTTGTAAAAAAAAAAAAAAAGGAAAAAAATAATGTTTAAAGAATTATACATCACTGATTGTTAATTTAATGTATTTATTATTATTTTTTTTATATTGTCAAATTACTTTGTAATCCAGGTAAATAATACTAAAACTATATGATTGTAATAGGTTTTTCCTTTCTTTTGTTTATGTTATAATCAAATGATTATTTTTCTGGAAGAGGTCGCTAAAGTAAGAAAAAAAAAAAAAAAACAACAACAAAACGAAACAACCAATTTCATAATCAAGATCTTTTTTTTTTTAAAAAAAAAAATAGATAGTCTGCTTTTAGTTTTCAAGGAAGGAACAGTGCTGAAATTTGGTAACTCAATTTTTTCATTTTATTTTGCAGAAATAAATGTAATCAAAGTAAAATTTTAATAATATAATGTGTGGCTAAATTTTTTGATAAGATATCCTGATTTTCTTTGCCATCTACCTATTTAAAGACCTTTTATACTTAAAAATTTATTGTCTCACGCTAAAGTTAAAAATGACAGAATTAACTAAAAGAGTCACGAAAAATTATATTATATCTAAATTAAGGAAAAGAAGCGATTTCCAAGAAAAGATTAATTATTTATTAACTTTATGTCATTTATTGATATTTTCTTGGTATAGAAAGAAAAAAAAAATAATTGAAAGAAATATTTTGAAACCAAGGAAAATCAACTAGAAACATTTTCGCGCTCTTTCTCAATATTGTCTGCCTTTACAAGTAATGTAGTTACATACGTTAAAATATGTTTTATTCACCAAGAATTGTCTGGAAATAATAATAATGATAAATAAGATTAAATTATGCACCTGTATATTTTTTTAAAAAAATAAAAAAAAATATATAAACTTTCTCAGAGTAAATATAGGTAAAGCCATATAGGGGCATTCTTACGGAGAAGTTACCGTTAAAAAAAAAAAAAAATTATAATTCATAAAGTATGAACAAAACCAAATATCTTAGTGACTTAATGATAAAAATAAATGATATATTATATTATACATCAGTTGGAATTATTAAAACTTCCTGTACACGTAAATTGACTGCAGTTATTATCATAATAATCTCTCGGAAAATTGCGCATTTTCGTCCATAAATAAGCTAGCTAATAAGTATACGTATCGTCAATAAAAAAAAAAATATTGTGTATGTTTATCGTCTATCGTCAACTGTTCGTTATGTTAGAATATGTATATTTTATTTTCTTGGATCCCAAAATTGTAGTAGTTTAATTCAAGTAAGAATTAATCTTCAATTCTGCTATATATTTCTTTACCTAATTTATTAAACGCACAAAATAAGAGAAAACTTTTATTTAAAGGAAATAATACCATGCGTTTATTGTTTTTAAACTTGCTTCGTGAAATACGACTGGATAAAGCTCTTCACCTGGACCAATTGCTCAACAGAAAAACATTTTCTAATGAGAGAGTATGCACTTGTTAATTAATGATTGTTTAAAACTAAGTTATAAATGATATGTATTTTTTTGTTATATCACATAGGTTAAAGTCTGTATGGTCAAGTGATATTTAATAGCCTTGTAATGACAAAGGTATGTTTTAATATAATTATTATAGGTTAAGTTGATATTTAACACGAAAGAAAAAATCTATAAAATATGTTTTAATTATTACATACAATTGTAGGTAGAAATTTTGTATGTTAGATACGTAAAAGAAAAATATTTAGATATTTAAGGGGTAAAATAAATATTGAAAATTATCAGAAGTAACTAAAAAAAAAAAATGCTATAACAAAATATTTCTTGTTAAAGTTTTGAAACGAATTTATACTGTATTAATTGAGGAAGTTATTCCTAATTATTCTTAAATAACACATCCACTTTATTTAGTTTAAGATAGTATGCTACCAACTATTTTTGAATGTTCCTTTATTAAAATTATTATACTTTTATTCTATGATGTCCATTGATTTCAGATGTTGATCAAAGTATACCCGGTAACATAAGTTAATTATAATCAGTGTATTTACTTATCCTGCCCAGATATAGCATTCGTATATGCTTAATATTTGCATAGGTAATAATTATAATGTATTTATTTTGTGGGATGAAAAATGATCTCCCCAAAAGCTTTGTTTTCCATGAGAGGAAGATTTTAAATATAATGTTCGGGTATGTTTATAGCCCAAGTGATCGATTCTCATAGATAGGACGATCAAGAATTTATCTAGCATTTAGTATGCTTCATTCGCTTAAATCCCAGGAGAGGATTGTATTTGGTGTGTGTTCGTTGTATGCCCAAGTAAGAGGCAAGAAACCACCAAAATATTTTAATGTAGTAGATTACTTTACAAACCTTCGTGGTTATTCCATATTCCTCATGTGAAAATAAAGATAGCTCCACCATGGAAGGTGTTGATTATTGTGCTTAATTTTGAAAGTTCGGGCAAGATTAAGGTTATATTGGAGGTGTTAGTTCCTCAAGATCTACTTTAGTATAAATAGTGCGTTAGTAACTAAGATCAATATCTGTATTGTGCTGCTAAATATTGCTAGTATTTGACAAGTAAATCAATGGAGAAAGTAATTAAAATTGCGTAATTTAAAACGCTTATTTACTGAAGGAATATTCAAATGCAATATTTAATTCTGGTTAGTAATTAAATAATACTCATATTTAAAATTATACGTATGAATAAAATTTGTATCATAACTTAAGTTAGCATTAAGTTAAATGTAAGATGGTAAGTGTAACTTCTGATAACTGGCCTATAATTAGAATAGGTTATCCCATTAAAGACCATAAATAAAGTAAATGTATTAGAAATAAATTTAATATTTTGCGTATTGCATATGATGGGATTAATCATTTAAAAAAAAAAAAAAAAAAAAAAAAAAAAAATACTTAGTCAATAATTTTGAATAAAAGCTTCTACAAGGTTACCAAAATGTAATAAACAATGTATTGGTAATGAAATGTACTTTTAGTTAATCAATCCATATGATTGCATACAGGAGAAGTAGTAACCTCTAGTCCATAACCAAAAGAGTATACAGATTAATGTCAGTTATATTTTATATTTTTGTATTACTATGGGATTATTGAATAAATGTTCATATTTTTTTTTTTTGTGATAATAATAAATTATAGTCTTGTTAAAATTTGTTGTAGATTATTTTTTTGTTTTTATATGCTAAATATAAGTGTTTGCACAATATTTGCAAAATCTTTTCTTGAGTCCGACATCATTCCAAATTCTTAAAAACTTAATATACCAGATAAATAAAGTTAAGCAGATCGGAATATGTCATTATATTTTAGTTTAATGATAATTATTTATGGAGTTGAAAACTTAAGACTAAACATTCACCTTTGTATAAAAAAATAAAAAAAATGAATTTATTCCCAAACCATTAACTTTGGTTGCACATTATTCCATTCCCATTTAGTTAAATTGTCTAAGTAATAAATCTTAGTTATATTATTGTGTTGTCATGGATGATGGAAGGACACAAAAAGCACCCTTGTCTTTTTATTATTCTGACTGAGATTCTGAAAAAAAAAGGCTGTGTTATTCAAAATTATACGTCATTATTGAAAAGAATTATCATCTCTTTAAATAATATAGCAGTTGATATGAGAGATGAAGACACATTGAATTTAAGTAAAATAAATGTTTCCTATAGCCGACCAGAATGCCAGTCATATGCGACAACACAATACTGCCGAGCATTTCCTTACATGAAACAAAGAACCCTGAGATTAATATTATTATAATTATTCTTTAAATTAATAAGTGATCAATTATTGTTATTATTACAATCGTGGCATAGCTTAAGAGAATTGAATGTACAATTGTATTATATGAAAAGTATTTTAGATCGTATTGGAAAATTAATGGATATGTTGCTTTTATTTTGGTTGCCTTAACAACAACCAGAAAAATTAGTGTCACAAGTGCAAATAAACTAATAAAAATATATTGGGTTAGAAATAAATAAATTTCTAATAAACTAATTAAATAAAATTATTGGGTTAGAATATATATAAAACTAATTACAAATAACTCACTTATGATTATGTGTATGCATTTGTGCTTGATTGAACATTACTTGTGAAGTAATATATTTTTTAATCTATTGTATATAATATATTTATGAATTGAAGGTGGCACTATTCATACTATATATTTGGTGAGAACATTGAAGATTCTAAATACAACCTAAATGCATTTTCAATGCTGAGTACTTTTAATCAAAGTCATCAGTTGTATTTAACTACAGTGAAACCATGATATCTGCTCATTTTATTCTGTGTGGTCGGCATAATTGGTAGAGCATCCGATTTAGGATCGGGAGGTCCCAGAATCGATTCTGGCACTTGAACTTCTTATGAACTCCCGAACAATAAAGCCATAAGCCTTTTTATCCTCATGGTTTGGTGCTGTTGATAGAATATCTGACTGTATCGGGAGAGCACAAGATTGATTCTGTCACTCACAGGTCTGGCATTTGAAAATCTTATGAACTCTTGAGAAATAAATCCATGGGCATTTTTTAAAATTGTATTTTGTTTTTAAGGCCTATCACAAACATATGGTCATACATTGCATATAATAAAGAGCTCATATTTTGTTGATTAGCCCTGGTTACAGTAAAATATGTATTGATTTTTTGTACTGCAGGTATACAGTATTTTTCAACATATATATATATTCCATCTTTATTGTTAAAGGTTGCCTTGACAACGGTTTGAGATTGTTGATTGTTATTAATATTGGGATTGTCTAAGTGTTGACTGGTTTAAATGATTTTATGTAAATATATGACCATAGAAACTTTTATTTCTATAGCATATATATAAATTATTAAAAACCAGTCAACACTTACACAATATCTATAACAATCAACAATTTCTAACTGTTGTCAAGGCAACCTCCTTTTAACAATATATAGTAGACCATTAATAAGTTTAGGAATCCATTTAAGGGATTCCATCTTTATTGTTAAAATGAGATTGCCTTGACAACAGTGTTATTGATATTGGGATTGTGTACGTATTGATTGGTTTTTAATGGTTATTATAAACCCATTTAGACTTCAACATTATTACATTTAATATATAAATTAAGATTTTAGTGTAAATAAACAGTAAAAAAATGAATAATGTTACTTATTCATAATAAATCGAGGGAACATATTTACATATATATTTACTGTCAACATTCACTTATTCCCATTCACTTTAAAAATAAAAATAATATAAACTTACTGGAACATATACGGTATTTTGTTATTTGTCTATAAAAATATTAATAGCAATCTCATTATCTTCTGACTGTAGACTTTGTAATTGATTGATGTTTTTAAGTCTATAACAATTTCAGAATTTATATAATCACCATCACTTCTCATCCATTTTAAATTCTTCATTAAACTCTTCGAACTTTAAAATTTCTGACACAGTACAAGAATACTTTATATTTATTAAATTTCATAAAAAAGTTTTAGTTATATTTTTAAAAAGCAGTTTCAGTATATTTTAAAATTCTTTGTAGCTAATACTCCATCATTAAAATATAATATAATAATTTTTCAATAAGATTTCAAATATTACGTTGTCTTAAAATCTACACACCCTCAAATTATATGATAGCACAGGCTCAATACCTATCATTTGGAGAGTAAGAATAGGTCGCATTAGCCAAGTGTGAATTGCGAGAAATTAGCATAACACACTACAGCTTCGTAAATGGTACATTTAACTGTTTGAGGCTAGCAACAGCGCCACCCAACACCCTGTACCGGTGGTGATACTAGTACCAAATGTTTTTATTTTTTCATTTATTTGATATTTTTTTTAGTTAATGTATTGTATATTGGTATAGCATATATCATGGTTTCACACTATATGTTTGTGTGTGTAAGGTTTGCTTGATTCTTTTATACATAGAGCAATACATCAAATCAAATTAATCAAGAGAGATGCAAAGTCATATTGTCATAAAAAGTCATTGTCTTCCCATGATAGCTCATGGCATTACATTGTATCTTAAAAAATTAAAATATTCTATTTATTGTAAAATTATTATAAATTTTGTTGCTGCTGCTGGTATTCAGTTGATCCAAGCAGTTTAGTTAAGTAGTAAAGTGGCAGATGAGAATTAAAATTTTTTGGATCCAATCACAGCAGAGGGAAAAAACCTGCTTACTCAAAGTGCTCTATATGCTGTTCATGTACTTCACATGATCTTTTGACTAACTAACCTTACGATTATTACATTAGCATTTTATAATATGATCAAAAACAGAAATGAACCTTTGCTCTGCAGTTTTCAGAATATCGGCATTATATTGTAGAAACTGGTAATGTTACCAATTTAACTTATCTGTATCTCATAGTGACAGACTCTACATAAGAGATTCATGATCCACAGATTGCTTCTCAGTTCTGTCATTTCTGGTATTCAAACTTCTTATGAACTTCCAAATGATAAATGATTTGATTATTATTATTACTAATTCAATTATTACAAACTAACGATACATAACAATTAGTCCCGATTGGTTACTGATAACTAAAATTTTTATCATATTGATTTTTTAAAAAGCAAGTCTGGACTAATATAAACTAGACTTTTTAGAATCTTGTGAAAGTACTGAGTAATTGTGGCATATATACCGATGTATTTAAATCTGTTACATTTTCGTTTGATTTAGAAAAAAAATAGGATACATTTATTATAAAACTATATTTTCTGATTCTTGAGGCAATGCAATAGTTTCCAACAATATTTTTAAAATTATTTTTATCATAAATAAATAACAAATAACTTTTTAAATAAAATTTAAAAAAAAAAACAACAATATTTAGAAATCGTATCTCCTAAAAAAAAGATTAATTCAACTTTTTTTATAGAAAAAACCGAGAAAACAGCCACTCAAACAATTATTGCTCGATATTTTTTTTCTTCATAATTATTTATCTAAACTAACATATGAAAACGGAATAATAATTTCCATGTGAAATAGTGTTTCCTTACAGTCAATCATGAAAACAACTGAATTTTTTAATAAAAAAATATAGTCTTGTAGTAAATGTATTCCTTTTTTTTTCTAAATCAAATGAAAAGGTAACAGAATTAAATATATCTTAAAACATCACATGATCACTATCTTCTATGTTTGCTCATAACTGTTGTTAAAATAGGCAAAACTCTCTCCGTACAGTAGTGCCACTCAAAGCAAGACAGAGTAATCAATGAATGCCAGAAGGCTTGTGCATAAAATCCCTATCCAGTGCTGACTCATCCAATATCTCCAAACTAGTTTCTGGCTTATGGCCTTTGTCAGTGAGATAAAAGGTGGGTGCTGGAGGGTTGCATTAGATCCTAAGATCTATGTGCAGTGCTCTCAGATTCAAGGCTCCTCACTGACGAAGGCCATAAGCCAGAAACTAGTTTGGGGATATTGGATGAGTAGGCACTGGATAGGGATTTTATGCACAAGCCTTCTGGCATCCATTGATTACTCCATCTTGCTTAGAGTGGCACTACTGTATAGAGAGAGTTTTGCCTATTTTAATTAAATATATCACTGTATACATCACAATTATTCAGAATTTTCACAAGATTCTAAAAATTATAGTTTATCTGATTCCAAATCCACTATTTAAAAAATCAATATGATAAAAATTTTAGTTATTTGTAATCGATCTTAATGTCCGAACTAATACTTAAATACCGAACTAATACATAAATCCACATTTTCTAAAAAGATCATTTATTTAGTATAATTAAAATGCAAATTCAATGAAAACTTAATGGGTAAAGGAATAGATTAGAAACCAAAAATAAATTTTGTTTAATATTTAATTACAATAATTAATAGTCTCTAGATTATTTGCCATGTTTAAGATGGACACGGATACTTTTTGAGCAGAGAAATAATGGAGTTCGTTTACAAAAATAATTGTTATGTGAGGTGGTTTTAATTATTTACAATTTACAGTATAAAAACTTGAAGATCCCATCTCCTTAATTTTGGAAATTTGACAAGTAATTAATAATACTATAATTTAAACCTGAGACAATACCTGTAAGAGATAGTTATGAAAATCATATGGAATAATTATGATTCTTTAAATTATATCAGGTAGATTGGAGAAAGAGGGGCTTTCTTCTCGGAATCAAAGAATTCTAAATTCAAACAAATATTTATCAATTAATTTTACTCAAAAAGTATAAACTCTACAGTTTCTTTTAACTGAATAATTCCTGCAAGAAATAGGGTAATGTTCTTTTTATCTAATTAAACAAAGGGCTGATACTTCAATTTATTTGTTTTATCCTTTACGTATAAGCGTCAGCCATCTTAGACCATTCACTTGAACTCTTTACAACTTTAGTCCACTATCAAAATATCTACTATATGAAACCTAATTATTCTTAAGAGATAAAATGAAAGCTATTTCAATTTATAAAAATAAAAAAAATTATTGTATGGCATTGTAAAATTTAAAATTTGAAGTGTTTAATTGAGAATCCCAAAATGGCTGGCTATAAATTTCAGATAGCAGTTATATGAATCAACAAATTTTGAAATAGCTGATACATGGTCCTTTTAATATTAAAAATTTATATATATATGAAATACAAAATGAAAACTTGTTTTAATACCTGTGTAATGAATTGTGCACCTAAACGCATATTCTCCTATACATGAGGGGTCAGAATGACTAAATGTCAACATGGGTAGGATGACAACCTTGGCACTAATTTGAGCTTTGAACGTTCCGTCATCAGATTTTCAATGAAATGGAAGGTTGAAGAGTTGTGGGTTGGAGTAGTTTGAAGCCTGTCCATTAAAATATGAAGATTGGCTATCTTAATATAAAGCTGAGCACTGATTGTATATATGTGTGGAGATGGTATTCTGAACCAACTGATGAGTGCTGGTGGGGATTATTTATCTTTTCAACATGTGTGTGATCAACTGGGTCAGCAATAAGAGATGGCGTGGAGAATTGAGGGTCATGTGAAAGTCTGAGTTCGAATCCCGCATACATTACATATCTATATGCAGGTTTAAGCCTGTATAGGGTATTAATTTAGATAAAAACTAAATTTTAATTTGAAATAGGCTTTTGTTTTATATGTCGATTTATTTTCGATTAGTTGTTAACCTAATTATTTCATTATTTAATTTTGTTCTGATGCATTGTTATACAGGAAATTTTGTTTTAACGTTATTATATATCATTTCGCAAAATTTGAAGCTTGTAAATATTTCACTAAAGACTATCTAATAATTAATATTGTGCATTAAATAGTTAATTAAATTAAACATCCCAACGCAAGATTTAATTAAATATATGATTTTATTAAATATATGATTTTAAATAGTGATGATAGAATGAAGTTTCAACTATTTATAAACTTACTATATTTGACTTTAATAATTAAAAAAAAAATCATATTTATAATACGCGTGGTTAATTTTTTATTATGATTTTTGGTATCAAAATATAAAATTGTTTTGTTTTGTTTTAAATTTAATGTTTATGTCTGTGTACAGTATTATAAAGAAGATGATTGGTTCTGAGAAAGTCACATGTTATGCAAAACTGCTCTGATCACTGTATTATTTTGATAAGCTATCCTATAATAAATTATCACCAAAGATTTTATAGCTTTAAAAAAAAATGATATAAAAAAGTATTCCATTAGAAATGTTTATTGTTGAAATTTGAAACAAAATTATCGCGTTGAAAAAAATTCAATAATGAAATTTATATATATGTTTCCTTAAATTAAAAATAATCAATTGAAATAGACAACTTAGTCTAAATAAAAATATTGTTTAATAATACATCAATCCTGCTTTCATTTCATAATGGAACCTTGTCAAGATGTTTCTTTTTACACAGTCACATGACCAATTACCCTACAGCAACTTTCCCCAATGGACATTACATTACAATAAATGTAATGTATGTATTTTAATAATTATATTTATTGTAGAGTAATGTAAATAGTGTTCATTAGGGGGAGTTATTGTTCATGTGATTGTGTAAAAAATAAACATCTTGAAATGGTTCGATTAAGGAATGAAAGCCGTATTGATGTATTAAATTATATTTTTATTTATAATATAGGGTATATGAGCACAGACTTTCACATGACCCACCACTCTCCACTCTATAGTAAGTTGTCTATTTCACTTTTGTTTTAAATTGATTATTTTTAATTTTATATATAGAAGACAACATTATGGACAAATTTTAACATTGAAATTTGATCATTTAAATTATTTACATGTTCTTATTCAAGGTTTTAATAGGTTTATAAATGTAGATAATAGCAATCAACCTTTAATAAGCTATCAGCAATCTCAATTTGTAGTCAAGGCAACCTCCTTTAACAATAAAGGTGGCACCACCTTTATCTATAGTATGATATACATAGACAATAAAGATTGTAACTTGACCAATGAGTGTGAGATCAATAATGCAAAGAAGTTTAAACAAACCTCAATCAGGCAAATATAACCTGTCCTGAAAGCAGACTAATAAATAGTCAATTATAACACTCAGATTCTGAAAGCAGATAAATAAGTAGTCATTTGTAACTTCCAAATTCCATATAGAGTATATATTTAAGACACTAAAGCCAATTACTCAAGGCTTTAATAAGTGTATAAATGTAGATGATAACAATCGACTCTTAAGCTATCGACAATCTCAACCTGTTGCCAAGGCTTCCTTTAACAGTAAAAGTGATATCACCTTTACTATGGTCTAGTATGTATATAGACACTAAAGATTGCAACTTTAATAATGCAAAAAAACCTCCATCAGGCAAATATAACCTGTTCTGGAAACAGGCTAATAAATAGTCAATTATAACTTCTAGATTCTGAAAGCAGGCAAATAAGTCTTTTGTAACTTCCAAATTCCATATAGAGTATTTTTTTCTCCATGGGTCAAAGCATCGGCCGGGAAGTGAATCCAGGACAACTGCTTATAAGACAGCTGTGCTGACTATTTGACCACCAATGCTTGACAAGTATATATTTATTAAGACACTAAAGCCAATTACTCAAGGCTTTAATAAGTGTATAAATGTAGATGATAACAATCAACCCTTAAGCAATCAGCAATCTCAACCTGTAGTCATGGCAACCTTGAACAGTAAAAGTGGTACAACTTTTATCTCTGGTCTGATATATGTAGACATTAAAGATTGCAACTTGACCAAGGAGTGTGAGATTAATAATGCAAAGAAGTTTAAACAAACCTCATTAATCAGGCAAATATATTATATTTTTTCTTCTATCCATGTTTTTTTAGTTACGGCAATATTGGCAATGTCATGTCAAATGAAGATTTTCTTGAATGTTAGGATAAACATTCATTAAAAAAGTCAAACATATTCACTCTTTTCAAACAATAGTCAGATATCACTTTATGAAAATTCTCCATCTTCTCCTTTTTAATTGATCATTTTTTACATCAGAAATTTTTTATTAATAATAGGATTTTTCTGGACTGATGTGATCCCAGGAAAAACAAATCTTAGAAAATGATTGCTGCATCAAGGCAATGTTGCAATAGAAGAAATTGAGAATAACATTTGATCTTTTAAATATTTGTATATTGTGTATTTAGATGAAGCCCTGATGCTTTATAGTTACAATCTTACAGCTCTCACAAACTTTGATGCAAAATATCTGACAATAGATGTAGATGTCAGTATATTAGTAAATAAAATAAAATCATACATCACATGATTTAACTTGATAAGCTTGTAATATAAAATAAAAATAATGAGCATGTTAATAGTTCTAAACATGCTTTATCAATAAATGTCACAAGTGAAGACATTTAAAATCTATGTTGAATTATCCCTAAACCAGTTTCAAGCCATTGGCTTTCCTCAGTGAGGTACTGCAATATTCAGACATTAGATCAAAAATACCAACTCAAGACCAGCACTTATCTGATATTTAACTATTAAGTAGAAAATCTGAAATTTAAACTGTATATGAGGAGAGCATATAAGAATTTAATATATGAACAAAGATGCAAAGAAAGTTAAAAGAGAAGATATAAGAATAATAAAATTTCTAAGAAGAAGAAAAGTACACTAAGTACTAAGAAAATTAAGGAGCAATATTTAGGTGTATAGAGATGGAAAATATAACAATATAAAGATGTTTATGGAATTCATTAAAAGAATAGAAGGAAATAATATCATCAAGAATTGTAAATAATAAATAGAAGTTAATATTAAAATTGAATAATTTGAATAATAATATTAAATTTAGGAAGGAATGTATAAAATATAAACCAATACTAAATTTTATAAAGATGAATAAATTGAGTCAGATAGATTGTAAATAATATGGAAAATAGCTCTGATGAAGACTGCAGGACAGTTGAAACTGTAAGGAAAATAAAGGAGTAATTATAAGTAAAAGTTGCATTAAGGTGTATATGGGTATAGCTTATAAGAGTTTAATATATCTCATAATGTTGGATATTTAACAACAAATATATAATTATCAACTTCTGTATAAATTGATTTACAACAGTCTGGTTGGAACATAATCCAATTCATCGGAAATCTTTGAACATCTGTATATATATAAAATAAAATAGAAATTCATATAACATTACACTACTAGCCAAATAATAAATTTTTTATATCATGTAAGCTCAAGTGAATTGTCAATCAAAGAGGTCTATTTGTTAATAGATAAAATCATGGTTGTTTAGTAAAAATTTTGGGGTTTTTTTGGTTAGTAATGTTATATTAATTTTTATTTTATTTATAATTAGGCAGTATTTAATATTTATATATATCATCATCAATAACCATTATCAATCCACTGCAAGATGAAGGTCTCTCCAAGTTCAATCCATCTTCTCTGATCTTTAGCTTCTCTTCTCCACATCACCCCTGCATACTTTCTTATTTCATTTATCCATCTCACATGTGGTCTCTTTCTGGTTCTTTTACAATCTCTTGGAATCCAGTTTAAGATTTCTATTGTCCATCTATTATCACCTCTTCTAATAATATGTCCAGCCCAACTCCAGTTTTCTAATTTTTTCAGTGAGGTCAGTAATCCATATTGCGTTTTCGATCTCTTCTTGTTGTGTGAGTTGCCATTATGCTTTGGATTTGTAAATTATGAAAAGGTATTTGATTCTATAAACATTTCTTCAGTGATTAAAGCATTAAGTTTATAGATCCGGGATATTGTCATATTTATATATAAGTATATTTGCTGTAAATAATCAACGAATAATTTATTTTAAAAACTTAAATCTCTGTTTTGTTTTTTAAAAAAAACTTCAATAGTATGAAAATTGTAGAAAATATTATAATATCTTAAATAATGTTTTATTTATGGGGAAAAAAGAAATATAATTAGAAAAATAAATTTATGAGCATGCTTAGATAATCATTTAGTAGGCAATCTGAGACTTTTTGTAGACATTTGGAGTTGCCACTAAACCACTACTGAAATTACTAAGCAGTAAATGGAACAAATAGTGGGAGTATGTTGTTGTTTTTTAATTACAAATGAAAATAAAGAAAAGTAATGCATTATTTATTTAAGCAAAATTAAATAAAAATAAAATATGTATATATTTTTCAGAAATCATACCTAAAAAAATTTAGAAATCTAATTATGAATTAGTTAAAATTTGAAATACAGGCATTCTTCATACATGGTATGGGGTGGTTGAAGAATTGGAGGTTGGAGTAGATTGAAGCCTGTCCATTAAGGTATGAAGATTTGCTATTGCCATGTAAACTGAGCACTGATTATATATGTGTGTGTGATGATAACCTGGACCAACTGACGACTGCTGTTTCAGCATGAAATACATATATTGGTGGTTATTTACTATTTCTACATCTGTAGTCATGTGTATCAGTGGTATGAGGTAGTGTGGATAGTTGAGGGGTGCTTGAAAGTCTGTGTTTAAATCCCCTATATTTATGAATTACTTGCATATAAATAACAAGGGGGGGGGATTTTTGAATCAGTTATACAAAGTAATTAAACAAATAAAAGGGGGGGAGGGGGTAGAATGGTATGTTGGCAATCACACCTTCATTCAATGATGGGAATTAGGGTCAACTTGTTGTGACATGGCATTTAACCTTTTCCCTCTATGCTTGCAGGCCACAAATATTGAAATTTGTCATATTTGTGGAATAATTGTCTTGCGTTGGTGGTCGAGAGGTCAGCGCGACTGCCTTGCACTTACAGGCAGTTGCCCGGGTTGCGGGTTCGCGTCCCGGCCGATGCTATGACACTTAAAAAAAAAAATTATTGGTGGTCGAGAGGTCAGCGACAACTACCCGGTTGATGCTATGACACATGAGAAAAAAAAAAAAAAATCACAATTCAGATCTGTTTTATTTCTAGTATTTCTTAAAAATGCAAATACATATGAAATAAAAACGTCTTGGTACAAAAGGATTTTTTTTCTCCCACCTCTACAGGTCACAAATAATTAATGAAATTAAAACATATTAATATGAAATGATACCCCAAATTTAACATTTATTACTTAAAATCAACACCAAAGTATTTGGTGATATTTTTTCTAAAAATAAAATGAACCTTCTCACTATTTATGTCTTTGTTATCAACACTGAAACATCTTAGTAAAAATAAAGGGAGAAAAAATCTTCTATTCTTTCATTAAACTATACAACTTTTATGTTAATATTTTTAAAAGGGAGAAAAATATCATTCGTAAATAAGCAACTTGTCGAAAGTTTATTTTTATTCAATTTTGTTCTAAAGAAGTGCCCAAAACCTGTTAGCCACTTTACTTTCCATTCTCCACTCTAAATTTTCCCATATTCTGCTCCATCCCATTTCCACAACATAATCTTTGTCAACTCTATGGCCTTTATATCTAAATCCCCCTTACCTTTTCCCAAACCCAGCATAAAAACCAATAACCCACTTTCTGTATAATCACTTTTTTCATATTTATTCTTCCATAACTTCATTATTTGTACCCTTTCTGCTTCCAAGCATTTACGATGCCTAATATTTTCTATGCCTTCCTTACACGTGTTATTTTCAGTAGTGGCTCAGTGGCTCCACCAGGTGTCTACAAAGATCTCAGAATACCTACCAAATGATTACCCATGCTCGTGCAAATAGATCATTTGTACGACCAGTATCCATGATTTGCATACATATATGTGGACATGAAAGTAATTCAAAAAATTTGCATTTGCTAATATCCCCCATTTAATAATAAATATGCAAATACTAATGACAAAAGAAATACAAATGTTATTTTTTTTAAAAAAAAAAGAAAAACATTATTACTAGCAATGACTAATTGTTTTACTTTCAAAAAAAAAAAGAATTTCTGAAATAGTGAATTAGGGTAAATAGTTGACGTAATTTTAAAGAATATTTATTTTGTGACTCAGTAAAAATTTATATAATATTCTATATAAATTAAAGATTTAAAAATATTTTGCTACTTATTAATAATATTGTTATGCCAGAAAGAATTATTTTTTTATTTGCTAAGTAGTTGTATGCTTTATGGTAATTTTAACTAAAGGTCCATGGATCAAAGCTCTTTCTGTTAATCCTTATACTTGAAGTGTCACATGATCTCAGGGATTGAAAAATACCCTGATGCTTAGGTGCTTCAATTTCACATAATCTTTTGAACAATGGCACTATTTGATTATATATATTCTAGTTATTATAGTAATGTAATATAGGGAGTGTACCAATAGCTCTAACAAGCTTTTATTAATAAGTGCCTAAGATAAAGCCTATAAAATCTCTATCTAGAATTATTCCCATCCTTAGACCGATCGGTTTCAAGCTTTGGCTCACATCAGTGAGGAGCTAGAACATTCAGACACTAGATCTAAAATACCAAATCAAAAGCCAGAACTTATCTAATATGTAATTATTAAGTAGAAAATCTGAAATTTTTAGACACATACAGGTCTTAAAATCCAGCTATCTAATTTAAGTAGCTATATGGTACTGAACCAAATTCAGATCTACCATATATTAATAGTCTTAGCAATATAACATCACCAAAGCCTCAAAGGCAAAATTATAATAATCAGTAACGCAAGTCATATATTGCATGATTTTGCTTTTTGAGCTTGTATTACAGAAATGTAATATAGGGAGCATATCAATAGCTCTAACAAGTTTTTATTGATAAGTGCCGAAGAGAAAGCTTATAAAATGTCTGTCTAAGATTTATTCCCATCCTCGGACCGATCGGTTTCAAGCTTTTAACTTACATCAGGGAAGAGATAGAACATTCAGATACTAGATCTAAAATACCAACTCAAAAGCCAGCACTTATCTAATACATAATTATTAAGTTAGAAAATCTGAAATTTTTAGACCCGTACATGTCTTAAAATCCAACTATCTAACTTAAATAGCTATATGGGACTGAGGATGGGAATAATTCTAGATAGAGGATTTTATAAGCTTTCTCTTCAGCACTTATCAATAAAAGCTTGTTAGCGCTATCGGTATGCTCCCTATATTACATTTCTATAATACACACTTAAAAAGCAAAGTCACATGATATATCATTGTTTTATTAATTATTATGGTAATATATTCAGACTTAGTTCCTGAGTGAATAAGTTTAAAGAATGAAATATATTGTAAGATTAAACAAGGCAAAACTCTCCATACAGTAGTGCCACCTTGTGTCAACCTGAGTAATCAATGGATGCCAGAAGGCTTGTGCATAAAATCCCTATCTAATGCCTACTCATCCAATATCCCCTGATTAGTTTCTGGCTTGTGGCCTTCGTCGGTGAAGGGCCTTCGTCGGTGAAGAGCCTTGGATCTGAGAGCAGGGTGGCACTACTGTATGGAGAGTTTTGCCTTGTTTAATAACAATTTGTTTAATAACAATTATGTGCAAGTATAAGAGATGGTGATCATGTGATGTTTAGTGGTTACATTGTAAGATAATTACTTTTATTATAAAATAGAATGATCATATGTATTTTTAACATGAACTATTTTGTATTCTATCAGTTAATTTTTCAGGTAATATTATCAAGAATTTTTATTTATTATATAACTATAGTGTTGCCATGGCAATAGATTGTTGATATTCTATTGATTTATTTAAGCGTAATGGATGAGATGTGATATATAGTCTATTGGACAAATATATCCTGGTTAGTGATTGGAATGCATTCTTAAAATTTGGAATTTTGTGTAGAATTATTATAACATAGAAGACAATTAAATTGTTGGAAAATGAATAATATGTAGAAATAAAATAAACAATTTAGAAGTAAAAATGTAGAAGATCCCAGAACACTTAATTAAAACAAAGAATGAAAAAATGAAATTATGGCTACAAAGGAGATGATGATTACGAATGAAAATGTAGAAGTTGACAGGTTTTTTGCCTTCTTTAAATGTTTGTAAATTCTAATATAAATAGTATTAATGTGCTACTAAACATAAACAGATTTGCTGCAAATAATTAAAGTTTTATTCATATAAATATATTGTCTAGATCAGGGGAGAGCAATTGTTTTGGCTCGGGGATCACAGGTTGGTGGAGGGCCACATCAGGGGCCACTTTGTGGAAGTGAAGGTTAGCGGAGGGCTGCACCTTTTTTTCATGACACAATAAACACTGCTTTATTCCCTATATTACCAAAGAAATATTTGTTTGTCCATTCTTCATTAAACACATGACATTCATCACTGATTTTACATTTTTTTGGAGGTTTCATGGTTTCAGTAAAGTTGGAAATGTATATATGTGTAGAGATGGTAATCTGGACCAACTGATGATTGCTGGTTTAGCATGAAATACGTATATTGGTGATTATTTATCTTTTCGACATATGTGTGTTCAGGTGTATCAGTGTTATGAGATAGTGTGGAGAGTGGTGGGTCGTGTGAAAGTCTGTGCTCATACCCTGTCTATTACATATATAGACACAGGTATATGTAAGCCTGTGTATTTCATCTATTACATATTTGCTAATGCAAAGACAAAATTGAAATTAACCAGATCAACTGGAAAAGTACTGCATATTGTATCTACACTGTGCATGTATATTGACATGGCCCTCCTAGTGGAAAATAAGAGATGAATCTTCGGTCGCACACAGGAAGAAAATCTCAGTTCAAGGCAGATTTTTCTGATTGTCTTGGCGGGCCACATAAAAACTCTTAGCAGGCCACATGTGACCCTCGGGTCGCTATTTTCCCACCCCTGGTCTAGATCAAGGGTAGGCAAAATTGTATAAAATGTTTTACTTTCAAGATATAAAGGTTTTAAAATCTATTTTGGATGACTTTAGGATGATATCTGGTGTCGTATATATGTATATGTATACGTATTCAAATAAAATTAAATTTTATTCCCACAAGAAACCATAAAAAAATTTTGTGATGAAATTTTGCTGACGTAGTCTTTGCAGTCTTAGATACCCATTGTTGGCCAATAAGTTGTTGAGTTTCAGAATGTAGGTCATTTTTGTTTAAAACAATTTGACATAAAATTCATTGATTTCTAAATAATTCATATATTGTCAAAACTTATGATTCATGGTAATAATTAGACTTGTGTTTTTTGAAAAACTTTATTTGATCAAAGTTATTTAGAATTACAACTCTAATAAATGTTGTTTTTTTTTAATTAAGAAATAAATTTATTTCAGAAGTTTACGTGAACTATGATACATAATGTTATTTGAAATCAAGGATCCGTGGGTGTACCACTTTGTTGCTCTGCCCACACAGGGAGCCAGTTCCTATACAGTCCTGAGCATTTTCCTGCACCAGCATACCTCAATGCAGTTGACTAGATTCTGTGGGAACTCATGTCATCAATCATTGTGCAGCTAGACAAATTTATTTAAGACACCTTCGATTTTGGATAATTAAGGACAAGATTTGTCGGACACACCACGAAGTTGTTGGAAAATATTTTTTGGTAGAATGCATTGTTTTTGACATATAAGAAAAGTTGATCCAGCAAATGTTTTTTGTGATATCAATTGATGTACATTCTAGGGAAAATATTACTGAACAAAATTTCCTACTTTCACCGCAGTCCATATGCAGCTTATGAGCCATAGTTTGCCCATATTTGTTCTAGATGTGTAGAACTGCCTTTAGTGAAGAATTTGTATATATAATACACTGTATACATGTGTAGTCTTCATTAGATGTCAGATATGTGCATTATTTGTTTATTCTAACTGGAAATATACTTGTAGTTGAATATGTTAGTTATATAAGCTACTCTAATAAGATAAATGAGTGTGGATATATTTATTGTATTCTAGAAGACTTGTTAACTTTTCTAATTCATCACTCAAGGTAAGGTATTTTGATGTTTGCTTCATTACAGTAGTGTAAAACTTTTTTTCTACTCTTGAACCCAATAATATTGAACGAGTTTATAGTTGGCTTATAATTGAAAATCGGTATAAGTTAATTGTAAATAATAAACAAATAATCATTGCATGATCAACAATATTATTTGTCTTGTAGGATGTACTGTTATCTCAGTAACGATTGTCTTGTTCCTAATATGTAAATAAACGCAATGCCTGTCTTTTAGGCTAATGCTGATTATTAAAAGATAAGTACTATTTCTGATGCTGTGTTTTTTTAATTTAATTTTTTCATTACTCTTCCTCCTGTTTTCACATTTTCTCATGTTTATATCAAACACGATTCATTGTGAGCTTGTAATGTTTGTCATTTCTCTGCACTAATTGTTGCGAGAGTATGTCTAAATGCGCAACCACATTTTCACCAAAATATGTGTATCTTTATTTAAATCTGATCTTTATTTATTTTAATTATTTGCATAATAGTTACTATTTTTCATTTGTATTAATGATCACCCCAGTTTGGTTTATTGCAGTTGATGGAGTATCCAATTTGGAATCGGGAGGGGGGGGGGCAGGTCCCAGATTTGATTCTGGTGCTCGCAGGTCTGACACTGAACTTATGAGCTCCTGAGTAATAAGCCATGTGTCTTTTTTTAAAAAAAATTATTAGTTAATCATTCTCAGATAATAAAATGACATGCTGAGGTCCCAGGTTTGATTCTGGTACTCGCAGATCTGACATTGGACTTACAAACAGGCTCAGCACAGAAGTTATTGCCAATTGATCAAATTACTGTTTTTTGCTCTTTCATTTTTTTTAATATACTTTTCCCAGGAATCATCCAGAAACCTAAAAACTTTTGAATCAACCATTTATCAACAAAATTAAACTGCTCGTGGAACTCTTTTTAATTGTCTTTCAACCCAATTTAACTGATCATGGGATTATTTTAAATTATCTTTCAACTTAATTTAAAATATTTAAATTGTCTTTAAACTAAACTTCAACAATATGAGATGGCATGGAGAGTTAAGGGTCGTGTGAAAGTCTGAGTTTGAATCCCTTATGTATTACATTATATATATGCAGGTGTGTGTAAGCCTGTACAGTGTATTAAATTACATATTGAAACATAGTGCGTTAAAGGTCTGCCCATCCCTCTCATATATATGTGAATGGATTATTCTCCAGTACTTGAGGGGTCAGAATGACTAACGTCAACATGGGTAGGATGACAACCTTGGCACTAATGTGGGCTTTGAATGTTCCATCATCAGATTTCAATGAAATGGATGGCTGAAGAGTTGTGGGTTGGAGTAGTTTGGAGCCTGTTCATTAAAGTATGAAGATTGACTATCTTAATATAAAGCTGAGCACTGATTGTATATATGTGTGGAGATAGTAATCTGGACTAACTGATGACTGCTGGTTTAGCATGAAATACGAATATTGGTGATTATTTATCTTTTCAACATGTGTGTGATCAGGTGGGTCAGCAATATGAGATGGTATGGAGAGTTAGGGTCGTGTGAAAGTCTGAGTTGAAATCCCTTATATATATATATTAAACTTAATAATGAAAGTAAACTTGGCCTACCCTTATCCCCACTAATTTTTATTTTGATGTGAATTGGTTAAAAGCTTTCCTTTTTATATATATGGAGGGAAAGAGCTTCAAGATATAATAGTAAAATATCCTTCCAAGAGCAGTTTCTTAACCCTATTGTAGAACCTTTTACCGTAAGGTGGAATAATCAACGGACACTAGAAGGTATAGTAAGCTTATGAGAAAGTCATATGGTATTGGTATTAGTTCTTTCATGCCCTACATCTAGGTTTAAATCCACAATCGGGTAAATGTAAAAAAAAATTGTTCGGGCAGGTAATTGATCTAAGACCAAAAAAGGATACTTACGCGTTAGGTCTACCACGGCATTAAAAAAAATATATATTTAATCAATAGTATCTGTTGTAATGTTTGTATTTTTATTGTGCGTATGTACGTATACTGTTTGCATTACAAAATCTTTTTTTAGTGTAAATAAGATTTTTTTTTTTTCAAATAAAAAAAAAAAAAAAGATTTTTAAATATTGACATTTAATATTAAATCTTTTTTCTTTTCATTATTGTGGTTTCGATTGTTTACGTGTGTGATATTTCATGGCAGGTTTAACGGCATAAGTACCCCAAAAAATTATCCATTCACTAGCTATTCTGAGATAGAAGTTAAGTCTCTCAAATCACGCGAAGAATGTCATCTGTTCACTATTTAAAAGTTGTTTTACCTTTTACTCCGCATATAGAGAGAAAAAGGAGACGAGTGATAGATTACTACAATTTAATTGATAAGTGTCAAAATTACTGCCCTTACAACTTTGACTTAAATTTAATGAATGACTAATAAAAATTATTAATATACGAGTGATAGATACATGATGAGAACAAATTGGTTAAAATTATAATTTTGAAACAGTATGGAGATTTATTGCAATATGAATATTAGATAAAATATATGGGCAATCGTGATAATAACTAGAATAAGTTTCTTTTTTTGATCTAAGACTCTCATTATCTTGAAAAGCTAAGGTTGCTATTATATTTTGTTTCACGTGCCATATAAGGTTCAAATAAAAAAAATTATCTCTTAACTATTAATAAGCACTCTTCAAACACATTTTAAAGCGGAACGTTTTTTTTTTTTTTTGAACTTATTTTTGATGCAAAAGAAATGGAGAGTGACTTTGTTATTTAGGGGTTATCTTAGGATGTGTTGTTTTTATTAAAAATGAAACTAGTTTCTAAAAATAAAATCATGAAATAAATATTGGTTCATCCCTTTCTCCTTTTCTGTTAAAAGTAAACGGAGAAAGTGATTTTTTCTGTAAATTAAAAGAGAACATCTGTTTTGGTTTTTTTTTAAAGAAAAAAACAAACACTTACCTTTATAGGAAACTATTTATTAATTTTAATTATCATTTAGTCTTTTTAACAAACAGATACCCCACACACACACACACACACTCCTACATTTAATATAAATATTTCTCCTCCCATCTTCGTGATTCATAATTGATTTATAAAGAAAATGTTTTCTTCCCTTTTAAACCGTTAAAGCTTTTACTTCATAACAGGTAAGTAGTTTCTTAGTATTTTTATTTATTACAAAGTTAATCTCCCACGTTAACAAGGCAAGATGGATGGATGATGCACTTTACGTTATATCTAGGCTCTTTAGAGGGATTAACTTTTTTTCGTTCATGATTTTTATTCTTTTCAGTCATTGATTTTTGTGATTTGATGTTTCTCTAATTAATTACTCGCGTTTCTCATGGTTCTTGTAATACGTATGCCATCTTATATCGTCATAGTGAGAATTTAATTATTTTTTTATCGTCCACCTGCACTCTATTTTGATTACGAACCATGTTAGTCCCATCCACTTACCATGACCAGAGTAGCAAGTCTGAACGTATGAACTTTGAAAAGTTATTGAGGTCGCAAATAAGCTTAGGAGTGTTTTTTTTTTTCTCTGAGTTAATTATCCAGCATTTATTTGTAAGTGGTTGCGTTATGATCAGACTTTTCAATATTGGTAAAGTTGATTTATTTCTGAGCCTGTGGTTTTGCCATGAATCATCTTTTTTTTGTTACATCCTTATATAACCTCTTCAGCTATTTAGACAGGATATGCCCAGTAGTCATGTCTTATAGGCAATTATTTTAATTTTATCTTAATATTCCAAGCAGATTATTGCAATTTTTATTTAATATATTCTTCTCTTTTTTTTGTCCAGAATGGAAAGCGTCACACAATGGTCAGTTTAATGTAAAGCACACTGTATCATCGTATATTTTTATTTTATCTTCATTACTATCTTCTTTTATACTTTGTTTTTTTTTTTATTACTTTTCACAATGCTTTTTTACAACCCACTATAGACGGTTTCGAGTGTCCCAGCAATCTTCTTCAGAACTTTTACTTATATTTCCAAATCTTAACTGCCAAATTCATTGTAAAAGTAATAAAGAACATAGAAGATATTTTTTATGTCGTATTGCTATTATCTATATTGAACAATAAATGATATTGAACAATAAGTGATATAGAATGATGTTAGGGGTGGATGATCACAATCACAGAGAAAACAATCGTAAATTATTTCTGAATAATATATTGAAAATTATATAATTAGATAGAATGTTAAAACAGGCAAAATTCTCCATACAGTAGTGCCACTCAGTGCCAACCAGAGTAATCAATGGATGCCAGAAGGCTTCTGCATAAAATCTCTATCTAGTGCCTACTCATCCAATATCCCCAGACTAGTTTCTGGCTTGTGTCCTTTGTCAGTGAGGAGCTTTGGATCTGAGAGCACTGCACCTAGATCTTGGGATCTAATGCAACCCTCCAGCACTGATGAAGGCCACAAGCCAGAAACTAGTCTGGGGATATTGAATGAGTAGGCACTAGATAGGGATTTTATGCACAAGCCTTCTGGCATCCATTGATTACTCTGGTTGGTACTGAGTGGCATTGCTGTATGGAGAGTTTTGCCTGTTTTAATGACAGTAATATGCTAGCATAAGAAATAGTGATCATGTGATGATAGATAGAATGTTATTAAATATATGATTATCAGAAGTCAACATTGGTTTCATTGTATCTAATTATGATAATAATGCACTAATCACTTCTCTATGTACATGGTTATTGGGGAAATTTTACATTTTGTAAAAATATTAAATAAATAAAGTTTATGTGTGTGCTTTACTGTTATGAGTGCCATCATGAATCATTATTCAAACATTTTATCATTTTGCATATTTGGTCTTTGTATGTATTGTCTTTTTCTATTTTTTTTACTATACTGTATTTTTTTGCTGTTGTTGATCATTTTTAGTAACATTTTAATGAGAACATTTTTAAAACTAAAATGTGTTATAGGCATGGGTATGTTAAACACATACATTTGTATATAGAATTTTCTATTATTGGTCATACAGTTTGGAAACAAATGCAGTGAATAGTGGAGGGTTGCTATATAATCGAATGGTATTCAAGCATCAAAGTTGTAAGTTGAACTGTTGATAGAGAAATTATTAGTTCTTGAGTCAATCATTACCATTGCATTAAACTGAAAAGAGTATTGTAATAATAATCTTCATAGGCTCTAATTGATAACCAAGTTGTTGGGAAATTGTTTAATAATGTTAAGGGAAAAGTATTCCTGACCAAAAACTAATGGTTAATTAAAAACTTTAACTATGTTAATAACATTTCCAAGACCTATCATATCTGAAAAATAACACTTGTAAATTATTCAGAAAGCTGTTACAATAAAACAGATGTTTCACTGATTTTAAGCATTTTTTCATCAGTTAGTATGTCAATTGAATAAGAAAGGATTTAAAAGGCAGCCAGTTTAAATCCTGCCTTGGTTTGGAATCCCTTTGTACATCGTAAAGTACAAAATAAACTTTAGACATAGTTTGTAAAGTATACTTTAATAGTAATATTGAATGTTACATGTGAGTTTTCGGGTAAACCAAGATGTCCGCCATATTTTTAATAAATATACTGTTTTGAGGATTTACAATCTCTTGAAGATTTGTTAGTTATTAAATTAATAAATCGATTGTTAAATTTTAAAAAAAGTAATAAATTCCGATAAATTTCATTAAGAATTTTTATTTCATTTTTTTTTTTACTTTTATATTACAATATAGAAGTGATGAGGTACTTCTAACATTATCGTATTTCGGTTCAATTCAGCATGTTTCTTTTTGTCAGCAGCAGTTCATTTAGTAAATTGTCATTATGATCAAAATTTGGGACCTTCCTGTCACAAAATGTGATGCAGTAGAGTATCCAAAGTTACAGGATCCTGACCTCCAGAAAAATATGTGATAATGGTCATGATCTGAAACTTTACATTCAAAACTCTCAAGGTTCCGTATTTGATTCAGAATTGAAAAAAAAAAAAAAGAATTACAGTGTAAATTAATTATATAGTGAGACAGCAGGAAAATAATTCAAGAAAACCTTCTCACTGACAAATGTTCATTTCAGAAAATTTTTTTTTTTAAAAAAATAACATTAACAATTGGAGTAAAAATTATGGATTTGACTCAAAAATGCTATACAATTTTCGAAGCCATTAGGAATTGCACACCATTGAAATGAATAAAGTATAAATATTGTATTTATATATTTTTTAATCCATTTTTCTATTAATAAATTAATATTAACAAAAATAAAATAAAATGTAAATATTAAATATGATGTTTTATGTTTTATAAACATTTTGGGAGTCCCCGAAACTGTATATTTATCAAAAATATGAGCTGCCATCTTGGTTTATCTGAAAACTCACAAACACCCATTGAATGTACTGATTAAATTTTGATGAGTATGAATATTATTATAAATACATATTTCAAATGTAATATTTATGTATTAATTTTTTATTGTGCCGTAAAATATTTTTAGACTGCAATTTGTATTTGGATTATTATAATTTAAAAATAGAATAAAGATACAATAATGTTTTAAAAGTATTATTTAAGAATGTCATATTTAAAGTTATTAAACTTTATTGAAATAGTTAAGGCTTTACTTCATTAGCGTTTGAAATCAATTAATATATATATATGCTCTGCGCACAGATAATGAAGCTATTAAACATAAGTAAAATTATCAAAAGTTACCGCCAAGCACTTTCGGACAGTTTATAGTCCATATTCACTTTATTTTATAAATGGCATCTACTAGACTAATAAAGAATTTATCACTGATATTTTAGTAAGTCTTCTATCTACTATGGTTATGATCTATAAAAATAAATGAGAAATTAAATATTTTAGCCCATTAATGGTAATGATAATCTTATTCTTTTGCTTAATACTATTTATTTTTTAAAAGGCTTATATTTTCGTAGAATATAATACTTTTTCTGTTATATAGAACCCTTTTTAGGATCCATACTTGTTTCGAGTTTAAAAAACTTAAAGATCGCTGCAAGGAATAATGATCTTTTTAATAATCGTCTATAATAAGATTCTCATCCATATTATGCTTCATTCATTTAAAAAATATATATAATCATGTAGTTAATTGCTTGGATGGTCCTATAGAATTTAACCATTGAAATAATATGCCAAGTATACTTCTTTGTCTATTGACCAAAGTGATTTTTTTATCTTTACTCATCCAAAATGCAATCCAGAAACGGTAGATTGTGCATCTGCCACTATATCACTCATTATATTAAATCACATAGAGCAATTAATACATTTTAGAATGCTTCTAATGTCTATTTTCAGAATTTAAGCAATAACTGAGATGTATTTGTTAATATTGTGCTTTATATATAATTGTTATAAAGAAGAAATACATGTGTGTTTAAATAAATATTTATTATGTATATTGCTTATGGCTGCAGAAAGGAGTTTGCTATTAACTGAAAGGAGACCCTTTGATTCCTCTTGAAGGCTTTAAAAAAACCAAGCAGAGCAAATTCCTAATGTCCACTCCATATGTTTTTGTTGTTGCAGCTGTTATTACTAGGTGATTATTCTTATACTGTACGAACATGGATGGGCTGCTCACCAACACGCATTAGCCAGCATCGTGAGTTTATTGGCTTTTTACCTCCGAGTTTAAGATCAAGAAACACAATGGTCTTTAGAGATGATAATAGATGGACAATTGAAATCTTCCAAGAGATTGTAAAAGACCCAGAAAGAGACCCATGTGAGATGGATGGATGAAATAAAGTGTGTAGGGTGATGTTGAGAAGAGAAGCTAAAGATCGGAGATGGATTGAACTTGGAGAGACCTTCATCCTGCACTTGATTGATAATGATGATATTGTCTATGATCAAAATTATCATACTAAATTAATATTATGCTTCACATAGTTTCACATGATCACCATTTCACATAGTTTGTGACAACTGTTTTTTTTTTTTCATATGTCAAAGCATCAGCCGGGAAGCGAACCTGCAACAACTGTCTGCAAGCAACTGCTTGCAAGGCGGCTGCGCTGACCTCTCGGCTGCCAAAGCTTGACTAAAAATCAATAGTTTTTTTTTTCTCCATAAGTCAAAGCATCAGCCAGGAAGTGAACCCACAAACCTGGGACAACTGCTTGTAAGGCAGCTGTGATCTCTCGGCCACCAACTGTTTTTGAAGTATTGATAGTTGTATTTTGGAGTGAGTTTAAATACATTGACAATCTAAGATTTATTTTTCAATAAATATATCGTCAATCTGAATCTATAATTTGGCAATTTCTGTTATTTGGATAAAATTATGAAGATATCTTTTACTCTTTCATTAGCATCTGATATTATTATCTTAGCCTGAGTATTGATTTATATAACTTATTACAGGCCTATGCCCACCCCGTTGACATTTTGGATTCAAGATATAATTTTCATAGTAACTTCAATTTGCCTAATGCAAAAATTAATATTAAATACCACGAAAAGAAATGAAGCAGAAAAATATGGTCTTTACTCTAAAAACAAATTATTTTTTTATTTACTAGATTATTTATAAATTATCAATTTTGATTAATAAGTTATAAAACTGTCAGTTTTATTATATTCTTCATAAATTATATTTGAATATGTATATAGTATCTACTTACTTACTATGATACCAATAATCAAAAAATCCACAATTCTAATAATTTATATTATCTATACTAAACTTAATGTAAATAAAAGGACTTGAACTCAGATTTTCAAGCTCCCTACAGCTAACCACTCCATCTTTACAGCTGATACATATGATCTCATACATGTGAAAAAAGATAAATGAGTGCTGTTTCAGCATAAAATACATACATTGGAGGTCATTTATCTTTTTCACATGTATGTAGTCATGTGTCACATGATCACATTTCCTATACTAGCACATTAATTGTTGATAAACAGAGCAAAACTCACCATACAGTATTGCCATCTGTGCTAAACAGAGTAATCAATGGATGCCAGAAGGCTTGTGCATAAAATCCCTATCTAATGCCTACTCATCCAATATCCCCAGACTAGTTTCTGGCTTGTGGCCTTCGTCATTGAGAAGCTTTGGATGTGAGAGAACTGCATCTAGATCTTAGGATCTAATGCAACCCTCTAGCAACCACCTTTTATCTCTACTTAACTACAAAACTATGAGAATGAAATTGAAAACACAAAAAATATTTTCAATCTAAGCTCAATAGCTTATATAGTCATATAGGTCTGAATTCAGTTCAGCACCCATACATTTTGGTGTCTTTGGCTCTTTTACAACCATAGCCACCACTATCCTATTAGGCAGGATTGGTGTTAAACCATTAAGCATCACATGATCACATTTCCTATACTAGCACATTAATTGTTGATAAACAGAGCAAAACTCACCATACAGTATTGCCACCTGTGCTAAACAGAGTAATCAACGGATGAGTAGGTATTAGATAGGGATTTTATGCACACGCCTTCTGGCATCCATTGATTACTCTGTTTAGCACAGGTGGCAATACTGTATGGTGAGTTTTGCTCCGTTTATGGGGTGGTTAGCTGTGGGAAACTTGAAAGTCTGAGTTTTTAAATAATTCTAATAATCATAAAGTAAAAAAAAAGTTATATATTTTATTTCTTATATTACATCCACTGTTTCATTTATATATTATCCAAATAAATAGTAAACTCAAGAGAAATAAAATCATTAAAATTTATATTTGAATTAGAAAGATGTCAATTTTAGTATCTATTTACCATTGTGTCGGCAGCCATTTTTATTTTTATTGTGAAGTATTTTCTATAATTCTTAAGTTTTCAATATATTGAATCGTATGAAATCATTCAGTTATGCGTTTGCAATGTAAAGTGTTGAAAGTAGTTCAATCTATAACTAAAAGATATAAGTTGTGTTAATTTTAGAAATTTCAAACATGCTTTCTTCGTAGTGTAAAAGTAATAACGTAAAAGTAATAACGGCCATTTGTTTTTGTGATGTTTTGCAATTGGAAAGTTAGTGGTTTTGTTTTTAATAAATTTTACGTTGTTTTTTTTTTTATTTGTGCATAAATAAATTTGTAGGTTTTTAAGATAACAGGCAGACGAATAGTGGCAGACTGTATGATACTATTAAATTTCTTCTTAAAAACATTATGTTTAAGACATGGGCGTTGTGAGATATTAATGAGCTGTGTAATTATATAGCTAGTAAAAAAATATTATTTCTAGTAATATAATAGTACTTATTTGATGTACAATACTTCACATGATCACCATTCTTTATGCTTACACAAGCTGCTTTTCACAGAAGCAAAACTCTCCATACAGTAGCACTAGATAGAGATTTTATGCACAAACCTTCCTGCATCCATTGATTACTCTGGCTTGCACTGAGTGGCGCTACTGTGTGGAGAGTTTTATTTATCCATAATACTTGTGATTTTTTTCTTTCTCATGTCTCATAGCATCAGCCGGGAAGCGAACCCGCTAACCAGGGACAACTGCTTGTAAAGCAGCTGTTGCTGACCTCTTGACTACCAATGCTTGACTATAATACTTGTTATTAAACATTATCAAAGGCTGATATGAAATTATCACATGTTAATACTTGTAATTATTATTGGCAAAAAAATTGCAAGTATGTTTATTAAGAAAGCTATCACTATATATTGAAAATATAAAGGAAAGACTAATTTTGAACATGAATGTGTGTGGATATATATGTATTGCAAATATTGTGTTCATGTATTCTTATTGTGTGTGACATAAACAAACAATTTCTCTGATGAATTTTATGCCATTGTGAATATAGAATCAAAAAATCCTAACTATGCCTACTAGAATAACTTTTTGGTAAAGTACGTATTTTTGCAAAAGATTTGTAACTAGTCATAATATTAAAGTTACTTGGACAACAATTAATTGCTATGGTTAAATATGTGTATGCATACATTGTTTGTATATTTATATGTTTACATAAAGGCAGAATTCAAAAGAAATATATTCAACAACGAATATTTCTGTAGTGTAATTTTCACTACACTGCTCTCATTCAAGATATGGACTGGTTTCTATCTGCTTCAAATATGTTGTAGAGGGATGTAATCATAAACATGTGACCAAAGACTTGTAAAAATGATCTATGATTCCCAAAATGCACATTTTGTGCTGAGCTAGCACTCATCAGTTGGCCCAGATCACAATCTCTTACACATATCTTATCGATGTTCGGTATATATATATATAGATAGCAAATTACTACAGTTTAACTGACAAGTGTCAAATGTTCTGTCCTCACAACTTTGACACAAATCACTTAATAAAAGTTTATTAATCATTTTTATTAGTCATTCATTGGTCTAGAGATTGTCCAATAATAAATAATATTTCTATAATGGAATTTTCACTGCACCACTCTCGCACAAGATAGTGACTGTTCTATCTGCTTTTAACATCATATGGAGGGATGTAATCACAAACATGACTAAAGAGATATGAAAAAGGTGTATGATTCCCAAGATGCGCATTTCATGCTGAACCAGCACTCATCAGTTGGCCCAGACCACAATCTCTTACACATATCTTATCGATGTTCAGTATATATATATATAGATAGCAAATTACTACAGTTTAACTGACAAGTGTCAAATGTTCTGTCCTCACAACTTTGACACAAATCACTTAATGAAAGTATATTAATCATTTTTATTAGTCATTCATTAGACTAGAGATTGTCCAATAGTGAATAATATTTCTGAAGTGTAATTTTCACCCCAGAAATATTATTCATTATTGGATAATCTCTAATCTCATGAATGATTAACAAAAATTATAAATAGTTTCAATATTTTGACGTTTCCGTATATTCAAATCAATTATTTCCATATATTCAAATCAATTATTTCCATATATTCAAATCAATTATGATCAAACAAAAGTTTGGGGAAAAAGCAAAGATAGTAATTAAAGGGAAAAGATTAATCTACAAGTATTTTATATGGTTTCATTTGATTCTAGTGTTAAATCATGTGGACTGTTTTTTGATAGTACCTATAATTATTACTATATTTCAATCATTGTTATATCAGAAAAATTGTGTAATTAATATTAGAATATTGATAAAATATTTATATTATGCTAGTAACTGTTTCCCCTAGATTTTAAGTTTTGTTTTATTCTCACTGCTAATAAAACACAGCTGCACTCTGACATTCATTTGGTATCTGGTTACACATTATTCTATTTCATTGTTGTTTTTTATTTGCTTAGCCTTCTCTTAAGTTCTTTATTTTCATAGGAAAAAAATGATAAAATTATACAGTTGCCTATGCTTGATTCTAAGTCTTTCCATGATATCGGAAGCTGTAAATAATAGTCAAATCTTATATATTTTACACATATAACATATATTCACCAAACAGGTACTTATGTATTAGATCTGCTACCCATGTTTGCAATGGCAAACTGCCATAATAAAAAGACAAATTTTTAACAATATAAGTATAAATCTGTACACAAAAATAATAAAAATATTACGATACTAAATAAAAAAAGAACAAGTACCTCCTATTTCTATTACATCTTCCAAATTGCCCATAATTTTAAATGAAGAAGTGAGACATGCAATTAAATGTATGAAGAAAGGAAAGGCTCCAAGTAATGATGGAATTATGATTGATGTATTAAAGGAAGCAGGTAAAGAAATAGAAAAAAATATTAGCAAATTTATATACCAAATGTCTAAATGATAAAGATGTACCAGATGTTTGGAAAAATGCAGTATTAATATTAATATTTAAAAAAGGTGATAGAGAAGATATTAGAAATTACAGACCTGTCAGCCTTTTATCAGTTTTATACAAAATTTTTACAAAGATAATTACAACTCGTCTACAGAGAACATTGGATTTCCACCAACCAAGAGAACAAGCTGGATTTAAAAGTGGTTTTAGTACTGTAGATCATATCCAGGTATTGAGAGAAGTTATAGAAAGGACAAATGAATATGAGTTTCCATTTTGCTTTGGATTTGTAGATTATGAAAAGGCATTTGATTCTATAAACATTTCTTCAGTGATTAAAGCATTGGATCATCAAGGTATAGATCCAGGATATTGTCATATTTTAAAGAATATTTATAAAAATGCAACAGCAACAATTAGATTACATAATGATACTAAAAAAGTCAACATTGAGAAGGGTGTAAGACAGGATAACTCCATATCTCCAAAGCTTTTTACAGCAATGCTGCAAGAAGTATTTTGTGGATTAAAATGGGAAGCTAAAGGAGTGAAAGTAAATGGAGATTATTTAAGTCACTTAGATTTTGCAGATGATGTAGTTGTTTTTGCAAATAATGCTTTAGAGCTGCAGGAAATGTTGCAGGAATTATCAGATGAAAATAGGAAAGTAGGACTAAAGATAAATGTTAAAAAGACTAAAGTAATATTTAATGGATTTTCTCAAAATATGAAAATAAAGATTGATTATGATGAGTTAGAAGAAGTTAATAGTAACAAATACTTTGGTCAGATTATTAATACAGATGGAAACATAATGGATAAAATTAATCATAGAATTAAACTTGGTTGGAGTGTTTTTGGTAGAAATAACTTGATACTAAAAGGAAATATGCCTATGTGTTTGAAAAAGGTTTTTAATAAATGTGTTTTACCAGTTCTTACTTATGGATCCGAGACTTGGACACTTAATAGAAGAGCAATAAAAAGACTTCAGACCACTCAAAGAAGTATGGAGAGATGCATGTTGGGAGTAATAAGAAATCGAAAATGCAATATATGGGTAAGAGAACAAACAGGTGTTACTGACCTCATTGAAAAAATTAAAAGACTGAAGTGGAGTTGGGCTGGACAATATTGCTAGAAGAGATGATAATAGATGGACAATTGAAATCTTAAACTGGATTACAAGAGATTGTAAAAGATCTAGAAAGAGACCACATGTGAGATGGATGGATGAAATAAGAAAATGTGCAGGGATGATGTGAAGAAGAGAAGCTAAAGATCAGAGAAGATGGATTGAACTTGGAGAGACCTTCATCCTGCAGTGGATTGATAATGGTTGATGATGATGAATATAGTTTAATTTTTAAAATGTACTCATTAATATATTATCCAAAGTATTTAACGAATAAATAGAATATTTCATCTATGAAAATAAGCATACAATAATAATTATAAAAAAAAAGAAAGGCTGAATACGGGTATTTGATGAAATATTAGCTGATTGAGAGATGATTCGTGATCATACTCGTGTAACCTGGTGTACACATAAAATTGATTGATTCAAAATTACATATTTTTTATTCAATATTTTTTCAAACTCTCATTTACTGAAATAGTGAATAGTGAGTCTAAGAATTGGGGGGGGGGGGTAGTAGATTACAGATTGGGATAAGAAGTGAATATGGTAAAAAATTGACATGTTTTAATAGGGAAAGTAGTAATGTTTTAAAGAATTCATGGTTTAAAAATCACAAAAGAATTGTTCCACAGAAAGTCCTGCTGATAAGAATAGGTTTTAATTGTTTTGATTGAGAATAGGTTTATAAATAGCAAAAGAATATGTTCATATTCTATCGTTAATATACATTCATGTCATAGCTATTAACATTTTTAGAATAGAGATGATTGTTTTAAAAAAATAGCCAAAATTGAGGCAATAAATGAATAGCAAATTTGATGGAGGATGTTATAGAAAAATTTTTATACTTATTCAGCTTGAAATGAAGTGTAACAGTTTATTATTTTTCAAATACAATAAATTCAAATAAAAGAAGTTATTCAAGTAAAATGTAAAAAATGCTGTAATAACAGCAGATTTTTAAAAGAAAAAAAATAAAAGCATAGATTAGCAATGAAAGAATGATTCTGTAAATACAGACATATATATCATCATTATCAATCTGCTATAACCTCTATCTCCTTTTCTCCACATCACAATAGCAAACTTGTCATCCATCCATCTCACATATGATCTTTTTCTAGGTCTTATGCAATCTAAACAAGGCAAAACTCTCCATACAGTAGCGCCACCCTGTGCCAATCAGAGTAATAAATGGATGCCAGAAGGCTTGTGCATAAAATCCCTATCTAATGCCTACTCATCCAATATCCCCAGACTAGTTTCTGATTGGCACAAGGTGACACTACTGTATGGAGAGAGTTTTGCCTTGTTTAATAACAAGTATGTGCTAGTATGAGATAGTGATCATGTGATGTATTATGCAATCTCTTGGGATAATCTCTTATAATATGTCCAGCTCGATTCCATTTTAGTTTGTTTTTTTTTTGCTGTTTTCAATGATGTCAGGTAATATCTATTTGTTCTCTCACCCAGGTATTTTATTTTAGAACTCTTGTTATCACTTCTACCTTACATATCTCCATACTTTGGGTGGAGTGATAAGTCTCTGAATTGCTCTCTCTCAAGGGTCCAAGCTTCACATCCACAAATAAGATTTAAAAAACTTCCTTTTCAAAAACACGTGTATTTTCTGTGATACTCTTATTTCTACCAAAGACATTTCAAGTTTAATTCTATATTAATGTTATCCAGTATATCTTCATCTATATTAATAATCTAACCAAGATATTTGTAGTTATTAACTTTTTGTAATTCATCTTTATCAGTCTTTATTTCTTTTGAGAAAATCTATGAACCATCGTTTTCCTACTTTTTTACTTTTATCTGATAACTCTTGCAACATTTCCTGAAGCTCTGAGATGATATTTACAAAAACTACATCATCTGCAAAATATAGGTGACTTAAATAATATCAATTTATTTTTATTTCCTTAAGTTCTTGTTTTAATTATCCTATCACACACTCTTCTCATTGTTAGTCTTATTAGTATCAATTATCTATTTATTCACAAAGTCCAAAACTCTCCATATAGTAGCATCACTCAGTGCAAGTCAGAGTAATCACTGTTTGCAGGAAGGTTTGTGCATAAAATTTCTATCTATTGCCTCCTCATCCAATATTCCCAGACTAGTTTCGAGCTTGTGGCTTTCATTAGTGAGGAGCTGTGGATCTGAGAGCACTACACCTAGATCTGGTGATCTTGTGATGTTTGATGGATTAATATATAATTATTCTTAGTGCATTTTGATAAATATGCTTCAGAATATGATAATATCCTGGATTTATATTTTAATGATGATCCAGTGCTTTAATCACTGAAGAAATGTTTATAGAATCAAATACCCCTTTCATAATCCACAAATCCAAAACATAATGGCAATTCATATTCATTGGTCTTATCCTTAACTGCTTTCAATAATTGGATATGATCCACTGTGCCTTTTTGAATCCAGTTTTGGTTGGTTAAAATCCAAAGTTGGCTGTAAGTATTTATCTTGGTAAACATTTTGTATAGAACTGTTGCTAAATATCAATATTATTGCTGCATTCTTCTAATGATTTGGATATTTTCTATACAACTTTGTCAACAATTTTTCTGTTTTTCATCCTGCTTCTTTTTTTTTTTTTGAGATACTTCTATCATTTCCTGGAGCTTTTTTCCTTCGTAGATTTAATTGCATGCCTCACTTCTTCATTTAAAAACTGGACAATTCAGAAAATGTAGTAATTGTAGGAGATACTTTGTTTTTGTGTTCTTTATTATTATGTAATTCTTTCAATTATTGCTAATTTTCTTTTTTTCTGAGCCAACGTAATTTCTGGTAAAACGAAAGTACTCACATAAAAGGTAGTTTTCTTATTATTTCACTTTATTGCCACCTAGCGCGCTTTCAATATATTTTTTTACAATTTTCTGGCGTATATTTGGTGCAATTAAATGGTAATCACACTTATATGCCATGAATATGATATAGTAAAAATATATTGCAACCATACTAGGTATAATAAAGTTAAATATTTAAAAACTACCTTTTCTGTATTTTCATTTTGCCAGATTCTTTGTAGAAACATTCACACATTTCATGACGTTGCCTTTTTTTAGTAATAGTTCCATCTTTTCTTTTTATTGCAGAAATAAATCTTCTACCAATGTCAAGATGTTATTTTACACTTGAGACTTTTATTCTTTTCTATAACTTTCCTTATTAATTTACACTCGAATCCCGCCTATATTACATATATAAATGCAGATTCAAGCCTGTGCAATGTATTAATTATCAATAAAGCAAGCCATATATAACGTAACATTGCTTTTATAAGCTTGTATTTAATACAGAGAACATACCAATAGCTCAAACAATCTCTTAATTGATAAGTGCAATAAGAGAAAATATTTAAAATCTCTATCCGAAATACTCTTATCCCCAGACCAATTGGTTTCAAGCGTATGGCTTACCTCGGTGAGGAACAAGAATATTCAGACACTAGATTCAAAATATCAACTCAAAAAACAGCACTATTTCATACATAAAATATTTAAGTAGAAACTCTAAAGTTTTCAGACATGAAAATGTCTTTTACTCCAGCTATCTAACTTAAATAGCTATATGGGACTGAATCAAATTTAAATATATAGTTCAGTCTCATATAGCTATTTAAGTTAGATAGCTGGAGTAAATGACATTTTTATGTCCGAAAATTTCAGAGCTTCTACTTAAATATTATGTATAAAATAAGTGCTGGGTTTTGAGCTGATAATTTTTGGATCTAGGGTCTGAATATTCTAGCTATTCACTGACGTGAGCCATAAGTATTTTGGATAGAGATTTTAAATATTTTCTCTTATCGCACTTATCAATTAAGAGCTTGTTTGAGCTATTGGTATGCTTTCTGTTCTTAATTTACAATTATATTTTCTTATATGTTATTAATTGTTTTTGTACTATTTTACAATGCTAGATATGCAGTTCTTTTTTAATGTATTGTTTTTATATTCTTATCATTTTTTCTTTTCGTCATACATTATCTTGTCTAAGTAAAAAGCTTACTAGTAAATTGTTGCTTTTTTGTACCAGCTATCTTTGTTCCAGTCCTTAATAACGTATCGGTTCATTTCCTATTGATTTCATTCAAATCTGAACCATTTTCAAAATCTATTAATATTTTTAAATGATTTGCAAGTTCTAATTTAAATTCAGTAGAATGTTTCTGAAGATACTGTTATTCTTAATTTTTGTTTCTCTAGCTCTGAATTAACACATATCTTAGTTCTCACTAATTGATGGTCACTCTGTATTGAATCTGTCAGAAACATTACCATCTTGAAATAGATTTTTCCTTTTAGTCAAAATATAATCCAATTTGTCTGTATTTTCATGTAGATGCTTCCATATTCAAGTCTGTTTAGCTTTTTTTTCCTCAAAGAAAGAATTCATAATATACAAGTCTGTTATCCTATTTTCCTCATTGTTACCAAATTTACCTACAACACTATTATCTTTCAATCTTTTACCAATTCTAGCATTAAAGTGTGCCATGACAATTTTAAAATATTGTTTGGTCTTTGTATATTCATATAAAAAGCCTCTACTTCATCACATTTAGAACTTTTGGGGACATAAACCAGAATTTTCTATATTTGGTATTTTCCATTAATTTGATTGTTTAATATTGCCACTCTATCTGACCTACCATCTATCTCTTCATAATGTTGTTCTTGATCATGAATCCCATTCCATGTATGCTTCCAATGGTTGTGCCATTGTAGTAAAATAGATATCCACTTCTTCACAAAATTCAATAATATCCCGTTTAATATTAAACAATTCTTCCTGCAGTTTGTGCAGTCTTCTCTTGAAAGTAAGCTGCAATCATAAGTACCCAATTAAAAGATCATCATCAAATAATAGTATGGATCTGCAATCACATAACTCTTAGTACCTCTGCTTTTAGTTGCCAATTGGTTGATGACTTTACAACTTCCTGGAAATCCAAACCATAATTTATTTCTCTTTGTCATGGTTGTAAATATCTATTTAAAATATGTTCATTCACACACCCATTAATTGTATCTTCAAGAAAACAACTAATTTTTCAGATAAAAACTATTAGGAAATTGAGAAGAATCTCGGTGTATCTTGATCATGCATGTTGATGAGTAGTTTGTCCATGTTTGTACAGTATATCAATAATCATAGGGTAATAACATTTGCAATGATAAAAACATAATGGAGTGGACATTAAGATTTCGTCCCGCTTCATTCCTTTAAGGCTTCAAAAACTAACCAAAGGGTCATCTTACAGTTGCAACATACTCCTTCCTACAGCCAGATATATGTATGTAGAAATGTATAAATAAAATTTTGAATTTAAAAAAAAAAATACTTAAGAATTTATTTGGTGAAGGAAATATTTCACATATAACTAAAAGTAAAATCCATCATATTCCTTCGGACAAACATGTGTAGGAAGATTTTAACACTGGATTTAGAAATAAAACCTGCAAAGTGCAGAGAATGGGTCAGAAGGGAAATGTAGAAAAGAAATAACGATTTAAGTAAATTATTATTTAGGAAAGAAATCACATTGAAAAAGAAGAAGACATACAATTCGAATGATATAATTAATAAGTCTTCATCTTATATTTGTAAGAGATGAAAATAATTATGTAGCCAGTTCTTTATGAGATCAAGGATATTCAAGAACTTAAGTGACTTCTCTGTTTCTTTGGTAATCTTCAGCTGGGAATCAACTTTTTAGTTTGATATTCTAACCAGTGCATTAAAGCACAGACTATCCATTAAGGGCTTTGAACTCAGACTTTCATGCTCCCTACAGTCAGCCACTCTATTCAATATAACCAATACCCATGATCACATACATGTGGATGACTATAGAGAGCACGAAAGTCTGGGTTCAAATCCCTTTTAATTTCATCTAGGTCAAGTATATACACTATATTTGTATTTTGATGTTATATATATGGGCTGTGCAATAGTAAAGAATCAATTTATAACAGCTAGCACAGAAGAAAAAAAGTGAGGGGGTTCCAAATTAGTTATTAAAAAAAAAGATATTAGTAATGTAATTTATGAGACAGGGGATTAATCAATAAATTTGCATTCAGGAATTATTATTACTCCTTTAAAATGTTTGATTCAATTCAAAGTACAATTTTATAAGTAGCATAATCTCACACACATATAAGATACTGCATAAGACATTGAATGGATATTTGTAATGATTGTACACATCTGTTTGATTAGCAGTTTGTGTTGAGAAAAATAGAAAAATAAGAGATTCAATTAGTAGAATAAGAACTATTCATGAGAGATAGACAGAAAATAGAAATTCATTTCGTTGATCTTAGACAGATATTTGATTGCACAAATTTTGATTACTTTGTTGGATATTAAACCACCAAACATCGCATGATCACCATCTCATGCTAGCACATAACTGTTAGTAAACAGGCAAAAACTCTCCATATAGTAGTGCCACCTTGTGCTAACCAGAATAATGAATGGATGCCAGAAGGCTTGTGCATAAAATCCCTATCTAGTGCCTACTCATCCAATATCCCCATACTAGTTTCTGCCTTGTGGCCTTCATCAGTGAGGAGCCTTGGATCTGAGAGCACTGCACCTAGATCTTAGGATCTAATGCAACCAGCAGCCATCTTTTATCTCTACTTCACTACAAAACTATGGGCATGAAAACACAATAATATTTTCAATCTAAGCTCAATAGCATATATAGTCATATGGGTCTGAACTCAATTTAGCACCCATACATTTTGTGACTTTGGCTCTTTAACAACCATAGCCACCATTATCCTATTAGGCAGGATTGGTGTTAAACCACTAAATGTCACATGATCACGGTCTCATGCTAGCACATATCTGTTAGTAAACAGGCAAAAATATTGTGTTTTCAGTTTCATTCTCATAGTTTTGTAGTGAAGTAGAGATAAAGGTGACTGCTGGAGGGTTGCATTAGATCCTAAGATCTAGGTGCAGTGCTCTCAGATCCAAGGCTTCTCACTGATGAAGGCCACAAGCCAGAAACTAGTCTGGGGATATTGGATGAGTTGGCACTAGATAGGGATTTTATGCACAAGACTTTTGGCATCCATTGATTACTCTGGTTAGCACAAGGTGGCACTATTATATGAAAAGTTTTTGCCCGTTTATTTTTTGTTGGATATACTAAAAAGAAAAATATAGATTGGATAGAAAGTTGTTTATTAAGGAATTTGCATATAAATTTTATTGCAGAAGAGAGAAGTGTATTTTATCTATTATCTGTTTTATGTAATACACATTTAAATTGGTAGTAATGGGTTCTAGTTTTGTTAAGGTTAAATTAACATTGGAAGTAACAAGATTCATTACATCAGGTTTGGTGATGTACTAGTGGTAAAAGACTGAAATGTGACCAAGTAGTACAATGTGAAGAGAAAAGATCAAAAGGTTTAGAAATGTTGATTTAAAGCAGATAGATAAGTTGGTAAGATTAGCAAAGCAGAAGTGTTTATAAAGATTAAATTGAATGAAAGATTTATTTTTTAAAGAAATTATGAAGAGAAATTGAATTGGATATATACTTTAATGACAGAGGAATTATGAAAAATATGCAAGAGGAAATAATTAGAAGAAATTTAGTCTTAAGGAAGATAAATAGTTAAGAGTATATAAATAAAGGAAACTACAGAAAGAGTAGAGAAGGGGTTGTGATTGGGAGTATGTGAGACTTGTCTTCAATAGATAACTAATGTTATATATAGAGTTCGCAAAACAAACTCTTAACAAGCTTTGAGAATAATCTCAACCCCAGACCGGTTTCTGCATCTAGCGTCGTCAGTGAGGTGTTAGGATATTCATTAGATTTAAAATACCAAGCTTTATTAAAATTAGATCATGTGACATCTGACTTGATTTTTTTTTTTTATCAATAACTAATGTTGGAGGTATTTTTGTGTTTTTACTTGGATGTTCGTTTGATAATCAGACCAGATTGTTGTTTATCTGTAGGGATGTTTATCTGTAGGCTCTTAAGTGTAGACTGGTTCCCGTACATGTAGCTTTCTTTCACAAAGTTAAGTTTAAGATCTTATTTTTGGTTGAATGCAACTACAAGTTAATAATGTTTCTGGCTCCAAAAGGTGTAAGTATGGCCTTGAATCAGTCAATGAGTTATTTAAAGCTAAATAATTCATATACTCTGATCATTGTTGATGATTTTTTTTTGTGGACTTTATTAACAATTTAATTTAGAATCTTGTATTATTTAACATAAATTTTAATGGGCTGTAATGTTTAGAGCTATACATAAAAGCAAGATTTTTTTTCTGCATCCCTTTGTTGCTTGATATAATTCAAGATTTGTATTGTATAGTAAACATGTTTAAAGATGCAAAAGAACTTCTTTTTTAGTCTTGAGTGTGATATCTAGCTTCTTTTTAACTATTTCCTATTTACAAAGCTTTATGCCAACGACAATAAAAAATATTTTGTTTTTAGTGTTCCAAAGTTCATAAAAAGTTTAGCATCAAAATACCACCATTGAAATCAATCCGGGAACTTTACACCTAAGTTTGATGCTGCAACACTGCACTAAGACCCCTAGAATATAATTAGAACTACTGAGTACTCAAAGAAGTATGGAGAGATGTATGTTGGGAGTAACAAGAAGAGATTGAAAACACAATGTATGGGTAAGAGAACAAACAGGTGTTACTGGCCTCGTTGAAAAAATTAAAAGATTGAAAGTGGAGTTGGGCTGGACATATTGCTAGAAGAGATGATAATAGATGGACAATTGAAATTTTAAACTGGATTCCAAGAGATTGTAAAAGACCCAGAAAGAAACCACATGTAAGATGGATGGATGAAATAAGAAAGTGTGCAAGGGTGATATGAAGAAGAGAAGTTAAAGATCGGAGAAGATGGATTGAACTTGGAGAGACCTTCATCCTGCAGTGGATCAATAATGGTTGATTATGATGATGATGATGATGATGATGACGACTGAGTACTGTTTCTGCTTTCTCTGGATTGTTTTTTTTTTTTCTAAATCTGAGTCATTTTAAAAATGTTAAAATATTAAAACGATTTATAATTTGCGGCTCAATTTATGGGGTATTCCTAAAGATTAAAAATATCAATTATTGATACTATCTCTCTACGGCAATTTGCCTCACTAGCTCTACATTTACCAAGACTTATATTAAATATAGGAAATTTGAACAGACTTTCAAGCATGCTTCAACTATCCACACTATCTTATAACACTGGTACACATGTCCACACCCATATAGAAAAGATAATCACGATTTCGTGCTGAACTAGCAGTCATCAGTTGGTCCAGATCATCATCTCACACGGCGCACTGATTATATATATATGTGTGGGAGATGATGATCTGTACCAACTGATTAGTGCTGGTTCAGCACGAAATACGGATATTGGTGATTATTTACCTTTTTTCTACATGTGCGTGGCCATGTATATCAACAGTGTGAGATAGTGTGGATAGTTGAAGAGTGTTTGAAAGTTCGTGTTCAAATCCCCTATATTTACAATTAAGCTCCAGGTATATGTAAAATGCCTGTATTTCAAATAAGATATATTAATGGATAATCGTTTTCTGTATTATGTCTACTATATTACATTTTTGTACTCATTTTGTTAGTCAAAATATAATCAAATCTTTGCAGAACCTCATTTGGATAGTTGAAAGTTCATTACCTTTTTGTAAACAGTTTTCCTGACACTATCATTCAACCCGTTAATAACTTGAGTCATGTTCGGAGTTTCTAAGAAATTCGAGAGAGCTGAAAGTGTTAAATATTTATTTCCAACATTCTATATTTTGAAAATTTATCGATGTTTATAATTCTGTCTTATTATCTTGAGTTTTTAAACCATCACAAATTTTTATCTTTAAACAAACGTCATATATTATTTACTATCTTGGAAACTACTTATTTCTTTAACAAAAAATGTATTATTTAAAAGAAAATACCGTAATATATATATATTTTTTTAAAGACTATTTTTTCTCATATGTCATAGCATCAGCCGGGTCGCGAACCCACACTCGTCTGCAACCAACTACTTGCTTGCAAGGCGGGTGCGATGACCTCTCGGCTAACAACGCTTGACCAAAGACTATTTTTTCTTCCTGAAGTTTGCAGATTTTTCATTTATTCAAATATTTCCAGTTTAGGATAGGAAAAAAGCAAACTTTTTTCATAATATTGAAATTGTTCCAACCAATTAAAAATAATCCGGAAATAAATCTCTGCACCTTTGTGTTCAGTAAAATCTTTTATTTCTAATTTTATGGATTGAATGAACATTAATTTAAAAAATACTACAATAAAATATATATATACAGTATTTAAAAAAGATTAAATCCAGATTAACTAGGAATCTATTTTTAACTAAGACTTGTTATACTCATTTATTTAGATTACCAATACAAAATCGCTAATTGCTTTGACCATTTGCTGACTTATCTACCTGGTAAAAAAAATTATATATCATAATCTCTGGTTTTGACTCGAAAAAATTATCCAAGATTCACCAGATCGAAAACCTAACGTCATAAGCATAGATATTCCAGTCACCATACAGCATAAATTCCCTATCTAGTGCCTACTCATCCATTATCCCCAGACTAGTTTCTAGTTTGTAGTTTCTAGTTTTGTAGTTAAGTAGAGATAAAAGGTGGCTGCTGGAGGGTTGCATCAGATCATAAGATAGGTTCAGTGTTCTCAGATCCAAGGCTCCTCACTGATGAAAGCCACAAGCTAGAAACTAGTGTGGGGATATTAGATAAGTAGGCACTAGATAGGGATTTCATGCACAAACCTTCTTGCACTGAATTTCACTACTGTATAAAGGGTTTTGCCAGTTTTAACAGCTTGAGCAAGCATAAGAAATGGTGATCATGTTATGTTTAGTGATTTAATATCAATTTTGCCTAATAGAATAGTGATGGCTATGGTTATTAAAGAATCAAACACACCAAAATGTATGGGTACTGAACTAAGTTCAAACCTTTATGACTATATAAGCTAATGCACTTGGATTAGTTTTATAGTTAAGAAGACATAAAAGGTGGTTGCTGGAGAGTTGCTTTGGATGCTAAGATCTAGGTGCAGTGCTCTCAGATCCAAGACTACTCATTGATGAAAGCCACAAGCTAGAAACTAGTCTAGGGATATTGAATGAATAGGCACTGGATAGGGATATTGTGCACAAACCTTCTTGCATCCATTGATTACTCTGGCTTGAACTGAGTGGCACTTCTGTATAGAAAGTTTTGCCTGTTTTAACATTAATATTCTTGACGACTAGCTAAATTATATTCTTTATTTTCATGCCAAATTTATAATTAAATTTGAAGATCTTGGAATATATGGTTATTTTTAGAAGTGAAATTTACTAAAACACTACTGCATTTTTATGGTATTTATATTTTTTTAAAGAATTAACTGTCACTGGAATATGCTTTTTACACATTGTTTAATAGTTGGTGTCACAGATAAGGATCAAGACTAAAATTACCTTTCAACAAAGTAGGAAATCGTACATTTATGGTGTGATGTTATCTTCTCAATTGCTATAGTGTTGAGTTGAGCATATAAATAGTTTCACATTAGATATCCCTTGAAGATAATATGGTTCAATTGATTATTATCTCTATCAGAGAGGTGATGCCTTGATATATATCTGGAATGATGATATTCAGATTTCATAGTCTGATCTGTAGTAAAATATATTTAAAATTAGGACAAATTACCTAAATCTTTTAGTAAGCATATAAATAGTTTCACATTAGATATCTCTTGAAGATAATATGGTTCAATTGATTATTATCTCTATCAGAGAGGTGATGCCTTGATATATATCTGGAATGATGATATTCAGATTTCATAGTCTGATCTGTAGTAAAATATATTTAAAATTAGGACAAATTACCTAAATCTTTTAGTAACCATTAATGCATATAGGCTAATACTTAGGATGCTTTATAGTATACCAATTCTCTGCTGAAAATATCAGATCAAAAGTTTTATTATCCTGGGAGAATGTTTGTCATACCAGGCAAAACTCTCCACCTAGTAGTGCCACCCAATGTAGCCTGAGTAATCAATGGATGTAAGAAGGATTGTGCATAAAATCCCTATCTAGTACTACTCATCCAGTAATAACATACACATATAATATCTGGTAAAATAAAAATACACACGTAAATATAGTTTTTTTAATATTTAGCTATGAATATGATATAGTAAAAATGTATTGAAAGCATGCTAGGCAGTAATAAAGCTAAATATTATTTAAAAACTACCTTTTCTGGTGTGGGTTTTCATCTTTACGAGATATTACATTGGCTAAGAAAAGAAGAAAATTAATAACAATTGAACATACATACATATGTTTATTTACTAATATGTAAATATATTGATTTTCATTTGTATTTGTAATTCAAATTTGCATACATTTGTTTATCTGCATAATGAAGGGTTTCTTATTTATAACTTAAAGCTTAAGTGCACTTTCGGTGAAATTCACCATAATCGAGAGCTAAGTTTATGGTGAACTTCACCAAAAGTGGCACTCAGCTTTAGGTTATAAAGAAGGAATCCACTTTGTTATGCAGACAAACAAACTATGCAAATTTGTAATATGTAGATATTTAAAAAATAGCTTTATATGGAGTAAAATATAAATGAAAATAATTAACTAATAAAATTTACTGCACAATAAACAAAAAGTACATCATTTATATAATTTATTGAAATTTAAAATTTTGTAAGGAAACAACTTCACATAAATAAATTTTAATTCAAATATTCAAGTTATTAATTGTTTTGTCTTGTTAGAGTTTTTTTTCTCACTTGCAATGAAAATTTATATTGATAAAATATTAAGGTTATTTTAGTTTGTGGTTAAAACCTGTAGAGGTCCCTACGTTCGCATTTTCAACCGCACATGCTTTAGGTTTATTGCCTTAGTAAATATTTTTTTGAAATTATAACTTTTAATTTTAATTACATATTTTTTGTCCAAACAAAAGGTAGCGACTGAAATAATCAACCATAGCAGAAGTTATAATGTGAATGAGAAAAATGAGCGTTTTTTTTTTTTACAAATCTTTAATTTTTTGATATCTTTGAGTTAAGACAGCAGAATTTAAGACCGTGAATAAGGTGGATCTACTATAAACAATGACAAACTGTTAATTTTATGATCTCTTAATTTTTCTAGGGACAAGCACAAGGAGATTGAGAATTAACTGTTATAGTTCTTATGTCATTAATAATATTGAAATACAATTATAATGTATATTCTTAACCTAGATGAAATTAATGGGGATTTGAACCCAGACTTTCAAGTTTCCTATGGCATCCACTCTATCTAATATAACTGATATACATGACCACATACATGTGATAAAAGATAAATGATCTCCAATATATATTTCATGCTGAACTAGCACTCTTCAGTTGGTCTGGATCATCATCTCCCACGCATATGCAAAATTAGTGCTCAGTTTTATATTAAAATAGTAAATATACAAACTTTAATGGCTGGAGAGTAGAGAGGATTGAAACCTGTCCATTAAATTCGCTATCTTAATATAAAACTGAGCACTGACTATATATATGCATGAAGATGATGTTCCAGACCAACTGATGAGTGCTGGTTCAGCATGAAATACATATATTGGAGATCATTTATTTTTTATCACATGTATGTGATCATGTATATCGGTTGCATTGGCTAGAGTGGATGACTGTAAGAAGCTTGAAAGTCTAGGTTCAAATCCCCTTTAATTACATCTGGGTTAAGTATATACATTATAGTTGTAATACAACATTACATATTCAGCCTATATCCTGCATATCCCTCTTCTGTGTATTTAAATGGACATATTAAGGTCCTACATATGAGGGGTCAGAGTGTCTTAAGTTCAACATGGGTATGACTATAAGGAATATGACTATAATATTGCATCATCAAAGACTTTGAGCATTCCATCATCAGATTTTCAGTGATATGGATGGCTGAAGAGTTGGAGAGTGGGGAGGATTGAAGCCTGTCCATTAAAGTTTGTAGATTTGCTATCTTAACATAAAATCGAGCACTGCTTATATGTGTGTGTGGGACATGATGATCTGGACCAACTGATGAGTGCTGGTTCAGCATGAAATACATATATTGAAGATCATTTATTATTATCATGTGTATGTGGTCATCTGTATTGGTTATATTAGATAGAGTTGATGACTGTAGGGAGCTTGAAAGTCTAGATTTAAGTCATTAATAGTAAATTTGTATATTATACATCAATAACTTCCAAAATAATAGGTATTTAGGCTTGGCCTAACTAAAGAGACTGCCCCTTCTCTCATTATTTTCAAGTATACATTAGAAATGTAAGACTGGCATCAAAACTGGGGTATAGTTAATTTAGCTATTTCTACGAGTTGGCAAAATTGATTTATCATCAGATAAGATTATTAAAGATTTAAATTTGCACTTGAGACTTTTAAACACTTTTTGGTACTTGTGAGTTTTCAAGTAAACCAAGATGGCAGCCCATCTTTTTGGAAAATATACAGTTTCAGGGGCCTTTACAAAATGAAAATATCTGTTAGGAAATGTAGTCCTATTTAAATATTAGATTTCTTTTTTATTACTGTTATTTAAAAAAAAAGAAATCATTGTGGAAAAACTAATTACAGTATTTACGGTTTATTTTCTTTTGGAGGGGGGGCGGTTATCTTGTTAACAGAAAAATGAAAAAAGTTATATAATAAATATAATATTTACACTTTATTCATGTTGGCAGCATCAATCATCATGATTGTTAATGCACACTTTTCACGAGGGCATGATGCCATACCTATGCAAATTGTCCACTGCATCATGTTCTGGGCCAGGAAAATTCCAAATTTTTATCAATATGATAATTTATCAAAATATTGCTTACAAAAAGAAACTTGCAGAATTGAACCCAAGTACGACAATGTTAAGAATGTCTCTTCGTTTCTTACATTATGAGTAAAAAAAAATTGAAATCAAGCTTCTTGATGAAATTTATCAAAATTTATTCCCTTTTTTAAATTTAACAATCAATTTATTAATTTTCCTTCAATTTAACAACTAAAACATCTTCAGTAGATTATTGGCCCTCGAAACTGTATATTTATCAGAAATACAGGTTGCCATCTTGTTTACTTGAAAACTCATAAAAGTACCAAAGTTAATTATAATGTAATTTGATTTCATGATTGTCTTTCACTAGTGATATTGGTAATTCACAATTGTCAACTTCATTGAATTAATTAGATATAGTGTGCTACTATGCCTTGGATCGTTAAATGGAATGACAATGTCTTAAAAAGCGATGTTCCTGGATTGAAACCTGTCATTTCTGGTGTTTAAGCATTACATGATCTCTAGATTATTTAAATATTTTCTTTCTTGTTGTGTACCATATCTAACAATGTCTCTTCAATAGAGGGTCAGTAACAGTAACCTATTGTTTGCCATCCTCTTAATATAATTTTAAAATACGTAACAAACCATAAAAAATGATGAGGTGCATTGAGTGTGCGCACATGATGATGATGACCAAGTGATGTTCATATTATCTTTTTGCTTGTTTGATGAGGATGTAGCATACATAGGTACATGTTTTATTGTCAATAAATGATACCAACTAACAATAACTCGGACAAATGAATGCTTCCTTTAAATATATTAAGAATGTAGAAGTGCAATTTGAATATCTTTGATCATTACTATTGAAGGATTTGGGATACATCCTAATACTTCTTTGTATAATATAATAATTTAACTGTTGGGAATGATTTTAATAGTCTTAGTCTTGAATAGTATTAAAATGCTTAACATTCACTTTTTTTATATACTAATCAATAATTATCATTATTTCATATTGTGTTGATATATTTCAAATATCAATCATTTATGAAGATGTCTTGTTGCTATGAAATAATTTCAAGCGAGAGATGTTGGAAAAGTTACCGCAATGATAATTGGCTCATGGCAGACAAGCATCCGTAGCAGCAATGCCGCTTTTTGATCCTTCGATGTTGGCTTTTCGTATCATTGCAAAGCAGAATTTACTGAGTATCAAATTGTCAGTGCTATGTGAATATGCACCGAGAATATTGTTTGAATACTCTTCTAGTTACAATCATCACTTTTAATTAAAATTTATAATAGTGTAATATAAAACATTTTATAATACAGCGTTTAACTTATTATGATCATGATCTGAAATGCAAATTTTGAAGGCGGCTGAAAAAAAATTAAACTTACTAAAGAATTTTGAATTGACAAGATTTTTTTTTTTGATTAATCGAATTATGAATTTTTTTCTACAATACAGGCATTTTCATACCTGCACTTCTAATGTATTATATAGGAGGTTTGATCTCAAACTTTCACATGACCTTCAACCATCCATGCTATCTCATACTGCTGATACACTTGATACACACATGTCGAAAAGGTAAATAATCACCAATATATGCATTTCATGTTAAACCAGCACTCATCAGTTGGTCCAGATTATCATCTCCACACATATATACAATCAAAGCTCAGCTTATAATAAGATAGCCAATCTTTATACTTTAATGGACAGGCTTCAAACCACTCCACCCCACAACTTTTCAGCTGTCCATTTCATTGAAAATCTGATGATGGAATGTTCAAAGCCCATCTTAGTGCCAACCTTCTCATCCTACCCATGTTGATCACAAGTCACTCTGACTCTTCATGTACAGGACATAATCCATTTACATACATATACAAGGGATGGGTAGACCTTAAAGCACTATATTTTGAAGTATCAATTTTTTCTACAGTAGTTTTTTTTCATATCTGCACTTCTATATGTAATATACAGGGGGTTTGAACTCAGACTTTTACATGACCCTCAACCATCTATGCTACCTCATACCGCTGGTACACTTGATCACACACATGTCAAAAAGATAAATAATCACCAATATATTCATATTTCATGCTAAAACAGCGCTCATCAGTTGTGGAGATGATAATCTGGACCAACTGACAAGTGCTGGTTTGGCATGAAATGCATATATTGGTGATTATTTATCTTTTCGACATTGTGTGATCAAGTGTATCAGCGGTATGAGATAGCATGAATGATTTGAGGGTCATGTGAAAGTCTGAGTTCAAACCCTTTATATATTAATTGAATTAGTAAGTAAATTTATTTAGTTGTTCTTATGCCATTAAGTCTGATTACAAATGCATTGATGTCTTTCTTTGTGACAAATCACTAAGGTAGTGCAATATGTGGAATTCATCATATTCATATTTGTGCTCCAATTGAAATAAGTAATTATAAATGAGATAAAATCATTGTAGTTTAGTACAACAGTGAAGTAACAAACCTAAAAATTAAAAGTTCTTGTAAATAGAGGGATTTGAACTTAAGATTTTCAGTCTATATCATTCTTCATTCCATCTCAACCAATACTCATGATCATGTACATATCAAAAAGAATAAATGATCCCCAGTATACATATTTCTTGCAGAACCAGCACTCATCAGTAGGTCCAGATCATAATCTTCCACATATATATACAATCAGTGCTCAGCTTGTATTAAAAAGCAATTCATTAAACTTTAATGGTCAGACTTCTTCTCACCTTTCCAACAATTCAACCTTCCATTTCATTGAAAAACCAACGATGGAATGCTCAAAGCCCTTGGTGAAAGGGTGAGAAGATTGAAGCCTGCTCATTAAATTTTAAGTAATTGCTATGTTAATATAAACTGAGCACTGATTGTATATATATATGTGTGGGAGATTATGTTCTGGCCAACTGGTGAATGTTGGTTCTACACGAAATACATATATATATATATATTGGGGATCATTTATCTTTTTGGCTTGTGTGTAGTCATCTGTACTGATTGGTTGAGATGGAGTGAATGATGAATATAGACTGAAAAGCCTAAGTTCAAATCCCCCATTTATTATAGTAAACATTTAGTATACTGAATGAATGGGTTAATTAAAAGTTCTTGTATTAATTCTCAGTTTGTATAAAAGAAAAAAATCTCATGTTCGTCGATTAAATGCTCACTACGCTTGTACAGGCTCTTAAATCTATCTATAGAGATATGGTAGACCAGATTTAAAGTACGGTATTGTAATATGCATTAAATTGAAAATGGTGTGCTCAAATATCACATGACATGGGCACAAATGATTCATATTTATACTCAGCCTGATCCTTTGATGCTCGCACACCATAAACTATAAGATTACTTACATAATTCCAGTCTAATATAAATATTTAATTCTTTACAACTTTTTTGTCTTAATTCGTATTGTTTTTTCATTCACATACTTATTTTTTCATGTACTTTACGTATTAGACCAGCTGCCCGTGTTTGCAACGGCAGAATGCTGCATTTTTCTCCCGGAGGGGTGGGGGGTGCAACGGAGAATGCCGTAATAAAAAAGTCAAATTTTTAACTGTATGAAAAGTATAAATTTGTACACAAATAAACAATAATAAACACACTATGATACTAAATAAAAACAGGTAGATATGACTTTTTAATACGACATTATGCCATCGCAAACACCCCTCTCCCCCATTGGAGAAAAGTACTGCATTTTGCCGTCGCAAACACAGGGAGTAGGTCTAACACATAATTACCCCTCCCCCCGTTGCTTCTTTGTTTTTAAATACACAATTTCCTATCTAAACTTTCTTTCCATTGTAAAACAGCGAAATGTACTTTTCTTTTAGTTTCACTTGCTATGCTCCAATCAAAACACTTTGACGTCTCTTTCAAGTTTCTCTTCTAAACTAAACTCTTATAATCCAATTAAATACTAACAGTTTCGGAATTCTGTTTTATTTCTATATGATAAATCTACATACAACTGAGTCTAATTAAAAAATGAAAAAAGAAAACAGCTAAATGTTGCTTTCATAAGAAATGTTTATGTAAGTTAAATATTAAAATTAGACCTATATGTATTTTTGTATCCAATAATGTTTCAATTTTTTTATATTTAATAATGATAGAAAACTATTCTCTGTATTACCATTCCTCAACCTCATTATCCATAATTGCTTAAGTCTACTTCCTTTAAAGATAAATTGCTTTCTCTCTTTCTCTTTTTATTATCTAAATTTGCTTCATTTTTTTTTTTTTAATGCAAATGATGCTTCGAGGAGATATGCTTCAAACTGTTTAAATTGCTTGTTGTTTATAGAAAGTCGTGACCCACCCACTCCCACCCCATTCCTTCACTCCTTGGAGTTTGCCCTATGGCATCTTATTTGCAGATTCATTTCTTGAACAACTAAATCTTTCATTGATATTTTGAGGAAGAATATTAAATATGGCGGAAGTGGATTTAATTTTTTACTGAATCTTTTCTTTCTTTCAGATATCAATTATGATGAAGACAGGACTGTCCAAGGTGAGTTTTACCTGTTAAATGATTCTATAGTATTAATTAATTTTTAAACTTCATTTAAAATTTACATATATATGAACACATATGTATGATCCTTTTTTAGTCAACTATTCTCACATTTATTTATAATAGCAATTTGTCCGCACACAAATTTATTTAAAACTGAAGCGATTTAATATATCCGATTTACATTACACCTATATACCGAAAATTGCATGTTAAAATAAATATTTTTAAAGTCATTTTTATTTTTTTTAAAAAAAATTATAATTGTTATTTATTTGAATAAATAACGTCTTAGGGTAATTCTAAAAATAACTTTGTAGTTCTATGTAAGTATTTCTCGTTTTTGTCGAATATTAGATGTAAAACATCACTTTTGGCATATTAAAAGTTTTCTTTTTTTATTCGAAATATATTTTACATATCTATTAAATTTTCAGTTTTTAAAATCCTTTTTTTGTTTTGTTTTGTTGCCTTAAATAGTAAAACATCAAAACCCAAAATTAGCTATCAAATCTAATCCAGATTCTAGTTTTGAATTTCTGATTATTCTTCTAATTTAACTCTGTAACAGATGTTGTCAGTCACCCAGCAGAGAGTGCTAATGTTGCCTTGGTTAGTTAAGAGTTGCTCCTGATATTTAAGTTTTAATTTAATATCCGAAAACTGTTAAACCTTCTTTTTCTTTTGATCTGTCGCAGATCGTCTTCCAAACTATTTTATTGTAAGAGAAATGCTATTTTATTGAAATCTTTGTAATTATAAAAATTAATTTCTATCTGTACGGAAGTTGTTTTTTTTCTCTATATTGAATCTAATTATTATTTCACGTAATAATAAATGTACAATTTTAGAAAGCCAGATCAATGTATACGTGCACATCCTAAAGACCCATTTTTCATTTGTCTTCTGTGTATGTCACGTTAAGTTAAAATATTATTGATTAGAAATCGGTGTCCATTTATCTTGCAAAAAGTGAAAGAAGCCAACGAAGTATACCATCGCTGCATCTCCTTATGCACCTCCCCCCCCCCGCCCCGCTCTTTTAATCAAAATAATGCAGTACTTTTTTATATCTGCATTTTTTTTTAAATATAATAAAAATATATAACTGGTATATAATTATGTGTATATATATATTAATAATAATTATACATAAAAAGTCTTTTTCGGCACATAAGTTTATGAGTAAAGCATCTATTTTTGACGTTAACCCATATTGCCGACTGAACGCTGTCCCTACAATTATCTTCAAAAATAATTATCTTCACAAAAAAAAAATTATAATTTTTTTATTTTTGAGTATATCCTCTCCCCATTTTTTTGTTATCTTGTATTTAAAATTTATATCCCCAGCCCACCCACAGTCTTGCGGTATATTTTTTAAAAATATTTTTTCATTTTATTTTTTGCTTCCTTATTCATATTTACCGTTAAGAAACTTTCAATTTGCGTTTCTATCTCTTTTAAATGTCCATTCCCCTACTTAACCAACCTCTCCCCTCCTCCTCATAATAAACATTTTCATCATTTCTATTACTTACGTAATTTTGTATCTCTTTTTCTATTCATCTTTCATTTCAAATATTAATTTAAATGAAATATTGAATATTTAATGAACATGCAAATGATTTTATATCGTATCAAATATGTGGTATTAGGAATATAAATCTAATTCGTGGAACAAATGAAAGCTAGGTGTATCTACATGTTTATTTTTAAAAAGATCCTTTAAAAGTTTGGCTTGTAAAATGTCTTAGTAATGTATTCATATATGTTTGTTTGTTTTTTTTTCTGCCATAGATTTATGTTCTTAATATTACATATTTGATCAACTACAAAATCCTTTGGGTGCACATTAAAATCATTAGTATCGTATTTTGTAAAATAAAGTTTAGGATATTTCTTGTCATCCGTTCTTAAAGTTTGGTTACTGTTATTTAGAAGAGTATTTTATTATATGTTCTTATCTTCCATCATACTTGTAATAATAAAATAATACGCAGTCACTCAAAAATGAATAGGGATATTCTAAATCCAAAGAAAAAAAAGATGAAAGGGCAACCACAAATATGTTCACATATAAAACTTATTGGTCCAATTTTCTCTTTACTTGTTAATTTACGATGTTGTGAAACCATAAATATATTCACATATAGAACATATTGGTCCAATTTTCTCTTTACTTGTTAATTTACATGTTGTGAAACCACAATTATGTTCACATATAGAACATATTGATCCGATTTTCTCTCTACTTGTTAATTTACGATGTTGTCTTTTAGTTTCCTCAGCAAAAAACTTTTTCTTTCTGAAATACTTTAACTCCATGTCTAATTGTAATTTTCCAATATATTATATTCTCTACGTTCCAATGGAAAGAATTGGCATGCCCTTCTTTAGAAAGTCTATATAATCTGCATAATAGAGATTGGATCTACCTCTCCGAGTTCACTATAAAACACCCCTTTTAAGAAGTCTTTCATTGTTCATTCATTTTAAATATCCAATCCAATGAAGGTGTGATTTTATAATAGTGGACTCAATAGTACTACATCCTGCAAACTGAAAAACATTGGTTGGTCTTAGAAAGAGAATTGCTTTAATCTTTTTTGCATGTGCCTTAAAACATTTGTATATTAACCAAATGGTGTAGTTTTTGACTACAGAGGGACCTCTCAGACCTCAACACAAGATAGGGACTTTATAAAAGATAAGATGAGCCATCTTATCTTTATAAAGTTTCTATCTTGTGTTGAGGTTAGAGAGGTCCCTCTAGAGTCAAAAACTACATCGTTTGGCTATTATACAAACATTTAAGACACATGTGAACAAGGTAAAAATCTTTCTCTTTCTAATTACAGACTTCCTGTGCTCTTGATAAATAATCAATTTATTTATGTCAAAAATTATCTTCATTAAAAAAAAAGTTCATTTTTTGGGAAGTTGTCAGCTATACCATGGCCATCACTTTAACTACTTATATAAGCATTGACATGGCTTATAAACATAAAGTAACATTAAAACAGGAAAAACTCTCCATACAGTAATGTCACTCAGTGCAAGCCAGAGTAATCAATGGATGCCATAAAATCCCTATCTAGTGCCTATTCATCAAATATCGCCAGATTAGTTTCTAGCTTGTGGCTTTGGTCAGTGAGGAGCCTTGGATCTGAGAGCACTGCATTTAGATCTTAGCTCTCAGATCCAATGCTCCTCACTGACAAAAGCCACAAGCTAGAAACTAGTCTGGAAATATTGGATGAGTAGGCACTAGATATAGATAGGGATTTTATGCACAAGCCTTCAGACATCCATTGATTACTCTGGCTTGCACTGAGTAACAATACTGTATGAAGAGTTTGGTCTGTTTTAATAACAATTATGAGCAAGCACAACAAATGGTGATCATATGATGTTTAGTGGTATAAAATAACATATTCATGTTATATCTATTGATTTGCCTAATATTTAGTTAGAAACACTCTCTGAATATATACTGAAGTAAGTTTGCTGGTTTTGTTATATTTAAATATAATATTACATATCATAATTAAAATATTTTTATTACAGATATGGTTATATTTAAACTTAATATTATGTATCACAGTTTAAAATATTTTTATTAATAATAAATGTGTCTTGTTGTATTTAAACTTAGTACTATATATCATAGTTTAGAATATTTTTATTAATAATGAATTTATTTAAAACAAAATTTTATATTTATAATTATTAATTTTTCTTGTATTAAATTTGAGTGGACTAGTATTAACATAGCCAACTTAGTATTATATGTTTAATTAAAGGGGATTTGAATCCAGACTTTCAAGCTCCTTACAGCCATCCACTATAACTGATACATGTGACCACATACATGTGAAAGAGATAAATGATTTCCAATATATGTATTTCAGGACGAACCAGCACTCATCAGTTGGTCCAATCATTATCTCCCACACATATATATAATCAAGCGATTTATATAGAAAATCTACACACTTTAATGGACTGACTGAGGATTGAAGCCTATCCATTAAAGTTTGTAGGTTTTCTATATAAAACCAGCTCTGATTATATGTGTGTGTGTGGGAGATGATGATCTGGACCAACTGATGAGTGCCGTTCAGCATGAAATACATATACTTGTCGTTATGTCAGCTTGAAAGTCTGGGTTCAAATCCCCTTTAATTATATCTAGGGTAAATAAATACATTTATTGGTATTTTAATATGATGTAATTTCTTTTTTCCATTAGTAAAGTACACTGAAGGACCAGTAGATGGTAGTTTGTATGCTATTGTCAATAAAAAGAAAACAGAAGGGACCTCTGCAGCTCAAAATGTTGCTTCTTTACCAAATGGACCTCATACAGCCAGCATGGATTCTGGCATTTCCTCTGCATCTGGGAATGCGGGGAATGTTGTAAGTACAACAACAGCTAGTCCACCACCTTCACAAGTATCTTACACTGTTATGTCCAGTACAAGTGGTCATAAGATAATACCGTCAGATACTCAACAATTGGATGACATTTTAAATGGTATCATGGCTGAAATTGAACCCATGACATCTACATCGTTCCAAACTAAAACATTTAAGGATAGTATTCAGTCTAATTATAAAACTCCAAATATTTATGCTTCTATTAATGGATATCCTCAGTCTAGTATTTCACCTAGTTCTCCCATAATGCACCACCAGGACAGCAATGATCTTGTTCATCCTGACAAGAGATATGTACATAGAAATGGAAAGTTTACTTATGGAATAGTTACATCGACACCACAATTAAAACCTACTAGTCCAACTCCACAAAGAAAGATAGTTGGAGATGAACGTTTACCAGCTTCACCGTCACCTCCTACGGTTACATTTAAGAATCCAGTAGAAGAAGAAATTATTCCGAAATCTGATTACAAACCAACATCTGGTTACTCCTCTATAGTAACTCAAACATCACAACCTTTGTACACAAATCTTGTTAATAAGACATCAGAACCTGTTCATCTCGCTTTAGATTTAATAGATAGCTCTCTTAACCAGTTTTCAGAAAAAGTTGCTCAAACGTCTTCACCTGATATGTTTGAAGATCTTGAAAATATTTCTTGGTTAGAACAACAACAATTAAAATTAAAAGCACGGAAGGAAGGGCGTGATAAAGAACGCGAGTTACAAGAAAAACTTCTAATTGCGGAATTAAGAAATGCACAAAATAAAATGACAATAAAACGAGCCCATAGTGATGCTGAAGAAGAATTTTATCCATTGCAATCACTGCTGTCTGAAACCACAAATATGAATACGTCAGTTAGTCCAGTGATGCAAACGAATTATAGTGAGCCATTACATGTTCAAACTACATATACAACATACACCATAAATGCTCAACCAGCCTCACAGAGTCCTTATACGGCTAATAAACCTCCCATTTATCAGTCTCCTAGAATGTCTAGTGCACCATCTTCCCCTATTATACCCTCACGTAGTAGTAGTAGGGATGTTATGAATAGAAGAGGTTTTGCATCCCAGCAGAAACCTTTACAAAGGCAACGATCTGATACTAGTTTTGACAGAGAACGGCCATTTGTTCAATTACGACAACAGAGAACAACCCCAGGAATTGCTGCAACTTCAGCAGTACCTCATTCTGCTATCAGTCAAATGCCTAATATGGCTGAACTGTTTCAGCAACCCCAGTATGCAATCCAAACAACTATTAATTCACCGCAGAAGTCAGAGATTTATCCATTGAATTCTGTTAGTTCTAGTAGCATTGTCACAACATATCATCCATTACCAGAGACTCAAAAAAGAGAAGTAGCGGACAGTAGAAAACTTGTAACATCACCAGGTAGTCCAGGTGAGATTTTTTATTTACTACGTTTTATTTGTTAATAAACTAAGAACTGTTGTATACAATATTTAATTAAGCTTAAAACTACACATTTTAACTCTGTTAAAAATCTGTCCAGTTATGACTCGCCCAATTTAAAAATAGTGCCTTTTTTTTAATTGCTCCTTTTATCTTTTATGTAATGGAAAATACTTTTACTGGTGTTAGATTAGTTTTATGTTTTTTTTCATATGCCAAATGCATTGACTGGGAAGTGAACCCGGACCAGCTGCTTGGAAGGCAGCTATGCTAATCATTGGGCCACCAACGCTTGACTAGTTTATATTTTTTATTACAAAATAACACATTTTTACATTATTTAAATGATAAATAATCATGAGTGGTAGTTTAATCCAGTTTTATGGAAAATGTTATTTCAAAAGCTATATGCTAATGCCTTATCTAGCTTTATGCATATATACATGCATATTTACTAGTATATATTGTGACAGAATAAGTTCAAACCCAGTCACAAATAAAATTATTTAATCAGTAAACATGTAGACATAGATATATATAATATTTAATTTTGTTTATTATGTGGTGGTGGTGGTTATAAATACATAAACGCGGGGGTGTGTGGACTCTGTCATTTTTTAAATTATATATATGTGCATGTGACAAATGTGTATGAATGAATTAAGTAGTGAAAAGAGAGAATTGAGATTTTGTTTCACGCTTTAAAAACTAGAGGTTTCCGACAGAATGAGATTCTATTTTCTGTTATATTACAATAGAAGCTACGACACGAGTTTTCACACGTCTAACAGATCTGATTAGTCCACACTGAAAATCGGAAGTGAGAAAAAAAAGAAGCTTCTAGACAAATGGAGGGGGCTATAAAAGCGAGCCACCCAGAATGCATAGGATCTTTTTCCGGCAGAGCTACAACAGAGAACACCTAAACGGTTTTAGTATTTAACTTATATAATGGCGATTTCAAAAGAAATGTCGGGGTAAGAGAAGCCGCATCGGATTCAAACCCCTGATTCCAACCTGCTGCAGCTGCCTCAACTAATAAAACCATGATGCCTCGAAACAACACATACTTCCAGCGTGGAATCAAATGAACCTAATCGGCCAACAGACAGGAATCTCAAATCGTTACCTTGAATTGCCTAATTTACCTGTGGAACGGAACTCTGTAATAGGTAGATAAATCTGCTTTTACTACTTCCCAGGAAGAGTCAGGTAAAGAACTTTTAATTAATGGTTTTATTTTTCTTTGTGAAAAGGAAATTTTTGTATTTTTTACTTACTATCATAAGTGGAGGTGACGTATGAACTAATTAATAAGGTTTCTTTAAAGCCTTATTCCATTGCAGACATAATCAAGTAATCAGTGTCAGAAGTCATGTAATACAAACTTTTTCGTAGTATCGACTTTCACTACTTGAGTTGCGTATGAGAGATTTATTATGGAAAGAATGACATATGTGTGCGATTTAAAAATGACAGTAATAAATACATTTTTTTTAATATTAAATAAATATACAAAGAAGTAGAGTGAAATTAGTTATTTATTTATAGATCCAGTTATCTAGTTGTTATTATTTTTTTTTTTATGTTTTAAAAAGGAAAAAAAAAAGAAAGAAATCTTAACCCCATTCGTAGCTACTCTTGGCTGTGATGCCACCCGACCATGAGACTTAGCTAGCTGATGGCCAAAACCTCTCTCACATTACGTAAATAGTATTCTTGTTGGTGATATATCCACTTCGCGTAATTCTTATATTCGTATAGGATTGGCACTTGGTGTCCTTTGGATGACCATAAATACGCGTTGGGGATATATTACAGTTGCGAGAATAAATCCATAAGTTTGGAATAATAATATTTTGGGTCAAAACCACTTAATTAAATCAAAATACATATTCGGTAGAGTACACCTGTCTAGTGAGAGGTAATGGGTTTTGTTATAATGGCGTCCCAACTAAAGGGCTTCGAAGAGAAGTAGAGGGGAATGGGGAGAGTTATGAGAGATCAGAAATACGTTAATAAAGCGAAAAGTTTTATATTTTGAAGAAAGGGTTGTTTAGATACATAGTTCAAATGAAGCGTTAAATAAATCAAAGGGTGTTAATTTGTTAAATGTATATCTATTAAGAAATAACCAGTTTTGTCAGGTCGTAGCTGCGCAGTAGGTCAAACATATGCAATCTATTATTTTTAATTTCTTTGTCTAATTCGATGAGGTTTCGAGAGGTAAAGTGGCTAACAGGAAGGCTATGCAGGGTGCTGGGATGGGGGAGTGGGTCCGGGCATTAATCAAAGATAAAATAAAAGAAAATAATTTAATGAAAACAAGGGTGCAAAATAAAATGGAAGAATAGGAAAATATTTTGGAGCAAATTTTGAGAAAGCCTGAAGGTTTAGAATTAAGATTCGGAGAAATAGAAAAGAGAATGGACAGATTAGAACCAAAAGTGGGAATCAAAGACGAGAATGATTTGGGGGAACAGGAAGATCAAAAGTCAGATATGGAGAGTGGAGATGAACAGAAGCAAGGCACTCAAGTAAACCCCTCAGGAAAACCGGCAGTGGTAATAAGCCACACAATGATGCAAGGGAGTGTGAATCAATTCCTAAAAATTCGTCCATTTGCAGGTAGGATGGGGGAAGCACTAGTCAAGCAACTACATAGCCTAGAAAAGTATATTAAATCCCATCGTGGAAGAAAGTAGGATAATTATCGCGTGCGGCAACCTCACAGACAATGCCCAGTTGTGGTTGGACGCACTTGGTCGACAGCCGGCTACTTTTGAAGTGTATCGAAAAGAAGTGAGAGAGGCTTTTTGGTCCGAGGATAGGCAAGAGTTAACGCGCTATCAAATTATGCAAGAAAAGTTTAAAGAAGGGTGCAATGACAGCTATTTACAATTTTTTCATAAACAGGTGGCTAGACTGTGGACATTGGATGCATGCAACATGACAGAGAGTCATATGCTCCGCATTATAAGACACAGTATGCCCATGAGCGTGGAACAGATGATCTTGGGGGCAGGGAAAGCATCAATGGGAGAGATTGCGGAGCTGCTCAATGTCATTGACACGAGCTCACATCACTACGGCGGGCATCGTGAAGTAGTAAAAGAGGATGAAAGAGGGTGGAGAACGGGAGTAGATACCTTTCCAAAATGGAGAGAAACATCGGAAGAGAAGAGACCACCTGAGAAGCCGAGCTTCGGACCAGGAAAAGAAGCAGAGGGACATATGAGGTGAAATACATAAGTGTTGTACGAAAAGAGCCGTTCAAAATACGCAAATGTATTTGAAGGCTTTTGGAGGAGGGGGTATTGTGACAGAATGGGTTCGAACCCAGTCACAAATAAAATTATTTAATTAGTGAACATGTAGACATAGATATATATAATATTTAATTTTGTTTATTACGTGGTGGTTATAAATACATAAACGCGGGGGGAGGGACTCTGTCATTTTTAAATGATATATATGTGCGTGTGACAAATGCGTGTATGAATGAATTCAGTAGTGAAAAGAGAGAAACGAGATTTTGTTTCACGCTTTAAAAACTAGAGGTTTCCGGCAGAATGAGATTCTATTTTCTGTTATATTACAATAGAAGCTACGACACAAGTTTTCACACGTCTAACAGATCTGGTTAGTCCACATTGAAAATCAGAAGTGAGATAAAAAAGAAGCTTCTAGAACAAATGGAGGGGGCTATAAAAGCGAGCCACCCAGAATGCATAGGATCTTTTTCCAGCAGAGCTACAACAGTGAACACCTAAACAGTTTTAGTATTTAACTTATATAATGGCGATTTCAAAAGAAATGTCGGGGTAAGATAAGCCTCATCGGATTCAAACCCCTGATCCCAACCTGCTGCAGCTGCCTCAACTAATAAAATCATGATGCCTCGAAACAACACATAATTCCAGCATGGAATCAAATGAACCTCATCGGCCAATGGACAGGAATCTCAAATCGTTACCTTGAATTGCCTAATTTACCTGTGGAACGGAACTCTGTAATAGATAGATAAATCTGCTTTTACTACTTCCCGGGAAGAGTCAGGTAAAGAACTTTAATTAATGATTTTATTTTTCTTTGTGAAAAGGAAATTCTTGTGTTTTTTACTTACTATCATAAGTGGAGGTGACGTATGAACTAATTAATAAGGTTTCTTTAAAGCCTCATTCCATTGCAGACATAATCAAGTAATCAGTGTCAGAAGTCATGTGATACAAACTTTTTCGTAGTATCGACTTTCACTACTTGAGTTGCGTATGAGAGATTTATTATGGAAAGAATGACGTATGTGTGCGATTTAAAAATGACAGTAATAAATACATTTTTTTTATAATATTAAATAAATATACAAAGAAGTAGAGTGGAATTAGTTATTTATTTATAGATCCAGTTATCTAGTTGTTATTATTTTTTTTTTTATGTTTTAAAAAGGAAAAAAAAAAGAAAGAAATCTTAACCCCATTCGTAGCTACTCTTGGCTGTGATGCCACCCGACCATGAGACTTAGCTAGCTGATGGCCAAAACCTCTCTCACATTACGTAAATAGTATTCTTGTTGGTAATATATCCACTTCGCGTAATTCTTATATTCGTATAGGATTGGCACTTGGTGTCCTTCGGATGACCATAAATACGCGTTGGGGATATATTACAGTTGCGAGAATAAATCCATAAGTTTGGAATAATAATATTTTGGTTCAAAACCACTTAATTAAATAAAAATACATAGGCACGTATATTGATACATCATATATACATATTCGGTAGAGTACGCCTGTCTAGTGAGAGGTAATGGGTTTTGTTATAATATATATGACAGTTTGATTTTCTCTTTATTATATCGTTAGGTAAAAACACAACCGCAATTTTTATGTTTAATGGTGACAGCAGAAAATTTTTCATTTCTTATAAATTTTTTATTTATAAATTGGAATTCAATCAGATTTTATTGCTTCCTTATTTGTATATAATTCAATAAATAGTGGTAGCAGAAAGATTATAAATTTATTCTTAAAAATTTACTGCTTTTGACTAGATTAATCATATTCATAGAATTAATATGCTTGTGTAGAAAATGGAATATATAAGTTAAATAAATTTAAATATAGGGATTTGAACTCAGACTTTCAAACCACTTCAACCATCCACACTATCTCATACTACTGATACACATAACCACACACATGAAGAAAAGATAAATAATCGCCAATATACGTATTTCATGCTAAACCAGCACTCATCAGTTGGTCCATATTGTCATCTCCCACACATATATATATAATCAGTGCTCAGTTTATATTAAGATAGCAAATCCTTATACTTCAACGGACAGGCTTCAATCTACTCCAACCTCCAACTCTTCAGCCATCCACACCATTGAAAATCTGATGATAGAATTCCCAAATCCCATGCTGATTCCAATATTGTTATCATGCCCATGTTGACCTCAAATCACTCTGACCCCTCATGTATAGGTCAGTATCCATTTAAATACATAGAAGAGGGATGGGAAGAATACATCTAAAAAATAAAATAAATTTAAAAATTTAAATATACCGTTTGTATGATAATACAATGCATGAGTTTTTTTTGTTTATCGCATTAATGTTATTTGCAATAAATCATGCCTCTATATATATTTATCATTGTGCTCAGCATAAACAGCTTAATGTTAAATGGATTAAAATTGTGCTCCTCATGTTCTAAAAATTTAGTCTTAATGTTAAGGTCTGTTTTGCTCGTTTGTATATGTATTTGTGCTGTACTAAACTTGTAGTGTTGTTGGAATGTGACTCACTGTAATATATTGCTTTGCCGGTTAGCTCACTGCATTTAACTTGATAAATTCACATGATCACCATCTCATACTAGCACATAATTGTTGTAAACAAAGGCAAAACTCTGGTTGGCACAGGGTGGCACTACTGTATGGAGAGTTTTGCCTTTGTTAACTTGATAAATTATTAGGAAAGCTTGATCTGGAGGTAATTTGTTTTAGGTATTGTTTCAACATTTGGTTGGGATTATGGGGTGTTCTAATGCATTAGTTATTATTTATATGCCTGGTATTTAAAGAGGAATGAGTATAATGATCGAAAAAGAACATATAAATAGGCGTGACTTGTGCATTGCTTATCGTGCAACTGGCGTATTTAAATTTATAAACTTATTTAACATATAAATTCTATTTTCTATACACCCATATTAATTCAACGAATATGACCGATCTGGTTGAAAGCAGCGCTAAACTGTAAACTTTTAAAGAATAAATGTACCATCTTTCCAGTATAGTATAACATTACTATTTACTGAATTTTTTTTATTGACTAATTATGTACAAAGATGAGATATAGAAACTCATACTTATAAACAATATTATTTAATTTAAAATGTAAAGAACTTTTCTTATACCGCTGTAATTTATAAATATCTATACTAAGAAAAGCTATTAAAGAATGCAAAGTGTCATTCACAAATTATATATCAGTTTCAAATAAATATGTCATCATTTAACTATGCAATACCTTGTTAATCAATCGTAATTACAACTGTCATTTAAAACTTTAAATTTTTTTTTTTCATATGTTAAATGCGTTAACCGGGAAGCACAGGCCGGCTGCTTGGAAGGCAACTATGCTAACCACTAGGCCACCAATGCTTGACAAAACTTTAAATTATTGTGAGGTCTTTTTTTTATTATTTTATTTTCATAAATTTTGGAAAGAATAGATTTTTCCATATGTCATAGCATCGGCCGGGAGGTGAACCCGCAACAACCGTCTGCAACTAACTGCTTGCTTGCAAGATGCCTGCGCTGACCTCTCGGCTAACAACGCTTATATGAGAAGACAATAATTTTATAATCCTATTAAAAATTATAGCTAAGAACACTATAATAATTATTCAGTTAAATAATGCATATATATAAAGCCAAATTTAAATTTTAGCTTTAAGTATATCTCAAATATTATAAGTGAAAATGTATTCTCCATGTATGAACCCACTATATATACATAATATTTTAATTCTTTTTAAAATAAATTTTTACTGTTTTTAATTTCAAGATTAAATTTAAATTGATTTTTTTTTTTTTAAATTTAATAGAAAATATTTGAAAAAAAAAAAAAAAATTCAACCTGATTCAAAAATTAAGTTCTCTTCCCCCAATTTTCTTTCATAATTCTTCTTTTTTTTCTTAATAATTAGAAAAATTGCTAAATTAAATTCTAATCAGAAGATACCTACACTGTAGTATTATTTTAATATCTCAACGACATTTTTTGAGTATGAAGAATAATCTCAAACCAAAGCACAAGATAGTGACTGAAAAATAAGAGCTGCCATCTTACCTTTGTACCTAAATTCACTTACATGGGCCAATCTAAATTGTCTTGGAATGGGAGCACTTTACATCCATTAACTTTATTCTATTCATTAACAATCGCTAAATTTTGCAATTTATTGCTTGTTAATATTTTAATATATAAATTTTCCTACAATACAGGCTTTTTCATACCTGTATTTCAATATGTAATATGTAGGGGGTTTGAACTTAGACTTTCACATGACCCTCAACTATCCATGCTATCTCATACTGCTGACTCACTTGATCATACACATGTTGAAAAGATAAATAATCACCAATATACATATTTCATGCTAAACTAGCACTCATCAGTTGGTCCAGATTATCATCTCCACACATATATATAATCAATGCTCAACTTATATTAAGATAGCCAATCTTCATACTTTAATGGACAGGCTTCAATCCACTCCACCCCACAACTCTTCATCCCTCCATGAAATATTAGAATTTATGTAACTAATTACTTTATTAATGCAGTATTCATATATAATTTTAATAGGAAGGTTACATAAATTTTAATATTTCATAATATTAATAGGCAGTGGATTGGAAATTTTGTGATTGTTAATGGATGGAATAAAGTTAATGGATGTAAAATAATTAATCGAAGGTCTTCGTGCTCTTATTCCAAGATGCTTTAGATTGACCTATATCAGTGAATTTAGGTACAAAGATAAGAGGGCCACTCTTATCTTTTAAAAATCTTTATCTCATGCTTTGGTTTGAGAGTACCCTTCATACTCAACAAAATATCATTGAGGTAGTAAAACAATATTATAGATCAGGTATATAGGATGTAATTCTTTGTCTGATTAAAATTACATATGAATACTATGCTAGCAAATTAAATAGTTACATAAATTAAAATCTTTAAATACATTTCAATTATTATTTCAAAATCTAGAATATTTGTAAAATCATTTGTATTTGTAAAAGAACGTGCTTAAAACCTCAGACATTCATATCAACAATTGTTGATTAAAGATCATGTAATAAAATGAGAAAACAATAGTAATGGAAGGCACCATTACTTAGAACAGCAGTTGGAAAACTAGGGACATGTATGTTAAAACAGGCAAAACTCACTATACGTATTGCCACACACAGCAAGCTAGAGTAATCAATGGATTCCAGAAGGCTTGTGCATAAAATCCCCATCTAGTGCCTACTCATCCAATATCCCCAGACTAGTTTCTGGCTTGTGGCCCTCATCAGTGAGAAGCCTTGGATCTGAGAGCACTGCACCTAGATCAACAGTTATACACAAGCATAAGAAATGGTGGTCATGTGATGTTTATTTAGGGACATGTATGCCAAGTGTAGCATGCAGAATGCTGGATTGAATTGAAATAATAATAAATTATATTTTAATCACAGCGCACACATTTGCCCCATGACCTATGTTTTGCATTTGCGACTAATATGTAAATGAAAACCATGATTCAGTTTAATTTATTAATTATTTTGTACACTAAACATATGTTCAATCTTGGCTATTTTCAATAAAGATAAGAGCTAAGTAGGATGGAAATTTTTTTTTCCTAGGGAAGATTAATTTTGCCTGGATTTTTTTTGATGGTCAATTGACCTATGATTTTTTTGTATGCAACTGCTTATTTAGAGTAAATTTATATTCACATAGAATATTATATCAATTAATTCATTTGAAAAACTTCTATTTGTAATAGTAATAAAAAAATCAAGTCATATATCAGGTGACTTAATGAGCTTGCACTACAAATGTAATATAATGAGCATGCTGATAGCTCTTAACAAGGTTTTCTCAATATCCTTATACCCAAACTGGTTTCAAGCTGTGGCTATCATCAGTGAGGTGCTAGAATATTCAGACAAGATGTCTGAATATCCTAGCATCACAGCTTAAAAACAGTTTGGGGAATAGGGATATTCGGAAAAGCTTGTTAAGAGCTATTGGCAACCTCATTATATTATATTCTATTTGTAATTATATAATAATATGTTTTAAGTTTTGGTGCATTTACTTGATAAACAAAGTTTATAATTAGTGATAGTCGGACTAATGCATGAATATTTAGTCTGCAAATACATCAGACTTGATATCGTTTGGATCTCAAAGAAGTTAAAAAGCATTGGTTTTTTTTTTACTTTTAAATATCTTTTGTGTAATTAAAACAAATTTCTCATAGAGATAAATTCCAAACGTCCATAGTTTTGAAGAAAAGAATATATGAAAAACTTCCAATTTCAAGTTGATTTTTTATATCTCAAAAATGAGTTTCTTTGAAACATGTTAGAAAAATATTTGTTTTATTTGGTTAGAGTTTATTAATCTGCTTTTTAAATTGAACTATTGAAAGCTAAATGCACTTTGCTATTTTGAATCAATGTTCATTAATCAGTAATTTTGTAAACAATACACATTTTTTTAAACTTCAATGAGATGAATTTTCTCCATGCCAAAGGAAATTTTATCCGTGACTTTTAAATGCAATATAATGTTACAAAACATATATATAATAATACTTCTTTCATATACACTTCAATGCAAACAAATTTTCTTAAAAAACTTCTTTATTTTCTTTACAGTTTCGACTGTCCAGCAGTCTTCATCAAAACATACTTTTCATATATAATTCTGTGTATTTTCAAATATTATGACCAATAATATAAGATCTGGTTGTAATAGGCTTCAAAAGCCCATTATAACTGGACAAATTGTGATACTATATATAATAAGATTGGTAAAATCATATTGGTATATGGAATGACATAGGTTCAGCATGATACCACTAAAAGGTTGCCAATCCCTAACCTAGAGGATTAAAATTAATTAAATTAAGATGTAAAAGAGATAAATATTTTTATATATGTAATCTTCAATTGGAATAAAGTTTGTAACAAAATTAAATTATTTTTTAATACATATATATATATATTTAAAATATTTTTAAAACTTATTAAAAATATTAAAATTATATTGCGAAATAATAAATATATATATATCTTTATTAATATCATGTTAAGAAAATTTTCTAGTTTCTCACTACATGAGTTTTCATTGTTACAAAATAAAACAAAAAAAAAGCATTAGTAGTTACAAAATACATATTATTTTAAATTTATTATTAAAAATATTTAAATGTTAATAATAACTTTTAAATAAAAAAATTATCTTTGAAAAAAGTCTTTCATCTTTACGAATATAAACCTGCCCACTTGTGCGAAGAACATTTACATTTTAAACCTATTCTTCTGATTATAACTGCCATCTAGGGATAAAAACTAAATTATAGGTTCATAGCAGTTGAAATGCAGCCTTGCAATATATCACAGAAGGAACTAAAGACAAGTGTTGATATATTAACCACATGTTATTAAAATCCATACAAATTAAACAGTAAGGATTTTTCATCTAACACATGCACTCTACTGGTTTTTTTATTTTAACTCGATGCTTTTAAAATGAGATGCTTTAGATTGGCCTATATAACTAGAATGTTGGTTAAAGATAGATGGCCATTATTATCTTTTCAAAAGTCTCTATCTTGTGTCTCAGTTCGAGTTTCCTCAATACTTAACAAGACATCATTGAGTTGATATAAAAAACAGTACAGTGTATGTGTTGGGATGATTTGTGCTAGCAAATAAAATTAAATATTACAGACTATGCAATACACAATTGTAGCCTCATTCTGAAATATACTGAATAAATGTTCATTTTTAAAAAAAAAATAAAAAATATATGGGGAGGGGGGGTAATCTTTAAATAAGCTTAAATATTAAATTTTTTAAAAAAAATGTTTAGTTCTAATACTACGATGAAATAAAAATATATACATATTTTTAAAAAAGTGACCCACATTGTATGCAAAGGCAGAGTGAAGATGCAAGAACCAAAGGTTTGGATCAAAACTCATTTCTCTCTTTCAGTGTACGAATATCTCATGACCATCTAAATGATAAATAAATAAATGATTATTTATTCCATTTATTAATAAAATAATAAAAATGACATTTTCAATAAAAAAAAAACTATCCATGTAAAATATATCATGATTGTGGTTTCTTAAAATATTATTGAATAAATTTGCATACATTACTGTGATATCTACTAACTATCAGCAAAGAGGGCTATGAATATGGGAACATAGCATTCCCAAAGTCGTTCAGCTTATTTATTGTTATATAGCTTCATTAATAGTATATAAAACTCAAGTTTAGAATTATATACATTAAAATGTAATAGTTATACAGCATTAAGCTGTGCACATGCGCTTTGCAGATTTGAATACAGTTTATAAAACATCACGCTATATAAAATAATTGATTTATATACATTAAAATGATGGAGTCATGAAAACAGTAATATAAATTTGTATAATGCTGATTTCGGGATCAAAGAAAACAGTCAAAGGATGCGATAAACAATGCATACATGAAGAATTGATAAAAAAATTAGTTTTAATTTATTTCAATATTCTCTTTCTAATATGGTACATAATTTGTTTATATCTAATAATTTTGGTCTGAATAATGTTTGATCCCAAAAGTTTTTTTAATGCATAGATATGGAAATACTTAATGCAGAATTGACGTTTCGCCTTTTTTTTTGGACAAAAGACTAGTGAAATATATCTCAACAAAGTCTGCTTTTCTATGTTATAATGATTTCATTCAGATCGTCAGATTAATACTATGATAAAGATGGGAAAGGGTTCCAATTTTTTGTCAGAAATTTTTAGCTTATGGGCTCTTCATTGAGGACCTTTGAACTTATAATCATCAGCATTTGCATACTATGTAAGGTTTTGAATTTAAGACAACTTTCTTGCATAATTATATAGTTTTTTACTCCTGGGTCAGTGACTGTATATTTTAGTGACTTCAGTTTTATGTCAACTATAGATGCCTTTTACTGTTTGACTAGAATGTTTGTACTAATGAAACATCACATGGCTTCATCTGCTTGTATTTGATTTATGCTTTTTGGGAGCATGAGTAACTTACAGGACACTAGATAGTATTGTTTTATCCACAGTCACAGACTAGTTTCTGGATAATAGAATTCATCACAAAGAGTTTTTTTTTTTTTTTCCATATGTCATAGCATCTGCCGGGAGGCAAACTAACAACCGTCTGCAACCAACTACTTGCTTGCAAGGCAGCTGCGCTGACCTCTCGGCTAACAATGCTTGACACAAAGAGTTTTGAATTTAATTCACACACATTTTTAACAAACAAATTTAACTTTATCATATTATTACGCCAATAAACTGAAATTCAGATCTATATAATTCTACAAATTAATTGACTTGGATTCAAAATCTTAGGTCATTTTTTAATTTCAGGCTAATAACTTGATGGTAGATAGGAGTAATTGTTGGTTTCCAGATATATAGGTTCGTTAAGCCAGTGCTTTGCAGTGAGATAGGCCATTAGTCAGAAATTGATCTCAAAAATGCTAATGTAATATTACAACATTGTCCATTGATTAATTAAGCTTACAGAAAAAGTCTTTTGATATAAAATATTGTAAATATTTGTCACATGATCCCATTCTTTATGCTTACACTGAGTGGCACTACTGTATGGAGAGTTTGCCTCTGTGTATTTTAATTGTCATTACTGTACATGTTTAACATAATTGTTCTATTAGGCAAATAGCATCAATAATAATAATTTAATCTTTTCAATTATGGCCACTGGTATTAGAGAACTATTCCATTTATTAATGATGCCCAAACTATATCATGTTATTATAGCATAGAGTTAGAACCAATGATCTTTTAGCATAGTGGGTAATGTAGTATTACAACATTGTCCATTGATTAGTTCAGCTTACAGGAAGAGTCATGTGATACAAAATATTGTAAATATTTAATTGTCACATGATCATCATTCTTTATGCTTACACTGTATGGAGAGTTTTGCCTCTGTGTATTTAATTGTCATTACTATACCTGTTTAACAAAATTGTCCTAATAGCATGAGTAGTAATAATTTAATCTTTTCAACTACTGAGTCAAAAACTACTAAATTCCGTTATTGAGCGCTGGTATTAGAGAACTATTCTCTATTAATTAAGGATGTCTAAACTATATCATGTTATTCTAGCATAATGTTAGAATCAAAGATCTTGTAGCATAGTGTGTAATGCACTCATTGCCATGGAAAAGAATCTGGAAAATATCTCCAGCCTTGTACAAATTTAGACACACACACACATGTAGCCAGAGCTTATATAGCCATTTTAGTCAGCCACCCACAATTTATTACTAATGGAAGTAAAAGTCCCAGATTAATCTGCATTGGTTGATTTCATTATTTTGATCTTTATATTTATTGTAACATCAAAAACGTATTTGGTTCTTTACACATAATGGGAATGTTTCCTTACTTAGGTGCCGAGTGCAAGGTTTACATGAAATTAAAGCTATTCCATTTTTTAATAAGCATCCTTAAAAAAATACTTTTAATTTTGTTAACATAGTTCAATAAATATAAAATATGTCCCTCTACTTCGGAAAAAAAAAATTGACATATATTTTTATTCCTTCTAGCTATTAAAATACCTTTTACAAATATAGTAATAGGAACCCATTTCTTATAATAGCCTCATTGATATTCACCACCAACCTCTCTTAAATGTATATAGATAGTTTACAAATACTTATGACAAATTAATTTTTAAAGCGAAAATTTGTATTTGAGTTTGTTGTTTTTATATTTCATTTAATTTTTATTAATAATGTACTCGGAGGAATGTCGCCAGGAGCAAAATTATTTATTTAGAAAACAATGATAGTGTATGACGTGTTGGAAAGACTGAAACGTAGGAGTTCCCCAATGAATATTAATGCCACTGAAAACCCGCCATTTTTGTTAATGTGCCAATTAGTTTATTATTATTTTGAATATATATATAAGCAAAAATAAGCATGTCTGTCCAAAATTTTGTTGAAGTTATCATTAAATGTTTTTTAATATTAAGATCAAATGATTTCGTAAAATGTTAATTTGTTGAATTTCCTGTTAAAACTTCTTTAAAAGAATCTTTATTATCTTCATCAAAAGAAACATTTCCGCCTTCTAAATGGCATTTGAATTTTTTTTTTTTGTTAACATCAGTTTATCTCGTCAGCTGACCAACTTGAATTTCATTCTTGGATAATTGCACTTTGTAATTTGTTTTTGTGCATGATTGTGTGCCAATTATTAAACAAAGGTTTATCAGTTTGTGTGTGTGTGTGTGTTTATATGTGGTAATGCTTTGATTATTTTAACCCATAAATTACGTCTTCCAAATATCTGTGGTTAAACTCATATTATCCAGATTAGTTACTAGTATACATTGACGCTACTCGTTTTTTGTTTAAAAATAAAATTTATAAGCGTCTGCAAATTTAAAAAAACTAACCCCCACCCCCTCTCAGCTTGCAATTGATGAGCGTGGAAAATGTTTCATAAGTTTGTTAGCGCCCTCTTCAGTTTAGAAAAGTAGCATGATAACTAGTATTATGCAGCCATTTCCATGATTTCAAATTCCCATCTGAAGTTAGAGCTGGATTAGATTTAGGATAGCTGAAAATTTTCAGGACAAATTAACATTTTTTACACAGCTAGCCTATATTTATCCGTAAATGATTACCTAGTTATATTTAGTTGGAAGGTAATAAAGTAAATCCCAAAACAATTAGTTTTTTCACATGCTGCATGGTATAAAAAAATCATAATTTAATTCTTTTTTTTATCCCTGTGTCAAAGCATCGGCCGGGAAGTGAACCTGGGACAACTGCTTGTAAGGCAGCTGTGCTGACTACTCTGCCACCAACGCTTGACAAGAATAATTTAATCTTTATCGAAACAAGGAAGCAATAAACATCACATCATCACTATTCTTTATGCTTACACAAGCTGTTTACACCGAGGCAACCAGACTCTCCATACAGCAGTGCCACTAGGTATAAACCAGAGTAATCAATGGGTGCAGAAAAGGTTTGTGCATAAAATCCCTAACTAGTGCCTACTCATCCAATATACCCAGACTAGTTTCTAGCTTCATCAGCGAGGAGCCTTGGATCTTAAAAACACTGCATCTAGATCTTAGTATCTAATGCAATCCTCCAAGGTTCCTCACTGATGAAAACCATAAGCTAGAATCTAGCCTGTGGATATTGGAGAGGGCAGCACTGGATAAGAACTTTTAAGGGGGGAAAGCCAAAAAAACCAGGGAGGGGGGGAGACCATGGGGGGAAGGGCTTTTTGGTTTGTTTTTTTTTTAGGAAGAGAGGGTTTTTGGTTCGGCAGGGTGGGTAGTGTGGTGGGTTTTACATTTCTGGGGGGGTTTGTTTGTTAAGTACTATCATTATGTGGCTTGGCAGTAGTCAAAGAAAAAGGGTATTTAAACTTTACCATAGTCTGTAAAATTTCAAAAAATTGCTAAAATTACACTTGATTGTTAAAGTCAGCTTTATTTCAATATAATCATAACATAATGAGAGAATGGTGTAACAATTTTCTTTGAGCTTATTGCTTTAGAGATTTATGACTTCTATGAATGTTGTGCTTATATTTATAGTTTTATGATATGTAAGACATGATTAAATGTAATCCATAATTTTCTCATTATGAGTAGAATTTTTCTACATACAATTCATTGATTTTTCAATAATGCAACTAATAACAAGCTGATTGTGGTTGTTTTTTGTTTTTTTTTGTCTGTTTATGGCTTTGCTTCTCCTCTATGCTCATACATATGACACGCATACTTAATATTTTGTTGCTGTTTTTTATTCAACCTGCTCAAAACATTTATTGCCTATCTCCATGAATCTATTTGTATCACATCACTAAATAAATCAGTCTTTGAATAGCAGGTTTTTCTTGCAGGTATTTTAGGTTTAATTTGTTTATAAATTATTAATTTAGAATTTTGCTAAAGAATTAATTATTGATAGATGTGGTTGCACAGATTAATCATTAGAGTGAGAATTGCAATAGTTGTATAAGCTTTTAAATACTGATTAAAAATTAGTTTATAACTCATACTTAGATTCAAGAATTCACATTATCTCCATTCTTTATATATAAATTTATTTAAATGCACATTGATTACATAAGTAATATTTACTAAGGCTGTAAACCTTAAGAATATGCGCATGAAAATGCGATGGTAGGGACCTCTACAGGTCTTAACCACAAGCTTATACTTTGGAAGAAAAGAGGAGGGTTCCAAAGTATAAGCTTGTGGTTAAGACCTGTAGAGGTCCCTACCTTCGCATTTTCATGCGCATGCATATTCTTAAGGTTTACAGTCTTAGTAAATATTACTCCATTCTTTATGTGTACATAACTGTTTTTCACAGATGTAAGACTCACCATACAGTATTGCCACTCAGTGCAAGCTAAAATAAACAATGGATGTAGGAAGGTTTATGCCACAAGCCAGAAACTAGTTTGAGGATATTGGATAAGTAGGCACTAGATAGGGATTTTATAAACAAGCCTTCCTGCATTCATTGTTTACTCTAACTTGCACTGAGTAGTGCTACTTCATAGAGAGTTATAAATGCCTGAAAGCAGAAACGGTACAAATAATAAAGTTGTGGAAGAATAAATATGAACAAAGTGATTATACAGAAAGTGTCTTATTGGTTTTTATGCTGGGTTTGGGAAAAGATAAGGGTGTTTTAGATATAAAGACCATGGAGTTGACAAAGATTATGTTGTGGAAATGGGATGGAGCAGGATACAGAAGAATATGGGAAAACTTGGGATGGGGAATGAAAAGGGAAGTCAAAGTGGCTAACAGGTTTCTCTGGGCATTGTTGCTGAGAGATTCCTGACTCCATATAAGGAGAACTCACATTGCATCATCTCTTACATTCAAGAAACTTAATAAAATAACAAATTAAGGAAGAATTGAAATAGTAAATTGGATTTATAAGATTAGCAGTGTTGAAATCAACAAGCAAAAGGAGATTATTTATTGAGGACATGAGGCCTAATAGGGATTGGATTGAATAAAGAGTAGTGAAATTATTGCAGATGATGTATCTGTTCTAGAGGGAAAGCGAAAAGATGATTTTAAGGAAGAAATAGAGACAGATTAAACTAATATTAAATTCATTTTTGTTTTAATTTTACCCTTTATTTTTTTTAATTGTTTCTTTTGTGTTTATTTTTTTCATCACTTCCTTTCTCACGGAATAAATAAAAAATCTCCAGTCTTTTTTTTTTAAGTGTTATCAGTTCACAAAGAGAGTTTAATATTTTTTAAAACTTTTCTATTACAAACAACTTGTTAGTAATAACACAAATAGACAACACAGGTTAGTAACTACACAATGTTTCGAATAGTATTATTCTTCACTCTTTTTCAGGTGTTGCTGGCCTGACCAATGACAATATTGGCATAGAAGTCAGACTTACACCTTTAGATTCTTGAATATGGAATTGTAAGGTAACACTCTAACCAACTGAGCTATTCTGTCAAAGGCTCAGTTGGTAAGAGCAGGGGTGGCCAACTTTTGTGTTCATAAGATCTACTTTTTATTTTAAAAATGTGTTGTGATTGACTTGTTGTCATAGGTGTAGTTTAAGTGAAGGGAGGTGTGAAATATATACTATTTTATATCTCTACCTAGTAAAAGTGTGGTGGCCTAGTGGTTAGCATAGCTGCCTTCCAAGCAGCTGGCCTGGGTTCGATTCCTGGTTAATGCCTTTGATACATGAAAAAAAAAATATTATTATTTAACGGGCCAAAAAACTCATGTTCATGGGAATTAAAGCAACATGAGTAATTATTAACAAATTTATTAATTCAAATTAGCTACATTAAGTCAAGATTTAAAATATTATTTTCAATAATGATACAATTTAGTGGATTTCACCTATCTAGAATTGAAAAAAAATTAGAACAAAAACAAAAATAACAAAAAAACTTGCAAATCTTGACGTAATTTGTTTCACTCATTACCCTACAGCTCTTGTCAGATTGGCCTTGCGATCGACCAAAATTGGATCACGATCGACTTGTTGGACACCCTTGGGTTAGAGAATTGCCTTAAAATTCGATATTCAAGAATCTAAAGGTCTAAGTTTGGATCCTATGCTAATATTGTCACTGCTCAGCCCAGCAACACCTGAAGAAGAGTGGAGAATAATACTACTCGAAACGTTTATTACTAACCTGTGTTGTCTATTTGTGTGTTATTACTAACAAGTTGTTTGTATTGGAAAAGTTGAAATAGAGTTTAATAGTTTGGAAATCTGTAATTCTTATTTTTTTCTTTCCATTTTTGTCATAATTTATCTATTTTAAATAAAGTCAGTATTTAGACTTCAATAGATTACTTTTATTTGTATTTTAGAAAATATTTTTGTTAATATTGTGCATCATTTATTCCAATCTATATTTTTGAATGTTTTTGTATATATTATAAGCAAGTATAATGTTCTGAGTTTAATCGTTATCTCTTTAACATTTTTCTCTTATATATACATACCAGTTTATAGAGTCGTGATTATGTAAATTTTCACTATATTAATTTTGACAGATTTTTTTTTTTTAAATTCAATTAATGTTTAGGCAGAATAACTGGTCCTGGAACATAGATATTTAAATATTTTAAGTTGATCAATTCACTTTTGAATATTCTAAACTCACATTCTGTACCTGAATCAACTTTTTTCAACATACTTTTCAGTGAGGTATTATGGGAAATTGTTTTGCTACTTTGATTGTTTGCTACATTTTCTGACTTTTCAAATTTTTTGTCTTTCGTTCATCATATAGTAGAAATAGTTAAAATTTGTGTGGGTGTTTAACATTACATGTAATCTTGAGTTTGGTTTTTATCCCATTTTCCAAATACGTATTTTGAGTAAATAATCGGTTGTAGATGTTTTTTTTTTGTTATTTTTTCTGTTTCTCGATTATATTTTTGATCACAGATGATGCATAATACGCACTTAGATTTTTCGCTATATTTGCGTTACTTTCAAATTATCTCAATAACACTGAAATGTACTTCATATCAACTCTGTATTGATTAATAATACTTTTTTAAAACTTCATGTACATATAAACTGACCATATCAACTTGGTCATTAATTTAGCAATAAAAAAATACTAATTGTAAACTCTCAAATTTGCGTAATCTCTTGGACATATACTTCTTAAAATGAAGGTTTTATAATAATTCTTTGATTTATCTCTGCTGGGAATTTGATGTGAGCAAAAAGATTTTTATAATATCAGATACTTATCTGAAAAGAAATTTGCCAAGTTTATATCTGCCATGGCCCTCTTGTCATAAATATCATCTAACATTACTGCAGTGAGCAAAGAATCAGTGAGTTTGATTGTTTTTACATCTACTTCTGATACAGGAATATTTATTATATATTTTTGAAAAACTTTTTTTGAAGTGGATATCGCAAAGCAAATTTATACCATGAATTGTAATATATGATTTTTTTCTACAGTACAGGCTTTTTCATACCTGCACTCCAATATGTAATATATAGGGGTTTGAACTCAGACTTTTGGGGTTTGAACTCAGTCTTTCACACGACCTCAACTATTCACGCTATCTCATACTGCTGACACACTTGATCACACACATGTCGAAATGATAAATAATTACCAATATATGTACTTCATGCTAAACCAGCACTCATCAGTTGGTCCAGATTATCATCTCCACACATATATACAATCAATGTTCTTATATTAAGATAGCCAATCTTCATACTTTAATGGATGGGCTTCAATCCACTCCACCCCACAATTCTTCAACCATCCATTTCATTGAAAATATGATGATGGGAACACTCAAAGTCCACATTGGTGCCGACCTTCTCATCCTACCCATGTTGACCATGAGTCAGTTTGACCCCTCATGTACAGGACATAATCCATTTACATACATATACAAGGGATGGACAGCTTACAGCACTATATTTTAATATATGAATTTTTTTCTACAGTACAGGCTTTTTCATACCTGCTCTCCAATATGTAATATATAGGGGGGTTGAACTCAGACTTTCACACGACCCTCAACTATCCACGCTATCTCATACTGCTGACACACTTGATCACACACATGTCGAAAAGATAAATAATCACCAATTTACGTATTTCGCGTTAAATCAGCATGCGTCAGTTGGTCCAAATTATCATCTCCACACATATATACAATCAATGCTTATTTCTAAAATAAACAAATCTTCATATTTTTAAAATGAATCTTAAATATTTTTGAATATATAAAAATATGAACATTTTTTAGATAGCCGTGAAACAACAGTTTTCTGCTACTGGTTTTAAAAAAAAAAAAAGCTTATTAAATATTTATTTAATTATAAATATGCTGAAAAATAATGATTCAAATGTTAAAACAATGTTATTTAAGCAACAATATCTCTGTATCATACAAATCTTTTTTAAAAAAGTATTTTCTAAAATAAAGATATAGAATTTGTTTTTATTACTGTGAAAAGAAAGTATATAATTATTTTTTCTCATGTGTCATAGCATTAGCCGGGAACCGAACCCGCTAACACGGGACAACTGCTTGTAAAGCAGCTGTCACTGACCTCTCGACCATCAATGCTTGACAAAGTATATAATTTTAAGGAAAAAATAATACGTATCACCCTTAATTAGTGTACTCAAACTTATTATCTCTGTTTACTTTGTTACGCTCTGTCTTTTTGAAAAGATCCTTTTTTTGTTACAGCAGTTAAGATGGATTTGTTTAATTATTTATAAGTTTATCAATGCATATAAATGTGTTATAAGGTGAAATAAAGAATATACTTAAGTAAGAAGATAATATTTTCTTCTTTTCTATTATCATGTGAAATATTATTTTATACGAAGATTTCCTCTTATCTGTGACACTTTTTTCTCATGTGTCATAGCATCAGCCGGGAAGCGAACCTGCTAACCCAGGACAACTGCTGTCGCTGACCTCTCGACCACCAATGCTTGACTTTTCTCATGTGTCATAGCATCAGCTGGGAGGCGAACCCGCTAACCCGGGACAACTGCTTGTAAAGCAGCTGTCGCTGACCTCTCGACCACCAATGCTTGATTTATCTGTGACACTTGTTTTAAATCTTGGTACAGATACATGTATTTAATAAAGATATTTTTAATACATGACCATGCACATATAACATGATATCTAAATTAATCTAATCCACAATTATGCATTTTGTTAAAATTTTTTGATCTCTCATATCCATATGTTTTTTATGTTATATTTAAGTTGAACTTTTTCTCCTATTCATTTACTATTTCCTTTTATCTTCAGACTAAAGTAGTGTTCATTTATTATGCAGATTATACATCACAGTTGTGAGTTAATCCTAAATTGATGGACAAATACATTATGCAACGTATTTTTGGTAGAATAATATGCATATATATTTTATGCATCACTTTCTTCTTGGAGTCTTTACATTTTTCAGATATGCAGCTAGTTCTGATATTGGACTATAGAACTTAAGGGAAACTATGATTTACTGATATTTCATCAGTCTTGAAAATGCTTTCGCCATGCTTATGTTTTTAATTAAAATATAGTTAATTTATTTTGAATATGTATCGAGGTGAGCCAGAAATATATGTACCATGAATTCATTTTGAGTACATATTTTTGAGAACTAGAAATATATCTTACCATGAATGGTCCTGTATCGTTAATATGTGTGTTTCCAGTAACCTTTCTTGGTAGGACATGATGCATAATTCTTTGATTGAAGATTTAATGTAGATCGATCCCTTTGGCATCTAATTTATGAATAATTCTATTTCTGCATTCAACTCTGGGTATTACATATAATTATGGTCTAGGCCTTTGCTCTGGTTATATATCCAGATTACCTTTATAAAATAGTTCTGGAACTTACTCTTGTTCTTCAGTTAACATTAAAATCTTTTTGTCTATTATTATGCAGTCCTTAGTCATAAACAAATGTTCATAGACCTTGCAATGTGAATTATGAAAGAAATTAGGGTATCTTTTAGTCCAACTTTTTCTAATCTACTTTACAAATAGCCTGAATCATTTTATTGTATTTGTGACTCCAGATATTACTTTGCAATATTCTATTTCATACTCATATCCAGTCAATAAATTAAATCAATGAAGTATTTTTAGACTAAGATGGGATTACCATTTCTTATGCTTGCTCATAACTGTTATTAAAACAACTCTCCATACAGCAATGCCACTCAGTGCCAGCCAGAGTAATCAATGGATGCCAAAGACCTGTGCACAAAATTCATATCTAGTGCCTACTCATCCAATATCCCTAGACTAGTTTCTGGCTTGTTGCCTTCATCAGTAAGGAGCCTTGGATCTGAGAGCACTGCACTCAGATCCTAGGATTTAATGCAACTTTCCAGCAGCCACCCCTTATCTCCATTTAACTACAAAACCATGAGAATAAAAATTATAGTCATCTGGGTGCAGTGCTCTCAGATCCAAGGCTTTTCACTGACGAAGGCCACAAGCAGAAACTAGTCTGGGGATATTGGATGAATAGACACTAGATAGGATTTTGTACACAGGCCTTCTGGCATCTATTGATTACTCTGGCTTGTATTGAGTGGCAGTGCTGTATGGAGAGTTTTGCCTGTTTTTTTTTTAGATTAAGATCATCTGATATTTTTATTTGATACAATACTGGGTCAAAGACTTATGATTAATAACTATTTTGAATAATCAGCCATATAAATATTTATGGAAACATTTTATATTGAATCCCATTTCTAGTGTTTTTGTATTCAGTTAGCTGTTTCAGCACTGATAGTGTTGCGAACACAAAAGTAATTGGTTGCACTCCATCACTAATGGGATGACATAATTATTCCAGTGCCATAATCTAATGTGTCAGTTTTTAGAGTTGCTTTGATATAACTATTATAACATACTAATAAACTTTCTGAGGTGTTAATTGGACCCGGGGTAATGGGTGTGTCCCTTTTTAGGAAATTTGACAATTTATGACATTCAGAAAAGCTCATAATTTTGTTACGCTGTGAGGCCTCAAAATAATTTTAACAGCATCTTATTTTCTAGAAGTCAATTTAAGACTGTTTAGAAATAATATGGCCCAAAAATTCTGCTACATATATATATTTTAAAAGTTTAGTATAGCTTTAAAAGATATATACCATTTTTTAATATTTTTGAACCTGCTCTTGCCAGAATACTATCAAAATACATAATCAGTTTTTCATTGTTCTGTAATAATGTATCTATTTTATTGAACTGAAAAATGTTTAAAGCCATGGTAATGCTGAAATGAAAGTCTAATATTGTTGATTTCTGACTTCCATGACATAAGAACTTATTAGAATGCTATATCCACCACTCATTTCAGTTTTAGTGATCATGTGTTTGGAACTATATATGAGATCATGGTTAAATCATGTTTATTTTCCTGTGGTAATCCCTGTATATGCAGAATTTCCTATTAGGTTTTAGGATTATCATTATTGGGGTGACTATTCTGAATTTTTAACTGATAATAAGTATTCTATTGTATCCTAATCTCTGTAGTTCGTCTATTTTTATTCTCTGGCTGAAAGATATCACAGGATCTCACTTCTGCATATAGGTCAATGTGTACCACGAGTTAATCAGACTTCTCTTCTTCTATTTTGATTCACCCATGCACATTTCAATTTCCAATGGTTCAAATCATTCCTTCTTATTTAAGGGATTAGTGGTGTTTGTGTTATATACTATGACAAGCTGTGCTCATAATTTAAACAAAACTCTAAATTAGGTCTTAGTAATTGCCATTTGCATCATGTACTTTAAGGAATGTTTTTGCACTATCAATCTCTAATAAAGTCTACCTTTTTATAAATCTTGACAATAAGCAAGATTTGTTCTGAATTTTTGTTATGATTGTGTATATTGATTATTCGTATTTTTGCAAGGAGACAATCCATCCTCCCTCCCATTTACAGCTTTATGACATAACTCTCACAAGATTTCCCCTAATTCTGCAATTATACAGCATTCTGATTTCTATTTGCACTCATGAATCAAATGGCCCCAATATTGGATTTTTTTTTCCCCTTTGCAGTTTGAACATCTCGATGTTTTGTTTTTATGGTTTTATGAATCTTTTTCTGGGGTTTGGATTGCATAGACTGAAGCTTTTTAGCCTCTTCCATTATTGTCTTTTACACTGTTGCATATTTGATTACTTTACTGAAATTTAAGTAAGTGTTAGCAAGCAGTGGCTTTCTCAATAAATCATCATCATTCATTATAACATTTGTTCCAGAAGAATTTCCTCATCTTCTGATAAGCTAAGTGTATTGTTAATTGTGGATTAAGCATCTATTTAATTACTGCAATTTCACTATAGAGTTTGTTTTCTAGCCTTTCATTCTTACACAAACGTTTGGTTATGTCACATAATTTTTTACCTACTATGCCTATAACATTGTCTATGAGAAAATATTTCTCAACATTAATTAAAATATAGTGGCCATTTAGATTTTCTGTTTATGCCAAAATCTGTTTATCCATGTAAGCCACCAATGCTATTTTAGTAGTTTCTATCTTTCTCAACTATTTTTTTTTTTTTTTAGTAGGGTTTAGTCAGTAGTTTTAACTTTACTAAAATAATATTAACATCAGACTTAGTCTTAATTGACAGCTTAGTCATGTGCTTGCCAACCGTAATAGTCTTGCCCTTATAAACTGTACTATTTTCTTTTAGTCTCTGCTTACCAAAGTGATTGTATTATCTATTACAGTCTTGGCCTGTTCAGCACCTATTTTATAATCTTAGTTCATTGAGAACTGCATCATTTATTTCCTGTAAATTAAATCTATGATGGAAATAATTAATTTCTTTTACTAATCATGAGCAAATATAAATGATGACTAATTAGTTACATTACACAATATATATATATATAGAGAGAGAGAAAGAGATAAAAGTATTATTATAAAAATTAAGAATGAAATTATCTTCAAAGACATATACAAATAATAATAAAAGCCCGTATAACCTGTTATACTCCCTATATCCTTTTCCCCTCTATAATAATGTCATGAATTGGGAGCATCCTTTTAAACCTTTAAACATCACAAGCCAGAAACTAGTTTGAGGATATTGGATGAGTAGGCACTAGATAGGGATTTTCTGCATAAGCCTTCTGGCATCCATTGATTACTCTGGCTTGCACTAAGTGGCACTACTGTATGAAGAGTTTTGCCTGTTTTAATTGACATCCTTTTAGGCCATGTCATATCAGTTGAATCATATTTATAATGCAATAAATTGAGAAAATCCTTTTAGTGGCAAGCCGTATTGGGTGAATCACAACTCTTACATCTGTTCCAGATCATATTTATCATCATTTTTGAAAAATGTTGTCACTCTTGTGAGAGGTCCTGCAAACTTAATTTGTTTTCTGTAAATCATTTGGCTTGCATTATCATTCTTTAAACTAGGTTAATCTCATCAGTAAACAACTGGCTTAACTTTGTTATAAAGTTTATTACTTAATAGTCCTATTAATAATTCTTCAGTTAATTAGTTGTTTTAATTACTTGTTTAAAATAACAAGTAATTATGATATATATTTTATATACCTAGTATATTTTTTTATAGTATTAATACAAAATTATTGTTACATGCAAAAATGCAAACATAAATATCATCATTACTTTCAGTAAGTGATTAAGTAAATCCAGTCTTAAAGCCTCCTTATCTCATCAGATCATCTCTTTTGTGGTCTCTTTCTAAGTCTTTTCTTACAATTTCTTGGAATCTAGTTTGAGACTTTAACTATCTATTGCCATTTCTTCTACAAATATGTTCAGCATAGTTTGCATTTTATCTTGCTTTTTTGTTTTTTCTCATGTGTCAAAGCATTGGCCAGGAAGCGAACCTGCAAACCTGGGACAACTGCTTGTAAGGCAGCTGTGCTGACCACTCGACCACCAATGCTTGACTTATCTTGCTTTTTCAATGATGGCTGTGATACGTGTTTCTTCTTTCATCCATGAACTTCACTCTTGATTATTTGCTGTTATTCTAATGATATCCAAATCTTAGATCCATATCTAAGAAGTGATAAAAACACATTCATTCAAAATATTTCTGTTTAGTATTATTTTTATCTAAAGTACACCATCCAACTTTAATTCTATAATTAATTTTATTCATAATATTTTTATTTGATCAAGACATCTGATAATTTCTAATTCATTATTAATCCATTGGACATTACTTTAGTTTTTTAGCATTTGTTCTTAAGTCCTTTCTTACTTTCATCTGATAACTCTTGTAACATTTCCTGAAACTCTGAAGAATTATTTGCAAAAATAATCTCGTCATCCACAAAACCTTTATTTATTTTTCTAATTTTCTATTTTAATGCACAAAATAGTTTTTTGTAAAACTGCTGTAACAAATGTTATTAAATCTCCATATCGGACATTTTTATTAGTGAAATTTTCTTTGCGTTATTATATATAGTTTAGTCGCTGCTATTAGATAATAAATTATCTTCAAAATTTGACAATATCCTACATCATACCTTAATGTTATAAAGCTTTAATCGCTATGGAAATGCATATAGAATAAATGCCTTTCATAATTATAAATTTGGATCGTAATTGCGACCTTTCTATAAGTTTAGTTAAAATTTGGATATGATTTGCTATATTCAAACTCGTTTTAAATCCTGCTTGCTCGTTTGGTTACTTTGAGACTGAAATTATCTGTAGATGAGTTGCAAGGATAGTGATATATTAAAGAGGTTCTATAAAATCAATATCCCTATTGATTGGCTCTTGATTATCTGGAAATCTTGGCAATATGTCTGCGTGCGAGTTGTCTTTTCTCTGTTAAAAAAAGATTGGTATTCTATTATTTCTGATATTTTCTTTGCCATCTTTCTTAAATATCAATATTTTTCAAATTATTTGGTATACTTTTATTATTTAGGCATTTTGTATACCAACAATTTTTCTATTTTTTAAGATATCAATAATTGGTTCTAACATTTTTATCTGTAATGATCCTTCTGCAGTTTCACCTATGGAAACCTTATGACTTTTACTTTCTCTAAATTATCAAGTTCCGATATCTTCCTGGCAAAAGTTTCCAGCACTCGCATACCTTCAGCCACAAGTCAGAAGATCTCACTAAGTCATTTGATCAGTAGTAATGACAGTTGGTGTTTACAAAGAAGTTCTTCATTTCCAGGAGCTTTTTCATTCTTTATAGATTTAATTGCATATCACACATTTTTTATTCATTTTGTTATGCCTTTGAGAATTTTAATCTATTATAACTTTTTTTTCCAATTAATATTTTCTGTACTATTTTACAAAAAAATTTTTTTTTGTATTGGTTCTCTTGATATGGCTAATCTTAGAATAGCAACAGTTATTTTGTTTTTGAATTCATTCAAGTCTAAACCATTATCAAAGTCTTAATATTGTAATGCGATTTATAAGTTCTAGCTTAAATTCACTGAAATATTTTTGCAGATTAGAAATAACTATTAATATTATTTTTTTGGTACTTTTTTTGCCATTTTTGGATAGAAATTTATCACTTACAGGCTTCTTGGTGGTTCTGCAGCATCACCTGGTGGCTTGTCCAGTGGGGGAAAAAAGTACATTTTTTTTAATAGCTTTGCCTTTCGATATCTCTTTTTATGTCACAAATCAGTGATCATTTCTTATGTTGAGTCTATTAAGTGCATTATGGTCTTTTGAAATAGATGTTTATTTTAGGCAAAATACAATCCAACTTTGATTGTAAACATAATTTTAATGCTTCCATTTTTGCTTTAAATTTTTTTTTTTTAAATTCATAATTTAAAAATGTTGTTTTTTTTTCTGCAAATTCCACAAGTTTATTTTCTCTTTTCATTTTTCACATTTTCAAATTCTAGCATTGAAGTCTGTTTATAATAATTTAAAAATTCTGTTTTATTTATTTTAAAGCATTCTATATATCTAAATAAAAACCTTCATTAGAATAAGAACTTACTGAGCTAAAACCTGAATTATCAGACTTTGATCTCCTTATGTATATGTATTTAAATGGATACTGTTCCTATACATGAGGGGTCAGAGTGACTTGAGGTCAACATGGACATATCAACAATATTGGCATCAGCATGGGATTTTGGCATTCTATCATCAGATTTTCGATGGTATGGATGGCTGAAGAGTTTGAGGTTGGAGTAGATTGAAGCCTGTCCATTAAATATAAAGATTTGCTATCTTAATATAAACTGAGCACTGATTATATTTGTGTGTGAGAGATGATGATCTGGACCAACTAATGAGTGCTAGTTTAGCACGAAATACGTGTGTTGGTGATTATCTTTTCCGCATATGTGTGATCATGTGTATCAGTATATGAGATAGTGTGGATAGTTGAAGGTTGGTTGAAAGTCTGAGTTCAAATCCCCTATATTTATATAAGTTGAATAATTTATCTTGTCACTCTGTCTTATATACCATCAATCTCCACAATGTTGCTTTTTCAATTTTCTTATTTATAATAAACTCTGCTTCACTTGTATTTTCATTTATGTCCAACCTTTGAAATCAGTTGTTTCTTCAGGCTTTTTCTTTAACTTTACAAAATCTGACAATGTTGTGTTTAATACTAAACAATTTTTCCAAATCAAGCAACCTCTTGAAGATGGCTACGGTTGTACATAGCTTAAGAAAAGATTATTATTATTGAATAATTTAGGTCACAATCTGATAATTTTAACACCCTCTGCCTTTGATTGACAACTGCCATCTTTAGCTAATAATTTTACATCTTCCTGGAAATGAGTATGATTAGTTGTTTTTTATAATTATAAATATAAGAGAGAATGATCATTTACTCACACATTTGTCTTTCAAGAAATCATAATTGATGTTTCAGTTAAAACTATGAGGAAACTAATGAGAAAGACCATGGTGTTTCTTTTTGGGTCTTCAATTCAGAGTAAAAGCCAATAAATTATTTACATTAGTTGATGTATATTGGTGAACAGTCTACTTTTATTCATTTATCTTATAAATTAACATATAATAATAATACCTCCAGCAACAAGAAAATATGAAGTGGATGTTAAGAAATTTGCTCTGTCAATTTTGTATGGTCTCTGAGATGAATCAAAGGATCTCCTTTCACTTAATACCAAACTTTCTTTCTGTGGCCATGCTGTGCTTATTTTTCTAAACAGTTTATACCATATATTTTCATCCAGATTTGTATTTAATAATATCTTTAATAAATGTTTATTCAGCAATCATCACAGATTCTGAATTTTCTTAAAATAACATATTTAGAGTTTTGTAAATAATTACATTTTGAATTACAAGTGTCAAATTAATTCAAGCTACATCTTTGAGACCATCCACTTTAGTTAAATATAGTAATGACTAATATTAATCATTTACTAAACTAGAGATTATCTCTACCACAGATATAAACTTTAAAACTCCATTAAAGATTAATAATCTGATTTTTTAAAATTAAACACACAATCACATGAGTTATTCATATTTCGTGGGGGTCATCTGCCTTTTATTTTAAATATGGTAATATTGTGGTTATTTAATATATTGTAAATACTTTAGAGAGAGGCTTTAACCTTTATCATAATCAAATGATGTTGTTTTTTGACTATAGAGGGACCTCTCAAACCTTGACACTAGATAGCGACTTTATAAAGATAAGAGTGGCCATCTTATGTTGTTATCTTGTGTCAGGTTTGAGAAGTCCCCCTGTAATCAAAAAACAAGATCATTTTGTGCATATGATAAAAGGTTAAAGCCTTTCTCTAAAGTATTTACATCCTATGCGCTTAATAAATAATCACAACTTTATATTTAGAGTTTATGAACTATTTTGAATCTGCAGCAACAAGTTAAATATTTTAATATGAGAAACCATTTTAATTGCTTATTTCTTATATGATAATTTGGTGCTGATTTAGTTTGCACTCACAATCATTTTGAAATCTAAAGACCAGCCACAGCCACCACTGATATATCCAACTGATAAATGACATAAATATTGAATAAAAGTACTTTAAATTCATATTGTAGAAAATATAAGCTAGTAAAAAATAATATGCTTTATTTTATATGGGCATATAGTATAATCTTTTAGTATTTGGAAATTATAAGCTTGGTTTAATCAGTCTTATGCAACTTTTGGCTGGTACTTCGTATAGTCCAAACCATCCTTCCCCCTCCCCTCAAAAAAAAAAATCCCTAATAAAATAAAGTATATTATTTTTACTAACTTATAATTTCTAAAATATGAATTTAAAATACTTTTATTCAATATTTATGTCATTTATCGGTTGGATATGTCAGCAGTAATTTTTAGATTTCAAAATGGTCGTGAGCGATATTTTTGATTTGTAATGAATTTTATGGAAACCAATTACTGCCACTATTAAAAGAAAAACTTTACATATATTTTTTAAACATTTCACCATTTCATAGTTATAGTTATTTTATTTAACTGATTGTTGAATTTTTAAAATTTCCAGATATGAAAATTATCCGAAACAAAAGTTTTGAAGTAACGTTATTTGACTTTTGTTCATTTTTATTTATATTTCATCTATTTAAAAGTAAAATGAATGTTCTTAAAGAGACAAGGTTTACTTCTTCATTTTTTTTAATAGATGAAATTATTCCTCTTCTCTTTTAAGAATGAAAAGAAAGTTATCTAAAGTTTAACTGATTTTCCTTTCTATTCTTTTTCAGTCAAAATTAAATGATTCCCCATGTCTCTTTTCTAAATAACTTTAAAAAGAATTAATTAAAATAATTTTCCTAGAATAATTAAGTAAATAAAGAATATCTTTTTTTTTTTTTTCCATTCTTTAGTAATAAACATTTTTGATGAAATGGAAAAGTGATTTTTAATTACAAAATTCAAACTATTTTACTAAAACAGTTTAATAAATCAATACTAGTATATTGTAAATACTGAACTTTAAGATGTAATTAAAGGAGATTCGAACACAGACTTTCAAGCTCCCTTCAACTATTCACTCAATCTTATACAACTAATACACATGTCCACATACATGTGAATAAGATGAGCTCCAATATATGTATTTCATGCTGAACCAGTACTCATCAGCTGGTCCAGATCATCATCTCCACATATATATATAATAAGTGTTTAATTTATGTTAAGATAGATCTTCAAATTTTAATGGACAGATTTCAATCTTCTCCACCCTCCAACTCTTCAGCCATCCATACCATGAAAATCTGATGATGGAATGTGCAAATCCTTGTTGGTGCTAATATTGTTGTCATACCTATGTTGACCTTTAGTCACATATATGAGGGATCAGAATGATTTAAGGTCAACATGGATATGACAACAATATTGGCTTCAACAATTGTTTGAGCATTCCATCATCAGATTTTTAATGGTATAGATGGCTGAAGAGGCGGAGGGTGGAGAATATTGAAGTCTACCCATTAAAATTTGAAGATTTTTTATCTTAATATAACTGAAAACTGATTATATATATATATGTTTGGGAGGAGATGATCTGGACACATGAAATACATATATTGGAGATCATTTATCTTATTCACCTGTGTGTGGTCATATGTATTGGTTATTTGAGATGGAGAAAATAGCTGACAGAAGCTTAAAAATCTGTGTTAAAACAGTTTAAATAATTTTATTATCTAATATCCCCCCTCCCACCCAATGTAGATATTCTAATTGCAAATATGGAGTGGTAACTATTTAACTATTACAATGCATTCATTTTCATTGATTTTTTTTAATTATCTATATTATTAGCTGTGTGGTTATTTTTATTAGTTATTCATTTCTCTAGAGATTATTCAATAAGGAATAATATTTCTGTAGTGTAATTTTCACTCCATCATTCTCATGCAAGAATTGGGATTGGTTTCTGTTCGCTTTTAACATCTTTTGGAGGGATGTAATCATAAACATATGACCAAAGTCATAAAATAGATCTATGATCCCCAAGAAGCACATTTTCTTCTGAATCACCAGTCATCAGTTGGCTCAGATCACAATCTCTTATCTAGATCTTTATCATTGTTCAGTATAGATAGATAGATAGATAGATAGATAGATAGATAGATAGATAGATAGATAGATAGATAGATAGATAGATAGATAGATAGATGGATGGATGGATGGATGGATGGATGGATGGATGGATGGATGGGTGGGTGGGTGGGTGGGTGGGGGGGGGGGGGGGGGGGGGGGGGGGGGGGGGGGGGGGGGATGGATGGATGGATGGATGGATGGATGGATGGATGGATGGATGGATGGATGGATGGATGGATGGCACATTACTACAGTTTAATTGATAAGTGTCAAACTTATTGCCCTCACAACTTTGGCATAAATCATTTAAAGAAAGTATATTAATAATTTTTATTAGTCATTCATTAGACTTGAGATTAACCAATTAATAAATAATATTTTTTTTATAATCTAATTTTTATTATACCACAAGGTAAGGACTGGATTCTATCCACTTTTAACATCTTCCTCTTGACTTATTTTAGCATAGTATCCTGACTTTTATTGTCGTTGTCTTTGATCAAACACTTTTATTTGTCAAACCTTGTACCTTCATTGTTTATGCCAATTATAATAGCTATATCTTAAGGTGTTTGATTTACTATTTAGATAATGTAATTCATGCATGCACAGTATATGAGAACAATCTGACTTTCAATGCTAGTAAATGATTGTGATGTAGTGGCATTCGAGATAGATTTACTGGTAAAAATGGGAACAAAAATGAAAGTGATAGTAAAAATTGAGGTTAATATTAATCACATAAAACATTAGATTTATTTTTAGCAAGTAAGCTTATCTAGTTATTAATTTATTATAAAATTTAAATAAAAAAATTAATTGACATTTATTTACTTATAACAAATTTTGCTGCTTTAAAATTAATTATCTCTGAAAATGTTAAGTCTTCTGGTAGAAAATTTTTAACTTTTTTTTTTTTAAACTGTTAAGGCTTTTAAAAGGTGTTGTTAGCCGAGAGGTCATCGCATCCACCTTGCAAGCAAGTAGTTGGTTGCAGATGGTTGTGGGTTCGCTTCCCGGCCGATGCTATGACATATGAGAAAAAAAATTAAAAATAAATTAGAAAACTTTTTTTAAACTGTTAAAAGTTTTAACTTGTCTGTTTTTATTACAATTATTTTATCAGTCCAAAAGTGAAGAAACTGGGTGATTTTGTGAAGCTTTTTTTTTTTTTTCAAACTTTATAATTGACGTATTTTTTCCACTAATATTTTAATTTCAAAAAAATTCTTAAAATGTCAAGACAATCAAAAAAGCAAGAATTTCAAAGGATTCTAAACTCCACAATGATGGCACTCATTGTATTTTTGGCAATCTCAAATCTTGAGATATTACTTCAAGAAAATATTACGATGATATAAAAACTTGATTTTTGGGGAAATTTTATGATTATTTTTGTATAGTAATTGTGGGATAATTATTGGAAATCAAAAACATATATTATTACATATTTATTTTTTATATGAATGTTTTATTTTTAAATATAAACGATTATATTCCTCTGAATAACTGTTACCATGGAGATTATGTTCATGGGAAATACAACTGTGTAGAAAATGCCATCATTAAACAATCTATTATAACATTTAGTGAGATCATGAAAATTACAAAAAATTTTAAACTATTAAAGCATAGTTGATAGATTTACTAGAAACTAATAATTATTTGTTCAGATTTTTAAAACAACCATCAAAGAAGATTTCATTCATTTTGCAAATTGAATCTGCTCAAGCCGAAATTTGATGATGAAGCAGTGATTTTGTTTGGAATAAAATCTAATTTTTAAAATAATTCCAAAAATCAAATGTGATTTTTTAAAATTTATTTAATTTCTAAACAAAAATATATCAAATTAGATCTAATTTAATAAATTCTGATGAATAATAATGATTTAATATTAAAGTGAAAGTTGAAAGCTTAAATACTAAACATCACATGATTACCATCTCTTATGACCTAGGGCAGTGCAATCAGATCCAAAACTCCTCACTGACAAATGCCACAAGCCAAAAACTAGTCAGGGGATATTGGATGAGTAGGTATTAGATAGGGATTTTATGCACAAGCCTTCTGGCATCCATTGATTACTCTGTTTGGCACAGGGTGGCACTACTGTATGGAGAGTTTTGCCTTGTTTTGAAAGCTTAAAGTGAGAAATCTGTCACAATGCAGAGTGTTAATAAAGAACAGAGAAAAATATAGAAATTGATGATGTAGATAATAAAAATGGACAGCTTTTGAAGAATTTTTGTCAGAAAGTGAATTTGAGTATTGGAAATTTATTAAATATTTATGAGGGACAATACACATGGTACAGAAATAATATATTTCACACAATAGATTATGTATTGGTAGAGAAAGAGGGAATAAATAAAATACGGAAAATTAAGGTATTTGATAATGAAGAAAAAGTATGCACTAGTGATCATAATTTCATTGTAATTGAAATGGTTAGTAATGTGATGGAGAATAGAAATAAAAGTAGAAATAATAGTGAAAGATGTGGATGGAGAGTAAATGATAAGAATAAGTTGGAAGAGTATAAAATACAAGTTGAAGAAATAATGGAAGAGTGGGTTGGGGATGAGTATAAGGATTGGTGTAAGGAAGTAGAAAAAGTTGCAAATAGGGTTTTAGGTGAGAATATTGAAAAGAATAAAAGTAATAAAAAAATTAAAATTAGTAAAAGTGTAAAAGAAAGGAAAGAAGCATGTAGAGAATATAAGTGTGCTATTAAGAATAAGGAAAGTGAAAAAGATATTAATGCTAAATGGGAAAAGTACTTAGAAAAGAAGAAGTTGGCTAAAATAGATATTTATAGAGAGAGAATGAAATTGAATAGTAAATTGTTGGAGGATATTAATAAAAGTGGAAGAGATGGAAGTAAAAAATTTTGGAATTATATTAAAAGGAGAAATGTAGGGGAGAGAGAGTTAGTATTACTAGATGATGAGGGAACTGAGTGTAGTTCTAGAGAAGATTTAGAGAGAATCTTAAATAGTTATGTAATGAATATAGAAAAGATGTTAAATGTGAATGATAGAATATTAGAAAATATGAAAGAATATAGTAATGGGAATATTAGTTTTTCAGAAAATGAACTAAATGAGGTAGAGAAGAAATTGAAAAGTGGGAAGGCAAGAGGTTTAGATGGATGGGCAGCAGAGATGGTAATGAATTTAGGATATAGGGCAAAAGTAAAGTTATTATCCTGTTTTAATAAAATGGCACAGAATAGAGTTTTCCCAAGTAGTTGGAGTAATACAAGAGTAAGGTTATTATTTAAAGGAAAGGGTAAGGATCATAGAAAGTTGAATAATTATAGACCGATAGCGGTAACATCAGTTTTATATAAAGTTTTCTCGTATATGGTGGCTAGTAAAGTTGTAAAATGGATGGAAGGGAATAATGTAGTGGGTGAAATGCAAGGAGGTTTTAGATTAGATAGGCGTATAGGAGATAGTTTATTTGTAGTTACACAACTTATGGATATGAGTAAGGAATGCAGATAAACAGTTATATATGAGTTTTATAGATATAGAGAAGGCATATGATAGAGTAAATAGAAATAGATTATGGATAAGTTTAGCAAATTTGGGAATGGATGAAGCTTTAATAGATATTATTAAGAAATTATATGAAAATAATTATTATATATATCAATTAGAGAATATAGAATCAATTAAAGTTAAAAATGGTGTGGGACTAAGGCAAGGATGCCCTATGTCACCTATTTTGTTTGTGTTGTATTTGAGTGAAATGGAAAGAGCAATAGAAAGATTAGGAAGAGGGATAGAGATACCGTTAATAGGTAGTAAGGGAGTATTTATTTTGTCAGGTCTTTTTTTTGCAGATGATATATTTTTGTGTGCAGAAAAAAGAGAAGATATGGAAGTTATGTTGAGGACATGTGCAAGGGTGGGTAAAGAGATGGGGATTAAATTTAGTGATCGAAAAATCAAATATAATGATGGTTAATACTGAGGAAAGAGAAGATGTAGAATTTTTATTGGGAGATATTAAGTTAAGTGTGGTGAATAGATATAGTTATTTGGGAATTATTTTAAGTAATCAGAAAAATTATTTGGATGAATGGGAGAAAAAATTGATAAATGAAGCAAAGAAAAGAAAGGGATTGATAAAGAAATTAACAGTATTTTCATATAATAAATATGATGTAGCTAGAATTATATGGAAAGGAGTTGCAGTAGCAGGGTTAACATATGGTAATGATGCATTATATGTTAGTAAAAAGATATTAGATTATTTAGAAAAAACTCAAAGGGAAGTAGGAAGACATGCATTGGATGCAGAAGTATGGACAGCAAGGGAGGCAATTCAAGGAGAAATGGGATGGTCAAGTTTTCATATGAGAGATGCAAAAAGTAAAATGAAAATGTTTGGTAGATTGCAGTTTATGGATAATAAAAGAATAGCTAAAATAGTATTTAATTGGGTTATGAGTAAAGGGCAGGTAACAAGATGGGTGAGAAAGGTAATGCGCTATGCAAAAGATTTGGATAAAGAATTTATATCAGTATATTTGTACAAAAGATGGGATGATTGTGTTAAGAGGATTATTGAGTGTTATAGTAGTAAGGAATGGGATAAAAGAATAGATTTATTAATAAAGACTAGGGAGTTAGAGAGATGGAGAAATAGTTTGGAGAGTAAAAAGAGTTTAAATATATATAGAAATAAACAGAATATTAGGTGTGAGTTAATATATGATAATAGTAAGGAAAGTAGTTTATTGTTTAAAGCTCGAACGGGATCTTTAGCTACAAAAGAATATACATGTAAATGGAAAAATATGGGTGATTTATTTTGTAAATTATGTAAGGAAGGAATTGAAAATATTAGGCATTTGTTAATTGAATGTAAATGTTTGAAAACAGAAAGGGTACATATAATGAAGTTGTGGAAAAATAAATATGAAAAGAGTGATTATACAGAAAGTGAATTATTGGTTTTTATGCTAGGTTTGGGAAAAGATAAGGGGGATTTAGATATAAAGGTTATAGAGTTGACAAAAATTATGTTGTGGAAATGGGATAGAGCAGATTATGGGTAAATTTAGAGTGGGGAATGTAAAAGAAAGTGGCTAACAGGTTTATCTGGGCTTAATTGCTGAGATATTCTTGACTTCGTTTAAGGAGAAGCCATAATACATCACATCACATCACATGCATCAAGAGTTACAAAAATTCAAGAAATTTCAAGTTTAAGGGGAGTTGGAGTGGAGAATCCAACACGAAACAGTTGGTAAGTGCTTTTACAATTAATTTCTAAGCATGGATGGGCATAAAAACCCTAAATCTGCCATTGGCAAGCTATTATCTGAAACCGCTATTAGTCCTATATCGACCGATAGCGGTGAAAACAATCATTCTGATGTAATTTCCAAATCGTTATCAAACGCTAATGAAAACCTAATAGTCAATAAAAAACCTACTAAAACATGTAAATACAATCCTAGTAACAATCTACATAAAGCTACAGAGAAATCTGATTTTAAAAAAGCCAATACTTACATTGAAACTAACGTAAATACTGGAGAATTTCTTAAAAATCCGCAAGAGGCTGATAAAAGCTTTTTACATGAAGACTCTTTTAACCATAATAAACTTATTTCAAATCCTAGAGCAATTCAAACAACAGTATTAGATTCAGAACAAAAAAATTATAATCATCAGGGTAAAACACAACTTTTAGAAGTGTCAGGAAGTAAGGAGATTAAAACTTTAAATGTTAGGGATAAAAGTTTTAAAAAAACGCAAGAGGGTGCAAAACCAAAAAATAACGTAAATTATGAAGATATTTACAACGGACCTTCTACTAAAGAAAATAAATGTTCTAACCAAATTGAAATAACTGATTTACATCAAACAAATCATAATATAACAAAATATAAAAGTACAAATCAAAATATACACAGCAACAGTAGAAACGAAATCGAAATATCTGAAAATCAAACAGTTAATTTCACTGTTAAAAAGCGATTTGATTGTAATGAACGTTGTATTGATGAAACAGAAAGTAATTTCAAAACACCCGAAACACACTTTACACATCATAATTTAAGTAAAGATAAGAATAGAAACCAAAACTCATCCAGTTTCCAAAGATCATATGCAGAAGCAGTTCAAAATATGAATGCTATTCCGATGCAGTCTGAAATGAATATCAAACAAGACGGTAGCTCATTCCTTAGTTACATAGATTTTGATACTGATGAAGCAACACAAAATACAAGCAACCTTCAGAATTCAAACATAACTCAAGATAATGATGAAGCATATCAAAATATTCATATAAAATTCAACAACTCTATTCCTGAAAAATTACTTAAATCGTTTGCTAACTATACAAACGATAAAACGCTTATTTTAACAACTACTGACCAGAGTGGTAATTTTTTCAAATTCCCTCTGGAAAAATTCTCCAAAATGATAATAGAGAAAAAAATAGAAATGGGTATCAACAGAATTCTCTCACATCCCAATGACAGATATATTATCACTGAATTTAAGACATGGGGTGATAGAAACACATTCAGAAATACAATTAAAATACTTGATGATAAATACATCATCACCATCGATAACAATAGACCCACCACTCTTCAGGGAATCATCAAAGACTGTTTACTAAATTTTGACCATGCCGAACTTCAATCCATCTTAGAAAACTATGGTAAAATAAGCAATTTCCAATACTGGTTTAATCCGTATACAAAAAACCACATTCAATCAAACACGGCCTCATTCACTATTACCTTAAATAAGGGGATAAACTCCACAGACATCCCAACAGTTGTTCGTTCGCGTGGATCCCCTATGGTACTCTCACTTCGCGGAGTCCCACCCCAGTGCTTTCACTGCTTTGAACGCACACACTTAATTAAAGACTGCTTGGCCCGGATCTGTAAAACCTGCGGACTCAAGAAGAACAAAACACATAAATGCAACAAAAAAACAGAACCAGAAAAAACCTCCAACAGGATTATCACAGCTAATTTAATTCAACTTGACTCTCTACACACTGAGAACACTTTTTCCAACAAGATACTACATAACACAGAAACAAATCAAAATTCATCTTTAACAAAAACACTTCAACCAAGCTCAGAATCTAAAACCACTAACTGTGTTACTGACATTCAAATGCCTCAAATCACCAGAACTGGCTCATCCTGATACCAAATCAACACAGATGCAACACAACACCACTATTACCTCACCCTCTTTAATTGGTTCAAAGACAAACGACACCAACAAACCAGATCACAATCCTCATGAACGTGCACAAAGAGTCTATGATGAAATAGACAGTGTATCAACATATGAGTTCAGTGATTCAAGTGAAGAAACTGACATTGAATCAGATGAGACTATGATAAATCTTCAACCTACTAACATAGATATTTCCAAAACTCAACATCAAGAGACAAAAGAAAAAAGACAAAAAAAAGAAAAGAAAAAACATACACACTCCAGTGGACCTAGTTCTGATGATGATATACAAAACAAATCCAATAACTCAAAAGCAACTCTACCTATAAATCCTACAACTTCAAATGACAAATCCAACAAAAGAAGAAAGGGTGGCACTTTATTGCTAACCAAAAATATGCAACTGACTAATGAGCAAGAACTTTCAATAAATGAGAATATATCTAAAGATGTCAAAGCCCAAGCAAACACTCGACATAATGATGTAGAAGTTATGCTACCGGAAACCATTGACTTCGGTCAGTCAGTAGACTCTCCTGTGGACTGGTCACCTACTCCAGGAGACACATAACAACTCGTAGCTAATTCAACTGTTGAATTGTACAATGAATTCACTGACACATCTTTCTACCTGAAAATTTTAAAAACCAATTATAATGTATCTTAAAATTGTTGGTACCAATGTGAGAGGCCTAAACTCTCTACAACGTATATATGCCATAAGACAGTGGTTGAATATTCACACACCCCACATCTTCTTTATGGCCGAAACTAAATTCCACATAAAATCAAACTTACAAATCACTCAGATTCTAGAAAACTTTGGTTACACTAAATTCTCCATTGCCACCACTGCTTCCGGAGGGGTAGGTTTCATCATTAACAAAAATAAACCACCTAATGATTTCAACATTTTATACTTAGATGGTAACATAGTCATAATCAAAGTTAACTACAGTGGCTTCATCTTCAACATCCTGTTCATTTATATTCAAAACACAGTCAATAATTTTCATCACATCATACATACAATAAATATGGTACTATACTCCAACTCATCACCGACACTTCTCCTAGGTGACTTCAATGTGAACTATGCCCACTTCAACAATAAATACTTATACCTAATCAATAAAACTCTCATGTGCGGTGAGGGATTTCTGCCCCCGGGATCCTTCTCCTTCTACACACAAAGCTGTAAAAGTCTCATAGATCTTTTCTACTATTCACCAGAATTGCACTTCCAAATTGAAGCACAGCTTCAACTGGTAACATACTCAGACCACCTCGCACAAATTATAAAACTTCTTCCTGACAAGACACTTTACACTGGAGAATACAGTCGCCAAACTCTCCGCATGATAACCCGCACAACAGCGACTGAAGCTATCATCTCAGAGTCCTACATTTACTTCAAAAAAATTGACATTCTATCACAACCCATTGAAGTTGCATGGTTTGCATTCATTGAAGTCATACAATCACTCATAAGTAACTACACACGAAAGCTGAAAGGTCCAGTTAAATTGCTTAATGATTTACAAAACATAAGCTCCAAACTTAAAGAAATTCCAAGTAACACAGACAACATTAAAGATATTATTTCCTTAAAATTGAAATACAAAACACAACAGGAAAAACTAGCAGAATACCTATCCATCAAGAGAGCAAAATTGTTCCTTGAATCTCAACATTGCTGGACCCGTGGTTACATTCGCTGGGCCCTTGGAACATCAAGAATAAAAAATACACCCTCAATAATTATTTCTAATGGGGAATCCTGGATTGGTCAACAAATGTTGGAAGGCATTAAGCATCACTTCCAGGAAATTCTTCAAAAAGATCCTGAAACACCACTCACTATATGGAAAAATGAAGAAGTTCCAGACATGCATTGCATAACGGAATCCATGCTACAAAACAAAATCACATCCCTTAGGGATCGAATTCATCCTGGGCTTCATGGCATTCCACGCTTCATTCTAGCCCACCTCAGCAAATTTTCAATACCAATTATCCATAGAATGATAGACCACCTAACAGATGGAAACAAAATTATCCCCAATCTTTACCCGATTGCCATGGTACCCTTTCTTAAGAAAAATAAACCGCCATCGGAGCTCATGAGTCTTCGACCCATCTCAATGTCCCCTCTAATTATAAAAATCATTGAATCCACTATAAAAGATATCATTCAAGAAGGTATTCTCAAATACATTTCTCCATCCCAGTTCGCCAAAAAAGGCTCATCAACCACCCTAGCTATGGCCCAAGTTAAATCCCTAGTTGATCACTTAAGAACAAACAGGAAATCTAAACCAATTGCTGTTCAATTGGACATAGCTGCCGCATTTGATTCAGTCAGGATCAACATCCTGCTTAAAACTTTGGCTGACTATGTGGTACCCAAGCCATACCTCCAAATCATAAGTAATCTTCTTAGAAACAGACACATACTGATATCCTTAGATGGAAGAACCACTGACAGTTTCAAACCATCACATTCAATTCCACAAGGATCCCCTCTTAGTGCGATTCTTTTCATTGCTTACATCAATCCACTCCTGTTAGACATTCAAAGACAACTTCCAGGAGTCTACATTCCCAGACTAAAGAGGGAGATAGGAATCCTCGCATATATGGATGATGTCTTCATAGTCTTGCCATCACAAAAATATCTTGGTCATCTCAACAAAATTTTAAATGACTACACTCACCAATATAAAATTTCCTTCAATCTTCAAAAATCATCTGCATGGAGAATTGCTACAGGGAAAAAGATTACAACTAACTTCCTTGGACAACCACAGAATTTCCTAGGTATTCCCTTTCACAAACCACCTACTATCATCACATCACAAATACAAAATGAAATATTAAAATCTGCCAGCAAAATAACAACATCACTTGCTAAGGTTTACCTTTCACTTCATGGGAAGGTGGCCTTACTCAACATGGTCCTTTTCCCCAAAATTAATTATTACCTCCCAATTATTAAACCTACCAAAATCTTTGTCAGTAAAATTAACTCACTTTGCTCTAGGTTGTTCTGGGGTGGGAAAACTGTTGCCATCAGTCTAGAAGGCATGCGCCGTCCCTGCTGGCTGAATGGTCTTTCACTCCACTCCCCCTATACATTTTTTCTTCAAAAAAGCCACAATCTTATTCATAAATTAACCCTTATTTTTGACAACTTCCAAGTCTATATGCCAGTTGACCCCACCGACCGACCACCACCTCTCAAACAGGATTGGATATCATCCTTAACCTCTGCTTCTCAATGCCTTTACAACTGTCCTGCAACTGCTTATTCTTCCAAAATGAAATACTGGGATGCATATAATCTACAGCATCCTCAAACATATTCTCCTATTTCCAGACTTAACTTATCCAACAAGAAAATCATATCACAGTTTAAATTTTGGAGCCTCGAAGCAAAATTCCTGGACTTCATAATTAAAATAAATCTTGATGCCCTACCAACTAAATGGTTTTTGGTAAACAGAAGAGGATTCAATAACATTGACCCACTATGCCAACTCTGTGGCCAGGAATCAGAGACATTTGAGCACATTTTAAACATCTGCCCCAATCTCAACAGTATCAGACAATTAATCCACACAAACTCAAAGATCAACTTTCAAATAATTAACTCAATCCAGCACTGCCTTGGCACAAAAACATTTGCATGGATAAGACTATCCACATTCCTCACCTTTTCCATCTGGTCCGTCCGCTGCAAGCTAGCCTTTGAAGGAGCTCATTTAAATCCTCTCCAACTCTTCATTAACATCATCAACAATATCAAAAAAAGGGATGAAATCCTCTCTACCTCTACGGCCTTCTTTGAGACATGGAGACTGTTTGAAGTTCCGATACAACAATAATGCAAACACTGCAACAAACTCACATCAAACCCACCATCAAAAAGCAATATATTTATCATCCCTATAAATACTCTATGGTCTCTCTAAGCATCAACCTGTTGCAGGAACACAATGTCGTTCAATTGAAATACTGCAACCACTATCAATACAAAGTTGTACAAGATAGACCAATGTCCACATAATAATACATGCATGAGAACTCTTAACCTTTTAACCAAGCTTAACCTGTTATCCTGTATATCATAATACTATGTATATTTTGTGTTAAATAAATTTCTTGATAAAAAAAAAACAGAGAAAAATATTAATAAAGGAAAAAATAATATTTTCCTCTTTTAATGGGATTTATGGCACTTTTTCTCCTTTAAAATTTTTAATATTGAAATATTTATGCCTTTATATTTAAATATATATATATAATGCTTACCAATATTTTGAAAATTTTCATGTAAATGCATACTACACACCGATATTTACACCTGCAGATCTTGAAGTTTGATGTTTGACTAAGGGCTTTGAAACTATTAATATATTATTTTCAATAAAGAAGGCAGTTCAGGATTTAATATTTTTACTACAGTTTAGATAAAAAGGCAATTCCATAGCTTTATCAATGGTCTATCAACATGTCAATTTTTTCTATGGAAGAAAATGCAACTTGATATTAAAGTAGACTAATAAATAGGTCATTTTTAAACTTTCAAATTACTGCTACTCATTATTATTAAGAAGCTAGATTGGTTTATAAATATAAATCATATGAAAGCAGGTAACACTTATCAATACCAAGAATCTTCAAACTGCTAGTTAGATAATCATTTATTTATAATAAAAAAAAAAAAGGTGATATCACCTGTTTCTCACATCTAAGATGTTAATACATCTAAGTTGTTAATATAGGCACTAAAGATTGATACTTGATTTTTAAAGAGATCTAGATTTTTACATTGATAGAAATTTTTAAAAAATAGCATTAAACAAACAATTTAAATGCAATTTGAAAGTAGAGGAACAAGTAATTATTTTTAAACTTTCAATCTCCACTCTTGTTTTTAAGATAATAAAACCGATTTTGCTCAAAGCTAGAATCGTTTCTAAATAAAACAGCTAACACTTATCAAATGCCAACATCTCTGGTCTAAAATGTTAATTTAAACTCTATAAAGATTTTGGACTCTAAACAAATTGAACTATGTTTAAATAATCTTATTAAACAGGTAAATAGATTTAAGTTTTTGATGTTGGTAAATGTTGGCTGTTTTCATATGATTTACATTTATAAACCAATATAACTTTGAGCAAAATCAACTTTATTATCTTAATGGAATAGCAGTGCTGTTTGAAAGTTAAAAGTGACTATTTATTACTCTACTTTCAGATCATATGATATTTGTCTGTTTAATTAATGAGGTTTATTTAAACTTCTATGAATTAAAAATCTCAATCTTTACTGTCATACCTGTCTCTTATAAATATAGGGGATTTGAACTCAGATTTTCAAGCACCCTACAACTATCCACACTATCTCATACTACGGATACACATGACCACACACATGTAGAAAAGATGAATAATCACCAATATACATATTTCGTGCTGAACCAGCACTCATCAGTTGGTCCAGATTATCATCTCACACACGTATATATAATCAGTGCTCAGTTTAGGTTGCTTGAAAGTCTGAGTTCAAATCCCCTATATTTACAATTAATATCCAGGTATAATAATACCTGTATTTCAAATCTGTCTCTTATAAATAAAATTGGCTGCTTTCATTTGATTTAATAAATGATACTAGCTTTGAGCAAAATCAGCCTTATTGTACATCTTATTTGATTCACTATTGTTTTTATGTAGTTTACTATTTAATTTGTCAAATAAGTTTTGGCTATCTCATTAATTATTTGGCCTAGTTTGCTATTTAATTCTTCACATTTTTTGACCCAGTTTAGTATTATTTGTATTTTTATTAATTTTATTCAGCTTACTATTTATTTTGCATAGCATTTTATCACCATTATAATTATTTCATTGGTAACTTTGATTTATTACAGCTTTTACATTTCCATCTCTTCGATAACTTCTTCAGTTTTTACTTCCTTAATGGGTTCTATTTTTTGAGCTTCTCTTTTTGCAGTCTGTTTTTTTTCTTTTTTTATTCTACCGATCATTTATTTATTCTCTAAACTCTTTTTTAATTATTTATTAACTTATTTATATATATTGGATTGTGAAACCCTTTCTTCATGGAGTTCTTTGTCTTGCTATGAAATCTTTTTTGCCTTATTCATGATCTTCATATTTATTTTGCTTATTTGATTGTATTTTACAATTTACAAAACACAATTTGATTTTAAAATTGCCCTCTGATCAAGCTAAGCTTACGCTTTGAAAGTTGCATAGCTGCCCCTGCGCAAAATACGTTCTACACATGATTTCTGTATAATGCTGGAATGTACACTTTTGAAATTCGTTTAACCTTAAAAATATGTGTATGGAAGCGCATCTTTTGTCTTACAATTAATACTATCTAAAACTACATCAAGTCATCTGAAAAATAAGTACTTCCAATGCACATGCAAAGACTTAGGACAACTTGAATTCTACACATCCTCACATCATACTGTAGCAATCTGTGAAGTGTGCGATAGTACCGCGAAGCACAAAAGCTGCTTAGAGGCTAATATGAACAGAACTGTTCTATAGGCTGTGTGAGCTGTGCTTTTGCATGGCAACAGCGACATCAGGCGGTGTGCGGGGGCTAATCATCGACAAACATTTTAATTTTATTTCATCCTCACTACATTCTCATTTTTTTTTAAATCAACTTTCCCTATTTCATTCTCTCTCTTTGTGTTTATATATATATATATCATTAAAAGCCAGTCAATACTTAGACAATCCCAACATCAGTAATAATCAACAATTTCAAACTGTTGTCATGATAATCTTCTTTATATAATAAATCAAGATTAGTACTCCAAAAATGAAATACTCTCAATCCAAAACACAAGATAAAACTTTTTAAGAGAAAAGATGTCTGTCTTCTCTCTTTTATACTAATTCATTTATGGAGGCTAATTTAAAACACTTTGGAAAGAAAGCATGAAGATCTTAAATCAATTGTATTACTTTTTTAAAGCTGTATTTCAAATTGCTTTATATTGATTTAATTGACATTTGCAAACTTTTTCAAATCAAATAACAAAATATATAAAAGAGAGAACACAGTGATATTTTCTCTTAAAAAGTTTCGTCTTGTACTTTGGATTGAGAGTATTTCATTTACTTAATAAGCCAGTGTTGGAGTTTTAATCTAGTAATACTAGTTTTATCTTGTGCTTTGGTTTGAGAGTATTACATTTATTTAATAAACCAGTGTTGGAGTTTTAATCTAGTAATACTAGTTTTATCTTGTACTTTGGATTGAGAGTATTTCATTTACTTAATAAACCAGTGTTGGAGTATTAATCTCGATTTATTACATAATATATTAACCACTGGGAGGTTTATATATGTATGATTGTTTTTATTTGTATGATTATTTTTATTTTACATTTATTAAGTACCTTAATTAGATTATTAATTTAATGCAACAACTTAAATCTCAGATAATTATTTTTGGGGACCACCACCATGATATAAATTTTATATAACATTAAAATATGGGCTTACTTTAAATCTATATATCTGGCATGCTTGGATGCACTAGTTTCATAGTAAAATGAAGTATCAATATTGATATTTATATCGTCAATCATTATTTGAAAAATTGCAGAGTTAACGATTTAATAATTAAATGCATGTATAGTATTTATACTTTAATCTAGATGTAATTAGAGGGAATTTGAACCCAGACTTTCAAGCTCTCTTTAGTGATCCATTCCATCTTATACAATTGATACACATGGTCACATACATGCAGAAAAATAAATGATCTCCAACATACATATTTCATGCTGAACCAGCACTCATCAGTTGGTCTGGATCATCATCTCCCATATATATATATATATATATGGAGATATGGAGTCATTCTTTCATATATCCTTCTCAATGTTAATCTTTCCAGTATCATTATATAATCTAATTGTTGCTATTGCATTTTTATAAATATTCTTCAAAATATGGCAATATCCTTGGTCTTATACCCTTTATGATTTAATGCTTTAATCACTGAAGAAATGCTTATAGAACCAAATACCTTTTCATAATCTGCAAATTCAAAGCTTAATAGTAATTCATATTCATTGGTATTTTCTATAACTTCTCTCAATACTTGGATATAATCCGCTGTACTAAAACCACTTAAATCCAGCTTTTTTTTTTGGTTGGTTGAAATCTAAGGTTTTGTAGATGAATTGTAATTATCTTAATAAAAAAATTGTATAAAACTGATAAAAGACTGATAGGTCTGTAATTTCTAATATCTTTATCATCTTTTTAAAATATTAACATTAACATAGTAGAGATATCTGCCCATCCCTTGTATATGTATTAAATGGATTATGTCCTGTACATGAGGGGTCAGATTGACTTTAGATCAACATGGGTGTGACAAGAATCTCAAGGTGGCCTTTGACTATTTCATCATCAGATTTTCAATTGGATGGATGGTTGAATATTTGGAGTGTGGGGTGGATTGAAGCCTGTCCATTAAAATATGAAGATTGGCTATCTTAATATATATCTGAGCACTTATTGCATATATGTGTAGATATGATAATCTGGACCAACTAATGATGCTAGTTTAGCATGAAATACGTTTGTTGGTGATTATTTATCTTTTCGACATATATGTGTTCAAGTGTATCAGTGATATGAGATAGAATGGTGAGTGGTGGGTCATGTGAAAGTCTGTGCTCATATACCCTATATATAACATTAATACTGTATTGTTTAAATCATATGGCCCATCTTTATCATTTAGCTATTTGGTATATAACTTTTGCCAAAAAAATTTCTATTTCTTCATCTGCTTTTTTTAATATATCAATTATAATTCCATCATTATCTGGAGCTTTTCCCTTCTGTATAAATGTAATTGCATGGCTCACTTAAAAAAACCCTAGCCAATTCAGAAGATATAACTCTTCTATACATTTTATGATGTCATCTCTTTTTTTTTGTAATGGTTCCATCTTATTTTTGTATTGCAGAAATAAGTTTCTTACCAATATTAAAATGTTGTTTTACATTCTTGAGTATTTTACTCTCTTCTATATCTTTCCTTGCTAGTTCATAAATATACTTTCTTACATCATTATCAACTCTTTTTAATGACATTTTACAAAATTTGAGATATTCAATCCTTCTTAATGCATTGTTTTTATATATTTTCATATTCCTTCTTTTCTTTATAAATTCTCTAGTCTTTAATAGAAATTTTACTGGTCATTTGCAACTTTTTTCTACCAGCTATCCTTGTTGTAGTTTTTAAAAATATATTAGTTATTTTTCTATTGATTTCATTCAAATCTAAATCATGTTTAAAATCTGCTAATATTTGAAAACGATTTGCAAATTCTAATTTAAATTCATTAGAATGTTTCTGAAGATTAGGAATATCAACTATGAAAATTGTTTTTCTCAATAATTTTTGTCTCTTTAGTTTTGGATCAACATGTATCTTATATCTTACTAATTGCTATCATTTCCTGTGCTGAATTTATTAACATTACAATCTTGAAATATGTATTTTTTTGTTAGTCAAAAAAAAAAATTCAATTCTGCTTTATCTTCATTTGGATGCTTCCATGTCCATTTCCGTTTAACATTTTTTTCAAAAAAATAAATAAATTCATAATATAGTTTTTCTGCAGACTCCACAAGTCTATATTCTCTCTCATTTCTATTACCAACCAAATTTATCTATAGCATATTCATCTTTCAATTGTTTATTAATTCTAGCAATAAAGTCTCTCATAACAATTTTAAAATGTTGCTTAATCTGTTCAAGAACCTTTTATGCATCCATATAAAAATCCTTTACTACTTCATCACTTTATTATTTGCATTTAGTATATGCTATTAAGTTGAATAGCTAATCTTAACATTCTATCTAATACACCATCAATCGCCATAATATTGGTCTTCCATTTTTTATTTATAATGAAGGTTTAAAATATAGTTGAACTAAATGAAATTTCTGCTCATTGAAACCACATCATTGCAGTGCTGATAGGAAGTTTTTTGAATCTAAGGACCAGAACTAAAAACATAATTTATTAATGATCTTATACTGCTAAATAATCAAAATTACACCAAATTCACAACTCAGCTAGACTAGCCAAGAAAATAAAATCTAAAACACTACCAATAGTTTCCCTGCTACAAACAGACTTCTCAAGTGAAAAAAACTACAAAATAACATATTTAAACTAAACATTATCGACAGTTCCACTTCTCATACACCCTTAATATTAAAATAACTTTTAAATAAGTTAAAGCCACCGTATTAATTTTGATGAAGTTAAAGTTGTCTTTTTTGAGAGAAATGAAATTAAAAAAATTAAAGAATCTTTATTATTAAAAATTTATGATTCTGCAGCAATCAACTTATTTAAAAGTTCTTTCAATATTAAGGGTGTATAGGAAGTAAGTGGAATTGTGGGTAATTTTTAGTTTAAATATTTTTGTAATTCTTTACACTTGAGAAGTCTCCTTGTAGCAGTGAAACCATTGGTTGTGTTTTAGATTTTATTTTCTTAGCTAGTCTCTATCCAGTTTTATTAACCATAGAGCATATATAGTCAGAGGAACTTTTAACCCGCTGAGTAGGGTGGCCAGACGTCATGATTTTTTGGAATTTGTCCCTATTTTTGATTAGATGTCCCAGTAACCTTGAAATATCTTTTCGGGACTGGACCAACCGTTGTATGTCCCGATTTTCAAATACTCATAATTATTATTTATCTTACATAAATAATTCATTGCAAAATTGATAGTTTCTTGGCCCTCTCTGTCTATTTCAGTCTCTACAGTAATATTATAAAAACTCCAAATTCCAACACCAAAACAAAGATCGCTATTACGCATTTTCGCGTCATCCTCGCCTTGAGCATGCGCAGTTGGATTTTTGTAGACTAAAATTTGAACCGCGCTTGCATCTGTTTTGATTGACAGTTTAGTTTTACTAGTTCTTTATTGATATTAATTTTCTATAGCGATAAAATTAATAGGAATATTAATAATCCTAAACAATAGACAACATGCCAAAGAGGAAGTGTACTTACAATGATGAATATACACAGGACTGGAGTTTTATAAAAAAAAAAAAAAAGGACGCGATGCCATAAAAATGATTGGTCGTTATGTCCGAATTTTTAATCGAACCAGTCTGGTTACCCTACCTATGAACCACAATCAATTAACATTTAATAGTATATATAAATACACGTTTGCATGTGTTTTTTTTTTATTATGCGGCAATATTATTATTGCTTCAAAATAATTTATGATGTATATAAGAAAAAAAACAAATAATTTTTTTGTTTTCTAGTATATTGTACTGATTATATTTAGAACAGAAAATATAGAAGAAAAAAGGAGGGGGAGGGGGGCTATCAAAATCTGCGTATAATATATAACGTTTATAGCTTACAAAATATCTTATTCAAAACGAGGCCTGCCTAGAGATTTTGATTTTTTTGAGTAATAAAATAAAATAACAATTTCAATTGAATGCTTATTAGATATGTTAATTCTATCACTAAATAATAATCGATGTTGATATTATTATCTGGTGTTTTATATTACTGCATAGCCACGTAGAATTTTTTCTTTTTATCCAACTCTTGCGTTACTTAAGTTGGATAGCCTTGAATTAACTAATTACTCCAGTTTTCACCGAGTTTGAAATTCATTTTGAAAAACCAGAAAATCTAATTCCAAATTGCATTCTTCAGCTTATCTGAAAGCATCATCAGTAAACAATGTATTAGTGGAGCCTGTATAAGTAAATACCATTTTTCCTCTTCCTTGTGCTTAAAAAATACCGCAGGGGTGGGAGGGGGGAATTATTTCAAACTGAGGCAAGACTAAGTAAACAATAAACAAGTCTTAACTCTAACATAACACAGATTTTTTTTTATTAATTATATATTCAAATTAATAACATTAAATTTCGATTAAAAAAGGTTATGCACATATGTTGGAAACATATATATCACTGATGTTTGTTTGTTTGTTTGTTTTTTATCAAAAATACACAATATATAAATTAAGCCAATAAACATCACATGACCACCACCTTTTATGCTTGTGTATAACTGTTGTTAAAACAGGCAAACTTCACTATACGTATTGCCACACACAGCAAGCTAGAGTAATCAATGGATGCCAGAAGGCTTGTGCATAAAATCCCCATCTAGGGCCTACTCATCCAATATCCCCAGACTAGTTTCTTGGATCTGAGAGCACTGCACCTAGATGCTCTCAGATCCAAGTCTCCTCACTGACGAAGGCCACAAGCCAGAAACTAGTCTGGGGATATTGGATGAGTAGGCACTAGATGGGGATTTTATGCACAAGCCTTCTGACATCCATTGATTACTCTAGCTTGCTGTGTGTGGCAATACTTTTAATGAGGTTTGCATGTTTTAATATATAAAAATTACCTATTTATTGGAATGAACACTCAGAAATTTATCTTGCATAAATATTTATTTAAATAAATTTTGTTTCAAACAAAATTTAGTTGGCCTCAGTTTGTTCCTATAAAAGGGAAGTATATCAAGTTTTAAAATGATTGTTCTGATTTTGGAGTGAGGGGAAAATAAGCAAAGGCATGAGAAAGTGTTCTGATAATTTCCATCAAATAGTCGAGTGTCACATGATCACTATTTCCTTTGCTTGCACAAACTGTTAAAACAGTGACAAACTTTCCAAACTGTAGAGTCACCCAATACAAGCCATAGTAATCAATATGCAAGAAGGTTTGTGCATAAAATCCCTATCTAGTGTTACTCATCCAATATCCTTGGACTAGTTTGTGGCTTTCATCAGCGAGAAGCCTTTTTAGCTTGTGGCTTTCATCAGGGAAGACTATCAAATCCAAGGCTGCTCATGGATGGAAGCTTCAAGCTAGGAACTAGTCTGAGTACATAGAATGAGTAGGCATTAGATAGGGATTTTATGCACAAATGGTCTTTCATCCATTGATTACTATGGGTTGCTGTAGATGGCACTATTGTATGGAGAATTCATCAATATTCCACGAAGTAGACCATTTTATTGATAGGTAAATTTATTTTGCTACCAAAAGAAGAACAGTAGCTAGAAATTAATGTGTTGAATAAGTATTAAGGGTTAAAGGATTATATGTCAGTTTTAACATGTTTGATTTTTTAAGAAATTTGGATATTTATATTTTATGTTATTGTAATATATTTAAAGATGTTATATTTAGTTTCTTTTTACATTAAAACCAATCAAAACTTTCTCCTTTTTTCTTTTTGATTGGTTTTAATGTGAAAAGAACATTATATATTTTATAAGTCATATACGCCACCTCCAAAAAGAAATAGCTGGCTTTATACAAAAGCTCATAATATACAGCACTGTTGAAATCACAATAGACTGGCTTAAAAAAAAAATAAACATCTGGGAAGCGCATCAGTTAATAAACCCAGATCCACACATCCAAAACTGGGCTTAACCAACCATAGGATAACCTCGTTATTTAAATACTGGGCTCTGGAGCCCAAGTACCTTGATTTCGTAATCAAATTAAATCTTGAAGCTATGCCAACTCTATCCTTTCTTTGTCATAGACGGCATATCACAAAAGTAGATCCGATGTGCCCCAGATGTCATAGAGAGGAAGGAGTCCTACAACCACATCATTACAACATGTAATGCGCTGAGAACAGTGAGACAAATAATATATAATAGCATCAAGACAGACTACTACACTATAATCTCGCTGCAAAAAAGCATCAAAACTAAACAATTCCCAATCATCAGATTATCAATTTTTATAACATATTCAATCTGGTTTGTGAGGTGTAAAATGACATATACACAGCCTCACCCAGATCAAAATGTCTGCTTTACGAAAACAATGGAAAAGATTAAAAAGGGAAATCAACTAATGTTATCAAAATTTATTTTTGAAGAGACTGAAGCTATACAAACTTCCCAACCACTCAAATATACATGGATAATCACATCAACTGTCAACATTGGTCAATACTATATAATTTGAGTCTTTTAAATTTCAATTGTTTAACAATTGTCCAATCATTTCAAATGTATGTTTTTTTTTTCATTCCTTTAATTATGTTGCTTTATATAAAATGTAACCTTTATTAGACCTAATAAAATTTGTTTTTAAAGTAAAAAAAAAAAAGGTGTGTACTGTGTTGTTAAAAAGTTTTTAATGGGTGATGATAATAAGTAGAATATGTTTTATATTTGTTTCTGGACTTAGAAATAAATAGTGGACATATTTCTATAGTGTAATTTTCATTAAACCACTCTGGTGCAAGATAGGAACTGGTTTCTATCTGCTTCTAACAATTTGTAGAGGAGTGTAATTATATTATATACATATGACCAAAGACGTGAATAAAATGTATGATCCAAGATGCACATTATTTTCACATGTCCTTGTTTATATGTATATGATTATACCATTCTCTATGGTGTTAAAAGCAGATAGAAACCATTATTTACCTTGGATGAGAGTGGTGCAGTGAAAATTACCCTACAAAAATATTACTCATTAAGTGGATAATCTCTAGTCTAATGAATGATTAATAAACAATTATTAATATATTTCCATTAAGTGGTCTGTGTCAATGCTGTGAAGGCAGTAAGTTTGACACATCAAATATGTGTGAGATTGTGATCTAGGCCAACCAATGAGTGCTGGTCAGCATGAAATGTGCATTTTGGGGGTCGTAGATATGTTTATATTTACATCTCTTCACAAGGTGTTAAATGTGGATACAAACCAGTCCCAACTTTGCATGAGAACAATATTATTCATTATGTGAATAATCTCTAGTCTAATGAATGACTAATAAAAATTATTAATTTACACTATATATATATTACTGTTAATCTGGCAGAGAATTTCTGATCCAAATGTCTCTACTTTGAAGCATTTTTTCTCCAGCGGTAGTACTTTGATGAAAGCATTTCTACAATTCCACATGAATAATACAAATGAAATGGCTATTGATTCTGTGGTTGTTTTTGAGGGAGTTTATACGGTTGTAATTATTGGAGATGTATTGAATTCCTGGTCTTGGACTGGGTCTCCTATTTTTCACAGCTTAAAGTGGTCTCTCATTAGTATTATTTTCAATTTCTGTATAATGCATATTTCTGTTCATGCATAATGTGTGGTTTTAACAAGATGATAACTGTTACTTCTTTAATTTAAGACACTGATTGAACTGTCTATAAATATCCTGGATATAAGGTCATTATTTATGGTATGATTGTTTTAAAACAAAAGGCATGAAAGATAAGATATATTATTTACTAAATTTATTAAAAGCATGATTTGAATGTTATATAAATATTGGAAGTGTAGTAATTGTGAACTTCTACAAACTAAAGATAAGCTCATGTTATTGAAATTAGTGATTGGTGATTTTTTTTTTAAATTATGCAATAATAACTTTCATAATTTTTTGTTGTTGTTATCATTCTAAATCTTTTTGTTTGTTTCTGATAATTTGCATATATTGTATATTTATATATGAATATTAGATGTGTATTATTTATGTGTAAAAAGAATATTTGATTTAATATTAGGCTTATTTTTAATATTTAGTTAAGTTTGCTTCATTTGTTATATTAATAAGAGAAGGGTAAGATCTAACACATGATCCATTATTATGGATAAAGTGGTTTTCCTACTTCATTTTTTATATGGTTAATTTGTCCTTCAGATTGTCAATGAGTGGCTAGATATTTTCTATGAGGAGTAGCTATAACAAATTGTTCCCATATAAATTGAGATATATATATATGTATATCACTGAAGAGAGCCATAACTCGAAACTGGTCTGGGGCTGGTGACAATCATAGATAAAGGCTTCAGGTACTTTCTCTTGTAGCATTTTTTTTTTTTTTAAAAAAAAGCTTATTTAGAGCTTTTATCAGGCTCTTTATATTATATATATATTCAAGAATATTCTAATTATAATGCATAATATTTTATTTTCATCCAGAGCTTTTTTCATAGCTTCTTTTCTCATCACTCTTGAAAACTTTATCTCAACCATTCGCCTTATATTTGGTCTCCTAGGTTTTTTACAATTTCTTGAGATCTAGTTACATACCAGCATTTTAGATACCCCTCTATTTTTTTTTGTAACATGTCCATATGAACTCTGCGTCAGTTTCTATTTTCTTTTTTTTGGAATATTAATTGTTATTCATATATTGCATTATTCATTTTTTTCAATCTCAGCATATACTTCTTTATAATTTGCTGTATGTTCTGCAATCTTCATATAGTTTATCCAAGTTTCAATTCTATAAATCAATCATAGAATATATTTATTAAGAACTTAATTTTTATATTTGGTGAGATAAAATTATTTAGTGTACTTTACTGTGTATTCGAAAATTTCCATATACTTTCATATCTATAAATAAATAATGGAAGAATATATTTATTAAGACATACCCAAAGGCAAAATTCTCCATACAGTAGCGCCACTTAGTCCAAGCCAGAGTAATCAATGGATGCAGGAAAGTTTGTGCATAAAATTCCTATAGTGCCTACTCATCCAATATCCCCACACTAGTTTCTAGCTTTTGGCACAAATCTTCCTACATCTATTGATTACTCTAGCTTGCACTGAGTGGCGCTAGTGTATGAAGAGTTTTGCCTCTGTGTAAACAGCTAATATAAGCATAAAGTCAGGCATTGGTGGCCGAGTGGTCAGCATAGCCGCCTTACAAGCAGTTGTCCGGGGTTGCGGGTTCACTTCCCGGCCGAAGCTTTGACACATGAAAAAAAAAAGAATGATGATCATGTGATGTTTAGTGACTTAATATTTATTAGGTCTGGTTTTTTTCAAAAAAATACATTTACATATTTTCATTTTAATAGTAAATTATTTTTGGTAAAAGTATTTTATCCAAGTTTAATTTTATGATTATGTCTTATGCATTCATTTATGTTAATAATTTGACCAAGATATTTTCAGTATTATTATTTTGCTTTTGTTAATTCTTGTAAGACTTCCCCTAGTTCCGAACTATTATATATACAAAGAATCATACCGGTAGCAAAATTTAAATGATTTTAATAATTTTAAGCCAATAAACATCACATGACCACCTCTTCTTATGCTTGGGTATAACTGTTGTAAAAACAGGCAAAACTCACTATACGTATTTCCACACACAGCAAGCTAGAGTAATCAATGGATGCTAGAAGGCTTGTGCATAAAATCCCAATCTAGTGCCTACTCTTCCAATATCCCCAGATTAGTTTCTGGCTTATGGCCTTCATCAGTGAGAAGCCTTGGATCTGAGAGCACCATCTAGATCTAAGATCTCATATCCAAGGCTCCTCACTGACGGAGGCCACAAGCCAGAAACTAGTCTGGTGGTATTGGATGAGTAGGCATTAGATGGGGATTTTATGCACAAGCCTTCCGGCATCCATTGATTACTCTAGCTTGCTGTGTGTGGCAATACGTATAGTGAGTTTTGCCTATTTTAATAATTTCCATTTATTTTTAATACCATCTCATTTTAATAAACAAAATACTCTCTAAAGTTTTTATAAAATGTTGTGAAAAGATCAAATTATCTATCTAACATTCAACATTGGTCTTTTTAGGGTAGTTTCTATTAATATATTTTTATAAATATTTGTCAGACTTTGATAGTATCTTGGATTTATGGTATGATGTGTCCTTGTTTTAATGCTTGTACAGTCGAATGGTTTTTCATAATCTACAAATCTAGTGCAAAATAGCAATCCATACTCTTTTTTTCCCCCACTATTTTTTTTTGGAGTATTTGGATGTGATTTTCTATAACTGTTAATAATTGAATATTATCTCCTCCACTAAAGTAAAATAAAAAGAACAAGAAGTTAACACATGGTGTATGAGAAAGCAGTGACCAATGCATAGGTTTGAACCAGGTTTTGGTGAACCTAAATTGTTAAGTGGAAGATACTGATTATGATAATATGCATAGATCTGATAAGTATGCGCTATTTTGGTTCTTTGGCTGATTATGAAAATATCAGGTTATTTGGAATCAATGATAAACTTTATATATATATTTGTATAGATGTGAAGGTTATTTGCAAGAAAGATATATCGGATGAAGATAAAGTTAAACAATATATAATTTTATATATGACATGGAATCAAAAAGTAGCTTATAATCAAGCACAAAGAATAAGGAATTTGTGATATCTGTAGTTCACAAATTACTAATTGATTCTTTTTTGAAGAAATTTGAATTATTGTAATATGTAGTAGTGTAATAAAATTAATTAAGAATGCTTTATATATTTACTACAGTAATATAGTTATGGTCTTAAGAGTTCGAGTTTCCTGGATTATCACTTAATCACTTCTGGTACTTATAAATCATGACGTAGTAAATAATTATCCAGTCAATCATATATTTACTAGAGTGTTTGCCCCTATGCCTTTGACACTAACTAAATTTCATTACCCCCCCCCCCCAAACTAAAGAAATTGAATGCTTATTATGATTTTCTTCTCTTTTTTTTTTCATTTAACATGCACACACTACATTTTATTCTTTGATTAATTTGGCAAAAGCAAATTTACTTTTAAATCAATAAGAGTTTTTTTTTCCCTACAAATGTTGGTTTCTGCCTAAATATTTATTTTATGGAGATTTAATTCTGAAATCTTGTATATCGGAATCTGTTAAAAGAATTGCAAAAATAGTTATAACAAAAAAAAAAATTGTTTTTTAAGTGTCATAGCATCGGCCGGGACGCGAACCCGCAACCCAGGCAACTGCCTGCAAGTGCAAGGCAGTCGCGCTGACCTCTCGACCACCAATGCAAGACTAACAAAATAATTTGTGTCTAAGAAGTCTATTTTTTGTCAGGCATTGTTAGCCGAGAGGTCATCGCATCCGCCTTGCAAGCAAGTAGTTGGTTGCAGACGGTTGTGGGTTCGCGTCCCGGCCGATGCTATGACATATGAGAAAAAAAGTCTATTTTTAACACATTAAATAAGTCTATAACTGGTTCATAAAATGCAACTTTTTTTTCTTTAGCATATATTTAATTGCACCAAAGTGAGTTTATTGGTAAATGAATAATTATTAATACTTTTTCAGAATAATATATATATATTCATATGTCAAATGCGTTGACTGGAAAGCGAACCCGGGCCAGGGCTTGGAAGGCAGCTATGCTAACCGCTAGGCCACCAACGTTTGATAATATACTATATTTTTGCCTGCAGATGCTCTTCCTTTCCAGATTTTTAAAAACAATTTGTTCTTTTTTATAAGGATGACCATGTTATTTTCATATTAGCAATTTACACCTGGTTTTTTAAACAAATCATGTTATTTGGTAATATTTATGTTTGACTTATCATTTTAATGAATATAGAGTAAATTAATATTGTATTTATCTTGATCAACAGCACTAATATGTGATTTATAATAATTAATCTGTTATTAATACTAATATAAATTATTAAATTGTTATTAATATTTATTTATACTTTTTTATTATTTTAATTGGTAAGTTAGGAAAAGTACTTTATTACAGTCAGTTAATGTATGTATTATTTTTTAAAAAAGATTTCTCTTGATTGAAAAATTCTGTTATTAGCTTGATGAGAGTCTAATGACGTGATTGCCAAAATCACTACCCGCTCCCTTTTTAATGTTAATTGAAAATCACTTACTTTACAACTTATATTTTAATAAAGATTTAAAAAGGCTTATTTCAAGATTTAAAAAAAAAAAGATTTATGCTTGTTTGTTTAAAACTAGTTAATGATCCTGGCGCCATATTGAATTTTTAAAAAAACTGACTTGAGTCACAATTTCACAATAACTTCAGTTTTAATAATGTTAGAGCAAAATGCTTTACATTGATAGAAACTAGAAAAACTAAGGAAAATAATAGGACTGAAACAAATAGTGAGTACCATTTAAAAATAGGGGGGGGGGGATTTCAATATTCAAAATAATTATTACTTTATTGTTTGTTCATAATTTCTAATTTATTACATCTTCATTGATAATTTCATTGTATTCCTCACAAAATTCTCATTCAAACCATATATAACACTTCTTACCTGAGATAATCCATAGCTTCAGAATTGCCTAAGAATTCTTCATTTTTATCTCGCACCCCAAAAGTTAACAAATCTCAAGTTATCTATAAGAAAAAAATTCATCCCAATAAAAGATACAAAAAAAATCATTTCCAGAACATGGATATGCATTTGTCATCATAGAAATTGGCTTATTGTCTATCTAAAACTAGAAATGATAGGCTATTATCTGTATCACTGATAAAATGAGTTTCATCTCTTCATTTTATATTTTTTTTGTGTATATCAGTGATGTTTGTACTCTTTATGCACACCGGTGATTTTATCTTGTTAGATTTATTGTCCCACAAAGATATAATTTATTTGCATATAGCTCATTTGCTAGCTATAGACTTGAAAATAATGTGATGCAAGATGTGGCAAAACTACTGAATTCACAGCATGAGTATCAAGGCATAGGCAAGAATCAGAATTTGATTCTTTGCCTGCATACAATTCCATGTGGTATATACATAATCATTGTCACTATCACCACACACACACACCATTTGAAATCTCTCTTTATTGGTTTTAAATGTTTATATTTTCACATGGTATTATGTCCAGTAAATATTGTGATTGCTTTATCAACTGCAGCCTTTCTGTACATCTGGTAATCAGTCTTAAAATTTACATTGCACTGTTCTATAGTACCTTAATTTTATATAGGTAAATTATTATTTGTTATACAAACACAAACATTCAAATGCAAACACAAATACACTAATGCAAATATAAACACATTAATAAATTATTAAACCTTTTGAGAATCATTATGTCTATAAAATAAGGTTACCTCAAACTTGAATCAGAACCTCAAAATTACATTGTACACAAACCACTTTTGTTATATTTGAATACTGTATAATAAAAAGCATAGATGGTTTAGTATTATATAATTTATATACTACACCCACACCATTTAGCAAATAATTAAAAAAATTTAAAAGTCTATTCAAATAATTAAAAAATTAAAATTGAATACTTATGACCTCATATTCTGATTACATTTTTATCGAGATGAAGGCCTTGAAATGCAAATTATCGGCATATTTTTAGTCTATTTTGGTAACAAATTTGACCAATAAAAAATTCTGCCATTGTCTTCTTCATGCAATCTAGTAAACGGAGCAGAAAAGAAAAAAAATAAATGAACCTATTAATAAAAAAATTCAAATTTTGTTCAATTTCCACTTGTGATATGCCATTTTAAAGAGGAATTCAAACAGCAATGAATGTTGGAATTTCTGTTGATGTCATGCTTATAGTTTTCATGCAATTTAAAACAGAAAAGATTTTGATGAATCAGTTGCTGCTAGTGTTTGACATGCTACAACCGCTCAACCCATTAAACCAGCAATCTTGCAGGATTTTGGAGTGGTGGATTCAGGTCTTATGGCACTTCAAATGTTGATAGGTTTAATAAGCATTTTATAATTCAGATGGGTGGTTTCTTGTTGAACATAGAGATTGAGGAACTTGATACCTTGGTGATTATTTGCATTTTCCCTGAGTTCATGTTAGGGACGATGTTTGTGAAAGAGCGTTTTGTATGCTGTTGATTTGTGAATTAGAAGCACAAATAAGTACATTGTCAACATATCACATATATCACAGTTAAGGTATTGAGATAAAATGTCTTCTTCATATTTGTTAAGCATGAGGCCATTTTGTAAAAGGCATTGTTATTCAGATTTTAAGCATATCTCATACGCATTTTATGTAGTTATTTTCCATATTACATTTCCTCGAGACATTGTGTACCAAAATTTTCAACATTAAATTATGAGATTATTGATTTAAAATTGAGCAAATGAATGATATTTTTGACTTATGTATAATAACCTTTAACAATATAAAGTTGATTATTAATTGTATAATGCACAAAATCTTTTTCCTCTCAAAATAATTTATAATTATGTGTAATATTTTATAATTACAATTAACATATATTTTTCTACTAGAAAAATAGCATGCATAGCATTCTTTTTTTTTTCTCCATATGTCATAGCATCGGCTGGGACGCGAACCCACAACCGTCTGCAACCAACTACTTGCTTGCAAGGCGCTTGTGATGACCTCTCGGCTAACAACGCTTGACATGCATAGCATTCTTAATGTGCATATTTTGAAATTTAATATTAATATACTTTGTTGTTATACATGGTTAAGGTATGTTTTTGATTATTTACTTTCCTGAATGAAAACTGCCATTTTTGTTTGCTTTTGTAATCATTAGCAATGAAGGTAATTTGAATATGTCATAAATGAAAGCACTGACTGTTTATCAATGATACTGGACAAAAATTAGGTTAAGTACATTAATTGTATTTTAATTCTATAGGTAAAATATAATATCGGAAAACTGTATTACAAATAAACTATGTACAGTACATTTTTAGCATGACAGTCACCATATTATTCTCAGGTGACATAACTTCAATGAAGTCATTGTTCCATGATGTCATCAATCTTATGAAATGGAACTTTAAAAAAAACTGATGATTTAAAGATTGTTGTAGTGAATAACCGATTGTAAATCAAAATAGTGAGTATAAATCGATGATGATCACTACGGTGATGAAAGTTTGTCCTATTCCAAACAAAAAGTGTATTATTTTCGCAGATACACTATACTAAAAAATTGAACTTGTCATTTTAATGCTCAAAAATTACATGATATTCAGAACAAGTAGCTATTCATTTATTATTATTTTATTGTGATGTACCAGTAATTATATTTTCTGTATATATGAGATTATTTATTTTTGTTGAAGGCTGTGTGAAGTAATATAAGATGCACATAAGTATTTACATCTTTTTTTTTAATATGTGATTTTTCTTTCTACCGTACAGGCTTTTTCATATCTGCACTCCAATATGTAATATATAGGGGTTTGAACTCAAACTTTCACACGACCCTCAACTATTCATGCTATCTCATACTGCTGATACACTTGATGACACACATATTGAAAAGATAAATAATCAATCACCATTAAACATATTTTGTGCTAAACCAGCACTTATCAGATGGTCCAGATTATCATCTCCACACATACATACAATCAGTGCTTAGCACTTTAATGGACAGGCTTCAATTTACTCCACCGCACAACTCATCAGCCATCCATTTCATTGAAAATCTGCGGATGAAATGCTCAAAGCCCATATTGGTGCCAACCTTCTCATCCCACCCATGTTGACCATACGTCACTCTGACCCCTCATGTCAGGACATAATCCATTTACATACATATATGAGGGATGGGCAGACCTATATTTTAATATATGATTTTTCCCCTACAGTACAGGCTTTTTTATACTTGCAGCACTCCAATATGTAATATATAAGGGGTTTGAATTCAGCCTTTCACACGACCCTCAACTATCCACACTATCTCATACTGTGTTTATCTTTTCGACATATGTGTGATCAAGAGTGTCGGCAATGTGAGATAGCGTGGATGGTTGAGAGTCATGTGAACATCTGTGTTTAAACCCGCTATATCTTTTTTTTCTTCTAAGTTTTGGGTGATGATAATTTTTTTCTAATTTAAAAAATTAATTTCTAATGAATTCTTATTTAAATTGGTAAAAAAAGTTTTTTTTTCTTTTTACGATCGTTCAAATTTTAAAGCTTTGATTACATACGCAGCAATTCTTATGTAACAATTATATTTTTCTCAAGATAAAATAATTGCAATACTATAAATATAAAAATATTTCACGGTTAGTATAAATGAGTGGAAATAGATTGCATGTAAGAATTAAAGAGTATGTAGTTAGCGACAGCTGCTTTACAAGCAGTTGTCTCGTGTTAGCGGGTTCGCTTCCCGGCTGATGCTATGACACATGAGGAAAAAAAACTATGATAATCAGAATATGATTAATGATTTAAATACTTCTGCTATATATGTTGGTCAAAGCAAATTTGGATATGAATAACTTATGCAGATTTTATTTAGCTCTTATATGTCCATTTTAATACTAGTAGTAGCAGTAGCAACAGTTGTAGTATAATACTATATGAATTTTATTTAAAAAAGAAAACCAAAGCAAAAACTAAAAAAAAAAGAAGTAAATGTTGATAAATATTACCAAATTCACCACTTCCTTTATTTTGCTGTAATATTTTATATTTGAAAACCAGGCACTCTTCACAAACCTTACAATTAAAGCTCCCAGGTTTGTGAAGAGTGCCTGGTTTTCAAATATTTACACATCAAGCTTGTATCCTGTCCATCCCTCAGATGTATTTAAAATGGATACAGTCCTATGCATGAGGGGTTGGAGTGACTTCAGGTCAACATTGGCATGGCAATAATATTAGCATCAGCATGGGATTTGAGTTTTCATCATCAGATTTTCAATGATATGGATGACTGAAGAGTTGGCGGTTGGAGTGAATTGAAGCCTGTCCATTAAAGTATGAAGATCTGCTATCTTAATATAAACCGAGCACTGATTATATATGTGTGTGGGAGATGATAATCTGGACCAATGGATGAGTGCTGTTTTAGCACGAAATACTAATATTGGTGATTATTCATCTTTTCAGCATGTGTGTGGCCATGTGTATCAGTTGTATGAGATGGTGTGGATAGTGGAAGGGTGCTTGAAAATCTGAATTCAAATCCCCTATACTTGTAATATCTTATATAAATGCAATTTACAAAAACCTTTTATTGTACATATATGCCTACACAATCTTACATTTTGACTGTCCCAGCAGTCTTCTTCAGAGCTATGCTATAATCAACAAAATAAAATACATAACTATATAAATAATAGCATACAAAATGTAAATTAATATATAAAATATATATATAACAAAACATAAAACTGAAATAAATATAATCAAACCCAAATAAAATAATCCAGATAATATAAAATAAAATAAATATACAATATACTATAAATTATACATGTCTATTCCTGTCTATATATTTACATATTCATGGACAACTATTAATTTAAGTATATTGAAAATCTCAGACTTTTGAAATAGAATTATCCAGCTATAATCGTGAAAACTACACTAGCCATAGCCTAGCTCTTGATAAGTTTTTCAAGATAAGCAGATCTCAGATTTATATAAAGATTAATAGCTTCTCAGAAAAAGAAACTCTTAATCTGCAATAGAGAGCAGCATTTTTTATTACAAATGATTGGTGAATTAAATTAATTTTGTTCAGTATGCATAAAACTAGACCTTGACAGAAATAATATGGAGCTTGTGTGTTTTATATAGTTTTCTGAATAAGAATATGGGTAAAATAAAATAGAATGGGATAAAAATGATAATAAAATAATAGGTATGAATTAAAAATATAAAAGTATATAACAAATTAAATATGATTATTAATAATGTATAATATGTATATAAAATAATGGTTATATGATTATATGTTTAAATGTTGTAGCTCTGATGAAGACTGCAGAATAGTTGAAACTAAAGAAAATAAAAGAGTAATTATATATAAAAGTTACATTAAGGTGTATATGAGGAGAGCATATAAGAGTTTAATATATATGTTTCTGCTTATAGATTTGTAATTTATTTATTTTTCCAATTTTTTTTTTTAATCTTAATGTCTTCATTCACTTGGATCATGACCTTATCCTTAAGAACTTCTTAAAATTGTTAGCCATCTTTATCTTCCCATTTTTGTTTTGCTTATTTTTTCCAGGGTTAGAAAACTCATTTATGACTGGATGCTTATGATGATGGGTGATACAGAATGGTTTTGAATAGGAAATCAAATGCCATCACCCAATATGTTAGATCAATGTGGAAGAATAGATATTTTTTCACAAATGTCACTAAATCTATGACTTCCTTTATTTTGCTGTGATATTTAATATAAGTACAATTTCTACACGTTACTTCAAATACTTTTTAATAAAAAAATGCTCTGAGGAAGACTGCAGAACAGTAGAAACATCAGTTGTGTGTGTATATATACATAATAAAACATTTTTTTGCAAAAAAGTGTTTGAAGAAAGGTGTAGAAATTGTATTTATAATAGATATTTCTTCTAATAAAAAGAAATGAGAGTTCATAGTGGACGGAAATTGGCCATAGCAACTTATCTTTGAAATATAATATAGAATTATATATCTTATATTATTTATACTTGAAAAGGTCTTATATAGTGCAATGCATTTGTTCTGTCATGCCTACCAATCTGAGGCTTTGAAATATTTTCAGGTATTTTGAAGAGAGAAGGGGAAGGGTCCAAGGCAGTCACCTATTGCTAATGCAGAATAAGTCTGTGCAGTTTAGCACAGCCTCAAGAACTAAAGATTCCAGGTCAAGGCTCAGTCCATTACATGTAGTTCTGAAATGTCACATGGCCTTCCATTCAATTAATCACATTTATTAGAATATTTATTGAAGTTTGCCTGTGAAGGAAAATTAGTAAGATTAACGATAACATTTGGTATCATCAATGGTAGTTTTTTCTTTGATGTTATCTTCTTCCACCTACTTGTACTTCTGAAATGTCACATTCTTCCATCCAATTAATCATATTTTATTAGAATATTTCTTGAAATTTTGTCTGTAAAGGCGAATTACCAAGATTGATGATAATTCTTGATATCATCAATGGTAGTTTTTTCTTTGTTTTTATGTTCTTAATGCTTCAGTCCTTGTAGTTCTGAAATGTCATATTCTTCCATCCAATTAACCATATTTATTAGAATTTTTTTTTTCTCATATGTCATAGCATCGGCCGGGACGCGAACCCACACCCATCTGCAACCAACTATTTGCTTGCAAGGCGGGTGCGATGACCTCTCGGCTAACAACGCTAGAATATGTGTTGAAATTTTGTTTGCCTTGGCCCTTTACTTGTAGTTTTGAAATGTCATGTTCTTCTATCCAATTAGCAAGATTTATTAGAATATTTGTTGAAATTTTGTCTGTGAAGGCAAATTACTAAGATTGGTGATAACTCTTGATATCATCAATGGTAGTTTTTTCTTTGCTGTTATCTTCTTAAAGCAATTTATTTTAGCATCTTAATTTTAGATTTGTTGAGTTTCTTACTTCATTAAGTAGTCAGCTGGTTATTGCCTCTTTCACTCTACTTCTGTGAAAAGATGATACGGATAGGATTTAGCTTCTGCAATGTCTTAAGGCTGTTTTATTTTATTATTTGAATACGGTCAACAGCATTACTATTGCACAGTTATTTTTTATTAATTTTTTTCTCTCATACTTTTTAATGATCACGTATTTATTAAAATAATGTAATATTAAAGGGTAAGTTTTATTAAGGAAGGAGAAGTGATAGCTAGCTGTCAGTAAAAACTATCAAAATATTTCTCTAGTAATAAGAAGAGGAGAAAAAAAAAAAGACTTAATCACATATGACACTCATAATTCAGGAAATGAAATCTTGTTTAAAAAACTGCTTACTGAAAAGGTTACTAACTGGGAGGCCCTTTTCTTCATTAAAACACTGTAAAATAATCATTACGTTTGTTAGACAGCGAAGTAGTAGAGTCAGTTAATGCTATTTTTGAGTTTTTAGCATCACAATGACTCTTTGATTCATTTCTTACATATGGGGATCACATTTCGTATAAAGTCAAAACATGGCGGACTTTAATGAAAAAATAAGTAAGTAAACGCTTAGTTAAAATGGTAGTAAAAATTATATTCCGTTATTTGCTTCTTCTAGTATGTGTGTGTATATGTTTTTCCGGATACATTAAAAATTATGATGCGAATGATATGTATGTATATTTGTGTAGAATATACTCAGATAAATAATCATATTCGTTTATTTGTTTCTTCTAACATGTGTGTGTATACGATTTTCCGGATGCATTAAAATTACGATGCAAATGATATGTATGTATATTTGTATAGAATATACACAGATAAAACTTGCAATTAATCGTATAGCGGGAACGCGTCTGTCAGTGAAATGTGAAGCATCATTCAGCAACATGCCTATTATCCTAGTAAACACTTGTCAGAAAAATGATTTTGATGTGGGTTTTTTTTTTCATTTTATTCGAAATATATTTAGTATTGAATTTTTAATTTTTTTTTGCGTTTAATAAAATGATAACATCTTGATTATATATGAAAATATACTCTTACAACAAACTATAAAAAATTTACTAATTAAAGAGAAATTTGAACACAGACTTTTAACCTCCCTTCAGCTATCCTCTCATTTTATAAAACTAATACGCATGAACGCACACACGTGAATGAATGATCTCCAATAAATGTATTTCGTGCTGAGCCAGTACTCATCAGTTGGTCCAGATCATCATTTCCCACATATATATATATAATCAGTATTTAGTTCAAATTAATTAGGTAGCAATTCTTCAAACTTTAATGAACACTGATTATATATATGTGTGGGAGATGATGATCTGGACCAAATGATGAGTTCCAGTTCAGCACGAAATACGTATATTGGAGATCATTTGGCTTATTCACATGTGTGTGGTGATGTGTATTGGTTATATAAGACCACACACGTGAATGAATGATCTCCAATAAATGTATTTCGTGCTGAACCAGTACTCATCAGTTGGTCCAGATCATCATTTCCCGCATATATATATATAATCAGTACTTAGTTTAAATTAAGATAGCAATTCTTCAATCTTTAATGACCACTGGTTATATATGTGTGTGGGACATGGATGATCTGGACCAAATGATGAGTGCTGGTTCAGCACGAAATACGCATATTGGAGATCATTTATCTTATTCACATGTGTGTTGTCATGTATATTGGTTATATAAAATGGAGAGGATAACTGAAGGAAACGTAAAAGTATGTGTTCAAATTCCCATTAAATCTTAAAATTCAGTATTTACAATATATAGATTTATTTTTAAAAAGTTACTTAATATGATTTTTAAAAAAGATAAACAAAGATCAGTCTAATATACTTTTAAAGTAAGTTACAAATTGCATTAATTTTGAAACAATACACTTGATTAAATGAAAATCTAGTATAAATAGAGATGGTCACCTAGAAAAATGTAATGATACTCTAGTACATAAAATATGAATAATTGATTGATTGAAAATAAATACAAATTTAGAATATATTGTATGAATTTATGGGAGCATACTCTCAACTATATGTATGCAATGGTACCTCACCAGAAACATAGCTATTGTGAAGCAAGCCAAAGCAATGTGTACAGGTTCCTGGATCTTAGGAATTCTTCTGTTACATATATATATATTCAAAAAAGAATAAAGATATATATATATTATAAATACTAAAATATATTGTTGTTTTTTAAATTTTGTGAAGGGATTCAAAAATTCTATCCACATCACTGCACTTTACAATAATGAAAAATTGGGGATAGGGTCCTTTACCATTAATTGAGGTTAGCCCTTTTGCCCACTGGCATATGCATATAGCAACAAATTACATTTTAGATGTACCACAATTTTTCTTAACCAAGTTCATATTTTATTGGGGGCAGGGGAGTTTGAGATCAGCAAAATATTGCTGTTTTTTAGTAATTTAAAGTGACTGTTCCATCTTCATGCTTTGTTTGCCAGTACTTCGGATTTGCTCATATATAAGCATTCAAGTCGTAGGAATAAGTGGATTCATTTTATTCCTGCATAAATACTATATCTTGTATTGGAGAGAAAGTATTCATTTATAACACTCGCAAAAGCGTATGCACAATTAGCTTGAAAGGCTGATATTTGAATATATGTATATTATAAAAATGGCTACAGAAAAGAGTTTGCTTTTAACTGAAAGATTTAATTCCTCTTGGAAGCCTTAAAGAAACCAAGCAGGGCAAATTCCTAATGTCCATTCCATATGTTCTTGTTGTTGCAGCTGTTGTTACTATGTGATTATTCATATAGTATACGAACATGGATGGGCTGATCACCAACATGCATTAGCCAGCGTGGTGAGTTAATTGGCTTTTTACCTCTGAGTTTAAGATTAAGAAACACCATGGTCTTTCTTCACAATTACCTGATAAGGCAGAATGAATGTATGTGTAAATAATAAATATTTTTCCAATAGATATATACAGTCATGACAGACAAAAATAAATCAGGGCCCTTATTCCCAGGAGGCTGTAAAGTCACCAAACCGAGGCAGCAATTGGTGGCCAAAGGCAGAGTGTGCTAAGAATCCCCTGATTGTGGACCCAGGCTGCCATTTGATGACTTTTTAGGTACTTACAACTGTAGATCACTTTCAAGTGAAGGAAGATTGCAAGAGTTAGAACAAAACTGTCTTATATTAAATGGGACATTATTGTGAAGTTAGAAGAAAAAGTGAAGAAACGATTTAAAAAATGGACATATACTCTACTATAAAGGCACAAATATTGGAAATACAAGTGGAGTAAGATTCATTATGAATAAAAAATGGAAGAACAACATTGTGGAGATTGGCGGTGTATCGGACAGAGCGGCAAGATTAGTTATACAACTTAATAGCAGATGATTCAGGTTTGTGCCCCAACAAGTTCTCATTGTGATGAAGTAGTCGAAGATTTTTGGCCTTAGAATTTTTTTTAAAGTTAAAATAATAATCTAATAGTTTATCCCTCGAGAGTTCGTAAGAAGTTTGAGCTCCAGAAGTGACGGGGCTGGATTATGATCTGTGGGCTTCGGCTCCCAAATCTGCCACTTTATCCCCGTAACAATCTTCACAGAAGTTTTTCCTAGCGATTTTGCACGAGTAATGTGTCCATAGAAAATCAGTTCATTTATTTTTACACGAGTTCATATTTATATCTTATTTATCCATTATGTAATTACTATAGACTATAACAAGATAAAGGTGCCGTATTTTCCGCAATTTGAAATGAGAAAAAAAGTATATCGGCAAAGTCAACCATTGCCTAGAGTAAAGTATCGCAACTCATTTTCGGTCTGTAATGCAATTTTGCTTATTTTATTGTTCTTTTATAAATATGTAGAAAAATATTCACTTATATAGGAATTTAGTGAAATATATTTGCTGTCATAAATTTAAAAAACAAAGTCTATGTATCAGATTATTATTCATTTTTATAGTATAAAAGTGAACATTGCAATTGCTTTACATATATATATATAATTTATTTATTATTTTGAAACATTAAGAAATTGCAACATTGCTATTTTATTTAATTACCAGGTGTACCCGACCTAAATAGGTCATGGTTTTTGTTAGTTGGTTGCTTTAACAAGTTTTTTTTAAGATTTAATTTTGTATTAATAATATGTAATATATAGGGGGTTTGAACTCAGACTTTCACATGATCCTCAACTATCCATGCTATCTCATACTGCTGACACACTTGATCACACACATGTCGAAAAGATTAATAATCACCAATATGCATATTTTGTGCTAAACCAGCACTCGTCAGTTGGTCCAGATTATCATCTCCACACATGTAGAAGAGTTGTGGGGTGGAGTGGATTGAAGCCTGTCCATTAAAGTACAAAGATTGGCTATCTTAATATAAGCTGAGCATTGATTGTATATATGTGTGGAGCTTATATTAAGATAGCCAATCTTCATACTTTAATGGATAGGCCCCCACAACTATATGTGTGGAGATGATAATCCAGACCAAATAACAGGTGCTGGGTTAGCACGAAATACATATATTGGTGATTATTTATCTTTTTGACATGTCTGAGATCAAGTGTGTCAGCAGCATGAGATAGTGTGGATAGTTGAGGATCATGTGAAAGTCTGAGTTCAAACCACCTATATATTACATATTAGAGTGCAGGTATGAAAAAGCCTGTACTGTAGAAAAAATTCATATATTGAAATTAATAATATATAAATAAATATGAGAATTGTATACTAGCCTGAAATGCCATTGTTTCAACTTCAATTATATACTAACCAAAACGAAATGTAATACAGTACTACAAGATCTATTTTCCCTCTCACTAAATACCACATTTCTAACATGAATTTAATCATATTTTCTTTATGCTTTAAATACTATACTTATTCAGTTCTGTATTGTAGTTATAAGCACATGTACTGATTTTTTTCTGAACATTTTTTATTAACCTTTTTGTCATACAAAATCTGCTTGGTCAAGTGAGTTAAGACTCTAAACTTTTGATTGGTCAATTACAGAATCAGCAGTAAAAATATATTCATCATTTAATATTATATTCATTTTAGTTTCATTTGTAAAAAGCAGATTAATAATTTGTCAGATTATGAAAGTGAATGACAAGTTTTGGAGAAGTTAAAAAGAACATTCATAACCTATTAGAAAATGTTGCGTATGTCATTGATTTTCTTTCTCAATTTACGTTCGTGTAAAAGTAAATAATTTTTACTAAAATCTTAACTATTTTTCTAAAATAATTTTATTTTCAGCATATTTTATCAAAATAATTTACAATATGTAAAAAAAAAATACTAAAAAAAACCTCAAACATTCATTTTCGTTTTCAAAATCAAAACAAAGAAGTTGGAGCGGTGAAAAATTATTGACAGGTGCTCCGTATTCTTCAAAATGAGAACCAACCAATCAGCATCTAGGAAAGCCTGTCTTCCATTGTTGTAGCTTCAAATTTAAATATTATTGATTTTTTATTTGTAAAATAATTCTAGAGAGGGCAGCATCTTACGGTATTTTTTAAGCTTTAAAATGAGTGTAAATTCATTACAATAATGTAAAAATAGCTGGTTTTAGAGTGAGTTAAGCCTTGTTCGAGTTGACTTGCATCTTTTTTTAAAGAGTTAATAGTGGAATTACTTCCTTTGCATATATAATGGGGTTTTTTTAATTGGTTGCTTTGATAAAAAAAATTTAAGATTTAATCTAAATTAAAGAAAAGATTTTAATATTATATAAATAAATGTGGGCATTGTACACCAGCCTAAAAGTAAAAGACTGTCATTTCAACTTCAATTATACGCTAACCAAAACTAAATGTAAATACGATACTATAGCATCTATTTCTCCCCACCCCCCTCACTAAATATGAAATTTCAAACATCAATTTATGTACTGTTATCACATTTTCTTTACATATATAATTGCTTTTTAATCAGATGTGAATTTGACACATGACAGCCTTATGGACAAACATACATTGACCAATCAGACAACAGAGAAAACAAGGAATTTTATTAATGTAGATGATAATGATCGAAATCATGTGAGGTATTTTTTATGTAAAAAAACATTTTAATTTACTGGATAAAATGCAGGCAGATCCTTAATTGCATAATCAATACATTCTTCAAAATTCTGCATAATTTGAATAAAAAATAATTAAATGTATATGTAAAATTATCCACCGATTATTTGTAGATTCTTCCCTATGATTTCAGTAACCATTGATTTGAAAACACAATAGAAATGTAGATATTTGAATTTAAAATCTTTTGTGTACACTCTGCCTTTATGAATTATCTCAGCCAGTCATTTTTTTAATTTGCACCCTTTGGTCACATTGTGACTATTATAATGAGAACATATGCTTTTTCAGTTGCCATGTCACAGCTGTGAATTATTAAATTTTAAAAAATGTTTAAAGTAGCACCAAAATACAAGGATAATGAAGATAACAATTTTGCTAAGATTAAAAGTTATGAAGTGTTTCTTTTATATAATAAAATGAAAGTTTTTTTTTGGAGAGAGAACACATTTACATTCAACACACATATTAGATGATGGAAATAGTCCAATATAAAAATACAACACATTTACAAGTGTACTTATTTGTATATATTTGAATACTACATTTGTATTTTCTTTTCTTCAATTTATTGCCATAATCTTTTTTTTTCATAACTAATATTTAATAATTATTTTTATTGATGTATTAATGTGTATTCAGTAATTTTTAAATTAAATTGAATGGTTTTGGTATATATGTAATAATGCTCAAGGCTAAATGGATTTGTAAGTAATCATTCAAAACCATTCAACACTTAGACAATCCCAATATCTATAACAATCAATAATTTCAGACTGTTGTCAAGGCAACCTCCTTTTAACACTTAGACAATCCCAATATCAATAACAATCAACAATTTCAGACTGTTGTCAAGGCAACCTGTTTTTAACACTTAGACAATCCCAATATCAATAACAATCAATAATTTCAGACTGTTGTCAAGGCAACCTCCTTTTAACACTTAAACAATTCCAATATCAATAACAACCAACAATTTCAGACTGTTGTCAAGGCAACCTCCTTTTAATACTTAGACAATCCCAATATCAATAACAATCAACAATTTCAGACTCATATTATCAGACCATTACATATCCATGTACATTAATAGTAGAGGGATGGGCTGAACTTAGACTAAGGTATCATGTAATTTGGTTATAACCAATATTGAATATGAATATAGAAATAAATTTAGTGAATTAAAATTTTTTGTGTTAATAAATGATAAATGAAAGGAGTGATTACATTGATTATAAATTATGTGGTTTATTGCTTGGGAAGTTATGTAACATTTAAGCATCAAGTGACAGATTTAACGTAATAGTCCCTTCAGTTGATTAAATTGAGATTTTTTTCTCATCTGGTAATCAATCCAGGAATTTTTCTTTGCATCCATTGGCTAAATTGTTTCAAAAGACAAAAGCATATTATATTTTATATGATGTTTATGTTAGTTTTTAAATTAAATAAAACTTTTTAGAAATAATCAAAGGTGATTTTTACCATTTCTTATTCTAATAATAGTGCACAACCAAGAAAATGAACATATTACAAAAATAATAAGGCTATCAGATTTTGCAGTTCTCAGAATTGCACTCGTATTTTAATAAGATTCTGAGTATGTTTATAAGTTAAGTTATTCTATAACGCAGTCTTATACATTTTAAAATTGTTTTACACCAACATTTCTAATAAAGTAATTTATAATTCAACTTTTCATATGTTTGTTCATCAGCATAACAGAGTTTTTTTTCTTTTTTATAACCTAAAGCTGGGTGCATTTTTGGTGAAGTTCACCAAGATGAACAAATATGCAAATTTGAATTACAAATACAAATGAAGATAAAAATTAATATTAAATTAATTATGGTCAAAATAAGTCATAGATCACATGACCCTATTCTCTTAAGCTTGTAAGATATAAACAATGAGCATTGCCAATTGCTCAACAAGCTTTGTGATAAATGCTTAGCCAGAGAAAGCATTTAAAATATCTTTGTCAGGAACCCCCCCCCAAACCTCTGCCCATGGTTTTGTGCTTTGGAACACCTCAGAGAGACACTAGGGTATCTTCTTCACCGTTTTTAAAAAAATTTGTTTACTTATTATGAGTCATTAATATTCACATGTTTCTTCTCAGTTGGTTCATGTCATATGATTTTTATCAAATGACTATAAAAATATTTATCGGTGAAAATGTTCTAAAGTTTTGTCTTTGCTATATATATATTAGTGTAAAAAATACTAAAACAGAGTTTCAATATAACATTTAATAAGATGTATTGTACCAAGTATACTTTCAATGCTTTCTTGTCATATTCAGGGTTAATTTGCTGAGAACATTAACTTTTTGCTGATTTGCATGCTATTTGATTTTTGTTTCATTATGTATTCATTTTGTGTAATGAACCATGCCTCTTTTATTTTATGTTCACAATTGTGATCCAAATGTTGTTAAAATTATGTGTGAAGAAATAAAGAATCACAAATGTAAAATAAAAGGGGCATGATTCATTATACAAAATGAATATATAATAAACCAAAAATCAAATAGCATTCAAATCGGCAAAAAATTAGTGTTCTCGGCAAAATGACGTGAAATCATTGAAAGTATACTTGGTACAATGAATCTTTTTAAATTTTATATCTATAGCATTTTTTATTTTTATATGTAAAAAGGGCAGAGTTTCAAAATTTAACTATATATATATAATACAACTGAAATGTCCATTAATTAAAAACCATTGGAATAACAATAAAAATAATAAATATAATGATAATTAACTATTATTATATATTGTCTTTCAATCCACAGAAGTACTTTCATTTAATTTCTTGAATTTAACGGCAATTGAGGAGGGTTAAAGAGTTAACCAAAAGTACTTCTGTGGATTGAAAGACTAAACATAATAGTTAATTACCATTATATTTATTATTTTTATTGTTAATTAATACAATATGCTTCAATGTATAAAGGCGGAATTACTAAATTCTAAATTTTAATATTGGCTAAGCACTTTCAGAGCCTGTTTACTCCATATTCACAGCCTTAATATGTATTAAACTCATTGTATGCAAATTTATGCAAAACAACTCAGACCATCCATTTTTTTTGAAATTGCGAAACACGTATCTTTTTTATTTATGTCATTAGCAATGAAGCAAGCCTCCTTGATTTTTCTTTTGGCATCATTTTAATAAACATTATCTCAGCCCTGGAGGGTTCAAATACATGATTAACTGCCTTTTGATGATCAACAAGTATAGAATTGCCTTTGTTTTTGTTTAGCAATCTGTTATATGCATACTTATGCTGAGACAATCTGTTACTGCCTGTGACTCGAGTTTCACTGTAATATATTGCACTACATTCTAGGTTTATTTTTTTCTTAGTGTTATTAATTATTCTGTTAGTGTTTGGCAGGGTTCTAAATCCTAATTTAAATTCATTATGTAATTTTTTGACAAAGTTTTTCGATGTAAGGTTAACTTATTAGGTGTTGTTTATCTTCTTTGTTGTTATTCTGGGTTAGGTTTTAATAGAAGAGCTCGATTCTATTGGCAATTGTTCTATGGTTGAATCCTAAACTTAGTCCTTTGATAAAGATCATGGGAGATTGTCAAGACACTGGATGAAAAAAGTAAATATTAATCATTTCAGTGAAAAGATTGTGTATTTTTATATATATATAGTTAATTAAAGAATATATTCTGGCATTTATAGAAATTGATGTAAAAGCTCCATATTTCATGTTTTTCATTTTATCTTGAGATCTAAAAATGTTTGTATATTTTGATTGAATCTTTTATTTTTTTTAAAAAAAAACTAATTCTTCATAATCTTTATTCAAATTTTCTTTAAAAAAATACTTGAAAAATATATTATTAACTAACAAAAAATTTTTTTTCAGGTTCTTTTAGATTAGAAGAACTTGAACAAACATTACAGGTTGTTAGTGGTACAACAAGTCCGCTTGAAGACCAGTTAAGAGCAAGAAGTATATCTCCAGAGTTTCAGTCAGTTGCTATCATACAGGTACATATTTAGCATCATTTTAAACTAAAACTAATACTTATTTTAAATTAATGTAAGTAAGGTTACGAACATCATTAATAATACATTCTGTTTCATATTCAATTAAAGCGTAAATTCTAATAATCACACATAAGACACTAATCTTAAATTTTCCAATACCTAAGCTACATGTAATTAACATCAAACCTCCATTCTTTTTCACACTTTTAGCGAAATATATTTATTAATTTGATAACAGTTTCGACTGTTACCAGCAGTCTTCATCAGATTTTATTCCTCACTCCTTTACTTCCACCATTTTTCTATCCTTTTTGCTAAAAGTGTAAAAGAGTGGAGGTTTGATGTTATATACTGTATAAAGAAAGCAAAACTAAGGAAGAAGAGGAGGAAGAGTCTAGAGGACTACATGTAATTAGAGGGGTTTGAACCCAGAATTTCTCAACCTCCCTTTAGTCATCCACTCCATCTTATACAATCAATACGTATGACCACATACATGCTAAAAAGAAAAATGATCTCCAATATATTTATTTTGTACTAAACCAGCATTCGTCAGTTGGTCCAGATCATCATCTCCCACACGTATATATATATAATCAGTGCTCTGGTTTATATTAAGATAGCAAATCTTCAACTTTCTCCCAAGTGAATGTTTATCTACTTGTTTTCTTTTTCCATTGATTTGCATCATCCATCATTATGATCTGTTTTTCTTGAATTGTTAAAAGAAATTATAAAAAGATTTGGATCTTTGCTTAAGTCTCTTAGTTTAATTAGAATGATCTCCATTGTTTCTCAGAGCTGGTGTTCGTGTGTTTGGATTTTTAAAGCAATAATTTAATGAATCAATTAACGTTTATTTCCAATGAAGCCACTTTAACTTATCATTTCCTTCCTGGATTTCAACTTCTTTTAGAGAAATTACTGAAAGGAAATTGTTTCATCATACGCAATGTGGAGAACAGAAAACTTATTTTATTGCAATCATTTTGTTAATTATAGAAGTTTGTTCTAGATTGTGTATTGTAAAAATTTGTATTTCTGATAATCGTAAACATTTTTGATCTTTGATTAAAGACTTACGTGGTCAATATAATTCTTATCTAGCTGCAGATGGTTTTTCCTATCACTTTTCAGAGCCTTTTAAGCATTTGAAATTTCTTCTGGACTAGCCTCCAAATTGTCTTGCGTTGGTGGTCGAGAGGTCAGCGCGACTGCCTTGCACTTGCAGGCAGTTGCCCGGGTTGCGGGTTCATGCCCGGCCGATGCTATGACACTTTAAAAAAAAATAAGGATCTTAATTGATGAAAATATATTAATGACTCCTTTATTAAATATATGTTATGCTTGCTATTATGCAGGTTAAATTGCATTCTGTTTATGGGCCCATAAAAAATAGGATATGCTGAATTTATTTTAAGTAAAATCTTTATTAACAAAAATAAAAATTGTATAATTACATTTTGAATTACAAGTGTCAAATTATCTCCAACCATATCTTTGACACCATTCACTTTAGATAATTATAGTAATGACTATTATTAATCATTTACTAAACTAAAAATTATCTCTTGCACAGATATAAACTAAATAGTCTTAATATTCTATAATTACATTTTGAATTACAAGTGTCAAATTAACTCAACCCACATCTTTGAGACCATCCACTTTAGATAAATATTGTAATGACTATTATTAATCCTTTACTAAACTAGAGATTATTTCTAGCACAGATATAAATTTCAAAACTCGATTAAAGATTAATATATCTGATTTTTTAAAATTAATCATACAAACACTTGGAGTTATTCACATTACTTTTTCCCATGTGTAATATCTTTATGAATATATTAAATAACCTCAATATTACCACATATTCTTTTAAATTCACATAAAGATACAATAAAAGGCAAATGACTCCCAAGATGCATTTCATGCTGAGCTAGCACTCAGGTCACTATCTCTCACATATATATATATTGTAACCGAAAGGCCCTTACCCCAGATTGTAGCAGTCTAAATTAATAATACAATACACAGCTATTACCATACAATCCGGTCGCGGACAGGATACATTTGCGCAGGCTGATCGCAGCATTATTTGAAAGTACATCAAGTTACCTAACTAAACTCTATTATTCATTTGATTAACTATAATTCTCCTTAATTACTGGATTTCAAATGACCTTCTCAAATCTTAATTTATGATTTATAATTATTCTTTCGGTAACTGTTTCTTAAAACCACACGATGACCTTAATTTACACTTTTTATTTGTTTAAGACCCAATGGTAGACCATAGACAAGATGGTATAATCTACTCCATAACATCATAAATGGTAGCTCATGTAATCAGGTTTCAAGTACAGAAATGCTGTATAGAGTAAATGCTTTGCAATGTAAGATGAACAATATGAATTTAAGTTATTTCTTCATTAACCCAAATATTAAATTAAATCAATAGCAATGAAACTCTTAGGAATAGATACGGCATCTGTTATAATTTTAGAAAATAGGTTCAATAGTTCTGCTGGCTAGAAAATTTATTATTAATTTAGGTATTAATGTCGCGAATATCAATAGAGGTAACAGATTCTGGATATACTCCAGAATTGACAAAGCAAAGCAGCAGTGATGCAGAAGGTAAATGGGATTTTATTGTATCTTATACTTCACAAAATATCCAAGAATAAACATTAAAATACTCTGGATGCTTCAGTAAACCTTGTATACATCATTATCAGGGACAAGATGTGTTCTCCTATTTATGTTCTATTTACTATGTTGGATTTCTGACTCTATATGTGAGTAATAGCAATGGTACAATTAGGTTATCAAATTATCATTTATTTATGACTCAATAAATATGAAAATAGTAATTGGTTAACAATATTCATAATTTTACATAAACGATAAATAACATCACATATAATTGTTCTACATGGACAATGTACATTAATTGGGTAAGTAATATTTACTAAGGCATTAAACCTTTAAGCATGTGCGCTTGAAAATACGAAGGTAGGGACCTCTACAGGTCTTAATCACAAGCTTAATCTTTGGAAGAAAAATGGGGAACCCTTCTTTACTTCAACCTACTTTCTATATAAATAGGTGAAGCTGAAGCGGTTAGAACTGAGAGCGTGAAGCTATTCAATACTTCACTGATTAAGTCCACAATTCCTAATTACACCTTAGTACTCGCGAAATCTTTCGATTCACAACGAGTCAATGGAAAGATCTTATAGTTAGAAATCTAAACAAAATAAATTATTATCACATGTGTTTCAGATAATACAATCTAAAATTTTATTACAAATGTATTGATTTTTATTCTTATGGGGACAAGAAAGATTCAAATTCAGACAATGGCAACTCCAATACATCACAACCAGCACCATTGCACTTATACCAAAATTATAACAACAATGACAACAATTACAATTGATAAACCTATGAAACTTGACTATAATGAGATATGAAATCAAAAGAAAATTTAAACTCCAACTCAGCTGAGTTGGGATACCATATAATTTACCTATAATAAATTGTGACCATAATTCACTTAATGCCCTTTTATGGTGGCCGATAATAGAACACATGCAACAAACATTAAGAGGAGTGAAACAATGTAAGTATTATAATGTATGGAGACTCTACTCAAACATACATTTGTATAATGAGGGTCAATAATATACCTGTGGATGAATTCATCCACGCAAAGGAATAACAAGCAGTAAGTACCCTGTGGGTTTTCTAACCATCATCAGAAAAACTAGCGTAATTGCAGAAATTTTTAGTGGATTAACCACCAGCATTGAAACAAACTTAAAGGATATACAAACCAATAGTAATAATTATTTTGTGGATTAACCATGAACACAGAATGATATAAAGAATATAATATGAACACATACTTCCCAGATAAATCAGAAACAAATCACCCTCATTAATCTACTAAATTGGAAGGCACGTGCTGTTTTACAAATGTAATTCAAGACCAAAAGATGTAATAAAACTCTATTATAGGAAACATTTGAGCTAATGGCCGACCATAGACCAAATGGTATGAAACCAATATTACCTAATATTATGACATGTGTATAAGCACAGAACCCTAGAAAGATGTACAGGATTAAGCCATGTGATAATGATACATTATTGATTCATTGTATGACTCATGAGACCCTACACTCAAGTTAACATGTAATTATTTTATACAATAAATTATATATTCCATGAACTTTACATATTTACAAGATAACATAAAATACAATAAAACATAAAATGCATGTTCATTAAATTACTATACTAGGTTCAAATACATGTTATTTTAATCCATTGGCTATTAGCCAATCAATTAATAGCACACTTCTTAAACTTAATGAGAAATGCAATTCAAATAAATATTTCTCTTTTTTTTTTAAAACAACATAGAATCTTAAAGAGTTGATTATACGTTTCTTCATCTCCATTTATAAGGAATACCCATAAGTTAGTTTATTTGTGCATAGATTCTCTGAGAATCCGTGATATTTGAGAGTTAGTATAGATATTTAAATCAAATTATCCTCGAAAGTTAATGAAATTGCATGGCTTTGTTTTAGGGATTATTCCAAAATTGAAATATTTTACTACTTTTGATTTACGAATATCGAAGACAAAGAATGATTGTTAAAGCAAACAATTGTCTCACAAGTGCTATAACAGTAAAAATAGTTTCCTGGTCGGTCATTATTTCTTTGAACACTATTGGAATTTCAAGAAGATAACTCACAATGGTGTTTCTAATATAAGTTCAGAGGGAAACCATAGAGTTAAATACTGCATTCCATTCCACACATATATAACCCTCCCATAGGAGTTAAAGTTCATGAAAGCAAAATTTATCCAAAGTTAAATACCATACTTCAGTCTGCATTTCCACAACATTACCATGGGTGTTAACGTTTTGAAGGTAAAACTTTATTCGAGGCTAAACATAGTCTGTAAACAATAAGAAATTTCAAATAGACTGACCTTTTAGAGCTGCTATTCCTGTTGTCATGGTGAACAATAATCCTTATGCATTTCGGTTGTAGACCTTGTGGAAGATTACCAGCAGCTAGATTCACAGTTGGTGGACCCGAACAGATTTGTTGGATTTAGCTATACATTTTGCTACTCGCACTTGACAATATTGCAACTTAAATTATTTAAGAGAAGTTTTAATTTAATTTCCTTCTTTATCTTTACATTCCCTCCTTTTTTTAAAAGAGACGTTTTCGTTATATGTTTAACAGTAAAAGAAAATAAAAATAAATTTTAAATTTTTATTATACACTTTCTGTCAATACAGAAAAAAAAAAAAATCCCAGGAAGTTCTATTTTTTATTTAGCCAATTAAATTTCTTCTCATTTGCATATTTGTTTTAATAAAATGAAAAGAAAGAAAAAAATTTGTTTATCTTATATCATATAAATTAATTTAAAAGAAATTAAATAAATTCTTCAATTAAACCAAAATAATCTTTAGGATTATTTAAAGGGAAAAACAAATAATAATTATTTGTTTTTTATTTATCTCAATATACTTGATGTAATATGATGTTAATAAAAACAATTATTTTATTTATAATGAAACACGTTTTCATTATATAAGTGTGGCATAAGTGGGTATATTTTCAGACTATCACTTAATATTTCATAACAATATGTACATTATCATCATATATTATTTATTATTAAGAAATATTTTATTTTATATATATATTGTTCAAAGGAGTTTTGTGACAACAGTTTGGAAATTGCTGATTGTTATTGATATTGGCATAAGTGTCGACTGGTTTTTAATGATTATATATATAAATATAATATTTTTTTTATTAATTGTTAATATTTTTTTATAGGGGAAAGACACACATGAATACAGGCACTCTCCGCAGTCATATTCAGGAGAAGAATCAGCCAGTCCTCAAAGCAGTCCGAGCCAGCATAGTGGACGACCCACAACACCTGCTTTTCCTGTAGGACCACGAACCCCTTATGTCAATCATGGTAAGAGGTTATTTTATTATATTTATAAAAATTTTTAAATTGTATAAAAAAAAATATTTGTCATTATAAAGAAAGCTAAATAATATGCAAATACTTATATATAATATTTAAATCGTCCATGTAATGACATGGGTAGGAATTATCTAAGCAATGGGTTTTTCGGTAGACAGTGCTGATTTAGATGATAGCTGATTTAATGACGGAGTTTTTCACTGAAATGTGGCCTGTGTATCAAGGTTAGGTAGCTGTGGGTGAAATGAATCAAATACTTGTAGGTCAGGAATAGAACTTAATTAATATTTAAACTTCTTATATGCATAGATTTCTAATATACCAACAAAATGCTGTTGACTTTCTCACCTTTGCTAAAGTGAGAAATCAGTGAACACTAGACGACCATCTTTTTGAAGAGCTAGACTGCATTTATAATGTAACTACAATCTTTAACTTGCGTTTGTAAACCGATAGCTTGAAACTGGTAAATAGATAAATATAAGATATTTCATCACCCAGAATACCTTTAAGCTATGAGCATCACAGAAAAGGAAACTGAAAAGTGAAAGGAGAAGATGCTATTTTAAGTTACCTTATTATAGCCTCTTTTTTTTTTTTTTTTTTAAGTGTCATAGCATTGGCCGGGATGCGAACCCACAACCCGGGCAACTGCCTGCAAGTGCAAGGCAGTCGCGCTGACCCCTCAACCACCAATGCAAAACTATTATAGCCTCTTTATTTGAATAAAGTCATGATAGAACAGATTCTTAATTAATTAAGGTAACATATTCCAAGTGTTTTCCTGAAGGTTTGTGATGATGATGATGTTTTAGTTGTGCTTTTATATTGGACTATTTTCATCATCTAGTATGAGTATTGAATGTCTTTAGCAAAATTTAACTTTATTTAAATATTCCAAATACATTCAACTGTTAGCAATAGCACATCAAACAGATTAGTATAACAACAACGTTTCGACAGGTATTATTCTCCCCTCTTCTTCAGGTGTTGCTGGCCTAAAACCAGTGACAGTACTAGCATGGGATTCTAACCTGGACTCTTAGATTCTTGAATATTGAATTTTAAGATAACGTTTTAACCAACTGAGCCATCCTGCCAGTACTAGCATGGGATTTGAACCTGACCCTTAGATTCTTGAGTAGTGAAGGTTAAGGTAATGCTCTAACCAACTGAGACATCCTGCCAGTACTAGCATGGAATTTGAACCTGACCCTTATATTCTTGAGTATTGAATGTTAAGATAACGCTGTAACCAGCTGAGCCATCCTGCCAGTACTAGCATGGGATTTGAACCTGAACCTTAGATTCTTGAGTATTGAATGTTAAGGTAATGCTCTAACCAACTGAGACATCCTGCCAGTATTAGCATGGGATTTGAACCTGACCCTTAGATTCTTGAGTATTGAATGTTAAGGTAATGCTCTAACCAACTGAGACATCCTGCCAGTACTAGCATGGAATTTGAACCTGACCCTTATATTCTTGAGTATTGAATGTTAAGATAACGCTGTAACCAGCTGAGCCATCCTGCCAGTACTAGCATGGGATTTGAACCCGAACCTTAGATTCTTGAATATTGAATGTTAAGGTAATGCTCTAACCAACTGAGACATCCTGCCAGTATTAGCATGGGATTTGAACCTGACCCTTAGATTCTTGAGTATTGGATGTTAAGCTAATGCTTTAACCGAGACATCCTGCAGTACTAGCATGGGATTTGAACCTGACCCTTAGATTCTTGGGTATTGAATGTTAAGGTAATGCTCTAACCAACTGAGACATCCTGCCAGTACTAGAATGGAATTTGAACCTGACCCTTATATTTTTGAATATTGAATGTTAAGGTAACGCTCTAACCAACTGAGCCATCAGTTGGTTAGAGCGTTACTTTAAAATTCAATACTCAAGAATCTAAGGGTCCATGTTCGAATCCCATGCTAGTACTGTCACTGGTGAGGCCAGGCAGCACCTAAAGAAAAGGGGTGAATAATACCTCTCGAAACTTGTGCTTATACTAACCTGTTTGATGTGATATTACTAACAGTTGAATGTATTTAGAATATTTAATCTAAAGACATTCAATATCCATAATAGATGATGGAAATAGTCCAATATAGCATATTCTGAATATGGTATTTGAGGTTGACGGTTGCAAGTTGGCTTTTGTGGTGAACTACCCTATTTACATATAATTATGAATAGCAAATACATATGTAAGAACATAAATGTGCATTTATGTGATTATGTTTATATATTTTTACGCGGATATATATCTCTCTGTGTGTACATGTATGTTAATGTACAAGTAAATTATTAATCAAATTTAAGGTTTTGAAAATTAATGAAATTGAGGTACAAAATTATCAAGAGAGAAGCTGTAGAATATTTAAAAAAAAAAAAATTTTGGCATTAGTTAAGATTTACTTTAAATTTCATTTTTTATTAGATTTTGTATGAATTATTTAACACATTTTTAAAAATAAAATTAATAAATAAATAATACGTCTAATTGTCAAAACCTATTTCTTTTTTATTTATCTTAGTTTGACATTTTTGAATTAAAGAAGATTTTTTTGCCTCCTACAAAATAGCAATTATTTTTTTAAAAAAAAAAAGAAAACAAACATTATAATTGTCAATTCTTTTAAATAAATTTCTGTTAGCTATATTATGCTAATTATGTTATTATTAATAAAAAAGGCTAGCAGAAATTTTACCACAAGAAAGTTTAAGAAAAAAAACTAAGTTAAACTTAAGCCATTAAATATATTAAGAAATTGGCAAGGAAATTATCACCAGAAAGTTAAAAAAACAACAACTTTAAATCTTAGTTTTTTGCTATTTTTTTTTTTTTTTGTTGTTGTTGTTGTTTATAAAGATTCCAGATATGTTTTTTTAAATATAATATGTAAATCACATTGTAAATATATCTCATCTACAATAAGATATAAAAATCAATTGCTTTTATTATATATTTTTATCATTCAAGTTATAATCGTGTGACTTAATTTAATAAGCTTGTATTACAAATGTTATATAATGAGCGTAAATAGCTCTTAACAAGCTTTCCTGAATCCCCCTATCCCCAGACCAGTTTCTAGCTGCTGGATGCCATCAGTGAGTTGCTATTTAAGTTAAATAGCTGGATATAAAGACTTATAGATGTCTGAAATTTTCAGATTTTCTACTTAATAGTTAACCATTAGATAAATGCTGGACTTGAGCTGGTATTTTTAGATCTAATGTCTGAATATCCTAGTGCCTCACTGATGACCGCCAGCTCAAGTCCAGCATTTATCTAATGGTTAACTATTAAGTAGAAAATCTGAAAATTTCAGACATCTATAAGTCTTCAAATCCAGCTATTTAACTTAAATAGTGCCTCACTGATGGCATCCAGCAGCTAGAAACTGGTCTGGGGATAGGGGGATTCAGGAAAGCTTGTTAAGAGCTATTTACGCTCACTATATAACATTTTTATCATTGTATGCAGATCCTAATGAAAATGTATATCTTAATAGATATTAAAATTAGTAACCATTATTTATGTTTAATGTTTAAGTCAATAGGTTTTATGTAAATCTACAAATTTGCATATTAATTAATCTATATATTCGTTTTTCCAAATACATGACTATATGCTATGAATATGACCAGCCTGGCCAAAAGCAGTGTTGAGTTGTAGTTTACAATTTCCTGCATAGTGGATCATCCCTATTTACTGAATTAGTTTTAGGCAGTCTAATGTATAATTTAGGGTAAAAGATAGTATGTATTGCTTGATTATTACTGCTTAATCATATAATTGTCAGCATTATGCAAAATTAATATTTAAATGAATAAAATGTTAGGAGTTGCAAGTTACTACGATATAGCAATGACTTCTGTTGTTTATATGTATATTAAATTTTCTGCCCAAAGCAGAATACATTACTAAGCTATACAATACTATGATTCAAAATCATAACTGATAGTATTTACCATTGCTTACACTTTCTTTACACCCTTTAATATAACATCTCGTTGTTAGCTCATCCAGTCCTACGCTCATTTCTGCCCATCTGCTCTGCCACGTTTTCATATATTTTCAAATCATGAGTTTCAATTTAAATTTTTGGGAGAACCTTTCAAGCTACGTAATCATGTCATTTGATACAATATACAAATTTCTTTCCTAAAATATTTATCATTTTGCAAGACGGCAAAAAATGACATTTATAGGATAATTACAGTTTACTTTTAACATTTCATCTTTAAAAAAAATATATTAATTATGTTTAAAAAGAATTCAAAATGCTTTTCAAAATAATTTTAATGATGTTATTATAATTGTCAGATGTATCTGGCCTATAAAGGTTGTGGTTTATTTAATTGGCCACTTTAACAAATTTTATTAAAGATTTAATAAGTAATAACTTGTAGATTTATGACTTTACGCTTGTCCAAATTATAATATTAAATAGTGCTATCACACTTATAACGTAAAGCTGTATAATTAATATCAATTAGTCAATTAAAATGGCTGAGCGCTTTCGAGAAACTGCACTTCTCATAATCATAGCCAGTTGTGACTCGTTCGTTGAAATCATTATATCAGTATGATATGCAAATGAGTCAATTAGACCACCTTTTTGATATAGCAAAACATGCTCCATTAATCATAAAGGAGCATGTTTTGCTATATCAAAAAGGTGGTCTAATTGACTCATTTGCATAGAATTTTCTTATTATACTGATAGAATGATTTCAACGAATGAGTCAGAACTGGCTATGTTTATGAGAAGTACAGTTTCTCGAAAGCGCTCAGTCAGTTTAATTGACTAATTGATATTAATTATACAGCTTTAAGTATAAAAGTCATAGCACTATTTAATATTATAAAGATTTAATGTAAATTAAACAAATGATTTTAATATTATATAAATAAATATGATAAATGTACCCGGTCATTAGTCAGCCTGAAATGCTACCGTTTTTGTAATATTTTTTTTTAATCGATTGCTTTAACAAGTTTTTTTTTGCTTTGCGGAATTACTTGCTTTGAATAAAATTCTCATTATCAAATTAAGCTCTAAATTTAAATTCTTAAATATACCTCTTATATTTGATATGTGTGATAGCATCACCAAAAATTATTACTGGTAGGATTACTTCCTTACCATAAAATATTTTTCATAATGCTGACAAAGGTAATAGTTTTTTTTTTGATTTGATACTTGACAGCTTATGAGCAAACATACATTCACCAATCAGACAACAGAGAAAATAAGGATTTTATACATAAGATAAAACTCAGTATTGTGATATATTTATTGTTCAATTTTAAAATAAAATATTTTTGTATATTAAAATTAGATTTACAGACAGTAGACAGTCTGCCAGTGATTATACATGTATATGCTTTAGAAGGGATTTGAACTCAGTCTTTCAAAGCCTTTACATCTATCAACTCTATCTTATACAACTGATACATATGTCTATATACATGTGAAAAAGATAAATGATCTCTAATATATATTTTATGCTGAACTAGGTGCAGATTATCATCTCCCACACACACATATATAATCAGTGCTCAATTTGTAAAATAGCAAATCTTCAAACTTTAATTGACAGGCTTCAATCTTCTTCATCCTCCAAAAGAAATTAAAAGTTTGAAGATTTGCTATCTTAATATGAACTGAGTACTGATTATATATGTGTGGGAGATGATGATTTAGATCTACTGATGAGTGCAAGTTCAGCACAAAATACATATATTGGAGATTATTTATCTTTTTCACACATGTGGTCATGGGTATCAGTTATATAAAATAGAGTGGATAGATGTAGTAAACTTGAATGTATATGATTGTGTATATATATACATTGATGGTTTTTTCTTCAAAATATTTTTATATAATTAAATTTAGTAACCAATCTACTAGTGATTATACATGTAAAAGTATATGTATATTGCTGTGTTTGTTTTTTATGCAAAAATCTATTATTTTATATTACTTATGAGTATCAAAAATACTAAGTTTAGCAAACTAATATGTGTATAAGTATTCATATATATATATTATTTATAATACTTCACTCATATACACTTTAATGCAATTAATTTTCTTAAACTTCTTTATTTTCTTACAGTTTCAACTGTCCAGCAGTCTTCTTCAGAGCTACAAGATTTGAATAATACAAATACATAATTATCATTTCACATATATATGTATAAATCTTATATAAATCAAATATATATATATCTCCATCATTTTAAACACACATATAAAACACACACATATATACACATATATCAAAATATACACATATATTTTCTTCATATATATACACATATAAATCTATATCACCCCTAGACATATAAATAATCCATATCTACATCTATATATATATGCATATCCAGTACTTAGACATACCTCTTTTAAACATACATTCATATACAGATATACATACACCTATAGACATATATACAATCTTCATATATCTTTACTATTACACATCCATATGTATATTCTATCTACACATATATAAAATACAAAACATACCCAATTCAACGTTTTTTAATTTTTTACCTTTTAAAACAATTCCATTTTTACTTATTTTTAAATCAACCTTTTTAAATATTCTTCTTTTTAATATTATTAATTATTATTAATTGGGTATGTTTTGTATTTTATATATGTGTAGATAGAATATACATATGGATGTGTAATAGTAAAGATATATGAAGATTGTATATATGTTTATAGGTGTATGTATATCTGTATATGAATGTATGTTTAAAAGAGGTATGTCGATATGCATATGCATATATATATATATAGATGTAGATATAGATTATATATATGTCTAGGGGTGATATAGATTTATATGTGTATATATATGAAGAAAATATATCTGTATATTTTGATATATATGTGTGTGTTTTATATATGTGTGAAAAATGATGGAGATATATATATTTTTGATTTATATAAGATTTATACATATATATGTGAAATGATAATTATGTATTTGTATTATTCAAATCTTGTAGCTCTGAACTGCTGGACAGTCGAAACTGTAAGAAAATAAAGAAGTTTAAGAAAATTAATTGCATTAAAGTGTATATGAGTGAAGTATTATAAATAATATATATGATTATATGAAGATATGCAAAAAAAGTGAAGGAGAAAAATAAGAGAATATTCATAAATATATGTTTTTGTCCTTGAAAATTTATACTATACATGATGTTATTATAATAATTAATAAAGCAAGTCATATATAACATGGCATTACGTTTATAAGCTTGTTGTTACAAAAATGCAATACAGAGAGCATACCAATAGCTCAAACAAGCTCTTAATTAATAAGTGCGGTATGAGAAAATATTTAAAATCTCTATCCAGAACATTCTCATCTCCAGACCAACTGGTTTCGAGCTTATGGCTCATGTCAGTGGAGAGCTAGAATATTCGGACACTAGATCTAAAATATAAACTATTTTACTAGATAAAAAAAAATTAATTACAATCATAAAAAAGAATTAATTACAATCATAAAAAATAAGATGCAGATTTTCTAGGAGTCTGTCCAAGCATTTAATTATATGTGTGTATAGATAGATAAAAGAATGTGAAGCTACCCAAACTATACATGACCAAAGAGAGACAAAAGAACAAGCATTGGATCAACCCAAATTATAAATAACTGAATGTCTTAAAATAGGCAAAACTTTCCATAGAGTATTGCCACTCATTGCAAACCAGAGTAATCAATGGATGCCAGAAGGCTTATGAATAAAATCCCCATCTAGTGCCTACTCATCCAATATCCCCAGACTAGTTTCTGGCTTGTGGCCTTCGTTGGTGAGGATCCTTGGATCTGAGAGCACTGCATCTAGATCTTAGGATCTAATGCAACCCTCCAGCAGCCACCTTTTATCTCTACTTAACTACAAAACTATGAGTCTTAAATTGAAACACAATAATATTTTCAATCCAAGCTCATTAGCTTATATAGTCATATAGGTCTAAATTCAGTTCATTACCTATACATTTTGGTGTCTTTGGTTTTTTTTAATAACCATAGCCAACACTATCCTATTAGGCAGGATTTTAAGCCAAAAAACATCACATGATCACCATTTCTTATGCTTGCTTATAACTGTTATTAAAACAGACAAAACTCTCTATACATATTGCCATTCAATGCAAGCCAGAGTAATCAATGGATGCCAGAAGGCTTGTGCATAAAATCCACATCTAGTGTCTACTCACCCAATATCCCCAGACTAGTTTCTGGCTTGTGACCTTCATCAGTGAGGAGCCTTGGATCTGAGAGCACTGCACGTAGATCTTAGGATTTAATGCAACCTTCCAGCTGCCACCTTTTATCTCCACTTAACTACAAAACTATAAGTCTTAAATTGAAAACACTGTAATATTTTCAATCCAAGCTCATTAGCTTATATTGTCATATATGTCTGAACTCAAAGCTAATGAGCTTGGATTGAAAATAGTACAGGGTTTTCAATTTAAGACTCATAGTTTTATAGTTAAGTAGAGATAAAAGGTGACTGCTGGAAGGTTGCATTAGATCCTAAGGTCTAGGTGCAGTGCTCTCAGATCCAAGGCTCTCACTGACGAAAGTCACAAGCCAGAAACTAGTCTGGTGATATTGGGTGAGTAGGCACTAGATGAGGATTTTATGCACAAGCCTTCTGGCATCCATTGATTACTCTGGTTTGCACTGAGTGGCAATACGTATAGAGAGTTTTGCCTGTTTTAATATATGAGATCATGAACAGGTGTTTCTGTAAGTGGTATTCATGGAGTAATAATTATTTTTTTCAATTTAACAAAAATATTAATATCAATTATAAAATAATAGAAAATGCTCATCTCATAGGACATACAGTATACTACATGCTGGAGCACGCCAACAACTTCCTAAGCAAATAAACTTCAGGTCCCTCCAACAAAACAATAAATTAGATGTATATTCAACTTATTGCATTTCCCACTTAACTTTGCAATATTCCATAATAATTCTTTATATATATCCCTCTTCTTTAAAAATTAGAACTACGCTCATAATCATTTTTCCATATTTCCCAATTTTTCAATTAAACATGCCTACAACACTATGTTGACTTCAAAAAGACGAAACATATAATAACTAAATTATTAAGTAGTATTATAATTATGGAAATTACAAAATTTATTCAATAACAAAATTATAAAAATAAAAAATAAATAATTAGTAAATGAACAAGCAGTTTTTAGATCGTGATGAGAAACAAAAAGTCAGATAACTTAAATATTATTCTCAATAAGGCTAGGATGTTTTAACAGCCTCCCTACTTCTCTTTTATAGATTATGAGAAGCTTTTGATTCTGTATGACATGAAAATCTTTGGTTAGCAATGTTGAATATGGGATACCTTCCACACTTGGAACACCTGTTGTCTTCTTCATGTAGGAGCCAAAATGCCAAAATGAGGATAGCACAGTCAAACTCAGATTGGTTTCAAGTGGATAAAAGGTCACAAAATGTTGTCACCAATATTATATAGCAGAGTTTGCATTGAGAAAGATTTTGGATGTTTTTTGGGTGATTCTATATTGCAGAAAGATAAGAGTATAATTTGTGGTATGCAGATTACATTAGAAAGGAAGAACTACAAGATTTGGTTGATCAGTTGATAAGAGGAGTCAAATAAATACAAGTAAAAATTAGGGTAATGTGATTAATTAGAGGTAATAGTTCAAATAAAAATGGAAGGAGTTTGGCTGGAACAGGTTCAGGGCTTGTTTATCTGAGCTTAGAAGAAATCAAGATGGAGAGTATTATATAAAAATAATGCATTGTTTCTATTAACATTGAAGACATAGTGCCCATATGAAAAAAAACAGAGGCATAGATATGTGGAATGAAATGTTATCAAAGGAGTTTTGGGTTACTTTGGGGAAGAAAACTAATGAATAGATTTTAGAGAACAAAGACAACTATTTGAGATAATAAAGGTTATCTACTGGCCATAAAATATCTGACAAGTATTATTATCTTTTATAACATCTTTTTTTAGAAATACTAATTATAATCGTAAATATTATTGCAGGCACTTATTGAATTTTAATAAAACAAAATCAATATATATATATTTAAAATTATGCTGCTTTACCAAAGATTAATAAAATTACCAGTTTTGCTGCGCTGTCTATTTTTACAGCATATTTTAAAGATTTCTTTGTTCTATTTTTTTTCTTGTTAAATAATTATGATTTAAAAATAAAAAATCAAACCAATGAAAGTTGATAGTTTGCATTCTAATTGAAGCATTCAATTTTTTAAAAAATGCTATATCTAATTACCATATTTTCACACATATATCGCGCACACACGCTAATAACATGCCCCCAATTGTTTTCAGTTAAAAAGTTCAGATTTTTTTTAAAAATTATTATAAAAATCTATAAGTAATATCTATAACAATAAAAAGAAAATAAAAACAAGACGGTATTTAATACGCGTGAGATATTTCATAGCAGTTCTGACTTATAAGTACCATATGGCATAATAAACAGTGTGTGTAAACAGGTCATTAAAATAAGTTTATCTATTGTGCTTACTTTACTTTGTTTTATAGCATAAACATAACTAGTATTTGATGCCAGAAAATCCAATTCTGTTGGAATAAATGCATTTAAAATAATAAGATAATATAAAATTATTAAGATTTCATTTAGACAAGAATACTGTATCTAATCATATGATTATAGACAAAGAAATTAATTAACTTTACTATAAATACAACATCTGGAAATGCTTCTCTAACAACTGATAAAATAGTAATTTCACAGCTCTAGTATATATAAAATCTCTAGTAATACTTCATCAAAAGAATAGATTATTACTAACCAAATACAAGAATTTCTTATGTCTATTATGCAATATTTAAATACGTTATATATACTTTTAAGCTAATTTGAACCCAGACTTTCAAGTTACCTTTAGTCCTCCCTCCATCTTATACAACCGCCCACACATGTGAAAAAGATAAATGGTCTCCTATATGTGCATCTTATGCTGAACCAGCACTCATCAATTGGTTCAGATCATCATCTCCCACATATATATGTAATAGTGCTCGGTTTATATTAATATAGCAAATATTCCAACTTTTTTTTTTTTTTTCATATGTCATAGCATCGGCCGGGACGCGAACCCACAACCGTCTGCAACCAACTACTTGCTTGCAAGGCGGCTGCGATGACCTCGCGGCTAACAACACTTGACAAACTTAATGAACAGGATTGAAAATCTGATGATAAAATACATACACTTCATTTATTGGATAAATTTAAGTACCATTTCAAACCATAGTTTATATATATAGGTGGTAGATCATTTTATTTATAAAAACTTATTAATCATTGTATTAAATAATACAAAATCTTATCCAAATTAATATATAAACATTTAACACCTGTAACTAACTATTCTATTAATAATAAAAGAAAATTACTGTAAATAAAAATTATTGAAATCAAGTCATTTTATAATCAAAATTATGAATATATAATTATGAATATAGGTCAAGCGTTGGTGGCCTAACGGTTAGCATAGCTGCCTTCCAAGCAGCTGGCCCGGTCAACGCTTTGACATATATATAAAAAAATTATGAATATAGTATATCAGTTATTTGTATATACTTATAGTCCTGATATTACTATTTAATTGACTGCGATATGGGGATGGCGGTTCCCTTAAAGTGGAGGTTTTATGCAAATGAAACTAATTTGCATCAATGTTTGGTAAATTGATCATACCCATAATTAATAAAATAAACATCCTGTAGAACGCTAACGTTGAGAGTGATCATATTCAAGCCTTCTCCCCCTCCCCTTTTAACTTTTGTTTATTTTTAATTATCCAGGGAAATGCTCTTGAAAAAAGATCTGTTATTGAAGGAGGCGTGTTTTCGTTTCATTAAATGAAATAACATAAATAGTGAAATATTTATATGCAAAATTCATTACATTTTTTAATAATTTGTTTAAAAATTAAAATTATATATAAATAACGATGGAAGCTCGAATTTATGAACTACTCATCTGTTAATTACTTAGATTTATTGTACTAGTGATTATTCTATCATATTTTAGCCCCGGTATAAACTTTAAATTTTAATATATTTATTATTAAATACCAGCAGGTTATTATTAATTTAATTTCAATCCTTTTTTTCTAGAGTACCTTAGGGAGTTCTTTGTCTTTTAGTAATGTCTTAATCGGGTGTGTTCAGTGTGTGTAGGAAGCTTGAAAGTTCTGGGTTCAAATTCACTATAATTACATATAGGTTAAGTATATACATTATACTCGTATTTCAGTATGACATATCTCAGAATAATTTTAATTTGTCGATGGTGTGACACGTGACAGTTTGCCTCTGCATTTCATTTTTTTTTTATATAATTTGAAAGAAAAAAAATGAAAGTTTAATCAAAATCAGGAAAGAGCTCTGGTTAGATATATGACTTGCTATTTGTATTACTTTTTTTTAAAAAAAAAAAATAAACAAAAGATTAAGAATCATGAAATGGCTTATAAACATTCGTCAAAGATTAGTTGTTGTTCTTTAAGTAAATCCTTCCGATACTTACTTAACTGGGTTGGCATCTTAAACGCTGTTTATACTCAATCTCATAATACAAGCCACAAAAAAGTTTTTGTTAAAGTAATTCACAAAGGAGTATATATTAGAAGTAATTCAAATGTAGGTATAGTTTCTATACTAAACTTAATGTAATTAGGAGAGACTTGAACTCAGACTTTCAAGCCCCCTACAGCCATGTACTCCATCTTATACAACTGATACCTATGACCACATACTTGTGAAAAAGATAAATGACCTCCAATAGACATATTTTGTGCTGAACCAGCATTCATCAGTTGGTCCGTGAGTGCTGATTCAATACAAAATACGTATGTTGGAGATCATTTATCTTTTTCACATGTATGTGATAACAGGTAGTCTAAAATGGAATACAGAGAGTTTGAAAATCTAAATTCAAGTCCTTTTAAAGAAATAATATATATAAAAATAGCTATTTGTTTGCCATAACCACTTGTTTTAACAGGACTTTTTAATTATTTAAAAGATAAAACGTTCTCTGACACATAGTAATAAAATAAAATGAATTAAAAATAAATAGCATTTGTCAAGCATTGGTCGTCGAGAGGTCAGCGACCGCTGCTTTACAAGCAGTTGTCCCGGGTTAGCGGGTTTGCTTCATGGCTGATGCTATGACACATTGGGGGGAAAAAATAGCACTATGCTATAGTAAGCTTATAATATTTCTGGGAATCAAATAGTTTTTTTCTTTTCTTTTAATGCAGGGTTATTTATTTTAACATGTACCCATTTGTGAATTATCTTATTTCCTGTAGTAGGGCAAAAGGGTATTTTTATAAGCTTAGTATGAAATAATTTTGTTCATAGATAATTGAGATTATTTATTATATATCTTGTAAATATTTGAAAACCAGGCACTTTTCACAAACCTGGAGCTTTAATTGTAAATATAAGGGATTTCAACTTAGAAAAAAAAAAGTTGAAGGTTGGAGTAGATTGAAGCCTGTCCATTAATTAAAGTGTGAAGATTTGCTCTCTTAATATAAACTGAGCACTGATTATATATGTTTGTGGGAGATAATAATCTGGACCAGCTGATGAGTTCTGGTTTAGCACAAAAGATGTATATTGGTGATTATTTGTCTTTTCTACATGTGTGTGGTCATGTGTATCAGTTGTATGAGATGGTGCGAATAGTTGGTGGGTGATTGAAAGTCTAAGTTCAAATTATTATATATCTTGTGTGAATTTCTCCTGTATTTTACTTGAGAATATTTTTGAATAGTGATTGTATGTCTCATACATTTATTAGTATTACAAGTATAAAGGATTTGAACTCAGATTTACAAGCACCCTCCATCTATCCACACTATCTCATACAACTGATACACATGATCACACACATATAGAAAAGATAAATAATCACCATTATACATATTTTGTGCTAAACCAGAACTCATCAGTTGGTCCAGATTATCATCTCCCACACATATATATAATCAGTGCTCTGTTTATATTAAGATAGCAAATCTTCATACTTTAATGGACAGGCTTCAATCTACTCCAACCTCCAACTTTTCTGCCATCCATATCATTGAAAATCTGATGATAAAAACCCAAATCCCATGCTGATGCCAATATTATTGCCATGCCCATGTTGATCTGAAAATATGAGTTCGTAATACAACATCGATTGATCCACGCTATAAGATGACGCTGTTTCTACGCTAAAGCACATAAATATGCTGTTTACAAGTCCGCTCATAGATCTTACGGCCTAGTAAACTTATCCCAACATCTCTAGTATGTTGAACATTATTAGCGACGAGTATGCAAGTCTCTTTATAGACATTACTCTTAACTATTATACAGCGTATGATGTGAAGTTTTCTGTATTTGAATCTCGAAAACTATATTATAACGTTTTTTTTTTTTTGCTTCGATGTATTTTTTTTTTATTTTCGTTCTTAAAAATTGTAATGATATGACATGAAAAAAAAAAAATTGTAATGATTTTCCAAACGCCCCTGGTTTCGTTGTCAGGGGTCAGAATTTAGTTAATGAGGAGTTTTAGTCACAATTCGGCAAAGTTCACGATCAAATTGCGCACTTTCCGAGACTTTTTCGAGATCAAAACATTTCAATGGCAGACTACAGAAGCAGATGCGGTGGCCTTTCTTCAACAGAGAAATATTTTCCTCACCCAGAAGAACTGCCTTTGTGGTAGGTTAATGAAAGTAAAAAGCCAAAAAAAATAAAAAAAGTTACTTTAAAAAAAAGAAGACCGTAATCAAAAACGAAAAAAAAAAGTTACTTTAAAAAAAAAAAAGACCGTAATTCAATTTTGTTAAACAACAAGTTTTACAAAAAAAATAAAGAAAAAAAAGGTTTTTACAAAACGTATTAAAAAAAAATATTTAAAAATCAATTTATTTATTTAAAAAAAAAAAATACACGATAAATAATTAAATCAGACCAGTAACGTTATATCTATTCGTTTTTCACTAGAAACAGCGCCATCTTATGGCATGGATCAATCGATGCTGTATTACCAAATCCGCTGTACTTACAATTAAGCTCCAGGTTTCAAATATTTATTAGTATTACTTAGATTTTACTGGTTATAACTATTGTTTTATTGTTGATACATAGATGAATGGATAATAGTTGAAATTGTTGATGGTGACATGAAAAAAAATTGAAAAACATTTAACATTGTGATTTCTGTTGTAACTTTGCCTTTGTTTAAAATAAGAATTTATGTATTGATGGGAACAAGATGAAATTTATGCAGAAAATGCACAAAAGCCATCAATTTTTTATTCCAAGTCATTTTGAGTATGGATTTTTTTTTAAACAGAGCACGATATTCAGAAGCAATATAAATGAATTTAGAGATAATCAAACCAGGAAATAAATTCTCGCATGATCACCATTCTTTATGCTTACCCAAGCTGTTTTTCACAGAGACAAAACTCTCCATACAGTAGTGCCACTCAGTGCAAGCCTGAGTAATCAATGGATGCAGGAAGGTTTGTGCTCCTCACTGATAAAAGTCAACTAGTTAGCAATATTGGACGAGTAAGCACTAGATAGGGATTTTATGCACAAACCTTCCTGCATCCATTGATTATTCTGGCTTGCCCTGAGGTGCGCTACTGTATGGAGACTTTTGACTCCGTGAGAAATAGATTTTCTAATGATTTTATCCAGTCCTTCAATTTTATCTGAAGTTATGGAACAAATGTAAAATCCAAACTAATAAATAAAATAAGCAGTATTACTGGATCAAGCTATTAAAAAGTAATATTTTAATTTTGGTTTTTGATAACTTTATTTATAGCTACAAAAAGTCAGCAAACTTGATCCTATGAAATATTAGCACCTGATAAATTTATTGGTGTATGTTTGTAAACGTACCACACATAATTCTAACAGTATATATGTGTATTTATAAAACGGAAATCTGATTTTATCTAGTGCTATGAATATGTCCTGCCTGGTTGAAAGCAGTGGTATGCTGTAGTTTATTTGTAATATGATTAATCTTTCCTTTATGGGGAAGTACTCCTATTTATTGAATTACAAAATAAAAAATCATATAACATCACAATACTAGCCAAAATTGAAATAAATCGAGATACTGCCAAATCTCTAGCGCTTGTTAAATACTTAACCAACAGCCAATCAGATGTCAGGGATAGCTGTCCAAATGACATCCAAACACACAACAAAGATTTTATGAGAAAGGGGCAGCCACTCTTTTCTCTACTTTTCTTTCTATATATCTAAGCCAGTCATAAGCATTTGGGTTTGAAAGCTTGAAGCTTTAAATATCTTCACAATTAACTCACTGAGTCTAAATCATAAACGTAACAACGCTAAATCCTATGATTTACTATGAAGTAGTTTTTAGAATACATAACAAGCTTTCAAATCTAAATGCTTATGACTGGCTTAGATATATAGAATGAAAAGTAGAGAAAAGGGTGGCCACCCTTTTCTCGTAAAATCTTTGTTGTGTGTTTGGGTTTGGATGTCATTTGGACTACTATCCCTGACATCTGATTGGCTGTCTGTTAAGTATTTAACGAGTGCTAGAGATTTGGGAGTATCTCGATTTATTTCAATTTTCAACTATCTGCACTTCGCAAATTAAAATATTATTTAATACTAGCCAAAAAAAAAAATTATTAAAATTCTTCCACAACCAGGGTTTGATCTGTTAACAAATAGTCCTTTTCAAGTGAAATTAAACAAAATACAAATATCACATGATCACCATTCCCTATACTTACATAAGTTATTAAAACAATAGAAAACTCCATACAGTAGGGCTACAAGCATTAAATAATCAATGGATGCAAGAAGGTTTATGCATAAAATCCTAATCTAGTGCACCTACTCAGATACAATGCTCCTCACTAATGAAATCCACAAGCTAGAAACTAGTCAGTTATTGGATGAGTAGGCACTAGATAGAGATTTTATGCACAAATCTTCTTTCATCCATTGATTATTTAATGCTCACATAGGTGGCACTACTGTATGGAGAGTTTGATATATATTTTGTGTGCAAAAAGAAGAGAAGACATGGAAGTTATGCTGAGGACATGTGCAGGGATGGATAAAGAGATGGGAATTAAATTTAGTGAAGAAAAATCAAATATAATGATGGTTAATACTGGGAAAGAGAAGATGTAGAATTTTTATTGGGGGATATAAAGATAAGTATGGTGAATAGATGTAGTTATTTGGGAATTATCTCGAGTAATCAGAAAAATTGTTTGGATGAATGGGAAAAAAATTGATAAATGAAGCAAAGAAAAGAAAGGGGTTGATAAAGAAATTAACAGGGTTTTTATATAATAAATATGATGTTGCTAGAATTATGTGGGAGTTGCAGTAGGAGGGTTAACATATGATAATGATGCATTATGTGTTAGTAAAAGGGTATTAGATTACTTAGAAAAAGTTCAAAGGGAAGTAGAAAGACATGCATTGGATGCAGATGTATGGACAGCAAGGGAGGCAATTCAAGGAGAAATGGGATGGTCAAGTTTTTATATGAGAGATGCAAAAAGTAAAATGAAAATGTTTGGTAGATTGCAGTTTATGGATAATAAAAGAATAGCCAAAATAGTATTTAATTGGGTTACGAGTAAAGGGCAGGCAACAAGATGGGTGAGAAAGGTAATGCGGTATGCAAAAGATTTGGATAAAGAATTTATATCAGTATATTTGTACAAAAGATGGAATGATTGTGTTAGGAGGATTGTTGAGTGTTATAGTGGTAAGGAATGGGATAAAAGAATAGATTTATTAATAAAGAATAGGGAGTTAGAGAGATGGAGAACTAGTATGAAGAGTAAAAAGAGTTTAAATATATATAGAAGTAAACAGAATATTAGGTGCGAGTTAATATATGATAATAGTAAGGAAAGTAGTTTATTGTTTAAGGCTAGAATGGGATCTTTAGCAACAAGAGAATATACATGTAAATGGAAAAATATGGGTGATTTAGTCTGTAAATTGTGTAAGGAAGGAATAGAAAATATTAGGCATTTGTCAATTGAATGTAAATGCTTGAAAACAGAAAGGGCACATATAATGAAGTTATGGAAGAATAAATATGAAAAAAGTGATTATACTGAAAGTGGATTATTGGTTTTTATGCTGGGTTTGGGAAAACATAAGGGGGATTTAGATATAAAGGCTATAGAGTTGACAAAGATTATGTTGTGGAAATGGGATGGAGCAGAATATGGTAAAATTTAGAGTAGGGAATGGAAGATAAAGTGGCTAACAGATTTCTCTGGGCATAGTTACTGACAGATTCCTGACTCTGTTTAAGAAGTCACAGTGCATCACATCACATACTGTTTTAAGATCTAAGTAGCATATATATATATATATACAAAACAAAATAATCCTTCCCATCATTCACTTCAAAAAACAACTTCCTTTAATGTCAATGAATGTCTTTATGAGATTGATGGCTTCAGATTCTATAAAATTTATCATCACAGTTTATTTTTCTCTTTTTAATTCATTTCTTTCATAGAAGATAACCTCTGAATTGTCAAATAATATTTTATGACCTATATCTATGTTTAACTCTATTCTTATGAATGTTAACTTTCATTAAGACTTAATTTACTATGACCTATATAAATTTTATGACAATCGAAAGGAATCTTATAAACTGCACCAGGAATATCACATGATCACCATTTCTTATGTTAGCACATAACACCAATCCTGCCTAATAGGATAGCGGTGGCTATGGTTGTTGAGGAGCTAAAGACACCAAAATGTATGGGTACTGAACTGAGTTCAAACCCATATGACTATATAAGCTATTGAGCTTAGATTGAAAATATTATTATGTTTTTAATTTTCTTCTCACAGTTTTGTAGTTAAGTAGGGATAAAAGGTGGCTGCTGGAGGATTGCATTAGATCCTAAGATCTAGATACAGCGCTCTCAGGTCCAAAGCTCCTCACTGACAAAGGCCACAAGCCAGAAACTAGTCTGGGGATATTGGATGAGTAGGCACTAGATAGGGATTTTATGCACAAGCCTTTTGGCATCCATTGATTACTACGATTTGCACTGAGTGGCCCTACTGTATGGAGAGTTTTGCCTGTGTTACACCAGGAATAGATTTGCTATCAATTGGTCATTTTGAATTATTTAATAATGAATTTAAATCAAGATCTTTCTTCCAAGCCAGTTTTATAGCAACCAATAAATCTATATATACATTTTTATTATCAATAAAGCAAGTCATATATAATGTGACATTGCTTTTTATAAGCTTGTATTTACAAAAATATACTACAGAGAGCGTACCAATAGCTCAAACAAGCTCTTATCAATTTAGAGCATGACAAGCTCTTATCAATTAAGAGCTTGTTTGAGCTATTGGTAGGCTCTCTGTATATACATTCTTATATATACATGGATATAATATTATAATTCGATGTCTGTATTTCTTCAAATCAATATATGTAATCTTATAATTATATGATTACATATATGTAATCTTGGAATTATAAGATTACATATACATGGGTATGTATATATACATTACTCAGCATGATTCTTTTAGATTCTATTAATGTGTGTTACAAAAATGTGACTTTCTATTAGAAATTTTGTAAGGCTGACCAAAATTAATGAAGTTTGATAACCATAGTAACAATTACAATGTGCAGTTTTTTTCATTATAAATATAATATCCATTAACTTGCTTAATGTTTATATGATTGGTTTTTGAAATAAAAATTACAATAATATATACATTCATTCACTCATCCATAAACAATAGCAATATAAGATCACAAATAGAATAAATAATACGTAGTTTTTATTGGGATCTTTAATCCATTTCAGAACCTTTCTTCACGAGCACAGTGGGAGTTATTAACCAATCTGTCTCTTCTAAAATCTTACCACCTGGTGGAAACCTCAGTCCAACCGGTCACATGACATTCGGAAATACTATAATAGGAAGGTAATTAAAACTAATTAATATTCAAAAATCATTATATTTGTAGGTAATTTTTCTGACTGCATGGATGAAATAACTTTTGCTTATAAAAACAAATATTTAACATATTTTTATTTTATATTAACATTATTATTATGGAGCAATGTTTGTTTGTATATTTTATGTTTATGACTACCTGAGTTTATATATAAATACATGCTACATTTTAGGTTAAGTTGCTGTATTGTGAAACATTGCTATAATATATATATATCAACATTCTCTCCCACTAATAAAACAAAAATTGTAAACAGGTTTTATCAACAAACAATACTTCCATTCACTTTTTATAAAAAAACTAACATATCTAAGTTGCCATATATTGACCTTATATATATATTGTACCGTTATTTATATATGGTACAAATATAGTGGCATTTGGTAAAAGCTAAAAAAATAAAAGTAAATTTAGATTTTTGTTTGACTATAATTTTTTTTTAAAAAAAACAAAAACGTACAATGAAAATTAAATTATTCTTTCGTATTTTTTTTTAATGTAATTAGAAATAAAAGTAGAATTGGAGAGAACAAAAGAATTCCAAAAGTAAAAAGATAAGCTAAAAGAAAAATATTTTTAGCTAATTAAAGATGGCTGAAAGATACGCTAAAAAATGAGAACTTTGTAATTGAAAAATGAGTAAAGACCGTACAAGATTACGAAACAAAAATGCCATGATAATAGCATGCGCAGAAGTCTGAAAACTGGGCCTCGAGTATAAAAGGCGAGGCCAGTTTGAAAAACGTCTTGTTTCGTTTGTTTCTCTAGTTAGTCCTGGATAACAATAATATATCCAGGATCGCTTCGCTGAAATAATTTGGCATATCGGAGTGAACCGGAGCTTCTGCGGACATCGTGCCTGAAGATGTATACCAGAAAAGCCTTCATGACCAACTAGGAGAATGGACCACAAGATCAAATAATAACCTAAAGGCCGAGCTCATTCTACCCAAAAAAACTATGCATAGTTATCTACAACCCTCGTGAATTCACTAAACTTACCGGTAAGTTATGCTTCATTATTCCTGATTGTGACAAATTTAACCATTTTACAAACAACTCGTAAAAATAAGCTTATAATAGGATCCCGATATAGACTTTCATTTAATTAATCAAGAGACTTTTGTGTACCCAAGAACTTCTAATTACTTATGTTAATTGCTTTATTTTATTAATAATTCATATCTGAATTAACGTATGTTCTCTCCAATTTATTTGATTAATAATTTCCTTTAAACATTTTTAATCTATTAGAATAAAAATATTTCTAATACCAATTTTCATTTGTACGTTATTCTATAATATTTATTAGTTTTTTATTATTAAATTTATTATTAGTTTAATAAGAGTTAAAAACGTAATTTACCTTTGCCAATATGTTATAAGTTCCAGGAAAAATAATATTTAAAGGATAATTCTAGTTTACGGTAGAATTACCGATTCTTAAAAAAATAAAAATCTTTTCTTTTTTTTTATTTACAACTTGCGAGACGTGCTGGCGACAGATTTTAGCGGATTCTTTTGAATCCTGGTGCCCATATTAAATAAATTAAAAAGCTGATTTCGTCAATAGCACAATTCGTAACAAGTACTAGGCCGAGTTGATCAGGAAAGATAGTTATGTTTTTAGAATAATAATGAAACGTTCTTTTTTTTTTTTGGAATTAAAATAAATGAAACATTTATTTTTCTTTTACATAACTTGATCAACTCGCACATTTATAATGCATATAGAGGCCTAACAAAATGGAAAACTTTATAATATAAATATATATTATAAAGTCTTTTTTTATTAAACCATGTACTACTGTATTACTTTGAATATAAGAGACTTTTTTTCCAAATTTTGGGCCTGTAAAAAGGGGGTGCATCTTAAATTGGGACATTTAATTTCTGTGGATTTTTGCTTTAAGCTATGCATGCACATAATATTATGATCATTGACCATGTAAAATAGTATCTTAAATCTTTTTTAATCAAAAGAACATTTAACATTTAAATATCAATATTTAAATATCAATTTAACATTTAAATATCAATATTTTTTTGTATTAAATTTGTAAATAGCTTTAACTTTCTCTTAAACCATTACTTTTAACATTGTTTTGCCGATTTTATCATTACTTTATCAAGAAAACCATACTGAAATAACCTTTAGAATTTTTTACAACTAATAAATCAATACAACAATGAGATAAGAACCCACCTTCACTCTGATTGGTTGTTTTGAGAGAGTCTATCAATGATTTTGACATCATTTTAATTTTCAAAGTGAAAATAGTATGTTTTAGAATCTTTTTTACACATTTGTAATTTTTTTCAGAAAATATTTATGAAAATATTAATTATTTTAGAAGAATGAGTCAAATTTTAATAGAAAAATTTATGTTTACATGAAAACAAATTGAGAAAGAAATCATTGGTGTATGGTTGCAATTTGTAATTGGATGACAAAAATAAATTTTATGTTGAGCGCTATAGATTATTTTTGCCAATTATAAAAAGAAATTTATTTTTAAAAAACTTTTGTTTACTTTAATAATCTGATATATTATTAATTTTTATTTTAGAAAAGGTTTTTAGTCAAAAAAAAAAAAAAAGATTTGCTAGTAACATTAAATGCCAATATCATATTTTAATAAACATTACAGTATTTATACTAAAAAAAAAAAGACTGTAATTTAAACAATATACATATAATTTTGAATGGGTTTTGTTATTGAATGAATAAATTGACAACTTCAGTGTGGGCAATATAAAATAGACCCAAATTTACCTTTGGTGGGTTTGTTGTTTTTTTTTTTTTTGCAAAATTCTTTTGTCATCTGGCACAGGGCTTTTTCTGATTACTTTCATCTGCCATAAAAATGCCAATGCTGTATCTTCATTAGAAATTAATTGGCAATAGTACTCATTAATATGATGACTGTAAACCAATTAAGAGAGAATAGCACAAATCCTTTTAAAAACCATGGGTAAATGTTACCAGTACTGTACACAGAAAAAAACAAGAAAATATATGGTCATTTGACATCAGAAGTCTTTTTTCCAGAAAGATACTCAGCTTCTGATTCTCACTCATATTTTGATTAACTATGTGTGGAGTGTGCTATTGCATGGTTGTAAAAAGTGGACAGTGAGTAATAAAATTAGGACCCGATTGGAAGCCTTTGAAATGTGGACAAGCAGGAATGGAAACATCAATTGGATGATTAAATAACAAATGAAGTATTGAAAAGGAGTAAATGTAAAAAAGAAAATTGATTTGAGGAAATTAGAAAGAGAAACTGGGTTGGACACACATTAAAAAGGAGAAAATGGTGAGTGGAAGCAAGAAGAAAGGTTGGACACACATTAAAAAGGAGAAAATGGTGAGTGGAAGCAAGAAGAAAGGCTGGAAAAGATTAACATTATTAGATGATATAAGAGATGAGAAGTTACATGGAAGTGAAGAACTGAACAGTGAAGAGAATGGAGTGGAAATGTGACTACTCTCTGCACCACTCTATGGGACAGAATACTATTGATGAAATAGAAATTGTCTTTTCTAAAAATTGTCACTTCTAATTTAAATGGGGAATTGCTTATTTTGGAAATAAATTTTGGCATCAGAAAACTTTTAGCAGAAAAATTTTCAGCTTCTGATTCTCACTCATATCTTCATTAAGGCACAGAGACAGAAGTTCTTGAAAATATATGTCAGTTATATCTAAATAATAGTTATGATTGTTTGTTTTAAATACAAAGCAAATTAAGAAAAAAATTAATTAAATCCTATGTGTGGAGTGTGCTATTGTATGATTGTGAAACATGGACAATGAGTAATAAAATTAGAAAATCTTTGAGATGTGAACATGGAGAAGAATGGGAAAAAAAAATTGGATAATTAGAACAACAAATGAAGTTTTGAAAAGAATAAATGAAAAAGAAGATTGATTGAGGAAATTAGAGATAGAAAAAGAAACTGGATTGGACACATATTAAGAAGACATTATAATTTAATGAAAGATGTTTTTGAGAGAATGGTTAGTGGAAGCAAGAAGAAAGGATGGGAAAGATTGGCATTATGTGATGATATAAGAGATGGGAAATTAAGTGGAATTGAAGAGCTGGGCAGTGAGAAAAGAATGGAGTGGGAAAATTGATGAATTGACGATATGGCTACTCTCTATATCACTCCATGGACAGAATACTGTTGATGAAATAGAAAATGTCACTTCTACTTTACATGGAAAATTGTTTATTTTGGGAAGAAATTTTCTGTAGGGAAACGGAAATTTGTGAAAATATTTTATCTGCCTATTTGCTTTGGCTAAATAATAACTAACATTATTTTGAATAGAAATATCAACTTTAATTCGTATTGAAAATTGTTTGCTTTGAAAAGAGATTGTTTCGAAAATTATAATAAATAGCGAATATTGTTTATTTTAATTGTTTGCTTTTTTTTTTTTTTTTAATTAACATCTTCAGAATAGGTTCGGTGGTTCTATTTAGTATGTAATACATATATTTGATATGTAGTTTGCATACGTAAACAGTACTGATAAATATTGGGGGGGGGGGGGTAAAACTATAGAAATCACTACAATTGATTTTTTTCCATAAAATACTTATACTATTTACTTTTTTCCGAACAATAAATGATAATGACTACTGTTTGTGTGCGTGTGAGACTAATGCAGCAATTATAGCTTTTATTTTAACTACGTTCTATATTTTATGATATTTTTTAGTTTAAGAAATTTAGTCGTTGTAATATTGTAATATTGCCGTTTTGATAAAATTATTTTCTTTAATCAATCTCATTATAAAAAACGTACATTATCTGGTTAAAGAAAAAAATCTTTGGAGATTTAAAACATTTGTTTTGTACAGGTGTGAAGTTAAGCTTAAGTTTAAAATTCATTTCATGAAAAGAGGTAAAGAATTTTCGGCTTAATTTAAAATTCTGACTATTAAAAATTAGATGGGATTTTTTCTAATAACAAAACATCTCAATCCGTGTTTCTCCCGTACTCGAGTTTTTTGAATATATATTTATTGCAGTAGGACTCTTAAAAATATATGTAAGATTTTATTTATTTTAAAGAATTAATTATTTAATTTTTTTAATCTTTGAAATAATTTTTTTATTATTACAAGTTAGTTTAGATTATTATTTATGCTTATAATTTTATTATTTTGGTTAAGTATTGTGAAACAACTTTTATATTTATATATAAACAAATAAATATATGTGGGATTTTGAATCACGCTCTATATATTTATAAAATAGTTTATTATATTTAGATCTAAGTTTGAAATTAAAGTAAATTGCACTATGAAATTCCCGTGTCATACTTGTTTGGGTGCATCAATTTATTGCATAAATATCAATTAATCTTCAATCAAAGAACAGGGGCTTTGAACGTTCCATCATCAGATTTTCAATGAAATGGGAGGCTGAAGAGTTGTGAGTTGGAAAAGTTTGAAGCCTGTCCATTAAAGTATGAAGATTGGCTATCTTAATATAAACCTGAGCACTGATTGTGTATATGTGTGAGGATAGTAATCTGAACCAACTGATGATTGCTCGTTTAGCATGAAATACGTATATTGGTGATTATTTATCTTTTCAACATGTGTGTGATCAGGTCGGTCAGCAATATGAGATAGCACTGAGAGTAATGGGTCGTGTGAAAGTCTGTGTTCAAATCCTGCATATATTACATATATAAATGCAGGTTTAAGCCTGTACAATGTATTATTACATGTGTATATAAAATGAGCATGGATTTAATCTTTGCATTTTATTCAATATTAGAACTTTATCTTTCTTATTGCATTGCCAAATTCATATAATATCAAATCATCTACGCTCTTTATTACTGTTTTACAATGCTTTTATTACAACCCACTATAGCAGTTTCGATTGCCCCAGCAATCTTCTTCAGAATTTTCCGTAAAAATTTAAAGTTTGAATTTAGCAGTTAAGGTTTGGAAATATAAATGGAAGTTTTGAAGAAGATCGCTGGGGCAGTCGAAACTGTCATAGTGGGTTGTAATAAAAGCATTGTAAAACAGTAATAAAGAGCGTAGATGATTTGATATTATATGCATTTTATTCAATTGTATAATATTACGTTTTCACTTCCTGTGTATTTGTAATTTGATTGTGGAAAAGTTTGTCACACCTGTGATCCAAATTGTTTTTTTCTTCTTGCACCTTAGATATGGTTGCACTTTCCATGATATCCACCAGAATCATAGCTCTCATAGATTGATTGCACTGCTGCTCTGTTTAAACAGTGAAATCATTGTGCGGGCATTTTATTCAAATTAGAATGTGTCTAATTTGAATAAACCAGCTTTGTAATTGATCTCGCTGTTTAAATAGAACAGCAGCTTCCATCATCACCACTAGTGCACTCAGCTATATCTATGTTGCAAAAAAAAAAAAAAAACATTTCATGTCACAGATGTGAAAAATGTTTCACAATCAAATTAATTGTATTGTCAAAATAAGAGTCATAGATCACATGACCCTATCTCTTAAGCTTGTAAGTTATAAAACAATGAGGATTGCCAGTTCCTCTACAAGCTTTGTGATAAATGCTTAGCCAGAGCCAGCACTTAAAATATCTCTGTCAGGAACCATGGTCAGGGGTTTGGGGAGGGGTTCCTGACAGAGATATTTTAAGTGCTGGCTCTGGCTAAGCATTTATCACAAAGCTTGTAGAGGAACTGGAAATCCTCGTTGTTTTATAAATTAATTGTATGTTTGTTTGTTTGTTTTTTTTAATTTCTGATGAAAGAAGTTATGCATGATGGCAAATTGGGTGAGAACTTGTTTATTGGGCCACTGATGATACTAGATATATTATAACCACATAAAAGGGGGAGACTAACACAATAGTTATTTATCAATTAGGCCATCATGTTAACAAATAACCAACTTTATAACCTTGAGAGAGAGAGCGACAACAGAGCACCAAATTGTAACCTTAACAGAACAGCTGCTATACCGATTTGATTGATTTGTAGATTTACAAATTATTAATTTATAACAGAAATGATCGATTAGCTTTTGAAATAATTTAACTTTTAAATGATTTATACAGCTTTCTCACATCTAATAAGAATACTGAATAAAATAAAACGTAACATGAGAAAGCCAATTCACTTGGCTAGACAAATGTCACATATGATCTTCAAATACGTCACATATGATCTTCAAATACGTCATTTAAAAACAACTCCATCTTGGCTAATGCTTAAGATTCTATAATTGCTTTGGTAATTCATGCCAAGAGCACGGAGAATTATACCACTAATAAACATTATAAAATATTACTAATAGACTAAAAGAGGAGGGGAAACCTCGACTCGCTCTCACAACACTTTAATGACCTCGGTGTTCCCCACATAAATCACCAACAGCATGGTTACAATTAATTTTTTTCTGACAAGAAATTTTCTACTCTCCTTTTCCAATAAACTTTACTATCTTTAACTTCATATTGTGTTGTTATGATCAGATATGCACGGAATAAATGTTAGTCTTATCAATTTTATTAATTCACAATGCCACATTCATTCTATAACAATATGTTTATAGGCTCTTAATTCAAAATTTCAATATTATGGTCTCAGGGTTCTTCTAATGAATGCAAAATTTCTACTGGTGGTTTATGAATTCATTGTTAACCAATGAATGCTATCCCAGCAATTATAGCTTAAGTAGACACATACTTATTTTATAAGCTAATGTTGACTTTTCCTTAACCAATAATAATAAAGTCTTATAAATTACCAAATAGTTAACTAAGGTAAAATATTCTCCCAACATTAAATTTTGAACTACATTACTATTGACTGGGAGTGCATTCAAATACCAGGAGTAGAAAAGGGATTTTATGTCTACTCAAGACATTAGTCAACCCATAATAAATTTATTAAAATGAGGATAATAATTAATTTGAAAGTAAATCTCCTTCTGCATATTTGCAGTGTAATAATAATAATTTGTAAAGCAAATTATGGGTGTTTTTTTAAAGCAAATTTCATAAGAAAATATCAATTTAATAATTAAACTTTTGTAATGTGTCTGTACCTGAAAAAGCGTTAAAACATTTATTTAAGATTGCATATTATTAAGATTTCTGGATTTTGTGGTTACCAAAAACATTAAGACACAATACCAAATTTTCATTAACAAATAACATTTATTAACAAATTAAGTTGAAAATTACAAATTTGAATTTAATACAACATCGTAGCAGTTCGATTAACTTAATAAAACAAAACTGATATTTACAGCGGATTTACAATTGCTACGAAGAATGCGATCCTATCATTGCATTTAATAAGACATCTCTACATTGCATTCCTCTACCAAACAATAACTTTGCGTAAACTTAGATAAAATAATAAAAGAAAATATTTCAACCAGTTATATTTATGCTGGTTTAAAACATTTTCCCTTGGAGGCAAGCCTATATTATTATTATTTACTAAATTTTAACTTGTTCTACTTCTCAACAGAAATGTATACCTTTTTGATGCTACTGACTTTCCAAGCCATGTACTATATATTATTTCATTAACCTTTAATAGTCAAACTGAATTAACTAACTGCTTAGGTTTGAACTCACAACTTTTAATTACACTGTTAAATCATGCCTTGCCTGTTCATTTTTATACCTTAACTTTCCAGCTCTAAACTAAATAATTCTCTCAGAGGTCACATTCACACATTTACAAACACCCAATGTTTTCCATGTCCCAACAATGAGTAATAAACCATTAATCTGACCATCCCAGCAGTGACTTGCCTTCATTATCGGCTGTTTATGATGTGCACTGCTTATGTAGGCTCTTAACATTAACTTTAAATTTAGAATAATTATCGTCTTATAAATGATGGTGAGCAAAACTCAGCCAAATGCATTATACATCAATTCTCAATACTCACTTAAAATTTAAAAGTGCCCTGAAGTAGGTAATACCCATTAGTATGAACTATACAATGACCAACCATTAAGGTAACAAATTCTTACACAGTGAAATATATGGCTACAAAAATATATGTCCGCAAGGAAAATGAGACCAAGAAGCAATACATCTGTGATGGCATGAAGTCAGGAGAACACTCCTATTAACTCAGAGCTATAAAATAAGTTAGGACTCAGTCACTAAACATATAGATACGGGAATGCACCTATCGCTTCTACAACTACAACATGAAATTTGTCTCTTATGGAATATATTGACAATGGAGCTGGGGATTCACCCTCGATCTCCTAATACCTTATTAAAATACCTAATACCTATAATCGCGAAAGAGCTACGCTCAACCTCAACCCTCAAGGCAGCAATAACTTGGCATACCTTGGACAAACCATGGTCATTTACAAATGTCACTTATCTTGAGAGAACGGGATTCGAACTCTCGCTAAATACTATATTATTGATGTATAAAACCGATAATGCAATAATAGTCAATTATGAGTAAAATAAAATTATCTGAATCTTAAATAATTACGAAATAAGAAATGTGCATCATTTTCTTAACATATATCAATTATACTTAAATCTCTCATCACCCAGGGCATAGCAATATCAAAACCTTAATACTACATAAGTAAATAGAATAAAGCATTTATGATGTCAAAATTTACCGGCAAGCGTAAATTTTTTTTTTATATGTTCATGAACCTCTCGTAAATATTTCAAACTTTCACACAGACAAGTTATTCATATTATGGTAGCATCGTAATTAAACTATAGCAGCATATAAAGAAGACATATCTTACCATACTATGACTCAACTTCAATTCCAGGTATATTAATATATCTTAAATAATAAGCACTAAAATAAAATAGGTTTTCAATATACATAATAAATCAATGAATAATAAAAATAAACAAAAATTATACTTGAAAAGTCCTCTGCAGAATCTATCAATTACGATCTTTCCATCCATTCACTGCGATGGTTTAGCACAACCAGCATCCTCCGCACGATTATTTAAAGTCAGTTCCGCACATATACACACACCCCTATGGCAATATTCAAACACAGAAGCACAAATGGCCTTAATTTCTTGATGCAAGATTACTCTAAAATTGCACAATTATTTAACACCATTCTTTAATTCGTAAATTTATATTCTTATGAAGCAGTTGCATTATTTCTTAGGATCCTGTGAGGTTTCCACACATTTTCTCATGAAGCATTAAATATTTAATAGATCATTTCATATAAAAGTTGACTCACAAAATTATTTATAAGTTTTAGTAGCACTTGAATGATCACTGTCATTCTAAGATATTCCAAGTTTTGGCAATTTATTTAAAAGATATCCAACTCAGCATTGACTGATTATCATAATAAATTTTTTTACGATTTCATTTATCAATACAATTTGTTCAACCCCTATTCTGATCAATCACAGTTATTCGCTAATATTTCAAAATTTTTTCATACAAGAAACGAATTTCCCTTCATGCTAAAATATATATATATATATAAGATAAAATTAATGTTGGAAAATTTTGCCTCTACTGTTAAAGAAGTTCTAGCATAAATTAATCCTTTTCCATCTCCTCTCTTTCCAATAAAGCCATTCAAATATTTCTAGCAACAATATGATAAGAAAGAATTAACACCTGTGATATTTCATGCTGAGAAAGGCAGGGAGTCCGTTTCAGATGCATCATCCTTTGACAAATCTCACAGAAATTTTCTATTTTGGGAATCTGATTCATGATTGATTTTAGGGATAAAAGATATGTACCTGACTTAGAAATTTATGTCGACATACTTATAGGACTTAATAAAATTTTAGTTCTTTCTGCAAACTTTAGCAAAATATTAGGTGAAGAAGATGGAAATAAGCAGAAGAATACGAAGAACCATGGTTACCAGAAACAGCAATCCAACAGAACACAAAGAAAAGAGCAGAACAACCCTTCAAAATTGTGTGTGGCCTTTTATAATCTTTGGTTGTCACTCGTCTTTAAACCCACCTCCTTGACTCTTTAACTTTTGTGTTAATTTTTGATTGGTTATTACACCTAATTTTGATATTAATTATTCTCACTCCTAAATGATCATGTGGTTTACTTGAGATTTTACCAGTTTTAAATTGTATATAAAAAAATATAAAAATGTAGCAAACTGAAAGTGATTTTAAAATTTAAAATAATGGTTTAATTTAACTTAAATTTTCATGACTGAATATTATCAAATATTTATTTAAAGTTAATACAAAATGTTGAACCTTTCAATTTGCTTTCGAATGATACCCCCATGTGATACAGAAAAATTTATAATTGTCCTAATAAATAAAATTACATTTATACTACCACGCATGCTTGCTCACATACTTTCCAGCTAACTATGGTGATTACAACTAGCACTAAACCTATTAATCTCAAATTTATAGATATAATTATATAAATTGACTACTTAATCGTATATAACTATTTGCAAGTTGAAATTTATGATAAAAACTTGCATACATCTCTTTTAATTACTTATCTTATTTTACCAAATAAATATTAATTGTAGATCTTGACACTTAATCCCCTACTTCTCAGGTAACAATCCAATCCTAACAATAAGGCATATTTAGATCTACTGTTTGTTAAACTTTAAACTACCTTTATACATCTAAACCCAACTTATGCATTAATTTTTTTCTTTTAAATATTCTCTGTCTTCAATTCTTTAAATATTACGTCAACCACAAGCTTTCCAATCCTCCTGATTGGTCTAAACTAATTGTGAATTTTTTTCAAATTTACTAGAATTCTTCTGTGAGAATTTTTTTTTTACATTGAATGCTGCATTCACCACGCAATTATCTTTGGCCAAAGCCAAAGGTTACCATATATATATACAAGCAGTCCTCTATTTTCATACTAAATTAGTTCCTGAAACATGTGTGAAAGTAAAACAATGTAAAAAAAAAACATCAAATTGTTTTTAAAATATTTATTTTTTAATGAGGTGTATTAAACATATACATAAATAACACTTTTTAATTGGAGGGAATTTGAACCCAGACTTTCAAGCTCTCTTTAGTCATCCACTCCATCTCATACAACCAACACACATGACCACATATACGCAAAAGTCCAATACATGAATTTCATGCTAAATCATCATCAGTTGGTCCAGATCATCATTTCCCACATATATATAATCAGTGCTTGGTTTATATTAAGATAGCAAATCTTCAAACTTTAATGGACAGGCTCCAATCTTCTCCACTCTCCAACTCTTCAGTCATCCATATCATTGAAGATCTGATGATGGTATGTTCAAAGCCCTTATTTGCCAATTTTTTTGTCATACTCATGTTGACCATAAGTCATTCTGATTCCTCATATGCAGGAGCGTAAGCCCATTTAAATACACAAAAGAGGAATGGGTAAAATGCAGGCTGATTATGTAATATTTAAATACAAGTATATTATATATACTGTTAATCTAGATGAAATTAGAGAGGATTTGATTCAAACTTTCAAGCTCCCTTGGATCATCTACTCCATATTATACAACCAACACACATGACCACATACATGCAAATAAGATAAATGATCTCCAATATAAGATGGAGGGGATGACTAAAGGGAACTTGAAAGTCTGGGTTCAAATCCCCTCTAATTACATCTAGCTTAAATATATATATAATGTATTTAAATATTACGTATTCAGCCTGTATTCTACCCATCCCTCTTCTGTGTATTTAAATGAGCTTAAGATCCTGCATATGATGGGTCAGAATGTCTTATGGTCAACATGGGTATAACAACAAAATCAGCAAACAAAAATTTTGAACCATCATCAGATTTTCAATAATATGGATGGCTGGAGAGTGGAGAAGACTAAAGACTGTTATTAAAGTTTGAAGATTTGCTATCTTAATATAAACCGAGCACTGGTTATATATATATGTATGTGGGAGATGATCTGACATGAGTGCTGGTTCAGCATGAAATATGTATTTTGGACATTTATCTTTTTCGCATGGTTATATGTGTCAGTTGTATAGGATGAAATGAATGTCTAAAGAGAACTTGAGAGTCTGGGTTTAAATCCCCTCTAATAACATCTAGCTTAAAAGTATATATAATATACTTGTATTTAAATATTATTTTATTGATTAATATTTGGTGTTTTCTTGATTAAAAAAAGTTACATCACCTGCTTGTTTTTTTCTTTTGCTCTTCATACAAAATAGCAATTTTACGAAAGTAGAATGTATGAAAGTTGAGGACCGCCTGCACTTCTCTTTCACTTATCTGCAAGCTCATAACTCATTGTTTCAATAAATCTCTATTTGAAAAAAAATTAGAAATTCATAAATTTGAATTTATAATTTGTGTGTGTGTGTGTGTATATATTCTAACCTATATAAGCCGCATCCTGAATCAATTATCTATTTCGTTTTGCATTCAGCCATTCTCCATATCAATGCTGTGAATTATTAAATGAAAAACTTTATTTAAAGTTATCCCATAATGCAACTATAATACTGATGCAAATATGGAAATTAATAAAATGGAAATGATTGGTTTAATAGTGAAAGAAAAATAGCATATGTTGAACAAACACCTTACGTTTATTCACATGAGGTTGTAGTCTCATTTTATTAATAATTCTTTTCTATTAATTATTTTTGTTGATATCTTAATATTATTTATTTTTAAATTAAATTGTATGATGCGTGTGCATTAAAATTGCGTATTATATATAAATTCACTATTTCTCCCAGATTCAAACATTCCCATGAAACCTTGAAACCAAATGGCCTTTAAATAAGAAGAGGGATGGAGTGTTATTATACATATCATTAGTTTTTACATAAAAAAAATTAAAAGACTGGAGTTGGGCTGGACATATTGCTAGAAGAGATGATAATAGATGAACAATTGAAATCTCAAACTGGATTCAAAGAGATTGTAAAAAGACCCAGAAAGAGACCACATGTGAAATGGATGGATGAAATAAGAAAGTGTGCAGGGGTGATGTGGAGAAGAGAAGCTAAATATCGGACACGGGTTGAACTTGGAGAGACCTTCATCCTGCAGTAGATTGATAATGGTTGATGATGATGATTATAAAATCTGCATAATGAGTTTTATTATTAGTACATTATATCTCTCCATTTAATTTAATAAAAATAATCAGCCCAGAAATTATAAGTAGTTCAAATACTGAGTTGGAGTCATAATTTGTGGACCTTGAAGTCCAGAATCAACCACTACCAACAGTTCAATGATTTATTGTTCAGGAATTGTTATAAAATTCCAGCCCCTGAAGTGATAGAGCTGAAGCCATGTCCCAGGCCTTGCATATTGATAAATCGTGATGTAGAATGGCTGCTCTTTAAATAAAGCCAGAAGTTTTTGTTGTTTAGGGATATGCTCATAAACTTACATTAGTTAAATGGAAGATCCTTTCCCTCCAAACTCCTTATACATCCTAATAAACTTATCTACTTTTTATTCAAACAGGCAAAACTCTCCATATAGTAGTGCCATTCAGTGCAAGCCAGAATAATCAATGGATGCCAGAAGGCTTGTGCATAAAATCCTTATCTAGTGCCTACTCATCCAATATCCCAGACTAGGTTCTAGCATGTGGCTCTCATCAGTGAAGAGCCTTCCACTGAGTGGTGGTACTACTGTATGGAGAGTTTTGCCTGTTTTAATATGTTACGAGCAAGCATAAGAAATGGTGATCATGTGATACTACCCTTTATTCATTATTACCCAATTATTTCTCTGGCCCTGGTTCATTTCTTTTAAAAGGTTAATAAAAACTGTTTCGATAGATTCACTGTACTGATTTCATATTCCCCTATTTTGTTACAAAGACATTAACAAAATATCAAAAAAATCTCTACTTTTTCGCTCTCATTACATTTGAATTTCACCCATTCTCCAAAAATAAATATTTAATACTCATCCTCCCATCTCTACATAAATGTTTAGATTATTGTTAAGTTACAAAATTTGCTAGAGTAATCAATGGATGCAGGAAGCCACAAGCTAGAAACTAGAATGAGTAGGCACTAGATAGGGATTTTATGCAAAAATCTTCCTGCATTTATTGATTACTCTGACTTGCATTGAGTGGCGCTACCGTGTGGAGAATTTTGCCTCCATGAAATAAATAGTAGTTGATAGCAATATAACCTAAATGCATTTTCGGTGTTGAATACTCTTATCAAAACCAAGTTATACACATCAAATTTCAACACGGAAGTTACGAAATCATCAGTCTAATTGCGCATATTCTAAACAGTACTCAACTGAATATTATTAGACTTCCTATTCGTTTCAAAGTTACAATTAACGATAAAACAGTCGTCTTTATTTTTACGTTTTCTATCATAGCGTTCATTACAAACTATTTTTATTTCACTAGGATTGAAAACGTGACTAAATAAACCCTCGTGCTTTAAAAGCACTGATAACATTGAAGAATCTTATTTACTCTTATAATTGTATTTAAATAGACGTCTTTGTAGAAATTAACCAGTTATTAAAGAATGCAAAGTTATTGTTTAAAAAACGTAAAAGAATAAGCATTAAATGATAAATGTATTTCAGTATAATATAAGATAATTTCTTCAAGCGTTGGTGGCCGAGTGGTTAGCACAGTTGCCTTACAAGAGTTGTCCCGGGGATCGCTTCCCGGCTGACGCTTTGACACATTAAAAAAAAAAAAAAAGATAATGAATGGAAAAATTTAGAATGGAGGTTTTAATTCTTGAGAGAATTAATAAGTGCAATGTACTTTGTGATGAGAAAAAATAAATAACCTGTAGATTTTCTTTAAACCTTGTAATTCCTGCAGGGAAAAAAAGTCACAATGCAATGACAGTAAAACAATTATCTTAATTTCTAAAAGAAATAGATTATTAAAAGATATTTTAATAAAAAGACATCTAATAGACCAAAATCATTGACTTTAGTGACAGTTTGAATTGTAGAACAAGAGATGCAGTTAAAATTGTATTAATAAGTAATAACTGAAACACAGGCTTATTATATACCTGTGTCTATATATGTAATGCAGGGTATATGAGCACAGACTTTCAGATGATCCATCACTCTCCACTCTATCTAATAACACTGATACACTCAAGCACATATATGCTGAAAAGATAAATAATCACCAATATATGTATTTCATGCTAAACCAGCAATCATCAGTTGGTCCAGATTATCATCTCCCACACATATATACTATAAATGCTCAGATATATATTAAGATAGACAATCCTCATACTTTAATGGACAGGCAGAAAGAATTCTGTTAATTCTGTCAAGTGTTGATGGCCTAGCGGTTAGCATAGCTGTCTTCCAAGCAGCTGGCAACGCTTTGACATATGAAAAAAAAAAAGAATACTGTTAATTCAATGCCTATGATTAGGAAACTTTTCAACATCTGGACAAAATTAATAAAATGCCCAAGGAATTTTCAATATCCATCATCATCATTTTCAACCGTTACCAGTCCACTGCAGGATGAAGGTCTCTATAAGTTTAATCCATGTTCTCTGATCGCTAGCCTCTTTTCTCCACATCATCCCAACACATTTTCTTATTTCATCCATCTCACATGCGGTCTCTTTCTAGGTCTTTTATAATCTTTTCAAGATTACCAGGCTTTATAATGTTAGCAACTGTTACGTTTTTATTTAAATAAATATAAGAAGTTACCCTATGTTTTACTATAGCTGCCATATTGTATGAAAAGCACACAGTGATTGGATATAACATTTATTTTCATCTAATTTAAGTTGCGTTAATCTATTTTGATCTTATTTAAAGTAACATTTAATTTTTTATACTCATACATTAAAAAAGTAATAAATTCAATACCATAAATATTTGTAAATTAGAAACCTAATTGATGTGAGTGCCATATTTATATTTTTAATGTTTCCTTAGGAGAAAAACAGGATTGCTACAGTATGTAGCAATGTGAGAACTTTTAAACACCAAATAAGTTGGGGGGGGGGGGGATGAACAAATATACATCGCTAATTCAGCCAGTAGGAAGTTTGTAATATTTACATTTTTTTTTTAAAAAAAAAGATTTTGGTGTGTCTGTAATATATTAAAATTATGCCCATATTATGCATTGCATGTGTGATGTTTCTAGGAACATCCAAATGTTTTAAAAACAATGTGAAAAGAGTAAGTAGTATATAGTTGAATTGTTCTCAATCTATAAAAAACACTAATTCACAAAGGTTTAGGAACCACAAAATGCTGCATTATTAGTTTTCCATCTATATTAAAAGAAATTTGAAAAAGTCTTTGGGACTCTAACTTTGGTTATTTTGCTGTCCTGAAGTATATAATAGGTCAGACACAATATTATCTAGTGTTTTCCTGATAGCAGATTTGAACTTATTCTTGAAAATATAAGTACATCCATTTTATTATTTATATTTAACTGCAGTGTTTTTAATATGATATGGGAATAAAACGTTAATTAAGTAGATGTTTTATTTTGCATTACTGTATATTAGTTAGTAAATTTGCTTGTAATTGTATTTGACAATTTATTTTTAATATTTTGTCATTATTGAAATAGTTAAGGCTTTACTTCATTAGGTTTGAAATCAATATATATATATATGCTTTGTGCACAGATAATGAAGCTGCTAAAAATAAGTAATATTATCCAAAAGTTACTGCCAAGTGCTTTCAGGACAGTTTATAGTCCCATATTCATGGCTACTGGAGTTTAGTTTATTATCTTAAAGTAATAAAGAAAGTTTATCACGTCTTACTTCTATATTGATAAAAAAGTATTTTAATTATAAATAATAAAACCACTTTCTAAAATCAGAAAAAGGAGTTAGGCATAATTAGATATATAAACAAAGGAGGTAAATCACCCTCCCCCAGAGTATGATTTAAAAACACTAACTGTTGAACAACGGATCAATTTAACAGAATGAATCCACCTATTTTTGGTAGCCTTGATGATTATAAGCATACCTTTGTCGACATTGTTGGTAATTAATGTATCAACCAGATGGAATATGGCACTTATTAAACTCCTAATTAATAATACAAGGATGGAGACAGCATTTCACTTTTAACATGTTGATAGTAATAATCAAACAAGATTTTATATGTAAACTTTAAATTAAATATCAACATATAAAATCTTGTTTAATTATTACAATCAAGGTGTTAAAAGTGAAATGCTGTCTCTAGTCTTGTATAATTAGTTATGACTATTACAAAAAAATTAAGTCAGATGTCACATGACCTAATTTAATTTATTTTGCGAGCTCTATATATAGCATTAGTTATGAGTTTAATAACTCTTAATATCTGGTTGATAAACTAATTTTATTCCGAATTATCTACATATGTGACAAAGTAATCATCAGAGCTATCAAGAGTAGGTAAGTTCATTCTAGTCTTCATCCTTTTTTTAACATTTAGAGTGCTTTTAAGTCACAGCCTGGGGCCAGGTGATTAACTCCCTTTGTTTACATGTATCATTGATCTATGTTTAAAAGTTTGCATGGTTAGATATGTAAACAAAGGGAGGAAATCACCCTCCGGATTGTGAATTAAAAGCACTTTAAATGTTGAACACTCAAAAATAGAATGAATCCCTTATTCTTGGTACCTCTGATGCTTGCAAGCATACCTTTGTCGACATTGTTGGTAATTCAGAGTGAAATCAGAGTGAAATTAATGCATCCGCCAGATGGAACATGGCACTTAAGAGATTTTAAACTCATAATCAATTATAAGGCTGCAGAAAGAATCTCATTTTTAACACATTGATCGTACTAAGATTTAATATAGAGTTGTAACTATATTTTATTGAGCGCACAGGAAGTATATGTAAATACTTAAACAGGCTTTAACCTGTAACGAATGCGCCTTAAAATTTCTAATAAGCAATATTATTTTGCCGATAGAGGGACCTCACAAACCACAACACAAGATAGTGACTTTTATAAAGATAAAAGCAGTCGTCTTATCTTTAACCTAAATTTCTACTTATATAGGCCAGTCTGATTTGGGAGCATGAAGTTGTTCTCTTCATTGTTTAAATCCACTATTTCCTTTACTATTTGACCTTTGCGAAATCTTGCAATTTACAGCGAGTTAATGATGTGATCTTAATACTGGAAAATCTATAAACTATTGTAGAGTTGTAATTATATTTTGAGTGCACAGGAAGTATATGTAAATACTTAACCTGTAACAAATGCGCCTTAAAATTTCTAATAGTCAAGCAATATTATTTAGGGACCTCACAAGCCATGACATAAGATAGTGACTTTTATAATAATAAAAGCAGCCGTCTTATCTTTAACCTAAATTTCTACTTATATAGGCCAGTCTGATTTGGGAGCATGAAGTTGTTCTCTTCATTGTTTAAGTCCACTATTTCCTTTACTAATTAACCTTTGCAAAATCTTGTGATTTACAGTGATGTAATGTTGTGATCTTAATATTGGAAAATCTATAAACTATTGTACAGTTGTAATTATATTTAATTGAGCGCACAGGAAGTATATGTAAATACTTAAATAGGCTTTAACTTCTAACGAATGCACCTTAAAATTTCAGTCCAGCAATATTATTTTGCCGATAGAGGGACTCACAATTTAAATTAAACATAGCTCAGTGTGTATACCCCCCCCCCCCGACCATGAATTAAATGCACTCTAAATGAGATTCGTTGTTCATCATTTAGAGTGCATTTAATTTATGGCGAGGGGCGTAGTGAATTACTTCCTTTATATACACTATTGAGCTATGTTTAATTTAAAGTTTGCATAGGTAGATATACAATATAACTATTCAGTAAACTGAAGATGAAGATAAAGTTATTCTTCATCGCCAGTTTATTTAATATTTATTTAGAAGAAGAGATAAATGAATCTTGTTGGGATTATGGGGAAGTTAATATTAAGTCAAGGAAAATTCAATTTATCAGATTTACAGATAATGTGAAAGCAGCCATTCAGTGAAAGTATACTTTTCCAATATATATATATGCTTTCAAATACTTGGTTGTAATTTAAAATTATATTAAAATCAAAGTATTTAGATGTCTATTTCACTCTTTAATTTTTCAGGGAGCAGAGTCCAACTCCTCAGAATATTCAAGCTCTTCGAACAGGATTGATAACTCATCAAGATGAGTCACCACAGCAAACAGTCAATGGCCAAAGTTCCCCTAGTATATACTATGGTCAGTCGCGACGCTCAAGTTTGACTTCCCTTACAGGTAATTTTTTTTATTTATTTAAATTAAAAAATGATTAATAAAAATTGGAATTAAAAAAATTATTAAATTTAAGAATATTAGCCAAATATCTACAATGATGATGATGATAATGATTTATAACCTAGCACTGAAGGTTAAAGTAATTATAAATTTTCCCAAAAGGAATTTTAATTTGTTTTTGTAATTTCAATTAAAAAATGAAACTTTAAGGTGCCAAAACTTCTAAAGCGGCAATTTACTTTTGGAAAACTTATGAGCCCGATCATCATCATATATAAATTATTATTGCCATTATTCATCTTTAGCTATTTATAAGATAGGCAAATTTAATAAAATAGATATACAGAGATTATGTAACCAAAAATCACATGATCACCATTCTTTATGCTTATATAGAGGCAAAACTCTCCATACAGTAGCGCCACCCAGTGCAAGCCAGAGTAATCAATGGATGCAGAAGGTTTGTGTTACAAGCTAGAAACTAGTCTGGGAATATTGGATGAGTAGGCATTACATAGGGGTTTTATGCATAAACCATCCTGCATCTATTGATTACTCTGGTTTGCACTGAATGGTGCTACTATATGGAGAGTTTTGCCCATGTGTTATGTAACCAAATTGGAATCAAGATTAAGATTGATACAAATATTATTTAAAAAATATATACCAATTGATTAAATAATAGTCAGAATGTTTAGAAGAAATAAATATACACTTAAATCACATCTGGAGTTTGATGTGTATTCTCAGAATTAAACACGAAGCCAAATGGTTGTAAAGAAATTCAATTTTTTAACATCTCAATCAACAAAAGCAAATGAAATTCCTACTTGTGGAAGATTATTTTTTGACTATTAAAATCTACTAATGGAAATAGGAAGTTTCAAGTAATATATACTTTTCAAATATTGTATTAGGGTTTAAAGGGGATATCTTCATTTTTGCATGTCAATAATTAAATGTGTTGTCTTTTTAAAGGAAAAGAAAAATTAACTTTATTATTATTACTTTTGTATAGAGAATGTATATTTTTCAAATCAAGTTTAATAATAAATCTTGCTCTTAAACATCGTCAGTTCTCTAACATATTATGGTAATTTTTCTAAAACTACAATTATTTTTCTCAACTAAATATCAACCTTCTTGGAAATAAATGCATTAATCAAGATAAATAATATTGTAATTGGGAAAGAGAATTGGATAATTGACTGGTAGAATAATTAATAAATAGGCAAAACTCTCCATGCAGTAGTGCCACTCAGTGCAAGCCAGAGTAATCAATGGATGCCAGAAGGCTTGTGCATAAAATCCCTATCTAGTAAAACTCTCCATACGGTAGTGCCACTCAGTGCAAGCCAGAGTAATCAATGGATGCCAGAAGGCTTGTGCATAAAATCCCTATCTAGTGCCTTCCCATACCCTAGATAGGGATTTTATGCACAAGCCTTCTGGCATCCATTGATTACTCTGATTGGCACAGGGTGGCACTACTGTATGGAGAGTTTTGCCTGTTTTAATAACAGTTATGAGCAAGCATAGGAAATGGTGATCATGTGATGTTTAGATGTTTAGAATGATTAATGTTGTGATAATTGACATCTTACTGCATATATATATATATGAGTGTGTGTGTAATTTCTAATTAGTGATCTGATAATGATATTTACTGAATTTATATATATTTTAGAGTATGCTTCAATAAAAAAACAATTTTATAATGAAGAAATGCTATGACAAATGAAATACTGTAATGAATATGAGGAATACTGTTTGTCCAAAGCAGCATGTATGGAGGTGTAATGTTTTAGACGTCTTTGTGTTTTGGTCAGCCTTAAATTATATTATAGTTTGCAAAATTCAATTATTTGCTTATGTAAATGCAAATTATCCACTCTACCTTGAACACTTTTTTAGCAAAAACCTTTTATTGTACATATATACACTCACAATCTTACATTTCGACTGTCTTGCAGTCTTCTTCAGAGCTATAATATAATGACCAAAATAATATAAAATACATAACTATATAAATAATACCATAAAAAAATATAAACATTATATGTATTTTATATTATTTTGTTCATTATATCATAGCTCTGAAGAAGACTGCAAGACAGTTGAAATGTAAGATTGTGTATGCATATATGTTCAATAAAAGGTTTTTGCTATAATTTGTTCAAAGTAGAATGGATAAGTCAAGCGTTGTTAGCCAAGATGTCAGTGCAGCTGCCTTGCAAGCAAGCAGTTGTTTGCAGACGGTTGTTGCGGGGTTGCCTCCCGGACGATGCTATGACATATGAAAAAAAATGAAAAAAATCAAAAAGGAGAATGGATAAATTGCATTTATATAAGATATTACAGTAAAATAAAGGAAGTGGTGAATTTGGTAATATTTGCTTATGTGTTTTAGCAGTGAAATTATTTTTAAAGTACATAAATATGCAATTTTCACTTAAACCCAGGGAAATAGAATAAGAAAACTAATTAAATATAGACATTAAGAAAGTTTATGTGTGTAGGATTTCTTATTATAGAATGGTTTGATTATAGTTGTCACTAAGGAAAGATTGTTTATGTTTTAAATTTCTGTATACAGTATATAAAAGTTAAATTAATTTTATAGTTTTGATTTTATATTATTTTTCATGTTTAAATAGCTATGGCGAATGGTTACTTTGTTCTAGATTGTGGAATGTGGAAAGGATTATAACTAAACCCGCTCGTATATTTTGGTATATGCAAGATGGAATGGATGCTACAGTAAAGGAGATTCTAGAACCAATTTTGTTTGTTTTAGTTTATTCCATTATATATAAAATGTAAATTCTTTTGTTTAGTTTGTCTGTGAAACTTTTAAAAATATTTTTGATTTACTTAATTTTAACATCTATAAAAAAAATCATGCCGTGAAAAGTAAAAGCAGGATTTTTTTTTAATTGTATATTAATTTAATTTAGTGAATATTAATTATACAATTGGCCAAAGCTATATGTGAAGATTAGCTTCTCATTCACTGCCCATTATTTTCTGAATAGGCAAATAAAAATATTTATATTTTTATCTAAATCAGGATTTAAATTATCTTGATAGGCTAATTGTTTATTTTGTGGCTGTGTATATTGTGTGGATGTAAGTAAATGAAATAAAATTTAAATTTATTATCATTACTGATATTTTCACCCCTTAGTCAACTAATGGTTTCTTCTAATTTTTTTTTTTTTTTAGAACCAATGGAAGTCATTCACCACCATCCTGTCTTTGTGAAGGACACTTCAAAGTATTGGTACAAGCCTAATATTAGTAGGGAAGAAGGTAAGATTGCGTAAAGAAACACTCTTAACTATAAACTTCATATTATATCAAGTTTTATTTCAGCTATCTAATAAATTATGATTTCGTTAGTTTTTAATCTCCAATTTAAAGAGAAAAGCAATGATGCTTGAAAAGAGTTGAGCAAAAAAGGAAATCACTATTTAAAAGCATTAGTATAGGAAAATGGCAATGAGGTACCCCCCCCCCCCAGAATATTTAAAAAAAAAAAAGTTTTCTTTAAAAAAAAAAAAAGCTTAAATTTTAAAAGCAAATTATTTTAGTGAGATTAAAACAGATTTTATTTTTAAAAAAGTTTAAAATTTTCTGAATTGTAATTAATATGGTTTATTTTATATTTCTGTGTAATTCAAGTTCAGAAGTAGTTTTGGTTTATTTTCAGATTATAGTCAATGCTAGGCAAACACGCGCGGGGGGGGGGGCTTTGCTAAGGTTTTGGGGTGCCAAAGTGATGTAAATGTTTGTTTGTTTTTTTATTTCTATTGTTTTCACTAATGCATTTTGAGTTATTTATATATCTTCTTTATTGGTAACTCAAATAAGAGAGAATAATGTGTGTAAGAATTAAATATTAAATAAATATAATATTCGCAACAAATATTATAACCATTAGAATAATAAATCAATATAATACTCCTGTTAATACAACTTATAAAACAGAGAATCATTAATATAAGTAAAATAACTATTGCCAAGCCTACGAGTCCTTATCAAGGTAGTAAAAAAACTCAGCCAGTTTTCCGATTAGTTGTTCCTGGCCAATGCAATGAAATGTTGAATTTATCGTTTAGGAAAAAATAGAAGTTTTTTACTGCCTTAATAAGGACTCCTAGGAGTTGAAAGCTGCTTGGCAATAGTTATTTTATTTATATCATTGATTCTCTATTTTAGCAATTGGCGAATTGTTATATTGTATTTTATAACCATTAGTCAAATGACTTATGCATAAAAATAATGAGAATTTTTTTATTCTCTTTAATAAAAAAATGAAATATTTTTTTTGCTTACTGATTTTTTTTTAATGTGTGTATTAATCAATAGTATTCTGTCCTGTGGACAGGTTCATTGAAGAGCCACATCACGGAATTCATCCATTCTCCACTCCATTATCTTCATTATGTAGCTCTTCAATTCCACATAACCCTTCCCATCTCTTATATTATCCAACAGTGTCAATTTTTTTATCTTCTTTCTTCTTGTTTTCACTCATCATTCCCTCTAAAACATCTTTCATTAAACTACACTTGCTTCTTAATATGTCCAATCCAGTTTCTCTTTCTATATTTTCCTCAATCAATCTTCTTTTTTCATTTACTCTTTTCAAAGAAGAATAAATAAATAAATACTTTTTGGGTTACTTATATAAATATAGGGGATTTGAACTCAAACTTTCAAGCACTTTTTAACTATCCACACTATCTCATACCATCGATACACTTGATCACACACATGTAGAAAAGATAAATAGTCACCTATATATGTATTTCATGCTAAAACAGCATTCATCATTTATTCCAGATTATCATCTTCCACTCATATATATATAATCATTGCCCAGTTTATATTTAGATAGTAAATCTTCATACTTTAATAAACAGGCTTCAGTCTACTCCAACCTCCAATTCTTCAACCATCCATACCATTGAAAATCTGATGATGGAAAGCTCAAATCCTATGCTGATGCCAATATTATTGCCATGCCCATGTTGACCTCAAGTCACTCTGACCCCTCATTTATAGGACCTTATCCATTTAAATACATAGAGGGATGGGCAGGATGCAGGCTTAATGTGTAAATATTTGAAATACAGGCATTCTTTATATACCTGGAGCATGCCTGTATTTCAAATATTTACACATTAAGCCTGCATCCTGTCCATCTTTCTACTATGTATTTAAATGGATAAGATCCTATACATGAAGGGGTGTGGCAATAATATTGCCATCAGCATGAAATTTGGGCTTTCCATCTTCAGATTTTCAATGGTATGGATGGCTGAAGAGTTGGAAGTTGAAGTATATTGAAGCATGTCCATTAAAGTATGGAGATTTGCTATCTTAATATAAACTGAGCACTGATTTTATATGTGTATGGGAGATGATAATCTGGGCCAACTGATGACAGCCCATTTAGCATGAAATATGTGTATTGGTGATTATTTACTTTTTCTACTTGTGTGTGATCATGTGTATCGGTGTATGAAATAGTGCAGTCAATTGAAGGGTGCTTTAAAGTCTGAGTTCAAATTCCCTATATTTACAATTAAGCTCCAGGTATATAAAAAATGCCTGTATTTCAAATAGTTACTTATATAAATATATGTAAGAGTGTGTAGATAATTTCTTCTTTTTTGCTAAGCCAGGCTTTCTAAACAGAGTATCTTTATCAAAGCAAGACTACATTGAACACTAATATATCTGATAACATTTGCATGTGTATAACTGTAAATAGACTTAGCAGTTCTGCAATGCCATTAGAAGGTCAGTTCTTATTGAGAGGAATACTATTGACTCATATATTTATGGAATTTTTAGAATTAATTATATGCCATGTTTTTTATTGTATTTTCTAAACAAAATAATTTTATCATTGGCAGGTTTGAATGAATGACCAGACTTTTTCACATGATCTATAAACACTGCGCTATATTTGCTATTGTTTTTAGCTCTATTATATAGATTAGCATGCTGGGTGATTGTAGATTTTGAATTTGCTTATGTTCCCTCATAATATATAGCATTGCAAAATTGACAATCAAGCGCCATTTGAACTTTATCATCACATGTAATTTTGTCTTAAATCTATTTAGCAATAAGAGGCATCGAAAGCCAGTATTAAAGCGTTTTATGGTGGACCAATGATAATTTGCACGATAGATTTAAAGGTGAAATTTTCGCTATGACTATGAATTGGTCCATGGGTTTGGTCATTAGTAGTGTTATATATAGCTTAGTTATAACTTTCATTGAAAGGGACATTATTCAATTGCTTTTAGACACCTATAAAGAAGTTATATATTCATATATATATATATTGCTTACAACAGTTCTTTCATATACACTTTAATGCAAATAAATTTTCTTAAAACCTTCTTTATTTTCCTTACAGTTTTTTTTTTTAATTAAAGCAGTGAAGCATAGAGCTCTGATGAAGACTGCTGGACAGTCAAAACTGTAAGGAAAGTAAAGAAGTTTTTAAGAAAATTTGTTTGCATTAAAGTGTATATGAAAGAACTGTTGTAAGCAATATATATATATATTGTACCCTCCTCCCCCGTCGCCTCTCTCCAAAATAATCTATATACTTAAATTCCGGGTTCTCTCTAGCTCAGTCCTAAACAAAATGAATGAAATTAATTTTATTAAAAAGATTACTACTAGCTCTAAACTTTAAAATATAAATACAGTTATATTATTAAAAAATTTATTATTTTCATGAGACATGGAGCGACGACACGGGGAGCGAGACAGACTACATTGAGATATATCCACATGATACTATCCCAATGGCATACGAACACTATACTAAATAATCAACTTATGGTATTCTTATGACTTTCCAAGCTCTTTTCATTACGATTAAGATAATAATCATATCTTATTATTATTTGTAATAATAATCTAGCTCAATTAAATAATTTAAGTAAATAAATGAAATAAAATCAAATCAAATAAATCTCAGGTTCATAAATTGCATTTAAACTGATTTAAATTACGGTAGTAAACTATGAGAAGGGAATTTTATGTCATAAATTCACTACGTAACAACTAACAATAATAAATAAGAATAATGATAATAATAGTATAATGTAATCCTATTTCTTCTTAAATGAAATAAATAAATAAATATTACGTTGTGGTAGTATTTAATAATCTGACAATCAAAATACGTGTTGTAATATTAGCATATAATTTATTTTAATATTGTGCAACCAACTTATGACAATAAAACGATATAATTATAATCCTTTATTTTATTATACAAATAAATTTTCAAAAATTATTATAACACTTTTATGTTTATCTACTTTGTGCAAAATTATATGTCTGTTGCAATTATAAATGTGTATTGCGATATCATGCATTCTATGTGGAGAAAATATAACTAAGACACGAAGCTTACAAATAAATTTACAACATAGTTTATTAATAATTATACAAATAACAATATTTACATTATGTACATCGGATATCCCTACTTTCCTGTTACAAAATTACTTTACTAGTTTATCTCTTAACATTAAATTTCTACTTATTTTATTTTTAACTCTTATACAGTATTATTATTACTAGATACTTGATTTTAGTTTAGCTTGTTACAAAAATGTATCTATCAATAATTATCATTAATACTTTATATCTCTATTAAATTTAAAATTATATTTTTACAAAAATTTTTTACCTTCGTAATAAAAATTATACGAAATCATAAAATTCTATTTTATATCTTTATTCGTATGGAATCCTAAAGATTCAAACCCTTCTTGACATTTTGATGTTCCGTTTTATTATTGACTATACAATAATTATTAATCAAATACTTATCCAAGCCTTTGCTTCATATGGTAACTATAATCATTAACATAACATGCACAAATACATATATCTGTTACACATTATTGAATCATTTTTTCAACCAACATGCAATCTCTATTTTAACATATCATATAAAATATTAAAGTTTATTATTACTTTAAAAACTTTGTTTAGATTTTTCCTTTAAAATCTTATATTCATTTCAGAATTACTTTTTAAAACTATATCATATGATTCTTCATCTCTTTATGACATTTATACTTTCACTTTTAAAATAACAAATTCTAACTCATTCTAGTAAATAAACTATTCTTACATAACACACCTACCTCTTTCTATTTTATGTATCATTTCTATAAAAATATCTTTCTGCGATGTATATTCATGAAACAAGGATAGCGAAAATAGATGTGCGGATCAAAAAACTAGAATATTATCGTCATAAACCTTGACAACAATGGCACAGTGAATTTAAAGAACACCATAGAGGAGTGCTTTATCTGTCTATCCACCTCTACTATAGGAGTGATGCTAAAGCTATTCCTTCAGCTTTATATAACATCAAAAAGTTTCAAAGATACGTAAAAAAACACTGTCCAAAATATATGTGTTCAGTGATAGGACTTAGTTAGCTATACTGAAATCACACAAAATACTATGATCCAAATATTTGATTTTTCTTATTTCTTGGCAAAAAACATCATCTTGGTTTCCTCTACACCAGTACTACCAAGTCACTATCCGATTTTATTTCTCTAGATTTATCTATGCAGTACATCGACAAATTTCTGTCTACAGTTCTAACAATAATAAAATTCATTTTTAGTTCAAACTATACAGCTATTCTTAAGAAAATCTTTTACTACTTATCTCGTATATTTATAATATACCAACTATTTTAAAATTATCTGAAGATTTTGCAACATAAAAGTTCAAAAGAATCACATAATTATTATGATACTTATTATTAATTATATTTTTAAAACAACTTATTGCATGCACATTTAAAATTACTACTATCTCAAATATATGTTTTAATGTTGGATAAAATGTGTACTTATAATTTAAAAACTTTCATACATCATTCTTCATTAATAGATGACCTAAAAAAAATACATTATGCATTATCAATAATATCACAATTACCAATACGATCTCTATCTTCTTGATCGCATTCTGAAGGCTTCACCATTCCATTACTTCTTGTAGATATTTAAAATTTCCATACATACATTTTATTTTTATAATAATATTTCTATCATTCTATTAAGCTATTATATTTAAATCTAATTATTCTTAAATTCATGTTTATATGTTTCCCTAAGCTAATATAGATTTTTTATATTTTAAATACAATCAAATAAAAATATTAAATTATATTTACGATACTGCTTTGTCGAACTTGCTTGAAAATTGTTCATCGTAAAGCTAAAAAATATACTTTATTTCTTTTCCAGTCACTTAATGTTCTATAAAAAAAATAACTCTGTTTAATAATCTTCATCGACGATGATCCTTAGTTTTCTCAATATTTTATACACTTATTAATTCTTGATATCTCCTTCAACATAGTCTGCTAGTTTTTTCCCGCGCGCTTTGTTCCCCGATGCATCTTGTAGATATTTTATTTAAAGATTTAGTAAATTTTTCCGTTTTCCATGGATCCATTTCTATTTAGTCATTTAATTATATATTTCTTTGATCAAACATTTTTCATTAAATTCTTTGTAATATTTTCTCTTCTTATTGGATAAAGGTTTCAGCTCTTTTTCTATAAAATACATATATCACTTTCATATTAGTCTTTAACTTTTCTTTACTTTAACATTCGGGAACTATAGTTTTAATAATGTTTCCCTTTTAAAATAAACACTTTTCTTCATTATTAATTTTCTTGGTACTAGAACGCATATTAAAATTTTGTTCATAGAGAAGTATAACTTAGTTTTAAAGTAGCCCTGTAAATTTATCGTCATAAATTGTTCTTGACGACCTTCAGCTTCTTTTTCAGATTTTCACATATCGTCCCAATTGTATTCCTTTCAGTTATAAGATTAAGTTTCAGGTTGAGCACAACTAAAGTGGCATTAAGATGATTTCCAATTATTTTTCTTTCAGCAATCACTTTAAATATTTTTTCTTGTACTTCCATGTTACTGTAGGCTTTCTGGTTAAATTTGAATAAATTTCCTGGTAAGATAAACTTAAAATTAGCAATGCATATCTCTGTAGTCAAAAATATATTATATGTTACAGAATAACTTTTAGAATAAATCCGAAATTATAAATTTATATTACTATTCAGCTACGATGTTACCAGCCATAAAAATTTGTTACTTTCTCTTTCACTTTCACATTCCTTCTCCCGCTTTGTATAATTCTTAGATTTTTTGTCTGTTAATTTTACATCCTTTGATTGGTTAATATTTATTTTAGCGCGAACAATTTATTCATTTTATTTTGATAACAGAATGGATTTTCAAAATTAAGAATTGATGACGTAATGTCTGGAATATTTATACCAATATTTTTAAATTCAATTATAGTTTTTATATAAAAAAAATCATCTAAGCTTTAAAATAATTATTAAAACAATATTTAATATTTATAACTTTCATTTTAATGATCGATGGCAATTATATCTAGTTTTAAATTCACACAGTTTATTATTATTTTACCAAGAGTGTGCGTGAAGGTATTTAATATACGGTCACGTGTTTACTAACTTTTATCAAAATGATTTTTTATTTACGTCTTGGTTTAAATTACCAAAACTGATATATTTTATAAAAAATTTAGAAAATAATTTTAAAATGTTAAACTAAATATAACTCTCACCATCCCAAAGTTTATTAATAAATTATACTCTATTAAATTGGATTATTAAATACAATTATAACATTACATTTCATTTATTTAATTTATTAGTTTTTTAAATATTATACTAAATAATTGATATACTTTTAACTATCTATAGCTGTATTATTTTTTATGGCCAGCTTTCACAACCATAAGCAATGATATTATTAAGCTTTATTTAACTGTTTTCTTTTAAAATAATTTATTAACTGTTACCTACCAGGTATTTTTTAGCTTTAAATTGTACTATAAAATCTCATTCTCTTATTATTATTTATATATCTTACAAATATAACTTAAAATTTAAAATTTTTTTTTAATAATTGACCTTTCTACCCTACCTATGACCTACAGACAAGGGCACAATATGAAGATATGCAAAGAACATGAAATAGAAGAATAAGATCATATACTTCTGATAAGAAGTTATATACTCTACATATGAGGACGATGACCTTCTTTGCACTCCTCCTGAGCATATTCGCAAAATGTTTGACAAATTGAAGAAGTTTCCTAAAATTTAATGGGTGGTAATGGGAGAGGAGGATAATAATCAATATATTAAATATTTGAATTTAAAATTGATGAGCAGAAATACGCTATTGATCATCCAGTGATTGTAAAACATCTCAGTATTCGGGATTATCCAAATCCATATTCAAAAATTCTTTCATTATAAAATGGGAATCTTTACAGCTTTCTTGCTTAGTAATTTCAGAACTTTGTAAATTTAAGCCTTAATTGCCACATTTAGCTAATAAAATATCGTTATTTTACTCTTTTATGCATATTCTAGTTTATGTTTGCACATAAACCTCATACCTATATAAGAGATTTTCCAGATAATGGGCAATTGATATTTTATCTTTAATTAATTCTTTGTATTGTTAAAACTCAAATGTGTTATTAGATAAATAAGCATTTATTTTATATTTTATATAGCACATGTTTATAAATTATAATACATTAAAGATCAGCCTGTCAAGCTATTGTGCATGCGCTTTTTATGAGGATTAATAATAAATGAATACTTTGACTCCCAACACAAGATATAGTATTTAGGAAAGAATAAAATGAATCACTTCTTCTATCCAACCCAAATGCTTATATATGGGTAAATCTTAAGTACTGGAAGTGAAAGCGTGAGGATAGTCCACTCACTTTAAATTACTGTTTACGATGTCTGAATGAATGACGTCGACGAAATTATCTAGAATTTATTATTAACACTCGTAAAAAGCGCATGCACAATAGCTTGACAAGTTATTAGATAAAATGAATGTATTATTTGATGTTATCTAGCTATAATTACAGTCAAATACATTTGCTACATCTTGAGGTTAATGGATTAAAAATGTGATTTTAGGGTTAACCGAGAGGTCATCGCAGCAGCCTTGCAAGCAAGTAGTTGGTTGCAGACGGTTGTGGGTTCGCATCCCGGCCGATGCTATGACATATGGAAAAAAAAAAATTATTTTAAATAAAATTTTGGTTGAAAATGTACGATTATCCTGGCATCACTGTTTATAGAAGGAGTAGGTGCATTTAAAAATTAATTATTGTTCTCATTTTAGAGTGAGAAAAGAAGCAGGAAACTATGATCAATTGGTCTTATCGATCTTCTTCGGAGGGAAAGCAACAGCTGGAAATGAAGTTAACTTTCACTGTGTATTGGATAGTAGAGATTTATGAACTTTTGTGCAATTTAATAATAGTCTATTCCAGGAGTGGGCAATTGTTTTGGCTCGAGGGCCACAGATTAGTGGAGGGCTGCATCGGGGGCCACTTTGTGGAAGCAGAAGGCCACATTTGTTTTTCATGACACAATAAATACTCTGATTTATTCCCTGTATTACCAAAGAAATATTTGTTTGTCCATTCTTCATTAAACACATGACATTCATTATCGATTTTATATTTTTTCGGAGGGTTCGTAGTTTCACTAATGTTGGAAACGTATATATTTGCTAATGGGAAGACAGTATTGAAATTAACCAGATCAACTGGAAAAGCACTGCACATTGTATCTATACTGTGCATGTGTATTGATGTGGTTGTCCTAGTGGAAAATATGAGCCAAATCTTTGGTCACGCATGGGAAGGAAATCTCATTTCAAGGCAGATTTTTCTTATTGTCTTAGTGGGCTGCATATGGCTCATGGCCACTATTTGCACATCCCTGGTCTATTCAAAAGTTTTATTGTGTGAAATGCAAAACATTACAGTCCAATGGCAGAACAACTGAATATAAGGACTGCTTTTTATTCGGTACTAATTGATGTACACATAAAAACAATGGAAAAAACAACAATCCCAAAATCAATATTATATTTTCTCACAAACTTACTAATAAATATAGAAATATACATAACTCTAAATGGGAAAATGTCTCTTCCTTTTAATCCACATCAATCAATCTCACAGGGATCTTTGTTTAGTGCATTGCTGTTCACCATGAACTTAAATCCACTACTTTATAACACTGAAAAAGGTTCCCAGGGATCTATATACTCACATTTGGTCCTAATGTAGCCTGCATAGCCTATATGGATGATATAATAAATTTTTCAACTAAAAAAATAAATACAAATATTACTCAAAATGAATGTGTGATCATAACCAACATTATATTTCATGAGTTATAAGAGAAACATACTTAACATTGACGCTATATGTGAGTTGTGCCACAGATCAAAAGAAAAATAATATTTAAGTCAGCTTTAGACTTAAGTTTAATATTTAATTATTAGACTTGTTGTTCACACAATTTATCCTTTTTATCTCATTGTAAGATTTTAGGAAATTGTTTATTTTGGTTAAGCAACCAAGTAAAAATTAATGACTTGGAACATGTAATGCATAATTTGTTGCCAAATATGTCAGTATTTGTGATAAATTTACTTGGGGTGTTTCACTTATAATGGATTGTTCAAATTGTCCATAAACAGTTGCAAAGTTTGGATAAAAAGTAAATACAATTATCTTTCCATCCAAATTGAGGTATGTAAATACATGTCTAGAATATCAATTGCAAGGTATAATCCATCTTCAAAATAGATTCTTCATTTTTTTCTTTTTCTATAGTTTCTTTATTAAACCAAGACAGATAAAGAAGGCAAACCATAAGAACATTATCAATATTATTTGAGTTAATATATTTCTCAAATCTAGTTTAGGGATATTTAGAATAGATATGCTATGGCAGTGTTTTATATAAACATTACATTGTGTAATGAAACTTGAATACTTCAGTAATTTTTAGCACAGAATAAGTTGAAAGCAATTGTGACCTACAACATTAGCGTTAAACAGTCATATCCTGACTGTTCCTACTTACATAAATACCCTGTTGTATAACTTTTTTCTTAAGTCGATGATTATTTTTACAGTGTTCCTGTATTGAAAGTATTGTGCTACTTTAAAACATCATATTTCTGCTAATATTTAAAATATTGGATGCCTCAAAATTAATAATTTTTGTAATTAATGAAATTTATTCTGAAGCTAATGAGTGAAAAATATTTTCCTTCTTATTTTTATACCAATAAAATATTTTGATTATTTTTGCATACTTTCTGTAAAGTTTATGTATGCCAGATATTTTTTTCTGAACATTCAGATTTATATTTGTTAGGTTTGCATAAGCAGTAAATTATCTGTATTTGATAAGTAGTTTAGTGTAATTGTAGAGTGTCATATCTGAGATATGTGGTACTTGGATGGAATACAGGTCTGCCATATCTAGCACTTGAACTTCTTATGAATTCCCAAGCAATAAAGCCAATTGATTATTTATTTATTTAACGTTTGATCAAGTAATTGCCTATAAACATTTAAGAATCGAAGAACCAACAAACCTTATTATAGAAAATCTAATACGATCTGTAAACAGGAAATATAAGACAGAAAACTTTTTCCTAAATTTTTTGAACCTTTATCATATGATTAACTCTAAATGACAACAAAACTTTTGATGTTTATCTCTTTTCACATAAGTAATTTACAATAATCAAGATCTATTAAATAACTCCGAGGATAAATGTCCCTCAGACCTAGTACAACAAATAGTTTATAAAAATTCTTGCAATGACCCTATGTGCAAGATTTCATATTCCGGGGTATCGCATGCGAACTTATCTACCAGAGACCAGCATAAATATTTATATAATCAGGCACAAAGAATTGAGGAATATACATTAATATTTTTGGATCATGAACTTAAATTCAACCACAAGTTGAACTTAACAATGGCTAAAGTGGTCTGTACTGAAAGAGCGGATAAAAAACTTAAGATTACAGAGTCTTAGATGATTGTGAAAGAATGTTATGGTATAAACAAGGACTCATGTATTCCTGTCTCATAAAACTGGAACATTTAAATAATTTTGCATAAAGCAAAACATAATTAAATATTAATTTAAGTCCTGAAAAAATATAAATGTCATGAATATTATTTAGATTCCTGAAAGGTGCATATGCTACGAATATGATAAAATTGTCAAAAGCATGCCAAGCAGTAAATAAAATAAATTTGTATAATGCTTACCTTCTCTGTGCAAATGTTCAAAACATTTTATATAGTTTTATAATCAAGAATATTAAAAATGTTGCCATCTAATGATATAGAAATTTAAATAAATGTTTAAAGCAAAATCATTGGCATTTCAAATTACTTAATGAGGATGTTGTGCTAACACACATATAACATAAAGCTGTACACTTAACTATACAATGGTCATGAAGCCACCAGAAGTTCATGGATGGATTCACCCTGATTCATACACACCTATGGCACACAAGTTTTCTGTGTTGACATTGTTTCTTTTTAGCAATTATCTTTTGTGCAAATTCGAGGTGGATAGAAGGTCTAACATAATTAATTATATTAACAATTTACTCAAATCAGGATACAAGTGCAGTATAGTTTATAGTAAGATTAGACATTTTATTAATAATATAGTAATACACAGAGTTAGAGATAACAAACCTTGGCTGTTGTTGCCTTATGTGCCCTTTTTGCATAGGACATTTTATAGGACTTTCTCTACAGAGTTTCGTTTGAGCTTTCACACACCTCTCTCAACTAATATGCTTATTAACAATACTAAAGACACCATAGCTCCTGATCAGAACCCACAGGCCGTGTATAATGTTACATGCCCTCACAATGGATCCAAAGCCTCATACTACAGTGAGACCAGAACCTCCATAGCTATTGGGTTGTCGCAGCATAGGTATAGGTATAATAAGTCGCATACTAACCCAGAATGGACTTCTGTTTTTACACAACATCAAAAAGTATTCGGACACGAGTTTGAACCCACCTCTGCAAAATTGGTTTGTACTGAGAGACACGATGTTAAACGTAAGGTAAAGAAAACTTACTTCATAGCGGAAGACTACTTCACCATTAACTGCAAAGAATCATGTTGTGCTATATCCACAAGATGGACTAATTGACTCATTTGCATAAAGTTTGCATATTGTACATATATAATGATTCCGATGAGTGAGTCATAACAGGCTATGATTATGAGAAATACACTTTCTCGAAAGCGCTTAGCCATTTTAATTTGTTGACTACAATTAATTTTCTAATTTATACAGCTTTACGTTATATGTGTGTTAGCACAATTTTATTATTATAATTGACGAGCGTAAAGCATAAATCTATGATCTATTACTTAATGAGGATGCAGTTGTTGGCATAATATTTGACCATTTCAAAGAATCACTTTGGAATTACTGAATTTGTTTTTTAACTAATCATTTTATGTAAAAAGAATTAAATCTGAATATTTTTGGTTTTTTTTTTACTACTACTACTGCTTCCGTATGTATTCTTATAAAAAAATGATTGTGCATAGGCTTATGCCTTACTTGATAGTATTATAAACGCATAATTAGTTTGTTTATTAAGTTGGACTTGCCTTATTCATAATCTTAAATAGGTTAGAAATTAAACACATAAAATTTTATTGTAATTGCTTATATGGAGAATTATAAAAATATTTTCAAATGATTATCCATTGTTTGCAGATCTTAAGCATCTTATCTCTTCACTTTCTTTATTTTGATCTATTCGTTGTCTCTTTAAATCACTAATTATTCTTTTCTGTAGAATAATCTGACGATTTAATTCTTTATTTATCTTCTAATGTTACTTCTAAAATCTTTGATAATTTATCTCCCATTAAATAAATCTATTAATACAGACATAAATGTAATAGCAAAAAATTAATCAAATAATTAAATTTGGATGAAGTGTTATTGGTACAAATAACTATTAAAATAACATATACCTATAAGTTGAAAAAGAAGTTATTTTTATAAAGGTTTTTTTAAAAACCATTGTTTACTTATGGTTTTGACATTTGGGCACTTCATAGAAAAGCAGTATAGATACTTCAGACTACATAGTGATAAATATGAAGATTATATGTATTAGGCTTTATAAACATGGATCCCAAACAAAATGAATGATGAGTGAGCAAACATGGATCACTGATTTTATTAAAAGAATGAAGATACTAAAATGAGATTTGGATGGATATGTTACTAGAAGAGTTGACTGTAGGTTGACGATTGAAATCTTAAATTATATCTCAAGGGATAGTGAGATGGATGGATGAGGAAGTTTTGCTAAAATGATGCAGCGGAGAGAAGCCACAGATCAGAAAAACTGGATTAAACTCTAAAAGAGATTTTCATGCTGTAATACATTGATAATGTTTGAAAATGATATGATAATCCAGTTTTTTATTATTGCTTATAGCTGCAGTTTTTGCCCATTGTATTCTTTTTTCTAATTTATTTGTCTTTCTTTCAACTTTATTGAGGAAATATACAATGGTTACATTGGTTTTACATATTGTTACTATGGAGGAAATATACAATGGTTACATTGGTTTTACATATTGTTACTATGGATTATACAGGTTATTACAATGATTTATATGCATGTGTTATAAAGTTCTGTGGTGTTGTGTTCAGGCGTAATCTTAGAGTACTTCTTCACTGGGTATATCAACTGGGGCCCATGTGTTTTCTGCAATGTTAAGGTAGGCTGTGGAAAAGTCTGTTTTGCAAATTTTATTCAGCATTTGATATAAGGCTGTCTCAATGTTCGGGTATTCTAACTTGCTTATGACCAGCTTACATCTAAGAGACCAGATTGTAAAGTTCACAAATGTTGCCAGTCTAAGCTGTGCATAAGTTCCTTGATCTACCACATTGGTCAAAGACAAAGAGTTGTGGGTTTGGTTCTTGAATCGGTTCTGTAATGCTGATTGGAGCTTTTGTAGACATGGGCAGTTTGTTAGCGTGTGGTTGGTGGTTTCATCTCTCTGGCAGAGTGCGCATGTGCTTGCTAGATTTTTGAAGCCTCTCTTATAGTAGAGAAAGGCATTTGTGGGAAGGGCTTCCAGATTTACTTTAATGAGGAAGTCAACATACTTTGGGGGAAGGTGCCAGTGTTTTGTTAGTTTGATGAGTCTTTGGTTGGAAATATGGAGGTAGGCAGGGATAGTGGAACTCTTGTGGTGTGTAATATTGAAGATCTCCCAATATGTGAGTTTGCATGTGAATAGGCTTGCATTGGCTGAAAGTTGTTTCAGGATTAGAGTCACTGATTGTTGAAGCCAGTTGTTTTGTTTAGAGGGTGGTGGCCTATCTGTGGGCTCGACAGGTAATGGGCATTCAATGGCATCATTGTCCTTAAAAAGTCTGTGAAGCACATTGTGGGTTCTTTGTAAGTTGATTGTTTCAATGGAGTGGAGTGAGAGACCATTCTCTCTCCTGGGGTGATGCATTGTCTTGATACTGATGGCTGCGATTTTTCCTCCCCAGCAAAGTTTGGTGCATGCCGAGTTTATTTTATTTATGAATCCTTTGGTGGGGTTGAATCCAGTAAGGTAGTATGTTATTTTGGGAAACAGGATGGCATTTAGTAATACGACCTTTCCAAAGAGGGACAAGTAAATTTTTGATATTGATGCTATTGTGGTTTGTGTTTTTTTCAGAAGTGAGTTTTGGATTTCCTGTCTCATGAGTGAGTAGGACTTTGCTACAGGGAATCCCAAGAACTTCTGTGGTTGGGCATTGAACATTGCTGGAATTTGTTTTCCTGTGAGTAATGACCGTATTGCTGACTTCTCGCTGTTGAATGTGAGGCCATGCATTGTTGTGTAACTGTCAAGTATGTTTACTAGATTGTTAAGGTGATCAATGGAGGGAAGAAAGACGACAACATCGTCCATGTAGGAAATGTGTTTTATGTTTTCATTGATGTACTCTACTTGGATGCCTGGAAGTGTGTTTTCTATTTGGAGTAGGAGAGGGTTTATGTAAGCTGTGAATAACAGCGTGCTTAGTGGGGATCCCTGTGGGATGGATAAACAGGGTTTGAATCCCGGAGCTATATGTCCATCTAGCGTGAGGAAAATTTCCCGGTTGTTTAAAAGGTTCTCTATGATTTGTAGGAGAGGTTGAGGTACTTGGTATTGTTCAAGTGTTTTAATTAGCACATCAATGCGTACCAAGTCGAATGCTCCTGCGATGTCGAGTTGAATGGCAACTGGCTTGGACCTTCTTTTAGTGCGCACTTGGTCTATTATTAGACGGAAGCGGCTTATTGCATCTGATGTGGCTGCACCCTTCTTGGCGAACTGGTACTTTGAGATGTGCTTGAGGACATTGTCTTGCATTTTATCTTTGATTATAGACTCAATTATCTTGATCATGAGTGGGATCATTGAGATAGGCCTTAGGTTTTGTAGTTCAGTTGCGACATCACTCTTTTTAAGTAGTGGCACCATTGCGATGGGGTATAGAAAATCAAGATGGCAAGTCCCACTGCTGAGTAGATCAATCATTTCCTTGATGATTGGGATGGTGTATTTGCTCAGGTGGAGTAGAATAAACTTCGGGATGCCATGTAGGCCAGGATGTATTTTGTCTGGCATTGCATTTAATTTTTTTTGGATTGTAGCATGGGTAATGTCATGACAGTTGTCTGGATTTATTTTGAAAGTTCTTCTGTCACTGGGTGTGATGTGGTTTTGAAACTTTTTTTTGAAATGTTTTTGGAGTTTACCTAGCATTGCAGGGCCAATGTATTGTTTACCATCAATGGTGATGTCACTTGGGCTTTTTCTATTCTTTCCTGATCCCAAGGCCCATCTGATGTATCCTCTGGTCCAGCAGTGTTGATGTACCAGGTAGCTCCGGGACCTTTTTGTTGCTATGTGTTCTGCTAGAATCTTTTGGGTGGTTCTATATTTAGCCTTTAGTTGTAAGATTGTTTCTATGTTTTGTCCTTCCAGAGTTAGGTGCTTGAGGGTATCTGCAATGTTGTCTAAGCTGTTTAAAAGTTTCAAGGGTCCTGGTCTTCGGAAGGAGTAGGTGGTTATTAGCTTCTGTAGTGTTTTTGTGAATAGAGGCCATGCCTCTATGATTGGCCTGGAGAGTATGTTTGTTTGATGGAATTGTATGTAAGCTTCTGAGAACAGGCAGGCTGGGGTAGTTTCCCTGGTTATGAGTCTTATTGTTCTTTGGTAGTTGTTTGGGTCTGGGGAACTGGAGGAAAACTGGAGTTTTATCTCTTGTAACAGGTGGTCTGAAAAAACCACTGGCCAGAGTCTGGCTTGAGTGGTAGGCAGTAAGTTTGGTGAAAAAAAGGTTAAGTCGATGAGGGACTTATATTTAGTTGTGTAGAATGAAAATGCTGTCTCAGGGAGCAGGTTTCGTGCACTCATTAGCTTTAGACTGATCAATGGGAGGTAATCAGACTGGAAGGTTTCATAGGAGTGGTTGAAGTCTCCTATTAGGATGGAAGGAAATGGGTTGGTTCGAAGTGTTGCATTTATTGTGTGAATAATTCTGCGGATGTTGTCAGGAGCCTTTGTCATGTATATGTTGCCTAAGTTGATGGTACAATTGTTGTACTGAAGGATGGCTATGAGACAGTGGTTGTCTATGTATAGTATTTTGAAGGTTATGGGAGATAATTTGTTAATTAGTATGGCCACTCCGGATCCTGGTGTTTGGGCTATGGAGTAGTGAAAATAGCCCAGTGAGTTTAGTTTCTTGATGTGTGGGCTGGACTGTATGTGTAGTTTTGTTTCAGAGAGACAGAGGATATCTGGTTGATGTTTAATAAACCATCTGTGCAGTGCTTCAACTCTTTCTTTGGAGTTTAAGCCTCTGATATTTACTGCTGGATTGTAATAGTCATGGTGTGGTGAGTATTTTAAGTGAAGGTATCTTCTGGGACGGTGTCTTCTGGTAGGGGTTTTTCTGAGGGGCTGTTCTCTGACTCAGGAAATGAGATAAGGAGTATTTCATTTTCTGTGGTTGTCGGCATGGGATCTTCAGTTGGTCTGAAATTTGGTAGAGTCTCTTCTTCTGTGGTTGTCAGCATAGGGTCTTCAGGTGGTCTGACTTTTGGTAGAGTCCCATCTTTGGTGGTTGTCAGCATTGGGTTTCCAGATTGTCTGAATTTTGGTAAAATCTCATCTTCCCTTGATTGAATTTCTCGTCGTTTTTTGTCTGATGGTTTACGTGATTCCTGTGATCTGGTAGTTTTTGTACTGGAGTCGTCAGTTGATTTTTCTTGTGTGCTAGAATTATTATGTCTTGATCTTTTGTGGTTGCGTGGTTTGGAGGGTTTAGTAGATGTTTTGGTGGTTCCCTCATCTTCTGATTCGATCATGGTTTCTGATGATGACCATGATCTCGTGAGCTTTGAGTCCTCTGCCAGTCTGTGGTGGATTAGGGATTTGCCAGTATCTGGGATGCTTGTGTGGCTATGGTTTGTTCCCATTGGAGTGGGTATGGACTGATGTGTGTTTTCAGTTTCTGTTTGTGTTTTTGGGTGTTTTAATTTGGTGTGTAGAATCAGTGGGGTCTTCGATGGTGCTGTTGTGATTTTTTGGATATGCCTGACTGCTTACATCACTTGTAATGAGGGGACACACCTTCATTATGTGTCCTCTGTTCCGACAGTTGAAGCACAATGGGGGTATATCCCGGAAGCTGATAAGGATTGTAGCCTTGTTGTTGCTGACTGTTGCTGGTAGTGTGAGTGGCTGGATTCCTGTCTTGAGGACTAGACAGAAGACTGCAGTGTTGGTAAACACCATTGTTTCTGCTCTTGATTCTTGGATGTATTTAAAGCCTTCAACTATACCATAATTGGCAAGGGCCTGTTGTAAGCGCGACTCTTCAAAGTTGACAGTACAGTTACTCACTCTGCCCTGAAGAATCTGTGGTTTGTTCAGGTTAATGTGGACCAGGTATTTGTTGTCTAACTGTTTGAATTTAGTTTCAAAGAGTTGCTTTCCTGCTAGGTCTTTGAATTGAATTGCAATATACCTTTTATTTGTGTGGAACAGTATTTTATAAACTGGTGACCAGAACTTGTGGTCAGTGAGTAGATCATAGAGTGAGAGTATTGGGAATTTGTATAAGGAGCAGTTGATATCTGTTGTTGTTAGGATACTAGTACATTCATTGATATACTCTGTGAAGGAGCGAAAGAGAAGATTTGGTATGGTTCTATTAAAGCGTTCTGTTACTAAAGGATGGTAGTCTATGTTAACTGGTTGTTGCAAGTCAGCATGTTCATTTTGTTCTTGTTCCCCATCTCTTAATTGGATGAATTTATTGTATGGGTCTTCTGTAGTTTGCATGTTGATTGCTTGAGTTTTGGCTTGGGTTAATTGCCTAGTGGTTATCCTAAGGCTATTAGCATATGAGAATTGGGGATGGAGTTGTGAGGATATTGCATGGTATTGTTCTGAGTTGTTACCATTGTTTTGCTGTGCTGGTTCTGGGGGCCTGTTGGTGTCTTGGGTTGTGAATCTAGAACTGCGTTGAAGTTTTGGAAAAGAATCATTGTTGTTTTCCAATGTGTGTCATTTTCTTCACTGTTGAAGTTGAACATTGATTTTCTTTGCTGTTTGGAATTTTCGTTTTGTATTGTTTGTTTTGGTTTCTGGGAGTTTGGTTTATTTGTGGTGTTGCTGCTTGTTGATTTTCCTGGGAAGTTGATGTTAGTTGGTGTTGTCTTTTGGATTGGCATGTTTGTTTTTATTTGATTGAAGTTTAGGTTTGTTTTTCCATTGCTATTAGTATTGGTTAGGTCTTTTTTCTTATCTTTATTTAGTGTTAGCAGTTTTCAGCTTTGTTTTTGCATCTCTACTTGTTTGTTTTTGAGGTTGGAAAGGTGAGTTCAAGTTGGCTTTATGTGCAGTTAAATTAACTGGAGAATTGGTATCGAGTGGTGTATTCGACTGCGCTGGATGACTTAATTGTGTCCCCCCTAAGTTGGAATACGTAAATAAATCGCTAGAGTTACAATTTAAGTCGTTTTTTGAATTATGAGGGCGATCTAGTGTGGCTTCCGGTTTAGTTTTTGATTTGTAACTTTTTTGTTTTTCGTGCTGGGAGTCTGATTTTTGTCGGGTATTATAGCAGGTGGAATTCTCTGTCATAGTAGTATAACCTTCTGTCTCCGACTCTGCGGAATCACTCAGCTGTGTGGATTTGTCGCTAGTGATGGAATTTGCGTCTTTTTCTGTGTTGTGAGTGTGAACGTGTGTGGCTTCCGGTTTGGTTTTTTGACTATAACTTTTTTGTTTTTCAAGTTGGAAGTCTAGTTTTGGGACAAGGTTATAGCTGTCGAAATTCTCTATGGTATTTATATAACTTTTTTCTTTCGACTGTGCGGGATCATAACGCAATGCTTCATCAAACTTTGGATATTTGAATTCATCGCCAACGGCAAATTTGCGGTTGATATTTACGTTATAAGTATTATATTTTCGAGATTCCTGTTCAGTTTTTGAGGCATAACTCTTTTGTTTTTGACTCTGGAGATCTAATTTTTTTTTTTTGGATTAAAGATAGAAAAATTCTCTATAAAATCATTGTCGTCAGAAGTTTGGGACTGATCTGAAAGATTATTTTCAGACCCCTCAAAATCTGTTTCTGGTTCACATTTTCTATTTGTTTTCTCAGTAGATTTTTTGTTTGAAGGATTTTTCCTTTTTTCGGTCAAAGCAAGAGTTATTTCTTTTGGTTTGTCCTGACATATGAATTTAGGGATTTTGCAGTTGTTTTCACTTTTTAAAGGTAGTCCCTCTTCCCTTTTAGAGGCTATGGCTGAATTTGCTGAGGTGGCAGTTTTTTTTTTGGGAGCCATGTTTGTTTTGATAGTGATTGTTTTAACTTAGTAATAATTAACAATTATGTATGGATTTAAATTTTTTTTTTTTTTAAATAATAAAGGGAAGATACTTACAATATTTCCTGTGTGGTTATTTCTTCTCAATAAGTGGTATAGAAGCATCTAAGTCACAGTCAAAGTAGCTACCATGCAAGGGAGAACTTGCCTAAAAGCTGCCACTAGAGGGCGACCTAATTTATTTGTCTTTTGCATTAATATTTCAAAAGTTTTTAAATACTTTTTTTTATCTTTAAATAATTGTTTATGTATACCAAAGTAAATATTTTATTAGATTTTTACTTAATATTAATGTAATTAATTCAAAATTAAAATTATTTTTTGTTTATATTTTTTGGTTAGTAAGCTAATATAATTTATTTAGTATCTTTTTATTTTATAATGGTATTATTTTTAATAACCACTTAAATAAGTAATAAACTTGTTTTATATTTATTTTTAACAGCCATCAGTATGTTGAAGGACAGGCCTCCTGGAACGTTTGTTGTGAGAGACAGCAATTCTTTCCCCGGTGCATTTGGCCTTGCTCTCAAAGTTGCCACACCTCCGCCAAATGTACAGAATAAAACCGGTAAGTGATATATTGTAAAAATTGCTAATATTGTACAATTAAAGAAAGTACACAATTTACAAAGTGCAGACAGCTCTGAACTTACACACAGGATGTGATGTGCTATACTGTAGCTTCTCCTTAAATGAAGTCAGGAATCTCTCAGCAATTATGTCCAGAGAAACCTGTTAGCCACTTTATTTTCCATTCCCCAGTCTTAAGTTTTCCCATATTCTGCTCCATCCCATTTCCACACAGTAGCACCACTCAGTGGAAACAAGAAAGTGTGTAGGGAGTTTATCCTCTGTGTAAACAGCTTATGTAAGCATAAAGAATGGTGATCATATGATGTTTAGCTATGAACTTACATAAATAATGTTTTAGGGTTTGTTTGCATGAGTCAATTATTTTATATGTTAGATTTTTCTTTCAGGTAGACATTAGTTGTAATGTAGAGCATAAAATATTTTTTTAGTAAGTAAAAATAAGCATTCAGTACGCAATGGGAAATATTCATGTAGCATGAGACATTAGAATCTAATATTACGTAGAGTTGAACATCATGTATTTTGTACTTTATTTATACTATGAATTGTTTTACGTAAATCTTAGATTTATGTAATTGTTATTTGTAGGATTGAAATTTACTAAAACTTTCACCATCTGTTGATTATTTTTCTCCTTTGGAGAGAGCTATTGAGAAGGGAATGCATTGGGCTATTTAAATCCTATTTTACCTTTTTTTTTAAATTACGCATACCAAATGAAAGTAATATACAGATTGCTGTAGTTTGGCATAATCTGCATTTAACAAAAATAATTAAATCTATCTCATATCACTTTTCCAGCCAGTCATTCATTACAATCATAAGTGATCAATGGATAACAGATGGTTATAACCAAGCATTTCCAGACTAGTTTATGATTATTATATGCTTCCACTAAGGAGCAATGTTTGATGACTCATAATGTGAATTAATTAATTACTATTAACACATATAAGTACACATAGATGTTATAGCTATGCCTACACACTGACTGAATATAATTCTCAATATATTAAAACAGGCAAAACTCTCCATACAGTAGTGCCACTCAGTGCAAGCCAGAATAATCAATGAATGCCAGAAGGCTTGTGCATAAAATCCCTATCTAGTACCTACTCATCCAATATCCCCAGACTAGTTTCTAGCATGTGGCTTTCATCAGTGAGGAGCCTTGGATCTGAGAGCACTGCATCTAGATCTTAAGATCTAATGCAACCCTCCAGCAGCCACCTTTTATCTCTGCTTAACTACAAAACTATGAGAATAAAGATCTAGGTGCAGTGCTCTCAAATCCAAGGCTCCTCACTGACAAAAGCCACAAGCTAGAAACTAGTCTGGGGATATTGGATGAGTAAGCACTACATAGGGATTTTATGCACAAGCCTTCATTGATTACTCTGGCTTGCACTGAGTGGCACTACTGTATGGAGAGTTTTGCCTGTTTTGATAACAGTTATGAGCAAGCATAATAAACAGTGATCATGTGGTGTTTAGTGGTTAATTCTCAGTACAGTGAAAATATTTTGTTAATTTTAATAATAAATATAAGAAGTAAAAAAAAGATTTTATTTTATAAATCTTAAGACTGTATTATATTGTCAATCTAATATTTTTCCATTCATTTAGAAAAACTAAAAGTCTTTTATGTTACAAAAATGTTTTAAATCTAATAATAAGCAAATGGGTAATAAAACTTATTATGCTAATTTTTGTCTTCTTTTATAACTGAAGATAACATGATCAATAAATTTTTTCATCCTAATCTTCAATTATGCAGAGAAATTATATTTAAATCATACTACATTGTTACAAAATTTGAATACCTATTTTGAATTGTTGTTTACATTTCAAATTATTTTTGTAATAACTGGTAACTATTAAAAAGCAACAAAAACATTTAATGCATGAAACACACGAAAAAAAACATGTAATGCATGAAATACATGATAAAAAACATAATTCATGAAACACGATAAAAATGCAAGATTAAAGAATCATATCTTATACAAAATTCATCTTGTGCTATGAATTCAAAATTAACTTGTGCTATGAATTCAAAATTAACCAGCTTTCCGATTAGTTGTTTCTGGCCAGTTCAATGAAACGTTGAATTTATCTCTTAGGAGAAAAATAGGATTTTTTATACTGCCTTGATAAGGACTCATAGGAGTTGAAAGCACTTGGCAATAGTTATTTTATTTATTAAAGATTCTCTGTTTTAGCAATTGACGAATCGTTATATTGTAAGTTGTATTAACAGAGGTATTATATTTATTTATTATTTAAAAACATTTTTATAAATTATTAATTAGAATTATTTTGATAAATTTTTGTATTAGTATAGTAGCCATGGTTACGATGCATGAATAAAGATTAAAATTAACGAAGTTTTTTTTAATGCTATGCGTGGTTTGACATAATAATGGTATGGTGGATTAGAGAGCTAAAGGTTTCTGATTGAAGTTCAGTCTCTACTTTAGTATAGGACATTTTCAACATCCCATAATTGTCATAACAATAACCATATATTTAATTTGTTTCTAATGTATCCATTTTTTTAAAAAATGAATTCATTCATAAAATTTTACAACCCAAACACATCACATCTTGACTTTAATATCACCTCAGATTCTCTTGGCTTTCTTTGAATTCTTTTTAGCGTTTAAACTGTAAGGTGATCAAAACTGAATAATATTGTTAATCAGATCTAACTGAACTTTTATGCAATGGAATATAGTTCTTCAGGCATATACCTAATGTTTTTTACAATTAATTCCTCCTTTTGTTTAGCAGTCTTAGCAACTTTGTGTCATCATGTGGAAAATCAAAATGTATTATTATTAATTAATGTGTAAATCCTTCATTTCAGGTACTTTGTTTTTATTAACTTTATCAGACTCGTATCTTAATAATGATTATCTATCATTGATATTATTACAATTTGAGTTTATCAAGTTTATAAATAATCAAATAATTAGAAGATAAATATACTTTTTGCTCTTTCAAAGGTGTAATAAATAATTATTTTAATATTCATTTATTTTAGTCGGTATTCTGTAATTTTGTTATATGTATATTTATTTATTTAGGTGACATATCCAATGAATTGGTCAGGCACTTTTTAATAGAGCCGACAGCCAAAGGAGTCAAGCTAAAAGGCTGTAGCAATGAACCTGTTTTCGGTAATGATTGTTATATTATTTGTTTTATCTATTTTCATAACATGCACGCACATATAAATAATTTCAGATGCAGCTGAATTACGATATGTCTGCCACTTCACTACAGTGTGCCTTTTGAAGTGATAAATTTTTAAATTTAAATCTGTACTTTGGAGTATGTATCTTAAATGCAACGAATCTTCTATGCTGTGATGGCTCAAAAAGTAAAAAAGTGCACGAGTAATTTAAAAATGTGATAGGATATAGCTCAGCCATTAGTTCAATGGAAAATTGATATCCAGAGTGTCATTTCCTAGTAAATCTTATTTTTTGGGGAATATAACTACCTTAATAATTCTTTATATACATGTGCTTGTATATATATGCATAAACATGTACAAATGTCCATATATATGCATACATATTTATCTCGCATTATGCAACAGTTGTTGTGTCTAAGAATTGATAGAAAATATCTTCTTAACTCTTTGCAACTTTCAAATCATTTCTAATAGTTTGCTTTCTACTGAACCATTCTTTAATCAAAAATTAATGTGTCTATAATTAAATAATTATTATTAGTTGTTATTAATCACGATGTAATAGGGACCATATATTTTATTATCTTTAATTATCTTGTTTTAAGTATTGTTTATGTATTTATACATGGCATGTACATGTGTGCTATAAGTCATATAAATAACGAAGTATTACATACAACAGACGCCTGTTTTACTTTAGTTGATGTTGAACCGCGAATGATAATTATACTGTAGTTGGTAATAATGGCAATTATGATCACATTTATAATTACTAATGGGTTGTTACATTAGTAACCGATTTTTAGCAGCGTTGAAATAAAGGTTGTCATAAAAATTACTTTTTTTTTAATTAAAAAAAAAAAACCCACTTTTAAAGATCGATTTTTAAAGAGTAATATTTTTAAAATACATCGATTTATTAATCGGTGAAATAGAATGTAACACTATAAAGTGAGAATGCATAATTACATAGTTGTGGCTTCTAAATTTAATCACACCTGTCTATTATAGGTCATCCATCTTTTAAGTAGTATGTACATAAACTCTATCAGTGCGTGTTTTTCCGTGTGTAATGTGGAGAAACAGCGCCCACGTAGTGGGCTAGAATCTTGGTAGTTTCTGGTAGCAGACGATGTAAGCTCGATGTGTTTATGTCAATCAGCGCCACCTAGGTGGTAGCAGATGACGTAAGCTATATGCATGGCAACCAGCACCACCAGGCGGGCAGCTTTGCTGCCAGTTAGCTTGTGGAAGGTTCCTGTGCATACGCATGGTGAACAGCGCCTCCTAGCGGCTTGATGAAGCATTGTCCGCTTTCAGGGCCCCTACCCTGTATGTTCTGTGTACTAACACAGAAACAGTGCCTCTAGCGGCCATTGTGTACGTCGGGGCAAACTACCTAGTAGTGTTTATTATCATCCTTTAATCAAGTTACATTAGCATATAACTGAAAATAAATTGATATTATGAGATGTTTAATTAAATCTAATATTGATGGCCACTCTGAGTTTTATCACACCCTCGCATTACAGATTAATTTAGTGTGGTTTAAATTCTAGTAGTGCGCATTTACTACGAAGCTCACTTTTTAATTTAAACGGTAGTATTTATTAAAATAAATGTTTAGATATTCTGTTTTATGAATACAATTTAAGGCAGATTTAAATAAAGCTATATAGACAACTCTAGAGTTTAAATGCTGTATCTCGTAATTTTCATTGTCTAAATGTGTTTCTCTAATATAATGAAGATATTATAATATGTTTAATTAATTAGAAAAGATTTGAACACAGACTTTCAAGCTCACTTCATCTATCCACTCTATCTTATATAACTGATACACATGACAACATACATGTGAAAAAGGTAAGCAATCTCCAGTATATGTATTTCGTGCTGAACCAGCACTCTTCGGTTGGTCCAGAATCACGATCTCCCACACACATACATAAGCAGTGCTCAGTTTATATTAAGACAGCAAATCTTCAAACTTTAATGGACAGGCTTCAATCTTCTCTACCCTCCAAATCTTCAGCCATCCACACCATTGAAAATCTGATAATGGAATGTTCAAATCCCTTGTTAATGCCAATATTGTTGTTATACCATATTGACTTGTCATTCTGGCATCTCATATATTGGACCTTACTATGTCCATTTAAATATACGGAAAAGGGATGGGAAGAGTTCAGGGTGAGTTTATAATATTTGAATACAAGTATAATGTATTTAAACAAGGCAAAACTCTCCATATAGTAGAGCCACCCTGTGCCAACCAGAATAATCAATGGATGCCAGAAGAACTTTAGATGTAATTAGAGGAGATTTGAACACAAACTTTCAATTTCTTTTCAGCTATCCACTCCATCTTATATAACCAATACACGACCACATGTTTAATTAATAATATAGTAACCACTTGAAGAGTTAATCGTTGCAAAATATTTTCATATATTGAAGTCAAAAAATTATAAATTTGTAATTATGCATTAAGAGTACTGAGAATGAAGCAATTTTATCTATTGGTGTGGAAAGTTATTGTTTCAATAAATCGACTGTCAAGAGTAATTTGTGTGAAATTCTTCTCAAAGGCCAAACTGAATAAACACTTCATTGTATTTAAATATCTGTTTAAAATATATTCTCATAATGAAATTATGTTTTTGCTTGAAAAGGAAGAAAATTGATAGTTTTTTTGTCATATTTGTGTCTGGATAAAATTTTTATTGGCGTGCACTTGTTGTAAATCTTCATACAAGATATCTCACTATTTCCCCCTATGTGCAGACTTTGAATAGTGTTTTAATAATTATCTGACTATATTTTTGGACTTATATGCTATCTGCATCAATTGTTATTACATATTAAAACAATCAAAATTATCCTAAATTCACAACTCAACCAGACTAGCCAAAAAATAAACTTTAAAACTCTACCAAGCCCTGCTACAAGCAGATTTCTCAAGTGTAAAGAACTACAAAATAACAACATATTTAAACTAAACATTACCCACAGTTCCATTTCCCTCCAAAACACCCTTAATATTAAAAGAACTTCTAAATAAGTTAATTGCTTCAGAATCATAAATTTTTAATAATAAAGATTCTTTAATTCTTCGTTTTATTTCATTTCTTTCAAACGAGACGATCTTATCTTCATCAAAATTAATTAACTTATTTAGAATTTCTTTTAATACTAAGGGTGTATGGGAGATAAGTGGAATTGTGGGTAATATTCAGTTTAATTATGTTGTTATTTTGTAGTTCTTTACACTTGAGAAGTCTGCTTGTAACAATGAAACCGTTGGTAGTCTTTTAAAGCTTATTTTTTGGCTAGTCTGGTTGGGTTGTAAATTTGGAGTAATTTTGGTTATTTATTGACTAGTTTAGCTTTTAATGTTTCTATTAAAACAAGTATGTTTTTAGTGAGATTATTTAAGAAAATGGAATTACAAATATTTCTCCCTCATCAAATTGTATGTAATGCTGCATTAGCTATGTTATTTTACGCACTTTTATTTACTTATATTATCTCTGTATTATGTTTAGCATTTATTTACTGATACGGATGTTTAAATGGTATGAATAATAAGCCTACTTTTCAATTCATTGATTTGGCAAGTAATATTAATGTTGTTTAATTTTAATGTAACTTACATTTAATAAAAACAAGTTAAATTTTGAAAGTAAATATTATTTTTATCATTTGAATATATTAAACCCTGAATTTAAATGTGTGCTGTGAAAGTAGAAAAAATATATAGAAGCATTAGAGCAGACGTGGGGAATCTCTGGCCCATAGGCCAAATTTGGTTTCAAACTTCTCAATCCAATGCTGAGATATTTTTACACATATATATAAAATGGACCCATACAAAACTTCAACTTCCAAACATTGAATTAAGAGTTAAGTAAAATAAATTATTTATTTTCTCAATTACGTCTTTGTCTCTGTTCAACCTGTATGATAATTCTATCAGAGATGCAATATTCCAACAAATTGTATCGTATGGTCTATCTGACTATGAAGTTAATCTACGATGCTAAGAGCATTTCATTTGTTTTTGTAGTGATTTTTGCTGATGAATGCATAACTAGCAAAAATAAAACTCAAATTTTACTTCAATTTATTATTGTTATTTTGCATTTGATTTTTTTTTTTTTTGTATTAGAGTAAGATAAAAAAATTGACACAGAAAATCACACATTTGGGAAAAAATGGACGATTGCATATATTTTTTATAGAAAGAAATACCAAATCAATGTGCCCGATATATCTGGAAAGTATTGCAGTTAATAAAGAAAACATTATTAAGAGATACTGTTTATCAAAACATTCTGACTACAACAACAGGGAAAAAAGAAATATTAAAATAGAAAACTTGAAAAGGAGTTTCATCAAGTAACTGACTTCTTTTATAAAAAGTACAACAAATCAGAAAATTCTGTGAGAACAAATTATTTCACCCCCACCCCCATACACAAAATTCAATACCATTGTCTGAAATTTATAAAAGATGGCATTTTAATCAAGCATTGGTGGTTGAGTGGTCATCACAGCTGCCTTATAAGCAGTTGTCTCAGGTTAGCGGGTTCGCTTCCCGGCCAATGCTATGACACATGAAAAAAAAGATGGCATTTTAATTGTTGTGGAATTAACCTATCCACAACATGAAAAGAAATTTGAGAATATAGGTTCAAGATGAATCAGAAAAATTGTTATTAAATAGGAAACAGTCATTAATAATAATGATGTTACTTTATTTTTAATTCACAAAAAAATTATGGCCCTCATTTAAAGCTGAAATTGACCTGCCAGTTGAAAAAATTGATGATTACAAGTGAATTACATTTTTGATCAAGTATAGTAAGCTAATTTTTAAGTTGATAATTTTGTGTGGTCTGTGAATGAGATTATAAATATGCAAATTGCCCTTGGCAGAAAAAAGGTTTCCTGCCCCTGCACTAGAGGAATGAATTATAAATACCCCAGAGTCTAGTTTTAGAATTTATATCTTAATTTTAGTTTATCAAATTAATTGAAATGCTTTATTTGGTAATGCTAACTGAATCAACTTTATTTGTCTTGTGAAGCTATTGTAAATTTATCCGTTATCGATTCGCAGTTTATTGATGGAACGTATATCTGATAAATTGTGTTTTAATTTTTCAGTCAGTAATCATGCATTCAAATTTAAATTTTATAACATATAGTTGTAAATTTATACAATAAGTACAATATATGTATCCAAATTCCTTTAATTTTTCTTTCTTTATTGACAGTGGTGACATCTGTTGTGTCAGTCAATTTATTTATCATTATTTATGTAGTCATTAACTTAGATAGCATACTATAAGTAAAAGCAACTGCATAGTGCCAATGCATAATAGCTTCTCCAGTCAAAATGAAGATGGCTTTATCAGAAATCATTCGTGAAATTCTGACAGTATTGTCATAATCATTATTTTTATAATTATCACAAATGACAATACAAGTGTGACAGTTATAAAAATTAATATTTTACTTCATTTAAAATAAATGTCATTTCATTGAAATTGTTTTCATTTATTTTAGTTCTTATTCAAAAATAATTTGTCTTTAATATCTGTTTGTTTTTATTCTAGGGAGTCTTTCGGCACTGGTTTATCAGCATTCTATCACGCCATTGGCTCTTCCATGCAAACTGATCTTACCAGAGTCAGGTAATTGTTTTTCTTACGAGTTTATGGAATTAAAAATTAGATAGTTGCCTTTTAAATGAAAATAGAATAAGATGGGAGAAAATCTCACAGATTATATGCATGGTGATTAATCCAATAACATTAGGAAGATATGCCTGTCCTTCTATTGTTATACAAAGAATGGGTTAAGCTCTAAAACAAATTGTGATAAGAATGAGTGTTAACTCACTATATAGTTGTACTTGATAGAATGAGAAATGTCATTTGGGAAAATAAGAAATGGCTAATGAGTAAAATAGCTAATAGGAATGGAAAGGGGTTAACTGATAAGGATTATATATTGACAAGATGAAAAGACTGTCTTCACTATCTGTTTAGAAAATAATAATAAATTTGAAAGAAAATGTTGAAGTGATTTAACAAGAAGTGAATATATTGACAAAAGAAGTAATTAAAGAGATGAAAAATGGGAAAACTTTCAAATTTGATATAATAAATATAGAATGTTTGCTATTACTATGAAGGAAATTGTTGAAATAGTGGAATTTTAAATTTATAAAACAGGCAAAACTCATTATATGTATTGCCACACCCAGCAAGCTAGAGTAATCAATGGATGCCAGAAGGCTTGTGCATAAAATCGCTATCTAGCGCTTACTCATCCAATATCTCCAGACTAGTTTCTGGCTTCTGGCCTTTGTCAGTGAGGAGCCTTGAATCTGAGATCTGCGTGCAGTGCTCTCAGATCCAAGGCTCCTCACTGACGAAGGCCACAAACCAGAAACTAGTCTGGGGATATTGGATGAGTAGGCACTAGATAGGGATTTTATGCACAAGCCGCCTGGCATCCATTGATTACTCTAGCTTGCTGTGTGTGGCAATACTTATAGTGAGTTTTGCCTGTTTTATAATAGTTATACACAAGCATAAGAAGTGGTGGTCATGTGATGTTTATTGAATTTTAAATTTCTTGAGACCATAATGATTCCAAATGCTAAAATGAAGAAACCTGTTAGATGTGAAGAGTTACTTCAAAAATTTTATTGAGAATTTTAATTCAAAGAATTTATGGAAATATGGAAAGGCAGAATAATATACTGAAGAGGAGTAGTTTTTTTTTTTTTTTCAGAGAGAGGTGTACTGATAGAAAATTTGTTAGTGTAATCTGAAATAAACTTAGGACCATCTTGAAAAATAAAGGTGTATTTTGGAAAGAGAGAAGATTGGTTTGGAATATGTATACTGGACAAAGAATAAGTCGGGTTGAAGAATAATGTCACTGGAAAAATAAATTCAGAATGAGGGGTTAAACAAGGATGTTGCAGTCACCTGGGTTTTTAATGTTTATTTTTAGATAAATATTTAGAACTGAGCTAAAACAGGAAGTAGATTTATAAAATATATAAGATTTGCATAAGATATGACTCTTATAACTGAAAATGAACAGAATATGTTGAATAAATTAGAGGAAGGTTGTATGGTCCAGAATAGTCTATCGCTAAGATCTCATTTGGTCTTTCAGGGATAATGGGTTTTAACGTATTACTGAAGTCTTGGTTTACTGGTTGGGAATTTGGAATGAAGATTAATATTGAGAAAACCAAATGTTTGTAGATAGGAAAGAATATAAAAAAAATACAAATTGGCATTTATAATAATATAGTTCTGCAAGTGAATGGATTTGGATATTTGGATAAGTAGTTAAGAGAAGATGAAGTTTTAAAAAAAGAATAGCAATGGCAGGGAACATTTAATAAAAGAAAAGATATTTTGCGAACATTTAAAAGGAAAAGATTAATTAAATGCTGTGTGGAATATATTATTGTATAGTTACAAAATGTGGACAATGAATAAAAGAATTAGTACCAGATTGAAAGCTTTTAAAATGTGGAGAAGATTGACCTTGCTGGATGATATGATATAAGATATATGTAGAATTGAAAATCTGGGCAATGAACAGAACAGAAAAGGGAAATGGAATAATTGGCTATGATTGATTACTATATTATGTGCATACAATTTCATACCCATATATATGGCTTAAATTAATATCTTTATAACATTGATGCAAAACGCTCATAATAAATCTAACATAGTTTATTCACATAAAACAATAGAATTTGGGAACTCGAAAATAAATGTTTGGAAAGATGGATAAATATACAATTGATTAAAGTGTAATGTGAGAAATGATTTTACAGGACTGCACAATCAGGTTCAATAATCAGAATTTCACCATAAGATGAAACCTGGTTTGATTTCAAATGCAGAAGCATGATATTTGCATATTTATGTATGGAAGGTAGTAAGAATCAGAATATTAATTACTTGAATTTTGTCTAATAAACTTTATATTTGAAGATGATTAAACTAGTGTTCCCATGGCCTTGCATAATAGGATCTCCAGCCTTCCAATACATTTTTATGAAAATACCTTAAAAAAATTATCTTTACAGTGTTGGTAATAATAGTATTGCAAAATGATTTTATGATTACAATGCCTATAATCATCACAGTTATCACCATAAGTAATTAGCATAGTGAACACATAGTATTTTTCTGATAAGCAAAAGTTTTCTGCATCGATTATATAGAGAAATGTGTGAATTAGGATGGAATAATACTGAGTAATGATTTGAGAAGGAACATAATAATCAAAAAACTTATTTGTTATTGGGAACAACTAATTTAACAATCTATAAAACTTATTAAACCACTAAACATCACATGATCACCATTCTTTATGCTTATACAAGCTATTTACACAGAGGCAAAACTCTCCATACAGTAGCGCTACTCAGTACAAGCCAGAGTGATCAATGAATGCAGGAAGGTTTGTGCATAAAATCCGTCTTGTGCCTACTCATCCAATATCCCCAAACTAGTTTCTAGCTTGTGGCTTTCATCAGTGAGAAGGTTTGGATCTGAGAGCACTGTACTTAAATCTTGGGATCTAATGCAACTGTCCAGCAGCTATCTTTTATCTTATTAGCTATCTAGAAAGTTTTGAGTCCAAAATGAAAACACATAATGTTTTCAATTCAAGCTCACTTGCTTATATAGTCATATAGATCTGAATTTCAGTTCAACATCCATACTTTTTGGTGTCTTTGGTTCTTGAATAACCACAGTCACCATAATCTTATCAGGCAGAAATGGTATAAAACCACTAAACATCACATGATCATCATTCTTTATGCTACACTGTTTACACAGAGGCAAAACTCTCCATACTGTAGCGCCACTCAGTGCAAGCCAGAATAATCAATGCATGCAAGAAGGTTTGTCCACAAGCTAGAAACTAGTCTGGGGATATTGAATGAGTAGGCATTACATATGGATTTTATGCACAAACCTTCCTGCATCCATTAATAACTCTGGCTTGCATTGAGTGGTGCTACTGTATGGAGAGTTTTGCCTCTATATAATGCTGATCCAATAAAAATTTTAATGTAGAATATATAAAGCAAAAGAGATTTTATAAAAAATACTCCCGTTAGTACTTTTCTTGGAAAGAAATTAGAGGCATATTAAAATCTGGCTATGTATTTGTAAATAACTTTAGCAATAATATATCAAATATCATTGAATTTTTTAACTTAATATTTTTTTTTTAAAAGAAAACAAACTATCAAATGATTTTTCTCCCAGTCTAAAATAGTAACTTTAGTTACGAATCATTATATAATTATTCAAACATTGGTAGGAAAATTGATTTTTAAAACAAATTTTTACATCAGAAGAAAGGTTTTTTGAAATTTGAGGTTTTTTTTTAAAGCTTTATCAGTTAAAATATATCAAAGATTAATGTATTCTGTTTTTAGAGATATATAAACAAATGAGGATTGCCATTTCCTCAACAAGCTTTGTGATAAATGCTTAGCTAGAGAAAGCATTTAAAATATCTTTGTCTGGACCCCCCTCCCAAATCTCTGACCATGGTTTCGTGCTCTGGCACTCCTCAGAGAGGTGCTAGGGTAAATTCAGACACTAGATCTAAAAACACCAACCCAAAGCCAGCATATAACTAAAAGTTATCTATTGAGTGGAAAATGCTGCCTTTGGGTTGGTGTTTTTAAATCTAGTGTCTGAACCTACCCTAGCACTTCTCTGAGGAGTGCCAGAACATGAAACCATGGTCAGAGGTGGGAGGGGTTCTGACAGAGATATTTTAAATGCTTTCTCTAGCTAAGCATTTATCACAAAGCTTGTTGAGGAATTGGCAATCCTCATTGTTTATAACTTACAAGCTTAAGAGAATAGGGTCATGTGATCTATGACTCATTTTGACTATTTAGAGATATATGTAAATTAGTATTAATAATCAATTCAACTCTATTGAAATAAACAAGTAATATTAAATAATTATTTTATTCTAACCAATTTTCATCCAATATTAGGACCTTTTCAATACATAACTTTTTACATAATCACATGATCATTATAACTACTATTACCTATCTACTGTACATATTATATACTAATATTACATGCTTAATGTACATTTATATGGTTAATGTATATTAATATGTAGTATATACAGTAGATGGTGTAATAGTAGTTATAATGATCATGTGATTATGTAAAAAGTCACAGCTTGAAAAGGTCCTCATATTGGACTAAAACCAGTTGGAATAAAATAATTATTTCATATTAGTTGTTTATTTCAATTGATTTGAATTGATTATTGATAGTATTATAGAAACAACATTATGGACAAATTCAGTATATCTATTATATTTGACCATTATTAAAGATGTAAATTAATTATGAAATATTCTAAGAGTTTCACGCACATGAATACTGATAAAGTCTGATTAGGTTTGCTAAATAGAATATTAGAGTAATTATTATACTGCGCTTCAAACGTGCACCAGTGAAGCTATTATTTTAATTATATTTTATTCTGGCTTAGCGTTTTGGGGCATATTTGCTACCATATTCATAGCCTGTGTTATTCTCAGTTTTGTGTTATCGTAAGTGTATGCAAATTAGTCAACCAGTCCATTTCTTGGTAATTGAGAAGCAGGAATCTCATCTCTTGATGGCCTTCAGGTCGTTCGCAATGAAATATGCCTCGTTTATTTTGCATTTGGCATCATTTCTTTCCAAGCACATGATTTCGATATTGATGGTATCAAATGTTGTTGTTTTAATAAATAAATGACTGTGTAAATATAAGTTATTCATATATTGAAATATATTTATAAATGTTGTTTTATTGCAAGAAAATATTTGATAATTGCAGCAAAATAATTTTTAATTTTTTTTTCTTTCAGATCCTGCCTTACCTGACATGCCTGATCTACCTGGTTCTGCTCAAGCCTTATTAGCTCAGGGAGCAGGTGAGAAAGAGGACCTCACCAACATCTCACATGGCAAATACTTACTTTCTTTCTTTTGCTTTCGCCTCGCTGATAGATCAAAAATAAAAATAGTTGCGATGGACTCTTGAAATTAATCCAGCTCCGTATTAATGCTCTTAACTCTTTCCTGAATGATGTGTTGCATGATTTGGTTATGCCTAATATTTGAACTTTAACCTTTTCTTTAAACGTTGGAAATTTCAAGAGTTCTTGCCTTTGCTAATAATGTAGAAGAATTGTTCAACAGCTTGATAAAAAAAGCAGATTGTCCATTTCTTCTACAGATAAAAAAAAATATTTTATTTTTGTATATATTCTAAATCTCTAGATCCCGCTTTTAATTTCCAGAATTAGTTTCATTCGTTGATAAAATATTGTGAGTTCTCTTGTGTATTACTGTTTATTGTGCAATGTGAAACTTTCAAGCTTTTAATACTCTTCTTCAGGTCACAAGTAAATATTGTACATGTGTATTACTAAATATATTCAACTTTCTCACCCCTCCCCATCTCCCTTGTTTTCTCTCCTCTCACACATGCACACACAAAATTCCATGCCTATATATATATATTCATGTTTTTAGCATGAGTTGATTAATCTTTATATTTCAGCCCAAATTATTATTTTTCTTTTCAATGCTTTATTTAAATTTGATATATATACTATTTTAAAAATTATAATCTTAATAATTTATAATGTCGTTTATCAATTTTTACAATTTTTTTTTATGTACACTGTTTTATTAATCATTTTTTTAAATATATATATATAATAAAATAATCAATTAAATGCAATAGTAATATTTCTTTTTACACAAAGAAAATATAACTTTAATGTTTTAGGAGTATATTTAATGTTCATAATATTTTCTGCATGTAAAAAGTAATATTAAACCACTAAACATCACATGATCACCATCTCTTATGTTAGCACATAACTGTTATTAAACAGGCAAAACTCTCCATATAGTAGTGCCACCTAAGATTTAGGTGCAGTGCTCTCAGATCCAAGGCTCCTCACTGATGAAAGCCAGAAACTAGTCTGGGGAGTAGGCACTAGATGGGGATTTTATGTACAAGCCTTCTGGGATCCATTGATTATTCTGGTTGGCACAGGGTGGCACTACTGTATGGAGAGTTTTGCCTGTTTAATAAGAAGTAATATTATTGCATTTGATTTATGACATTTCAGTGACGGAGTTATCATAGTTTATATAATAAAATAAATAATATGTTTAAAAAAAAAAAATTATTCAGTAAATTGTTAAGTATTATTCCAAGTGACAGATTTTCAATTTAAAATGCTATTATGAATCAAAATTTAAATAAATAAATGACATATATTTGATTTGCTTTATAAGCACAGAATGTCTATGTATTAGATTTATTTTATTATTGGTGATTTAAATTGCATCCAAATATTAGTACCATTTTATAATTATCCTAAAATGGTGGGAAAACAAATTTAAACAATTGTAGTGAAACTAAATGGAAAAAAATATTATAAAAATTTGCGTGAAAACTTATACTGAACAACTTGTGTGTAAATTTTAAAAAAATCGGATATATTAATCTTTAACTGAGGTTTAAAGTTTATATCTGTGCATCTCTAGTTTCGAAAATGATTAGTAATAATCATTATTGTATTTATCTGAAATGGATCGCGTCAAAGTTGTGAGTGGAGGGAGTTTGACAATGGTAAATGAAAATGTAACAATTTACTCTAGATAAATACTCTTCATATAATAGAGATATATATGATAGATGGTGGCCTGGGCCAACTGATGAGTGCTAGTTCAGCATGAAATGCATCTTGGGGGTCATTTGTCTTTTATTGTATCTTTATTTATATGAATTTAAAAAGAATGGGGAAGTATGGAGGTGTTTATTATATCTTTAAACAACTTGGAATTATGCATCGAGAAGCTGGATCTCCAAGATGTTTGTTTCAATCAAATTTTGATCGACTCGTTTAAGAACGAGGTGATTTGACGTAACTCTAAATCGGCCACTTTTTGTACTACGTTTACAAATTATAGTCATTGAAGAGAAAAAAAAAAGTTCTGTAAGATGCTGCCATCTCTTGAATTATTTTACAAGTAAAAAATCAATAAAAATGACCAAATATGTCAAACAATACCAAAGCACCACCTTCTCTTGAATCTTATTGGCTATTTAAATTTTGACAACAAAGAAAATGGCTGCCAAAAAGTAAAGAGTTACGATAGTTTTTTGTTTTATTTCGAAAATGATAAACGAATGTTAGATCATTTTAACAGTATTTTTTGATGAATTATAAACAATTTTGATAAAACAGTGCTAAAAATAAAATTATTTCAGAAAAATAGTTAAGATTTTAGCAAGAATTATTTATTTATTGCAAAGTGGGAAGTAGAAATCATAGTGTGGAATTGGTGATTGACGTTTCTTTTCATTTCAGCCGTAATTGAATATTTTTTAAATTATAAATCAAAATTTATTTTTGAACAAACTTTCGTTCACTTTCATAATCTGACAAATTAATAGGTGAATATACTTTTTACAAACGAAACTAAAGTGAAAATATTAATAATAGGTGAATATATTTTGACAATTGACTTTGTTAATTGACACTTCAGTTTGTGAATTGGCCAATTAAAAGCTTTGATTTTTACCTCATGCAGCCAATAATATAATCAGTGGTGAAAGGGTTAAACATTTTATTTAGTCACTTCATAAATTTTTATTAAATTAAGAAAAAAAAATTAAATTGGGAAATGCTTTATTAAAATATAAAATTAACAGTATCAAAAATAAAATTTCTCTTAAAATTACATTTTAACGATTCATAACAATATCATTCAATGAAAAATGGAAATTCATACAGACTTTTGAAATTACAAATAATGAAAGAATTAAGAAGTTATTACAATACGCATATAACCAATTAGCTACATCGCTGTATTAAAATAATTAGATAGTTGGCAGTATCTTCCTCAGGTTTAGTTTAGGGTTATTTAATTAATGGGGAAAATAATATTTAATTTTTCCATGCATATTTTTATATAATAATAATAATGGGACTTCATTTAACTAAATATTTTTAAGTCTCAAACCTTAAATTCTCAAATATTGAATTTGTTAAATAATAATTATATAATATAATATATCATTTACTCCACAATTTACACTTCACAATACGCTTTTAACATATGATTTATTTTATCTCTTCTTGCCTACAGTTTCAACTGTCCAGCAGTCATCATCAGAGCTACAATATTTAAACATTGCTCTGATGATGACTGCTGGACAGTTGAAACTGTAGGCAAGGGGAGATAAAATAAATCATACATTAAAAGTGCATTGTGGAATATATGGTATATTATATTATATATAATTCAGCAATGCAAATAAGAAGTGGAAGGAAATTTTAATATCATTTTATGTAAATAATATTTTTATAAAGCGCAGACGGTATTGAAAATTAAATTGAGAGAGTGCAAACTTCTCAAGCGCTTGTGATTATTAGTAACCAATCAGATCTTAAACACCGGGACAGAGAATTTAACAAGAAAAGAGTGGTTCCCACTCTTCTTCTTTACTTGTCTTTCTATATATCCAAGCCAGTCTAAAGTACTTATATCTGAGAGCGTGAATCTTAAATATCATCACACTTAATTGACTGAGTTTATGTGAATATTTTAATGAGTTATAAATGATTATAGAAAAAAGAGAAATTTATAAAATAATGTAAAGACATTTTTTTTTCTTTCTCTCTCTTCAGTAATTATAATTAATTAGGAGTTTTAATTTAAACTATAAAAATATACTGAGAGATAATGTTTTATGTTTAATAGTATTTTAAAAAGATAGAAAAAAGAATAACATTTAAATTAAATTTTATTTCAATTCGTCGGAATTGTTTTTTTTTCTCTCTTAATTTTACTTCATTACAAAAAAATCAAATCAGTATAATTAACTGATTATCTTGTTTTTCTTTTTGCAAGAACATTTTTTTAATTAGAAAAAAAATGCCAAGACTTTTATGATGTTAATTTAAGTTCTTGATTTGTTTTTCAGTGTTTATGATTAAGGTGGCAAAATAGCTGAACAATTGTATTTGTAAAAGTTGACCTCATTGGTTGTTAGATTATCAGGTTAGAGACAGATTGTGATTGGCTTGTAGTCAAGATTGTATTTGTAAAAGTTGACCTCATTGGTTGTTAAATTATCAGGTTAGAGACAGATTGTGATTGGCTTGTAGTCAAGATTGTATTTGTAAAAGTTGACCTCATTGGTTGTTAAATTATCAGGTTAGAGACAGATTATGATTGGCTTGTAATCAAGATTGTTCTAGGGAAAAAATAATGGGAGTGTGAATAAGTCAGAATACCCAAATGTGTGATAAGAAATAGATAGTCCTAACTTAGCTGTTGAAGAGAGAGCAGTTAATAATCCAACTGATAAAGAAGAAAGAAGTCTTATCAAGCTATTGCATAGAATAGCAGAAGTTTTAATCAAGCTTTTAGCATACTATGAGTTTAGTCATAAAAATAGTTTCTACAATGAAAATCCTGTACTGAATTCAGCTAAAAGCAAGACATCGTGTTCCTCCATGTAACCTAAAAACATAGAGAAGTTACCCCCTAAAGTAATCTGCCATTTTATCTTCAACCAAGAGCATGAGTCTTGATCTGTGTTAGTCTCACCTGGAAATTTTAATGGAAATAAATGGATGAAATTTGCTATTTTTTAACCTGGAATTACTGCAAACCAAGAAAAGGACAAATTTACCATGAACATGTCTAGAAGCCTTCAAGGAGAAACTCAATTGGAAAAAAACTGGAAATTGTAACTGAAAAGGACTCCATAGAAAAACTATAGTCAAAGATATTTTGTGTGTGTGTGTGCACAAAATTTTCATATATAGTAAAAAAGAGATTTGTTGTTGTAATAATTCATAATTTTAAATATTTTCATTAAGTTAATATTTTTAAATTGTGGAACTTTTTTTTTTTAAATCAAATCAATTTTCTCTTCAAAATTATGCAATAGTTTTTAGAAAAAAATTTTTTTTTTGTGAATTTTTTTTTTTTTTTGAAACATGTTTTTTTTTTTTTCATTCATTTTTCCTCCTAAAAATTTAATGAAAAGTTAGTTAAGTTGAATCAAAGATTGTTATCTTTGATTTTGAAAATGTTTTTCCAACTCTTAGTTATTTTAAAGAAATAATTTAATTAATTAAAAGATAATTTACGAATAGAAATCAACTGATTGATTATAATTTTTATGAAAATATATTTTTTGATGAAATGAATGTTTAAAATTTCATACTATTATATCTTTTTTTTTTGTTTATTGTTAATCACTTAATTATTAAATAATTAAAATATGTTTTTTAGCCTTAATTTCTTTATTCTATCCAATTCCTGTTTTATAAATTGCAGTGTGTGTGACTTTATTTCATGACAGCTTAAGGTTCTAGGATTTTTTAAGTGATCTCAAAATTACTTACTTATAATAGGATAAATCTAGGATTTATTTGAAGTGATTTATAATAAGCTGCTTTGTTTATTTATCTCTTACTCACAGTAATAGTTTATAGAGTTCTTGTTTCCTGAGTTAGATTCATGGGTTACAGTTATAAGGAGTAAAGGCTTGTGTTTAGTGTTACGGACATCCAGTTGATTATGACTTATTACTTCTCTAATCCTGGTTGGTGCAAAGAGATATATCCTTTAATGTCCATGTACTAACATTTCATTTTATTTATTTTTTTAGAAATTTAGTTTATAGTTGGCCAGAACATTAATGGTCCTAAGTGGCCAGAGCATTGATGATGGTCAGGATGTTTTTAGTATCTCAGCATTGTTTGACTTATTGTTGTATTTCGATGGAATAGCACCTAAGTATGTGCATCCAGATAATTATTGTTTATATTCCTGTCCTAGGCTTGGCAGTGGCTAAATAATTGGTCTAGTCCAGGGGTGGGCAAATAGTGGCCTGCTAAGAGTTTTTTATGCAGCCAGCCAAGATAATCAGAAAAATCCACCTTGAACTGAGATTTCCCTACCCGTGCGTGACTGAAGATTCATTTGTATTTTCCACTAGAATGGTCACGTCAATACACATGCACAGGATAGATATGATGTGCAGTGCTTTTCCAGTTGATCTGGTTAATTTCAATTGTCTTTGCATTAGCAAATATATACATTTCCAACTTTAGTGAAACCATGAACCCTCCGAAAAAATGTAAAATCGGTGTGAAATGTCATGTGTTTAATGAAGGATGGACAAACAAATATTTCTTTGGTAATACAGGGAAGCATCACATGATCACATCTCCAATACTAGCACATAATTGTTTATAAACAAAGCAAAGCAAAACTTCATATGACTATATAAGCTATTGAGCTTAGATTGAAAATATTTTTTGTGTTTTCAATTTCATGCTCATAGTTTTGTAGTTAAGTAGAGATAAAAGGTGGTTGCTAGAGGGTTGCATTAGATCCTAAGATCTAGATGCAGTGCTCTCAGATCCAAAGCTTCTCACTGACAAAGGCCACAAGCCAGGAACTAGTCTGGGGATATTGGATGAGTAGGCATTAGATAGGGATTTTATGCACAAGCCTTCTGCCATCCATTGATTACTCTGTTTAGCACAGGTGGCACTACTATATGGAGTTTTGCTTTGCTTTGTTTGTAATACAGGGAATAAAGCAGTGGGTTTATTGTATCATGAAAAAAAGGTGTAGCCCTTCGCTACCACAAAGTGGCTCCCAATGCGGCCCCCGAGCCAAAACAATTGCCCACCCCTGGTCTAGTCTATAGTGATTTATTTTTATTGTTGATCATTCATGATGATTAATGATTATTACTTTTCTGTAATCCTAGTGAACTGTAGTTAGTTCTGTCCTGATCTCTCATGCTCATTCCTTTTATATTTAATTTTATATTTTGCTTTTATGGGGATGATGATGGTTTCCCAGCTCTTCATAATTCAGCCCTAATATGGTGTATTGTTACAAATGGCTATCCAATTGTGGGACACTGTAATCTCAGATTCTCTCTTCTTAATCCCTATTTTGTGTACTGCTTTCCTTGTTTTAATCAAATGACAAAATACGTAGAAAAAGAAAAAACTGAATTATTTATATACATTGCTAGTTTAAACATTTTATTTATTTACTTCATAAATTTTTATTAAATTAAGAAAAAAAATTAAATTGGGAGATGCTTTATTAAAATGTAAAATTAACAGTATCAAAAAAATTCCGCTTAAAATTATATTTTAACAAATCATAATATCATTCAATAAAATTGGAAATTCATATAGACTTTCAAAATTACAAAAAATGAAAGAATTAAGAAGTTATTACAGAGTGCATGGTTTTGTCTTAATAATTTTTTTTACCATTTTTATATATACTTTTATGGGGATCTGGTAATAAAAAAAAAAATCATTCCATAATCCACATTATATTATTTATAAAATAAATAAAAAATCACGTCTATTCCATGCAATTTAAAAGTCATGAGTTTAATGGAAACAATTGTTTCTGGTTTGATTCCAAGCCTGACCATCAAACATCTTGAATTGAGAACATGGCTACCTTTGCCATTAATAATTAGTATGTTTAAAAATAATATGTCCATTTGCTTAAAGACAGGAATGTAAGATAAAATTGAAGTAATGTTGTAAAGATGTTCCAGAAACATGGTACATCACATTAACCATGTCAGAAAGGATTGACATGAGGACAGAATTCTAAGGAATATTATGATTATGTTTAACAACATATCACGTAACAGTTATGCACATTTTGAAGACACATTTAATTATTTCAAGATTATAAAATCATTGGTTCAACATCTTGGAAAGTTCTACAAGTAAGTTATTTATGTCTTTGATTTCTGAAACATCTATTCAAAGTGTTATCATTCTCGATGAAACTTAGATACCATCAAAACAAATTTGATATTGGGAGGAACTGAATGAGCATTCATAAGATGTTCAAGAGCTGGATGTGACATGACTGGGCATGATTCGTAGACCTTATGCACCAGAATTTGTCACTCTATCACTGCATTTAACCAAACCAAATAATGTTTTCATTACTGAATAGTTTTATTAACAATATTGGACCACGTTAATATAAAGACATATTTCTAACTGTGCATTTGTATTCAGCATTATGATTCTGGAAGCGATTTGCTGAAAGTTGGCTCAGTGCATTTAAGACTTTCTTATAGTTTGCTTTATCTTTTCAGGTTAACTTGAACATTACATGTTTGTTGGAAGTATACAATATATATATATATTATAGCAGGGCCAATCAGAGGTGGGATAGGAGGAGCAACAGCCCCTGGCCTCACAATATTAGGGACCTCAACTTGGCAACTCATTTAAGAAATGGCAAAATAATGTCACAGCTTGTAGAATGGTCTTAATTTTAGAGTTAAATTTCCCCAAAAAATACTCGAGAAAAACTTTTCCAAGCAGACATACCCCAAGTCAAAAATGTAAGCCAGGTTAGGGATGAGGTGCCAATTTGATGACTGCTATGAAAGCGACTGTAGCGCTCGGTGACTAGCCAAACTACTAGTCTCAGCCCATTGTCAGTCAGTTCTGTGCTGACAGTTTTTTACGATACTAACAATGCTAGAGAGAATCTATCCTATCCAAGTGCTATCTGGATCTGATCTGCTTGCTCGTTTCTGCAACTTGTAACTAACTGCTCCCAGAGTCCTGTTTTCAGCCCAGTGAGTAAAAACTTGTTTCTTCTCTCTCTCTTCCCATGTTCTTATTTTAAAGGACCTCTAAAATATTAGTTGCTCTGGGCCTTGCATTTTCCCTGAAAGGCCATGTTTTATAGAATTCAGCAAGTCATAAGCTAAATTGTTTAATAGTAAAGGTATTGCTTCAATTTGTGATGATACAAGGCTAGTAAATGCTTAGAACATGTTTTGGATGTTTATATATTATTTTTGAAGTGCTATGTTTTTAAGAAGTATTTATTCACAGCATTTGCCTTTCAGTAATTATATAGATGTAAAATAAATTGTTTCTAAAATATATATATATATATAATGTACACACAGATAAATTAAATTAACACAATTTTTAAAATATTTCTGTTATTCCAATTAGCTTTCATTATCAATGACAATTATGCTTCACCATTTTTTTTTATCTTTAGATTTTTTTTATTAGTTGATATATGTATTTCAAATTGATTCAACATTTTTCATGCATTTTTACTCATAATCTTATTACCACCAATTATATATTTTATTTACATCCGTATATAACCATATCCTATACATCATATTATTATTTTCTTACATCTATTATTTATTACATTTTAATTCAATTCATTTATGTATACACATTTATATACATGTTGCATTAAATATTTCCATGAATTGTTATTATAATAAAGAATAGAAATGAGGAGATAATATCCATGTAAATAGAAATAACTTATAACTTTTGATGTTAACAAGAAATTATTAATTACTACTAATTGACAATCCCCGAAGCCAATCCAGTTTTTTCATTAAACCTGTAATAGCTCTTTATATATACGAGTGTGGAATTAATCTTTTAGAAAATTATTAATATTTTTATTTTAATATATTTAGACCACTCAAAAAAGTATGGAGAGATGCATGTTAGGAGTAACAAGAAGAGACTAAAAATGCAATATATGGGTAAGAGAACAAACAGGTGTTACTGACCTCATTGAAAAAATTAAAAGACTGAGGTAAAGTTGGGCTGGACATATTGCTAGAAGAGATGATAATAGATGGACAATTGAAATCTTAAACTGGATTCCAAGAGATTGTAAAGGACCCAGAAAAAGACCACATGTGAGATGGATGGATGGATGAAATAAGAAAGTGTGCAGGAATGACGTGGGGAAGAGAAGCTAAAGATCGGAGAAGATGGATTGATCTTGGAGACATCATCTTGCAGTGGATTGATCATGGTTGACAGTGATGATGATGATGATATAGTAATAGTTTTAATTGACTTGCAATCTTCATATTTGCATTACATTGATAATATTATTATTAAACAGTAATGATAAACTTGTTGGTATAATGTGGGTAAGATAGTTATTTTTATTTTTTGGTTTTTCTCAAGGGGATTTTGGGTCAGTTGAAACTGTCAAAATATTTAAAAATGAAAATATTGGGGGGGTGGGGTGGATTAAGGTGTTGAATCAATTTAAAATATTGCACTAATAACATAAAAAATTTTCACTGACTTTAAGATCTGTTGCGTTTTTGTCATCTATATATAAGTTTGCCATAAAATGTACTGTAAACTATCAAATTAAAACTAATTTGTTACTGACATATAATCCAGGAATGTCAATTTTTTTCCTTCCTAAAATTAATGGTAAATTACTCTCTAAATATATAATACATAAAATGAAAAGTTTTTACTTAAAATAAAAGTTTGTTTATTAATCATTTACAAAAAAAATCAAATCAGATGTCACATGACCTAATTTAACAAGCTTGTATTATAAATGTTATATATAGAATTTGCAAATAAGCTCTTAACAAGACTTGCAGAATATCCTAGCACCTCACTGAGGAAACCAGTAGCAGAAACCAGTCTGGGGTTGGGGATATTCTGAAAAGCTTGTTAAGAGCTTATTTGCGAGCTCTATATATAATATTAATCATTTATATATTCATTACTTAAAAATGCGTAACCATCTCTTTTTTTAACAATTCATTTCTTTCGCTCATCTTATATTTCTAGAAATTTCATCCCAAGTGTAAGCTTAGCATTTTAAATGTACCTCTTGTAGACATTGGAAAAATATGCAATGCGTGTGAGTTTTCAAAGTAAACCAAGATAATAGTCCATATTTTTAATAAATCTACAGTTTCACGGACCCCCAAAAAAATGTTTACAAAAAAATGCTATAAGAAACGTCATTTAATAATTACATTTTATTTTTTATTACAATTTTTTTTTTTAAATTATTGTGAAAAAATTAATTAAAATATTTATAATTTATTTTCTTTTTGGATTAATTTATTAACAGAAAATGAAACAAATATATAAATGCAATATTTACACTTTATTCATGTCGGTGGAGCGCAATTATATCGTGACCATTAATGCAGACTTTTCAGGAGGGCAGGATCCTGTACCTTTGGAAATAGTCCCCTGCATCATGTTCTGTGACAGGAAGGTCCCAAATGTTTATGATTATGACAATTTAGCAACAAAAAAAAACTGCTTACAAAAAAAAAAAACACTGAATTAAACCAAAGTACGACAATGTTAAGAGCATCTATAAGTAAAAAAAAAAAATGAAATAAAGTTTCTCAATGAAATTTATTGGAATTTATTCCCTTTTTAAATTTAACAATTGATTTATTAATTTTGTTTTAATTTAAGAACTAACACATCTTCGGTATATTATAGCCCTTGAAACTATACATTTATCAAAAATACAAGGTGCCATCTTGGTTTACGTGAAAACTCATAAGTACCAAATATGCTAATGTTTATAGTCATGTGTTGGAAATGTAAGAATTAGTATTTGTTATAATTTCTAGAAATATATGGATGCTTTTGAATAAAACTTAATCTGCTTGGAAAAGAAATATACTGAAAAACTTGTTAAAACAAATCCTACATAATGAAATGACAACATATTTTAATATAAGACAGAAATGTATAAAATATAAATAGTCTTGACACAAACTTGAATCGTAAAATTTTCTATATTACAAATTCATTTAATATTCTAATTGGTTTTTTTTATAAGCTATTTTTATTTGTTTATTTATTTAGTAGTTACTTATTGATTATTTTGTCGTTGATATATTTAAGTAATTTATCATATCCTTCTTTTTCAGCATGCAATGTGCTGTATTTGCATTCAGTGGATACAGAGTCATTAACTGGACCTCAAGCAGTAAGACGAGCCATGGCAATAACCACAGCTTTGGATCCCCGGCCTACACCCACTGTGGTTCATTTTAAAGTTTCATCACAGGGAATTACACTTACTGATAATCAGCGAAAGTAAGTCATCAAATTAAAATTTTTCATTCATATTACATTTTTTTGAATATTTAATAATTTTAATACATTCACGTGCAGTGTTATGTGGAATTGCTTTATATAAAGTAAATGAAAAATGCTAGCAAATATCAGTATTACCAATGTCTAGTTTTTATGTGAATAATGACACACACATATTTTTTACAACAGTCTTACTGTTAACAAATATCCAATCTCTAGCAGCTTTTATAGAGCTACGTAAGATGGGATTTTTTTTATTTCGATCAATTTGTTTGCGTAGATCGCAGATATCATATTGAAGATTTATAAGGATAGTTTTAATCTTCTTTCCATGCAGTTTTCATGATTGTCTTTACAATATAACAGGCATTATACTTCTGATGAATTACCTAAATCTTTTATAATATAAATAGTAGGAAATATAAAAATGCGTCCAACCAGAAATACTTAATTGCAAACAATTTCATTTAATTTTGGTGCTTTATATATATTCTAAATTTAATACAAATGAAATATCCATTGATTAAAAGAATATTGTAATAAGAATATAAATAATAAATATAACAGTAATTAAATGTAATATACAGTCTTTCAATCCGCAGAATATTTTCGGCAGTTGAGAAGGGCTAAGGAATTAACCGAAAGTTCTGTGGATTGAAAGACTGTATATTATATTTCTTTATCGTTGCATTTATTATTTACATTGCTATTATATATGTTAAACTGCAACTTAAAAAAAGCTTGTTTTTCTCTTGAAGAAAAAGCATATGAGAATGTAATGGAAAAAGTGAAGATTTGTAGCAAAATCATAATTACTATTTTAGCAGCAATGTGATGGAGCGACTTTGTTTGAAAATAAAGAAACTGGATCACATTGCTTTTTCCATGAGAAGGATCTCATTGAATAGTGATTAGTGTTTTAAACTATCTTGATCTAGGATTCAAATCCAGAATGGAGCTTAAATAGTCTGAAATGCAAATGCATGCTAAGTTTTAAGACTTGTGCCAATTTTCTTGTATATTGATATAGGTCCGACATTAATGATCTCAGTATTATGTTACCCTAGGCATTTTCCATTTTTTAGGTAGCCCTCCCTAACTACTCATTTAGAATTGATCAGTAAATAGGTATCAGAGTATTCTACGCTGAAAATTTATGCAATCTTTTGTAATTCCTAATGCATGAATATTGTGTGTCCTTAGGAATTAATGAAATCTTATCATTTCATGCATGCTTTATTTTGACATCATACATGAAATGTAAGATTTAAAATTTTCAAGGAATTAATGAAATCTTATCATTTCTTGCATGATTTCTTTTGACATCATGGCATGAAATGATAAGATTTTAAGTTTTTAAGGAATTAATGAAATCTTACCATTTTATGTATGATTTTTTTTACATCATGCATGAAATGTAAGATTTAAAATATTTAAGGATTTAATGAAATCTTATCATTTCATGCACAATTTCTTTTGACATCATGGCATGAAATGATGAGATTTTAAGTTGTTCAGGAATTAATGAAATCTTAACATTTTATGCATGATTTTTTTGATATCATGCATGAAATTAAGATTTAAAATATTTAAGGAATTAATGAAATCTTATTATTTCATGCCTGACTTCTTTTGACATCATGGCATGAAATGATAAGATTTTAAATTTTTAAGAAATTAATGAAATCTTATTATTTCATGCACGATTTCTTCTGACATTGTGCATGAAATGATAAGATTTTAAATTTTTTTCATTCCTTAATAATCCTTCATTTTCAATACTTATAGATAAAAAAAATTATGAATACATAAGTACAAAAGACATAATGTTTTTCTTTAAAAAAAATTTGGAATTATAACGCAAAAAGCTAGCTAATTTAAAACATCTTTATGTTGTTTCAGTTACTGCAGAAATACAAAACTTTCTGGATAAAAATCATAAATTAGACTTTTTTTAAAAAAAATTTACAAAAGTCTTATTAAATTAGTTTTTTTCTTAATCAGATGGTAATCAACTGTCTGTATATAACTTCGTAGAGCTAGTAATACGATTAAACAGTGCATATGTAGATGGCTGATTACCATCTGATTAAGAATTACTAATAAAACTATGCTAAAACAGGCAAAACTCACTATATATATTGCCACACACAGCAAGCTAGAGTAATCAATGGATGCCAGAAGGCTTGTGCATAAAATCCCCTGGTTTAGAATATTTTTTGCCATTTTGTATCAAAAATCTATAGTAATTTAAAAACTGAACTCCTCTATACATTTTAGTGACATTTTTTTTATTTGTGCAAAATGTGTAGGGGGGGGTATAGAAATAAATATTGCAATTAAAAGACAAACAACTTGATTTAATATTTTTTAAAAAGACATTGAAATAAGTATTATAAGCAGTATATAGGCAGATGATAATTCTTAGGAGGGGGGGGTATTGTAATTTTTGAATAAAAAATTTGCAGATTTTTCTAAAATATTTATATATATATAAATTATGGCATAGGTTTTTTTGAAATTAAATTCATCATTGCATCAAAAAACAAACACACGAAAGGCTGCACCCCCCTCCACACACACTCTTTTGAACAATGATGCTAAAATAAATCACTAAGAGTGATAAACAATGGGAACTTGCATACACATCTATTCATATTTGTAATATTGTGGAAGAAAATTAATCTTCACACGTGTTACAAAAGCATAAGTATAACACTTATGCTTAGAGGTTATTTTCATCGTTGCATCAAAAAACAAGTACAATCCCCCTGCCCACCTAAACACATACTCTTGAACAACACATTATCACTTAGCTTTAGTACTTTGTTACCTAGAAGACCTAATCTGCTTTCCATAGATACAAACACATATTTGCAATCTTTTGAAAGAAAATTAATCTTCACATGCGCTATATCCTCACCGATCAATGCCTTTTAAATCATGAATGTAACACTTATACACTTAGTGACCATGCTTAAGTTAGGATTTTAACTTATTATGAGCCTGATATTTCAATTGACAAATTATTTGTACAAATTTAGTTTATACATCACAGGAAAGAGAAAGTTTCTCATTTTTAATTTCCTGTGATTTAGTATTATATTAATTTGAATATATGTAAATAAATAATTTCGCAATATATATAATTGTAATCTTTACATGCACTCATCCTGTCAATAAGTGTTTTAAAAGCATAAGTGTAACACTTATACAGAGAGCTTATTTTTATATATTTGTATATTTATAAATACAAATGCTACGACTTATTAACGTAAATTTGTTCATGTCGATACTTTTGTGTCATCATTTATCCAATGCATATCAAATTTGCCATAAAAGTACATTATGAAATGACTATATATTTGTAACTGCTTAAAATATCAAACTTCAGATTATTTATACATGATTTTTTTTTTTAGATTATTTTTTCGGCGGCATTATCCAGTCAGTTCAGTAACATACTGTGGAATGGATCCAGATGATAGAAGGTAAAACAAAAAAGTTTTCCTTAGTGGTTAAAATAGCATTGTATACACTATATGTGCTATTTAATTTTAATAAATATATAGATTGATATTAATGAATAGCGGGTGCTCTAGGACTGTCAGATATGTATTTCGTTGTAATTGTTATTGTAGCACACCAATATATAATGTAGTATTTCATACTCTACACATTTCAGCTAAATCAAGAATGAAGATCAGAATTATGTATTTGAAAAAGGTTTTTAATAAATGTGTTTTACCAGTTCTTACTTAATAGATCTGAGAACTTGGACACTTAACATAAGAATAATACAGAGACTCCAGATCCCTTAATGAAGTATGGAGACGTATGTTGGGAGAAACAAGAAGGAATTGAAAACAAAATACATAGGTGATAGAACAAATGGCGTTAATGACATCTTTGAAAGAATTAAAGAGACTGAAATGGCACTGGTTTGAATATACTGCTATAAAAGATGATAGTAGATAAACAGTTAAAATTTTAAACAGGAATGACTTAGAAAGAGACCGTGAGTAGGTGGATGAATGAAATAAGGACATATGCTATGGTGCTGTGGAAAAGATTGCATAAAGATTAAATAAACTGAATAAAAGACTTATCCTGTAGCGAGTTGAAAATAATGGCCCTTTTAACTAGTTAGTACTTGGCTTCTTCATCTTCAAGAGCAGGAAAATACACAAACATTCTACTATTTATCCAATTCATTATTTATTGTACTATTATATAGATTAGTTCATGGATACTACATTGTAATGTTACGACGTAATTCACATTTGTAGACAAGTTTGGATTACTTACATTTTCAACAGCCCACCTATTGATGACAGCCATTCGCTGAAAACTAGTTTGAAGATTTGGATTACAGAGCATTGGTGAATCAAGCTTAAAATAGATGGTCCTGAAATAAGTAATATGAATACTGCTTTTAAAAATACTTATTTAAGCAGATAAAGTCGTAATATATTATTGATATATACTATCTGGTATCATTATCCACTTAGCATGTACTATTACCTAAAACATTCATCTAAATACTGTTCCACCTACATATCTTTTTATTTATCTATTTCTGTTATCTACTATTGTCTGTTTATTATTATTATGTAGCTACTATTATATCTCTACCTACACCATTATTCATCTATTATTTATATTCACTATAAACAATAGCATTGTATTACTATTATCTATTGTCCATCTGCCTACTTACTATAAATTATCTATCAACTTAATCGCTTACTTTCTAGTTATCTAGATATTAAGGCTACTATGACCTTAACACCATGCACCTGAAAAACGACAGTAGGGACCTTTACAAGTCTTAACACAAGGTTACAGCTTCAATATATATTACTTTTCGTAATGAGTATGCGCTTTACAAATTACCTAGATATTATATATTTTCTCAAACTTATTTGTCTACTACTACCTAACCTACATATCTTTTAATTAAACAGGCAAAACTCTCCATACAATAGTGCCAAACAGAGTAATCAATGGATTTGTGCATAAAATTCCCATCCAGTGCCTACTCATCCAATATCCTGACTAGTTCATTTTGCCTGTTTAATAATAGTTATGTGCTAGCATAAGAGATGGTGATCAAGTGATGTTTAGTGGTTTAATATCTTTTAATTACTACTAGTCAGTAAATTAACAGCTGTATATTCTTAGCTAGAAGATATAAATGGAAACCCGTAAAGTTCCATCATTTAATGTGATTAGCCCAATGAGTATTGTTTACCTCACTATAGTAGAAGCCTTTGACCTATAACAGTATGTTAATAATCATTTCTTCTGGCTTAGTACTAATCAAGGGATAATATTGTGTGATAAAATAAGCTAAGTAACTGTTCATCATTATCAAAACCATCACTATATATAAATATATTATCATTTATGTTCTTTATTACTTTTTACAACCCAGGCGGTTTTGATTGCCCCAGCAATCTTCTTCAGAACTTCTACTTATATTTTCAAATCTTAACTGCTATCAATTCAAACTTTTAAAAAGTATTGCAAAAAGTAATAAAGAACATAAATGATATTAATATTATATGGATTTGGCAATGCAATAAGAATGATATAAAGTATATAAATGTGATTGTTTTATATTTGTAAAATATTTTCTAAAAAGCTTTATTTTCATAATTGTTTTGGAAGATGCTAGATAATTCATGACCATTTTTTACCAAAACTATCACAATATATGTAAATATGCTAATTATATATTTATAAATATATTCTTTTCTAAAAAGTTTTGAATGTTTTATGTTTAGGTGTTTTGGCTTTGTGGCTCGTAAACCAACCAGCAAAACTGATAATCAGTGCCATGTGTTTGCAGAGTTAGAACCCGAGCAGCCGGCATCTGCAATCGTCAACTTTGTATCTAAAGTTATGATGTCGGGATTAATTGTCAAATAAAGCAAGTGTAACGATCGAAGGATGATCCAAAATTGTTGCGAATTGTATATGCCATTGACGTACACACAAAGAGAATGTTCAAGATTGTGAATTATGTTTTAAATTATTAAAAAAATGAATACTATGTATATTGATTTTGAAGTTGAAGCATTTGTGTACGTTCATGGACGTGTGAGTGGGTTTTTTTTTTTAACGTCATATATAAAGCATGTACATTTCATATTAATATATACATATACTACTCTAAGGGAATGGTTATAGATATCTTCATTAGATCATTAACTATGGAAAATGTTTCAACAAAAGAGCCATATGTCATTTATGCATTATGTATGTCTTAAAAAAAAAAATTAGAAAATTTTTATTTATGTACTATTAAACAAGAAACATATTTTATAAGCAATTTGTAGTATAAAATATATTTTTATTTTTTGCTTTAAAAGTTACTGTTACATTTGGTCAAACTCTGCCCCCTTCTTCTTTGTCATGTTTTACATAGCAGATTGTTAGGGTAAAATGAAAATGTATTATATTTTATTTATTTTTCAAATGGTTTGGCTATATTACAATCTGAATCATTAGGTGGTATATTAATATGAGTGCTGCCACCTTGCGGAAATTTTTTTATATTTTTAAGATCGTAATGTAACAGACTTAGGATTAATTTACAATGTGATCCTTGTTAGCTGGTGCTAAAAGATGTATGTGACATTTTCCTCCCCTGCTTTTTATTAGCTGCTTTAGAATAAAAATATTTTAAAACGTAGCTTCTTTAGTAGTATTATTGCTACTAGAAGCTTATATTTTGCCAAAAATTGAAGCAACTTCAACTGGCGGTAAAATATTGGCTGGAACTTATTTATTTTCCCGGGAAGATAAAATTGAGTCGTCCAGGGATATTTTATTTGATGTTAAATTGTTCAAATTTACAAGATGAAAATTGTTTTATTATTTTATAAAGAAATACTTGAATTTTAGATAATCAGATCAATAATAAAAATATATATATATAGAAAACATTTTATGAACAATTCATTCATAATTTCTTTCTAAAAGCTCTCATTGTACAGCCGTAAAGGTGAAAACAATTTTTATCTTATATGTATTTTTTTTTTTATTTTAAGAGAAAAAAAAATACAAATTGTAAAATTCATCATCATCTGTAAAATGAAATCTTTTTATCAATTAAAAAAAAATAAAATGTTTTCCTTTTTTATTTTATATATAAATGCATAACATTGGCACTCATATACATTACTACAAAATGATATGGTAACTGGCGTAATATAAACATATTCTGTAACATCTTTACATTAGCTTAATAATGCAATAATTTAAAGTTGCAGATACACACTGATTTGTAAAAAAGTATATATTTAAATTAAAACTGCAGATTATGTTATTGGATCCAAAAATTGATAAAAATCCGGTAGCTATCACGCGTTGGTGGCCTAGCAGTTAGCATAGCTGCCTTCCAAGCAGCAGGCGCAGGTTCGCTTCCCGGTCAACGCTTCGACATATATAAAAAAAATCCAGTAGCTACTCTGCATATAGATATGATACGATTATATATATCGAGTTATTATAAAACATTAATAAAATATAGATTAAATAAATATAAAAAAGTATATAAATTTAACAAAAAAATATATATAAATGATTCATTAATGAAAGTAGCCTATTATGATTTGAAGTCATTAACTCCCAATTAAAAAAAAACCAAAAGATTTGTTTTCGTAAAACATATTTCCATTATATTTTCTTTAATATAACTAAGGTTATCTTTTGTATTTGATTTCCAAATAATTAGAGCTTTTATCTTATCTGAATGAGTTTTTTTCTGTTTATCCATATCTCCTTGAATCTATACTATTTTTGAAAGTGAAACCACTCCAATACTGTTCAAAATTCTATACGGTTTACTTTTAAGATGTTATCAGGTATAATGACTCGGTCATACCTAATTAAAATTTCAGTCTATTTAAATCTTACAGGTCATGTTCCTTTAACTATATAAAGGAACAAATAGAGCAGATTAGACAGACGAACAGATAGGCAAGTCAATACAAAAAAAAAAGATTGAGTGGTAGATAGATTAAACAAATATTTAGAAAATCAGAAGTATTCATGGATAGATATGCAGATGACATAAATGGATAGATTAAAGATGGATAAGTAGTTAAATTGGAAGACAAACAGGTATAGACAGATAGAGAAATACAAACAGGAAAATGGATGCATAAAGATTAGATAGATTGAGAGCAGATACATAGATTTAAAAAAAGGCAAGCATAATAAAAAATTAGAGAAGATAAATAGATAGAGATTAGACATATGGTAAGTAGAAACAAAAAGACACAAACTGACTGTCACTAGACAAATAAATATGCAAATAGATGGATAGAGAAAAAATTTACAAAATAATTGGTATATAGGCAAATAAAAAAAGAAAGATATACATAAACAGATGACTAGCTAAGCCATAGTCTTCCATCAATCAATAAATTAGCATGATGTTTAGCATTTGAACATCTATAGGAGACATCTGACAACTTTTGTAAATATCCCATTGAAATGTTCCATAAGATCAAGAAACACTAAATGGCTTAGTTATTTCAAATAATCATTAGTAGTTTCTAAAGCTTCCTGTTACACATCCAGTAACGTATATTATGATGATCATTTAAGGTACTGGCTTGGAGTCATTATAGTTTCTAAAGCTTCCTGTTACACATCCAGTAACGTATATTATGATGATCATTTAAGGTACTGGCTTGGAGTCATTATAGTTTCTAAAGCTTCCTGTTACACATCCAGTAACGTATATTATGATGATCATTTAAGGTACTGGCTTGGAGTCATTATAGTTTCTAAAGCTTCCTGTTACACATCCAGTAACATATATTATGATGATCATTTAAGGTACTGGCTTGAAGTCATTATAGTTTCTAAAGCTTCCTGTTACACATCCAGTAACGTATATTATGATGATCATTTAAGGTACTGGCTTGGAGTCGTCATAGTTTCTAAAGCTTCCTGTTACACATCCAGTAACATATATTATGATGATCATTTAAGGTACTGGCTTGGAGTCATTATAGTTTCTAAAGCTTCCTGTTACACATCCAGTAACGTATATTATGATGATCATTTAAGGTACTGGCTTGGAGTCATTATAGTTTCTAAAGCTTCCTGTTACACATCCAGTAACGTATATTATGATGATCATTTAAGGTACTGGCTTGGAGTCATTATAGTTTCTAAAGCTTCCTGTTACACATCCAGTAACGTATATTATGATGATCATTTAAGGTACTGGCTTGGAGTCATTATAGTTTCTAAAGCTTCCTGTTACACATCCAGTAACGTATATTATGATGATCATTTAAGGTACTGGCTTGGAGTCATTATAGTTTCTAAAGCTTCCTGTTACACATCCAGTAACGTATATTATGATGATCATTTAAGGTACTGGCTTGGAGTCATTATAGTTTCTAAAGCTTCCTGTTACACATCCAGTAACGTATATTATGATGATCATTTAAGGTACTGGCTTGGAGTCATTATAGTTTCTAAAGCTTCCTGTTACACATCCAGTAACGTATATTATGATGATCATTTAAGGTACTGGCTTGGAGTCATTATAGTTTCTAAAGCTTCCTGTTACACATCCAGTAACGTATATTATGATGATCATTTAAGGTACTGGCTTGGAGTCATTATAGTTTCTAAAGCTTCCTGTTACACATCCAGTAACGTATATTATGATGATCATTTAAGGTACTGGCTTGGAGTCGTCATAGTTTCTAAAGCTTCCTCTTACACATCCAGTAACGTATATTATGATGATCATTTAAGGTACTGATTTTGCTTTGATATAATGCTCTAAAAAATTAATGCCTCATTTTTTTTGAATGGACAATTTATATCAATGAAAATGTTATGTTTTATGTTGCTAATTAATATTTTATTTCAATAACTGACTTTAAAAAAAACAACAGTTTGATATTCTTTACTCCCTTTTTTGTTTTTGTTACTATTATTAATTTTGAAGTACCAGTTGTAATTTATTTACGTTTTCTATGTGTATAATTTTTGGTCAATTATCAAGCTACATATTTTGTACTGTATATTATTGATAAAAGGAAAATATAAAATAACTTAATTATGCCCATTTCTTATAGATTTCAATTAAAACAATCTGGATTCTTTTTAAAAATAATGGTTATATGTTTAAATGTAATTGTTAGAAAAATCCAAGGAAGGAATTATATAAAAATTGCATTAAAGTATATATGAGAGTTATAAAAAAAAAAAATATATAGAACAATTTATTAAGAAACAAATCTACAAAATAATTGCATAATTAATAATGTTATTAATAACTATATGAAATTTTTAGATAAATTCTATGATTGTTATATAGTCCCATTGGAGTTCATGTTCTTCCGATCGCTGATAACTTTTTGGCTAGTAAAATGAAAAACAGATGAAACAAAAACCAAATATATTTAATGATTAAATAATTAAAACAAATACATCTTTTACTAATAAATCTTTTATTTAAAAAAATCTAGATCAATTTTAGAATATAATTTCAAAAACATTTCTCACAAAATAATGTTATTTTTCATGGTATACTTTTTTGCCATGATTTATTTATTTATTTTTACGTTTCATTACAAATTATCACAGAAAAACCCAGTTTAATGTTACTGTATAATCACAGATTAACTTACTCATTATATATTTGACAAACGATAGATACATTTTTGAAATCGTAAAATAATTTTCCAAATGCTGATTCCAGAAAATGATTATTTGTAAGTATAGACAGTTCCCTGTTTACTTAAGGTCAATGTACATAAATCCATACTTAGATTTATAAAAAATATGATAAGAAATAATTCATGGCATCGATTTAAAGAAAAGACTCTATGGTACTACATCTGTATGACGTAACAAATTTTGTAACTATAAAAACATTTCGTAAATAAATACATCATAATATTCAGAGTTGAATAGGAATTCAATTTAGTAGTACGAGGGCCGGAAAAAATACATTTTATTACTAACATAATTTTGTACAGGAAGAGGATGTATCTTTCAGTATTCGCCAGAAAAACAGCTTTTAAAGTTAAAAATAATTTAACAGCACACAGTTTTTTTTTTAAAAAAGGTTAACTGTTAAGAATACATTCATTATTTTAAATTATATTATTAGAAATATGTTTCAAATAATATACATTTACAAAATAATACATAATTTATAAAAACATTTTCAATGATAATGCTTTGCAAATATGATCATTTAATGAAGACATGTTTTAATCTTGCCCAAAAAGTTAATCTTTTTTTTTTCAACTTTGACCTTAAGTGGATTATGCACAAAGTAAGGGAACAAATGACTTGCAATAAGACAGGAACTCTACATTACATTTAACAATTTGATAAAAGGAAAGAAAAGTTGAAAGAAATTTAAATATAGCATTTGAATTTGTGCGACATTTTTCTATTTTCAAAATTTTTAATTTCCGTAATTTTACAATACTACATAAAATATTTTATGCATCCAATATAAAATTACTAACCTCTGGAAATGATATCCGATATTGTATATATATATTTCTTTTATACTTTTCTAAAAGCTTTATTGTTTTCTTTCCATCCAATCTTTCACTGCTTCGTTAGCAAAGGATTCATTCACTACAAATATTTTTATAATTAACAGGATCAAATGATCTCAATTTGGTACAACGTTAATGTTGATTTTGATAACTATTTTTATATATTCTTTTCAAATTCATAGTGGAATTTTAACATCACAGATGAGTAATTTATGCCAGATTGTACCAATGAGAAGTTTGTTTTTGTATAAACTCGCTACTGAAGCACCACTAAGTTGCGAACCATCGTTTGAATATATTTCATTAACACCGCTGACTTTACCATCCTTCATCTCTAGTCTTAGAACCTAAAATTTAAAAAATATTGATATATATAAGCATTTATATATATTGCAGAAAATGTTTCATTTATTTTCTGCATATTAAGATTTTCTTATTATTTATATAAATAAATTCTAAGTTTTATTTATAATCAGGAAATGCAGCACGTTTTTTTTATTATATGTAATATACAAACAAACAATTTAACGGTAAAAAATATTTTAAATTCTTTAGTAGCGCTTTCAATTATGTAGTAATCCTCATCAGCTTTAAATGAATTTCAAATTTTAATGTTACATAAATTTTCATAAGCTGAGTATGGCCATATTTGCAACTTGCCTATTAATAATATCTTTATTTATTAAAACTGCCTCTTTAATTTTCCTCTTTTTATGATTCTTTTCTTCCATTAATATTTTTATTTCATTAATATTAAATGTAAACCTATAATTACAAGTCTTTTCATGGTCAAAGAATACTGAAGCTGTATTAAATTGACTTTACATTATTTTTAATCCGATTATATAATAACTGTTGCTCCTTTAATCTTTTTTCCACAGAACATCCCATTCACCGATATATAATTTATTATGTCCACATGAAATCTGATAAATTATATTATTTCTTTGCATTTTAGGAATTATACTCTTAGAATTATTAATCAATCGATTAACAATTGGAGGAACACAAAATGAAATATACTTTTCTTTAAATATATTCTTAATAATTTAGATTGCATGTTATTTACAAATGACATAGATATCCATTTTTTATTATCTAAGGTAACATTGCAAACCCTCTTCTTATTTATATATTTATAAATGATGTATACTGGAAGTTATAAAAAATGTTACAAGATTTATTTATTTTAATAGAAGGTAATCAACCCATTACACTTATGCTGTACAGTTATATTCAATCAACATTTTTGTTGAATGTTAGAAAACTTTATCCAAGGTACAAGATAGTTTTTGAAAAAATAAGAGTGGCCATCTTATCTTTTGTACCTAAATTCAATTATATAGGCCATTCTTAAGCATCTTAGAATAAGAGTGTAAAGACTTTATATTATTCACTTTATGTCCATTTTCTTTATTATATTTATTAACACTTGTGAAATTTGAACATTTACATATGAATATTAAGAGATGCTAACTGCACTAGTAAATAAATCTCTTAGTTTATTATAATGATTTATTTAAGAACAAAAAATTTACAAACTTTGAACATAAAAAGTTTTTGAATGATAGAAAATTAAATGTTATCTTGTATACACATATATGTCACGAACTGGCAAAATAATAATGCTCAATAAAAATCTAAACTAAATTTCTTATTTTTGGCTTCTGCAAGTAATCAAATATTGTTGAAAAAATAAGGATTTTTCAGATTAGTTGTCATGTGATTTCATACATAAGGTAAACTAAATTTAATTTTTAAAAAAATATAACTATATTGAAGGAATCGAATATATTTTCATAGTTTGTGAAAATGATTCTGTTTTGAATAAACTTAATAACTAAAATCGTTTAATCATCTACTTAATAAATAAATATGCTTCTAATATTAAATTCAAATATTTCAAAATATAAATTGAATAATTATATACAATTGCTAATTATTAAATACAGGGTAATTACCATTAATGTAGAAGTCTTAATTCCCCACTTATCCTGATTAATATTTTTTCTGAATTAATTGGTCAGTCAATATTAATTGGAAAATGAAATTTAAAAACATTACTGTACAATATTATATTCACTTAAATTTTAATTTCTTAATGAATTATAATTAAAAATATTAATTAAAGAAAATAAATTTCTTCCTTACTGTGCTTGTTCTTGGATGTTTTATTTTTTTCAAATTTCATTATGGTGAAACCACTTAACGTTTTTCCTTGTGTTAATCAAAATTTATCATGTTTACGAAGAAATGTTTTTTGAATTCTTTGACTTACTATTTAACTTTGTACCAATATGAACTGATACTTATGTCTGACCTGATCATAGATATATTAAATAAAGGATAATAAGCCCAAAAATCTTGATGCTTTAAGCATTTGTAACAAGCTCAATATAAGTACAGAAATTAAAATATCACTTTTACCGCTGCATATGTGCTATACAAATTCTTCACATCTTTACCCATAATGATGACTGATATAATTTCATATAGATTATTGAACATTGTGGATATTCAATTTCAAATTAACGGTGGTTTGATGTGTAACTTTAATAATCATTATGAATGAAATGGTTTTTATCATAACCAGAAGAATTAAGTGATTCAAATATTTTATTTATACATTAAGCTTTCTTGTTTAAAATACTAAAATTAGTGTTTGCAAATAAGAGTATGAAAGAGACGATGTGGGAGATGGATGAATGAGATAAAGACATTTTGCTGGAGTGGAGATGTTGAATTAAACTTGGAAAGATCCTGCAGTGGATCAATAATCCTTAAAAATGATATTTTAATATCCACTAAAATATAATTCATCCTAACATACAGAATGCCAAGTAGCATTTGGGTCTGTTCTGCCACAGACCTACCTGAATCATTTTATCTAAAAGCCTATTTAAGATAACTTCATCATGCAAACTTCTAATAAAAGCTTATTTTAATTTTAAAAATGCCTCCAAGTGGCATCTTAAAAAAAAAAATCTTACTTGATGGAGGCAAAAAAAATTGTAAATCTATATACTAAAGCATCTTTGAATTTATTTACAGAATATTACAATAGTGAAAACGTTTTCATAAAGTAGATATTATTGGGAGCATTATATTTCTAATAGTATTTAAAATATATACTCTTATTCTTCTTTACTTTCTTCATATTTAAAAGGTGGAGTAAATTTGAAAAGCTCTGATGAAGACTGCTGGACAATTGAAACTGTCAGGAAAATAAAGAAGTTTTATTAAAAAAATTTTTTTCATTAAAGTGTATATGAGAGAAGTTATTATAAGCAATATATGAGTATTTAAAATAATGAATGCTCCACGGTTAACAAGTTTGTAGTTCCATTTTTACTATTAATTAATGAAATATATTTCTCTTTTTTTATAATCTTAAGCTGAATTATTACTAAACTTGAATGGTATGTATCGTATTTGCCGGTGTATAGGACATACCCCCCCTCAAAATACGCTTAAAATATGGGATGCGTCTTATGTATCAAAATTATGATTTGAAATTTCAGTCAGTCTAAAACTTATTTATATATATAAACGTGTGCTGGTGCACTGCACGTTCATCCTAAGAGTTGGATGGATGAAGTTGTGGTTAAACAATGTGTGGTCTTGGTATCCTGGTGGTCTTAAAGAAACCTATTGCTAATATGGGATCAGTTTTGGAGTCTCAAAACAGAAGCTGTTAAATATAAAATCAACCGAAAACTCAATTGCTGTAATTCAAGATGGCCTAATGAGTTGGCTTCAACCTTTAGATGTCTGCATTAATAAACCATTTAAAGAATTCATGATGGAGAAGTGGAACAGATGGATGCTGTGAACACGAGAGAGTTGTAGAGTCATTTAAAAAATGTGGAATTAGTACCTTGCTTGATGGCACAGAGGATGATTTGTATAAAGTTTCTGAAGAGGCTTCAAAGTGATTTTTCATTTAGCACTCAGATGAGTTTCTGAGTTTTGAAGATGAAGATTAAAAGATACCTAACTACATTGTTCCCTAGTCATATTTTTTGTACACATAATAAATCATTATGGAAATTCATGAAAAAATGTAGAAAATTATTATTTTTCTTTAAAATGTGTATAAAAAAGGTGTCCATGTTATACACTCTCCATCCTATACGCTGGTAAATACGGTATTTTTTGAATGCTTCCAAAAATTTTATATCGGATATTTTGGGGAGTAATTACAGATTTGCATGTCCCAAGATGTCTACAATAATAAATCATTCATTTATTTTAACTATAACATATGGGAAATAATCACTATTAACTACTATGCAAATAAGTTTAGACTGTGCTGTGATAATAGTTCTAAATAGTGGGACATATAATGAAATGATTTATTTACTCGGTAATAAATAATTTATAAATGACTTTTTCAGATAAAAAGGCTGAAACGTTACGCTTTCTGATTCAGAGTGTAAGTTTGACTTCGATAAATAAATATTTAATTTTCGGATGCCAAAATAATTTTATTATTGTTTTATATCATCCCTAATTATTTGCTACTAATTGTTCGAAAGATGACATCTAGTGGTGTCTTGAAAAGCTAGTTACTGTATACTTAAGCAATCAACTTAAAGAAAGCAGTATCAATTCTTCATTTTCCAAAATTACGTACTAAGTAAGAATGTAGTTGTCCACTATTCTCATAATTTTACTAAAGAAAAATTAAGTTATTAAAAAAAATATATATATTTGCTTTAGAGCCGGGCATTTCTTACTATAAATATAAAATTAGTTTTAATAACGAATGTGTATAACATCTTATAAATTTTCATTTATAATAAATGTTTAAACATTTATACAGAAAAAGCTTTCATCGGTTTAAATCTCTTTATTCTAACTAAGCGCTTTTGATAACTTCCAGTATCATAATCCTAGCTTTATGAATTAATGTAGCTAAAATTTAATATTATCTGCATTTGTTTATTGTTTGTCTCAAATTTGCATAAAATTAAATTTATTATTTTTGATCCAAATCTATGTAAATGTTGTTAGAAAGGCCATTTTTTAGATAGCGGGATGCTAACTTCTTTTTATTTAATGCGTACTTGAATTTGCTATAGACCATCCCTCCTTAAACTTTTCTTTTTTTGTCATCTCTCTCGGTGCATGTAATATCTGCTTTAGGGAGATCAAATTCATGGCCTGATTGCAGCTCACGCTCTAAGAATATGGAAGAGTATGCGGTGTTTCTTTTTGCCATGGTAAACAGGTTCATCCTTGTTTCCCCATAATATGCATTTGAGCAATTATTTTGCACATGATATTATACACTACTTGGTGTGCATCCTAGTTAGCTTATCTTTAGAATTGTTCAACAATTTGTTTAATGAAGGATACGACCGGAAAATTATGTTGTATTTATCGGCACGTGGAGGCCATTTTTTCCCATCGAAGTGGGTTTAAGCCAGATTCTTGACTTTGTTATAGAATTTTTCTATTATGGCATTAATTTTCATTTAATAACACAGTATTCTAAAGTAAAATAATAAACGTAAGGTCTGCAAATGGATGAATTAAAAACATGATTATAATTTTCAATACTATATAGATAGAGCAAAACTCTCCATACAGTATTGCCACCTGTGCTAAACAGAGTAATCAATGGATGCCAGAAGGCTTGTGCATAAAATCCCTATCTAATGCCTACTCATCCAATATCCCCAGACTAGTTTCTAAATGCAGTGCTCTCAGATCCAAAGCTCCTCACTGACAAAGGCCACAAGCCAGAAACTAGTCTGGGGATATTGGATGAGTAGTCATTAGTTAGGGATTTTATGCACAAGCCTTCTGGCATCCATTGATTACTCTGTTTAGCACAGGTGGCAAAACTGTATGGAGAGTTTTGCTCTGTTTATCAACAATTAATGTGCTAGTATAGGAAATGTGATCATGTGATGCTTAATGGTTTAACACCAATCCTGCCTAATAGGATAGTGGTGGCTATGGTTGTAAAAGAGCCAAAGACACCAAAATGTATGGGTGCTGAACTGAGTTCAGACCCATATGACTATATAAGCTATTGAGCTTAGATTGAAAATATTTTTTTGTGTTTTCAATTTCATTCTCATAGTTTTGTAGTTAAGTAGAAATAAAAGGTGGTTGCTAGAAGGTTGCATTAGATCCTAAGATCTAGATGCAGTGCTCTCAGATCCAAAGCTCTTCACTGACGAAGGCCACAAGCCAGAAACTAGTCTGGGGATATTGGATGAGTAGGCATTAGATAGGGATTTTATGCATAAGCCTTCTGGCATCCATTGATTAGTCTGTTTAGCACAGGTGGCAATACTGTATGGAGAGTTTTGCTCTGTTTATCAACAATTAATGTGCTAGTATAGGAAATGTGATCATGTGATGCTTAATGGTTTAACTATATAGATATTTAAAAAGGGTACCTGAGATGGGATTGCTTTCTCCAAAGGAGCAACTGTGCCTCTGATAATTTGGTATAAAATGGGATGACCAGCTACCCAAACTGCTCCATTCTGAGGCTCCACTTCAATATTATCTACTAGGGTATATAAAGGATACCGCTAAAAAGAAAAACATGAATGCCTTAAATGTAACAAGTAACCTGACATTATCTTTCTTTTTAAACATATTTTGCAATATATAAATTCTTAAAGGTTTCAATTAATTCTAACTACAATTTGCCTTTCATAAAAATACTGTGACAACTTCGCTAAAACAATCATATTTTATTTATTGCTTTTGAAATTATTCCGTACATAATTTCAAATGCATATATTGTAACCTTTAATAACTAGCTACAAGTTAAAAAGGAAGAAAGTCATTATTATAATGAATAGGATGGAATAGAAAGAGAGTGAATAGAATTTCAGTGGTGATGATGGAATGTTAAGACACTCTCTTGTGTATATTTTATGTCTTTTCGAGAGAAAAAAGTCTTATAATTGTATTAAACAGAAAATAAAATTTGCTTATTGTAAACGAAAATAATCAGAGTTGTTAAAATTTGTTTCAGACCTAAAGAAAAATACATTTTCCCTTTTTTGTTTTTAAATTTAGAAAAAAAAAAATTGTTATTGATAAAGAAACGTAATTAAAAAGTGATTGATTGTAAGCGATAAGGTAATTTTTGGAAATTTGCAAACTATCATTTGAAAATGTGATGATTAACTATAAATTCGAGATAACTGTATTAAAATTAGAAGGTATTTTTGCTAGCAGAATGAACCAAAGACTTATAGCTGACTACTCTCTCATAAAAGGGTAACTTCGCTGTCAAATAATGTATAGTTGGCTGCCTCTTTCCATAGTGAAGCCTACATTCCAAGCTATATTTGCTAGTGAGAGAAGAATATTTTCAGTATTGGTGAAAATGTTAAAAAATGGCCAAATATGATGATGGTTTGTGATTCATTAGTATGAGTGGCTAAACTCTCATCTGCCCTTGTAACTCAATTAAATAAGATAGTTACAAAATCCAGCTTAGCCTGAAAAGAAAAATAATGCCTATCTTCGATTGAAAAAAGTTTTCCTTGTCCAGAGACTGGAACAACAGTTGATGGATGTCTTCCGAACCGATTGATGATGCTAAAGTATAAATAGATCATAGTAAAGAAAAAAACCTACAATGCTGATCATGCTAACCTGGAGAATGAAGGAATAATAGTTTCCAGCATAAGGATAGTATAAACAAGCTTGAACTGTTTGTGGCCAGTTGGAAATAAGAAGAAAAATAACTGATAGTGATTCCTAAGGAATCGATGTACTCAATAATCAACCTGGAATAATAAGTGAGATCATAAAGCGAAGCAATTGATGAACTCTCAAAGAACAAACTATTCGGATTACCAAAAATCAAATAGTTCAAAAACTGGATATCACCGAGATATAAGCTTACAACAAGGCAGAAATTTGGTAAGACTGTTTGAATATGTATGTCACGTAGTAAATCTTAATGCTGAAAATTACGAAATAATATTTATTTGAATGTGAATTATTATGTTTAATGCTAATTTATTTTACTTCATTAATTTTTTTATTTTGCCCAATATATTTATAATTAAAATATCAATCGGGCATGAGAGGGGAAAGAAAACGAGCGAAGTACTTTTTTTTTAGTTTAAAGTAATGGAAATTCTTTAAAAGCCATTGTGTGGTATTGAATTATACCATATTAGATGTTTTATCGATGAGCTTTGATTGCATTTCTACATTTTGGCAGAGTTTATTATTTAAAACAAGAGTTATCACATTTATACTATAGTTACAGCTTGGAATAAAATATTGTTGAGTTTGAAACTTTAGCCTACATTTTAAATTTCATTCTTGCGTTTTATCAATTCACTAATTAATTAAATTGTGCAATCTCATGAGTTTCTTACATTTGCAGACTACTGCAAAGTGCTGGTGGGGTTATCGCATAATGAATAAAATTACAAAAAAATCAAATCAGATGTCAAGTTTATTGGCGAGCTCTATATATATAACACAATGAATAAAAGTCTGAATCTGGTTGGAGCTGTAAAGGGGTCTTGGTTCACTTTATATGTAGTTAGAGGAATATATATATATGAATGGGCTGCAGAAAGGAGTTTTGCTATTAACTGAAAGGAGACCTTTGATACCTCTTGGAGGTCTTAAAGGAACCGAGCAGGGCAAATTCCTAATGTCCACTCCATACGTTCTTGTCGTTGCAGCTGTTATTACTATGTGATTATTTATATAGTATACGAACATGGATGGGCTGTTCACCAACATGCATTAGCCAGCGTGGTGAGTTTATTGGCTTTTTACCTCTGAGTTTAAGATCAAGAAACACCATGGTCTTTCTTCTCAGTGCCTGATAAGGCAAAATGCATGTTTGTGTAAATGATAAATATTTTCCCCAATACATATATACAATTATGACAGACAAAAATAAAGCATGGCCCTTATTCCCAGGAGGCTGTAAAGTCATCAACCAAGGCAACGGTTGGTGGCCGAAGGCGGAGGGTGCTAAGAATCCCCTGATTGCGGACCTAGGCTGCCATTTGATGGCGATTTTTTATTTAGGTACTTACAACTGCAGATCACTTTCAAGTGAAGGAAGATTGCAAGAATTAGAAGAAGAACTCTCTTATATTAAATGGGACATTTTTGGACTTTGTGAAGTTAGAAGAAAATGTGAAGAGACAATTGATTTAAAAAGTGGACATATACTCTATTATAAAGGCACAAATATTGGAAATACAAGTGGAGTAGGATTCATTATAAATAAAAAGTGGAAGAACAATATTGTGGAGATTGATGGTGTATCGGACAGAGTGGCAAGATTAGTTATACATCTTAATAGCAGATACCAAATGCAGATAATTCAGGTTTATGCTCCAACAAGTTCTCATAGTGATGAAGTAGTAGAAGATTTTTATATGGATGTACAAAAGGCTTTTGATCAGAGTAAACACCATTTTAAAATTGTTATGGGAGACTTTAATGCTAGAATTGGTAAAAAAATGAAAGATGAAAGTGCTGTGGGTAATTTTGGTTATGGTAATAGAAATGAGAGAGGACATAGACTTGTGGAGTTTGCAGAAAAAGAAAAACTTTATATTATGAATTCTTTTTTTGAGAAAAATGTTAATAGGAAATGGACATGGAAGCATCCAAATGAAGGTACAGCAGAATTGGATTATATTTTGACTAACAGGAAATACATATTTCAAGATTGTAATGTTCTTAATAAATTTAACACAGGAAGTGATCATCGATTAGTAAGGTGTAAGATACGTGTTAATGTAAAACTAGAGAGACAAAAATTATTAAGAAAAACAATATTTACAGTTGATATTCCTAATCTTCAGAAACATTCTAATGAATTTAAATTAGAACTTACAAATCGGTTTCAAGTATTAGTAGATTTTGAACATGATTCAGATTTGAATGAAATTAATATGAAAATAACTGATACACTTTTGAAAACTGCAACAAAGATAGCTGGTAGAAAGAAACAGCAATTGACCAATAAAATTTCTACTGAGACTAGAGAATTTATGAAGAAAAGAAGGAATATGAAGATATACAAAAATGATGCATTAAAAAGAATTGAATATCTCGAATTTTGTAAAATGGTGCGGAAAAGAGTTGAAAATGATATAAGAAAGTATAACTGTGAACTAGCAAGGAAAGCTGTAGAAGAAAATAAAAGTCTTAAAAATGTAAAACAACATTTTGGTATTGGTAGGAAATTTATATCTGCCATAAGAAAAAAAGATAGAATTATTACTAAAAGGAGAGATGACATCATGAAATTGGTAGAAGATTTTTATCAAGAATTATATAGTAATAAAGAACAAGTACCTCCTATATCTATTACATCTTCCAAATTGCCCAGAATTTTAAATGAAGAAGTGAGACATGCAATTAAATGTATGAAGAAAGGAAAGGCTCCGGGTAATGATGGAATTATAATTGATATATTAAAAGAAGCAGGTGAAGAAATAGAAAAAATTTTAGCAAAGTTATATACCAAATATCTAAATGATAAAGATGTACCGGATGATTGGAAGAATGCAGTAATAATATTAATATTTAAAAAAGGTGATAAAGAAGATATTAGAAATTACAGACCTATCAGCCTTTTATCAGTTTTATATAAAATTTTTACCAAGATAATTACTACTCGTCTACAGAGAACATTGGATTTCCACCAACCAAGAGAACAAGCTGGATTTAAAAGTGGTTTTAGTACAGTAGATCATATCCAGGTATTGAGAGAAGTTATAGAAAGGACAAATGAATATGAGTTGCCATTATGCTTAGGATTTGTAGATTATGAAAAGGCATTTGATTCTATAAACATTTCTTCAGTGATTAAAGCATTAGATCATCAAGGTATAGATCCAGGATATTGTCATATTTTAAAGAATATTTATAAAAATGCAACAGCAACAATTAGATTACATAATGACACTGGGAAAGTCAACATTGAGAAAGGTGTAACACAAGGTGACTCTATATCTCCAAAACTTTTTACAGCAGTGCTGCAAGAAGTATTTTGTGGATTAAAATGGGAAACTAAAGGAGTGAAAGTAAATGGAGATTATTTAAGTCATTTAGATTTTGCAGATGATGTAGTTGTTTTTGAAAATAATACTTCAGAGCTGCAGGAAATGTTGCAGGAATTATCAGATGAAAGTAGGAAAGGTGGACTAAAGATAAATGTTAAAAAGACTAAAGTAATGTTTAATCGATTTGCTCAAAATATGAAAATAAAGATTGATTATGATGAATTAGAAGAAGTTAACAGTTACAAATACCTAATCAGTAAAAAAAACTATAAAAAAAAAGATTTGTCTGTTATTATTATCTAATTTTTAAAAAATGTTGCATCTCTTTCATTATTTTAAAACAAAAATCCCCCTTTTTGACAATATTCTTGTGAAACATCACATGATCACCATTTCATATGATTTCGCATTCTGTTAATAAGAGTATGTGATGTGATGTACTGTAGCTTCTTCTTAAACGAAGTCAAGAATCTCTCAGCAATTATACCAAGAAAAACTTGTTAGTTACTTAATTTTACATTCCCCAGTCGTAATTTTTCCCATATTCTGCTCCATCCCATTTCCACAACATAATCTTTGTCAACTCTACAGCCTTTATATCTAAACCCCCCTTATCTTTTTCCAAACCCAGCATAAAAACCAAACTCTCCATACAGTAGTGCCACCAAGTGCAAACTTCCTGCATCCATTAATTACAAATGTTTGTACTTGGTGACACAGATGAGTTTAACCACATGCTGCAATATATCTGTCAGAGGTATCCTAAGACTGTTAAAATTACAATTGGACTTAGTATGGGTGGAAATATAGTGACTAAATTTCTTGGAGAAAATAAGCAAAATCAGAAGATACTGTATGGAATGTCCATCTGTCAGGTTATGATATTCTCAAAGCCTGGCGTCTATTATGCAATTGGGCCTACACGTGGCAAGCTATCTTTGGGTAATGACAGGAAATATGAAAAATTTACTCCAAAGACATAGTGACATCATTTTCTGTAATGAAGTAAAACAGAGATTTCCCGGTCTCAATGAACAAAAAATATTTTCTTGTACCTCCATTAGCGATCTTCACGAAATGTATTCAAGAAACCTTATATTTAAATTTTATATTGGAAGCAGCAATTTATTCTATTTATTTTACTCTAGAGCTATCTATCATAAGTTTGAGTGATCAGTGGACATTAGATAGTGTTATAATCTCTTGATTATATCACCTATTTTGTTTTTGTTATATTTAAGAGAAATGGAGAGAGCAATAGAAATACTAGAAGAGGTGTAGAGATACTATTAATAGGTGCCAAGGGAGTATATACCTTATCAGGACTTTTATTTGTGGATGATATCTTTATGTGCACAGAAAGTGGGGAAGATATGGAAGTTATGTTGAAGATGTGCAAGAGTGGATACAGAGATGGGGATTAAATTTAGTGAAGAAAAATCAAAAGTAATGATGATAAATACTGGCGAAAGAGAAGATAAAGAATTTTTATTGGGGGATATAAAATTAAATGTGGTGAATAGGTATAACTATTTGGGAATTGTCTTAAATAATCAGTGAAATTGCTTGGATAAATGGGAGAAAAAACTGATAAATGAAGCAAAAAAATGAAAGGGACCGATAAAGAAATTAATAGTGTTTTCATATAATAAATATGATGTAATAAGAATTGTATGCAGGGAGTTGCAGTAGCAATGATTTGTTATGTTAATAAAGGGATGTTAGATTACCTAGAAAGAATACAAAGAGAAGCAGGAAGACATGCTTTAGATGCAAATGTATGGACGGCAAAGGATGAATTTCAGGGGAAAATGAGATGGTCAAGTTTTTATGAGAGATGCAAAATGAAAATGTTCGGTAGATTGCAATTTATGGATAATAAGAAAACAGCCAAAATAGTATTTAATTGGGTTACAAGTAAAGGACAGGGATCAAAATGGATGAGAAAGCTAGTACAGTAAGCAGAAGATTTGTTTTAGCACAGGGTGGCACTACTGTATGGAGAGAGTTTTGCCTTGTTTAATAAAGAATTTATGTCAGTATCCTTATACAAAAGGTGGGATGATTGTGTTAGGAGAACTGTTGAATGTTATAGTAGCAAGGAATGTGATAGAAGAATAGATGCATTAATAAAAAATAGGGAGTTGGAGAATATGGAGAGTAAAAAGAGTTTAAATATATATAGAAGTGAACAGAATATTGGGTGAAAGTTAATTTATAATAATAGCAAGGAAAGTAGTTTACTGTTTAAGGCTCGAATAGGATCTTTAACAAAAGAATATACACATAAATTGAAAAATATGGGTGAGTTAGTCTTCAAATTATGTAAGGAAGGCATACAAAATATTAGGCATTTGTTACTTGAATGTAAATGCCTGCAAGCAGAAAGGGTACAAATAATAAAGTTGTGGGAGGGATAAATATAAACAAAGTGATTATACAGAAAGTGGGTTCTTGGTTTTTATGCTGGGTTTGGGGGAAAACACTGGGATTTAGATATAAAGGCCATAGAGTTGACAATGACTATGTTGTGGAAATGGGATGGGAGCAGAATAGAGAAGAACATGGGGAAAACTTAAGGTGTGCAATGGAAGGGAAAAAAGTGGCTAATAGGTTTATCTGGGCATTGTAGCTGAGAGATTCCTGACTCCGAAGCAGAGCCACAGTGCATCACATCACATACTTTTATTAATATTCTTGCAAATGAGGAAATTTGCCTGTCTGCATTGTAACATTTTTGATGTTTTGTTTTGAAAGGGGAACTACCTTTTTGGTATTGATGCTTTGTTTGAATTGACATTAGGATTAAAAAAAGTGTTTCCTTGTCGATGTTCATGTTAAAAAAAATTTAATTTTGTTTAAATTAATTTATTTAAATTTAATTTATTAATTTTTCCAAAAATCAATAGATGATAAGTTATATATTGGATGCTTATTTTTGAATTTATGTTTTGTTAATTAAATCTAAAATATTTTTCTGTAGCCTCGTACAATGTCAAATAATCCACATACAAAAAAGATGAGGAAAGTGATTTCCTTGGATACTGAAATTCACATTTTAAATCGTCTTGTAATCAGAGAATGAGCAACATCTGTACGAAAGCATTTTGGTTTGCATAAAGCTACTCTAACAACTACACAAGAGATATTGTTAAGGGGAAAATGGGAAAAATCTTAGTAATGTGGATAGAAGAAATATTGGAAAAAAGAGTACCAATAGATGAAAATGACATCAAGCAAACAGCATTAAAAATTTACAAAGAAATTGAGCCAGATACGGGGGGATGCCAAAGTTTCTTGAAAGATCTGCACTTCACAACATTAAAATAAAAGATAAAACTGCATCCACAGATGAAAACAGCAGCCAAAGAATTTCCAAAAAAATTGGATAAAATTATCTAAGATGGAGGATACACTCCTGATCCAAGTTTGGAATGTTGATGAAAGTGGTCTTTTTTGGAAAAAAATGCCAAGTAGAACCTACATCGCAAAATCGCAGAAAACTGCTGGTGGTTTCAAAATAGCAAAAAATTGTGTCACTTTGGTATTCTGTTCCAATGCAAAATAGCAAAAAATTGTGTCACTTTGGTATTCTGTTCCAATGCTTCAAAAGATTGCATATTGAAGCCTCTGCTTATTAATCCAGCACAAAGACCACATTCAGTGAAAGGTGTAGATTTTAATAGATTGCCAGTTCACTGGATGGCAAATAAAAAGGCTTGGGTCACCACTGAAATTTTTACAGAGTGATGCAACAAATGTTTTATTTCAGAAGTTAGGTGATATATGAATACCAAAGATGTACAGAATTTAAAATTCTATTGATTCTAGACAATGCCCACAGCCATCCGGTCTTAGAACATTCAAATATACAATTTTATTTCATGCTGTCTAATACCACATCCTTGATTCAACCATTAGTTCAAATAATTATTACAACATTTAAAACATTATGTAAAACGAACATTTAAATACATTTTGGACAAACCAAATGATAATGTATGGAAGAAATTTTTGATTCTGGATTGTGTGAATCAAGTTGGATTAACATTAACTGAATTAAGAACTTCAACTATGAATGGATATTGAAAAGCTATTTGGCAAGAATGTATAAAAAGCAAAGATCCTGTTCTCTGCAATATGACTGAATTTCCCAACATTTTATAATAATGGCCCATTTAATTGGCAGAGAAGAATTTGAGGATATATCAATGAATTTTTAGTTGATAAAGTTTTAAGTGAGAAAGAAATCATAAAGATTATTCTTAAAATTCATAATCCTAAAGAAGATAGTGATAATGAAGATGAATGATCTAGTGTTAAAAGCTAATTTAATTAAAGAAGATCTTAATCTCGCTAACAAATTAGATAATCATTTTGCCAAGTATGATCCCAATGAAGAACGAGCTTCAAAGTTTCAACGAGATCTAAAATCACTAATACCATCTTATAAAGAACTATGTACAGAACTAGCCATTATATGAACCCAGCCATTAATTCGTGAATTCATTCATAAAAATGTAACATCAGCACCATAGGACATTACTGCTAGTGCTGTTCAGAAGTTTACAGACAGAACTTCATCAATGAAAAAAGCATTGTTAGTGATAGCAGTGATGCCACAAGTTTTAGTAATAACGACGGTATGCCAATCATGCACAAACATATAAGTTTATTGTCAGAAAGTGACAGCGAATAAAATCTCTCTACGTGTAATTCAAATTACAAATTCTACCTAATTTTCATGTTCATCAATTCTTTATATTTTTTTTTATTTTTCAAATGAAATTTATGTTTCTATAACTCATTTTTATTTATGTGCAATGTTTATGAAATAAAATTTGATAGCATGAAAAAAATATAACATTCTAACGAAATTTTTCAATCAATTATTTTCATTCATTTCTTACATCTGGAACCAATCTCTTTATTTTCCATATATACAATGTATTTTTTTACACGTAATTTCGGGAACCAATCTATCGTGTAAAAAGAGAAAGGTGTACGCCATAAGAGACAATTTTATAAAAGTCGTTGAATGAGGGGAATTATCCTACATATATGTAATTGGTGTCACTTTTCTATAAGTTCTGCCAAAAGACTGCGGGCAAGCGAAGTGAGCCCTGTCGGTTGGAGGCTGAAGATGGCAAGGGTGCTGTGCCTCCCTAGTAAAAATATAAAACATTAAAATGCTATGCGATATGATCAAAACTCTATTAAAAAAGTTTAATTCAAAAACATTGTATTTTTATTCAATCGGCAACACCATCTGTGATATTTAAAGTCAAAATAAATAATATAAACTAAATAATATATATTAAAACGGTCGACTAAAAATAAATGGTATTTTTTTATGTGGGTATCTATTAGTATATAAAGATCATGCAACATTACACATCAATACAACCTATGTTTATTTAGAACATTTTATGGTAACAGATATCAAAATTATAAGCATGTATATGTGTATATAGATATAAGATATCTATTCTTTGTTAGTAATTTTTTAATTATTATTATTATTATTGGATGTGATATGTTGGACTACTTTCATCATTTATGAGCGAATGTTGAATGTATAGAAAATTTTAAACTTTATTTAAACTTTCCAAATACAAACAACTTGTTAGTAATAACCCACAATTAGACAATACAGGTTAGTAATTACACAACATTCCGAGTAGGATTATTCTCCACTCTTATTCAGGTGTTGCTGGCCTATATGCGCAGTGACAATATTTGTTTAGAAGTTGAACTCACACCTTTAAATTCTTGAAAATTGAATTTAAGGCAAACACTCTACCAAGCGAATATTGTCACTGTACATATAGGCCAGCAACACCTGAAGAAGAATGGAGAATAATACTACTCGAAACGTGTAATTACTAACCTGTATTGTCTAATTGTGTGTTATTATTAACAAGTTGTTTGTATTTGGAAAGTTTAAATAAAGTTTAAAATTTTCTATACATTCAACATTCACTCATAAATGATGGAAATAGTCCAAGATATCACATCTTATAATATACCATCATTACAAACCTTCAGATTATTATTATTGGTTTCAATTAAAATATACTGCCAAAAAAAAAAAAAATCACTTTATGTAATAAACTTATCCTTTGTTAATAAGTTTTTCTAAGATAATATAAAGAAAAATTATGCATCATTTTATTCCTACTACGCAAAATTACATGAAATTACTTTATACCTCTTGCAAATCCAATGTGTGATCAACTTTAGCTGCGAAAACTAAAAATTCACGCCTGAGTAAATTTGAAACATACAAATATCTGGAAAAACAAAATTATAGTGTTCATGTTATAATGAATAATAGAAACACATATTTCTATATATTTTGCTTTTTTTTTTTTAATAATAAAAAAAATTACATTAAACTAATGCAGTAACAATTAAGTATTACAAACAATTCAAAGTAATAGCATGTACAAGACAACAAAAAATGTCTACACTTTGTTGCAACATTCACGAGCTGAATAAAAAGTAATTTAGTTTTTAAACCACTAAACATCACATGATCACTATTTCTTATGCTAGCACATTACTGTTATTAAAACAGGCAAAACTTTCCATATAGTAGTGCCACTCAGTGCTAACCAGAATAATCAATGGATGCCAGAAGGCTTGTGCATAAAATCCCTATCTAGTGCCTACTCATCCAATATTCCCACAATAGTTTCTGGTTTGTGGCCTTCGTCAGTGAGTGGAGCTTTGGATCTGAGAGCACTGCACCTAGATCTTAGAGATCCTAAGATCTAGATGCAATGCTCTCAGATCCAAGGCTCATCCTAAGATCTAGGTGCAGTGCTCTCAGATCCAAAGCTCCACTCACTGACGAAGGCCACAAACCAGAAACTATTGTGGGGATATTCGATGAGTAGGCACTAGATAGGGATTTTATGCACAAGCCTTCTGGCATTCATTAATTGGCACTGAGTGGCACTACTGTATGGAAAGTTTTGCTTGTTTTAATTCAGTTTTTATGTTTTAAGTGACTGTTCTTAATAGTTAAAATCAATTAATAATTATCAGTAAACAATTCATTTATTAAAATGGAATAATAAAATAAAGGAATTGATTGATAATCAAAAAAAATAACCAGGTCATTAAGAGGCAAAGAACTTTGGTATTTATTATCTACCAATTTATAAAAAGTATCTAAAGAAATGAATATCGAAACAAAATGATCATAAAATATTACTTTAACTCCAAGTATAGATCTGTCAGTCCAAAGTTTTACAAATATTAATTTTACTATCTCCCTCTCTTACTTTTAGTTTTCACTTAAAACAGGCAAAACTCTCTATGGATATTGCCACTCAATGCAAGCCATAGTAATCAATGGATGCCAGAAGGCTTGTGCATAAAATCCCCATCTAGTACCTACTCATCCAATATTCCCAGACTAGTTTCTGGCTTGTGGACTTCGTCAGTGAGGAGCCTTGGATCTGAGATGGGGATTTTATGCACAAGCCTTTTGGCATCCATTGATTACTCTGGCTTGCACTGAGTGGCACTACTGTATGGAGAGTTTTGCCTGTTTTAATAAGAAATGGTGATCATGTGAAGTTTTCACTTAACATCACCAGTAATCCATTCTATGTAAGCATGAATAAATCAACAGGTATCAGATCATAAACATTCAGACACTAGCTTTCATCGTACATATTCAGCAATCAACATTCTATTTATTATACTTTTAACGCTAAAGTTAAAACTGCATTTTGGAAACACGATGGTCAGATTTACTTAAACAGTTTTTTATACATTTTCTGTAAGAAATTTTTCTGAAATCTGGCAAAAAGAATTTGGAAAATATAATTAAATATCCAAAATTTTGGTAATGGAACTTTTTCCCCAAGCAGAGACATAGCTAAGGAGTGGATCTTAAGAGTGTTTATATCACAGACCCAAGTAGTAGGAACCGGTTTTACAAATAATTTGTTCCTAGAAATATTTTTAGTTTTAATCTTTGATGAATGAGGAAAATAAGTTACGCTATAATCATTTCCAAGTGGTATGGATATATAATATACAGCATTTTGTTGCATAAGATTGATGTTTAGTTTATAAGTAGCTTCCTAGTCATCAGATGGAAGATCGAACTTCCTTTATTAAAATACTTCTCTCATATTTTCCAAATGAAATAGTCTACTTACAGGGTGACCACAGAAATGCTGTCGTTCAAGCATTATCCCATTTGGTTTAATTCTGTTTTTAATTTCCTATTCTCTTTTTTTTTAATGGGACTGACGGCAAGAAAATATTACAAAATAAAATAATCCATTCTGAACATTACTATATTCTTTTTTTGATAATATATAATAACCACATTCTACTCTTTTTACACTTTAAAGCAAAATATATTTTATTAATTTTACAGTTTCGACTGTTCCTAGCAGTCTTCGTCAGATCTTATTATCTACTAAAACTTTCTCTCCTCCACCATTTTCTATCCTATCATTCAAGGTGTATGATAAGATAGAAAATGGTGGAGGAGAGAAAGTTTTAGTAGATAATAAGATCTGACAAAGACTGCTAGGAACAGTCGAAACTGTAAAATTAATAAAATATATTTTGCTTTAAAGTGTAAAAAGAGTGGAATGTGATTATTATATGTTATATATTAGAAAAGCAAAAATAAAAAAGGAAAGAGGAAGAGAAACTATTGAAGATTCTTTTTTTGACTTGGCTGTAAACTTTACTTTCCAATAATTCTCATCAATTGCAGAAGAAAGATTTTAAAATGTTTGTTGCTGTAATGTTTAACTCCATTATGACATATTAGATGCAAATGACTAAAATATGCTATTCTAATCAAAAATATCACCCTAAGTCAAAAATTCATTAATGTAGGAAGTCCACAAAATGTAGTCTTTATAGGAATAATTTTGCTATACCAGTATTTATTTAAATGTCCATAGATAAATCCATACCAAAATAAACTACATATGTCAGCTGACCTGTTCATTCAGTATACTGAATATTTCTTATAGTAAATAAAGGAATTTCAACTTAGGACTTTCAGTCTTTATATATTCTCCACTCCATCTCAAACAACCGATACGTATGACCATGCACTTGCGAAAAAGATAAATGATCCCCAATATATGTATTTTGTACAGAACCAGCACTCATCAGTTGGCCTAGATCATAATTTCCTGCACATATATGCAATCAGTACTCAGCTTACATTAAGATAGAAATTCCTTAAACTTTAATGGACAGGCTTCAATCTTTTCACCCACCCAATTATTCAACCATCCATTTCATTGAAAAACCAACAATAGAATGCCCTTGATGGATTTGATATAGTATAAGTCCAGCCCATCCCTCTCCTATTAATATAAATGGATATGTAATGGTCTAATAATATGAGAGGTTAGATTGACATAAGGTTACATGAGTATGATCACAAAATCAAATCCACCAAGGGCTTCGAGCGTTATATCGTTGGTTTTTCAATCAAATGGAAGGTTGAACAGTTGGAAGGGTGAGAAAATTAAAACCTGTCCATATATGTGTGAGAGATTATGATCTGGCCCAACTAATGAGTGCTACTTTTGCACGAAATATGTATATTGAGGATCACGTATCTTTATTTTATGGAGATCATGTATGTTGGTTGCTTGAGATGGAGTGGAAGATAAATGGATTGAAAAATCCTGAGTTCAAATCCCTCTAATTACATATATCAAAATATTCAGTATAAGCAACTTATATATATACAATTATTAACTTATAATAACCATAATATTTAATCTTATCTTTTCCTTTTTTGCATTGCCTTAATTAATTAATTAATCCGTTTTTTATAATAAAAAAAAATTGTTTTTTGTACAATGCATACATAACCCATCAACATCAACAGTTTCGATTGCCCCTGCAATCTTCTTCAGAACTATAAAATATATATACAGAAATATACAAATTATATAAAATATAATACGTGTAATATTTGAAGGATATAAAATGATAGCATGAAAATATATATGGGAAAAATAAATGATAATAATTAAAATATATATATATAAAATATATAGGAAAATTTTAAAGAATTTTAATAAAAGAAAAGGGAAAAGATGAAAGATTAAAATGTTTGAGGGATTTATTTTATTTGTATTTCTGTATTTAAAATGATATATAAGTATACGGTGGTGTATTTTTATGAATATATATATGTATGGGTTTTTTATATAATTTGTACTTTTATGTATATGTGTGTATATATATATTTTATAATCTGAAGAAGATTGCAGGGGCAATCGAAACTGTTAATGTAAGCATTGTTCAAAATTTTTTTTTATAAAAAACGGATTAAATAACCGTTATACAAATATAATAAAATGCAAAGTGAAAATGTTATAAAGTTTAATTTTTTGAAATTTTTTTTTATTTCATATTTTTTACAAATATTAACATATGTATGAAAGAAATACGTATATTGGGAATCTTTTTTTTTTTTTATGCATGTGTGGTCATGTGTATCGTTTGTTTGAAATGGAGTGGAAGGATGAATAGATTGAAAAATCCTGAGTTCAAATTCCTCTATTTATATTCTAAAAGTATATATACTTTTTTTTTAAAAAAAAAAAACATTATTTAATAAGATAAAATTAAATATAATGTTTAAGATCTTACTTTTTATCCGGAGACATGTTGATTCCATTTGGTCCTGATAATCCATCTGCTACTAAAGACATACTATTTCCATTATAGAAAACTATGCTGCCCAAATTTAACGGTAAAAAAAATTCTAATATCCGAAGCAGATTATTACTGAAGTAATAAAAGTTGGTCAAATAGAACGAATTTTCACTAATTGCCATGAGATTGTTTGCTCTGCATAAAATTAAATATATCTTATTAGTAGCGTGACAATAATTTATGTTTACTTTTCTAATATTTTATTTATATTAATAAAGTTTTCAACAAATCAAAATATATAAAATTAAAAGCGTATGAAGCGCTTGAAAGAGAAGCCATAGAGAGTGCAAAAAATATTAAACGCTAAGCGCTTTCGAGGCCGTTTGCCTTATATTCATAGCGATAATGTGAAATGCAGAACACAAAAATAAAGGCGATATGCAAAATATATGCAAATGATTTAGATAACCCAATGTTTGGAAATGTCAAAGCAGGCGTCACGTCTAGTGATAGAGTTATTGTTGCCATTAATGAAGTACGCTTCTCTAATTTTATATTTGATGTTGTTATTCTCTATGTAAACTATTTTGGGGTATGGCCTGTCTTCTTGAAAGGTTCTAAGAATGTTGAAAAATTGTCGTTATTTTTCTTTGCTCTATTGTAGGTGGATCTGTGCTGAGTAGTCCTGTTGGTTATGCCGGCTTTGGTTTCACCATAATAAATGGAGCGGCATTCGGGTTGGGGGTATGACGTGCTATAAATGATATGGGGAGTCTGAGCAAGAGTCGATTTTGTCTTAAATTTGAATGCTTTAGATATAATAACCTTGCATTTAAAATATAGTTAAACCAATTTTAATTTCATCACTAAAGAAGGGAATTTGGGTAGTCGTTAGAATATCAGCCTGACATGTTTCTGACCCATAGTTCAAGTTTTTTATTACCTAAAAAATTCCCCAAATTCAGAAACTTTCAAGAAGTCAATCATAATAATCTAGCTAACATCCAATACTACTCGGTAAATGATATCCAATTATCCTTACCTGGGAATTAAATATAACTTTTAAAATACAACATAGAAAATGCTGATTTTCTGGCCACTTACGTTTCGACTCTCTACCAATCTTCTTCTGGACTATAATTTTGCTACTGCTCTATTAGCATGTTGAAACCGCTTGATGGCATTGTTTCTATGAAACCACACATAAATATAACTCTACCGAGCCCACCACCTTATTTGTGAAATAGTAATAAGAATAATCATTCGGGGGTTTATGTAATTCACATTTATTTTCCTTAATAAATTACTAATAACGTATAAGACTAAAATCTTCGACAGAAGCACCTTAAAAATACTTATGTGACAGCCAATCAGATGTAATAATGACTGCACGTGGAACTCTCAATTCAAGAACACAAGCCAGAACACAAGAAAAGCTTATATTCTGGCTTGTGTTCTTGAATTGAGAGTTCCACGTGCAGTCATTATTACATCTGATTGGCTAATCACATAAGCATTTTTTAAAGTGCTTCTGTCGAAGGTTTTAGCCTTGTACGTTATTATTAGATATCTGCTAGTGCTTAATAAATTTATATATTTAATAAATTACTGTAATTCTTTTTATGTTTCTTTTCGTCTCTGGATATAATGACGAGAAATTTTTTTTACAGTCAGACATTTTATCATACGGGTTAATATAATTCATTGATTGATTTCCTTAATAAATTACTGTCAAATTTATTCGATAACAGTTTTACGATGACAAATTTAAAACTTTAACAAGGGCCTACAAATTTCATATTACTCCTGCTGCAATATAGGGGGGGAGATGGCATCCTTTTCACATCTGCAAGAATTAAAACTTATCAATTAACAGACGTTATTTCAAATATTCTATTCTAGTCAAATTTCCCGTGTACACCAACGTTTGGCGCGAAACCCAAAATCCCACCCTCCCTCCCCACAAACTTTACAGTCTACTATCAATACTTGACATATAGCTAACTACATCGTGGTGGAAGAAATGAGAATGCTTTAATTACTGAACTGTATTTGACTTTTTTTTTTTTGGTTTGTAATTTTTTAACAAAAATTAAAATGAAACTTTATTTATTCCAATAGCTATCTTTGAAAGTATGTGACTAAGGTATGGTAGATGTTAATGTCACACCTATTAATAATGATTAATAATTTCCAACTCGATTGTTTGTTTTTTTTAAGATTAAGAAATGGAGTCTTTCTACAATTTCTTTTTGTCTCTATATAACTACGAAAAATCGTACAGTTCGACATTTTAATTCTCGTACTTGTTCTCGCGAACCGTGACTTTTTTCGGGAAAACAGTGAAATTGTAGTTTCCCGTAACCTTTTCTAATGATTTATATCTTACATGTTGGGTTCGGAAGCAGGGTAATGGGCTTATAATTATTACTTTTTAATAGGACATTAGATAAGTTGTATCATAATTACTTTTGAATGCAGATTGCAATAGTTTTGCAAACTTCAAATCCACCCACCCTGAAATGGTACGATATCAAAGTGTTAACATTGGTAAAAAATAGGATTGTGCGCACTCGCACAAACTGCACAAGACAAAGCAAGTCGTTAGTTACAACAGAAAAAAAAAGTTGTGGCCATTTGGTTTGATTGCGGCCCACTAAATGGCACACTTACATGCGTTTGGATGGGATCAATGCCATCAAGCAGTTTCAACATGCTAATAGAACAGTACCATGATTTTTTTTATGAATTTTGTATAAATCACACAATTGTAATGTTTTAGGTTTGATAAAATTGCAAAATTTGTCCAATTTTGAAACAACATTTGGAATGTTGCAAAGGTATAGCACCATCTTTCTATTTACCTTATAAGATTCAAGATGAACTTATTTCCACTTTGGTTAAATAAGTAGGAAATGAAATAATAAAATTAATGAAAAAAACTAAATATTTCACAATTTACTAGATATATATAAGCCATGAAGAGCAATTATCCGTTATTTTTAAGATATATTGATGTAGATGAATACAAAAAATAGGCAATTATTCAACAATGGTTTATATTTTGAAACATTACGAGATCCGATGGGAAAGGGTTATCTGCTGAAACAGAAAGTATATTAGAAACAAGGGGATTGAATTTAGGGAATTGTCAAGGACAAGTGTATGAAATTTATAAAGGTATTTGAACAGTTATTTTTCAAAATTTTCTAAAGCATATAGTGTTCCAGGTGAAAACTGGCTTAACATGAGAGAAATTTATAAAGGTAATGAACAAATATTCTTCAAAAAAATTCTAACACTCTATATGAAAACCACAATTGGAATTTAATTCTTGGAGATATTTCAAAATCATCTGCCCTTGCAATTTCATTTTTTGGAATCCTTTAAAAATTTTTGCAATATTTTTTTTAGGTTCTGTAAAGTGTTGGGATATATTGAAACAGCATGTAAAACACCGTACTCCAAAACCTCTGTCAAAAACTAAATGAGAATATCTTCAAAGCATAAAATCTGTAGTATACCGAAGATCACAATTTGCTCTTGCTTTAAAACAACTTCACGAACATACTAAAAGTACGAAATTAAGTCACTTGAAAATAAAGTTATTTTATTTGAATTTTTACTGATTTAATGATTTGGTATGACTTACTCATCTAACATGGATATTGATATTGCAAATTCACATTTAAAATCCCTATTAACATTTTTTGATGATTATTGAGAAATGGGATTTAATTTTTCTTTAATTGATGCAAAGGAAATTGCCACAGAATTGAAAGTGTTATCCAAATTTAAAAGTTGATGAACTGGATGAAAAGCAAAACAATTTCTTTATAAAAAAACTGATCACCCAATTTCATCTGAAGATTATTTTCGAATTCAAGAGTTTTTAATAATAATTGATAATGCAATTACTTCGTTTATGAAAAGATTCAAAATTTACCATGAATATGAAAATTTATTTGGCTTTTATATAACTACGACAGCATTCAAAACTTGACTGAAGACAATTTTTTTAATTTTTGTAAACTCTTAACTATATCTTTGAAAACTGATATAATGGTGATTTATTTAATGAAATTAAAATTTGTCACTGAGTACTGCCATCCTAGAATATAATTTGGAAATTATGCAATATTTATATAAAAATAATTTATCTGATTTGTATCCAAATTTTATTACTTTTCAAAATTATATTAATAGACCAATAATAATAATTGAGACAAATTTATTTAACACAGTATTCAAATTTTAAATAATATATTCTTTACTGGAAGTACTTTCGATTGTATCACTGACAATCTTTATCAACCATTAATGCAAATGTACACAAAATAAAAACTTGTATTACCCATCATTCAATCCATTCAAATTTCCCACAATTCTGTTGAATGATGGGTAATACAAGTTTTTATTTTGTGTACATTTGTATTAATGGTTGATAAAGATTGTCAGTGATATAATCGAGAGTACTTCCAGTAAAGAATATATTATTTAAAATTTGAATACTGTGTTAAATAAATTAGTTTGAATTATTATTATATGATTTAAAAATACAGAGATTTAATGCTTATAGTTATTTATAATAGACCAATAATTGTAACATCTATAGTGTAACGATATATAAATATGTCGTTACATTAATTTAAAATAAAAACTTAAAAGTTCGCAAATAAAAGGAAAAAACTAAACGCTAAAATTAAAATATTGTTAAACGTATACATTCGCACAGATGCTAAACTTTAAAAATATTTTTTTTCATAAAAAAAAAAAAAAAAGTATTTGAACGTATTTTTTTAAATAAAAAAATACAAGATTGAAATATAAAAATATTTTAATAAAAAAAATAACGTAAGTTAAAATAAAAACAGGTATTAATTAATTCCTGTAATCTATAAATGGAAATGATTGTTTATTAATTATCTAAAAGCTGTTTAATTAAAAAGTCAGATGAAACGTTAGATAAGAGAGTACAAAGAAATTAAATGACCAATGCGAACACCAGAAATTCTGCACGGACCGTAACTGAAACACCAGAGGATTAGTGACGTATTGCCGATTGAATCCTATGATCAAATGATAAGAGGCTAAGAAAAATATAAAAGCCAAATGATTATTAAAATTGTTATCTTAGAGTTGACTATAAATAGATCGTTATAACTAGCTCTATTGCAGATTTTCACGAGGTGGAAGTCTGCAATAAATTTAATTTTCCGGACAACCAGCTGAGGCCTCTGGATGACAGTTCCTGACCAAATGCATGGCAAGTCGCAGTTTCATTTCAAAGAAGGACAAATTCTACTAAAGTGATCATGAAGATGGACTTCTCAATCTATTAAATCCGTAAAGTATGAACTATTGTATCTATCTAATAACTTTCCTAAAATTGCAAGTAATTAATAACTGAAAATAAGAACTCTTATCTGACTTAAAGAATGCAAATTCAATTATTGATATTTTTTTTATGTAGATGTTTAAGCAATCATTTCCAGTTCATTTTTTTTTTGTGTGTGTATTATGTTTTAACTAAAATGTATTAAATTTAAAGTTGTTTATAGACGCTTGCATGGATTCGTTTGCGGTTAATTATATTTTGGTTTTCATATTTGATCAAAATATATAGACATTCGATAAATAATGATACCTTACGGTGAGTATCTAAAATGTATTTATTCGGATGTCTTTTAAGTTATTGGTGACAACGCAAGTATCTTATGGTGAATACTATTGGGTTACTTATAAGTTTCCCTCTGCGATTGTCGGTATCAATAATTTTGTATTTTGATCGTTTATGTTTATTTTGAAATGTTTTTGACCGTGGAATCTGTGTAATCGATCTATACCCAACATCTTTAAACAAATCTGTGCGAACGTATTTAAATGTTAAAATTAAGTCGGGCGTGAATGGCTATATAGTTTGTAAAGTTATATTAAGGGAGGGTAATCTTAGGTTATTCATTTCGTAGTTGAATTGGTTCAATGGATTGGATATATTTGTGTAATTAGTAGATGTAGTATGAGGTCCGCTACGGGCAGGATTATAGATATACGCCACACACCCTCTGTTTGCCTATGGATGGGTTTGTAAGTCGGCAGAAGACCGCAGTCCATTCCTATGGAGTTTTTGTTTATTGATCTACTTGCCAACAGATGTCACATTCCTGTTGGTGGAGAATCAATCTCTTCTCTATTTCTACTTATTGTTCAGATGTACATTCCTGACAATATAGTATTTTGTGTTGTCGTATCATGCTACATTGAATACATGAATGTATCAGATGGATTGGCACCAGTTGATTGCGAAATTTGTTGCCTAAGGTTAAATCAGGGAAGAATATTTTCCTTTCAAATGCAGATCTATGTAGTCCATTCATACTCGACCCTCTAAATAAAATATTAAACATTATAGCAAGCTATTTTAAATGTAAAATTAAAAATTAAGATAAAAATCTAAATGTTAAACTTATTCCTCAAATTTAGAATGATTTTAGATGTGCGTAAATAAATATTTTTCTGTGTTAATTTCTGGCAGTGGCTTTTATTATTTTATTCTTTTATATTTAAGATATAAAATTTATAGATTTTTATCTCGGCGTCTCCGCTGAGCTAGTGACAATGGGCTAACGATCTAAATATGTAAATAAAGTGGAATCCTAACAGCGCGTATCTGCCTACTTTATAAATTTTTCTAGGCTCAAATGCCTAGATGGCGCCCTTTGGTAGTGCGGTGCGGTGCGATGCGATCTCCCACTTCGTTTGGATCGTTATAATAGAAAGAACTTTTTCAGGATTAAAGATAATTGAAAATTATTTAAGATCTAGCATAAGTCAAGAATGATTCTCTTCATTCATAATTTTATCAATTGAATCAGAATTTGCAGAAAAATTAAATAATATTAAGGAATTTGCAATAAAACATACAAGAAAATAAAATATTATTTTATGTATTTTGCTTTTATTTTCTCAAATATTGATTCAATAAAATTGCAAATATTCTTATTTATAATAAATAACTAATTATAATAGTAAATAAAATAAAATCATATGTCACATGACTTAACTTGATCCGTTTATATAACAAAATAAAATAATGAGTGTGCAAATAGCTCTATACAAGCTTTATCAATAAATGCCACAAGAAAAAGCATTTAAAATCTCTATCTATAATTATCTCCAACCCCAAACCGGTTTTGAGCTATTGGCTCTCCTCAGTGAGGTGCTAGAATATTCAGGTACTAGATCCAAAATACCAACTCAAGGTCAGCACTTATCTGATACTTAACTATTAAGTAGAAAATCTTAAATTTTCAGACACCTATATGTTTTCAAATCCAGCTATCTAACCTAAATAGGTATATGGGTCTGAATAATTTTCAACTACACTATATATTAATAGCCTAAACAATATAACATCGCTTAAGACTCAAAAGCAAAACTATAATAATAAATAAAATCAAGTCATACATCATGTGACTTAATTTGATATGCTTGTATTACAAAATAAAAATAATGAGCATGCTAATAGCTCTATACAAGCTTTATCAAGAGAAAGCATTTAAATCTATCTAAAATTATTCCCATCCCCAAACCAGTTTCGAGCTATTGGCTCTCCTCAGTTAGTGCTAGGATATTCAGAAACTAGATAACTAATTATATATATCTGCAAATAAGATATATATATTAATATTTAAGTGTTGTTTTTTTTGATCATATGTGCCAGGCTTAGAATTTTCTCAAGATGGCTCTGGTTACTGCTAATATGTAAATATTCATATGGAAACATGGATGAAATGTTTTCATCTATTTGCCATAATCTGAGTGAATTCAAAAAATTTTTCAATAATTAAGAAATGCTAAGTAAGTCCAGTGTATCTAGATTCCCCATGTTAATCTAAATTAAGCTATTGAATATTAATGAATTGATCATAAAAGAGAAATATAATATAAAGCAGATTTCACAACAAGATGGGCAGTAAGAATCTACAGGTCCTATATCCATGACTTTAATATAATCTAAAGTATTAGATTTGAAAAATGAGCTTATTGCTTTTCTTTCTTGACTTAGTGAGCTAATATACCTGCAGAGCTTAACCTTTAGTAGTATATCTATGATTAATTCGGTGTAAATGTTTCGTTACTGTTCTTTTGAACTCACTTCTTCAATGAGATCTTTTAGAAAATAACTCCATCATATTCAGCGTAAATTTGATACCAGTGAAATATATATAGGACTCAAGAGTAATACTAATCATCATCATCATCATCATCATCAACCATTATCAATCCACTGCAGGATGAAGGTCTCTCCAAGTTTAATCCATATTCTCCTATCTTTAGCTTCTCTTTTCCACAACATCCCTGCACATTTTCTTATTTCATCCATCCATCTCACATGTGGTCTCTTTCTGGGTCTTTTACAATCTCTTGGAATCCAGTTTAAAATTTCAATTGTCCATCTATTATCATTTCTTCTAGCAATATGTCCAGCCCAACTCCATTTCAATCTTTTAATTTTTTCAATAAGGTCAGTAACACCTGTTTGTTGTCATTGCGTTTTCGATCTCTTCTTGTTACTCCCAACATACATCTCTCCATACTCCTTTGAGTGGTCTGAAGTCTCTGTATTGCTCTTCTATTAAGTGTCCAAGTCTCAGATCCATAAGTAAGAACTGGTAAAACACATTTGTTAAAAACCATTCTTTTCAAACACATAGGCATATTTGCTTTTAGTATCAAGTTATTTCTACCAAAAGCACTCCAACCAAGTTTAATTCTATGATTAATTTCCTCCATTATGTTTCCATCTGTATTAATAATCTGATCAAGGTATTTGTAACTGTTAACTTCTTCTAATTCTTCATAATCAATCTTTATTTTCATATTTTGAGCAAATCGATTAAACATTACTTTAGTCTTTTTTACATTTATCTTTAGTCCTACTTTTCTACTTTCATCTGCTAACTCCTGCAACATTTCCTGCAGCTCTGAAGCATTATTTGCAAAAACAACTACATCATCTGCAAAATCTAAATGACTTAAATACTCTCCATTTACTTTCATTCCTTTAGTTTCCCATTTTAATCCACAAAATACTTCTTGCAGCACTGCTATAAAAAGTTTTGGAGATATGGAGTCACCTTGTCTTACACCTTTCTCAATGTTGATTTTTCCAGTATCATTATGTAATCTAATTGTTGCTGTTGCATTTTTATAAATATTCTTTAAAATATGACAATATCCTGGATCTATACCTTGATGATCCAATGTTTTAATCACTGAAGAAATGTGTATAGAATCAAATGCCTTTTCATAATCTACAAATCCAAAACATAATGACAACTCATATTCATTTGTCCTTTCTATGACTTCCCTCAATACCTGGATATGATCTATTGTACTAAAACCACTTTTAAATCCAGCTTGTTCTCTTGGTTGGTGGAAATCCAAAGTTCTCTGTAGACGAGTTGTAATTATCTTGGTAAAAATTTTTTATAAAACTGATAAAAGGCTGATAGGTCTGTAATTTCTAATATCTTCTTTATCACCTTTTTTAAATATTAATATTATTACTAATAATAGTAGTAATTACATCTATTATCATGCTATATAAAACAAAAATTCATATATGTGTTTTAATATATTTTTATACTATGAAATAGTGCATTTACAGTAATGCGACTTACACAATACATAAAGAAAATGCACTATGAAAATTTATTATAATTACTATTCACTATGGAAGATAAAATAATGACTTACCCAGAAATGAGAGGACTAGAAATTGTTTTCACACGTTGTAATTCAAGTTGCTTATAATTTAAATTAAAAACTTCAACTGTATTTGGTTCTGGTCCACCATTTATCACAAACAACGTTATTTGACCTAAGTAAAAAAAGCCAATTTAATACATAATTAATTTCAATTATGAATAACTTTTTTTGTTATTTTAAATAGAAGTTCTTAATAAATAATATTGTTATAAACAAAGGCAAAACTCCCCATACAGTAGTGCCACCCTGTGCCAAACAGAATAATCAATGGATCCCAGAAGGCTTGTGCATAAAACCCCTATCTAGTGCCTACTCATCCAATATCCCCAGACTAGTTTCTGGCTTGTGGCCATCATCAGTGAGGAGCCTTGGATCTGAGAGCACTGCACCTAGATCTTAGGATCTAATGCAACCCTCCAGCAGCCACCTTTTAACTCTACTTTACTACAAAACTATGAGAATGAAATTGAAAACATTGTTAATATCTTCAATCTAAGCTCAATAGCTTCTATAGTCATATGGGGATATTGGATGAGTAGGCACTAGATAGGGATTTTATGCACAAGCCTTCTGGCATCCATTGATTACTCTGTTTGGCACAGGGTGGCACTACTGTATGGGGAGTTTTGCGTTTGTTTACAACAAATTATGTGCTAGTATAGAGATGGTGATCATGTGATGTTTGATGGTTTAATATTGTTATAGATATATACATAATATAATAATCAATCTAAATAAAATTGAAACAAACAACAAATTATATAAATAAATAATCAATCAAACAAGATCGAAAAAAACACTATTAATAACTATATTTAAATATCCAACAGTATTTACATATTTACAATCATTTCCTACACTTTCCAATTGTTTAATAAAGCCCATTGCCCACCTCATTTTGCTGGACCTATTACTATATTTACACATTTGTCCCAAGTTTTCCTGAATATACAATGTTTCATAATATATTCGCTTACTGTAATCCTTCACATACTCTATAACTCTTATATTTTCCTCACATTTTATTTTATGCCCTGTATCCAAATAATGTATTTGTGGCAACATTATGGACAAATAAATTATATTGGATATTTGACCATTATAGTGAACAAATTATATTTACAATTATTTAATTATCAATCCAGCTTTCAAGGTCTCAATAGGAGATGAAAGCCGGGTTGGTAATTAAATAATTGTAAATATAATTTGTTGTTTGTTTCAATTTTATTTAGATTGATTATTATATTAAATGTATTATATATAGATAGTTAATAGCAAGAATATCATAATGAAAAAGTGACTGTTTTTTTTTAAAAGCGCCATCTCTGAATTAATAAGTGCATTAAGTGGTAACATAGTTTAACTATTCATTTTAAAAAATTTAAGGTGTTAATGTATCGGGATCATGAATTATGATGTGAAAGCATGTTTCATACCTCATCCTACGATGGAACAATAGGCTAATTTAAATTTTATTTTAAATAGAGCAAAACTGCTATTGAAATATTTGAAATAATCAAACTGGGTGTGGCAGTGATTGTATGAGTCACAAAAATGTTTTCCAAGATTTTTGTAATAGCAGTGAGAACACTGAAGACTATCTATTGTAACGTTTTTTGTATTACTAGGCCTTTACACGCTAATATAAACTGCGCGTGAGTTGATCAAGCTATGTCAAAAAAGAAGAAAGTTGTATTTCTATTCTAAAAACACAGCTATTTTTCCTGATCAACTTCAGCCTATTAATTGTTACGAATTGTGCTATTGACAAAATCAACTTTTAATTTTATTTACTATGGGCGCCAGAATTCCTAAGAATCCGCTGAAATATGTCGCCAGCACCTCTCGCAAGTTGTAAAACAAAAAAAAATAAAAAGATTTTTATTATATATTTTTTTTTAAAGGGGCGGTAATTCTATCGTAATGAGAATTAATGATTTTTACGATTATTAGTCCTGGGCGTATTGAAACATATTGGCAAAGGTAACTTACGTTTAAATCTTATTACACTAAAAATAAATTTAATAATAAAAAATAATAACTATTATTAATAACGCACAAATGAGAATTGATATTAGAAATATTTTTAATTTTGACAAACTAAAATACTTCATGTTAAGTAGCTAATTAATACCTTGGAGAGAACATATTTAATTCAGGTGGGAAATATCCAGAAAATATAAATATCAGTTAAAATAAACAAAAAGTTCTTGGTTAAATAAGAGTCTCTCATATAGAAAAATTAAAGTCACTATCGGGATTCTTTTATACGTATATTTTTACGAGTAGTTTTAAATAGTTAACTTTGTCACAATCAGGATAATTATTCTTACCGGTAAGTTTCATGAATTCAGTAGTAGATAACTATGCATAGTTTTTTGGTTATAATGAGCTCGGCCTTTTGGTTATTGCTTGATCTTGTGGTCCATTTCCCCAGTCGGTCACGAAGGCTTTTCCTGGTGTACATCATTAGGTCCGATGTCTTCAGAAGCTCCGGTTCACTGCGACATGCCGAATTCCTTCAGCGAAGAGCAATCTTGGATATATTAATGTTATCCAAGACCAACTAGAGAAACAAAACGAACAAGACGTTCCTTCAACCGGATCCCTCCTTTTTATATCCAGTTTTCAGGACTTCTGTGCATGCTAGTACCATGCCTTTTTAATCTTATCCAGTCTTTATAAATTTTATGTAATAAAGTCTTTATTTTCTTCAAGTTTTCGGCCATCTTTAATTAATTTGAGTATTTCTACTTTCAGCTTATCTTTTTTTACTTGCTTTTGGAATTCTTTTGTTCTCTCCAATTACTGTTATTACTAATCACATAAAAAAAAATAAGAATAATTCAACCCTCATTGTACGTTTTTTTTTTTTAAAAAAAAATTACTCAACAAAATTTTAAATCCACTTTTATCTTTTAGTTTTTTTTTTTACCCAATGCCAATATATTTGTAATGTATATAAATAAACGTTACACTATTGATTCAATTTTATATTATAACTTTTGATTCAGACATGCTAATGTTTTAAAATTTTTGCGATGAATAGTGACGCCTGCAAATTATCCCAGAGATGGTGCTGTAGACTTGGAAAGAGAGCCAGTCACCTTTCATACACAATGCATATGTAATAATTAATGGGTGTCTTCTTTATAAAGTATTATAACTTTAGCTTTCTTATTGCATTGCCAAATCCATATAATATTAATATGGCTTATGTTTTTTATTACTTTTTACAACCCACTATTAACAATTTCGATTGCCCCAGCAATCTTCTTCAGAACTTCCACTTACAATTTTCAAATCTTATAATATAAGTAGAAGTTCTGAAGAAGATTGTTGGAGCAATTGAAACTATCAATAGTGGCTTGTAAAAAGCATTGTAAAAAGTAATAAAGAACATTAATGATATTAATTTTATAATTAATGGTTGTACTGTAAAAAAAATAATTCAGTAGAGATTAGAATTGTCAACATACTCCTCAAAGTCAATAATAAATACATCCTCTTTCTACAAGAGCAGTGTGATAAGGAGTATACAGACAACTTTGACCTTTGCTTAGTTATTTCTTTCTATAGCATGACTGTTAAATTATATGTATCTTATAAGAACATACTCCAATGTTAAAAGGAAAAGGTATGCTAGTCTATGAATAGAAGAAAAATCCTCCAATTATAACTAAAAAACAGAAAAAGCAACAGACACTTGCAAAAATGTCTTTCCAATCTAAATTATAATATGGCATTGAGAAGCAGGTCGGTCATATGTTTGAACCCTCCAACCCCAAAATAGTCTGCGCTGAGGCTAACGATTGTAAGAGGAAGATTAAAGAAGTGTATTTTATCATCAACGATAACAATGCGATCCATAGATGTGACACGTGTTTTGCTATCTCCAGAAAATGGACAAGTTAATTTGCATACATTACCATTTATCAATATCACAACAACGATTTAAAATCTGTTTTGGCCCATGAATATGAGGGACAAAACCTCGAAAGCGCTAGGTCTGCATTAATTTTTTTTGATTGTTTTTACCATTAACAGCTTCTTCACTCAGTGTGCTAAAGCGCTTGTATGTACTGCTTGTATATACTTCACTAGAGTTTAACTTATCCATAAAGTTCAATCTTAAAGTTGTAGCAATGAGACAATTCACTGCACTTTATTATCACTATGCTTAAATCTTTTGGTAGAAGTCAATTGGTTAACCATATTTTCAATGTTTTCTCCATCATTCAAATTTATTACTGAATTCAAATACAGATCGGGTAAGATTTTTGATGAATTCTGTATAACTTTAAACTGAATACTTTCTCCTTGCAGCTAAGAGGCCAAGATTTGAGAAAAATCTATAGACATATATAAATCAAATTAATTGCTAATGTAAAAATAATCCATTAGTATACTACAATTTCATCTATATGGTATAGATGACTCTATCATTTAAATGTAATAATCATTGGAAGAATTAAAAGACTAAAGTGGAATTGGGTTGGACATATTGTTAGAAGAGATGATAATAGATGGACAATTGAAATCTTAAACTGGATTTCAAGAGATTGTAAAAGACTCGGAAAGAGGCCACATGTGAGATGGATAGATAAATAAGAACATGTGCTGGGTGATGCAGAAAAGAGAGGCTTGAAGAAGATAGATTGAACTTGGAGAGACCTTTATCCTGCAGTAGACAGATAATAGTTGAAAAAAATGATGATATTCAAAAAAATCTTGAAAATATTAAATACAATCCGTAATTCTATAACTCAAATATAATAAGTTAAAGAAAATACTGTGCGCATTGAAGATTTTCTCCAAATATGTGAAATTAATATTGCCTTTAATTTATTTACTATATGTGTTTTACAAGTTATTAATATCGTCATGATTTCTATTCATTTCATTCTTTCACAGAATGGCTGCTTCTATTCAACTCTTCACTTTATTTAAATTAACGCAGTAATGGTCAAGTTTATCAATATGCATACTAATTTTTTTTTTATTTTTTTGTAGGTCATTTAGCAGAAAAGCCATCTATACAACCACAATCAAAATATTTTGGATCTCCATTCAATTACAGTAGCTTACATCATCAATTATAACTTGACTTGAGTAAGTGATATATCTTTCATCATCATGACTAAACTAGTATTGACTTTATAGTATTACATAACCACATCTGATATTAGATCCCTCTATATATTAATAATCTTAGCTATCTTTATCAACTTTAGGAAAGCTTATTTGTTGAAAGAGAATGTGTACATAAACTACCGGACGTCTGTCTAATGAAACACAATATATAAGGTTTATTGTTCGATAATTTTATAAGATTCAACTACTTCATGTTGCACTTTTTAAATAATAGCCTTTTATGAAAATCTTTAAATTTCACATTTTTTTCACCATTAATAAATATGTAAGAGTTAATACGCTTGACGCATATAGTGAAATTAAGTTCTTAGTTGGAATCATTATTTCTCATGGCTAAGCACTTTCAGAGATTTCTTCTCCATATTCATAGCCTTCAACTATAATAATTTATGCAAATCTATGCAAGCTCATTTATATAGTCCATCTTTTTGAAATAGAGAAGCATGTATCTTTTCTGTTTATTGCATTTATATCTCTTGCTATAAACCATGCCTCCTTAATTTTCCTCTTGATGTCACTCCTTTCAGTGGAAATTATTGTAGCACTTGCAGGTTCAAATTCATGATTAGCCACTTTTTGGTGGTCCACAAATACTGAGCTACCTTCATTTCTGCTCAATACCCTTTTGTATAAATATTTGTGTTGAGCCATTCTGTTCTTTATAGCGACCCGAGTTTTGCCGTAGCATACCGCTCCACAGTTTGCCTGAGGGCATGCCATCCTGTATACCACATGACGTGTTGTTTGTAGGTCTATCTTGTCCTTGGAATTGTTAATCATTCTATTGGAGTTGGGAGGGGTTCGAAAACCTAAAGAAAAATACTATTATATAAAAACAGCATTGATTGTATTATACCTCATAATAGAATAGCAGTTCCTGTGCCTGCTTCACCCATGACTGCATTTGAATAGATCAAAGAATATTTTTTTTAGTCCTAATCAGACTTAGAAATTTTTTTTCAAATCGCTACTCATCCATCAAATACTGATCAGTAAATGGTGGATATCTAGCTCATTTTAACTGTAAGGCAAAACAAGGATAGAAAACTAATTAACGCTCACTGCCGAAGCATTGGCAATATTAGTGAAAGTTTTTATTTTCATTGTTTCTCTACAGAAAAAAGAGACCACTGGAAAGGTCTCTAATCTAAACTAGTTCTTTTAAAGGATGATTTCTGCTAGATATGACTGAGAAAATATAAAGTGTTATCATACTCATCTACATTTTAGTTAGATTGAATATATGAGTTATTGAAAAATTTAGAAACCTTTCTTCGATAGGCAAAAGTCTTGAAATGCAAACTCTTAATGATAAGTCCTGAAAAATCATTTGATAATTTGTTAAATACTGCTTTTTTTAATCATGACTATGTTTAGAAATGCATCGGTCTTTCAAGTGCTAGAGGCTTGCAGTTCAATGCGGTATTGTCCTGTTTTATATTAACTACATCAGACTGGTCACATTATGATTCAAATTTAGAATACTTTTAAAACATTTTGTATTGTTTTATTCTTGATTATTATTTTCCTCGACAGTAAACATATTTTCTTGACCCTCCTTTGGAAAGTTTTTGACGTTAAAAACAAAAAAAGAAGTAAACCATAAGCTAGCTTAATGCTTGTACGAATATCTCCCCCATCACAATGCAATTTTATCCAATCTACTCTGAACGCTTTTTAGCAAAATCCTTTTATTGTACACATATGCATACACTATCTTACATTTTGACTGTCCTGTAGTCTTTTTCAGAACCAATTTTACTTTCATTTTTTTAAAGTGGCTCTGAAGAAGACTGCAGGACAGTCGAAACGTAAGAGTGTTTATGCATATAGGTACAATAAAAGGTTTTTGCTAAAAAGTGTTCAAAGTAGAGTGGATAAATTGCATTTATATAAGATATTACAGCAAAATAAAAAAAGGCGTGAATTTGGTAATATTCCCATCACAATATTATAATTATATTTTGTTTTGCAGTCAGCTTTAATCCAAATTGATCTGAAACATTTCTGTTTTTGAGGTTCATCCAATAATTATTATCCATTTTATTTCATGATAAGTATTAGTAATATAACATTCAATCACTAACAAATATTCAAATCACATTTATTAATTAAAGCATATCCTCTAAGACCATAGATTCATTTCCTGCTATATTTAGAATCTTTCGAGTTATCTGAATTATAAGTTCACATGAAAAGGCAATACTACATTGAAGTTTATTTTCATTTGTTTCTTCCAAAACAGCTTTCCTCCCTAAACCCTTACGTAGAACTTCATTAACTTCAGGGAAAATATTTTCTTTGACAAAGAAATTTTTTTTTTTCTCATGTGTCATAGCATCAACCGGGAAGCGAACCCGCTAACCCAGGACAATTGCTTATAAAGCAGCTGTCACTGACCTCTCGACCACCAAAGCTTGACAGACAAAGAAATATTTTTCAAAATTTGTTTCCTTTTCTGCATCGAAAAATATTCCAATGCAATATTGCCCAAATTTTTATTCCTATTTTTTAAAAAGGAGCAAAAAAAATTTTCTGTAGAATTAGTTTAATGTATGCATCATTTATGTAAAAGAGACAATTTCATGAACATGAAAAATTACATATTTTAGCCATGCTCTTGATCATTAAAATAAAAATTAAAACCATAAAAAAAGGTTCAAGAATTTTTCATTACTTCAATAATAAAAGAAATACCCATTAGCCAATCAATACTCGATGACTAATTAGACTGGCTACGAAATAGCTATCTGAAACAAAAATCCTAAGGCTCCTGCTTGTTACCTGAAAAAATTTCCCAAGATCCATTTAGTCCAGATTCAAACTTCACGTTGTGGGCAAGAGGGATGAATTCATCTAACACAATGCCATAAATAGTAATGCATTATTACTATTTTTATCTTGCAATAGAGAATTAATTTTTTCCTCATGTTGAATTGCTTTTTTTTATGTAAACGATTTTGTTTTTTCAGTTCCATAACGAAATGTCATAAAACCATATCTGAATAATTCTACTACTTTTTTTGCAAAATGTATGAATATCCTATGTATTTCATCAACATTCCTGATAAAAATGATGGGAAGTTTATACCCACTTACGGCAGTTTCTGTAAACATGAATTTCCTTTAATTATTTTGCTCTGCATTATTTTCTCGTAAAGAAAAAAACATTTTTTTTACTAAAGTACTTTCCTTAATTATACAAAGAATCATAGAGAACAAAAAAATTCAATATATACAAGATTAATGCAGCATAGGTATGGTAAGAAATCACTAATGTATATGCGTTCTAGAGAAACAGGACATATATATTTTAGAAAGATAGTGTGAAAATGATTGATTATACTAATAAAAGAAGAGATCGAAAATTAAAGAAAGCTATATTAATTAAAGAGATGGGGGGGGGGCATTATTTTTATAAAAATATTAATTACAAAAAATATTATTAATAAAAAATATATGTTTTGAAATAGATAAAAAGTTTAAAGAATAGAATAAAAAGTTTAAAAAATTGATAATAGAGGGAGTTGTATGAAAGGAGTATAGGAAAAGGAAGCTTATAAATTTTTAAAAAATTTTCAGTTACGGATGTGAAGAGAGCAGTGAAACTTGTAGAAAGTAAGTAAAATGAAAAAATAAAAAGTGAAAATAGGAAAGTAAAAACTGAGATAAGAGTAAGAATAGAATAGGAATATAAAAAGGAATAAATATATAAAATAATAAAAGATATTAGGAATTAAGTATATATAAAAATAAAATGGAAAGGTTGTAGCGATATATTACCGAATAAATGTGGGTATGATAGATAAGATAGAGTAAAATAAAAAATAGGAATAAAATGAAAGTAAAAATAGATAATAATAAGAAAATATAAGTAAGCAAAAATATAAGTTAAATATGATTATGAATGGTAATATAAAATATGTATATAAAATAATGGTTATATGATTATATGTTTAAATGTTGTAGCTCTGATGAAGATTGCAGGACAGTCGAAACTGTAAGCAAAATAAAGAAGAAATTATAAAAAAAACATTTCATTAAAGTGTATAAGAGAAGTTAAAGAAATTTTAATCATAGATGTTCCAAATAATTTTGATAACTACATTTTAAAAAAAATCAACTGGTTTTATCGCTTGAGAATTCTTAAGAAATTTAAAGCACTGATTCGATCAGAAGACATTACACTTCAGAATCTGATATACTACTATAGCATTAATCCACGTACGGTAATAACTGTTAAAAATGTTCTGTACTAATTGAATCAAAATATTTAAATTTATTATTTAATTTTTTTTTGTTATTTGATTAGCAATAAAAGTAATTTAATTAAAATTTTTAAAAGATCACAATTTTGATCTAAAAATGAATCTTTAAAAGTTAGTTTTATAATAATTTTTTACCCGTTGCTCTATTTTCCCATGAAGATATGCCTACAGGATAAAATGTTGTTCTGTCCAAAGTGCCTAAAATTTTTAATTCTTTTGCTTCCCTCATGGTGGCATTGGCATTAATATCAAAAATAAAAATTCGGCCTTTATAATCTTTCACATCTTGTATCAATTTTGGCAATTTGACACCCTAAAACAACAAAAATGAATTTAGATACATATTAAAGATATAAATAAATATATTTAACATGATAATTGAATTGCGCTAAACAATCTTACAACTTTCAAATTCGTTTAACTGAATATAATTATTTGGCAAACGAACCACTCATACTAATACTATTTTAAAAAAAACTTTAAATGTATCAGCGGATGCTAATTACATTTTACTTTAAATTCTTAGTATTACATTCTCACACATTTCTTAGAATTAAAATTACAATTTGTCTGATGGTCAGCCATTAAAATCCTGCTCATCATGATCTGACTATCTAGCAGAGCAGAAAAGCATAATATGGCTAAAGCACTAAACATCCATTAATTACTCTGGTTTGCACTGAGTGGCGCTACTACATGGAGAGTTTAGCCTCTATGTATGGATAAAGTAATTAAATCTACTGCTACTCGTAGCAACAAAAGGCTGAATATACTATTAAACATTCAAACTTAGAAAAAATCCATTATGTCACCAAAGACGCAAACTCTCTTGTATATGGATGCATTATGCATGCTGCACATGGACTTACAAATAATGTTCTTTGTGTAACGATCCGGAGAATGCAACTTCACGTAAACTGCACTACAGGGCGCCATCTAGGCATTAGAACCTAGAAAAATTTATAAAGTAGGCAGATACGTAAGTCAAAAAAAAAAAAAAAATTTTTTTCCTATTTTGATTCCGGTCGTTAGCCCATGTCACTAGCTCAGTGGAATAGCAGAGATTTAATAATATAATCTAAGAGTATATATAAAACAAAGAATAAAATAAGCCACTGCCAGTAATTAACATACAAACATTTATTTATGCACATATATATAAGATTTAAAATTATTTTAAATTAGTTTTACATTTTAACATTTAACATTATTTTTAACTTTACCTTAGATTTTAATTTACATTTTAATTTCTATTATATTATAAATTTACATTTTTATTAAGTTCGCACAGATGGGATTATAAAAGCTTGTTTTAATATGTTGCTATAGATCGGTTACATAGATTACACGGTTAAAACATTTCAAAGTAAACATAAACGATCAAAATATAAAATCATTGATACTGGCAATTGCAGAGGGAAATTTATAAGTAACCCAGTAGTATTCACCATAAGATACTTGCATTGTCACCAATGACTTAAAAGACATCCGAATAAATACATTTTAGATACTCACCGTAAGGTATCATTATTTATCGAATGTCTATATATTTTGATCAAATATGAAAACCCAAAACATACTTAACCGATAACCAATCCATGCAAGCGTCCATAAACAATTTAAATTTAATGCATTTTTATTTAGGGTCAAGTATGAATAGACCACATAGATTTGCTTTTGAAAATAAACATTCTATCCCTATTTAACCTTAGGTTAAAATTCGTAATCAAACCGGCATCAATTCATCTGATATATCGATGTATTCAATGTAATAAAATACGGCAGCACAAAAAGTTAAGAGAAGAAATTGCTTCTCATGAGATAGGAATATTACATCTATCTGCAAAGAAGAGCAATAAAACAAAAAACTCCATAGAAAGGAACTGCGGTATCCGACTTATAATTCCTTCCATAGGCAAACGGAAGTGTGCGGCGTATGAAGCGATTCTGCCCGTAGCGAATCAATATTACATCTACTACTCACACCAATATATCCAATCCATTGACCCAATTTAACCACGAAACAAATAACCTAAGATTACCCTCCCCTAATATAACTTTACAAATCTATACAGCCATTCACGCCCGACTTAAGTTTAACATTTATATAATTTAACTTAACGGAAAACAGAAATTAAATTATAAATAAACTTAAAGAACAAAATTAAATAAATGGAAATGATTTTACATAAATAAGAAAAAAAATACATCAAATAACACTATTAATAAAGAATTTAATTTGGTCAGATAGGATCATATTGCAATTATTTAAATATAGAAAATTTTAATTTAATGTTCATTATTTATAAAGTTCTTACAGTTTAAAACAGTTCATCTTTATCCGTTGCTTGCCATGAACGTGAATTCCCACGCTGTCCTAAGATTGATATTCTGTTGGCCGAATTATTTATCCATCCGGAGGTTTTTGTTTTAACTGGTCCTCAATGTAGAAAAATGATAGTTCATTTCTCTTTCTTTCCTAGCAAAACTGAAGGGATTGAATCGTGCGTCTGTTTCCAATCCCTTCTCCTTCACTTCCGCACTAACACATATCTCTCACATCGTAATAATCATAATCACTAACTAATAATTTCCAAACTTGTCCTTTTTATATTAATGTGAAGGATTGAATTTACATTACGTCACCGATGCGATGGTCCTTTCGCTGCGGTCCGATTCCATAGGGATTTCTTCTTATTTGCTAACAGTTTCTATGGTTTTCCTATCTGACCGATGTTTTTACATTTAAATGCCCAAGGCTGGTTTACATTTAACTAATTAACAATCATTTCCATTTCTGATTAATTAACCTGTTTTCCAAATCAAAAATATATTTAAAGATAAATTTAAAGATATAATTTTATCTCCAAATCTTTTTCTTTAATAAAGTTTTATTTTAATAATTTTTCATTTATCTGTGCGATTTAACATATATGAGTTTAAGATGATATTTAGTTTCAATTTTTAATTCTTAAAGAAAATTTTTAAATGCGAACTTTTTAATTTACTTTCATGTTTAATAAATATAAAAAAAAACCAATGTAACGAACGTCTGTGCTCGTTACATTTGAAAGTATTGCAAATACAGCTCAGTTATCTAGCATATCAAGGTAATTTACATCTAATATGCCATTTTAAATTCCCACAAATTCATGGAAAATCACAATTAAGATGAAACAGGATCATTCACCAAATGAATTTTCTCAATGTGTCTTTAATGTTCTCTATCCCAATGACTATCAATATTAGAAATTATCAACTCTTATAATCCAATGTTCAAGATTGGATCATATTGCTTCTCAATGTAACGACCAGTGATTGCAGCAGAGACGGAAAGATTGACGAGCTGGATCACTTATGCAATAATGAGCAAAAGCCTAGGTCATGGGCAAATGTTGTCTTTAGAAATACTCGGCCCACTGAGGCCCTGCTGTTTTAATGCAGTTTACTGACAGCATCTACTCACAAATAGATTAAATGTAGAGCAGATGCGGCAACAAAGTAATTGTACCAAATCAAATATTTCCAACGAAACCAACATTCTCGAAATCCAATTCCAAGAATCACTTATGAAACTATAGTCCACGAATTCTTTGATTGATCTGAGATTCAGTTCTTACTTCCCAATACAATGCCAAATATAAAGAAAATATTACACTATTAAAACAAAAAACTGCACATATATAATTGATTAAACAACCATTTCAGTTTCTGAGAACAATAAAAGAACCAAACTGACCTGGGCATCAAGCATGCAAACAAAAAAGATGATCTAACAACTCAAATATATATGAACAATATACATATTGCTATGAAAATATATATGGTGTAAATTCACATAAAAGAATTATACGATTCAATTTCTAGTGAATCATCATGGTGAAGCATCTATCATTACTACTCTAAATAAGAACTATATTTTTATTCATAAACCTAACATCAGATTAGTTCAGGGTGTAGGAGTGCTGATAATACAAGAACTTCATTAATAAAAGCATCATATAGATGTCTTTGAAATTATTAATCATCAGTTACAACAATTTTATCTCATAGCCAAAAACCCAATATGGAACCAGTAGCACTGCTCATTGCCTAGAGAAAAATCTTACACTGACCTGGTCTAATCTTTCTGTTTTTTGAGCCTAAATTCTAATCAGTCCAATATTCAGTACAGAATATAACTTCCTCAAGAAAATTATATCAAAAAGCAACAAATATTGAAGAAATTATGCATCTTGGAACATACATCTCTTTAGTTGTAGATCTTATCAAATTGATGTCTTTAAGTACCTAATCAGCATCATTGTTCCTATGGGCAATTTTAGTATTGTATTACACTTGAGGACATTGATCAAAAAATGTTTGCTAGAATAATTCTTTCTCCAAATCTACCTACTTCACATTATGCTGTAGTCAACGAGAACAAACTTACAGATTATGATGCGCGCTAAGCTGACTTCAAACTACCTTCGATCTAATCAGTTGGAAATATCCATTCACCATATTGCACAAACTTCTGCCAGGATATTAGTTTTCTGATAATTTCCATCCAAAACTATCTTAACAATAAATCAATTAAACTGAAGAATTATATGCATCTACCCACATCTTTCAAACCTAGTTGTGGCATTCTGCAGGGCTCGCTATATGAGCAATTTATATAGGCTCCCTGATTAATAAAACTGAACAGGGCACTGAAGATATTTCCTTCCTCATTTCAGAACCTTTGAAGAAGTCATATCATTCATTGATACTATTCTGATATTCTTCAAAGATGTTCAATACATTCCATTTGCTTTGCTCTAAAGGCAATTCCAAACTTCATTTGGTACCATATTACAAGTTTGCAAATCATCTGTGTGGCAACTGTCTACAGATCATAAATTACCATCGTTGTTCTCAGTTAACTATTCACTCTTTTTCGGTATTCCAATTGATCCATCAAAAACACAAATATATTATCACTTGAACAATTTCATCATGAACACATATGGTATAAAAATAAAAGCACTCTATCAAAAAAATGCTATATTCCATTGTGAAAGTTCATGTATTGATTATTATATTTGGTGGAATACTTGCCTACTATAGCCCTTGAATGCAACTATTTAATGTCCTGCTTATAATTAGCTAATGTCCATAATAAATGCACTCAACTAGGGTTCATCCTCACATCTTTTATTAATCAGGACTGTATGTTTTCTTATCTATAAAGAGGGTCTCAATTTAACAAGACCCAAATCTTTTGTAACTTTAATTAGAATCAAAATGTATGTTGCAACACTAGTTAACCCAAATCTCAATACCTCTACCCATCCTCCCTAAATACCATTGCTTATTCACTTCCACCATTGTGTTCCTCAGTCATGATTCAAGTTTTTGTTTAATCTATTCCAAAATAAATTCCAACCAAAACACATCTCAATAATCGATTCAAGCTAAATCTCAAACCAATGTGCGTCTTGTGCAATAACTATCTACACGGAATACTATTTTTCAAACCCAAATATACTTTTCATCTCTATGACTATTTGTGTTTTACAATTACCCAATCAACTTCAAGCAATTACTTAAAGATCATGTAAAATACTTTCAACTCTATAATACATTCGACATTGATCGAGCTCCATTGTTCATGCACATATGACATATTGGTTTAGCAAATCATATTTATTCTTCTTACTATACAGAATTCCAACATTCTAGCTGTGTTCAAATCAATCCTTCTAAAGTAAGGTATAATGTTTCAGAAGCTAGAATGAAAATCTCTCCGATCAATATGGTGCTGGCAATATGCATTTTGACTCTCCACATCTGTTCTTTTTCTCCACTTTTTCTTTCATTTTGTATAGCCTTTGCCCCAAGGTCGACTCTTCCCAAAAGCCTCAGCTTATTTTGTCATCTTTAATTCTAATTTTCATTTTTCTAGTATTTTACCACTAATCTGATGGAGGGGGGGGGTGTCTCATTCTTTAATTGCCCTTGATTACATGTTATTTGATTGGATTTAACTTTAATTAAATTTAATAATTACCCTTTTTTGATATATTTTAATTTTGATTAAATCGGTTAAGCGAACTTACAATGCATATATTGTACCACCCTTGATTGGGTTTAAAATGGGTATTGTTACATTTAAAAAATTAATATCATGGTTTATATGCTATTAACTGTTTAAGATAATTAAGTGATGCTTATTTTATTTTTGGGATTATTGAAGATACATCGGAACATAATAACATTTGTGATTTTTTTATTTTTTTATTACCCAAGCATATGATAGGTATATATTTAAGCCAATAAACATCACATGACAACCACTTCTTATGCTTGTGTATAACTGTTGTTAAAACAGGCAAAACTCACTATATGTATTGCCACATACAGCAAGCTAGTTTTGTAGATAAGTGGAGATAAAAGGTAGCTGCTGGCGGGTTGCATTAGATCCTAAGATCTGGGTGCAGTGCTATCAGATCCAAGGCTCCTCACTGACAAAGGCCACAAGCCAGAAACTAGTCTGGGGATATTGAATGATTAGGCACTAGATGAGGATTTTATGCACAAGCTTTCTGGCATCCATTGATTACTCTAGCATGCTGTGTGTGGCAATATGTATAGTGAGTTTTGCCTGTTTAGGTATATATTTAGACAGGTTTTTACATTAATATTTTATCTTCATGCATATTTTAACAATAACAGACTTAAACAAATACATTATGCTTTCAAATATGTGTATAATTAATTATACGTGCATGAATGTTTAGATTATTGTATAAATTTAAAATCATGTATGTTTTAAAATAATATTATTATAAAAAGTTATCTTAAAATCTAATAATATTTTATGTTAAACAAACAAATTTAGTATTTTTTTTTTTTTTTGTAATTTTATAAGAAAAAATTATAAAATCATTGCACTATTATTTTTATTTTAAAATATATTTTTTAAATAAAAAGAAAACATTTTGTTCAGAAACGCAGTCGTATTTGTAAAAGCTCGGGTCAAGTGAAATAATAACTCTTTTTAGTTAAAAGAATTGTTATTGAGCAGATCATTGATACTATATCTATTTCTGCGATCTAAATATTATGTCAATAAACAAATCATATAAAATACCTGTGATTTAAATTAAGCGACTCTCCCTATCTCTATCATTCTAATTGATATACTGCGTTTGCAGTAAATGAAGTTTAAAAATGAAATATATTTTTAAAAAATGTTTGATTTAAATTTTACAATGTAAAGCTAATACATTAAAGATCGGCCTTTCAAGCTATTGTGCATGCGCTTTCTTACAAGTGTTAATAATAAATGAATACTTTCATTCCCAACATAAGATATAGTATTTAAGAAAAAATAAAATGAATCCACTTATTCTTTCCAACCCAAATGCTTATATATGGGCAAATCTTAAGTACTGGAAGTGAAAGCGTGAGGATAGACCACTCACTTTAAATTACTGTTTACAATGTCTGAATGAATGACGTTGACGAAATTATCTAGAATTTACTAAACGTCACTCTCAAATGAAACTTAAACATATGCAAATAAGCATTCATTTTATTCTTTCATAAATACTATATCTTGTGTTGGGAATGAAAGTATTCATTTGTTATTAACACTCGTAAGAAAGCGTATGCACAATAGCTTAAAAGGCTGATCTTTAATGTATTACAATTTATAGACATAGCGCTATATAAAAATAAATGCTTCTTGACAAATGTAAAGCTAAGTAAGAATAATGATTGCTCCAAAAGGCAATTAGTCTTTTGAGGTTACCTATTATAACAACTGAAAGGAATGGAGTTTATTTTAAGTGTTCTTAAAAAAATTATAAAATGTGTATAAAGTTTTGCTGTATCGATTAATATATATGTGTGTCTATTGTGCCAATAAATAATTCACCATGATCTGATGGGATAATGATTTGGAATTAAAAGAATAATGATCTAATGCATTTTAAAAGGATAAAATAATACTTATTATTCTACATTAATATATAAAATTAAAAGCGTGTGAAGCGCTTGAAAGAGAAGCTATACAGAGTGCAAAAATATTAACTAAAACGTAAACGCTATAATCAACTAGGAATTACTACTTTAATAAACTTCAAGGACTTATAAAAGGAAATAAGCTTGCCTTGTTATAATCTACCAAGGATTATTTATCTTAATAAATTTTGAATACTTATGAAAGGGAATAAGCTCTTAGGATTATGTTTTTTGAAAATATTACCATTTCATGGATTTTTTTTTTTTTTTGCGTGAACTTAAAGGAACTTTAGGATACATTGAACTCTTTGTGTATAGATATTAATTAATGCTTTATCGCCATTTGATCAACAAGTCATACGCTTTATTTATTAATAGTTATTTGTGTTATTATTTTAAGGTCATTTGAGGTATGTATGTGTACTGATGTAATATATATTTATATCATCACCAGAAAGAAAATTTTAATAACTTTAAAATAAGAATTTAAATAATTATAGTAATGTTTTACTTTAACAACTGTTTTCCTTCGTTTAGCATCTGGTCTTAAATATAAAATCAAAATATATGTAAAGTGAATGATTATTATTTGGGATAAACAATATGTATGAATATAAAGTTCAATTAGAATAAATTAATTATTTTATTTGTAATAGGAATGATCAATAGGCATACTAGGATAGATTAATTTTTTTTTTATATTTAATATTTACTTTTTATTGAAGATAATATAAATAAATATTTTAAACAGGCAAAACTCTCCATACAGTAGTGCCCCCCTGTGCCAACCAGAGTAATCAATGGATGCCAGATGACTTGTGCAGAAAATCCCAGTCTAGTGCCTATCTGAACTAGATGGGGGATTGATGGGATTTTATGCACAAGCCTTCTGGCATCCATTGATTACTTTGGTTGGCACAGGGTGGCACTACTGTATGGATACTATCGAATAAACTATTGAATATATTAATTAACATATTATTTTACTCATTATATATCTTATTTATTTTGTAAATAAAATTATTGTTGCATTTATTAATCTTGAGTAAATAATTTTATTTAATTCATTAAATATATGATATAACAGTAATAATTCAAAATCTCTATGCAATCATAAACATTTGAATAGCAAAATAATATAGATTTTATGCTTTATTAGAATTCAGAAATTATCAAAGGAAGCCAAACGTTTTCATGGACATCAAATCGTTTTTTTGAATATAAATAAATTATAGTTCTATATTTACTTTTTGATATTTATATTTATTAAAATATTATTTTATCTTAATAGGATTCGACTATTAAAACATAAAGAGCTAGATTATTGATACAAGCTTCCTGATATAATTGTCAAGTTTAAATGATTTTATTTCATCATTTCACACTATTTTAAATTTTAATGCATAATATAAAAAAATTAATTTGTAAATTAATCTTGATATAAATTATTACTTAATATATTCTGCTATAAATTTTAAGCAAATATTTATTGTGTTTATTACAATTTTGGCATCCAATCGGGTTATCACTTATTTGATAAATAAACATTATTAATTAAATTTTTAACTTTATTCCAGTATGATAGCTTACTTTATTCGTAGGGCTCAGTTAAATTATTGCTCAAATTTATTCCATTACAGATTTGGCTTGCTCAATTTGAGCAGCCCTATTAATTCAGTAGGCCCATTTATACTGTTACAATATATATATTGAACCTGATTGAAATCCGGTTCAATGGTGTTGTTATTAAACAAAAAAAAAAAGAAATTTATTAAGCTTTTAATTTTAATTAAACGTAGAGTTTAAATTTGCAATATTATTTAAAAAGAATGCGTGTATCCAAGTATACACGCGTTAATATGTAAAACGGATTTTTTAAAAATATTTATCGATTTATTTTAAAATAGTTTTCATATACCGCCTGTTTAAAAACAAGCTGGCTAGCTAATTGTATTCCTGTTGCTTTTATTTTAATTAGTGTTAACAATTTTTATAGCGGAAATTTGATTTTCATGTTGTTGTTTTCATTTCAATAAACCCTGGGTGGAATTTTTAGATAGATTGAGCGGGAGATTAATATTTGCCCTGCCTAAGATGTAGAAATTGGACAACAAGTAAAGTGTTTCGCGGGAAATGGAGCATCGTATAAATAGCCCCGAAAATTTGGAGTGTAAGTTAATTCATTATTCGTAAATAGACAAGCTGTTTCTAAAGTAAAAGTTTATATCAGCGCGGACATTTAAATTCTTAAAGGACAAGAGCTGTTATTAAATACTTATGCTTGCCACAAGATGAAAAATTCTATACGTGTTGTCACCACCCGAATGGCTTGCTAATTCAACAAAAGATGGATCCCTGACTTCCAAATTTGCTCCAGTAATGCCTTAAACACCTAAAAGAAGCCAGAACCTCGTTACATCTACCTTGCCGTGGTCTAAAGGCCTGAAAATGAACTTAAGTAAAAGTGCGCACTCTACGTGAACATTGCTTTTACCGAAAGGTAACTATTTTCTTTTTATTCTTCCCAGGGTAAATTAATTCTCATTAAATCTCCACTCAATCTAATCATAAATATGTATTCCTAAACAAGATAGCCTCATATTTAATATTTGCTGTGTTTTCTAAGATTTTGTAAAGTGTCTTGGAATCTTAGTTTTAAGATTACAAGTTGCTTTCAGTTTTTGTTTATTGAAGAGTGATGAGTGAGCTTCCTATTTTTATGTAAGACTTTTATAAATGCTTTAGCGGTCGTGCATTTTAAATGCTTACCTGTAATTATTTAGCATTCAATAATTAATTTTATACTCTATGTTTGCCCTCTTGCTAAACCTCCAAAACTCTTTTGGCTGACGACTTTATTGTCTGATTTTCGCAGGTGGAGATTTCGTTTCCAATATCTCTAAAGGCGGAAATTAGAATTGTGTTTTTCTTTGTAATTTTATAAGTCGTTAGCAGGAAGATAAAATTTATCCTTTCTTAAATTACAGGTGAGCAATACTTTCGTTCTGCTAGAATATTTAAACTTTTGATATTTCATACTCATGTGCACTCTCCGATAGATTTCTTTTTGTAGTTATTATGTGTGCTTTAAATTTGTCAGAGCGTGTACTCAGAATTTGTTTGTAAGTTTATTTTCTTTAAATGCTGGGCAGACGTAACTGTTTTTCTAATCATTTACTTGTCTCTTATTGAGACCATTAATTATTAATTTTAAAGTAATTTTCGCCAATCGTTTGGCTGGGATTCACCAGTTTTAATTGTTTCTTCATTTCAGTCATGTTTGTCGGTTGTTCTTGAGGTGGATCAATCACCGTTATTTTAAACATAGTAATAGGTGCAGCTCATACCGATATAAGGACATTCAAGGTCTGACCAATTTTTAGATCTCGAACAGCTCATCGGCGCTGGATTCTTTGATCTATTTCAGGGGCATAGGGTTTAAATATCTGAAAGTGAAAACCAATGTTTCGGTGAATCCTCTGCTGAATGAAATTTGCTTCCTCCCTTTTACATTTGTTTATTAGACAATCAGTCAGTCTGTCATAGCTTTGCCTTTAGTATGTCTGGTGCACGCCTGAGTTAACCCCCATCTCTTGTGTCATAAACTTATATTTAATAATTTATTTTCTCATAATAAAATTTATGAAATATGTTTAAACTTAATTTGGCTGACGTTTGTCTTTGTGCTTTTGTCTCAATTGTCTAAACAATTTAAGATCTCTTGTTTCTCCCTGAGTCTAGTCGGCGCAAACCATCATCATCATCTATTTTGATCACAGTAAACAAATTTTCCAGACACGTAGTGGTCTGGTGGAAGCCCTCTGTTTCAGAATAGATTGAGTATCCGGTATAATATATATATATTTGTATATTCATTTAGGTATAAGTTATCAATCAAGAGAATCTGTTTTTTGAATTGATTTTTTTCATTTTATTCAAGTATATTTGATTTATCTTCTATTTAAGTTTGATTGACAATGGAAGCTTGTAATATATGACTAAATTAAAGCTAGCCAAATTTGTATCATTACAATATGTTTAAATAATGAATTTTCCACATTTTTTTCCTGATGATTTGTTTATAAGTCTCTTTTGGAAGGCAATTTGTTTATTTCAAATATTTATTTGAATTATTGCATCTGGGGGCACATAGTTTTAAACATAATCCCAGCATTATTATATTTATTTGAAAAAAAAATTATATTTAAAGGTACTATAGTTTTTCAAAAACTTGTATTTTGGAATTGTTTTTCAATCAAAAGAAGTCATTTTCCCCAAACATTTGTAAATGAATGACATTTTCATTCGTCAAAGAAATCTATTCCAAGCCTGACCGAGAGAAATATCAGGATAAAGGACTGCACCTAGTCCTAGAAGACAGCTCCTCATTATTGAAATAATTTTGTAATATTAGAAAAGAAGAGACAGTATCTGAGTTTCAAATGAGGGATTCCTACTCGTTAATATTTATGGATTGTTTCCTGATGGATAACAAGAGTTTTTCATATGCTTGGACAATTTTTTTATTTTATTTGATCTAATAAATAGCATTACAATCATTGTTTTCAGATCACGAGTTATTGAACTGTTGATAATAAAAGATGGGTTGTTTATCTGAAATAGATTCATTGAGACATAATTGAGAATCAGTGGCAAGATATAAAGATGATTGTTTTAAGACAATTTCAGACATTGAATGAAATTTTTCTTGTGGAAATGCAGAAATTAAATATTCTGCATCTACTTGCATATTATTAATAGTCCAATGCAGAAATTAATAATTTTGCATGGTGAGTGATTTTTTAAGTTCTTGATTGACAAGAGACACTTTTTTTTTCCATATGTCAAAGCATCGGCCAGGAAGCAAACCCGCAACAACTGCCTGCAAACAACTGCTTGCTTGCAAGGCAGCTGCAGTAACCTCTCGGCTACCAACGCTTGATCAAGACACTTTAATGTGTTTTTGCTTTGCACATGAAGTACTGATATAAGTATCATTGTTAACAATATAAGGGGTCTTGCCTCCAAAGCACAGCTTCATGCCATTAGCAGTTGGATTAAACAATATTCCTCAAATATCACAACATTCAAAAAAATGACATTTAATTAAGTCTACTGAAAATCTGCATCGTTATTTTTATTCATATTTCTTCTCTTCTTCTTCAAATCTCCCTGATGGAAGAGTAATATGCTTTTTAGTTTACCAAGCTTCTCCAATAAAACAGTTTCAAATTCTATATGCAGATCGTCATATATATTTTACGACTCTCTTTCATCAAAGTTTCACTTCGAACTTAATTGGTTTTTAGTTCTGTAATAAACTATCTTTAATACATAAATGTAATTTATCCACTCTACTTTGAACACTTTTTAGCAAAAAAAAACCTTTTTATGTACATATATGCAAACACAATCTTACGTTTCGACTGTCCTGCAGTCTTCTTCAGAGCTATGATATAATGAACAAAATAAAATACATAACTATATAAATAATGCCATACCTTAAATTCATACTATTTAATAATAATAAGAGGATTTCAATCCATCTTACTATAATTTCCACAATAATTCCTGCACTTAATTTATACATATCTTATGAAAGTCAAAGAATTTTTCTCTTCTAACTCCATATCATTTTACATAAAAAAATACTTTTCATTAATTGATATCTTATTTTATTCACTTACATTATACTTTTATATTAATTCTTATTTTGATTCCCTGTCTCCTTTTCTGCTCATCTTTTCTCTCACTATTACATTAACCTTAAATATTGAACCAGGTATAAGAAGATCGAATAAAAAAATATATATGAGAGAACGGTAATTCTTTACTCTCCAATAAAATAGCTATAATAAATTTACTTTTTAATAAAAAATAAAATTGTGAAAACATTATAAACAAATTGTTGCCTTCCTTTGTATATAAAATACTATACAATTATTTATTATAAATTCGATCTACTCCAGCTGCAATTTAAATATTATAGCACCTAATCCCTCAGGCAGAGAAGCACAATACCAGAGGTACCTATAGCCAGACTGAGGTTACACCAGATATAGTCATATTTCCAGGTTACAGAACTTCTCGACTGCTGAAGTCAAACCCTGTCATTCAAAGTATTTTATTTGTTTTGAAGTAAACTTCAGGCACCAGTTAATTACAAGAAGTAACTAACATACCCTGGATGACAGCTACTAACTCAGCACCTGAATATCCCAACTAGCTCAACAGAAAACAAATATAATAAACTGCTTTAATTTGTGATATGAGTAAAAGAATTAACTGACAAATACCAATTTCCAAAAATAATTTATTTTAAATACTTTAAATTTGATTAGAGAACTAATTCATTTCTTTCTTGAATAAAATTATAATTGCATAAGATTTCGGGCACATACACAATAATAACATAAAACATTAAATAAACGTAAGCATTACAACATTATATCATGCACACACATTTTCCATAAGTTATTTGTTTGTATGATTGGGAAAGTTCTGGGAATATTTGCTGCTTACACTAACTGCACATAAATAGTGTTCTTTTATGCTAGTTAAGAGTTCAGTTCTGTTAACTATGGATATTTCAAAGATGGCAATGGCTACAATAATATACTAATGACACAATGTGAATAATAAAAAAAAAAAAAATTACTGTTATCTATAGGATTTTTAAACGTTTCTCTGGATATACGGCTGCTTCTTCCTGTATGATGTGGGTTATACCAACCGCTTGGAATTTAGATTGTTGACAAAAGTGTTTCCTTCCTGCATTTCAGTCCGGCAGACAAATGTTCGAATGGCTCAGGTTGTTAGACATTCATTGTGGCTAATTAGGGGCCTTCATATATTCTAGGGCGATCAGAGACTGGAGTACAGTGGCATACTTCTTCTTATTAGCAACGCATGTTTTTTCTTGGCGTTCTCAAAATAAAATTTATTTGTGCTCACTGGAATAACACTGCTCAAAAATTATCTGATCTGATGATGACCTTTTTTCTGGACCTATTTATATACTATTACTCTTATTGTTCAGCTTGATTAACATTTTTTTTGATTAAATTCATTAATTAAATTCCCATTATTTGTTCACATTCCTTATTAGATTAATTTACGTAGGATAAGATCTAACTTTTAAATTATTCCCATTGTTTATTTGTAGCCATCTTTGAATTTAACTTGATTTTTTATGTTACAAACTTTATTTTCTTTTAATTCAATCTTACTTTTATACGCACATATATACACATTTAAATGTATCTTTAAAATTAACTCTTTTTTTTTACACATACATATATTTTCATTTCTTTGCGTAATTACATTAACTTTGACCCATATATTTTTCATTTCTTTAAATTAAAGTAAAAGAGAGTATTTTTAATTTCATATAAAAGATTTTTCTTATTCTTAAACTTTACTTAATGATATCATTTTCCCCATCCCCCTTTTAATAGCTTTCCTATTTTTCTTTGTCTAAGAATGACGCATTTAATCCCCCCCCCCCCGAGGTTAGCTGTATTTTCTTTTAACAAAAGTCTTTTCTTAATAACTAATTCCGCAGTATTTTTGTTTTGTTTTTTTTTAATTTTTGTTTTTAAAAAAAATCTTTAAACGACTTATTTAATTTTTCTTAAAAATTAAGAAACGTGACACTTGTTAAATAGCGGCACAATATCCAATCTCATCCTATTTAGCATTTTAATAAAATTATGAGAAATTTTTCTGAAATCCTTCTCTCCAGAAACTGTCTATTAAACACACAAAACTCACCATATAGTAGTGCCACCCTGTGCCAACCAGAGTAATCAATGGATGCCAGAAGGCTTGTGCATAAAATCCCCATCTAGTGCCTACTCATCCAATATCCCCAGACCAGTTTCTGGTTTGTGGCCTTCGTCAGTGAGGAGCTTCTATTCTGAAATTTATATATGTATCTATAAAATTAACATTGTTTCTTTGACCCGCTACAAGCATGATTTTTTTTCATTAATACTATATCTTTCTATAAAAAATTAGAAAGTAAAAATGTATTTTGCTTTATTACTCAGAAGTTCGAGCACCAAAATCAATCCTGAGACCTCCCGAACCCAAGTTGTAAGCTCTACCAACTGTGCCAAACTGTGCAGGGTATATCTATAACCAATCGTTACCCATGTCAAAAATAAACTTCCCATAAGGCTGCTAAAAGAAATAGACATCTTTCATTCTAGTGTTTTCCTGAAGGTTTGTGATGATGATGTTCTAGTTGTATTTTTTATATTGGACTATTTCCATCATTTAATATGTGTGCTGAATGTCTTTAAGCAAGATGGCTCAGTTGATTAGAGCATTACCTTAAAATTCAATAATCAAGAATCTAAAGATCCAGGTTCAAATCCCATGCTGGTATTGTCACTGGTCAGGCCAGCAACACCTGAAGAAGAGGGGAGAATAATACCTCTCGAAACGTGTGCATATAATAACCTGTTTGCTGTGATATTACTACCAATTGAATGTATTTGGAATATTTAAATAAAATTAAACTTTTCTAAAGACATTCAACACACATATTAGATGATGGAAATAGACCACTATAAAAATACATCCTTCATTTTAATTTCGTACACATATCATCAGATCACCACTGAAGAATTAACAGATACTAGCAGAATTATTGGTCAATAAAAAAATAAAAAATACCCTTTTCTAATTCATATAACTGGTCGGAGGGTTATAGCCACTGGTTTCCTGATTACAAAGCTAAAAATGTAACGTTTTCAGCAATAATAGTAGATTCCAAGTTAATCATAGATAAAGATAATTCCCCCGATCTATCATATATATAAAAAAAAAATTTCAAACTCACCCTTAACTAAATTCTCATTTTTCTTTTATAATATATGTTCTGAGCAATTCAAAATAGAAGATTATCAATGTAGGGAATTCTCTTTAATTCTACATATCCAAAAATGCATGCTATACCCACATTTTTATTTTTCACATCTGAAGTACTTTATCATCAACCATTTATAATCAAATAAATAATTTCTCTGAAGCAACTGAATTATATTTAGTTTCGATAATGCTCTTAAAATAAAACCAGATTCTCCCTTCCTCACTCAAAAACTTAAGACTCGCTTCCAAAATTATCCAATCATCAATAAAGAATAAAGTGCAACCTATAATTCTTAATCAAATTTCAATTGGTCAAAAAAAAAAACTTGCATCTCATAACACATTAAATTTTTTTAAAAACAATAAAAAAACATATCAAGAAATGTAAAGTACCAGCATCTGTTGCTATGCAACTTGATATTGCCGTTGCCTCAATATCCATCCCTAAACTTCTCCGACTATTACAAGATTATAACATTTCAATTGCATTTCTTTATTAAGAAATTAACTCATAAATAGTCAAATTCATATCAATTCAAATGACAAAGTTTCCCTACATTCTGTCCTGCATAATTCAATACTGCAAAAATCGTTCAACTACATTACGTCTTAAAACGCGTACAATATAAATTACCTGACATACCTATTCTCTTTCTAAATGATTCAATAAATTGTATTGCTTATATATATGACATTGTTGTTAAATGCTGCACTCCGGATACTGATGGACTCCATAGGTGGCAGAGAGTAGAATGCTCTTTAGATACGAAATCCAACTGTACAAATCAAATACAATGTCCAATTAAAAGTTCCTGCTGCCTTGTAGGATAGGATGTTGGTTCATCAAAGACTAGATACTGTTTTTAGTACCAACAGTCTTTTCTCGTGCCATTGGACATCTCCTTACAATAACTGTGTCAATGGATGTGTGTTTGTGCAACAATATTTTCATCCTTTAGCTACCTGCACTACATTTCTGACTCCAATATTCCTTTATTCTTACCCTTTTTTTTTTAGCTCTAGTCCCCGAAAATTAAGAAAGCAATGATAGGGACAGGTTTAGTAGGTTGGTAGCCCTATTGGCACAATATAAAACTTTAAAAAAGTTTTATTTAAGAATGCTTCATAAAACTTTAAAAATATAATGGTAAGATTGTAAATTCAGTTTGCTGGATGTGAGATACTATTGGGTCCACTATTGTAAAAAGTCACACCTTCATTCATTGGATTGGACGTATAAAATGAATGAACAATGAGACTTCCTAAAAGGGTATTTTATAATGAAAGTGAGCTGGGTTTCCTAGGAGAGATAGACTTCATCTGCATTATAAGGAGTAGCTCAAAGACATTCTAAAAAAGTGCAATGTCAATTGTTTCCATTAGAAGATATGGCAGAGAATAGAATACATTGGATGGTTGCTATTAGACATGGTGTTGAAGTATTTCAGAAAGAAAAGTTTTTTTGCTGATGAAACTAAAGGATGACATTGTAAAATATCAATAAACAGAAAAATGAACCAGCATGTTCAATATGTAAACATATTTATGGTTTACAGATTGGTTTGTGTAGTCATCGCAAAACTTATTTCTAGAATAATCCCCCCCCCCTTCCCTGGGGGGGGGGGGTAGAATGACCATACTCACTTTTGAGTGGCTGTTTATTTTCACTTTTGAGTGGCTGTTTATTTTATATATTTATGACATCATCATCATCTTATTACTAATCAAAAAATTTTTTCTTCAATTATTTCCAAATTATTTAATAAACAATGATAAATTGTGCATATGGAAAATTATGCCAGGTAAATTCATCCCTTCTACATTCACAGGAACATCTAAATTTCTTGGCTTCTCTATCCACTTTTCCATGAATTTATTCAAATTTAGCTCGCTAACTCATGCTTTTTATAAATCCTATTTATCCATACATGCCCAAATCTTCCTGACTTTTTTGCTTAATATATTTCTCAAAATAACATATTGTATTCCTAATATTAAATTCTCCAATACCTTCATTTATAATAAAAAAAATTGTAGCCATTTCGATGAAAAAGATGCACAACTGTGCCAAAAACAATGGTCTATCATATATTCAATTTTCATATTCTACGTTCAGAAATCAATCAACATTCTTCACAAATTTTATGAGATTTATCCTCAAATCATAGACACATTATTAGTCAATTCCACAGATACCCGCCTCTCATCAATAACAATTTTATTTCCTAGTTACTGAAAGAAATAGGCTAATATATAAAAAAAATTCTTTATTGTTTCCGTGAAAAATTAAATACTAGGACACATATGCAATTCTTTATCTTTCTAATACACAGGTAATACAAAAAATTCAAACAATGATATCTAAAGTTTAAATATGCAGATATCCTGACTAAAACCAGTCTTAAAACACTTCCCACTAATATATTTCCTAGCTAAAAGAATATTTTGCCAATTCAGATATTACCCGTGAGTTGTGAAACAAAATGAAATAACTACTGAACACTTCATATTCTGCTCCGCTGCAGTTTCTTAGAAACACTATCCCAACAAACTACACATTCTAATACCCCCTTTCCTACTGTCTTAATAAGTAGCATAAAGAAAGGTTTTTCCCTCTAATTTACTTGTCTTCACTCAGTAACATTTAAGATGCCACTTCTGTTCTAATCCCTTTTCAAATAACCCTACTACCACTTTTTTTAACAAAATCGAATTAAAGGACAAAACGGTAGCTCCCCCTGATATCTTTGCAGTTACCTGATATCTAGTTACATTGACTGCATAGGGGAAAAAAAAAAAAAACCTGTACTGGTCAGTTTTGTCTGTTCATATAACAAGATCTAGCATTTAGGCAAAAGTACCTCAAGTCCAATCATGTGCAAGATACATAAGTCAGGAACACTCATGAACTTTGCCCTGTTTGCCTATTTTCCAGATCTACCAACTTATGATCAACAATCCTGATGATACCGATCTAATTTATCTCTCTCCACCAGCATCACAAAGCGGACACACAAAGAGACTCTAGTTTGGAAGTAACATGATAGTGAAGCATTTTAGTATAATATGAAATACCTAACAATTCCATTTATACCTAATGTAACTTCAAATATTGCAAAAAAATTGTCTAACGATTTCAAATTTAGCTTCAGAACACCTCCCAGTACTAACCGACTAATAAATAATTCAAAAGATAAAATAGAAAAAGATCAAGTCCCTCATGTGGTTTATAAAATGGCATGCCCTCAATTAGGCTGCCATGCATCTTACTACGATGAGACTCGGGCTAACCTTAATACAAGAATTTCCCAACACAGGTATGCATACAACAGGGTTAAAAATAAAAATGAAGGAACATCAGTATTCTGGAACCAACAAGCAGCTACAGGCCATGTATTCGAACCCAGTTCTGCCCAAATAATTTGTACAGAGAAGAGTGATGCCAAAAGAAAAGTTAAAGAAGCTTTTTACATAGCAAATGATATCAGTGCCATTAATAGAAGAGAGGCATGCTTTGCTCTCTCCAAACAATGGATTAACTAATTAAAAATTCAAACTCATTTGCATACGTGTACAATAAATCACAACAGTCTTCATTCACAAAGCTATGAGTATGAGATTCCAACATTAAATCTCGAAAGCGCTAAGCAGACCTATTATACATTATTCATATAATTATAGCTTCACTATTTAATACGAAAAAAAAGTCGCATATTTATAATTATAAAATATCATAAGTTTGACCAGGTGCAAATTCAAATCTTGAATCTTCAAAAATTATTTAAACTTGCAATCATGACAAACACTTTTTAATTTTTTGTTACTAAGAAAACAATAATCAAACGGCTTTACTACTCAAGAATTCATAAGACATTTGAGTATAAGATGTGAGAAGTGGAATCAATCCAAGAACCCTACATTCTAGAATCTGAAATTCTACGACTGCACTAAATCACACAGGGCATTTTTTGTTAGTTATCAGTGTTTAAATATGTGACGAGTAATATTTATGTAATATATAATGACAATTTAAAGTGGATTTTTTTCTTATCTATGTATTTCCTATAAACAATTTATTCAATGAATATTATGTTAAAACTAAAATTGGTTTATTTGATAATGGAATAAGAAGTATGCTTCCCAATTAAACAAGCAATACGTCTAAATGTGCTAAAACGCAGGCAATGGTGAAGCTAAGTACAAATTGTAATATTAATCGGCTGAATGCTTTCTAGAAGTTTTGTCTTCTCATAACCATAGCAAGTGGGTTGTATGAGCAGAATAGGAAATGTATGTGATAACACGGTATGCAATAAACCAGAAGGAAGCATGCTTCTCTTTCTCTAAAAAGTGGACTCTAATCCACTTTGTATATAATTAAATTTTGGCGCATACATTTTCTATCATGCTCATACAATCCACTTGCTATGATTACAAGAAGACAAAACTTCTCAAAAGTGCTCAGCCAATTAACATTACAATTGACATTACAATTTGCGGACATATTGACAATGGAACATAAGCGAAAATTATAATTTAGCAAGATGTTGAAATCTGGAAAAAAAAAAGCTCACAGGAAAAGTTAAATTTATTTTTACATAAATGATACAACTATTTTTTTTTTTAAAAAAAGGTTAACTTACTGAGGTTATGAGGGCAACTCCATTAGAGAGTATTGTGAAGTCTTCTGAGCCATAGTCTGAAAAATAAAATAAAAGGCAACGTAAGTTAAAAATTAAAAATAACTATTTTAAAATACTTAAACCCACCACTTTTATCCATACAGTCAATGCAGAGATAGGGGGAGGGGGGATTCTAGAGCGAAAAGTTCCTGAATTAATTCTTAATTTGGTCAATTGAATGGAATTATTGTACTCAACGATCACTTGCATTCTCAAATGTCACATGACTTCCTAAGCAACTAATCGTATATTTTCTGCTAGTTTTGCTAATTCGTTCATTCAAAACTATAAATATCAAGAACCAAATATTAATAATAGATTTATATTTCCATTAACCATCACTTTGTGATGATTATTTTAATTTATGGCTGAAGTTACTTATTATTAAACTTAGCCGAAACATTTTTCAATAGTAAAAATTCGATGCAGTATGCCTGCATAATTAATTGGTTATTTTATAAAGTATAATCTATTTTATATGATTAAAAATTGATTGAATACTCAATGCAATTTTTAAACCAAGGATTCAGATATTTTGGGGGGCCACAAGATACTTTTCAATTCAGAAAACTAGTCACATTTTCTTTTAATAGTTTGTGAATAAACTTTTCACTTAGTAATAGTTACTGTATGCTATAATAGTTACAGTAGTAATAATAGTGGATGGTTTTATTACTTGAAAGTTCAAAGGAAGTTGGCAGAAGTGAAATCGATCTGAAGATGTTATGCTCCGGTTTAACATTACCTTTGCATTAAACTATGCAAAGCAATTATTACAATAATTTATTTTTATTAAAACACACAAAATAAAAAATAATTACATAAAAATAAAAAAATTAATTAGAAAATGTGATTTCCAAAAGAGAGCATTATTTTTTTAAGATTAACAAAGATTAGGATTTAAATACAATTTATCCAAACTTCAAACACTTTTTAGCAAACTTTATTTATACATACATCTATGTTTCGACTGACCTGCAGTCTTCTTCAGAGCTATGATATAATGAACAAAATAAAAAAACAACTATATAATAACACCATAAAAAAAATTTTTAAACAATAAAAAAACTAAAAACAACATAAAATATATATATTAAAAACCTGAAATAAATAATCAAAAACAATTAATATAAAATAAAATGGACTACATAAATAAAAAATAAATATAAATTATACATGTGTATTCTTAACTTTATACATATATACATTCAAGGACAACTATTAATCCAAATATTATCTATTTTATTATTATTAACAATCTACTAATTATCTGTATTCTTCATAAACTTAAACTTTATGATTAGTAACTAAAATTCTTTTAATTTTAAATCATATTTATTATTTTCTTACTCATTCTTCTTTTAAAATTAATATTTTATATTTGGTGTTATTATATAGTTGTTTTTTTATTTTGTTCATTATATCATAGCTCTGAAGAAGATTGCAGGTCAGTCGAAACGTAGGTGTATGTACAAATAAAGTTTGCTAAAAAGTGTTTGTAGTTTGTATAAATTGTATTTATATGACATTACGGCAAACATAAAGAAAAGTGTGATTTTGGTAATTAGGATTTAATATGGTGATTAATTGTTAATTTTGTAAAAACAATTATGTGCTCCAACGAGGATATCTTACAAATTTTTACACTAAAAGTTTTGTCGTCTACAAGTAGCAAATTGTCTAACCATAAATGTGAATGAGTTTGAATCCTAGCTGCATAAAATTAAAAAAATTTTCTAGGTTCTATTCAGAACTTGTGTTTTTTCTTTCAAGTAAAGGAACCATAGTCAATCCAGATAATTATCCAATGTTATTCAATAAATGAATATCTGGTTATTATTAGCTAGAGGGTAAAACCAAAATGAAAATGAGTTCAAATTTTACAATCCGATAATCGGCAAACCTGAAGAATAATACTTTCTCTTTCACTATTCATCTATAGATGAAAATTAAAACAGGCAAAACTCTCCAAACAGTAGTGCCACTCAATGCAAGCCAGAGTAATCAATGCATGCCTGCCAGAAGGCCTGCATTGAGTGGCACTACTGTATGGCGAGTTTTGCCTGTTTTAATAACAGTTATGAGCAAGCATAAGAAATGGTGATCATGTGATGATATAGATGAAAATGTTGCAAAGGGCATCGCCCTGCAGTAGACCATTTAAAAATTACTTTAATTTTACAATTAAAAAAAAGGTCTTTCGTTATGTTATTTATTAAATTAACATGATTTTTTTTTTCTACGAGACATTTCAATTTTGATCATTTTAAACGCTAAATTGTGTACTTACCAATTCCCTTAACAAATTCACATGGGCCTGGTGCATGGTTGTTGATAACTCTATCAAAATCTAGATTGAGACTAAATATAAAAAAAGGCAAATTAATTTAAACAGCTACACCGGCACTAAATAGTAATAATTTAAATCATTTTTTAATTAAATATTTTTTCAACTAAATATTTATTACTTAGATATTGAGAAACAAATGCTATAGTAATTTATATTCAAGTCGAAAACATGAACAATGATATTCAAGTAATTTTTTTATTCCAGTATCTGTAACAATCATTGGATCACCCACACTACACATGCACTGTACACACTACACAAGCGCTGTAACCTAATAAATACTTTTGAGGAATACTCTCTTTTCCAAACGCAAGATAGAAGTCTTTTGAAAAGATAGAATGAATCCACTTTTGAAAAGATAGAATGAATATATCTTTTCAAAAGAGTTTATCTTTTAAATAGTCAAAATAAGAGTCATAGATCACATGACCCTATTCTCTTAAGCTTGTAAGTTATAAACAATGAGGATTGCCAATTCCTCAACAAGCTTTATGATAAATGCTTAGCCAGAGCCAGCACTTAAAATATGTCAGGAACCCCCCCCCCCAACCCCTGACCAACGCTTCGTGCTTTGGCACTCCTCAGAAAGGTGCCAGGGTAGGTTCTGGAACCTCTCTGAGTAGTGCCAAAGTATGCGACCATGGTCAGGTTTGGGGGGTACTGACAGAGATATTTTAAGTGCTGGCTCTGGCTAAGCATTTATTATAAAGCTTGTTGAGGAATTGGAAATCCTCATTGTTTATAGTTTATCTTTTGTTTGGAAAGAAGAGTATTCCTCAAAAACAGCGCATGTGTAGTGGGTGATTTCTCACGACTGTTACAGATTAGAAAACTAGCGCAATATAAATAAATTATTCATTATTCTAATATCAGAAAATTATTTGGAATCAACAAATTGGACTTTTAACAAACATTTTTCATATGACATATTCTAGGATTGCAATATAAAAAAAAAATTTGCAATTATCAGTATATAATAAATGTGATCCTTCATAAATATAACTTAAGAATTTAGAAATAATACTACATCTCAGTGGATTTCTCATGAAAACATTCTGAAAGTGATGTCAAGCATTGGTGGCCTAGCGGTTAGTATAGCTGCCTTCCAAGCAGCTGGTCTGGGTTCGCTTCCTGGTCAACGCATTTGACATATGGAAGAAAAAAAAAGTGATGTTTATAAGATTTCTCCTTTAATTTAGAGCAATAATGTTATTCTACTCCAACGCCATTTATTGCAAATGTGAGTGATAGATAATAACATTTTTTATTTACCAGTTTGCAAATTTAACTGTTTCGCAAATTAATAATTGCACATATTAAGCTTAATTGCAAATAATCTCGATTAATAATTTTTTAGATAGTCATGTATATACCTTGATATGACGTCACTATGCTCAACACTGTTTCTGCCGGTAAGCGTCGTCGGAAGATTACATGAATGTTGTCATGGTAACGAAGACACTGACATGACTAATCTGAGAGATTTGATTTTTTGACCCCGGAGATTTGATTTTTTTTTTTTCTAAAAACAGATGACTTTTTTTTAAAAGAGTTTAAGTTTGTAAACATTTTATTGTATATGTGTGTGAAACAATGCCAGGAATTGAAATTTTTATACCAATGCATTTAAATAAAGAGTTTTTAACTGAGAATATTTCAAATTTATATTATTAATTTAAAAGACTTGTGCTGCTTCTTTCAATCTATTGCATTACATCTTCTCTCGCATATATATGTAAGTGGTTACACACATATAATAATGTTCACACAACTTAATTTAATTATATCATTTTATTAATTTTAAATTTATAACTGCGTATACATTACATGCATACAGACATTAATATATTAAATGTGCGAACATATCCACACACTTACGTAAATATACGCTATTACATATCAAATCGATTTGCTCAAAATATGAAAATAAAGATTGATTATGAAAAATTAGAAGAAGTTAACAGTTACAAATACCTTGGTCAGATTATTAATACAGATGGAAACATAATGGAGGAAATTAATCATAGAATTAAACTTGGTTGGAGTGCTTTTGGTAGAAATAACTTGATACTAAAAGGAAATATGCCTATGTGTTTGAAAAGGGTGGTTTTTAACAAATGTGTTTTACCAGTTCTTACTTATGGATCTGAGACTTGGACACTTAATAGAAGAGCAATACAGAGACTTCAGACCACTCAAAGGAGTATGGAGAGATGTATGTTGGGAGAATCAAGAAGAGATCGAAAACGCAATGTATGGGTAAGACAACAAACAGGTGTTACTGACCTTATTGAAAAAATTAAAAGATTGAAATGGAGTTGGGCGGGACATATTGCTAGAAGAGATGATAATAGATGGACAATTGAAATTTTAAACTGGATTCCAAGAGATTGTAAAAGACCCAGAAAGAGACCACATGCGAGATGGATGGATGAAATAAGAAAATGTGCAGGGGTGTTGTGGAGAAGCTAAAGATCGGAGAAGATGGATTAAACTTGGAGAGACCTTCATCCTGCAGTGGATTGATAATGGTTGATGATGATGATGACATATCAAATTAAATTTTTCTGATTATATACATGGACTATGAGGGTTCAAACTGGTGGAAAAGATACTAACTATGATGAAACATAGTAGGTAAAATGGGATGATGGCTAAATAATACAGTTTCAAGTGGAACAAAAAAAAAAAAAAACGTAATAAGTTTTAAATGAGTTGATGTTATTTTTTTTAAAAAAAGTGAAACCAAAAAAAAAAAAAGCATAATAAGTTTTAAATTTGTTTATGTTATTTAAAAAAAAGGCGAAACCAAAAAAAAAAAGCTTACTAACTTTAGGATTTACCTTGCTATGACGTATTACCCTGAGGGCTTCCTATTCTAATCTTGCGATCTTTGATGTAACATCTCCACATGATATGCAGACAAATTTTAGCGATTAACTTTGTCCGCAAATCACTAGGTGACATTATCTTGAAGATTGGGAGATTAGAGTAATACGCCTTCAGGGTAAAAACTGATTTTACATAAATAATGCAACCACTAGAAGAGGATACTTGAATTTCTATCCATGTATCATAGTAATATATCCAGTCCAATACCTAGTAATAGCTATAGATTTCAAATAAAGTTTAAAGATAAGACGGAACCAATGGAAGTACTATCACTTGTTATAGATAAAGAAACTACTCTCTTTCTGTCAATCAACAGGGCTAAAGTGTCAGAGCTTTCAGACAATTGTTCAAAAGTATACGAGAAAGACTATGATTTAAATTAACCCCTACATTCCAATGCCCTCTGAATGACCAATTAATTAACAGTAAGCACCCATGGTGAATAGCAGAAAAATTGAGGTCAAACAAATACTGTCAGCCAAATGGAAATATTATTTTAAAAAAGACATTGCCGAACATAACGGACCCTCTCATTTTGCATATTGATCCTGCAATAAAAACTAATTCAGAAACTAAACGTAAATCAGGTAGATCCCAAAGAAAAAATGAGATAGAAAACCTCAAATAATTAACTTAGAGGAGAATGAAACTGAAACACCTGTCCATACAATCAATTTTAATAAAAAGCAAAAATAGGGGCAAAAATGAAGACACTGACTTGAATTTTTCCATGGAGAAAGAAATAGAAATGTCACATCATGTTCGCACTATTCAGATAATTTCAATAACAAAATTGAATCCCAGAGGGTTCAAAAATAACAAATAGTAATGAAACTACAACAAATCAAATAAATAAACAATTAAAACAAGGCCCCTTCTATCACACTCTCAATCTACCGATTAAAAAAGAAAAACTTAATATAATGATCAATCTAAATAAAATTGAAACAACCAATTATATTTACAATTATTTAATTGGCAACCAGGCTTTCATCTCTTATTGAGACCTTTTCAAGATACATAACATGACCTACCAATTACACTTACTCCATCTATTGGACATTATTCTACCTTTAACAATGCAATTAACATTATACATATCAATTGAAGAAGTGGTATGGAGTAGCGCAACCACATGTCCCAAGTCTTCTCAAGATAAAAATATATACCGGACCCATTACAAAACTAGCGCATTTTTCTGATAATATAAGTTTCATAATATTCTCCCACAGATTCCTTCCCTCCTTCAACAAGCACAGGGATAGGAGGAAGTAAAAGCAACCCTTTTTCAAGTTTCAAAATACTATACAGTATATGGATGCTTACATAATAACTATACCCGTCTTGCATTTTATCGTATGAAATAAATATAATATATATATATCACCTAGGACAAAAATCATTAATACAATCATACTAATAATCTAGGCCAACCAGAGGGAGGACAGGAGAGGCCACTGCCCTGGGCCTCACAATATTAGGGGCTCAACTTGGTACCTCAATATTTTAAACAAAAATATAGAAGGCAAAGCGATGTCATGGCTTGTAGAATGGCCTCAATTTTACAGTTAAATTCCCAAAAAAAATATTCAAGAAAATCTTTTCCAATCAGGCACACCACGAGTCAAAAATGTAAGCCAGTTTAGAGATGAGGTGTCAATTTGATGACTGTAGAGCTCAGCAACCAGCAGAACTAATATCCTCAGACCTCTGTCAGTCAGTTCTGAGCTAATAGTGTTTTACGATACTAACAGTGCTAGAGTGAATCTACCCTTTCCAAGTGCTATCTGGATCTGATCTGCTTGCTCATTTCTGTGACTCATAACTAACTGCTCCCGGAGTCTTGTTTTCAGTCCTGTAAATAAAAACTCATTTCTTTCCCCCCAACATTCTTATTTTAAATTTTGAAGGGCCTCTAAAATATTAGTTGCCCCGAGGTTCGCATTTTCTCCCAAAGACCCTGCCAACAATTAACCTCCAGGAGATTCACATCACCTTATCCGAGCAATTTCAACATGAGCTACAAAAAATTTACTAAGAAATGGTTTCACACTATCTCTTTTGCTCTAATTAGTGGGGAAGATTTCTTCCATTTTGAACCATAACATTTAATAATGGCAGACACACATACCACATCACATGATACATCTTTCACTAATAAATGCACCCATATCTGATCATGTGACACTGATGATTACATTAACTGATGATTACATTAACTCTAGAATTCACAAAAAAAAAAAATATTTTAGGATAAGTAAAACAAAGAGAACTGAATTCCTATATTCTGAAATATATATACACCTTAATAAAATTAAGAAACTAAAAATGGATGCTGCACAAACATGGCTAACATATATAAATGCAATTTCGCATACAATAAGCATGTCACAAAAATCTCTCCTACCCCCACAGAACTATATACATTAGTTGAAAAATTGGATAAATTAATCATTAACTCTACATACAATAAAAATAATAATAGCACAAATATAGCCCTTAAAAAAGCATATAACTTAACAAGAAATAAACTAAAACAATACAAAGCAGAGTTCCAACAGCAATAATCCAAAAAATAAACTCAATAAAAAGTTGTCAATTCATGCAATGCATAATACACGATTATTTCAAAGACAAGTTAAAAATTCTGTTTTATCTAACCCATGCCCTTTTTTATTTGGAAAACCAGAGGAAAATATAAAATTTAAAAGTCATGAATTTAAAGCAAAAATATAGCCATAATCCCAAACCTCATGTCGCCCAGGTATCCATGGCATTCCAAGGGTAGTTTACACATCGGAACCTCACATTTAGCAGATATGGCAAATTTCCTAAAACAAATGAAATTCAAAACCTAAAGCCCATCTCAATAATTCATTCTTAAAAAAGCAGAAAAACCCCACCATTCTTGACAATCTACGTCCAATTTCAGTGAACATGTATGGTATAAAAATATTTGAATCAGTCATCAAGAATAGAATAGAATCACATCTCATTCCAACAATATCCAACAAAAATTCACAAAAAAAGGCTCCCGAGTCAATCAAGGAGCACTGATATAAGAAATAAAAAAACATGCACCGGTAATAGTACAATTAGGTATAAAATCAGCTTTTGACAATGCATTAGTAAATAAGCTAATACACCAATTGCCAAAGCCTATATTTACATAATCATTAAATTCTTATTTAATACAGATATATACACATGGGTCTCTTTTTACGCGGACTTATTTAACACGATTTTGAAGTTATGCGATTTGTGTTTCACCGGAAGTCGAACTCCGATATTGCATTATTACTTTAAATAATAAATTTCGCGTATATTGAAAGTAATAGCACATTATTGGTATTCGACTTTCAACTTAGTAATTTCAATATTTTCAGTGCTTTATAATAGTAAGATTTTATGCAATAATGAAATTAAAATTATGATTTCCACATTTTATGTATACACACATTAAATTTTACAAGATTATAATGTAAATTTGTTCAAACATTGTGCGTGTTAATTTTGCATTTTAAATCACATTCTGTTTTTGCTTTTTAAAAAAGAATGTATTCAATTATTAATCATTTAGTGTCCACAAGTTTATTTTTAAAAGGTCAGTAATAACAGTGGGCACAATTAAATTTGACAATTAAAAATTAAAATCTGATTTTTAATTGTAATTAACAATTTAAAAATTACTTACGGCGACTTGAAATAATGTGATGTGAAATTTGATTTTTAAACGGAATTGAAAATTAAAGACAAAAATAATAATTTAATTTTTAGTTGTTAGTTTCATAAACAATTAATAAAATCATCGTCTCAAAGATTAATTACCAATTATGTTGTCACCAGAAAACCATCGACACAACATGAGTGTGAAGTTGGCGCTAGTTGTTTGCAAACGAACGTTTTTTTCGGAAAATAGCTATAATAATTAAAACGTGTATAAAAAAATGTAAATTACTGTACTGTAAATTATGCATAAAAATATATTATTTTGAATAAAATTAAATATTATAGTTAACAAAAGTTTGTTTTGTATCAATTTTTTTCAAATTTGAAATTTTTTATTAGTCATATTTTATTTCCTTATGCTTTTACGCGAATTTTGAAAAATCACAGACTGCATCCCCCCTTTTTCAATGTAAGTTACGTCTATTTTTGCGCGATTTCGTTTGTGCGTGTTTTCTGAGAAACCTATCTATCGCGTAAAACAAGACCCAGGTGTACATATATAACACAAATAAAATATATGTTAATTAAAAACTATTGTAATAACAATAAAAATAATAAATATAATGATAATTAACTATTATATATAGTCTTTCAATTCACAGAACTACTTTCGGTTAATTCCTTAACCCTCTTCAACTGCTGTAAAATTAAAAAAAAAAAACAATTAACAGCAAATTCAAAAATATAACAAATGACAAAGCACACAATAAGAATTCCTCCCATAGACAGACAGACAGCATCCAAAAGTTACTGGATTCCTTTAAACAACACAAATAAGCTAATTCCACATGGGAACAAATCAAATACTGGAAGTATTTAAACTTATCTACAAAAATATAAACATTGGTCATAGGAAACAACATATTTTGATTTTCTAATAAAAATAAACTTCGAAGCATTACGCTTTCTAAAAGACAAAAGATATTATCAAAACATAGATAATTCACGCTCCCTCTGACACAGAGAATAAGATACAATGCGTAATTTTTTATTCACTGGCCTTGAAAACATAAGCAAAACTAATGCTAATATCACAACACACAAAAACATACTAGAAGCATATGAAAAGGTAATTATTCCAATATTAGGACCAGTACATTATTACTATATGCTTTCTTACGCATTACTTTCAATAGAAATACAATAATAAATAAATTAACTAAAAATTCAGCAAAGAGATAAAAAATAACAAGAAACACAAACATATATTGACGCATAGAACCTGATGTGACTTCATTAAAATCTGATGAGATATTAAAAAAAAAATAATAATTATAAATTAATATGGTGAACTCACCAAAAAACAAATTAAGTAACCAAAACATTTGTAATTTTATAATACACGGAGGCAAAACTCCATACGGTAGCACCACTCAGTGCAAGTCAGAGCAATCTAAGGATGCAGGAAGGTTTGTGCATAAAATTCTTATCTAGTGCCGACTCATCCAATATCCCCAAACTAGTTCCTAGATTGTGGCTTTCATCAGTGAGGAGCCTTGGGTCTGAGAGCACCAAGGCTCCTCACTGATGAAAGCCACAAGCTAGAAACTAGTCTGGGGATATTGGATGAGTAGGCACTAAGTAGGGATTTTATGCATAAACCTTCTGCATCCATTGATTGCTCTGGCTTGCACTGAATGGCGCTACTGTATGGATAGTTTAGCCTCTGTTTAAACAGCTTGTGTAAGCATAAAGAATGGTGATCATGTGTTGTTTGATGGTTTAATTTTATAATATCATTACTCTATTATTATATAAACTTTAAATTAAACATAACTCCGTGTATATGTAAACAAAGGAAGTAAACCACTTTCCCCCCAAGCTATGACTTGCAAGCACTCTAAATGTTGAACAAAGAAATCAAGATTAGAATGAATCGACCTCATTTTTAACACCTTGATTGTAATGATTAAACAAGATTTCTAACTATTATTATATGTAAACAACTCTGTAACCAATTGTGCAAGAAATAAAGATCTTATGAAAGACGATGCTAACATAATGAAACTAAAAAGGTATCCAGTAATATCTAACTTCAAAAGTATAATTGAAGGAATTATACCATTCTAAATATTTAATACAAAGTAAAAATGTACACACAAACATAAGTCTGGAAAATTATAGATACCAGAGCAATATAGTTTAATCAAGTAGGAATATAAGTATTCAATCGTATTTATAAATTACTATCAGTTATACAGTGACGATTATTACGATAAGCATACTTAACAGATTTTGATCTACTTCTACTTATCAGTAGCCTAATTCTTTTAAATATTAATTTCTATCTGCTTATATAATTTAAATCTAAAAAAAGTGTACTCTCGACATGCATTTTAATACTTCTTTAACTCAATTAAAGAAAACTGCTAAGAAAATTTTATAAAGAACGGCATTTTAAATTAAATAAGTGCTGATTGCGCATGCGTCTTTCGGAAAATTCTGACCGTAAAACAATTTTTGGAAGAACAAGGTTTTGCACTATTTAGTCTAGTAATTTAAGAAAAAATAGAATTTCACTAATCAAATTAACTTTATGCAGTACATGCACTAATTAAAACAAGCAATATCTACTTTCGATTAATTAATTTAACGGATTGAACGATTAAAATATAATGCAATTTTTTACTTAACTCTTCTAGATAGTAATGAAAAACTATTAGATATCAAAGCAGTTTCGTTGTTGTACTGTACTTACATAAATTTTCCTGCAAGATAAATTATTACAGCACATATGGCTACTGATATTGCTAAACGAATCATTATTTGTATTAAGTAATCGAATTAATCGTAACGTAACCTCACCCTTCCCCACTCAATTCAAGCCGCTTAAAGGAATTTAATAAATTTCTCGCTAGAGGGCAGAAAGTTTTCTAAAAAAAATTATATCAGAACGGGATCACTTAACCACAGCATGTAATAATACTAAGTATAGGACATAATCAAGTCTAAAAAGCAATAAATTTCAAAATACATTAAAATAATTAAATGAATAATCGACTAAATATAATTATTTAAAATATACATGCATACGGTGTTTTTAAAAAATTTAGATTAAAAACAGGCAAAACTCTCCATACAGTATTGCCACTCAAGCCAGAGTAATCAATGGATGCCAGAAGGCTTGTGCATAATATCCCTATCTAGTGCCTACTCATCCAATATCCCCAGACTAGTTTCTGGCTGTGGCTTTCGTCAGTGAAGAGCTTTGAATCTGAGCACTGCACCTAGATCTTAGGATCTAATGCAATCCTCCAGCAGCCATCAATATCTCTACTTGACTGCAAAACTATGAGTCTAAAATTGAAAACACAATAATATTTTTAATCCAGACATATCCATTGATTACTCTGGCTTGCACTGAGTGGCACTACTGTATGGAGGGTTTTGCGTGTTTTAATAACCGTTATGAGCAACCATAAGAAATGGTGATCATGTGATGTTTAGTGGTTTAAGGATTTTTAGATGTTGGCAACTTTTTAAAAATATATAATAAGCAACTAAGAAAAAGAGTCTTTTTGAAAACAAAAACTGCCAATATTTGTTGTCTGAATGATAACACTTGAATTTTTGTTTATAACTATTAAACATCACATGGCCACCAATTCTTATGCTTGTATATAACTGTTGTTAAAACAGGTAAAACTCACTATATGTATTGCCACACCCAGAAAGCTGGAGTAATCAATGGATTCCAGAAGGCTTTGCATAAAATCCCCATCTAGTGCCTACTCAAATCCAAGGCTCCTCACTGATGAAGGCCACAAGCCAGAAACTAGCCTTCTGGCATCCATTGATTACTCTAGCTTGCTGTGTGTGGCAATACGTATAGTGAGTTTTGCCTGACTCTGGCAAACTTTAGTATATTTTAAGATTTATTCAACATAGAAATACTAACAAAGATATGGTAAATCTCTCACAACAAATTATGAGTTCATCTAGTATATAGTGGGAATTCTCAACTTTTATGGGCCAAGAACCATTTTCAAAAGCAGTAATTTTGCACAGAATGCACATTCCTAGGAGGAACGGACAAAAAATATCACTTCATCAATTTTAAATTTTTTATTGAATAGACAATGATTATATAAATTTAATAATCAGATACATAATGATGTATTTGCCTGAAGATTTGCAATGATGGTATATGAGATGTGAACAAAAAACAAAGGCAAAACTCTCCATACAGTAGTGCCACCCTGTGCTAACCAGAGTAATCAATAGATGCCAGAAGGCTTGTGAATAAAATTCCTATCTAGTGCCTACTCATCCAATATCCCCAGACTAGTTTCTGGCTTGTGGCCATCATGGAGAGTTTTGCCTTTGTTTACAACAATTATGTGCTAGTATGAGATGGTGATCATGTGATGTTTATATGATATGTGATAATATATTTGGACTATTTCTATCATTAAATGTTGAATGTATAGAAAATATTAAACTTTTCAAATAGTAACAACTTGTTAGTAGTAATACACAAATAGTCAACAGATTAGTAATGACGACAACGTTTCGAGCGGTTATATTCTGTCCTCTTCTTCAGGTGTTACTGGCCTGACCAGTGACAGTATTAGTAGAGGAGTCAAACTTGCACCTTTAGATTATGGAATATCGAGTTTTAAGACAAATGCTCTAGGTTCGATATTCCACAATCTAGCGGTGCAAATTTTACTCGTAGGTTAATACTATCACTGGTTAGACCAGCAGCACCTGCAGAAGAGTAGAGAATAATACTACTCGAAATGTTGTGTAATTACTACTCCATGTTGTCTGTTTGTGTGTTATTACTATCAAGTTGCCTGTATCTGAAAAGTTTAAATAAACTTTAAAATTTTTTATACATCCAGCATTTACTGTTAGATGATTCCAAGAGATTGTAAAAGACCCAGAAAGAGACCACATGTGAGATGGATAAAATAAGAAAGTGTGCAGATGTGACATGGAGAAGAGAGGCTAGAAATTGAAGATGTATTGAACTTGGAGAGATTGTCATTCTGCAGTGGATTGATACTGGTTGTAAAAGACCCATAAAGAGACCACATGTGAGGTAGATAAAATAAGAAAGTGTGCAGAGGTGGTGTGGAGAAGAGAGGCTAAAAATTGGAGATGTATTGAATTTGAAGAGATTGTCATTCTGCAGTGGATTGATACTGGTTGACAAAGATGATGATGATGGAAATAGTCAAACACATCACACATAAGGAGGTGTATCTGAAGAATTTGGCTTGCTTTTTATTTATGCAACTGTCGCTTGTCATTATCATCACTTTCAAACATTATTAAATTATTGCAGAATAAATATCTTACTGTGTATTAACTGCTTTGTAAAATAAATAAAGCTACATGTCTGTGTGGATAACCAGTTAATACAAAAAATACTTGTAGTCACTTAAGAAATCATGAAAAAGCCTAATAAGTAAAATTGATGTAAATTACCAATTCAACCTACATATGCTAATTTGCATAAGGACAATAATAAACTGTATTCAAATTAGCGGAGCTATAAAAACTTTTAACAGAACATTAATGTCACAGAGTCAGCTGGAGACCAAGAACAATCTAGTGCTGTGCCATGTGAACAATAAAGTGCTTGCAAAACCACCTTGCTTTCAGAAGTGAACTAGTCCAGATTCCTTCCTTATCTGATCGGATTGAGACATCGCCGCTAAGCAATATGTAAACATGTGGATAATCATTTTATAAACATGACCAAAGGGTAAAAACAAATATGGTCAATGTGTAAATGTGTGTATAAAATCGTACCATTGGTTAGGTCTCTGAATCCCCTTACTGCCAGTAAGGGAGGGAATCTGGCAATAAATATTCATCCTTTTTGGAGGCAAGGCAAAAAGCATCTGCCTAACCTAAATGACAGCATGTGCTCTTAAGACAATGTTGTCTACCTGAATGACTCAACATGTTCTCCATTGAAAACACTTCCAACAGTGAAGGTGTTTTTACTATATACACTACCGATATGTCTACACGGTGAGGTAAGTTCCAATAGGACTGGAAGTTGCTATGACTACAGCACACTCAAGGCAAGCTGTTTGGTACAACTGGAAGAGTCATTTAACAAACTTGAGGCAAGCTGTCCAGTCCAGCTGCAAGAGTTAAGACTAGTACTCACAGGGCTAGCTAATATAAACATCTGGAAGTGAGTCCAGTCATTCGGCATGACCAACACAGTATTAACTATGTTTATCTATGTACAATTGTATTTTATGAGTGTTCACATTTTTTTTATTACTATTGGTTTGAGTCTGAATTCTGAATTCAGCAAAGAGAAATGCTGAAGAAAGCATTATAAATGAAAAGTTAATGAAGAGGAGTGAACATAGTGAAATAAAGGACAAATATAAATATTCAGCATTATAGTTCAACTCTATAAAGAATTGTGTGGTCATTATTAAGACTAATTTAATTTATGGAATGCAATCAGCTAGCAATTAATTGAAAATGCTAACTGCCTACTAATAGATATATCTTGAGTAATAAACTCTTTGTTAACTTATTAAACCCTTTTTGTGTATTATTTCTAAAATAATGAATTAACAGTTGCCTCGGGTTAAATCTTGTCCTGTACACGCCAATTCGCACAGTCTTCAGAACCTCTGTTAAGTATTAGTTATTGATGAGGATGTATAACATGGCAATGCAGAATAGTATGATAAAGCTGTTTGATGTAAACAATCCAGAGCAATGGAAAATATTAGTCATGTTGAAAAGTAGATGATGATTAATATAATGAAGAACAAGTTGAACGTTGTTATCCTACTGTGGGTGTTGGGAAAGTATGTGCTACAACTAGAAAATTGTCTCTGCAATGAAGATATTAAAACAGGCAAAACTCTCCATACAGTAGTGCCACCCAGTGCAAGCCAGAGTAATCAATGGATGCCTGAAGGCTTGTGCATAAAATCCCTATCTAGTGCCTACTCATCTAATGTCCCCAGACTGAAAATATTCTATATGAGGAATTGCTGCACAAGTTAAATTCTTATTTCAAACCAACAACTTTGAAATAGATAAGATGACTTCACTCCTGTAACAAAATGCAATCACCAAGTAAACGATACTATATGGGAGTATGATATAGCACTATGAGAATTTGCAAAGGAATGCGAATTTAGAGACTACTTTTAGAAGAGAAGTTATTAGACCAGTTATTATGAGACATGCGAAAAAGGAAATGGAAATATTTCTGAATTTAGTTAAGTTGCCATTGAACGAGGCTTACAAAACAGTTTTTGAACACATGCTACATATTTAAACAAACAGCATGTGCAAACAAGGTGAAGGCACAGATCATAGAGAAGAATTTTAAACAGGAACTCAGAATTCGTTATTGCTACAGAAAGAGAGGACTCCGAAAGAGAATATGTACATTTAAGACATATAAACAGCTTAATTGTGGATTGTCAGATCATTTTACAAATGACTAACGTAGATTTACCTGCCAATAGTAAATAGAGGGGAGGAATTGTTATCAAGGCCAGGAATGTGAAAAATAGAGAAAAGTGAGTATACATTGAATCTTTTAAATGTAAAATTTGTGATGAAATCACAAAAATGGAAGTAGATAATAGTGCAGCCATGTCACCCATTTCGTTTAAAGTTTGGATAGCCATTAACAGAAAATGAAACAATAAAACCAAATTAAAAAGACTAATTTAGCAGCTATAGGGGTAAATGGGAATACTACTAATATCAAAGGAATAGGGGTAGAACCAGCAAAAACAAATAGCCACACAAAAATGTACTGCTATATGTAGTAACTAAGAATTTTAGCCCTATATTGACTTGTGGGCCAATTCCAACTTCAAGAAATAAACAATAAATGTGAAACTAGCTCAAAATTCAAATCTAAGAGACTAAGAAAGAAGAATGGACAAAAATGAGGCAGAATACAATTAGTAAAAGATTTGATTAAACAAGGATGGCCAAAAAAGTGACCAGAATATAAAATGCTGCAAATTTGGATGTTTGGGAAAGTTTGTCTATATATGAAGAACGTATTCTTATGACAGACTCAGTATTAATTCTGAGGGCAGGAAATATGCTTTAATTACTGCATGAAGGACAACCCAGAATAGTATACATGAATGAACTAGCTCATTCATACATTTGGTGAGCAGACATGAATAATGATATAGAAAAAACATTATGGAAATGCCAAGCCTGTCGAAAAAGGGTGAGGCTGCCTACTTAAAAATTCCTGCCTTGGTTTGAAGCTACAAAGCCATGAGAAAGGATCCATTTAGATTATGCCAAGATTTTCAATGGATATATATTTTTAGTTGTTACTGGATGGATTATTGGATGGCAAAAAAAAAAAACCAGTGCAGAAAATATGTGTTAAACAAACTTTTTCTTACACATGGCTATCCTGAGATTAGAGTTACTGACAATGCTGCAGAATTTTTCTCAGTGTGATTAAAGAATTTTCTCATTGAAAAGGGTAAATTTATGGCATGTTTTAACTCGTCCATACTATTCTGAGTCAAATTTATTAGCAGAAAAGGCCGTTCAACAACTTAAGTCCACACTGAATAGAATGGAATACTTAGATACTTATGAAAAGCTAACAACAGTGATGTTTACCAACACTTCATACTGAGTTCAGTTAAAAAACAAATGTTAACAGAATTGATGTTAGACCAGCAAGCATCACATGATCACATCTCCAATACTAGCACATAATTGGTTATAAACAAAGCAAAGCAAAACTCCATATAGTAGTGCCACCTGTGCTAAACAGAGTAATCAATGGACATTAAAGAGCCAAAGACACCAAAATGTATGGGTGCGGAACTGAGTTCAAACCCATATAACTATATAGGCTATTGAGCTTAGATTGAAAATATTTTTGTGTTTTCAATTTCATGCTCATGGTTTTGTAGTTAAATAGAGATAAAAGGTGTTTGCTAGAAGGTTGCATTAGATCCTAAGATCTAGATGCAGTGCTCTCAGATGAGTAGGCATTAGATAGGGATTTTATGCACAAGCTTCTGGCATCCATTGATTACTCTGTTTAGCACAGATGGCACTACTATATGGAGTTTTGTTTTGCTTTGTTAACAGAATTGTTAATGAAGCACCATGTGAGAACCCCTTTTTCTGCTGATTCCAGACAAGACTAAGAGAGAGAAAGGTAAAAATTAAAAAGGTCAAGTTCAATATAGAGCAGACTGTTTAAATAAGGGATATACTGAGGGGAAAATGGATCTTGGAATTATAATTAAACTACTATCTACCCAAATCTACAAAATAGAGAAGTAAGATGGCAGCTTAACCACATAAAGAAACATTATGTTAAGCCAACAAAGATAATGAACAAGAATATAAGTTCAGCTACTGCTTGCATTGAAGGTATAAAGAATCTTCAATGCAAGCAACAGATGTGTCTATCAACAACAACAAAATAAGTGAAGAAGAAAAATCTGTGAACCAAGATTTAGCTATGGAATTAAGTGGTGAATTACAGTCTGAACAAGAAGAATAAATAACTGAGCAGGAGGGAGGAGGTCAATATTATTAAATCGTGCCAGAGATATACATATGCCAAAAAGTTATAAAATTGTTTCTTGTGAAAATGGACTTATTTCTAGAGTGAATTGGGGAGGGGTGTGTGCTATGTATTGATTGGTTTATGTAATAAATAAAGCTACATGTGTGTGTGCATAACTGGTCAATACAAAGATATTTGCAGTCATTTGAAATAATGAAATGCTTAACAAACAATGTCAATTACCACTTTTACATGGATATGCTAATTTGCATAAGGACAACAATAAACTATTATGAACATTAGCAGAATTTTAATGTTGCAGATCAAAATGGAGAACAGAGCAGTTTAATGCTAAGTATCATGTGATCAGTAAGGTTGCTTGCATAAATTGCAATCTGCAAGCAGTGAAAAATGTTGAAGAAAGCATTAGAGTGAAAAGTGAGTGAAAAAGAGTTAACAGAGTGAAATAAAGGATTGTAATATAAATATGCAGCCTTAAGAACTGTGCATACATGATTAAGACTGAATTAATTATGGATTTCAACTAGCCAGCCACTAGTTAAAAATATTAATGACTTCCTAATATATATATTTTCTGAGTAATAAACTCATTCTTAAGTTATTAAAACTTTTTTTGTGTATTATTTCTAAAATAATTAATGAGTGTCCAGCTGCCTCAGGTAAAATCTGGCTAAAAAAAACAGGCAAAACTCTCCATAAAGTAGTGCCACCCTGTGTTACCAGAGTAATCAATGGATGGCAGAAGGCTTGTGCATAAAATCCCTATCTAGTGTCTACTCATCCAATATCCCCAGACTAGTTTCATACCAAAATGTATGGGTCCTGAACTGAGTTCAGACCTGTATGATTATATAAGCTAATGAGCTTAGATTGAAAATATTATTGTTTTCAATTTTATTCTCGTAGTTTTGTAGTTAAGTAGAGATAAAAGATGGTTTCTGGAGGATTGCATTAGATCAGGGGTGGGCAAATAGTGGCCTGAGGGCCACATGCGGCCTGCCAAGACAATCAGAAAAATCCACCTTGAACTGAGATTTCCTTCTTGTGCGCTACCAAAGATTCATCTCATATTTTCCACTAGGATGGCCACATCAATACACATGTGCAGTGCTTTTCTAGTTGATCTGGTTAATTTCAATTTTGTCTTTCATTAGCAAATATATACATTTCCAACTTTAGGGAAACCATGAATCTTCGAAAAAATGTAAAATTGGTGATGAACGTCATGTGTTTAATGAAGAACGGACAAACAAATATTTCTTTGGTAATACAGGGAATAAAGCAATGTGTTTATTGTGTCATGAAAAAAGGTGTGGCCCTCCACTAACCTTTGCTTCCACAAAGTGGTCCCCAATGTGTCCCTCCATGAACCTTTGTGGCCCCTGAGCCAAAACAATTGCCCCCTCCCCAGCATTAGATCCTAAGATCTAGGTGCAGTGTTCTCAGATACAAGGCTCCTCGTTGGTGAAAGCCACAAGCCAAAACTAGTCTGGGGATATTAGATAGGGATTTTATACTTGCACTGAGTGGCACTACTGTATGGAGAGTTTTGCCTGTTTTAATAACAGTTATGAGCAATCATAAGAAATGGTGATCATGTGATGTTTAGTAAAATCTGGCTCTGTACACATAATCTCTCCCCAAGTTTAATCCAATTTTTCTGATCCATAGCTTCTCCACATCATGTCATTCATCCATTTTGCATATAATATTCTTCTAAGTGTTTTACATTCTCTACAGAATTGGTCTAAAACTTCTACCGTTCATTTATTATTAAAATGTTCAGTCCAGTTCCAATTGTTCAGTTTCTTAATTCTTTCAATGATATAAAACAATAACTGGTCTCTCACTGATGTATTTCTTTTTCAATTCCATTTTGCTACTCCAAACATAGATATCACCATATTTCATTGAATGGTCTGAAATCTCTGCATTGCTCTCACAAATTAAACAAATCTACCTTTATTATTACTGTTACAATGATTAATTTATTAAAATTAATCAACCTTACAATCCAGCAATCTTCTCCAGAGATATAAGATACATATAAATACATGAATACTCAAATCTTACCAAATTTACCACTTCCTTTATTTTGCTGTAATATCTTATATAAATGCATTTTATCCACTGTCCTTTGAACACTTTTTAGCAAAAACCTTATATGCATACACTATCTTATGTTTCGACTGTCCTGCAGCCTTCTTCAGGGCCATTTTTACTTTAATCACACTTTTTAGCAAAAACCTTATATGCATACACAATTTTATGTTTCGACTATCCTGGAGTCTTCTTCAGAGCCACTTTTACTTTAATCAAATGTTTTTTTACTTTTAAAAAATTAAAGTAAAAATGGCCCTGAAGAAGGCTGCAGGACAGTCGAAACATAAGATAGTGTATGCATATACATACAATAAAAGGTTTTTGCAAAAAGTGTTCAAAGTAGAATGGATAAATTGCATTTATATAAACAACATTATATCTTCTTAAAAATAAACTTATATGTGTGTGTACATATATATTGTAGCCAAGTGATTTCACACTTGTTCCAATTGCTTATCTTAACTTAACCATTTTACATAGTTACTTGATTTTAAAAAAATAATCATGTGTTTTATAAGTGTCATAGGCATAATAGATTATAATGCTTTTAATAATTTCATTCATTAATAAAATAGAAGCATTATATTAAAATGCGAGCCAGAAAATAGTATTCTAATGGTTTAGTAATTAATTATAAGACAGAAGAGAGTAGAGAATGTAAAATTAACTTAAAATCAACTTTTGTAATTTTTAAAATAATAGTATAAAAGTTAAAATATTGGTTTATTATAGATCAGTTTTAAGGGCTGTAAAAGTTATTTTAGTATTTAATATCTTTAAATATTTTATTTGATAGTCGTAATAAATTATAAATAAATATTTAAAAAAGGAATTAATAAGTAAGGTTAAAGTTCAAAACATCATTTCCTTTCAGTCCTGTATGTGTGTGCTTACAGTGGTGAATGGAAACTGTTTATAATAAATTAAGGGTAGTTGTAAATTATTCACTGTACATCTACTGGTGGCGCTGTTTCTCTTTAAAAACATAGTGATATAATATTATCGGGCCTCTAGATTTTTTTATCAAATACAGTATACCGTATTTTGACATACGGCTTTTTTGGGGGGTTTTAATATACTGTTTATTTACATATGTATTTTTTATTTAATAAATTTAAAACTATAATGGACACTTTAATTTTTTTTATCTCAAATGTACACAATTTTTACATACGACTTTTTTTTTTTTTTTGATTATAATATAGTTTTTTTATATACGTCTTTTTTATTTGATAAATTTAAAACTTAACTTTTTTTTTTTTTAATCTCAAATGTAAACAATTTTTACATACGACTTTTTTTGGGGGGGTTTAATATACTGTTTTTTTTACATACGTCTTTTTTAAACTATAATCAACACTTTCTTTTTTAATTTTTAAAAATGCGGGTTTTTTGCCGGTTTTGTTACATTATGTGGATTTCTTTTTTCTTTTTTAATTGTCGTACAAGTTTGTTAAAAATAGTTTGTTTTTAATAACACAAAAACCACCTTTTTTTTTGGATATTATGTCACATGTCGGCTTTATTTTAAAATCTACTTATACTACATGTTTTATAAAAAGATATATTGTTTAGAAATGAAACAGGAATTTTTTATTAAATATCAATCAAAATAGTCAATTATCTTCCCAAAAAAATGTGCTATTTATTGATTTAGGAAAATTCAAAGCTGTCAAACAAACTCCACCTCAGATGTATTTGTTTATAAACTAAAAGAGAAAAAAAGCTTTGACAAATATTAGTAATACACTGATAATTATTAGTACGCAAAAAAATATCAGTTGGGAAATACAGAAAACCATAAACATCAACAAACAAACAGTTGAAAAACATTCAAATGCACACACTCTCATATTAAATTCAAGCAAAAATACAAATTTTGTCAATATGCATAGGAATTAACGATGCAATGTAAACAGCCAACTATATGATCATAGTGTTGTTAGTAGACATAGGGTTAGAACATGGAAGCATTTGCCGCGCTTATAACCACTACATCTTTAAGTGGCTAATACGATTGCTAGTCATGTACAGCCATAGAGTTCGGTCGCAAAAGTGGTATTATTTGGTATTATTCTGTGTTTTTGCACAGAAACAGTGCCACACTGCACTATACAGTGAATAATTTATAACTACAAATATTTATATTATTGGTTAAAGTGGTTTAATGAATAAAATAGGTGTTAATTTAAATAAATATCCTAAGATGGTTCAATCTGTCAATATATGAATAATGTGATTATTTCTTTTTTATACTATTTTTTTTATTATAAGAAACTTCGTTATTTTTTTTCCAATTTAAGTTCATTCAGTCACATGTCATTTTCGAAATATATCTAGACTAAACTGACATCATCAATTGATTTACATTGTTTTTTTTTCCGCTTCTGGTCTTCTAGCTCGAATGCTTGGGACAAGATAAAAGTTTTCAAAGTAGTCATTTTTTTTATAATTTTATTATTTTTCTTAAAGGTATTTAATTTAAACTTAAACATTAACAAGTCAACATAGAAGTGCTAACTTTTTAGGTAACCCACTTTTTGATAACTGAATTACAATTAAGCTTTCTAAATTACTGTAAAAATCCTTTGAAGGAATTTTATTATTATTACTAATTGTTTTGATAAGATTAAATATGGAAAAAGTTTTAACAATAAGCAGTTGTCACATTTATTTATGACTTTGTATTGTTGATTAGACACACACGCTGCATGATAGTGTGATTTATGTGCTATAACACAAAAATGCCATTGACATTTTTGCGGCCATGTGTTACATGTACACAACAGTTCTGTTGTACTACACATTACAGGCCACGTTATTGCATTACAGTAAATTATTTCGGTGAATTTGCACACTTCACACTTTTTTATGGTGTCATGTGAGGGTGTGTCTTACAGTTATGTATAAATTGTTAATTGTAAATAAAGTTTTTTTTCTTGAAATCACACGATTTGACTAAGAAATAATTATCTGAAGGTTTACACACTTCTGTTGTCAAGTTTTAAGGTGCAAAACCTTGTCAAAGGGTATGTCTAAACAATACTTTGAAATAGGTAATACGTCAAATAACGTATTCTCGATAACCTCAATGACACAAAAAACACGGCACAGGAAAACCTAAACGTTCGATTCTCACAGTTAATGACCACTTTGTTCAAGCTATACATCTGATATATTACTGTAGCTGTGAACAGCTTGTTTTTTAAATTTATTTATACCAAAAAAAGAATCCGTAATAAATGTGAAATTTGTTGATGCATACATTAATAATTAACACTAGTATTAAGGAATTTAACTAAGATTTGGAATGGACTATGAATGATATACAACACATTGTTTATAATTTAATATATTTTAATTCTTCTTAAATATAGATTAAATAAACATAAGTGCATTGAATGACACACGCAAGTGGGTTATAAAATAAACATATATAAAACAAATATTAACAAGTAATACAATAATAACTGAATAAGTTATTATTTAACAAGAGTTTAGAGGTTTAGAATTTAGGCAAGTTTTTATTTTTAAAATACATTTAAAATTTTAACCCCAAGTTTCATTAATTGCTATCTTAAGAAATTTATTGTTTTCTAATTATTGTTCAAAGGTTGCAATGAATATACTAAATAGGGAATATATAAGCAGGGCCAATATATCTATAAGACCCTAAGGATAGATTGATTTCGGTTGTTGCTGATTACTTACAGATGGTTTCCCAAGAATTGACAACTTTTTTTAATTATAAAAACAGATAACTTTCTTTTAAAAGAGTTTAAATTTGTAAACATTATATTATATATGTGTGTCAGACTATCCCAGGAATTGAAATTTCTATACCAATGCATTTAAATAAAGAGTTTTTAACTGAGAATATTTCAAATTTATATTAATTTAAAAGAGTTGTAATGCTTCTTTAAATCTACTGCATTATGGCTTCTCTCACATATATATGTAAGTGGTTACACACATATAATAATGTTCACAAAACTTAATTTAATTATATTTTATTAATTTTAAATTTATAACTCCATATACATTATACACATACAGACATTAATATATATTAAATGTGAGCCCATATCCACACATACACATAAATATACGCTATTACATATCAAAATAAATTATTCTGACTATATACGTGGACTGTGAGAGTTTGAACTATTGGAAAATAATCTAACTACAATGAAACATAGTAGGTGAAATGGGATGATGGCTAAATAATACCATTTCAAGCAGAAACAACAACAAAAAAAAACGTAATAATTTTTAAAATTGTTGATGTTATTAAAAAAAAAAAAAAAGCAAAACCCCCACAAAAAAAGTTTACTAACTTTAGGATTTATTTTTTAAACAAAAATAGAAAAACAAAAATACAACCGTAATAAGCATACTAAGTTTTACATTTAAAAAGCAAAACCCCCCCCCCCCCCAAAAAAAAAAAAACGTAATAAGTTGTAAATTTGTTGATATTAATAATTAAAAAAAAGACCTTTAAAAACTACAAATTCTGTGTTTGATTTTTTTTTTGTTCTAAATTTGTTCTGTGTTTGTTTTTGTTTTTTTAATAAGAACAAAGAAAGAAAATGCAAAAGAAATGTGGCCTGGGAACATTCATATTTTATGTGATGTGATGTATTTTGGCTTCTCCTTAAACGAAGTCAAAAATATCTCAGCAATTATGCACAGATAAACCTGTTAGCCACTTTATTTTCCATTCCCCACTCCCACGTCTTCCCATATTCTGCCCCATTCCATTTCCACAACATAATCTTTGTCAACTCTATGGCCTTTATGTCTAAATCCCCCTTATCTTTCTGCAAACCCAGCATAAAAACCAATAACTCACTTTCTGTATAATCACTTTGTTCATATCTATTCTCCCATAACTTCATTATCTGTACCCTTTCTGCTTTCAAGCATTTACATTCAATCAACAGATGCCTAATATTTTCTATACCTTCCTTACACAATTTGCACACTAAATCACCCATAGTTTTCCATTTACATGTATATTCTCTTGTTGCTAAAGATCCCGTTTGAGCCTTAAACAATAAACTACTTTCCTTACTATTATCATAAATTAACTTGCATCCAATGTTCTGTTTACTTTTATATATATTTAAACTCTTCTTATCCTCCATACTAGTTCTCCATATCCCCAACTCCCTATTTGTGTAGCAACAATGCCATCATGTGGCAAGTGTGTCTAATCAACTATTCATCATCATCATCATCAACCATTATCAATCCACTGCAGGATGGTCTCTCCAAGTTTAATCCATCTTTTCCCATCTTTAGCTTCTCTTCTCCACATCACCCCTGCACACTTTCTTATTTCATCCATCCATCTCACATGTGGTCTCTTTCTGGGTCTTTTACAATCTCTTGGAATCCAGTTTAAAATTTCAATTGTCCATCTATTATCATCTCTTCTACAAATATGTCCAGCCCAACTCCACTTCAATCTTTTAATTTTTTCAATGAGGTCAATAACACCTGTTTGTTCTCTTACCCATACATTGTGTTTTTGATCTCTTCTTGTTACTCCCAACTTACATCTCTCCATACTTCTTTAAGTGGTCTGAAGTCTCTGTATTGCTCTTTTATTAAGTGTTCAAGTCTCAGATCCATAAGTAAGAACTGGTAAAACACATTTGTTAAAAACCTTCCTTTTCAAACACATAGGCATATTTCCTTTTAGTATCAAGTTATTTCTACCAAAAGCACTCCAACCAAGTTTAATTCTATGATTAATTTCCTCCATTATGTTTCCATCTGTATTAATAATCTGACCAAGGTATTTGTAACTGTTAACTTCTTCTAATTCATCATAATCAATCTTTATTTTCATATTTTGAGCAAATCGATTAAACATTACTTTAGTCTTTTTAACATTTATCTTTAGTCCTACTTTCCTACTTTCATCTGATAATTCCTGCAACATTTCTTGCAGCTCTGAAGCATTATTTGCAAAAACAACTACATCATCTGCGAAATCTAAATGACTTAAATAATCTCCATTTACTTTCACTCCTTTAGTTTCCCATTTTAATCCACAAAATACTTCTTGCAGCACTGCTGTAAAAAGTTTTGGAGATATGGAGTCACCTTGTCTTACACCTTTCTCAATGTTGACTTTCCCAGTATCATTATGTAATCTAATTGTTGCTGTTGCATTTTTATAAATATTCTTTAAAATATGACAATATCCTGGATCTATACCTTGATAATCCAATGCTTTAATCACTGAAGAAATGTTTATAGAATCAAATGCCTTTTCATAATCTACAAATCCAAAACATAATGACAACTCATATTCATTCGTCCTTTCTATAACTTCTCTCAACACCTGGATATGATCTACTGTACTAAAACCATTTTTAAATCCAGCTTGTTCTCTTGGTTGGTGGAAATCCAATGTTCTCTGTAGACGAGTTGTAATTATCTTGGTAAAAATTTTATATAAAACTGATAAAAGGCTGATAGGTCTGTAATTTCTAATATCTTCTTTATCACCTTTTTTAAATATTAATATTATTACTGCATTCTTCCAATCATCTGGTACATCTTTATCATTTAGACATTTGGTATATAACTTTGCTAAAAAATTTTCTATTTCTTCACCTGCTTCTTTTAATATATCAATTATAATTCCATCATTACCTGGAGCCTTTCCTTTCTTCATACATTTAATTGCGTATCTCACTTCTTCATTTAAAATTCTGGGCAATTTGGAAGATGTAATAGATATAGGAGGTACTTGTTCTTTATTACTATATAATTCTTGATAAAAATCTTCTACCAATTTCATGATGTCATCTCTCTTTTTAATAACAATTCCCTCTTTTTTTCTTATTGTAGATATAAATTTCCTACCAATACCAATATGTTGTTTTACATTCTTAAGACTTTTATTTTCTTCTACAGCTTTCCTTGCTAGTTCACAGTTATACTTTCTTATATCATTTTCAACTCTTTTCCGTACCATTTTACAAAATTCAAGATATTCAATTCTTTTTAATGCATCATTTTTGTATATCTTCATATTCCTTCTTTTCTTCATAAATTCTCTAGTCTCAGTAGAAATTTTATTGGTCAATTGCTGCTTTTTTCTACCAGCTATTTTTGTTGCAGTTTTTAAAAGTGTATCAGTTATTTTCATATTAATTTCATTCAAATCTGAATCGTGTTCAAAATCTACTAATACTTGAAACCGATTTGTAAGTTCTAATTTAAATTCATTAGAATGTTTCTGAATCAACTATTACCATGACTTTTATAACCAAAAATTATGCAGAAAATACTTTTCCAGTTCTTGCCTTGCTTAGCTATCTTGTAAATAGGACGAATTTTAAAAGAAAAAATGCATAAGATTAGAAGCTGTATATTTTAATGTTTGTAATGCATTATATCAACTCATCTGTTCACCAACTAACATTATGGAGTTTTCTTTAGTATATTAACTTGCTGGTTTAATAATTTAATTCTATTGAATGTTGGAACTGTTTAAAGAATAACTTTTAAAAATATTTAAATAACTAACCTGCTTTAACTAGAGCAATTAATTTAAATATTTTGCTATGCTGGAACTCTTCAATTCAAACTTTTGAAGAAAAATAATTGGCTATTAAATTTATGCTATAAAGTTAGTAAAAATTATTCTAAAGACGTTTTGAGATGCCAAATTATTTATTCTCTACTAACAAGATTGCTTTCTGAATTTTATTGTGAAAAATATTAAAGAATAACAGGGAAATGTCCCATTATTTTATGCAAATAAATTTGAAAATGCCCAAAATATATGTTTAAGGAAAAGGAAAGGAATAAAAAGTTAAAATGAAGCTATATGATTATTTAAGTAAAACCGAGGGATCCCGAGATTGTCTATCGGCTGAATTATTATATTACAACATTGCCGTTTTCCTATCGTGACTTATTATTGTTTATTTTCATTTATGTTGTTGCTTGTATTTAGATGTGCTTAAATTTTAGAACTATATTACATAATAACTGTTATATGTGTTTTGTTTGCAAATTCTCTTGCCATGTATGAAATAATAGATCGACTAAAAGCTTTGCAGTAAGAATTAGTGTTATAAGCACTTAACAGATGGCTCAGCGCAAAGAAAGAGCACTCCTGAACTAAAGATTATATTTTTTTATTGGTAAAAAAATATATTTTATGCAATATTTTCTTTGAAATTTTGTTATATTTAATGTAATATTATTCATTATTACAAGTCTGCTAAGTATTTAATTCATGTAATTTTAAATTTAATGGGTTTATAATAATGTGTAGATATTCTCCACATCAACAGGTAATATTTAATATATATTGGGTGTGTTCTTGATAAGCTGAATAGTATGTTACTTATTTTTGAGTTTGTTGGGATTTTATCTCACTTTAATATTTTAAATGTATGGTCATTTACTCAGTTATATGCTAAACAGCCCAAGTAAATAATTGTCAGAAGTTTTTCGTTTGTAATTTTGCATAAATGCAATGGTAATTATGACCGCTAATATTTTTATGCTTTGAGAATTATTATTCTCACACCTTATTCACATTATTATTCATGTCCACTTGTTATAATAATTTTGATATTTCATACATGTGTGTATTGTAATTTGTGTCAAAAATATCATATGCTATTAATTTTCTTTATTAATAATTTATTTTCTTACTTAAAAATTCCATTTGATGGTTCAGACATTTCTTATTGTTAGTATGATTAAAATTTTGAATATAACTTTAGTTAATTATAGTGATGCTTGTATCTTGTCATTGTTAGTTATAGTATTGCTTATATTCATTATTGTGCTTCATGGTATGGGTAAGTTCCCCATCTTTATTATATTCTGTTCCATGAGGTCATAGTGCTTATTTCTAGTGATTATTATCACATATTTAGAAGGTACCTAGATCCCTGGAGAGGATCCTATATTTCTTGTTTTGTCTTTCCATGTTTTCCTGATGTGCTGCGACAAAGGTCCAGGCATCCCTTTTGCCTCAGAAGTAGGTGTTTGGAAGCCACCATTCTTATGATATATTTATTGATATATGCTAGTTTTCTCAGCATAGCCTGGGGTTGGCCTATCACTCATGATGTATTTAAAGCTAGTTTTCCACCATAGTAGGTGAGGTTGTATTGTGTTTTGGATATGTGATGACAAGATAAGCTAGTTTGGAGGATTTAGTTTCTTCAGGTTGCACTCAATTGTTTTAATGCTTAAGGGTGTAACAATGTCTATATTGTGCTATTATGGTACTGTAATCAGTCACAGGCCACCCACCAACAATTAGTAGTTTTAAATGTTTAACTTGTAAGCATATGGCCAGTAGGTGCAGTCCACACATGCTACGTAGATGCTGTGAACATCCAGAACTTCTCCAATGGATGTGTAAGTCATTTAATTTTAACATTTTGTACAATTTATATTACATGGACAGTAATCTCTTAATTTTGTGTGTGCAAATGACTTCTGATGAGTGTCCATACATTTCATTCATTTATTTGGTTATTTGTTAGTTCAAAATCCTCAACAATAGAAGAGTCTTTATTTGTAATTTGAGAGTTATTTTAGACATGCCAGATATTGCTTATGTGTACTCAGCTAATAAAATCAACCATCCACAAATCAGTCACCAATTTTTATAATACTTTAATTTAGAGTAAATAAACAGAGAAATGATATGTTAATAAGCTAATGATTAATCCCATGTAAACATATAAATTTATAATGCCCTACATTGTTTAAGGAATTGCTTATATTGGAGATGTATAAGAATTAGCAAGTGTTAACTCTCCATCTAATTAAACTGTTATGTAGGGTGATTTATGTAAATCATTTATTTATTTTTTAAGAAACCTTAGTATTAAACAAGGCAAAACTCTCTCCATACAGTAGTGCCACCCTGTGCCAATCAGAGTAATGAATGTATGCCAGAAGGCTTGTGCACAAAATCCCTATCTAATGCCTACTCATCCAATTTCCCCAGACTAGTTTCTGGCTTGTGGCATCCATTGATTACTCTGATTAGCACAGGGTGGCACTACTGTATGGAGAGAGTTTTGCCTTGTTTAATAACAATTATGTGCTAGTATGAGATAGTGATCATGTGATGTGTAGTGGTTTAAGCCTTAGTATTATTTGTGAAACCCAAAAGAGATTTCAAATACTATTAGTCAAATGACTATATTTCTTAACTGCGCTATCTTGACAATCTTTCCAAGTGTGTGTAAATTTTGTCTTGTTGTACCATATTGTAAATAAATGTATTAAGTATTTATTTAAAGTAAATTTAGTTATGTTTATTTTTTTTTATATGCTATTGTCTTTGTTTCACTATGTTAATTATTTCATTTAATTAAAGTCATAGAGAATACTTTCATATTCACAGAAATAGGATAAAGTTATGCATATAGTTGTGATTTCTGGATGAAATCATAATTTCCCATTTCTAGATACCAAAGTAATAGTTTAAGAAGTATTTTAAAATTATGTTATCTCCTAAGATAGAAGATTGTCTTTATAAAGTGAAAATGATTTGACATTTCAGAAGATTATCTGCACTATTTAGACTGCACACTATTGTATTATTGTAACATCAAGGTCTAGTTTACATTTAATTGCTTACCAAAGTTGTCTGTGGGAAGGTGGAATGACATAAAAGGCACCCTTGTCTTTCTTCCATCTTGAGTGATGTCCTGGGTAAAAGGCTATAATTAATCTAAATTTGAATATTTTAGTTATGTAGTTAAATATTTAAGTAATTCTTTTTTTTTTTACAATTTAGATAAATATTGTTATCGTGTAGTAAGATGCGATCATTTCAAGTAAGTGTTTGCTTCCTCTAGTCAACCAGGATATCAATCAGCTTTTCATTTACCTATTCATTTACTTAGTAGGCAACTTCATATTAGTGTTTTTCACAAGATTAAATAGGAATCCTGAGATCACTAACTCTTGTTGTTTTTGCATTGATTCACTTAATTTTCTATATCTCAATATTAAGTATTACGGGTGTAAGATGGGTATTTATTGTTTGTTCCATTCTAGAAGAAGAGCACACCTTATGGTATTTTGTTTCATTTAATTTATTACAAATTATGCTATCAGAAGCTAGAACAAGGATTGTGTTTATTTCAAAATATGAGATAAGAAATTTTAGTAGGAGATACGTTTTTTTTTTTTTGTCACAAACATGTTGTGCTCAGAGAATATGATTTGATGGAAGGTTAAGTCTTATAACTATTTGATAAATTAGAAATTTTCCTCAATAATCTAATCCCCATTATTGTTATTATGCTCTGATTGTTTGCCAGTATTGTATAAATTTTCCTTCCTCTTGTTATATGTCTCTGTGTACTATCATCTTTGTAAATTATATTGTAACCCTGCTCCGTCTAGCTGAAGAGTCTCTGATTTTAATTTATTTATTTTATTTTCTCTTCTCCTCATCTCCCTATCTTCCTCTCCTCTCTCTTGCTTCTCACTATCTTATTCTCTCATTTTCTCCCTCTCCTCTCCCACATTCTGATTTCTCTTTCTTATCCTTCCTCCCTCCCCTTTTTATTCAGGTTACAATACATACATATAAACCAAATATATATTCATTAATTATAGTATACATATATATATATATATTATACCCTATTTTTATATAACAGGTACCCTATTACTCAAAATTTATACTACATTTATATCATAAAATATCACTAAATTCTAATCAGAAAGCCTATAGTACTTATTAATTATTTCATATCAAATAATATTATCATACATAAAAAACCTATAAAAAATATAGCCAACCTGTATAAATTTTTATCTTTTAGTATTTATTTATTAATTTTTTATTATTAACTTAAATATTATTGTATAAAATTTAAATTTAATAATTATTATCATCAAAACTTATTAACTATTATAAATTATTTTTAAACCACTAAACATCACATGATCACCATCTCATGCTAGCACATAACTGTTAGTAAACAGGCAAAAACTCTCTATATAGTAGTGCCACCTTGTGCTAACCAGAGTAATCAATGGATGCCAGTAAATTATTTTTGTTGTAAAATGTATTTATATATTTTGTATGATTCTTAATTACCTAATACCAATATCTATCTCCTCTTTATTATTTAATTTTTTCAACTGTCATTAATTTGAATTAAAATTTGCTTTTTTTTAATGTTGTATCTCCCTCTTTTTATTTATCTAATTTTACATCTCCTATAAATTTATTATTTTAAATTACTGTTGCAATCATTACATGATTATCATTTACTATGCTTACTCCCGAACATCTGAGTTCTCACGTTGCATTGGCTTAACATTTTCGTGAGTTATGATTATACATTAGGATATAAAAAAGAAAAACAAATAGGGCACATTGATGCTCTATCACATATACCAGATCAGACTGAAAGATATAAAAAAAAAATTAATTATATTGACATCTTGAAAAGTCAAACCCTCAACAGCACAACAGTGGCTGCCCAGACATTCGAAGACAATGGCTACCAATGGATGGTAAAGATCAGCAAAGATTGGCCAAATCAATGACCTAGTTTTCTTCATCATAAATAATTATGGAATGCCCATGAGGAGTTGTCTGTATGCAAAGAATACATTCTGAGAAATGATCAAGTGCTAATCCTGCTAAAGGATAGGAACCAAATTCTTAAATTGTTGCATGAGGGCCATCCAGGCATCGTTAGGAAAAAGCATTAGCTCATTAGTATGTCTGATGCCCCAGCATTAATAATGATATTGCAAAATATATTTAAAAATGAAAAAACTGTCAAACATACACTAAATCACCTCTGGCTAAGTTTGAACCATGGCCTAAAGCTGAAAAGCTATGTCAATGGATGCACATTGACCACTGCAGTCCTTTTGATGATTATCTGTTTTAGTAGTTCTCGATGCATTTTCAGCATGGACCGAATGCCCCTTTTGAGGGTTATCTGTTTTAGTAGTGCTTGATGCATTTTCAGCATGGACTGAATGCCCTTTTGAGGGTATCTGTTTTAATAGTGCTCGATGCATTTTCAGCGTGGACCGAATATAAAATAGTCAATAACACCAGTACAGATGTGACTCTTAGCAAATTATATAAAATTTTAGCTCATCACGGCTTTCCGGAAAGGCTTGTTTTAGATAATGGAACTGTTTTTACATCAGCAAAGTTTGAAGAAGTGAGGCAAGAATGAGAAATTAAACACACACTCATGCCCTACCACAACACTCAATCCAGCAGACTGGTTGAGAAAGCTGTACAAACTCTAAAGTCTTCCATTAATAAATTGGGAAAAAATAGAATACACAAAGCAGTGCTGACTGCACTCGTTCATCAACATGCAAACCTTAGTGCTAAATCTGGGAAATTACTAGGTGACATGTATTTAGGTAGAATGTTGTGCACAAAATTATCAAACATTGTGCCAATTGTGGATCAAAATAAACATCAAGCCGGTACCCATAAATTTAATAAATTTAAACCAAAGGAAAAAGTTCAGGTAAAAACAATATGAATAAGTTTTGGTTGCAAGTGGAAGTCATTCGTCATCTATCAAAACAAGTAGTCACAGATCAAATTAAAAACAGGGAAATACTATGCAAGCATGTAAATCAGCTACGTAAAGATGAGAATGAAAAGATAATATCCAATTTATTCAACACAAAGACAACGATGACCACTTACTAAGAGAAAACATGTCAAGTGAGGTGAAATATAAACAACAGCATGTTAAAAACAGAATAAAAAGATCCACACATGTTAATGACTACGTACTGAGCTCAGAGATTAAAAATTGATCACTGAACTTGGGGGAAGAAATGATGTGTATGTTTAAATGCACATACATATATAGCTATAAACTTACAGAGAGAAAAAGTAATAAGTTTAATAAATTAAAGAATTTTAAAAGTCTTATTCTTTTAAAATTAGTAAGTAAAAGATTTATAACTTTAAGATTAAACCATTAAACATCACATGATCACCATCTCTTCTGGCATCCATTGATTACTCTGGTTGTCACAGGGTGGCACTACTGTATGAAGAGTTTTGCCTTGTTTATAAACTTTAAGATTAGAAAAAGGTTTATTTTCTACAATGAATACCAGTATAATTAATGAGAATAGAATACATCATTAATAAAATAAAACAATTAAAGGAATTTGAGTTAGATTTCCTTTATAAGATAAATAACAAACTATGAAAATAATTCATTAATTAAAGTCAGAGAGATAACAATGTAAATTCTTGTATGGAGATTAAAATGAAGAATCACCTGAGCGGATGGATAGAGTACTAGCCAATCAACTTCAGGGATTGAACAATGAATGCCTCAGTACTAATTTGATGAACAAGAGAACACTTGATTCATGGAGCTTTATCTATGCAAACGGGCTTATATATTGGAGCAGATCATCTCCCATTGGACAGTGACTTCAAGTGTGGAGAACTGGCCTCTGAATGTGAGAACAGCCAGCTAGGATTCTTACAGGTTGTACTGATCTAAATTATTATTTATGTATGCCTTTGGGCCTTATTACGTTAAATGATTGCATATTTGTAAATAGTTAAAATGCTATTAAGGATCGTATGTTTAATTATTTCAGGGTTAGCTGTTAGTAGTGATGTGTTCTTGTGGGAGTGCACTTTTAGATTAGCTAAACATAGCATCAACCTTCCAACTTTGGAAAAGCCCTTATAAGGAGTTCAGAAATAGAGAATATATGAAATTTCAATTACTTGCCCTTGGGAGAAGTTTCTCATCGCCTGAAGCTTATTAAATGTGCAGTGTTCAAGATCAAATGAGGAATATATATATATGTGCAACAATAAATGTATAATAATTGTGTAAAACAAAAATAATAACTTTGTACAATAATTATGTCGTATAATGACTGTGTGGAATAATTACATATATGATTATATAAATAACTGTAACGATAAATGGGTAGCAAGCTGTTAGGTCATAGAGTTGCATAACTGATCTTAAAGGTCAGAGATCTATAAAAAAAAATTCTACATATGGTGAGGTATGTAAAAAATGCCATATTTAGTAAAGTTTGTAACAACTCCAGAAGTCTTCAGAGGTATATAAAACCTCAGAACCTGTTTCTATATGTTCTGGTATTAATGTAATTCAGGGACTCCTGACTCTGTAAGTCCAAAAGCCTTAAATAGGTTATGTAAATGTGTAAATATGCTCATACACTATTTAAATTAAGCCTACCATCTCACTTTCGCCTTTATCAATTATTTTCTTGAATTCTTTCTCTCTCAAAATGAAATGATAATGGCTGACATCATCTGCTGAATATATATACATATTTATTTGTTTAATGTAAAAAATACTAAAACAGAATCTAAATAGAAAATTTAGCAAGATTTATTTTACCAAGTATACTTTCAATGCTTTCATGTCATCATCATGGTTATCTTTCTGAGAACATTAATTTATTGCTGATTTGAATGCCATTTGATTTTTGGTTCATTATGTATTCATTTCGTGTAATGACCCAGGCCTGTATGATTTTTGAAATATTATACAAGTCTGGAAAGCAGATAAAGCATGCGGATGGTCTTTTTGGGACACCAAATAAAAGCATATACAAGTCATGTATTACATAAGTCAACTATATAGTTGTTATGAAGTCGAGAGTTGTAGATAGCTAATTGGACTAAAATCATGTGTGCTATCAGTTAGTTAAACAAAAATGGCAAAAAGTGGTACCAAACTAGGCAACAGCTGCAAATAATGTTCAGAAAAGTTTGTTTATGTGTCAATATTACATTCTTATAATTTTAATTCCAATGGAGGGGAGGAAATACATGCTACAGATGCTACATGAAGGACATTCCAGAATAGCATGCATGTAAGAAGTAGCCCATATATGTATCTAGTGGTCAAACATGAATAATGGCATTAAAGAAATTTTAAATAAAATCGCAAGCCTATCAAAATTAAAATGTAAGACAGAAGATAAAACAGCACATTGACCACTAAAAAAACATTTTATTGAGTTACTAGAGATACCACTAAATATCACATGATCACTTTTCTTATGCTAGCACATTACTGTTATTAAAACAAGAAAAATTCTCTCCATGTAGTAGTGCCACTCAGTGCCAACCAGAGTAATCAATGGATGCCAGAAAGCTTGTGCATAAAATCCCTATCTAGTGCCTACTCATCCAATATCCCCAGACTAGTTTCTGGCTTGTGGCTTTCATCAGTGAGGAGCTTTGGATTTGAGAGCACTGCACTTAGATCTTAGGATATAATGCAACCCTCCAGCAGACACCTTTTATCTCTACTTAACTACAAAACTATGAGAATGAAATTGAAAACACAATAATATTTTCAATCTAAGCTCAATAGCTCATAGTTTTGTAGTTAAGTAGAGATAAAAGGTGTCTGCTGGAGGGTTGCATTAGATCCTAAGATCTAGGTGCAGTGCTCTCAGATCCAAAGCTCCTCACTGATGAAGGCCTCAAGCCAGAAACTAGTCTGGGGATATTGGATGAGTAGGCACTAGATAGGGATTTTATGCACAAGCTTTCTGGCATCCATTGATTACTCTGGTTGGCACTGAGTGGCACTACTATATGGAGAGAGTTTTGCCTGTTTTACTAGAGATAACAGATAAGATTACAAATTAAGCTATCACTTGGATAGAAGATCTTATAGAAAATAGCGAGAATATTAAAATGTATATATCTATCAATATCAAAAAAGATATTGAGGAAAAATCTTCCAGTCTAATTTACAGCATCCATTTACTTCATCAAATAGTGAACTACATAGTAAAAAAAATGATCGGTACTTCCACCAAGAAGAGATAGACTATGAAGAAAGCCTGGAATATTGCAAGATTATGTAAGAGGAGATATTGTTCTATACTGACTAAAAATGTGTAATAATATAAATAAAATTACATGTGAGTGCATGTAAAAGAAATTAATATAAAATATATAAAAACTCATTCTAGAAATAATTAAAATGCATAATAAATTACATTATGCAAATACCAAAATAATCTAGATATGTTAATTTGCAAGGAGATAATAATGAAACTGTTTTATACAATGAACAGTCTTAAACCTGCATTTATATATGTAATATATGCAGGATTCGAACTTAGACTTTCATGTGACCCACTACTCTCAGTGCCATCTCATATTGCTGACCCACCTGACCACACATGTTCAAAAGATAAATAATCACCAATATATGTATTTCATGCTAAGCCAACAATCAACAGTTGGTCTAAATTACTATTCACACATATATACAATCAGTGCTCATCTTTGTATTAAGATAGCCAATCTTCATACCTTAATGGACAGGCTTCAAATTACTTCAACCCAAAACTCTTCAGCCTTCCATTTCATTAAAATTCTGATGATGGGACATTTAAAGCCCATGTTAGTGCCAAGGTTGTCATCCTACCCATGTTGACATATTAGTCATTCCGACCCCTCATGTACAGGAGAATAATTACATACATATGTGAGGGATAGGCAGATCTTTTACACACTATTTATATAAATTAATTCATTGTACAGGCTTAAACCTGCATTTATATATATGTAACAATTAGATTACATAATGATACTGGGAAAGTCAACATTGAGAAAGGTGTAAGACAAGATGATTCCATATCTCCAAAACTTTTTACAGCAGTGCTGCAAGAAGTATTTTGTGGATTAAAATGGGAAACTAAAGGAGTGAAAGTAAATGGAGATTATTTAAGTCATTTAGATTTTGCAGATGATGTAGTTGTTTTTGCAAATAATGCTTCAGAGCTGTAGGAAATGTTGCAGGACTTATCAGATGAAAGTAGGAAAGTAGGACTAAAGATAAATGTTAAAAAGACTAACGTAAAGTTTAATCGATTTGCTCAAAATATGAAAATAAAAGATTGATTATGATGAATTAGAAGAAGTTAACAGTTACAAATATCTTGGTCAGATTATTAATACAGATGGAAACATAATGGAAGAAATTAACCATAGAATTAAACTTGGTTGGAGTGCTTTTGGTAGAAATAACTTGATACTAAAAGGAAATATGCCTATGTGTTTGAAAAGGACGGTTTTTAACAAATGTGTTTTACCAGTTCTTACTTATGGATCTGAGACTTGGACACTTAATAAAAGAGCAATACAGAGACTTCAGACCACTCAAAGAAGTATGGAGAGATGTATGTTGGGAGTAACAAGAAGAGATCAAAAACACAATGTATGGGTAAGAGAACAAACAGGTGTTACTGACCTCATTGAAAAAATTAAAAGATTGAAGTGGAGTTGCGCTGGACATATTTCTTGAAGAGATGATAATAGATGGACAATTGAAATTTTAAACTGGATTCCAAGAGATTGTAAAAGACCCAGAAAGAGACCACATGTGAGATGGATGGATGAAATAAGAAAGTGTGCAGGGGCGATGTGAAGAAGAGAAGCTAAAGATCGGAGATGGATTAAACTTGGAGAGACCTTCATCCTGCAGTGATTGATAATGCTTGATAATGATGATGATGAATATATGCGGGATTCGAACTCAGACTTTCACATGACCCACTACTCTCAGTGCCATCTCAAAAACTGTTTTATAAAAATTATATCTCAAAACACAGCAGACTCTCTAAAATGTCAGAAGAACATTAAGAACAGTATCAGAGAGCAGTTAATTGCTAAGAGTAATGTGAGCAGAAAGGTGCTTGTGAACACAGTTGTCTGTGAACAGTGAAATATGCTGAAGAGATTAAGCATATTATTAGTCAATCATTAGACTAGAGATTATTCGCTTGATGAATATTTCTGTAATGTAATTTTCTCTGCATCACTCTCACACAAAGTAGCAATTGATTTCTATCCGCATTGAACACCTTGGGGAGGGGTGTAATCATAAACATATGACCAAAGACACATGGAAAAGATGTATAATCCCCAAGATGCACATTTCATGATGAACCAGCACTCACCACATTTTTTTTACATATCTTTCCCATTGCACAGTATAGATAGATAGGGAATTACTACAGTTTAACCACAACTTTGCCACAAACGACTTGATGGAAGTATATTAATAATGTTTATTAGTCATTTATGAGATAAGAAATTATGCATTTAATAAATAATATTTCTGTAGCAAATTTTTACTAGATGCGCACTACAGAAATATTATTCATTAAATGGATCATCTCTATCATCATGAATGATTAATAAAAATGTTTCATATACTTCCATCAAGTGGTTTGGGTCAATGTTGTGAGGGCAGTAAGTCTGGCACATCAATTAAACGTTAGTAATTCCCTATATATATATATATATATATTGAACAATGATAGAGATATGTGTGGGAGAATGTGATCTGGGCCAACTGATGAGTGCTGATCCACCGCAAAATGTGCATCTTGGGAATCATACGTTTTTTTATCCTTCTTTGGTCACATGTTTATGATTATACTCTTCCACAAGGTGTTAAAAGGGATAGAAACTAGTCCCTCCTACTTTGCACGAGAGTGATGCAGTGAAAATTACCCTACAGAAATATTATTCATTAAATAAATACTGAAGAGATTGGTGAGAAGTTTGGGAAGAAGAGTTAGCAAAATAAAATAATAAAATACTGTATAAGAAATGCAAGGTTATAGTTCAATACAATAAAAAACCCGTGTTTTTATAATCAAGACTGATTAAATTTATGGAAGTCAACCCGTAAGTCGCTAGATGAAAAACTAACAAACTACTAATATTATATATTCAGAGTAATTAACTTGTTAAGTTAAATCTTTGTGTGTGTATTATTTTCAAAATAACGTATACAGATCATTATCATGAACCATTACCAATCCACTGCAGGACGAAGGTCTCTCCAAGTTCAGTCCATCTTCTCTGATCTTTAACTTCTCTTCTCCATATCACCCCTGCACACTTTCTTATTTCACCCATCCATCTCACATGTGGTCTCTTTCTGGGTCGTTTACAATCTCTTGGAATCCACTTTAAGATTTCAATTGTCCATCTATTATGATCTCTTCTAGCAATATGTCTAACCCAACTTCAGTCTTTTATTTTTTTCAATGACGTCAGTAACACCGGTTTGTTCTCTTACCAATATATTGTGTACAGATAGCTGAAGATAAATCTGGCCCCTGTACACACCACAGTCTATTTTATTATTAATCTTTAGCATCAAATAATCATTTTGTGCCACTTCTAAGCAATATTTTACATTTTTCTAATTTATTAATTATAAATAATTGATTTTTTTTTCGCAACTTTCATATCTCTTCTTTATCACCAATATAGTAATTATAGTGATGTGATGCAGTGTGACTTCTTATATGGAGTCAGGAAACTCTCAGCAACTATGCCCAGAGAAACCTGTTAACCACTTTATCTTCCCTATCCATTCCCCGCCCTACATTTTTCCATATCTTGCTCCATCCCATTTCCACAACATAATCTTTGTCAACTCCATGGTCTTTTATATCTAAATCCCCCTTATCTTTCTCAAACCCAGCATAAAAATCAATAACCCACCTTCTGTATAATCAATCACTTTGCTTATATTTATTCTTCTACAACTCTATTATTTGTATCCTATTATTTGTATCCTTTCAGGCATTTACATTCAATTAACAGAAATATCTTCTATGGCTTACTTACTCAACTTGCAGACTAAATCACCCACGTTTTTCCATTTACGTATATAATACCCTGTTGCTAAAGATCCCGTTCGAACCTTAAACAGTAAACTACTTTCCTTGCTATTATCATAAATTAACCCACACCCAATATTCTGTTTACTTCTAAATATATTTAAACTTTTTTTTTACTTGGTGAGCTAGTACTGACCTCTTTTGGAAAAATGACAAACTAATATTTGGATTACACATATAATTATTGAATTTTGACGTCAACTTTTTATTTAGTTAACTACAATTGTAGCTCATTTTCAAGGACGGAAAGTTATGTTGATTGAAAATCTGTCTAATATTGAATGGACCATTAAGATAACTGATTTGAAATGGGGGCATATACTTTACTACAAAGGCAGAAATATTGGAAGCACAAATCGAACAGAATTTAGTATAAATAAAAAATAAAAGAACATTGTAAAGATTGATGCATATAAGAGAAAATGGCAAAATTGGTCATAATGACGATATCAAATACAGATAATTCAAATTTATATCCAACATGTTTTTATTCTCACAAAGGAGAGGACTTTACACTTTGATTATATTATCCAAAACAACCTTTTAAAACTGTTGTAGGAGACATTAATGTTATAATTAGAAAGCAATTAAAAGATAAAAATACTGAGAGTACATTTGGATATGGAGATAGAAATGCGATAGGAACTTTATATGGAATTTACAGACGAAAAAGGCTGCATATTATGAATTTTTTCTTTGAAACAAAAATAGAGCATCCAAATATAAGTATGGTAGAAATAGATTAAATTTTGACTAATAGAAAATATGTATTTCAATTACATGCATCCAATCCATGGATACAAGAAAAGCATTGATCCTATTTAGTGATTATAATAAATAATAAAAATCATATACAACAGCTATATAAATGTATATTGCAAAGAAATCAAGTCAATATCATGTGACTTAATTTAATAATAATCTTGTATTACAAATGTTATATGATGAGTGTTTTCAGACATCCATATGTCTTCAAATCCAGCTATCTAACTTAAATAGCCATATGGGACTATATTTCTATAAATACCAAAAAGACAGACTAACAAATTCAGTTTTTGGTTTTTACAGGAGACAGGATAAAAATCCAGTCACTTAGCTTCTTTTTCTGTGCAGCACTTAAAAATAAGAATAAAAACTCACTTTTCTGTTATGCAGGATACTCATATATTTACAAAGAAAAGTGTGAAAAAACAATTAAATACAGCAGTTAATAAAGTAGAAAAATTAAGCCAGAGAGAAGATGGTTGCACATATTTATGCAACCAACTGGTAACTTTTTAAACAGAAAACAAGATTCTTTGTCAAGCAATGGTGGTCGAGAGGTCTGCGACAGCTGCTTTATAAGCAGTTATCCTGGGTTAGTGGGTTCGCTTCCCGGCTGATGCTATGACACATGAAAAAAACAACAAGATTCTTCATTATTGCATTCTCTCTGTATTCAGACAAGTCACCCAAAAAATAACTATAAGTTATAGTATTAAAAAAAAAGAGCTCAGAAATCAAATTAAAACTTTTGGCATAATCAAATTAATATGCTTTAAATTTCAGGCCAACTATAAAATTCTGCCCTCCCCATGTGCCAATTTCTTGTGGCCCACAGGGGATTCTCTTCCTCAAACCCAGTCTGCCCACTGTGTCACAGGGAGAATGATACAATTACTCGCATCTTTAACCAATGTCTAATACTGCAAGGATGCAGAAGCTTGATCCAATCATTATACTATTTAAAACAATCTTTAATCTCCACAACACTGTTGGCATCACAAATGATGAATTTGTGGTTATGAAGAACGCCACTTTTTTGGCCTATAATTACTGACTTACCAGTCAAGCATTGGTGGTCGAGAGGTCAGCACATCTGCCCTACAAGCAGTTGCCCCGGGTTAGCGGGTTCACTTCCGGCCAATGCTATGATACATGAGAAAAAAATTACTGGATTACCTAGTGTGAAATGCTGTACAAGCCATCGGACACTGACCCTCTGAACTAAGGATAACGAGAAACAGAGATGAGTGAATTGAGCTGCAGCTTACTTTCATGACAACATGGGGCATCATTAACATGACTTTTAGTGTGTAAGTAAGAATCTTGTTGGCCTAAGCAATAACGTATTTTTTCATTGTTTTGTACAAATAAATTTAAAACATGTGTAATAAAGTTCTTGATAAAAAAAAAGTTTAAAACATTCAAATCTACATTGATAACAAATTAAGCAATGGGGAAAGTAATTGAAACATAAAATACTTTTTAAAAGTTACGATTGTATTGTGATATTATATTTTTTCATTTCTATGACAGCAATATATATATAAAAGTATTCTTCCCCACTCTCTCTTTACGTACAATGTGGGTCTTAGTTAAATTATCACTAATATTCATGTCCAAATGTTAATATTAAATTGAGCATTGCGAGTCTATAATAAAAACTGAAATTGCTAGGTTTGTTATAATCTGGAATAAGTCTTAAAGCAGCTAATGACATTAGATTTGATTGATAAAATATGTATTTTGCAAGAGATTGGTTAATTTTTTTTAGCAAAGTTATATACCAAATGTCTAAATGATAAAGATGTACCAGATGATTGGAAAAATGCAGTATTAATATTAATATTTAAAAAAGGTGATAAAGAAGACATTAAAAATTACAGACCTATCAGTCTTTTATCAGTTTTATACAAAATTTTTACTAATATAATTACAACTCTTCTACAGAAAACACTGGATTTCCACCAACCAAGAGAACAAGCTGGATTTAAAAGTGGTTTTAGTACAGTAGATCATATCCAGGTATTGAGAAAAGTTATAGAAAAGTCAAATAAATATGAGTTGCCATTGTGCTTAGGATTTGTAGACTATGAAAAGGCATTTGATTCTATAAACATTTCTTCAGTGATAAAGCATTGGATCAACAAAGTATAGATCCAGAATATTGTCATATTTTGAAGAATATTTATAAAAATGTAACAGCAACAATTAGATTACATAATGATAGTAGGAAAATCAACATTGAAAAGGGTGTAAGACAGGGTGACTCCATATCTCCAAAACTTTTTACAGCAGTCCTGTAAGAAGTATTTTGTGGATTAAAATGGGAAGCTAAAGGAGTGAAAGTAAATGGAGATTATTTAAGTCATTTAGATTTTGCAGATGATGTAGTTGTTTTTGCAAATAATGCTTTAGAGCTACATGAAATGTTGCAGGAGTTATCAGATGGAAGTAGGAAAGTAGGACTAATGATAAATGTTAAAAAGACTAAAGTAATGTTTAATAGATTTTCTCAAAATATGAAAATAAAGATTGATTATGATGAGTTAGAAGAAGTTAACAGTTACAAATACCTTGGTTAGATTATTAATACAGATGGAAATATAATGGATGAAATTAATCATAGAATTAAACTTGGTTGGAGTGCTTTTGGTAGAAATAATTTGATACTAAAAGGAAATATGCCTATGTGTTTAAAAAGGTTTTTAATAAGTGTGTTTGGCCAGTTCTTACTTATGGATCTGAGACTTGGACACTTAAGAGAAGAGCAATACAGAGACTTCAGACCACTCAAAGAAGTATGGAGAGATGCATATTGGGAGTAACAAGAAGGGATCGAAAACGCAATGTATGGGTAAGAGAACAAACAAGTATTACTGATCTCATTGAAAAAATTAAAAGACTGACGTGGAGTTGGGCTGGACATATTGCTAGAAGAGATGATAATAGATGGACAATATGATAACAGATGGACAATTGAAATTTTAAACTGGATTCCAAGAGATTGTAAAAGACCCAGAAAGAGACCACATGTGAGATAGATGGATGAAATAAGAAAGTGTGCAGGGGTGATGTGGAGAAGAGAAGCTAAAGATAGGAAAAGATGGATTGAACTTGGAGAGACCTTCATCCTGCAGTGGATTGATAATGGTTGATGATGATGATATAAAATCATAAATTTCTATAAAGTTTAAACAATCTATAAATAAATAATGTTAATAGATTATGTATATGTAATAGATTTAAATTATAGAACTTATATAGAAATATTTTTGATTACTTAAAAATGTAATCACTATCAATTGAATTTACGTGGGAGAGGGGATGTGATGTGATTTTCCAGAAACTGTGTAGATCAGTTTTAACAGATTGTCCTTGAAAAAAGATATTGTAAAATGAGAAAAATTAAAGACAACAATTCTTTAATAAATAAACAATCTGCTAATATTGATATGTGTAGTTTTGGAAAATTATGAGACTTTTTTTGTATTATTACTATTTCTTTTTACTATTCCATACACTATATTTTTGGTGAACAAAAATATTATTTTACATAAATATGAATTAACACAATTGATCCATAAACATTTGTGTTATGTCCGCACATTACTTTTAATCTTACGGCCTCGACCTTTATCGAGAAGCTTTACTGTTCCCTGATTGAATTCTAATAGTTTATCCAATAATGATTCAACACTACTTTGATTAAATCCAGTGCATTTAATAAATTTCACCCACAACTTTACATTTTATATACATATATACACGTAAGCCCGTAAGCAAATAAAATAATAATAAAGATCCTTTCGGCCTGTTTAATCCCTTGCTTGCTTTTTCAAGTCCCGAGCCAAGCTCTTCGCTCTAGAAGCTACTGAGCAAAGGGTGACATCCGGCACCCAAATTTTAGTCTATCCACCCATTGAGTTCCTCGTTGATTGTCCTCGTTTTTACTCTTCAATCTGCATATCTCATTGTTTTCTTCTTACAGCTGATTGGCTGGTATTCCCGCTCATCAGATAAGATAGTTATTTAACTAAGTGCACACATGTTGAATTCCACTTCAATAAACGAGTTATTGTGAGACTCAAATTCTTGTTATCAATGACGGAAATCTGACTCATTTCTTTAATTATTATAAGTAGTTTTTGTCTTATCACTAATTTTACTTTTTCGCTATAATGAGAATATAATCTTTTGTCTAATCTTATAACTTCTAATTATTTCTTAGTTCCGTATTTAAAAGATAAATCTTTTAGTTTTACAATTTTTATATTTATCTATCATTACTTTTATATGTATGTGCGTGTACCCACACATATACATATCAATTTGTAATCCTTATGAAATTATGAATTACTACAGTCATCAAAAAATATAATTTGAGTGACACCCTTACTGTAATAGGAAGTAAATATAGGGGATTTGAATACAGACTTTCAAGCCTCTTCACTATCCAAACTATCTCATACTACTGATACACATGACCACACACATGCAGAAAAGATTAATAATCAGCAATAAACGTATTTCGTGCTAAACCAGCACTTATCAGTTGGTCCAGATTATATTGGTGATTATTTATCTTTTTTGCCTGTGTGTGGACATGTGTATCAGTAGTACAATATAATATGAATAGTGAAGGGTCTTGAAAATCTGAGTTCAAACCCCTATATTTACAATTAGGCTCCAGGTATAAGAGTGTCTGGTATTTCAAATCTTGTAATAGAAAGTACTATTTGCAAGCCTTTATTTATATGACGTACTTATTTAACAGGAAGTAACTGAAACTTCCAATGAGTTATATATATAGCAAATATATTTGCAAGCTTTTTTGTTTTTTTATTAATGCATCCTTCACCTATCATGACCACCCATCAACCTCAAAGTCTGACCAACCTCTCACACTATAGGTACATTTAAAACATACTTTTTCAATTAACCCATATAACACATTATAATTCAACTTCATATACCTAATGTACTGCAGTATTCAAGGTCAAGGTATAAACACATAATGTATAATGAATATGTAAATAATAATGATTGTATAAATATAACGAATATGTAAAACAATAATAATAATTGTATAAACGTAGAATAAAAGTAATAACCGTAATGTATAATAAATATATAAAATAACTCTATAGTAATTAAGAATAATGATTGTGTAAAATTGCAATGTTATTAAATCGTAGAAAGTTGTATAATAATAGAAGGCCCAGCTGACCTTATAGGGTCAGAAAACTATGTAAAATACCATATATGGTGAGAAATGTGAAAATACTGTATGTGAAAATGTAAGTGAAAACACCATATATGGTTAGGAATGTAAAAGACTCCAGAAGTCTTGAGGGGTATATAAACCCCCATAAACTAAACTAATTGTTCTGAGTATGTTCTGAGTTTTAATTATAGTCAGAGACTCCTGCCTCTGTAAGTCCGAAGCAGGACTAGGGTATTTTATGCAGGTCACCACGACCTTTTATTTTATTACGCCTTATAATAGGCGATGTATATAGTTAAAATTATTCGTATTAAAGTATAATCTTACAATCTCAATTCTGCCTTTGTCCATTTATTTACTTGCTGGTCATAAGACCCAGCATGCACATATATTTCTAGTTTAGGCTCATAATTTAGGTTTAAGTAACAATGATCCTATCAATTGTAACTACTGATTTGTTTTGATAAAGTCAAATTCACGAAACAAACAACTACGTCACAAATTTAGATATTGGTCTCATGAGCCTAAATTCTTTGATTTTCTGGTTAAGATTAACTTAAAAGCATTATCTACCTTTTTTATTTTTGTTTACAAAAGATTGATTCAATCAGTAGACGATTGCTGTAGTCTACGTAAAAGAGTCTGAAACCCAATCTCACATTTTTTCTCACGTCCCATCTTTGACCAGATCAGGGTGGAAATGCCAGTCGCATTCAAGAATAAAAAAATAAATCTTGGATATATGTTTAAAGAATTTGGTGATCTTTTTTCAAATGTATGTACCAATATCTGTTCTCTATGCTATATAGTGCACAGAGAAAGGGATAGAAAGATTTCCAAATACAGGGTATACAAAGATACCGGGTCGAGAATCTCTCACGACACACTTGCCTCATTAATAACATCTGGTACATTTTTAAATTAATTTGTTATAAGCCAATAAACATCACTTGATCACCATTTCTTATGCTTGATTATAACTGTTATTAAAACAGGCAAAACTTTCTACATGTATTGCCAGCATCCATTGATTACTCTGGCTTGGTTTTGCCTGTTTTAATTTGTTGTATTTAGTGTTTATGATTTAATTAATGTTGTAAAAAAGTAAACAAATGTAAGCAATGTTTTCCTGAAGGTTTGTGATGATGGTGGTGTAGATGTATTTTTATATTGGACTATTTCCATCATCTAATATGTGTGTTGAATGTCCTTAGAACAATTTAATTTTATTTAAATATTCCAAATACTTTCAACTGTTAGTAATATCACAGCAAACAAGTTAATGTATGCACAATGTTTTGAGAGGTATTACTCTCCCCTCTTCTTCAGGTGTTGCTGGCCTGACCAGTGACAGTACTACGCTCTAACCAACTGAGCCATCCTGTCAAAAGCAACAGTCAGTAGAAATTTCATCTACTTATCTAGAAGAAAATTTAAAGAACCTGCTCACATGACAATGGCAAAAAATCCCATAAGCCAATCTAATGTCACTATACATAATGTATGGAAACCACTAATCAACTTTGCTCTTATGAAAAAGTGGAGAAATCAGGAGAAATCTCATAGATAAGTATATGAAATTTCTACTGACTGTTGCCTTTGGCAGGATCGCTATTAGTTAGAGCATTACCTTAAAATTCAATAATCAAGAATCTAAGGACCCAGATTTGAATCCCATGGTAGTACTGTCACTGGTCAGGCCAGCAATACCTGAAGAAGAGAGGAGAACAATACCTCTCGAAACATTGTGCATATACTAACCTGTTTGCTGTGATATTACTAACAGTTGAAAGTATTTGGAATATTTAAATAAAATTAAATTGTTCTAAAGACATTCAACACACATATTAGATGATGAAAATAGTCCAATATAAAAATACTAATGTAAACAATGTTTTTCTTTTCAAGTAATGAATAAAGTAGTATCTCATAAAGTGAAATTCTTCTGTGATTTGATCAAAAAATTAGAAAAAAATATTCCCATGTAACTGTTCAGAATTACTGAATTTTTGCTTGATGCAAAAATCAAAACAATGCTTAAAATATAAATCCAAATAAATAGATAAAGGGTTAAAATAATCATGAAGGGGGGTGTTTGTGTTCTTTTGTTTTATTAAAGCACATGTATGTATTGAAATATCCTCCCCCACAGCTCATAATCACATGAACTAAATAATTTCAACTACCGATAATTAATAATAATAAATGTTTATTTACAACAAACCTATATTAACATATTTACAACAAACCGACATTAGTGTATTTAGGTTACATATATACTCTTCCTAATAATTTAATATGCGAATTACAGTACTGGCCTTACAATTACAACAAGTTTAATATATTAATAATATGCTTACATAATCTAGCCTTGCGGCTTACGACAAATAATAATAAAGCACGGATGGCCTCCATAAGTCCCTAGTTCTGCTTTGGCACCTTCAGTGGCGGAGTTCACCCGATCACGAGTTCTGATTTCAGCCGGCATGCCGTCTTCTGGTTACACTGCTATCTCGTGACGATTTTCTTGTTCTCACTGGGCCTTAAATACCGCTCTTCTCATTCATGCATAGGAGTCTGGGATAGCCTTGTCTTGCTTTGGGTCCGCGTCCAAAACTGCTATTTCTCTCAGGTTCATGAGTTTCCCGTGCAGAGGGGGGGGGTAAAACTGGAAATGCTTATCTCTTTTCTTATCTTTAGATATGTACCTTTAAAGTATTTAACTTTCTATTACTTGCTGATATTATTATAACGCAATACAAATACGTAGCACACCTCCCCCAACTTCGGAAATTACCTTTTCTGAAGTTTAACAGTCCTTACTAGAAATAAATTCACTTGTTCTCTTTTCTAATTTTACTTTATATACTGTTATTAATCTCTTCGTTAACAAATTTTTCCAATAACACCAATGTTGATCTACCAATTATGCATCATTTCCTAACTGCTCTATTTACTGCCAGCCTGGTAGATTTCTTTTTTCAAATCCACTCTCTGGTCATTACTTAACCGGCACTCTTTTTTGCCGCAAGTTTTGTAGATTTCTTTTTTCAACTCTGCTGATCTGTTTAGAATTTAATTCGATTACAATCCAGTTAAGAGAGTCAAACGTTTTTGCAAACCTGTTTACCTTGCACTGTCAAGATTATTATTCTTACGCTACTTAACAACGCCATCTCAGATCCTGCGCTACCATTGCATGTATAACAATTTGTATTACCCAACGTATTTTATTTTTACTTTAAACTGAAGAGCAGTGTTTTCCAAAACGAGGTTACTATCCCAGTTACTTTTCATACCTAGATTACTCATTTACTTTTCGCACATTTTAATTTTTACAACATAGATAAAATTATTTTACCTAAATCTATTTCAATTTAACTTTCAATAGTTATGACTTCACAACATAACAAATAAAATTCTTTTACTTAAAATCTATTTCATTTTAACTTTCAATAGTTACGAAACTACAACATAAATAAAATTCTTTTACTTAAAATCTATTTAATTTTAATTTTCAATAGTCATGAAACTAGCTTCAAAATTGGACTACGCATACCGCATACCGCCAGAACTAATTTCCAATTAAATTTCCCATTAATGAAACTAGGACTATTCTTTATTTTGGGTTTTATGGAGAATGCATGGAGCTAAATTTGAATTAGTGTACGAGTCAGGTAATTCAATTAGTTGTATATTTGTGTATTACTGTACCTTGTATATTTCCCATGGTTAATAACCACCTGCCCTGAGCGAGCTAGTTAGTGGCACAGTTTTCTAATTATTCCTTATCGGTACTCCATCTCTTCCAGCATAATTCTTATATATAAATAAGATTGAAGCTTGGACTCATAAAGTGGCATCCATAAATATGCTGGGCGATAAATATGAGTAAATTTTTCGAAGTGCTTTAAATAAATATTGAATTAGTGCAATACATAAATAAATCACATCATATTATTAAGTTAGTTATACTATTTTGAATACAGTGGCCTGTATGAGTTTCATCAAAACCTGTTTAATTATCTTAGATAAATACCATAAGGGTACAGAATTATTTTTATAAACTATTGTTATAATTACGCATATATGCATATAGGTATATAGATGTGAGACGAAAATAAAACAATTTTGTTACAATATATTATAATGGTCAGGGAATGTTTTTTGAGTCTTACCGTATCGGCCGTACAGATGCAGAGATTTATAATAAATACTTATTAAATATTTTAATAAAGAAAAAGATTATGATCTCAAACTATATTTTTAATATTAAAATAAAATAAGCCACTGGCAGTAATAACAAACAAAAAATATTTATTAACACACATATATAAATATTTAAAATTGAGGAATTTAATATTAATTTTAAATTTAAATTATTTGAGTAAGTCCACACAGATGGACATTTTATATATTTTTATTTTAGAATGTTGCATATAGATATGGTATATAGATTACGTAATTAAAACTTTTCAAATATTCAACCTCAGGCTAAAAGTTAGTAGTTAAACCAACACTCGCTTCCTGATATACAGACGCAACCAACACAATATGAAAATGTTAGCATAAAATCACGCTGACAGGAATGTGCGTCTGCAGCATGATATTATTTGAATGAAATGATCCTCGTCCAGTACAGGAATGTGCGTCTATCTGGCAAAGAAATCACGTATGTAAAATATTTAAAGATAAATGCTACATATGGGGAAGAGGGTTTTTTTGCCGACTTACATTCCCAATCCATAGAGTGAAAGGGGGTCAATGTCACAGGAAATATGTCTGCGTACATTGCAACGTAATGACTACATCTTTGGGGTCATGCATTCGGTTGGGCACATTGCCCTGTATGCTATCACACTTCAATTTCATTGATATAAACACCCATATATCTCTCTACTAGTATTGACTCAACTACGAGACAAATAGTCTGAAATTAAATCCCCTTAAAAATAACAAACTTAAATGAATCTATGCAGCTATCTACACCCAACTTTAAATTTAATAATTTAGTTAACAGATAAAATAAATAAAAGAAAAATGGAAATGATTATTAAACATATGCATAAAAATATTAATAATCGATTTAGAATTCTTTAGGTCAGATAAGAGTTCTTATTTTATATTATCAATTGAAAGTTTGTTAAAGTTCATATTGAATAAACGAAAGAGTTCATACTTTCCATGAGATCTTGGTGATTCCTCTAGAATTATGAAATCCATCACCAATTATTTTATTTAACAAAGTTTCTTAGGAGACTTAACCGCTACAAACCATTCATTTGGTTGGGAACTGCCATTGGGAGGCCTCGGCTGGTGCATGCAAAGAAAATTCATTTTTATTGCAAGACCCCTACATCTCAGAGTCCACAATACAGTTGCAAGATTATATCTAGATTAATAGCCAGCATCCAGCAACAACAATTATTTTGCTTTTTATATTTATGGTCCTATCAGAAATCCTACGAATCGATCTAACATGATGTCACTGATTTTGCTTGCATTGATCAATCTAATTTTTTTTTATTCTGTCTCTTCAATTATTTAAGAGCCCCAGTTTGCTTTACATTTAATTAATATAACAATCATTTCCATTTACTAAGATTAAACATGATTCTTAAAATAGAAATTAACATTTATTTCTATTTTCTTTTATATAATTTTTTATTAAAATATTCATCTATCTTTTTTTTTTACAAAAAAGTACTTTTAAATACTTTTTTAAAAAAATAGTTTGTTTTCCATCTGTGCAATCTATATACGTTAAACACAACTCTTTTAATTTTGGCTTTTAGTTTTTAATAAAACACTTTTTATTTAAGATTTATTTTCCCCTTTATGTATTAATTTTAAAATAATGTAAAGGCATATATATATACCGTTACAATATAGGATGTAAAATTATATGTTCATGCATATTTGTACTCATGTACTGTATTGGGTTCATTATAGTTCTGAAGAAGATTGTTGGGACAATCAAAACTGTCAATAGTGGGTTGTAAAAAAGCATCGTAAACAGTAATAAAGAACATAGATAATTTAATATTATACAAATAATGATTGATGAGTTTGCAGTTTTTTCTCATTAGTTTGTCCTCAAGAGACAAATATCTTGATACCCATTTTCTAATCAATAATTGTAATAATAAATATATAATCATAACTGCTAAATATCTGTAATTGCAAAGAAGTAACTACCACCCACTAAGTTTATGTAGCATCAAAAACCAATGAAATGATAGAATAATACCATTTTATAAATCTTTGGACTCTGTTGTTACATAAGCTTAATTTTTGATTTGGATTTTAAATTATAAGATGCATTTTGTCTATTGTTTTAATTTACACACAGACTAAATGCTTTGCAATCATCTTTAATATATTTAAATGATGAAGAACACATCTTACTTTTAACAATCTTTCAATATCAAGTAAAATCTTAGTTTTAATATTGTAATAACAAATAAATAATCGTAACTTCTAAATATCTGCAATTGCAAAGCGGAAGTAACGACCTCGTACGGAGTTGTGGAACATCAAAAATCAATGAATAGATAGAATATCATTCTATCGTTGGGCTCTGTTCAATAACTGAATAACTACACACACACACACATAGATATTAAATTTAAAAAAATATTTATTTTTTATTCACTAAAAAAAAATAACTTAAGAAAATATAAATCTTTGATACATATGTCATTAGAAGTAAAATATAAAGTTTATACGTGAGCTTGTCCAGTATTTATAAAACTGTGGCAGTGTAAAAGACAAATTCATTTTAATATTCCATCAGAACAATTCAACAAGTATTAAAAATATTTAAAAAGTTTGTATAGTTTTTTTTCCATATGACATAGCTTCGGCCAGGAGGCGAACCCCGCAACAACCGTCTGCAACCAACTGCTTGCTTGCAAGACGGCTGCGGTGACCGCTCGGTTAACAACGCTTTATTTCAAAATTAAGTTATAATTTTAACTTTTTTTTACTTGTAAAATTCAGCAGGTTAAAATTTATTACAATAACTAATACTAATCCCAGAATAATACTATTCAGTAACAATATAGGTTTCCCCCAAAATAAAATTAACCACAAAGACATTATTTTTGTCAAGCGTTGGTGGCCTAGTGGTTAGCATAGCTTTCTTCCAAGCAACAGGCCCGGGTTTGCTTCCCGGTCAACGCTTTGACATATATATACACAAGACATTATTTTCTTTTTCAACAGATATGCTTAATTATAATTTTTTCCATTATAAAGAGCTTCACGCCAACATTTTAATCATTTTCGTGATGTATGACTATGTTAGTATATTTTTAGTGCTTATCAGTGTATATTTAAGCACATATAGCAGGTACCATACCGTGTTATTCATTAATGTTTTCAACTTGGTTTTTATTTTTTTAGAATCTAAAAATTAACAAACGTATAAATTACATATCACTTTTTATGTTATATACATTAAAAAGTTAGGTCATTTTTTTAATTTAATATTTTAAATAAAAATCTGTTTATTAATACTTTTATAATTAAACATCACATGATCACTATTTCTTATGCCTGTTATTAAAACAGGCAAAATTCTCTATACGTATTGCCACTCAGTGCAAGTCAGAATAATCAATGGATGCCAGAAGGCTTGTGCATAAAATCCCCATCTAGCGCCTATTCATCCAATATCCCCAGACTAGTTTCTGTCTTGTGGCCTTCGTCAGTGAGGAGTCTTGGATCTGAGATGGGGATTTTATGCACAAGCCTTCTGGCATCCATTGATTACTCTGGTTTGCACTGAGTGGCAATATATATAGAGTTTTGCCTGTTTTAATAGCTTTTATAATTAACCATAAGCATTTTGTTGCAATGCGATGCAATATGGCTTCTCTTTTATTGGATTTAAAAATCTCTCAGCTACTATGCCCAGAGAAACCTTTTAGTCATCTTATTATCTTTCCCTTTCTATTCGCCACCCCAAGTTTTCTTCATATTCTTCTCTATCCTGCTCCATCCCATTTCACAACATTATCTTTGTCCACTCTATGGCCTTTATATCTAGATCCCCCTTATCTTTTTCCAAACCCAGCATAAAAACTAAGAACCAACTTTCTGTATAATCCCTTTGTTTATATTTATTCTCCCACAACTTCATTATTTGTACCATTACTGCTTGTAAGCATTTACATTTAATAAATGGATGCCTAATATTTTCCCTGCCTTCCTTACATAACTTGCAGACAAAATCAACTACCTTCCTCCATTTATATATATATATTCCCTTGTTGCTAAAAATCCTGTTCGAGCCTTAAACAGTAAACTACTTTCCTTGCCATTATCATAAATTAACTCAAACTCAATATTCTGTTTACATCTATATATATTCAAAGTCTTTTTACTCTCAATACTAGTTCTTCATCCCTCCAACTCCCTATTCTTTATTAATACATGTATTCTTCTATCCCATTCATTGCAACTATTACACTCAACGATTCTAAGACAATCATGCCACCTTTTGTATAAGTATATTGACATAAATTCTGTATCCAAATGCATACCACACTAACTTTCTCATCCATCTTGTCCCCTGTTCTTTCACTAGTAACCCAATTAAATACTATTTTGGCTAATCTCTTACTATCCATAAATCACAATCTACTAAACATTTTAATTTGCTTTTCGCATCTCTCATATAAGAGCTTAACCATCCCATTTCTCCTTGAATTGCCCCCTTTGCAGTCCATATATCTTTATCTAATGTGTGTCTTATCACTTCTCTTTGTACTTTTTCTAAGTAATCTAACACTTCTTTACTAACACATAATGCATCATCACCATAAGTTAACCCTGATACTGCCACTCCCATAAAATTCATGCTTTGTTAAAACAGTAGCATACACTAGTGCCACCCAGTGCAAGCCATAGTAATCAATGGATACAAGAAAATTTGTGCAGAAAATCCTTACCTAGGGCCTACTCATCCAATATTCCCGGACTAGTTTCTAGCTTGTGGCTTTCATCAGTGAGAAGCCTTGGATCTAAGGGCACTGCACATAGATCTTAGCTTCTAATGCAACCCTCTAGCAGCCACATTTACCTATTTCATTAACTGTAAAGCTAGAAGTCCAAAATGAAAACCAACAATGTTTACAATCCAAATTAATTCACCTGTCTAGTTATATAGATATGAACCCAGTTTAGTATTTATACATTATAGTGACTTTGGTTTTTTTAATAACCATAGCCACCATAATTCTATGAGAAGAATTGACATTAAACCAGTAAAACATCACATGACCACTATTTCCTAAACGTACCCAAGATGTTAATATAGTAACAAACTCTCCATACAGTAATGCCCTCCAACACAAGTCATACAAACCAATGGATGATAGAAGGTTTGTGCATGAAATCCCTAACTAGTGCCTACTCATCCAAGATTACCAGACCAGTTTCAAGCTTGTAGCTTTTATCAGTGAGGAGCTTTGGATTTGAGAGCACTACAGCTAGATCTTTCGATCTAATGCAACTCTCCAGCAACAATCTTTTACCTATTTATCTAACCATAAAGGTATGAGCCCCAAATAAAATACAATAATGTCTTCAATTCAAGCTGATTCACTTGCATACTTGTACTGTTCTGAATCCAGTTCAGTATCCATACATTCTAGTGACTTTGGTTTTTTGGTATAGATTTTATGCACAAATCTTCTGACATCTATTTATTACTATAGCTTGCATTGTTTGTGGCACTATTGTTTGAAGAGTTTGCTATTGTTTTAACAGCTTGTGTAAGAATAGGATGTGGTGGTCAAGGGATGTTTTTATGACATACATATTTTGGTGCAATTTCTTGTCCATATAGCATCAACAAGCATTAACTATATTGTCATATCTGACCTTGCATTTAAAAGTGGACTATTTCAGATTCCTTACCTGATTGGCTAGCGTTCAGTTGCTACCCAAAGGGATTAAATCCTTCATTGGGGTTCGCACACCAAATCCGATGTTTCCAGTAAGGTAAGGGATCTGTCATTAAATAGTTAGCCTTTTGGAGGCAAGACAAACAGAGAGCAATTACTTCCGTCAACTTGAACAACTAAATGTGCTCTTGAATAAACCCTCTGCCATCAGCAAGGGTAGTCTCTCTACTCATTATCATAATGTCCGTGCAGTGAGACAAGTCCACCTATGGACTGGAAACTGCTACATCCGCACTCAACTCGAGGCCAGCTAAATACATAGCTAGAAGAGTCTTACCAGAGCTCACTAGGCAGCTAATCATTTAGCTGGAAGTGAGTTCTGTACTTGGCATGACTACCTCAGCATTAACTTGTATAAACCATATATGTATATTATTGTTTAACTAGCAAGTGTGTATATTTTTCTAGTACTAATAAATTGTACATATTAATTGTTGAGTAGTTGTTTTTTTGTGTGTGTCTGTTAGTTTGGAACCAAACCTGTAAACTTAACCAAACACAACATATATTCATAAATAAATTGGGTTATTCTAATTCCAAAAGTAAATATAAAGACAATGATAAAAAACAAAAAGTTAAAAATGAGATGTGGTGCTTATCTAAACTAATCCAAAAAACCAAAGACATACAGTCTGTTTATTTTCAATCTTACGATGCTTTCTTTTAACACTTCTGCAACATGTTTTTTCCCTTAAAATACTTAAACAGCTTATCTACTTGTAGCTTTCCACTGCATTCTGCCATTGGTTATATTCCCTAAAGAAAGCTCTCAATATACTTCTTTAAAACGACCTTACGATGATATACATAAAATTAAAATATCAAATTTGTGTTTTAATTAAAGAAAGTATCCAGATGTTACTAGGCAACAGCAATTTTTTAAATTACTAGCTCTAAGATGGATCAGGTAAGCATAGTTTATCTGTAATTCCAAGTATATAGATAAACTATTCTCACCTGGTCTGTCTTAGGCCTAATAATTTAAAACACTGCTGTTGCCTAGTAACATGTTCTGGACATTTTTATTTGTGATAAATTTTGTCATCAAGTTCCAACACACCTCTATCAAATTTGATTTCATTCAAATTTCGTATACATATTAGAAATCAATGAATATGACTTGATTTCCTTGCAATTATTGTTTTTCTCTTAAGGCTTTGGTGATTTTATATTGCTAAAGCTATTAATATATGGTGTATCTGAACTTGGTTCAGCCCCATGTGGCTATTTAAGTTAGATAGCTGGATTTGAGAACATATGGATGTTTGAAATTTTCAGATTTTTTAGTTGAACATTATATAAAGTTCTGGACTTGACCTGGCATTTTAAATCTAATGTTTAAATATCCCAGGACCTCACTAAGGAATGCCAAAAGCATGAAACCAGTCTGGGGATAGGAATATTCTAAAAAGCTTGTTAAGAGCTATTGGCATACTCATTAGATAACATTTGTAATACAAGCTTATTAAATTAAGTCACATGACATATGGCTTGTTTTTCTTGCAATGACAATATAATATGATAACAGAATATTTCAGGCTAGTTCTGACCAAACTTCAAATATATTGATACGGCTGCAGTATGTTTTAAGTGATATGCACGAGAGCGATATATACATATTTTTAAAATAACTGAAAATGAAAAGTATTTATAGTAAATTCTTTCAAAAATCAAATCAAATCTTAATTTCTCTTGAATGTAAAAGTTGCTTAAAATTTTAATTTCTCTTTAATGTAAATAAAACACTTCTTTCGTAAACTGAATAATACTGGAATTGATTTTTAATGTACGATTTTCTTTCAAATACTACATAGATAGCGACATTGTTTTTATTCTTTATTTTAAGTAAAATTGGAATAATTATAAAAAAGATCTCAATATTAAAAAGATAAAAATAATATATATATATAAAATATTTTATAATAAATGCTTCTACTTACTATACAAATACTAAAAAGTTAAAAATAAAAATCGTGGAACCACAAACTATACATGACTTCAGTTATACACTATCCAATGAAAAATGTAAACAAACAAACAGAAATATAAATAAACCAACAACATAAAAAAAAGCAATAAAATTTGCAAAGTTTAAAATATTTCTGCAGCCATTTTTCCTTCTCTGGTCACTGTATGGTATGATGTTTAAAAAAAATTGAGCACCAAATATGATTATATATATATATTAATAAAATGTCTATAGTTTATATTGAAATCATGCACATTTTATTTTCCCTTTATTATCTTTTTTGAACTTGATTTGCAATATTTTACATAATAAAATATTTTCTGAATGTAACGCTAAAAGTTCTATAAGATTTTAGAATATAACTAAAAGTTAATACTAACTTAAAATCAAGTGAATTAGACAGATCCTAATTTCTTGATATTAAGACCAGTTTCTACAAGAAAAAAAGTTATTAGAAAAAGAAGAATATTATCCAGAGCTTATTTACTAGTTAGGAAAGTCAAACGATTTGCTCTTTATTTAAAAAATAAAAATACGGTAGTCAGTTTTTTCCTATTCTTATATCTTCAAATGGAAGTCAATCTCCGATAATTCACTATTTCTTAAATATAAATTTCCACGCACTTGCCCGCCGGTAAGAGTTTAAAAAAACTTAAATGAATCAATTAAGTGTAGAATATACATTCTATATATACCAACTCTTACAGACCATGCTTAAATAAGGGCGTGAATCTATTGTGTGTCTGATGTTATAATCAAATATTCAATTGTACAAAGCTATAGAAACCATCGCAGGAGAAAGACAGTGCACAATTCCCTCAATTTATTATTAATAACTATATTATTATTATAATTTAAAATTTTGGTATATTATAATCTTAATTTACATATGCATACTATAAATATAAAAAAGCGATTGAGTTATATATATATATGCAGCTTGAAAACTACTATACACTTGCAGTTCAATAAACAATAATGTACTCTATTCTAATCAAGTTTAACATCAAAATTTACGCTATTGTGCACTGTATATGTTTGTATATGATGGTTTGGAACAAAATATAGCACAGTTTGTGACCCCACTGTATATAAAAAATATTTTATAATAAACTTATTTACTATTCACTAAAAGGCCAAAAATAATTGTTTTCCTCAACCACAATTAGGGCATATATATTTAATTTAAAATAAAAGTGTGAGGTATCAAGAAATTAATTAATTCAATCATTAATTTTTACAACTAGTGAGTGAATTAATTTTTTGGATACCCGATGCTTTTATTTCAAGTTATATATAAATACCCCAATTGTAGTTGGAAAAAAGAATTACTTTTGGCTTTTAGCAACCAATAAATAAAAGTGTTTATTATAAAATATTATTTATATATTAATTTCTAATTTACATCAATATTTTGAAGGTTGTGCATAATAGACTCCTACTTCGTAGTCTTTCATTCTTCAATAGAATTAATTTAGATCGTTTATTCATCGCATTGTTATGTTACTTTCTCTTACTTCTTTAAGATAACTTTTGTGATTTCTAGCACTAATTCATAATAGTTTACGTAAGATCTAATAGTGTACGATGTAATGTTTTTAAAAAAGAAATTAAGAGTTAAAAAGAAAACGGTAGATGTTAACGATTATAGGATGTTCGAATTCTTATAAAAATTATACCATTTTGAACATCATATTTAAACATATACATGTAGCTAAAATAGGTTTAAATTGCTCATTGCAGGGTGAATCTTTTCAATATCTTACTATAGAGAAATAGTGAAGAAGAGAACATTTACTGGGTTAGTCAAATAGTAGTCAATAGGAATTTAAAAGTGAAAACAAGGAACATCATCTTTCTTGAATTCTGGATTCATAATATGCTGATGATTCTCCTATTTTTTGACAATTCAAAAGATGATTTACAGAATGGACTGAATATTTTAAATGCAACATATAAAGGTTTTGATTTATTAATTAATGCTCAAAAAACACAAGTTCTTTATTAGCCAGCGATGGAAGAAAAATCCTCAAGATTTAGCTTGGCTAGTTATCAATTTGAGATTGTAAACCAGTTAAAATACCTTGATAGTGTTATAAGTAGAAATGTGGTCTTAGATGTTGGGATGCAATACATACTCCAATATGATGCTTTTGAATATTTCATCACAGGAAAATAACTACTGCAATTAGATTAACTGAACATAGAGCTGTTATTTTACTTAATTTATTGTCACAAACTGAGACTCAGACACTCTATGGGTGCAATATAAAAATGTTAGAGAAGTTTTATTTAAGAATGATCTGTAAAATTTTATAAATGATGCTAGCAAGATATAATACTATAGAGTCCAATATCGTAAAACCATATCTATGTTAGATTGGACATTTAAAATGAAAGAACAATGCAAGATTTCCTAAAAAGATATTTTATGATGAATTTAAACATGGTTTTCATGGAAGAGTTATAAGGATTATCTCAAAGTTTAGGAAAGATAAGGCAGAGAATATTATACATTAGAGAGCATCAGTTAGATGTGGTGTTGAAATATTTCAGAAAGAAGTTTCTGTTGAAGAAATTAGAAGACAATATAATAAAATATCAAACAACAGAAAAATGGCCTACCACATTCTATAAGTGGATATATTAATGGATTACAAAATAGTTTGCATAGCCATCACAAAATTTCTAGAGCAGATGTTTTTTTTCCTTCTCTCTCTTTCCTTTCTTTTTTCCTTTCTTTCTTGGAGTTAGAATTGACCATATTCATTTCTGAATGGTTGTTTATTATTATTATTATTAGGAATTTAGCCCTTAATTCTTATTTTATTCTCTAGCAAAAAAAAAAATAGCTGGATTCCTGTTTACCAACCAAGAACTAAATAGTTCATGGTTTTGCTATAGGTTGTCCACATAAAAAAAATTTTAAGCTTGCTTTGGAAATTGAAAAAATTCTAAGTTTTAATCAAATTTGAGTATCAGATCTTGGAAAATCAATAGATATACTAATCATGCTACAAAGCTCTTTATATATATATCATTAAAAACCAGTTAACACATTATATTTATATACCAAATATGTATACATAAATATACATACACACACTAAATATATATTTCTGTAATACTTAAAACAAACAAAGAGATAACAAAAAAAAAAAAAAACACTGCTAACTAATCGGAGTGTCCGGGAGATGGGGGGGGGGGGCTATATAATTTAATATTTATATAATGTAATATATAATAAGTATATATTTGGCAAACATAAAAGTAAATTAATCAACATATAAAATAAGGTATATTATATATGCATGTAAGCCCATCTACACATGCGTTTGCACACATATATTTACACCAATAAAGATTTCACGATTAGTTATAAAACGTAAAAAAGTACCCCCCTAAATACATATTTATTTTTAATTAAAATAACAGACCAAAAATTATATCGAATTTTTAAAATAATAATAAAAATATAAATAAATAAAGTTCTCTGCATAATAACACTTTTTTAATTAACAGGAAATAAAGGCCTATAATAACAAAATAAAACTTAAACGTAATTAACGTTAGTTAGTTTATCATTGCTTTTCGACCCTTTACTGCATAGTAATTTATTCAAATTTAGAGCTATTTCATAAAAGGAACAATTAATAACATTAATAATAAAAAGTAGGTAATAAGTAATTGACATGTTATTAATTCATACATTCTCAAGTTCAGTTGAAAACATTAAAGAACTAAATAAAAAGCATTGAAATATGCTCAAAACTAAAAGAAGCAGATGTTAATTAGATAAACTTTTAGCATTGCAGTACAGGAGTTTGTGATCAACACTCCCTACAAGTAAATGATTTTTGTAATAACCTGCTGAACTACACATTCTAAGTTCACTACCATCATTAGCATAAACGTCCACTATAGATTTAACTTTGCCGTCTTTCATTGAAATTCGAAGTACCTAAAATATATAACAAAATAAATAAATTACTACATATTAAAAACAAAAAAGAATGAAATTTTTTTAAATAATTACAGTATTTATTGGATTAATTCTTCAAAATAGTTTAAAAAAAAAATAAATTTGATTAAATAATACTTTTTTTAAAATTTATTAATAATACAATAAAATTCATTCTCTATATCTCTGCCTCAGGATGGCCTTTGAGCATTCCATCATCAGATTTTCAATTGGATGGACGGTTGAAGAGTTAAAGTGTGGAGTGGATTGAAGCCTGTCCATTAAAGTATGAGGTTTGGCTATCTTTATATATCTGAGCACTTATAGCATATATGTGTAGAGATGGTAATCTGGACCAACTGATGATTGCTGGTTTAACATGAAATATGCATATTGGTGATTATTTATCTTTTCAACATAAATGTGTTCAGGTGTATCAGTGTTATGAGATAGTGTGGAGAGTGGTGGGTTGTGTGAAAGTCTGTGCTCATATACCCTATATATTCTCTGTATCAGGGTGGACAATCTTTTTCATCTGATTGTCAATTTCAACTTTCCTTATTAAACAATGGCATATATTTTTTTGTGAATTAAAAATCAAGTAATATCATTATTATTTAGTTATTTTTACTATTACATATTAAAATTGACTTATTTCAATGTTTTCAACATTGGCTAAGAAGACATTTTATTCACTATATATATGTAGACAATGGCTGAGCATGCTTTTGGCCAGTGAAGCCAGATTCATAGTGCTCATGAGCTGCAGGATGTGTTATATAGCATTCCATATACATTATACAACTGGTTTCATTGGCCAAAGGAGCACTCAACCATTCATCATCATCATCAACCATTATCAATCCACTGCAGGATGAAGGTCTCTCCAAGTTCAATCCATCTTCTCTGATCTTTAGTTTCTCTTCTCCACATAACCCCTGCACACTTTCTCATCTCAACCATCCATCTCACATGTGATCTCTTTCTGGGTCTTTTACAATCTCTTGGAATCCCATTTAAGACTTTAATTGTTCATCTATTATCATCTCTTCTAACAATATGTCCAGCCCAACACCACTCACCCATTATCACATACATATACTGAATAAAAACCTTTTCATAACCAATGTTCAAAATGTTTTATAATTACCAGTATATCTATAGTAATATAAAAACATGGTTGTTTAATTTCAAAATCAGAATTAATAAAATATTAATTAGACTTTTTTAAATGTTTAATTTATAATCAAAAAAATTTAAATCAAAATTATTTGATCCTTAACTATTATTCCAATGTAATATAGAAAATATCTACAATAAAGTTTTTTGTTTATTTCTACTTTTCCTTTCAACTTTATATATATATATTATAATGATTGGGGAAGTGGAGTCTTAATGTATCTACACTACAGGGCGCCACTAGACATTTGAACCTAGAAAATTTATATAGTAGGCAGATACGTAAGTACAAAAAAATATATATTTATATTTTTTATATTTAGACCGTTAGCCCATTGTCACTAGCTCAGTGGAACAGCAGAGATTTATATTTTATAATAAATTCTTATCTAAGAATATTTTTAAAAAAAAAGAATAAAATAAGCCACTGCCAGTAATTAACACACAAGCAATATTTATATACGCACATATATAATCATTTTAAATTTGAGGAATAACATTTATTATTTTAGATTTTAATATTAACATTTAATTTAAATTATTATTTTAAAATTTTAAATCCTCCACACAGATGAATTTTATATTTATTTTAAGATTGTCGAGTATGAATAAACTACATAGATTGTATTTGAAAAGAAAATGTTCTATCCCTTATTTAACCTTAGGTCAAAAGTTCGCAGTCAAATCGGCGTCAATTCATCTGATACATTGATGTATTCAATGTAGCATAAAAATACAACAGCACTATATACTATACTGTCAGGAATACATCTGAACAGTATAGTTAGGAAGACATTGACATTTGTCCAATACAGGAATGTTACATCTGTATGGCAAGAAGAACAATAAAATAAAAACTCAATTCAAAACAAAGCAAAACTCTCCATATAGTAGTGCCATCTTGTGCTAACAAGAGCAATCAATGGATGCCGGAAGGCTTGTGCATAAAATCCCAATCTAGTGCCTACTCATCCAATATCCCCAGACTAGTTTCTGGCTTGTGGCCTTCATCAGTGAGGAGCCTTGGTTCTGAGAGCACTGCACCAAGATCTTAGGATCTAATGCAGCCCTCCAGCACCCACCTTTTAACTCTATTTAACGACAAAACTATGAGAATGAAATTGAAAACACAATTAATATTTTCAATCCAAGCTCAATAGCTTATATAGTCATATGGGTCTGAACACAATTCAGCACCCATACATTATGGTGTCTTTGGCTCTTTAACAACCATAGCCACCACTATCCTATTAGGCAGGATTGGTGTTAAACCACTAAACATCACATGATCACTATCTCATACTAGCACAATAATTGTTATTAAACAATTCAAAACAAAGCAAAACTCTCCATATAGTAGTGCCATCTTGTGATAACAAGAGCAATCAATGGATGCCGGAAGGCTTGTGCATAAAATCCCAATCTAGTGCCTACTCATCCAATATTCCCAGACTAGTTTCTGGCTTGTGGCCTTCATCAATGAGGAGCCTTGGCTCTGAGAGCACTGCACCTAGATCTTAGGATCTAATGCAACCCTCCAGCACCCACCTTTTAACTCTATTTAACTACAAAACTATGAGAATGAAATTGAAAACACAATATTTTCAATCCAAGCTCAATAGCTTATATAGTCATATGGGTCTGAACTCAATTCAGCACCCATACATTATGGTGTCTTTGGCTCTTTAACAACCATAGCCACCACTATCCTATTAGGCAGGATTGGTGTTAAACCACTAAACATCACATGATCACTATCTCATACTAGCACAATAATTGTTATTAAACAATTCAAAACAAAGCAAAACTCTCCATATAGTAGTGCCATCTTGTGATAACAAGAGCAATCAATGGATGCCAGAAGGCTTGTGCATAAAATCCCAATCTAGTGCCTACTCATCCAATATTCCCAGACTAGTTTCTGGCTTGTGGCCTTCATCAGTGAGGAGCCTTGGCTCTGAGAGCACTGCACCTAGATCTTAGGATCTAATGCAACCCTCCAGCACCCACCTTTTAACTCTATTTAACTACAAAACTATGAGAATAAAATTGAAAACACAATATTTTCAATCCAAGCTCAATAGCTTATATAGTCATATGGGTCTGAACTCAATTCAGCACCCATACATTATGGTGTCTTTGGCTCTTTAACAACCATAGGCACCACTATCCTATTAGGCAGGATTGGTGTTAAACCACTAAACATCACATGATCACTATCTGATACTAGCACAATAATTGTTATTAAACAATTCAAAACAAAGCAAAACTCTCCATATAGTAGTGCCATCTTGTGCTAACAAGAGCAATCAATGGATGCCAGAAAGGCTTGTGCATAAAATCCCTATCTAGTGCCTACTCATCCAATATCCCCAGACTAGTTTCTGCCTTTGTTAAAGAGCCAAAGACACCATAATGTATGAGTGCTGAATTGAGTTCAGACCCATATGACTATATAAGCTATTGAGCTTGGATTGAAAATATTAATTGTGTTTTCAATTTCATTCTCATAGTTTTGTAGTTAAAAGAGTTAAAAAGTGGGTTCTGGAAGGTTGCATTAGATCCTAAGATCTAGGTGCAGTGCTCTCAGATCCAAGGCTCCTCACTGATGAAGGCCACAAGCCAGAAACTAGTCTGGGGATATTGGATGAGTAGGCACTAGATAGGGATTTTATGCACAAGCCTTTCTGGCATCCATTGATTGCTCTTGTTAGCACAAGATGGCACAACTATATGGAGAGTTTTGCTTTGTTTTGAATTGTTTAATAACAATTATTGTGCTAGTATCAGATAGTGATCATGTGATGTTTAGTGGTTTAAAATAAAAACTCCATAGGAAGGGACTGTGTTTCATCTTACTATCTCTTCCATAGAAAAAACGGGGTTGTGCAGCGTATACAGCAATTCTGCACATAGCAAACCTCATACTACATCTACTAATTACACCGATATATCCAATCCATTGACCCAATTTAACTATGAAACAAATAACCTAAGATTACCCTCCCCTAATTAATTAATATAACTTTTCAAATCTATATAGCCATTCATGCCTGACTTAAATTTAACATTTATATAAATTCGCACAGATGGATTTTATAAAAGTTTGTTATTTAATGTTGAGCATAGATCGACTACACAGATTGCACGCTCAAAAACATTTCAACATAAACATAAATGATCAAAACATAAAATCATTGATGTAATTGCAGAGGGAATTCACAAAAAACCCAATGGCATTCATTATAAGATGCCGCATTGATACCAATAACTAAAAAGACATCCGAATAAATACATTTTAGATATTCAACGTAAGATATCATTATTTACCAAATGTCTATATATTTTAATCATATATGAAAACAAAAACATAATTAAACATGAATGATACCCAACTTAAAGTTAATGCATTTAATAATTTCTACAATAAATATTAATAAAAAAAAATGGAAATGATTTTTGGCAAACTTAAATAAATAAAAAGATTAAACAATAATTGATTTAGAAAAGTCAGATTATAGTTCATTTTACAAAAATTAGATTTAACTTGTTTATTAACTTGTCAAATCTTGACGAAAGTTCTTAATTACTTTAAATTTTAAAATTGTTCAGTTCAATAGCTTACAGTAGAAGAGTCACGGTTCTTGGTGCCAATTCCCACGATGTCCCCATTGGAAGACTGGTCTGTTGTTCATACTGTAGTTCTCAATCCGGAGGCTGCCTTAGCTGGTTCAATCCTGTTTGTCAATCATTTTATTTGAAATAAGTGAGAGACAGCGATAAGTGCATCTTATCGCTCTTCTCACAAAATCAAGCTGGAACTTGTCTGGAACTGTCCTTAATTTCAATATTTTTCCTTTTATAATCATCCTCTGGATTCAACAAACAAAAACATCACTAATCCATCATTTTCATTAGGGTCCGAGCTAAGGCTTGGTGCTTCCATTGGTCAAGCTAATTCTTTTTATTCTGTTATCTGTATCTTTCCTCTGACTTTTTAATTATGTAAGAGCCCCAATGGCTAGTTTGCTTTTCAATTAATTTATAAAACAATCATTTCCATTTACAAAAATATTTTATCTTTTTCTTATACTTTTTCCTAAAAAAGTACGTTCAAATACCTTTTCTTTTCTTTTTTTTTATTTAAAAACGAAATAATTTTTAAAGTTTTGTATCTGTGCGAATATATATATGTATACACATTTAACAACTCTTTAATTTTTTTAGCTTTTAGTTTTTAATGAATTTATTTTTATTTGTGAACTTAAAAGTTTTTATTTTAATTAATGTAACGGCATATTTATACATCGTTACATATCAGTAAACTTCCTCAAAAAACAAAAACATTAAAAAAAAAAATTACTTAGTGTTAGTAATTACGTTACACAAATTGATTATATATGAAAATTTCAAAAGGACCAAACTTTTTTTTTTAAAAGACAAAACAGTAATTACACACAAATATAATATAATAATAAAAAAAATTGTTGACTGTTGATTCCTTTCTACCAGCTAAATTTCTGCCCCCTCCCTTCCAAGTTTCTTTTCTCCTACTTTTAACTATTACTTAGGCACGTTAAACGCTTGATTTTAAATAAGACTTTTTTTTAAAAAAAGATTTATATTAATTATTACACTTTAATTATTTTGTTTTATTCCTTGCATTTATCTTTATATATGTGCAATTTTTCTTACTGGCAGTACCTTTAAAACACAATTCAACCTATAACTTTACGTTAATACAAAAAATATATTTATACTCATTTCAAAAAAAATATTACGGGCCTGATTTATTTTCAAAAGTACTCATGGTTTATTAAACATCTGGCTATAACTTTATGTTAGTATAAAAAATGCATTTATTTCAGAAAAAATGTCACTGGCATGATTCATTTTTAAAATTCTCAGGGTACTGGTGGTTTATTAAAGATTGACTTACATTGGGTGGCCAATTATAACGATCGGGGAGAAAGGAGTCTTAACATAGCTGCACTACAGGGCACCACTAGGCATTTGAACATAGAAAATTTATATAGTAGGCAGATACATAAGTTAAAAAAAAGTTATTTTTTATATATATATTTTATTCTAGAAATTCCGTTATCTTTTTCATTTATTTAATCCTATAGGCTTTACTTTTAAAACATTAATTTGACCCATTTATTGATGAACATTTTTCTTTATTAATCTGTGCGTGGAGAGGGGAAAAAAATCTTTTATTCTACGAAGTCTCTGTTATTATTATTACTTACACAAATCATGATTTTAACTTTCCTTTTAATTTATCATTTTTCATTTATTTTTAATTTATTGTCTTAAGTTTTAAATAGAAGTTTCAGATTTAATTTACCAGATTATTGACATTAGAATAATCATATTCGTGCTCATTGTCCATTTCTGGTCTTTTTTGTTTATTTCCTTTACTATTCTGCCCGTTTACTAACTTTTAAACAATGTCAGGTGGTTCCTTCTTTCTTTTTACTAATTCACTAACATAAATTATACTCCATATTCTCAAATCTCTCCCTCGATTAAAATTTATTGCTTTATCTCTTTCTCATTTTGTTCTATTTTCTGCCTTGTAAATCAGAAAACCTATAAGCTTCACAGACCTCCGTATTTTTCCTAACTGTGAATATTTTTTCCTATTCTGTCTCTTCGTTTTAAATCTACGTTTAAAACAGACACGAACTTTTACTTTAACCTTTTAAAATTTTTGTAAAAACTTTTCAACGCTATCTTCTACCTTGAACTTATGTCTCTCTTCTATTTCTTGATCTACATTTGTTTCTACTTCCTGTATTACGATGATGTCTGATTCTAATTCAATTTCTATCTCTTTTATCAACTCAACTTCCTGACTTTCTTTAACTAAATCTACCTCTACGATATCTTGGCTTTTTTCTACCTTTCCTCTAATTTCACATCTTATTTCCTTCATTTCTCTAATTTCCGTTCTAAGTTCATTAATTTCTCCTTTAACCTGACTAATTTCTTCTTTCAATTCTGCTTTGAGTTCTAACTGGCTTTGTTTAAATTCTCATATTTCTGCTTTGAATTCAGCTTTGAGCTCGTGTTGGCTTTGCTCAAATTTCTGACACAATTCTTCTTTAAACTCTTGCATCATATTCATCATCATTCACATCTCAGATACTTCCTCTTTCTCTTTTTCCACTAACTGCAGATTTTAAAAATATATTGGGCTTTCTTCCGGCTCCATTTCTCTATTCATAGTTACGCTATTACTTTTTTTTTAAAATTATCTTTTGCATTAACAAATCAAAAATTATTATTGTTTATTTTTTTTACTAAAATGGAAACACGTGCTGACTCCATCCCCTTTGTCTATTTCTCACTACCCATTCCTAATGCTTTAGCTCCACCCATAATATCAACTGTCTCTGATTTAACAATGATTTATTTTAACAAACATAAATAGCATAAATCTCTTTTCATTTAAAGAAGAAAAAAAAGGTTTCGGTCAATTCTTTTTTTTTAAAAGTTAAACCACTTTAAATATGTAATTTAGCTTTTCTTTAAGGTTTTTATTTTTAAACAAGAAACAAAGTATTTAATTAACTGCCATTTATGACAGGTTCCGCCCACGTTGGCACGCTATTTGTGCCGGATCAATCCGCAGATTAACTTACTTACCCTGTAAAATGTTTTGGCTGGTTTCAAACTTCTTCATAATACATTTATAATCTTATTTAATTATAAATGTTACGTGAATGAACCGACACGTTCGAGCAAAATGGGAAATATTATTGATAGCTTTAACTGTCAACAATACCCACGATCAGATTGTGGCCCACCTTGGCTGCTATATTCAAATCCCTACTATCGAAACACTTTATTTGTTTCGGAGTAAACCCCGAGCGCCAGCTAGTCAATGACTAACGGATTTGGACAGTAGGCTCATAATCCAGCGCTCGAAACAATCCCTAACACCAGCCCAGTCTAATTTTAATCAATAATAAAATATAGTTTAATTAGTGGTGATAGAATTGATAAAAGATTGGTAAAAGAATTGACCGACAAAATGAGGCTTAAATTTAAAGACAATTTATTAACATTAATTATACTATATATAAATACTTTTATAAATTTTTACTAACATAATATTAGTATTTTTTAATCATGCATATATTTGCTTCACACACTATAATATATCTTATGAGAAAGCATAAATAATATTTGATGTTTATAAATCATATAGCATTCACAAACACACACATCAATAGTTCATTTTATGCATGCTTATAGAGTTCAAATTACTTGTCTCTGGAGGCTTTACGAATTAATGGTGTGACTACTATATATTAATGAGAATAAGAAAATGTTTACCTAGGATTTTTGGAATATGGATATTGTTTGCTGTTAGCTGCTTCTGATGAAGTGTATCTAACCGGTTAGATTTGAAGTTTCTTGAGATTTGAGGCTAATCCACTGCTATTATTCTTGGAGACAGTTGAACATTGATGGAGGATTTCTGAGCTGTTAAGTAGTCATTATTTCATGGGCAGGTTTCACTGTTTCACTGGACTAGTGCTAAAGTAAGAGCATAAGTTCCCAAAAGCTGCTCAGCACTGCATTTCTGTTTCTGGATACATAATATAAACTGCACTGTTATCTCTAGACTAGACTAGACTAAAAACTAGAATGAAACTGAACATCCAATAAAAATCTGGCTATTTATATATGTGAAGTGTTTTTGTTTTAATGTCTGCTGGCAATATGTGTTGACGAAATTCCTTTAGTAGCTAATGCTTTTTAATCTTTTTGTTGGGTATTTTAATTAGCAGTCATCACAAACGTGTTGTTTTATAATTTTGATTAGTAGCCACTGCTGTGTTTTTTAATGATAACTTCCTTTTATTTGTTTAATATTTAATACGCATACATTTATTTTTATTTACCATCGCACATATATACACATTTATTCTAATAAACTCGAATGAAAAGAGATTTATATTTTAACTTATAATAAATAAAACTCTTTAACGTCTCCTATTAAACTTTTAGTTTTTTCTGCAAGAAAACTCCCCCTCCTCTCTTTTAATTAATTAATTGAAAGTTTTATTTCAAGAACTCTTAAACTTTTAATTATTTATTTTAACGAATAATAATAAGAAAAAAAACCTCTTTACTTCTTTTATAAACTTTTATGTTTTCTTTTATGAAAGACTTTTACTTTAATAAATTTTTTAGATAAAATTATTATATGCCAATTTCAATATTGGTACATTGCACTCCCCCCCCTTCATTTGAGAATAAAATGTGTCATTTTTGACCATTTTATCTCTGACAACTTTAATTCTAAATATTATTATTTTTCTAAATTTGCTTTTTTTAATATCTTTCACTTTTCATACTAAGGGCAATCTTCAATTATGCTTTACTCCTTTCTATGCTGAATTACATTGCTTACAATGTTCTGAGTCCTGGATAGTGAACACCGGGACAAACTAATTTTGTGGCACAGGGATCTTTTGGAAATGAGGCGGAGGCAGATTCGCTGACTGATAGAGACTTACACATATAAAAAATGAAGCTTCATTTGCCAGGTTTCTACCAGACTTGGAACAAGAAAGGGTCACGGCGAATGGCAGGAATTATCAACTGTCCATTTTTGACTTACGCTTTGGAAAACAAGGTATGAGATATGGGGATTCTCCCCTGAAGAAGTGACTTGTGGCTCATGCTGGATTTTCCCAATGCACATTTTAAAAGAAGAATGATCTCTGCCAATCCGTTACGGGTACTAAAATTTATCCAGTCGACAGCTTTAAACTTATCCTTAACTAAACTTATTTCTATACTACCCTCATTCCCTTTAGTTTCAAACCCGTATATACTCTTAATATAACTTATATTGACTTTCTATTTTATTTATCAACATTACGATATTATTTTTAATTCACACAAACATTACTGATAATATTATCTTTAAACAATTACAAGCATTATTTTACATATTTATTTAATCTTACAATATTATTTTTTTCTTAAAGTATTACTTTAACTTCCTTATTTAACATGCGTATATTCAGAAAACTATTTCATTTTACTGCTCTTTATTATTATACAAAGATTTTATTGGACTTGATTACTTTAAACCATTTATTTATTTCCTTTTATTAACTTACATATATTCAAAACTATTTTATTTTAATGTGTGTGGTATTGATGTAATTGCAGAGGGAATTCACTAGAAACCCAATGGCATTCATGATAAGATGCCGCATTGACACCAATAACTAAAAAAGCATCCGAATAAATACATTTGAAATATTCAACGTAAGTTATCATTATTTACCGAATGTCTATAATTGACACCAATTATAACGATCGGGGAGAAGTGGAGTCTTAATGTATCTGCACTACAGGGCACCACTAGGCATTTGAACCTAGAAAATTTATATTGTATAGGGTCAAACTGCTGAAACCACCTACTTATACGTATATATAAGTTTTGGCCGGTTTCAAACTCCTTCATAATACATTTATAATCTTATAAAGGTTACATGAATGAACCGGCACGTTCAAGCAAAATGGGAGATCTTATTGATAGCTTTAACTATCAACAATGGCCCATCTCGGCTGCTAGATTCAAATCCCTACTATCCAAATACTTTATCTGTTTCGGGGTAAACCCCGGGGCGCCAGCTAGTCTGAAGACTAACATATTAAGGCAGTAGGCTCATAATCCAGTGCTCGAAACAATTCCATTAACTAGCCCAGTCTAATTTTAATCAGTAATAAAATATTGGTAAGAAGAGATTGATAAAAAGAATTGACCGACAGATAAAGTTTAAATTTAAAGACAATTTATTTTAATCAACATTAATAAGGTTTAAAGATAATTTACTAACTAACATAAACGCATTATAAACATTTTATAAATTCAATTTTAACACACGCACATTTTTAAATTAACACATGATAGTATATTTTATGAAAAAAGCAAAAATAATCTTTGACATTTTAAATTATCTCACATTCGCAAACATAATAATAAAGCATTTATAGCATTTGAAACTCACGCACACATATTGATAGTTCATTTTATGTATGATAGAGTTCATATAATTTGAATCTTGAATATTTACGGATTACAGTGGTGACTACTACGTGTAAATGATAATAAAACATATACCTACGATTTCTTTTTTCTTGTGGTTGGCTACTTCTGCTGCTTCTGATGGATTATATCTAACCGGTTAGATTTTGTTTATTGAAGAGAATTTATGGTAATCCGTTGGTTTCTTCTTGGAGACAGCTGCACGTTTTGATGGAGGGTTTCAGAGTTGTTATGCTGACATTATTTCACAGGCAGGTTGTGATGATCTTGTTGGACTCAAAAGGCTGAAGCACAAGCGTATATTTCCAAGGCTGCTCAACAGTGCATGTTGGTTGCTGTATACATAATAGAAATTGTACTGAAGCAAACTGTCACTGGAAACTAGACTGAATTGCAAACTCCCACTGAATGTCCGATAAAATCTAGTTATTTATATCTGTGAATTGTTTTCGTTTTTATATCCTCCAGGAATAAGTGCAATAGGTGTTGTCGAAATTCCTTGATAACTAATTTTATGACGTGTTTTTTGATTGATTGTTTGATTAGTAGTAGCTATTTTAAAACGTGTTGTTTTCATATCTTTAATTAGTAGTCCACCACTGTATTTTTAAATACATTTCATTTCAATATTTATTTATTTTTTTTAATATTATTCTAACATGCATTTATCTTATTAATGAGCTAACATTTTTACTATTTACCATCGCACATATATACACATTCATTCTACTAAACTGGAATGAAAAGAGATTTTTAACTTTTAATTTATAATAATAACACTCTTTCTTTTATAAACTCTTAGTTTTTTTTTTTTTTTTTAATAGGAAAACTCCCTCTCCCCTCTTTAAAGTAATTAATTGTAACTTTCAAATTCTTTTTTCCGAAAGATTTGGATAACAATTTTTATACAAAATTATTTTATATACATGTGCCAATTTGGCATTGGCACAATATAGTAGGCAGATACATAGGTAAAAAAAAACTTTTTTTTTTTATATTTAGACCATTAGCCCATTGTCACTAGCTCAGTGGAACAGCAGAAATTTATATTTTATAATAAATTCTTATCTAAGAATATTTTTAAAAAAAGAATAAAATAAGCCACTGCCAATAATTAACACACAAACAATATTTATTTACGCACATATATAATCATTTTAAATTTGAGGAATAACATTTATTATTTTAGATTTTAATATTAACATTTAATTTAAATTATTTTAAAATTTTAAACCATCCACACAGATGAATTTTATATTTATTTTAAGATTGTCGAGTATGAATACACTACATAGATTGTATTTGAATAGAAAATGTTCTATCCCTTATTTAACCTTAGGCCAAATGTTCGCAGTCAAACCGGCGTCAATTCATCTGATACATTGATGTATTCAATGTAGCATGAAAATACAACAGCACTATATACTATACTGTCAGGAATGTACATTTGAACAGTATAGTTAGAGAAGACATTGACTCTTGTCCAATACAGGAATGTTACATCTGTATGGCAAGAAGAACAATAAAATAAAAACTCCATAGGAAGGGACTGGGTTTTGTCTTACTATTTCTTCCATAGGCAAAACGGGGTTGTGCGGCATATACAGCGATTCTTTGTGCACATAGCGAACCTCATACTACATCTACTAATTACACCGATACATCCAATCCATTGACCCAATTTAACTACGAAACAAATAACCTAAGATTACCATCCCCTAATTAATTAATATAACTTTACAAATCTATATAGCCATTCATGCCCGACTTAAATTTAATATTTATATAAATTTGCACAGATGGATTTTATAAAAGTTTGTTGTTTAATGTTGAGTATAGATCGACTACATACAGATTGCATGCTCAAAAACATTTCAACATAAACATAAATGATCAAAACATAAAATCATTGATGTAATTGCATAGGAAATTCACAAGAAACCCAATGGCATTCATCATAAGATGCCGCATTGACACCAATAACTAAAAAGACATCCGAATAAATACATTTTAGATATTCAACGTAAGATATCATTATTTACCGAATGTCTATATATTTTAATCATATATGAAAACAAAAACATAATTAAACGTGAACGAATCTATGCAAGCGTCCATGCCCAACTTAAAGTTAATACATTTAATAATTTCTACAATAAATATTAATAAAAAAAAATGGAAATGATTTTTGGCAAACTTAAATAAATAAAAAGATTAAACAATAATTGATTTAGAAAAGTCAGATTATAGTTCATTTTTCAAAAATTAGATTTAGCTTGTTTATTAACGTGTCAAATCTTGAGGAAAGTTCTTAATTACTTTAAATTTTAAAATAGTTTAGTTCAATGGCTTACAGTAGAAGAGTCATGGTTCTTGGTGCCAATTCCCACGATATCTCAATTGGAAGACCGGTCTGTTGTTCATACCATAATTCTCAATCCGGAGGCTGCCTTAGCTGGTCTAATCCTGTTTGTCAGTCATTTTATTTGAAATAAGTGAGAGAGTGATACATGCGTCTTATCGCTCTACTCACAAAATCAAGCTGGAACTTGTCTGGAACTGTCCTTAATTTCAATATTTTTCCTTTTATAATCATCCTCTGGATTCAATGAACAAAACGTCACTAATCCATCATTTTCATTAGGGTCCGAGCTGAGGCTTGGTGCTTCCATTGGTCAAGCTAATTCTTTTTATTCTGTTATCTGTATCTTTCCTCTGACTTTTTAATTATGTAAGAGCCCCAAGGGCTAGTTTGCTTTTCAATTAATTTATAAAACAATCATTTCCATTTACAAAAATATTTTATCTTTTTCTTATACTTTTTCCTAAAAAAGTATGTTCAAATACCTTTTTTTTATTTAAAAACGAAATAATTTTTAAAGTTTTGCATTTGTGCGAATATATATAAGTATACACGTTTAACAACTCTTTAATTTTTTTAGCTTTTAGTTTTTAATAAATTTATTTTTATTTGCGAACTTAAAAGTTTTTATTTGCGAACTTAAAAGTATTTATTTTAATTAATGTAATGGCATATTTATATATTGTTACAACATAGATATACATCCACACATTACTATGTTGTCATATGCCATGAAACCCATAATCATCTCAATATATGTAAGTAATTTTCTTAACTTTCTCTCTTTATTAGTCTATTTTTAGTAAATATATTTATTTTTTTTAACTTTATAATAAAATTTAATGTTATAAATTTTTTAATGCTTTTATTGAAGTTGGAAAATCAGATTGTGTGCATGTTAACTTTTGATCTTTTTCAAATTAGAATGAAATTTTAAAATGGAGGTTTGATATATTTAAATTCAATAGAATTGCTTTAAAATTGGTATATAAGTAGAGTTATATCAGCCTAATCCATTTAAAACACTTATGTTTTCAATATGTTAACTAGTTTAATACATATGGAAGAGGAGGTGGGAAATTATTAAAAATAATTAATAACTTCTTGTGTCACAGTTAACAATTATTTTTAGAACTTTGATTTGTTTTAAATAATGATCATGAGAGAGTGTACACTTTTTTCTTTCAACTTGATAACATTTTTAAAACCATTTTAAATTCTTAATGTATATATTATATTTAGTATGTGTACATAATTACATATGTATAATAATCCAGTATATTAAGTTTTATATTTAAAATTATTTGGTAGTTTTTATTTTCATTTTAAAACAATTGTTTTATAAAAAATAAGCTAAACTAGAAAACTCACATTATTTAAAAGAAAAACAGTAACAGTGGTTGTGAATTGTCTTCTTTAGCATTTTTTTAAACAACTGTTTTAAAATAAAAACTGTCAAACAAATTTAAATAGAAAACTTAGTTATTGATTTATTATACATATACAATGATATGCAGATACTAAATATAATATACACCTGGGTCTCATTTTATGCAGATTATTTTAATGTTTTTTGAAGTTATGTGATTCATTTTTCTTCTTAATATATTTCATATTTCACTATATTTATTAGATATCAAGAAATTTAAATTATTAATAACTTATTTTGACTTGAAATACTTTAAAAAATATATAGTTATATTAGCAGCTAATGTGAATATGGCCTGAAACTGTATTGAGAATCTTAGCTTCTATGTAAATAACCTATTTATACTGAAACAGTAAGGTCTGCTTTGCAGATCTTTGTTTCACCTTTTCTCACCTACTTCCTACCCTCATACCTTAATTTGAACCCCAATCTATTGTAGTGTGTCTGCAATACACTTATATACCGAAAATCCCGCCTAATTTTAAACCACGAGCACAATGCTCGTATGATATATATAACTTATTCCCAAATAAAATAAAATATTATGAATTATGTATTTGTTCACATAATTTACATTTATTAAAAAGTATGTTATATAAGTTGTAATTGCGCACACACTATGATATCCATTTTAAAACATATCAAAATTATAAATTGTTAGTTATTTTGTTTGGATCTATTTACAAATATATTACCATTGTAATATATTTTGATTTAAAATAAAATTCATTTAGTAAATATTCGTTTAGTAGATAGATTCAAATATTACAATTTAAAATAAAATAATTTTCGTTTTATTTAATAAAAATCATCCCAAATATTTCTGTTAAAATAAATGAGGGACAATAGTTTAATTATATAAGTTTATCTAAAAACAGCAGCTGTCCACTTAAGTTTTCTTTAATTAGTAGCAGTAATTTTAATTAAATCTAGTTTGTAATTCGAATGTCGACGGGGAAGTTAACAAAAGAAATTAATTAATGTTAAATTCCTTTAGACATTCGGATAGATTTAATTACAGCAGATAAGTCCAATAATTTTGTACACTCCCGGGCAAGTCTATTGTTAAATTTTACTATAAAAGGATGGTTTTCTTTTGTTCTCCATTCTAAGCTTTTAAAGAATTCTGAGTTGTCTAAAGGTTTCTGAGTTGTTCTAAGATTCTAATAATTTGCTAACCTTGACATGTCCGAGTAGAGGCATTAAGATGGCTATGTCCCCTCGGAATAGCCAGCCGCTGCTCCATACCATCAGAAGTTATCACATGGACCCCGGAACTGCTGCAGCCACTGCCAAAATATGAACATTCCAGATTTTGCTGCTGAATTATAAAACCTGCCGAACATCTACCTGCAAATGCGTTTCCAGAGGTAACCCAAATTAACCCAAGAGCTCTTGTGATTCCTAACTAACATGCTATAGCTATTTAACATTGTTTTCTTATATTTCACAACTTCATTATGTATTTCTTTCATGTTGTAACGAGCACAGACATTCGTTACGTTGTTGTTGTTTTTTATTTATTAAACATGAAAGTAAATTAAAAAGTTCGCATTTAAAAATTTTCTTTTAGAATTAAAAATTGAAATTAAATATCATCTTAAACTCGTATATATTAAATCGCACAGATAAAAAAAAATTATTAAAATAAAACTGTATTAAAAATAGAAAAGGTATTTTAAAAACAAAAACTTAAAAAGATTTAGAGATAAAAATATGTCTTTGATTTGGAAAACAGGTTAATTAATCAGAAATGGAAATGATAAATTTAATTAGTCAAATGTAAAACAGCCTTGGGCATTTAAATGTAAAAATATCGGTCAGATAGGAAAACAATAGAAACTTTTAGCAAATGAAATAAATCCATTGGGAAATCGGACCTCAACGAAAAGGATCATCACATCGATGACATAATGTTAAATCAATCTTTCAAAGTAATATAAAAGGACAAGTTTGGAAATTATTAGTTAGTGAGTTGTTATGATTATTACGATGTGACAGATAGATGTTAGTGCGGAGGTGCGGGAGAAGAGATTGAAGGACGCACGTTCAATCCCTTCAGTTGTTATAAAATGAAAAAATGAAACATCGCTTTTCTTATATTCAGAGGACCACAGGATCATCGGGAAATTTAACGCTGGATTTCAAACGGCAAGCAATTGTAAAAGATGAACATTTCTAAAACCGTAAGAACTTTCTAAGATAGATATAACGAACAATATTAATTTGAAAACACTAAGAACTTTAAATTTTAAACTTTCCTAGTATTTAATTGTTACAAATAGAATCCTATCTGACCAAACTAAATTCTTTATTAATAGTGTTATTTGATGTATTTTTTCCCTTATTTATGTAAAATCATTTCCATTTATTTATTTTTTATTCTTTAAGTTTTTATCATGATTTTTTTTTGTTTTTCGTTAAATTAATTATATAAATGTTAAACTTAAGTCGGGCGTGAATGGCTGTATAGATTTGTAAAGTTATATTAGGGGAGGGTAATCTTAGGTTATTTGTTTCGTGGTTAAATTGGGTCAATGGATTGGATATATTGGTGTGATTAGTAGATGTAATATTGATTCGCTACGGGCAGAATCGCTTCATACGCCGCACACTTCCGTATGCCTATGGAAGGAATTATAAGTCGGATACCGCAGTTCCTTTCTATGGAGTTTTTTGTTTTATTTGCTCTTCTTTGCAGATAGATTCCTATCTCATAAGAGGCAATTTCTTCCCTTAACCTTTTGTGCTGCCATATTTTATTACACTGAATACATCGATATATCAGATGAATTGATGCCAGTTTGACTGCGAATTTTAGCCTAAGATTAAATAGGGATAGAATATTTTATTTTCAAATGCAAATCTATGTGGTCTATTCATACTTGATCCTAAATAAAATGCATTAAATTTAAGTTGTTTATAGATGCTTGCATGGATTGGTTATCGGTTAAGTATGTTTTGGGTTTTCATATTTGATCAAAATATATAGACATTCGATAATAATGATACCTTACGGTGAGTATCTAAAATGTATTTATTCGGATGTTTTTTAAGTTATTGGTGACAATGCAAGTATCTTATGATGAATACTATTGGGTTACGTAGAAATTTCCCTCCGCAATTGTCAGTAATCAATAATTTTGTATTTTGATCGTTTATGTTTACTTTGAAATGTTTTTGACCGTGAAATCTATGTAACCGATCTATATTCAACATTATAAACAAGCTTTCCTAAATTTATCTGTGCGAACTTAATTAAAATGTAAAATTAGAATATAATAGTAATTAAAGGTAAATTAAAGTCAAAAATCAAAGTTAAAAACAATGTTAAATGTTAAAATGTAAACTAATACTAAAATAATTTTAAATCTTATATATATGTGCACAAATAAATGTTTGTATGTTAATTACTGGCAGTGGCTTATTTTATTTATTTTTTAATGTTGAAATATAATTAGATAATAGATTATCTCATTAAATCTCTGCTACTCCCTGAGCTAGTGACATGGGCTAATGACCTGAACCAAAATATTTAAAAAAAAAATTTTTTTTTTTGACTTATGTATCTGCCTACTTTATAAATTTTTCTAGGTTCAAATGCCTAGATGGCGCCCTGTAGTGCAGTTTACGTTAAGTCGCTTTCTCCGGATCATTACAATGTATTTAAATATACTCAACATTTTGCTCTCTATCCTTGGGTTAATATTTTCTATTTATAAAGCTTTCTTTTATTTTATTATGATAATGTGTCAGAATCATCTTTGACCGAGTGAACTATTCCCTCTATTGAAAGTAAGACGCCGCTATTAAGGCATATTTTAAATTTATAATTTTCCAATTTTATTATCTTGCAAATCACTCGTTCGAGGGCGATTCTTTTCTTTAATGTAATATAATCATAGTTTAAAATCTACATGCTATTGAATTTAATCTAAGCGTATGTGCGAAGTCAATGATTTAAATGTGTCCCCAAATGCATGATTGCGTATATAAATCTATACTTACTTTTCAAACCCGCAAGCATGCATTTTCCTATTTTAATTACCGTGTTCTACTTTCATTATAAAGTGCATCATTGACGTCAAGAATGTGCGGACTCTCTTAAATAAATTTCAGGGAATTTGATTGGGCATTTCTCTTAATCCGAGTAAAACCCATTTAGTATGTTTTTATATACACTAGTCTCGTATTGCTGGTACATGAATTGGTTGTTGAGACCGCTTTATTTTATTTTTCCAAGGATTCTTTACACGGCTAAGGCCGTTCTCTCCACGCTTGCGGTTTCCAGGCAGAGGGTGTCCCAAATGACACCCTTGGAAATTAAACGCAATCGTCACACAGTCGCTAAGTTTCGGCTATTCGTCAAAATACTTTCCTACGGGTTAGCGGCGAGATGCCCTCCGTAATTGTTCCGTATCTTCAATATTGTTTCATTTTATATTTATTTTACAAAGCATCCATGACTTAAACAAGTCACACCCTCCAACTTTATAAAAATACTGACCTCCCAATACAAATCTATTATTATTATTCTCAAATAAATGCTTTGATCCCATTCCCACATTTGCTTAGTAAGCTTTAGTTCGTACTATTCTCGAAATCAATAAATATTTTAGAACATTTAATTTCAAATATTGTCTTAAACTTGTCTATTTACTCAAAGCACCTCGCACATGTTCCTATCTTGTCAAGCACATTATCGTAACGCTATTAGCCCGAGGAATAAAATATATCACTGTTTTAAAACCTTTTGTCATTACTGAAATATAAATGCCAACAATTATTTAATACGCATCCCTGTCTCATATAAGCAGACAGTGGCGTTATATTTATATAAATAAATTGTGTGAAATTATTTAAAACTAAATTTTATCTCTTATTTTATTTGATTCCTATCACTGTCTCGGTCTATATATATATATTTTCTGCATTTCTTTTATAAATCCATAGACGTTAATTAGCCACCCAAACTTCTTTTAGTATAGAGTCTTTTGTTTCTCCCTGACCACCAGGCACCGGTCAAAGGTTATACTAGTAGTGGCACCAGAGGCGTTATCACATAGCTGGTGCTGTGAAATTTGGACTTTAGATTCGAACTTAGTATCTCTAGAAGGAAACCCCTCCTAGAATGTTCAGTTTCATGTCTGGGGTTTGAATTCTGCAGTGTGTTAGTGAGATAGACGATTCTGACCGTTACATAGTAAATTTTTTTTTCTGGGTCCATATTCCAAGCACCGGTGGTCCATAAATAATAATAATAGATTTATACTTACATATAAAAATATCGCAATAAATATTCAAAAAATTTAAACTTTTAAAACGTATTTCGCTATATATAACAGAAATAAATAATCTTTTAGATTTAAAAACGAAGATTTTATAATCTGAAAATAATCTTTCTAATGATAATGTATAACCTTTTTGTTTTGATTGCGATCTCATTTTTTTAATATAGAAACAGAAAACCATTAACACAGCACAAGACTGAAAGTGGCACTAGTTGTACATCACATCCCAAATAAAAATAAAGTGGCTAACAGGTTTCTCTGGGCATAAATGCTGAGATTCTTGACTTTGTTTAAGGAGAAGCCACAATATATCACATGGAATCTGATTTTTTTACCAGTTTACAAACAAAAGATAGTGGTAATGATTAAAATATGTATGAAAAATGTAAAATTAAATATTGTAGTAAATAAAAAAAGTAAAAAAAAGTTTGTCTTGTATTAATTTTTTTCAAATATTTGAAATTTTTTATTAGTCATAGTTTATTTGCTTATTTTTTTAATGTGAATTTTAAAGTAATTTTTCCTTGTTGCTTTGCTTTTATGCGAATTCTGAAAATTACAGAACCTATCCCCCATTTTTCAAGGTAAGTTAAGTCTATTTTTATGCGATTTTTTTTAATGCGGGTTTTCTGTGAACCTATCTACTGCATAAAATGAGACCCAGGTGTATACCTTAAGAGTATATATAATAACTTACTCCTGAAATATCTAATGATTTATATACACTATTAGTGTGATATTGAATTTAAAGTAAAATTATATGTATTAATGAAATTTATTTACAATATATATATATTATGTACACATACTAAATATGATATATACATAAAGGGTATACATTTTAACTTATAACAGAAATTTCTAGTGATATATGTATATATCAATTATAAGCGTCCAGTCACTGTAAAGTATAATATAATTTTACATTTTCATTTACTGTCCCAATACTAAGAACTTAAAAAATAATAGAAATATTTTTTTACATTAAATGCTTTTATTGATTGTGCACTAAAAAGAAATAAAATAATTGTTTCTTCAACTGCAATTGGAGTTTTTAAGTTTAACTTGAAATAAAATATGGGGGATCCAGTCAGCAATTCATTAAGTTAATCTCAATTGTTTATAACAAGGGACTGACTTAATTAATTTCTGTTATTTTTAAATTTTTAGTATTGGCATAGTAAAAGAAAATGTAGAACTATATCATACTTTAAATTGACTGACACTTATAGTTGATATATACATATCACTAAATATTTTTGCTATAAGTTAAAATGTATATACCTTATGTATATATATTTAGTATGAGTACATAATAATACATGTGCATATATTGTAAATGAACACATAATTTTACTTTAAATCAATATCATACATATAGTATATGTAAATCATTAGATATTTCTGTAGTAAGATAATATATATGAATTCCTATTTTATACTCTTAGTACATATATATCATATTTAGTATGTGTACATGATTATATATGTATAATAAATCAATAACTAAGTTCTCTCTTTAAATTGATAGATTTATTTTTATTTTAAAACAGTTTTTTAAAAAAAATACCAAAAAAAATTCACAATCTTTTTGAAATTTTCATGATAGTTTTAAATAGTGTGATTTTTTTAGTTTATTTCTTTTATTAAGCAGTTGTTTTAAAACAAAAACAGAAACACTTTTAAATAAAAAACTTAGTTACTGATTTATTACACATATACAATCATGAACACATACTAAATATGATATATTAAGTTTTAAATGGTTTAAGAATTTTATTAAATTGAAAGAAAACAAAAATTAAAAATATCCTCTCACAACCATTATTTAAAATAAATAAAAAGTCTAAGAATAATTGCTAACCACAACACATGAAATTATTGAATAGTTTTCATATTTTTCCTAGTTGATATAATAAAAAGATAAGTGTTTCAGATGGATTAGTGTGTTATAATTTAGTTATATATCAATTTTCAGACAATTCTTTTGAATTTAAATATATTAAACCTTGATTTTAAAATTTCATTCTAACTTGAAAAAGATCAAAATTTAACAAATGAACAAACAGATTTTCCAAAATCAATAAAAGCATTTAACAAACTTCCTTAAATGATGAATTCTTTTCTAAAATGATCATAACCATATATGTATATAATGTATTCACTGTATGAACTGCATCTGAATTAGTTCTAATAAATAATGTTTTTAAATATTACGTTTTAAAAGTTACTCCTACAAATGCAGTAAAATATTCCAATTCCCTTCTATTCATATATCATTATTCTTATAATAAAGATTTTACTGAGTGTAATCTAGTTACTTCAATCCACAAAGTGTTTTCCCACATCATTCCAAAACCTTTCTTCTTTTATTATCAATCCATCTGATGTAATATCTTTCTACATGTGATATAATTTCTTGGAATTCATTTTAAGATTTTACTTTTCAATCTATTATTACTTCTTCTAGTGAAATATCCAACCCAACTCCACCTCAGCTTGTTAGTTTTTTCAATTATGTCAGTAGTGTTCATTTGTAGTTTATATATTTTGTTTCTGATCACTTTTTGTTAATATCATTACATACCTTCCCATAATTCATTGCATCGTCTATAGCCCTTATCTTATTCATTTTTCCAAGTGTCCGATTCAGAAGTATTAATAAAATGTATGTTTTGACTGTACTTTCTTGAAAATAAAATTTATATAAAGAAAGCATTTATTTGAAAAACAAAACAAAACTTTCTTTTTAAACATAAAAATATGTTTAAAAAAAATTACATTATTTCTATCAAAAACACCTCATTTAAGTTTTAATTATAAATTTATTAAACGCACATTGATTACGTAAGTAATATTTACTGAGGCTATAACCTCGACAATATGCGTATAAATGCGATAGCAGGGACCTCTACAGGTGTTTTAACCACAAGTTTGTGGTTAAAACACCTGTAGAGGTCCCTGCTATCACATTTATACGCATATTGTCGAGGTTATAGCCTCAGTAAATATTACCCATTTAAGTTTGTTTTTTTTCTTTGCAAACAGTCCTAAATATGTGAGTATTTGTAAAACAGATGAGCTAATAAAGTTTCATTTAAACAAAAAATTCTGAAAAATATTTTAATTGGATAATTCTAAGTATTCTACAATACTGTTTGCTTAACAGAATATTTTATAGAAAACTAACTTCAGTCTTTATGTAGTCTATTTTCAACATTCAAACCTTATATATATATAAATTACCCCAAATTTACAATTCAACCAGACTAGTCCAAAAAAATAAACTCTAAAACACAACCAATGGTTTTCCTGCTATAAGCAGACTACAAGATACAACATATTTAAACCAAACATTACCCACAATTCCACTTACTTCCCATACACCCTTAATATCAAAAGAACTTTTAAATAAGTTAATTGCTTCAAAATCATAAATTTTTAATAACAAAGATTCTTTAATTCTGTTTTTTATTTCATTTCTCTCAAAGACAACCTTACTTTCATCAAACTTAATAATATGGCCTGTATCTGTTTCATGGATATATAAAGCAGAGCTGAGATATTTATTTTGAATTTTACTTTTTATGTACCTTTATTCTTTTATTTAAGCTCAAACTACTCAGACCTATATATACCTTTAACTTGAGAAGTGTGCTTGTAGCACTGAAACCAATGTTTGTGTTTTAGAGTTTATTTTCTTTGGCTAATCTTCTTGAATTGTGAATTTGGAATAATTTTGATTATTTTTTTTTCATATGTCATAACATCAGCCAGGACATGAACCCACAAACATCTGCAACCAACTACTTGCTTGCAAAGCAGCTGTGATGACCTCTTGGCTAACAATGCTTGCTTTAGGCTTTTAATGTTTATGTATATATTGTATCAGTTGCAAAGCAAGATACATAATTGACTATGAGAGTAGTTAAGTTCTGATTATCTTTGGATAACAATTTTAATAAAAATGATATTAAAAAAAAGATTTCTTTTTGTTTACAAATTAAAATTCGCTTGTATTATCTCCAAGATTAAAGTTCAGAGTTCAAAGGTCAGTTATTCAAATTACATAATGGAAATCTGATTTTTTTTCTTTAAAAAAAAGATTTGATTTATTTTGTTAGAATATTCAATTTATAAAAGATTCACGTTGTAATAAATATTTTTTTGTTATTCTGAGTAATCAATGAATTTAAAATATCATCTACACCATTTTCTTTTGAAAAATATTAGACCACAAAGAAAACCTCTCAATGAACTATGAAGAGAAGTCTGGCTTCAAACCATTTACTTCATAAGTTTAAAAAAAATCTATTTAGACTATTATCCTAACATATTAACATTTTAAGTTTTGTTTTAGTGTATACTTAATTCTAACAAATGACATTTTATATTAGAGAATGATTAAAGCAGGAAACAAAAGTTTTTTTTAAAAAAAGTTAGCTGTGTTTTAAAGCTACTGAAGAAAAGACATTTGTATATATAAAAAATCACTCCATATGTGCATATGTGATTTATTAACATTTCTTAAAAAAAGTTTTCTTTAATATGAAATTGTCAGATAAATTATCAAACATGTGATATTCACTTTAAACAAATATGCATAATTGTAAAATAGTTAAAGTATTCAAGTGAAAAAAAGAAAGATGTATGTAATATAATTAGTGCTATTTTAAGTTAAAGATTTATTTTGAAATTCAATTGAGTTCATTTGTATGTAAATTAGCCCTCCTTTTGTTGCTGTGAGTTAAATTTTATGTATGTTAGAACTCATTATGTACATGCAATTGTTAGATCACTGTTGAATGTTTTATTCTACACCATATCTATTTGATGGATTTATTCATGGTTTGTTCTGCAAGTTTGGGAGTCAGATCCAAAGAAAAGAAGGTACCAAAAAGAACTATATCACTTAATTAAGGAATACTACTAGTAAATCAGGGTTGGATTCAACTCTCGTAATTAGTTTGGGCTATTGTTAAACTGGGATTTGGATCTAAAATAGCTAATCTCTAGAATTATCATTGTAAGATAGATATATTAGTTATAATTATCCCATATTAGGTATATGTGTGTGACTATGCTATAAAGCTTATGATATAAATAAATATAGTATATTTGCGAGAGTCGATCTACATAGAATTACACTTGGAATGCATTAGAGACCAGGGATTTATTCGATGGAAAATGTGCTCATTCATAAAAAAAAGCTGTATTATAAGATTTTATAGAAAGATTAAGGTTTTAAAATTAATAAAAATAAACCCCTTGGACACTTTATAAATAGGAAGTGCTTTCCACTGTGTGTGTGAACTGAAAAAAAAAGTAAAGGAAAAAGACATTGGAGAAATTGTTTTATTGAAGAAAAAAAGGAAAATAATTGTCTAATAATTATAATATTTTGTAACATACTACTGTTGTTGTTTGTTGAAATAATGTGTTAACTTCTTTATATGTAATATTGTCTGGTTTGCATATTTATTTCATTTCTCTTTTGTGGGGGGGGGGGAAGTCATGTTCTAAAGGATCTAGCCTGATATTCCAAATAGTGGATGTCTAGTGGTTACCATCACCATATTAAAGAAAATATTTGCAAATCTTATTTAATTACAATCTCTTTAAACTTTTCTTGAATACGTATAAAAATATATATATGCCAGAATATTTTCAGGTGGCATCCTAATCAATTAATATAAATTTGAATAAATTAAGCACATATAAGCTGACCATTATATATATATAAATTCATAGAAATAAGTCAACACTTAGACTATCCCAATATCAATCAACGATCTTAATCTGTTATCAAGACCGGTACAACTGATGAGTACTGGTTCTGCATGAAATATGCATATTGAGGATTATGTATCTTTTTTATATGTATGTAGTTATGGGTATTAGTTGCGTGAGATGGAGTGGAGGTTGAATAGCCTGAAATATCCTGAATTCAAATCCCTCTAATTACATATATAAAATAAATGACATGCTGCTTTAGAAATATATATATATATATAATCATTAAAACCAGTCAACACTTAGATAATCCCAATTTCAATAACAATCAACAATCTCAAACTATTGTCAAGGCAACCTCCTTTTAACAATAAAGGTGGAATCCCCTTTATACATTGTGTACATTATCTTACCTGACTTGGACTTATACTCTGAATATCCCAGGAGAGATGTAGGTAAACTTTGTATAATATAGGGTGGCATCCAATCCATAAATCTCCAGTCACAGGATCGACATTTATATTGTCAGGACTTGTGTATAACGGAATTGACTGAAAGTTAACAAGCGTGCAGATTATAAATATAGTATTATACTTAAATATTGCAATAAATGTATAATCAATACTAATTCTTACTTCTTTCAAGAGAAGAGTTTTGTCCATTTTAATATCAAAGCTGTACAATTTTCTATTACCAAAAGTTGCTAAATACAGATATCTGTTAAAAAATATATATCGTTTTTTTAAATGCAAATATTAAAATAATTCTATTATTTATTAAAATAAAAAAACTAGAACAATCTCACAACAAAGGGATTTAGTAATAATAAGATAGACTGCAACTTTATTTTAAAATTAATTTTCGTAAAAATTATAATAGTTGTGTTGTTGTTTTTTTATGTGTCATAGCATCGGCCAGGAAGCGAACCCGCTAGCCTGGGACAACTGCTTGTAAGGCAGCTGTGCTGACCACTAACGCTTGACAATATAGTTGTGTTTTATGTTATTTTTTGCTATTATTCTTAATTTCTACATTTTTATTAATAACATATTTCTGACACTGCTTACTTTTTATCAGGTGAGACATTAATTCCATTTGGCATTGCAAAACCACTTTCTATTATAATTGCCTTTTTGCTATTATAGTAGCCAACAGTCCCCAGAGGTAAATGAAATAAAATCATTGTAAGAAGGCGATTATGAGTTGAGAAGTAGCGATCATTGGTGTAATAAAATGAATCCAAGTCTACTAGAACCAAATCATTAATCCTATTTAAAAAAGTATATAAAAACATTAAAAGTATAAAGCTAAAAACCCAGTCAATAAACTAATCAATAAAATAATGAAAATTTAACCCAAATTCAAAACTAAACCAGACTAATTAAAGAAATAAAAAGGACTGAAATATAACAACAAATTTATATTAAATATTACCCACAATTCCCACTTACATCCAACACACCTTTAATATTAAAAGCATTCTTAAAGAATAACTGCTACAGAATCATAAATTTTTTTTAAAAAAATTAATAAATAATAAAAAAAAATTACGATTCTGAAGCAATTAACTTACTTAAAAGTTCTTTAATATTAAGGGGTATGGAAGGTAAGTTAAGAATTGTGGGTAATATTAAGTGTGTGGGCTGTGGAATTGTGGGTAATATGTAGTATAAATTTGTTGTGTTTTAGTCCTTTACACACTTGAGAAGTCAGCTTGTAGCAATGAAACCATTGCGTGTTTTAGAATTTATTTCTTTGACTAATAGTTTTGAATTTGTGGTAATTTTGATTATATATATAGTAAAATAAGTGACAAAAAATGAAAGCAGTCTTTAAACTCCTCATAAATGAACAGCGGAGATCGCAATATTCATCAAACACACCAATTTCCAGATTATTAAGACTGAATGTTTTTCTACTACTTTAATTTCTACCTAAGAACAGCTACATAAAAATTTATTAACCACGGATGAACTGATTGAAATAAAAGCATTGCTTTTAGAATATTTATTGATGTTTCTTATTTCTTTTAGGCCTTAAACAAATTATTTAAATCCTTAAAATCAGCCCAAATCCGTGTGTTATTTTTCCATTAAAAAAAGAAGACGTAACCAACAAAATTTGTTTGTTGCTTTATATATTGTTAATCAAAACATTACATCAGAATAGCTAGTATTGAAATGCCAAACAGAGATTTTAATTTTCATATTTCAATTTGTCATATCTGATTTGGGTCTTTATTATTGCTTCTTGATCAATAAAACTCAGAAATCCAAATAATCTTCTCAATATAGAATTAATTGTGCAACATTTACTAACGAATTTGCTCATTTTGCAATTCCAATTGCTCTTATATAAATAACTGAAATACAGGCTTATGTGCCTGTATTAATGTATGTAATATATGGGGTATATGAGCACAAACTTTCACAAGATCCACCACTCTATCTCATAACACTGATACATTTGAACCTATATAGGTCGAAAAGTTAAATAATCACCAATATACGTATTTCATGCTGAACCAGGAATCATCAGTTGGTCCAGATTATCATCTTCATACATATATGCAATAAGTGCTCAGATATATATTAAGATAGCCAATCTTCATACTTTAATGGACAGGCTTCAATCCACTCCACTCTTCAACTGTCCATCCAATTAAAAATCTGATGATGGAATGCTCAAAAGCCACCCTGAGGCTGAGATTCTCATCACACCCATGTTGACCTGCAGATTGCCTTTAGGTCAACATGGGTGTGATGAGAATCTCAGCCTCAGAGTGGCCGTTGAGTGTTCCATCATCAGATTTTCAATTGGATGGATGATGGAAGAGTTGAAGAGTGAAGTGGATTGAAGCCTGTCCATTAAAGTATGAAGATTGGCTATATTAACATATATCTGAGCACTTATTGCATATATGTGTAGAGATGATAACCTGGACCAAATGATGATTGCTGGTTTAGCATGAAATATGTATATTGGTGATTATTTATCTTTTCGACATATGTGTTCAAGTAATGTTATGAGATAGAGTAATGAGTGGTGGGTCGTGTGAAAGTCTGTGCTCATATATCCTATATATAAAGCAAAGAACAGTTCAAAATATTACTCTTATCTTATTGATATATAATAATAAAAATATATTAACAATATCTGAATGATTTGAGTAAATTTACTATATTATACAATTCATTCAAATCATGACACAAAATACTTTCTATACTATCTCTAACTATTATCATATCATTGTCAGCATAATTTTATTTTGTATTATTGGGGGTGGAATTAATTTACAAAATTGTTTGAGCAGGGGAAACATTTCCATAAAAGACTATTACCAATATCTATGAGCTACTATCATACTGTGATGCAATAGTCTAACTTCTTAATACTGTACATTTGATTCAAAATATCCTTCCATATAAGGAAATATTTTCTGCACAGTGCAATGATAAACTAAAATAAATATATGCTTGATTTTATTTTTATGAAAAAAAGTTAATATATTGTTACAGATACTCCTTTACATCCCCCCAATACCTATTACACACCATGCAGCCTAATTCGAATCCAAGACCCATGATATTATCATTATTTATTAATTATTAGATTAATAAACAGAGCAAAACTCTCCATACAGTATTGCCACCTGTGCTAAACAGAGTAATACTGTATGGAGAGTTTTGCTCTGTTTATCAACAATTAATGTGCAAGTATGGGAGATGTGATCATGTGATTATTAGATTAATAAATATTTAAGCACTAAAATTGACAAACCAAGGTGCATGTACTAAGGTTATAGCCTTATTTAAGTATTATGTGCTGACATTGCGCTTAATAAGAATTAATATTTATAAATTAAATTATAAAACATACATGATAACTAACCTTTAGCAATTATTACCTTATAAAATGTGTTATAACTCCACCACAATATAACAATGCATCGTAAATAAAATTGGATAAAATGAACACAACCAGGAAATGAAAATTAATATTAAAATACAGAAATATCAAATAAAAAGTTTTATTGTTATTAACAAATTACATATATTAATATTATAATACCCTATATACACCTTAAATGACACTGTACAATGCAGTTTGACATATGATTTATTTTATTTCCTTACAGTTTCAACTGTTCAGTGGTCATCATCAGAGCTGCAACATTTGAACATATACAATTAATACATATACCATACATATATCCATACATATATATTAATATTCAGTAAAAATAATGTGAACAATCTTAAATGATGATCACGAACTTGCTTTTAGTTGAATAATGAACTTCTCCAAAGAGATAAAATATCTTATCTGCTGAATAATCTACAAAATTTTAGGTAGAGAATTCGAATTTACAATTCGAAGGAAACATCAGCCAATTTGGAGTTGAAATACTATTAAAAACCAATATCTTAATATCTGAGAAAGTGAGAACAAACATATAGAATTAAAGTTAGCCAACCAAGGAATTCGGAATTGAAATCTTTATAAGTAAATTCAGATCATTCGAATTTCCAAAGTGACAGTAAATCTAATTTATAGATCGCAATAACTAGATTCAAGGATATACAATAATACAAGAAATATTGATATTACTTCACCCAAAATAAGTCATTAAAGAAAAGAAAAATATAAATAATGATAAAAACAAATGTGCACTGCTAACTGCAAAAGCAACATCCGGAAAAGAATATCATCACCCATAGAGCTATAACTTATCAAAACTGGGATGGAATTGATTTAGCACTTTACATCTGGACTAGTAACATCAATTCAACTCTTAATGAATGGATCCAATAACTCTCCCCTTCAAAGCAGAAATTCCAAGGCTATAAAGGATAAGTGATCTAATGGATATTCTAGAATGATCACAATTTACCATCTATATCTGAAATGGATTAACAAGTATTACCTGGAATGATTCCCTAAGACACATTTCCTTATAAACTTCAAAATCAAGTTTAAGTTAACATCATTCACTTTATTTATTTGTATATTTGATATACTTTTTTCCCCCTTTATTTTAATACAGGAACAAAATAGTAATATAAGTGTTAGTATGTAGTATAATGAAGAAATATTGTTGCCTTTAGTATAAGTAAAATAAAATATATTTTATGATGAGTGCTTGATTGCATACTATCCGATCGTCATCAAAGGGGAAATGTAAGATTTTACCTAATACATATTTAGTCCAAACATTTATATACTTTCAACACGTACATTTTTTTTTGTTTGTTCACATTAATAGTTGTATTAAATGTTTTTGGTATATGCGATTAACTATGTCTGTCATAAATGGTCTTCCTTGTCTATATCATGACTATCATACATAACAGGGAATCCTAGATCACCATGATGACAGATAAAAATCTAATATATGTTAGTTAAAATATAATAAATTATGAGTCACGAGTATGTGTGATTATGGTAATCCTAAACATAACATAAATTTCACTTATGTTAATAGAGATGTCAAGTGACTATTCTTTGTGGGGATCAGGGCTTGGGATAAGTAAAAAATAACCTAAATGTTTTATTAAATATTTTATAATTTTGTTTGAAATTTTCCTTATTAAATACATAGTCTGAACAGGCATTAACCTGTATTCAATGTGCTTTAAAATTTGCAATAATCAAGCATATTTTGCTGATAGAGGGATCTTCCAAACCATGACACAAGATAGCAACTTTTATAAGGAGTGGTGTTTTATCTTTAACCTAAATGTCCATTTATATGGGCAAATCTGAAGCATCTTGATTTGGAAGTGTGAAGCAGTTGTTTTCTCTACTGTTTAAATCCACTACATCCTTTACAAATTAACTTAGGTGAAATCTTGTGATTTACTGTGAGTTAATATTACAATCTTACTGTTGGAAATTCTATAAACTATTGAAGAGTAATAATTAATTTATAGAGAACACAGAAATCTTATGTAAATAGTTTGAGCAGGCACTAATCTGTATTCAATGCACTTTAAAATTTGCAATAATCAAGCATATTTTGCCGATAGAGGGATCTTCCAAACCATGATACAAGATAGTGACTTTTATAAAGATAAGAGTGGCATCTTATCTTTAACCTAAATGTCTACTTATATAGGCGAATCTGAAGCATCTTGATTTGGAAGTGTAAATTAATTGTTTTCTCCACTGTTTAAATCCACTATTTCCTTTACAAATTAACTTATGCGAAATCTTGTGATTTACAGTGAGTTAATATTATGATCTTACTGTTGGAAATTCTATAAACTATTGAAGAGTAGTAATTAATTTATAGAGTGCACAGAAAGCTCCTGTAAATAGTCTGAACAGGCACTAACCTGTATTCTTCAATAGTTTATAGTTTCCAACAGTAAGATTGTAATATTAACTCGCTATAAATCGTAAGATTTCATGTTAAAGATAAGATGCCATTCTTATCTTTATAAAAGTCGCTATTTTGTGTTGTGGTTTAGAAGATCCCTCTATCAGCAAAATATGCTTGATTATTGCAAATTTTAAAGCACATTGAATACAGGTTAGTACCTGTTCAGACTATTTACATAAGCTACTCTTCAATTTCCAACAGTAAGATCGTAATATTAACTCACTGTAAATCGTAAGATTTCGTGTAAATTAATTTGTAAAGGAAATAGTGGATTTAAACAGGGAAGAAAACAACTACTTTATGCTTCCAAAACAAAATGCTTCGGCTTTGCCTATATAAGTGAACATTTAGGTTAAAGATAAGATGCCGCTCTTATATTTATAAAGTCACTATCTTATGTCATGGTTTAGAAGATCCCTCTATCGGCAAAATATGCTTGATTATTGCAAATTTTAAAGCGCATTGAATACAAGTTAGTGCCTGTTCAGACTCTTTACATAAGCTTTCTGTGTGCTCTATAAATTAATTACTACTCTTTATTAAATACAGTATATTAATTGCTGTAAATATAGTTCTTAAATATATTCAAATGTTAAATTAAAACTCTTGGTATATTTTTCTAAAGTCAACTTTCAATTAGTCATATCTTCTCACACATTTATTAATATTTTTACCTATTTACACATAAGTTCATATTCACACCTATCATTAAACACTACACAGGTTTACACCTATCTGTATTTTAAAAGATACTAATATAACCTGAGTTAGATGATCATGCAGAGTCTCCATGAGTTCGAAACTTGGGATAACGGACGGCATGGATGAGGCGAAGTAAGTATATATATAATATTTAGTTGATTCTTAACCTCTCCTCTCCTAGGAATAAAATCAATGTGTATGTGGTATAAATAGGTATAAAGATCAAAGATATACTCTGTTATTTACTGTGATGATCTCATTAACCTATTTTCATACCCGGAAAAGCCCATTCCGTTACAATATATATATTCACTTGGTTTTGGAATTTTTGGAATTTTTTATAGAAAAAAAGTTAAGACAATTTATAAATTATTATAAACATGGAAATGTTATATATATATAATTCATATGACAGTATATTTATTCAATATTAAAATATTTATCATTACTTACACACACATATATGTACATAATATTAAAATATAAGTGTGATGAATATAATGAAGATCTAGGTGCAGTGCTCTCAGATCCAAGGCTCCTCACTGACAAAGGCTACAAGCCAGAAACTAGTCTGGGGAATATTGGATGAATAGGCACTAGATGGTGATTTTATGCACAAACCTTCTGGCATCAATTGATTAGTCTAGCTTGCTGTGTGTGGCAATACCTATAGTGAGTTTTAATAATATAATGAATTTACTTAACCTATGTATTTAAATGAGCATATTAAGGTCCTACATATGAGGGGTCAAACTGATTTAAGGTGAACATGGATATGACTATAATATTGGCATCATCAAGGCTTTGAGCGTTTCATCATCAAATTTTCAGTAATATGAATGGCTGAAGAGTTGGAGAGTGGAGAGGATTGAAGCCTGTCCACTAAAGTGTGTAGATTTACTATCTTAATATAAAACGAGTACTGATTATATATGTGCGGGGGGGGATATGATAATCTGAACCAAATGATGAGTACTGGTTCAGCACGAAGTACGCATATTGGAGCTCATTTATCTTTTTCACATGTATGTGGTCATGTTTATCGATTATATTGGCTAGAATGGATGACTGTAGGGAGATTGAAGGTCTGTGTTCAAATCCACCCTTTAATTATATATTATACAGATATAATTATTAAAATAAAGCTTCTGTTGTTTCTATGGAGTGCATTTCTATACTAGAAATATATATATATTGAAATCATTTTAGCACACCATTGTACTAGATTATTCAGCCAACACAAAACGACTTTGTACTAGCTGCCCAGAAAGCATATAAGAGCTAGCAAATCTAGTAACTGTTTTAAACAAGGCTGAAACAATTACAATCCAAAAGGAAACACAGATTCACTTACATGCAGCCTAATTCAACGCTCACGGGAGAATCTATCACTTAATCATTTTAAACCTATGCAAATGAAGAATTTTTAAGTCAAATATTTGCAATATAATAAATACAGCATTATTTCAACTATTATTCGTAATCCCTGATCTTGATAAATGAAAGAAAATACTGTTAAAAATATTTCGGCAGCTCCATTTTATCGAATTGCTTAGCCTACACAAGCAGGAGTGCTGAAATGTTTTTTCAATGGCCAACACAAGCAGGAGTGCTGAAATGTTTTTCAATAGTCAACAAAAGCAAGACTGGAGATTATATATAGCAGTTAATGGGCTTTAAAATGAATACGTAATGGATTCTCCCAAGAAAGTTTGAGTTCCATACATAAATAAAGCTCTGTTTCCATCTGGATTATAATGGTTTCATACGTATTTAAAACATTTACTGGTTTTGCTAATCCTTACATAATAAATCCAGGCCGCGGCTACAAAGTCATTTTGTGTTGGCTGAGCAATCTAGTACAGTGGGGTACTGAAATGTTTTTCAGCAGTGTTTAATCTCATTGATCAAGATCGGAGATTTGCACGTGACAGTTAAAATAACACAGTATTTATTATATTGTACACATGAGTTTGTGTGAGGGTGCGTGAAAAAATTTTTAACATTAAAACTATAAACAATCAAATATATAAATAACATGTCAATTCCTATTTATACATATAAATTTATAATAGAAATGTAATATATAGTACATATGCCGCACTTACGAATATATATTTTCATCTTTTATCGTTCTTCTGTGAACCAAAGCATTTTGTTTTGAATCGAAATCAAAGACTTCTACCCGTTCACCTTTTGATGAATGATTAACAACGTATAAGCTTATCTTACCTACAAATAAAGACATCACATTCAGAAATAATATTTTTCTATTTGTTGATTAATTTATGCAAGTTAATAGCATATTAATATAAGGGATTCTGTTTGTCTTTTTATATTGGATTATTTCCATCATCTAATATGAGTATTGAATGTCTTTAGAAAACTTTATTTAAATATTCCAAATACATTCAACTGTAGTTCATAGGTTAAATTAGTTGTGTTAGCATAATACTTTAAATGATTACAACTAATTACTAATTAAGAAAATATTAAAGCATTAATTAGATGATATTTTCACAGTTAATATAGAAATTGATATAATAGAAAGAATTAAGATATTTTCTAAAAATAATACATATTTTTGTAATGTAACAATCCGGAGAAGATAGACTTACGTAAACTGCACTACAGGGCGCCATCTAGGCATTTGAACCTAGAAAAATTTATAAAGTAGGCAGATACGTAAGTAAAAAAAAAAAAATTTTTTTTTTTAAATATTTTGGTTCCGGTCGTTAGCCCATGTCACTAGCTCAGTGGAATAGCAGAGAATTAATAATATTTTAGCATCAATTTACCTTTGATTTTAATTTACATTTTAATTTTTACAACTTTACATTTTAATTTTTTATAAGTTCGCACAGAGGAGTTTCTAAAAGTTTGTTTTAAAATGTTGAGTATAGATCGTTTACATAGATTACAACGGTTTAAAACATTTCAAAATAAACATAAACGATCAAAATATAAAATCATTGATACCGACAACTGCAGAGGGAAATTTATAAGTAACCCAATAGTATTCACCATAAGATACTTGCATTGTCACCAATAACTTAAAAGACATCTGAATAAATACATTATAGATATTCACCATAAGGTATCATTATTTATCGAATGTCTATATATTTTGATCAAATATGAAAACCCAAAACATACTTAACCGATAACCAATCCATGCAAGCGTCTATAAACAACTTAAATTTAATGCATTTTTATTTAGGATCGAGTATGAATAGACTACATAGATTTGCATTTGAAAATAAAATATTCTATCCCTATTTAACCTTAGGCTAAATTTCGCAGTCAAACTGGCATCAATTCATCTGATATATCGATGTATTCAATGTAATACGGAATACGGCAGCACCAAAAAGATTAAGAGAAGATATTGACTCTCATCAGATAGGAATATTACATCTATCTAATGAGAAAAACAATAAAAAAAAAACTCCATAGAAAGGAACTGCGTTCTCCATCTTATAATTCCTTCCATAGGCAAACGGGTGAGTGTGGCGTATATATAAACGATTCTGCCAGTAGCGAATCTCCAACTACATCTACTAACTACATCAATATATCCAATCCATTGACCCAATTTAACAATGACACAAATAACCTAAGATTACCCTCCCCTAATATAACTTTACAAATCTATGCAGCCATTCACGCCCGACTTAAGTTTAACATTGATATATTTTAATTTATCGGAAAACAGAAATCCTAAATAAACTTAAAGAACAAAATTAAATAAATGGAAATGATTTTAAATAAATAAATAAAAAAATACATCAAATAACATTATTAATAAAGAATTTAGTTTGGTCAGATAGGATTCTATTGCATTATTTACTAAAAAGTTTTAAAATTTAGAGTTCTTATTGTTTCAAGTGAATATAAAGTTCTTACAATTTTTAAAACGTCCAACTTTATCCGTTGCTTGCCATGAACGTGAATTCCCACGCCGTCCTAAAGAGGTGGATATTCTGAAGGCCGATTTATTTATCCATCCGGAGATTTTTGCTTTAACTAGTCCTCAATGTAGAAAACGATAGTTCATTTCTCTTTCTTTCTTAACAGAACTGAAGGGATTGAAGCGGGTGTCTTTTCAATCCCTTCTCCTTCACTTCAGCACTAACACATATCTGTCACATCGTAAATAATCTATCAATAATTTTCAAACTTGTCCTTTTATATTAATATGAAAGATCCAATGGACGTTACGTCATGATGATGATATGGTCCTTTCGCTGATGTCCGAATCCATTGTTTTTCATTCATTGGCTATTTGTTTCTATTGTTTTCCTATCTGACTAATGTTTTTACATTTAAATGCCCAAGGCTAGTTTACATTTAACTAATTAAAACAATCATTTCCATTTCTGATTAATTAATGTGTTTTCAAACTTAAAGATATATTTTTATCTTTAAATCTCTACTGAAAATTTAGTTTTAAAACACTTTTTCTTTAATCAAATTTTATTTTAATCATTTATTTATCTGTGCGATTTTATATATATGCGAGTTTAAGATGATTTTTTTTAATCTTCAGTTTTTAATTCTCAAAAAGAAATTTTTATTGGCGAACTTTTTTTTTTATGTTTACTAATAAAAAATAATAATGTAACGTACGTATGTGCCCGTTACAGTAATAAACAGTCTATTATTTATATAGTGCAGACTACGCAGGTAATATTATGAAGAAGGAGCAAATCTTTCGTCATGCACTTTTTCGAATTTACCTACACTCACCCGTGTGCATAGGTTTGAAAATCATAAGTTTGTACAATTCAATAATTTATAAGTCAGATGTACAATAGATTCAAACCCTGATTTCATCATGTTGAGCAAAGGTTGGCTTAAATATAGATATGATTTAAGCATAAGTATACATATGGTTTACAAACTGTTGTTCATGGGTGAGTGCATGTAAATTCATAAAAGCACACGACTGGAGGTTTGTTCTTTTTTTATAATATATATATTTTTAAAAAATTCTGAAGATTAATTACATACAAACTTTAAATATATGTTGAAATCTGTTTTACTGTTATTAATAAAGATGAAGATATAATTTGTTCCATATGTATTTTTTAATGTTAGCAATAGATGACTCTATATATTACTGGAAAAAAATATATTTTGTCAAAAAGTAAGCTATATTTTATTATGTTGGATCAGACATCAGATATTATCACCAAATTCATTAAAAATGTGTCATATTCAGATAAGTTCATGGTGAAATAGTAAAATAAGAATCTGCAGAGAAATTCATGAATCTAAATTGAAACAATAAGATATCATTAAGACATCTGGGAAACAGAAGAGTTGAAATCAGTCTCCAAAACAATATCATCATAACAGTGATTTCTAAACAAAGCAAAACCTCCATACAGTAGTGCCCCCCTGTGCCAACCAGAGTAATCAATGAATGCCAGAAGGCTTGTGCATAAAATCCCTATCTAATGCCTACTCATCCAATATGGCTTGTGGCCTTCGTCAGTGAGGAGCTTTGGATCTGAGAGCACTGCACCTAGATCTTAGGATCTAATGCAACCCTCCAGCAACCACCTTTTATCTCTACTTAACTACTAAACTATGAGAATGAAATTGAAAACACAAAAAATATTTTCAATCTAAGCTCAATAGCTTATATAGTCATATGGGTCTGAACTCAGTTCAGCACCCATACATTTTGGTGTCTTTGGCTCTTTTACAACCATAGCCACCACTATCCTATTAGGCAGGATTGGTGTTAAACCATTAAGCATCACATGATCACATTTCCTATACTAGCACATTAATTGTTGATAAACAGAGCAAAACTCTCCATACAGTAGTGCCATCCTGTGCCAACCAGAGTAATCAATGAATGCCAGAAGGCTTGTGCATAAAATCCCTATCTAATGCCTACTCATCCAACATCCCCAGACTAGTTTCTGGCTTGTGGCCATCATCAGTGAGGAGCTTTGGATCTGAGAGCACTGCATCTAGATCTTAGGATCTAATGCAACCCTCCAGCACCCTCCTTTTATCTCTACTTAACTACAAAACTATGAGAATGAATTTCTAGTTGTGAAAAGATAAACTGTCGGTAGGAATCCTTATATTTTTTATAAACAGATCAACATAGATTGCGGAAATGACACCAATGGAGATTTTTCAAAGATTCATCTTGTTGGTTTAAAAGCATTCAATAGTTTAAAGATTTTTCAGAGGCAAAACTCTTCATGCAGTAACACCACTCAGTGTAAGCCAGAGTAATCAATGGATGCAAGTGGCTTTCATCAGAGCCAAGGCTCGCTGATGATAGCCACAAGCTAGAAACTAGTCTGGGGATATCGAATAAGTAGGCACTAGATAGGGATTTTATGCACAAACCTTCCTGCGTCCATTGATTATTCTGGCTTGCACTGAGTAGTGCTAGTGTATGGAGAGTTTAGTCTCTGTATAAACAGCTTGTGTAAGCATAGAGAATGGTGAGCATGTGATGTTCAGTGGTTTAAAGATTATTATATTAACATCATAATTTATTTTAGGCACTAAATGTAACGGCTTATATGGAATAATATTAATGAAAAATGATATTAGATGCTGACAAGTAACAATATTGTATGTATGACTGACATCTATTTAAAGCATGGAGTAATTTGTAAGAACTATCTCTTATATAAAATAAACTTTATAATATCTATATACTGTAGATAATTCTAAGATTGCCATAAATATAAAATCCAATAACATTCCTCTCTACAAGAACTGGTCATATAATATAATGGCATAATCAATCTCTAAATCAATTTACAATTACACATATGCAAATATGCTAATGTATATGCTAATGCTTATTGTAACCTCTTCTTTTAATAAAGATACTCTATATCAAAAACTTGGCTTAGTAAAAAGGACACAAAAACTGTTAAGATTTATTACCATAATTGTTAACAATTGTGTATAAACCTATACTCTTGTAGAATGTATTCTTATATATTGAACCAGGTCTGTTTAAAAGCTGTTATTTAATTGGGTTTAAACACCCTTCAACGTAACCTTCAAGCAGAGGGGAGAATACCATTGATAGCAGAGCCATCAATGATACCCACGATGCAAAGCATAACACGATCACATTTCCAGACCATGACCCACAAACCCTTGCCATCCAAAGCATTTTATTTGTTTTGAGGATCAACCTCAGAAGCCAGCAAATCATAAGTTATATAATCAGCAAGCTTTGGACAACAGGTATACAATCCAATTCTTGAAATATCCCATGACTAGCTCACACTCTGTCTCAAGGTCCAGCATATTCACTTAACACATAAAATAACTCGACACTAATTTACCGGTGATGCAGCGACACGAGAGAAAATAGACAATAACAATTAAGGCAAACATTAATATTTAATTATTTACATACACATATATTTAATATAATATAACAATTACAGAACTGACATAAGAAAAATATAAATGACTTTAGGCTATAGTTATAATAGTCCATTAATTAAAGTTCATCATCATCTCATCATCATCATTATTAAAACTACTAAATGGTTATTTAAATGACATATTTATTCACACTAAATTTTGATTAGATCCTCATCTACTGGGAATCTTTTCAAATATCAGGTGTGGAAAAGGGATTTGATGTCCACTCATGTTTGCCATAGGATCATAATAATTTCATGTATAAATAAATGTTTAGCAGATTAATTCTCAAATCTCCACAAGTGAATAATAATGATAAAGAAAAAAATATTAATTCAGTATTATCAGTTACAGGCTTCTTGGTGGTTCTGCAGCGCCAACTGGCGACTTGTCCGGTGGGTGAAAACACTACCGAATATTTCATGACACATCTGTACTGGAAAGTATGGAATATTTTCTATAACTTTTCTAGATCAAATTTTTGGAATCAATGGATACCCAAACATTATGACACAACACCAAAGTTTAAATTGAAAACAAAATATTTATTAACAAGTTAACTATAACTAATACAATATATAACAAACATATAACACAAACATCATAGCTATCCAATTAGCAAAAGAAAATAATGAAATAACAATCACAAAACATATTTATAATGGTTTACATTGTCTACGGATTAAAAGTTCTTTCTGGGTTCATTTCATCTAGGATATAACCTTGGTCCCAACATCAGTACTCATATTCTAGTACTGTGAACAATTAACTCCTATATTATAAACTGTTTAGATCTGCAACATTATTTTGAGGCACCAATTATTTTCTTTTCTGAAGCAGAGCTTCATCAGTACTAATATTAAAGTAAATATAATTATTATTAGAACAGTTAACTTTTAGCCCTTATCAAATCAAATCAATATTTCTTTCCTCTCCATTAAGGAATTTGCATATTTTAAAAATTACTTTCATTTGGTATTTAATCCTATAACTAATTTATAAGCTATTACTCCCCATAAACTTAATGCTTAATTTCTATTCTCTAATTGTATAATAATTTAAGAAGTTACATTCATGTACCCACACTTGTATTTCATACTATGTCCCCTGAGTTTCGCTACCATTGACTTATCAGTCCAGTGATGACTTGCGTCAGCAGGAGCCGGATATGACGCACATTGCTTGTCTGAGTTTAAATTATTAACCTTAAATTTGGAATAATTATCAGTTTAATAACATGCTGCAGGCTAAGCTCAGCTACACTATATATCAACTTCTGAAATATGTTTACTTATAATTCCCCATGGCAAATAACTAGTTTCAACTACTACATAATGACCTGGCAAAACAATAAACAATATTTAATTCACTCCATGGTGATAATAATACCCTCATAAGAGAAAATAAATCAAGATACAACATCTTGGTGAAAAGCATAAACCCGAGTGTGCCTTCGACCCGAGGCTATACGATATGTGAAGACCTTGTCACTACACATATATAAAAAAGATATACTAAATCACCACATACTACAACCATATAAAATATTTATCTCTTATGAAGCAAATTAATAATGGAGCTGAGAATATATCCCCGATATTCGGACATCTTCAAAGTTAAATACTTCTAATCGCAGGAGAGCTATGCTCCATCTCAGCCTTCGAGGTAGCACGAACTAAGCTCACCTCTAACAAACAAAGGTCATTTGCATTCTCACTTAACTTAAGGGTATATTATTGATGTATGAACCGATAATTTTAAAACTAGTCTAATGTGACATAAGCATAAATTTTCATTAAAGCATTAATACTATAGACTAAGAAATGGGCATCATTTATTTTAAACACATCTGATCTTAACTAGCTCACTATTTAGGGCATAGCAATTAAATACTTAAAACATACATGAATTAAATAAACATGAAAATATTAATTTTAAAACTATTAGCATAGTAATATTTTGTAAACCTCTTCCATACTTCATATGCTCATGAGCATTTGATAAAATATACGGCTAAAGTGATTAAATACAGAACAATATTTGGTTTTCTCCAATTGATAGCTTAAGTTTGTCCATATTTTAATACACATATATTATCCGAAATGAAATAGATACATGGCCATGGCATAGCTATTTCAAAGTTATCCAAATTGCGACTTTTATTTGTAACAAAACCGAATTTTGAGACACACATCTAAGGAAGTAGCTACATTAATTTTCAGGACCCTTGCTCGTTTATTAATTCATTATGAAAATTTATATATTTGCAATATCACTTACTGAATAGTTAATTATTAGAAGGGTTTAGTTTCTCACGCTCTGTGAATTAAATCATTCCCTGGATTTTTCTCGGTTGTTAAAATTGTACCATTCAAATCAGGTAACCAGCTTAGAATCAATGCTCACTATTGTACATTTATAAAATCATTCACCAATCGTTTATTCAATACTTCCTTCCTTTCTCATTTCGATCTGTTATTCTGACATATATTTGAAACTTTTCTGTTAAAAAAATATATTTCTCATACGAGAACACAAATGTTTTCTCTGATGACAGCAATTATTAAATATATACGGCTGATTTTTATTATGTCTTTCCAATAAATATAATAGATGCACAATAACAACAATTGTTCTCCTTTTAATCTCTTCTTACGCCTTATTAAAGACATCCATCTAAGTATCATATGTAAAATATTTTCAACAGAATAAATATCAATAAAAGTTTGTACCTGAAATATCTTGCACGGGGAAGCTTGGAGTGTCTGGGCTAGATGCACTGCATTCGGCATGGTTTACTAACTTTTGTTGTGTTGACAATTTCAGCTATAATTGTCTTCTGCCTAACTTAATTGTTTAGGGACACATATTATAATTACACTATACTTTTAAATAATTTATAGATCAGAAGACGACAACCATCAAAACATATAACTTTACCCCCCCCCCAAAAAAAAAAATGAAGCAAAATTTTAATTACGTGTAAACATGACACGAACACTTTAGAGAAGAACCCCCTCCCTCAATGTATCATCCTTTTTATAAACTTTGATTGTTAAACCATTAAACATCGCATGATTACCATCTTCTCCATCATCCTCCGACCTAGCTACTTAATCTTTGACCCTTGGTATTAAGTGCTAATTGACTCATCAAATATAATTTTGATAATTATTCACAACGCGGCCTATTCCACGTGATGTGCTTGAAATTTTTCCACTCTAAGTAACCAACAAAAAAAAAAATATCGGAACAAATAGAGAGAAAAATTTTTACGATCAAAAAAAATTAACTAAAATTTTGATTTAAAATTCTTGAATGTCTATAATTACTGATTGATTTAAAACTGGTATGAAACAATTATTCTCTCAATCCCCTTTCCAATGATATATTACATGACATAAAAATTGGTAATTGTTTCTATAATTAAAATTTTATATATTGCCCACACACATATGCAAGCACGCACATTTATTAATAATCTCCACTATTTACTTGTAGCGAATTTCAAATAGCCTTAAAGCTATTTCATCATTTTTTAATATTTTATAACTATCCCCCCTAAATAAAATATTAAACAAGTGTTATACAAGCAAGTTAAATTTCGCGAACTTTTCACATATTAAACTTTCACTTTTCAAATAATATTATTTATCCAATTCAACACTTAAACCTTTATAAATAAACATATTTACAATTTTGCTATACATGGGAGCTTTATCCCCCATTACGCACTCAACACACTTATACATTAGTCTCTTTCAATAAACTACAGACTTAATTTTATTTAAATGTCGCACAACCGCTATACGAAATTTTAATTTCTTAAAAAAAAAAAATCTATTCTGAATTTAATTTGATATGAAATTCTTTCAAGAAAAAAAAAATTTTCTCTTCAAACTGTTCAAAAACCAGCATTTTCTCAAACCATCGATATATATGTAATGATACAAAATAAGAGTAATGGAAAGACATCATTATGTACCTAAATTAAGGTACCAATCTATCACACAATAAAAATTGAATAAGATACAAGAGAAATTGAGGTACCAAATTATAATGGTGGAAAATGCCCAAGGAATAGAGACTCTTTAAACCAAACTAAAGGTTCAAAATTTATAATGCTAAAAAAAAATATTGAGACAAAAAATTAAAGACTGTTTATATGTCCTGGCTTCAAACTCCTAATTTATACTGATACAACTGAAAATAAAAAAAGAATGCTAGCTCTTATTAACGTCCTTTAAATTATAAAATATGAACTTATAATAATACTAACTAAATACCATAAACATATGAAGAATACATACACAAGCTAAAATTGGTAATGCTATATCAGATGATATACTAATCAACAATAGAATAAATCAATGAGGGTTTAACAGACTTTTATAAATAAGATGTTCTAAAATCCATGTTGGTACAATATTTAAAATTTACCGTTAAATTTACGTTGGTATATTCTTCTTAAATAACCCTTCGGCTACTGTGAGTTAAATTCATGTTATATCCAAACGCATAAAAAATATTAAGCTCAATAACTAATACCATTTTATTACAAAATTTATTAATAGCTTTGCCATCATTGAGCACTCTTGAAAATGTTAGATTAACCTTGAATGATTGTTAAACACCAATGTAATGATAATATTTATATTACTCACTACTTAGATTTTGTGTATCCATGTTTATTCTTTTAAAATTGCTTGACCTTATATTTGTTAATGTACCCCCCCCCCCATTCAAATTTATAGAATAATAAAGATAATTTATTTACAAATAGATAATTTAAGAGGATTTGAAACCAGACTTTCAAACTCCCTACAGCCATCCACTCTATCCAATATAACCCATACGAACAGCCATCGACAATAAAATAAAAATGATGAATATATTATAGGAATTAAAAAACTAAATGAGAGTTTGCATATATATTTGAACTATCAATAGATGGCAGACAAAATATTAATTCCAAAAACAGAGGAAATTACCCAACTATATATTAATTTCGGATGGATCACCTATAACATTATGAAATAAATTCTAACTTGTTAAAATTTGTTAAAAACCTAAATACGTTATTAGGCAAAATCTATTTTAATCACTGATCCTAAAACTTAAAAGACTATTTATGTTTTTCCTTTGATTAAGTATCCACTTAAATATTCACTCACACACAAAATATACTTTAAAATGACTGTTTTAAATGTAATAGTATTAAATCAAAAATAAAATCAAGGGATCTGTAACTAATGACTAATGTTTATTATCAAAAGTTCTACTGCAGTTTAGATTCCTTTCACCAAGTTCAAAAAATATATAATCTATTAAGAGAATCCAGTAGTTAGAACATGATAACCAGGCAAAACTCTCCATACAGTAATTCCACTCAGTGTAAGCCAGAGTAATCAACGGATGCCAGAAGGCTTGTGCATAAAATCCCCATCCAGTGCATATTCATTCAATATCCCCAGACTAGTTTCTGGCATGTTGCCTTCGTCAGTGAGGGGCCTTGGATTTAAGAGCACTGCACCTAAATCTTAGGATCTAATGCAACTCTGTATGGAGAGTTTTGCCTGTTTTAATAACAGTTATGATCAAGCATAGGAAATGGTGATCAAGTGGTGTTTGGTGGTTTAACATGGTAACCAATGAGAAAAGTGCAGTATTCAAGGTCAAGGTATAAACACATAATGTATAATGAATATGTAAATAATGATAATTGTATAAATATAACGAATATGTAAAACAATAATAATAATTGTATAAACGTAGAATAAAAGTAATAACCGTAATGTATAATAAATATGTAAAATAACTGTATAGTAATTAAGAATAACGATTGTGTAAAATTGCAATGTTATTAAATCATAGAAAGTTGTATAATAATAGAAAGCCCAGCTGACCTTATAGGGTCAGAAAACTATGCAAAATACCATATATGGTGAGAAACATAAAAATTACTGTGTGTATGTGAAAACGTAAATGAAAACACCATATATGGTTAGGAATGTAAAAGACTCCAGAAGTCTTGAGGGGTATATAAACCCCATAAACTAAACTAATTGTTCTGAGTTTTAATTATGAGTCAGAGACTCCTGCCTCTGTAAGTCCAAAGCAGGACTAGGGTATTTTATGCAGGTCACCACGACCTTTTATTATTTTATTACGCCTTATAATAGGCAATGTATATAGTTAAAATTATTCATATTAAAGTATAATCTTGCCATCTCAATTCTGCCTTTGTCCATTTATTTACTTGCTGGTCATAAGACACAGCAATTGGTGCAGTAATGACAGGAATAGAATCTGAAAGCAATTGGCGCAGTCGGCACAGGAATCGAATCAAAGAAAGTAGCAGTTAATACGGGAATGGAACTGCATTAAAAATTGGCTCGGTCATCATAGGATCGAATCTGCAAATAATTGCTTAAACAGCAAGCTGAGACAAAGCGTAAGTGGATTCGAATCAATAGAGAAATGGCAAGCATATCGCAAGTTTCTATTTGCGAATTTAATGTAAAAGATCCTAGTGATTGGCCACTGTATGTTCAGAGAATAAAAAAACTACTTTATACTAAATACTATTACGGAGAATACTGTAAAAGTAGCCTCATTACTTTGCTTCGCAGACCTGAGGGTAATTGAAATAGCGAACAAACTATATGGAAATTCGCCGGAGACACAAAATTATGATGAGCTCATAACACAGCTAAATTAATATTTTAATCCCCAGCCATCCAAGTTTATTGCTCGATTGCACTTTAGAAGCAGAAGGCAAAGAAAGAGTGAGAAAATAAAAGAATATGACATTGGTTTAAAAGAGATGGCAAAGCCATGCCTTTACGGTAAATATTTAGAAGAAGCCCTTCTAGAACAACTATTATATGGAATAATTGATGACCAGTTTAGACAGATCTTACTGGCAATAAAAGATGTAACCTACAAAGAAGCTATCAGCCATGCAACAGCTTATGAATTGCAACTTGACCAAGTGAGAGAGTTCAGAAGCTACACAACAACAGAACCACTTCAAACTACAATATTTAAAACGTTTGGAGTTAAACCCAAAACGGATAAACAAATTAAATGTTTTCGATGTAGAAAAATCGATCACAAAGCCCGTGATTGCAGTTTACCAGAAATTGAAAGTTCTCGGAAAATAACAGAGTATCCCAAAAGATGGCACCACCATACAAAACCGAACAGAGAATTTACATGCGAAGCGATGGAAAATAGCTACATAAAAAGTGCTACTATAGACGAATCTGATCGGAAAATAACCGAGTACCCCGAAAGATGGCACCACCATACAAAACCGAACAGAGAATTTACATGCAAAGTGATGAAAAATAGCTACATAAAAAGTGCTACTATAGATGAATCTGATCAACTTATGATAAAAATCAAAAAAATCGACATAGAATCGCAAGTCAAAAATAATTACCCCAGCTTGTTCAAAAAAGAACCAGGAAAACAAAAAACCTCGCCCATAGAAATAGAGTTAAGAGACAGAGGAAAACCTTTTGTAACAAAACTTCGGAAAGTACCTATAGCACAGCAAAACTTGGCGGATCGAAACCACCATTAACAAACAGTAAATTAGCAAAGAACAGCAAAGACCGCCAGCAACCGGCAAGGACTAGAAACCCCTCGTCTCATCTCAAAGACTATGTTAGGTGAAAAACCATACTTCTGGAGTGGGGGAGGAGTGCAGTATTCAAGGTCAAGGTATAAACACATAATGTATAATGAATATGTAAATAATAATAATTGTATAAATATAACGAATATGTAAAACAATAATAATAATTGTATAAACGTAGAATAAAAGTAATAACTGTAATGTATAATAAATATGTAAAATAACTGTTTAGTAATTAAGAATAACGATTGTGTAAAATTGCAATGATATTAAATCATAGAATGTTGTATAATAATAGAAAGCCCAGCTGACCTTATAGGGTCAGAAAACTATGTAAAATACCATATATGGTGAGAAACTTAAAAATACTGTGTGTATGTGAAAACGTAAGTGAAAACACCATATATGGTTAGGAATGTAAAAGACTCCAGAAGTCTTGAGGGGTATATAAACCCCCATAAACTAAACTAATTGTTCTGAGTATGTTCTGAGTTTTAATTATGAGTCAGAGACTCCTGCCTCTGTAAGTCCAAAGTAGGACTAGGATATTTTATGCAGGTCACCATGACCTTTTATTATTTTATTACGCCTTATAATAGGCGATGTATATAGTTAAAATTATTCGTATTAAAGTATAATCTTGCCATCTCAATTCTGCCTTTGTCCATTTATTTACTTGCTGGTCATAAGACACAGCAAAAAGAGTATAACCTTTGAAGTTTATTCCATTGAGCTGACAACTAGTAATTTCCAGTAAGGTAGTGGGGCATATTAATCCTTTTTAATGATCATCATCATATCAGAGGTTATCATATGTGTCCTTATAATCTTGTTTTCATTGACATATACATAAATCATGAATGCAGATAAATATTAATTTCCATGGTTGATTTTATTTAATATTTCAGCTATTAAATTTTTTATTTGAAATAGTAATCACTTTATGCCTTCAGTGTGGCAATAATTCATAGACGTAAGGTATAGATAAACACATATACATAGATTTACATTCAACATTCTATTAGTGTTTTGTAATTTAATTGTATTACTCCACTAGTGAATTGTTGTTATTTTTGAATCCTTGGCAATTTCTTAATTTTATCCTTTGGCACTAACATATATATTTATCAGGCACATGTGTACATGTTGTAACAGTCACATATGTATAGTCAGCTAAACCAATCCTAGGAACCATGCAATGACCACTAACTCGCATGTCCATAGATAACATCAAAATAAGCATTATCACAAACAATACAAAGTTGAACCTCATTACCTATGCCCCAGCACCATTCCCACATGACCAATGCACCTGATGTTAACATATATGCCCTTTTATTATACTCTGCTAGGTCAGGAAGATACAAGAAAGTCTTTAAAAACTATATTAAATGATTGTTTAATTAAATATGGTAGAGGGGACCCAAAATTCGAGAGAGCAATTAAGCAGATTAACTTATTAATTTACATCAATAGAGAGACAATACATTGTATGTCTTAATAATGTCTACAGTGGACATTCTACAATGGTTTAACAATAAATTAATGAATAATCAAACACAGTTAAAATGGGAGTATGTAGTTAACTATATCAAAATTGCAATCATAAATAGATGACTGACACATACTCAGAATTATGGCAGACTGCATGCTTGGAGTCTCAGGATTTAAAATACATTAAGAAATAGAAAACACAGTGCTAGGTTATAAACAACAAAGGAATATATCAGATGAAACAGAGATGGATGGGTTATGCCCATCTTGGCAAGACCATTCCTAAGAAGTATTTCAGATTAGAGGGTCATACAGAGCAAGAATAGGCATTTGTATTGATAATAATATGAGTAATGGCAAGGATCCTCCAAGTATAAAATAAGAGATAAGTCTGCCTTTAGTGTGATCATATCTAGGAATACCCAGAAAATCCAATTCTCCAAAGCAAGAATAAATGTCTGCTTGAACAACAAAATATACGAATTAATAAGAAATATATATAAATAACCCAGTAATGCAAACTTAATTAAAATGAAAAGCAATAAAAGCCTGCAATTAAAAGACAATCAAAATTGGCTAAACTAAGGCCTAATACACTTAAAGGAATTAAGATTCAACTACTCTGTTTTATTGAAAGTCTTCCCTATAAATCTTATATATACATATTAAGAAAGAAATTATAAGATGGCTCAAGAGGTCTATGATTTAGTTTCAAATAACAACTTTATTCACACCTTAAGAAGATACATATGGATATCATTTTACTTTTTTCTTATTATAGGTTATATGCTTACAAATGGCCAGCGGCTCTAGAATGAAACAATAAAAAAGAAAAAAGCAAATGGTAAAAAAGAGAGGCCATCTGCTTCTCTTTTTTTTATCATTAGGTCTATGATTTATAGATATAATTGAGACATTTATGAACTGATCTTAACTTATCTCAGTTAACATAAACAAAATGATATATTTTGTCCCTTCCAATAAAATAAAAATAAATCCAGTTTTAACACTATTTTCAAAACTAATTCAACCTTTACATTATTTTCAAACACCTGGTTTTCTAATTGCAAAAGTAAAATCTAGTCTTGCATTGGTGGTCGAGAGGTCAGCGCGACAGCCTTGCACTTGCAGGCAGTTGCCCGGGTTGCAGGTTCGCGTCCCGGCCGATGCTATGACATTTAAAAAAAAAAAGTAAAATCTATAATTCAAATGCATGACAGATTATATTTTAGAAAAACAAAATTTCTTTACACGCGAGGAAGGTGGTTTAAAACATCTTTGCACTTTTAATTAATTAGTTACTTTTAAGGGGGAAAAGAAAGTCAATTTTGGGAATTTTAAGAAATAAAATGTGTTTATAAAATATTGCTCTCCTTCACCTGATTTTTTTTTTTTTTTTAAAAAGGATTAAACTTTATTGGTACAAAATGTTTTACAAGGTAAGCATTAATTTACGTAACATAATATCTGTCATGTGTCTAGGCCAGACCGCTCCTCAGACCGCTGTTTAACAGCTATTGGCTGTCTGAAGGTAATAGTAAGGCGCATGTGGAAGAATAACAACCTTTCAAGTCATTACTAATTTAATAACATGTGATTTAAACAAAATATTATTTACATACGTTGCTGATAACTTATATTAACATCTAGAAAATTGCGGTGTAGTAAACCTAAGATTTCGCGCTGTAATATCGTAAATTAATAACTCAGTGATAATAAATGTATATGTTTATATATTCATGCTTTCAAGCCAATAAAAGTTAAGTAAAAGAAAAGAGTGGTATCATTCTGTTCTTGTCAAAAAACCTCTGTCATGTGTCTAGGCCTGATCGCTCCTCAGACCGCTGTTTAACAGTTATTGGCTGTCTGAAGGTAATAGTAAGGCGCATGTGGAAGAATAGCAACCTTTCAAGTCATAACATAATATGGAGATCTAAGATGATATACTGTATTTTTTGTCCATAGCGTTTCCAAAAATTGATCAACCTGTGACAACTCAGAGCATTAGTCAGTGAGATGATTATTTATTAAAAGTAAACCTAGATTACAATTAGGAATTATTTGTAAAGTCTAGAGTTTTAATATGAATAGCTTTTTAGGAGTACAATATTGAAAAATCCAATTTGCAGCAGATAAGTTGAGAAATAGGAAAACACTTGAGATAACATAAAATACGGGCTAAGCCAATCTACTGTTCAGTTCTCCAGAATGGCTTCCAATATCCCCAAAAGAGAGCAATTCAGTATACTTTGGAAGACTTATGGAGAACTAGGGAAAAAACAAACTTTAAAATGTCTCTGCTGAAAACCATTCTAATCCATCATGAAGAGTCACATGAAATGCAAAGGGCCAACTTTATCAATAATCATATTGGAAATAATAGTAATAAATAAGGTGAGTCACTTGTAATTAAAACTATTAGGCTAAACTGGAGCTTACTTTGCAATAACACATGGATAAAATCAATTATAAGAATAACGCTAAAAAACTGCTAAAAAAAATAACGTTATATCTCCTTTCCTATGAATGAGAAAATCAATGTCGGAAATGATCCCCATAGCGCACTCATCCCAGCTCCCATATTCAACAGAACTAGGATTTAGTCTCCTGGGGCCCCTCCCGACCATCAGACTTTCTCATCCACTCAACAAAATTAAGTAAAACAAAGAATTTTCATTAAAATGCAAAATAACTGTAGTAATCATTTGAAATTTCAACGGCTGCCATATAATTTGCACAGCATTTTTATAAATGTTGAAATTGTTCTTACTTGTGATAACGTGTTGACATAATTTGTATATGAAAAGAGAGTAAAAAACTCCTCTTTTAAATAGGAATAGTTTTAGAAAAAATTAATTCCCTAAACTAAGAAAAAGGAAACTAAAATGGGGAGCCAGTAAGAGTTAACTGGAGTCCTTGGCTCCCTCTACCTGATTTTTAATAATAAATCTAGCATATATGTAAGATTAAAAAAGGATCACATCTAAGAATATATTTTATCATTCTTAACAATATAAATAAAATTAAAGAAAATGAAGAAAAGTAAATTATACAAATAAGAGAGAAATGGCATTAACTATGAATTGCTTTATCAGTATAAGAGGATGCAGATTCTCACATATGGAGTTCAAATATTCAGCTTTTATTCCATTCATGAAGGATTTGAAAATATGGCAAAATATGAAGAGCAATTTGGAGCTTTCATGGACAATTCACATTGTCCTAGATTGTCCCTTTCTTGGATATTAATTGACTGAAGACAGGCTGGTTCTTTGGAAAGCATTTGGCTGGAGGTGGTTTCTTAATTCGGGAATGATGGCAGACTGAATTTGTGTGATGGTGACATCATGGGCACAGGTACAATGATCAAACTCCAGATGGGCAGCACTTCCCAATCTATTGGGATTCCAATTCATGCTCCTCAGAGATGGCAAAGGGGAAGCAGACACAAGCTTTCTACTCACTACTTAACATAGTATGTCGCATAATAGAATATTCTTGATAATTACAATCTTGAAGAATCTTATTGGAAAAACAAAGAATCAGAATAAGAAAGAAAGAATAATCTTTTTAACATTTTCTGAGGTATTTATATGACTTGAGACAAAAGTCATCCGGATTAATTTTAATTAAAATATATTTTTGTTGATGACAATTTTGAACAATTTAACGACAATTTAATCTTGCATCTATTTTATTAATTAGTAATGTTTTCCAAATTCCTAATGCCTTTTGTCTATGATATTCCTGACAGTAATTAAACATACATTTATATCTTTTACTGCAATGTAAGCATTTTTGTAAATATAAAATACAAAGAGATTACTTTCTTTACTTAAATATAGAGGATTTGAACTCAGACTTTCAAGCATCATTCAACTATCCACACTATCTCATATCACTGACGCACATGATCACACACGTAAAAAATACCAATAATCACCAATATATGTATTTCGTGTTAAACCAGCACTCATCAGTTGGTCCAGATTATCATCTCTCACAAATACTTATAATCAGTGCTAGGTTGAGAGATGATAATCTGGACCAACTGATGAGTGATGATTTAGCACGAAATACGGATATTGGTGATTGTTGATCTTTTCTACAAGTGTGTGATCATGTGTATCAGTGATGTGAGATAGTGTGGATAGTTGAAAGGTGCTTGAAAGTCTGAGTTCAAATGCCCTATATTTAAAATTAGGCTCCAGGCATATGAAGAGTGCCCATATTTCAAATATTTCTTTACGTAAATAATTAATCTATCCTTAATAAATTTTAATGAATAAAAAATGCTTTTAATAAAATTTTTAATAAATAAATTTCCCATAAATTTAAAATTATTTAATTATAATAAAAAATTACAAATTAAATAAGTTGGCATAAAGCATATATATATATATAGCTCAATATATCCACATTGAATTAAGCAAGCATTGTAAAATTGCCTCATAAAACTTTTAGAACACTACAGTAAATGATAAATTCCATTTAGCTGTTGTTTTAAACATTCTCAAGGAATTAGATGTCACATTTTTATTGACCCTCTCATCATTTTGTTTTTTCTAAAGCATCTTTAAAATATGTATACTATGTATTAAAAAATAATTATTGTAAAGTGTTGTATTTTGTAAAAATTGCATACAAGTTTATGCACTCCAGAAAAACTAGTATTTATTCGAGAGGTTGTTTTTAGATCGCGCATGGATAACTGAGAAATTTAATTAAGGCATTAACGTAATGGTAAACGATAATTCCAATAAATATTTGCTGATTGCAAATATTTCTAGATAAGAGACCTTACCTTATTGGACAATGTAATTAATTGCTGCAGTTATCAGAAAGCTATAAAAAGACTGTGTAACAACTACGCCAGGGCAGTATTTGAGTACATATCCAGTAGATGTTCCTGTTCACTTCCAGTAGGAGATGTCTTGTGTCAGTGCTTTCAATTAATGTACAGCGTTCAGTGGAAATGTAGTCCATGGATATAGCTGAAAGAGCCCACAGAGATGGGGAGACCATAGCCTGAGGAAACCGTCCGGATAGCAGCTGAATAAAGACTTGAGTTTCCAGTGGTTTTCAAGTGAAGTATCTGATAGACTGTTGCAGAGACGGAAGCTGTAAGGAGCTTAAGGTGAGTCGCAGTGCTATACTATGAAGCATTAGTGTGCAGCTAAACTGGACTGGGGCCAAGGTGTATGTAAACCTTGCCCATTGTGAATCGTTTTTGTAGCAGCCAGCCTGAAAGTACATCGAGGGAATTGAACATTAGCGAACTGTAGAAATAGAGTTGTTGTGGGCTATTTGCTATTCTAATTATTTAAAAACATTGTGTCTTAATGTATATAATCATATATATGGACACATCAATTGGTGCAGTCGCATTTGGAACTTGTGAGTAGCGAATAAGTTTTGCATTACAACAAGCTTAGCCGTAGACGGAGAAACCGGGTGAAAATGGAAATCCCAGTTAGTAAAACGTTAATAACGGAAGTGAATATTTAAAGTATTCACTGCAAGTCTACGTGATATAACAACGGTGAAAGTTTAGAAATAAAATGCTTGTGCAGTCACCATCGGAAGCTGAGTCCCACCATGCTTGCACAGTCACCATTGAACATGTAACTGGCAAAGAAGTTCAGCAGCAGTTTTGAATTGAACATTTCTGAGTGAAATAACAGGAAATATGTTTTCCCCAAGTAGGAATAGAAAAACAAAACACCAAGGAATCGCAACAAGAGTTTTTCTGGAGAGGGGGAAGGTGTTGTATTTTGTAAAAATTGCATACACGTTTATGCACTCCAGAAAAACTAGTATTTATTCGAGAGGTTGTTTTTAGATCGTGCACTGATAACTGAGGAATTTAATTAAGGCATTAATGTAATGGTGAATGATAATTCCAAGAAATATTTGCTGATTGCAAATATTTCTAGATAAGAGACCTTACCTTGTTGGACAATGTAATTAATTGCTGCAGTTATCAGAAAGCTATAAAAAGACTGTGTAACAACTACATCAGGGCAGTATTTGAATACATCTCCAGTAGACGTTCCTGTTCAATTCCAGTAGGAGATATCTTGCGTCAGTGCTTTCAGTTAATGTCCAGTGCTCAGTGGAAATGTAGTCCACGGGTATAGCTGAAAGAGCCCACAGAGATGGGGAGACCGTAGTCTGAGAAAACCGTCCAGATAGCAGGTGAATAAAGAGTTGAGTTTGCAGCGGTTTTCAAGTGAAGTGTCTGATAGACTGTTGCAGAGACGGACGGAAGCTGTAAGGAGCTTAAGGCCAGTCGCAGTGCTATACTACGAAGTGTTCATGTGCAGCTAAACTGGACTGAGGCCAAGGTGTGTATAAACCTTGCCCATTGTGAACCATTTTTGTAGCAGCCAGCTTGAATGTACATTGAGGAAATTGAACATTAGCAAACTGTAGAAATAGAGTTGTTGCGGACTATTTGCTATTTTAATTACACCCAGGTCTCGTTTTACGCGGATTTATTTAACGCGATTTTGAAGTTACACGATTTATGTTTCTTCGGAAGTCAAACTCCAATAATGCGCTATTACTTTAAATAATAAATTTCGCGCACTTACATCATATTGAAAGTAATAGCACATTATTGGAATTCGACATTCATCTTAGTAATTTCAATATTTTCAGTGCTTTATAATAATAAGATTATATGCAATAATGAAATTAAAATCATGATTTCCACATTTTATGTATACCCACATTAAATTTTACAAGATTATAATGTAAATTTGTTCAAACATTGTGCGTGTTAATTTTGCATTTTAAATCACATTCTGTTTTTGCTTTTTAAAAAAGAATGTAATCAATTATTAATCATTTAGTGTGCACAAGTTTATTTTTAAAAGATGAGTAATAGTAGTGGGCACAATTAAATTTGACAATTAAAAATTAAAATCTGATTTTTAATTGTAATTAACAATTTAAAAATTACTTAAGGCGACCTGAAATTAATGTGATGTGAAATGAAATTTGATTTTTAAAAGGAATTGAAAATTAAAAAATTAAAGACAAAAATAAGAATTTAATTTTTAGTTGTTAGATTAATTACTAATTACGTTGTCACCAGAAAACCATTAACAGAACATGAGAGTGAAGTTGGTGCTAATTGTATTTCCTCTTGTGAAGAATCTGATTTTTTTATCAGTTTGCAAACGAACCTGTTTATCGGCAAATAGCGATAATAATTAAAACGTGTATAAAAAATTATAATTACTGTAAATTATGCATAAAAATATATTGTTTTGAATAAAATTAAATATTATAGTTAAAAAAAGTTTGTCTTGTATCAATTTTTTTCAAATTTGAAATTTTTTATTAGTTATATTTTATTTCCTTATTTTTTTTGCGTGAATTTTAAAGTAATTTTACGTTGGTGCTTTGCTTTTACGCGATTTTTACAGTCCATATCCCCCCTTTTTCAAGGAAAGTTACGTCTATTTTTGAGCGATTTCTTTTGTGCGTGTTTTCTGAGGAATCTACCTATCACGTAAAACGAGACCCAGGTATATTTAAAAACAGTATGTCTTAATGTATATAATCATACATATGGACACATCATAAAGAAAATATAAAACTGTACTCATTAAGATAACTGATACACATACAAGAACAAAAAAATAAGAATTTTCCAAGAAAATACAGGGGCTATTTATACCATTTTTCCATTGATGTAATTTTATGAAGTTATCCTAGATACTATTTATTCAGGAAAAGTTTTTCTTTTTTCTTTTATTTAGATTCCCAGCTTTTTTTTTTTTTTACAAAATAAAATAGTTTCTCCAACAATGTCTTCTTAGAATTTTAGTTTAAATATAAAAGCATTTTAACATATTACAATAATTTTTAAATCTTTTTTAAAATAATAAAATATATATAATAAAAGATTTGCATTATATTTTAAAACATTAGCACAAACATCACTTTTTAACGAACATTGCACCTAAAATATCTGTAAACTCAGAATCAACACATGCACATATACAGAGTCACATACCTACATATAAAAATGTAATCATTGTTCAGCTAATTAAATCTATTAAATGCATCTATTTACATCTATTTAATACATTTCTTACTTAAAAATCTCCACTTAATCAAAATTTTGAAATTCAGACAAGTTTTATATTAAATTAGTCAGGCATTCGAGTTAATTTTAACTTGTAGTTCTGAGCACTTCTTAGGTTAATATAGGATCAGATGTCATTGATTAACAATCACATTAAAATTATATGTTTGTGTAAACACCAAAATACCTTGATAATATGCATATTGGAGGATTGGAAATTATTAATTGTGATCTTGTGTGATACAATACATTCAATAATGAGTAACTTAAAAGTAATATTGAGAATATAAAGATCAATAAGAGTAATGTGATGATGTGATGTGATGTACTGAAGCTTCTTAAATGAAGTCAAGAATCTCTCAGCAACTATGCCCAGAGAAATCTGTTAGCCACTTTACCCCCCCCTTTCCATTCCCACCCTAAGTTTTCCCATAATCTACTCCATCCCATTTCCACAACATAATCTTTGTCAACTCCATGACCTTCATATCTAAATCCCTCATCTATTCCATGTGATGTGATATACTGTAGTTTCTCCTTAAACGAAGTCAAGAATCTCTCATGTGATGATGTACTGTAGCTTCTTCTTAAATGAAGTCAAGAATCTCTCAGCAATTATACCAAGAGAAACTTGTTAGCTACTTAATTTTACATTCCCCAGTCTAAGTTTTCCCATATTCTGTTCCATCCCATTTCCACAACATAATCTTTGTCAACTCTATAGCCTTTATATCTAAATCCCCCTTATCTTTTTCCAAACCCAGCATAAAAATCAATAATCTACTTTCTGTATAATCACTTTTTCCATATTTATTTTTCCATAACTTCATTATACGTGCCCTTTCTGTTTTCAAGCATTTACATTCAATTAACAGATGCCTAATATTTTCTATTCCTTCCTTACATAATTTACAGACTAAATCATCCATATTTTTCCATTTACATGTATATTTTCTAAAGATCCTGTTCGAGCCTTAAACAATAAACTACTTTCCTTACTATTATCATATATTAACTCACACCTAATATTCTGTTTATTTCTATATACATTTAAACTCTTTTTACTCTCCTAGTATTTTCTCCATCTCTCTAACTCCCTATTCTTTATTAATAAATCTATTCTTTTTATCCCATGCCTTACCACTATAACACTCAACAATCTTCCTAACACAATCATCCCATCTTTTGTACAAATATACTGATATAAATTCTTTATCCAAATCTTTTGCATACTGTATTACCTTTCTCACCCATCTTGTTGCCTGCCCTTTACTCATAACCCAATTAAATACTATTTCGGCTATTCTTTTATTATCCATAAACTGCAATCTACCAAACATTTTCATTTTACTTTTTGCATCTCTCATATGAAAACTTGACCATCCCATTTCTCCTTGAATTGCCTCCCTTGCTGTCCATACATCTGCATCCAATGCATGTCTTCCTACTTCCCTTTAAACTTTTTCTAAATAATTTAATACCCCATTACTAACATATAATGTACCATTATTATATGTTAACCCTGCTACTGCAACTCCTTTCCATATAATTCTAGCTACATCATATTTATTATATGAAAACACTGTTAATTTCTTATCAATTCCTTTCTTTTCTTTGCTTCATTTACCAAACTCTCCATACAGTAGTGCCACCAAGTGCAAGCCTTTGTAATCAATGGATGCAAGAAAGTTTGTACATAAAATGCCTATCTAGCACCCACTCATACAACATTTCCAGACTAGTTTCTAGCTTGTGGCTTTCATCAATGAGAAGTCTTGGATTGAGAGCGCTGCACTGAGAACTTAGGATCTAAGGTAATCCTCCAGCAGCCACCTTTTACCTATTTGGTTAACTATAAGGCTAGGGATCCAAGATGAAAACACTGTAAATGTTTCCAACCCAAGCTCATTCACTTGTATAGCCATATAGATTTGACTCAGTTCAGCATCTGTACATTTTGATGTCTTTGGTTTTTCAAAACCACAATCACTACAACCCAATGGGCAGGATAGGTATAAAACCATCAAAACAACAGATGATCATCATTTCATAGTGTACACATGCTGTTAATAAGAGTAATGTGATGTGATGTATTATGGCTTCTTCTTAAACGAAGTCAAGAATATCTCAGCAATTATGCCCAGATAAACCTGTTAGCCACTTTCTTTTACATTCCCCACTCTAAATTTACCCATAATCTGCTCTATCCTATTTCCACAACATAATTTTTGTCAACTCTATAACCTTTATATCTAAATCCCCCTTATCTTTTCCCAAACCCAGCATAAAAACCAATAATTCAAACTCTACATACACTAGTGCCACCGAGTGCAAGTCTTTGTAATCAATTACAACATTATGGTGTTTTCATTTTGGGCTTCTGGCTTTATACTTAACCAAATAGGCAAAAGGTGGCTACTGGTGAGTGCATTACATCCTAAGATCTAGATGCAGTGCTCTTAAATCCAAAGCTCCTCAGTGATGAAAGCCACAAGGTAGAAAATGTTAGGTGAGAAGACACTAGATAGGGATTTTATGCATAACCCTTCATGAATCCATTGATTACAAAGACTTACACTTGATGGGCACTACTGTGTGGCTAGTTTGGTACCTTATTAATAACATGGGTAAGCATATGCAACAGTGATTATGTGAATACAAATGTCATTGAATAAATTATTAAAGGTAATACTAATACTGTATTATACTTTGAGAAAATATTGATAACATTAAATTTTAATTGCATTTTTAATGCTGAACATTCTTGTTTCTTATATCAATGCCTTTTTTTAATCTGAAAAAAGATGTATTAATTGTATTTCCATTTAAAATGATTTTTTGAAGATCTGACTAGATTGGTATTATATGATAACATGGACATCATTTGCAAATAAAATGTGACTTAATTTGATAAGCTTGTAATTATAAACTAAAATAAAGAGTATGTTAATAGCTCTAACCAGGTTTATTGATAAATACCACAAAAGAACATTTTTTTTAAAAAGTCTTGCATTGGTGGTCGAGAGGTCAGCGCGACCACCTTGCAGGCAGTTGCCCGGGTTGCGGGTTCGCGTCCCGGCCGATGCTATGACATTTAATAAAAAAAAAAAAAAAAATCTCTATCTAGAAATTATCCCCATCGGCTTTCCTCAGTGAGGAAACCTCTCTGGGGATGGAGATAATTTCTAGATAGAGATTTTAAATGCTTTCTCTTGCAGCATTTATTGATAAAGCTTGTTAGTGCTATTAGCATGCCCTTTATTTTATAGATATAATAAACATCTCCATACTTCCCCATTCTTTTTAAATACATATAAATAAAGATACAATAAAAGACAAATGACCCCCAAGATGCATTAACCAGCACTCATCAGTTGGCCCGGGTCACAATCTCTCATATACATCTTTATTATATGCAAAGTATTTATCTAGAGTATATTGTTACATTTTCATTTACCATTGTCAAACTTTCTCCACTCACAACTTTGACGTCATCCATTTCAGTTAAATACACTAATGATTATTACTAATCATTTTCGAAACTAGAGATTATCTCTAGCATGGATATAAACGTCAAACTTCAGTTAAAGATTAATATACTGTATCTGATTTTTTTAAATTTACACACACGGAGTTATTCACCTTTCTCTGTCCCTCCCGTATGTAATATCTTTATAGATATAATAAACATCTCCATACTTACCCATTCTTTTTAAATACATAAAAGACAAATGATCCCCAAGATGCATTTCGTGCTGAACCAGCACTCATCATTTCGCCCAAGTTACAATCTCTTATACCCTTTATTTTACATTATTTGCATGTTTGTTAAAAATGTTATTTAAGGATCTGGCCTATAAACTATTATAATAACATTTTGAATTTTGTATCATCAACATATTGCATATTTGATAAACCCATAAAGACTGGTTGAAATTAATAGAAGTGATATTAAATACAGAATGTATCTATATATAGAAAACTGTAAATATTAAAATAAATGTTTATTTAAATTTTCAGCAAAATAAGGGCACTTTTAAAATGCAGGTTTACAATGAGACAAAGATATAATATTGTTCTATCAATCTGAAAAAATTGTTAATACAAGATATATCAGGAAATAAGAGTTCCTCTAGATTAAAGGTTTATAAACAAAGGCAAAACTCTCCATACAGTAGTGCCACCCTGTGCTAATCAGAGTAATCAATGGATGCCAGAAGGCTTGTGCATAAAATCTCTATGTAGTACCTACTCATCCAATATCCCCAGGCACTAGATAGGGATTTTATACACAAGCCTTCTGGCATCCATTAATTACTCTGGTTGGCACAGGGTGGCACTACTGTATGGAGAGTTTTGCCTTTGTTTACAACAATTATGTGCTAGTATAAAAGATGGTGATCGTGTGATTAAAGGTTTATACTGACTTTAACATATTTTTGATTTGAAATATAGTATTCACAACTTGGAAATTAAATAATAATTAACTTTTTTAAAAATTATTTGAGACAGTTGCCACTTAATATAAAAATATTTAGAAACAAATCAAAACTCTCCATACAGTAGTGCCACCCTGTGCCAACCAGAGTAATAAATGAATGCCAGAAGGCTTGTGCATAAAATTCCTATCTAATGCCTACTCATCCAATATCCCCAGACTAGTTTCTGGCTTGTGGCCATCATCAGTGAGAAGCTTTGGATCTGAGAGCACTGCACCTAGATCTTAGGATGTAATGCAACGCTCCAGCACCCACCTTTTATCTCTACTTAACTACAAAACTATGAGAATGAAATTGAAAGCACAAAAATATTTTCAATCTAAGCTCAATAGCTTATATAGTCATATGATCTGAACTCAATTCAGCATCCATACATTTTACCGTGTCTTTGGATCTTTAACAACCATAGCCACCACTATCCTATTAGGTGCAGTGCTCTCAGATCCAAAGCTCCTCACTGACAATGGCCACAAGCCAGAAACTTGTCTGGGGATATTGGATGAGTAGGCATTAGATAGGGATTTTATGCACAAACCTTCTGGCATTCATTGATTACTCTGGTTGGCACAGGGTGGCACTACTGTATGGAGAGTTTTGCTTTGCTTATAAACAATTATGTGCTAGTATAAGAGATAGTGATCATGTGATAAAAACATTTACTTCTTTCTTTGTAAGTAATTAGACAATATACTATATTTTCCCTCTTTTTATTCTATTGTTTTCTACTTTTAGTTTCTACCACCAATGATAATAAAATATCAAATGAATTACTTTTAATTTCTTGAAAACATTCAGAAATTATTTAAAATTAAAAAATATATAATCTTTTATTGGTTTTTTAAAATTGTCATTAATAAATAAGACATTTTAAAATTTCTCATTAATAAATATATATATTCGAATATAAACAAAATCTTAGTTGCTTGGAACGTCATATGCTGTTAGAACATCAAAGTGTTAAATCAGAGATTATCTCTATCCCAGATATAACATTAAACTTTAGTTAAAAATTAATATATCTTTTTTTTTAATTGTACATTAAACATGGATATTAATAATGCGCTAATGCGTTTAAGGTGAAACTACTTCATATAACAATTTATTTAGTCTGAGCGCTTTCAGAGTTTCGTTATTCCATAATTATAGGCCTGTAGATTGTCAATGTTATTATATGCAAATTTATGCAAAACTATGTTTTATATTATCCATTTTCTGGAAATGGCAAAGCAAGTGTCTTTCCGGTTTATAGAATTGGTGTCGTTTGTAATGAAACAAGCTTCCTTGATTCTTCTCTTGGGGTCATTCCTTTCTGTGCTTAATATATCAGCTTGGGAATGCCCAAATCTATGGTTAAGCTCTTGCTGATGGTCATCAAAAAAGGAACTGCCTTCTTTTTTGGTTATTGCTCATGTGTATGCTGTTTTTTTCTGTGTGTAATATTTTTTAAGATATATTGAAATTAGAACTTCGATTCTGCCTCAGAAACCTATGAATACAGATGTATTTATTCATATGTTTCAAGCATTTATGGTAGAATGGAAGTTTTAATTATATCATATAAAAATATTTTTTAATCTAATAAGATATATTTTAAAAAGAAACTTTCCGACAAAATACTTCCTGTCTACAGAAACACAGTATTACAGCACTGTGTATTTTAACGATTGATATTAAAAATAGACAGGATAATTAAAAATAAGAAAACATCACATGATCACCATTTCCTATGCTTACACACCTGTTAATAACAATAGCAAACTCTCCAGTGCCACCTAGTGGATGCTGGAAGATTGCATCAGATCCTAAAGTCTAGGGTCAGTGCTCTCAAATCCAAAGTACCTCACTGAAGAAAGTCACAAACTAGAAACTAGTCTGGGGAAATTGGATGTGTAGGCATTAGATAGGGATTTTATACACAAACCTTCTTGCATTCATTGATTACTAAGATGTGTACTAGGTGGCACTACTGTTATGTTACTATAATTAAAAATAATAACCCAATGCTTAGTCTTTTAGGACATTATCAAATATCAGAGGTGAGAGAATTGAACTTCACTTCTGATCCAAGAATGTTTATTCAGTACAATAGATCATTTATTAACAGCTTGTGTGAACATAGGGAATGGTGATCATGTGATATTTAGATCATTTATTATTAATTGTATTGTAGTAAAAGAAATCAAATGCCATTAAACAGTTAAGAGTTAATAAATGATTAGTAATAACTATTAAAGTTATTTTTCTAAAATAATCAGTATCAATATTGTGATAGCAATAATCAAAAATGTCATAAATGCATGTGTTTAGCTGGTTCCTACATTTCAGAAGATTCATGACAAAGATAGACCCAATTTCCCATCTCTTCCAAAGAGGTGAAGAAACATTTGAACATATCATTTCCCTCTGCCCAGGATATCAGGACATCAGAAGAGCCATCAATGAGGAATGCAGCATTACTCTCCTAAAGATCCTAGACCTTAAAAGCTGCTTGCACTCTGGTGACTTCCCAGTCATACACATTGCTATATTTATCTCGTATGCCCTATGGATGGCCAGGTGCAATTCCAAATTCACAATACCCAGACCAGACCCATTTGAAGTATTTAACATCCAGCTAAAAATGAAGTAGCAAATTACCTGTTGATTTATCAGTCCAAGATCCTAACCCATGAGAATTTAAATCTTCGCTGTTGAAATCTCCCAAAAATTTTAAGTCCGTAGCTTTATCTTTAAAATTATTTAAGTCTATTAAATAAATGCCAGACTTAAAATTTGAATAACCTTCTATATACTTTAAACCCTAAAAAGAGAGAAAATGAATATATATATATATATTAGAAACAATTTTTTTAAAATAAGATAATACATTATACAGGTTTAAACCTGCATTTATATATGTAATATATGAGGGATTCGAACTGAATTTTACATAATCCACTATTCTCAATGCCATCTTATATTGCTGACCCACCTGATCACACACATGTTGAAAAGATAAATAATCGTCAATAGTGCTAAACCAGCACCCATCAGTTGGTCCAGATTACCATCTCCACACATGTTGAAAAGACAAATAATCACCAATATACATATTTCATGCTAAACTAGCACTCATCAGTTGGTCCAGAGTACCATCTCCCTGATTGTAGATATGTGTGGAAATGATAATCTGGACCAACTGATGAGTGCTGGTTTAGCACAAAATATGAATATTGGTGATTATTTATCTTTTCAACATGTGTGTGATCAGGTGGGTCAGCAATATAAGATAGCATTGAGAGTAGTGGATCGTGTGAAAGTCTGAGTTCGAATCCCTAAAATAAGATAACTAAAAAAATTTGATATGCAATTTAGAAGTTATACATATTTTATATTATATTATTTACTATATGTATAAGTGCACTTGGAAACATCAATAAACTAAACTGATTCCTCCCCCGTCTCTTATTTATCATTGTCTATTGTTATTTCATCCAAGTGACGTAACTGTAACCATTAGCCTTCGCATAGGTTCCTATTTTCATTCAATCTGTTAGTATAATAAATGGAATGGGGTAAGGTCAATATTAATTTTATAAATTAATTAAAAGTTGCAATAAGACAGAGAAATATTTTCAACAAGGTCATTAATCTTCTATTTTTTTTTTAAGAATGTGGGGCTTTTAAACATCAGATATATTCGTCACTTGTTATAAGATTATTGTAATTCATAAAAAATGTTGGATAACATTTCATGTGTACATGAAATGATCATCTCATGTACACATTCATCATTAATATCATTACAATCTTAATCTGAACCAACTGATGAGTGCTGGTTTAGCACAAAATACATATATTGGTGATTATTTATCTTTTCGACATAATGTGTTCAAGTGTATCAGTAGTATGAGATAGAGTGGAGAGTTGTGGGTCAAGTGAAAGTCTATGCCCATTTACCGTATGTATTACATATGTCACTCCAGGTATATAATAAGCCTGTATCTCAGTCATATAATGATTTAGATATATTAAAAATAATATGAAATGCAGTAATATTAGTAGAATTGCCGATAAACGTCATCCTGAGTAGACTGAAAGTAAAGATTTGAAGCTGATCAAAAAAATGGAACTTCGTAAATTCAATATTTTAAATCTATTATCAGTCAATTTATATTCTATAACTATCATTTTAGCAACATTTACGCTTATAGTCAAAGAATGTTGTGTATACAAATATATGTGGGGGTGAATTTACCTTTATAAATAAATCCCACATATATTAGTCATTTCAATTTTTAAAAAAATATATTTGCAGCGAGTTTAAAATAAAAAATAGAAATCTAAAAGTTTTGGAAATTATATATTTTCATAAAATAGAGATGTATGTAAGACATGGTGGCCTGGACCAACTGATGAGTGCTGGTTCAGCACAAAATGCATTTTTGGGGGTCATTTGTCTTTCACTGTATTTTTATTTATATGAATTTAATTGAATATATGGTAGTATTGGGGTTATTTAATATATTTATAAATTATATTTAATTAATTTTAAATATGGAATGTAATAATGTTTATAAAGATATTAATCAAGAAGGGGATAATCTGGATCAACTGATGAGTGCTGTTTTAGCACAAAATACATATACTGGTGATTATTTATTTTTTCAACATGCATGGGACCAAGTGTATTAGCAGTATTACATAGCATGGATAGTTGAGGATTGTGTGAAAGTCTGAGTTCAAACCCCTATATATTACATATTGGAGTGCAGGTATGAAAAAGAAAAAATCATATAATTAGTTTAAAATAGAAACATGACTATTTTGAATATTTCTGTAGTGTAATTTTCATTAAACCTCTCTCATAAAAGGTAGCATCTGGTTTCTATCAACTTTAACACCTTATAAAGAGTGTTAAAAGTGGTAAGAAATCAATTTCTATCTTGTATGAGAGTGATGTAGTGAAAATTAAGCCACTGCAAAAAAGAGGATATATAAATTATAAATCAAAAGTACCAATGATGCATAAGATGGCAAGTTTTAAATCTTTTTTGTTTCGGAATGAAAAATTATGTCTTTACCAAAGTGATAAACTGAAAAATATTGAGATATTTGCCAAGGAATTGCTTGATGTTGGTTATAAAATGGAACAAATAAACAATGCTTTATGTCAATTTAAAAAAAATTATTATAATTTAAAAGAAATGAAGATTAATAGTAAAAATGGATATCTATTCCATTTATTTCAAATCCACAAGTAAAATTTTTTAAGGATTTATATAAGAATGTGTTTAATGTTTCATTCTAAGTTCCAAACAATATTAATAAATTAGTCAATAATTCTAAGGATGTCATACCTGTCAAGCAGAAAAGTAATGTCATATATCAAATTTTTTGTGATTGTATGCTATCATATATAGGTGAATCTAGGTGCAGTATTGAGAAAAGATTGAAGAAACATGATTTGTTATATAAGCGTGTAAAAAATAAAAATAATGGTGATTTAATATCTCCTTCAGTTTTCTTTGATCACAAAAAAACATGTAAATATAAATTTAAATTTAATTTTGAAAATGTGAAAATTCTTCATGAAGAGAGAAACCATAGTAAAAGAAAAATTAAAGAGGCAATTTTTATAAACAGGAATAAAGCGCATTTAATAAATCGACAAGCTTCTAACATTAAAATATGAGATTTGTGGAATTTGAATTGATGACGTTTGCTTTCGCTTTTGGTTTTTGAATTTAATGGCAGTTGAGGCAGGTTAGAAAGTAACCGAAAGTACTTCTGTGGATTTAAGGATTGTTTGTAATTGTTTGTAAGCCATTAAAAATATTATTTCAATTATAATATATATATATTGTAACATTTTTCGTTTTGCTAGGCCTTTACACGCTAATATAAACTGCGCGTGAGTTGATCAAGCTATGTCAAAAAAGAAGAAAGTTGTATTTCTATTCTAAAAACACAGCTATTTTTCCTGATCAACTTCAGCCTATTAATTGTTACGAATTGTGCTATTGACAAAATCAACTTTTAATTTTATTTACTATGGGCGCCAGAATTCCTAAGAATCCGCTGAAATATGTCGCCAGCACCTCTCGCAAGTTGTAAAACAAAAAAAAAATAAAAAGATTTTTATTATATTTTTTTTTAAGGGGCGGTAATTCTACCGTAATGAGAATTAATGATTTTTACGATTATTAGTCCTGGGCGTATTGAAACATATTGGCAAAGGTAACTTACGTTTAAATCTTATTACACTAAAAATAAATTTAATAATAAAAAATAATAACTATTAATAATAACGCACAATGAAAAGGTTGATAAAAGTATAATCTCCTTTATTCTAACAAACTAAAATATTTATAAGTTAAATTACGAATTAACTAAACTGGAAAGTACACACATGCTAATCCAGATAATGAATCGATTAACAAAAACAGTTAGATTAAATAATGAACGCAATTTAATAATGTTCCAAGATCTTGTATAAAATTCTTTATAAGAAAGTCCCTTGAATGTGGAAGTAAAGTCTATATCAGGATGGTAGTCTAAGCTTAGATAAATAATTGTTTGCAAACTTTTAAGTCACTATCAGGAAAATTTATTCTTAACTTACCGGTAAGTTCATGTAGGTTTATGGGATCCCAGATCATGAGAATTTCCATTGGTCTCTCCTGCCGGTGTCTTCCATTATTGTTCCGTTCTATAGCTGGAGAAAAGGCACGGTTGTAGTGACCCTTTTATTGCAAAAAGCGGTCTTCACAAGTCCCGTTTCCATGCTTGCGTGACAGCTTGGTACAGCAAAGGGACATACCTGTGTAGAAGTATATTTCTTGCCACAGGTTATGCTCGTGGAAACCTCCAACTTTCAGAGATGTAACTAGAAGTTAAAGAGAAGACCCAGATTGAAGTTGTCATCTCCTTTTTATATCGCACTCCATTTTTGGAACTTCTGCGCACTCTTTTGTCTTTTTATCAGCGTATAAGATAAGAATCTTATACACTCTCTCTTAAATTTAAGTTACAAAGTTCTCTTTTTTTTTAGCATTATTCTTCCATCTTTAATTAGCTAAAATATTTTTCTTTTAGCTTATACTTTTGGAATTCTTTTAATTTATCTGGATTAGTAATCTGTATGTCATTTATTCTTTCCAATTAGATAAAAAAAAATAAGAATGACAATTTTAACCTTCATTGCATGTTTTAACAAAAATTATACTAATCAAAAAAAAAATCTAAATTTACTTTTTTAGCTTTTACCAAATGCCAATATATTTGTAACGTATATAAATAAACGTTACAATACCACCAGTGCCAGGAGATGAGAATAAAATAGGGGTTTACACTAATTTTATTCTTAAGTTTTTTAAATTCATATTCGTGTTGTTGTTTTTTTTTTTGTAGTAGCGTGCTGATATATTCCGTAGACTCATTCAACAAGCGACGTTCGGCTTTAACGCCCACTTTTAGGTCTAACACGGCGGGAATGGAAAATATTTCAACATTCATCTGTGTCCTTTCCGCTTAAGTGTAATAGTAACGATAAGAAGCCCAAGTTATAAGCACTAATGAGCGTTGCTCATCGTTTTGAGTCTTACAGGCTCGCGGCAACTTGGTCCGCCTTCCCCTTTATTGGGATCCCTGCTAGAAATAGTCTGATGGGCATATAAAGGTGGTCTTATGTTAATATACTGCGTACTAGGACTCGGGGCTATGTTTTTCCCCTCTTCAGTAACCGCCTACCCGGTCAAATACTTGTGACTTATGTCTACATCAGCCACGATTGTGTTTTTAGACATATATAAAAAAATATACATATATATTTTTTCTTTCTGGAAGTCATATTAAAAAAATATCTTCTTTCATATTTTAATAATCAGGGTTTAATTAGTTAGTTTTTTTTTTTATAAGTTTTTTTTCTTTTTTCAAAAAAATCATAATTTATTTTCCGGCTGTGAGTTTCTTTGAGTCATCATTGTAATGTTCTTTATCATTACAACTTATCTCAGGTTGTAGTTGTTAAATCGAAGCCCGAGTTGGGTCGTCATTGTAACGTTTTTAGTTTTGCTAGGCCTTTACACGCTAATATAAACTGCGCGTGAGTTGATCAAGCTATGTCAAAAAAGAAAAAAGTTGTATTTCTATTCTAAAAACACAGCTATTTTTCCTGATCAACTTCAGCCTATTAATTGTTACGAATTGTGCTATTGACAAAATCAACTTTTAATTTTATTTACTATGGGTGCCAGAATTCCTAAGAATCCGCTGAAATATGTCGCCAGCACCTCTCGCAAGTTGTAAAACAAAAAAAAAAAATAAAAAGATTTTTATTATATTTTTTTTTTAAGGGGTGGTAATTCTACTGTAATGAGAATTAATGATTTTTACGATTATTAGTCCTGGGCGTATTGAAACATATTGGCAAAGGTAACTTACGTTTAAATCTTATTACACTAAAAATAAATTTAATAATAAAAAATAATAACTATTATTAATAACGCACAATGAAAAGGTTGATAAAAGTATAATCTCCTTTATTCTAACAAACTAAAATATTTATAAGTTAAATTACGAATTAACTAAACTGGAAAATACACACATGCTAATCCAGATAATGAATCGATTAACAAAAACAGTTAGATTAAATAATGAACGCAATTTAATAATGTTCCAAGATCTTGTATAAAATTCTTTATAAGAAAGTCCCTTGAATGTGGAAGTAAAGTCTATATCAGGATGGTAGTCTAAGCTTAGATAAATAATTGTTTGCAAACTTTTAAGTCACTATCAGGAAAATTTATTCTTAACTTACCGGTAAGTTCATGTAGGTTTATGGGATCCCAGATCATGAGAATTTCCATTGGTCTCTCCTGCCGGCGTCTTCCATTATTGTTCCGTTCTATAGCTGGAGAAAAGGCATGGTTGTAGTGACCCTTTTATTGCAAAAAGCGGTCTTCACAAGTCCCGTTTCCATGCTTGCGTGACAGCTTGGTACAGCAAAGGGGCATACCTGTGTAGAAGTATATTTCTTGCCACAGGTTATGCTCGTGGAAACCTCCAACTTTCAGAGACATAACTAGAAGTTAAAGAGAAGACCCAGATTGAAGTTGTCATCTCCTTTTTATATCGCGCTCCATTTTTGGAACTTCTGCGCACTCTTTTGTCTTTTTATCAGCGTATAAGATAATAATCTTATACACTCTCTCTTAAATTTAAGTTACAAAGTTCTCTTTTTTTTTAGCATTATTCTTCCATCTTTAATTAGCTAAAATATTTTTCTTTTAGCTTATACTTTTGGAATTCTTTTAATTTATCTGGATTAGTAATCTGTATGTCATTTATTCTTTCCAATTAGATAAAAAAAAATAAGAATGACAATTTTAACCTTCATTGCACGTTTTAACAAAAATTATACTAATCAAAAAAAAATCTAAATTTACTTTTTTAGCTTTTACCAAATGCCAATATATTTGTAACGTATATAAATAAACGTTACAATATATATATATAATGAGTGTGCTGATAGCTCTTAACAAGCTTTTCAGAATATCCCTATTCCCAGACCGGTTTCTTGCTTTTGGCATTCCTCAGTTAGGTGCTAGGATATTCAAGCATTATATTTAAAATACCAGCTCAAGCCCAGCACTTTATTTAATGGTGAACTATTAAGAAGAAAATCTGAAATTTCCAGACATCCATATGTCTTCAAATCCAGCTATCTAACTTAAATAGCTAAAAGCATGAAATCGGTCTGGGGATAGGAATATTCTGAAAAGTTTGTTAAGAGATATTGACACACTCATTATATAACATTTGTAATACAAGCTTATTAAATTAAGTCACGTGATATGTGACTTGTTTAAGTCAGTCTAAAAGAGATAATCAATTTATAACAGTAGCAAGCTCTCCATACAGTGGTGCCATCCAGTGCAAGCCTTAGTAATCAATGGATGCATCCATTGATTACTAAGGCTTGCACTGGATGGAGTTTGCTATAAAGGGTGTATGGTTGTTTAGATCATGTACAAATGTGACAATTGGAGGTGAAAAAAATAGTTTTTGAGCACAGATAATTTAAAGAGAAAGACAGTAGAAATCTAAATAAGAAAGATATAATTGAGTATATATTTAGTAAAATGACAAGAGATAAAATAAGTAGTGCAATGGGGATAGCTAGGCAAAGAATGAATAAGATAGAAGTAGAGGAAAAGGATATAGAAGTAAAATTAAAAGCATTAGATTATGCGCAGATCAAGGAATTAATTAATAGAAAGGTACTGAAAGAAATAGATAAGGAAGTTTAGCAGGCAAGTTGAAGAGAATGTTACAGATGAATTAGAGAAAGTAAACAATGAGAGTATCTTGATAAGGGATTTACTAATTAGAGGATGTGGAGATGTAATTGCAAGGAAAAATAGAAATAGGTATTTAAGAGTATGTTTGTCTGGAGCTAAAATTAGGGATGTTACAGATAAGGTAAACAAGAGAAGTAGAGATGTTTGTGTTATGATGGAGTCAAATAAGCTATCAGAGCCATTAGAGAGAGTAATGGATGAGTACAAAGAATTGATTAGTAGTTTGAATAAGGTTAAAGAAAAAGTAGGAGTAGTAGGATTACTAACAAATTTCAACAATAGTTATATGTTAGATAGGGCATGTTCTATAAATGAGAGAGTGAAAAAATTCTATGACAGAAATAATGTTATGTGGATGTATGGGATTTTTTTATTAGTAAGAAGGAATTATATAGTAAAGATGGATTTAGTAAAATGAAACAGTGAAGCATTAGGGGGTTTGATTTATGAAAAATGTTATAGTTCAGGAAACTTATAAAGGGGGGTTGGGTTTTAAATTACAGTATTATTAAAAAGAAGATTAAGAATGAATGGGATGTAAGAAATAAACAAAGGGTAGTTGATCCAGATATAAATGCAGATGTGGAGAGGCAATGGGTCTAAAAAACTAATGATAAACAAACTAATTACAAATATAATAGAGAAGAGTTAAAAGAATTTATAAAAGGGTAGTAAGAAAGAAAAAAATTATTATAATTGAATATGCAAAGTGATAGGAGACCAGTAAAGTGGTTGGGATTAATACAAATCAGTTAAAAATGAAGATCTCGAGGTATTAACAGTAGTGGAAACACATTTAAGAGAAGAACCTATACTGGAAAATTTAGTATAGTGACATCTACAAAGCACATGTGCATTAGCTTATTGGCTTATTGGTATTACAGTTTATAAAAACATTGTGCTATATAAAATAAATGTCTTGTTTCCATATGTTTAATTTAATAAGAATGACGTATCGTAAATTCTAGAAATTTCACAAGCGTCATTCATTCACGTAGTAAAAAAGTAATTTAAAGTGATCAATTAACAACTTCACGCTCTCATTTTCAAACACTTAAGATTTGCCCATACATATATGTTTGGGTCAAAAAGTTGGATGGATTCATTCTATCTTTTCTCAAAGACTTTATCTTGTGTTTGAAAAAGTGGGAGTATTCATTTATATAGTGACATCTACAAAGCGCGTGTGCATTAGCTTATTGGCTTATTGGTATTACAATTTATAAAAACATCACGCTATATAAAATAAATGTCTTGTTTACATATGTCAGGATATAAATAGAAAAGAAAAAGAAAAAAGGATAGTGATATAGAAGTTATGTCAAAAAAATATTTAAATACTATAGAGTGTTGAGAACATTTGTGGTTTGAGATAATATTAAGAAGACAAGAATGAATTACAACCACTGGAGATAGTCAAACTATAATGGAGTGGAACACTAGCATATGTGAATGCTTATTTAAGGATATACAGGGTTTCAAAAAAGGGGAAGAAAATAATACTTATAGGGAACATGAATGGACATATTGAAGAAATTGATGACTTGGATAAAAAGAATGGATAGCTTCTGAAATTTTTTTTATCTGAGATTGAATTTAAACATTGGATATTTAACAAATATTTATAAAGGGATAATGCATACAGTCTAGAAATAATATATTTCACACAATAGATTATGTATTAGTAGAGAAAGAGAGGATGAATGAAGTATGGAAAATACAAGTGTTTGATAATGAAGAGAGAAAATGTAATAATGATCATAATTTCATTATCATAGTTATGGTTAGTAATGTGATGGAAAGTAGTTATACAAGTAAAAAGGATAGTGAAAGATGCGAACGGAGAATGAATGATAACAATAAGTTAGAAGAATATAAAATAAAGATAGATAAAATATGGAAGAGTTTGGTGAGGATGAATATAAGCACTAGTGTGATAAAGTAATAAAATTAGCAAATAGGGTTTTAGGTGAGAATATTCAAAAGAATAAAAGTAAGAAAAACGTGAGTTAGTAAAAGTGTAAAAGAGAGGAAAAAACATGAAGAGAATAGAAGTGTGCTATTAAGAACAAGGAAAGTGAAAAAGATGTTAATTTTAAATGGGAAAAATATTTAGAAAAAAAAAGAAGTTAGCCAAAATAGATAATTATATAGAGAGAATAAAATTAAGTAGTAAACTATTGGAGAATATTAATAAAAGTGAAAGAGATGGGAGTAAACAATTTTGGAAATATATTAAAAGAAGGAATGTATGGGAGAGAGAATTAGTATTACTAAATAGTGAGGAAAAAGAGTGTAGCTCTAAAGAATTAGAAACAATCTTAAAGAAGTATGTAATGGATATAGAAAAAATGTTAGATGTGGACAGAATGATAACAAACCTAAAAGCACATAGTAATGGAAATATTAATTTTACAGAAAATGAATTGAAATGATGCAGAGAAGAGGTTGAAAAATGGAAAGGCAAGAGGTTTAGATGGATGGGCAGCAGAGATGGTGATGAATTTGGGAAATAGGGCAAAATTAAATCTATTATCATGTTTTAATAAAATAACACAGAAGACATAATTTCCAGATAGCTGGAATAATACAAGAGTAAAGCTATTATTTACAGGAATAAACAATTATAGATTGGTAGTGGTAATGTCAGTGTTATATAAAGTCTTTGCATATATGGTGGCTGGAAGGGTGGCAAAATGGATGGAAGAAAATAATAGTGGAAAAAATGCAAGGAGGTTTTAGAATGGATATGCATATAGGAGATAGTTTATTTGTAGTCACATAACTTATAGATATGAGTAGGAATACAGGTAGGCAATTATATATGGTCTTTATAGATACAGAGAAGGCATATGATAGAGCAAATAGAAATAGATTATGGGTAAGTTTAGTAAATTTGGAATGTAGCTTTAGTGGACCAAATGGTATGAGCCTAAGTCAAGGATGTCCTATGTCATCTATTTTGTTATATTTGACAGAAAAGGAAAGGGCAATAGAAAGACTGAGAAGAGGGATAGATATATCATTAATAGATGGCAAGGAAGTGTATACATTATCAGGTCTTTTATTTGGTAATATTTTCTTGAGCACAGAAAGTAGAGAAGATATTAAAGTTGTGCTGAAGATTTGCACAAGGGTGGATAAAAGCCATAAGCTAGAAACTAGTCTGGGGATACTGGGTGAATAGGCACTAGATAGGGATTTTAAGCATAAACCTTGCATCCAGTGATTATGAAGGCTTGCACTGAGTGGTGCTACTGTACAGAGAGTTTTGCTTCTGTAAGTGGCCACAAAAGGAAGTTTGATGTTAACTAAATGGAGATCCTTTGACTCCTCTTTGAATCCTTAAAGAAACGAAGCAGACCAACCAGCACGATCAACTAGGAAACATTGCAGTTTTTTCTCAAATGCCTAATTCTTAACTGAAACATCAGTCATGTTTTACTTAATGCAAGACAAATATGTGTGTGAATGATCATAACAGACCAAAACTAAATCATGACTCTTCTTCCAAGAAAGTTAGTCATCGGGCAAAACAGAGTTAATGGTCAAAGCTAGATTGTGCTAAGAATCCTCCGATTATGGACCCAGGCCACTATTTTTTTGATATTTTTAAGTACTATAATTGCAGATTACTTTTAAGCAAAGGAGGATTATATCAATAGAAAGAATTATGAAACATAAAATGAGATATGGTTAGATTTTATAAAGTTAGAAGACAAAGTCAAGAAAGCTGATTTAAAAAATGGTGTGTACTTTAATACAAAGATGTAAATATTAGAATCTAGGGTAAATGTAATTTATGCCCCATGTGGTCGCAAGAGGCACTGTTTCCGTGTCAACCACAGAAATATTCAGAATAGGGGGCCAAAAGCAGTGATGCAAGTTCCATCTGGTAGGTGGCGCTGTTCAGCATGTGTACACACAGGAATCTTATGCCAACTAGCTGCCAGCACTACTTCCTGATTGGTGGCGCTGATAGCCAAACATAAACACATTTAGCTTACATCGTCTGCTACCAGCAACTCCCAACAATCTAGCCCACTACATGGCACTGTTTCTCCATGCTACACATGGACAAACTGTGTCATTTATTAGCATATTGATACTAAAAATTGAATCTAGAAATGGAGTGGGTTTAACCATATAATAAATGGAAGAACAACATTGTAGAGATTGATGGTACTTTGGATAGAGTATCAAAATTAGTTATTCAAATTAATGGAAGATACCAAATGCATATAATTCAAGTTTATGCCCCAACAAGCTGAAGAAGAGGAGAATTTTTATATAAATATACAAAATATTTTTAGTCAGACAAAACAACATTTAAATTGTCATGGGAGATGTTAATGCTGGAATTGGCTAATGGTTAAAAGATGTGCTACAGGTAATTTGATTATGGTGACAGAAAGAACAGAGGACACAAACTCGTGGCATTTTTAGAAGGAAAAAACTGTATATTATGAATTCTTTCTTTAAAAAAAAATCTAATTAGAAATGGACATGGATGCATCCAAATGAAGGTAAAGCAAAAATGGATTGTATTTTGGTTAACAAAAAAATATGACTTTTCAAGATGGTAATGTTTTTAATAGATTTAACCCAGGAAATGATTATTAATTTGTGAGATGTGAGACATGTGTTAATGCATTTAAAAAGACAGTTTTATACTTCTAACCTTCAGAACCATGTCAATAAATTTAAATTAGAACTTTGTAATCATTTTTAAAAAATTTATATGGTTTGAATATGGTTCAAACTTAGCTGAAACCAATAGAAAGATAATGATAGTCGAATGACTGTTGGTGAAAAACAAAACAGCAGTACTAGTTGGTTAGCCATACTGTGCTGCAGTACCCATCCAAAACCCCCAAGAAGCATGCAAGTGATAAATTTCTGTCCAAAAATCACTGAAATCGATGTAAAATTAAAACGCCTAAGACAAGAAATTTAACAAATTGTTCTAACATCAAAATTAAAAAGAAATAGAAGAATCCGCTATAAAATATAAATTATAAATACAGAAATCGGTCAAATATGTCACTTGCAGGCTTCTTGGGGAATTCTGGATGGGTATTGCAGCATCACCTAGTGGCACAGTATGGCTAGCTAACTAGTACCAAAACAGCGATTCATTTGTACATTTTTAACTGAGATAAGACAATATATGAAGAAAAGAGAAAATACAAAAGTATTTTAAAATGATTCATTAAGAATTAAATATCTATAGTTCTGTATAATAGTACAAAAAAGAATTAATAATTTAAAAAATACATAACCTAATAAAAGATAAACATCACAACATTAAACAACAAAACAGGTTGCAACTATAAAAAGATTTATCAACGCTAAGTTCTTTCAATACAACCAGATATGATAATCAATACATAACTGTGAACTAGTAAGTAATGCTATAGAAGAGAATAAAAGTTTCAAAAGTGGAATATCTTACATTAAATGAATACTAACATTTATGTCTACAAAAATTAGTGTGTAAAATGAGTTATATAATAAAGTGAAAATCAATTTAAAACATCAATTAATAATGAGAAAAAAGTAAAAAGTAAAATCTGATTGTGTAAGAATTCAATTGTCAATAACTAATTAACAATTGAATTCTAAAAGGATCTAATAAAGATAAAACAGATAGATTACTCCAGAAAACAAAAGAGAAAGAAAACTACTTAAGCAGGGGGAAAAAGAAAACATCTTTTTTCTCCTTCCCTCATGTGTTCATGCAACTGGGTTGAACACCGATGTGAAGCAGTAGAATAAACCAGTGAGGATTTATTTCCAGACCCAGAATCTCGGCTTCTGAAGGTACTCAAGCTGACTAGAGATAAAACAGATCATCCTGTTCCTTATTATGATTTATATGCACCTCAAAGGCACACAGAAGTAAAGCCATTTGCCAGAAAATTAGGTAAATAGTGTATGATTAAACAAGAGACTTAATATTTCCTGGAAAATATCAAAAGAAGTGTATAAAGTGGAATTTAATTTATATGTATTCATATTAGCATTGTAACGTTTATTTATATACGTTACAAATATATTGGCATTTGGTAAAAGCTAAAAAAGTAAATTTAGATTTTTTTTTTGATTAGTATAATTTTTGTTAAAACGTGCAATGAAGGTTAAAATTGTCATTCTTATTTTTTTTTATCTAATTGGAAAGAATAAATGACATACAGATTACTAATCCAGATAAATTAAAAGAATTCCAAAAGTATAAGCTAAAAGAAAAATATTTTAGCTAATTAAAGATGGAAGAATAATGCTAAAAAAAAAGAGAACTTTGTAACTTAAATTTAAGAGAGAGTGTATAAGATTATTATCTTATACGCTGATAAAAAGACAAAAGAGTGCGCAGAAGTTCCAAAAATGGAGCGCGATATAAAAAGGAGATGACAACTTCAATCTGGGTCTTCTCTTTAACTTCTAGTTACATCTCCAAAAGTTGGAGGTTTCCATGAGCATAACCTGTGGCAAGAAATATACTTCTACACAGGTATGCCCCTTGCTGTACCAAGCTGTCATGCAAGCATGGAAACGGGACTTGTGAAGACCGCTTTTTGCAATAAAAGGGTCACTACAACCGTGCCTTTTCTCCAGCTATAGAACGGAACAATAATGGAAGACGCCGGCAGGAGAGACCAATGTAAATTCTCATGATCTGGGATCCCATAAACCTACATGAACTTACCGGTAAGTTAAGAATAAATTTTCCTGATAGTGACTTAAAAGTTTGCAAACAATTATTTATCTAAGCTTAGACTACCATCCTGATATAGACTTTACTTTCACATTCAAGGGACTTTCTTATAAAGAATTTTGTACAAGATCTTGGAACATTATTAAATTGCGTTCATCATTTAATCTAACTGTTTTTGTTAATCGATTCATTATCTGGATTGGCATGTGTATACTTTCCAGTTTAGTTAATTCGTAATTTAACTTATAAATATTTTAGTTTGTTAGAATAAAAGAGATTATACTTTTATCAACCCTTTCATTGTGCGTTATTAATAATGGTTATTATTCTTTTTAGTATTAAAGTTATTATTAGTTTAGTGGGATTTAAACGGAATTTACCTTGCCAATGTATTTAAACAAGCCCAGAAATAATAATCAAAAAGGAGAAAATAGTTCTCGTTACGGTATGATGCAATACCGATTAGTTTAAAAGCACTTTTTTTCTGTTTAGTTTACGAGTTACAATATGTTTGACGCAGTCTCAGTGGGTCTAACGACTCTGGCGCCCTCAAGTAGAAATTAAAAACTGAGTCAGCTCACGATTGTACTTAGCAATAATTCTAGGCTGAGTTGATCAGGAAATATAGCTATGTTTTTAGAATAGAAATATAACTTTCTTCTTTTTTGACATAGCTTGATCAACTCACGTGCAGTTTATATTAGCGTGTAAGAGGCCTAGCAAAACGGAAAACGTTACAGCATATATAAGTGATTTAACCAGCTGAAGAAGAAGCTGTCAGTAGTAACCAAAAACAATTAAATCAAATTAATCTAGGCCCAGTACTTTCGAGGTTTTCCCTCATATTCATGGTCAAAATAGGTTATAAACCATTGCTATAATGTTACTAAATAATAATGTATGCAAATGCGTATGCCAATTAATTTGTCCATTTTCTTGAAATAGCAAAACACGTGTCGCGTCTATTGATGGCATTGTTATCATATTGTATTCATATTGTAATATATGTATAGTGTATAACTATATGTGTATCTATATTACTAGAATTATATTCTTCTGTATCAAAATTAGTTATACAATTCATCTGCAGTGGGGTTATTTACTTTCCTGAGAAGGAAAAAAATTTAAAAATCATATTGCTAGTGTTACACAAGGGAAAGTTAAAATTAAGACATAGTAAAAAGTAAAAGACAGCATCTTGATGTTAGATTAAAAGTTATTTCAACAATAAGACATAAAAATAAAAACTATTACTAAAAAGGGTTGATGTCATGAAATATGTGTAAGAATTTTACAAAGAATTGTATAATGATAAAGTAAAAAAAAAACCCAAAATAATCATTGCAATTACTATATCTTTTGACTTTTAAGGTAAGATATGCAATTAAATCTACGAAGAAGCAAAAAGCTCCAGAAAATGGTGTCATTATTATTGACATCTTAAAAAGCAGGTAAAGAAATAAAAAAAAATTGTTGGAAAAATTATATGCCAAATACCTAGGTAATAAAAACGTACCATGTGGAAGAATGCTGGAATAATATTAATATTTAAGAATAAACCTGACACTCTTTTATCACTTCTATACAAAATCTATAAAAAGATTATTACAATTCACCTACAAAAAAACGTCACATGATCACCATTCTTTATGTTTACACAAGTTGTTTACACAAAAGCAAAACTCTCCATACAGTAGCGCCACTCAGAGCAAACCAGAGTAATCAATGAATGCAAGAAGTTTTGTGCATAAAATCCCTATCTAGTGCCTACTCATTTAATATCCCCAGACTAGTTTCTAGCTTGTGGCTTTCATCAATGAGGAGCCTTAAATCTGAGAGAACTACACCTAGGTCTTAGGCACTAGGTAGGGATTTTATGCACAAACCTTCTTGCATCTATTGATTACTCTGGCTTGCACTGAGTGGTGCTACTGTATGGAGAGTTTAGCATCTGTGTGCCTACAGTAAACACTGGATTCAAACCAATCAGAACAATTAACTGGGTTTAAAAGTGGTTTTATAACAGTAAGAGAAGTTATAGAAAGAACTAATGAATATGAGTTATCCATTATGCTTTGGATATATAGATTATAAAAAGGCATTTAATTTTACAGTGATTAAAGTTTTGGATCATCAATATATAGACTTAGGATATTGTCATATTCTGAAAAATATTTATCAGAATGCTAATGTTATAATTAGATACATGGTGATACTAAGAAGATTAACGTTGGTAAAAGTACAACAAGATAATTCAATATCTTCAGAACTTAATGGCATTTTTACATAAAGTATTTTACAGAATAAAATGAGAAGCTAAAGAAATAAAAAAACCTGGAGACTATATAAGCCAATAGATTTTATAGATGAGTCGTTGTTTAATAATGCTCAGAACTTCAGAAATGTCGGAAGAGATATTTATAAAAGTAAAAGAGATGATTGCTTTTATTGGGAAAATATAAAAATGTACACAATGAAGAGAACTTATAAAAAGTACAGTTTCCTGAAAATGTTAAAAAAACCAGCATCACAAGATGTCATATATACCAAATCCATATAATATTAATATCATCTATATTCTTTATTACTTTTACAATGCTTTTTTACAATCCACTAGACAGTTTCGATTGCCCCAGCAATCTTCTTCAGCTATATTCTTTATTACTTTTTACAATGCTTTTTTCCAATGCACTAGACAGTTTTGATTGCTGGGGCAATCGAAACTGTCTAGTGGATTGTAAAAAAGCATTGTAAAAAGTAATAAAGAATATTGCTGAGGCAATAGAAACTGTCTAGTGGATTGTAAAAAAGCATTGTAAAAAGTAATAAAGAAGATTGCTGGGGCAATGAAAACTGTCTAGTGGATTGTAAAAAAGCATTGTAAAAAGTAATAAAGAAGATTGATGGAGCAATCAAAACTGTCTAGTGGGTTGTAAAAAAGCATTGTAAAAAGTAATAAAGAAGATTGCTGAGGAAATAGAAACTTTCTAGTGGATTATATGTAAAAGGTAATAAAGAAGATTGCTGGGGCAATCGAAACTGTCTAGTGGATTATATGTAAAAAGTAATAAAGAAGATTGCTGGGGCAATCAGAACTGTCGAGTGGATTGTTAAAAAACGTAAAACGTAATAAAGAAGATTGCTGAAGTGGTAGGAACTGTCTAGTGGATTGTAAAAAAAGCATTGTAAAAAGTAATAAAGAATATAGGTGATATTAATATTATATTAAGATGTTATATACATAAATTAAAAAACCCAGCATGCAATACACCCTGTATACATAGATATATCTAAGAAAATATCCTAGTGCATATTGCTAGCTGAAAATTCAAATACAACAAATGTTCCAATCACTTTCCCAAATGTTATGTTTTTTTTAACAATGCCATCTAAGACAAAATATAGTCTCATTCAGGATTTATTCACAGAGGGCGTTACTGAAAAAAACATTATGTTTGAAGGGTGATTTAAACATTTTTTAGATATATTTGTATTCTATAGATCAATTTGTTGTGGGGTTTTTTTTTCTTGATTTTTATATTTCTATTTTAGTTTTATTTTCTTTTGGAGTTAGAATAGCCATACCAATTTATGAGTCACTGATACAACTGACGTAAGAAGTAACAATTCTAAGCACCACAATAAAAATGCATATAAATGCAATATTTTTTAGTAGATAGAATGATAAAAAAAACGTAAGACAGAGATTTGATAACAGCATTATAAGGATGTGATAAATATGTCATATATATATATATGAAATTTTAAAAGGCAAAAATGTTTTTACCTGATTAACTGGAGCATTTCTATAGAATTGGTGAATTAATATTTTAACTTAAATAGACTTCAGTGTGAAGAATACATTCATATACTAAAGCATTCAGTTGGTATTGACTGAGAGAGACAGACATTATTTATATTTTAAAAATTATCTCAAGGTTATTCTGATGCAATATTGGTTGCTTTTATTAGGAAAATATGAGAATAGAATAAATGGAGTAAGGAGAATTAAGTAAGACATTGAATTTTTTTACAGAGTTTTCTGCAAAAGAAAATAAAAAAATCAACACTTCAATATGTCATATGGTAAAGACAAACATATGATAGATGTCAGTGTATCTGAGTTCGAGGTTTGGTTTATTTTTTTGGTTTGGTTATCTTTGTTTTTCTTTTCGAGTTAGAATAACCATATTCATTTATCAATAACTGCCAATGAATAAAATACCAAAAGAATTCATCATCCCCTTTATAACTAGAAAGACAAGTCATTACTTCAAACTTACCATATTTTGATAGGAATGCTATAATATGGAAGAGATATAAGTATGGCCAGATGATTTATTAATTACATCCATCTTAAGCATTATTTTAGCAATTTTTAAAATTAAGTTTAAAAGCTAGAATGCTGCTAATAATTCAATAATGTAACCATAACTTTGGGAAGTTATACCATTATAACTTGTATTTATATGTTGGACTATTTCCATCATCTAATATGAGTATTGAATGTCTTTAGAAAAATTTAACTTTATTTAAATATTCAAATACATTCAACTGTTAGTAATAGCACACAGGTTAGTACATGCACAACATTTTGAGAGATATTATTCTCCCCTTTTCTTCAGGTGTTGCTGGCCTGACCAAGTGACAGTACTAGCATGGAATTCGAACCTGGACCCTCAGATTCTCTGAGTGTTGAATTTTAAGGTAATGCTCTAGCCAGTTGAGCCATCCTGCTAGTATTGTCACTGGTCAGGCCAGCAACACCTGAAGAAGATGGGAGAATAATACCTCTTGAAACATTGTGCATATAGTAAGATTTGACCTATTATTAACAGTTGAAAGTATATGAAATATTTAAATAAAGTTAAATTTTTCTAAAAACATTCAATAACTCATATTAGATTATGTAAATAGTACAATATATAAATACAACTAAAACACCATCATCACAAACTTTCAGGAAAATACTATTATAATGTATAAACTTTTAAACCATTAAGCATCACATGATCGCTATCTTATACTAGCACTAATTGTTCGTAAACAAAGCAAAACTCTCCATACAGTATTGCCACCTTGTGCCAACCAGAGTAATCAATGAATGCCAGAAGGCTTGTGCATAAAATCCCTATCCAATGCCTAGTCTGGGGATATTGGATGGGTAGACATTGGATAGGGATTTTATACACAAGCCTTCTGGCATTCGTTGATTACTCTGGTTGGCACAAGGTGGCAATACTGTATGGAGAGTTTTTGCTTTGTTTACAATGTATAAACTTACAATTACTCTGTAGGAATGTTTCACATGCTGATGAGTTGTACAACTATAAAGACATTTTCTTCTCATAATGTAAACAAAATGATATACCTTCTAATACAATAATTTAAATGTGTCAACAAATACAAAACAGTGATTGCACCATTTGGATCTATATATCACTCTAGTGAATAACGTTTGACTGAGTGAAATAAATTTTAGACATATACTTTTACAAGTTTAACACCTGTATAAGTAAAAAATAGGATTAGAATTAAAAAAACAAAAGTTTAAAAAAGATGAAATCTACCAATATCTGTGAAAGGATATTATTGATATATTGTATTAGCATTTTATTGTAGTGTTTTCCAACCTTTTTCATGATTCAGTCCTTTTCTAATCCTATTATTTCTATAGGGTTCCATTTAAGTATTAGTAATGTCCTCGTTTTAAAAATAAATAAATTAGCCATATATCTGCAACATAACTGGAGATTTAAAAATCGAAAGTTGTTCATGAAGATGATAGAATTGGAAGAGAATGTTAAAATAAATAAATGCATGCCCTTCTATAATAATATGATTTCATATAAATTGAAGGTTTCTTGAGAGTCTGAGTTCAAATCCCCTATATTTACAATTGTCGCAGGTATAAAAATGCCTGTATTTCAAATCTTACACCTTAAACCTGCATTACGCCCATCTCTCTTCTTTGTATTTAAATGGATACTGTCCTATACATGAGGGGTTCAAGTGATTTGAGGTCAACATGGGCATAACAACAATATTGGTATCACCATGGGATTTGGGCATTCTATCATCAGATTTTCACTGGTATGGATGGCTGAAGAGTTGGAGGATGAAGTAGACTAAAGCCTGTCTATTAAAGTATAAAGATTTGCTATCTTATTCTTCTTCACTTTCTTTGCATATCTTCATATAATCATATATATTACTTATAATTATTTAAGGTTAAACTGTAAGGAGGATTAAGCTTTGATGAAGACTGCTGGACAGTCGAAACTGTAAGAAAATAAAGAAGGTTAAGAAAATTACTTGCATTAAAGTGTATATGAGTGAAGTATTATAAGTAATATATATGATTTGCTATCTTAATATAAACTGAGCACTGATTATATATATATATATATGTGTGTGTGTGTGGGAGATGATAATATGGACCAACTGATGAGTGCTGGCTCAGCACGAAATACGTATATTGGTGATTATCTTTTCTGCATATGTGTGGTCATGTACATCAGTAGCATGAGATAGTGTGAATAGTTAAAGGTTGCTAATCCCCTATATTTATAAAATTTAAAATAATAGTAATGACTATAATAGTAATAACACTAGAATTACTGAACTTAGGGTCTAATATTACTTATTAATTTTCATTAATTACTAAATAGTAATAATAACAAGTCAGATGTCACATGACTTATATATAGCTTGCACTTACAAATATGTAATATTAAGAGTGTGCTAATAGCTCTAAACAAGCTTTTTTTTTTTATTTATGATAAATGCTACTACAAGAGAAGGCATTCAAATCATTTTTATCTTGGATTGTCCCCATCCCCAGACCGGTTTCGACCTATGGGTCTCTTCAGTGAGGAGTTGGGACATTAGATTTAAAAAAACCAACTCAAGCAAAGCATTTATCTAAAAGTTAATTGTTAGAAGAAGATCTGAAACTTTTAGACATCTACATGTCTTTAAAGTCAGCTCTCCAACTGAAAAAATTGTATGGGCCTGAACTTAATTCAGATACTCCATATATTAGTAGGCTTAGCCCTTTAATTTAGCTAAAGCCAAAACAACAAAATAATAATAGTAATAATAACAAGTCAGATGTCACATGACTTATATATAGCTTGCACTTACAAATATGTAATATTGAGTGTGCTAATTACTAAATGAAAAAGCTGATACCATATTTCATTTGCAATTTTTTGCTATGAACCAGTTATTTTCATGATCGATTGCTATGAACCAGTTATTTTCATGATCGATTTTTACTTACATTTGTTTTTAATGGAGACAATAGATTAGAAAAACCAAGTTTTACCCAAATAAACAAAAGAAATTAAAATTTGAGTCTTCATTTCTTTTCATCCCTCATCCTTTAATTTATTGCTTTTATTTTAATTAGAAAAACAAATCACATTTGTTCAAGTTTTTGTGGATTGCTTTTGTAGACTGAAGACATTATGGACCTGAAGTGGTTCAGGACCTCAAGTTAAGAACAATTGATTTATTAGGTATGGAATCTATAGACTTCAAATTAAGAGTCATATAAACTGTACTAATTTCTGACATAATAAAAATAATTAATAATTATTTAAGCATTAAGCCAATAAACATCATATGATCACCATTTCTTATGCTTCCTCATAACTGTTATTAAAACAGGCAAAACTCTCCATACGTATTGCCACTCAGTGCAAGCCAGAGTAATCAATTGATGCCAAAAGGCTTGTGCATAAAATCCCCATCTAGTGCCTACTCATCCAATATCCCCAGACTAGTTTCTGGCTTGTGGCCTTCATCAGTGAGGAGCCTTGGATCTGAGAGCACTGTACCTAGCTCTTAGGATCTAATGCAATCCTCCAGCATCCACCTTTTATTCCTACTTAACTACAAAACTAGGAGTCTTAAATTGAAAACACTATAATATTTTCAATCCAAGCTCATTAGCTTATAGGGTCATAGGTCTGAATTCAGTTCAGTACTTATACATTTTGGTGATTTTGCTTCTTTAATAACCATAGCCACCACTATCCTATTAGGCAGGATTGGTTTTAATCCAATAAACATCACATGAACACCATTTCTTATGCTTGCTCATAACTGTTATTAAAACAGGCAAAACTCTCTATATGTATTGCCACCAAGCCAGAGTAATCAATGGATGCCAGAAGGCTTGTGCTCTCAGATGCAAGGCTCCTCACTGACAAAGACCACAAGCCAGAAACTAGTCTGGGGATATTGGATGAGTCGGCACTAGATGAGGATTTTATGCACAAACCTTCTGGCATCCATTAATTACTCTACCTTGCACTGAATGGCAATACGTATAGAGAGTTTTGCCTGTTTTATTTAAGTATTACTTGAAAAGGTAACTATTATGAATAGATATATGCTAAAAATACACACTAATGAGAACATTTATTTTATATACATATATGTAAAATGTTGATTTACAAGAGTCAAGTTTTCTGCACTTCTAACTTTGATACTAACCATTTCGGCAAAATACATTAATGATTATTAATAATCATTTATTAAACTAGAGATTATCTTTAATCCAGATATAAACTTTAAACCTGTTAAAAATGTAATATTTCTGATTTTTTTAATATTATAAATGAACATTTGGAATAACTCAATTTCATCTCGTTTTTTCATGTATATTTTTTCGATCATTCCACCACTTGTCTTTTTTATTTTATACTCACTATGGTGTACCAGCTGTACACTTATGTATGGACCGGACATAAAACACCCTAATACATTTAGAAACAAACCTGATCTCATACGCGTGCGCGGTGCAAGGGATGAAAAAATTTCATTGTCCAACATTTTCTCAGACACCTGGTCAATAATGCATCGCCAAAGAACTAGATCACCAGGATTAGTGACAAAAGAAAGTGTAGTGACCCATTAATGGATGTAAAGTGTTATAAACTGATGTAATGATCAGGAGAATCCCTGACCAAGATTGTTATTTCTTTTTCTTTTTGTTGTACAGATCGATAAAGCATTTTGAAACTTTATCATATATTTTAAGAATGGGTAGTGGAAGCATATATATATATATATAAGGAAGGGGGGGGGATATGAAAAAGTTAAATATCATTGAAGTATTACATTAGTTGGAAAATGAAAACAGATGTTTTATATTTTAAAAGACGTATCATTTAAATATAAATACTTTAAATTGCTTAGAGCATTTTTGGTCTCAACTTACGTAAGATATAAAAGCCAATCCATTTGGAAGAAGTTCAATATCTTCACTACCATGTTCTAATAAAATAAATTAAAATAAACATTAGTGCATAAAATTGTATACATTATATAAAAGCAAATAAGTTCGTCTTAAAAAACGAAGTAAAATTTAAATCAGTCTTTAAATAGATCATGGCACAAGAAAGAATTTCATCAAGAATAAGTAAAAAGAGCATCAATTATTATATTTTCCACATTCCAAATGCTAAAACTTTTGTCAAGCAATGGTGGTCGAGAGGTCAGTGACAGCTGCTTTACAGCAGTTGTCCTGGGTTAGCGGGTTCGCTTCCCGGCTGATGCTTTTTATTTGTGTTTTAACCTCTAGTTAAAAATAACTAAATACCCATTTGATAATTCTCCATTATGTTGTGAATGGGCTAACAATTTGAAAGAGAAATTATAAATCTGTTTTGAAACTTAAAAAAATCCTACGTTTTATCCAGTACCAATTCAAAGTTTTATCTTTCTTATTGCATTGCCCAGTCCGTATAATGTTAATATCATCTATATTTTTTATTACTTTTTACAAAGCTTTTTTACAATCCACTGCCGACAGTTTTGATTGCCCCAGCAATCTTCTTCAGAACTACTACTTATATTTCCAAATCTTAACTCCTTTATTTTCTTCATGGAGTATTATAACATGATCTTTCTTATTGCATTGCAAATCCATACAATCACTAAACATCACATGATCACCACCTCATACTAGCACATAATTGTTGTAAACAAAGGCAAAACTCTCCATACAGTAGTGCCACCCTGTGCCAACCAGAGTAATCAATGGATGCCAGAAGGCTTGTGCATAAAATCCATATCTAGTGGCTACTCATCCAATATCCCCAGACTAGTTTCTGGCTTGTGGCCATCATCAGTGAGGAGCCTTGGATCTGAGAGGACTGCACCTAGATGATGTCCACAAGCCAGAAACTAGTCTGGGGATATTGGATGAGTAGGCACTAGATAGGGATTTTATGCACAAGCCTTCTGGCATCCATTGATTACACTGGCTGGCACAGGGTGGCACTACTGTATGGAGAGTTTTGCCTTTGTTTACAACAATTATGTGCTAGTATGAGATGGTGATCATGTGATGTTTAGTGGTTTAACACCAATCCTACCTAATAGGATAGTGGTGGCTATGGTTGTTTAAGAGCCAAAGACACCAAAATGTATGGGTGCTGAATTGAGTTCAGACCCATATGACTATATAAGCTATTGAGCTTAGATTGAAAATATTATTGTGTTTTCAATTTCATTCTCATAGTTTTGTAGTAAAGTAGAATTAAAAGGTGGCTGCTGGAGGGTTGCATTAGATCCTAAGATCTAGATGCAGTGCTCTCAGATCCAAGGCTCCTCACTGATGATGGCCACAAGACAGAAACTAGACTGGGGATATTGGATGAGTAGTCACTAGATAGGGATTTTATGCACAAGCCTTCTGGCATCCATTGATTACTCTGGTTGGCATAGGGTGGCACTACTGTATGGAGAGTTTTGCCTTTGTTTAAATCCATATAATATTAATATCATCTATATTCTTTATTACTTTTTACAATGCTTTTTTTACAATCCACTATTGACAGTTTCAAAGATCTGAAAATATAAGTAGAAGTTCTGAAGAAGATTGCTGGGGCAATCGAAACTGTCAATAGTGGATTGTAAAAAAGCATTGTAAGAAGTAATAAAGAATATAGCTGATATTAATATTATACAAATTCAAAGCCTAGTTAGATCATTCAAGTGCAAAGGAATATATATATATATATAAATGTTCAAATCACCTTCCCAAATGTTTTTTCAGTAACACCCTCTGTGAATAAATGTCTGAACTTTGAACAATCAACTCACAAAAAAAGTCTCTTGAATTGTATACTGCAATGATATTATACATTTATTCACAGAGGGCAATGCTAAAAAACATAACATTTGGAAAGGTAATTTGAACATTTTGGAATTTGAATTTTCACCTAGCGATATGCACTGGGATATTGTCATACTCTTATTTGTTAAAGAATTATGCTTTATTTTGTTTTTTGTTAATATAATGTTCATTTTATTTCATAAAAATAAATGAATGTATAAATATGTATTTGTTACATTTTTTTTTCATGTGTCATAGCATCTCCCGGGACGCGAACACACTAACCCGAGACAACTGCTTGTAAGGCAGCTGTGCTGACCTCTCAACCACCAACGCTTAACTAAGTAATTTTCTAAATGTATCTACAAAGATTACTTAAGATTAATAACGAATAGTATTTTATTCTTTAATAATTTATATATATATGTTTTCCTTCAAAATTCTTCATAAAATTTTTGAGTTTTAGTTCACCAAATTACCAAGGGTGTGCCATAGTCAAATTTGATGCCTAGTCAGTTGTACAGAATTCAGTATTCTTATTTTGTTACTTTTCTATATATCTGACCGAATAGGGGTTAATTAAACACCTTTGAGGTAGATGTTTTACAAGTTATAGTAATATTTTGTAACAAAAACATAGCAATATAATGTTTTTTTTCTATTTTACATATAATAATACAGCTTAAACAAAATTTATTTTTTACTTAAATTTTATTAAATGAGCTTAGCAAATTTAAATAATATCTGAATTTCTTTATGGGCTATTAAAATTACATCATGGACCACCAGTGGTATGCAGACCACCGGTTGCTTACCACTGATGTAGATTATGCTAACAACATGGTTGTTTTTGTAAATAATGCTTCTAAAATTTCAGGAAATATTGCAAAGGTTAGCAGATGGTAGTAAGTAAGTAGAACTAAAAATAAATACTGAAAAATTAAGATAATATACAATGGATTTTCTCAGAAGATGATAATAAAAATTGATAATCATGAATTAGAATTTAATGATTACAAATACTTTGGTTAGATTATTAATAAAAACAGAAACATAGCGGTTAAACTAAACATAGGATTAAATTTGGATAGATTGCTTGCAACAGATATAATGTAATATTAAAAAGAATTATGACTATATGTTTAAAAATGAACACTGTTATTAGATATGTTTTATTGGTTATCACTTAAGAAGCTGAGTCTTTGATTGGAGGAAGAGTAATGCACAGAGGCTAAACTTTTCATACAGTAGCACGACTCAATGCAAACCAGAGTAATCAATGGATGCAACGTTTGTGCATAAAATCCCTACTCATCCAATATCCTCAGATTAGTTTCCAGCTTGTGGCTTTCATCAGTGTGGAACCTTGAATCTAAGAACCCTGCACCTAGATCTTAGAATTTAATGCAACTTTCCAGCAGCCACCTTTTACCTTATTAGCCAACTATAAAGCTTTGAGTCCAAAATGAAAACAACGTTTTTAATACAAGCTCATTAGCTTGTATAGTCATATAGATCTGAACTCAGTTCAGCATCCACACTCTTTGATGTCTTTGGTTCTTTAATAACCATAGTCACAATAATCCTATCAGCAGGATTGGTATTAAGCCATTAAATATCACATGATTACCATTCTTTGTGCTTTCACAAGCTGTTTACATAGATACTAAGGTCTCCATACAGTAACGCCAAAAGCCACAAGCTAGAAACCAGTTTGGGGATATCAGATGAGTAGGTACTAGGTAGGGATTTTATGCACAAATCTTTTTGCATCCATTGATTACTCTGGTTTGCGCTAAGTAGTGCTACTGTATGGAGAGTTTAGCCTCTGCGTAATAGCTTGTGTAAGCATAAAGAATGGTGATCATGTGATGTTTAGAAAGAGTAATGCAGAAATTTCAGACCACTCGATAAAGTATGGTATGTTAGAATTAACAAGGAAGATTCAAACGTAAAATACTTTTGTTAGAGAATAAACAGATATTGCCGACATCACTGAGAGGATTAAAAGATTTAAATAAAAGTGGTTTGAACATATTTCTAAAAGAGTAAATAATAGATGGGTAGTTGAAGTCTTAAAACTGGATCCAAACAAATTATAAAGGATCTAGAAAGAGACCACATTTGAGACAGAGGGATGAAATAAGGAAGTTTGTTGATATATTGAGAAGTGAAGCTATGGATTACTGAATGAAACTCGGAGACATCTTTATTTTGCATGGTTGAAAATAATGGTGACGATATGTATACAATTACGAACAAATGTAAAAATGTTCTTAAAAATTCACCTAAATCAATCTTTAAAAAAGGGGGGCTAAGTTTGGAGTGCCAGAAATGACCCTGGGACCACCTGATGTCAACTAGGATGCTTTACCCTATGCCAAACGGATTCAGGGCAGAAAAAGCTAATGGATTTATTGCTCTGGAATTCTCGAGAAGTTTGAGTGCCAGACCTGCAAGTATCGGCACTCATCCTGAGATCTCCCCATCCCAAGTCACAGGCTCTATTGCTACTCCAAGCCATGCAGAACTGTCAGTCTAAATAATAAATTATTAAGGTAGAGCAAATAACTATCTATTTTTAACTATTTTCCCATAATCCAATACGTTTGAAAATTTTTATTTTTAACTATTTTCCCATAATCCAATATGTTTGAAAATTTTTATTTTTAACTATTTTCCCATAATCCAATACGTTTGAAAATTTTTAACTATTTTCCCATAATCCAATATGTTTGAAAATTTTTATTTTTAACTATTTTCCTATAATCCAATACGTTTGAAAATTTTCATACTAACAGGGGGGACTATATAAAAATTATAAATATAAATATGCGACTTTTTTCGCATTAAATAGTGAAGCTATAATTATACTATCATGTGTAATAGGTCTGCTTAGCGCTTTAGAGATTTAATGTTCGAATCTCATACTCATAGCTTTGCGAATGAAGACTGTTGTGATTTATTGTACACCTATGCAAATGAGTTTGAATTTTTAATTAGTTAGTATTTTTATTTAGTTAGTATTTTTAATTAGTTGGTATTTTTAGATCTAGTATCTGAACCTACCCTGACACCTCTCTGAGAAATGCCAAAGCACGAAACCATGGTCAGGGGTTTGGGGAGGGGTTCCTGACAGAGATATTTCACGTGCTGGTTCCGGCTAAGCATTTATCACAAAGCTTGTAGAGGAATAGTCTCTGCCATAATCTTATGCAATTTTATATTGCTAAGACTACTAATATATAGTATGATTGAAGATCTATCCACCCCATATAGCTATTTGAGTTGGATAGCTGGGTTTGAACCATATAGCTATTTGAGTTGGATAGCTGGGTTTGAAGACATGTAGATGTCTGAAAATTTCAGATTTTCTGCTCAATAGATAACTTTTAGATAAGTGCTTGGCTTTGGGTTGGTATTTTTAGATCTAGTGTCTGAACCTACCCTGACACCTCTCTGAGGAATGTCAAAGCACGAAACCATGGTCAGGGGTTTGGGGAGGGGTTCCTGACAGACATATTTTAAGTGCTGGCTCTGGCTAAGCATTTATCACAAAGCTTGTAGAGGAATTGGCAATCCTCATTGTTTATAACTTACAAGCTTAAGAGATAGGGTCATGTGATCTATGACTCTTATTTTGACTATTTATAGTTAGTACATTGTTTGGAGAGAGCAAAGCATGCCTCTCTTCTATTAATGGCACTGAGACCATTTGCTATGTAAAAAGCTTCTTTAACTTTTCTTTTGGCATCACTCTTCTCTGTGCAAACTATTTGGGCAGAACTGGGTTCGAATACATGGCCTGTAGCTGCTTGGTCGTCCCAGAATACTGATGTTCCTTCATCTTTATTTTTAACCCTGTTGTATGCATACCTATTCTGGAACCACCAAGCAGCTACAGGCCATGTATTCGAACCCAGTTCTGCCCAAATAATTTGTACAGAGAACAGTGATGCCAAAAGAAAAGTTAAAGAAGCTTTTTACATAGCAAATGATCTCGGTGCCATTAATAGAAGAGAGGCATGCTTTGCTCTCTCCAAACAATGGACAAATTAATTAAAAATTCAAACTCATTTGCATATGTGTACAATAAATCACACACTTCATTCACAAAGCTATGAGTATGAGATTCGAACATGAAATCTCGAAAGCGCTAAGTAGACCTATTACACATGATAGTATAATTATAGCTTCACTATTTAATGCAAAAAAAGTCGCCTATTTATAATTACAATTTTTACTAGTGAAGAGAAAAACGACTTATATTAAAAAAATATAAACATAATAATACCCAATTTTGCAAACCCATTCCACCTGGTATAATAAAAACAGTCAAAACTCTATACGTATGTATTGATCATGTGATGTTTACTACCTGGTATAATATTTAGCAATGACAGAAAAAAGCTAATACCCTTAATTGATTTAAAATTTTACGCTGGTTTGTAATTGCATAAATATGTATATGTCTACGTATAGGCTTAGACAACAGGAAAAATGTATCTTTTTTTCTAATGTTGCTAAGCGATTATACTATGTGGCATAAGGTTTACTGGAATGGGTAAGATTATGGAGGGGTGAGATTATGGAGAGTAAAAAGAGTTTAAATATATATAGAAGTAGATGGAATATTGGATACGAGTTAATTTATGATAATAGCAAGCAAAGTAGATCACTGATTAAGGCTTGAATGGGATCTTTAGCAACAAGGGAATAAACACGTAAATGGAAAAATATGGCTGATTTAGTCTGTAAGTTGTGTAAGGAAGGCATAGAAAATATTAGGCATCTGTTGATTCAATATAAATGCTTGAAAGCAGAAAGGATACATATAATGAAGTTATGGCAGGCTAAATATAAACAAAGTGATTATACAGAAAGTGGGTTATTGGTTTTTATGCTGGGTTTGGGAACAGATAAGGGGGATTTAGATATGAAGGCCATGGTGTTGACAAAGATCATGTTGTGGAAATGGGATGGAGCAAGATATGGGGAAACATAAGATGGAAAGGGAAGGTAATGTGGCTAACAGGTTTCTCTGGACATAGTTGCTGAGAGATTCCTAATTTCGTATAACGAGAAGTCACAATGCATCACATCACATCTAGTTACGTGTTTATAATTCTTTGCATAGTTCTCCAGTGAGCATGAACATGGATTTATATATATTAGACTATGCGCGGATGTGTGTAATTATAACGTAATTAAAATGGGTGTTTATTTAATGTCTTCTTCATTTAAATTTAGATATATTTGAGCAGAATTGTAATATCTCAATTTAAATTTCGACACTTGTTTGTAATTGCTTAAAGATGCTATAACTCAGGAGTCGACAACCTTTTAGTGATGCCATGCCGAACCTATGTTATAATGTTATTCGCATGCCGAAATGATTATGCCAATCTTACCATATATAGTATCAAAATTGGTTCGGTTATAATGAGCTTCAAAATTATACGATAGTGCTTAAAAAAATGTGTATTGTTTACAAAATTGCCGATTAATTTACAGTGATTCAGAATAGGCAAAGTGCGTAGAGCTTTCCACGGTTTAATTAAAAAAAGCTGATTAAAAAACTCAAACAAAATAAAACGAGTATTATTTTTTTTTAGCGAAGATGATTTTGTGATATAAAAAATCAACTCTAAATCGGAATTTTTACATATATTCTTTTTTTTTTTTTTAAAAAAAAAAAAAAAAACAACAACCTATGGACAGTTGGAATTTTTCCCTATGAGAAATTGGTTTTAATTACACAATAGATATTTAAAAGAAAAAAACTTCTTAGAGATCCGAACGATATTATCAACTCTCACGTATTTGCGGATTTCGTTCACGCATTAACCCGACTATCACTAATTATAGACCTTTTTTTTTCCAAGTAAACATACCAAAACTTAAAGAATAGAAGTTTTTCAAATGAATTAATCGACGTACGGTTCAGTCTGAATATAAATTTACTCTAAACATTCAGTTCCATACAAAAGTATCAAAGATCAACTGACCGTCAAATAAAAGAATCGAAGCACAAATTAATCCTCCCAGATGAAAAAAAATTCCATTCCACTTAGCTCTATTTTCGTTCTTATCTTTATTGAAAATAGCAAAGATAAGAGTTAAGTGGGATGGAAATAATGAAGTTTATGGTTCAAAATAATTAGTAAATTACTAAATCATGGTTTCCATTTACAAATGAGTATGCAAATTATAGGCCATGACACAAACGCACATGCTGTAATTAAAATATAATTTTGTATTATTTGAATTCAGTCAGAGTGCCACTAATAATTGTTCTGCGTGCCCTAAGTTGCCGACCCCTGATATAACTTATAATCTTAGACAAGCAGGAAAGAAATTTTGTTTAGTTATTACTAAGCAATTAGACCAAGTGATAAAGAATTTATTGGATTGAATCTTTATATATATATTTGATATAATAAAGTATCATAAAATAATTATAGTATACAATACGGTTTCTTTTGTGAAATAAAAATATGAATCAATTATTAAAACTGCTATCAAGTCACCAAGAAAATGATTTCAAAAGACATACCTCATCTCAGCTGTGTTAGGCTTTCAATATCGTTATTCACAATTCAATAGTATATAAAAAATATTAATACATTTTTACACTTCAAGCGGTTCCTAAATAGAATAGACCCAATCTGTCACGCCTACTCTAGAGGAGAGAAGACCTTTAATCATCTGATAAATATATGTCCAGGCTATAACAGTATTAGATGTGTCATGTCTCAACACTGTGTTATAGCAGTGGATAAAATCCTGGACATCAGGGGTTGTCTCTCCTCTGGAGACTTTACGGTTATCAGGTTATTTATCTTCCTGACATATGCCCTTTGGTACACAAGATGCAGGACAAAGTTTACGCAACCAGCACCGAACTCTAATGCCATATTTTTCGATAAGCTTAAAGCTCTTCAGAACAAGGACAAGATATTATCCTCTAGATTTTTATTTACAAATACATAGATCCTGCTAGTATATCCCACAGACTCATATTACATGAATATTGAACCTGATATATCGATATTATAGTGCCTTTCATAAATGAAGAAGTTTATAATACAACATGCCGGACCCTGCTAGAGAGGCAATGATCCCACACTATATGGATACCAGTTCTGATACGTCAGCATTATAGAGCCAACCTCAAAGGAGTCGGCAATACCAACAAAATGGAATGCTACTTACAAAATAGCCTGTTAGTGTCGTTAATGACTCTGCCATGCATCTACCAGACCTAGGACACCCACATTACCAAGCCAGGTTTGTGGAAGAAATCAATACCAGCAATGGAATTGAGCCAACATTATCAAAGTGTATCATAATATTCAACTGTACAAATTTTGCTATGCCAATAAATATATTTTTAAAATATATATATATAAAATATTTTCATTTTTTTGTTTTAATGTGTGAAAGATGCTTCTGGTGTCAATTGCTAAAAATACTGACTGAATTAAAACAATACATAACAAATTCATTTAAATTAGACTGAAATTAAAATTCCACTCAAGAACTGTCCTGAGTGACTTGGATTTGCTTTATAATTTATGAGCATTTGCATTTAACACTTATATGATAAGTAAAAGAATGAAATAAATAATGAAGATGTTGATAAGAAGACTTCAAACCATAGTCCTATGAATCGTATTGTAGCATTTCATTAAGTAAACAAAAAGTGCTGTAATATTACTTTAAATTAGGTACCATAGGACGTTTTATTACATATAGTTATAGCATAATATCAGTGCTGAATTAGTTTGCACTCGTGGCCATTTTGAAATCTAAAGATCAGCCAAAAACACTGCTGATACCTCCGACCAATAAATGACATAAATATTGAATAGGAGTACTTTAAATTCATGTTTTAGAAATTATATAAGCTAGTAAAAATAAAATGCTTTATTTCATATGGGTATATAGTATAATATTTTAGTATTTGGAATATATAAGCTTGTATTGATCAGATTTCTGCAACTTTTGAATGATACTTCGTAATGACTAGACCATCCTTCCACCTCCCCGCAAATTCTGGCGCCTTGCACCATCATATTTCAAATATTTTATGAAGGTAAATTTTTAAAAAAAAAACCTAATAAAATAAAGCATATTATTTTTACTAGATTATAATTTCTAAAATATGAATTTACTTTTATTCAATATTTATGTCATTTATCAGTTGAATGTGTCAGTGGTGGTTGTTAGATTTCAAAATGCCTGTGAGCACAAACCAAATCAGGACCCATGATATCTCATTCCATCTTATAATAAATGTTGCATCCATAAAAATAATAGTTTAAATGTGGTTATTTATTGATTTTTATTTTTTTAAGCCTTCAAAAGAATATTTTGTCATACCATATAAACCAAAAGTTTTTATGCAAGCAAATATTTAAATATATTCTAACCTTATATTTTAGTGTAAAATATAGAGATTGATAGAACTAATTTAAAAATTTCTCTGTCTTCTTTTTGGTGATTTGATTGCCTTGGTTTGCATTCTGAACAGACCATCTACTGGCATTCAAGATAATTTATTGGTGAGAATAAGTAATATTTTATCTTGCTTATTGCCTGTATTATTTTAATGTATTTAAAATTGTTTTTTTCCATCCACTGATTTGGGTCAAATGTGTTTAACTTGTAAGAAATTGGCAGCACACATCAAGTTTAGTAAAATGTGATTAAAATAAATAATAATTCTTATTTATTTAAAATAATCTTGGAAATTATTTTCATTTAAATTCAAAAACCAATATGAAAACTTTATTTTTAAAAAAGAAGAGGTTTAAAATCAAATTTAAATTTAAAATTTTATTGAAATGCTGGTTTAATATTTTTGCTTATCACTTAAATAATAAAGAATTGATTATCTTATCTGAGCTATACTGCCAGTATTGTATTTACTATTTAATTTGTTTATTACTTGAATAATAATAACAGCCTTTAAACGATTATCTAAAACTACTTTCTGATTTCTATCGCCAATGTTGATTTGTTAAATTATTTTGTTCTGATTGTTATTCCTAGATTTAAATGTGAATAGATAAATTAATATAGCCTGGATATTATAAATTTGGAACAATGTTAGATAAAATGTAGAGTTTAATAAATTATGAAGAACATTTTTATTTAAACTCTACATGTCATGCTTTTGGAATTATCTCATATTCATAGAGCCCATGTAAAATTCATTAATTTAAAAGTACTCATAATAACTAGAACAAACGGATATAATCACATCTATGGAATTCGGCTATAATTTATAATTATTACTTTGTGTAATGTGTATTTATTGTTCAAGACATTTTATATTGATTTCACGGATAGTATTTGATATTCAAAAAATGTTGAACACTTTTATTTAAGTAAGAATGAATTAATTTTAATTTTTATAGTTATATGAACTTATATGTGAGGTTCATGATCTACACTTTTACTATGTTTAAATTAAATTCATGCAATTGAATAAAATATTTATTTGAGAAAATAGCACTTGCGAAAAGCTTGAGAATTACTAAGAAATTTATGGTGTGTGTTAACCTCTCATGAAGTGTCTTACGAGTCTTTCCAGAGTTCTGTTCCTATACTCATGTCAGTTGTATTACATTGTTACTATGTTTATATTTTAAGCAAGATAATTTGGTATATTAGTTGTCCTTAGGATGATTTTTGCACTTTAAATATGAAGTAAATATTAATATTGCTTTACAATATTAAATGGCATTAATCTGTGCTGGTGGTTAATCCGCAGATTAATTATTTGCCACTTTCTGTATTTTTACACTCATTCCTGTGCTGGTGGTTAAGCAGCAGAATTGTGTAATTATATTTGTTGCTTCATGGTGGTGTATAAACCCATAGGGTATTCAGTGTTGTATCATTCCTATGTGTACATGAATGCATCTACAGGAATATCATTTTACTTCATAAATATAAGTTGGGCAAAGTATTTTGTATTATTATGCTAAAATCATCTTCTTCCATTTATCAGTATAACTTATAAGTTGAGTCATAAAGTGTAGCAGGGCATCTTATCTAAATTATCCTCATAATAATTAACTGCTTGTTAATTAATATTTTATCTGAACTGAAGTTTTAATTTTCACTTTGGTTTAGCATTGCATTATAGCTAGTTCCTGCAAATATAATATTACTTATTATATTATTATAGGTTTATAGTATAGATTTATTGGTTCTGGAATTGAAACATTGGGTATTTCATGATTTGATATTGAATTTCGGTATAGTTTCCTCATAGCAGAAATTAAATCAAATTATAATAAAATGTATGATTAGGTTTTTATAAAACTGTGCCTATGATATATTTAGTGAAGTGAACAAATGGAATAATATTTTATTTATTTATTTGTTTATTAATGTATTTATTTATTATATTAAAATATCATATATCAATTATTTGTTAATCATAAAATTGTAAATAAATGTTGATTTATAATTAAACTTACTGTGCCGTTGCTATTTGTCATTCATAAAACCAGAAATCTTATATCTTGAATACAGCATACATTGCAGTACATACTGTTGTCAGTAAGACATAAGAGTTTTAGTAATATTCTGAAAAAAACATTTGAATGCTTTTTGTTCTTGGTAATTTATGATGTGTAAGGTGCAATAAAATCCCATTTGCCTTTTGCATCATTTTAGCTTTGCATTGTTGATTCTAGTACATGATACAAAATTGATTGATTTTATACACTTATAAACAGATTTACCAGATAACGATATGATTGAATTTATTCGCTTAATGATATAATTGTCATTCATCAATATAACAAGAGTCTCATTGATATTTATTAAATTATAAATAGAAAGAATCCAAGTTTTCCATTATTATTATTATTGCAAAGCTCATACCTAGACTAGCATTTGTACCAAAACCATACATGTCACTCTTAAAGAATAATCTTTATTAGTTCCACAAATGTCACTCTTAAAGAATAATCTTTATTAGTTCCATAAATTATACCATCTTGTCCATGGTCGGGCATAAGGTCTCATGCAATGAAAAATCGCAGATTAAAGTTTTGAAGAATAATAAAATTACATATTTATAATTTGTATAATATACTTCCATATACTACTATGATGGATCTTCGTGGTGTACCCTGGCCATGACCAAATTAAATCATAACAATTTCATGTTGTATCATTAATTTTATTTGTTGTGATGTGATCAGATTTTTCGGTTACAGTCTTTGGCGTGCAATGTGGTAGGTTTGATTACTTACCGTCATCACATGTGCTCCAGATTTTGGTTACAATATATAATAATAAAAATCTTCTTTTGGGAATTTCAGCTCCAATAAATAATAAATGGTTATAACAAATTTTATTTTTACTTATTTATAATTACATAAAAAAATGCATTTATCTATTGAGATTTCTATTATATTTTCTTTCTCACAGCAATTTTCTATAAAATGTAATAATCTTTAGTATGAAAATTTTGAGAACTGAACTATGGTTGTAATGTAGATTAGTATTCGAACAAATATATAAATAGAACCATTTTTGCATAAAGTAAGAAGTATGCTTTTGATATACGATAAACAGCAGGATTTTAATCATTATAATCATTTTGTATAGAAATATTATTAATGAATGTAGGGTTTTTACAATTCAAAAGTATGCTTTTTCGGTTATATCGATAATCTTTATATAATTTAATAAACTGATTCTTTTGTAAATCAGTTACATTTTTATCTATATTACATTTATCATTTCTATATTTAAAATTTTTAATGGCTTCCATCTTTTGTTCACATGCATGTGAATCTATATGAATAAGTTTTCTTAATTTGTCTACTTGAATAATATGTTTTAATATAATTTTATTATCATTATCTATTAATCAAAATGAAACAGTTGGCCAAAAGACATTCCCTTTTTTAAAACACAAAACCAGTAACAGATATTATAGTTTAAGCCAAATGTCAATTTGGGGGGGGGGGGTTTCTTTATCAAGACAAACCAGCATGTAAAAAATTTCTCCAGAATAGTAAATATCATTTTGTATTCATTACTTTAACGAATGAATTTTAAATTTCATAGCATAAACAAAATAAGTTCTCAAGAACTTAGAATGATAACGTCTCACCTTCTAATTATTAGCTATATTAATGCAACATTAATCACACTTTAATAGCTGATCCTACTCTTCGATTATCTGGTTTCTCCCTTCCAGGAAAATTTTAATTGAAGACAGATGTCATTATATGTTGCACAGGTGAGGATTTATAGACTCTCCAAACTGTGAATGTGGAAGACCACATTATGGAACATATTTACAGGAAATGTCCAATTTGACAGATCCTGGTGGCCTCTTTGCTCTACATAACTTGGAGGAGTTGGCTCTTGATTGGTTAAAAACTATGAGTTGAATTTTAATGTACTGACGCCATATATTAAATAAATGCAACATCCTCTAGGAGCAAAACAATACATTATGCACTAAAAATGAATCCACTTTCATTTAGATGATAAACAGATTTTAGTGAGGCAGCATGAATGTAAAGCCATTGTCCAATTTGTTATTCAAATACATGTTTGGAATGTAAACAAAAATGGATTTATTTTTTATTCATACCATAGATTGCTTTGATATCAATGGGTATTGCTTTAATATAGCCATTGCTTGGAAGTTGTAATATTTATTACTCTAATTATTATTACACATTATTTGATTGAATACAAGTACAATTTATCAACTTGAGGTTTTATATGTAATTCTATAAGGGATTTGAACACAGATTTTTAAGCTCCTTTCAGCCATCTGTTCTACTTCATATAACCAATACATATGACCACACACATGTGAAAAAGATAAATGATCTCCAATCTACATATTTCATGCTGAACCAGCACTCATAAGTTGGTCCACATCATCATCTCCCACATACATATATACTCAATGCTCAGTTTATATTAAGACAGCAAATCCTTAAATTTTAATGGATAGGCTTCAATCTACTCCACTCTCCAACTCTTCAGCCATCCACACCATTGAGAATCCAATGATAAAATGTTCAAATCCCTGGTTGATGACAATATTATTGTTATGCCTATGATGACATTAAGTCACTCTGACCCTTCATGCAAAGAACCTTTATCCATTCAAATACACAGAAGAGGGATAGACAGGATACATAGAAGTCTTCATAGGCATGACAATAATATTGGTATCAACCAGGGATTTGGACATTTTGTCAATGGATTCTCAATGGTATAGATGGTCAAAGAGTTGAAGGATGGGTGTAGATTGAAGCCTGTTCATTAAACTTTGAAAATTTGCTACTTTAATATAAACTGAGCATTGATTATATATGTGTGTGGGAGATGATCTAGACCAACTGATGAGTCCTGGTTCAGCATGAAATACATATACTGTAGATCATTTATCCTTGTCATATGTGTGTGGTATATGTATCAGTTGTATGAGATAAAGAGGATAAGTGAAGGAAGATTGAAAGCCTATGTTCAAATTCAAAATGGCCGCCGAGCGCGTACTATATCAGCACCCATTGTTTCATCTAATCTCGTATATTTGATAGTTTGTAATTTATTTATATAGAAATTAACTCCGAAATTTAGATTATAAACCAGTTTGAATGAGATTATAAGAATATTACTGTTGAGTTGAAATCCACTGTAATAAATGCCTAATTTGCTGTTTATATAGAACTTGGAAAAATAAATGAAAATAGATGTCCTCATAAAATATTGTTTTGATAGTAGGGGTGTTGTATTAATATAACCACTGCTTAGAAGTTGGAAGACGTATTGTTTCAATTATTATGAAATATAAGACTTAACTAATAAATAAGCGCTAGCCGATTTTTGATGCTTATAATATAAGCCATATTTCAAGCCCTAATTAAGACTGGTAGCCCAATAGACGACCTTTCTTTGCCCATTGAAACATTGAATTATAAAGCAATGAATGGAATTCAATGGTAATATAAATTATATGGTTCTTTTATATTTTTCTGCCAACTATTTTCGACAAACGTAATTCTATCTGTATAGAGAAACAATTTATCTACCACAAGTCAATATTTCGAAGAATTTATAATTTCTTTTATATATTAAAAAGTTTCAGCGTGGTAGTTTTAAAGCATTCAAGATGAAAGAAAAATTAGTTTAATTTCTTGAACATTTTTTCTTTATCAGACCGTTAAAATAATCGAAGTGATTTAAATCAGATTCTTTTTCAACTAAAGAACAGTTTTTAAAAAGAATACACAAGCAGGGCAAATACAAGTAATTTGGGAAGTGTTTACAATCTGCGTACTTGATAGAAGGACGTGGTTGTGTTATATATGAATTGTCGTAATCCAATATACCGTATGTTGAAATGGGCGTATTTAACTTAATGCGCATGTGTGAAATAAAGGAACATTTTTCTGAATTTTTATACTTGCATTTAGTTATTGCTTTTGTGTGGACAAACTATTCTTAACAGGTAATCATTTTTGCAAGTCTTTAAATAAGTTGTGACTTAAAGGTAAATTTAAATGAAATAATATTCTGATCACCAAATAAGATGATTGCAAAAAGAAAAAGCTATTCTGATGAGTACAAGAAAGGAATTGAGGGGGGGGGGGGTCCTGGGGTAAGAAACTTGCAGCTTTCTATAAAGATAAGTATTTGAATTAATGTACATTTTTATACTTGAAATATAGGTTTTTGTACATAAAAAATATTCCCTTAAAACAGGCGTGGGCAATTGTTTTGGTTCGTGAGTTGCAGAAATTGGTGGAGAGCCACTTTGTGGAAGCAAAGGTTAGCGGAGGACCGCACATTTTTTTCATGACACAATAAACACACTGCTTTATTCACTGTATTACCAAAGAAATATTTGTTTGTCCATTCTTCATTAAACACATGACATTCATCACCGATTTTATATTTTTTCGGAGGGTTCATGGTTTCACTAAAGTTGGAAATGTATATATTTGCTAATACAAAGACAAATTTGAAATTAACCAGATCAACTAAAAAAGCACTGCACATCATATTTACACTGCGCATATGTATTGACATGGCCATCCTAGTGGAAAATAAGAGACAAGTCTTCGGTTGCGCATGGGAAGGAAATCTCAGTTCAAGGCAGATGTTTCTGTTTGTCTTGGTGGGCCGCATAAAAACTCTTAGCAGGCCGCATGTGGCCCTCGAGCAACTATTTGCACACCCTTGCCTTAAAATAAGTCCTACAGACTTTGGGTCTTATTTTCGGAGAAGCACAGTATTTAATTTAATACAATAAATTCCCAAAAAGACAAATTGACCAATAACTTCATTCCATTTAACAAATCATAATGGATATAATACAAGCTGTAGGAATATTGAAAAAAAAAAAAACAATCTTTAGCATAAGTTAAACTTGAAAAAATCATAGAAGATCAAGAAATTAAAATAGAGTTAACTATCATTAAATTAAAGTAATCAAAACAAAATATTTAGTAGAATTATTGGTAGCTTAAACTATTCACTTAGTCAAACATGAAATTTTATTTTTTTTCAGTTGGAAATTGGTCTTTAACTCTTTTTACTTCTATATCCGAGTAGATGAATTTTCACATTTAAGTGGAGTTTAGCAGAAAAGCTTTGAATAGATTTATTCGATAGCAACACCACTAATTTTTGAATTCTACTTATCAACCTATGAATCACAATTTTTTTTAAATTCAGGAATAAATTTACCTTAAAAATTAAAGACATAAAACTTAAGACATTTTTCGTCACAATTTTGAATATATATATAAAAAAAACACTGTTGCTTGGGAGGTTATCTGATATTTGAGTAACCAAATGTCAGGTTAAACTTAATACTTTTTGAATTTATCATTCTACCACAATGTCAAATCAAACGGAATTTTGGATATTAATAATTATATAGACGTATTTCTTTAATTATTTTTTTTATTGCCTTATACTTTCCATCAGTACAACCTATCAATTATTTGATTATACAGAAGTATGCATCTATATGCGGCATTCACATATAAATTTATTATCTATTGCATGTAGCTAATAATTGAAAGAATCTTTGCCTATTTATATTTATAGAAGAAATTACTGAAAGGCAATAGAATGTTTACAACAATTTAATACATTTTTATAACTATAATCTGGAGATATTGGATGGATAGGCGCTAGGTAGGTATTTTAGGCACAAACTTTCCTGCATCTATTGATTACTATAGCTTGCACTGTGTAGCAATACTGTGTGGAGAGTTTGTTGCTGCTATTAACAGTTGTGTAATCTTAGGAAATGGCGATCATGTGATGTCTTGGTGGTTTTATACCATTCTTACTTATGGAATGATGGTGATTGTGACTTTTAATAAACCAAGTACACCAAAATGTATGGATACTAAACTGGACTCCGATCTATATAATTATTTAGGCGAATGAGCTTGGATTGAAGACATTAACGTATTTTCATTTTGAGCTTGTAGTTTTATAGTTAACTAAATAGGTAAAAAGTGGTTGCTGGAGGGTTGCATTAAATCCTAAGATGTAGGTGCAGTGCTCTCAGATTAAAAGATCCTCATTGATGGAAACTAGAAACTATTCTGGGAACATTGGATAAATATAATTCAAAGTTATCATAAAACATTGGATAAATAGGCACTAGATAGGGATTTTATGCACAAACCTTCCGGCATCCATTAATTACTAAGGTTTGCACTGGATGGCACTATTTTATGGACAGTTCTCACTGTTTTAAGCTGGCTATAGTTATTATTTATTTATTTTTGTATTGGTATATCGAATATTGTAAATTTAAAACAAGGCAAAACTCTCTATACAGTAGTGCCATCCTGTGCCAACCAGAGTAATCAATGGATTCCAGAAGACTTGTGCATAAAATCCCTATCTAGTGCCTACTCATCCAATATACCCAGACACTACTGTATGGAGAGTTTTGCCTTGTTTAATAACAATTATGTGCTAATATAAGAGATGGTGATCATGTGATGTTTATTGTAAAATTTATTCCAGAGTATTTTGATTATTATATTTTATCTGATTTACCATTTATTTATGTATATTACATATTTACAAAACCATTATCATTTATTTTTATTTTTTCCTATCTTATTTTTGCACAACCCTCTTCATTTTCTTTACTATCTCATTATTATAGTATTACTTTTGTTATTTCTCTCTCTTGAAAAAAAAGCCCACCCATTCTTTTTATTATGTTTTTGCCCCTCTATATTATAATATATATCCTACAATTTTATTTAATTTCCTCTAGTAATAAAGCTTCATAATATAAATTATTTTTATAAAGCAATTTTCTTAATTAAACTATTAATGAATATTTTTTTAAAAATATTTATATTAAACATTTGACTACTGTTAAATGATAAGTAAATCCTCTATGAAAATTAATTTTAATTGAAATTTTAAATTAAGAAGTAGTTAGTTATCTTACCAATTTCTTTTATCGGGTGGCAAGGTCCTGGAGCATGATTATAAATAACTTTAAGCAAGTCTAAAGTTATCCTGAAACAAACAAAAAAGAAAAGAGTGATTAAAAAAAAAGACTAATAAAGGCGTTGTTGTTTGTAAATTAAATGCGACAAGGCCATTTACATAATCACAATGGAATCCATTATGTAATGCTGTATATTAAATTTAAAGTAAAAAAAAAAATTAATTTAATTAATATTTATTATATGCATGTACATTCTCTTTACTAAACTTAATGAACCAACAATCATCAGTTGATCTATATTACCACCTCCCACACATATATACAATCAGTGCTCAGTTTATATTAAGATAGCAAATCTTCAAACTTTAATGGACAGGCTTCAAACTTCTCCACCCTCCAACTCTTCAGCCATCCAGATCATTAAAACTCTGATGATGGAGCACTCAAGACTTTGTTGATGCCAATATTATTATCATACCCATGTTGATTTTAAGCCCTCTTGTATAGAATCTTAATATGTCTATTTATATACACAGAAGAGGGATGGGCAAAATACAGGCTGAATATATAATATTCAAATATAAGTAGTACGTTGTCTATACTAAACTTAATGTAATTAGAAGAATTTTGGATTCAGACTTTCAAGCTCCCTGCAGCTATCCACCCAATTGAAACACAAGATAAATGATCTCCAATATACATATTTCATGCTGAACCAGCAATAATCTGGATCAACTGATGAGACCTGGTTCAGTATGAAATGTGTATATTGGAGATTTATCTTTTTCACATGTATGTGGTCATGTGTATATTAAATAATATGGAGTGGATAGCTGTAGAGAGCTTAAAAGTCCGAGTTCAAATCTTCTAATTACATTAAGTTCAGTATAGACAATATATTTGTCTTTAAATATTACATATTCAGCCTGTTTTTTGCCCATCCCTTTTCTGTGTATTTAAATGAACATTTTAAGATTCTATACAAAGAAGTATGGAGAGATGCATGTTGGGAGTAACAAGAAGGGATCGAAAACGCAATGTATGGGTAAGAGAACAAACAGGTGTTACTGACCTCATTGAAAAAATTAAAAGACTGAAGTGGAGTTGGGCTGGACATATTGTTAGAAGAGATGATAACAGATGGGCAATTGAAATTTTAAACTGGATTCCAAGAGATTGTAAAAGACCCAGAAAGAGACCACATATAAGATGGATGGATGAAATAAGAAAGTGTGCAGGGATGATGTGGAGAAGAGAGCTAAAGATAGGAAAAGATGTATTGAACTTGGAGAGACCTTCATCCTGCAGTGGATTGATAATGTTTGATGATGATGATTATGACATGAAGGAGCAGAATGACTTAAAAGTCAACATGAGTATAACAATAATATTAGCATCAATAAGGACTTGGAGCATTTCATCCTCGGATTTTCATTGAAATGGATGGCTGAAGAGTTGAAGAATGGAAAAGATTGAAGCTTGTCCATTAGGGAAAGTTTAAAAATTTACTATCTTAATGTTTTGTTTACATATCTTAATTAATATAAACTGAGCAATGATTGTATATATTGAAGCAATGGATCTGTAGATCAGATCCATGCTTCACATCTTTCTATATTTCTAACCTAGGATCGAATCTGATCCATGCTTGTAACGATGATTATAAAACTTTCTGTCTGCCATATTGTATATATTTATTTTCTAGCTCAGTTAATAAGTAAATAAAATCTCAAAACTTTTTATTTAAAACTTTTATTATAAATATTGGATGGACTTCAAGAAATTAATTTTTAAAATAATATTTTTTTTTTAAAGTCAAAGTATTTTATTCTGAAGATTTACTTTTGCAATAAACCCTGCTCACATTCTTTAGTATAAAACAAAAGAAAATCCATTAGCAAAGTAGTAATGGATTTTCTAATTTAATTAAAAATAAATCATAAAAAAAGATATTTTAAAGAAAAATTCCTCAAATCTCAGTAAACTTAACATAAACAAGGCAAAACTTTCTATACAGTACTGCCACCCTGTGCCATCTAGAGTAATCAATGGATGCCAGAAGGCTTGTGCATAAAATCCCTATCAAATGCTTACTCAGCCAATATCCCCAGACTAGTTTCTGGCTTGTGGCCTTCGTCAGTGAGGAGCTTTGGGTCTGAGAGTACTGTATAGAAAGTTTTGCCTTGTTTATAAACAATTATGTGCTAGTATAAGAGATAGTGATCATGTGATGCTTTACGGTTAAACTTCAAATAGATTTGAAACAATAAAATTAGTGGGTTTATCAGGAGAGTGGATCTTAAGAAGACAATACTAAAATATTTTAGATTGTTGATTATGATCGCCTGAGTCAAATGTATGTGCTTTGCCTTGGGCTAATGAAAAAGGGGAATTTTCAAGAAGTACTCTGGAAATGTATAAATAGATCAGGAGAACAATAGGAATGATTAATCAGTTTGTTTGAGAGAGAGCATGGTGAATTCACACCAGTTTTATTTTTAAAATATATATGTGCAGTAATATGACAGTGGGATAAACAACCCTAGCCTGCCCGTTTCCCGTTGTCCCAAATATAATCGCCAAAATACCATAAAACTGGAAAATTTTCATTAAATGTTTGAATTTTGGACTGCCGAGCTACTCAATAGCTTAGCTATTCCTATGCCAAAATAATGAAAACCAACTCCACATTATTATTCTGTCATGGGACCTAGATTTCCCATGCAGACTCTGAATAAATTAGGTAATATCTTTTAAATTGTTTTTATTTCTAACCACCTAATTTATTCTCCAATTCCAGTTGACCATATATTTAATTGTGCTACAAAGAAATGTCTTCTAAACTAAAATTCTCCCTAACTCAATTTAAAATATTGTATTAACTTTGTAATCTTGACTTTCTATAACTTAACTTTAACGTCTCTGCTATATAGCTGTCTTCAATTATGCCTCCCTTATATTAAAGTGGTCTATAAAGATATTTATTACTTACCTATAGATATATTGTTTAGATTTATAAATATCTGATTTAAAATGCTATTTATGTGCCAATTTGTTCCATCTCAACAAAAGTCTTATGGTTAAATAATTTGCTTATTTTCCGGTCAATGTCTAAATGATTATTACTTGGAGCCCATTTTTGTCGAGATGAAATAATTTTGTTTTATAATATATTTTGGCAAATATTTCATGCGCATATGGTTGGTTTTGGCGGAGTTACTGGATCAAGCGTGGAACTTGTATTTAATTATATTACTTCATTTTAAAAGAATGAAAAGGGGGGTAGAAAGTTACTCCACACTAAGGCATAAGAGAGAAATTAAAAATGTTAATTTTAAAATGTTGATGGGATTTTATTTTGAAGGGAGAGACGTGTCACCCCAGGAAATGATATTCGTGATGATAATTTAGATTTACTTGTTTAGATCCAATCTCGGTTAATCTGCTATAATATAAATATAATCTTATGTGGTCCAGTATAATTTTCATATACTAATTTTAAAAAGAATGGCATTTATCCAGTATTTGTATTCGCCTCACCAGCACTCTGCTTGATCACCTGTTTTGTCCTTTTGATTGCTATACCAGAATTATACCACATGATATATTTCACTGGTTAAAAATGTTGGTCATGATATGAAAGACAAAATGGGAAGACCCGAGGTAAGCTGAGCGTAGTGAGTCTTGGTCTTTCACCTAAAATATATTGAGGTTTGTAAAGTGTGCAATCCATTCATCTTTACTTTCTTGGCATCAGTGAAACCGAGCAGTGGGATTCAGTTTGTGCTGGTTGTCACTTCAAATGCTGGGTTTGATTATTTTCTCTTGACTCTGAGCACATCGTGGCGGGTTGATGATGGTCTGATCATATTAGTTTATATTTTATTATCATTAGTATATTTATTGCCGAATAACGCGATCCACTTGCATTCAGGTGTGTCACTCTCTTCGAAGCCATTTCTTAAAAATATAATCAAATTATTTTCTCTCTTATAATGATTTTACTTGTGTTAAAGTTAACCAAAAGTAGTGCTTTTAAATGTTTGTTTGTTTTTCTTGGCATCTACCAAAGAACTTTAATCGTTCTCTCTGTTTAAATTGGCATATAAATTATACCACTCCCTTAAAAGAGGCATAATAAGTAATATAATCGAAATTGCTGTTAATAAACAGTTAAATTAATGAGCAAGATATTAAAGAATGATAGATATGCTTTTTATTAAAATATATATATGAATTTAACTTACCTGTGGTTTGTTTCAATTAATTTTACTTTAAAATTAGCATTTCTATCTAAATATTGTGCTGCTATCTGATGACTCAAGGTCACACATATACCATTCTCCTTTTGAAACTCATGCATACATGTAATTAAACTAAACGCTATGGTTAAATGTTAGATATAGTTGAGGCTCATGTTCCACTGCTGATGCTGCCAGCCGGAGTTGGAAAAGATTAATTGCTTGCCTCAAAAATGTTGTTAATTGGTTGTTAGATTTAGAGGGTGGGTAAAAAGGTTAGAATCCACAAATATTCTTAATCTTCAATCTCACGTATGGTTGGATTTGAGGTACTTTTACCCAGACTATGAATTGTGTTGAATTAACATACAATTTTGACCGGTACAATATGTGTGGGAGATGGTGATCTGGACTAACGCTATCTCTTGTATTTCCTGGGTTTTCCTCTTTTGGTATATCCACTGGACTTTCAACATTTTCTTAAAATCAATGACAGATGTGATTTAGGATGTCTTCTATATGTCATCCTGTTCTTTACTTAAATGATTACTATCTTTTTTGATAAGATTCTGTGATTACTTCTTGGAAACCATTTCTTCCTGATCACATCTCTAGCCCAAACTTGGTTGCCTATTATGTATGTATTTTCTCTAATAAATTCTTCCTTTTGTACAGATTTCACTCTTAATTTATACATTTCTGATTCTATTTTTAAAACTCTACTCTCCTGTTGAAGCAATTCTATTCTTTTCTGAAACTATTTTCTTGTTGCTGGTAAAGGTAGCTTAATACATCACCCACCATCCACAGAGCTACTATCTCTTTCACTGGCACTATATGCCATTTCTAGGTTTTTGAGTCAACAGAATTTTTCAAAGATTACACATGACTGGTCATGCATTTTTTGGAAGCTCTATCTCAACTGGGGTCATTATAATAATCCTAATTCCTCTTTAAACAAATCATATTTGTTTACCATTTCCTGTTCCATAGAGATTTTTTTAATAATATTAACTTGGATTCCTAGTCCATGAATCCACTCCCCAGGATGGGGATAATCTTTCCTTTTACTATGTATAAGGGTAGATTCATTTTTTTGCCACAGTAGTTCATGGCGCTGTCACATAGCCTAATAATCGTAGCACATTTCCATTTACATCATGCACTTTAATGTTTGTTTTCTCTGATTTACTTTACATGTTATGACAGTGACATCCGGTCTGTTAGTGACATTAGGAAAATACCTGACCTACTATCAATCTTCTTTTCCACAAAGTACTAATTTAATCATAAACTGATTTAACCCCTGGACATTCAAGTTTTTAATCATGTGAGTATCTCCCCCTATTTTCTTGCCTTGGTAATTTATTTTTGCTCTTTGCTATTACCTTCCTGATTACACATACATGCTAAATGCCCCTTTTTCTACATTTAAAACTTGTTTCTTTGAGCCATCTGCATTTTTTGCCATGTGATCCCTCTTACCACAGCAAAAACATGTTACTTTAGAATTCTCGCTCGCTCATCTTTCCATAGACTGGTACTCTCATTTTCTGTCTTGAACACTCCCATTTTAGAATTTTCCTCGGTTTTAGTTCTAAAAACCTGAGTCTGTTCAAGAATTAATTTATATGTTATGTCTTTCTTAATGGCCATATTGTACGTGGTATCAGGTTCTGTTAGTAATTGTTGTCTGAACCTATCATCAGAAATACCCCATAACAATTGATCCTTGAGTATTTCCTCAACAAAACCCCCATAACTGCAATTTGTAGTTACTCCCTCAAAGCCAAGTTGTATTCTTTATTTTTTTCCTCATTGAACTGCTTTCTGTTTCGCAAGCTATGTGATGTGACCAACAAGGGCTAAAATGTTTGCTTAACTTCTTTATGTCCTCATACTTTACTTTCTCTGTAATAGGTATCTCAAACAATATATTTATGACCACTATTATTTTAATACCAGTGAAACACATCAATGCCACTATTTTCCACTTGTTATCTTTGATACAGTTTAATGTAAAGAAATTCTCTAATTTTGCATCATATATAACAGCCATTTTAACATGTTACTAACATCGAATTCTGGTATGTTATTTGGCCCAAAACTCATTTTATTCTGTTAATTGTCCTTATCACTACTTCAGTGTCTATTAAATTCCAATTCTGACTGCCACTAACTTACTAATGACTTTAATTCTCTCCTATTCCCTAGGTTCGAAATGACCGCCAATTATTTGCTGTGTCCCTGACTATGATCAGGAGGCCAGCATACTATAATACATAATTAAAGTTAACAGCAACACATATATAATTAGTTTTAAGACAATTTATTAACAATTAGACAGTTCTAATCAAACTTCAATATATAATTAGTCTGCCCTCGTGCAAACATAACTTCTAAAGTTAAATAATGAATAAAATCTTTTAGTTAAAGAAAGGATGATGTACTTTACCTACTACACAGTCTATATCCTGTTAAAAACACAACCCTTGGGAAGCCCTTTGAGGCATTTCAAAATAATACCAGGACAGTCTGCTAAATCCTAATCAGCTTGGTTACCTACAAGAGCCAAGATCATGGGAATGACATCCACTGATGATGATAGGAACATCAATTTCACTTGATGAATCAGCAATCACCAAAAAGCTACCAGTCCATTTTCTCTAGCTTTTTATATCCATCTCTTCTTTTGTTTCTCTTATCTTTTTTTAAAGTAAATTCTTTGGCTTTAATCAGTTTGCTTAATTAATTTATGTATTATTTAGAGTTTGTTCTCATAATTATTCTCTTAGGAATTTATTTCCAAATAAGGCAAGTCTTACCGTATCTGCCATCCAGGGTGCCACCAGGCCATTTGAACCTAGAAAATTTATAGAGTAGACAGATACGCGCTGTTAAGATGGAACTTTTACATATGTATTTTATTCCGACCGTCAGCCCATGCCACTAGCTCAGTGAGATGCAGAGATTTATAAAATATGTTCTTATGGTTTTAACATACTAGAAAAGTTTCTTTTTTAGAATTAAAGTTCATTAGTTAGAGTTCTTACTGTTTTAAAAATCCATGCTTAACAGTTGATTGCAATTTGGAGCCAGTGTTAATTCCCCCGATGTCCTGTGGTCCTCAATATAGGAAAACGATTGGTTATTCCTTTCTTTTCCTTTTTCAAAACTGAAGGAATTGAAGCGTGCGTCTTTTCAATTCCTTCTCCTTCAACTCTCCCTGCACTAACACATCTTTCTCTATCACATCTCTATTTCTCTCCCAGCTCTTTCTTCACTAAAATTTATTTCCAAACTTTTTCTTTTATATTAGAATTTTGGATTGAGTGGACATTATGTCATGATAATGGTGATGGTCTTTTCATTGAGGTCTGTTTCCTGAGGGATTTCTTTTATTGGTTATTAGTTTCTATTGTTTTTTTCTCTCCTATCTGACCTTTACTTATACATTTTGCAATGCCCAAGGGCTAGCTTACTTTTAACTAATTAAAATAATCATTTTCATTTTACAATAGCATTATTTAAATTATTGTACATTGTTTTTTATCTTTAAATCTTTCAAGTCTTTTTCTTAATATTTAGTTTTAAAACTTTTTCTTTTTTTTTTAATAAAGTTTTCTTTTAATAATTTTTCATCTGTGCGATTTATATATTAGAGTTTAGATGATTTTTTAACTTTCAATTTTTAATTCTTAAAAAAGAAGTTTTTATTTGCGAACTTTTATTTTTCATGTCTAATTTTTAGAAAAAAATAATGAAACGGTGTATGTACCCATTACAATATATATATATGTCTCTATTAAAAGCTGTTATTTTTAAACTTAGTTTTGTATAGACTCTGAGTGCAAATGTTGTCAATATAGCGAAATTGTTTATCGAAAGCTCGTTAAACAGTAAATAAAATAAATTTATATAAAGTGTACCTTTTCTGTGTAAATGTTCAAAACAGTTACATAATTTTACAACAGAATCAAAAAAAGAGAAGTTTTATGAATTATTGATAAAGATATATCAAATAATTGAAAGAATGTGGTAGTAATATTGATGTTTAAGAAAAGTGATAACGATATTAAAAATTACAGATTCATTCATCTTCAATCACTTCCAACTTATATTTCATATTTTCATTTGAGAGTAGTTTTAGTACAGTGAATTACATCCATATATTGAAAGAAGTTGTAGAAAATATCAATCAATATGAGTTAGAATTAGATATACAATTCTTGCACTTATTTCATTCTCGAGATATTGTCACCAAGTGCAAGTCTTTGCAATCAATGGATGCCATTGATTGCAAAGGCTTGCATTTGATGGCATTACTGTATGGAGAGTTTGGTTCTCTTATTAATAGCATGTGTAAGCATATGAAATGGTGATCACATGATGTTTTGAATTGATACTTTCTTGATAACATCAAAGGTTAAACATTATTTGTGTTTACATGGATATTATCTCATTTGTATTCTTTATTATAATAACAATCCATGGAAAGTTAATTCAATATATATATATTGAAGCAGTAACATCTGTTATACATATTTTGCTTCACTGTCTGGTGATATTAGAAACCTTAAACCAGAGGTTCAAACCCATCTACCTACTTGTTTAATCACTAAAGAGTGCAAGTACACATATACATGCAATTACCCTCCCTGTTGTGTAAGTTTTAAACATTTATTGTTGAATACTTATTAGTTGTAATTCAGAAATATTTAAATTTTCCATGGCCTCAAATATATAAAATTGTTGTAAATGATGTTTACCCAACTTATTAAGTACTTCGTATTTTATAATTTATATAATTCGTGTATTTTATTATTAAGCTGACACCATACCAGAGAAAGTTCTGGAGAGTAATTAACTTACAAACAAAAGAATCTACCTTGTTCAATTTAAAAATGCCGTTAGTAAATTAGATTTATTTTAGCAATGCTAACTTTAATGGAAATTATATCTCTTGAATCTATTTTCAAACTCAAAATAGATTAAACAATACTCTCTAGAACTTATCTCGTTGTCATCTTTGAAATGTAAATCTTAAAGGATAAGTGCAGTCAGGTCAGGTAATGCACATCCGGGTCTTACCAGTGGCAAAGTAATCAAAGTTTCTAGAGTTTTGTTGGCATATAAATACAGCCAAAATTTTATGCTAGCCATTCTTTGCTTTTACTTCAGAAAGTGTTGCTAAATGAATCTATGCGAGTCAAAATTTTGAATCATGACTTCTGAGTAGAGAGAAGAAATTTGCTTTCCGGATCTTTTCAAGATGGTCTCCATACTGCTATGCCATCATCACTTAAAGACTGCTTTAATCAAATGTTAAACTTATTCTACAAAGATGCCAATCATTATTTTTCCAAACTCTGCATTGCCGACTGTGTTTTCCATATTTATTTCTTACGTGTAACAACCCGTACGGCCATCAAGTCATCAAGTAACAGAAGGTAATTCCATCTCTGCCACTAATAAGAATTCTTTAAAACCTTCAATTCTGTAATCTTAACTTGTGTAAAGATAAATATAATCCTCTGTCTATATAATAATTGGTGAAGTAGTGCCGATTATCATAATTCTAATAAATTTAGTGACTCTTTCTTTCTGTAAAGCATAATGCCTGAATCTATAAATTTATTCTTTAAATGTATCTACTGGATTTCACACCTTTTATCTTACTATTTTAAATGCGGCAAAACTTTTTTATTTTTATGTCTGATTATATTTGATTTAATGTGCTAATAGTTCAATCTAGTGAACCGATCTTATTTTAATTCTCCATCCTGCTATTATGGAATATCAAATATTTAAATCTAAGTCTTCTTACCGAACTAAAGGTTCGCTTGATTGAATATTACTAGATTGTTTTATTTGCTTGATGGCAGATTATATGCTGTCATATTTAAGATATCAATTCATTACCATATTGACACTGTTGATTTGATTAATTTTAATATTATTTAAGCTAAACTTAATGACCTTACTTTTCTTATGTAATGTGATGTACTGTAGCATCTCCTTAAACGAAATCAAGAATCTCTCAGCAATTATGCCCAAAGAAACCTGTATTTTCCATTCCCCAGTCTAAGTTTTTCCATATTCTGCTCCATCCCATTTCCAGAACATAATCTTTGTCAACTCTATAGCCTTTATATCTAAATCCCCCTTATCTTTTCCCAAACCCAGCATAAAAATCAATAATCCACTTTTTGTATAATCACTTTTTTCATAACTTCATTAAATGTAACCTTTCTGTTTTCAGGCATTTACATTCAATTAACAGATGCCTAATATTTTCTATTTCTTTCTTATATAATTTACAGACTAAATCACCCATATTTTTCCATTTACATGTATATTCTCTTGTTTCCAAAGATCCCATTTGAGCCTTAAACAATAAACTACTTTCCTTACTATTATCGTATATTAACTCGCACCTAATATTCTGTTTATTTCTATATATATTTAAACTCTTTTTACTCTCCATACTAGTTCTCCATCTCTCTAACTCTCTATTCTTTATTAATAAATCTATTCTTTTATCCCATTCTTTACCACTATAACACTCAACAATCCTCCTAACACAATCATCCCATCTTTTATACAAATATACTGATATAAATTCTTTATTCAAATCTTTTGCATACTGTATTACCTTTCTCACTCATCTTGTTGCCTGCCATTTACTCATAACCCAATTAAATACTATTTTGGCTATTCTTTTATTATCCATAAACTGCAATCTACCAAACATTTTCATTTTACTTTTTGCATCTCTCATATGAAAACTTGACCATCCCATTTCTCCTTGAATTGCCTCCCTTGCTGTCCATACATCTGCAACCAATGCATGTCTTCCTACTTCCCTTTGAACTTTTTCTAAGTAATTTAATATTCCATTACTAACATATAATGCATCATTACCATATGTTAACCCTGCTACTGCAACTCCTTTCCATATAATTCTAGCTACATCATATTTATTATATAAAAACACTGTTAATTTCTTTATCAATCCCTTTCTTTTCTTTGCTTCATTTATCAATTTTTTCTCCCATTCATCCATTCATTTGCATACCATGCCATCTAGTATGATAATTTTATTATGTAATTACTTATTTATTAAGCATACTAATATTTGTTTCATGAAGAGAACTACAGATTCTCTCTCTTTTATAGGTTGACTTTCTAACTAGAATTTAAGGTCATTTGTGTACTGTAGGGATGGGTTAAATTCTGTCATGTCATTATGCTAGATTTCATTAATTTGCGAGGGTCTTAGTTAACACATTAGCGTCATTAAGGATCTGATTCTTATTAGTGTTGCTTACCCCTGATAGTGTTATAAAATTTTGTATATCTTGCTTTGTCAAACTAATAACCAGAAGTCCTGGATCACTTTCTTATGGCATATTCCAGAATAGTTTGGAAGCACCCACTCCAGGATACTGTCAGTTTGTAGTTACTCTACATGAGATAACATTGGTAAATCCGAACCATGAAATTCTTACCAACCATTTCTTCAAATACTGTCGTGTCATCAATGCAAGCATATTTTTCACATTTGTATAATTGATGAAGCCTCTCGTCCTAAAGTGGACTTAATATTTCTAACGTTATCATTTGGGTCAGCACCGCAATTCTTATTTAGTATTTTACATTGCCCGATTATTAATCTATAAGTTGATAAACAGAGCAAAACTCTCCATACAGTAGTGCCACCTGTGCTAAACAGAGTAATCAATGGATGCCAGAAGGCTTGTGCATAAAATCCCTATCTAATGCCTACTCATCCAATATCCCCAGACTAGTTTCTGGCTTGTGGCCTTCATCAGTGAGGAGCTTTGGATCTGAGAGCACTGCATCTAGATCTTAGGATCTAATGCAACCCTCTAGCAACCACCTTTTATCTCTACTTAACTACTAAACTATGAGAATGAAATTGAAAACACAAAAAATATTTTCAATCTAAGCTCAATAGCTTAAATAGTCATATGGGTCTGAACTCAGTTCAGCATCCATACATTTTGGTGTCTTTGGCTCTTTTACAACCATAGCCACCACTATCCTATTAGGCAGGATTGGTGATCATGTGATGCTTAATCTATAAGTTGTAATACTGTGATTTTTGTAAACCATCTTTTCTTCTCTCTATTATTTAGAAATGTCATTTAAAGCTTATTTAAGCTAGCCACCCTCTCATTAAAATAATCTTTAGGGTACGCTAGTAAACAACATTCAGTGAATTCTGTAAAATCAGTATTCGATAAAATACGCAAATAACTTTTTTTGTCTAAATGATTGATGGAATATAATTACTGACCGAGTAAATCTTGTAATATCTACGAATATATTTTAATGTATGGTCAGGATAAACTATAATTCGAATATAATTTTATGTAAATAAAACTCTATTTCATCTCTGTTCGTTAAGATCATTTATTTCTCATTGAATTAATCATAGCATTCGAATTATAAATTAATGTTAAAATTGATATCTTTCTGTTAGCATATTAAGCCACATTATGTTGATTATTTATCTATTTAACTCGTGTTTGCATATTCTTTAATCATTAATCTATGTTCTATTATTATGCAATCTATTAGAATACGCAAATCACCGCTAATAATTACATGAAACCCAGGTTCTATTAATTTGACATGTAAATAGATTCACCAGTGTATTTATTAGGTTGTGTAATCATGGTTGTTTATTCATTTTCTCATTAATTATATTTAATAAACTATTAATATTTCTTAATTGTTTTGTTTCATGTTTTGTGCGTACACATCGTTAATTAGGTTGCATTTTATATAAGTTAAGTTCTATTGATTTTGGGCCAATCTATTACATTTATTAAATAATTTTCAGTGGAACAGTAATATAATCATAAATTAGCATCTCCTATTTGGGGTTCAAGCTAAGTGGTATTACCTTTTCCCTGTAGATCTCTTGCTTCTCTGCTGTGTCTCTGAGACTGCAATAATTAAATTTCATCTGTTATTATCAGAAATGTTGTTCATAATGTTATAGTTTTAGAGAAAGGTAAACAGGGCAGAATCCATAATTGCCCCTGACCTGTGTATTTTGGGCATGAGTGGATTTAGGGTACTTTTGCCTAGATTCTGAATCTTGTTAGATGAACATACAATTCTGACTGGTACAATATATTGTAATAAAATCTAATTTTTCACTCACAGCTGTATAGCTATATACCTTTACATAGACCATGACACAATATATCTCTTTATTGCAGTCATCCTATACTTATCTAAAATTTTACATAATAATTAATATTTCATTAAACCAAAATGAGCCCTTTTTCTCATGGCAATATATCTAATTTAATATAAAAGAGGATGCAATATATTTCTTTATTGCAATATTCTATATTTCTCTGAAAAGAAACTATATAATATTTAATCATATATCTCGTCCAGCATATTTATGGGTGTCAGTTTTGATTCCAAGTGCCAATCTTGTTTATATAAGAATTATACTGAAAGAGATGTAAAAAGGATCATGGATACATAGAAAGCCTGACCACTGGCTAGCTCATTCAGGGTAGGTGGTATTTAAACTGGGAGAAACATACGGGGAACAGCAATAATCAAGTATTCAATTAATTTACCTAAACAGTTACTACACATACATATGCTTCTTTATTTAGCTACCTACATAAAACTTGAGGTAATGAAACAATACGACTGTTTCATTAAAATATAAATTTTTAATAAAATAAATGGTAATAATAAAAATAAAAATAAATATTTGTGCTCAGATATTTTTACAAAACAATCATACACGTATGCTGCACAGACAAGCAAATAAAAAAAAAAAACAAAGAGAGAAAATAATGTCTATTCCATTCAGATGCGAAATATAATTTTAACGGTGAACAGAGATGATCAGAATATCATCATATAAAGTCTTTAAACAATAATAGAAAATGTACACTAATGTGTAAAGGAAAAGTATTCAAACAGGCAAAACTCTCTCTATATGTATTGCCATTCAGTGCAAGCCAGAGTAATCAATGGATACCAGAAGACACAAAAGCCACAATCTGTAAACTAGTCTGAGGATATTGGATGAGTAGGTGCTAGATAATGATTTTATGCACAAGCCTGTTTTAATAACAGTTATGAGCAAGCATACCATTAAAATGTTTAATTATAAGTAATACATGTTGGTAGCATAATATGTAGCCGATTGTGAGCTGCTCACATATGACTATACATACTCACATTCTTAAGATGACAGCCATTATCTTAAAATTGTCTAAAAAGGATTTTAAAAAGTTTATTTTGAGAAATTCATTGAAAAATAGAAAGTTTTGCTTTCAGCATGATAGTAATATTTTTTCCTACTAATAGTACCCCATGTATTAGAACGATCCCGTTCCAGCCCCTCTTTCATCTGTGGTCAGAAAAATTTGCCTAATCCTGCTACAATCAATTACATAATTTATTTTTAAAGACTTGAAGTACTCTCTAGTAAGTTAAAGAATATTAAATAATATATAGCTGAGCTATTATATATATATAAATCTTATTTCACAATGAGTTCAATCATCATCATCAATCCACTGCAGGATGAAGGTCTCTCCAAGTTCAATCCATCTTCTCCGATCTTTAGCTTCTCTCCTCCACATCATCCCTGCACACTTTCTTATTTCATCCATCCATCTCACATGTGGTCTCTGTCTGGGTCTTTTACAATATCTTGGAATCCAGTTTAAGATTTCAATTGTCTATCTACTATCATCTCTTCTAGCAATATGTCCAGCCCAACTCCAATCTTTTAATTATTTATTTTTTTCAATGAGGTCAGTAACACCTGTTTGTTCAATAAAGAGTCATTATTATAAATTTATTTGATTTTATAATTAACATAAAGTCCACATGGGTTTGATTACAATATCAAATCCAGTAAGGGTATTGAGCGTCCTTCATTGGTTTTCCAATGAAATGGATGGTTGAATAGTTGGAAGAGTGGGAAGATTGAAGCCTGTCCATTAAAGTTTAAAGAATTGCTATCTTACTTCGTTATTTTTAAAATTCATTGAGACCAATCTATCCACATAATTATTGTTGGAAAAAAAATTATTCTAATTTCCTGACTGCCTTGAATATATATATTTTAAAAATATGTAAATATAAATTTATTGAATGTTAATTAAGCTATTTAAATAGTATCGTTTACAATTTAGAAAATTAAAATGAATTATATTTCATAAACTTTAAATGAAATTTTAATGTGTATAAAGTACACGTGAAATAAATGACCTTCATTACAATATCGTCATACTAAGCTTAGTTTTGTTCAGTAATTTTATTCAATAAGATCTTAACCTACTTTAAAAAAGTTGCTGAATAAATTATTCCAGTTTATGAACACGACCTAATTAACAATAATTACTTATCAAACCTAATTTTCATTTCGTAATAAAAATTAAATTCACTTAAGAGTTGGTTTTATATGTATTTCATCATTAAAAAACACTCAACACTTAGACAACCCCAATATCAATAACAATTTCAAACTGTTGTCACGACAACCTTTTAACAAAAAAGGTGTGCAAATGCTTGCATGTGTAATATACAACAAAAATTAATATGAAACCATCAAATGTCACATGATCATCATTCTTTATGCTTACACAAGCTGTTTTTCACAGAAGCAAAACTCCCCATACAGTAGTGCCACTCCGTGCAAGCCAGAGTAATCAATGGATGCAGGAAGGTTTGTGCATAAAATTCCTATTTAGTGTTTACTTATCCAATATCACCATTCTAGTTTCTATATCCTAAGATCTAAGTACAGTGCTCTCAGATCCAAGGCTCCTCACTGATGAAAGCCACAAGCTAGAAACTACTCTGGGATATTGGATGAATAAGCACTAGATAGGAATTTTATGCACAAACCTTTCTGCGTCCATTGATTACTCTGACTTGCACTAAGTGGTACTACTGTATGGAGAGCTTTGCCTCAGTTAAGAATTAACATGGTGTTAATAAAAATAATGCAGACTTGTGAAATGTTTTATACACCCACAAATATCATCATCATCCATTCAGCCAGTATCCATTCACTGCATAATGAAGATTTTTCCCAAGTTTAATCCAGTTATTCTGATTTCTAACCTCTTTTCTCCACAATCATCATCAATCTACCTTATTTTATCCATTCATCTCACATGTGGTTTCTTTCTATATTTTACAATCCCTTGGGATCTAATTTACATTTGTTATCATCTCTTCTAACAATATGTTCAAAAACAGTTCTATTTCAGTTTTCTAATTTCTTTCATAATGTCAGTGATATCTGTTTGTTCTCTCAGCCCCGTGTTTGTTTGCAATCTTTTTTGTAGTTATTCCTAACATACATCTTTCCATACTTCATTAAATCTATGAATTGCCCTTCTGTTAAATGTCCAAGCCTCAGATCCATAAGTAAAAACTAGCAAAACATATCTATTAGAAACCTTCCTTTTCAAATATTTTTAGTTGTATTTTCTTTTAATATTAAATTATTTCTGCCAACCATTCCAAGTTTCATTTTATGAATAATGTCATCCATTGTTTTTATCTGTGTTAGTAATCTGATCAAGGTATTTGTAATTGTTAATGCATAATTATGAATCTTTTTCTCTGAGAAAATCCATTGAACATTATTTTAGTCTTTTTAATATTTATTCTTAATTCTATTTGTTTTAGCTTTCATTTGATAACTCTTACAACATTTTCTGAAACTTTGAAGCATTGTTTGCAAAATGAATTAAATAATCTACATTAACTTTTATTCTCTAAGTTTTCCATTTTAATCTACAAATTCTTCTAATACTGCTATAAAATGTTTTAGAGATATAGACTCATCCTGTCACACACCCTTCTCATTGTTAATCTTCTTAACATCACTATGTAATCTAATTGCACATGTTGCATTCTGATAAATATTCTTCAAACTAAGACATAATCCTGGGCCTATCCTTAATAATTCAATGTCTTTTCATAATCTACAATTCCAAAGCATAATGGCAAATCATATTTATTATATTTCCCTCAACACTTGAATATTATTCATTGTGTGAAAACCACTTTCAAATACAAGTTATTTTTTTGGTTCATTATAATCCAAAATTCACTGGAGACAAGTTGTAATTATCTTGGTAAAGATTTTGTATACGTCTGTAATTTCTGTATTTTCTTTAACACCTTCTTAAATACTAATATTACTATTGCATTCTTCCAATTATTTGATATTTCTTTATTATTTAGACGTTTGATATATACTTTGCCAACAATTTTTTTTATTTCTTCACCTACTTCTTTTAAGATATCAGTAATAATTCCATCAGTATCTGGAGCTTTCCTTTTCTTTAAAGATTTAATTGCATGCCCCACTTCATTAAAATTCTGAGCAATTCAAAAGATGTAATAATCGAAAGTGATACTTTTTGTTCTTTATTAGTACGTAATTATTTATAGAATTCTCCCACACATATGAGATCTCATCTTTCTTTTTTGTAATAGTTCCACATTTTCTTATTGCAGAAATCACTTTCCTTCAAATACCAGTGACTTTTACGCGCCTGAGACTTATATTCTCTTTTATAGCTTTCCTTGTGAATTCACGAGAGTTTCTACTTATACACTAATAGTAAGAACTCTTGAGTCACATGACTGTAAGTCATGAATATGATATCCATGTTGCTAGGCATCAATAAAGCTGAGTATTTTTAAAACCTATCTTTTCTGTGTTTGTTTTCATTACCAGTCATTTATTATATTCGCTTAGAAAAGAAGGAAAATATTTAGTTGAATTACAAAAAATATATATTTTCTTATAAATACAATTATAAACATCACATAATCACCATCTCTTATATTAGCATTTAAATTCTTATTAAACAAGGAAAAACTCTCCATACAGTAGTGCCACCCTGTGCCAACCAGAGTAATCAATGGATGCCAGAAGGCTTGTGCATAAAATCCCTATCTAGTTGCCTACTCATCCAATATCCTCAGACTAGTTTCTTAAGATCTAGGTGCAGTGCTCTCAGATCCAAGACTTCTCACTGATGAAGGCCACAAGCCATAAACTAGTCTGGGGATATTGGATGAGTAAGCACAAAGATAGGGATTTTATGCACAACCCTTCTGGCATTTATTGATTATTCTGGTTGGCACAGGGTGGCACTACTGTATGGAGAGTTTTGCCTTGTTTAATTACAACTATACTCCTTAGTTTAAATGCTTCATTGCAAACTTTTAAAGTATTTAAAATAGGAATAACAAAATAAGGAAAGTAATATTTACTGAGGCTATAACCTCGATAATATGCGTATAAAATGCAATAGTAGGGACCTCTACAGGTGTTTTGTTCTATATCAACACTTTTTTCATATCATTTTACAAAACTGTAAATATTCAATTCTTCTTAATAGATTGTTTTTACATTTCATATTCTTTATTTTCTCCATATATTATTTTGTCAGTAGAAAATTTATTGGTCAATTGCTAGCTTTTTCCTGCTGGCTATCTTTGTTGCAATTCTTAATAGTGTATTAGTCTTATCTTTCTATTGATTTTTTTAAAATCCAGACCATCATTAAAAACTATTTGCATGTTCTAATTTAAATTTATCAGAATGTTTCTCCAGATTAGGAATATCTATTTTGAATACTGTTTCTCTTAAAAAAAAATTTGTCTCTCTCGTTTTGCAATAACACATATCTTAGTTGTATTTATATATTGGACAATTTTGCTGAAATATATTGGTGAGAACAGTCACCCCATTGAAAAGTGCTTGCAATTTCACAAACTGATGATTAGAAGAGAAAAAACAGATGTATCAAAGCTAGAAGTTTTAATGAACATATGTTCAATTAGGAACATACAAAAATATTGGATAGGAAAGAAAAGATACAAAGAAGAATATTTAAAGAAGCTGCTTACATGACAATGGCAAACAATTCTATAAGTCAATCTAGTGTGACTATACATAATATATAGAAACCACTAATCAACTTTGCTGTTAGAAAAAAGTGGAGAAATCAGGAGGAACTTCATAGATAAGTAGATGAAATTTCTACTGACTGTTGCCTTTGGCAGGATGGCTCAGTTGGTTAGAGCATTACCTTAAAATTGAATACTCAAGAATCTAAGGGTCTGATTACCATACTAGTACTGTCACTGATTAGGTCAGCAGCATCTGAAGAAGAGGGGACAATAATATCTTTCGAAACATTGTGCATATACTAACCTGTGTGCTATTGCTAACAGTTGAATGTATTTAGAATATTTAAATAAAGTTAAATTTTTCTAAAGACATTCTATACTCATATTAGATTATGGAATAGTGCAATATATAATTAAAAGTAAAACACCATCATTACAAACTTACACTTTACTAATTAATCATCATTTTCTATGATGAATTTTTAAGAATATTACCATTTTGAAATACATATTTTCTCTTCGTCAAAATATGAATTAGTTCTGCTATATCTTTATTTGAATGTTTCCATATTCATTTTCATTTAACATTTTTTTAAAGAAAGAATTTATAATATAAAGTTTCTCTTTATCTGCAAACTCTATAAATCTGTGTTCTCTATCATTTCTATCCACAATAACTAAATTTATCCACAGCACTTCATTCATTTCAATTCTAGCATTAAAATATTTCATGACAATTTTAAAACATTACTTGGTTTTAGAAAAAGCATTTTGTACATCCGTACAATAATCCTCTATTTCTTCACCAGAATGACAATTTGTTGAGGTATAAATCTGAATTTTTAACATTAGGTATCATCAATCTCTATAATGTTGTTCTTCCATTTTTTATTCATAATTAATCCCACTGCCTTGTGTTTCCAATATTTTTTTCATTATAACATGTCCATTTTTAAAACAATTCATCTTTTCTTCCAATTTCATAAAATCCAACAAATGTCCATTTAATATTCAATAGTTTTTTTTCTTCCAATGCATGCAATCTTCCTTAACTTGAAAATGATATAAAGTTGTAATTACCCAATTAAAAAGTCAAAGGGACATTTGGGTCTGTAATTATGAGATTTTTTGCCCAGTTCATCTTTAGATACCAATCTCCCTTGGCTGGCAACTTTACAGCCTCCTAAAAATAAGGCCATACTTTAGTTTTATTTATCATAATTGTAAAAATCTATTTTAAATAAGGAAAAGTGTATTCATATATATATATTTCCTGTCTTCAAGTAATCTCAACTGATATTTCATTTAAGAAATATAAGGTATCTGAGATAAAAACCATGGTGTTTCTTGATTTTGAACTCCGAGGTAAAATGTCAATAAACTAACCACATTTATTTATATTAAGCCACTAAACATCACATGATTACCATTTCCTGTGTTTACACAAGCTTTTAAAGTGGTGACAAACTCTCCATATAGTAGTGCCACCCAGTGCAAGCCATAGTAATCAATGGATGCCAGAAGGTTAGTACCTAAAATCCCTCTCAGATCCAAGGCTCCTCACTGATGAAAGCCACAAGCTGGAAACTAGTCTGGGAATATTGAATGAGTAGACACTAGATAGGTATTTTATGCACTAATCTTACAGCATCCATTAATTACTCTAGTTTCCACTGTGTGACACTATTGTACAAAGACTTTATACAGAAAGTGAATTATTGGTTTTTTATGCAGGGTTTGGGAAAAGATAAGGGGGATTTAGATATAAAGGTTATAGAGTTGACAAAGATTATGTTGTGGAAATGGGATGGAGCAGAATATGGGGAAATTTAGAGGGGAGAATGGTAAATAAAGTGGCTAACAGGTTTATCTGGGCATAATTGCTGAGATATTCTTGACTTCATTTAAGGAGAAGCCACAATACATCACATCACTTTTATTTGCTGATGTTGTTAATGAACTACCTATCCATGTTCATTTACTGTACAAATAATCACATACTTCTACTTGGTTTCTGCCTCAAAGTGTAATTAAAGGTTCCTTTTCAATTAAAGTAAGCTCCTTTCTGCAGGAAAAGTAATAAAAGTAAAATCTTATTTCTTAACTTTATTACCATGTTAAACTGTGATTTTCAGTAGTATTATTCACTTTTATCCTTGATTTATTATTAGTATAGTTATGAGAAAGTTATTGATTTTCTTTATGCATTGGCATAAATGGCTAAATACTTATTCATTTTTATATTTATGTATGGTTTGATAAATACAATTCCTTAACAAATATTATTATTAATAAAGGTAGTAATTGTAATATGTGCATCCAAGTAAATAAATGACTGGTTCTCTCTCCAAACTGCTTGAAGTGCCATCTCTGAATCAATGCATATGATGTGTAATAACGTACTTTAGTTATTCACCAATGAAATTGTTAAAGACATTAGCATGTCTATATCCAAATTAAAGGGTATTTGAACATGGGTGTGACAATATTGGCATCAACAAGGATTTGAGCATCCTCCCATCATTATATTTTCAATGAAATGGATGGCTGAAGAGTTGGAAGGTGGAGAAGATTGAAGCCTGTCCATTAAAGTTTGAAAATTTGCTATCTTAATATAAACTGAACACTGATTATATATGTGTGTGGGAGATGATGATCAGGACCAACTGATGAGTGCTGGTTTAGCATGAAATACATATATTATGGAGATCATTTATCTTATTTATCATGTGTGTGGTCATGTATATTGGTTATATAAGATGGAGAGGATAGCTGAAGAAAACTAAAAAGCCTGGGTTCAAACCCCTTATAATATACTAGTATTGATTTATTACATGTCTATATTGTGAATTTTGACAAAATGACAGTGGGGTCGTATATTTGTAGATCATTGTTAATGTTATCTCTGGTGCCACAGGATCTTGCAAACCACTTGAAACCTTTGTCTTATAATAACTTCACTGCCATATACTGTTTGAATGATTTCAAATATATTTATAGCCATTTTTCCCAATTTCAAACAAAATTAATGTTAAAATATTGAATTCCTCATGAGTTATGATGTAAAATGCACTTCCACATAACAGCTGCTTATGACATTCTGAATGCTGCTTGACAATGGGTTTGTTCATATCATCACTGTTCAGTATAAGTTGCAATTTTTAGGGATCTCACTAATTACATCACTCACACCCTGGATGAATAACGTGGACAATTGGTCTTACAATGTTAATAGATTATATATTTATATAGTGTTTAATTCAAATGCTTCTTTGAAGATAAGGTTGTTTTAAAATGTTACTTAAATAAATGTTTGGTATATTCTATTGAATAATATTATTTTAAAAAAATAAAATGGTTTTATTTTTTTAAAGACAATTTAAGTAGTTTAAATTTAACATTCTTTATTATCATAAGATGACATTTTTTTAGGACGGCTACTTCTCATACTTATTTTTTTGTGATTTATAGCTTATTCTTTTATTAGCATACCAGATGAACCTGACCTTGTAAAGGTCATGTTTTTTTTTAATTGGTTGCTTTAACAAATATTTTTAAAGATTTAATGTAAATTAAACAAAACATTTTAATCACATGATTACCATCTCTTATACTAGCACATAATTGTGATTACTCTGGTTAGCACAGGGTGGCACTACTGTATGGAGTTTTGCCTTGTTTAAAACATTTTAATATATAAATTTCCAAATTTTAATAAAGCTAAATTAAAATTTATGTTTTTAAATATACTTGTTATATTTGATGGTGCAAATGTATATATTTACTGGAGTGCCTTCAAAATATAAATTTTTTTTTCCAACAGCATCGTAACTAATTGTAATAGTTTATTTAGCTCTATTAACAGTTACCATTTATTAATATCAGAATACAAAAATGCCGGTCTTTGAGCCCTTTGTTTTTGAATTATTTTTTATTAAATATAATATTTGTAATATTTTTTTGGTAAAGGTTTACTATAGCGGCCCCAATATGTTGGCCCTCTATTGTTTAAAATTATAACTAAATTATTGGAAAATCTTACATATATGCTACTATATTACAATTACATGAAAATTTATTCAAATGTAAAAGATGATAAAAAAAACATTTATCTTTTTAAGCATAATTGTGTCCTATGCATATTAGGAGTTGGAGAAAAAAACAGTATTGATGTGTCTACTCCAGAAGGCAAATTCATGCAGGTACAATTAAAACAAAGCTCTGCTGGTACCAGATTGGAATTTCAGCTTACTCTTTGCTCTCATCCACACATTTTCAACATTCTGGGTGTGTATGCCTTGATCTTTGGGATGAACGAAGTTGTCCTGATGGATGACAACCGAATGCATATGTACACCATTGTTGAGACTGCTGATGTTATTCTATGCAGCCCAGCCATCTGAAATAATGTGCACACCTGGTAAAATGTATCAGGCCCCCCAGTGTATCAGCTGTCCTGTCTGGAACTTCTGTCAATAAGAACTTTCTTGATACTCTTTCTATACCACCAAAGATCCAATGGCCTCTTTGTATAGTCCCCCTGTGGTATTTGTGGTGGAAATAATACGTTTCGTCCTGTAGAATACATCACCAGTGAACGAGCACCGCACTGTTGGCATAAGGCATAGTTCTTCAGAAGGAGTCTTCATGCAAGCCATTTGATGGCCAATTCCAGAGTTTGGATGGCATTCCATAACTGATGCAGATTCCATTCTTCTGCCAGAATAGCAGCAACAGTCAAAATTTCATCATCTGGAACTAAACATGTAGCAGCCATTTTTGCCAGCTAGAAAACTGTACACGTGTGCGTGTAATTCGAACTGTTGAACACAGAGGGTGTCTTTTTTTTGTAACATGCTATAAATGTAGATGGTTTAAATTCTTAAGTTGTAGATAGTTTAAATTCTTAACTTTCAAATAAATTAAAATGAATTCTTTTAATTAATGTCGTGTAATTAATCCAATATTCAAATTCTTTAAAAAGGTAAATATTTTTTTTATTATCTTTTACATTTGATTAAATTTTAATGTAATTGTAATATAGTAGCATAAACGTAAGATTTTCCAACAATTTAGTTATAATTTTAGACAATAGAGGGCCAACATATTGGGGCCACTGTAGTAAACCTTTACTATTTTTTTAATTGGTTGCTTTACCAATTTTTTTTAAAGATTTAATGCTGTTTTTTTTTATTAAAGATTGCTAAGTATGTCGTTCATCTGAACTATATTAGGGGATTGACAGAACCATGAAAGCACCTTAATGCTGAATTACAAATCAGCATTTGTGGCTGATTCTGAAGCTGGCTGGGAACTTTTATCACAAAATATATATTACATCTCTGTAGTTAAAAACACTTGTACTGATTCTTTTCCCAGCATTTTTTATTTAATAGTGAAATTATTTTCTTCACATAAACAAAGTGATTGTGAATTTGACATGTGATATCGGCCAAATGTTCATTCATTAACCAAGTAGACAGCAGAGAAAATATACATTTTATATAAAACATATCCATTAGTATTTTCTTTAATTAATAGAGTTTAATATTTAATTCTGAATTTATTTTGAAAAATCTACTTGCAAATTTGAAACCAATTTTTTTTCTTTAAAATAAGATAAATTAATATATTTCTATATATAAAGTATAATAAAAATATATTTTAAGGATTCTTTAAAATATTATATTGGATAATTTTTAATATTGTTTAAAGCAATTTAAAAAGCTCTGAAGAAAAGGTAGCCATTTTTAATTACACCCAGGTCTCGTTGTATGCAGTTTTCTTTTATGTGATAAAAATTATTAGATCAGAAGTTGAGCCTGCGCTATTACTTTAAATATTATAAATTTCATGCACTCATGTCATATTTAAAGTAATAGTCCATTATCAGAGTTCGACTTCCATCTAATAATTTCACTATTTTCAGTGCTTTATAATAGTATTGTAATAGATTTATGCAATAAAGAAGTTCATAATTCATTTAAAATCAGAATTTCCCCATTTTATATACACACATTAAATTTTACAAGATTATAATGTAAATCTGTTCAAATGTTATAGATGTCTACACTATGCATGTTGTTGTTTTTGCATTTTAAATCACGTTCTATTTTTGCTTTTTAATCAATTAATCATTATTTAGTGTCTGCAAGTTTATTTTTAAAAGGTGAGTAACAGCGGTGGGCACAATTAAATTTGACAATTAAAATCTGATTTTTAATTGTAATTAACAATTTAAAAACGTATTAATGTGAAGTGATGAAATTTGATTTTTAAATGGAATTGAAAATTAAAGTCAAAAATACGAATTTCATTTTTAATTGTTACTTTTAATTAAATATTGCCCAACAGCGGTGAGTCGGTGTCTTTTTATTATGTAAGTCTAAGTTCTTATTTTTATTTTAAACTTCTAGTTTACCCTAATAGAGAGGAAAAAACACCCAAGAAAATGAATTTCTTTGGAAACAAAAATATCGATTTTAGATCGCTTAGTGAAATGGGAAGGATCAACAGCGATTGGAAAACGTTTTAGTTGTATTTCCTTTTAACTTCATTTATGGAGAAGCTACAGTACCTCGCATCACATCATGATGAATCTGATGTCTCAAATAGTGTTAATAATTAAAATACCGTACATGTATGAAAAAAATGTAAATTACGATAAAAATATATTGTTTTGAATAAAATTAAATACTGTAGTTAATAAAAAAAGTAAAAAGAAGTTTATCTTGTATCAATTTTTTTCAAATTTGAAATTTTTTATTAGTCATATTTTATTTATTTATTTTTTTTATGCAAATTTTAAAGTAATTATACGTTGTTGCTTTGCTTTTATGCAATTTTTGGAAAATTACAGTATGTATCCTCCATTTTTCAAGATAAGGTAAGTCTATTTTTGTGCGATTTCTTTTGTGCACGTTTTCTGAGGAACCTATCTACCACATAAAATGAGACCCAGGTGTATTATAAATTGATATTTTTTTAAAGATAAATAAATGGAAGATACCACTTAGTGTTTTCCTGAAGGTTTGCGATGATGGTGTTTAATTATATTTCTATATTAGACTATTTCCATCATCTAATATGAGTATTCAATGTCTTTAGAAAAATTTAACTTTATTTAAATATTCCAAATAAATACATTCAACTATTAATAATAGTACACAGATTAGTATATGCACAACATTTTGAGAGACATTATTTCCCCCTTCTTCAGGTGTTGCTGGTCTGATCATTGACAGTACTAGCATGGGAATTGAACCCGTACCCTTAGATTCTTGAGTATTGAATTTTAAAGTAACGCTCTAACTAACTGAGCCATCCTGCCAAAGGCAACAGTCAATAGAAATTTCATACTGTATACTTATCTATGAGATTCATCCTCATTTCTCAAACTAGTGTGACTATACACCTGAGTTTCAAAGATTAAAAACCATACACTCAGTTAACGATTTGATAAATATATAAACTATACACTTTCAGTATAACCAAATATAATTCCAACACTGAAATAATAATAATTAAAAAAGCAAGTCATATATAACATGACATTACTTTTATAAGCTTGTAATTACAAAAATGCAATACAGAGAGCATACCGATAGCTTGTTTGAGCTATTAGTATGCTCTCTGCATTGTATTGAAATAATAAATATATATAAAATGTAACTATTTTGCTATTAAATAATCACCCAAAGATTTACACAAATAATATTAAAGATATATACAAACTATACTGTTTTCCCCCCTGCATCCACATATTAAGGAATGGATATTTTGGGACCGAGTTTTATTCCGGATAAAATCATATAGTTCAAGAAATATTAAATCAGAATGTTTTTTGGGCGACAACCTACAGCTTACCTTTTATTTATTTTTCATCCTTACAAGATTAAACTAATCTCATTTTTCATAAATAATTTCTAATTTTTTTTTACATATGTTTAGAACAGTGGCCCTCAAAGCATGTTCCGCAGAAGACTGGTATTCCGTGAATCCGGAAAAAAAAATTGTAGTAGTAATAATAGATAGGTCTGTGCTATTGCAGCCATGCATTTTTTTGAGTGACCTGCTGTATCTATGTGCATTGGTTGCCTGTGTACAGCATAGTCAGTTTCTGTGTATCCTACTGCCACACACATCATTTGAATGATCTGAATTTACATTCTATTATTTTCAAATGATCAAAATGTTATTGTATCTGTAATTGAACTGCTGATATATTTGTTGTGAATTTGCATATTATTTCACTATCTGGTAAATGTTTATTTTAAAATAAATAATTATTGTTTTTATTGGGGTAATGCATTTTTAGCACAATAAATAATATTAATTAGTACATTGTACACAATCCACATAATGGATAAATTTATAATAAGAAAACATCACTGTGAAGAAGATCTTTAAAATGAATCTACTCACAATACTACTAGAAAAAAACAAGACTGTTGATCTTTTTTTTTTTATGTATCAAAGCACCAGCCAGGAAGCGAACCCCGGAACTACTTGTAAGGCGGCTGTGCTAACCACACGGTCACCAGTGCTTGATCTTATTGAATTGAAAATGCTACAAATAAATCCAAATCACAAAAAGTTAATCACCTGTATGATGAAAAATTTGAATTTTTGATGTTAGTATTCCCCGTGAAAAATGTTAAGTGAAATGTGTTCCGAAATTCTGCAAAGATTGAGAACTCCTGGTTTAGAACAGTGAAAGATTATTTAATTTGTACATTACAAATTACATCCTACATATAAGACTTATTTAACATAAATGTATACCACAGTATGTGTGACTAAATACAACAATCTAATGCAAATATTGAATAATTCTTTTTACTATAGACATTTTTATCACTGACTTTATATTAACTCTTGGAGATGCCCAAGTATTTTTGCTTTTCTCCTTATGGTATTCACTTTGTTTTGTAGAACTATCTTGTTGATCTTTTGTAGATTCTTCATCTCTTGAGATTTCTGCCTCAATTTCTACTTCAATTGTTTGTTAACCTTCAGGATCTTTAACATAATATTTTTTTCTGACCCTTTTTTATATCACCATTGATACAACTATCGTCTATTTTACCTTTAACTATAATAGAATTGCTGGTCTTCGATTATCTATATATCTTTGGAAAATATTATTTTCTCAATTTTAACCTTTACAATTCAATTAGATACTATTGTTATAATGCTACCATTGCCCATTTTCTCTTTTATATTATTGTAATCCAAATTTCATTGCCTATTACATATTGTATTTTTATAAATTTCTAAATTACTCTGGTCAAAAAATATGAATGATAGCTTCATCTTTAATTTCCAGCTCAACAACATTTCTGTTGATTACTATCTTCTTGCTCTAAATTGCATCTCATGTTGATATAACATGGTTATGCATAATGATAAAAAATTTATGGAGTCAACTTTAATTTTTTTAAAGACTTTAAGCTGCTAAACTGTTTATTCAGAAAGTCATTGAATTCAAAATTGGACTAATATCTCTTTCCGCCATAAATTTGTCAAACTTAATAATCATATCAGGTAATTCATGTATTATATATAATAAGTCACATCTCTAATGATTGATGTTTAATGCCCAGGTTATATTATATTTTATCTATTAAAATTTACTAAAGTAATCAATGATATAAGTGGTTTCAACAAGCTGTAACAAATAAGAACGATTTTTAACCAATAACCTATCTTCTAATTAAACCATTTTTTAAAATCTCTACAAGTTTCTAATCTTCTTATATATGCTTCCGGAGTCGTGTAATAAAAATATAATAGCTAAATAGCTGATGTTTCAGTACAATAACAAGTACTTTCCTCAATGCCTGGAAATAGCACTATGAATTCATTATTTATCTGTGAGAATATTAGTGTATATATATCATTACCATTCACAATATACCATAGTATATGTGATGCATACATTAAATCACTGAATAAGAAGAGAGCTCTGTTTAAATAGTACAAATATTAGTAATAAGAACCTCTGAAAGTGATACAGAAACCTAATTATAATAACCATATGAGTAAAAATGGCTGTTATGAAGATTTAAAATAATCATTGGAAAAATTTGGGTAATTATTTTTTTTTCCATAATGATTCAGTCTTTTTAAACATTATTCTATAAGATCCTTTTTGATTAAAGATTGTACTTTATAAGTTAGTCAGACACATGATGAAATGCATAGTTTGGTACTTGTGAGTTTTCAAATAAACCAAGATGGCAGCCCATATTTGATAAATATACAGTTTAGAGAGTCTATAATTTACCGAAGATGTGTTAGTTATTAAATTAAAACAAAATTAATAAATTGACTGTTAAATTTTAAAAAAGGAATAAATTTGATAAGTTTCATTAAGTAGTTTTATTTCAATTTTTTTTTTTTTTACTTATAACATAAGACATGACGGGACACTCTTAACAATTCTATTCAGTGTGGGGGATTTTTTTTGTCAGCAGTTGTTTTTTTGGTAAATTGTCACAATGATTAAAATGTGGGACTTTTCTGTCACAAAATGTGATACAGTGAACTAATTCCAAAGATACAGAACCCTGCCCTCCCGAAAAGTGTGCATCAATGGTCACGATATGATTGCACACTGCGAAATGAATAAAGTGTAAATATTGTATATACACCCAGGTCTCATTTTATGCGAATTTATTTAATGCGATTTTGAAGTTATTCAATTCATGTTTATTCTTAATATCTTTGTATGCAATTTTCTTTTATGTGATAAAAATTATTAGATCAGAAATCGAGCTCCGCTATTACTTTAAATATTATAATTTTGTGCACTCACGCGTCATATTTAAAGTAATAGCGCATTATCGGAGTTCGACTTCCATCTAATAATTTCAATATTTTCAGCGCTTTATAATAGTAATGTAATAGATTTTATGCAATAAAGAAGTTCATAATTCACTTAAAATCAGGATTTCCCCATTTTATATACACACATTAAATTTTATAAGATTATAATGTAAATCTGTTCAAACGTTATAGATGCCTATACTATGCATGTTGTTGTTTTTGCATTTTAAATTACATTCTATTTTTGCTTTTTAAAAAAAGACTACGTAATCAATTAATCATTTAGTGTCTGCAAGTTTATTTTTAAAAAGTGAGTAACAGTGGTGGACACAATTAAAAATTAAAATCTGATTTTTAATTGTAATTAACAATTTAAAAATTACGTAACATGATCTGAAATTAATGTGATGTGAAACGATAAAATTTGATTTTTAAACGGAATTGAAAATTAAAAAATTAAAAAAAAAAAAAAGAAATTAATTTTTAATTGTTAGTTTTAATTAAATTTTTCCCAACAGTGGTGAGCAGGTGTCTTTTTATTATCATAAGCCTAAGTTTTTATCTTTATTTTAAACTTTTAGTATACCCTAATGGAGAGGAAAAAACACACAAGAAAATGAATTTCTTTGGAAACAAAAATTTCAATATTAGATCACTTAGCAAAATGGGAAGGATCAACAGTGATTGGAAAACATTTTAGTTTGGGTGAGTGTATTATAAGAGCAATTTTAAAAAAAATGAAGTTGGCATTAGTTGTATTTCCTCTTGTGATGAATCTGATGTCTTACTATACTAGTTCACAAACGAAACTGCATATCATCAAATAGTGATAATGATTAAAATACTGTACATGTATGAAAAAATGTAAATTATGCATAAAAATATATTGTTTTGAATAAAATTAAATACTGTAGTTAATAAAAAAAAAATATAAAAAGTTTGTTTTGTATCATTTTTTTTCAAATTTGAAATTTTTTATTAGTCATATTTTATTTCCTTATTTTTTTTTTATGTGAATTTTAAAGTAATTTTACATTGTTGCTTTGCTTTTATGCGATTTTTAAAAATGTTGGAACCTATCCCCCATTTTTCAAGGTAAGTTAAGTCTATTTTTGTGCGATTTCTTTTGTGTGCATTTTCTGAGGACCTATCTACTGCATAAAATGAGACCCAGGTGTATACATTTTTCTGTTAATAAGTTAATCAAAAAAAAAAGGGAAAAAAAGAAAATGAACTGTGAATACTGTAATTAATTTTTCCACAATGATTTATTTTTTTTAAAATAACAATAATAAAAAACGAAATGTGAATTTTAAATACGTTTTCTAGCAGACATTTTAAAATAAACATTGGGGGGGGGGGACTGTAGATTTATCAAAAATATAGTTTACTTCCAGTAAATAACTACCAATTTTCTTTATTCTGTTTAAAAATAATAAAAATAATTAATAAATTACAGACAAGCCATGATTTTTTTAATAAGGAACAAAATATTTTTAATAAATGAAGTACTAAATTTATAAAGTTTAATAGTTGTTTTTCAGTACTTTCCCATTATAAAAACAGAAATTAGCTAGAAACTTATCATAAGTTTCTAATTATTATAATATCTAATGTGCATTAATTAAAATATAATAGTAACCATGACCTAAGCATTCACAAGAGTATGATGATTTCCCCTATTAATACTAAAGGTTGCATCATATTGCATCCTTATTTTTACAGTCAGCACAATAAAACATCCACCTAATCAACTTATTTTAATCAGAGACTTTACTTTGTAACTAAAAATAGCAATATACCCATTTACCAACCGGTAATCAGTTTTATACAAAATTTTTACCAAGATAATTACAACTCATCTACAGAGAACATTGGATTTTCAAAGAGAACAAGCTGGATTTAAAAGTGGTTTTAGTACAGTAGATCATATCCAGATATTGAAAGAAGTTATAGAAAGGACAAATGAATGAGTTGCCATTATGCTTTGGATTTGTAGATTATGAAAAGGCATTTGGTTCTATAAACATTTCTTCAGTGATTAAAGCATTCGATCATCAAGGTGTAGATCCAGGATATTGTCATATTTTGAAGAATATTTATAAAAATGCAACAGCAACAATTAGATTACATAATGATAGTAGGAAAATCAACATTGAAAAGGGTGTAAGACAGGGTGACTCCATATCTCCAAAACTTTTTACAGCAGTGCTGCAAGAAGAATTTTGTGTATTAAAATGGGAAGCTAAAGGAGTGAAAGTAAATGGAGATTATTTAAGTCATTTAGATTTCACAGATGATGTAGTTGTTTTTGCAAATAATGCTTCAGAGCTGCAGGATATGTTGCAGGAGTTATCAGATGGAAGTAGGAAAGTAGGTCTAGTGATAAATGTTAAAAAGACTAAAATAATGTTCAATGGATTTTATCAAAATATGAAAATAAAGATTGATTATGATGAGTTAGAAGAAGTTAACAGTTACAAATATCTTGATCAGATTATTAATACAGATGGAAACATAATGGATGAAATTAATCATAGAATTAAACTTGTTTGGAGTGCTTTTGGTAGAAATAACTTGATACTAAAAGGAAATATGCCTATGTATTTGAAAAGGAAGGTTTTTAATAAATGTGTTTTACCAATTCTTACTTATGGATCTGAGACTTGGACACTTAATAAAAGAGCAATACAGAGACTTCAGACCACTCAAAGAAGTATGGAGAGATGCATGTTGGGAATAACAAGATCAAAAATGCAATATATGGGTAAGAGAACAAACAGGTGTTACTGACCTCATTGAAAAAATTAAAAGACTGAAGTTGAGTTGAGTTGGATATATTACTAGAAGAGATGATAGTAAATGGACAATTGGAATCTTAAACTGGATTCCAAGAGATTGTAAAAGACCCAGAAAAAGGCCACATGTGAGATGGATGGATGAAATAAGAACGTGTGCAGGGGTGATGTGGAGAAGAGAAGCTAAAGATCAGAGAAGATGGATTGAACTCGGAGACCTTTATCCTGCAGTGGATTCATAATGGTTGTTGATGATGATGAATCATGACCTAAGCACTCACAAGAGTATGGTGATTTCTCCTATTAATACTGAAGGTTGCATCATATTACAATCTTATTTACAGTCAGCACAATAAAATACCCACCTAACCAACTTAATTTAAACTGAGATTACTTTCTAGTTACGAATAGCAAGATACCTAGTTACCAACTGGTAACCATGACCTAAGTACTCACAAGAGTACGTTGATTTCCCTTATTAATACTGAAGATTGCATCATATTACAGTCTTATTTCAGCACAGTAAAATACCCACCTAATCAATTTAATTTAAATTAAGAATTTACTTTCTAGCTAAGAATAGCAAAATACCCGTTTACCAACCTTTATGGTATAGATAATTGAATTGCTATGTATTGTTTGTTTGAAGAAAAAAATCGTAAGCCTATTTGTGACCTGAAAAATTTCAAGTTCTCCTAACCTGAATTCAAACTCCATATTTGTTTCTAGAATTGAAAGACGTTTATTTTTATTTACTTCTTACATACAAGCATGACCACTAATATTAACTTTCCATTGATAATGATCAAAATCACTTTGCACCAACTTGTGTATTCGAGTGCAAACAGTCAGAATACCAACAAAAACAAACAATAAATAATAACAACAAATAAATCAATAAATGATGAATAGCGAGAAGTTATTGATATACACAAACAGTATATATAGTTCACTTCCCATGACTCACATAACAATTGGTTGCTTTCTGGACGGTTGCCTCGGCCAAAACAATGGTTCTGTTCAGCTGCCACTTGCGACCGCATTGCACTAGAGCGCTGCACCGTCACTTAAGCTTTTTTCAGCTATTGTCACTTAAAATCTCTCAGCAACCGTTCACTTGGTAACTTCACTAGAATGAGAACCCCGCACTTTGAAGCTCAAAACTATTTATACACGTAGTTTGGCCTCCAACAATCCAGGATTCATTCTTGATTGTTATTAGTCTTGTATTTCCTATTGGTGTTTTTAATTAGTATTTTTAATTTCTATTGTATCAAGAAATATTTGTAATTAGCAAATATTTCTTGGCATTTATCAAATGCAATTTTCTTATCGCGAATAAGTAAATATTTTCCATTGTTAATTCTAAGCGATCTAAAATATATTTCTCTAATATATTTTCCTTACTTTTTTTGGAGTAGAAAAAAACTTTTACTTGAATTTCCATTTACATATTTATTCAAAACAGTACAAATTACTATAAAATAACTTTATTACATATATAATATATAGGGTATATAAGCATAGACATTCATATGACCCACAGCTCACCACCCTATCTCATATCACTGATACCCTTGCACACATATATGTCGAAAAGATAAATAATCACCAATACATGTATTTCATGCTAAACCAGCAATCATCAGTTGGTCCAGATTATCATCTCTACACATATATGCAATAAGGGCTCAGATATATATTAAGGTAGCCAATCTTCATACTTTAATGGACAGGCTTCAATCCACTTCACATTCCAACTCATCATCTGTCCATCCAATTCAAAATCTGATGATGGAACACTCAAAGGCTACCCTGAGTCCAAGATTCTTGTCACACCCATGTTGATCTAAAGTCAATCTGAACCCTCATGTACAGAACATAATCCATTTGATACATATCCAAGGGATGGACAGACATCTCTACTATGTAATAACTGAAATACAGACTTAATATATATCTGTATCAATATATGAAATATATAGGGTATATGAGCACAGACTTTCATATGATGCACAGCTCACCATTCTATCTCATATCATTGATACACTTGAACACATATATGTCAAAAAGATAAATAGTCACCAATCTTACATTTCATGCTAAACCAGCAATCATCAGTTGGTCCAGATTACCATCTCTACACATATATGCAATAAGTTCTCAGATATATATATATATATTAAGATAGCTACACATATATGCAATAAGTTCTCAGATATATATATATATATTAAGATAGCCAATCTTCATACTTTAATGGACAGGCTTCAATCCACTCCACACTCCAACTCTTCAACTGTCCATCCAATTGAAAATCTGATTATGGAATGCTTAAAGGCCACCCTGAGGTCAAGATTCTTGATCACATATAGTCATCATCATCATTATCAACCATTATCAATCCACTGCAGGATGAAGGTCTCTCCAAATTTAATCCATCTTCTCCGATCTTCAGCTTCTCTTCTCCACATCACCCCTGCACACTTTCTTATTTCATCCATCCATCTCACATGTGGTCTCTTTCTGAGTCTTTTACAATCTCTTGGAATCCAGTTTAAAATTTCAATTGTCCATCTATTATCATCTCTTCTAGCAATATGTCCAGCCCAACTCCACTTCAATCTTTTAATTTTTTCAATGAGGTCAGTAACACCCGTTTGTTCTCTTACCCATACATTGCATTTTCGATATCTTCTTGTTACTCCCAACATACATCTCTCCATACTTCTTTGAGTGGTCTGAAGTCTCTGTATTGCTCTTCTATTAAGTGTCCAAGTCTCAGATCCATAAGTAAGAACTGGTAAAACACATTTATTAAAAATCTTCCTTTTCAAACACATAGGCATATTTCCTTTTAGTATCAAGTTATTTCTACCAAAAGCAAATATACAATTGGTTTTTCTATGATTATATTTATTTACAAAGTTTCAAATATTCATTATTTAGACTATTATTAAAACAAGTAAACAACAAATAAATAATATCTAAATGTCCATGTGTTATTAAAGAATCTTATTAAGAAGCTAGAATCATTAATAAATGGATTCAAAATCTAAACTAAGATATCACTTAATATAGTAGAAATTCTTAGGATTATTATAATTGGTGGTGAGATGGCAAATTAAACTATTTGATAATATAATGATAGTTAATTCATGGTACCATAATGATGTCAGCACTTATTCTAATTAAGAAAAACCTCAGATACTTGATGACCAGATGTCCAGATTTTTTGGGATTTATTCCTATTTTTGATTAGATGTCCCAGTGTCCCCAAAATGCCTTCTCAGGACCGTTGTACATCCCGATTTTCAAATACTCATAAGTATTATTTGTCTTACATAAATAATTCATTGCAAAAAATGATAGTTTTTTGGCCCTCTCTGACCATTTCAGTCTCTACAGTAATATTATAAAAACTTCAGACAAATTCCAACACCAAAACAAAAGATCGCTATTACGTTATATGGCTCGGTTCTCAAGCTAGATGCATTTTCACATCCAACCTTGCTTTGGAGCATCCACAGTTAGATTTTTGTAGGCTAAAATTTCAACTGCACTTGCACCTGCTTTGTGTGACAATGTAGTTTTACTAGTTCTTTGTTGATATTAATTTTCTATAGTGATAAAATAGAACTATAAATAACCCTAAACAATGGACAACATACCAAAGAAGAAGTGTACTTACAATTGATGACTATACACAGGAATGGAGTTTTATAAAACAAGAATGCAATGCCATAAAAATGATTGGTCGTTATGTCTCTATTTTTGATTGAACCAGTCTCGTCTCTCTACACAGACATGGTACATAATAATAATGATTTTATTTTGTAACCATAAAAGAAATCACAAATGGTATTAGATATTAAACAATATGAAGTAAGTAATCATTGTTAATAGATATTAAATAATATAACGTCTTCCTGAAGAAAGACAAAAATAAGTTTATAATATAGAAAAGAGTATAACCCTCCGGTCATGGGTTTATTACAAATTTACATCCATTCTCCTGTAAGTATAAGTTTTAAAAGTATAAGTGAACTATTTATACTTATAGCTTATTGTTATATAAACCAATCATTGCTCATCATGCTGAACCCAGGGCTTTAACCTATTGTGTGTCTGATATATATCTTGACAAATAAATTATACAAACTTATTCTATAACAAGAGAGAAATAGAATCTCATTTTTAGCCACATGTGATTAGGAATAACTTGAAATTTTGAATTTCCTATAATAAAGACTGTTTATGTAGTGCTTGATTATATATGTAATATGCGATGAGAGCATATAAATTCATAAAAAGTGTATGATAAAGTTTATTCCTTTCTCTATATTCATATGTAGTCAAGAGTTATATAAATAGACTATTTATTACAAAAATAAGTTTGATAAATTCAGAGCTCACGTCAAAATAGTCTATACCTCCTGCACCACTTAGGCACAAAAGTTGTAGAATAAAAGCAGTCTATAATGTTATTTAAAGTAATATTAACGTCCTTTATTTTCTTTATTACTTTTACAATACTTCATATGAAGCATTATAAAATAATAAAGAAAGTAAATGATATTAATATTATATGAATTTGGCAATGTAATAAGAAAGATAACGTTATTTAATGTACTAGAGTTCCTACGATTAGAGTAAATTTTGAAAAGCAGTAAACTGGACGTTTTTTTACAATAAATATGGGGTAGAATGTTTAATGCAACATTAAGCTGAATAATTTTTAAACTGCAGTCAAAATAATAAGAATTATAATTATTTATTAAGCACACAGGAAGTATATGTAAATACTTTTAAGACAGGCTATAACCTGTATCAAATGCGCTTTGAAATTTATAATAGTTAAGCAATATTTTTATTTTGCCGATAGAGGAATCTCTCAAACCATGACACAAGATAGTGACTTTTATAAAGATAAGAGTGGCTGTCTTATCTTTAACCTAACTTTATAGCCTGTCTTAAAAATAATAAGAATTGTGAAAAACCATTAGAAAATATTATACTATAATTTCAGGAACCTCAGCAGTTACTATTTTAGATATGAATAAATGAAATTGACTCCCCCTCCTACCCACACCCCCCCACAATGAATTAAATTGGAGTCTTATTTGGATACTATGTAATTATTTATCCTTCAGAGGAATATATTTTTGGGAAAACAAATATTTTCTTATTACTAGTTTCAAATGAAAAAATGAGGGTTTTTTCCCACGGAGTAATGAATTTTTTAATTCTGCAATAATAATTGTGGAACACTACTCACATAGAACTAAAAGGTATGGTATTCAATCTATTTTATTTGGGGGAGAAGAGGTTGGGGGGAAGGAAAGATTAAATTATTATAAGAAAACTTTTTTGAAAATATAAATAATGGATAAAAAATGACCACATGACCAAGGTCAAAGATGATATTAGATCAATCTTACTACACAGAGGCAAAACTTTCCATATAGTAGTGCCACTCAGTACTAGCCAGAGTAATCAAATGGATGCAGGTTGTGCACAAAATCCTTATCTAGTGTCTACTCATCCAATATCCCCAGACAAGTTTGTAGCTTGTGGCTTTCATCTACAATCTTACTATTTGATAATAATATCTTTCGGTTGTTTACCATAATATAGAACTAAAACAGTTTGTGTACAACAATTTTGACATATTGAGAGAGAAAATTAAAACAGCCAGGAGTGCAAAAGTCTTTCCAATAATTCACTAAGAAAGATGAAGGGACATTATGCAAAATGCTGTCCAGTGAGTGAGTTTTAAACCTTTTCCCCTCCTTTAATGTGATTTAAGGCTTGAGTTATTGCCATGGGTCAACCGCTCGCTTCAGCTGATTGTTTGAATTTTTGTTTTCTTTTTTAAATTACACAAAAACTATAAGCATGACATCATCAGAAATCCCAGCATTCGATGTGTCTTTCTATTAGCTTTTGAATTATATATCTTACATTGATATCGGATAAAATTTGAATTTTTTACAATTATTTTTAAAAATTTGATGAATTTATGTTTTTAATTTTCTAGTCAATTTACTAGTTTACATGAGTGATAAAGGCAGAAAATCTTTATCAGCCTTATAATCCTAATATAATGAATTAAAAATACGCTGATAATTTGGATATGAAGATCTTCAATGTGACATAAATGTAATCGTGGAGTATCGTAAGTTATTAATTTTAATTTTTAATATTTTAAATTTTTTAAAATTATTTGATAAATGGTATATTAATTTGTTAGCATTTGTATTGGTGTGTGTGTGTGTACTATATAAATTATCAAAATTGGAAAGGAATAAAAATCCTTATGCTGCTCTTCCACAAAATAATAATAATAAAATAATAATAATTCTTTACAACAGCTATATAATCAAATAATAATTTTATACATAAAAAGCTTTTTTCAGCACCTACTTTGGTGCCCTTTTCAAATGTTACTACTCTATTTAACATTAACGAATCACCTGACATAAAACCATTCAGTGTCCAATAAACAAACAATAATAATATAAATAATTAAAACAAATCAAAAGCCTCATATATAAATTCAATAATTACAAAACAATTGATTATATCATAACATTATGTTAAACAATATTACATCCATTTTTTTTATACGATATATATTAACTTATATAATTTTCCATTCATTATTAATCAACCAATTATTAACCAAATTTGTAGAAGTCTTATTAATATTCATACAATTAATCAAATTATTTTTAATATAATATATTTTATATATTTGTTTCATATATAATATTAAATCATTTATGCTCGTTATTATACAGTATAGACACGATTCTCAAAAGGTATATGTTTATATGTGTATTAGTGTGTTTGTGCTTGTTCTTGCATTGTGTTTGTATAACAAGTAATGATTTACATATATAGAGCAATACAATGTAAATTTTAAAAACTGATAATCTAGTGTACGGAAAGAATGCAGTTGATAAAACAACAAATTTACTGGGTCACCATTTCTTATGCTTGCTTATAACTGTTATTAAAACAGGCAAACCTCTCTATATGTCTTGCCACACACAGCAAGCTAGAGTAATCAATGGATGCCAGAAGGCTTGTGCACTAGTCTTGGGATATTGGATGAGTAGATACTAGATGGGGATTTTATGCACAAGCCTTCTATCATCCATTGATTACTCTAGATTGCTGTGTGCAGCAATACTTATAGTGAGTTTTGCCTGTTTTAAAATTTACTGGGCATAGTACTATGTGAAAATATAAACACTTAAAACCAATAAAGATTTCAAATGGTATGTGTATAGTGGTAGCCACAATGGTTATGCATATACCATATGGAATTGTATGCAGGCAAAGAATCATTCTGGCCTATGCCTTGATACTCATGCTGTGGAGTCAGTAGTTTTTGCCACATCTTGCATCACATTATTTTTAAGTCTATAGCTAGCACATGATCTATATGCAAATAAATTATATCTCTGTGGGACAATAAATATAACAAGATACCATCACTGGTGTGCATAAATAATATAAACATCACTGATGTACACAAAAAATATATAATGAGATGAAACTCATTTTATCAGTGATACAGACAGTAGCCTACAATTTAGACAAGAAGCCAATTGCTATGATGACACATGCATATCCATCTTTTGGAAATGATTTGTTTTGTAACTTTTATTAGGATGAATCTTTTTTTTGTAGACACCTTTGAGATTTGTCACCTATGGGGTATAAGATAAAAATGAAGAATTCTTATGTGAATACTTTTGGAGATTCTGAAGCTATGGATTATCTCAGGTAAAAAGTATCATATATGGTTTGAAAGATAATTTTGTGAGGAATGCAAATAAATTATCAGTGAAGATGTAATTTAAACTTAGTTAATGATAAATTAGAAATTATGAACAAACAATAAAGTAATAATTGTTGGATGTTGAAATTTCTTTTTTTCCTTATTTTTTAAATGGTAATCATTATTTGTCTTAGCCTTATTGTTTTCCTTAGTTTTTCTAGTTTCTATCAATGTAAAGTTTTTTGCTCTAACATTATTAAACCTGAAGCTATTGTGAAAATTGTGTCTCAGGTCAGTTTTTAAAAAAAATTCAATATGGCATCTGCAGAATCAACCGGTTAAAACTAATATTTTATATATATTGATCAGTTATAAAAATGTCATTTTACTAAGGGAATTATTTAAAACTTTGTTATTATATATAGCACTACTCATTGCCAGCTGTATATACATTTAATCTGTGCTTCTCTGCCTTTAGATACAACAGCATATGTATAATTACTTCTTCAGCAACTGATGGTTTATCTTGATGGAGACCAGTCCAGGTATTTGTCAGCATTGGGAAAGTATAATTCAGGTAATTTGTTGGCATGCCATAATCTTCCTTCTGCTCCGGTCAGAAAACTTTTCCAGAACACTTTGAAGACTATAAATTTTAACACAGAGAAGTGGGTCATATTCCTCCATGTAAATTCAAACTCCACCATTGAAATGTAGGCTGCTGCTGAATCTCCTGCTTTGATTTCAGTCACATCTCATGGGAGTTTTGTATAAATCTATCAGCCATCTCATTGGCCAGCTAAAACCAACTGTTGCAAACTTCAACAAGCTGCAATAAAATATTAAAACCAGACTTTGCATTCTCACTCTTAGATTTGCAGCTGGACAATTTGGTCTTCTGTTTCTCAAAAAAATATTAACCAGACTCTTCTGGCAAGATCTTACAAAAACTACAATCCAGACTGAACTGATATTTCTTTATCAGCCCTTTTATAGAATCATTTGAAGTGATAAAAACACATTGCAGGCTGTTTTCAATCTGTCTAATCCTTTTTAATCTTGAGATGATAAAAACACAGTAACTGAAAACAGAGTTTTTTCTGTCCAAACTTTACCTTGATTAAAATCAATTTTAATCTTTTCAAATCATTTTTGATTACAAGCTACTTTTGAAAGGCACTCTGAAATTTTACCAAAGGTGTGATGTATATGTTTTTACTTTAATCCTTTGGAATTTTTAATTTTAATCTGCAAATTTTTTTAAAAATAGATAAAGAAAGGTATACAAGCAGTAATAAAAAGATTTTCAAAAACAAATCATGCTTGTTTTTTTTTTTAAATTTCAAAATCAGAATAATAATACAATATTAATATTTATTTAGATCTTTTTAAATGTTTTAATTTATAATAAAATTCTGTTTTAAATTGAGTTATTTAACCCTTTACAGACATTATTATCCCATGTGAAATGTAGAAAATATCTACAAAAATTTATGCCTGCATTTATTTCTACTTTTCCTTTACTGTATATGTATGTTCACACATACAACTATTTTGCTGTGTGCCATGTAACCCAGTTGGTTACAATATATAGGTACACACAATTATTATTATATGCATTATGGTAAGATTATCTACAAACTTTGAGTAATCTAAAGACTTGAAGTTAGAAATAATTGAAAATATTTGTGTGTGTGTGTGTGTATGTGTGTGCATTCTATTTTTTCATTTACTCTTCTGAGATAGTAATTTAATGATAATACATAGTTGATGCAGCTTTAATGGTAATCAATGGTAAATCTCAGTGCTGGATTTAGGTATAAGCTAAATAATTTACAGCTTTGGGATTCACAATTTGCAGGGACCTCAAAAATTTCCTATTTTTTCCACAAATGGCAATTTTTTAAAAATATATTTCAACATTATTTGCCCCAGAAATTTTCTAATTTGATTAATATTATTTTGGGTATATTATCTCAGGCTTTTATTTATTCTAACTTGTTGTAACCTATTTAAATTGAATAAAATAATTATCTTGATATATATCAACTTCTACCTCACTCTCAGTATAAACTGTGAAGTAAAAATATATTATGTATCTTTTGTTATTATCTGTTAATGGTAAAATATGGATATTAAAATAATTTTTTTTCATATATTTTATATTCAAGGGTCAAGAGCAACTAGCATGGTATATTATGTTTTTTATAATGTATAAGAAATTATATATATTATTTTTCTTTTATTTTCTAGAATTTATTTTTGCTCTTCTGTTTCCAGCCATACAATGAAGCGAACATTTGAAAGTGGATACCAGAAGAGAAAATGAAAACAGCAGCTTGAAGATGAACTCAAAACATTACCAAAACTTGACAGATATTTCACTTCAAAAATGGATGATGATCCGCAAACCCTAGGAGATCAGAAAAGTTCAAAACAACAAAGCCTATTGACTGATACTGGGATAATAGAGTCTGGAATCTCAGTTCATGGGAATATTGAAACTGATCCCAGTGTGAGCATTGGTGCTGTTGCAAAATTGATATCTTCAGTTGACACAATAAAATTCATGAAACTCAGTGATATTGGTGAATGGAGTGTTTTCACAGAGGATGAACTCTCATACTGGATTTTAAAAGATCTATCAGAGTGTCAGCACTGGAATGATCTATTTGAAAACTCTAAGCATTCATTCAAAAATCAGATTATATATTATTCAAAAGGTTGTTTTCAAAACAGAAAAGTTAATGGTGAAGCATACAATCGAGAATGGTTTGCGTACTCTTCAACAACTGTTTGTGTTTACTGCTTTGTCTGCAAACTGTTTCAATATCAACTGTATCACTTGCTTCTGATGGATTTTCTGTCAAAATCCCACAGTCGTTCAAAGTCATGAAAATTCTGAAGACCATAGAAGAGCTTTGCTTCCATACTTGATAAGAAAGTGTGGTTTGACCTTGGACTCAGAACTAGCAAAACAAATAAAAGAACAGCTTTATTCAAAGAATGTGCATGAGCATGTTGTTGAGGTGATATGCATCATTAGCAGAATGTGATCTGATTTTTAGTGGAGACAATGAAACTTTTGAATCACCAAATAATGGCAACTATCTTGGTTTGTTAGAATTGAGTGCTAAGTTTGATCCATTTTTTTCCAAGCACATAAAACACTATGGAAACAAAGGATCTGTGTTATCTTCATATTTATCAAAGACAGTATGTGATAAACTTGTGCGGCTTATGGCTAACAAAATAAGAGAATTAATTTTGGGTGATCTGAGAAAAGCAAGTTTCTTCAGTTTGTCTGTGGATTCTATGCCAGATTTTCCCCATGTGGATCAACTAACTGTTATAGTAAGGTATGTATCTTCTGTTATTAAAACTGGAAAAACTCTACATACATTATTGCCCCTCAGTGCAAGCCAGAGTAATCAATGGATGTCAGAAGGCTTGTGCATAAAATCGCTATCTAGTGCCTACTTATCTAATATCCCCAGACTAATTTCTAGCTTGTGGCTTTCATCAGTAAGGAGGCTTGGATCTGAAAGCATTGCACCTAGATCTTAGGATCTAAGGCAACCCTGCAGCAGTCACCTTTTCTCTCTACTTAACTACAAAGTATGAGTCTAAAATTGAAAACACGATATTTTCAATCCAAGCTCATTAGCTTATATAGACATATAGGTCTGAACTCAGTTCAGTAATCATACATTTTGGTGCCTTTGGTTCTTTAATAACCATAGCCACCACTATCCTATTAGGTATGATTGGTGTTAAACCATTGAGCAAGCATAAGTAATGGTGATTGTGTGATGTATGTATCACCTGGTGAGCCACCACTATCCTATTAGGTATGATTGGTGTTAAACCACTGAGCAAGCATAAGTAATGGTGATTGTGTGATGTATGTATCACCTGGTGATCGTTTACCTGTTAACCACTTTTTAACTTTGTGGTAAAGCCCTGGCAGGTATGGTGGTGGATTATCTAAGTAAGGACTGCAAAGTTGATTTCAGAAAATTCCAAGGACAATTATGTGATAGTGCAGCAAATACAGCTGGTAATTACAGTGGCATGCAACAAAAAATCCTTGAGTTAAACAAGAATGCTCTTTATATTCCACATGTGGACATTCACCAAATCTTGTCAACAATACTACTGTAGATTGCTGTTTAAACGTTTTTACTATTGCTCAAGAGACACATTTTTTTTTCTGCTTCTACAAAGAGATGGTCTGCAATGTTATCTGTTTTAAAAACAGACCCAGCTACCAGAGTACTAAAGAGGCAGTCTAACCACAGGTGGAAAGCACATGGCAAGGCAGTGTCTGCCATATATTTGAGTCATACACCAATCATAGATGCTCAAAGGTATATTTATGCTGATGAGAATGAAAAAGGAGCTAATAGTCTTCTAGAAAAAAGAGAGGAACTAGTTTGTTTGTATGCTACATTTATGGAATCGGTTGCTGGAAGAATTTCACAAAACCAGTCTGGCTGACCAAGATCCAAAGATTGCACTTACCACATGTTCAAATCTGTATACATCACTTTCTCACTATATTAAAAATATTCGAGAAAATTTTGATGAGTTTGCCTGATATAGAATATAATTCTACAGAAAAAAGAAAAGTGAGAAAAAAACAATTCAATGATGGAGTGGCATATGACGCTGATGAGAACCTTTCTCCAAGAGACAAATTTCAAGTGAAATCCCTCATTCATATCATAGATAACCTTGAGGCAAATTTAACAAGAAGAATAACAGTCTGTAATTAAGTTGCAAATAAATTTTCATTTTTAGTTGATTTAGAAGCTTCAGAGGAACAGCTATGTAAAGCAGTACATATCTTAATGACAGAATATCCACCCAATATTGATATTACCCCTCAGGAGTGAATCGAGGCACTTCCATGATTTTACCAAACAGAATTATCCTGAAGAAGAACAAATTCAACACAAAGATCTGTAAAAAATCATGTTTCAAGATTCAGTTAGTTTTCCCTAAGTGCTCATATATATATATTAAGATAGCCAATCTTCATACTTTAATGGACAGGCTTCAATCAACTTCACACTCCAACTCTTCAACCATCCATCCAATTGAAAATCTGATGATGGAACGCTCAAAGGCCACCCACAGGCTGAGATTCTCATCACACCCATGTTGACTTAAAGTCAATCTGAACCCTCATGTACAGAACATAATCCATTTAATACATATACAAGGGATGGGCAGACTGCTAGTTTAGCATGAAACATGTATATTAGTGATTATTTATCTTTTCAACATGTATGTGTTCAAGTGTATCAGTATTATGAGATGGAGTGGAGAGTGGAGGGTCATTTGAAAGTCTGTGCTCATATACCATCATGAGTATAGAAAGAGATATGTTACACAGCATATCTTTTGATGTTGTAATCAATGATTTTGCATTTGGGAAATCAAGGGGGAAAAAATGATTTAAATTGGAATATACAAATCTTTTATAGGATTATATAATATAATTGCTGTGGTTTCGCAAACACATTCTTTGTTATTTATTCTAATAAAAATTAAATGACAGTATATTTCCTTTGTCCATATATTTAAAAGCTGCATATATTTTAAAGTTTTTCTGAGATTAGCTGGTATAATTTGAAACGGCAGCGACCTCAGGCCTTTATATAGCTTAGGGTCTCATCAAGTGTAAACCCGGCATTAGTAAATCCCCATCAATCAAATGTTATTATCTGGTCATAATACTCTATTGCATATTTATTTTCATTTCTTTTACAGCGAGGATTTGACACGTACATTCTTTAAGTCAAATGTTTTATAGGCCATTGGATATATAGATTTTGAGCGCAATTAGTTGTTGCATAACCTTTTTTAAAAAATGTATTTATAGAAGGTGAATTAACATAAACCTTTTTAAACCGGTATCTTTATAGCAACTACAAAGCCCTATTTATAAAATTAATTACTGTATAATTAAACAAATCACTTTTAAATGAGATTAAAACCACAAAATAAAGTAATGCCTTGTTTTTCAAATTATTAAACTTAAAATACAAGTATATATTGTAAATAAATACACAAACCTCTTTTTAAAACTTCTTTTTTAAATGACTATAATAAAAATACATCCCAACGTTTCGACTATTTTATAGCATAGTTTTTTTCAAGTTTGAAAAAGAAGTTTGCGCATTCATTTACATATATGCAAAATTACGAACTATTTTGAAAAGGAAAAATGTATAGATATTTTAAATTCATTCATATATATATTGATAAAATTGTATGCGTTTAACTCAAACAAAATATATATTTAATGAAACGTTTATAAATTAGTACAAAAGTGCGGGTTAACCCAATTGTACCACAAAGGACCAAGATAGTAGTATCAAGCTCAAACTAACGCTTTTGGTGCTTAAACACCTAGTCTTATGAACAAATATTCGATTATTTTTATTTTACGGATATGTAGTTTTAAACTCCATGTTGTGTACGATCAACATTTTGGATACATTATAACATTTTATATTTTTGTTCAACACTACTAAAAGTCGAATAATCAAAACAATTTCAAACTAAGTGATAATTTATGATTTATGCAAATTAGTTTTATGCAAAACTTTGGCGAAAGTATTAAAATATTTTTTATACAATATAAGAGATGAAATTCAATTTAAATTATTAAAAGCATTTCGATTACTCATAATTACAGTATTTCTAACTCTTAGAATCATTTTTAATGACCACTAAAATTTAAAAACATTAAAACATTTTAATAAAGTAACTTACACAATATTTTTAATCCAATTAATCGCTATGGCCACAAGTATAATTTTCACTATTTGACCAAACATGTTGTAGATGGTAAATTATAAGATATCGGCCACGCAGATGTTTTTTTTACTCTCTTTTCACAAACGAAAAAACACTTATGCTTTAATTAAATATGTTAATAAACGCCATCTAGTTACGGTGAAAACCAGTTTGGAAATTTTTATACTGCTGTATATTAATTTAAAAAATAAGTTACAAATCTTGGTCAGAAAATGCTTCTGGATATTTTATTAATTAAAACGAATACCGTAATGAAGCTTTGTTTTTTTAAGAACAGACTCGATGAAAATAATGCCTGCGAATGTTTCTTTAATTAACTTTTATCAGCACTTACATAAATTAAGAATTGTGCTCTGAAGCGAGAGGGGGAGAGTGGCATTTAAAAATTACCTAGTTTACAGAATTAGATTTTAAAAAGTTGATTGTATTATTTATTGGCCAATAGTTGAAAAAGTTTTATATATTTCAGAATTTAAATAAATCATTAGCCTACCAAAAGTATTGTAACGCATGCGCTTTTAAAATCTAAGTATTTGTTAAACGAACTTTTTTTTTTTATGAATTCAAGTGAATAATAATATTTTATTTAACTTTTTTTTTTTTTGCAAATTAAATTTTGATATGTGTGGAAAATAACTGGTTTAATATCCTTTATTACTGATTCTATAATTTTGATGAGAAGGGGTGTCTTATTCATTTATTGGTCTGAGGTTGAGTGATAAAAGAATCATTTGTATCGTCAGATATTGCATAATTATTGAATGATTTTGATTTCAGAAGAAAGGAAAAAGATAACGTTAAGGACTGTGGGAATGGAAAAGTGATTAACGTGAGAAAAGACAAACGTGGGGATTTCATGTATAGCTCGAGGCAAGCTGCCTAGAGCACAGAGCTCCGTGAGGGATAGAATATTGTTATAGTTTTACAGAAAGTAGACGTTTCTATAAAAGATAATTAATTTCGTGCTTGTTATTTTTTCTCTGTAATATTATTTTTTAAAAATCAAAGTAGATAACTTTGAGGGAGGCGTTAGAAGTAGATAAATTTTCCTAGGCTGGAAAATAACTTGACATTGAAATTGGTTCTCTACACCTGGAACCAAACAGAAAAATTAGGATGGGGTTATGTTAGCAATCTGTTTATAAATATATTAGTTGCATTTTCTCCTGTGGCCAAATCGGAATCTTTTTTGATTGTAGAAGATATGCATGTTTTTGTTTGTAAACCAAAGCTCAGTATACATAGTCTCTTGATCAGTTATGGGGATGGGGGGGGGGGGCTTGGATTTTTCAGAGTTTTTTTTTATTGTAGAAGGTATACATGTTTTGGTTTGTAATCCAACGCTCAGGGTAGGGAGTGGGAGGCTTGGATTTTTTAGTAAGTGGACATTCTGTTAGTATTCATTGTTTCAGATTATATATTTCTTTAAGTGTCAAGATTAACTGAACTATATAAGGAGTCATTATTATATTTTTTAATTTGTTACAAATGTCATCCAATTTTTTTAGGATCCGTGGAACATTTATTAATTTGGATAAATGATTGATAATGAATAATGTTGATATATGTAAATTTAGCCTGTTCTGAATAAATATCAATTTTTCTGAAATATGTATAATTTTTTTACATTTTAGTACAATTTTAATAAGAGTTTCACTATGTGAATATAGGATAGGTTTGAACATTTTATTTGAGCAGTAAATTAAATGTTTAATAATCAGAGAAAAACTGAACAACAGAATTCAGGAGAGTAGAAAAATAGAGCAATCAGAGAGGAATTAGATTTAGTATAAGATGTACTAAAAATTTGCATTAGTAGAGTGAGAATTAGTCAAAGTATAGCTTTCATTTGTGCATGAGTAAATGGATTAATGATGATTAAGGTATATGTTAAATGTATTAAAAAAGAGTTGAAGGAATGTGGTAACATATGATGATCCATTCTATTTCTGTAATTGTTAAATGGGAACCTGAGAAAAGGAGTATCCAAAATTTGGTTGATATGTACATTTATAAGAAAATTTTTTGTTTGTATAAAGGAAATGCTATATAGTTTGTATAACTTGATCCAATTTTTGATAACAAACAGATATTGGCAGGAATTCATTTCCATCACATTTATCTCTTAGTTGATATCATTATTCAATATATAGTTGTGGGATAATCATTATCAATCCACAGCAGGATGAAGTTCTCTGCAAGTTTTCAATCCATCTTTTCTGATCTCTGGCCTCTTTTCCACATCACCCTTCCTTACTTCATCCATCCATCTCACATGTGGTCTTTTTCTGGATCTTTCACATTCTCTTGAAATCCAGCAAAGATTAATAAAGGTATAAATATATAAATAAAATATAAATTTAATGTGTTACTTGCAAAACAAAACCAACTTTTCAGTGGAAACATTAGGAGATACTAAGAATGAATATTCTAGAAATCTCAAGAATTTGTATTTTTACTTCATCTATCCATCTCACATGTGGTCTTTTTCTGGATCTTTCACATTCTCTTGAAATCCAGCAAAGATTAATAAAGGTATAAATATATAAATAAAATATAAATTTAATGTGTTACTTGCAAAACAAAACCAACTTTTCAGTGGAAACATTAGGAGATACTAAGAATGAATATTCTAGAAATCTCAAGAATTTGTATTTTTAATACCATTAGAGATCATTTTTTTATGGAAGTTTTTTTTTCATGTGTGTCTATTTCAGAAAGATAACATTGTAACTCTGTAGGAAAAATGCTATGGTCAGGACTTAACTTAGTTCAGGTACCAAACAGTGTCAATTTAGAAACTTCTGCAACTTGAAAAGTGACTAATTTTGATCTTTCCACTTGAATACATTGGTTTGTTTATTTGGGAGGCTGATTATTCAGAATCGTAATTTTTCAATTTTTTTTTGGCTTACCTAAATGACTGTTTGTTGTCATCTTTTAATTTCATCTTCTTTTTGATAGTGGAAATTCATGCTTTCTTCAGATAAAAAAAACTGCTGTTAAAAGTTTGTTTGAATCTGGATATGACAGTCTATCCAGTCATTTTAGATTCACTAATGATAACTATAGAACTATTAGATATTATATCAGTAACTTTTTTTATTATAGATGTTCTTGTTAACTGAATTATCCACTTTATTTTGATGTTATATTTGAATTTATTTGTACAAATAGTAAAGATTTGTCCTTGACTTTGATGCATATGTCCCTCTAATTGCTTCCACTTTTGATAATTTTGCAGTTTTTAAGATTATAGTAGTTGTTGTATTTTTTAGGATAACTGTATACACTCCAAAATTAGAATACCGTTGAAAGTTATTATCAATATAAAATTTCTGTGCAATGCAGAGTTGACATATTCAAGAAAAATATTATTTTATTTAATATTAAATTGAATTTAGCAATTGTTTTTGAAATATATGGGATTTGAACACAGAATTTCAAGCACCCTTCCACTATTAACACTATCTCATGTCACTGATACACATGATCACACACATGTAGAAAAGATAAATAATCACCAATATACCTATTTTGTGCTGAATCAGCACATATCATTTGGTACAGATCATCATCTTCCACACATATATAATCAGTGCTCAGTTTATATTAAGATAGCAAATCTTCATACTGTAATGGACAGGCTTCAATCTACCCCAACTCTTCAGCCATCTATACCATTGAAAATCTGATGATGGAATGCCCAAATACCATGCTGATGCCAATATTATTGTTATGCCCATGTTCACTTCATCATTTTCAATGGTATGGATGGCTGAAGAGTTGAAAGTAGATTGGAGCCTGTCCATTAAAGTATGAAGATTATCTTAATATAAACTGAGCACTGATTATATATATATATATATATGTGTGTGTGTGTGTGTGTGTGTGAGATGATGATCTGAATCAACTGATGAGTGTTGGTTCAGCATGAAGTACATATATTGGTGATTACTTATCTTTTCTACATGTATGTTCATGTGTAACAGCGGTATGAGATAGTGTGGGTAGTTGATAGGTGCTTGAAAGTCTGTATTCAAATTCCTTACATTTACAATTAAGCTCCAGGTATATGACAAATGTCTGTATTTAAAATATTACAATTGTTTTTAAATAAAGATATTGAAAATTGTTTATTTAGCTGTTAAAGTCTCGAAGTCAATAACTATGAAATCCGCATGCAGTTTTTGATTTAGTCTGTTAAAGTTATTGATTTCATTATATCAATATGGAAAATTTGATATTTTTATGCAAAAATGTATTTCTAAACTAGATTATAAAATTTAAAGTTAATAAATTTATTTTAGGTGTGAATTAGAATTAAAATTTATATATCATATTCTAGATTTTTTTTAAGCATTAAAAATTGATAAAAAATTTCTATAGGAAATTTTATAATTGTGAGATTAATATCTGTTACAGATATTATTAGTGTTTTATTATTAGCAAACATTGAAAAAGATCTTATCTCTAATGAGGAGGGGGGGGACTATATTATTGAATATAATCGTATCACAGAACACTCTCCAAATATGTTGACTCAGAATTATTTTGCCAGCAAATTCATAACAAATCATTTTTAATAAACTTGCAAATACAATTTATCTTTTCATTTATCCATGCCATATATTCAGTCTGATAAAGGATGAATTCCTCTTTCCTTTGATCTCCAACAGTATATATTGTAAATAAATCAACATTGATATGCAAAAAAAGGTGGAACATTATTAGCTGTGGTCTTAGTTCACAAATTTATCAAGCCAGTCTTAATATTTAATATATTACATCAAATTAAATATTAAAACAGGCAAAACCCTTCATACAGTAGCACCACTCAGTGCAAGCCAGAGTAATCGTGATGTGTAGCGATTTAAATTAAATATTACTAATGTTAATAACACAGAAGATGACTTGTTATGAATCTGCCTGAAAAATAATTCTGAATAACGTATTTGGAATGAGAGTTCTCTGTGATATGATTATAATCCTAAATATTACATATTCAAGCAGTAGTAAATGTTATTTACATAAAACTCTCAATACAGTAGTCCCACCCAGGCTTGCACTTGGTGACACTATTATATGGATAGTGTGGTACTTTTGTTAACAGTTATGTGTAAGCATTTGAAATGATGATCATGTGATGTCTAGATGATTTTATATCTATCCTGCCCATAGGATGATGGTAACTGTGTTTTCTGAAAATCCAACACCACCAAAGTGTCTAGTTGCTGAATTGAGTTTAGATCTATATGACTATTCAAGTGAATAAACTAGGGTTGGAAACATTATGGTGTTTTCATCTTTGGATCCTAGCTTTATACTTAACCAAATAGATAAAGTGTTTGCTGGAGGTTGCACTAGATTCTAAGTTGTAGGTGCAGTGCTTTCAAATCCAAGGCACCTCACTGATGAAAGTCACAAGCTAGAAACTAGTCTGGGGATTTTGGATGAGTAGGCACTAGACAGGGATTTTATGCACAAACCTTTCTGCATACTTTGATTACAAAGGCTTGCACTTGGTGGCACTACTGTATGGAGAATTTGGTACTCTTATTAACAGCATGTGTAGAGCATATGAAATGATGATCATGTGATGTTGGTAATGGGTTGATGAAATTAATAATGTTTACTTTAAAATAGTATATGAAATGTTAAGACTGGCTTGATAAATTTGTGGACTAAGATGGCCACTAATAATAAATTTCAGCTTTTTTGGATATCAGTGTCGATTTATTTACTAAATGGTTGGAGGTCAGATGAAAGAGGAATTCTCTTTTTGCCAGATTGAATAAATGGGCATTGATAAGAGAAAAGTAAAATTGTATTTGCAAAAGTTTATTAAAAATGATTTGTTATGAGACTGCCTAATCTGAGTAATGTATTTGGAACAAGTGTTCTATGATTAAACAAGGCAAAACTTTCTCCATACAGTAGTGCCACTCTGTGCCAACCAGAGTAATCAGTGGATGCCACAAGGCTTGTGCATAAAATCCTTATCTAGTGTCTACTCATCCGATATCCCCAGACTAGTTTCTGGCTTGTGACCTTGTCAGTGAGGAGCCTTGGATCAGAGAGCACTGCACCTAGATCTTAGGATCGAATGCAACCCTTCAGAAGCCACCTTTTAACTCTACTTAACTACAAAACTACTGTATGGAGAAAGTTTTGCCTTGTTTAAAAACAATTATGTGATAGTATAAGAGATGGTGGTCATGTGATGCTTAGTGTTTTGTGATTCGATTATAATCCTAAAGGTTATATATTCATGCATTTAGTAAAGGTTATTTACATGCTATTGAAGTAAATAGTAATTATTGAATATATGATTACCTTGTTCGAAATCTTGTTTAAATATTTTTCGTTGACGTAAAATTTCTGTTAAATCTTTATTTTTTCATTGACATTTGATTTAATAATATTCCAAATCATCTATTAACACCCATTGAGAAAATAATTAATTTCCTTTCCCATATTTATCTTTCCATTCAGGCTAAAGTATCACTGATCAATATGCTTATTATCATTTTCTATATTCGCATCACAAAATTTTACCAAGTCTTATGTTATAACTGAAACACACAGGCTTGTGATATGCCTGGGTTTATATATGTAATATATAGGGTATATGAGCACAGACTTTCACATGACCCACCACTCTCCACACTATCTCATAACACTGTTACACTTGAACCCATATATGTTGAAAAGATAATTAATCACCAATATATGTATTTCATCCTAAACCAGCAATCATTAGTTGGTCCAGATTACCATCTCTACACATATATGCTATAAGTGCTCATATATATATTAAGATAGCCAATCTTCTTACTTTAATGGACAGGCTTCAATCCACTCCAACTCTTCAACCGTCCATCCAATTGAAAATCTGATGATGGAATGCTCAAAGGCTATCCTGAGACACACCCATGTTGACCTAAAGTCAATCTGACCCCTCATGTACAGAGCATAATCAATTTAGTACATATATGAGGAATGGGCAAACATTTCTATTATATAATAACTGAAATACCTGTATCAATATATGTAATATATAGAGTATATTTTCACACGACCTCCACTCTATCTCATAACACTGATACACTTGAACACATATATGTCGAAAAAATAAATAATCACCAATATACGTATTTCATGCTAAACCAGCAATCATCATTTGGTCCAGATTATCATCTCTACACATACATGTAATAAATGCTCAGATATATATTAAGATAGCCAATCTTCTTACTTTAATGGACAGGCTTCAATCCCCTGCAACTCTTCAACCGTCCATCCAATTGAAAATCTGATGATGGAATGCTCAAAGGCCACCCTGAGGCTGAGATTCTTGTCATACCCATGTTGACCTAAGGTCAGTCTGACCCCTCATGTACAGGACATAATCGATTTAATACATATACAAGGGATGGAGAGACATCTATATAATAACTGAAACACACACGCTTATTATATACCTGCGTCTATATATGTAATATATAGGGTATATAAGCACAGACTTTCACACGACTTCACCACTCTCCACACTGTCTCATAAACTGATACACTTGAACACATATATGTTGAAAAGATAATCACCAATATATGTATTTCATCCTAAACCAGCAATCATCAGTTGGTCCAGATTACCATCTCCACACATATATGCTATAGGTGCTCAGATATATATTAAGATAGCCAATCTTCATACTTTAATGGACAGGCTTCAATCCACTCCACCCTCCAACTCTTCAACCGTCCATCCAATTGACAATCTGATGATGGAATGCTCAAAGGCCACCCTGAGGCTGAGATTCTTGTCACACACATGTTGACCTAAGGTCAGTCTGACCCCTCATGTACAGGACATAATCCATTTAATACATATACAAGGGATGGGCAGACATCTCTACTATGTAATAACTGAAACACACAGGCTTATTATATATGTGTCTATATATGTAATATATAGGGTATATGATCACTGTCTTTCACACGACCCACCACTCTCCACACTATCTCATAACACTGGTACATTTGAACACAAATATGTTGAAAAGATAAATAATCACCAATATCCATATTTCATGCTAAACCAGCCATCATCAGTTGGTCCAGATTAGCATCTCCACACATATATGCTATAAGTGCTCAGATATATATTAAGATAGCCAATCCTCATACTTTAATAAACAGACTTCAATCTACTCTACACTCCAACTCTTCAACCATCCATCCAATTGAAAATCTGATGATGGAAGAGTTGGAGTGTGGAATAGATTGAAGTTTGTTCATTAAAGTATGAGGATTGGTTATCTTAATATATATCTGAGCACTTATAGCATATATGTGTGGAGCTGGTAATCTGGACCAACTGATGATTGCTGGTTTAGCATGAAATACATATATTGGTGATTATTTATCTTTTCAGCATATATGTGTTCAAGTGTATCAGTGTTATGAGATAATGTGGAGAGTGGTGGGTCATCTGAAAGTCTGTGCTTATATACCGTATATATTACATATATAAACACAGGTATATAATAAGCCTGTGTGTTTCAGTTATTACATAGTAGAGATGTCTGCCCATCCCTTGTATATGTATTAAATGGATTATGTCCTGTGCATGAGGGGTCAGATTGACCTTAGGTCAACATGGGTGTGACAAGAATCTCTGCCTCAGGGTGGCCTTTGAGCCTTCCATCATCAGATTTTCAATTGGATGGACAGTTGAAAAGTTGAAGTGTGGAGTAGATTGAAGCCTATCCATTAAAGTATGAGGATTGGCTATCTTAATATATATCTGAGCACTTATAGCATATATGTGTAGAGATGGTAATCTGGACCAACTGATGATTGCTGGTTTAGCATGAAATATGTATATTGGTGATTATTTATCTTTTCAACATATATGTGTTGAAGTATATCCGTGTTATGATATAGTGTGGAGAGTGGTGGGTCATATGAAAGTCTGTGCTCATATACCCTATATATTATATATATAAACACAGGTATATAATAAACCTGTGTGTTTCAGTTATTACATAGTAGAGATGTCTGCCCCTTCCTTGTATTAAATGGATTATGTCCTGTGTATGAGGGATCAGAAATACCTTAGGTTAACATGGGTATGACAAGAATCTCCACCTCAGGGTGGCCTTTGAGCATTCTATCATCAGATTTTCAATTGAATGGAGAGTTGAAGAGTTGGTGTGTGGAGTGGATTGAAGCCTGTCCGTTAAAGTATGAGGATTGGCTATCTTAATATATATCTGAGCACTTATAGCATATATATGTAGAGATGGTAATCTGGACCAACTGATGATTGCTGGGTTAGCATGAAATATGTATATTGGTGATTATTTATCTTTTCAACATATATGTGTTCAAGTATATCGGTGTTATGAGATAGTGTGGGGAGTGGTTGGTTGTGTGAAAGTCTATGCTCATATACCCTATATATTACAAGTCTTATGTTAGAAAAGTGAAATATTACATTTAATCAGAAAAATGCACTGGATTTATAACTCAATGCAGTGTGGATATTTGCATATTCCCTTGTCTATTCTCATTCCAAATCTATTTTCCAGAGATTCAACTTTTTTAACAATGTCTAGCATAGATACCTCCACATGTAAATTTTTTACAGGTGCACTAAGATTCATAACATTACATATTAATATAGCTTTATCTTTGTCCTTACCAAATGAAGTACTAGAAAGCTCATACATTAACATAGTCACATAATATTCCACCGGATACTCTTAATTCAGTGCTTCATTAAATGATCATTAGAAGATTCAAACATTGGTTCCTTGAACCAAAATATTTGAATTATCTGATAAAAAAGTTAATTCAGAGACTCTTCCTACCAAAGCCATCTTATCATTTATGAGAAGCCTCATATATTGTTGCAATGTGTTCTTATGTCACTGAGGCAAAAAAAAAATATATAAACCATTTTCAACAGGCAATAAAAGATGGTGATCATGTGATGTTTAGTGGTTTAAGAAATGGGGTAATCATGTGACATTTTCTGTTTCATTGAATGAGAGCTCTTGTCAGATGTTAGATACAATTTTTATTCTCTCAAGATGCCATTTTGTATATCTGCTTAAATATAGAAAGTCCTTATCCGACCTGACATTTTCTTGCCTCCTCGGAACCTTCTTTCATTACTTGCAAAGTTTTAGATATCGAGCACTCGGAAACTGTTTCTTTAACTTTTGTAGTTTTTTTCTTTTTCATATGAATATTTTTAAAAATAAAAACGAAAATGATAAAACTTTGTCATATCTCACCTTCCCTTTAAATAATGGATTATCCCAAATCCCATTTCATTTATGTCAGTTTGAACATTTATTGTCTTGAACCAATGCATATATAAATAAATACTGCATAGCCAATGGAAAGAATGGGCCAATAGGCAATGATGCTCACTGAATCCAAACGTTTCCATTAAGGATGGGGATCTGGCAATAAATAGTCAAGAGTTTTGATGATAAGATCAGAGAACTATTGTCACAGAGCTTAAAGACAGAATCTTCATTCTCCAGACAATAGCTGTTAAGCAACACAGTGAGGCAAATTCATGCTCAAAACTTGAAGCTGCTAAAACCAAATGCTGAAACGCAAGCTGTCAAGAATAGCCGGAAGTGTAACCACACTTACAGTTTGGAAGTGGTAGGGAACCTATAAGGGCACATGAAGTCCCTCCTTCCATAGTTCACCATATAACTAGGAACTATACAACACCAACCATAGAAGGCAGAGCAAGAACCTTGTAAATATTGTAAATATGCAAATATATATTTGTTTTCATGTACTGTATTATTAATAAATATATCATATTACATGCATTTGTGTTTATATCCATAATCCGACTAAATGCAATACTTTATAATACATTTATAAAGGAAAAAATGATGTTAAGTTAAATTTTATTTTGTAATTACAACAAAATATCTTACTATATATTAATAATTTTTATTAGTCATTCATTAGAATAGATATTGTTCAATAATGAATAATATTTCTGCAGTATTATTTTTAGTACATCACTTTCACACAAGGTAGGAACTGATTTCATCCACTTTTAACACCTTGTGGAGGGATTTTAACACCTTGTGGAGGGATATAATCCTAACCATGCGACCAACAACACGTAAAAAATATCTATGATTCTCAAAATAAACATTCCGTGCTGAAACAGCATTCACCGATTAGCCCAGATCACTTTCTCCTACTCATATCCTTTATTCATTGCTCAGTATATATATATATATATAGGAAATTACTACAGCTTAATTAATAAGTGTCAAACTTATAGCCCTCACAACTTTGATACAAACCACGTGTCAGAAATATGTTAATAATTTTTATTAGTCATTCATTGGACTAGAGATTATCCAATAATGAATAATATTTCTGTAGTATTATTTTCATTATTATTAAAGTACAAACCTACTTTTTTTTTTTCCATATGTCAAAGCGTTAACAGAGAAGCGAACTCGGGCCAGCTGCTTGGAAGGCAGCTATGCTAACCGCTAGGCCACGAACGCTTGACAAGTACGGAGCTAGTTGTATACTTTTAATGAACAGGTAATTGCTACTTTAGCTTTTACTCGAGTGAATTTATATATATAATTTTATAGAGAATTAATGATTTAAAAGTATATTGACTTATACAGCCAAACACAAACTTCCAAAATAATTTCGCCTAAAAGCGATTTTAAGATATTTATAAAAATGTCTTTGGATAACAAAAAATCCAGTGTTAAAACTACAGCTCTAATCAAAATCATATTATATAGCAATTTATTCTGATTTCTGACAGCATAAAAAATGATTTCTATTCAAAAATTAAAACAACTGGCAAACATTTTTGCAAATGTTTTGAAGATTGATATTCAAGCAAAAAAAAAAAAACCACTAGCTTATTAAGTAAAAAAAATTAGCACTTCTTTTTATATATAATAATGACGAAATAATAAATACTTTTAATATTGAAAATCTAAATATCCTAGATACAAGTTCACCTTCTGTTAACAATGAAGAATATGTTTAAAATTATCGGAAAGTTTAACGAGAAGCGCCCTCCCTATTAAAACCTTTCTCTAAATTTGCCTATGACGAAACATTATTCATTTTTATAACTGATTCTAAAATATCAGTTGATAAATTATAGTCTGATAAATTAGCAGAGGCAATTATGAAGTTTAATTTATATAAATTTAAATGTTTTGAATAAGAGATATATTCTAGAATTTCACAATACTATTCAAAGATGTATATTATTTAAATAATAAGACGATATGCCCAGTGGATATTAATTTTGATATAGTTCGGTATAAAAGATAACACAAATTTTGATGCATCTGATTTGGAGCATTAATGAAGATATATGGAAAATATGACCGATCTTCAATACTTACACTAAATTTTTATAGATATATTAAACAACCTTCACACTTTTAAGCCAATAAACAGTCACATGACCACCACCTCTTATGCTTGGGTATAACTGTTGTTAAAGCAGGCAAAGTTCATTATACGTATTGCCACACACAGCAAGCTAGAGTAATCAATGGATGCCAGAAAGCTTGTGCATAAAATCCCCATCTAGTCCCTACTCATCCAATATCCTCAGACCAGTTTCTGGCTTGTGGCCTTCGTCAGTGAGGAGACTTGAATCTGAGAGTACTGCACCTAGATCTTAGGATCTAATGCAACTCTCCAGCAGCCACCTTTTAACTCGACTTAACTACAAAACTATGAGTCTTAAACTGAAAACACCTTAATGTTTTCAATCCAAGTCCATTAGCTTATATAGTCATATGGCCACAAGCCAGAAACTAGTCTGGGGATATTGGATGAGTAGGCACTAGATGGGGATTTTATGCACAAGCCTTCTGGCATCCATTGATTACTCTAGCTTGCTGTGTGTGGCAATACATATAGTGAGTTTTGCCTGTTCTGACAACAGTTATACACAAGCATAAAAGGTGGTGGTCATGTGATGTTTATTGGCTTAAAACCAATCCTGCCTATTAGTATAGTGGTGGCTATGGTTATTAGAGAACCCAAGACACCAAAATGCATGGGTACTGAACTGAGTTCAGACCCATATGACTATATAAACTAATGGGCTTGGATTGAAAACATTAAGGTGTTTTCAATTTAAGACTCATAGTTTTGTAGTTAAGTGGAGTTAAAAGGTGGCTGCTGGAGGATTGCATTAGATCCTAAGATCTAGGTGCAGTGCGCTCAGATCCAAGTCTCCTCACTGACAAAGGCCACAAGCCAGAAACTAGTCTGGGGATATTGGATGAGTAGGCACTAGATGGAGATTTTATGCACAAGCCTTCTGGCATCCATTGATTACTCTAGCTTGCTGTGTGTGGCAATACGTATAGCAAGTTTTGCCTGTTTTAACCTTCACACTTCCCCCATTCATTTTAAATTTATATAAAGATACAATAAAAGACAAATAATCCCCACGATGCATTTCATGCTGAACCAGCACTCATCAGTTGGCCCAGGTCACTATCTCCCATATATATCTCTATTACATGAAGAGTATTTATCTATAATAAATTGTTACATTTTTATTTACCATTGTCAAACTCACTCCACTCACAACTTGGACACATCCACCTCAGATAAATACAATAATGATTATTACTAATCATTTTCGAAACTAGAGATTATCTTTAGTATAGATATAAACTTTAAACCTCAGTTAAAGATTAATATATCTGATTTTTTTAATTTTAAACATACACACACGTGGAGTTATTGAAGTGGATAGTGCCAAAGTTGTGAGTGGAGGGAGTTTGGCAATAATAAATAAAAATGTAACAATTTACTATAGATAAATACTCTTCATGTAATGGAGATATATATGGGAGATAGTGACCTGGGCCAACTGATGAGTGCTGGTTCAGCATAAAATGCATCTTGGGGGTCATTTGTCTTTTATTGTATCTTTATTTATATGAATTTAAAAAGAAAAGGTGTTGTTTAATATATCTATAAAGATATTACACATGGGAAAAAGAAATGTAAATAACTCCGTGTGTATATGTTTAAAATCAAAAAATCAGATACGTTAATCTTTAACTGAAGGTTAAAGTTTATATCTGTGCTAGAGATAATCTCTAGTTTAGAAAATAATTAGTAATAATCATTATTGTATTTATCTGAGGTGGATGGTGTCAAAGTTGTGAATGGAGTGCGTTTGACAATGGTAAATAAAAATGTCACAAGAAAACTAAATTCGTAGGAATACCAGTTCTTATTAATACTGCAGACTTCCAATTTTTCCCTAAAAAAGTTTTTTTTTTTTATATTGCCGAGGTATCAAAATTAATTGAAACATTTAGATGCATTTTATTTCAATATTTTTTATGCAAATTAAAGGGCCACCTGATAAAAGATTGTCCACTTTGTGAATTAAGAAACAACAAAATAGAGTATCAACTTACATACTAATATCAATGCAAAACAAATCCATAAAAAAAGTAGAAAAGTATGATAGATATTCAAAAAAATAAACCAATAAATTTGTAATATCTAGTTATACTAAAACGAACATTATTTCTTAATTTGTTTTTCCCCCCATGAATCATAGCATTTGCCGGGAAGTGAACCCGCTAACTCGGAACAACTGCTTGTAAAGCAACTGTCGCTGACCTCTCGACCACCAATGCTTGATATTATTTCTTAGTTATTAACTAAACATTTAAAAACTGAAAAAGAGCAGCTCTAAATTCCATGAAGTAAAAAAAAAAGGAAATATAAGAAAATTATTCATTAGTGAAATTATTAGCATGCAGGAAATTAATTTATCTAGTGAATCAGTAACAGAATAGAAAGGTTTCTATACTTGAAATGGTAAAGTATCTTCCCAAGTTCTTGCTATATATTGTAACGATATATAAATATGTCGTTACATTTATTTAAAATAAAAACTTTTAAGTTCGCATATAAAAATAAGTGTATTAAAAATAAAAGTAAAAAAAACTAAACGCTAAAATTAAAAACGTTTGTTATACGTATATATATTCGCACAGATGCTAAACTTTAAAAATATTTTTTTTAATAAATAAAAAAAGGTATTTGAATGTATTTTTTATAAAAAAAAGATTTATAAAAGTATTTTAATAAAAAAATAACGTAAGTTAAAATAAAAACAGGTATTAATTAATTCCTGTAATCTATAAATGGAAATGATTGTTTATTAATTATCTAAAAGCTGTTTAATTAAAAAGTCAGATGGAAAGTTAGATAAGAGAAGAAAGGGATTTTAGCTTGACCAATGGAAGCCAAATAAAGGCCCGGACCATAACGAAAGTGATAGATTAGTGACGTTTTGTTCATTGAATCCTTGTGGATAATATAAAAAGGGAAATACAGTTTTTTCTGACAGTTCCAGTGTTGTGTATTTGAGATGTGGTATGACGCACATACCACACTCTCTATAAAAAAAAAAAAAAATGAAAAAACTGTGATACCAGAACAGAACCAGCTAATGCTACCTCCAAAATATCAGACCCGTCTTCCAGGAAAGTCTCCGTGGGAATTGCCAACGAGAACATTATCTTCCAATGGAGTCTTCTACCATAAGCTATATTAAATGAACAATTATTAAAATCAATTAAGAACTTTCGTCAAGTTTGACAAATTGATAAACAAGCCAATTGAAATGTTAAAACGGACTCTTATCTGACTTTTGTAAGTTTTTAAATCAAATTAATAATGTTTAATTTTATATGTTTTCCGATTGATAAAAATCATTTCCATTTTTTTTTTCTTATTGTAAAGATTATTTAAATGTATGAAATTTAAGTTGTTTATAGACGCTTGCATGGATTCGTTTGCGGTTAATTATATTTTGGTTTTCATATTTGATCAAAATATATAGACATTCGATAAATAATGATACCTTACGGTGAGTATCTAAAATGTATTTATTCGGATGTCTTTTAAGTTATTGGTGACAACGCAAGTATCTTATGGTGAATACTATTGGGTTACTTATAAGTTTCCCTCAGCGATTGTCGGTATCAATAATTTTGTATTTTGATCGTTTATGTTTATTTTGAAATGTTTTTGACCGTGGAATCTATGTAATCGGTCTATACCCAACATTTTTAAACAAATCTGTGCGAACGTATTTAAATGTTAAACTTAAGTCGGGCGTGAATGGCTATATAGATTTGTAAAGTTATATTAGGAGAGGGTAATCTTAGGTTATTTGTGTCGTTGTTGAATTGGGTCAATGGATTGGATATATTTGTGTAATTAGTAGATGTAGTATGAGTTTCGCTACGTGCAGAATCGCTGTATACACCGCACCAACCCTTTGCCTATGGATGGGATTGTAAGTCAGCAAAAAGGATCGCGGTCCCTTCCTATGGAGTTTTTATTTTATTGTTCTTCTTGCTATACAGACGTCATATTCCTGTATTAGACAAGAGTCAATGTTTTCTTAAACTATATTGTTCAGATGTCCATTCCTGACAGTATAGTATCTTTGTGCTGTTGTATTTTCATGCTACATTGAATACATAAATGTATCGGATGGATTGATGCCAGTTTGACTGCGAATTTTAGCCTAGGGTTAAATAGGGATAGAATGTTTTATTTTCAAATGCAGATCTATGTAGTCTATTCATACTTGACAATCTAAATAAAAAAAAAATTAAAATCATTGAAATTTATATAAATGTAAAATTAAAGAGTAATAAGAATATAAAAATCTAAAAATGTTAAACCGATTCCTCGAGTTTAGAATAATTTTATATGTGCGTAAATAAATATTTATGTGTTAATTTCTGGCAGTGGCTTTTATTCTTTTATATTTAAGATATAAAATTAAGTTATATTTTATTATCTCTGCTACTCACTGAGCTAGTGACTTGGGCTAACGACCGGAATCAAAATTAAAAAAAAATAAAAAAAATTTTTTTTTTTGTTTTACTTACGTATCTGCCTACTTTATAAATTTTTCTAGGTTCAAATGCCTAGATGGCGCCCTGTAGTGCAGTTTACGTAAGTCTAGCTTTCTCCGGATCGTTACAATATATATAATTGGATTAAAATTATACGGGTTAAAAGATTCAAGAAATCCCTGGAGCAATTGATAACTTTTATCTAATAAGAATTTACTTACATTTATAAGTGGACCTTTCTGATTGGAGATAAGCTTTTGCTCTCAGAATGTAGAGATTTCATTGGTAAAAAAATACTTTAGTGAACAATAGCCATATAGAGAGAAAAAACCCCTTCCCAGAAATCGCCAGTCACACTTAAGTTCCACGGTCAGGAAGAAGGAATAATTTACTCGTCGGAGAAAATAATCTGGAAGGCATATAAGAGCCAACGGAGAAGGCAACAACTTCGGGAGATTTGATATCATATAGCAGTGCAGCACTAAAATACATAGGGAGCCTCGATTAAGGCCGGATAATCCCCGCAGTGTTCATACTCCTGATCCGACCCATAGTGTAACTTCTGAACCACTCTCCATGGCGAACTTCAAGACATATCAGTTCTCAAATATAATATATTCATAAGAAGTCTCTCAAAATATCTCTTTATACTAAATTAGTTAAGTTAAGAATTTGCAGCGCTTTTACCCAGGAGCTGCAAAAATATCGACTAAAGAAAGTAAAAGCATTTAATGCATCTGCCATGTCAAATACTTCTCAACTAAAAATCACTCATATTTTGATTAGAAAGAAATAGTGGGTATGAATGATACTGATAAGTATTTTATTTACTTATTGCAAATGATAATAAAATTCATTTGAAAATTCTTACTAATACTAAACTCTGATTATCTATTTGACCAAATTAAATCACCCTCATACCAAATTTTATAAAGTTTAATGTAATATCTGATAATTAATGAATATTGCTAGAAGTGATAATAATAGATGAGCAATTGAAATCTTAAACCAGATTGCAAGAGATTATAGGAGACCCAGAAAAAGACCACATGTGAGATGGACAGAAGAAATAAGAAAGTGTGCAGGGGTGATGTGGAGAAGAAAGGCTAGAGATCAGAGATGGATTGAACTTGGAAAGCCCATTCTGCAGTGAGTTGATAATAGTTGACAATGATAATGATGATGATATATATCGTAAATATAGAAGGGAGGCTATAGATCAGAGAAGATGAATTGAACTTGGAGAGTCCTTCATTCTGTGATGGGTTGATAATGATTGAAAATGATGATTATGGTATATATAGTAAATACAGAAGAGAGGTTAGAGATCAGAAAAGATGGGTTGAACTTGGAGAGACCTTCATCCTGCAGTGGATTGATAATGGTGATGAATTAATGAATGTACTTGCAGAAAAGATAGTTCTTTTTTGGGGGGAATAAATTAGTTAATTACCAGATAAAGAAAATTAATAATAGCTGAATTACAGAAGTTTAATTTAATAACAAAAAAGGCTAGAAGACTAAACTCTAACCAGCAACTATTTTGCTATTAAAAACTGGTTCATCCAAGATAATCACATTTTTTTTTATCCATTCTATCTCATACAACCAATACACAAAACCACATACATGTAAAAAAATAAATGATCTCCAATATACATAATTCATGCTCAACCAGCACTCATGAGTTGGTCCAAATTGTCACCCCCTCCCATGCATATATAATCAGTGCTCGGTTTATATTAAGATAGCAAATACTTCAATCTTTAATAGATATGCTTCAGTCTCCTTCACCCTCCAACTTTTCAGTCATCCATATCATTGAAAATCTGATGTTGGAATGTGCAAATCCCTTGTAGATGCCAATATTATTGTCATGCCATGTTGATTTTAAGTCACTCTGACCCCTTATGTATAGGACCTTGACCATTTAAGTACACACAAAAGGAATGAGAAGGTTACTGTCTGAAGTCTGTAATATTTTTGAAATGCAAGCATAATTCTTATACTTGGGAATTTAAATATGATTATAGGGGATTTGAACACAGACTTTCAACCTCTCTTCAGCTATCCATTTTATCTTGTATAATTGATACACATGCCCCCACATGTGAAAAAAAATAAATTAGTTTTAATACATGTATTTGGCGCTGAATCAGCACTCAGCAGTTGGTCCAGATCATCATCTCCTGCACATGTTAATAGTTATGTGTATCAGTTGTATGAGATAGAATGAATAGCAGAAGGTAGCTTGAAAGTCTGTGTTCAAATCCCCTATATTACATCTAAAATCCACATATATAAATTATACTTCTTTTTTAAATAATAAATGGCACGTAAATAAACATTTATTTTTAGCGCTGTTTCTAATTGTAATAAATTTAATCAGCCATTTAAGCTATTGTGCGCTTTTTCACAAGTGTTAAATAATAATAATAATAAATGAGTACTTCCGCTTACAACACAAGATATAGTATTTAGGAAAGAATAAAATAAATCCACTTATTCAATCCAACTCAAATGCTTATATATGGGCAAATCTTAAGTACTGTAAGTGAAAGTGTGAGGATAGACTACTCACTTTAAACCACTGTTTACGATATCTGAATGAATGACGCTGACAAAATTATCTAGAATTTACTAGACGTCACTCACAAATGAAACTTTAAACATATGTAAATAAACATTTATTTTTAGCGCTGTTTCTAATTGTAATAAATTTAATCAGCCATTTAAGCTATTGTGCGCTTTTAAATAGCATGTTAAAAGCAATATTAATATTGTATATGCAGAGAGACTTTGATAATATTAGATATAACCTTAATGAAGTTTCAGTAGTGAGCACCCTTGTCTAAGACAATGTTTTCTCTTTGGGCATTACTATTTCTAGTATGATTTCTGCAGGAATAGGAATGTTAATATTTAAATCTTCACCAAGTCATAATTTCAAATGCATGTCTATTATCATTTTTTTTCAACTTTCTTTTACAAGTGACATAATTGCTTTTTAATTCTAACACACACACACACACATATATATATGTTGTATGCATAGATAATGAAGCTAGTAAATACTGTATATATAATTGAACGCAAGATATTAATTTACTTTAAATCTAAGAATATTGAGTTATTTTAGCTAAGCGCTTTCAAGAGATTTCTTGCTTTCATACTCATAGCTGCTGTTGTTAAAACTGCGTTTTAGAAAAGAAAATTTATGCAAAGTTATGCAAATAATGTAAATAATTTATAACTGCCATTTTCGGGACAGGCCAAAGCAGGCTTTTTTTTCTATTAATAGACTTAGGATCGCTTGCTATATGAAACGCTTCTCTAATCTTGCGTTTAGCACCATGTCTTTCTGAGCAAACGATGTTGGCAGATGTGGATTCGAATTTGTGGCCTGTTGTTTTTTCGTGCTCAAAAAAAGATGAAATTTGTCTTCTTGTTTGGTTTTGGTTTTATTGCACAAGTATTTATGCTGAGCCCTGTACAATAAAACCAAACAAGAAGGCAATTACAACTTTTTTTTGAGTACGAAAGAACAAGAGGCCACAAATTCGAACCCACATCTGCCAACATCATTTGCTCAGAAAGACACGATGCTAAACGCAAGATTAGAGCAGCGTTTCATATAGCAAGAGATCCTAAGTCTATTAATAGAAGAGAAGCCTGCTTTGCCCTCTCCCGAAAATGGCAGTTATAAATTATTTACATTATTTGCATAACTTTGCATAAATTTTCTTTTCTAAAACGCAGTTTTAACAACAGCAGCTATGAGTATGAGAGCAAGAAGTCTCTTGAAAGCGCTTAGCTAAAATAAATCAATACTATTAGATTTAAAGTAAATTAATATCTTGCGTCTAATTATATATATTTACTAGTTTCATTATCTGTGCATACAGCACATATACATATAATAGTTTATAATTTTTAATTTTAATATACTTTTCTAGATTTCCTTTAGCAATTGCAATTATAAATAAAACACTTTCATTATATGTACTAATAAAAGCTTATTTATTCTTTTAACACAGTATACTTAGCATGCTTTCAACTGTTTGTTCCGTGATTAGGACTACAAGCTAGTTTTTCTTTCTTTCTCATATAAGGCCGGCTGCTTGGAAGGCAGCTACGCTAGCCGCTAGGCCACCAACGCTTGATTACTACAAGCTAGTTGAAGGCATACTAAGTATATTATGTTAAAAGAATAAATAAGCTTTTCTTAGCACTCACAATGAATGTTTATCATTAAAATTACTTTTTTTTTACGCAGTAAACCCTTTTTAAAACAGAAACTTATTAACTTCATATTATATAATAACCCTTACTTCATGCTTTCAAATGGAAGATTTTAAAAACTGAAAATATTTATAATATAAAATCTATAATCTCATATATAGGCATAGGATACGTTCAATTGGGGAAATACAAAAATATTGGATAGGGAAGAAAAGGTACAAAAAAGGAAATTTAAAGAAGCTGCTCACATGACAATGGCAAAAAATCCCATAAGTCAATGTATGGAAACCACTAATCAACTTTGCTCTTAGGAAAAAATGGAGAAATCAGGAAGGACGTCGTAGATAAGTATATGAAATTACTGCATATTGTTGCCTTTGGCAGGATGGCTGTTGGTTAGGGTGCTACCTTAAAATTCAAAACTCAAAAATTTAAGGACCAGGTTCGAATCCCATGCTAGTACCTGTCACTGTCCAGGCCAGTAACACCTGAAGAAGAGCGGAGACTAATACCTTTTGAAACATTGTGCATATACTAAACCTGTTTGTTGTGCTATTACTAACAGTTGAATGTATTTGGAATATTTAAATAAAGTTAAATTTTTCTAAAGACATTCAATACATATATTAGATTATGGAAATAGTCCAATATACAAATAAAACACTATTATCACAAATCTTCAGTTAAAACAATAGGATAAAATATATTTTTGTTATTAACCTACCTTCTTATTACTGAATATGTTTCATTTTAATAACAATAATGACAAAATTAATAGGCTACAAGATAAAGTCATTGTTTCGCATGGCATCTAAACTTTCTTCTAACAACTCTAAAAGTCTTATATAATTCTCAACACATTATTGATTGCCAATAGCAAATTGCGGGTTTATTATCAGTTATTATAATCTAAAAATTTGAACTATTCTAAGTAATGCTTTGGTCTGTATTTTGAATTCATTTATCTTATAAATACATTAATAAAATCATTATTAGTATATCAAGTAAATAAACCCTTAATAAAATGTTCATTCTTACCAAGATATGTATATTAAAATTTTCTACTGTAATATGTTAATATTTTTATTAAATATTTGAAATACAGACACTCTTCACATGAGAGGTCATAATGATTTGAGGTCAACATGGGCATGGTAATAATATTGGCATCAGCATGAGATTTGGGCTTTCTATCAGATTTTTAATGGTATGGATGGCTGAAGAGTTGGAGGTTGGAGTGAATTGAAGCCGGTCCATTAAAGTATGAAGATTTGCTATCTTAATATAAACTGAGCACTGATTATATATATGTATGGGAGATGATAATCTGGATCAACTAATGAGTGCTAGTTTAGCATGAGATATGCATATTGGTGATTATTTATCTTTTCTACATTATGTGGTCATGTGTATCAGTGGTATGAGATAGTATGGATAATTGAAGAGTGCTTTAGAGTCTGAGTTCAAATCCCCTATATTTAATATTTATATTGTATATTTGTTGTTTTATTTGTTCTTATTTATATTGTATATTTGTTGTTTTATTTGTTCTTCATTTATTTAAATTATGAATTAATATGTTCACCTAAAAGTTTATAAATGCAGCTCTAGAAAATGTATATTCTGTAAATACTTGCAAACAAGATTTTATTGTATATAATAAATCCATTATCAAATAAATAAAGAGTAATTGTTGTAAACAGGCATTTGGAACAATGGATATCTAACGGATCATTTGGATCAGTAGCATCTTTAAAATAATACCCCATCAAAGGGTGAGATAATGTAAGTAAAGTGAATAATTTAAGACATTCACACTATCTTTCCAAAAAGCTTAACATTTGCCTATCATTTAGTTGAAAAGATAAGACAGCCATTCTTATCTTTTCAAAGACGTTTATCTTGTGACTTGAATTGAGAGTTTACTTGTATTTAACATTACTAATTATATTATAGTAGGGCACTGGAGGGTTGATTCCCTTTTTCTTAGAAATATCAAGATGTTATATTTCCAAAATCAATCATGATAAAATATGAAGAATTGTTTACCAATGATTATAAATTTAAATGTAATTAACTCTTGAAGATGTAAATTAATTAAAGTTTCCATTTTCAGATCTGGGATATGAATATAAAAGTACTAGAGATACCAATAGTGAAAGAAGAAACTAAATAAGATAATGTACTTATTTTCAAGGAAACTCTGTTGCCAATAAGTACAGAAAACAGCTTAAGACATGCTATACATCCCCAAACATCATCATCATCATCATCATCATTATTATTATTATTATTATTATTATTATTATTATTATTATTATTATTGTTGTTGTTGTTGTTGTTGTTGACAATTATAGACCAATATCTATTATATCTGTAATATCCAAATTATTAGAGATGGTGGTTAAAGAGAAAATGATGTCATTTTTATCTAAAAATAATATTTTATCTGAACATCAATATGGATTTATTTCTGGTAGAAGTAACTTGGACACTATCTATAGATTGACAACTTCACTAGATAAGGATTTTAAAACTGTTGCTATTTATTTAGATTTGTGTAAGGCATTTGACTTTGTATCTCACAAAATTTTACTTAAGCGTTTATATACATATGTTTTTCGTGGTGGATTTATTTCATGGTTTGCAAGTTACTTAAATGATAGAAAACAAGCAACAAATATTTCTGGTATTGTAAGCTCTTTTATAACAGTTAACCATGGTGTACCACAAGGTTCAGTTTTGGGTCCCATTTTATTTATAATTTATATAAATGATTTATTTTCTTTACCTTTAGAATCTAAGATTTATGTTTTTGCAGATGATATTGCTTTATCTTATGCTGCAGTTTCATATAATTTTGTTGAAAAAATAATTAACGATGATTTAATCCTAATTAGTAAATGGTTAGCATTTAATAATTTATCAATTAATCTGAGTAAAACAAAAGCTATTAATTTTTCTTATAAGTCAAATATTCATTCGCTTAACATTACTATTAGTAATAAGTATTTTTGGCATTGTAATAGCACTTGTACTTGTGCTAACATTTCTTTTGTTGATAATATTTGCTATCTAGGTGTTTTTATTGACTCCAGACTATCTTGGTCAAACCATATTGACTTTCTTTGTTCTCGTTTATGTAAATTAAATTATATGTTTTTCTATTTATCTAAATTTTTTCCTCGGTCAGCTTTGATTACTTTATATATTTCTTCCTATCAAAGCTTATTATGTTATAATATATCAGTTTGGGGGAACTGTTCTACTTTTGCAATGACTACATTGTCTGTTTTACAGAATTATACAATGCGTATCATTTTTAGTAGATCACGTACCACATCTGTTAAAGATATTTATGCCACTTTTAATATACTAGATGTTTTCCATTTGTATAAATATAGAGTGATTCTTGATATTTATTGTAGAAAACTTCATTTGGATACTAAATCTTCTGTTGTAAATACTCATTTATCTACTAAATATCAGCTAGCTTTACCTAATTTTCTTAAAACATCTAGTAGGAAGCAATTTAGTTATAATGGTCCTAAATTATTTAATATGTTTATAAGAGATTGTTCTGTGAATTTAATGAGCACTAGTTATTTGATTTTTAAAAAGCATTTATGGCACTGGTTATATTATGCTAAGCATTAGTTTTATTTTGTTTATACTGCATGTTATGTAATTATTTACTACTGTTATTGAATTTCCAAATGTAATATCTGTATAATTTTAATATTTTATGTTATATTTATACTTTTTTTTTTGTATTTTATTAGTGTTTTTAGTAAATACTCATTTATCTACTAAATATCAGCTAGCTTTACCTAATTTTCTTAAAACATCCAGTAGGAAGCAATTTAGTTGTAATGGTCCTAAATTATTTAATATGTATTTATAAGAGATTGTTCTGTGAATTTAATGAACACTAGTTATTTGATTTTTAAAAAGCATTCATGGCACTGGTTATATTATGCTAAGCATTAGTTTTATTTTATTTTTTTTGTTTATATTGTATGTTATGTTGTAATTATTTACTACTGTGATTGAATTGCCAAATGCAATATCTGTGTGATTTTAATATTTTATGTTATATTTATACTTTTTTTTTGTATTTTATTAATGTTTTTAGTTGTTACATTTAAATTCCTCACACAAGATTTTTTTTGTATGGAATTTATCTCATTGTATTATACATTTATTGTTTGCTTCATAATAAATAAATAAATTATTATTATTATTATTATTATTATTATTATTATTATTATTATTATTATTATTATTATTATTATTATTATTATTATTATTATTATTATTATTATTATTATTATTATTATTATTATTATTATTATTATTATTATTATTATTATTATTATTATTATTATTATTATTATTATTATTATTATTATTATTATTATTATTATTATTATTATTATTATTATTATTATTATTATTATTATTATTATTATTATTATTATTATTATTATTACTACTACTACTACTACTACAACTACTACTACTACTACTACTACTACTACTACTACTACTACTACTATTATTATTATTATTATTATTACTATTATTATTATTATACACTATTTGGGATAGTTATTTAAATTTAAAATAATGTCTATTGAACAAAATCAAATTTATGCATTGTGCTAGATTACGAGAAATAGTAATATGTAAATAATCATAATAATTTGAGTCTTTGGTTTGATTTGTAACGTCCTATTTTTTAAAAGTTTTGTAACAAATAATTATGAATTAAATAATTAATTTAATGAAATAATATTCTTTAAATAGATTTCAATAAATAGCAGAGACAAAGTATTCCTGATACATTAGGCCAGGGGTCCCCAACCCTATGCCCGCAGACACCATGGTGCCCGCAGACCATTTTACGTGTGCCCGCTGCTATCCGAACGTGGTAAAAAATTACTTACCTGATACAAATAAATTTAATTTTTAAAATTTCTTATAAATTATTGTATTATATTGTAATCAAATTGTAGGGCATACTATACTTTTACAGCGTAAAAATATAAACATTAATTATATGTTAAAATTTTAATTTTGAAATAAATATTTTTTTGTACATTATGTGTATTATTAACAATATCCGACTATAAATTTACATTGAAAAAATAAATGGTGCCCGCCACCTGGCCGGTATTATAGAATGTGCTCATAAGTGCAAAAAGGTGGGGGACCCCTGCATTAGGCAAATCTCATGAGTAGGAACTAATGAGAAATAAATATGGAAATCATTCACAAACGGTTACAGGAAATTGGAGGGTGATTAGCGAATGAAGGTTATCTGGTAGGATTATTACTTCCTGCTCACCACCTTTTTTAAATCAATAATTAAAAAAGAAATATATACATATTTTAAAAAAGCAAAGAAAGTCTATTACATACATGCGGAAATGAAAAATATCATATGACCATTTTTTATTTTTGCATAAGCTATTAATATAGTAGCAATTACCTTCATACAGTGGTGCCACCCACTGGAAGTTATAATAATCAAGTGATGCCAGAAGTTTTGTGCAGTTAAATCCTTATCTCATGCCAAGTGATGAGCCTTGAATTTGAGAATAATACACCTAAATCTTTGCATCTAATGCCTCACTTAAGAAGTTTCTTTTTACTTATTTTATCAATTATAATAAGCAATGCACCCAAACTGAAAACACAAATAATGTTTTTAATCCAAGTTAGTTTGTCTATAGTGTACCAGGTTCGCTCCGCAGAAGATCTTACTTACCCTGCAAATGTTTTGGCTGGTTTCAAACTTCTTTATAACACATTTATAATCTTATGTAATTATAAATGTTACGTGAATGAACCGGCACGTTCGAGCAAAGTGGGAAATATTATTGATAGCTTTAACTATCAACAATACCCACGATTAGATCATGGCCCACCTCAGTTGCTAGATTCAAACCCCTACTATCCAAACACTTTATTTGTTTCGGAGAAAACTCCGGACGCCAGCTAGTCTAAGATTAACGTATTCGGACAGTAGGCTCATAATCCAGTGCTCGAAACATTCCCTAAAACTAGCTCAGTCTAATTTTAATTCAATAACAAAATTATACAAAATTAGTGGTGGAAAGAATTAATGAAAAGGTTGGTGAAAAGAATTGACTGACAAATAAAGTTTAAGTTTAAAGACAATTTATTAACTAACATTAATTTACTAAATTTAAACATCTTTATAATTTTTTAACTAATATAATATTGGTATTTTTATCATGCACACATTTAACCCATCCACTCACATATACAATAATAAATCATTAAATAGCATTTGAAACTTAAACACACATATCAATAGTTCATTATATGTACGATGTAGAGTTCATATAATTGGACTCTTGGAGGATTCACACGAATGTTTTACGAATGCAATGGCTACTAAGGAAAGAATATAAGAAGAAAATGTTATTTACCTAGGATTTTGCACGGGTATACAGCTTGTTGTTTGCTGCATCTAATGAAGTATATCTAACCGGTTAGATTCGAAGTTTCCTGTGGAGATTTGATCATTATCAGTTGGTATTATTCCTGGAGACAATTAGATATTGATGGAGATTCTTCAAGCTGTTATAAAGACATTATTTTCACAGGCAGACTTTGTTGTTTTACCGGACTTCAGGCTGGAGAACAACCGTATGTTTCCCGTGATTTTAACACTGCATTCTTGATTGATTCATAATAGACTGCACGAATCTAGATTATACTCTCTGATGTCATTAACTAGACTAAAATGTCCAATAAAAACTTAGCTATTTATATATACGACATGTTTTCATTTGGATATCCTCCAGCAATATCTGTTGTCGAAATTCCTTTGATGTAAGCTTATAATCCTGTTGTCAAAATTCCTTAAGTAGCTAATCCTTTTTAATATTGTTGTTGGGTATTTTAATTAGCAGCCATCACAAACGTGTTGTTTTTTGTTTTTAATTAGTAGCCATGCAAACATGTTTTTAAATATATTTTTTATTCTCATTTTAACATTTATTTTCATGTGTTTTTCTCAATATGATTTTAACATGCACATATACACGCATTTATTTTTATTAACAAACTTACATTTACGCACATATATATTTTATTCTACAATCGCGAATGAAAAGAGATTTATATTTTAACTTTTAATGTATAATAGAAACTCTTTAACTTCCTTTAAAAACTCTTAGGTTTTTTTTATAGGAAAACTCCCCCCCCTCTTTTAATTAATTAATTGTAACTTTTATTTCAAAAACTACTTAGACTTTTAATTTTACGTTTACGAAAACAAACTACATTTCATTTAATAAAGAAACTTGAGATTTTTATAACTTATTTATTGATTTGTTGATTTCTTATTTTAATAATTTTTTAGATAAAATTATTTTATATATGTGCCAATGTGGGCTTGGCACATTACACCTCCCTCCATTTGAGAATAAAATGTGTCATTTTTGACCATTTTATCTCTGACAACTTTACTTCTTAATTGTAAATATTCATTAATTTTCTAAGTTTGTTTTTCATATCTTTCACTTTACATACCAAGGGCAATCTGTTTTGACTATCCTTTCTTTCTATCTATGCCGAATACATTGCTCACAATGATCTAAATCATGGATAATGACCACCAGGACAAACTAAATTTTGTGGCACAGGGATCCTTTGGAAATGAAGCGGAGGCTGATTTGCTGACCTATACCAACTTACACATATAAAAACGAAGCTTCATTTGCCAGGTTTCTACCAGACTTGGAAAAAAAAAAGGTCGCTGCGAATGGCAGGAATTTTCAACTGTCCATTTTCATCTTACACTTGGGAAAACGAGGAATGACCCCTGATAAGTCCATTACGGGTGCTAAATTTTATCCAGTCGGCAGCTTTAAACTTATCCTTAACTAAACTTATTTCTATACTACCCTCATTCCCTTTTGCTATAGATAAATTCCTACACACAATTATACACCTACTAATATTCTAAATATCAAGTTATTACTGGACTTGTTTACAGGGAATCTATAATAAATAAATCCTTTCTTGCACATATCATGAGGTGCAGCAGTGCCAAGAAAATAACTTAAAAGGATATCTGGATAAATACATTTCAGATACGCATCATGAGGTATCGTATTTACTGAATATTACCAGTGTATGTGCGCGTATATACACATGTATACTTGTACACTCTTAATACAACTTAGATTGATTTTATATTTTATCTATTTTAACCATACAATATTATTTTTAAGTTAACATGAACATTATCTTAAACATTTATTTATCTTAATCTTTATTCTAAACCCTTACGAATATTGTTTTAACATATTTACTTACATTACACAAATCGTACAATATTATTTTTAAACCATTACAAACATCTTTATTTAACATGCGTGTACTCAAAAAAAAAATCAATTAGTTTATTACGAGTCATTCTTTATTATTATTTACTACAGATATATTTACGCTTATTTATTTAACTTGATTTTATCGATTTTATTTTAACTATTTGACCTACTTATTTATTTACGAACATTTTTCTTAATTAATATGCGCGTGGAGAAAAAAAAAATCTTTTATTTTAGTTTTAAATTGAAGTTTCAGATTTAAACATCTTAGATTTAATTTATCAGATTTATTTACTTTAGAATAATCATATTCATGCTCATTGTCCATTTCCAGTCCATTTTATTTATTTCCTTTACTATTCTGCCTGTTCTAATACCTTAACTTCATCCAAACATCTAATTGTCTCTGATTTAAAAGAAAGATTTATTTTAACTAATGTGAATAGTATAAATCTCTTTTCATTTAAATAAAAAAAAGTTTTTGGTCAATTCTTTTTTAAAAATTAAATCACTAAGTACGTAATTTCACTTTTCTATAAAAAAATTTTCAAAAAAGAAACACAGTATTTAATTACTATTGTTTCTTAGGTTCAGCCCCAAACATTGGGAAAGCCATTTATGTACCGGGTTGGCTCTGCAGAAGATCTTACTTACCCTGCAAATGTTTTGGCTGGTTTCAAACTTCTTTATAACACATTTATAATCTTATGTAATTATAAATGTTACGTGAATGAACCGGCACGTTCGAGCAAAGTGGGAAATATTATTGATAGCTTTAACTATCAACAATACCCACGATTAGATCATGACCCACCTCAGCTGCTAGATTCAAACCCCTACTATCCAAACACTTTATTTGTTTCAGAGTAAACCCCAGGTGCCAGCTAATCTAATACTAACATATTCAGATAGAGGCTCATAATCCAGTGCTCGAAACATTCCCTAAAACTAGCTCAGTCTAATTTTAATTCAATAACAAAATTATACAAAATTAGTGGTGGAAAGAATTAATGAAAAGGTTGGTGAAAAGAATTGACCGACAAATAAAGTTTAAGTTTAAAGACAATTTATTAACTAACATTAATTTACTAAATTTAAACATCTTTATAATTTTTTAACTAATATAATATTGGTATTTTTATCATGCACATATTTAACCTATCCATTCACATATACAATAATAAATCATTAAATAGCATTTGAAACTTAAACACACATATCAATAGTTCATTATATGTATGATGTAGAGTTCATATAATTAGACTCTTGGAGGATTCACACGAATGTTTTACGAATGCAATGGCTACTAAGGAAAGAATATAAGAAAAAAATGTTATTTACCTAGGATTTTGAACGGGTATACAGCTTGTTGTTTGCTGCATCTAATGAGGTATATCTAACCGGTTAGATTCGAAGTTTCCTGTGATTTGATCATTATCAGTTGGTATTATTCCTGGAGACAATTAGATATTGACGGAGATTCTTCAAGCTGTTACAAAGACATTATTTTCACAGGCAGATTTTGCTGTTTTACCGGACTTCAGGCTGGAGAACTGCATGTTTCCCGTGATATTAACACCGCATTCTAGATTGATTCCTAATAGACTGCACGAATCTGGATTATACTCTCTGATGTCATTAACTAGACTAAAATGTCCGATAAAACTTAGCTATTTATATATACGTGTTTTCATTTGGATATCCTCTGGAAATATCTGTTGTCGAAATTCCTTAAGTAGCTAATCCTTTTTAATAATGTTGTTGGGTATTTTAATTAGCAGCCATCACAAACATGTTGTTTTTTGTTTTTAATTAGTAGCCATGCAAACGTGTTTTTAAATATATTTTTTTATTCTCATTTTAACATTTATTTTCATGTGTTTTTCTCAATATGATTTTAACACGCACATATACACGCATTTATTTTTATTAACAAACTTACATTTACGCACATATATATTTTATTCTACAATCGCGAATGAAAAGAGATTTATATTTTAACTTTTAATGTATAATAGAAACTCTTTAATTTCCTTTAAGAACTCTTAGTTTTTTTTTATAGGAAAACTCCCCCTCCCCTCTTTTAATTAATTAATTGTAACTTTTATTTCAAAAACTACTTAGACTTAATTTTACGTTTACGAAAACAAATTACATTTCATTTAATAAAGAAACTTGAGATTTTTATAACTTATTTATTGATTTGTTGATTTCTTATTTTAATAATTTTTTAGTTAAAATTATTTTATATATGTGCCAATGCGGTCTTTGCACAATATAGTCATAAAGAATTGAACCCAGTTAAGTATTTATATATTTTGGTGTCTGGTATAACCATAATCACAACTACATACTTTGGCTAGGATTGGCATTAAATCATTAAATCATCACATGACCAATATTTCTTACTCTTGCATAAGTTAATAAAATAGCACATTTCTCCATACAGAATTGCCACTCAATGCAAGCTATAATAATCAATAGATTCCAGAAGGTGCATGCATTTAAATCACTGTCTAGTCTATTCATCCAATATCTCCATATTAATTTATAGTTTATGGTTGTCATCAGTGAGGAGTCTTGTGTCTGGAAGCAATGCCCCTAGATCTTTGAATCTAATGCACCCCTCCACTAACTAATATTAGTTATACCATTAAGCATCACATGATCACATTTCCTATACCAGCACATTAATTGTTGATAAACAGAGCAAAACTCTCCATACAGTATTGCCACCTGTGCTAAACAGAATAATCAATGGATGCCAAAAGGCTTGTGCATAAAATCCCTATCTAATGCCTACTCATCCAATATCCCCAGACTAATTTCTGGCTTGTGGCCTTCATCAGTGAGGAGCTTTGGATCTGAGAGCACTGCATCTAGATCTTAGGATCTAATGCAACCCTCTAGCAACCACCTTTTATCTCTACTTAACTACAAAACTATGAGAATGAAATTGAAAACACAAAAAATATTTTCAATCTAAGCTCAATGGCTTATATAGTCATATGTATGGAGAGTTTTGCTCTGTTTATTAATATTAGTTATTTTGTCAACAATAAAGGAATGAGTCCAAACTGAAAATACAATAACGTTTTTAATTTAAATTAGTTTGCTTGTTTAGTCATATAGATCTGAACCCAGTTCAGTAACTATGTATTTTAATATCTTTGGTTTTTTTTATAATCACAGTCATCTCTATGATTATATAGGAAAAGAAGCATGGATTGACAGTTTTGTGTTTCAATTTGGGACGATTGATTTTTATAGTTGACAAAATAAGCAAAAGATAGTTCTTGGAGGAATACATTAGATCAAAAGGTCCAGCTATACTGCTCACTAGTCCAAGACTTTTCACTGATGACAGCCATAAGCTAGAAATTAGTCTTGGGATATTGGAGTAAACACTAGATAGGTATTTAAACACACAAACCTTTTAACATTATTCATTGCCACATCTTGCACCGGATGGTGCTACTATGGAAAGAACTGACACTATTTTAATAGCCTGTGCAAGGGTAAGAAATGGTGATCATGTTGTGAATTAATTTGATGCCAATCCTAGCCTAGGATGTTGGTGACTGATTGTAAAAAAAACCCACACAGCAAACATATAGTCACTGAACTGGATTCAATTCTGTATGACTGTACAGATAAACTAGCTTGGATACATTAGGGTGTTTTCAATTTGTGTTCTTGCTTTATAATTGATTCAATAAGTAAAAGATAGTTGCTGGAGAGCTGCATTAAATCCAAAGGACTAGGTACATTGTTCTCAGAATTAAAGTTCATTACTGTTGGTAGCCAGACTAGTCTGGGAATATTGGATGAGTAGACATTAGATAGGGTTTAAATGCATAAGCCATCTGGCATTTATTGATTACTATGGTTTGCTGGTCAGTATTATTGTATGGAAAGAGTTACTGCTAGTTTAATAGTTTGGGCAAGGATAAAAAACAATGGTCATGTGATGCTTTAGTGGTCTAATGAAAGGATGTTAGTTACAATGGTTATAAAAAAAATCCAAAGATACTAAAAATATATAGATACTGAAGTGAGTTGAAATCCATATGACTATTAGGAATATTAGCTTGGATTGAAGACATTATTGTGTTTTCAATTTAGGTTCATTGTTTTATAGTTGACTAAATAAATAAAAGTCAATTGCTAAGCTGTTGCAATAGATCCAAAGATGTATGCATTGCTCTCAGATCCAAAGCTCTTCATTGATGTGAGTCATATTGTCAAGAAAACTAGCCTGGAGAAATTGGATGAGTAGGCCCTAGTAGAGCACAAGACTTCAGGAATCTATTGATTACTATATATTGTATTGGGTGGCAGTAACAATTGGGGGGAAATTGCTACAATTTTAAACAGAAATGGTATATGTATATCAGAAAAATTCCATCATTATAATATGATTAGAAGGTTGATCATTCAGGCATACTTTCCAAAATTTAAATATCAAAGATCCATTGAATTGCCATTTTATAGCTTCCAGAAAAATTCTCAAACAATGTTATATTCAAAATAATTGGGTGATTACTTCAGTCTTACCAAATCTATCTTCATTTTCATAACAGATGCCAGAAAGTCGTGAAATTTAAAACAGAATATTTGATGACTAACTTCATGAGTAACAGGACCAATCTTAATCTCTTTTAGAAATGCTATTAGTAAAGGTTGGATTTGTGAAACAGTTATAAAACAGCCATAGGATTAAAAAAGTTCTAATCCTTTTTTTAAAAAATCATTGTTTTCAAGGGTAAAATGATCTCTTTAATATTATCTGACATAGTTATCACCAACCAAATCACATGATAGGAAATTTCAATTAGTTCAGAGAAGTATATGTAATCTGCAACTACAAAGGTCCTACATTTATAATTTATGGAAGATTGAATAATAAAAAAAAACATAGGTATCCTGAAAGGTAAAAAGATTCACTTATAAGACCCAGAAAAAACACAAAGCAATTTAATTTGTATTAGGAAGGCAGAGATTAATCAAAAGACTCAGTTAAAAAACAACCACCAGAACATCTCAACATCATTATTTACACAGGAGAGTTCTAAACAATACTGTAAACAAATATATATTCTTTGAGCACCAAAAACAACAGGCCCTGTATTCAAACCCACTTTGGCAAGGATGCTATGCACTGAGCATAATGATTCAAAAAGAAAAATAAAGAAGGCATGTTTTATTGCAAATGACAACTTTGCAATAAACCAAAAGAAATAATGCTTTGCAATCTCCAGAAAATGGTCTTTATGAAAGAAAACTTTGAATAAATTTTGCATAAATTACTGCCAAGCTTTGCTTAAAATCTCAATGTAAGCCGACACTCCCAAGATAGGCTATGAATATGGAGACCTAAGTTCTCTAAAAGCACCAAGCCTTATAATTCTTCTCTAATAATACTAAGCTTCACTTTTTTGTGTAAGGCTCAATTTAAAACTTACCACTCGAAGGTGAAGTAAAAACAAGGATTTTATGGTATTTTACGATAATAGTAGTCTCATAATGGAGGTTCATAGTTTATCAGAATTTTCTCTCATAACAAGAACCATTGAATAAAAAATCCAAAAATTTGCGAAAAATAATTTGAAGGCAAATCAGTATGTGTTATGCAATTATAGTCATCACCAAACCAAATAGTAGATTTTCACTAGGGTAGTTATTTTCCAAGTTCCTATTAACAAAACTAATGACTACCCTGGTATGAAGTATGATAGAGCTTATAGCAGAACTAAAAAACAGTTTTCATTCACAAAAAGCCTGGACCTACAAGCAATTATCTTTTTATCAGAAAACAGATGCTGTATCAGCGAATATATTGATATTTCCTACCACTTGGTGTCACTATAGTTTCCAATATGGAATCATTTTCTAAAAAATTGAAAAAATAATTTCATATTTTGATGGCACAAAGATCATACTTTTTAATTAAAGATTTGCTTTTGTTATTGGAAGATTCTATGTATTTTACTTATAAAAGTAATTTTTATAAGATTAAGGAAGGTTAGTTAATAGGTTATATTACATCTCCTTTAGTATGTTCAGTTTATATTAGTTTTATGGAAGAGAAAATTATTATTAAAAAGAATTGTTTATATGTAAAATTATTTGAAAAAAAAAAATAAGGGAAAGAAATAAGGATGAGAAGGTGGAAAAAAATATTGGAGATGGAAGGTGGGTTGTGGTTTAAAATTATTTGTCAGATATGTTGATGATTGTTTATTTGTAGTTGAGAATGATAAATTGAAGGAATTTGTAAATGAGTTTAATTGTTTTGATCCTTCTATAAAATTTGTGTTAGAAGGAGGGGGGTTAGATTTTGGTAAGATAAAGTTTTTAGATCTTTTGGTGATTAGAAACGTAGAAACTAATTGTTTATTGTGCAGTCATTTAGTTAAAAGTAAAGAATTAAGATCTATAATTAAACCTGATAGCTATCAGTCTGTATCTCATAAAGTAGCTGCTTTAAGGAATTATTGTCATAGAAATATTAAATAATTCTAGTGGGGTAGCTTTGTTTCAGAAATATCAATTTTATAAAGATTACTTGAGTGTTGGATACTCTGATAAATTTGTTAAAAGTATTTTATTTAATAGTAATATTTGTAAGGATGTAAAGGTTAAAGAAAAATATGATTTTATTTCTTTGCCATTTAAATTGTCTTCTTATAAAATTGTGTGTAGAAATAGTATATTGTTTGGAAATAAGAAAATTGCTTGGAAAAGGGGTGTTACATTGAATAATTTATTAAATAATACAAAAGAAGTTTTTGATAGAAAGACTATTCCTGGTGTAGTATATTTTATTCCTTGTTTATTTTGTAAGAAGGTTTACATAGGTCAGAGTAGTTTGAGTTTAAATGAAAGAATAAAGGTTCATAAAAGTAGAGTTAAAAATAGATATCTTAGTTCTGCTTTGTATGTCCATGAAAAAGATACAGGCCACACTATTGATTTTGATGAAGCTAAGGTTGTCTTCTTTGAGAGAAATGAAATCAAAAGAAGAATTAAAGAGACTTTATTATTGAAAATTTATTATTCTGAAGCAATTAACTTATTTAAGAGTTCTTTTAATATTAAGGGTGGATGGGAAGTGAATGGATTTGTGGGTAGTTTTTAATATTATATATATTGTATAGTTTTTGTAGTTCTTTACACTTGAGAAGTCTGCTTGTAGCAGTGAAACCTTAGGTTGGGTTTTAATATTATTTTTATGCTGGTCTTATTGAATTTTGGATTTGGGGTAGTTTTGATTTTATATTGACTAGTTTAGCTTTATGCTTGTAATGTTTACATTTTAAAAATGGTATGTGAAGAACTATGATAAATAAAACAAAATTGGAAACAAGTTTAACTCTGGAACATGTATATGGAATGGCCAGAAAAATAATTACTTGGGATATGAAATTAGAAAATGAACTCTAGGAAAGGTTAGGCCTGTCAAAAAACTATTATGTTAACAAGCATAAAGCAATTACAGTCTTTTAAAAAAAATATTTAAAATTTTTAAAGTTTTTTTTTTTTTTCATGTGTCATAGCATCGGCCGGGACGCGAACCCACACCCGTCTGCAACCAACTACTTGCTTGCAAGGCGGATTCTGAAGAATTAGATTTATTTTCACGAATTACTGTTATCTAAGGATCAAAAGTAAGCTTGAATAATTCAGAAAAAGGGATTCAATTTGAATAAGAGGTTATTCAGTTCAGTAAAATGATTTGAAAGAAACTTTAATGCCTTTGGCCATTTAACATTCCTGACAAATGGGGCATAGTATGCATTTAAAATCCTTTCCATTGTCATGTAATATTAAAAAAGTTTTACCATTATGGTAGGTCACCCAAACTTATAATAGAAGATAAACTACTTTCTTATTTACTAACATTAAAGGAAATTCCAAAACATCTAATCCCTCAAATGTTACATTGTAAAACATATTGTCACGATTTTGAATAAATTATAAGAAATAGAATTAATAACCATAAACATGATTTTTCTAGAGTACTGGATAAGTAAAAATCTTATCAGAAAGAACTTGGAATAAATTACTTAGGCAGTCTTCAATATTAGCAGTAATATTACTGCACATGAAAGAAAAAAGGATTTAGGCTATTAATTTTTCCTATAATAAATTGGGCAAGACTGGCCACAATTGACCTTAATAATCTTTCAAAAGAATTTTGAAATATTTGTAAGAATTTTTTTGTGGCAAAAGGTTATATTATCTTAGAAGCTTGCATTATCATTTTCTCCAAAAAACAAACTAAGATCACACATTTGATCCATGAAGAGTATTCAGGAATTGAAAATCAAAGGTGTTGATGACAATTTTGTAAATCATATTATGATAAACAGAGCAAAACTCTCCATACAGTATTGCCACCTGTGCTAAACAGAGTAATCAATGGATGCCAGAAGGCTTGTGCATAAAATCCCTATCTAATGCCTACTCATCCAATATCCCCCAGACTAGTTTCTGGCTTGTGGCCTTCGTCAGTGAGGAGCTTTGGATCTGAGAGCACTGCATCTAGATCTTAGGATCTAATGCAACCCTCTAGCAACCACCTTTTATCTCTACTTAACTACAAAACTATGAGAATGAAATTGAAAACACAAAAAATATTTTCAATCTAAGCTCAATAGCTTATATAGTCATATGGGTCTGAACTCAGTTCAGCACCCATACATTTTGGTGTCTTTGGCTCTTTTACAACCATAGCCACCACTATCCTATTTGGCAGGATTGGTGTTAAACCATTAAGCATCACATGATCACATTTCCTATACCAGCACATTAATTGTTGATAAACAGAGCAAAACTCTCCATACAGTATTGCCACCTGTGGTAAACAGAGTAATCAATGGATGACTATATAAGCTATTGAGCTTAGATTGAAAATATTTTTTGTGTTTTCAATTTCATTCTCATAGTTTTGTAGTTAAGTAGAGATAAAAGGTGGTTTCTAGAGGGTTGCATTAGATCCTAAGATCTAGATGCAGTGCTCTCAGATCCAAAGCTCCTCACTGACAAAGGCCACAAGCCATAAACTAGTCTGGGGATATTGGATGAGTAGGCATTAGATAGGGATTTTATGCACAAGCCTTCTGGCATCCATTGATTACTCTGTTTAGCACAGGTGGCAATTCTGTATGGAGAGTTTTGTTCTGTTTATCAACAATTAATGTGCTGGTATAGGAAATGTGATCATATCATATTATGATATTACTATTGCCAATATAAATTACAAATACAATATAAAGAATATTCAAGGAATTTGGAGATGTCCTATTAGCAATCAATTAAGTATCAATAAAGATAAAACATTTGCCAATCTTAGCTAGATGTGTTTATGGCAATCAGCGCCACCTAGGTGAGGTTCTTGCTGGTAGCAGAGGATGTAAGCTGCCAGCTAGCTTGTGGAATGTTCCTGTGCATATGTATGGTGACCAATGCCACCTAGAGGATGGAAAAAGGGTCGTCTGTCTTTGGGGCCCCTACCCTGTATGTTCTGCATGCTAACACAGAAACAGCACCTCTAGCGGCCATCGTGTATGTCGGGTTAAGGTACTGAATTTTTTTATATACCATGGACTATTAGAAGGATCAGTCACCAATAATAATGAGATTTGCTTTAACATTTCTTGGATTTCCTCATAAACTGTAAAATAATCATTTTTTTTATTTCACAGTACCACACTGAAATGAATGCTTGGTGGGAAAAACTATTTGTTTGAAATATTGAACAACATAGCTATATTAAAATAACCATATGATGTCTACAGCTACTTTAAACTATTAAGGAAAAATTATTTAAATATGACTTACTTTTTATTCATCAGTGCAAAAGTAAACAATTCAAAACAAAGCAAAACTCTCCATATAGTAGTGTTTTGTTTTGAATTGATTAATAACAATTATGTGCTAGTATGAGATAGTGATTATGTGATGTTCAGTGCAAAAGTATTAATAAAGTAGAAAGACAATGTGCTATAATGAAGAGAGATAACTACAATCATTAGAGGAGATACTAATGGATTTAGATATCACATGAAGTTTTTAATGAAGTCCATCATCCCAGCTTAGGAAGAAGAAAAATAGAAAAGTGGAAGCCAGCTGAATTGAAAAAGGTTTTAATTTGAGACAACAGAATACTTTCACAGCCATAATATTATCTAAGAAGAATGCTATGTTTATTCTAATTAAGCAAGTATATATTTAAACCATTAAACATCACACGTTAGCTAATAAGGTAAAAAGTGGCTGTTGGAGGATTGTATTAAATCCTAAGAACTAAGTAAAGTGCTCTCAGATCCAAAGCTTTTTACTGATGAAAGCCACAAGTTAGAAACTAGTCTGGTGATATTGGAAGAGTAGGCATTAGATAGAAATTTTATGCACAAACCTTCTTGCATCCATTGATTACTCTGGCTTGCATTGATGGTGCTACTATATGGAGAATTTAGTCTCTGAACAAGTATATATTTACTAACCATGGGATGGCTTTGATGACAAGAATGCAAAAGAACCAGAATGAAACCAATTCTGGGGAAGGATTGTGAGTTATTAAAATTTGTTTTTATTCTACTGAGTCTTAGCTCTTTATAAAATAGCAAAAGAGGCCAAAAGTATGCCACAGGTCATTCATACATTATTTTTATAATTTGGACTAATCATGTACTAGATATAGAAATATGCAAATAACTATAATAGATGGATTTTTGATTTTGTAAAAATAGAACTTAAAAGTGCTGCATCTAATTAACTTCAGAATTAAATATTGTGATTAAATTTATTCTAGTCATATTTTCTAAATTTAATTCATTAGAGATCATATTTTTCAGAAGCAAAACTCTCCATACAGTGGTGCCACTCAGTGCAAGCCAGGATAATTAATGGATGCAGGAAAGTCTATGCATAAAATCCCTATCTAACGCTTATTCATCCAATATTCACAGACTAGTTTCTAGCTTGTGGCTTTCATCAGTGAGGAGCCTTGGATCAGAGAGCAGGTTTTAGGATCTAATGCAACTCTCCTGCACCCACCTTTTACTTAACTATAAAGCTTTGAATCCAAAATCAGAACGCAATAATGTTTTCAAGCTAAGCTCATTAGTTTGTATATTTGTATAGGTGATCATGTGATATTTGATGGTTTAATACCAATCCTGCCCAATGAGATTATGGTGACTATGGTTATTAAAGAACCAAAGAGACCAAAGTATGGATGCTGAACTGAGTTCAGATTTATACAACTATACAAGTTAATGGGCTTAGCTTGAAAAGATTATTGGTTTTTATTTTGGGCTCAAAGCTTTATAGTTAGCTAAAAAAGTAAATGGTGGCTGCTGGAGTGTTGCATTAGATCCAAAGCTCCTCCTGATGAAAGCCACAAGCTAGAAATTAGTCTAGGGATAATGGATGAGTAGGCACTAGACAGGATTTTATCCACAAACCTTCCTGCATTCGTTGATTACTCTGGCTTGCACTGAGTGGCGCCACTGTATGGAGTTTTGCCTCTGTGTAAAACAGCTTGTGTAAGCATAAAGAAAGGTAATCGTGCGACAAAATTTATTACTGCGAAATAAAACAAAGAAAAACGTAGTCACACATTTTTTAAAAAATAAAGCAATAATTATATAAGCAGAAAAAAAACACGCTTTTTTATATTAAAATTTCTAAGCTTAGTAGCTTTTGAAGGCACTTAGAGTCGTTAAATGCGTCATTGAGACCTGTGCATATAATTATTAGAAATTTCTATCTTTGAATTAACCTAGTGTTATGATATATGAATGTAATACACACAGACTCGTATAAATGCGATTAAATATTTTATTTAGCTTTTGTACATGTACACAATAACGTTTACTATGCCATTCGCCTGATGCTTTAGCTAGATATAGCGTTTGGTTGCCATGCAATTATTTAAAGAGGTTTCAGGTGTCATTCTAGGTTTACCTAGCTATACCGTGATAGCTTCCTTCATGTGTAGGTACGGTCACACTTCCAGATGTATTATGAAAACTTGCCTCGTCTCAGGTTTATATTTCAGCAGCTTCCAGTTCTAGAGTAAACTTACCTTAATGCTTAGCCATAGAGTGAACAACGTGGGTACTACCATACAGTTCTAAGAGTTAGTTATTGTTGTCTGACCTTACCTCCAAATGGACTGCCTATTTATAGTCGATCCCCCTTTTTATAATAACAACAATCATCACCTATTGGCCTTCTATTCATATGTCCATGGGTTTGTGGCGATGAATGCTTAAGTCCATTACTTGAAGGTAAGTTGAGCTATAGGGCTTAGAAAGCCTACATTTAAAACTTAAAAACATTAACGTGATTAATGTTTAAAATCTGCTCTTCCGCCAACTAATATTTTGTTAATAAATTTGGTGTAGTAACAGAGTGTCAGTTTTCCGCGAACCGGGGTCTCACACTGATAAACCCGTGCTCGAACTTGTTATGAACTCCCGAATAATAAACATTTATTATAATTTAAAATTTTTTTTATTATCGTGTACTACTAAATAAATTATTTATTCGTAGCTTTATTATTACGACACAATGGTTTTCTTTAGGATTACGAAATGAAAAAAAAAAAGTTCAATACGATAATCTGATTTTGATTTTTTTTTTACGAACGATGTTTTTTAAATTAATGTATCATTGATGAAATGTCGGCTACCTCGCTGTCCTATCGGCGCAATCGCTCTTATGACGAGGAAGATATTCTGGAACTTGAGACTTTAAAATTAAAATTACTTCAGAGTGAAAGATGCCTGTTGTCTCACTCACGCACGATAGATCGCCTAAAACAAGAATTGGAACATCTAGAAGAACGGACTAAACGCCAGGCCGAACGTCGATCAAGTCCAAAGCGGTGTCCCCATTATCGTTGCCATTGTTTTCAATCGCTATATGACAATGATGATCTTAAACTATATGCCAGAAATGATTCGAGCGAACGTTCGATAAGTGATTTGGGAGAATCACCAAAGCAATCACGAGAAAAACCTTCTTTTATTTCGTTTACCCGGGAATGTTTTTTGACGACATACAGCATTGTGCGTGCATTAGCGTTTGCATTTTTACCGTTTCCTATTTGATTTTTAAAATAAATAAAAATAGTTAAGTTTTAAAGTCGAATTCTCAGAATTATTTTCTTGATAACAAACTCGAATTAATGGAAAGGAAAAAAATCAAGATCGGAGAAAGAAAGTTATATTTATATATTCCTAAACATTACATGATCACCATTCTTGAGGATTATGCAAGCGGATCATCTAGAGGCAAAACTCTCCATACAGTAGCGCCATTCAGTGCAAGCCGGAGTAAGTAGTGGATGCAGGAAGATTTGTGCATAAAATTTCTATCTGGTTTCTACTCATCCAATATCCCCAGACAACTTTCTAGCTTGTGACTTTCATCAACGAGGAGCCTTGAATCTGAGACACTAGATGGGGATTTTATGCACACAACTTCCTACATCCATTGATTACTCTGGCTTGCATTGAGTGGTGCTACTGTATGCAGAGTTTTACCTCTATGTTATCAGCTTGTGTAAACATAAAAAATGATGATCATGTGATGTTTAGTGGTTTAATACCAATCCTGCCAATAGAGATTGAGCTTATTAAAGAACTAAAGTCACCGAAATATATAAATGCTGAACTGAGTTCAGATTTATACGACTATAGAAGCAAATGAATTTGAATTAAAAACTTTATTGTCTTTTCATTTTGGACTCTAAGCTTTATAGTTAACTAAAATGGTACTCAAAGCTTTATAGTTAACTAAAATGGTAAAAGATGGCTGTGGAGAATTGTATTAGATCCTAAGGTATAGGTGAAAGCCACAAGCTAGAAATTAGTCTGGGGATATTGGAGGAATAGGCACTAGATAGAGATTTTATACACAAACCTTCCTGCATCCATTAATTACACTGGCTTGCAGTGAGTGGTACTACTGTATGGAGAGAGTTCTGCCTTTGTGTTCCTAAATATTTTTAGATTAAGAAAGTGAAATGTGACACACCCACACACATACATAAAAATACACAAACATTAATTTTTCAAAATGTTCAAGATTTCTAAATTTTACACAAGTAATATAAAAATATATTAATTTGTCAAACACAATATGTATCATTTCTATTGGTATCAATGCATACGAAAAACAGCTAGTTTAGTCAATCGATGTTTTGTTGTTTACAAAATTAGCTAAAATTCAATCATTCATAATAACCATTTGGTTAATAATAAAATGATCATACAGTCATATATCAAGGCAGAGACAAGTTGATCCATGTGGCCTGAGGCAAACTGTAAATTTAAACTTTTTAAAATTATTTAGAAGAGTCTTGGGATATAGAGATAATGCATCTACCTAATATGACTATAATAGAGTTCAAACGCAAAATAAAATTCTTTTCATGGAATTTATGATTTTGGGATCAGATAACTGATTCATTGCCATCCTAGCTAACTATCCAGTTTTGGCCCATAATTATTGTAGTGGAATTCAAATAAACTAATTTGGTGCACTATAATTCAGATCAGATACTTGTTATCTTTATTTTGAGAGCCGACTTAAGATTTACAACAATCAATATATTGTCACAATAGAGTATAACTTCCTCTATCTCTTGGATATGCATATCCATTTTAGTCTGGAAACATTTGGAGCGGTGTCAAACCCAAAAGACAGACATTTTATGTAAGTTTATTTGTTAAAATTTTTGCTGATTTTTTGGTTACTGTATTCTAGTGAAATGCTTTTATATCCAGATGCATTTTTATATTACACAAGAATCTAAGAGTCCAGGTTCAAATTCCATGCTAGTACTGTCATTGGTCAGGCCAGCAACACCTGAAGAAGAGGGGAGAATAATACCTCTCAAAATATTGTGAATATACTAACCTGTTTGGTGTGCTATTACTAACAGTTTAATATATTTGGAATATTTAAATAAAGTTAAATTTTTCTAAAGACATTCAATACACATATTAGATGATGAAAATAGGCCAATATAAAAATACAACTAGAACACCATCATCACAAACCTTCAGGAAAATGCTTTTATATCCCGTTTGCAAAATGGGAGCATTTTTGCATTCCTTAGCATTGCATTTTTTATATAGATATTTATTCACAGTTATGTAATAATCATCAGAAATGCATATAGCACTGTCTAGTTTAGTAATAACAATTGGAATAGCCCACTTGAACTTTTTGTTGGTGTTAATATTGCATTTATAACCAAGTGCTGAATTTCCTCCATTTTTGCTTTTTGGAGGCACGATACCTTTTAAGATTTCCAGATTACAGGTTTTGCATTTTTCTATAATCAATTTTTTAACACATTATATATTAAGCTTTCCTTGCTCAAATTTAAATAACTTAGGGCAATGATCTATTTTTTCTTTAGAAATATGGTTTATCACTTTCAGCTCAATTCCTCTAAAAATCTGGTTTTCTTTCCCTAATATCGATAGAATTTTCTATTTCACAATATATAAAGTAAATTCTATTTTTTTACAGGAATAATCTAATGGTAACTTTTACCATTCTTATTATATACCATATCACTTTGAATATAAAATGCACTTGTTTCCAAATTTTGGACCCATAAAAGAGGAGTGCATCTTAAATTCGAAACAAACATTTTTAACATCTTATTTCTGTGGATATTTCCTTTATGTTATACATGCACATATTATTACAATCATTACCAGTGTAGAACAGAGTGTTAAATCTTTTCTGCCAATTTTACCATTATTGAGAAAACTACCAAATAACCTTTAGAATTTTTTTACAACTACCAAATCAAAAATTCAATACTCAAGAATCTAAGAGTCCATGTTCGAATTCCATGATAGTACTGTCACTGGGAGAATAATACCTCTTGAAATGTTGTGCACATACTAACCTGTATGTTATTACCAACAGTTGAAAGTATTTGGAATATTTAAATAAAGTTGAATTTTTCTAAAGACCTTCAATAGTCATATTAGATGATGGAAATAGTCCAATATAAGAATACAACTGGAACATCATCATCATCACAAATCTTCAGGAAAACACCATTAATTGATTAACAAACATCATCAGTCAGAGTCAGAAATACAATTAAATTCTATTTAAAATTTTTTGATTTGTATATGGAATTTTATGGTTTTTATATTTTTTTTAAAATCTACATTAAATCTATATTAACTTCCAATATATATTTATATAAACAGAGCAAAACTCTCCATACAGTATTGCCACCTTTGCTAAACAGAGTAATCAATGGATGCCAGAAGGCTTGTGCATAAAATCCCTATCTAATGCCTACTCATCCAATATCCCCATATGCAGTGCTCTCAGATCCAAAGCTCCTCACTGATGAAGGCCACAAGCCAGAAACTAGTCTGGGAATATTGGATGAGTAGGCATTAGACAGGGATTTTATGCACAGGCCTTCTGGCATCCATTGATTACTCTGTTTAGCACAGGTGGCAATACTGTATGGAGAGTTTTGCTCTGTTTATCAACAATTGATGTGCTAGTATAGGAAATGTGATCATGTGATGCTTAATGGTTTAACACCAATCCTGCCTAATAGGATAGTGGTGGCTATGGTTGTAAAAGAGCCAAAGACACCAAAATGTATGGGTGCTGAACTGAGTTCAGACCCATATGACTATATAAGCTATTGAGCTTAGATTGAAAATATTTTTTTGTGTTTTCAATTTCATTCTCATAGTTTTGTAGTTAAGTAGAGATAAAAGGTGGTTGCTAGAGGGTTGCATTAGATCCTAAGATCTAGATGCAGTGCTCTCAGATCCAAAGCTCCTCACTGATGAAGGCCACAAGCCAGAAACTAGTCTGGGGATATTGGATGAGTAGGCATTAGATAGGGATTTTATGCACAGGCCTTCTGGCATCCATTGATTACTCTGTTTAGCACAGGTGGCAATACTGTATGGAGAGTTTTGCTCTGTTTATCAACAATTAATGTGCTAGTATAGGAAATGTGATCATGTGATGCTTAATATATTTATATAATTAACTTGCCTAATTACATTTTCTGTCTATAGTTATGAGTACACTTTGAAAATTGGAAGATTTGAAAAAAAATTTAAATTATAAATCGAATTTGACTCCATTTTCTTTGAAAGCTACTGATAAAGAATGGCATGTCTCTTCCAAGAGTAACAAATGTGTGGTCATCCCATAATATCTTGTTAATTCAAAAACAAAGTAATTATATGATGAATAAAAAATGTCTAATTAATCAATATTTTGAAAATATTTCTGCTGAAGAAACTTCTAATGCTTTGTTCTTTCCCACAGGTTTCATGTGATGAAAATTTATCTTAAGAAAAATAATGGAATTATTACAGTTTCTTATAAAAATAAATAAATGTATATATGAAAATATTAATAGAAAATCTGTAATTGGAGCCTTATCCAATCATACCTTTAAAATTATTGGATCAAAAAGGCAATATTTAAAACTGTTTGTCAAATGATTGCGTCCAGATGTCACTGAAGATTCCATTCCATTTTAAATGAATATAACAATTGTATATTTATATTAAACCACTAAAAATCACATGATCACCATTCTTTATGCTTACACAAGATGTTTAACACAGATGCAAAACTCTCCATACAGTAGTGCAACTCAGTGTAAGCCAGAGTAATCAATGGATGCAGGAAGGTTTGTGCATAAAATCCCTATCTAATGTTTACATGGATGAGTAGGCACTAGATAGGGATTTTATGCATAAACCTTCCTGCATCCATTTATTACTCTGGCTTGCACTGAGGGGTGCTACCGTATGGAGAGTTTTACCTTTGTGTATATTTATATTTCAGTGCTTAATCTGAAGATGTTTTTAAATCTGATTTTCAGCATGAACATGTATTAATTTTTCCATTTTACAGTGAATATATCATATTAACATGTAGTGATTTCTTCGTATAATAGTATTGGTGTTGAAAATTTTACTGATAAAGTTAGTGCATTGTTACTGGCAATGTAGGAAACTAAGATGATGAATGATAATAGTTTTAAAAAGTGTGACATCAAACATTGTTAGCTGAGAGATCAGCGCAGCCACATTGCAAGCAAGCAATTGGTTGCAGACGGTTGTTGTGGGTTTGCCTCCTGGCCGATGCTATGACATATTGAAAAAAAGTGTGATGAATCTGTTAAGAGATATGATTGAATCAGAAACTTCACTTGAATGAACTATACAACACACTTATTGACTGTATTAATACTTTTTATTAGTCATTCATTAGACTAGAGATTTTGTAGTGTAATTTTCACTATACCACTCATGCAAGATAGGGAATGGTTTCTGTCTGCTTTTAACACTTTGTGGAAAAGTGCAATCATAAACATATAAACAAAGATGTGAAAATGAGGTCATGCTGAACCAGCACTCATCAGTTGGCCCAGATTGAATTCTTTTACACATATCTTTATCATTGTTCACTATATACAGATGAAGAATTACTACAGTTTAATTAATGTGTCCAACTTATTGCCCTCATAACTTTACCACAACGCACTTGAAGGAAATATAGTAGTAATTTTTATTAGTCATTCATTAGACTAGAGATTATCCATTTAATTAATAATAGTTCTGTAGTGTTATTTTTACTATATCACTCACACAAAGTACTGGTTTTTATCTGCTTTTAATATTTTGTGGGTGTAATCACAAACATATGGTCAAAGACATGATGTATGTTCTCCAAGATACACATTTCATATGAACCAGCACTCATCAGTTGGCCCAGATCATATTCTCTTACACATATCTTTATCATTGTTCTCTCTATATAGATGGGGTATTACTACAGTTTAATTGATAAGTGTCCAAATTATTGCCCTCACAACACTTGATGGGAATATATTATTAATTTTTATTAGTCATTCATTAGACTAGAGATTATCCATTTAATTAATAATATTTCTGTAGTGTATTTTTCACTAATCCACTCACGCAAGGTAGAGACTGATTTCTATTTGCTTTTCACACTTTGTGGAAAGATGTAATCGTAAACATATGACAAAGACATGTGAAAAGATTATGATCCTAAGATGCATATTTCATGCTGAACCAGCACTCGTCAGTTCGTGCAGATTGTATTTTCTTACATGTACCTTTATCATTGTTCACTACATATTACAGTTTAATTGATGTGTCAAACTTACTGCTCTCACAGCTTTGATACAAAACACTTGATAGAAATATATATTAATTTTTGTTAGTCATTCATAAGAGTAGAGCTTATCCATTTAATGAATAATATTCTTGTAGTGGAATTTCACTACACCACTCTCATACAATGTAGGAATTGGTTTCTATCTGCTTTTAACACTTTATGGGCTTAATCTTAAACATATGACATGCTCTTCTTTATCTGAATTGTAACTTATAATGGATTGTATTTGAAGTAATTTATATTATTTTTGGTAGTACGCTTAACATGTTTTTTGCCGGTAAGATTTCATCAAAGATTAGATAAATAATGTCATGGCAACAAAGCCACTGGCATGTCTAGTCCATAGGAATACTGATTTTTTTGATCATGGTGTCCTGTGAGATTTAAAAAGTCGAGAGACCTATGGGAAATTGTGTCATTTTTCAGAACAGAGTACCATTGGTAGTGTAGTATTTTTCTTGCTATGACATATTATGCTTAACATGTTTTTTGCTGGTGAGATTTCATCAAAGATTAGATAAACAATGTCATGGCAACAAAGCCACTGGCATGACTAGTCCATGGGAATACTGATTTTTTTTGATCATGGTGTCCTGTGAGATTTAAAAAGTCGAGAGACCTATGGGAAATTGTGTCATTTTTCAGAACAGAGTACCATTGGTAGTGTAGTATTTTTCTTGCTATGACATATTATGCTTAACATGTTTTTTGCTGGTGAGATTTCATCAAAGATTAGATAAACAATGTCATGGCAACAAAGCCACTGGCATGACTAGTCCATGGGAATACTGACTTTTTGATTGTGGTGTCCCACAAGATTTAAAAAAATCAAGAGACCTATGGAAAATTTTGTCATTTCTCTGTCTCTTGCGTTTTTGATATCGGCGTATTTTTATTAAAATATCAGAGATATTCACAGAAAAGGCCAATAAATTAAAAATAAAAAGTAACTGAAAATTACAATTTTTTTTTCTGTGTCAAAGCATTGGCTGGGAAGCGAACCTACAACTGCTTGTAAGGCAGGTGTACTGGACCACTCAGCCACCAATGCTTAACTGACTTGGTAGGATGATGTATCATTATTTGCTGATAGAAATAATTTGAAATGATAGATCATTATCTAATTTACTAAGACATAGTGCAATAAAAACTATTTGCCAAGAAGTTGTGTTATTTGGAATCTAATATTGACTGCATACGGATTGAAATTTTATCAAAAAATAAGTTTTGTTGTAAAAAAAATGTGTATACATGGACTGGAATTTCCATTGATTAATTTGACAAGCTTTTAATTAGTATTGATTCATTTGCTGAATTAATGTAACGGTATTCTTTTAATTGATGATTTTGATAATGCTTTGGGTTTCTTTCAATTCAGGTAATAAGTTTTTTAGATTGAATAAAAACTCTAGTTTAAAATTTATTGATGTGATATTAGGTGATATTAAAAAAGGATAATGAAGCTTCACCGTAATATTTTGAAGCTAAACAGGATAAACTCATTACCTTTAAGCGTTGTTATCAAAATGAAGAAAACTTTTAGTTTCCTAACAGCAACAAGGGTTTAACTGACATCGTTGTGAAGACAAGATGGCAGAGAATGTATCAAATCAAGTGCAAAATAGAGGGGGAAATGCGAGTCAAGAAAACAGCAGTATAAATAAACAACTGACAGAAGAAAATAATCCGGTTAACAAAGAAAACATTTCAAGTAATTTGGACTATATGTCACCCAAAATATCACAATAGAAAGAGGAAGTGAATGTCATTAAAGGCTTCAAAAAGTTTAAAATTGAAAACAACGTTATCTAAAAAATGAAACCAACGAATAAAAGTTTAAAATTGAAAACAACATAATCTAAAAAGCGAATCAGATTAATAAGAACAAATCTATAAAATCTAAATTTGAAACTAATGAGAGAAGTCAAACAAATTAGTTAATGTTAATAACTGAGAATTCAAATATGAAGAGGCATTATAATAAAAAATGAAAATCTATACAAATGCAGTAAAAACTGAAGGAAATAAAAGTATGGGGTAAATAACATTATGCAAGAGGCTTATGATAATATATTGGATTTAACAAATTAGGAAGATGAAAAATCAACTGTTTTAATGAAATCACTTGATGAATAACTTTTAATAAGGATTGAGAAATTTAAGAAATAAAGTGAACAATTCTTTTATCAAGATCATAACCACAGACAAATTCATTTGACATGCTGGATGCTAGACATTCCAGCTAGAAATATCATCTTTGGAACAGTAATAGAATTTTGTTGTAATATTTGCGGGCATGGGTCTGCACTCATCTCTTCCTCAGGGGTTGATGAGGGCGGTCGTTGAGAGTGGTTTATGGGTGCAGGTTGTTGACGATTATTGCTACTACCCAGAAAACCTGCTGGGAGGGTTCAGGATCAAAGTTTTCAGCACCTTTTCCACTCTGATAGGCTGCTGTGCCGCCTTGATGGAGTTTTTGAGCAGTGCAGATCTGTGCTTGTCCATGTATAGATACACATCAAGCAAAATTATACCACCCTTTTATGGATATATTTGTTACTGAGCATATGTACTTTGTAAAGCTAGTCAATAATTGTTTTACCTTGTAACATTGAACACTTTGTAATCCTCCACGCGTCAGTGTATCCGATAATTTTTTGTAATCTTTTAACTAATAAAGGTTACTTTTAAAAGATAACACAGTAAAATAAACAAGTTAAGTGATGCCTCCAATATATATTTGTGATTATGGATATTTTAGCAAAAAATGTTTCAAACAGAAAATGTATTCATAATATAATAATTAATTAAATTAAAAATTTATATAATGCACACACACACAAACAAATTTTCTACTTCATTTTTAATGACTATACAATTTCTCAAGAAGATTACAAATGGTAGTTAATTAATCCATCTGCTATATCTCATATTTTAAAACAATAATAAAGACAAAAATTACAAATTAATGAACTTTACTGAAAATTTTACGTTTTTTAAAAAAAAAAAAATTTCAATTGTTAAAAACAAAACAAAAAACTCTAGTTTAATAAATGATTAATGATAAATGTAGTTAGGTTTATCAAAAATATACGAAGTCGAGGTTGCGAGTGAAGCAAGGCTGGCAGTTGTAAATAAAGATGTGACAAGATATATATGAAAGCTGATGACCTGGGCCAACTGATGAGTGCTAGTTCAGCATAAAATGCATCTTGGGAGTCATTTGTCTTTTATTGTAACTTTATTTATATGAAGAATAAAAAAGAAAGAGGAAGTATGGAGATTATTAAAACAATTATTATGTCAGTAATTTAGCTAATGTTTTTGATGTTGTATAGTCTACTTTTAATATTCTTATAGTGTTTGAGAGTATTCCCTTTGTGAAGTCTGATAAAGTGTGCCCCGAGTGCTATATTGTTGTTGTTTTGAATGAAAAATACTTTTATTCCCATTAACAGTTAAGAATTTTAAAATGAGTAATTATTTTGGATTGAATTTAGAGCACACCAAGAAACATAACGGGTCAACAACTCTTATGAAAGAACTTGATCTGCTACACCATAGGATTAAAAATTTCTCCTCAAGTGATGGTACTACAGACAACCTCTTATTACTTAAAGCATAGTATAAGCAGAAACAAGCTGTGATTGCTGAAATAATTGCAACAAAGAATGCTAGGTTATACTTGCCTGGCCAACACTTCTAGATGCATGGCTATCTCAAATGTATCCTGGGGGCAAAAAAGAAACAGAAAACTCCATCCATCCTCATTGGTGGTAGCCATGTCTTTGGCAACCAAATGCTTATCCAAATAGAGTCCTATTTTCAAAAACACCTGTCAAACTCTGTTCCCTACCCCACAAATCAGTGGCATGAGGCATCACAAAACAATGAACATGGAATAACAATATCAAACATCAAAAACCGCTTGGCCACTCTGCCTCCCAATGTCCATCCAGGACTACACAGCACCCCCAAGTTCATGCTTATGCACCTTGAGAATTTCACTGCTCCCATAGACTTAAAACTAATTAATCATCTTGCAGACAACAAAATAACTATCCCTAAATGTTACTCCATAGTGATGGTCCCCTTCCTTAAGAAAAACCATGACCCATCTGCTCTGTCTAGCATAAGGACAGTCTTGATGACCCCAATTCTTTTTAAGGTCATTGAAGGGATGATCAAAGAGAAAATACAAAATGTCATTCTGGACAACATATCCCAGTTGCAATTTGCAAAGAAGGGCTCATCTACACTCTCTGCAATCGGGGAGGTAAAAATCCTCTGTGATCATCCAAGAATCTATACAAACCCATTGCCATTCAGTTGGACATCTCTGAGGCATTTGACTCAGTAGATGTCAAGATCCTGCTCAATTGCCTCTCAACACTAGACATGCCTACTCAAACCATTCAGATATTGGACAATCTACTAAATAACAGATTGGTCCTCATTTCCCTGAATGGTTTCTTTACAGGTGGTTTTGTTCCTTCGAGATCCATACTCCAAGGATCTCCACTTAGTGGTTTCCTATTTATCCTCTACTTAAACCCCCTTCTTAAACAGATTGAGGCAGGGCTTCCAGTAATCTATGTACCCCAGCTGAAGAAACACTGTAAAGTGTTCACCTACATGGATGATGTACTTGTCGCCCTACCTTCCCAAAAATATCTAAAACCCCTCATCTAAATAATTAAAATAGGTTCTGAATCCTCCAAACTTTCGTTCAACCTTAACAAGTCATCAGCCTGGAAAATCAACACTAGCAAGAAGATCTTATCGCCTTTCTCAGTGGACCCCCAAAGCTTTTTTGTGGTTCCCCATATACAAGTCACCACAAACCATGTCGATACAAATACAGAATTCCATCATTGAAGCCACCACCAACATAGTTAAAAACCTTGCCAAGGTTTACCTATCTCTGCAAGGGAAAATCTTGCTCCTCAACATCAAGATAATGGTGAAGATTAGCTACTATCTACCCATCATAAATATGACAAAGACATGCAACACAAAAATCAACTGAATCTGTGCACAGCTTTTATGGAATGGTAAAACAGCGGCCATAGAAATTGAATGCATGCAGTGGCATAGAAAAAATAATGGTATTTCATTGCATGCAACTTTCTCAATATATTACCAAAAGTGCTACTCTCTTGGGCTTTGATTGTTCCATGATCAGATTTTTAATGAAATGGATGGTTGAAGAGTTATGGTTTAAGTAGTTTGAAGCCTGTCCATTAAAGTATGAAGATTGGCTATCTTAATATAAAGCTGAGCACTGATTGTATATATGTGTGGAGATAGTAATCTGGATCAACTGATGATTGCTGGTTTAGCATGAAATACGTTTATTGGTGATTATTTATCTTTTCAACATGCGTGTGATCAGGTGGGTCAGCAATATGAGATGGCATGGAGAATTGAGGGTCATGTGAAAGTCTGTGTTCGAATCCTTTATATTTAACAAATAAGCTGATTTGTTGGCTTAAATTCTTCATTAGGGCCAGATTAGTTTTTATAAAGTTTAATAGTTGAATGTTTTTACTATAACACCATTATCTTTGAATGCTCCAAATAGAATTTGAACTTGTTTATTTTTAAAAATCTTTATCAATTATCTCAACCCAGCCTAAAATTATCTTCGGTCTTATGTTAATGACTTTTTTTAAATATATTTATTTTATCCATGATTTTATCTTGCTTCAGAACGGCATTGGATTATTTTTCTAAATAGTGTAAATTAATAGCTTATCTAAATTGTATATTTAAAAAAAAAACAGATACATAAAGATAAATGTTTTCCTGAAGGTTTGTGATGATGGTGTTTTTAATTATATTTTTATATTGGACTAATTTCCATCATCTAATGTGAGTATTGAATGTCTTTAGAAAAATTTAACTTTATTTAAATATTCCAAATACATTCAACTGTTAGTAATATCACATCAAACAGGTTTACATATGCACAATGTTTTAAGAAGTATTATACTCCCCCTCTTCTTCAAATGTTGCTGGCCTGATCACTAACAGTATTAGCATGGGATTCGAACCTGGACCCTTAGATTCTTGAGTATTGAATTTTAAGGTAACACTCTAACCAACTAAGCCACCCTACCAAAGGCAACAGTCAGTAGAAATTTCATACACTTATCTATGAGGTCCATTCTTATTTCTCCACTTTTTCCTAAGAGCAAGGTTGATTATGCATGATCACACTAGGTTGGTTTATGGAATTGTTTGCCATTTTCATGTGAGCATCTTTAAATTTTCTTCTTTGTAATCTTTCTTCTCTATCAATATTTTTATATTTTCCCAATTGACATATGTTCACTGGCACATACATGGTCTGCTACCTTAGACACATCTGTTTTCTCCCTTCTAATCATCAGTTTATGTTCTTGCAAGCACTTTTGAATGGGATAGCTAGTCTCACCGATATATGTTTTTCCACATTCACATGGTATTTCATAGATGCAGTTTTTCTTTTCATTGTTTCAAGTTTAGGCTTGGTATGGTTCTGGAAAGCTATTCTGATGTTATACTGTTTGTAGATTTTCCTTAATATGTCTGCTATTTTTAGAAGGTATAGATACACTACAGTACCAATAATTGTTTTTTTTTTATGATTCCATTTTTTATAAGAGTTTGTTCTGTATAGATCTTTTCTTTTTCCAAATTGTTGGCTTCTGAACAAACTTCTTTTACTGTTCCATAGTGATGCAAAAGAAGTTTGTTCAGAAACCAGTGATTTGGAAAAAAAGATCTATATAGAACAAACTCTTATGAAAAATGGTTATCCATCAGCTGTTACTAAGAAAACTCTAGACAACAAAAGAAACCATCAAAAGAAAAAATAATTATTGGTAATGTAAATGTACATTCCAAAAATAGCAGACAAATGAAAGAAAATCTGCAATCAGTATAACAGAACAGCTTTTGAACCATACCATCCTATGAGGAATTTCTATCATCTACAAATCCTAAACTTGAAATGCTGAAAAGAGAAACTGCATCTATGAAAAATCACATGCATGTGGAAAATTATATATTGGTGAGACCAGTCATTCTATTGAAAAGTGCATGCAAGAACACAAATTGATGATTAAAAGAGAGAAAATAGATGTGTCTAAAATAGCAGACCATGTATGTGCCAATGAACATATGTTCATTTGGGAAAATACAAAAATATTGGATAGAGAAGAAAAGATATAAAGAAGAAAATTTAAAAAATCTGTTCACATGATAATGGCAAACAATCTCATAAGTCAACCTAATGTGACTAAACGTAATGTATGGAAACCACTAATCAACTTTGCTCGTAAGGAAAAGTGGGAAATTTGGAGGAATTTCACAGATAAGTATATGAAATTTCTACAGACTATTTCCTTTGGCAGGATGGCTCACTTGGTTAAAGTGTTACCTTAAAATTCAATACTCAAGAATCTAAGAGTCCAGGTTCGAATCCCATGATAGTACAGTCATTGGTCAGACCAGCAATACCCAAAGAAGAGGGGAGAATAATACCTTTTGAAATGTTGAGCATTAACTAACCTGTTTTGTGTGCTATTACTAACAGTTGAATGTATTTGGAATATTTAAATAAAGTTAATTTTTTCTAAAGACATTCAATACTCACTTGAGATGATGGAAATAGCTCAATATAAAAATACAAATAAAGATATATGCACTTTTGTATCTTGCTTTAATAATTCTGAAGTTAAAGCAGCATGTTTTTTTCTCACAACATTTATGCCATCTAGTGTAAGTTTTAATAAGCAATAAGTACTCTTCTATCCAGTATCCTCAGAATAGTTTCTAGTTTATGGCTTTCACTACCGAGGAGCTTTTAGATCTGGGAGTAGTTCACTTGGATCTTTTGGATTTAATGCACCTTTCCTCTAGCAGCCATCTTTTAATTCATTGTTTTATTACTAAACTACCAGCCTAAATGTAAAAACATGAATAATGTTTTTCATCTAAGCCAATTAGTTTATGTACATCATATAAATTGGAACCAGTTCAGAATCTATATGTTATGGTAACATTAGTTTTTTTTTTTGTAACCTAAAGGTATGAAGTCATATGATGTCTTACTGATTTTACACCAATCCTGACCAAAAGATAGAAGTGCTTAGAGTTATTAAAAAACCAAGATCACCACAATATACAGATATTAAATTAGTTTTAAATCTATGTCAATATATAAGGAAAATGGCTTAGATTGAAAACATCAACTGATAGTTTAACAGTAAAACAAAGAAATAAAAAATGCCTACTAGAGAAAAGGTGCATTTGATCCAAAAAATCCATATGAACTGCTCCCAGAAGGAAAAAAAAACATTTCACTGATGAAAGTCATGCGACCGAAACTGGTCTGAAACTATTAGGTAGGACAACACTGAATAAATATTTAATAAGCACTACCATCTAGCATTTATTGTGTTCTAAAGTTTACACTAATTGACAAAAATGTGGCGAGAGGTAAAGAATTTGCTACTTTAATGGCATTACGTAAGCTGAAATCATATGATATCCAAATTTCTAAAATTCCAAAATTATAATTAATAATCTTAGAATATATTCTACTATCTTCAAATCATCTTCTGTAGTAATAGTTCTTTATATCATTACATAGATATAATAATCAATAAAGCCATGTCTCTCTGGTTTTTCCACTTTGGAGTTTGGTTTGATCTTCTAGAATCCATATTCTAAAAGATATGGAAATACAATTCTACTAGTGTTTTAAAATTTTTTAAGTAGTTACTTGAAAAACTGTTGTATTGTATCTGGTTTCAAGATAAAGAACTATAGATCAGAAATTTATATAAAAAGTCATTGTCAAAAACAATATTTTCATACATGTTTTCAAAATTACATTTGTCGAGCGTTGGTGGCCTAGTGGTTAGCATAGATACCTTCCAAGCAGCTGTCCCAGGTTTATTCCCTGGTCAATGCATTGACATATGACGTCTTCATTCTTGTCAATGATATTGGATTTTTCTAAAATATCCATGTGAAAAAGCTGTATGATTCCCAAAATGCATATTTCATGCTGAACCAGCACTCATCAACTGGCCCACATCACAATCTCTCACACATATCTTTATCAGTGCTCAGTATATGTAGATAGCTAATTACTAGTTTATCTTGGGGAAACATGCATCTTTTTCAAATGTCTTTAGTTGTATGCTTATGACTACACCCCTAACAAGGTGTTAAAAATGGGTTGAAAAGAGTCTACTTTGCATGAGAATGTTGTAATGAAAATTACACTACAGAAATATTCATATTAGTCTTTAGATTGGTATTTTGTTTAATTCTTTATTACATTCAGATATTTTTCCAAATTAATTAAAAATAAGAGTTGTTTCACCTGTTTTCAAAAAGGAGAATATAGAACTATTAAAAATTGTAGGCCAATATCTTTGTTGTCTTCGCTTTCAAAGGTATTGAATCAATAATGAAATCAAGGATATTATTTTTGTCAAAAAATTAATATTTCATCAAAATTTCAGCATGGGTTTGTAAACAACCAAACATCACATGATGACCACTTCTTATGCTTGCCTATAACTTGTTAAAACAGGCAAAACTCAATTATTTACTCTGGCTTGCACTGAGTGGCACTACTGTATGGAGAGTTTTGCTTGCTTTAACATGGTTTGTACCATATGGTGGCACTTTAAGAGCTCTTCATGATTGCATTACCAATATTACTGAGTCATTAGAGAAAAGATTAAAGGTCTTGACAGAAGACATTGATATTTCTAAGGATTTTGATACAGTAAATTATAAAATATTGCTAAAAAAAGGGTAATCTTATGGATTTAGGAGGGAAAATTATTTTTTGTTGAATATTGGTTTATCAATTACTAATCCCACTATAATTAATCCTCTATTGTTTATAAATTTATATGAATGTCATTTTTTCTTTGCTCATCTTGTAGTATTTTTGTTTTTACCGATGATTTGGCTATTGTGAGTTCTGCTATTACATATAATTAACAAGAGAAATAAAGATCTGGAACTTTTAAATATGTCATTTAACAAGGAAAAACTCTCCATACAGTAGTGCCACCCTGTGCCAATCAGAGTAATCAATGGATGTCAGAAGGCCTATGCATAAAATCCCTATCTAGTGCCTACTCATCCATTGATTACTCTGGTTGACACAGGGTGGCACTACTGTATGGAGAGTTTTGCCTTGTTTACAACAATTATGTGCTAGTATAAGAGATGATGGTCATGTGATATTTAGTTGTATGTCATTTAATGATAATCAACTCTGTCTAATAGGAACAAAACTAAAGCTATAGTATTTGCATTGAAAATGTTGAATAATTATTGGTTTTCATTATCGTTATATTGTAAAAGATATGCGTGGAGAGTTAATTTTTCTTCTTGTGGAAAAATAAAAAATGTAAATAGTGTTTATTTGGATAAATTGGTTAGACCAAAATTTATCATGGTCTGATCATACGGCTTCTTTATGGATTCATTCGCATCAGCGTTTTTTTTTTTCACATATGTTCATTTTTACTATATTATTTTAAGCCAACAAACATCACATGATCACCATTTCTTATGCTTGCTTATAACTGTTATTAAAACTCTGGTTTGCATTGAGTGGCAATATGTATAGAGAGTTTTGCCTGTTTTAATAAGTTATAAGCAAACATAAAAAATGGTGATCATGTGATGTTTATTGGCTTAAAACCAATCCTGCCTAATAGCATAGTGATGGCTATGGTTATTAAAGCCAAAGTCACCAAAATGTATAGGTACTGAACTGAGTTCAGACCTATATGACTATATAAGCTAATGAGCTTAGATTGAAAATATTATCATGTTTTCAATTTAAGATTTGTAGTTTTGTAGTTAAGTAGAGATAAAAGGTGGCTGCTGGAGGGTTGCATTAGATCCTAAGATCTAGGTGCACTGCTCTCAGATCCAAAGCTCCTCACTGATGAAGGCCACAAGCCAGAAACTAGTCTGGGGATATTGGATGAGTAGGCACTAGATTGGGGATTTTATGCACAAGCCTTCTAGCATCCATTGATTATGCTGGCTTGCATTGAATAGCAATACGTATAGAGAGTTTTACCCATTTGAATATTATTTTAGGTATAATGTTTTATTGGTTGCATGATTTATTGTATTTCTGATTGGCAAAATGCATCCAACTAAATAAATTTTTGCAAAATGACACTCCGCATATTAGTTTTGTCACTTTATTTTTCCTATTCCATTGCCAAGTCCATATAATATTAATATTATCTACATTTTTTATTACTTTTACAATGTCTTTTTTACAACCTAATGATTGTTTTGATAGCCCCAGCAATCTTCTTCAGAACTATGTTTGTTATAGTTCTGAAGAAGATTGCTGGGGCAATCAAAACTGTCATTTTAGGTTGTAAAAAAAGCATAATAAAAGTAATAGTTCTGAAGAAGATTGCTGGGGCAATCGAAACTATCATATTACATTATAAAAAAAGCATTGTAAAAGTAATAAAGGACATAGATGATATATTAGTTTTGGATATAAAGAAGATTGATATACATGGGATATTTTTGTTAAGTATTGTTTGCTTTCCGTGGGACGATGTTTGACTATTAGATAAATTATGATGTTGATAGAGACAATTTTAATTAGGTTAAAACTATTTGCGATAATAGAACTACCAAATTATCAAAAGGTTGAATGTAGAAGGCAAAGGATATATAGTAACTTGGATCTAAGCCAATAAACATCACATAACCACTTAATATAATCTACTTAATGGATCTACTTAATAAGTTTGTTTCTGATACTAAAATATATTTAAAAGTAAATAAAATTTAAAAAATGTTATTGTTATTATTATGTCTTTTTGAAATATAAAACTGAATATGAGATCTCTTTACTCAAGCTTTTATATAAACATCCCAACCAGAAATTCTTTTTATGCAATTTTTAATCAAAAACTGTTTATCACTTTTGACTCTAAACATATATTTACTTACTTATATCTATGGCCATCCCTTCGCCATTCTTTGGTATAAAGCTTCCATATTCTCATAATCTTTCTATTTATTTCACACACTTCTGTTTTAGCTGTAAAGTAGATAATCTATTTTAGAAGGGATTTGAACCCAAACCTTCATGATCCCTCTAGTCATCCACACCATCTTATACAACTGATACACATAACCACCTACATGCAAAAAAAAAAAAGGATTTCCATTATATGTATTTTGTGCCAAACTAGCACTCATCAGTTGGTCCAGATTATAACCTTCCACACTTATATACAATCAGTGCTCAGTTTATATTAAGATAGCAAACCCCCAAACTTTAATAAACAGGTTTCAATTTTCTCCACACTCCACGCACTGATTGTATATATGTATGGGAGATGATGATCCGGACCAACTGATGAGTGCTGGTTTAGCATGAAATTAAGATTATTTATTTGTTTTCGCATGAACGTGGTCATGTGTATCGGTTGTAAAAGATGGAGTGAATGGTTAAAGGGAGTTTGAAAATCTGGGTTCAAATCTCCTCTAATTGCACCTAGTTTAAAATATAAATACTATACATGTATTTAAAATATTACATAATCTATTTTGTATAAATCGTATATTTTTAACAAATTAATGATTATGAAGTAAGTTTGTAATAATAACAATACTGTCAAGCGTTGGTGGTCGAGTGGTTAGCACAGCTGCCTTACAAGCAGTTGTCTCGGGATTCACTTCCCGGCCGACGCTTTGACACATAAAAAACAAAAACAAAGAAATAATAATGTACAACACATTTTAAACAAAATCTATATCATTTTTATTTTTTAAATTAACACATGGATTTTCTATAATCAGCAATAACAAGTCATAAATAATAATCTATAAAATTTTCATACTTTGAATAAAAATTCAATCCTAAAACACTGCAGAAACAGTAGAACATGAGGATTCAACAGCAACAAAAAAAGGCTCGAAGCAGTTTGTAAAAGTTCTCATTTGTTCATGCTATTTGCAGCGAATTAAAAAGGTTTATTCATCAAGACACGCATGAAATGAATAAAGAGAACTCTGCAAAGATGATCGTCTCATCTCACCGGTAAGACTAAATTGCGAAATATCTAGCGGGTCATATTTTACAATGATGAAACAGATTTAGGGATTACCAAAATCTGTCAAAAGGCTTTGTAGCAGTTATTATAAAACAAAATATTCTTTTTTTGACAAGTTTCTGTACAGAGATTTATAAATCAAAATAAAAGCACAACAAAGCAATATCAAACAATTCTATTTTCTAAATACTACGGTTTGGGAAGGGGTTGATTGACTTGTTTACATACAGAGAGGACCACCTACTTTTCTTTTGTATTATCCAAAATTTTTTTACAAAGTTAATGCTGGAAACACCCAGCAACAAAAAAAAATTTAACATTCTGAGGTTGAAAAGGCATCATTTTATTAAATACATCATTTTGAGTTCTGCTTGATATCCATCGAAGTATTCTTTTTCCGAAAATTTAATGTGGGGTAAATAATATCTGAAACACAAAACAAAACAGAATTAATTGCAGAAAATGTATCTGTGAAAAAAAGAGAACATTATATTTATTATAAACAAGAATGGATTTTTACTCTAGTGCCTTCTATTTGAAAAAAAGAGAACATTATATTTATTATAAACAAGAATCAATAATAATCTCAATCTGTTGTCAAGACAATCTCCTCTTAACAATAAAGGTGAAATAAAGGTCGCTTTGACAACAGAGTGAGATTGTTGATTGTTATTGGAATTGTCTAAGTGTTGACTAATTTATAAGAATTTATTTATAAATCTATCTAGCCTTGATTATTATTACACTTATATATATTTGTGAATGTGTGTTTGTCCAAAAATGTTTATAATCAATTTGCATTTACAATAATTCACTTCTTCACACATTTATTTCTAAATATTTTCATAGATAAAATGTTTGTATTCACTTTTTGAATTAAAAATCTCCGTATATAACTAAAATTTCAAAGAAATATAGGGAAGACAAAAAATAACAATATGAAAATAAGCTTGGAAAATAAGAACTGTCTTTTAGGAGAAATCGTGAGAACAAAAAAAATTTCCCGCCATGAGTTTGCTAAAAAAGTCCAATGATCAGACAATTCTCAAGCAGCAAAGATAGAAGAGAAAGGAAGAAACTAATAAAGAAAATTTTGCACAAAAATCAATCAAGAAAACCTGTGAAGAAATATTCTACATTGAAGAATCTCCTTGAGAATCATTGATAAAGTGGAAGTTACTTGAATTAATGTTTTTGGATCAAAACAGGAAATTAAATTAATAAAATATTTAATTTGAGAATTTACTTAAAAGTCCAAAGATTTGGAAAATATATATTTAGAAGGGATTTAAACCCAGACTTTCAAGTTCCCTTCAGTCATCCACTCCATCTTATACAACTAATAAACATGACCAAATATATGTCAAAAAAATAAATGATCTCCAATATACATATTTGGTGCTAAAAGTCCGGATTCAATTCCTCTCTAATTACATCTAGCTTAAGTATATATACTATACTTGTATTTAAAAAATATATATTTGTAAATCAAAGGAAGGAAATTAAAGTGTTAAAGTTATAGCACTATATCTTATATTACATGGAATTAACATTCCGAAAAATCATAAGTAACACATTACAGTTTTAGCATGAAAAAGAACTACCAAATGAACAAGCTGTTTTCCAAAAACATTAGGAAAACAGATATCAATGCTGATGTATGTTAGATAATGAACAAAGGAAAAGATTACACATTTTTTATTATCCAATATGTTCTGATATAATGCAATATAATAAATTACAAAATGATATTAGAAAAATGGATATATCAGGACATTTCATTGGTCTTATGAAAAATATCTATATAGGGCTAGAAATTACAGTTAAAAGGGGTTATGGCAGAGAAACTGCTTTCATTATTAGGAAAAAAAATTGATCTTAATATTGTCAGCCTATCTATTCAATTTATTAACTGATTACGGAATGATAAAAGTCCAATTAAATGAAGACATGATCTATTCCTAGATTTTTCTTTTTACTCCATCTTGCTCCTAATTCATTTTGTGATACTAATTAAACCTCACCTACAAATTCCAGTATATTTCAAGACTCAAGTGCCTTCCAAAGATTTGTGATGATGTTTTAGATGTATTCATATATTGGACTATTTCAATCATCTAATATGAGTATTGAATGTCTTTAAAAAAAATTAAGTTTTATTTAAATATTCCAAATACATTTAATTGTTAGTAATAGCACACAGTTTAGTATATGCACAACATTTTGAGAGGTATTATTGTCCTCTCTTCTTCAGGTGTTGCTGGCCTGACCAGTGACAGTACTAGTATGGTAATCGAACCTGGATTCTTAGATTCTTGAGGTATTGAATTTTAAGGTAATGCTCTTTGGCAGGATGGTTCAGTTGGTTAGAGCATTACCTTAAAATATCTAAGGATCCAGGTTCGAATACCATGCTAGTACTGTCACTGGTCAGGTCAGCAACACCTGAAAAAAAGAGGAGACTAATACCTCTTGAAACGTGCATATACTAAACTGTTTGATGTGTTATTAGTAACAGTTGAATGTATTTGGAATATTTAAATAAAGTTAAATTTTTCTAAACACATTCAATACATATATTAGATGATGGAAATAGTCTAATATATAAATACAACTAAAGTGCCTTGTAGTGTAAAATCTGGTGTATATATATGCTGGGCATGCTCAAGACTTAGATTTTCAAATGTGCGTAGAGCTAGGAAATTTTTCCAAATAGTAATCTCACAACTAATTCAGATAACCATACACTTATTGTTAGGCAAATAGGTGTCTTCACAATCTTATCAATGTTCATAAACATCATTATACCAATTAACTTTTTTAAGTTCATATAAAATCATGACTAACTTTTTTTTCATTTGAAGAATTTTTTTTGTCATCTGTTTTGAGGTATCAACAAATTTTCTTGGAATCTTTTCATTGTCTCTTTTCCAAATCTCGTAATCTTATTATCTCTCATAAAAATCAATATACTTTAAGACAGGAGAACTTTACAATGCAGTATTTAGTACAGCTGTTTGCCATAGCTATAACCTGATGTTCAAATTTAAGTGAAACTTAGAAGATTTTTCAAGCAGCTATCATATACTAAATCAAATATCAAGTCAGTTATTGGTTGGCTAATAGGTATCCATATATTTTTGCTAAGAGTAAACATATATAGTAAAACCATTAAAACCTTCATCAACTTGCAGTTGACTAATTTGATGAATTATGTCATTCTTATCTTTTTTTTTTTCAGCGAGATCACTAATAACTCTTTTTGTGTGTGTGTGTGTGTTACAGTTTTTTTAAAATATAGACAGACTTTGAAAATAATTCAAACTTAATAGATTAATTAAAAAAAACTGAAAAAACTTTCCAATGACTTCGAAGTAGGCTTTTGTTCACAACTAACTACTAATAGATTACTCAACAATGCAAAGAACATATTTACACCTAAACTAATTCCACACATTGTGTACAAGATGACTTGCCCCCAATGAGGGTGCCAAGTAACCTAATATGGTGAAACTAAAGCAAATATTGCCACTAGAGTATCATAACATCGATACATATACCACAGAATGTGGACTAAGGCCGAAGGCAGCACAATATTTGTAGAGCATGAAAGAGTCACTGGCCACACCTTCAAACCGGCTTCAGCCAACATAATGTGCACAGAATGCAACGATGTGAAATGCAAAGTGAAGGAGGCTTGTTTTATTGCAGATGATCCCAAAGCAATCAACTAAAGAGATGCCCGCTTTACTATCTCTAAAAAGTGGGCCGTTTAAACATTATTGAATAAATTTGCATACATTAATGTGGAATTCACTAACTACTAGTGAAAAGAGCTATGAATATGGGAACATAGAATTCCCGAAAGTGCTTAGCTTATCAATTGTTATGTATAGCTTCATTAATTGTGTATAAAACACAAGCTTAGTATGATATTCTAATAAGAACTGTATCAAAAATAAATAATACAAAAAAAAAAAGAAATTCACCGTTAAATTTTCATCTGAGATGTATGATGAAAAAGAATATTCTGTAAAATTGTATGAAAAAGATTTAATAATGATACCGCGTTCTCATTTATTTAATAATGATACCGCGTTCTCATTTATTTATTAAGCGCATAGCATCATTGAGCTATAATAAAAATCATGTAAGGAGCGTATGTTAAAAAGGTGAAGTCCTTTCTCTTTAATAATGATGTAAGAAAACATTACTGTGAATTGGCAAGGAAAGTTATAAAAAGAATAAACATTTCAAAAGTGTAAAACAACATTTTAGTGTTGGTAGAAAAGTATTTTAACAATAACAAACTCTTTAGACAGTGGTGCCACCAACTGCAAGTCTAGTAATCAATGGATGCAAGTGAATGAGCTTGGATTGAATACATTATCGTATTTTCATCTTAGGCTCCTAGCATTATAGTTAACTAAATAGGTAAAAGGTGACTGCTAGAGAGTTGCTTTAAAAGCTAAGATCTAGCTGCAGTGCTCTCAAATCGAAGGCTCCTCAATGATAAAAGCTACAAGCTAGGAACTAGTCAAGGGATATTGGATGAGTAGGCAATAGTTAGGGATTTTATGCACAAACCTTACTGCATCCATTGATTACTCTGGTTTGCACTGGCGGATCTACTATATGGAGAGTTAGGTAAAGGCGATATTTAGATATACAGGTTATAGAGTTGACAAAGATCATGTTGTGGAAATGGGATGGAGCAGAATATGGGAAAATTTAGAGTGGAGAATGGAAAATAAAGTGGCTAACAGGTTTATCCGGGCATAATTGCCGAGATATTCTTGACTTCATTTAAGGAGAATCCACAATACATCACATCACATTACTGTTATTAACAGCCTCTGTAAACATCTGAAATGTGATCATGTGATATTTCAACAATAGGAAGAAAAAAATGAAAGTACCATTAGTACGACTTTTGAATAACTATTTAAATGAAGAGTGAGATATGCGATTAAATCTATGAAGAAAAGGAAAACTTCATTATTATTAATGATATTTTTGAAGAAGCAAGTGAAAAATAGAAAAATTGTTGACAAAACTATACAGCAAAAGTTTAAATTATAAAAAATATGTCAAATATACTGGAAAAATAGAGAATATTGACATTAAAAAAAATGATAAGGAAGATATTAGAAATTACAGAATTATTAGTCTTCTGTCAGTTCTATATCAAATCTTTATCAAGATAATTATACATTGACTATAGTAAACTTTTGATTCAAACCAACCAAAAAATAAAAACTGGATTTAAAAGTGGTTTTAGCACGGTAGCTAAATAATGATAGAAGTTGTAGGAAAAAAACAATGAATATAAATTGCCATAATTCTTTGAATTTATAGATTATAAGACATTTGATTCTATAAGTAATTCCACAGAGATTAATGTTTTGGACCATCAAGATATAGATACAGAATATTGTGGTATTCTGAAGAATACTTATCAATATGCAAAGCAGTGATTAGATTACGTGATGATACTAAGCAGATTAATTGACATTGATATGGGGTATGATAATGTGATTCCACATCTCCAAAACTTTTTTATGAATCAAAATGGGAAATAAAGGGAACAAAAATATATGAAGTTCGCTTAAGTCATCTAGATTTTGCAGATAATGTTTTTTTGCAAATAATGGTTCGCCACTTCAGGAAATGTTACAAATTATCAGATTACGGTAATGGTCAGTGAATTTTCTCAGAAGAATAAAATGAAGATTGGTAATGATGAATTAAAAGAAGTTAATTAATTGCAAATATCTTGGTCAGATGGTCAGATTATTAGTATAGATCGAAACCCAGTGGATGAAATTAACGACTGAATTAAACTTACATGGAATGCTTTCAGTAGAAGTAACAATATTAAAAGGAAATAAGCCTATGTATTTAAAAAGGAAGGTTTTTTAATAGATTCTATCGGTGCTTATTTATGGATATAATTTTACAAAAGAGCAATACAAAGACTTCAAATTTCTCAATAAAATATGGAAATGTGTATGTTGGAAATAATAAGAAAGGATCAAAAATGTAATACTTAAGTGAGAGAACATCAGATGTCAATGATATGAATGGATCTGGGTAGACATACTGTTGGAAGAGATGATAATAGGTAGATAGTTGAATTCTTAAACAGAATCCCAAGAAATTGTAAAGGATCTAGAAAAAATGTTCACAGCGAGATGCTCGGATGAAATAAGAAAATATAAAGTGGAGAACAGAAACCATGGATCTAAAAACTGGATTAAATTTGTGGTCTTCACTTTATTCAGCAATCAATTAATAATAATTGAAAATGGTGATACATAAATGTGTTTGTATATCCATATGATTTTTAAAAGAAAAAGATTAAAACTATGCTACTTTGAATAGTAATACCATCAATGCTTAAATCTACCTGAAAAACCCATACATATCAAAAATAGCAGATAAATTAAGGAAAATCTGCAATCAGTATAACATCAGAACAGCTTTCCAGAGCCATACCACCTTACAAGGAATTCTAACATCTACAAAACCTAAACTTGAAATGCTGAAAAGAAAAAAACTGCATCTATGAAATACCATGTGAATGTCGAAGAACATATATTGGTGAGACTAGCCATCCCATTCAAAAGCACTTGCAAGAACATAAACTGATGATTAGGAGGGAGAAAACAGATGTGTCTAAGGTAGCAGACCATGTATGGACCAATGAACAGACGTTCAATTGGGAAAATACAAAAATATTGGATAGAGAAGAAAAGATATAAAAAGAAAATTTAAAGAAGCTTCTCACATGACAATGGCAAACAATATCATAAGTCAAGCTATTGTGACTATACATAATGTATGGAAACCACTAATTGACTTAGCTCTTAGGAGAAAGTGGTCAAATCAGGCGGAACCTCATAGATAAGTATATAAAATTTCTACTGACTTGCTTTTGGCAGGATGGCTCATTTGGTTAGAGTGTTACCTTAAAATTCAGTACTTAAGAATCTAAGGGTTCAGGTTTGATCCCATGCTAGTACTACTACAGGTCATGTCAGTAACACCTGAAGAAGAAGAGAAAATAATACCTCTCGAAACATTGTGCATATACTAACCTGTGTGCTATTACTAACAGTTGAATGTATTTGGAATATTTAAATAAAGTTAAATTTTTCTAAAGACATTCAATGCTCATATTAGATGATGAAAAAAGTCCACTATAAAAATACAACTGGAACACCATCACCACAAACCTTCAGAAAAACATTTTTATCTCTTTTATTTCCTCTCTAGATATTTGAAAAAGGATCAAAGTACATGACAGTAATTCTGTGAACAGAATAATAACAAATAGAAAACACTTTTTTCAAAGACTTTACTTTTTTAAAAATTTAATTGAAGATGGTATTACTATTAGGTATCATAAATGCAAACATGATTCTTGGTAACCTTATGAATAAAGTTTCTCCAATAGGAGTATTATCTGGTTTGTTTTTTAGATTAATTAAAGACATTTTTTTACTATGACAGATATAAAAGTACCATCATAATCATCAACCATTATCAATCCACTGCAGAATGAGTCTTTCCAAGTTCAATCCATCTTCTCTAATCTTTAGCTTTTCTTCTCCACATCACCCCTGTACACTTTCTTATTTCATCCATCCATCTCACATGTGGTATCTTTCTGGGTCTTTTACAATCTCTTGGAATCCAGTTTAAGGTTTCAATTGTCCATCTATTATCATCTTTTCTAGCAATATGTCCAGCCCAACTTCACTTCAGTCCTTTAATTTTTTCAATGAGGTCAGTAACACCTGTTTGTTCTCTTAACCATATATTGCATTTATGATCTCTTTTTGTTACTCCCAACATGCATTTCTTCATACTTCTTTGACTGGTTTTTCAAACACACAGTCATATTTCCTTTTTGTATCAAATTATTTCTACCAAAAGCACTCCAACCAAGTTTAATTATATGATTAATTTCATCCATTATGTTTCCATCTGTATTAATAATCTGACCAAGGTATTTGTAAAAGTTATATATAAATACTCTCATGGTATTCTGCCTTATCATGCAACTGAGAAGAAAGACCATTGGTTTCTTGATCTTAAACTCAAGAGATAAAAAGCCAATAAACTCCCGATACTGGCTAATGCGTGTTGGTGAAGCCCATCCATGTTCATATACTATATGAATAATCACATAGTAATAACAGCTGCAAGGACAAGAATGTATGGAGTGGACATTAGGAATTTGCCCTGCTCGGTTCCTTTAAGGCCTCCAAGAAAAAATTAAAAGACTGAAGTGGAGTTGGCTGGACATATTGCTAGAAGAGATGATAATAGATGGACAATTGAAATCTTAAACTGGATTCCAAGAGATTGTAAAAGACCCAGAAAGAAACCACATGTGAAATGGATGGGTAAAATAAGAAAGTGTGCAGAGGCAATGTGGAGAAAAGAAACTAAAGATCGAAGAAAATGGTTTGAATTTGGGGAGACTTTCATCCTGCAGTGGATTGATAATGGTTAATGATGATGATGACTCTCATGGTCCTCTTTAGCAATATCTAAAACTTTAAACTTATTTTGTAATATATGTATGTGTCATGAGATTAAAGATACATTTAAGGAACTACCCAACAAGTGGATTTTGTCACTCTTCCATTCCAATATTGATGTTACTTTCTAATTATACCACCATAAAGATTTATTTATCATTTTAAACCATAAAATACAAATTATCAATTAAAAGTACTTCTCGTTTTAAATAGCCATTAAATGTTAATTCTTTGTCGTACTCCAAAAGCAATTAGAGTAGTTCAAGCTATCGCTATCTAATAACATAATATATTTAACTATGCGAATCATTGATGAAGTTAATAAACAGTCAGTTTTAACATCTTTTATACTTCTCTATTCCAACGCATAATACTTTTCAATTGACAATTTTAAATTAAAAAGCTAAAAATAATGACAGCATCATAAAAGCAAAAATCTATACACAATCATGCATAAGGAAAACTTCCTGACAATTATTTAGAATTATAATTAATTCCTCAGAAAAAGATATCTTTTTTTTTTGTGTTTTCTGCCCGCCTTCTGAGAACATTAAATTGACTTATTGATTTGTCTGTAAACTATACTGACACTTTAAACATTTTTCTGTAATGTATGAACAGTAAATATTTATATATTGGACTATTTCTATCATCTAATATGAGTGCTGAATGTCTTTAGAAAAAATTAATTTTATTTAAATTTTCCACAATTACATTCAACTGTTAGTATATGCACAATGTTTCGAGAGGTATATTCTCTCTTCTTCAGGTGTTGCCGGCCTGACCAGTGACAGTACAAGCATGGGAATCGAACTTGGACCCTTACATTCTTGAATATTGAATATTAAGGCAACGCACTAACAAATTGAGTACTAGCATGGGAATCGAACCTGGACCCTTACATTCTTGAATATTGAATATTAAGGCAACACACTAACAAATTGAGTACTAGCATGGAATCGAACCTGGACCCTTACATTCTTGAATATTGAATTTTAAGTCAACGCACTAACAAATTGAGAACTAGCATGGGAATCCAACCTGGACCCTCAGATTCTTGAATATTAAATTTTACTGTAACACTCTAACGAACTAATGGCTCAGTTGGTTGGAGTATTCCTTCTACATCCAATGTTTAGAATTCTAAGCATCCATGATTGATTCCCATGCTAGTACTGTCACTGGTCAGGCCAACAACCTCTGAAGAAGAGAGGAGAATAATACCTTTCAAAACATTTTGCATATACTAACCTGTGTGCTATTACTAACAGTTGAATGTATTTAGAATATTTAAATAAAGTTAATTTTTTCTAAAGTTACTCAATCCTCATATTAGATGATGGAAATAGTCCAATACAAAAATACAACTAAAATACCATCATCACAAACCTTCAGGAGAACACTATGACACAAAACGCAAAGTAAAGTTAGTCTTGTTTTATCGGAGATGATCCCAAAGCAATCAACCGAAAAAACGCTTGCTTTACTATCTCTAAAAAGTGGGCCGTTTAAACATTATTGAATAAATTTGAATATATTACTGTGGCATTTACTAACTACTAGTGTAAAGAGCTATGAATATGCGAACATAGAATCCCAAAAGCACTTAGCTTATCAATTATTATGTATAGCTTCATTAATTGTGTATAAAAAACAAGCTTAATATTATAAACAGTAAAGTTTTACTTAAAACTTTCTATCATAAATATACATAATTACTTTATTTCAATGTGATGGTGCATATTGACTAAGAAGTCTGTTATTATTGGAGGCCACTTTTTCTTGCTGACGACGATATTCTTCTGTAAACCTTCTGATTCTACTAGTGATAAATGTGGCTCGCTGGCGTTTCCGTATTACACTGTCAATAGGCTGCAGCCATTTATGATCCAAACATTCTTCCACTGTTGGACGATTACTGAAAAAGGTAAACAAAATACGAAAAATTAGATGACAACTTGTTTATTAATAATAATGCAAAAACTGAATTATAAATATAAAAACAATTCAAAAACAAATTTAACAAAAAAAGAAAATTAATGTAAACATTTTTCCTTATACACAAAGACGAAACAATGCAAATTGTAATTATAAATATACAATATGGTATAAGACAATAAAAATAAAATATAGTTACTATATAATAATTTTTTAGATGTCAAGTTTAAAAATGATCTGCACGCCCCCCCCCCCCCAACTAAACCCTCATACCCATAGTAAATGGTAATTTTAAATGATTGTTGTTTTGAGAATGAAGAACAGTAATAAAGATGATTGAGTATATTAGATTTGCTTATATAGTTGTGCTTTCTGATACTGAAATAGTGTATCGGTTGGTTTTGTCTGTTCATATAACAAGATCTAGCATCTAGGCAAAAGTACCTTGAGCCCAATCATCCGCAAGATACATATGTCAGGAACACTCATGAACTCTGCCCTATTTGCCTATTTTCCAGATCTACCAACTTATGAGCAACAATTCCAATGATACAGATCTAATTTATTTCTACCCGCCGGCATCACAAAGTCGTGACACAAAAAGACTCTTATTTGAACTTTATTCATGTATAGAATATTATCGTTAGCGATTTTCGATCATCTAGTAAATGAAACCTTTTATATAACATCAAAATTATTTCTATTCAATAAATGAAACAATGACTTAGATATTTAGTAATATGTATAAGATTTATTAAGTTAACTTGAGATATATATATAATTGATTGCAAACATTATTTGTGTTAAAATGTAAATAAAATGGGTATTTATCTCCCTTAGACGACATTAACCTCTCTTACAATGCTATAAAACGAACGTATTTAATCAGCAATTACACATAATTTATGGCTTTATTCTAATGCGGCTATTTATATGTCAATAATGTGCAGATTGTATGGGATACATAAGATTTTTAATAATAGCGCTAGACTACAGTTATTTAAAATTCTTTGAATCCACCATTAATAAAACAACAGCACTTGAACCAATACATAAGTTTATTGAGTTTGATGGCAAACAGTAATTATGTTTAAGTAATAAAATAGAATTCGCATTTGCGAAATAAGAACATATGTGGGAAGCTAATTTAGGAAGAAATAATTATGGCAGCAATATTGTATTTGAGTGTGAATGAAATATAAAAAATGGCAATCCATTTAGCATAATCATAACAGTACGGTTTAGGAGCATTGATAGGCTTTAACGAGAATGAGATATGGGAGAGCGGTACATGTATGATGGCAATGGAGAGATCTCTTCTGAGATCCAAGAAGGTGCTTCAATTCACAGTTAAAAAAGGCAACTCTCTGCAAACGTTGGCAGGGTCGGGTCATAAACAACGAAGAATGCGCTTTATTGAATTGCCATAGGCTGGACTTTTGCCAGAGCGAACCCTATGCAATAATATCTAGCGCTGAAGAAGTCCAAAGGGGTTTGCCAATCCTTGTCCTTGGTATTGGAAGTAAAAATGAACGAAGCACAAATATATATAAAACTAAAGGCCGGTATACACGTAACGCTTGCATTAATATAAATATATAAACTTAACTAAGAAATAAAGAATTATCGCCTATCTTTATTGATAAAAACCCAGCGTACCGGTATGATTTGAATTACTACGTGGATATGGAAGAATTACATTTAATGCTAATATAATAGCTTATAGAACTTAAATCCCCCCCCCCCCTTTATATTACTTTAAATTACACATAAACTTCCCACAACGTATAACTAATATAAATCTTTGGTTTTGAATGCTTTAATAAATAAATACTTTTCATATTATTAAATATATATAAAGTCGGTGGTGGTTAGTGATTTCAAGAAAGTAATATTAATTTAATGCATATAAATATATTTAAAGTTTTAGAAGTTAGCGCTATTATTTAATTAATAAAAAAAACACATTTCTAAGAAAACAGATTTTTGCTTAGTTTTTTTTTCGAAAATAACATTATACAGTAATTATCAGATTCTGATTTTATTTCCCCAGACTTGCAGGCACCCGCTATAATAAGAATAACAAATTTGTTTTAAAAAATACTAGATTAATTACCCTCTGAAAAGTAAGGAAGGTTTTCTTTTATTAAAAAAAGATAGCGTAAGCATTTGCGATTCTGGGGGAAATTATTGACATATAATTTAGCATATGAAAATATAAAATATAATAATGAAAATAAATTATTGCCGCATAGACGTGAAATTTAGAAATAATAATTATTCGGGAGAGGTTTAATGTAGGAGAGATTACAGCTAAGTTATATAGAGAGAACAAGGTACAATTACCTAAAGGTAAGAATTTTACAGATTAATTCATACTTAATATTAAATTTTACAAATAAAAAAAAGGCTTTACAAAATGTTTAACGAAACAGATAGGTGAAATTTAAAATTATTCACGGTAACTTTAAGAGTCTAGCAGCATTTGAAATGATTACCTCTGTACAAAACTTGGCTGTTCTTTTGATGTTTTTCAGATTTCCCTCGGAGAACTAGATCTAGCTTGATGAGCATAATTATTGAGGCAGGTAATAAGTTCAGTATTTAACAAACAGGCATATAATTATAGTCTATGAGTATCGGGATCCATGGGCACAGATTTCAGGGAAGGCCATCTCGAATGGCGAGAAAGGTGAAGCGGATTTACTCACGACACATTGAAATTAAACGAACGCAAATTTTTGGCAACTGCTCTCCTTGACTGTCTTAGTTCCTCTCTCTAATTAAATCATAATTATCCTCTGCCTTGGTATTTGTGGAATCCTTTCTTGATTGGTCATTGCTAATCATTTTCTTTAATTTAATTTCCAAAAGAATTTCTATACAAGCTTTTACCCATTGTGATGGAAGATGCCATTGTTAGATAAGTATTCAAACTGAAATTAATTTGATAAAAAAATATTTGTGACAAAAGTAAATCAATTAAGTTTAGTTTTTAATTTTGATTTTAGAGAAACTTTTAATTAAATTTATTTTAGAAGATTATACAAGATTACGTTTCTCACCTTTAATTAATTTTGACTAATTACAATCGCATCTTCCATATTGGATTTAAAATAAAAGTAGAGTTTAATAGCAAAAATAACTTAAAAACAAAATTTTATAGAATGACATATAACGAACTTTTTTGTAGTAATTATTTGCTCATTATGTTTGTCTCTACAATATCTCTGTATATGAGCTGCAATCAATAAATAATTACTATAACTTTTATAAAATAAAAAAATACAGAACATATAATATATTTTGATATTATAAGTCTGTTATAATTAATCCCTCCATTTCCTATTGCGTATACATATTCCCTCTTTAAATACTATATTTATTACCTTTATTTTTTTTTTGTGTGTATTTAAATTCAGATATTTATGCATATATCTTCGTTAATAAGTATGTTAGTTAATAATAATAAAAAAAAAAGAACAAAAATGTGTTAGTGAACGGAATATATACGCAAGAATAGGGTTTGAATTTAGCTTGGTAGCGGAAGATTTGAGGTGGGCTGTGAAGCGCAATCTGAATCTCAGATTCTGCTTCAATAGCTAAAACATTATCAGGAATTTATGGAGCAGACCAGTTCTTTTAATCAATTAAAAATTTGATTAACTAATAAAACAATAAGGTAAAATTAAAGTGAAATATTAGAATCTATTTTGTGACCCATTAAATTTAGAACTAAAAAATATATTTCTTTGAATAGTAGCACTATATTAAGCAGAGACATGCATGTAAAAATTAGAAAAGGAAAGAGAAAATAATGAAGGAGTTGTTTGATTACTATAAAAAAAAACGTTACATCTACATTTTACGCCCTCTTTCGGACATTTTTTGTCTCATATCCACTTTACACTTATTTTATAGTAAATTCAGTCTAGCATAACCTTTAATCTTGAACTTCTTTTTTCTTTTAAAAATAGTCAGTATAAACAATATTCATCAAAATATAAAATACAAACAATTTTTTTAAAAAACTTGTTTTTATTATTATGACATATGAATTTTAATTTCAGAGCACGTTTGCTATGTTCTAATGTTTTATATTAAATTTATGTCTTTAAAGGGAAAAAAGATTTTTTTAGAAAAGAATTTTTTATTTTGAGAAGATTTGAAATATATGTAGAGTTTAATGATTATATAATGTTTTATTTTATTTGTTTTATTATTTTGTATATTTTAGTGGCTTGAAAAAGACTATAAGGAAGTAAATAGTCGAAACGTTGCTCTTGAAATTAAAATTCATATAGTCATAATAATAAAAAACAAGTTTTTTAAAGAAAATTGGTTTGTGATTTTATATTTTGATGAATATTGTAAATTCAGTCTATATTTAAAATTTTAATTCCAAAAAAATCCACATTCAGCAGTGTTTTTGCCCAACAATTGATTTTTGTTTGATATATATGGTCATATAAAGTGCCGATTGTCCAGCCTCTTTTACCTTATATGGTGCTGCAAAATGCCGATTGTCAACTTCAGCCATTATTGACTAGGTATTTCTAACTGTCAAAGTCAGAAATCACATCAAAGTGTTTTATGCTTTCATTTGTAATAGATTTTGAACCTAAATAATTATATTTCCCATAATTTTTTTTGTTCGTAATTTTTTACATTAATTTACCTAAATATAAACTTTGATTTGAACATATTTAAATTTTACGAGAAATACAGGACAAGTGAATAACTCTTGACTGCTATTTATATATTAATAACATTCGGTGACAACTAGCAAAACGCAACTATTTTTCATGAATATTTTATATATTTTATGATTATTGTTTACACTATATTGACTAATAATGTTGCTGGATTTAGATTTTTATTTAAAATATTTAATTATAGATGAAGAAAAGACAAGAGAAGTGAATAATCAGCATTCATAACTTCCAAGACATGAGAAATCAATGGCAATTGTATGTTATAGTTGGTTGAAATATAATTCTTTTGTTTTACTGCAGGCTATTCTTCTTATTTTTTCATATATTTTTCTTCAGTTAATGTTATTTTAAGTTTTTTGTTACATTTAAATACTTTGAATGAATAATAATTCAATTTTAGGGGCTAAATTAAAACAATTCTGATTCTTGTAAATTAATATATTTAAACCACTAAACATCTCACGATCACCATTTGTTATGTTTGCTCATAACTGTTATTAAAACAGGCAAACTCTCCATATAGTAGTGCCACTCAGTGCAAGCCAGAGTAATCAATGGATGACAGAAGGCTTGTGCATAAAATCCCTATCTAGTGCCTACTCATCTAATATCCCCAGACTAGTTTCTAGCTTGTGGCTTTCTTCAGTGAGGAGCTTTGGATCTGAGAGTACTGCACTTAGATCTTAGGAGATCTAATGAAAGCCACAAGCTAGTAACTAGTCAGGGGATATTGTATGAGTAGGCACTAGATAGGGATTTTATGCACAAGCCTTCTGGCATTCTTGATTACTCTGGTTTGCACTGAGTGGCACTACTGTATGGAGAGTTTTGCCTGTATTAATATATTTATAAATAAAAACAGATTAGAACCGTATTTGATGAATAAAATCACTTGAATTTTTACTCAATCTGGCCAATAAGAAAATTTGTCAGCTAAAGGGTTAATTTATCTAATGTAGGTGGTGCATAAAATGCAATGTCATATATACCTTTATAAATTTTCCTTATGAAACTTGCCTGTTGATTCAAAATAAATGGTATTGATATCTAAATTTTATTATCAGAAGAATTAACATCATTATTAATCTTATTTTTATTCTTGTATTTATATTTCAAATTAAAAATTTTAATTCGAAATATAAATACAAAATTAAAAATAAGATAAATAATGATATTAATTCTTCTGATAATAAAATTTAGATATCAATCCCATATATTTCAAATCAACAGGCAAGTTTCATAAGGAACATTTATAAAGGTATATGTGACATTACATTTTATGCACCACCTACCCATTAAATAAATTAATAAATAACTGTAAAAATAAAATCTTATTTACAAATAAAAATTGTATCATTTATAAATGGATGTGTAGGTGTGGTAGTGGATATATAGGTGAATCAAGATGCACATGGAAGAAAAGAAAAAAGAGCACTTGCTATTATTAAAAAGGGTTCAAAATATGAAACAAAATTTGAAAGATAATGATAATTTATCACCTTCTGTTTTTTTATGACCATAATAAATCATGTATATATGGTTTTGATTTCAATTACAATAATGTAAAAATATTGCAAACTAAAAGAAATAATAATAAAAGAAAAATCAAGGAAGCTATGTTAATATATAAATAAAGACAAGACTTAATCAATAGGCAGGCACCTTAAGACCATGGAATTATGGAAAAGTTGACCTTTCAAAGTATTAGTTGACAAAGACTACAAGGATAGTTGAAAGTGCTCCTAAGTGACGTTTATATTTTTTGTTCTTTTTAACAAATTTTAATTACTATATTTTCTAATATTTATTTATAAGTTTACATGTATTATTTTGAAGAAATACAGACATCGATTCGTAGTATTATTATAATATATATGTATAAATATATATATATTGTACTGGTATACATATATGCCATTATATCACTTTCAAATAAAGGTGAAAAAAAATATAAATAAAATCACACTCAGATAAAAATATATATTTAAAAAAAGAATTAATAAAATTTTATTTAAATTAATATATATATAATGCACAGATGGCAAACTAGTTATTTAAAGTTAAAAATCTAAAAACGAAATTGTTTTAATATAAAAGAATAAAAAAAAAAGCTGTTAATTATTATTATTATTTTTTTCCATATGTCATAGCATGGCCGGGACGCGAATCCACAACCGTCTGCAATCAACTACTTGCTTGCAAGGCAGCTGCGATGACCTCTCGGCTAACAACGCTTGACTAGTTATTTTTAATCTTAGAATGGAAATGATTTTCTATATTGATGTAATAGCAAATAGGCCCATGGGCATGACGTCAGATAAAGAGATAAATTAAAAAAAAAATTAGTGAATGAGTTGCCACTTTAAAGAAAGCTGGCCAATAACAATGGAAATAACCATACCGTCCATAAAGAAAAGTCATCATTGCCAATAAGAACAGCACCAAGCCAGGCAAGATCAATCTTAGAATTTGGTGATAAGAGTTCAAAATGATATAAAAAAAAAACTTTCTAGTGGAGACTTAGATTTGGATTGCTTTAGTTGATTGCGTGTTATTGAAACATATTTTATAAGTGTATTGCGGATCTCCATAATGTAGGGGTCACACAATAAATTACGTTTCCCATATTTTCACTAGCTGAGGTGGCTATGTACATTTGTAAATATGCTCGTACATTATTTAAATTAAACTATTAACTTACCATCTCAATTTCTGTCATTGTCAATTATTTATTTACTTGCTGCTCACAGGACACAGCAAATATATAATACACTTATTTAAAATAAATAAAAAAAGAATACTTACTATGGAGATCTTTTCAAAGTCTGCATAATAAAACGAACAGATTCCATTGTGACATGGCTAAAAAGATCTTGGAAGCGATAACGTACTAAAAGAACATTATTTAATGTATCACGTTCATCATCACCTCGGAATGGAGAATGTCCACTTAATCTAATGAAAAAATAAGATTTTTTTAAATTAATATACTATAATAGTAATATTTATTTTATCGTATCTATTTTTAAGATTGTACAGTAAGTAAAAAAAACCATCTAAAAATCATATAATATTGGATGTAACAAATATATATATATAGAACGACTTGGACTCACACTTTCATATTCCCCATAGCTATCCACTGCATCTTATGCAACTGATACACATGACCACATACATGTGAAAAAGATAAATGATCTCCAATCAATATACGTATGCTTATGGGTTTACATGTCTATTCCATTGTTTTTTAATCTCATTATTATTTAGAATTGTGGGATATATAAATTTGAAATAACAACTATATTAATTGCAAACATTTTACTAATATGAAGGATACAACTTATGGAAATAGAATGGCAAGAAGTCCTCAAGTTAAAAAAAAAAAAAGTTGAGAACCATTGATATAGAAAAAGAAATTGCCAGAAACTTAAAGTTTATTCTTAACAGACATTTGTATAAAATATGGATAATAATTTTGAAACAAGTATATGCTTCGCCACATATAAATTTATTTGGTGAATAGTTCATCAAAATGCATAAACAAGAATATATAGATACCAATTCTTGCTTTTAAATTTACTTTTTAAATAATCAAAATTGTTTTATTCCAGTTCACAAAAAATATTTGACCAGGATTTGAACATATGTAATGCATATTAATATTTTTTGTCATTAGAGATTATCCAATATTGAATAATTATTAATATACTTTCATTAAATGATTTGTATCAAAGTTGTGAGGGTAACACTTTTGACACATCAAATAAACTATAGTAATTTACTATCTCTCTATATAGTGAATGTTGATAACGATATATGTAAGAGATTGTGGTCTGGGCCAACTGATGAGTGCTGGCTCAGCAGGAAATGTGCATCTTGGAGATCATAAATATTTTTCACATGTCTTTGGTCATATGTTTACGATTACATTCTTCCACATGGTGTCAAAAGTGGATAAAAACCAGACCCTGCCTTATGTAAGAGTGGTGTGGTGAAAATTATACTACAGAAATATGATACAATCCATATGTCTTGTACAAAAGACATAACAAAGTTATTATTCATCAACATCAGAAATGAAAAAAAGTAATAAAAAATGTATTTAATTACTTCCTCCATGTAAACATTTGATTTACATACTTGTTTACCTTTTTTTTTTGTTCATCATACTCCTATAATATATGATTTATAATCATACACCATTTCCAACTTTCTTAAACAATTCAATAATACTATTTTTTATTTCACAATTTTATTTTTACAGTTTCAACTGCCCTGCAGTAATCATCAGAACTCTTTACATATCTGACTGCAGGACAGTCAAAACTGTAAGAATAAAATTGGAAATGGTATGATATATAAATATAAAAATCAATATATGAGAAAAGGAAGAAGAAGAAAATTATGATTATAATTGAAAATAAACTCGTGTCCCTTTTTTTATATTCACACACATTTTTTTTTTTTATTAAATAATAAATGAATTAAACATGTGTTCTTTATTAATTTAATCAAGTAAAGTAATATAATATTGGGTGTATTATTAATAGGTGTAATGAATCTTTTTACTACCATGAAACAATTTATAGCAGCCGCTATTCTTTTTTCTTCTTTTTTACAACCAATATTTGTTTGAGATATTTTTTTAATATATAGCACTCCTAATTCTCAATTTTACCTTTTCTTCAAGAAATGTAGTATTATTCAGCAATATTATTATCATAAGATCTCTGAATAGCAATATTTTGACACTCTGTAAAGACACAAATAATGATCTGCTGTTACCACTATATTCATCACTATGAAATGTCATCATTACATCCACAAAGCTCATTATCACAAGGTGCCATCTTTATCACAAATTGCAATCATTATATTCTCAAAAGTGTGATCATTATTATAAGATTTCATCACTATCACAAGGTGCAATGATTAAATCATCAAGTTGCCATATTTATTACAACGTATCATCATTATCATAAAGTGTCATTACATATTCACAAGATGTCTTCATTATCTCAAGATATGATCCTTATATATATCAATATATATCAGTGATGAAGAGTGACTTTTTTAGGAAAGGAAGCACACTTCTTTTTTTCGTAATGTTTTTATTTCACTTGCCACAACAATTTTTACATAATAGCACCTAACATATATATATTACACAAATCTAGAAAAATATGAAACTCTTATCTGTAAATCAGAGAATACATTATCAATATATTTTTATCTTCCAAATCCTTTTAACATTCTTAAAAATTTTAACTGTAAATTAGATCTTAGCATTGTTTGAATTTCTTATAATCAATGAGAATGCGAGAATGAGTTAATAGAAATCATTCCTAATCCCATGTATATAAAAACAATTCAACTGTTGGTAAAAAAAATTGAAAGCCAACAATAATTCCATTCAAAAAATAATGAATTTGAATTGCTCATTATAATCAGATTGTGATTAGTTTAAATATAGGTAATACATTATCAATATATTTTTATCTTACAAATCCTTTTAACATTCTTAAAAGTTTTAACTGTAAATTAGATCTTAGCATTGTTTGAACTTCTTATAATAATGAGAAATGTGAGAATGAGTTAGTCGAGCTCATTCCCAATCTCTACATATATAAAAACAATTCAACTATTGTTAAAAAAAAATTGAAAGTGAATTTTTTAAATTGAATTTTAATTAAAGCTTTTGAAAGTTTAAGTTAATTTTTCTATGGAAGCACTCATTCCGTTCAATACATAGACACTTTCTCCCTGATATATATATATCATATTCATGGTTTTGTAGTTAAGTAGAGATAAAAGGTGGCTACTGGAGGGTTGCATTAGATCCTAAGATCTAGGTGCAGTGCTTTCAGATCCAAGGCTCCTCACTGACGAAGGCCATAAGCCAGAAATTAGTTTGGGATATTGGATGAGTAGGCACTAGCCTTCTGGCATCCATTGATTACTCTGTCTTGCTTTGAGTGTTGCTACTGTATGGAGAGAGTTTTGCCTATTTTAATTTAAAAAGTATTATCATTAACACAAAATACCATTATTATATTCTCAAAATGCCATCATTCTTTCAAGGTGTCATCATTTCATATTTAAGGTATCATTATTATAAAAATGTTATCATTATATTCTCAAGGAATTATGATTATTACAAGTAACCATCATTATATTTTCAAGATGTTATCATTATCACTAAGTATTATCATTATATTCACGAGATGACATTCTTGAGACGTCATCAATATATTCACATGATTCTTAATGTAAAAAAATGTTACTATCTTTCCAGTTGCCAAGTGGTGAGAATTTGAGCTGTTTATTATTTTTGTCTCACCTTCTAGCCAAGAATAAAGATATCTATTTATTCATCACTATCAGATGGTTAACTGGATTGACTATGTGGTGGTTACATGAAAAAAAATCAAATCTAGTCATGTTCTTGGCAAACAGATGGATTATCCTACATTTCTTTTTTGAATATGTATGTATATATTTTTTATTGTTTATTAAAGACATAACTTGCTTCACCCAATACAAATCTTCCATATATGGATTTAGTATATATTATGTTTCATTAGCATTTTCATCCTAAAGCACCTTCTTTTAGTGCCTTTTTATATACTGAAGTTTTTTGAGCTATATACTTTTACATCAGTTTAAATAAATATCTTAAATATTTAGGGTTTTTATCAATTTAAGAATTTTTTGCTCCTCAAAACAACTAAACATGCTCTCAGATCCAAGGCTCCTCACTGACGAAGGCCACAAGCCAGAAACTAGTCTGGAGATATTGGATGAGTAGGCACTAGATGGGGGTTTTATGCACAAGCCTTCAGGCATGCATTGATTACTCTGGTTGGCACAGGGTGGCACTACTGTATGGAGAGTTTTGCCTCCTCAAAACAATGTGGGCAGAACACTATCCTTTGATTTGGTGATAAAAAAAATACAATTTTCTAAAAAAAAAAAAAAGACCGGTGTAACATAAATATATATACGCCAATATATGCCATGAATATGATGTAGTAAAAATGAATTGAAAGCATGTTAGGTGGAAATAAAACTAAATATTATTTTAAAAAACTACTTTTTTTTTCATATGTCATAGCATCAGCCGGGATGCAAACCCTTAACCGTCTGCAACCAACTACTTGCTTGCAAGGCAGTTGCGATGACCTCTCGGCTACCAGCGCTTGATGATAAAAAAATACATATTTTCATTTTATCAGATATTACGTTGGCTCAGAAAAGAAGAAAATTGGTAACGATTGGAATACATCTACGTTCTTAAATTCCTATATGAAAAAAATTATAATTTTAATATTATAGGGTATATGAACACAGACTTTCACATGACCCACCACTCTCCACTCTATCTAATAACACTGATACACTCAAGCACATATATCAGTGTTATTAGACAGAGTAGAGAGTGGTGAGTCATGTGAAAGTCTGTGCTCATATACCCTATATTACATATATAGACACATGGTATATATTAAGCCTGTGTTTCAGTTATTAATTTTAGTATGACATTCTTTACTGTATCTTAATCTCCTTTTTTGAGCTTCTGTTAATACAAATCACGGCTCTACTTTAATTTGGCTTCTTCCTATTGTAAATTTCAGTAAGTATTAAGAGAATTACTTAACTAGGTATATATGAACAGGATTGTCTGATAAACTTACAAGATAAAGGCAAGCACACCAACGCCCCAAACATCTGCTGCATACGTCACAAGCTCCTTGTTTGCAATCTCAGGAGCTGATAATAAAAAGATTTCATTAGAAGAAAGTAACTAAGGGAAGAAACTTTTTTTTAAAATGATAATCTATGCATACTGATAAAAATGGGTGTTCGGGTTGTTTACTAAACAGAAGTTAAAATTAAATAGGGGTACTAAATTAAGGTTTAAAAATAATAGTAAAATATAGGTTGATGATGATGATGCATGCCCAACCTTACATTTCAACTGTGTTTAATTTTTTTAAAAGTAAAAAATAAAAAAAATAAAAGTGGCTCTGAAGAAGACTGCAGGACAGTTGAAACATAAGATTGTGTATGCATATATGAACAATAAAAGATTTTTGCTGAAAAATATTCAAAATAGTAGATAAATTGTCTTTATACAAAATGCAGATATAGCTCTTTTTCCAAGTGAATTACTTTGATTGGTGGATCATAATAATTTATATTTTTGATAGGTAATGCATCTGTTTACCAAAGTCAATGGTAATATTGAATAATTATCAATATATTCAAAAATACTTTATAAAATGTTAATGCATTCTTAGTTTGAGATCCTTTGCTTGAGTTATTGCTCAAAAAATATGTACTAATAAGTTATCTCTTACCACAAGTTTTTTTTTTTTTTGCATCATCTGGTGAGTGATAGAGTGGCATACTTTGGAAGCCAGAGCCCATGGTTTGTAACCAGTTGTGTAACTTCTTATGCATTTCTGAGCAATAGAGCATTAGATTCGTTTTTATTTAATTATTCTTTGATATTAGGGAGGGGGGGGAGGAGGGGACTTAACTAAAAAGATGCAACATTATTGAATTTGAAAATTATTTTTGCGGAACTTGCAACTGATTTAATGATTTGGTAATGGCTATATATACTGATTCTATGCAAAATTAAAAACGCTAAAGGTGGATTAAATGAAAGTTTGAAATTTCATATTATATATATATATAATTGTTAAATATGGTTGATAAAATTAAGTTTAGATATATAGAAGAAAAAAAACAATTTACAGTATATGAAATGCCGAATGCGGCTTTTTAAAAAAGTATTTATTAAATACATTTTTTCATAATCATCTTATAATTAAATTTAATTTACGTATTTATTTATTTTTGAAAGAAAAAAAACAGTTTCTAATATGTAATTACTTCAAATAGCAAAGCGATAATAATTACAAATAATAGTAGTAATATACGCTAATAACTTTTCATAATGGATACATATAAATTACATCTTCATAATCATCACGCTTAAACAAATCAGTTGAGTATCAAACATCAGTTGTCAAAACAAATTATAATTGGGCATTCTGGTTATTATCTAATTGTAAAATCACCATGGCAACACATTGTTGATATTCTACTAATTTGTTTAAGCATGAGGATTGTATTTTGTGGTGCTGTAATTTATATAAAATAACCAGTTAGCAATTAATATATAACACAGTCTTGAATATTTATATAAAGAGATCAGATCAAAACAATGAAAATAATTAAATAAATTTGCATATGTAGATTTGGGATTTATCTTTAAGGCTACTGCTCTTAGCTAATTCCATTTAACCCTTCATAATTGAACTCTAAATTACCTAGCTAATCCTAGCTAAAGAGTAAAATAAAGAATGAAACCTTTAGATCATCATCTGGTGGTTGAAAGACCTGATAAATGCTGTTTTTGCTTTCATTTGGGATAGGGGGGGGGTAGAGACTGTTGGAGAAGCCTTTAAGCTGAAGTGAGATATTTTAGGGTTGCTTTCTCTATAATTTATATACAAATAAGTACCCCAATTATCAGTGATCTAAAATACTGGTCACTGAAAGAAAATCAGACTGACTGAAATTTCAATATGAGATTTTCGCTCCAAAAATGAAACCACTTGACTGCAAAGTATGCTGGGATTTTCATAAAACTGCTATCGGTTTTCTTTTTATATAAAGAAATTAAACCAAAAACACAATGAAAATGACAAGAATATTACAATGGAAAAATAGCTGTTGTCAAATCTGGACAATAACTGAAAAATGTCTGATTATTTCTTTCAACATGACATCATCGCGACATGACATATTTATTGTGGGTGTGAAAAGGTCTCCTATCTCCCCTACGCTACAGCTTTAGTACTCAGGTACCCATATTTATATAATCATAGCAAATACATTTTGTAAATAATATATAACTTACAGTATGTATAGTATGTTAAATCTCTAGTTTTTTAATAAATAAATGCAAGACACTATATCAAAAACTTATTTTTAAATGTATAGTATTAATATAAACATACAAAATAATCATTAATTTATTGTTATTGTTTTCTTGGGATATTTGCATTAGATTGTTGAATAGCACATAAAACATAAGAAGTTGATATAAAAAATGTTATTGGAAAGTAAAGTTTGTTTTCTATTTGTATCTTCGGTTTAATTGAAATGGTACCCCTCCCCCATAATCATTTTGTAGAATAAATAAATAAATATAATACTTCTGTTAATAAAACTTATAAATTACAATATAACAATTTGTCAATTGCTAAAACAGAGTGTAGTGTTTGTAAAAATGGCAGACATATTTGTGCACTCCAGAAAAAACTAGAATTTATTCGTAAGGCTGTTTTTAGATTGCGCTCTGATAGCTGAGGAATTTAATTAGTGCATTGATGTAATGGCGATCGACAATTCCTAGAAATATTGTTTGTAAAAATGGCAGACATATTTGTGCACTCCAGAAAAAACTAGAATTTATTCGTAAGGCTGTTTTTAGATTGCGCTCTGATAGCTGAGGAATTTAATTAGTGCATTGATGTAATGGCGATCGACAATTCCTAGAAATATTTGCTAATTACAAATGTTTCTAGATAAGAGACGTTACCTTATTGGTCAGTGCATTGATTGATCGTTGCAGTTGTCAGAGAGCGATAAGAGCAGTGTAACATAGAGAGCAGTCATGCAGTAGCGAGTAGCAGACAGTATGGAGTGCATCTACAGTAGAGTTACTGTTCAATTCCAGTAGGAGATAGCTGACGGCAGTCGCAGTGCTTACTATGAAGAGTTTGTGTACAGCTACACTGGACTGGGGCTAAAGTAGGCCCATTGTGAACTGTTTTGTAGCAGCCAGCCTGAAAGAATATCGTGGGAATTGAACTTTAGCGAACGGTAGAAATAGATCGTTGCAGACCATTCGTTTGGAGAGCATCCGCTTGCAGACCATTCATTGGAGAGCAGTCGGTGCAGACCATTCATTGGAGAGCATCCGTGGCAGAGCATTCAGTGCAGACCATTTGTTTGGAGAGCATCCATTGCAGAGAATACAGAGAATATTGAGAGCATTCGTTGCAGACCATTCATTGGAGAGCATACACAGTTGAACAGTAGCGAACGTTATTTGCTGACCGCACAGTATGACTTGCAGATATAACATTGGAACCACAGTTGTAAGTGCGGATATAACACAGAGAATCTTTAATAAATAAAATAACTATTGCAAAGCGCTTTTAACTCCTACAAGTCCTTATCAAGGCAGTATAAAAATCCTATTTTTCTCCTAAGCGATAAATTCAACATTTCATTGCATTAGCCAGGAACAACTAATCAGAAAGTTGGTTAATTTTGAATTCATAGCACAAGATGAAGGTAAATACGTGACTACCAACCCCCCCCCCCGTAAGATTAAAGAATCATATCTTATACAAAATTCATCTTGTGCTATGAATTCAAAATTAACCAGCTTTCCGATTAGTTGTTCCTGGCAATGCAATGAAATGTTGAATTTATCGCTTAGGATAAAAATAGGATTTTTATACTGCCTTGATAAGAACTCTTAGGAGTTGAAAGTGCTTGGCAATAGTTATTTTATTTATTAAAGATTCTCTGTTTTAGCAATTGACGAATTGTTATATTGTAATTTGTAGAATAAACAAAAAAATCACATATTACTAGAATTGATAAAATTTGTTCTTGTAAATTAAAAATGTTAAATTAGGGTAAAAAAGAGATACAAATGCACTCACTTCTTAAACTATTAACTTATTCAAAATTAATTACATTAGATATATTATATATTTCTTCCTATTTAAATAACGTTGAGTATTCAATTAATGAAAAATTAGACTAAGCTTTAAGTCTTCAAATTATTAAAAAATATATTTAAAAAGGCACAATGATATGACATGAAGTTTATCTCATATAAATGCATTAGATAAATCACAATAGAAATATCCCATTTCAGAGTAAAGACCTCACCAGAGGTTCTTAAAATAACAATAAAAGAGAAAGCAATACTTATTAGGTTTTTCTATTGCCAATCAAGAAATGCTGAGATTTTCATTTCTTATTTTAATCTCCAATTAAAATTAACTAGATACTCATTTAATCTTCAATGAAGGATGAATTAATTGCGTCAGCTAAAAGAAAAATCCTAATATATACAAGTATAAAAAATGACTTAAAAATGTAGTTACCTAATATATATATATGATAAACAAAAATGCAATATATAACGCCATCTGTGGACATATATATATATATCAATTTAATAACAAATTGTAAAGATTTACCCATATATTCTGGATGACCAATTTGCCTTCCCAACTGTTCTCCATCTGCTGGTAATTGATAGGCACTACCAAAGTCTAGAAGCCTGATGTCAATGCGCCTCCTACTGACAGTTACTATATTGTCAGGCTGTAAGTTTAGGTGAGCAATACCATTGAAATGCAAATACTGAAGAGCATCAAGTACTTGTGTGATAATTTCGGCTACATCTTCTTCTGTGTATTGGTCTTTTTGACTAAGAAATTGTAAAATATCATAACCTCGAACTCGCTCTAGAATCAGAGTGAGGAAGTCATTGTGAAGGAATGCATTGTAAAATCGGATGATATGTTCATTGCACAGAGCTTTCATTGTTTCAAATTCTTGTAAAGCTAAGGTGCGATCTTGGTTTGCAAGATCAATAATTTTGGCAGCATAAACTCGATCTGAAGTTTTATCCGTACACACACGAATTATTGAAAAACGACCCCTAATGAAATGCAAATAAAAGTATCCACACATTATCATCATATTAATTTTAAAATAAAATTGTAAATATAAATATTTTATGAAATTAATAGATTATTCTATATATATATTGTATATACTGAAATTTGAAATCAATTTCAATATGTGGTGAAATGTTAGTCATAAAAGCATATATATATATTGTTTGATTTTAATAGTGAATAGATTAACTTAGGGAACATTGGAATATGTTGATATGACAAGATATAATATATGACAACATATAATATTGAAAAAAAATGTGTGTTATTAATTATAGTGTATACAATTATGAATTGATTTTATTCACTTTAAACTTGAGTGTGTGAATAAAAAAGTTTAGAGTTTTGCTAAAATTATTATTTTTCCTTTATTATGGTATTTTTGTTATTGCATTCACAATAGTAGGTTACAAATAATCATCATCATCAACTATTATCAGTCCACTGTAGGATGAAGATCTCTTCAAGTTCAATCCATCTTCTCTGATCTTTAGCTTCTCTTTTCCACCTCATGCCTGCACACTTTCTTATTTCATTCATCTATCTCACATGTGGTCTCTTTCTGGGTCTTTTACAATCTCTTACAGTTTAAGATGTCAATTGTCCATTGATTATTATCTCTTCTAGCAATATTTCCATCCCAACTCCTTCAGTCTTTTAATTTTTTCAATAAGGTCAGTAACACCTGTTTGTTCTCTTACCCATATATTGTGTTTTCAATCTTTTCTTGTTTCTCCCAACATGTATCTCTCCATACTTCATTGAGTGGTCTGAAGTCTCTATATTGCTCTTCTATTAAGTGTCAAAGTCTGAGATTCATAACTTAGAACTGGAGTTTGCTATTAACTGAAAGGAGACCCTTTGATTTCTCTTGGAGGCCTTAAAGGAACTGAGTAGGGCAAATTCCTAATGTCCACTCTATACGTTCTTGTCATTGCAGCTGTTATTACTATGTGATTATTCATATAATATAGGAGCATGAATGGGCTGCTCACCAACATGCATCGTGGTGAGTTTATTGGCTTTTTACCTCTGAGTTTAAGATCAAGAAACACCACGGTCTTTCTTCCCAGTTTCCTGATATGGCAGAATCAAGTCTAAATGATAAATATTTTTCCAATAGATATATACAATCATGACAAATAATACACCTAAATATTTAACAACTCAAGTATGTTTGTTATTTTATTTGAATAATATTGTGTTGAAAAATATGTATAAAAGCATTGTCATATGAAAGAATGTAGTTTAAATTATTTAGTTTATGTTAGAATGAAAGAATACTATACGTATTTTAAGATGTAAGTATTGCATATTATATGTGTAATAAATTATACAATATTTATTTTTTATTTGTTATTATTATTGTATAATAAAACTTTTATTTATGGGACTCTAGATAAAATTGGACAAAGAGTTAATGTGGAGTATTGCTATAGTTTCTCTGACATCAATTAAAAAAATTTACAAATAGAACTAAACAGGGGAAAACTCTCCATATAGTAGTGCCACCTTGTGCTAACCAGAGTAATTGGATGAGTAGGCACTAAATAGGGATTTTATGCATAAGCCTTCTGGCATCCATTGATTACTCTGGTTAGCACAAGGTGGCACTATTATATGGAGAGTTTTTGCCTGTTTACTAACAGTTATGTGCTAGCATGAGATGGTGATCATGTGATGGCAAATAGGACTAAAGATTTTAAACACACACACTCTCTCATATCTTGGCTTCAATAGAAGTGAACCTAAGTTCCTTCATGTAATTTTTTATTTACTTATTTTTAAAAATATATAATGATCAATTCGATAGAATGAGGGAGTGAATACAATCATATCCATTCACCAACTGGACATATTTATCAATAATTTGCGAAGAATAATAATTTGTTGAAGAATGAAAATAATTCATAGCATTTTTAAAACTATTGGAATATTTCTTTGCTTTAAAAATGGATATTACTTACTTTTCAAGGATGAAATATAAATACCAACAATATAAAAATGTACACAAAGATTACGTTAACCTGCTGATATAATTTCATGAGATTGATAAATTATTTATATGCAAGATATAAATCGGCTCAATTTCCTTCTGTTTAAGGAAAAGAATATTTATATTGCATCATTATGGATATAAACTAGTGTCTATACACTTAGAACATCATATCATTCAAATCTCTGTTAAATAAGAAAATAATTTGGATATTTAGAAAATATTGGAACTAACAAAATATGCTTCGATTCTAATAGCAATTCATGATCTTTCTATTTTTCTGGAATAACAAAATATCATCGGATCAGGGTTCAACAAATATTCATTAGAACTATGGTACTATTTTGGAATTGTTGCATTTGAGGACAATAAATCAGGTCATTTGCTAATATATATTACTGTTATGATTATCATTTGGTATATATAACTGTAGAATGTTTATTTGATATAAACAATAGTACAATTTAAGTTGAGATTTATTTTACATGTTTAAAATATAAGAGAGTTATGTTTTCTAAATTCAAATTTATATTTTGTAGCTTAGTAATTATGATTTTAATTTAAAAATATTTATCTTCTTATTCATCGATTATAAATTAATTTCAAGTATTTGTTTTTAGTTTATTTTCTTGAAATAATGTGAATGAAGTGGTAGATTCATCTTTAGTATATTTTTAACTACTTTTTAAAATAAAAATTAAGAATGTTCTTGACCCTCTTATATCTTGGAAAGTGTATCTGTATTACATGTTTGTGTTACATAAATATACATTTTAGTTTTAGCATTTGATAGGTGAAGTTCTATGTACAATCACCTATTTAATTTAAAAAATTGATTTCAATTGAGAACCTACTGTATAAGGCATAATTAGATTATATGTATACAATTTAAATGGTTATGGTTTATTTCACACACACACACATATATATAATTTTTATCCATTTGTTAATAAATTTTGAATTAATTTAAAATGAGCAAACTGACTTGGTTGTCATTCAATTTTACAATGTAAATTTATTGGTTAATAGTACTTGTATAAGTTTTATGAGTTTAAAATCCATATAAGAACTTAAGTTTAAAGTAAAACAAGACTCATTTTACCTTAACAAAAGACTCCCAATAAAAGAGCTATTGTAGGTTTATGAGAAAAACTTATTTAGCCTCAGAAATTTTCAATTAGTAGTAATTAATAATTTCTTAGTAACATCAAAGGTTAAAGTTTATCTCTATTTAATGGATATTATCTCCTTATTTCTATTCATTTATATATATTCTATTTAATGCTTTCATGTTAAACCATGTGTTAGTTTTGATTAATTCTCAATGTTTTGACAAAATAGCATCCATTCTGAAATAGTAATGAGATTGAGTGTGAGTTAAAGAATGAGATTGAGTGTGAAGTAGTTAACATTAAGAATGTGTGGATTAACAAAATGTTTATTTTCTTCTGTTTTACCATTAATTGTTGTTAAGTTTATATTAGATAAAAGAGATTAAAAAAGTGCTACCCATAAGGCTGGAATACATTGTGATTCATCAGCTCTATTTAAACCAAAAGACCAACTGATTTAAATAGAGCTGATGAAGAACATTTTGCAGCCATATGGAGATCACTTATTTTATCTCTTTTTTTCTAATATAAACTTGTAATCAATTAATAGTAAAACTGAAAAAAATAAACATTTTGTTAATCCACATATTGTGAATGCTCAACTACTTCATGCTTAATCTCATTCTTTACCTCACACTCAATCACGTTACTACTTCAGATCTAACAGTTTTTCTTTGATACGTTAACTTTGACAATAGCAGGTGCTATTTCATCAAAACCCAAAAACTATTATATATATATTGATTGTATCATTAAGTGAGATGATACATGCAAACTTCCTTCTATTTGGAAAGATTTTTTTTAAAAATATTCTTATTTTAACATTTTTTCTATTGGTGGAACTTTAACATTTTTTTCAAATCAGTGATAGTAGCACCTCTACAACTATCTTTCTACCTTTTACCATCCAGTAGATGATGTGTGTGATGAAGTCGAAACATCGGTATATTAATATTTAAATTTTTTAACATGGAAGAACCCGCAAAATGTGTCTTTTATATATATCAATGTTATAGAGTTAATAAAAAATATTACAGTTGACAACAGTCGAAGAATATGGAGATAAAGGTTAAATGTGTTTTCATCTACTCCTATAATAATTTTGTAGCCAGTCTTGCATAAAGGCAATAAGAATTTAAATTAATAAAAATTTTGCAATGAATTAATGTTATAATATTTGAGAACATCACGTTTAGTGTAACAGTGATACAATATTAACAGCAATAGTTTTATGGCAAAAAAAGTGAATAGTTAAAAAAAAAGGAGTTATAATAACTATGTTAAAGTACACATATAATTGATAAAGTAAAACCCACATAAGTTTTCTTGATAGGTTTATTATGTTAATTTTATTTTTAAAATATAAAGACAAAGGGGAATATTTTTAGAGATTACATAACTTAATCCATTTTAATAACTGAAACACAGGCTAATTATATACCTGTGTCCATATATGTAATATATAGGGGATATGAGCACAGACTTTCACATAACCCACCACTCTCCACTCTATCTCATAACACTGATACACTTGAACACATATATGTTGAAAAGATAAATAATCACCAATATCCATATTTTATGCTAAACCAGCAATCATCAGTTGGTCCAGATTACCATCTCAACACATATATGCCATAAGTGCTCAGATATATATTAAGATAGCCAGACTTCATACTTTAAAGGACAGGTTACAATCTACTCCAACTCTTCAACCATCCATCCAATTAAAGTATGAAGACTGGCTATCTTAATATATATCTGAGCACTTATGGCATATATGTGTAAAGATGGTAATCTGGACTAACTGATGATTGCTGGTATAGCATGAAATACGTATAATGGTGATTATTTATCTTTTCAACATATATGTGTTCAAGTGTATCAGTGTTATGAGATAGAGTAGAGAGTGGTGGGTTGTGTGAAAGTCTATGCTCATATACTCTATATATTAATCCATTTTAGAAAAACATGAAAAGGGACACAATTATCCAATAACTTTTATAAGCAACATAGAGTGCTTTAAGATATTGTTAAGAATTACGTCAACAGCAAAAAGGAGATATTTAAAAAAGACATTACTGAAAATTAAAGTAAATATAATTTCTGAAGTATTCTTTCTATAGAATTCACATTTGTCAAATTAGCCCTAAAATTGTTTAATTCAATTTGAAACACAGGCACTCTTCACATACCTGGAGCCTAATTGTCTGGATTTGAACTCAGACTTTCAAGCACCCTTCAACTATCCATACTATCTCATACCACTGATACATATGACCACATACATGTAGAAAAGATAAATAATCACCAATATATGTATTTCGTGCTAAACCAGCACTCATCAGTTGGTCCAGATTATCATCTCCCACACATACACATAATCAGTGCTCAGTTTATATTAAGCTAGCAAATCTTCATACTTTAATGGACAGGCTTTAATCGTTGGAGGTTTGGGTGGATTGAAGTCTTCCCATTAAAGTATGAAGATTTGCTAGCTTAATATAAACTGAGCATTGATTATATATATATATATATGTGGGAGATGATAATCTGGACCAACTGATGAGTGCTGGTTTAGCACAAAATACATATATTGGTGATTATTTATCTTTTCTACATGTATGTAGTGATAGTATCAGTGGTATGAGATAGTATGGATAGTTGAAGGGTCCTTGAAAGTCTGAGTTCAAATCCCCTATATTTAATTCAATTTAATTTTTTTTTTGGTGTTAATATAATAGTACTATCAAACTTCTAAATATTTTTTCTAAATATGATTTTTTTACACATTTTAAACATAAATATAAAGATTATGTACAGCTCTATATTTTATAATCACAAAAAACTTATTATTTATTATTTAATCATTCAGTTAAAAAAACTACCTTTTAATTTCATCACCAAATTTATATTTTTCTTCAGGGTTTGATTCATTAAGCCTTCTTGGATTTTCTTCAACATTATAATCTAAAGAAGACCGTCTACTGCTTGAAACACTCACACTGCCAGTACTAAGCTGTCTTGTTGGTCGACGATGATGTTGTAGTGGTTTAATTCTCCGGGACTTATCAATTGTTAATCTTGGGGCACCTAAAACAAAAATTGAAAAATTTATTATTAAAAAGTTGTAGCTTATTTCTATGCAAATCATTATGTAAATAATAAATAACTATTAATTTAAATAAATCTATCAGGAAGTAATTTATTAAAATATTTTTTTATTATATTACTCTCATTTCTCTGGCCAGTAATTGAATTGAAAATCATTTAATAGTAAACGTAGATTCCAATCTAAAGACTAATAGTTTAAGTGTTAGTGATATATTATATTAAAAAAATTACCATACTTATAAATTAATATAACAAACTTCTTTTTAAAAACTTGTTTTTTATATGACTATTTAGTATCTAACATACAGGCTATATATATTGTAACCCTTTGGTTTATTCCATCTATAAACCAAATATAATAAAATGAAGTAATTGGGGAAAAAAAATTTTTTTTTGCTATAAGAAGAATTAAGTTTTATTTGAGAAAGTAATGGCTATATAGCTCACAAGTAACATATATAGAGACAGTTTGTGTTTGTATGGAATGTCTATTACTAAAGAGTTGATGAGAAGTAAGGTTGAATCGATTGTCAGTAGCTTTAGTTAACAGTTTCTTTCTAGAGAATAAGTTTGGAGTTATAGGAGATTGTGGTAAATATTTATGTTTATGATTATCAGAAATTATAATTGATTTTATGCTCGAAATTATAAGAAATTATGATAGATATTTGTGTTCATATAATCTGGATAATCAGTATTTTTTATTTGATGGTCTGCACATGCGTGTGTGTGTGTGTGATACAGATATATGGGTTTGATTTTTTTTTCTTTCCTTTAAAGAAACTGACATAATAATTTATTTTTTTTTAAATTATTAAAAATGTAAATCTAAGTAAGAAATTATTTAGATTCAGTGAATGTAACCTTTGTTTGACAAGAAAATTGTTAGTAGGCTTAATTTTTTAATTAGAGTTTCCTTGATTAAATTTCATAAATTGGTCATCAATATGTTAATTAAAGAGATCTGGTTTAAAATCAGACAAGGTTATTAAAGGGATAACACCTTAGGAAGAGTTATTGTTCATTCTGAATAGGGATTTTTTTTTGATTAGACTTAAAGAGAAACCCTGGGGGGGGGGGTAACATCTGTTTTCTCTTTTCTTTTATCCTATAAAAACTGGAAAGAGAAAAGTAAAAAAAAAAAAAAAAGAAGAAACTTTTTGCTGATTGAGAACTGAGCTAACTAACTAAAAATTAATATCTCTAAAGGTTTTTTTTTTTTCCTCCAAGTTTTAAATTTTCTTTCTCAGAATTTGATAATGAAGTTAAGTTGTATAGTAGACCAAAATATGAATTTCTAATTCTTCCAAAAATGGTGCATATCTCTTTTTCTCAAAATTATTAATGAAGAAGTCAACTTTTGATAAGATATTTTCTGTTGAATGTCACAATTCATCCAGTCTGCTTATAAAATTTCATACAGGGAGAGAATTGTCAAATTTCTTTTATCAAATTAAAAGACCAATTCAGATTATAATAATTATATGGCTCTTCAAAATTCGTTTAAAGAACTACAACAATCTTCTGTATAATGTTTTGAAAAGAGTTAATTCATGTTGGGAATCAGAAACTGCTTATTGCCTATAAGTTGAACCTTTAAATGGAAAAGAAGAAAAAGGAACAAAGTGAATTCAAACCCAGGAAGAACTCAACTGGAAGGTAACCAACAGAACTTTTTAAAAATTTATTAACTATCCTATATCTACATTTTGATTTAAAATAACTATCTACAAATTTGATTTAAAATAACTATCTACAATTTTGATTTAAAATAACTATCTACATTTTGATTTAACTTTATTCAAATGACTGTCTGTGCATTCTATACACATTTAATTAAAATAACTGTCTGACGTGCTATTGTATAGCTATCTCAAGTGAAATGAACTAAATATATTGATTGATGGACAGTGGAAGGAAAAGAAATTTAAAGAGACTATCTGTAATGTTGATATTTATTCTTTATTTTATTTCGTTTATATAATATGTCATTTATTATTATTTTTATTATTATATTTCATTTTGTTTATATGCTATGTCACACTCTGATCACTAGATTATTTAATTTAATATTTTGTTTATGTTTAAAATGTGTGAAGGAAAGAAGGGAAAATGATTTTGATACCATTTAAGTATAGATGCTCACGTAAATTTAGACTTAAAAGTAAAGAGAGAAATGATATAAATATTTTATTATTCTTAACAAAATTTTAATTTGTGCTTAATAGTAGATATGAGGAATGAGAGGATGGTCATAAAACCCATTATTATGCTGTGAGTGTTGATCTGTTATTGATATAGATATTGGGTATGTTGTTGGCTTGACTGGTTAAAATTGAAATAATTCATATATGTATTGATTTGGGATCTGGTTGGTCTTTGTCATTTATCTAGGCTGGAATCGATGTATGTGTGGGCATATTTAAAGCTATAAATGCTTGTCATTACTAATGTAAAGTAATCCTACCACCCAATAGATGGGAAATAGCTGTCTCCTGATTTAGATACCATGGCAGTTGGAGGACTAAGTTTCTCTCCATTTATTTGTTAAGATAGGGAATTATTAGTAAAGTTACTGTTTAAGTATAGAAAATGTTGCAAGCCAATATAGGGAATGGGTGTCTAAGAGAAGCTCTTTACACAATTCTGGATCTTAGGAAAGATCTCTCCCTGGCTCAAGCAAATAGTTTAAGTTTGAAGTTGATGTTGTTGTTTTTGTTATTTCCCTTATCAAGATGTGGCTGTGTGCACGTTATAGACACTGCATGGTGATGTGTAATATGAAGAGAGTTTTCTTACATGGGACAGAACAACATTGCCCGGAAAGGATAAGGATTCAGTCAGATGTATATGTACGATGAAGAATGACAAAGATTTTAATTAAGAAACTAACCGATCAGTATTGATTTTTTTTGAATGATGATAAATCGAGGTCGTCAAGCTAGGCAGACATACTGACTAATTAAGATATATACAATCGAAACGTAAAGATCTGACAAGCATGAATGTAAAAGTGTGGGTTTTGAATTTAAACCCGTTTGCAAAATTAGTAGGGTAATTTTGTGACATATAATCCTTCTTCATTGGAAATGTGAAAATTATTACTTGATAAAATGATTTAGAAATTTAAGATTACTTCATATTGCTAGTTAGAATAATTGAAACGAATATACTATTTTGGAATAGTCCAATGGACAATGTTTACAATAAAAGGAGGGGGAAGTAGAAATTTGTAGGTTTTCTTTTCTTTCAAGATAAGTTTTCTTAAAGCTAAATATACGGCATTCTGTTTCCAGCGTTTGTATTTATTATTATTATTAATTATTTATTTAATAAATGAATGGGTCAAAACAAGAAGTGAGTCATCCAAGAAATTAGTTAACTCAAACATGTATTTGAATAATAGTCCTGAATAGATCAGAAGCATATATTTGTGTAACAATATTATAATTTAGTGTGTTTTTTTTTTATTTTAATTTTATCATTATTATTTCATGTAATAAAGTTTTATTATTGTTATAAGATTATATTGTGTTTTGTGTTTTGGTGTTTCAAATATCTCCAGAATCTATATATCCAGCACCTATATTTAAGGTAATATTAGTTTATATTTAAATTTAATTATTTATTTTATAATGATGCTTTATTTCCAAGATCGATTTGCAGTAGTCATTATCATATTGTTTCCATATTCGATTCACATAGTTAATTTGATATTAATAATTTATTTCCGTGATTGATTTACAGTATTAATTTTGTCTTGAATATTTCTATATTCGATTAATATAATTCATTTTATATAAGTCATTTTATAGACTTCATTTTCACACAATTTATTGCTATAATTAATTTGCAAAATCTGATTTTATGAATTATTTCCGTACGTTACTCTCATAAGTAAATTTTGATTGATTTATCTGATTTATGGCCATGGTTTACTTCCATAGTTTACTTTAGCAAAATAAAATTATTAAGGTTATTAATTAAAATAGATTAGAAATAATAGAATAAAGATGACAGGGAATAGTTAAGTTAAGTTTAATAAATTTTGATTCATTGTAATGTTGTGAATATTGGGAGCAGACATAAAATCCCTTTCCTGCTCTCGGTGTTTAGAGTGATTCCCACTATTGAACTTGTATTAAAATTTATTTAGCATATATGGGATCATATCCATTACAGTGTAATCACTTATGTGGGCACCTCTTGACAGATCTAGACCTTGAGAAAGAGCAGTTCGATTATTGATCTAAGAGCTAGTTTGGAAGTCAAGTAGCTTATTATAACAACATTATTATACTATAATAAATTATTCTACTATTATGAAAATAGGGATCATGAATTGATATTTGATCGAAAAATATATGTGTGTTAGAGAAATAAGATTAGGAATTCTCAGATTAGAGAACATAACACAGACATTCCGTGTTATATAATTGTAGCTAGTGAAAGTGATAAATGCTGAGAACAAAAAATAAAGTAATGGGATTAAATGGGGAGGATTTATTTGTGATAAATTTTATTTAGCACTAAATTAAATAATGATTTTATATTATGAACATAGATTATGAGTTCTTTGCATTAATTACTGAGTTATTTCCAGTCAGATATAAATGAGAATTGTATACAATATTTTCTGTAGTACCACTCGAGATCAGATATTTATAATAAAATTGTGGAAGAAAGTTGTCTCATTATTATAAATTTTATAATAAATTTATAATGAAATATTTGCATGACTAATGCTAGGTTTGAAATTAAGACCACATAGATTGAATGGTTTTATGAATTAATATTATTATTATTTTCTTGAGAGACAATTTAATTACTTTCTCCAGTATCTTCTATAGTCCTAAATTGACTCTAAATTGACTAGTGATGATGATCTCTAGTGGGCATTACAATTTATAGCTGCAATTTGGTGCCCCCGATATATATTTGATCCTAAAGTATAAAATTCAATTGACTAGCTACTTGAAATAAATGAGAGTTTATTGAGGTTGAATAAGTAAAAGAGTGCGCGGAGAAAGTTGAGGTGACAATATATATACCTGTACAAACAATGTAATATATTTGAGCTCAGACTTTCACACGACCCGCAACTCTCCACACTATCTCATATCACCGATACATTTGACCACATATATGTCCAAAAGATAAATAATCACTAATATGCGTATTTCGTGCCGAACCAGCACTCGTCAGTTAATAAAAAATAAAACTATACGTCATCGTTTCGACTATTAGGAAAAAATCTCAGCTTATAAAGACAATAATTGTAAAATTAATAATAGTGATATAAAAAGTTTAAATAGTAAATAATATATTATAGAAATTAAACCTAAAATATTTTAAATATAAAAGTATCCTAATTCTTTGATGATAATTATTAAACAAGCTATTCTAAAGTTTTAGCATTTTCGAAAAAAACCTTAAGTCAGGGAAATTGCTTAATGTGATATAAACAACACATTTCGTCCCAAGAATCGTTTATCAAAAAAGAAAATGGTTAATTTGTTCCTTTATAAAAAAAAAAACAACAACTTAAAATTTAAAAATAAACAAACCAACAATTTCTAAATTAAAAATTCAACAGACTAAACTCTCTAAATGAATATTTCTATAATGCAATTTTCACTACAACATTTTAACTTTGTGGAGAGATGTGTGATACCCAAGATGCACATTTCACACTGAGTCAGCACTCATCAGTTGGCCTAGATCATAATCTCTCACACATATCTTAATCATTGTTCAGAATATATAGATAATCAAATACTGCAGTTTAATTAATGCGTCAAACTTACTGTCTTCACAACTTTGACACAAACTACTTAATGGAAGTATATTAATAATTTTTATCTTGGGATCATATATCTTTCTCCCATGTCTTTGGTCATATGTTTATGATTACATCCTCCACAAGATATTAAAAGTGAATAGAAACCAATCCCTACCTAGCGTGTTAGTGGTGTAGTAAAAATTACACTACAGAAATATTATTCATTAAGTGGATAATATCAGGTCTAATGAATGATTAATAATATCAATATACTTCCACTAAGTGATTTGCATCAAAGTTGCAAGGGAAGTAAGTTTGACACATCAATTAAACTGTATATACCCTGAAGAATGATAAAGATATGTGTAAGAAATTGTGATTTGCGCCAACTGATGAGTGCTGGTTTAGCATGAAATGTGCATCTTGAGGTTCATAGAACTTTCATGACTTTGGTCATATGTTTATGATTACATCACTCCACAAGGTGTTAAAAGTGGGTAGAAGCATGAGAGTGTTGTAGTGCAAAATTACACTATAGATATATTATTCACTAAATGGCTAATCCTTAGTCTAATGATTAATTAATAAAAATTTTAAGCCAATAAACATCACATGATTACCATTTCTTATGCTTGCTTGTAACTGTTATTAAAACAGGCAAAACTCTCCATATAATATTGCCACTAACCAGAGTAATCAATGGATGTCAGAAGGCTTGTGCATAAAATCCCCATCTAGTGCCTACTCATTCAATATCCCCAGACTAGTTTCTGGCTTGTGGCCTTCATCAGTGATGAGTCTTGGATCTGAGAACACTGCACCTAGATCTTAGGATCTAATGCAACCCTCCAGCAGCCACCTTTTATCTCTACTTAACTACAAAACTATGAGTCTTAAATTGAAAACACAATAATATTTTCAATCCAAGCTCATTAGATTATATAGTCATATAGGTCTGAACTCATTTTAGTACATGTACATTTTGGTGCCTTTGGTTCTTTAATAACCATAGCCACCACTATCCTATTAGGCAGGATTGGTTTTAAGCCAAGCCAGAAACTAGTCTGGGGCTATTGGATAAGTAGGCACTAGATGGGGACTTTATGCACAAGTCTTCTGGTATCCATTGATTACTCTGGGTTGCACTGAATGGCACTACTGTCTGGAGAGTTTTGCCTGTTTAATAAAAATTTATTAATAAACTCACTAAATTAGAAATTAAAGTTGTTATAATTGAAATTACCATATCTTATGGGCATCCAATAACACCATTTGTTAATAAAAATTAAAGCTTGTTAAATTAACAGTGAAATCAAAAAATTAATATTCAAAATGTCTTGCTTGAAAGTAAAGTTAAATGTACATAAAACTGGATTTTATGTTGGCTAATGTAAATACTAATTCCAAAATTAGAAAAAGAAACAATTCTTTAATTAATAGTGATAATGGAAAATTCACCATTCTTCAATTAAATGATTCTATTTGATATTCAAAACACACCTCCAAATAAAGCTGCAATTGCTTAGAATATAGTAGATGAAATTCACAATCAACACAAAATTATGTTAAACTGTCATCATAAATTTCATAAATGATGAATAAATTTAAGATAAGTGTTTAATATATGCACAACATCTAATATATAATCATTACGCAGTTTGGAAGACCTTGAAGTCACACTAATTGGTTCATTTCGCAAACTGAATCTGCTCCATCTGAAATTTGATGATGAAATAGCACTTTGTTTTGATTAAAATCTAATTTTTAAAATAATTCTGTAAATCAAATATGATTTTTAAAATTTTATTTAATTTCTAAACAAAAATATCTATCAAATGAAGTCAAATTTATTATATTCTGATAAATAATAAGAGTATAATATTAAAGTGAAAGCTTAAAGTAAATGAGAACAAAGAAATCAGTCAGAATGCTAGCTTATGCAAGAGGGTTAATATAATTGTAACAAAACTCAAACATTCATAATTAGATATGTTTTACAAAGTACCCAATGCATAAAATTAAAAAAAAAAGTACCAATATTATGTAGCTAAATGTATTTTCAGAGCTGAGCTTTATAATCCTAACTATTCACACTAATATCCAAAGACTGCTTAAAAAAACAATTAATACTATTAATGTTAGCATTATTTTTTATTTAAAAAAAGAGTTAAGTTAAATAAAATTGGCATTATTATTTAAGTTTATGCATTAGATATTTTGTAAAGCATATCTACATACATATGCTGGAATCTTATTATATATATTCTAACCTGTAATCTCATGCATCCTCACTTCAGAATAATATATGATATGAAATAAAACGGGTTCTATCTCAGTTAATAATTAATAACTAAAATATTCAGCATTAAAATTAAAATATTCCACTAGCTCAAATTAAAAATTCGAATAAGGTTCAATTTATAAAAATATATTAAATAAATATTTAATATCTTCATGAGACTTGAAGTGAAAATACAGGTGACAAGATAGATTACATTGAGCCAATATCCTACAGGATACTACCTCAATGGCATAAGAACACAATCCCCCCTTATTACTATTTCAAATAACAAACTCATAGTATTCTTATGACTTTAATAACTTCTACTCACTAAGACTAAACTAATAATTAAATCTTAATCTTCTATTTAATAATCTAGCTCAATAAAATAATCTCAGGTTCATAAAGTTTATTTTAAGTTAATTTAAAATACGGTAGTAAAATATGAGAAGGGATTTTATGTCATAATCTACTACAAAACTAATAATAATAAATAATAACAATAATATTCTTCATTGTTTAATTAATTCTGTATATCTTTTCTTTTTACTATAATTTTATTATCATAATAAAATAAACAATATAATATGATCTTATATCTTCATGTAATGATATAATAAATACGTGGTAGCATTTTGATAATCTGATAAACAAAATATGTGTGGCAACTGATAGCATATAATTTAATATAATATTGTGATAACTGATTTATGACCAATAAAATAATGTAAGATTATGATTATTTAATTATAATGAATACCAATAAAATATTTAAAATTCTTAAAATAATTCTCTATTTATCTTTTGTGCAAAATTATATATTTGTTTCGATTATTATGCATATATCGTGATTTCATGCAGCGATGTGGAGAAATAAATAACTCGGACACAAAATTTTTGAAATAACAAAATTTAACAAAGTTTATTACTAACAACAAATAAATAAACAATTTATTTACACTATTTACAGTGGATATCCTTAACTTTTTTACTTTACAGTTTGATCTACCGGGTTATAAAAAAAATAATTTATATTTCAATTATATCCTTATTTAGATTTAGGACAAAATTAAAAAAAAAATGTTACTATTTGGTTTCTCATTATGGTTAACTTATTACAAATATATTTATCTACTTTATTAGCAACAGCATTTTATCCTTAATATTATTAAACTATCTTATTTTAAAAATTCATACTTAGAAAACATTCCATAGAAAACAAAATTTTATAATGAGTATGGATTTCTCAAAATATTAAAAAAAATTTCATCTTGCAAAGTCAAAGATGTTACACAAAATATTATCCAAAATTCAGTACTAGATTTTAGTATTTATCACACAATGTTTACTAATCATAATATATTCTTCTTTAAGCCTTACTTTAGTATGATATAAGTGTAATCATCAATATATTTCTATTAATCAATAAACAAAAAATATACTATGCAAATTGTTTACATAATTTACTTTGTACTATTGTATTTTAAAAAATATGCAATACTTATTTTTCTCTTAAAAAAAAAAAATACTAAAGCATTTTAAATTATTATCACTTTAAAGAAAATATCTTTGTTTAGATACTTTATTTTAAAAAAGTTTATATTTCATTTCCGAAATAAAATTCAAAATATATTCGATGATTCTTTTTTTTCCTTAGGATACTTTGAATCTTCAATTTTAAGTTATAATATTCTGCTCCTTATAAGCAAATAAACTAATCTTATACAAAAACGATAGCACAACCTTAGTTCTAAATTATTTATCATTTCTTTTAAAATATCTTACTAAACAATGCAGTTACATGAAATAAAGATAGTGAAAACAGATGCATAGGATTAAGGAAGAAAGCTACAGTATTACTCTTAACATATCTCAAAATCATGGTACAGTGCGAAGAGGTATGACATTTACCTGCCTAATATCCTCTAGTACAGGGACGATGTTAAAGCTATTTCTTCAGCTTTATTAGAACATCAAATATTTAAAGAAATATAAACACTGTCCAAATAAAATGTGTATCAGTCATAGGGCTTTGTTAACTATGCTGATATTCACATAAAGACTAAATATTATTTCCATTCCTTATAACATCCTATTTCTTAAAATATCATCTTGGTTTCCTGTTCACTAAGTACTTCCAAGCCACTATCTCAACATTATTTCTCAAGATTTTCCACATCTTACATCGATAAATAACTATCTGCATTTACAAAAACAATAAATAAAATTCATTAATAGTTAAACAATCTTACTATCCCATAAGAAAAGTTGCTTACTTCATTGCTCTGTATGTTTAATCATATACAATCTACTTAGACAATATTTGAATATCCAATGACATGAAAATTTTAAAAGAATCACATAATTATTTGTTATGTTGGATTATATTACTAATAAAAAAATAATCGTCGTATGCATATTTTCAAATCAATCCTATCTCATAATGTTTTTTTTAAAATGTTGTATGAAATGCGGTACATATAAGTAAAAAAACTTTTACACTTCATTCTTCCAATTTATGGATGATCTAAAGAAAACAAAAAAAATATACATTATAAATTATCAATAGTTATTATTATTACCAATAACCTTTATCTAGTCATCGTGTTCAGTAGGCTTCCTTTATCCACTTGAGCATTGCAGATATATAAAAAAAATTCACACCCATACACTTAATATTAAAATATTTTTAGCTAAATTATTAGATTGTTATATTATAAAATTTTAATATTAATAAATTAATGTTTTTATGTTTTTCCTAATCTTATATAAAAATTTAGATTTAAACTAGGTTAACAAAATAAAAAGAATCAAAACTATAATTACATATTTTCTTGACGATAGTTCCTGATAAGTCCAAAATGCTTATTATTTTCTCTAGAGTTTTTAAAAATGTTCTCCTCCAAGCACGTTAAAGTTTAAAATAAAATAATTATTAATCCATTTAGTAAAATTTATAGAAAATAATCCTTGGTTTTAGTATTTAGGATGATAATTATTAAATCATAATATTAATTAATCCCGTGAAGCTTCTTAATCTTCTCTACCAATATTCTCTGCATATCCAATGCATCAATCCATCTAATTTAACTTTAAAAATATTCGATAAACTTTTAAGTACTATTTGTATTTCCATGGATCCATCTTTTATTCAACTATATGTTCACTTTTTTATATAAGTTTCCTTCTTAATACATTTAAACTTTCATTTGGTATTTTTATATATCACTTTTAAAAATAAATAAAAAAATGTTACCTTCAGAAAGGATATAACATTTTACTCCTTTTGATATAATATTATATAAAATAATTCATGCAATATACAATTGTCTTATTACTATTTAAAAAATAAATCTTGGATAGGCTTATAAATAATAATGCATCTCCAATTTTTTCATTAGACTCCGTATGATGTCCGTGCTGTGGTTTTTTTTTTTTATGTCCCAAAAAAAATTCTCCAGTTATGCATAAATAAAGCTGTATCAATAAATATTTCAAATATTTTTACAGTATTACAATTTCTATCCATTTTATTCCACAGTATATCCATTTTTTATTGCGTAGTTTAGGTTAAACTTTTAGATAAAATACGACTGGTAAGTACTTTAAAAAATTAGAAAATCATCTCCACGAAGTTTCTAAATATATAATTTTTTTCTAAAACTTTCTTTTGCAAAACACTCTAAAATTATCAATTAGTTTTTGCAAAATAAACGATAAAAAAGTACCAAAAAAAAAAATTGACTTTCTCCGGTTTCAATACATTATTAATCTCCCCCCATACCCCCGTGCAATTTATATTTATAGTCTGTAAGAATACCTATTCCTATTGGTTAATTCTTACTTTAGCTTGAGAACAAATTTACATATTTTTAGTTTATAGTAGAATTAAATTTCAAAATTAGAAATCGTGACGTAATGAATTTAAAATATTATTTAAAATACCACTTTTAATTCAATTATAACTTTATTTAAATTATTTTAATCTTTTAAAATAACTTTTAAAATAACATTTAATAACTTATTCCATTTCTTAATATTCAATTTATCTATTTTTATTTAAATAAAACATTTAATTTTTATATTATGAATGTATTCGTCTTTATTACATTATTTAAAACATTACATATGATAGTTAACTTAATATTTATTATTATTTGCTTTTATGATAGGTAATAATTCTATCCAATTCTATAATGCTATTTCAAAATATTTTAAACTTTATTATTAATTCAAACAAGCAGTGTGAAAGTATATAGTATACAAGTCACATGATTAATAACTTTGACAGACGATTTTCAATCTATTTCTCTGCCTAGACTAATAAAATTGATACACTTATTATATTATATAAAATAATTATAAAATTTGGAAGAACAATTTAGAAAATATAGAATTAAATATAATTCTCACCATCATAAAGTTTATTTTTAAAATATATTATATTAATATTGACTATTAAATATGATTATAAATTTAAACACTGTATTTATTAACTTATCAGTTTTAAACTATTAAAATTGAATTTATTAAATATACTTTTAATTTTTATAGCTGTGTTATTTAATATGGCCAGCTTTTACAACCATATGAAACAATATTTTGAACTTTACTTAACTAGTTTTTAAATAATTCACTATAATTTTATATACCACGTATTTTCTTTAGCTTTAAATTGTACTTTAAAGACATAATTGAATTAATACAATTACCATATAAAAAGAACATATTCTAAATTTAAAATTTTTAGTAATTGACTGTTATAAACTATTACCGACCTATAGAAAAGGGCACAATATATATATAAAATAATCCCAGTGCATAACGCTATACTGAAATAAAATATACAAATATTAGGCATTAAATCACCCCACATAGTTAAGAAATGTATTTATATATTAGTTCATAGAGGGCGGTACTGGATTTCTTAACTATATGGGGTGATTTAATGCTTAATATTTATATATATATTGTGACAATATGATTTCAGTCACAAAAAGCTAAATGGTGTTTAAAGTAACTAAAAATTTGATACAAAATAGTTAAGAAATAAATAAGTAAATTAAAGTAATTAGGAACATTAATATCAAACCAAAAGTTACTCTTATACAAGAGTATAAAATTAATAAATATTTTAATTAAATAAGCTGATTTAAGATTAAATAAAATGTTTGTAAAAATAAAAATTCTATAAATGAATAAGTATACAAGAATCATATTTAAAAAAATTAAATATAAAAATGTGAAATGAGAAAAATTATAAAGGAATTCTAAATGATCAGGTTGTTATTTTTTAAAAAACGGAATCGAGAAAGATTTTAAGAAAAGTTCACTTATATAGAGCTAAATAAAAAAGGGAAATACATGACAAGTAAAAGAAAAATTATAATTTATTATAAACCTGTAAATAGTATTAAAGAAAACAATTTTGATAAGCAAAGATTTGTAGACTAAAGAAAACATGTTTTAAGTCGAATATCAAGAAAGCTATCTATAAAGGATTGAGACGTTCTCAGATTAATTTTTTCACTAATTCAGAGATAGATTCATGTTCTTTCATTCATAAATTCATTGACAGATTGATGCAAGCATTCTTTCATACTCCTCCTCATCATCAATAATATTCTGCCCCATGGACAGGTTCAGAGAGTAGTCACATAATCAATTCATTCATTTTTCCATTCTCTTCATTGTTGAGCTCTGTAATTCCACATAATTCTTTCCCATCTTTTATATCATCTGACAATGTCAATCTTTTCTGTCCTTTGTTCTAGTTTCCATTCATCATTCCCTCCAAAATATCTTCCATTAAATTACACTCTCTTCTTAATATTTATTCAATCCAGTTTCTCTTTCTAATTTCCTCAATCAATCTGCTTTTTTAATTTTACTCTTTTCAAAACTTCCATCATTTGTTATTTTATTCAGCCAACTGATTTTTTCCATTCTTTTCCATATCCATTTCTCAAAGGCTTCTAATTTGCTTTTAATTTTATTTCTCATTGTCCATGTTTTACAGCCATACAATAATACCATCCTAGAGAGTGCATAAAATAATAGTTCAGCACAAAGCCAGAGTTAGAAAAGAAGAGAAATGGATTAGTACTAACTAATTACAGTAGCTTAGTTATAGCCATTTATATATATATAAAATATAATCACTAAACATCATATGAACCCAAGATCTAGATGTAGTGCTCTCAGATCCAAGGCTCCTCACTGATGAAAGCCACAAGCTAGAAACTAGTCTGGGGATATTGGATGAGTAGGCACTAGATAGGGATTTTATGCACAAACCTTCTTGCATTCACTGATTACTCTGGATTGCACTGAGTGGCGCTACTGTATGAAGAGTTTAGCCTCTGTGTAAAAAATTATATACCTAGAAAGTACTTTTTAATGCTAATTTGATTCTGGCTATGATGGAAAATTTTAACAAGATGGACTAATTCTAGTCAGAAGCTGCTGTATCCAAGCTTTTAAAATTTAATTTTTAATAGTTAGTAACCCAAAGATGACGATTACATAAAAGCTAGCTTTTTCTCCTCTCCTGAAATCCTGATAAATCTGTTTTTGCTGTTTAAAAGTTGTACACATTTTCTAAAGTTAGAGAGTATATTGTATTGGATTCAAAGACCTCATATTAGAAATTAATACCTGACTGGTGAAGAACCAACGAGTGGCATACAGAAATTTTAAAAATGCACAATATCAAAGCAAATCTATAGATTTAAAAAAATACTTGAAAATTAAGTTTACTAATTATTAAATCTGCAATATTTTTTTTTGTTGTTATTATTGTTACTAAACAAGGCAAAACTCTCCATACAGTAGTGCCACCCTGTGCCAACCAGAGTAATCAATGGATGTTGTTGTTGTTTGAAGTAAATAATTGTAAAACTACTTGGGTCTGAACTTATATATTTTTAAAATATTTTTTATTGTTCATTTTAGCTTCTTGCTCAATAGAGTATATCTTGATTTGATTTATTGTAACTTGTGTATAATTTTTTTTTAGTGTGATTCAAAAGTTCTAGTTGCTTTTGAATGTGAGACTCCTTTGAATTATGGTAAAATGTCATAAAAATTTGTGTGGGCCATAAGGTATGGAAATTAATTTGGTTCAAATTCTAGAGCATGTTTGTGCTCTAGACTGGAAGGAGTTAGTATGTTATCACTTAAGAGTATTTCTTTATCATATGTTGTCTTTTGTAAAGGAATGTATTGCTCCAGGAACCTTGATTATAAATGAAGCTATTAGATGATGGGTCCTTTAATCCAATTTTTGCACAGATGGAGATATATGGTTTGATTATCATCATCTTAATCATTAAATGAGAATCAAGTTTAGGATATGTATGTTACATGGAATATATGTCTAATAGAACACAATGATGACTTTGCTGACAAATTTTCTGTCATGCCTTTGACCATACTTCTCTCTCTATATATACATATTAGCTGCAGAAAGAAGTTTTCTGATAACAAAAAAAAGCCTATTGATTCTTCTTTGAGGCCCTTTAAATGAACCACACAGAGTTAATTCTCTATGCCCATTCTTGTCATTACAACTGTTAATACCATATGAATATTCATACAGTAAATGGACATGGATGAGCTCACCAAAACATCAGCCAGCATAATGAGTTTATTGGTTTTTTATTTTTGAATTTGAGATCAAAAAACACCATGGACTTTCTTCTTAGTTGTCTGATTAATTTTTTAACTGAAATATTAAGGCAGAATGCACTTTGTATAAATGAACCTTTATTTAAAAAAACGAATATTTATTATCATAATAAACAAATATATTATGGCTCATATTCGTAGAATGTTTTAAGGTTGCCAGACAGGGCAGTGGTTGGCTGCTGAAGGCAGAGGGCACTAATGCTGCCATCTGATTTTTATTTTGGTACATATAACTATAGATATTTTTTAAGTGACCGAAGAGGGTGTAAATGGGAAGAGGAATCACCTAATATTAAACAGGACAGTTCTGAAGTTTGTGAAATTAGAAGAAAAGGTGGATTGATTTATCAATGCATGTGCACTTTAATACAAAGACATTAATATTAAAAGCACAATCATTCTAAATAAAGAAGTGGAAGAACAATATTTCAGAGATCGATGGTGTATCAGACAAAGTGTGAAGATTAATTATTCAATGTAATGGATGATAACAAAGGCAGATACATCAAGTTTAAGACCCAACAAGTACTCATTGCTCTAAAGAAGTAGATGATTTTTATATGAATACACAAAACGCTTTTCGTCAGACTAAACAACACTTTAAAACTGTCATGGTAGACTTTAATGATAGAATTCATTAATGATTGAAAAATGAATCTGCTGTGAATAAATTTGATCACTATAATTTGAATATATTTAAATAAATTTGAATAATTTGAATAATTTTGATCACTATAATTTGATTATAGTGATAGGAATACAAAGGGCACAGATTTATAGAATTTGCAGAAAAAGAAAAATCTACATACATTACAAATTCTTTTTTTGAGATTAAAACTAAATGAAAATAGAAGCATCCAAGTGAGGGTATAGCAGAATTGGATTACATGTTGACTAACAAAAAATACATATTTCAAGATTGCAATATTTTTCATAAATTAAACACAGAAAATGATTATTGATTAATAGGATGTAAGACATGAGTTAATATGAAACCAGAGAGACAAAAATTATTTAAAAAAATAGTATTCATAGTTGATATTCCTAACCTTAAGAAACATTCCAAATTTTCAAATTGTTTTGAATGAATTTAATAGGAAGATAACTGATACACTATCAAGAACTGCGACAAAGATAGCAATATAAAGAAGTAGCAATTTATCTCTAAATTTTCTACTGAGACAAGACAATATATGAAAAAAGAAAACTAAACATCACATGATCACCCCTTCTACTACTGAGACAAGACAGTGTATATAAAAAAGAAAGAGCCACTAAATATTACATGGATCACCACTTCTAATGCTTGCTCATAACTGTTATTAAAACAGTCAAAACTCTCCATACAGTAGTGCCACTCAGTGCCAGCCAGAGTAATCAATGGATGCCAGAAGATATGTGCATAAAATCCCTATCTAAGCCACAAGCTAGAAACTAGTCTGGGGATATTGGATGATCAGGCACTAGATGGGAATTTTATGCACAAGACTTCTGGCATCCATTGATTATTCTGGCTTGCACTGAGTGGCGCTACTGTATGGAGAGTTTTGCCTGTTTAAAAAAGAAAGAAGTGTGAAAATTTATAAAAACCATTCATTGAGAAAATTTTTAATGTCTAGAGATTTTTTAAAATGGTATGAAAAAAAGGTAATAATGATATAGAAAAATATAATCACGAATTAGGAAGAATATAGAAGAGAATAAAAGTCTCAAAAATGTAAAAAAGATATCATGATAATAATAGGAAACATTTTTGTAATGAGAGGAAAAGATGAAACTATTATTAGAAAGAAAGAAGATATAAAATATGGGGAATAATTCTATAAAGAATTAGATAGCAATAAGAAACAAGAAGCAAAGTATCTACAATTACTACATTTAGTGAAATATCCACTATTCTAAATGAAGAAAGTGAGACATGCAATTAAATCTACAAGGAAGGGGAAATCTCCATTTAATGATAGAATTATAATCACTATAATAAAAGAAGCAGGTGAAGAAAGAGAAATATTGTTAGCAATGTTTTATACTACATGTCTAAATGGCAAAGATTGTAAAAGTGCAGTAGTAATATTTTATATTTAAAAATAGGGGTTATATAGAGCTCACAAATAAGCTCTTAACAAGCTTTGCAGAATATCTCCAACCCCAGACCAGTTTCTGCTATTGACTTCATCAGTGAAGTGTAATTTTATTTTTTTAAAAATAGGTGATAAAGTATTAGAACTGACAGATCAATAATTATGTATTAGTCAGTTTTAAACAAAATTTTAAACAAGATTATTACAACTTATCTGCAGCGAATTTTGTATTTTAACCAATCAAAAGAACAAGATGAATTTAAAAATGGTTTTAGTACAGTAGATCATATGCAAGTATTGAGAGAAGTTATAGAAAGGACCAATGAATATGAGTTACCATTATGCTTTGAATTTGTAGATTATAAAAAGGCATTTGATTTTATAAGCATTTCTTCAGCGACTAAATCACTGAATCAGCAGGATATAGATCAAGGACATTGTCATATTCTGAATAATATTTATCAAAATGCAATACCAATAATTAGATTACATAGTGATACTAAAAAAGTTAGTATCGAGAAGGGTATATGGCATAATCATTCTACATTTCCAAAATTTTTTTTACAGTAGTTTTTTGAGAAGTATTTTGTGAATTAAAATGGGAAATTGAGTAAGAGTAAATGGAGATTATTTACATCATTTAGATTTTGCAAATGTTGTAGTTGTTTTTGCAAATAATGCTTTAGAGCTTCAGGAAACGCTGCAAGAATTATCAGATGTAATGTTCAGTAGATTTTCTCAAAAGAAGAAAATAGATATTGATAATGATGAATTAAAAGAAATTAGCAATTAGAAATACCTAGGTTAGATTATGATGATGAAATTAATCCTAAAATTTAACATGGGTGAAATGCTTTTGGTAAATAATAATATTAAAAAAAACCCTATGTGTTTGGAAAGGGTTTTAATAAATGTATTTTTACCAGTTCTTACTTATAAATATGAGATGTGGACATTTGATGGAAAGAGCAGGACAGAGACTTCAGACTACTCAATAAAATATGCAGAGATGTATGTTAGCAATAACAAGAGGTCAAGGATGAAATACGTGGGTGAACGAGCAAACAGATATTACTGACATTCTTGATAGAAATAAGAGACTGAAGTAGAGTTGGGCTGGAAATATTTCTGGACGAGATGATAATAAATGGACAGTTAAGGTCTTAATTAAACTGGATCCCACAAGAATGTAAAAAACATAGAAAGAGATCTCATATGAGATGGCTGAATCAAGTAAGAAAGTTTTCTGGTATAATATGAAGAAGAGAAACTAGAAATCAAAGAAACTGGATTAAATTTGGAGAGACTTTCATTCTGCAGTGGATTGATAATACTTAAAAAAAATAATGATAATGATATATATTATGAACATACTTATAGCAGATAATTTTTTGTCTTACCTTCATGTAAAGTAATTATTTCTTCTGATGAAAATGTATATGGACTCCATCCAAATCTATTACGAGCTGCCACGCGGAACCTATACTTCTTAAGTGGTTCAAGTTCTTTAACAACTAAATATTCTTCTTCAATGTTATCTGCAGCAGTAGTCCATTTCTCATCATCTAAAACAATTAATATTTTTGTAACAGTACAAATTAACTTTAAAAGAAATAAAAGAATAAAGTAAACTTACTAGATTCTCTGAATTCAACTTTAAAGGATTCAATAGGTGAATTTCCATCAAAGCGAGGTACATCCCAAGTAACATATGCTTCAGTAGAAGATACCTGAGGAACTTCAGGCCAAGGCGGACGATCTGGGACAGCTAAAATTATTAAAATGTAGATTATTTTAAAATTGAGTTAATGACTAATAATGAAAACATTAAGTCATTTATCTTACAAATTTATAATAGTAATAAGAACTACTACTTACATCCAACTCGTAATCTACTTCTACAAACTGATTCTCCTAACCGATTTCTTGCAACACATTTGTAAACTCCCACATCTCCAGAACGAGCACGGAGAATGGTTAAGGAATGCCGACCACTTTCAGAATCTACAATTTTAATGCGTTCTCCCGATGAGAGAATAACATCATTTCGATACCAATAGACTTTAGGTAGAGGATTGCCAATCACGTATACCTTAAAAGTAACTGGCTGGTCTTCAAAGAAGGCCTTATCTCGTAATTTCTCTCGGAAGTATGGGATATAACCTTTAAAAAAGGAAAAATGGCATCATTATTATATATATAAAATAAAATGATTTCACACTATTTTAGTGTTCATTATAGTTTTAAGTGTGAAAAGATTCAAAATAATTTTTTATAATATTAATTTATTATAAATTATTCAGAATAAAAAAAATTATATGTACATAAATATTTTATATAGAAATTATTATTTTTACATACAAATGAAAGCAAAGAATTATGGGTTATTACAACTAGCAGTTAATTCTCATACAATGTTATTTAATATATAAGGAATTCGAACTCAGACTTTCACACGATCCTCAACTCTCCATGCCATCTCATATTGCTGATCCACCTGATCACACACATGTTGAAAAGATAAATAATCACCAACATACATATTTCATGCTAAACCAGCAATCATCAGTTGGTCCAGATTACCCATATCCACACATATAATATACAAGCAATGCTCAGCTTTATATTAAGATAGCTAATCTTCATTAGTTATTTAATAAATTTGAAAAAAAAAGAAGGCAAAACATGTTTCAGTTACAAAAATAAATACACTAAATTAAAACACTAACTTCGTTTATAAATAAGGTCTCTTTGCATATAAATTAATAATATAAATCTTTTGCAAGACATACAAAATAAACATTAAAAAATGATCAACAAATAGTTGTTCAAAAGATCACATGATGTTCAAGCACCAAAGTATTCAGTTAGTTGTTCAAAAGATCACATGATGTTCAAGCACCAAAGTGTTCAGTTAGTTGTTCAAAAGATCACATGATGTTCAAGCACCAAAGTGTTCAGTTAGTTGTTCAAAAGATCACATGATGTTCAAGCACCAAAGCCTCGATGTAGGAATAACATTATATCAAATGGATTCAAAGAAAACAAAAAGAAAATCAAAACAAATATATTGGTATTGCATTATACTTAACTAGGATAAGTAATCTTCAAAAGCTTAGGATAACTTTCGTTAAAAGTTTAATTATATAAACAATCCACCAAAACAAAAATGTATTCAAGAATGATTATTGCAGATTTAATCTCTTTACTAAAAATAAACCCAGATTTGAATTAGAAGTAGACAAAATAATGCCTGGAGTTTAAGTGACAGATGAGAAATTGCATACTCTTTACCATTTTAGAAGTAATTATTATCATATACATATACGTTATTATTAAATAATACTGCTATTTGATAATCATTGCAAAGATATATTGTAAAATTTAATTAATAATTGTAGAAAGAAGCAGAATATGTGATAATATAGTATGATATAGAGAATAAGTTAAAGATTACATTTTCATTCAATTAAAATAGTATTGAAATACAAGTATATTGTATATATACTGAACTTTAGATGTAATTAGAAGGATTTAAACACAGACTTTCAATCTCCTTTTGGCTATCCACTCCATCTTATATAACCGATACACATGACCACTCACACATAAATGGCATCCAATATACGTATTTCATGCCGAACCAGCACTTATCGCTTGGTCCAGATCATCATCTCTCACACATATATAATCAGTGCTTAGTGTATAGTAAGATAGCAAATCTTCAAACTTTACTAGATAGACTTCAATCTTCTCCACTCTCTAGCTTTTTAGCCATCCATATTATTGAAAATGTGATGATGGAATGCTGTTGATGCCAATATTGTTATCATACCCATGAAGTCAACAAGGATATGACAACAATATTGGCACTAATAAGAGCTACATGGATAGGACAACAATATTGGCATCAATAAGGGCTTTGAGCATTCCATCATCAGATTTTCAATAATATGGATAGGGGAAGAGTTGGAGGATGGAAAAAAGTGAAGCTTGTTCATTAAGGTTTGAATATTTGCTATCTTTATATAATCTGAGCATTGATTACATGTGTGGGAGATGATCTGGACCAACTGATGAGTGCTGATTCAGCACAAAATACGTTCACAGATCATTTATCTTTTTCATATGTATGTGGTCATGTGTATCAGTTCTATAAGGTGGAGTTGATAGCTGTAGGGAGCATGAAAGTCTATGTTCAAATTCCCTCTAATTACAATTAAAATAATAATAATAAAAACAAAAAGTGAAATTCAAATTTGGGATAATGAGAACTGATCAATTGAATTTTAAATTTAGTTGATAATTTTATTTGGGTAAAGAAATTCTTTTATATAGATGATGGCTATTTGATTATGTGTGTTAATACAATTTGTGTTTTCAAAATCTTTATAATCTTTCTAAATATTTTTTGATGATGATTGTTATAAGTTGATTTTGCTGTAATCTATGTAAATGTCAATAGCTAAGGCATGAAGAATTAGTATTGATAATGATAGGTGTTTTTTTATTGCATTAACCGTCTCACTTCTTCTAGCACTCATATGATAATTAGTCGTCTATATGTGATCAGGCATCTCATAGATTTCTTGAGTCCCACAAAGGATTACATTATTAGGCTTGGATCAAAATATTAATTTTTTGTTTGGTAGAAAATGTAGTACATCAACATATTTCCAATTCCCGTAGTTCTTTTTATATAAGGAATCCATACTCTAATAGAATATTTTTTCCTTTTTTGGTGACTTTAAATGTCTTGTTTTGTTTATAATATATATTGTAACCTAAAAAAACTTAAATCATATATCATGTGACATAACTTATGAAACTTGTACTACAAAAGTAATATAATGAGGATATAGCTCTAAACAAGCTTTTCTGATAAATACCGGAAGAGAAGGCATTTAAAATCTCTGTCTAGAATTACCACTATCTCCAAGACAGTTTCGAGCTGCTGGATCTCCTCAGTGAAGCACTAGAATATTCAGACACTAGATCTAAAATACCAACTCAAGTGAAGTATTTATCTAATACTTAACTATTAATTTAGAAAATCTGAAATTTTCAGATATTTAACTTAAATAGCCATATGGGACTAAACTAAATTAAATATATGGTGGATCTGAATTTAATTCAGTCCCATATGGCTGTTTAAGTTACATGGTTGAATTTGAAGACATTAAAGATGTCTGAAAAATTCAGATTTTCTACTTAATATTAAGTATTAGATAAATGCTGGGCTTGAGTTGGTATTTTAGATCTAGTATCTGAATATCCTAGTGCCTCACTGATGAGAACCATTAGCTCAAAACCGGTTTGGGAATAGGGATAATTCTAGATGGAGATTTTAAATGCTTTCTCTTCCAGCATTTATCGGAAAAGCTTGATTAGAGCTATTAGCCCAACCATTATATTAATATTGTAACCTCTATGTCTTGACTTACATATACAACCTGATAAATAAATAGTAAAAGCCAAGAGATGGTTAAAATCAAGATTCAATAATAGCTTAGCTAATTTAATATATCTAAAAAGAAAAAAGAAGTTTGCTGCATATTTTAAATTTGTAAAAGTTTAACTGAGTAAAATTAAAATGAGTTAATTAAAAAGAAACCCAGAAAAGAGTAATCAAGTTAACATTAAGTGTTCTTTTTTTCATGTGTCTTAGCATTGGCCGGGAAGTGAACCCGCTAATCCGGGACAACTGCTTGTAAGGCGGCTGTGCTGACCTCTCGACCACTGTAGTTTAATTAATTTTAAACTAAAGGATTAGGAAGATGAATTACTTAGGATTAAAATGTCTGGACCTAAACATCAGTTTTAAAATATACGTAGTTTCATCTGTTTTACCCTGTTATCTGTACAATTAAAGAAATTGAAGCAGAATAAGTGAAAATAGGCAGCCACTAGACAAAAAGAGAATTGGGAATAAAAGGGTGTTCATTGGATTACTGTTGAAATTTGGACCATGCTACAAACTACAGAAAAGTCATTTCTGCAATCCTCCAAATTAATGTAAGAATAATTTCCAGTCAGTTGTATTCACATAACATACCATGGCTGAGTAGAGATCCTATAGGCATGTTTATCCTGTATTTTCTGAAGTGTAGCGTACATGATACAGCAAGATGCCTGTAGAGTTGCCAAAACCGACTATTATCAGGGCAGTTTGCCATTGCTCTTATTGATTGCCTGTAATGCTTCCTGAAAATGAATTGTGAACTAGAGAATTAGTTTGTATACCAGGAAAAAAAACATAAAACATATATATTAAGCATCTAAGATATGAAATAATCAAACAAACTTGAGTTACCTCAGCAAGAGAAATCTCTTTAACATTAAATTGGAATACCAAACAGTCTAAATGCTGGAAAGAAAAGAACGTGTAAGCATTGAGCTCAACAAAATTTGTTAATGTCATTTTTTAATTGACTCCTATTTGAATAATGGTTAACGTTACTAATAATTGGCAAAATTGATTTTCATGAAGAAATTCATTTTTAAATTTTGTTCTATTTCAAGTGTGTTTGTTTAGTAATATTAATATCTATTCATATATAAAAAAAGGCATTGCTTTTTATGTATTGTAAGATTATTCTCACGTTATCATTCCTTGAGCCATGAAGTCAGTCAAGTTGAGGAAATTAAAGAATTTAAATAAAATTAATTAAGCATATGCATGACTGATTTTGATGATCCATTCTAAAATAATTTTGCTACTCATTTACCACACTTTATATTTCTAAAAGGATCCCCAAACTCACTGTGATACAACCAAGTGCTAAAAAAAATTGAATAACCACACTGCGATGTGATAGGCGGGGTTCCAGTTATTTTGACCATTTATTACAAAATCGCAATTTCCATCAATAATTAAACAATAAATGTGCAAATTTTGTTAAACTATTTCACCTTCTGAAACATTATAGACCTTCCCCCCAAATATTAGCGTGTGTTTTATTTTAAAATGCTTCATGAAGAAAAAAGAGAAATGAAAATTTCATTTCTTAGTAAAATTACAGATTATTAAATATTTCTCATCAATTCTCAATTGAATGCAAATAAGTACATATATAAGTAGCAGGAATTTATAGGTATGACCATTCCAAATTTCAACAAACGAAAAACTCTAACAATGAGTTCTGCAATGATTATGCAAAACAAACTGTGAAATACAATAATGTTCCCATATGTTTGCTACTCCATTTTTTGTTTGTTCGAATATTTGTAGTGCTGTCTCTTTTAATCTTTTCAGTAGGAAACCTTTCTGAAATATTTCAACACCATGTCCATATCTAGCTTTCCAATATTTTTGAATTCTGTATCATATCTTCCCATTAGAAGTAATCCATATTGCATTTCTTTAGAATGTCTTTTGAGGTACTGCTTATGACATAGATGGGATCTACTTCTGAAGTTTCATCATTAAAGATCATTTTAGGAAGTCTTGCATTGTTTATTTTACATATCCAATCTAACGAAAGTGTCACTTTACAATAGTGGATCTTATAGTGTCATATCCATAAAAGTTTAAGAGCATAAAGATTGGGTTTATGATTTTGTCATTATATTTTTAAAATTTTACAGAACATTCTTAAATGAAATTTTTTGAATGCCTCGTATTGCATTGGTAGGATGTCCAAATCTCACCTCTATGTAATAAATTAATGTAAAATAACAGGTCCATATTTAGCAGAAATTATTTCCTGTGAATAAATATTCTCACATGATCACTATCTCATACTAGCACAATAATTGTTATTAAACAATTCAAAACAAAACAACACTCTCCATATAGTAGTGCCATCTTGTGCTAACAAGAGCAATCAATGGATGCCAGAAGGCTTGTGCATAAAATCCCTATCTAATGCCTACTCATCCAATATCCCCAGACTAGTTTCCTCACTGATGAAGGCCACAAGCCAGAAACTAGTCTGGGGATATTGAATGAGTAGGCATTAGATAGGGATTTTATGCACAAGCCTTCTGGCATCCATTGATTGCTCTTGTTAGCACAAGATGGCACTACTATATGGAGAGTGTTGTTTTGTTTTGAATTGTTTAATAAATATTCTATTAACTTGTTAAATGTAACAGTGAGTTTATGTCACATTGAAGCTCACTTTTCTATTGATAACTATCCAAGCTAAAAAAGTTGATGAGAATATTTTTGTAATACTGGATGATAAAAAATTTGAGTTTTTAGATCATCAAATTATTAAAATATCTTTAATGTTGCACTCAAAACATTAAATAGGAAAAAATAGCACAACGATCAGTTGTAAATCATATAATACTAAATCATCCATGCACTTTACTACTGTTACACAATGCTTTATTTACCACACTTTTATAGTTTACAGTTTCGATTGCCCCAGCAATCTTCTTCAGAACTTTTATATCTCTTAATTTCAACTGCTAAATTCAAATTTTAAAAATTTACCATTATACTTTTACAAGAAGATTAAGTTCTTGTATTCTCTTTTAATCAATTGAACTAAAAAAAATTCAATCATCAAATATATATTGCATCTCGACCTCTGTTTCATAAAACTTCCTACAAACAATTCCAAAGACAACTGTCACAAAAATTGAAACAGTATTGGAGAAAGTATACATGCCAGTTCAATTTATTTCATGTCTTAAAATTTATCACTTATAGTAATAATACTTTCTTTTTCCATAATGTAGAAACTCTATAATTTGAATAAATTTTGGTGGACGACCAACTGAATTGACAAAATCATTATTTTCTTGCATTTGTCTAGCAACAAAGCATATGGCCACATTCCTCGATTTTTTAAAACCACTTTGAGACTTTGCTAACCATTCGCCTATGATCAGAAACAATTGGGTTAACACAATCTTGGAAAGTACTTTGGCTGTAATGAATAATAATGACATTCATAATAATTACTGTTTTCTTACCTATTCCCTTTATTTTTAAAAATTGGACCAATAGGAATGCCTTGAGATCACATGACCCAACTTCATGCCTCTATATATTCCTAAAAGTGAACATATCACTACCATATTTTAAAACTTCTACAGGTACCTCATTTGAATCTGCAGCCTTTAAGATTACTAAGAGCTATTTTGATGTCATTATCTGGACATCTTTGTCCAAATCACAATGATAATTAAAATGGGTATGTTAAAGGTGGTCTTCTCAATTCTTATATCATTATTCAAAAGATGATCAAAATACTTTTTCCACTTGTTCAAAAAAGGGTGTTATTGTTGGAATAGGATTAAATATTATTTCTGATTCATACATTATTTTCAGTATGTTAAAAAATATCTAGTGATGATGATTAAAGAATATCTGTATAGTCTTTGCGTTTCTAACCCATTAATCGTTTTTAAGTCTTTTTGTGAGTTGTTGAATTTCTATCCAGATTTTCGTATTATGAAGTTTCACATTTAATTCATCATTCTAACAAACAGAAAATACCATGTTCCCGTTTAATAAAATTATTGTCTGTAAAATCAATCATGATTTTTTTTTAAGTAAAACTTGTATCCATAATACATTTCTTAAGAAAATTCCATATTTCAGTAATATGATAGTCCAAATTAGCAATTTTAGTTTGTAATTGCAAATTTAATGCTTAATAATAGATGGACAATTGAAATCTTAAACTGGATTCCAAGAGATTGTAAAAGACCAAGAAAGAGATCACATGTGAGATGGATGGATTAAGAAAGGGTGCAGGGGTGATATGGTGAAGAGAAGCTAAAGATCAGAGATGGATTGAACTTGGAGAGACCTTCATCCTGCAGTGGATTGATAATAGTTGATGATGATGATGAACTGTCAACATTCAGTGTGTATAAAAGACACTTTTAAAGAATGAACATCAATTTTCTAGTGAATATGATTGGAATGAGCTACTTTTTAATGCATTCATCATTTTAATGTTGGAACATACTACTCTATGATCTAACCAACAGTATGTGTTTGTAAGTGCTTATATGAATCTTTTATTCTGATTTCTAACTATAATGTAATTTATTAAACACATTTTGAACATGGATGCATTTTTATTCCTTCATAGCAATTTTTCTTCCTAAACAAAGATTTTTTTTAGAATTTAATTGTTTATATACATACATCTCTACCAAATCAAATCCAGTTTATTAGATTCTGAAATATAATCCTGGCTTAAAGCTAAAAATAAATGTTGAATATTGACAAAAAAAGCCACCAGGGAAAATAAGCACTACATCACACTACAGGAAGATGAAAACGAGGCAATGTAAACAAAATCACCATATTGCTAGAATGAATGCATTGTGCAAAAATTCAATACCAACCATTTGAATTTATAGCAACAATATCATTATTTCCAATAACTTTTGGGCAAAATCTATTATTTGTATCAACATATACCAAAGAAAAGACAAAAGGATCTTTTAATGGCATTGGTATAATAATGCTATCCAGCAAGAGAGAAAGCTTTCTTTCTCTGAATCTAAAGTTGAAATATAAGCACTATGCAAGGTGAGTTCTAATATCAGTAGCCTTTTATTCATATAAAAAGAACTCCAACAATAAAAAAAATATTAAATTAGTTTTTACAGCAAATCCAATACCACATATTCTTCTTTTACTGATAGATCTCTCAAAAACACGTTGCCATTCATCTATTCCATCAAACTCCCTTTGGAAGTTAAGTTTCACTAAAAGCTGTTATCTTGATCTTGATAGCTTCTAATATAGTCCTCCTATACGGTCGTGAATAATTTGTATCAAATAAAGTTTTCACATTCCATGTATTTATATTTAGGAAGAAGTTAGATTTATACATTTATCTTTGGTACTATTATAACCTCCCGCTTTATCACTACTACTATTATTTTTATTATTAAGATGAGCAGAACACTAGTCAGCAGACTGTGTGCAATAGACCATTTATAGACATTTTCTAGATCCTGTCCACTGCCATGGTAGGCAGAAACTTCCCAAATAGGGCTACCTAAACCTATACCATTTCCAACTTTCTTAAACACTTCAACAATACTATTTTTTTTTATATCAAAAACTTTATTCTTACAGTTTCAACTGTCCTGCAGTCATCATCAGAGCTACAATATCCAAATATATAATTATACAATTAATATTTATATCAAAACTTGATTCTTACAGTTTCGACTGTCCTGCAGTCATCATCAGAGCTACAATATCCAAATATATAATTATACAATTAATATTTATATCAAAACTTGATTCTTACAGTTTCGACTGTCCTGCAGTCATCATCAGAGCTACAATATCCAATTATATAATTATACAATTAATATTTATATCAAAACTTTATTCTTACAGTTTCAACTGTCCTGCAGTCATCATCAGAGCTATAATATCCAAATATATAATTACACAATTAATACATTTTATACAATTCTTGCCAACTGGAACTCCTGTCTTAAATACAGTTTCAAATAATCCTTAGTGAATATATTTCCTCAAGCAAAGATCACAACTAAGAATTTCCAGCATATTGTTGAGAGCTCGATCTAAAAAAGGGAAATGGGATCAGAAATGCTGTGTGGGTAGTTAAAGGATGGAATTGTGATAGCATAAACACACAATGCCAATGTCATAATTAGTATGCGTAGACAATTGTTGCCACTCATGACAACTAGGTTCTATATTAACTAATAATCAAAGAAAGGAAAGGAGACAAAAACCAGTGTTTGCATCAAAAATCGTACTTAGAATCTGATATACCAACATTCTATCCTACAAGACAGTGAGTGGCACTATTTATTTATAATCACAACTTATCTCCAATATGAATGTTATTCCACTATACACCACATTCAGAGTTCATTATATAATTTAAGAATGTTGTTTTATTTATATTTCATTATTTTAATTTTTATTTATTTATTGTGAATGTAGCATGGTATTGTTTATTTTATTTTACAGTATATTTCTGTTCATTTTCTTTATTCAAAATATTAATGCTATCTTAGTTTTTCATAGTGGTGTGCAATCCATGAACCATGAACCCTTAGAAAAGCATGTAAAAATTGTTAGGGGGGGGGGCGTCATGAAATTTTGAAGAAATTCTCTTAAGTTTTAGATTTTTTTTTTCAAAAAAATTTAAATTTTAAAAATAATAATGAAAATAAATTGTTTTTGTATATATCATAATTTTGGTTGTATAAGTGTACGATTTGTTCTAAACATTTCATTTCAAATCATATTTGCTTAATACTAAAATAGTAGAAAATATAAATTTGGATATTAATTAAAACTACTATCCATTTATTATGAATATCCTTACATACTTGTACTTATAATTTAGGCATGATAAAAACAAATAATGAGTAACATCAAATTTCCATCTGAGGAAGGGGATTTCAAGCGTAAGAAGATTGCACGCCGCTGATATAGCTAAGTTTTAATTTTGACTTACAATTAATTTTTATTGGTGTATCAATTAATATCAATTAAAAAAAGCGAAGCTACAAAAACCAACCAATCAAATATAACTGTTGGCTTCACTCACCACATTATCATTTCAGATATAAAATCTTAAATGTATATATAAATTTTCAGATTTAAATAATTTTTTTTGTTATTATTTTTCTGTATGGTTATTTTTAATATGACATTTTATTCAAGAATAAATCATTTTAATATAATTTCCCATTTTGATTTACTTATTATAAATTTATTTAAACGCACATTGATTACGTAAGTAATATTTACTAAGGCTATAAACCTCAAGAGTGTGCGCGTGAAAATGCGAAGGTAGGGACCTCTACAAGCCTGGTTAAGACCTGTAGAAGTTCCTACCTTCCACACACCTTGGTTTATAGCCTTAGTAAATATTATTTACTTATTATTCCAATTTTAATATCATTAATATATATTTTTAAATATGATTAAATTTAAAGTTTAAATTTTCATTATACACACATTTCAGTGAAATTTTGACTTTCACTTTTGTTTTTAAATTATTTTGAATTATAGAATCTATTTTTATCACACATATAAAAATGCATTTGATTTTGTTTGATAAAACCATTACAACCAAGTAATAATAATGATACACTATGAATAATTTTGTGTGCCTTTATATTTGATTTCTGTATGTCCACATTTTTGAATTTTTAACACCAAAAAAAAAAATTGTTTTCCTTTAGAATTCGAACTTACACCCTTATGCTTCCAAGAAAAAATCCTTTGCAATTGAGCAAATAGAAATTTTATGTTTGTGGAATAAAATATTAATATTGATTTACTTCACACTTAATTAATTAAAAGTAAAAATATTTTCTAAAATCTGAATTCTTCTTCTGAAACATTGGTTGGAGGCAGACAGCAAATAGAAATTTTACGTTTGTAGAATAAAATTTTGTTAATATTGTTTACCTCATACCTAATTAATTAAAAGTAAATATTTTCTTTTAAAATCTGTATTCTTCTTCTGAAACATTATATTTATTTAACCAATGAAAAATGGATGGAGGCAGGCTGAACCTCACAAAAGGTTAAGCTAATTATGACAACAATAATATCAGACTTGAAGTGCCCTCTGTCCATTTTTTGTTAGTTACATTTTTGGCATACCCAATATGTCTGCCTCAATTGATTAGGTGTAGTTGTGTCACTCGATTGTGATATACTATTTATTTATTAAATTTTGGAACCGCAACTTCGTCAGATTTATAGAAATTGAAGCATAGTATAGTTGAATTTTGATGTCACAATTGAGAACTGTGGTTAATTCGTTTTTCATTTTTGTCAGGTAATAGATTGATCATTTGGTCAGCTACATAATGATCTGATGGCATAATTTATATCTTGATTTGTAAAAATTTAATCTTATCCATGATCATTATATTATAATTGTTTACATTTTAAATGTTAAAGTGAACAAAATTAAAAGGACTTAATACTATATGATCAATTAATAAATATTTTATTTATGCCATAATTAATTTAAATTTTGTGTGATAATGACATTTGTTTAATTTAAAATATTTTATATTATTGGCATATTTAAAATCTGAGGTGTGACTGATATATAAGCCTCATACAATAAGTAGTATGCTTTGCGAAGCTTCTATGGTGTAAAGATGGATTCCAACTTTTACCTCGATATAAGATCTTTAAATAGATAGCGATTGAAAGCACATGATAAAACTGATAAAGATGAAATCTTTCCAGAAGTTTTAAATAAACCCAATCAACACATTTTGTTGAAAAAAAAAAACCTTATCAGGTGATCTCGAATTTATTATAATATATGTAATTAAATCAAGTAGCAACATTATAATTACATGTAAACAAATTTTGATGATGAAACCTCTTCCCAGCGTTATACTATGTTCTTTTCTTTAGTCACTGTAAGATGCAAAATCAACCAAGACAGATAAGTTTTAGGATCGACTTGACTTTCTTCACCAAAAGATTAAATAAAAAAGTGATTTTTATGTCAATATATTAACATTCTTATAATTATTTTATGTCTATCAAATGTGTTTTACCAGTTCTTACTTATGGATCTGAGACTTGGACATTTAATAGAAGAGCAATACAGACTTCAGATCACCAGTTCTTACTTATGGATCTGAGACTTGGACACTTAATAAAAGAGATGCATGTTGGGAGTAACAAGAAGAGATTGAAAACACAATATATGAGTAAGAGAACAAACAGGTGTTACTGAGCTCATTGAAAAAATTAAGACTGAAGTGGAGTTGGGCTGGACACATTGCTAGATGAGATAATAGATTGACAATTGAAATCTTTAAATTGGATTCCAAGAGATTGTAAAAGACCCAGAAAGAGACTATATGTGAAATGGATGAAATAAGAAAGTGTGCAGGATTGATGTGGAGAAAAATAGCTAAAGATTGGAGAAGATGGATTGAACTTGGAGAGACCTTCATCCTGCAGTGGATTGATAATGATGATCATGTTTATACCATTTCCAGAAAATATTTCAATAACAGATAATAATTCAATATTATGAATAGGCAGAAAATCACACCCCTGTTAATGATTGACAAATTGCCAAAGTATTTTCTATTGAGGTTTTAAGTATAAGAGCTGGATGACCAGTTAGCTGTTGGCACTTTCCAGTTATACGTATATTGTATATGAGTTTCCTGTCAATGACTGCAAATATGTATAATTTTAGATAGGTTTAGAATTTTAAAATGATTTTTCTATTTAATTATTAAAATTTTCTGTATTTTAAAATGGTTAATATTTCAAAGCAATACTTGTCAAGCATTGGCGGTCAAGAGGTCAGACAGCTGCCTGACAAGCAGTTGTCCCAGGTTAGCGGGTACAGACAGGCCTCCACTTGCTGGCTTGTGCTCTTTGATATTAATAAACATTATAACATATTGAATAATGCCTTCAAGTCCAAACTTACTCTGTGGGAAGCCAATCAGCTTATTAACCCACAAGTACTATAAGGCCGAAGCTTGGGATTACCAATCAGAAGTTTATTATTCTGTTTAAATTATGGGCTTTGGAACCGAAAATCTTAGACGATCTAGTCAAAATAAATCTTCAAGCTATGCCTACTAATTGGTTCCTGAAATACAGGAGACAGATTGGTGCCATCGATGTGCTGTGTATGAACTGCTGCCTTCAGGATGAGACATTTGATCACATCACTCTCTCTTGTAATGGTCTTGGCAAAATCAAAATGACCATCTATCAGAACTGTAAAGTTGACTTTTATAAAAATTATGTCTATCAGGGATTGCGTGGTTTCTTGAGACATTCCGGCCATCACTACCTTCTTGACATATTCTGTATAGTTGACCAGGTGTAAGAAACTGTTCACGCTGCCACAAACTTTAAAAAAACTTAATGCTAGAGACAGTACTATGTCTGTTTGATCAGACTTGGATGCTTTTTCAGTTTCCTTAAGAAGTCCCTACTTCTTTAATCTTTATGTATTAATATGTATTTTATGTCTTGGGTTTGCATTGGTTTTATCTTTATTGTTAAATGTATTCAAATTCTATATCATGTTTAAATTAACTATAGACTGTATCTATAGTTCTCATGTAACCAATTATTTTGTTTCTTTTTCTTTTGTAACTTCCTTACTCTAGAGCCATTTTGTATTACTTATGTACATTTATTTTTCGCTTTAATAAAGTTTTTTTTTTATATAAAATAAAGCAATATTTCTTTACTCCCCCCCTTTAATTTAGCAGTCAATATTTTCTTTCATTAGTATTCATGTTTATTTTAAAAATACTTTATTAGTTTAATAAAATATTTCAAACATCTAAAAATAATAAATAAAAATTGTATGACAAAACTTAATCCTTTTTAAACAGATTTGAATTGATTTTCAGATAGATAATCTCTATTTCAGTTTGGTTGAGTTTAAATAAAGCGATGTGATATTTTTAAGAAATTACATATGTATTGTGTACTTTTACTTTAATATTCTTATTTATGTTAACTACATAAACATCACCTTGTGATTTAAACAAGGCAAAACTCTCCATACAGTAATGCCATCCTGTGCCAACCAGAGTAATCAATGGATGCCAGAAGTCTTGTGCATAAAATCCCTATCTAGTGCCTACTCATCCAATATCCACAGACTAGTTTCTGGATTGTGGCCTTTGTCAGTGAGGAGCCTTGGATCTGAAAGCACTGCACCTAGATCTTAGGATTTAATGCAACACCCTCCAGCAGCCACCTTTTATCTCTACTTAACTACAAAACTATGAGAATGAAATTGAAAACACAATATTTTCAATCTAAGCTCAATAGCTTAAATAGTCATATGAGTCTGAACTCAGTTCAGCACCCATACATTTTGGTGTCTTTGACTCTTCAACAACCATAGCCACCACTATCCTATTAGACAGGATTGGTGTTAAACCACTAAATATCACATGATCACCATCTCCTAATAACAATTATGTGCTAGTATAAGAGATGGTGATCATGTGATGTTTAGTGGTTTAACACCAACCTTGTGATTTAGTAATATAGGCATAGAGTATGGATCTAAAGTACTATGAATTGTGACCCAAGCTTGTTGCCGATCATGCTTAAACATCTTATAAACTTCTGAGAAATAAGCTATAGAAGTATTATTACTAGTATTATTGATGATTTAAAAAATTATATTAATTGATAAATTTTAAATAAACTAATAAACTGAACCTTTCTTCATGCACTTTAATAATGCTATTCATGGTAAAAGCTGTCAGAAACACTTAATAAAAAGCAGCGATAAAAGAGTGTAAGCAATTTATTATTTAAAACAAGTGATGTAAAAAGACAGACTGATGATTTTTACTAGTACTATTTATATATTTGATTTAAAATTGTTTTGGGTATGTACACAATTGATTATGATTATTTTGTGTGTGCCTTAGTAGTTAGTTGGGATGGATGTAATTAATGATATCTTTTAATTCAGATTAGAAGATATATGATGACATTGAAAGGGAAAAATTCACTAAAATTATTTATTTTAATTCAGATATAAGAGTTAGCCATTTAAAATTAAATCACATACCACATGACACTGCAATTCTCAAAATATGTGCAGGAACAGCGAGACATTCAGCTCATAAAATTGAAAGAAAAAAAATACTCTGAGCTAAATTAAAAGTGAGATTAAAAATAGAAAAAATATTGGAAAACTTACACACCAAATACCTAAATGATATGACTATATCCAATATCTGAAAGAATGCAAAAGTCATATATTTAAGAAAAGTGAATAAAAGATATACAACTATTAGCCTTCTACAGCTTATAAAAAAATATTTATTTGAAGATTGGCTATCTTAATATAAAGCTGAATACTGATTGTATATATGTGGGGAAATAATAATCTGGACCAACTGATGATTGCTGGTTTAGCATGAAATACGTATATTGGTGATTATTTATCTTTTCAACATGTGTATGATCAGGTGGGGCAGCAATATGAGATGGCATGGAGAGTTGAGGATTGTGTGAAAGTCTGAGTTCGAATCCCTTATATTACATTATATATGTGCAGGTGTGTGTAGGCCTGTACAGTGTATTAATTTACAGGATTAAAATAAAGACTGGATTTAAAATATCTTAATATAGTTTATTATCATTTTGTATTGGATTGTCAAACTACTGTAAGGCAATTTTTGTATTATATGTATTTCTGTTTTGATTAAAACTTTGGATTGCCATAACATAAGCTAGAATATTGCCAAATTATTCAAAATGGTAGAGCAAAACGATTGGACTAATGCAGACAGTAATAGAATTATTTAAAAACAAATTTATTTATATAATAAAAAAAAATCACATATAACATAATTATTAGATACATTATAAGTTCACATTGAATGAAAATGTATTAACAATAATTAGGTTGCTATATATGGTATAAAGTAAGAGAATTATCGGATAAAACAAACACGCGCATATATATTGTACCACACTATCTATGTTGCACAATCCGTGTTTTAAAGGAAAAGAAAGGGGTTAAAATAAAATTTTATAAACACTATAATTAAGAGGAATTATAAATAATTCTTAACTCTTAATGGATTTATTAATATTCCCCCCCTCCCCACGATCAAACAATATTAAATAAAACTCTCATAAATAGTTTTTTGAATACATTTTAAACGATTAAAAAGAGAAATTATGTTTATTGAGTATGTTTTTTCTGACGCAATTGTTTTTTTTTTTTTATAAAAATAAATTAAAATTTATTAAATACAATTGTTTTTACAGTAATTATTTTTAAAAACTGTAAGAAGTCTGTGAATATATGAAACGATCCAAAAATAATGACAATTTTATAATAAAAAATTGTTATAAATTTAATCTCCTTCAAAGTACGTCCGTTTAATACAATACACCAGTGTAAACATGCCTTTCACTTTTCAAAGTAGTCCGGAAACACAAAGTGAAACCTTTTAATGCCTGCGGCATTTTTTCCACCACTCCTAAATCAGCAAAAAAAAAGAGGCATTTTTTTATTTGAGAGAATAAAAAGAAGTCACATGGTTTAGATATCGAGTGAATATGACTGAAAGATAAGCTGGGTCATGTTGAATTTAATTAAAAATTATTTCACATTCAAGGCCACTCAAAGAAGAATCTATCGTGGTAAAGATTGCATTATTCACTTTGACACAAAATGAGACATTTTATCGCATCACAGAAATGTTACAGAACTTGTAGATAAAATGTCTGACTGTTAATAACTAATTTTGAGAGAAAAGTGCCATTTGCGTCTTAAAAAAAAAAATCATCTTGACATTGGATTTCATTCACCATACTTTTTTGAGACACGGGAAATTTGACAATTTCATTAAATCATTCGTAACCTTGTATTTTCCACAGAACAGCTTTTTTTATATAAAATATATGTCAAAGCGTTGACCGAGAAGCAAATCCAGGCCAGCTGCTTGGAAGGCAGCTATGCTAACCGCTAAGCCACTAATGCTTGACCAGAACAGCTTTTTTTGTAATCTGTTTCAAGCATTACAACTGTTTTTTTTTCCATGAGTCAAAGCAGCGGCCAAGAAGTGAACCCGGGACAACTGCTTATAAGGCAGCTGTGCTAACCACTCGGCCCCCAACCCTTGACAGCATTGCAACTGTTTTTCCTAAAACAAAACAAAATTTCTTCTTATTCCAACTTTTCTGCCATTACAAAACATCGCCAAATATGCGAAACATACTTTATAAAAAAAATATGCTAGGTGGTACCATGTTTTCCCATGGTATCATAATTTGGCAGAGTGATGCAAGAGTCCCCACGAAATGTACCAACGGAAGCATATACGACAACAAGTGCACTTACCAGAAAACAATTCTGATTATTTTCGAGTCCTCTCTCATACACTGTATTGTTTATATTTTATAATTAAAATATTTGTTGATAAAAAAAAATTGTAACAATTTACTTAGAAAAAAAAAAGACAAAGTAATTAATGAATGTAATAGATAATTACCTAAAGAGATTATCAAGGCATGTAAAAGAATTAAACTTTTAAATTAAAAAAAAAGCTAAAATTAAAAGACATCCTTTTTTTCGAATTGAATAAAGTAGAAAATAAGAAAAAGTAAGATTCATTGACTTTCTTCAGTTTCAGCAACTAATTGTTAATCGAGATGGTATACATGAAAAGCAAGAATTAGAAAGCAGTGGGCCATAGTTAATCTAAAAATGACATTATTAGCAATTCCATACGCAAGTATCTCTGTATATTAAGAAGCTGCATTCAACTTTTAAAATATGGAAAACCTTACAAAGCGCTAAACAACCCCAAGTAATTCTGTCACTACTATAGCTAATACAATTCTCCAGCAGCCATCTTTTTAGCAAACTATAAAGTTTTGAGTGCAAAATGAAAACACGATAAGGCTTTCAATTCAAGCTCATTAGCTTGTATAGTGATATAGATCTGAACTCAGTTCAGTATCCATACTTTTTGATGTCCTTTGCTCTTTAATAACCACAGTCACCATAATTATATTGGGCAGAATTAGTATTAAATCACTAAACATCATATGATCACCAATCTTTATGCTTACACAAGTTGTTGAAACAGGGGCAAACTCTCCATACAGTAGCGCTACTCAGTGCAATTCAAAGTAATCAATGGATGCAGGACGGTTTATGCATAAAATCCCCATCTACTGCCTACTCATCCAAAATCTGCAGACTAGTTTTTAGCTTGTGGCTTCCATCGGTGAGGTAAACGGTGGCTGCTGGAGGATTGCACTAGATCCTAAGACCAAGATGCAGTGCTCTCAGATCTAAGGCTCCTCAATGATGAAAGTTAGAAACTACTCTGGCAATATTGGATGAATAGGCACTAGATAGGGATTTTATGCATAAACCTTCCTGCATCCATTGATTACTTGGGCTTGCTCTGAGTGGTACTACTGTATAGAGTTTACCTCTGTGCATATTCAATGATATTAACGTTTTTAGAGAATAATAAACAGACAGAATTAATGTTACATTTTATATGTTGACTTTCTCTATATTTCTAAATGGTTAATGTATGGTGGTTTTGCAAACAAATATCAAATAAATAAAATATTTGAAATAATGATACTTATATGATTTGACAAAATATATCACCCCAGTTATAGTAAATATTATAAAAATGAACAATACAATTTGTTTATGGACATGAACAATTATTTTAAAATTAATTCATTACATATAGTGATTAGTTGAGAGTTAAGAATTGACTCCGACCATTTTATCAGCTCCACGATCTCTTCTATTTTAAATTTTGATCATCTAGCTAAGAGTATGAAAGACTGAATTAATATATAAAGTATCAATAATAAATTTGTTATAAATAGCTTTGAATTCACTAACATTTTATTGGAAGGCAATTTGACATTACTAATTATCATGTTTTGAAATAAATTATAGTAATCTTTTTTCCTTAGAATTAAAAATAAAATAATTTATTTCTAATGTAATACTTTTGAAGTTTAGAAATCCGATTCCCAAAATACAATATAACAATTCGTCAATTGCTAAAACAGAGAATCATTAATATAAATAAAATAACTATTGCCGAGCGCTTTCAACTCCTACGAGTACTTATCAAGGCAGTAAAAACTCTTATTTTCTTCTAAACGATAAATTCAACATTTCATTGCATTGGCCAGGAACAACTAATCGGAAAACTGATTAATTTTGAATTCATAGCACAAGATGAATTTTGTATAAGATATGATTTTTTAATCTTGCGTTTTTTATCGTGTGTTTCATGCATTAATATTGCAAAATCCTTTGGACTACATATATGGCCTGTACTATTTTGGTGAACATAAAAAGCTGAATATATGTAGTCTAAAGGATTTTGCAATATTAATGCATGAAACACAAGATAAAAAATGCAAGATTAAAAAATCATATATTGTACAAAATGAATTCAAAAATAAACAGTTTTCTGACTAGTTGTTCCTGGCCAATGCAATGAAATGTTGAATTTATCGCTTAGGAGAAAATAAGAGTTTTTTTACTGCCTTGATAAGGACTTGAAAGCGTTTGGCAATATTATTTTATTTATATTAATGTTCCTCTGTTTTAGCAATTGACGAATCGTTATATTGTATTTTAATATTTAAACAGCATTAAGCTGTTGCACATGCGCTTTGCAGATTTTAACTATAAACGACTGAATACTAACACTTCAAACACATGATAAAGTCTTTGGAAAAGATAGAGTGGCCATCTATCTTTTCGAACCCAAACGCTTTTGTATGGGCAAATTCAGTCATTTATAGTTAAAATCTGCAAAGCGCATGTGCATCAGCTTAATGGTGTTTAAATATTACATTTTATAAACATTGCGCTATATAAAATAATTGTTTTATTTACGTACATTTAATTTCAAATAAGAATGACTTATCGTAAATTCTAGTAAATTTCACCAGCGTCATTCATTCAAGCATGTAAAAGTAATTTAAAGTGATTATTTAATATCTTCACGCTTTCACTTTCAAACACTTAAGATTTGCCCATACAAAAGTGTTTGGGTTCGAAAAGATAGAGGCCACTCTATCTTTTCCAAAGACTTTATCATGTGTTTGAAGTGTTAGTATTCAGTCATTTATAGTTAAAATCTGCAAAGCGCATGTGCAACAGCTTAATGCTGTTTAAATATTACATTTTATAAACATCACGCTATATAAAACAATTGATTCATTTATATTGTATTTTATAAGTTGTATTAACAAAAATATTATATTGATTTATTAAATCTGATTCCTTTAAAAACTTTTGATCTTCTGAGAAACATATTGAAATATATATATTTATAAGTGTCTTCAGAGTTTTTTTTTTGTTAGTGGACATTATTAAAAATAAAATTATGCATGTGATATACCAATACAAAAACATTAAAAATAGCTGCCAGTAATTTTGTAAAAACCAAATGAAATGGTGATCATGTGATGTTTTGATGGTTTTATATCTATCCTGCCCATAGTATAGTGGTGGCTGTGATTTTTGAAAAACTAAAGACAGCAAAATGTATAGATGCTGAACTGAGTTCAGATCTATACGACTATACAAGAGAATGAGCTTGGGTTGAAAACATTGTTGGGTTTTCATCTTGGTCTCTTAGCTTTATAGTTAACCCAATAGTTAAAAGGTGGCTGCTGGAGGGTTACATTATATCTCAAAATCTAGATGCACAACTCTCAAATCAAAGGCTCCTATGAAAGGATGAATGACACTGGATAGGGATTTTATACACATACCTTCCTGCATCCATTGATTATGAAGGTTTGCACTTGGTGTCACTACTGTATGGAGAGCTTGGTATTCTTATTAAATACAACTTCTTAATACAGACTTATTTCCATCTGGAATTGCTGATAAGCTGCTTCCAAACTAACTATGCTCTAGTTTGTGTTTCTCGTGCACAATTCTCTAACAAGTGACTGAGTCAATGAATGAACTAATGAAGCTTATTTGAACTGAATTTATACTTTATCTCATTTCCTGTTTTATTAAATTAACAAATAGGATATGTTTTGTCTTTAATTTTAATTTTTTTAATTTAGAAACTTAATCCTCCTAATCCATCTTAACAATATCTTTAGATAACTATCTATTAAATTCATTAATTAGTATTTTTTGATTTCAGAAGGATTAATTAATATTCTGAACTGAATCTTCAACGCTGTCTTTTTTCAAAGCAAATTATTATAATTTAGAAGAAATTTGAATTCAGAATTTCAAGGTTCCTACAGATATCTACTCCATCTTTTACAACTGACGCACTTAATCACATACATATGAAAAAAATTATTTCTAATATATATATTTCATGCTGAACCAGCACTCATCAGTTGATCCAGATCATCATCTCTCACACATATATAATCAGTGCTCAGTTTATATTAAGATAGTAAATCTTCATACTTTAATGAACAGGCTTCAATCTTCTCCCCCCTCTAACTGTTCACCAATCCATATCATAGAAAATTTGATGGTGGAACGCTCAAAGCCTTTGTTAATGCCAATATTGTCATCATACTCATGTTGACTTTAAATCACTCTCCCGCCTCACGTATAGGACCTTAACACACCCATTTAAATACTCAGAAGAGATATGGGCAGAATACAGGCTGAATATGTAATATTTAAATACAAGTACATTGTTTTGTCTATACTGAAATTAATGTAATTTAGAAGGGATTTGAACTCAGACTTTCAAGCTCCCTACAGCTACTGGCATCAACAAGGGCTTTCATCATGAGATTTTCAATGATATGGACAGCTGAAGAGGTGGAGAAGATTAAAGACTTTCTATTAAAGTATGAAGACTTGCTATCTTAATATAAACCAAGCACTGATTATATATATATGTGTGAGAGATGATAATCTGGACCAACTGATGAGTGCTGATTCAGCACGAAATACGTGTATTGGAGATCATTTATCTTTTTCACATGCGTGTAATTATGTGTGTTGGTTCTATAAGATGGAGTAGATAACTGTAGAAAGCTTAAAAGTCTGAATTCAAATCCCTAAATTACATTAATTTCAGTATAGACCATACAGTATACTTGTATTTAAAGTAAATTATTATATATTTTTTTTTTTTAGAATGCTGAAATTATCAATAAAATTTATGGATCTGAGACTTGGACACTTAATAGAAAAGCAATACAGAGACTTCAGACCACCCAAAGAGACATGGAGAAATGCATGTTGGGAGTAACAAGAAGAGATTGACAACATAATATATGGGTAAGAGAACAAACAGGTCTTACTGACCTCACTGAAAAAATTAAAACACTGAAGTGGAGTTGGAGTGGACATATTACTAGAAGAGATGATAATAGATGGACAGTTGAAATCTTAAACTGGATTCCAAAAGATTGTAAAAGACCGAGAAAGAGACTATATGTGAGATGGATAGATGAAATAAAAAAGTGTGTAGGGGTGATGTGGAGAAGAGAAGTTAAAGATCGGAGATGGACTGAACTTGGAGAGACTTCATCCTGCAGTGGATTGATAATGGTTGATGATGATGATTTGCAATGATTTTCTACTTCTTTAAAATAACAATTGCTTTAGACAAACACATAAACAAAGTTTTTTTTTTTAATCGTTTAAAACATTCATTTAAAAAATTACTGTTTATGACGGGTGGGCAAATAGTGGCCCGAGGGCCACATGCGGCCCGCTAAGTTTTTATGCGGCCCTCCAAGACAATCAGAAAAATCCACCTTGGACTGAGATTTCCTTCCTGTTGCATGACCGAATATTCATCTCATATTTTCCACTAGAATGGCCACATCAATATACATGCGCAGTGTAGATACGATGTGCAGTGCTTTTCCAATTGATCTGATTAATTTCAATTTTGTCTTTGCATTAGCAAATATATATATTTCCAACTTTTGTGGATCCATGAATGCTCCAAAAAAATGTAAAATGGTAATGAATGTCATGTGTTTAATGAAGAATGGACAAACAAATATTTCTTTGGTAATACAGGGAATAAAGCAGTGTGTTTATTGTGTCATGAAAAAAAGATACGGCCCTCCGTTAACCTTCGCTTCCACAAAGTGGCCCCCGATGCGGCCCTCCACCAACCTATGCGGCCCCCAAGCCAAAACAATTGCCGACCCCTGGTTTATGAGATTTTCTTTATTTAATCATGTTTGATCATGGGGAAAAACTACCAATAAATCCACTAAGAGTTAAGAATTATTTATAATTTCCCTTACTTATATTATTTTACCAAATTTTATTGTAACCAGCTTTCTTCCTACTTTAAAACATGGGTTGTGCAACATGGTTACAATAATAAAGATTTTATCTTAATTACGGGATTGTAAAAGAAGACGTTCATGTAAAAATTTAATCATAAATTGATCTTATTTTTATCATCATCATTATTATTACTATTTTGGTAAATAGATTTTTAAATAATGTTCATTTACAATTTATAATGATACTTTAAATTCAGCAGACTTCTTAAAATATGTGGATAAAAACATATATAAAAAGATAACAGAATCCAAAGATATATTTCATAGCAAACAACTATAATTCAATTTACAAGTGCGATTCCGCTTAAATGCATATTCTCGAGGTTACAGCCTCGGTAAATATTAAACATTTAAATTAAACTAAAGATTTTAATATTATATAGAAAAGATGATAAATGTACCCACTCTGAAAGGTCATCATTACCCAGCATTCATTTGGAAGATATTGTCTAGGACAAATAATAATTATGTATTAATAATTTTTTTATTACGCTATAAATTATTATTTAATCTTATGCCCAGATATAAATTTTAGACTCAATTAGAGTATTTACCATCAATTATTCTTTTTGCTTAATAATATTTCATCTTTATATAAATACCAGATGTATCCAGCCTATGTAAATGACATCGTTTTTTCTAATTGGTTGCTTTAATAATTTTTTTTAAAGATTTAATGTAAATTAAACTAAAGATTTTAACATTATAACAGAAAAATGTGATAAATGTACCCAGGCTGAAAGGCCATCGTTACTCAGCAAGGTGTCATTACATTTAGGCTGAGTACACAAAATTATTAATAAAGCTAAATTAATACATTTAAATATTTAAATAAACCATTACGGACAACTGCTTTATTAAAAAATTTGTTAACAGCAGAATGAATTTGTTTAGTGAATTTGACACATGATAGCCTTATGGATAAACATACATTAACCAATCAGACAACAGAGAAAATATGAATTTTATATATAAAATGGAAAGTTTTAATGAGATTGTGAATTTTTTTATATAGAGCTCAGTTATATTGTAATCAAGTCAGCAACCCGATTAAAAACTGGATCAGCAAATTGAAATCACATCATCCAGCATGTATTTATTTGGTTTATAGGAGATCAGATAAATAAATGCTACTACTGAATGACATGACTTCAGTTTTCAATTCCAGTTATTGATTGGTCGTTTGCTTGATTACACCAAACTGAGCTAAATAAAAAAAATACTCATAGAAAATTTCATTAAAATTTTTAATGATTACATATGAAAGTCCATAAAAATCTTCTGATTAATACATATAGCCCACTACAAAGCAAAGAACCCCTAAAGAAAAACAATAAAAGACATTTGTTACCAGAGTAATCAATTGTTGGCAAGAAAGTTTTTGCAATTTTTCATCCATGTTTAATTTTTAGCTAAAAATATTTATTTAGTAGTCAATTTTGGATTGTTACGATTTGTTGATATCTGAAATAAAAATCTTAAGCTAGTTGGGAATTTGAAAAACATTTCATATTTTACTTGTTCTACATTTGAAATTCAAGTCATGGGCTTGAAAAAAAAGGTCTAACCACTTCACAATAAGATCGTTAATTGATAAATATATAACATCGGCAAAAAAATGAATATCAGATCATATACAGTATTTACATAATGGGTTATTTAAATTTTAGTGAACTACTTACATACTTATATGTACATGTAGATATATATATAATACTATTATACACATAAATGAAATATTATCTGGGTACATCCATATATAATTTGTTTAATATATATATATAAACTGACATTTTGACTAGGTCACACAGATCAACTGGGTAACAATATTATAAAATAATTGTAGTGGCACTATAAACACTAATGTATAACAGTAATGAACATTCCATTAATAGAAAAAATTATGAAAAATTATTTAGATTAATGACTTTTTTGGAAAAAAAAATTCAAATAGGTAATTTGGACGTATCATCATCACATTTGCTGATACATTCTGGCTTTTTAAAGATTTCAATAGCTTCTCTGATTTGATACTGTTGGAGAATGTCATAACTGGATAGTATTCTCATATTAGAAAAATTAATATTATGACCTGTATCTATAGCATGAAAAGATAGTGTTGATTCTGTACACATGTTACATGGAATAAATTATTCATGGATGTATCCGAATAATATTTCATTTATATCTGTAACCCGTGAAAATCTTCGGTTTATTATTATACATATATATATATATTACAAGAGCATTTTTTTATTTTACAGAATTTATGTAATAAATAACATATTTTTGAAATTAAATCTTGTTATGTGAAAATATAAAAAACTTTTAACAACAATGTAGCTATTACGCCACAAAATAAGCCAAATACAAATGCATACAAATAAAGCCATCGGTCAAATTCTTTTTGTTCTTTTGATAAATTCAACTTCACATCTATAGTTTTATCGCTAAGAAATTCCAAATCCTTCATTTTTTGAGTTTTGGCAGATCGAGTTAGATGAGGATTAAATATAACTGATCTAAGTGCGGATTTTCTCATTCTTTGTTTAATAGGCGAGATAACGACTTCGCTACTATCAGAATCAGAATTATTTTCTGTTTCTTCTATATTTTTACTTGTTTGGTTTTCACATTCATTTTCTTTTTTTGAAAAATATTTATGATATTTCTCCATTCCATATTCTTTTAGATGTATTGATTTTTTGAACATTTTTTTAATGAGCTGAAATAAAACTCTGGTAGCTTTATTATTGGTTAATGAAATGTTTTTCAATTTTCTTTTGGTTTCTGTGTAAATACAAGATATATATGAGTTTGACTGATTATTTGAAATATTTTGTTTACGTATTTTTTTCTTAGCCTCGGAAGCTTTTAAATTACTCTCTTGAGAAATTTCATTATTTTTACTTTCTCTTATTTCCATAGGTTTTATTTGGGAAGGAGGAGAATCATTGTCTATTTCTTCCGATTCTTCGTAATAAAATATTACTAGGGTAGTTTCTACAGCTGTATCATTCAACAAATATTTTTCCAAAAAAAGTTCAAGTGATTTTTCCGTTTCCTTAACTTGTAATGTAATCTTGTCACAACAAATATTTGATTCAAAATATAAATTATGATACAATTTAGAACACAAGCATTCATAAATAATGTCTTCCATTTTATTTACATTAATCAAAAATAAATTTTTGCTATTATAATTTTCTATATTTAACAATTGTAAGAAAACTCTTGCCATCAACAAATTGATAAAGCAATCTAAATAGCATGCATTTTTAATGCAAAAATCATGCAATAAATTCCATGCATGTAAAAACTTTAGAAGAGTCAAATCTGAAACTTTTAATTCAACAGTGATACTACCTTCTGGTTCTTTTATAGCTTGGCGCTTTCGTCTGCGGGCAGCTAACTGATCTTCAATAGATGGAGGCCTGCCAAATAACCCTTCTTCTTCTTCTAACAATTCTAAGATTCTCCTGCGTTCCTTAACAGCAGGTTTCTCTCCCCAAGCAAGATGTTCAGCTTTAATTTTATAATAAGCAGTATTGGTTGGATCAAGAGTTTGGCGCATATATTGTCGAATTCGAACAGGCATGTGAGGGTCTCGGAGTTGAAGAAGATCAGTGTCTGGTCCTTGTTGATACATACTTTCACTCTGGAAAATAAAGTCATGTTCACCTGGCTCTCGAGTACTAAGGATGAGATCCATCCACTCTTTAGAAGTATCACTTAATTTGCGTTCAACTAATCTTCTTTGATCTTTTTCTGGTTCAGCTTCAGGAGGATATAACTTTCCCTCTGGATGTTTCAAGCATGCAGATAATTTGCGTCTTCGTGAGAATTTGCTAACTTCACATTTACCCAACTAAAATAGATTTAGAAATGTAAACAAATAGAAAAAAATGAAATAGATTTTCTTTAAAAATATTAATTTAATACCTGAATTTTTCTTCTTGAATTATAGGCGCGTAGACGATCTAGATCTAAAGACAAACCTTCAATAGTATCATCAGTTTTCTAATTAAAAAAATATTCAGTCAGTGAGATATGTATATTAAAAAATGAATTTAAATATGTTTTTAACATAGAAATTTCTAAAGCAATACTTAACAGAAAATTTAATAGGATATGTCAAATTTAAATAAAATAAAAGTTAAGGAATGATTGAGAAAATTACCGATTTTAAATATTTGGGAAGTTGATTAACTAATGATAGGAATATTGATAAAAAAAATTAAACAACATTTTAATTAAACTAGGGAGTTTATTCTGTCATTTGTGAAGTAGTTGACTGAGATATTTTTTATATGAAGAAAGAAAAAAGATTAGAAGCTCTAGAACAATCATATTACAAAAAAAAAAAAAAAATCAAGTCAGATGTCACATGACCTAGGTATCACATGATCACTATCTCATCCATTGATTGCTCTTGTTAGCACAAGATGGCACTACTATATGGAGAGTTTTGTTGTATTTTGAATTGTTTAATGACCTAGGTAGTTGTATACTTGGGGTAATGTGTTCACTTGATGGCGTTGTTTCTCTGCAAAAGCACAGAAATATGCCATTTATGCGAGCCTATAGAACAGTTCTGTTCATATAAGCCACTAGCAGACCTAGATGGCATTGCATACAAATATTATGGCCGACTGATGTGCTTCACGTCACTATGAGAATAGCGCACACTTCACAGATCGCTACCGTACAATGTGAGGGGGTATGGAAATTCAACTGGCCATAAGTGTTTTAATGTGCATTCGAAGTAATGATCTTACACCTTACTTGACGTACTATTACATACTAATAATTGTAAGCCCATCACTGCATCTCCCTACACATCTTGGAAGGTGAAAACAATTGCAAAAGGGTAGGTCCCAGCACCATTTGTCATAAGTCACATGAAAAGGCATGTTTGCGGGAGAACAACTACGAGAGTAATAAAATGATTGTGGTTGTATGTTGTTTTGGAAATCATAAGCTTGGTTTGGTCAGACTAGTGCATGTATTGGCTGATCCTTTGAATCGGTGAAAGGCGAAATCAGGGGCCCCCCTCCCTGTGCATGCCAGCGCTACACGCTGAAATGTATAATGTAATTAAAAAATGTAATTTAGAAAATAATGTTGCTTTGCAAATTTTTAAAAATACTTTGAAAAATTGTCAAAGAACAGAAAGCAAAAAATTATCGGCCCGGTAACATTACATTTCATTATTTTTGCAAGCAACAATGCCATCAAGCAGCCACATTACCCCAAGTACACAACTACCCAATCATGTATAACTTATGCAACCTGTTTCTTTGATAGCATTTCTACATGACTGCCTACAACTTTTTGACTAATTAAGAAAGATAATGAAACATATAATCTAAGAAATAATAATTTTATATGTTTAATTTTCATTGGGTGAATTTCACCCAATGTTTACTTCCAGATTGAATTAGTCCAAAAGATATTAATTTTGTTTTATTATGTTTGATTTCTGTCGGACTAATATAAAAATAAATTGCAATATTACATTTATATTTTATTTTTTAAAAAAAAATAAGTCCAAAAATTCTTCCATGACTCCTCAAAGGGTCATAATCCATGGTCGCACATTTCTATTCTAGAGAATTGAATATAAGGATGAAAGAATCTTAAGATGTATTTTAAAAAGGATAAATGAGAACAAGTCAAGAACATATAATAACATTTCACTCTTCTTACACTTAAAGCACAATATATTTATCTATTCTTTACAGTTTCGACTGTTCCTAGCAGTCTTCGTCAGAATAAGATCTGACGAAGATAGCTAGGAACAGTCGAAACTGTAAATAATAAATAAATATATTTTGCTCTAAAGTGTAAAAAGAATGAAATGTTATTATTATATGTTATATAAAAAAAAGCAAAAATAAAGAAGGAAAGAGGAAGAGAAAGTATTGAACAATTGAAGAAGTTGACAGAAAGATGAGAATCTGAATAGGATGCACACTTAGAGATAAAGAATATACAAAGGATACATTGAAAGAGGCTTTTAAGAGTAAGGGAAAGAAACACATTAATAAAATAATTTAAGAAAAACACAATCATGAGCTTATAAAAGAAAGAACAAATGATAAAAGCACATGGTAAAACTGGTCCGAGATAATATATAATATTTACTTTCTGGAAGATTATAAAAGTAAGAATCCTATGTAATAATATGCGTGAATTATCACATATGTCTTTGTATATGCTATTTATATAAAAAGCTTTGACTGCTATTATGACATCAATGATAAGTATTTAAATTTCTAGCATATTGATGAAGCTATGTAGGTTGTAATTGAAAAATATATAATCCGAGAGATCAATTTTCCTTTTATATAAGACAGCAATGAGCTATATTAATAATTGAATCTACTCTAAAGAATGTAAAACTGTGCTCTTCATTTATTACACACACACATATATATATATATTAGTAGGAAAGGGTATATATGTATTAACTAATGTACGCAAAACAATAAACCAAGTAGATCGCTTCACATTTAATAAAAGTAAAGAATAAACATCTTAGCTCTTCGTTATATATTCATGAAAGAAATACAGGGCAAAGAATTACATTTGAGTAGATTATTTGTCTCCTTGGAGACGAATCAAAGAAAAGAAAAATTAATAATTCTCTTTTAGTAAAGATTCATGATTTAAAAGTTAATAAAACAGGCAAACCTCTCCATACAGTAGTGCCACCCAGAGTAATCAATGGATGCCAGAAGGCTTGTACATAAAATCCCTATCTAGTGCCTAGTCATCCAATATCACCAGATTAGTTTCTAGCTTGTGGCTTTCATCAGTGAGGAGCCTTGGAAGATCTAGGTGCATTGCTCCAGATCCAAGGCTCCTCACTGATGAAAGCCACAAGCTAAAAACTTGTCTGGGGATATTGGATAAGTAGGCACTAGATAGGGATTTTATACACAAGTCTTCTGGCATCCATTGATTACGCTGGCTTGCAGTGAGTGGCACTACTATATGGAGAGTTTTGCCTGTTTTAATAACAGTTATGAGCGAGCATAAGAAATGGTGGTCAAATAATGTTAAGTATATAATTACCAAAGTTTTAGCAAAATAATATCTGTCTTCAATTAAATAAAGATGTTATCATGTGGCATTTACATAGACACAGAAAGTTGTAAAAAATTATTTCGCAATTATTTACTTAATTAAATATTATTAGAAGAACTATAAAATGTGATAAATGGTTGTATGTAAAAAAGTATAGGATTGAAAGTAAAATGAAATTTATAAATGATATAGAATTTGACTGATAATGAACAGTTTTAAGAATATATTAAATACTACACCAAACTAGAAAATTTCTGTTAAGTCTAAGTATTAGTCTTTGTTTGGATTAATTCCTCTCTGAAATCTTACTTTGCTTAAACATAAAAGAAGACATAAAAAGGATAATGGGTAAAATTTGCAATACAGGCATTCTTATACCTGGAACTATATTTAAAATGGATAATGATAAAGTATTAAAATGACTAAATAAATAACTTGTGTAAATTAATACAATAAGCACATAATTTTTTATTTAGAAAAGTATGTGATATTGGAATTCTCAAGTGGCAAGTTGAGGTGAAACAATTCCATACAATTGACCAAACTGAATTTTTTTTTTTTTACTTTGCTTAGTAAGAATTAATCTATGAACTTTTGGCTTTTAAGTGCACTATTCTATTGCTGTACTAACCCATATATGATAATACTTCAAATGGTTATTGTTTGTAAGAAAAACCATGCCTTTTTTCTAACAGGATAAAGGTTGCAAATAAACTAATTCAAATATTTTTCAAAGTGAATTTTAAGTAATCATTTGTAGATTTATGCTTTATGCTTGTCCAAATTATGATAATATGAAATAGTGCTATCACACTTATAACGTAAAGCTATATAATTAATATCAATTAGTCAATTAAAATGGCTGAGTGCTTTCGAGAAACTGTACTTCTCATAATCATAGCCAGTTGTGACTCATTCGTTGAAATCATTCTATAAGTATAATATGCAAACTCTATGCAATTGAGTCAATTAGACCATCTTTTTGATATAGAAAAACATGCTTCTTTATGATTAATGGCAAAGGAGCCCTCTGCTATGAAGTAAGCCTCCTTTACCTTCACTTAACATCATGCCACTCAGTACAAACCAATTTTGCAGATGCGGGTTCAAACTAGTGTCCTGATACTTTTTGATGTTGTGCAAAAATTGAAGTCCATTCTGGGTTAGTATGTGACTTATTATACCTATACTTATGCTGTGACAACCTAGTAGCTATGGTGGCTTTGGTTTCACCATAGTATGAAGCTTTGCATCCATTGTGAGGGCATGCCACTTTATACACGGCCTGTATCAGGACACGAGTTTGAACCTGCATCTGCAAAATTGGTTTGTACTGAGAGGCATGATGTTAAATGTAAGGTAAAGGAGGCTTACTTCATAGCAGAGGACTCCTTCACCATTAATCGTAAAGAAGCATGTTTTGCTGTATCAAAAAGATGGACTAATTGACGCATTTGCATAGAGTTTGCATATTATACTAATAGAATGATTTCAATGAATGAGTCACAAATGGCTATGATTATGAGAAGTGCAGTTTCTCGAAAGCGCTCAGCCATTTTAATTGACTAATTGATATTAGTTATACAGCTTTACGTTATAAGTGTGATAGCACTATTTAATATTATCATAAAGTGAATTTTAAGAAATGTCCCAATAAGGAGCTTTAGAACATTATTTCATATGGTTTAATTAATACTTTCTTTATTGCTTTCTCAGTATATAAAAATATTCTGCATTAAGAAAAAATCTTATGGAATGTCATTAATTGCTTTAAATGTTCAGAAGCTATATCATTTCTGAATAAATAATATGAATTTAGTTCCAAATTTAAATAAAATTATTTTACTGATTAGGGATTTTAACATTTGATTTTGAATAAAATATTTGTATACTGTATTGGAACACATATTAAAGATTATTTATTATTATTATTTGTTTATGTATATATTTTTTTATTAATTAGTTACTAGTAAAATAGACATTTGTTACTAGAATATCAAATAAATTTCACCAAAAATTATTAGTGTATAATATATACATGTAATTAATGGAGTAAACCACTCACTTCTTTGGCTACGAATACTACTGTTAGAAGATCAAGAAAAGAATGGCTCCATCTTTTTTTTTTAAATAAACAGTAGTTCAATGAATAGTCATTAAATTGTTTCTTATTTACAATTTTTAAAAGGCTTTCACTCTATCATTTATATATATATTTCTCCAGTCCCTTTAAAAAGGTCGAAAAGAGAATTCAATATATATGTGTGTAAGATTTGAAATGCCAGGCACTACCTGGAGCCTAATTGTAAATATAGGGGATTTGAACTCAGACTTTCAAGCCCCTCCACCATCCACACTAGCTCATATTACTGATACATATGGCCACACACACGCAGAAAAGATAATATATATATACTGATTATATATATATGTATGGACATGGTAGTCTGGACCAATTGATGAATGCTGGTTTAGCACAAAATACGAATATTAGTGATTACTTATCTTTTCTGCATGTGTGTGGTCATGTGTATCAGTAGTAGGAGATAGTGTGGATAGTGAAGGGCTTGAAAGGCTGGGTTCAAATATCCTATATTTATATATGTGTGTATAAACATTCAAATTATTTCACAGTGCCCTTGAAACTGTACATGATTCTCTATTGAGATAGGGCAAAAGCTATCACAATAACTTTTCTTACTATATATACATATGTCACAGAACAATTGTTATTTTTAGTAAATTAGGTGTCTAAATTACCTGTAAATATATATATACATGCAAATGTAAAATGAAATTTATGAACAAACAAACCTTTAACCATGGATGATCAAGTGCTTGGGGAGCAGTCATACGTTTGCTATAAATAGAAACATATATATAATATCATCATCATCAAAAATAATCATACGTACATATAAGCTATAAAATAAATTCTAATATTAATTTAATACACTCACTCAAACTAATTAATATATTGAGAAAATTTATCCGACAATAATTCAACCCGTTACATATTTGACCCTGAAATAGAGAACTTTCCGGTATCCTCTGAGCGTAACAATAAAAACTCAATAAAAAAAGTAGCCGAATGGTTCGTTGCTAAGCATGAGAATTGACAAATGAGCTGTGGTCTACGAATCTTAAGCTCTTCAGTCAATTATTTTATCATTCGTCTAAACTATGCAGAGCAAGAAGTCAATGAATATATAATTATAGTGATGCAACATATGAAAATAAATGCGCAGTCAAAAAATATGTATGAATTTATTATCCGATATTAGGTTCCAAGGATGCAAAAGAATGATCGCTTTGCTTCAGAAAATGAATATTATATCAAGCTTTTGGTTGGTAAGTTTCCAGATAAACTGATTTGTGTGTCAGATATGTATATTATATTTTACACATTATTGCATTTGGCTAAATTTATAGGTTCGGTTTCAAACCATGATAACACTACTCAACAATTAACATGTATAATTTATTAGTGACAAAAAAATACACACGTTAGTTAATAAAACATATAAACATAGTCTGTACAATTTAATGCTGAGGTAGACGTGCCGAGTAATGGGACTCATTTCCAGCTATATAAATAGTCTGCCCTGCGAGTTCAAGTACGACTCCTCCGGCTGAGCAGTACAGCTTGCCTCGAGTCAGCTCTAGTTCAGACTCTTCCGGCTGTGCAGGACAGCTTGCCTTGAGTCAGCTGCAGACGTAGCAGTTTCCAGTCCCTAAGTGGACCTGCCTCACTGCATCGATGTCACGATAATGACTAGAGAAAATACCTTTACTGAAGTAGAAGGTTTATTGGAGAGCATGTTCAGTCATTCAGGTTGACAGAAGTAATTGCTCTCTGCCTTGCCTTCAAAAAGGCTGACTATTTAATGGTAGATCCCTACCTTACTGGAAAAACACAGATTATGTGCACGAACCCCAATGAAGGATTTATCCTCATTGAATAGCGACCGGGTGCTAGCCAATCAGGCAAGGAATCTAGAATAGTTCACTTCTAAAGACAATGTCAGATATGACACACATAGTATATAAAAATGGAGTAATTAATCGTTCATTTACTTTATATACATATATATTTAATATCCCTATATTACTTAATATTTTATATATTATATGTTTAACTATACTAAATATACATATTAAAGTATTATCACAGAGGCAAAACTCTCCATACAGTAGCATAGGGAATGGTGATCATGTGATTAAAAAATTACAAAAAATCACTATTAAGATAAATTTTCTTAAAAATTATTAACAATCATTGAATAGTTATCTAGATACTTAAGACGGATAAACCCTAATAATATTTATAACGAATTTTATTTATTCATGGTTTTGTTCTAGTAAGATTCAAAAGTTGTATGACATAGTATTTTTGATCTTGTATACAAATGTACTGTATTTTCAATAATTCCAATTCATTCTTTCTTTTTATTAAGAATGTTTAGATTCTGGACTAGATTTTATGTAAAGAAAACGTAAAATATCCATGTTATTTTGATGAAAAATCCTTATGTGTCGTTTCGTTAAGAAAATCTTATTTTTATTGCACATGTAAATTTTTGAGGGTATTGAAATTTGTAACCTTGATCCACATAACTGTAACAGACCAAGTATGATATTTATAAACAAATTATCATTTAATATAATCTAAAGAGCCCTATTTTATCAATGGACAGACTCCTAAATTTCCGAATAATATTAAAAAATGGTATGTCTTTAGTTTTTTTTATAGCTTTGACAATTTATTGTTATATTTTCTTATATCATTGCCACTCTTATCTTTTCCAAAGTCCCTATCCTGTGCTTTAGTTTGAGAGTATCCTCCATATTCAAGAAAATATTGTTGAGCTATTATAACAACAATAGATGGCTTGTTGACTAAGGAGGATACTCTCAAACCAAAGCACAAGAGTTCAAAAATCTATCTTGTGCTTTGGTTTGAGAGTATCCTCCATACTCAACAAAACATTGTAGAGCTATTATAATAATATTACATCGCATGTACTTAGAATGTAAATCTCTGCGGTTTTTTTTTAAAAAAAAAAATATATAAAATAGTAAATTAACATATATATATATTTATTTATATATGGTACAAATACGTATTGGCATTTGGTAAAAGCTAAAAAATAAAATAAAAGTAAATTTAGATTTTTTTTTTTTTTAAAAAAAAAAAACATACAATGAAAGTTAATTTGTTCTTTCATATTTTTTTTTTATGTAATTAGAAATAAAAGTAGAATTGGAGAGAACAAAAGAATTCCAAAAAGTAAAAAGATAAGCTAAAAGAAAAATATTTTAGCAAATGAAAGATGGCCGAAAGAATTGCTAAAAAAAAGAGAACTTTGTAACGTAAATTTTATAAGGAATTACCAAATTAATTATCAGTGTATATTTTTGATAAACAAAAGGATGCGCAAAAGTCTGAAAACTGGGCCCCTAGTATAAAAAGGCAGAGACCGGTTTGATGAACGTCTTGTTTTTTCTGTTTTTTCCTTTGGCTGGTTTTGGATTATTAAATCCAAGACCACTCCACGATGAAATAATCCTTCATGCAGGAGTAGACTGGGGCGTTAGCTGACATCGTTAAGAAGATGGGACACTAGTAAAGCTTCTGCGACTAGCCTTCGAAATAGATGACAAGATCAAATTTATAACCAATGGCCGAGCTCATTCTAACCAAAAAAAAATTATGTATAGTTATCTACTACTTTTTCACTGAATTTACTAGTAAGCTATGACTCTTTATTATTCCCGATTGTGACTAAATTGTCGACAAACCATTTTGCAAACAACTCGTAAAAATAAGCTTATAATAGGATCCCGATATAGACTTTCATGTTATTGTTCAAGAGACTCTTGTTTGCCCCGGAACTTTTTAATTAATTATTTAACTGTTATGTTTTTTTATTAATGTTTCACGTCTGGATTAGTGTGTGTTCTCTCCAATTTATTTAATTAATAATTTCCTTTAAACAGATTTTAATCTGTTAGAATAAAAATATTTCTAATAGCAATTTTCATTTGTACGTTATTAATAATATTTATTAGTGTTTATTATTAAATTTATTATTAGTTTAGTAAGATTTAAAAACATAATTTACCTTTGCCAATATGTTATGAATAACTTCCAGAAAAAATAATATATTTAAAAAATAATTTTTGTTACGGTAAAATCTAATACCGATTCTTTAAAAGCATTTTTTCTTTTTAATTTGCGAGATGTGCAGGCAACAGATTTTAGCAGATTTTTATGAATCCTGGCGCCCAGGTCAAATAAATTAAAAGCTGATTTCGTCAATAGCACAATTCATAACAATTACTAGGCCGAGTTGATCAGGAAATATAGTTATGTTTTTAGAAATAGAAATACAACTTTCTTCTTTTTGACATAGCTTGATCAACTCACACATTTTATAATGCATATAGAGGCATAACAAGACGGTTATAATATATATGTATATTCCTAGAATTTGGCCTGACTTATATGGTTAAATTATTTCAAATTTAATAGTTCTTTTTCACAAATATATTGATTCACTCATATGATTTTCATCTATTATTAATATAAAAAGCACTTGATAATTTTATTATATTTTCTAATTATTTTAAAACCAATCAAGGCTTCTTTAAAAAAAAAAATTTAGATTCAAAATTAAATTTGAAATTTTTTTAAAAAAATACTGGATTTCAACACTCTTTTCTTTCATCGTTTGCTCTCTGGAAACTCATAATTTCCAAGTTTTTCTTTAAAACTTATTTCCATTAATTAGCAAATTTCTTCTAAGTTGTTTAAGATATTTTCTAAAAGCAAATTGATATAAAATAATTCCTTTTTCTTTTGAACAATAAAAAAAATTTTTTTCTTGCATTTTTAAAATAATAAAATCATCATCAACAACCATTATCAATCTACTGCAGGATGAAGATCTCTCCAAGTACAATCCATCTTCTCCGATCTTTAGCTCCTCTTCTCTACATCACCCCTGCACACTTTCTTGTTTCATCCATCCATCTCACATGTGGTCTCTTTCTGGGTCTTTTACAATCTCTTGGAATCCAGTTTAAGATTTCAATTGTCCATCTATTATAACTAAGAAGAAAGATCATGGTGTTTCTTGCTCTTAAACTCAGACGTAAAAAAACCAATAAACTCACTCTAACTTTATATATATATATAATAAGATCCTTCATTAAAATTAGTATTTCAAATAATATTTTTTCACAATATATATAAATGTCTTTCTCAAGTTGATTATTTTCATTTGTACTCCTATAGATATCCAAAAGTAAGCTTCATGCATACATTGTATATATATTGTCTACTTATATTCATTACAATCTTCAAGATTATGTTTCCTTCACCAGTGTATATATACAAGAGGGTCATCTTCACACATATATTGCTTGCATAATACATTTTGGTTACCAGATCAACAAGATAAATATTTACTTAGATATGACTCCAAAAATGTTTACATTTCTGTTATAGTAAGTGTGTTTGCTACACACATATCAGCTAAGTATTATCACTGAGATTTTCACACACACATACCTGGGATCCCATACTCAGTTATCATGAAAACTAGTAACATTTTTTTTTCTTTTTTAAAGATATCTATCTTTTTCAGTTAAACTCACCCCAATATTTATACTCATATTAAGAATTATTAAAAACCAGTCAACACTTAGACAATTTCAATATCAATAACAATCAACAATTTCAAACTGTTGTCAAGGCAACCTTCTTTTAACAATAAATGTGGAATAAAAAATTTATAAGAATGAAGTCTAAAAAAGTATTTTTCCTTTTTAATTAATTAAAAAAAAAAAAATTACAATGTCTTAACAATGGTTGTTGTTATTTAATTTACATTAGTCAAAATCTAAAATAGATTTAAAATAGTTCTTAATTAAATTCTTCTTTATCTTTTTAAGTTTAAATTAGATTGGAATTTTATAATTACATATATATGCAGAAAGGAGTTTGCTATTAACTGAAAGGAGACCCTTTGATTCCTCTTGGAGGCCTTAAAGGAACCGAGCAGGGCAAATTCCTAATGTCCACTCCATACGTTCTTGTCGTTGCAGCTGTTATTACTATATGTTTATTCATATAGTATACGAACATGGATGGGCTGCTCACCAACACGCATTAGCCAGTGTGGTGAGTTTATTGGCTTTTTACCTCTGAGTTTAAGATCAAGAAACACCATGGTCTTTCTTCTCAGTGCCTGATAAGGCAGAATGAATGTTTGTGTAAATGATAAAGATTTTTCCCAATTATACAATTATGACAGACAAAAATAAAGCATGGCCCTTAATCCCAGGAGGCTGTAAAGTCACCAACCAAGGCAGCGGTTGGTGGCCGAAGGCGGAGGGTGCTAAGAATATCCTGGAGGCGGACCCAGGCTGCCATTTGATGACGACTTTTTATTTAGGTACTTACAACTGCAGATCACTTTCAAGTGAAGGAAGATTGCAAGAATTAGAAGAAGAACTCTCTTATATTAAATGGGATATTATTGGACTTTGTGAAGTTAGAAGAAAAGGTGAAGAGACAATTGATTTAAAAAGTGGACATATGCTCTATTATAAAGGCACAAATATTGGAAATACAAGTGGAGTAGGATTCATTATAAATAAAAAGTGGAAGAACAATATTGTGGAGATTGATGGTGTATCAGAATGAGTGGCAAGATTAGTTATACAACTTAATAGCAGATATCAAATGCAGATAATTCAGGTTTATGCCCCAACAAGTTCTCACAGTGATGAAGTAGTAGAAGATTTTTATATGGATGTACAAAAGGCTTTTGATCAGAGTAAACAACATTTTAAAATTGTTATGGGAGATTTTAATGCTAGAATTGGTAAACAAATGAAAGATGAAAGTGTTGTAGGTAATTTTGGTTATGGTAATAGAAATGAGAGAGGACATAGACTTGTGGAGTTTGCAGAGAAGGAAAAACTTTATATTATGAATTCTTTTTTTTGAGAAAAATGTTAGAAGGAAATGGACATGGAAGCATCCAAATGAAGGTACAGCAGAATTGGATTATATTTTGACTAACAGGAAATACATATTTCAAGATTGTAATGTTCTTAATAAATTTAACACAGGAAGTGATCATCGATTAGTAAGGGGTAAGATACATGTTAATGTAAAACTAGAGAGACAAAAATTATTAAGAAAAACTATATTTACAGTTGATATTCCTAATCTTCAGAAACATTCTAATGAATTTAAATTAGAACTTACAAATCGGTTTCAAATATTAGTAGATTTTGAACATGATTCAGATTTGAATGAAATTAATATGAAAATAACTGATACACTTTTAAAAACTGCAACAAAGATAGCTGGTAGAAAAAAGCAGCAATTGACTAATAAAATTTCTACTGAGACTAGAGAACTTATGAAGAAAAGAAGGAATATGAAGATATGCAAGAATGATGCATTAAAAAGAATTGAATATCTCGAATTTTGTAAAATGGTGCGGAAAAGAGTTGAAAATGATATAAGAAAGTATAACTGTGAACTAGCAAGAAAAGCTGTAGAAGAAAATAAAAGTCTTAAGAATGTAAAACAACATTTTGGTATTGGTAGGAAATTTATATCTGCAATAAGGAAAAAAGATGGAATTATTACTAAAAAGAGGGATGACATTATGAAATTGGTAGAAGATTTTTATCAAGAATTATATAGTAATAAAGAACAAGTACCTCCTATATCTATTACATCTTCCGAATTGCCCAGAATTTTAAATGAAGAAGTGAGAAATGCAATTAAATGTATGAAAAAAGGAAAGGCTCCAGGTAATGATGGAATTATAATTGATATATTAAAAGAAGCAGGTGAAGAAACAGAAAAATATTAGCAAAGTTATATACCAAATGTCTAAATGATAAAGATGTACCGGATGATTGGAAGAATGCAGTAATAATATTAATATTTAAAAAAGGTGATAAAGAAGATATTAGAAATTACAGACCTATCAGCCTTTTATCAGTTTTATATAAAATTTTTACCAAGATAATTACAACTCGTCTACAGAGAACCTTGGATTTTCACCAACCAAGAGAACAAGCTGGATTTAAAAGTGGTTTTAGTACAGTAGATCATATTCAAGTATTGAGAGAAGTTATAGAAAGGACAAATGAATATGAGTTGTCATTATGTTTTGGATTTGTAGATTATGAAAAGGCATTTGATTCTATAAACATTTCTTCAGTGATTAAAGCATTGGATCATCAAGGTATAGATCCAGGATATTGTCATATTTTAAAGAATATTTATAAAAATGCAACAGCAACAATTAGATTACATAATGATACTGGGAAAGTCAACATTGAGAAAGGTGTAAGACAAGGTGACTCTATATCTCCAAAACTTTTTACAGCAGTACTGCAAGAAGTATTTTGTGGATTAAAATGGGAAACTAAAGGAGTGAAAGTAAATGGAGATTATTTAAGTCATTTAGATTTCGCAGATGATGTAGTTGTTTTTGCAAATAATGCTTCCGAGCTGCAGGAAATGTTGCAGGAGTTATCAGATGAAAGTAGGAAAGTAGGACTAAAGATAAATGTTAAAAAGACTAAAGTAATGTTTAATCGATTTGCTCAAAATATGAAAATAAAGATTGATTATGATGAATTAGAAGTTAAGAGTTACAAATACCTTGGTCAGATTATTAATACAGATGGAAACATAATAGAGGAAATTAATCATAGAATTAAACTTGGTTGGAGTGCTTTTGGTAGAAATAACTTGATATTAAAAGGAAATATGCCTATGTGTTTGAAAAGAAAGGTTTTTAACAAATGTGTTTTACCAGTTCTTACTTATGGATCTGAGACTTGGACACTTAATAGAAGATCAATACAGAGACTTCAGACCACTCAAAGAAGTATGGAGAGATGTATGTTGGGAGTAACAAGAAGAGATCGAAAATGCAATGTATGGGTAAGAGAACAAACAGGTGTTACTGACCTCATTGAAAAAATTAAAAGATTGAAGTGGAGTTGGGCTGGACATATTGCTAGAAGAGATGATAATAGATGGACAATTGAAATTTTAAACTGGATTCCAAGAGATTGTAAAAGACCCAGAAGGAGACCACATGTAAGATGGATGGATGAAATAAGAAAATGTGTAGGGGTGATGTGGAGAAGAGAAGCTAAAGATCGGAGAAGATGGATTAAACTTGGAGAGACCTTCATCCTGCAGTGGATTGATAATGGTTGATAATGATGATGATGATGATGATATGCCCATTAAAATAAATGCATTTGCTTTGTATAAAAATAATTTTTTCCTCTTCTTAATTAAAAATTAATTTTTTGCTAAATCAGAAATTAAATAGTATTTTAAAATATCAAAAATATTATTTGATTAACCAATATTTAAGATATCCCAGATTTTATTTCTCCTTTTCTTTTAAGTTTTAAATATATATATGCATGCACACACACATTATTTAAGCTTTAAATATATATATATATATGCATGCACACACACATTATAAAGACTATGCATTCGCTGTGGTGCATGCTATGAGACAAACCCATTTCTATGTATATAATGTGTGTGTATGTAATGCAAGGTTTATATAATATTTCTATAAGTTTTTTTTAAAAATTCAAATTATTTCTCAAAAAAAAAAAAAAAAATTACCTGTAATCAATAATAAGTAATCTTCTGATGAAATCTTTAGCATCATCAGATACTTTGGAGAACGCTTGCCTATCAAAGTCCCAATCTCCTTTGATAACGTTCTCTAATGTTTCTTTATCATTATCTCCCAAAAATGGAGAAATACCAGTAAGTCTGAAAAAAAAACCAATAAATTATTACTAAAAATATAAAATTTGTTAGTGCTAATTTTTTTTATTATAATTAATTTATTTTTCAAAATCAAAATAATAGTAACAGAAAAAACAAATATTTTTTTAAAAACCTATAAAAAGCTACAATAACAGAGTCGCTATCAGTAATATTCTACCCAAGATTTGGATGAGCCTCCCGTATATTCCTAGCATATCAACAAAACTTCGGAACATTTACTCAGACAATGCTCGAATGGCATTTAGAACACTGCCCTCTTTTAATAATCTGAGCAATACTAAAGACAGAACTCCATTCGAACATGCTCCTCAAATAGTTTATAAAATTTCATGCCCATCTCCAGTATGTAGAACGACATACTACAGAGAGTTTTGAACTAACAGATCTACGAGAATCACCCAGCACTCCTATCTTTATAAAAAGGCAAAACAAAACCGGCAATATAAATTAATTTTCCTGGATCACAAGATTGCTACAGGACACGTTTTCCCCTTCTATTATTAAGACCATCTGCACAGAGAGGGTTGATCATAAGAGAAAGTTTAAGGAGGCAGAGATTATTGCAAGACACCCGAATTCAATCAAAAGGAAAAAGTATTGCGTCCCGTCAAAAAAATGAAACATCTGATTTTTATAATTCACATTTCTCATTGCAATAATTTGCATATTTTATAAACTATATATTCTTCCTGCTCCCAGCATTATTAGTTAATTAATTTCACACTATGATTCTGGTGAGAAGTCACCAAAAGTTAATTCAGTGCTATTAAGTTAGAATATATTTGGTTTAAAAATACATTTTTACAGGGGCTTGACTCAGCTCAAGTTTTTGGAGTAAAAAGCTATTTGCAATTAATAAAAACTGATTAAGTAGTTGATTTACAATTTTAAACTTGTAGAATGGACTCAATTAATCCTAATTTCCGCATTGAAGAATTCTCTCAGCCTGGCGATGATGATTCTGGGCTAAATCTGCAATCCCAAACATGGACATGCTTTCCTTAAGTGCTTTATCTGCAAATATACAATGATTATGATTGTTTTTAAGCTTCAAACCTTACAATATCTTTTGAAGTTCAATGCAGAGGACAAACTTTTCAGGACTAAAACTCAAATTGGCATTTCCAGTGCTCAAGTATCACATGACTCTCTTGCTGACTAATCATTCGATTTTTTTTTTACATCCTATAACAGCATTTCACACTAATACACTGTACAGGCTTACACACACCTGCACATATATGATGTATAATATAAGGGATACAACCTTGGCATTAACATGAGCTTTAAACGTTCCATCATCAGATTTTCAATGAAATGGATAGCGAAGAGTTATAGGTTGGAGTAGTTTGAAGCCTGTCCATTAAAGTATGAAGATTGGCTATCTTAATATAAAGCTGACAATTGATTGTATATATGTGTGGAAATAGTAACCTGGATCAACTGATGGTTTGCTAGTTTAGCATGAAATACGTATAATGCTGATTATTTATCTTTTCAACATGTGTATGAACAGGTGGATCAGCAATATGAAATGGCATGGAGAGTTGAGGGTAGTGTGAAAGTCTGAGTTCGAACCCTTATATACTAATAATTTAAATAAAAGTTTCATTCCAGTGTCTATATTTATTTTCATTAGTACTCTATGATTATAGGGACATAGTGCTAATCAATGAGAGACTGTGTTTGAATCAGATTCAATACATAATTTTTTACTTCACTATATACTTGTATATTTGTGATTACAGGACTGGATTTTCTATATCATTTTCAATTCATCTCTATAGATAATCAAGGTGTTTGTAATAGTATCGATCATCCACATGGTAAATAATAACCACCACAGTGTGATTGTGCTAACTACTTCTTTATTTTACTTTCGTTGAACGATACCGAATCTTCAAATAAGATAATTCTTTTATTTTCTGTTTTAAATAAATAATAATTTTAGTATATGAGTTGATAATGTGCCAACACTTTTTAATATGGAGATCTATAAATATTTACACCGAAAACTTTTCACTAATAAGGATGAAAGTTATACACGGGTTATCTAGCTGTTAGGTGACTTCAAAATGTTTTTTGGCTAAGTAAAATGGAGGAGTTATAATAATGTTGACATCATAATTTGTATAATATTTCAGAAAATTATGAAATTGTAAAAGATTGAAAATTTCTCACTATTTTATATTGAACTGATTTAAATTAAATTTTGCCAAGTATGCATTTTCAGTTCAATTAAGAAAGTATCCATTAAAATTGGAAAAAATCAGAAGTAAACAAATTAAACACATTCCACTCTTTTGACACTTTGAAGCAAAATATATTTATTTATTAATATTACAGTTTCGACTGTTCCTAGCAGTCTTCGTCAGATCTTAATATCTACTAAACTCTTAAGATCTGACGAAGACTGCTAGGAACAGTCGAAACTGTAATATTAATAAATAAATATATTTTGCTTCAAAGTGTCAAAAGAATGGAATGTGGTTATTATATGTTATATATTAGAAAAGCAAAAATAAAGAAGAAAAGAGGAAGAGAAGTTATTGAAGATTATATTATAAGAATTCTGTTAAATTGACCATAATTAATTCCAAGATTCAAGTTTACAAATGATAGGTGCTAAATGGTTCTAGTGGTTACAGTTAAATTTTACACTTTGAGATAAAATGTTCAAATTCTTTATTTAAACCTTGATATCAGATATAAGTACAATGAAAAGGTATTTTAAAATGTTTAACATAAATTGCATAATTTTGTGGGAGTAGGATATGAATATATGGTTACCATGACTAACATAATATTTCTTCAATAAAAGTTTATTCTGATTATTCCCTCATCAATATATAGATATAAAGATGGATAAAACATTAATACATATGTGATATTTTTATTATTATGATGTATAGCCACAATATAAATCAAAATTTCTTGTATTATTTGCAGAATATCATTATATAATATTTGAATACTGATATAATACGAAATCAATCTTCAATACAGAAAGCTACAAATTCTCTTAAGAAATATCAATGTTGGATATCAACTGTTCCTTAACTATTAGAAATAATCCAGAGAAGTTCAGTAATAAGTAAAAACATAATTAAGAAAATCAAGTGAAATTTAGAATATTATCAACTATGTGAACAAAGATGTCTACTGTCCCTGGAAGATGCAATAATAACAACACCCAAAACTAAAGCAAATTGACAAAGTTTATTTGTACTTTTAAAAGCCCTATTAAGCATTATACTTTAACATAATTAATTATAAAATATTTAAATATTTAGTTAGTTCTACATATTTAAAAAAAAAAAACCTTTATACTTACAGTAAATATGACAATACACCTATACTCCTATATATAAAAAAAAAAAAAACGGCTAAGATTCTATTCAAACAACAAATAAAATTTATCCTAAAATATTTTAAACTTTCATTCTTATTTTTGACAGTTAAATATACAATACATTACAGCATTAATTCATTTTATAAAATTAAAAAAAAAAATACAAAGTAAAAAAAAAATATCCACCTAAATAAACCAACATAATTTTATTTATACTATATTAAAACAACAGACAGATGCTAAACTCTCGCATACAGTAGCATCACTCAGTGCAAGCCAAAGTAATCAATGGATGCAAGAAGGTTTGTGCATAAAATTCCTATCTAGTGCCTACTCATCCAATATCCCCAGACTAGTTTCTAGCTTATGGCTTTCATCAGTGAGGAGCCTTGGATCTGAGAGCACTGCACCTAGATCTTAGGATCTAATGCAACCCTCCAGCAGCCACCTTTTACCTTATTAGTTAACTATAAAGCTTTGACTCTAAAATAAAAACACAATAATGTTTTTAATTCAAGCTCATTAGCTTGTATAGTATAGATCTGAACTCAGTTCAGTATTCATACTTTTTGGTGTCTTTGGTTCTTTAATAACCACCATCACCATAATCATATTGGACAAGATTGGTATTAAATCGCTAAACATCACATGTTCACCATTTGTTATGCTTATACAAGCTTTTTACATAGAAGCTAAACTCTCCATACAGTAGTGCCACTCAGTGCAAATTAGGGATTTCATGCACAAACATTCCTTGCATCCGTTGATTACTCTGGCTTGCACTGAGTGGTGCTACTGTATGGAGAGTTTAGGCTTTGTGTAAATAGCTTGTGTAAGCATAAAGAATGGTGATCATGTGATGTTTAGTGATATATTAAATCAACATGGAAGGATCACAATATAATATATGATATGCAATACCAAAACTAAAAAAAAAAAACCCTCTGATTTAAAATAAATAAATTGATTAATTGGTAAGATATCATAAATAGCTAATTTCAAGTATGTGAGTGCATAATGTTTATTAATAGATAATAAAGTATAACTGCACTTCATTGATGAGCCTTTAAAAATAAAAGGATTATTAAAATTTTAAAAATATACTCAATACAGCTTCACATGATTGGCTGCTTCTTTTGAATATTTGCATTATGACAGCAATTTACTATTATGTATTCCATTCCAGAGCTATTTATTATAATCTTGACTGATCAATGAACACCAGATGGAAGCACCATATATTATCATTGCTGAGAAAAATAAATATGGAAAAAGTGACTATACAGAAAGTAGATTATTGGTTTTTATGCTGGGTTTGGAAAAAGATAAGGGTGATTTAGATCTAAAGGCTGTAGAGTTGACAAAGATTATGTTCTGGAAATGGGATGGAGCAGAATATGGAAAAAATTAGATTGCAGAATGTAAAATTAAGTAGCTAACAAGTTTTTCTTGGTATAATTGCTGAGAGATTCTTGACTTCGTTTAAGAAGCTACAGTACATCATCACATGAGAGATTCTTGACTTCGATTAAGGAGAAACTACAGTATATCACATCACATCACATGGAAAAGATGAGGGATTTAGATATGAAGGTCATGGAGTTGACAAAGATTATGTTGTGGAAATGGGATGGAGTAGATTATGGGAAAACTTAGGGTGGGAATGGAAAGGGAAGGTAAAGTGGCTAACAGATTTCTCTGGGCATAGTTGCTGAGAGATTCCTGACTCCATATAAGGAGAAGTCACAGTGCATCATATCACATCAGAAAGACTGGGATAGAAGAATAAATGTATTAATAAAAAGTAGAGAACTGGAAAACTAGTATGGATAGTAAAAAAGAGCTTAAATACATATATAAGTAAACAGAATATTGGATGTGAGTTAATTTATGATAATAGCAAGGAAATTAGTTTATTGTTTAAGGGCTCGAACAGGATCGTCAGCAACAAGAGAATTTACACCTAAATGGAGAAATGTAGGGGATTTAGTCTGCAGATTGTAGGCACAAAAAATATTAGACATTTGCTAATGGAATGTCAATGCTTACAAGCAGAAAGGATACAAGTAGTGAAGTTGTGGGAAAATAAATGTAGACCAAGTGATTATATGGAAAGGGGGTTGTTGGTTTTCATGCCGGGGATTGGAAAAAAATAAGGGAGATATAAATATAAAAACCATGGAGTGGACAAAGATGATGTTGTGGAAATGGGATAGAAAAGAATATGGGAAGAACTTAGGGTGCGGCATAGAAAGGACAGGTAGAGTAGCTAACAGGTTTTTCTTGACGTATTGGCTGAGATTCCTGACTTCAATAAAGGAGTAGCCATATCACATCACATCACAGAGCAACTCCTAGCCAATTCTATATTCTTCATTATGACCAGAATGTGATAGTGTGGATATAGCACTGTTGATTAATCAAAATCTTATACTAATAGCTTTAATTGATGTTGCTAATATATTGGGAATATTTAAAGTAGAGAATATTAAAGAAGTTATCAAATTTTAAATCTTTCAATTGAAAAATAGTTAATTGACATATACCAAAATTTTATTGATACACTGATTATCAAATCATCATTAAACTCTCTGATATTCTATTAACATTTCAATAGCTTTATAGAATGCATATATTTTTTTATTATTCTTTTCATTAATTTATTTTTGTTTCTTTCTCTTTTCTATTTTTTTTTTTGCCAGTTTTGTATGACTTTGTAATGTATTACGATTTGTTCATTACACATATTCATACTAAAAATTACTTGTTCTCTCTATATAATATCCATTACTGTCCCTTATAATTTCCATTAAATGTTTTGTCTCTTCATATGCTCTTAAAAAAATTATCATCAAATCTATTTTCATTGTTGTCATATCTGACCTTGCCTTTAGAAGTGGATTATTCCAGATTCCTTGTCTGATTGGCTAGCACCTGGTCATTATCCAATGGGGATAAATCTTCATTGGAGTTCACGCACAGAGGGTTTCCAGTAAGATAGGGGACATGTATTATTTTTTAGTGACAAAAATATACACACGTTAGTTAATAAAACATATAAATATGGTCTATACAATTTAATGCAGAGGTAAACATGCCAAGTAATGAAACTCACTTCCAGCTATATAAATAGCCTGCCTTGCGAGTTCAAGTACGACTCTTCCAGCTGTGCAGTACAGCTTGCTTTGAATCGGCTCTAATTCAGACTCTTCTGGCTGTTCAGGACATCTTGCCTCGAGTCAGCTGAGAACGTAGCAGTTTCCAGTCATTAGGTGGACTGGCCTCACTGTGTGGTTGGCGTGATAATGACTAGAGAAAATACCTTTGCTGATGGCAGAGGGTTTATTGGAGAGCACGTTCAGTCATTCAGGTTGACAGAAGTAATTGCTCTCTCTGCCTTGCCTCCAAAAAAGCTGATTATTTAATGGCAGATTCCTTACCTTATTGGAAACACTCGATACACGAATCCCAGTGAAGGATTTAACCCCATTGGATAGCGACAGGGTGCTAGCCAATCAGATAAGGAATCTGGATTAGTCCCCTTCTAAATGCAAAGTCAGATATGACAATTGTCTCATTTTTATTTCTTGAAATAATTTTTAATATATTTGTATATCTCTAGTTCACAATTTATATACTGTATTGCCTTTTTTGTATTATATATTTTTTTGTAATTATCTCTCAATATTTTAGCTAATTAAACTCATCTTTTTATGATCTATCGTTATGAAATTACTAGGATTTGTCACATTAATAAATATTAAATTTTTTTTTTTTACATTTACGGTTCAAGATTTAATTTTTGTATTTCTTTAGTATTATATTCCATAAAATCGTTAACAATAGTTATCACCAGATAATCTACTGAAAATGTTGAAGTCTTCACACTTTATTTTCCATGTAAACAATGTTCTTAGATGTTCACTAGAGGTAGCTTACCAATAGACCCATCAAGCTTTAATTTATAAGTGCTGAAAGAGAAAGAATTCAAAATCTCTATCGGAAAGTCCTCATTCCCAGACCAATTGGTTTCGAGCTTATGGCTCACCTCAGTGAGGAGTTAGGACTCCAGACACTAGATCTAAAATATCAACTCAAAAGTCAGCACTTATCTAATACATTCTATCAATTTGAAAACCTGAATTTTTCAGAAATGTAAATGTCAGACCCATATAGCTATCTGGTTTGTAAGGCTGGATTTGAAGAATTCTTTCTCTTTCGGCACTTATAAATTAAAGCTTGATTGAGGCTATTGGTAAGCTCCCTCTAGTGAACATTTTAATACAAGCTTAAAAGCAAATTACACAATTTATTTCTTGTTTTATTAATTATTATAATGCTCTTAGATATGTAATTTTTCTTGATTTATCGTAAAGATTTCTAATCTACCTTCCTCTAATTTTGTATAAAATGTAAGCATTCACAATGATTTTTGAAAAACTTTCATCATATGTTTTTATCCAATTCCGTAAATAATTTCCTTATTATTTTAGGTATTACTAATCGGTTTGCTTAAATATTTCAAATATTAGCTAAGTAAAGATTTATTCTGTATTTTAATTGGTACTGGTGGAGATAGTGTACTGCCACTACTAGAGATGCCATTTCTGCATAAACATGCAGAAATATCCACAGTAAGGGCCCAAAAACAGCAATGCTTGTTCCAGCCACGAGGTGGTGCTGCTTATGCAGAAATGGTGTCTCTAGCAGTGGCAGTACACTATCTCCACCAGTACCTTTTAATTTTGTTAATTGTAGCTGAGCGCACTTTCGGCTGATGAAGCCCGATTGTAGATTTACAAATGTTTTTGATGGTGACTGCTATTTAGTTTAAGATAAGAACATCTATCTATACTTGGATCTTCTGACTAAATTCATTTTGTTCTTCTTTTACCATATAAACTTCTAAAACATGTTGTTATTGATATTATTTTGTAATTAAAGTACTTTTTAATTCTTTTTTTTTTTTTTTTGCTGACATATAACTTTTACTGATGGGTAAGAGTGATCTATTTTAAACAATTACTAATCACAACTAGTCAATCTAATTAACTTTTCTATACTATGCTTAATTAATTTAATCTTCAGAAACACATTTTTCTAATATTTAAAGTCACACAATTGCAGTATTCACTTGATCTAGATTTGCTTACATAATTTCCTCTAGCTGAATACTAGAATCTGCTTGTGAATTTCTATTAGTAAGTCTTAGTAATATTCTTCTCTTACTTTGTGTGTTTTAAATTTTTCAAGAATTATTTTTCTCTTTTATGTTCAAATATTTCTTAAGACCTTCCACAATTTTTATATCTTCCTCTAATATTATAATTACTAATTTCTCAGCATTTATTCTTCTTTAATCTTTTTTTTTTTTAATTTTAGCCGCTCTTCTAAATTAATTTTGTTTATAGCTGTTTTTCTATTATGGTTAATGCTTTTTACTTCACCAATATAATAAAAATTTGTTAAAAGCACCTTAAATATGCTTTCTAAGATATTTTGACTTCTTTAAAATCAAAATTTTAAAATAAGCTATCTATAATATTATATATAGTCTCTTGATCTCATTAGTATACAAATATATTTTCTTCTCCTATTAGATATTGATCAGCATTACAAATTACTCTCCTGTAATAAAATTAAGCATTTAAATATTTTTAATACATAATACTAATTCTTTCAAAACACAAAATCATTATCTGAAATTTCATATGCATTGATTGTCTATAGTTTTACCTAGACTAACCATTTTGTGATTTCTCCCCACTATATATAGAACGAGAATATTTTTTATATTAAATCCAATACTTCCGTTATGATAAAATATAAATCACAATCTAACAATACAACTATTGTATAAAACAGAGAAACATTAAAATAATATAAAACAATATTGCCAAGTGCTTTTAACGCATTCATTTTCCTTATCAAGGCTGTATAAAAATTGTTATATTTTGTACTAAGCAATAAACTCGAACATTTTCCGATTAGTTGTTCCTGGTCGATATAATGCAATTTTCGGAGGTTTTTTTTTTTTTTTTTCGAGTTTATTGCTTTCTATCTTGATATATATCTGACCACTTATGGTATATATGTGTGGGAGATGATAATCTGGACCAACTGATGATTGCTGGCTTAGCATGAAATACGTATATTGGTGATTATTTATCTTTTTCAGCATATATGTGCTTGAGTGTATCAGTGTTATTAGATAGAGTGGAGAGTGATGGGTCGTCTGAAAGTCTGTGCTCATATACCCTATATATTAATAGAGTATAATGATTTTTGTGAAAATTCAAAATTATCGTAAAAATTAAGAGTATAATGATTTTTATACAGCCTTAATAAGGACTCAAACGAGTTAAAAGTGCTTGGCAATAGTGTTTTATATTATTTTAATGTTTCTCTGTTTTATTAATAGTCGTATTGTTTGATTGTGATTTATACACAATAAATAAACCACATTTTAAAACTTAGTTTATATAAAAATGTTAATTGCTATATTATTAAATTTAACCTATTTTCATAGTTATAATGAACTACACAAACAAAACAAGATAAAAAAAAACAAATACCATAAATCAGCTGGTAATTTAACTGGATATTTTTTGGCAACTTCAGGAGCAATAAATTCTGGTGTTCCATAAGGCACAAATAAGTCTTCACTCATATGAAGACGATGCGCAAGACCAAAATCGCACAATTTAATAAACTTTGAGTTGGGATGAGAGATGAGAATATCTTCAGGCTAAATGACATAAAAAGTTATATATTTATAACATTAATAAATACTAATATGATAATTAGATCTAGATCATTTCAACAGAAATGCATTTAACATTCTCTCACAATAATTAATTCCAGATTGTAATTTTTTTCAAAAGATCAAAATGAATAATATACACTATCTAATAATACACAGTATGTGAAAAGTTAATTTAAAATATTTAATTAAAGCATATAACAGATATATGAATGTGTGTTTGTGACTGTCTGTGTGCATTCACATTCACGTATATAAAGCTAAAAGTAAAATCAGTTATTAAATATCTCATTAAGTTAAAGGTCTTTCTAACAGCTCACTGTAGAGAAAACCAGTGAATAAGAAGGGATTGCTCATCAATGGCTACACGATGAGAATTTGAATGATTTTTCATAACTTGCTTTATCTTCTAGTTAAGGGTAGCTAAATATCTATTTACTGAACACTATTGAAACAATATTAGATTGGCTATTGTCTGGGTATCTGTTTTAAGTCTGATTAGAACTTGATTTTTTTAACCTAGCCAATAATTCAAACCCAGACCATCCACTTGACAGGCATATATTTGTATACATTAATATTAAAATTTTTTTTGGAAAACTTCATAAAATAGTCCTAATTAGATAAGGTTTCTCAAAGTCTATTTTATTAAATGGGCCTTGAACATTCCTATGTCTACTTATATTAATATTAATTTTAATAGCTATTTGATTAAAAAAACAGATGTCTACAGCCTACAAGTCTTTTACCAACTTTTTTTTTTTGTCAGAAATTGACCCAAAATTAATAACGATATAATAACTGATGAAGTAACTATAATCATTTGTGCTACTATTTTAAAAATCTAATAATAAAGGCAGGTAGGTCCTTAACAAATGTTGGCCTATCAAGTCCGCGGAGAATATTTTTTATTACTAAATTACAATCTTCAAACAATTTGATCTATTTCATACCAATAAATAACAGATACAATCTGGTACTACATCCTCTTCTTAGAAATTGAAAGCAGTCTACCAGGACCCTTTATTTGTTCTAGTTCACAAAATAAATAGACTATAAAAATTGTACTTGTCTGTAGTATTTCTCAAAATCTGTTTGAAATTCATTTTATATTTACAATTCAATTTACAAGTACGCAATTACTTGAATGCACTCATTTTGATGATGTCATCTACGGTAAATATTAACGATTATTTATGAATCATTTTAAACTATAAATTATTTAATATTTAGCCCAGATATAAACTTTAAGCTCAATTAATGATTAATATACTATTTATTAAATCTGAACATAAATATTACTTGTTTAACATCTTCACTTTTTACTAATTATGCACGTATATTAAATACACAATAAAAATTTTAAATTCAAAACCTGTCTTAGAGCATATGGATAAAATATTAAAAAGGAAATGATTCCCAGAATACACTTTTGAAAAAGCTTTCATTACTTAACCCAGATCATTGCCCATACATGTCTTTATTATAAATTGTTTAATAATTATTCATAGTAAATACCTATAATTAAATTTATCGGGGAAACTCCAATCGCGAGTATTAATGTATTATAAGAATTGTGAACTTAATTAGTGAAGTATTGAATAGCTTCACACTCTTAGATCAAAACACTTCAGCTTCACCTATTTATATATAAAAGTAGGTTGAAGTAAAGAAGGATTCTCTCTTTTCTTCATAGCGTAAGCTTGTGTTTTAAGACCTATAGAGGTCCCTACCTTCGTATTTTTCAGACGCTTATTTCTAAGGTTACAGCCTTAGTAAATTATTACTTTTTTATCATTGTACCTTTTTAAATTTATTTTAAAAATAATTTTAATGCATTTCATACTCTTTCATTAAAATTGTATCTTTGATTTGAACTTTTTGAAATTTTTTCTTAATATCTATTAACCTTTCATAATGCCATTTTAATAATAATAAAAATGTATAATATTAATATCATCTATGTTCTTTATTATTTTTTACAATGCTTTTTTATAACCCTTATTGATGTTTTCGATTGCCCCAGCAACCTTCTTCAGAACTATCACAAACACAAATATACATGACCATATAATTTTACATTCTATCTTATAATCATTGTTTATATACCCACATATATCTTAATATACATCTCTAAATAATTATTATCTTTTTACATATTATACATTTTAATCTTTTTTATATTCTATATTTATCAATCACTACTTCCTATAATCATATACTGTATATATATAATTTTTATTTCATTCATACATATTTAATGTTAATATAATGAATAATAATAATGTAAAATATAAAAGTATGAATATATAATGTTAGAGTTAAATATTAAAAAAATTAATAAGAGTAAAATAAAAAATGAAATAAAACTAATATATATATATGATTATAGGAAGTATTGATTGATAAATAGATTAAAAAGTATAATATGTAAATAGGTAATAATTATATAAAGAGGTATATAAAGATGTATGTGGGTATATAAACAATGATTATAAGCTAGAATATATGTATATAATGTAAAGTTATATGTTCATCTATATTTGTGTTTATGTATTGTGTTTGTTGTAGATCTGAAGAAGATTGCTGGGGCAATCGAAAACATCAATAATGGGTTGTGAAAAAGCATTGTAAAAGGTAATAAAGAACATAGATGGTATTAATAATAAAAACACAGGTAGATTTCAGTCAACATATATATTGTTAATGATAGATTATTGTACTTCAGAAATATGTAAACAAATCTGGAGAGATGTCAATTCTAATCACTGTGAAATATCCACTATTTGATTGTTTGACTAATAAATCATTCTGTAATAGGAATATATTTAAAAGTTAATACGCTGCCTTGATTAATTTTAGCTTTTTGGAGCAGACAGATTTATAAAAATAAAAATTATGGTAATGAATATTCATGCATTAACATGGCATTAATTGATTTAATAGTATTCATATAACATGAATGATTGTTATATTTGTATGAATAATTGGCATCCCTCCATGAAAGTTAGTGGAGGTTTCTTGGAATAAGAGTAATATGAAAATTTTTACATATAGTAAAGAAATCGAATAGATGCATCAAATTCAGTGATTAAAAGTGGTATTTTTTTAATATTTATTTATATATTTTCAAAGTGTGTTCTTTTACTAATTTCATATTTTGATGGTAGGTTTTTGACCAACGTTATTAATAAATGAGTTTCAGACACTACTTTGTTAGTGTTTAATCATATTGGAATAGGTTGGATTTATAGAAATGATTGCAATGCTGAATATTCATGCTTTAACATTTTATTAATTCATTTATTGTTATTAATACCAATGGTCATTACAGTCACATGACAAAAGTTAAAGAAAACAGCAGCAGAAGTATGTAATAAAATAGTCTTGAATTATAGCAATAAGATGTTGAATGGAATAATAATGGTTTATAAAGAATTGCAATTCCCTAATATCAGTAAGCTGTCATAAAGAGAACCTTCCAAGTTGAATACTTATTGGAAAAAGTATTCAATACGTGTATGCTTTCATCAGATTCAACAATTAGCCACATTGAAGATCCAAGATGATTAGAATATTTAAACCTGAAATACCTAGCTATTGTTAATTTCTATGTATTCTAAAAACAATATGTTGTAATAATGGTCAATTTAAAGCAAAAAAAAAAACTATCAACAAGAGAAGTCAATCAATTTATAATGAAAATGCCATATTAACATCTCTGATGAGAACTACTTTTAAAAGCAAATAGTTGAGTATGCAAAAATTATCAAACTGCAGACGAAACTTATTCTTAATTCATCATATCCCACCTCCTCTGATTCTAGAAAATTGTTTTGCAGTTGAGAAAACTTATTGATCAATTATTCTACTATTTTCTACAAATCATATGATAATAACAATCATGTTGAAGACTCCCTCCCCACAGAGATATGATAAAATAAAGCGTATAATAAGTAATGAAATTTAGTGGTAATCAATTCACAAAATGATTGCGATTTAATGAAGACATAATTTACTTTTCTGGTAATACTCAAAAAAGTTGATCACAGATATTTGCAATTCAAAATCAAACTTCCCGGTGCTTAAAATAGATTATTTAGACATATACAAAAAAAAAAACCAAAGTTGTCGTATTAATACACTCGTAGAAATATATAACATAACTTGACATTAGAAAAAATTAATCTGCCATATAGCCATAATTAATGAAAATACCGTATTTACCGGTGTATAGGACACAGCGGCATATATATATTTTTAAGAAAAAAATTTTTTTTCGACATTTTTTCATAAATTTCCATAATGCTTTACTGTACTAATTTTATAGTTGTTTATGTTTACAAAAATGTAATTAGGAAATACTGTAATTAGATACCTTTTAATCTTTATCCTCAAAACCGAGAAATTCGTCTCCAGAGCTAAATGAAAAATCACTTGAAGCCTCTTCTTAAAACACTAAGTCTTCATATAACAAAACATCCACTGTGCCATGAAGTGAGTTACTAATTCTACATTTCTTACATAACTTTATAACTGTCTCATGTTTCACAGTATCCCATGAAGTTTTGATCCATTCACAGATCTGTGAAATGATAGACCTTTTCCTTCTTCCCGATGGCACCATTTCAAAATCTGTAGCCAGCATCAAACTTTTCCGTTTCTTCTTCATGAATCAAGACTGTTCACTGACTGATAATCACAGTCTAAACATGTCAACAATAATGATTTTATAAAAACTTACTTTTCAATACCATAAAAATTATCATTCATAGATAAACATTTTTTGTTATTGTTACTAAGCAATTATTTTATCCAGCGCCGTGTTTACAATTATATTACATTCAAATATCAGCCTTTCAAGCTAATTGAGCATGCGCCTTTTAAGAGTGTTAAATAAATGAATACTTTCCTCTTCAATCCAAGATATAGTATTTATGCAGGAAAAAAAGGATCCTCTTATTCCTACGACTCAAATTCTTTTATATGAGCAAATCTGAAGAACTGTTGAGGAGAGCGTGAGTAGAAATCTCACTTTAAATTACTATTTACAATGTTTTTTGACTGAATGACGTCGGTGAAATTACTTAGAATTTACTAAACGTCATTCTTACTGAAACTTAATTATGAGTAAATAAGCAATTATTTTATCTAGCGCCGTGTTTACAATTATATTACATTCAAATAATTGCTTATTTACTCATAATTAAGTTTCAGTAAGAATGATGTTTAGTAAATTCTAAATAATTTCACCAATGTCATTCAGTCAAAAAACATCGTAAATAGTAATTTAAAGTGAGAATTCTACTCACGCTCTCCTCAACAGTTCTTCAGATTTGCTCATATAAAAGAATTTGAGTCATAGGAATAAGAGGATCCTTTTTATTTCTGCATAAATACTATATCTTGGATTGAAGAGGAAAGTATTCATTTATTTAACACTCTCAAAAGGCGCGTGCTCAATTAGCTTGAAAGGCTGATATTTGAATGTTATTGTTACTGTAAGATTTGATAAATTATAATTTATCCTCAATCATCATTTTTGATTTAATAAAATAAATAAAAAAGCCAAAATAATTCACTACTTTTAGAACTAGAAAACCAATTCTATAATTGTTTTTTTTTTTTTTTTTGAAGTCTAACAAATAAAAAAATAATCAGTAATGCAATGCCTACAAAATTCCCCGGATGTTGAATGTAAAACTGGTGATATGCGATGTTTAGCTTAGTATAAATCACAGGTTGGCAAAATATAGATTGTGAGGAAAATGTGGCTCTTTCATCCTAATCTCGTGACTCTTTTTATCCTGCTAAACATAAACACATTTTAAAAAATTTCCTCTTGAAATTTGTAAATAAATATTTTGATGACTCTAGGGAGAGGAAAAATGCAACATTATAACATTGTCTCTTGAATTCAGCCTTATTATAGAATTGTAATTGCTTTATACGATAATATTTAAATATTAGAAATTTGTGAATAAATCAAGAAGTAATTTTTTTGTTTTTATTTATTTATTTTGAAGAGAATTTTTTATTTTCCTTAGGATGTATACATTCTATTATGTTCTATTACTGAAATAAATGTTCAAATGTATCCACAGGACCATAGCCATTCGTATTTTTCATGAACATATTTTTCAAAATTTTTATCTCTTTTCTTGCAAGTTTTTAATGGAGGGGGAAGGAAGATATCTCTTTCCTTGCAGCACTTTAATGGGGTTAGGGATACCTCTTTTCTTGTTGCTCTTTAATGGGGGAAGGGGATAACAAACTGGCTCTTTCCGTTAAAAAGTTTGCCGACCCTAGTATAATCTATAAATATATTTGTAAGTTTTTTTTTTTTATAGATTTAATTTTAAGATTATTTTATTGATGTCTGCTTATTTTTATTACTTGTCATTAGATACATAAATATGTGTATGAAAATTATATATTATTATTATTTAATGGCTTTATTGTTGTGGGAGTTTATAAGAAGATCAATCATCGGAAATACCAGAACTGGAATTGATCTTAGGATTTTGCATTCCAAAGTCTGATACCTTTACAATGGCGGATGCTAGTTCGTCAAAATATGGGTATATAATAGAAAAATAATACACGGTTTTACCCAAAAAATAATTTATTTACATCATACAACCATGAAAACATTAAATATAATATATATAAACATTATATATATATAAAATAAAGAGCATGTTAGTAGCTCTAAAAAAGCTTTATTATTATTATTATTTTTGTGATAAATGCCACAAGAAACGCATTCAAAATCTTTATCTAGGATTGTCCCCATCCCCCGACTGGTTTTGAGCTGTGGCTTTCATCAGTGAGGAGCTCAAAACCGGTCTGGGGATGGGGACAATCTTAGATAAAGATTTTGAATGCATTCTCTTATGGCATTTATCATAAAAAATAATAATAAGGTAAGCTTGTTTAGAGCTATTAGCACGCTCTTTATTTTGCATATTTGTAAACACAAGCTATATAAGTTATGTGATGTATGACTTGATTTTATTAATATATATATATATGAACATGGAAGTGCTTAGTAATCATTGCAAATGAGCTTCCCATAACAGGAAGTGGATATAAGCTAGCTCAGTTAATTACTAATAAATTATAGGTTAATCTAATAACTGCTAATTCAGTCTGAAATGCCAGGTATAATTCAAAGGAATATAAGCACATATACTTCTAGAATTAAAAACTCAATAATTAGTAAGTTAAGAGATTTCAAACACCTAAATCTTGATATATACTGCATATATATATATATTAAACTAATAAGCAAACATAAGCTTCCAAAACGTAAGCTTGTGGTTAAGACCTGTAGAGGTCCCTACTATCACATTTTTATACACATATTCTTGAGGTTACAGCCTTAGTAAATATTCAGTTATTAAGCAAACTATTGTAACTTGAAAATGTTTTCAAAAAAGTGAGAATTTTCCAGAAGATTTTTCAAATCAATTTTTTTTGAAGGATGAAAAAAGTCTCAAGCCATCTACCATTAATCATATAAGTGTCAACATCTAACTGATAACACACAATCATAATACGCAGTAACTACAATTACGGACACTGAACCCATTCTGAAATTTTGTTTCATAAACAAATGTTATAGTGATTATTTTACAATCTATTGCTTTGTTGCTTCAATACAATCTTCATTATCTCTTATTTACTAGTCATACTTCAAATTCGTATGTAGAAACTACATGGGAATAAAAGTAAGTAACAATAATAAATCAACTCGATTTTTCAGATGATGTGGCTGTTTTTGCAGATAATGCTTCAGGAATGCAGGAAGTGTTACTAAGAATTATCAGCAAAAAGTAGGAAAGGTAGACTAAAGACATGATTTCCAGATAAAGGAGAAAATAGTAATCGTGAATTGGAAGAAACTAACAACTACAAATATTTTGGTCAAATTATCAATGTTGAAGGATTATACATTAATAATAGAAATTAATAAATGTTTTTGGTAGAAATAACTTAAATGGCACATCTGAGTTCGAAAAAAGTTTTTAATAGATGTATTTTGCTAGTTTTACACATGGATCTGAAACAAGGCCACTTAAGAGAAAAAATGGGTGAGAGATCAAATAGATTAATACCATTGAAAAAGTAGGAAGATAAAATTGATTTGAGATGGACATATTACTAAAAGATATGACAATTGATGGAGAAAGTTGAAGTCTTAAACTAGATCCAAAGAGATTGTTCCTTGTATGAAAAGAATGGATGAAATAAAGAATTTTTTTTTTAATGTGGAAGGAGAAGAAAAGCTATAAATTGGAAACACTAGATTGAACTTTTTGATTGAAAATGATGAATATTGGATAATCTAAAATTTATTTTACATTAAAGTATTTTATATAAGGAATTTGAACACAGACTTTCAAACTCCCTTTAGTTATCTGCTCTATCTCATACAATTAACACCCATGACCACATACATGTAAAAAAGATAAATGATCTCCAATACACGTATTTCGTGCTGAACCAGCACTCATCAGTTGGTTCAGATCATCATCTCCCCCACACATATATAATCAGTGCTCGGTTTATAATTAAGATAGCAAATCTTCAAACTTTAATGGACAATCATTTATTTACGTAGCTCCAGGTATATACATAATACCAGTATAATCAAATATTATTAAAGTATTTTGTCATTCTGTATACAAGAGATGTCAATTTTTTTTTTATCATAAAAAAAATTGTTTAGGGGGGTGACGGAAATCATTTAAAACGTTTTATTATTAATTCACTTTATTAATTTTCTTATTAATCTAAAATATAATTGTTTAAATAAAATAATATTAAAGTAATTTTGGTCCACTTTATTCATTTTTAATAGCGTGTCTTATTTTCTTTGACTCTAAATCCAAATAAAAACATTTTTAATAACAATATTAAAAAAATGATTTTTCTTTAAAGAAAGTTTTAAAAAATTTAATTAACAGTTGGCTTTATTTGTATTTTTTAAAAAAATGTCAAAAGTTCAATTATTAAATCACTGCGTCACAGCAATTCAAAATACTGTTAGCTAGAAGCTATTGAAATTTCCTTGAAGAGGAGTGACATCATTTAACCCAAGATGACCCTCAAAAATCAAAGCAATTTTAAAAATTTACCCATATTGTTTTTGAATAACATTATTTATTTGTTGAAATATCTGTATATATATGAGAATGTATATATACATCACGTCGTGTAAATATCATATGACATAAATGTTGACCACTACCATCCTCCCATTTTAAAACTTTATATAATTTAATACTATTATTAATCCATTTGTCCGGATAACTGCTAAAACATATACGTGAAACATATCAATTACTTTCTATATCTATCTGACCAAAGAGAAAATATAACTCCGTTAAAAAAACAACAACAGATAAACGGTACATTACCTTTAAATCAATGTAGACAATCTTTTTCTCATGCATATGAGCAATTCCTTGTAAAAGCTGTCTAATGTAATCTGCTATTTCCCTCTCGGTCAATTTCGGCTGATTCACTATGTTATCAAGCAATTCGCCACCCGTAGCTCTATTAATCCAATCATTTAAAGTATAGAGTTAAAAGCAATTGCAAATTAAAAAAAACAGGAAACAAAAAGAAGAAATGCTGTCAAGGACAATTTCCAAAAATGTATTATATGCTAATGATTTTTTTCTTACAAGATTTTTACACACACAAATACGACTTAAAATCAAATTCAAGTGTAGGTGTATACAAATTGATGTTCTATAAATTGAATGTACTGCACGTATACACCCATCCGCGTGTGTGACATATAAAAATAAATATCTACCTACCTATATGTTTTAAAATATATACACATAAATGCATTTAAAAAACGCATGGCATAATTATTAGCATATCCCACTTGCTATATTCATGACTCAAAGTTCTAGTGTAAGTTGAATGAAAAGGGGGAGGGGGGTGGTTCATTTTGCAAGTAGACTTAACATTTTTCTTTCACGTAGATATCTCATAGTCAAATCACAAATCATCCAAATATTGCTCAATAAATGGGCAGGTAGTTTTTATTAGCAAAAAAAAAAAAAAAAGATCTAGATTATTCTGGATTGATTATATGAATTTTAATGCAGACAGTAAAGAGAAAAAAGTATAATTGTAATAGCATATAGCCTTGACTTCTGGCAAGGTAAAGCATTAACATCTTTATGGATATTTTGCTAGTTTATTTTTATCTGCTTCCAAAAATATTCGAGACTGCCATCCATCGATTTATTTATTTATCCATCCATTCACCTATCTATTTATCTAACCATATTTCTAAATATATAAGAAAAAATAAAGGCAATTTAAGTAAATATCCCATATGCCAAAAAGTTAAATGAATATATGGAGAAATATACGTATGATATGACATCTTAAGATAAAGCTATATCGCACCATTGGCTGATAACACAATAATGAATTTACTTCACTTCTATATTTTTAAAATAAAAGCAAATTTTTAAAAATCAATACTGTAAAATTACTGGTATCTCCACTTGCTGCTAATTTATTGATTTTAGTTTATGTTAATAACAATTAGATTTTTTTCCCCAAATATATAACCAGAATGCAACAGCAATGAAATGAAACCTTTTCAGCTATGAGGATGGGATAAAAATTAATGAATATAAAGTGAAAAAAATGTACAAGAATATTTTATTCTTCTATAATATCAATGCTATTCATAATTAAAGCAGAACATTATTCGTAGCACAATAAATTCAAATAAGATAGGTTTTAAATCTAAGAAATAGATGAAGAAAGTAGATCAATGAGTAAAATAGATACTATATCAAGTACAAACTACATTAATTCATCATCATAATGATGAACTTTTCAATGGTGCTTAACTTCATGGAGTACCAATATTTTCTAAAGCAGTTTTTAATTGGGGATTTATTTGGTATTATCTTATAAGACTTCGAATTGATTACAAAAAACAGACTCTTGATATTAGTATGATGTTTTGAAATAATTAGCCAATAAATGATTATTGCCAGTATTCCTTTATCTTCTTCAAGAAGCATAATAACTACTCTTTCTTATTGCATTGCCAAATGTATACCATATAATACTAAATCATCCATGCATTTTACTACTGTTACACAATGCTTTAGTTACCATTTCAATTGCCCCAGCAATCTTCTTCAGAATTTTTATATCTCCTACCTTCATCTGCTAAATTCAATTTTTTTAATTTAGCAGTTGAAGTTAGAAGATATAAAAGTTCTGAAGAAGATTGCTGGGGCAATCGAAACTGTAAACTATAAAAGAGTAAAGTGCACGGATAATTTAGTATTATATGGTATTTATGATTATTGCTTAGGATATTGTGATGTTCAAGCACCGGAGTAAAAGATTAAGCTTTGTTCCAGGAACTGTTTATTGTTGAATCCATCTCTCACATGGGTAATTATTCAACTGCAAAATAATATAGTGACATTCAAATGCTAAAGAATTCTGAAATGAAACTCAGATAATTACTCCTGATGATTGAATGTCATGTGACTTTCAAAAAAGGCAACCATTTGATTATTTTTTAGCGTATTGAAATAATCCATATTAAAATTGTATGAAATTCAAATTTCAAAAAGCTTATTTTACTTCACCTGTTCTCAGCATTTCTATTTTTATTCTGAATGAAAGCAATAGGCAAAAAACTCCATATAGTAGTGCCACCTTGTGCTAACCAGAGTAATTAATGGATGCCAGAAGGCTTGTGCATAAAATCCCTATCTAGCATGAGATGGTGATCATGTGATGTTTAATGCAAGTTTCATTTAGAAATAGGATTGTAACCTGGAAATATCTAGTTGTTTCAAGGAGTGCTATATTCTTGTTTACTGTCTGATAATCACAGTTCTAATCCTGCCAATAATAATGACTTTATAAAAAATTACTTTTCAATACCATTATTCAAACGGAAGTCAATCTCCGATAATCCGCTATTTCTTAAATATTATATATCTACGCATACTCTCCCGCCCGGTGAGAGTTTAAAAAACTTAAGCGAATCACTTAAGTTTAGAGTGTACATTCTATATACACCAACCCTTACAGACCATGCTTAAATCACGGCTTGAGTCTATTGTGTGCCTGATGTTATAATTAAATATTCAATTGTACAAATCTATTTAACCCATCGCAGGAGAAAGACAGTGTCTCATTTTAACTACCTACGATTAGACAAACATGACTTATAAATCTTACTGGTGGGAGAGTGTGCATAGATTTATAATATTTAAGAAATAGCGCATTATTGGAGATTGACTTCCGTTTGAATAATTTCAAAGTTTTCAGTGCTTCATAATAATTGATTTACATTTACAATACTATAAAAATTATCATTTATAGATGAAATATGTATATTTTTTTGTTATTGTTACTGTAAGATTTGATAAATTCTACACTTTTTTCTCAATCATCATCTTTTTGATTTAATAATAATAAAAGGAATAATTTACTACTTTTAGAAGTAGAAAATCAATTCTATAATTAATCTATTCATTTAATGTACTGAATGTTTACTACACTAATATGAAGGATTTGAACTTAGGATTTTTAATCTATATTCATCCTTCACTCCATCTTAAACAACTGATACACATGACCACACAGATGTGAAAAAGATAAATGATTCCAATATATGCATTTCATGCAGAACCGGCACTCATCAGTTGGGCCAGATCATAATTTCCCACACATATATACAATCAGTGCTCAGCTTATATTGAGATAGCAATTCCTTAAACTTTAATGGCCAAGCTTCAACCTTCTCACCCTTCTAACTATTCAACCGACCATTTCATTGAAAAACCAATGATGGAACGCTCAAAGCCCATGGTGAAATTGATATTGTAGTCATACCCATGTGATCATTACATCAATCTAACCTCATATTGTAATTAATTTTTTGTGTTTTTAAGTCCAACAACAAAAAAAAAAGTCCAAATTATTTATTATTTTACAGAACTTAAAAATCAATTTGTTCTGGTTTTTAATTATGTTTATTTATTCATGAAATTATAGAAATGTGTTCCCTTTTAAGCCATTAGAATTTAACTAAGTCGATAGAAACAAATATTATGTAAAATAGTGAAAGATAAATTATTCATGTATATACATTTAAATAAGATTAGGGTTAGCATTGGGACTGACTTAAAGAGTCATTCAAAAGTTTAGTCTGAGTTTATAAGGTAAAATACATGACAATAAACCATTATATAATATGTGAGAAAAGGTAATATCTATAAGAAGTGATTTGCACTTCTGGTTTATTATGATTTTTGTTATTGATATATAGACGCTGTAAGTCATTGTATTATAAGTACATGAATGGACACAAAGGTAATGAAAATATTCTAGCCACGATTCTTAGAAACATTTCAATCTGTGACTATTATTATTTGTGATAAAAAATCTCTAATTCTCAAAGATCACATTCATATATTCATTATAAATAATTATTAGGTGAGCTCAAATCTTGGATTTTTCTATCTCTTTTCATGGACGATACTTTCAAATTTTTTCAATTAAATATAAAAATACTTTGTAGTATTTATTTATTTAGCCCAAGGATTTAGATAACTTAACTATTAGCAAGATATCATAAAGATTTCTTAGATATTATAACCAGGAGATAGATTCACTTGGTTTTATTGTCCAATTCTGTTGCTGTAATCATAAATTTGACAGTCATTAACAATGACATTCATAGTTTGCATTTGCCCACACTTGTAAAGATCAGTGGCGGAAAAGTTTCATTTGTGAATTGGATGAGCATAATGACAACGGATAATTGATGAGACTCCTATTGCATCTAGGAAGATCAAATCTATCTGGCTTTATTATTGGATTTGGAAAAAGAAATTTATTTCTAATCTCATAAGAACTCCGTTTTTCATGCCATAATTCTTTGATTATAAATTCTTGGTTGAACATTCAAAATGGAAATCTTGAATTGAAGTCTCGGGTGGTAAAACTATACCTTGAATTATTGGCAAATCTGATCTACTTTGCAGTTTTTAAACAGCTTCTGTGAGGCAATTTCTCTTCCGATATTGGGTAGAGGAGTATGTGAAAAAACATGAAGCCACTGCAAAAAGTAGACTTAAGTATACTCATACGATAATTAAGTATTCAAAATTTTAGTATGAGTATTTTTTCTCCAAATAGAGGCACAATATTCACCAGTGTAATAAGCTAATGTTAAGGAAATTGTCTATAAAGTATATCACAACCCCAACAAGTGAGAACCAGGGTTTCAAGGAGATTATTCCTTGAAAATTAATTGCGATCTAACCTTATGTAAATGGTGAAAATAAGTTATGATATGATGCAAGGCCACTTCTAAACATGTGTAGGATCATATTTCAGACTAATATTGAAAAAAATAATATTCAATGATTCTCTGCTGTTTAGATGATAAATGAATATACTGTCTTCATTGGATTAAGAATAAGACTCCAGACATTGAAAAACTTCCAATTTTTTCATATTCCTATTGAGAGACTTTTACATTTCAGGAAAAAAATCTTTTGAAAAGTCAAAGTAGCATCATCAACATATATTAATTTCCTGTCTTAGTATCTAGATCGCTGATGAATATATGAAGTCAAGTAAGTGAAAAAACCGAACCCTGTAGCATATTGTTTTATAAAATTTTGCATCTATTACAATAACCATTGAATGTCATTTGAATTTTCCTATTGGGAAGCATTTTCTCAAGTAAATTAAATGTATTCCTCCTTTTAAGAATTTTGGAAACTTTTAGAAGAAAGCCATTTTTCCAAATGGAATCATAAGCCGAGGTTATATCAACAAAGATAGCATTAGTGTTTAATTTATTTTAAAATCCTTTTTCATTGTGAGATGTTAAAAAATAAAACTTGTTCAGAACAGCTTCATCCTGGCCTAAAACCAGACTGCTCTATAGAAAGCTGATCTTCAGCTATTGCTAAAATTCATGTTAATATTATTCTTTCAAAAATCTGTGCATTAACTTTTTGGTGGCATGGTTGGTTTTGAGACTGGTACAGTTTTACTTGTAAGCAAAAATTTTTGGAATACATTCTATATGAATAATGTTGCTGAATAATTCTGTCAACCATTCTTTAGCTTCAGGTTTCCAATTTTTTAGAAACTATGGAAGTATGTTCTGAGGCTTTTCCTGATTTAAAATAATCAAGAGTGTTTGATTTCAACAACATTCACAGTTATTATCAGACTGCTATTTTAGGCAAATTATGAAAGAAATGCTTGCAATTATGCTCTAATAATACTTTTCCTCAGTTTAACAATCTTGGGTTCAGAAGTCAAGTCTATAAGAGTGGCAACCTGATTAACAGTGACACAAATGGTTCTTTTAACAGTATTTTTATACCCACCAAGCTTGCCCAGGTTTTACAAGTAGATGTTGTAAAGTTTTATTTCTCCACAGTCTCGCCCCATTTTTCTTTTATGGCATCACCTAGTGATTAGTTTGTCAACTATTTCCAGATCTTTGCGAGACAGAATTTAGTTACAAAGAGTACTGCCAATTTTATTCCAACCAGAAAATATGAATTGCTTATGATATTAATGAGGGATGGGCTCTGGGGAAGCTATTATTAAGAGTTTGTCAAATCTATCATAGCAAGAAGGAATTGGAGAGATTCTATTTTCTTCCAAGATATTCAGAATATTGATTCCAATTAGCTGTTCTTAAATTCCATCTCAGAACAGGATAGTTTAAACCATAGGGATGCAGATTTTTAAGTGATTAGACTAGGTTTATTATATTAGTTATGGTCCCATCTCAGAACAGTATACCTTAAACCATAGGGATGCAGATTTTTAAGTGATTAGAGACTAGGTTTATTATATTAGTTATGAGAAATGGTCTAATATCAGTAGTTCAGCAAGTAATGGTGAATCATTTTTGGTCAAAATAAACACAAATCAGATGTTTCTATTCCCTATCTGCTGAATGGAAAGTTCCTCCTTATTTAACATCAAAAAGTGCATGTTATTTACATCTATCCATTTTATCAATTGATAAACATGTGTGACTTGTAAAGTGTTGGTAGTCGAGTGGTCAGCATAGCTGCCGTACAAGCAGTTGTCCTGGGTTCATGGGTTCGCTTCCCGGCCGATGCTTTGACATGAAAAAAAACAAAACACATGTGACTTTCATTTACATAATTCCAAAAGACCACTATAAGAATTGAAACTTCCTATAAATAACAAAAGGCGTAAGAAAGTCAGGAAGCAAAGGAAAATCACAAAGCAAAAGATAAGGCCAACTTGTATTGGGAGGATTGTAAACATTGCATAAATAAATATTATTTATTTAAAAAGTAATTATAATACCATTTGAACTATCTTCAATAGAAATTGTTTGCTTTACAAGATAAACCAATGAATGTCACACAACTTTAGTTTACATATATCGGTTTTAGTAGTATACTTTTCCACCTTCTCTATGATATTTATTGCAAACTTAATCCCTATCTTGTACTTTTGTATCCCAAATCCCCAGACTAGTTTCAAGTTTATGGCTTTCATCAGTGAGGAGCTTTGTATCTTGGAACAATGCAACTGGACCTTTAGGATTTAATGTACCCCTCCAGCTTCTACCATTTATTTCTATGTTATATTATCAAGCTATCAATTCAAATTAAAAAACATATAAATGTCTTCAATCTAAGTCAATTTGCTTGTAGAGTTATATAAATCCAAAGACTCTTACTGATGAAAGCCATAAGTTTGAAATAATCTGGGGATTTTGAACAAGAAGGTATAGGATAGGGATTTATTAAATACTGTCAGCAGGTCATAGAATATTTTATTGATTTATATCCAAATCCTGGCCAAAGGGTAGACGAGACTTTAGTTATTAAAAACCAAAGGCACCAGAATATATAGAAACTGAACTGGATTGATTTCTATATAACTATATAAGAAAATTACCTTAAATGGAAAACATTTGTTTTTTAGTTTAGGCTGATACTTTACTAGTATAATTATCATAGAGATAGATAATAGAATCTGGAGAGAAGGTGCACTAGATCCTAAAAATCCAGTTGTACTACTCCAAGATCCAAAGCTCCTCACTGATGAAAGCCATAAGCTTGAAACTAGTAAGATCCAAAGCTCCTCACTGATGAAAGCCACAAGCTTGAAACTAGTTTGGGTATTTTGAATAAGAAGGCACAGGATAGAATCAGTACTGTTATCAGGCACCTATTTGCTTTCTAAAGCTTACAATAAGTGGTATAAAGAAGGTGGACAAGTATGCAACATTACAAGATAATTTGAACCCAAATTAGCCATAACATTTTTAGAGTGCATATTAATATTAATCAATGTAAATCCAGAAATTTAAGAAGATATACATTATTAGAAGATGATGTGCCTCTTGAAGTACAATTACATCAGCATTGTACTGAACAGTTAATTTGTAGAGGAACTCCATTTTTGATTATGATATATCTTCAATATTAAGTTGAAGTAATTTTATTGTGTTTCTTGGACGAAGGGAATATTGATCTGTAATGGGTAAACATACCCCTAAGGCAGGGGTGGGTAATTGTTTTGACTCGGGGGCCCGCAGAGGTTGGCGGAGGGCTGCATCAGGGGCCACTTTGTGGAAGTGAAGGTTAGCAGAGGGCCGCACCTTTTTTTCATGACACAATAAAGACACTGCTTTATTCCATGAATTACCAATGAAATTTCCATTCTTGACATTCATCACCGATTTTACATTTTTTCAGGAGTTCATGGTTTCACTAAAGTTGAAAATGTATATATTTGCTAATGCAAAGACAAAATTGAAATTAACCAGATCAACTGGAAAAGCACTGCACATCATATTTACACTGCGCATGTGTGTTGATGTGGCCATCCTAGTGGCAAATACGAGATGAATCTTTGGTCGTGCATGGGAAGAAACTCTCAGTTCAAGGCAGATTTTCTGACTGTCCTGGCGGGTTGCATAAAGACTCTTAGCAGGCCACATGTGGCCCTCGGGCTGCTATTTGTCCACCCTCGATGTTCCATGTTTTCCAAAATTCTGCAGTCATTTTTCATTTCAAAAGTCTATGAGCCTAATCTCTACAGTGGCATGGCCATCCCCATAAAATTCATGTTAATAGTTTTATTGTGCATTTTTATAATATACTGCCTTAACCAGGAATACATCATGATGAATTCTGGTTTCCATGTGCAGTTATTAGTTTTACGTACTAATGCATATTGCTTATATCTGATTTATAATTATGATAATTCCTGTAAATGAATTAAATATATAAGACTATAGATTCTTTCGTCATTCATAAAAGATGCATTGTGAACTATCCAATTATTTATAACGCAGTAATATATATCTATTAAATTACAAATGCCATTTTTTGAAATGACAAATATTTTATAGTTGATATTTAATAATCACATTATGAACATGAAATATTAAGTTTTACATATTTTGACTTCCAACTTTAATTTTAAAAATTAAATCTATCAATATGCATGAATTAATTTTTTTTTTTTTTAAACACATACCTATTAATGTTAAAATAATATCTTCAACCACTTTTTACTTCCAAAAACATTGGAAAATATAAATATGGTCCCATGACATGCTGAAACTAAGACCAATCACTTCACATGTCTGAGGCATATATTAATAAATGTAGACAATAACAATCAACTATTAAACTATGAACAATCTCAACCTGTAGTCAAGGCAACCTCCTTTAACAATAAATCTGATCATAATAATCAACCCTTAAGCTATCAACAATCTCAACCTGTAGTCAAGGCAACCTCTTTTTATGTGTTAAAGGAGGTTGCGTTGGCTACAGGTTGAGATTTCTGATTGCTTAAGCATTGATTGCAATAAAGCCAATTACTCAAGGATTTAATAGGTTTATAAATGTAGATGATAACAATCAACTCTTAAGCTATCAACAATCTCAACCTGTAGTCAAGGCAACCTCTTTTATTGTTAAAGGTGGTTGCCTTGACTACAGCTTGAGATTTCTGATTGTTTAAGCATTGATTGCAATAAAGCCAATTACTCAAGGCTTAAATAGGTTTATAAATGTAGATGATAACAATCAACTCTTAAGCTATCAACAATCTCAACCTGTAGTCAAGGCAACCTCCTTTAACAATAAAGATGGTACCATCTTTATATATGGTCTGATAGGTTTATATAGACATTTAGTAAAGAATGCAACATTAATAAATGTAAATTTGTTTAGATATATATATAATCCATAGCTGAGTCACCTGAAGTGACTAATTCCATTATCATAAATCATATGTCATCTAGATTTAATTTTTCAATCTTTTTTGAAAAAATATTGCTCTCAAGTATAACCTAATCTTAATAATTATATGCACATATGTTTATAAAGATGTTTGAAGTTTATGTGTAGAATTTAGTGTGAACAAAACTTTGAATTTAAAATTAATTTAAAGATATATGTCAACATATAAAATTTAATATTTCAGATTTATAACGTGATTGTCAAATTTTACTTCGACAGTTATGTTAATATTTAAATTGCATGTTATTTGTCATTTGAAAAAAAGATGTTTGTATTTAAAAGATATAAATTTATTTAGATATACTCAATAGAATAAATCCACAGGAATATTTGTGATGTAATATGTGCACGGGCTATCCAAAGTGATTAGCTCAGTTGAAAATATTTGTTTCCAAATAAAAAAAGTGGTTGGAAGTTTAATTAATTATTATATTAGTAGTGCAAATATGTATGGTTGTTTTTATAAACAAATTTTAATTTCATTCATTAGTGGTCATTCACTGATATACAGAATTGTTTCTTCAAGAGTCAAAACTGAATATCTGTACATAAATTTATACAGCGATTATTTTCTTTTATTATTAACCTTTGGTTTGATTCATAAATATACAATTTTTGACAAAAAATATTTGATCTTATATATAAAATCCCTGTTTGGCCATAACGTTGTGACATCATATTCAAGTTAAACATTTTTTTGTTAGAGGGCGTATTTTTCAAGAATTGTTCCACCAATATTAAAAAAAATTTCTTAATATTTTCATTTTTTAACAGTTCTGAAAAAAATTTCTTAAAGCAACCAATTAAAAAAAAATTAGAAAATGTCAGCCTTTCACTTATCAATAGGTAATGATGGCCTTTCAGCTAGAACACTTGCAGGTTGTATTGATCCACATTATGATTTATGACTGCCTATGGGCTTAGGCATATACATATATATTGTGCCAGGCATTATCAAATGTCCATGCACAAAATCTGCTGGAATAAACATTACAGCAGATGCACATATAAATCCATATATATTAAGCACAACACATATATAAATATGCTATATTAGTAATGGAGGTTGGGTCTGAGCAGTAGAATACCCGCAAACACCAATTTAAATATTGTACACATATAATAAACTCATGTATTTTTTTTATTTTTATTTTTTGTATATTTTTTATGATATATCATTTTATGTATTTTGCTTTGCTCTAAAAAATTCAAATAGAGAAAAGCAAAGTTATTAAACAAATGAATCAAATGTTGGAACATATTAGTAAAATAAATAATTAAAGCAATTGTTCCAACATACTTGTATACATATATTTTTAATTACATTTCTAAAAATTGTAATCTTATTCTGAAATCAAAAAAATGTTAATTGCTTTGGTAAAAACTTAATCAAATAGCAAAAGGTTTGATAACGAATGTTGTAATTAAAATATTTTTTTCTTTATATAGATAAAATAGAAATTCTTTTGTATTGATTTTGTAAGCAAGTGGTCTGGGTTATTCAAGATGGAAGTCATTATATCAAACCCTAAAATGTAAAATTTAATCGGAAAAATCGTAAGAAATGTTATAATCTAAATTAAAAGGATTGGCTGATTCATACTTCTCAGGGGGGATATCTGAATTGGTTCTTATGAGTGGGATTCATTCTTTCGTTGGCAGTCGTTCTAGGCAAGTCATTCAATAATTTGGCTCCAGAATTCTCCAATCATCCAGCTACTTAGAGATTAATTTATGGACAAGACTACTGCTGATATTTTCTAAGAAATCCATTATACAGTTCTTTTAAGAACTCTTGATTTCTTAAGGATTTAATGAACCAGTCAAGATAGCGAATGAACATTTAATAATAATCCTAATTATTATAATATAAAAAAGAAAAAAAGATATGAAGCAATCTACTAGAGATTCCAGTGAAATGACCATGGGATAGACAACCAGCCGGTGCACCGCCTTTTCTCTGTCCAAATCGCCAAGATGTGATCATGCCAGTTCCAGCCGGTCACGATGATGACAACAGCTGCCTTGCCTATGCCCGAATGAGATGAAATCCTCACCGCACAGCTAGTTGAATTGAAACTGCTCAAAGCCCAGTTAGAAGATCAAGACACCTACATAAGTTTCTTTTACAAATATTTTATTAATATTGAAATAATTAACTCTGATATTTCTGATTAAATATATTACTTTTTATTATTATTAATCATTTAAAAAAAGAGAGAGTTGTCTCTCACATATGTATATTGAATTTACGGTTATTATGGGCATAAATGATAAAGCTTTTACTTAAATCTTTTGAGTCAATTTTTCTATTTCAAATTCTAGTATTTTCAACTGAGGTTGCAATTAGATTCTTTTTGTTACTATTCGTTTTCACTCTTGTCATTACTCCTGAAATTTGTCATACATAAATATACATGTGTATATAAGCACACATACGCTTTAAATATTTGGTAAATATGATACCTTATGTTGAGTATTTAAAAAGATATTTATCTGTATATTCTTTTAAGTTATATTTTTTGTCACTGCTGCACCTCACGATGCGTGCAAGAAGGGATTTACTTATTATAGATTCCCTGTAAGCAAGTCGTCTAATAACCTTATATTTAGAATAGTAGTAAGTATATAATTGTGCTGTACGTATAGACATGTATAAGAATTCATTGTAAAAGGCAAATAGATACAGTACCTCATGTTGAGTACTATATGGTATCTGAACTACACAACCTTACTGACATGTTGAAAAATATGAAATTAGTGAAATATTTCATAGTGCAAATATACTTATGCAGAGTTGTTGTTTTTTTTTTTTTATTATATTTACTATCAATAAAAAAAGATTTTAAAGCCCTGAGTAAAAGTGTATGCCTGTATAACTGAAAATCTTTTATAATGAGAAATATATATATATCACATCACACAATACATAACGTATTTCTACAGAGTAAAAGCTCAGACCACTTCCATTCTTTATAAAACATTGTAAATAGCTTTAGGGGTTTATCTATTTTCGTATTCATTTAAATTGTATTTGTAAATTTATCTTTTTAAAAGCAATCAAATATATATCCGGTTTATGATGATAATTCATTTATTTATTTTTATATCATTTTAAGTATGAAACAGTGGTGGGTATTTGGGATTAAATAAATATTTAATCATAATATTAAATTGGTTTTGTCGTCTTATTATTATTTATTTGATGAAAATGTATTCTTTCCTTAGCAACCACGTACCTGTAATAAATCCATTTAACTGACCCATTGAAGACTCTAGATGTAGAGTACTGAGCTAGCCACATGGGATATCACTCTATCGAGGTGTTAAATCTTATTCTTATGCTCCGCTTAACATATGGTATTGCACATCCTTCTAGGAGGGAGGAAAATTCATTTTTGATTCTTTTCTAGAAGTGGCGTGGAAAAGCTATCTGTAAATAGACTTTTCAAAGATGTGTACTTGCCATAGGTTTTAAATATTCAGGCATTCGAGTAAGATATCAACTAAAGGGGGTTTTTAATTGGCAGAGTCCTGTCAATTCAGTCTTTCTATCAATTTAGCTGGAAGTACCAATATATATGAGTACAGACAATCGGCTAAATTGGTATCCATTTCTTTCCCTGTTAAATCTTGGTCATTTCATGCTCGGTGCAAGATTAGAAATAGAAATCCGCAGGGGAGTATGGTCCGGTACAATATATAAATGTATATATATAATTTGTAATGTTAGACATTGCTAAGAATATTTATTATTAAATTGCATTTAATCTAAACCTAATACAGTTGTGTAATTACTGGAGAATTATTATCATTAAATAATCTTGGAACAATTAAGTTCGCAGACAAAGTGTCCAACAGTATAGAAGATCGGACATAGCATAAAACAATTGATTAAAAATAACTATTAAGAACACTAAAATACGGGATGCAGGGGATTTGAATTTATGATGCTTGCTTCCATTTTGTTTTTGAATTTAACAGCAGTTGAGGCAGATTAAGGAATTAACTGAAAGTACTTCTGCGAATTGAAAGACTGTATATAATAGTTTATTACCATTATATTTATTATTTTTATTGTTATTACAATAGTTTTTTAATTAACGGACATTTTATTTGCATTATATATATATATATATAAATTTAGTTATTAGTGGTTTTACCAAATAAATTTTCATAAAATTATATTATAATAGCATATTTTCAAAAGTGATATAGATTATTGGCACATTTCATTATGATATTACCAATTAAAACATTAACTTTCAGTAACTGGTTCCTGGGACAGGTATCTCCACAATATCTTGCGATACTATCTCTCCACTATATATCATTTCTGTTAACTGCCTGATAATGGGAGAAACAAAATTTGTCCCACACAATTGTAAAAACAAAGAAATTCTGCTGTTCCTTTTTCTTTTCCACTTGTTATATATCTCTGAATTTCTTCTTATCTTCTCACTAATTAAATTCTGCATTTACAGATTTAGTGTATTTTAAATTATTCAGATAGTCCAATCATTTTCTGTTTTATTAATTTAAGTTATTTCCCCTCACTTCTCATTTTGTTAATTACAGATTTAATCAGCTCGTTTTCTTTTCGTTAATTAAACTAACATATTTTCTCTTTATCATTTCAAAACAAAAAACAAACCCGTAATTAATTATTTCTATTTATACAAACACCACTATACATTTATTCTCATTTCCTGAAGTCAGTCTTTTTCTCCAAATTCGTATTTCTTATCTTTTCTTCTGAAGTACTTTTATTTTTTTTTAAAATTCAACATGCCTATTAAAATTCCAACTTTATTATTTCCGGTATTTCAAATTATATTTTTACATTTCTTTTTTACTCACCCTTTTATATAAAGATAATAAGAAAAATAAATCAACGTGTAAATTTAATATTTATTAATTGTGCTATACATACAAAACGTTAAATTTGTTTATTTATTAGCTTTTAAGATCTTAGATTATTTAAATTCGTGCTTCAGATTTACAATAGTCTGGAAATCAATACAATTTATCAACTTGCAGCATAATAGATTGAATTTTACCTATGCTATTTTCTCAGACTTCGTTTATAAATACAGGTAATGCTGCTGAAATATTCCAGTATTAGTTTGTATTAATTTACTATATTTGAATTTCAACTACCAGTATGTAGTCATTGATTATTCTTCTATAGTTATGTTTGGAGTTTTTTTAAGTGTAAATTGATTATTTATGAATTATGCATCGTATAGAAAACATGAAATATGTCTGTTTATTAACTTTCAAGATTTTAATTTTTAAATTAATGCTTCGTATTTACAACAGTATGGAAATTAATATATTTATTAACTTGTAGCTTAATATGCAAGATATTATCTTTTACCTATGCTGTTTTTACAGACTTAAGAGTTTGTAAATATAGGCAGTGCCATTGAAATATTCTAGCATTGATTCTATTGATTTACTGATTTACTATGATTTATTTAATATTAAATAAAATCCAATGTTTACAAAATGGAGAGTATTGATGAAATAATAATTAAATTTATTTTATAAGTTTAACTAATAGTATCCCATTTAATTATAGTTATTTTAAAAATATCTGTAATAAGATATATTTCATTAAAAACCAGTCAACACTTAGACAATCCCATTATCAATACAATCAACAATTTCAAACTATTGTCAAGGAAACCTTGTTTTAACAATAAAGATGGAAAAGAAGGTTACCTTGACAACAGGTTGAAATTGTTGATTGTACTGATAATAGGATTGTCTAAATGTTAATTGTTTTTTAATGATTACTTACAAACCCATTTAGCCTTGAGCATTATTTATTACACTCAATATATTTATATAGTTTAGCATATGCTATGACACATGGAAAAAGGAAATTACAAATGTGGAGCTGAAAAAAAGAAATGTAGAAAAAAAAAACCAAATCCAAAACTAAGTACACCTGGGTCTCGTTTTATGTGGTAGATAGGTTCCTCAGAAAACGCTCACAAAAGAAATCACACAAAAATAGATTTAACTTACCTTGAAAAATGGGGCATAGGTTCTGTAATTTTCAGAAATCCATAAAGTAAAGCAACAAGGAAAAATTACTTTAAAATTCGCATTAAAAAAATAAGGAAATAAAGTATGACTAATAAAAAATTTCAAATATTTGAAAAAAATTAATACAAGACAAACTTTTTTTATTAACTACAGTATTTAATTTTACATTTTTTCATACATATTTTAATCATTACCGCTATTTGACAATATGCATTCATTTGTGAACTGGTAAGAAATCAGATTCATGATATGATGTACAACTAGCGCCATTTTCAGTCTTGTGCTGTGTCAATGGTTTTCTGTTTTTATATTAAAAAAATGAGATCGCAAACAAAACAAAAAGATTATCCATTATCATTAGAAAGACCATTTTCAGTTTACAAAATCAATAAAATCTTCATTATTATTTATTTTAAAAATCTAAAAAAATATTTATTTCTGTTATATCTAACAAAATATGTTTTAAAAGTTTAAAATTTTTGAATATTTATTGCGATATTTTTATACCTAAGTATAAATCTATTATTATTATTTACTCATTAGTATAAATGGGTTATTTACATAGAAGGTAAGATTCTAAATACAGCTTCAGGCCATATTCATGTTAACTGCTAATATAATGTTATATTTTTGGGAAAAAAAAGTATTTCAAGTCAAAATAAGTTATTAATAATTTAAATTTCTTGATATCTAATGAATATAGTGAAATATAAAAGATATTAAGAAAAAACATGAATCGCATAACTTCAAAATCGCATTAAAATAATCTGCATAAAACGAGACTCAGGTGTAGTAAAATGTACATAAATCTACTTTAAAAGAAGACATTATATTTACAAAATAAATTTTAAAACAATCATTAATTAAAAAAATAATCTAGCGGAATAAGATAAAAATAATAAAATGTAAAACCAATATAAAAGAATTAGTAATTGATGTGTATTGAAACAGTCAGCTTTTACAATCCTACTGTTTCACCTCCTATATTCTATAGTAGTATTTCTATCTATATAACTACCACCAAATCCTCGTATATCATGCTAATATTATCATAAAAACCTGGCTAAATTTAAACCTAAATATGTTAACCATGTATGTGTGCGTATCTCTATATATAGAGAGAAAATTGCATTTATATAAGTAAACCTCTATAAATGCGCACATATATATTTCTGGTAATAAATAAATGAAAAACGAGTTGTATGTGTAACTTAAGAACACATATATGCTAGAAGAATAATGTTAACAGAATTTAAACATTAAGATTTCTTTATTTAAAATATTTATTCTCAAATTAATATTCTAAATTGTTATATAATTCTACATATATTGCTAAATTTAACGGTTGAGTTACATATATATTTTAGATTTGTTTTTCTAGAAAGGATGATGCCAGAAAAAGTCAATCCTTCTCGCTGAAAATTGACCCAATTTCAATTTAAGGTTAAAATTAGATTTAAATTAAAAAAATTGAATAAATTACCGCGAGTCACCGAGGTTAAATTGACCTAAGTGAAAAATAATCACAGCGGGATCCTACTAAATTTTAGAAACTGTGAGTAAGCTAAGAAAATGAATCTAAAAATAATGTAACGAAGGAGAGGGTGGGGGAGCTGATATATAAGCTGCTGCAGCCATCATTGAAACTCACTCACTCTATGATTATATTTTAACAAAGTATCTACAATAGCATTGACGACGATGATGTCGGGGTAGAGGGCTAAAATTCTTGCCTTCTCAACCTCGACGAGAAGCTACCTGATGCGGGAAGAGATGAAAGAACAGCCGCCACCATCTAAAGAAGTTCCACGATGAAGAAATAACTTGCTAGCATAGAGAAGAGAAGAAAATGGTAATAATCTCCTTCAATCTTAAGCTTTTCAACTAAAGTCAACTAATTCTAAAATGTAGCTAAATCTAAATCTATGGCCATAATAATAATAATGTAAACTAAACTAATTTCTTAAATGTAATTTTTGTTTTGTTTCAATCCTAAAATCTTGCCTGATTTAAAATGATCTAATAACTGAATTATGATTTATTATTATCATTGTTAAATAATGCTATCAATATCTGATTCACTAATTTAACTGCTTTATGATTTCTTATCTGAGTTAATTTTGTGTTAATAACATATTTCATTTGTTAATATGATTTCTTTATTTATTGGTTCACTTGCTGAACTTAAATATGATTGATTTAGTTACATATTCATCCTATTTTGAGTAATTAAAAGTAATTTAGTTTTAACTTGCTAAAATCTATATATTAAATGTTTTAATATAACTTTTGTCACGTATAATGCAAGATGATCTGTTATAAAATAACTATTAAGTTTCTAAGTTATTTTGTATATTTGAAGCTAATAATAATCTTTGCCTTAGTCAATTCTTTTAAACTAATTAAAATTATCGAAACTGAATCAGTCAAATTTCAGCTAAGGTCGCACAAGTTTCATTTTAAAACAAAGCCAAATTTCAGATTTCACATACATGAAATCTTATCTTAGTTTAAATCTTACATTTCTTTAATTAAATCTACGCCAAATCTTAGTAGTTTCAATTATGTTATTGTTTATGCTATATGTATTCAAAACCGAGTTTTATTCATAATTAAATCATTGGTGAGAAGTAAATGTGATTTCGCATATATTGACGCACAAGATAAAGCTCTGTTTTGAAATGGTTAAAAATATCTTAATTAAGATATAATTACAAGCTTACAGTTATTCTAAGATATATTTGTTTTAAATATAATATTTAACCAATATTCAGTTGAAGTGATGAAATACAGCATAATCTATAATTCTATATTGTAATTTCCCTCAATATGCTGTAATCCTCCTTAGAAGTGTAAAAGCCTATATAGATAGCTTTATAACTTGGATTCATAAGCTTTCTTTAATAGTATAATTATAAATACTATGAAATGAACTGATACAGGGTAGTTTCATGAAGGAAACTATTATTTAGTGTCTTAAATTTTATTATATGATAATGTTGTTAGCGGTGTGTATGTGTCCTTAAGAAACGCTACGGTGTATTTACTTGTTGCTGTATTCCTTACTGAGCGTATGTGTTAGGGCTACACCAGTACTCCTAGTTCGGGCAATTATCTTCTCCAGATGGTGGACGGGTTCGCACCTCCCCATTCTGCACCCTTAGGAATGGAGCATGAGACTCCCTCGGAGCATAAAACTCTCACTTAAATAAATTGCTAGATCATCTGGACTGAAGATCTCTTATTTCACAGCAATGAGTTCAGTAAAAGGGAACCTTTACTTTGTAAAAATCCCGTGAATAAGGCACATATATGAGATGCAGAGACTCAGAATTGTATGTTTTCTATACGCCTTAGTATCTGAAGTCTGCCTGCCAATAATAAGTTCATCCTGCCATTATAATTGTTATTTTCAGCTTTGATCTGAATTCGAATCCAATGTGATAGGCATATGAGCTATATAGAGAATACATTGAATATTCGTGCTTAATAAAATGTTATGTTCATTATAAAATTTTATAATCACTTCTACTAACTACTAGGCATAGATAATCATGGACAAATTCATTAAATGTATAAAGTAATTTTAATGTTCATGAAAATGTAACTTCCAACTATTAATTTCTTCATCATCTGCGTGTGATAGATTCACATATATAGCTAAGTAAATTAAATATTTGTAACCTAGAAATTACAATCACCTGCGAGTGATTAAAATGCTATATATAAACCGGAAGTGCATAAATATTAAATTATCACCTACGAGCGATATACATATGTGTAAGAAACTAAATAATTTGTAACTAGAAATTTAATATCACCTGTGAGTGATTTCATCCACCACCTATATATGTAAACCAAGCTATGTATAACTCAGCCATAAAGAAATATATGTCTAAAACCATCACTTGCGTATGAACCCGATCTTTAATGTAAACATCCCTTAATCATCTGCAAGTGAGACAAAACATATAGACATTTGTAATTATTGTTTTAATTATTATTTCAAAATTTAACTTTATTAAATTTATTTTAAATTTAACTTTGCTTCGTGTCTCAGTCTTGCTCACTGACTCATAATCATTCCATCATTTAGTAATTATTTATTATTAGTTATTAAAAATCATTTCATTGGTTAATAATCATATCCTAGTCACATGATACCTATATAGCTATACTAGATAGAATGTCAACTTTCTCCCAGTCTTTTGCTCTACTGATGTTCTACTGCCGGCACGTGATGAGGGAAAATACTGCTGTAAACTCAGGTGTGTCATCCGTAAGGTGGTAAATCTCTGAGCAATAGTAAAGGAACTAGGGCTATATCAGACCTGTGGTTTCATCACCATATTCTGGTCGGCCTTGGGATGATTTACTAAAGTTCTAGATTTTGTTATGCGAATGTACATATTTGACCGTTACAGTATATACATTTTTAAAACGCATAAATCAAAATGTAGAAATTAAAATCAATTAAGTTTAAAATTCTTGAGAGAAATAAGTTAAAAATTCCTGAGAGAACAAGTAAAAACTAATTACATTTAAAATTAGAGAAATTTTAATTATAGATAAGATCAAAGTCAGAGATTTTAAAATACAGTACAAAATTATTAATATATCAATTAGTAACTTCAGAGAACAATAGCAATAGATAATATACAACCCCTCAAAAATCTAATTCAAATTAGCTTGTCTAAAAATTCAATCATTAGTGCAGCTGGACAGAAGATTGAAGAAAAAAGACAATGGAAGATTGAAGAAAGAAAATGATGGAAGATTGAAGAAAGAAGATGACTGAAGACTGATGAAATATTGAAAAAAGAAGATAATCGAAGATTGAAGAAAAAAGATGATGGAAGATTGAAGAAAAAAGATGATCGAAGTTTGAAGAAAAAAAATGATGGAAGACTGAAGAAAGAAGATGATGGAAGATTGAAGAAAGAAGATGGCCGAAGATTGAAGAAATAAGATGTTGGAAGAATGAAGAAAGAAGATAACCAAAGATTGAAGAAAAAGACAACGAAAGATTGAGGAAAGAAGAAGACAGAAGACTTTCAGTAAAAGCGGCTATTATTCCAGTGTCACCTACCACTGAAAGTCCAAAGAGAGCTTAGGGCTTTGACATGTTGAACTAAACTTATTTTTTGATAAGCATTAGGGCACACAGGTCTTATAAGTAATCATAGTAGTAGATATACTTGTTTACTTAAACTTCTATTACGTTATTCATATATATTATTGATTAATATTAACTTGAAGTTATTATTGTTCAAAAATTCTTTCAAAAGAACTTTTATTTGTGCCTCTTTGCCCATCGTCAATATCATTAGATTACAATAATGTCTAAGTTACACTTATTCTACCTCCCCTTTTCACCTATACATAATCCAACTGACAAACAATTCTAGTGATTACCATATTTAACATTATCAATATTTCACATGTAATTTTTCTGGGTGCAACAATCATCTTTTGATAACCCTGATCAAATAATAAGTGCAATCTACAGGGACCTATCAAGACAGCCTGCTTAATAAATTACAACGTGAATTTTGTCACGACCCGCAGTGTCTTCACTCCGACTCCTGAGGGTCATGATCACACTTCATGTTAGTACAAACATACCTGATTATAAATCTGCAAATAATTATTTATATTTTTGTACAATATTGATCAAAAATTATTAATAAATTAATTCACATAATAAATAACTACTAGTCATTGTTTGTCAGGTTTATTTATTTAATTATTATTATTGTATGTCTTAAGTAGTAACCTCACGGCTATTTTCACACATCCAAACAAAACAGTAATGTACTAGTCACATGATATATTCATAATTAAAAAATAAATACATATCATTATTACACTTAGATAAATAATATAATATCAAAGAAATTGTGAGACTTAGTCTTAATACATATCAATAATCTACATCAATGTAACTTTGATATGAAATAATTGTATGTATATATTTGCAACTAAAGAGATTAATCATCAAAGTTTAATCTGTTTCTTTACAATTCCTAAATATATTTTTTTTTTGTTACATAATATACATTCTTATGACAATTCAATTCTTGCCCACTCACTCCGACTGCCGCAGTAACCGTAATTTGATTCTTTAGTTTAGTGATATTAGACAAAGATAACAGAGGAAATGTAATTTATTCATCTGCCCACACACACAAATCATATTGGTGAGTATATTGTACTATGATTAACAGACTACGATTTGAAAAACTGAAATATTCCAAATAACTTTTACCGTAGTGTTATATTTCTATTTTCTGTACTATTTAGCAGTGAATGGGAAAAATATTAGGAGAGTAGAAAACACCAGAGAACAAGCCAAACATTTTTAAATCTGAAAATATAAAAATTAGATAACTTGAAAATATTAATATTTATGTTATTATAATTATTGCATGTAAAAAAAGATACAATTCTTGAACAAGAGTTAATGAATCTCCTCTTTCATAGGCATCATGAAGACGTATTAATCTTTTGTCATTCAATTGGTTCATAATGTCTACTTCCCTTTTCATATGCAATAAATCACTAGGTCTTGCGTAAATGATTTTTGCAGCATAGTCATGTCCAGTAGCCTTTTCCGTAGCTCGCTTAACAACTGCAGTTGTGCCCCTAAAAACAAACAGTAATTTTCATTGTTAGACTTGCAAGTAAATTTCACACATATATCTTATTATATATGTTAAATATTTTCATGACTTAATTAAGATGTAGGCAAAGAAACAAATGAAGAAATTTCAAGTAATGACTAGAGAAAAATGTCCATCAGTTATGTTGCTAGTAACCATCAATGAAAATTAACAGCCCAAGCTATCATGTTTTAATAACTATATTTTTCTTCTTCTTCTTCCTTTTCCTATGTATTGATTTCTACTTTTACATATCATACCATTTACAACTTTCTTAAATACTATCAATACTATTTTTTATATCAAAACTTTATTCTAAAAGTTTCGGCTGTCCTGCAGTCATCATCAGCCAAAGTAGCGGATCCAGACTGCCATTTGATGATGACATTTTATTTAGATATTTACAACTCCAGATTATTTTCAAATAAAGAAAGATTGCAAGAATTAGAAGAACTGTCTAATATTAAATGAGACATTATTGGACTTTGAAGTTAGAAGAAAAGGTGAAGGGACAATTGATTTAAAAAGTTGACATGTACTATACTATAAAGGCACAAACGAGGGAAGCAGAAGTCGAGTAAGATTCATTTTAAATAAAAAGTGAAAGAACAACATTGTGGAGGTTGATAGGGTATCGGACAGAGTGGCAAGATTAGTTATTCAATTTAATAGCAGATATCAAACATAAATAATTCAGGTTTATGCCACAACAAGCTCTCATTGTGATAAAGAAGTAGAGGAATTATATATGAATGTACACAAGTTTTTGGGTCAGATCAACAACATTTTAAAATTGTCATGGAAGACTTTAATGTTGGAAATGGTAAACAGTTGAAAGGTAGAAGAGCTATAGTTAAATTTGTTTATGGTGATGGAAATGAGAGAGGACATAGACTTGTGGAGTTTGCAGGAAAAAAGTAATAATTTTATATTATGAACTCTTTTGTTCAGAAAAATATTAAATGGATATGGACATAGAAAGATCCAAATAAAAAACAGCAAAAATGGATTACATTTTGACCAACAGAAAATATGTATTTCAAGATTGCAGGGTTCTTAATCAATTCAACACAGGAAATGATCATCAATTAATAAGATACTTGCGAATGCAAATCTAGAGAGACAAAAAATATTAAGAAAAACAATATTCACAGTTGATATTCCTAATCTTCAGAAACATTCCAATGAATTTAAATTAGAACTTGCAAATCGTTTTCATATATTAACAGGTTTTGACATGATTCAGCTTTGAATGAAATTAATAGAAAGATAATGGATACACTTTTAAAAACTGCAATAAAGATACCTGGTACAAAAAAAGAAGCAAATGACTAGTAAAATTTCTACTGATTCAAGACAATTTATGAAGACAACAAGGAATGTGAAACTATATAAAAAAGATGCATTAAAGGTGATTGAATATCTCGAATTTTGTTAAATGGTGTGAAAAAGAATTAATAATGATATAAGGAAGAATAATTGTGAACAAGAAAGGAAAGCTGTAGAAGAGAATAAAAGTCTCAAGATTGTAAAACAACATCTTGGTATATTCGGAGAAAACTTATATCTGCAATAAGAAAAAAAGATGGAACTATGACTAAAAAGAGGAATGACATTATGAAATGGGTAGAAGAGTTCTATCAAAAATTATATAGTAATAAAGAACAAGTACCTTCTATATTTATTATATTTTCTAAATTGTCCAGGATTTTAAATGAAGAAGTGAGACATGCGATTAAATTTATGAAAAAAAGCTCCAGGTAATGATGGAATTATAATTGATATCTTAAAAAAAGCAGGTGAAAAAATAGAACATTTGTTTGACAAAGTTATATACCAAATGTCTAAATGATAAAGATATACCAAATGATTGGAAGAATGCAATATTAATATTCAAAAAAGGCGATAAAAAGATTACAGATCTATCAATTTTTTATCAGTTCTATAGCAGAAGGAGTACAAATAAGTTGTGGAGAATAAGTATAAACAAAGTGATTATGTAGAAAGTGGGTTATTGGTTTTTATGCTGGGTTTAGGAAAATATAAGGAGGATTTAGATATAAAGCCCATGGAGTTGACAAAGATTATGTTGTGGAAAGGGGATGGGAAAACTTAGGGCAGGGAATGGAAAGAGAGTTGTGAGAGATTCCTCATTCCGTATAAGAAGTCACATGCATCACATCACATTACTGCAATTTATGGATAATAAAAGAAATCAAAATAGTATTTAATTGGGTTACGAGTAAAGGACAAGCTTGAGTGAGAAAGTTAGCACGGTATGCAGAAGATTTGGATAGAGACTTTGTCAGTATATTTGTACAAAAGGTGGGAATAATATGTTAGGAAGATTGTTGAGTGTTATAGTGACAAAGAATGGAATAAAAAAATACATGCATTAATAAAAAATAGAAAGCCGGAGAGTAAAATGGTTTAAATATACATAAAAGTAAACAGAATATTGGTTGTGAGTTAATTTACAATAATAGCAAGGAAAGTAATTTACTGTTTAAGACTTGAACAGGATTGTTAACAAGGGAATGTATACATAAATGGAGAAATGTGGGTGATTTAATCTGCAAGTTATGTAAGGAAGGTATGGAAAAGCAGAAAGGATACAAATAATGAAGTTGTGGGAGAATAAATATAAACAAAGTGATTATACAGAAAGTGGGTTTTTGGTTTTTATGCCGGGTTTGGAAAAAGATAAGAGGGATCTAGATATAAAGGCCATAGAGTGGATAAAGATGACATTGGGGAAATGGGATGAAGTAGGATAGAGAAGAATATGGGAAAAACTTAGGGTGGGAAAGGGAAAGGTGGCTAACAGGTTTCATTGGGCAAAGTGGCTGAGAGATTCCTGACTTCGATAAATGGGAAACCATATTGCATCACATCACAATATTGTTTTAAGTGATAGATTGGAAAGTATGTTTTTAAATTTAAAAAACTTGAGCTAATAATAGGCTCTATTATCAAGCAATTATAACCCACTGATCATTCAGGATGCATTATCAAATATTTGTTTTGACATTGTTAAGCTATTAATGAGATTTTTTTTAATGATGTGGGAATAAAATCTATTTTAAAATGTTTATTTTGTTTACCTTCCAATCTCATCTCCGATATCATAGGCGTCTCCAGCTCTTCTGCGTTTTGTTCTGACTTTACGATAACTAACGTCATCATGAGACCAATCAGGTGATGCTTGTGCTAAAACAAATAATAAAAATCAATTTCTAATCGTGAAAGAAATTTCCATACGATGTTATTTTATCAAAATAAATCGAAAGTGAATTCAATTTGCAATAATATAAAACATTTATTTATATAACTAACACACTCAAATGAAATATGCAATTTTTCATAGTATATTCAATATGACTGCATGAAGAAGCTGGAAACATATTATTAATTCATATTAGATTGAAACTGCGATATGCATGAGAATAGCAAACTCCATAAAAAGTAGTTTGGGGTAAAATCTGAGATGATTTGCATGAATTAGGCAGATTCTTATTTATTATAATCTCAGAGATATTATTGTCATATCTGATCTTGCCTTCAGAAGCAGACTAGTCCAGATTCCTTCCTTATCTAATCAGTTTAAGCACTCATTGCTGCAAATCAATGTGTAAACATAGCCTAAGGATAAAACATAAGTATGGCCAATGTGTAAACATGTGTATAAAATCCTACCATTGGTTAGTACAGGCCAATAGGCAATGATGCTCTCTGAATCCGATTTCTGCCAGTAAGGTAAGGGATCTGGCAATAAATAGACAGCCTTTTTGGAGGCAAGGGATCTATATAGATATGAATAGATCTATTTGGATATATATATATAGAGAGATAACGTCTATCTAATCTGAACGTCCTCTCAATTGAAACCACTTTCACTGTGAAGGTATTTCTACTATAGTCATTACCGATATGCCTTTGCAGTGAAACAAGTCCACGAAAGGATTGGAAGCTGCTATAACTATGCCCGACTCAAGACAAGATGTCCAGTACAGCCGACTCAAGACAAGATGTCCAGTACAGCTGGAAAAGTCTTGACTAGAACCCATGAGGCAAGCTAATATATACAGCTGGAGTCATTTGGCATGACCAGCTCATTATTGACTAAATTATCCATAAAATTGTATTTATTAATGGTATAACATGTATATTTGTTCTAATAAATTATACTTATTAGCTTCATGAGTATTCATATTTTTTTTGATATTACTGTTGATTTGGGTCTCAAACCTGCAATTCAGCCAAACACGACAACTACCAAAAATATAATATTAATAGTTTTGACTGGAAGAATATAGCTGAGGTCAGAGTATAATGGCAGGAAATATTTAGGAAAAAGGCTTTCTTCAGAATTTCTCTAAAGAGAATCAGTGAAGAAAAAGACAATAGTTAGCAAGACAATTCGATGCCAGATTGTAAGGATTTATATTTTTTATAGTCAAGAGTATTCAAATATTCGGTTACCTGAAAGAAAAATCCTAAACTTACTTAGAAATAAAATTCTGAGTTTTACTTAGATTTAAATTCAATATTATAAGCATAATAAGTGAATACATTAACTTCTGTCATAATACACACATACGCATTTATATATGCACACATACTTATACATATATGTATTAAAAATGTTCTTCAATACAGTTTAACATATTTATAATTCATAACCTACACTTACTTTCTACTAACACAGTGACGGAGCATAGGGCAGTACCGGCCAAATTCTTGGCCTGGCAAGTATAGAGTCCACTATCTCTTGTAATGGCATCATTAAGAATGAGCGTGCAATGATCAGGTTCATCCTGCCGAATTTTAATTCGAGTAGAAGGACACAAAGGATGCCAATCCTTTAACCATTTCACTTCTGGATATGGAATTCCAGTAACACGGCAATCTAAGCGTCCACTCTCATTGGTCATAATAAGAGTATCAATGCAAGGTTCAATAAAGACTGGTGGATCTACAATAAACATAGTAACAAATGACGATTAATTTTTTTTTAGTAATAATTATATACTCTTTTCAATTTTATTTCTTTAATAAGTAAAAATAAAGCATTAGGTAACTTATAAACTTTTTAAAAATATATAAAATATAACATGAGACTTTTATTTTATAACATTACTTTTGATAATAGAATTAAAAAATAACTTTATTCCTTGAACATACTTGCATATAATGAACAATCAATGTAAGGAAAGAAGAAAAATCAATGATTATGCTTTTAAAATGTTTTTTATTTGGTAGCATATAAAGTATAATTTAGATTTCATAATTCAAAATACTGCATATCTATTATTTGCAAAAACATGAGCATAAAAATATTAAGCCAATAAACATCACATGCTCTCAGATCCAAGGCTCCACACTGACGAAGGCCATAAGCCAGAAACTAGTCTGGGGATATTGGAGAGATCCTAAGATCTAAGTGCAGTGCTCTCAGATCCAAGGTTCCTCACTGACGAAGGCCGTAAGCCAGAAACTAGTCTGGGGATATTGGATGAGTAGGCACTAGATGGGGATTTTATGCACAAGCCTTCTGGCATCCATTGATTACTCCAGCTTGTTGTGTGTGGCAATATATATAGTGAGTTTTGCCTGTTTAAACATAAAAATATTGGTAAACAATTTTAAAATCGCAGTAATTACATATGTTTAAAAAAAACAACCCAAATTTATATTAATTACAACGATTAGTTATAGTACAATATTGTTTCATTTTTATTTAATAATACTAATAAAGAAAATTTAAAATTTCTCATTGGTTTTGCTTAAATTCATTTGTACTTGGAATCAATCCAAAACGGATAATATTGACGTTTTCAGTCAGGATTTTTCCAAATACCGATATTAACCAATTTAATTGCAAAGAAAATACTTATTACGTTAATATGATTAAAGTATTGCAATATTAAAAAAAGAAAAGATAGATTGAGAGTTAGGCAGTCTTTGTTTGACTGTGTAGATTTTGTGGCTAATTTTGAAAGATATAAATAAACTTATACTAATTATTAATTTTGACAAAAAATCACTTTTTCATAGACGTAGACATAAAATAAAATTGAAAATAATTTATTAGCATTTAATTTTATAAAAATGTTTCTGAAAAATTGTAAGATTGTTCGGAATATATTTTAATAATATTTAAAATTCAAATTTATGAACATTTAATTATTGGGTTTGCTATGTATTTGCTATCGAAAAACAATGTAACAGATCATAGCAAAATATGACATCTGGGAATTAAATAAATCCAACTATCCAATATTATGAAAATTACTTATTTATTGAATAAACAGACAAACTATATAAACCACTAGGCAATCCACATTAAAATTTAGAATCCATTTGCAATAACGTCCTGCGCATCTAAACACATGAATGCATTTCACTAGAAACAGTTCTACTTTTCTTAGTCCACAATATTAATTAATAGTCTCAATGATGGAATAAAGTAATATTATCCTTTGATAGTAATTCTGTTGCGAGCTTTCTCAGGTGTATAAAAAATAATAATAAGATCAGGATGACTTGTAAGGAATACTAACCAACTGATTAACCATCAGGTAACTGGTGCCTAGGGTAGGAAAACTCCTCGATGATTGTGGCTAAAACTCACAGCAATCTTGTGCCACTAAACACTTGACAACAGAGAAAACTCCCATGAAAAGCAACGAAAATGCAGAACTGTTGTCACAAAAATTTCTCCCTATTTAGGGGTCCTTGCACATATTTTCTTATCTTCGCACTAATTAAATTTTGACTTACAGATTTATTTAGTACATTTTACTTTAATCCGAAACAATCTTTTCATGTATAAATTTATATTTCTCTTACCACTATTATTTCAATAATTAACAAACAGGACTTTAGCATTTCAAAATTCCATAATTACTTATTTCTGATTAACCAAATGACTACATTTTAGTTTTTATTTCTTTAAGCAATTTTTTTCTATGATTAATTATTTCTTATCTTTTCTTCTGGAATACTTCATTTTTTCTTGAAAATAATGTGCTTTTATGATCTTCAACTTTTACTTCCCGGTGATTACAATTTATATTATACAATTCTTTTTTTAGTTTCAGCTATCAGATAATCTCTTTTTATATAAATATAACAAGGAGATATTATTCAGTAATGAACAAACTAATTATAAAATGTATATGTGCATATATATATATAGTAATAATGTTCACACGAATGTTTTCACAGGTTACAGATATAAAAGACATATTTTTTAGGTCCATCCACGTCAGATTTTAATTAGGTATTCCAATGTTTCGACTTGATCACTCAAGCCAGTTGGCTGGTGGTCATGTCGAAACGTTGGAATTTCTAATTAAAATCTTTCATGGATGAACCTGCAAAATAAGACTTTTATATATAAAATAATATTTGTATATTATTCCAGATTAAAAGAAAAAGTCTATTTATGCAATGACATATTATTATATCATGAATTGATTTGTTAATGATTAATGTAATAAAATGACAATTAGAGGAACAATAAGGAAGTAAACAAAAATATTTTTATGGTATTAATTCTGGAATCAAACAGATCAGATGAAAGGCAAAGAAATAGAAATGGTGCTATATAGACTTCATTGTATATTTATTTATCAGAATGTAAACATTGTTATTAATAATGTTAGTTTAAAGAAATAATTTTGATAAACAATAAACATACATTAATAAAATGAAGCACAACAATAAATACAATTTTTTTACTAAAAAAAATTTTGTAAATTACAAATAAATTAGGCACATTACCTGCCATTTCCAATTTGACAATAATAGAAGCATCTCCGTGTTCATTAACAGCTCGACATTCATATTCTCCGACGTCATCCCAAGTCATTTTATCAATAACTAAAATGCACTGTCCTGTTCTTAATAAACTTGATCCATAACGACCACTTAAATCTAGTTTTTTATTTTGGAAAAACCAACTAATTGTAGGGGTTGGGTATCCATAAACCCATGTTTCAATTTCAACTGGTTCTCCATCAATTCCGTATTGGGTATCATATTCTGGTCTAAAAAACTTAGGCGCTTCTGCAAAACCTTCATGTTCTGGTCTCCAAATATCAGGAATTTTAGGAGCATATCCTAATCTTACACCCCTTTCTACATAATGAAAAAATAATAATTTAATAAAATAATTATTAAATAGCATAAGCAATCTATTTTAATGCTAACATTTTAAATTTATTATTTCATTACAAAGGATCTTGATAACTATAAATTTATTAAATTCTTTTTTTAACTTAAGACTTGTGTTTATTTGGGTTAAACCATGTAACAGATTTTTAATCTATCTGCCAGTTTCAGTACCAATGCAATCTTTTAGAGTCAAATCTTGTAATTACTTTTTGACTTTATTCTACCAAAATTTCTTCAAATTTTGTACCCATGTTATATATTAAAATGAAAATTTTTACAGGCTAAAAGTATATACCAATATTTTGGCCAGTTCACACTAGTCATCAAGTGGGTAATAAATATTGTAGAGGTGCTACATATATATAAATATATAACATTGGTATATGTTGAATTAAATGTTTATGTGGATTGTTATTATAATAATGAATAGAAACAAGGAGATAATATCCATTAAATAAAGATAAACTTTAATTTTTGATATTACTAAGAAATTATCAATTACTTCTCAAAAACCTATAATAGCTCATCTTTTGGAGTCTTTGAATTTAAAAGGACCTATATATAAATTTAGAGTATATTTTTATTTCAATAAATTTTACACTGACATACCTGGATAACATTTCATTTATATATATAACATTTTTTTAAAAAATGCTTTTATTTAATTTAAAGATTAATGAAGTAAAAGCAAAAAATAATTTTTTTTTTGGACTATAATTTTGGTTATTATATGAAACTTTAAATAAAAGCATGCAACTCCCTAAATTAATAAATTAAAGCAATATAGTTTATGATCAAACCAAATACTCTATTAGTGCTTCAATTAATTAATTTATGGACACACCATGCTTTTATTTAAAGTTACATATAATAATCAAAACTGTCCAGAAAAAAAAAATTATATATAATAATTTTGTTATATAAAGAGCTCGCAAATAAGCTCTTAACAAGCTTTGCAGAATATCCCTAACCCCAGACCGGTTTCTGCTACTGGCTTCCTCAGTGAGGTGCTAGAATATTCAAGCATTAGATCCTAGCACCTCACTGAGGAAGCCAGTAGCAGAAAACGATCTGGGATTAGAGATATTCTGCAAAGCTTAAGAGCATATTTACAAGCTCTTTATATAACATTTGTAATACAACCTTATTTAAATTAGGTCACATGACATCTGATTTTATTTTTTATATTTTTCTTAAACAGAAATTATATAAAAATGAATTGCAATGGTCTTTAAATTTAACAAAATAATATTGACTATATCTAATAATTCACAGCAAAGTGAATAATAAATATTTATTCTATAATACATACAAATATATATCTATATTCATAACTTAGATTGGGTAAAAACTATCATTGTATAAGTTTTCATTTTCCAAATTAATATATTCCACTATTAGCAAGTTCAAACTCTCTGTTTTCAAAGAAAGATTCCATAAATATACACATCTTTTTTTTCATTCACACACATGTTCGTTCTGCCTTATCAAGCAATTGAAAAGAAAAGCCATGGGTATTTCTTGATCTCAAACTGAGAGATAAAAAGCCAATATACTCACTATGCTGGCTAATGACTATATGTTTGAAAAGAAAAATTTTTAATAAATGTGTTTTACCAGTTCTTACTTCTGGATCTGAGACCTGGACACTTAACAGAAGAGCAATACAGAGACTTCAGACCACTCAAAGAAGTATGGAGAGATGCATGTTAGGAGTAACAAGAAGAGATTGAAAATGCAATATATGGGTAATAGAACAAACAGATGTTACTGACATCATTGAAGAAATTAAAAGACTGAAGTGGAGTTGGGTTGAACATATTGTTAGAAGAGATGATAATAGACGGACAATTGAAATCTTTAACTGAATTCCAAGAGATTGTAAAAGACCCAGAAAGAAACCACATGTGAGATGGATGGATGAAAAAAAAAGTATGCAGGGGTGATGTGGAGAAGAGAGGCTAGATATCAGAGAAGATGGATTGATTTTGGAGAGATCTTCATCCTGCAGTAATTTAATAATGGTTGTCAATGATGATGATATACACCTGGAAATGTGTTCCATAGGTTTTCTATTTCTATCTTAATAAAGACCAACTGTCTTTTTGATTCACAATTTCATATTTTTAAATATTTCTCTATAAACGGTTTTCATTCCAACTATGTTCTTAGAAATTTAAATAATCAACTTGACAAAAGCAGAATTTAAATCAAGACATCAAAAACTATCCACCATTTCAACAATGTGACTTATGGTCAATGAGCATAGAACAAATCAGTGCAGTTGTATATATCGTTGGGCCTTTTTATTTTGACAATCTTACTTTTCAAAGTCCTAAATATAAACATATTCATTGACACACTTATGTTTTATAACTGTAACTTTTACACTATTGATTTAATTTCATTGCAAATGACTATAATAAATTTTTATTCCATTTGAATTAACATTGGAAGTCTTCACCGGTTCATTCAAATTAAATGAGAGACTGTCACAAATCACAGGGTCTATCATCTGAAAAAAAAAATTTAAGTCCATTTAAGATTTATTCATGCTAAGATTTATTTATTTTTTATGTAATACCTACTAATTTTTGGCTTTTCCAAAATATCAAATAATACAAACAATATATATTATCTTCTTTCTGAGAATTGATTACATAAATTAGACTCCAGTTGACAGTTCATAACAGAAAGAGAACCATTTTATTTGTATGTTGGACAATTTCCATCATCTAATATGAGTATTGAATGTCTTTAGAAAAATTTAACTTTATTTAAATATTCCAAACACATTCAACTGTTAGTAATAGCACATAGTTTAGAATATGCACAAAGTTTTGAGAGATATTATTCTCTCCTCTTCTTCAGGTGTTGCTGGCCTGTCCAGTGACAGTACTAGTATGGGAATCGAACCTCCACCTTTAGATTCTTTGAGTATTGAATTTTAAGGCAACACTGTAACCAACTGAGCCATCCTGCCAAAGAATCTAAAGGTCCAGATTCAATTAGCATTCTAGTACTGTCACTGGTCAGGCCAACAACACATGAAGAAGATGGGAGGTCCAGGTTCGATTTCCATGCTAGTACTGTCATTGGTCAGGCCAGCAAACACCTGAAGAAGAGAAAAGAATAATACCTCTTGAAACCTTGTGCATATACTAACCTGTGGGCTATTACTAACAGTTGAATGTATTTGGAATATTTAAATAAAGTTAAATTTTTCTAAAGACATTCAATACTCATATTAGATGACGGAAATAGTCCAATATATAAATACAACTAAAATACCATCATTACAAACCTTCAGGAAAACATCAAGAACCATTTTATAATTGCTAACATAGTAATTGTGCCAATCAAATCAGCTTATTGAAAAATAAACTATACTCTATTCCATTGTCACTATACTTCAAAAATACTATAATAATATATTAATGGCAGCAAATTTTACAAAAAAGACATTCATTCAATTCCTCAACAAGCTTTGTGATAAATGCTTAGCTAGAGAAAGCATTTAAAATATCTCTGTCAGGAGCCCCCCCCCCCCAAACCTCTGACCATGGTTTCGTGCTCTGGTACCCCTCAGAGAGGTGCTAGGATAGATTAAAATATCAGAGGTGCTAGGGTACGTTCATCTGAACCTACCCTAATACCTCTCTGAGGAGTGCCAGAGCACGAAACCACGGTCAGAGGTTTGGGGGGGGGCCTGACAGAGATATTTTAAATGCTTTCTCTAGCTAAGCATTTATCACAAAGCTTGTCGAGGAATCGACAATCCTCACTGTTTATAACTTACAAGCTTAAGAGTATAGGGTCATGTGATCTATGACTCTTATTTTGATTAGACATTCATTCATCTCAGAAATCACATCTATTTATATACAAAAGAAAAATACTAAAAAAGTCTAGCACCTACAAAATAAATCTGTGTGATTGTTATATTGTGAAATCTGTGTGATGGGTATCAATAAATACAAAATGACAGTATTTAGCATAAGAGAAAGCTATATGGACATTGTTTAACCCAAGGGATTAGTAGAGTGTATTTTTCTAGTAATTATAATCATATGTTTGTTATGAACTTTACAGTATCTAACTTAATACTCCAATCCTAGAGAAGACTCTAATAATTAAATTTAAAAATTTCACCAAAATTTTACGAAATGTCTTTTATTTCGCAGCTTGATCGCAAAAAATTAAAACTAACAGATTTGCATTCAGTAAGTATTCTTGAGATGTCCTATCATTCTGACAAAAAATATTAAAAGCATTACTATAAATTACTGAGGGCTTTTTAGGGCTTATAAGTTTTAGCACATTGTATATTCATGTAGATCTTTACTATCGATTTTAGGTTATGAATGCTTTCTCCGTTATTTATTAATCTAAACGATTACAGTAAGCTTAGATATATAGAAACCATAATTTTTAGTATTTAGTGTATTGTCTGAATTATAATTAATTTCTATGTTTTATTTTGCAAATAAATAATTACGTAATGATATTGAAAACACTGTGTTAATGACAGCAACAGAGTTAATGATTAAAAATTTTTAGATCAATGTCCAATTGAGGAAAACCAAATCCAATTTAACTAAATGACTATAAATGATGTGCTCCAATGTCACTTGACTTCCCAAGTAACTTATCATATCATTACTATGAGGGTAAGAGTTTTTTTTTTTTGGCCTGCATAAAAAGATATATAGTACACATAACCCTCTTAAAAACCAGCTAGCACTTACACAATTCAAATATCAATAACAATCAATGATTTGAAACTGTTGTCAAGGCAATTTCCTTTTAATAATAAAGTAGGTTGCCTTGACAACAGTTTGAAATTGTTAATTGTTATTGATATTGTCTAAGTGTTGACTCGTTTTTAAAGATTTCTTAATTTAGCCTTGAGCATTATTACACTTATTATATAACCCTTTATATATAAATTCAAACCAGGCCTCAGAAAAAGTATATTTTTTTCTGTTTAGTAGTTATTATTCACAGTGGTGATGGGAAATGTGACTAATATAGTTTAAAGTTAATTGAATTTCTATTTGTAATACTTATATCTGCTTAACATTATGCATTATATATATATAAAACTTGCAAATAAGCTCTTAACAAGTTTTGCAGAATATAGGGTTGGGGATATTTGCAAAGCTTGTTAAATTAGGTCATGTGATATATGACTTATTGTAACTGCAAATTAGAAAAGATAGAGAAATAACTAGGAACACACCAGTCACATATTGATTGCCTATTTGTATAATGGTACATAGTTTTTATTTTTTTTCTTTATGTGGGAACATTGATTCGATCATTATTATATAATCCTGACCTAGGATACACACTGCGTAAATCAAGATTAGTTGGTTCTTTAACCTCATCTAAGTCTCAGCTATCATATCTTAATGTAAAAAAATATACTCCCATTAGATCAATAACAGTGGTTTCATAAAATCGTCATTATCAAAGGACATTTATCCCTTATAAATTTTTATATTCTACATTTTATACACTACTAATTTTAGGTAATATAATTCTTATTCCCTATATCATTTTCCGACTGATTTATTTAGGTTATCCCAGTCACAGATCACTGATGATGATTACAGCTCTACACTGAACTTAGCCTGCTAAATTTCTAGATAATGGCATCTTTGTGGGCCTTGAGTTAGGATTAGAGTACTGAGTTTTAATAAGAGTACCAAACTCTCCGTACAGTAGTGCCACCAAGTGCAAACCTTCGTAATCAATGGATACGGAAAGTTTGTACATAAAATCCCTATATAGAGCCTACTCAGCCAATATCCCCAAAATAGTTTCTAGTTTTTGGTTTTCATCAGTGAGGAGCCTTGGATCTGAGATCACTGTACTTATAAACTAGTCTGGAGATATTAGATTAGTAGGCATTAGATAGGGATTTTGATGCACAAATTTAGCACCCTTTGATGACTATGGCTTATCCTGGTTGTTACTATTGTATGGAAAGATTTGCATTGTTTTAACAGACTGGGTAAGCTGTGCGATGTTTTAGTGGTTCTTTCTGTCAGTTCTACATAAAAGCTTTACTAAGATCATTACAATTCATTACTAACCAATAAAAAAAGAAGATAGATTTACAAATAATTATATAACAATATCACAAATAATTATTAATAATAAAAAAAACAATGAATATGAGTTACTTTTTTTTGCACTAGATTTACAGATAACAAAAGGCATTTGAATTTATAAACTTTGCCTAAGTGATTCAAGCTCTGGAACTCTAAGACATAGATACAGATATTGTCAAATTCGGAAAAATATTTATCAAAATACAACTGCAATGATTAGATTACATGGGATTACTAGTAAGATTAATATTAATAACACTGTACAATTTTTCTTAGAGCAGTTTTATGGAATGCATTTTACAAATCTCTTTCCAAAAGGTGGACTTTCTAATCCAATTTGAATATATATATATATTTTTTTAAATGTCATAGCATCGGCCGGGACGCGAACCCGCAACTCGGGCAACTGCCTGCAAGTGCAAGGCGGTCGCGCTGACCTCTCGACCCCCAATGCAAGACAATTTGAATATATTTAAATATTCATCACATACCTTTTCTATCATATTCACACAACCCATTTGCTATGATTATGAAAAGATAAAACTTGTCGAAAGCGCTCAGTCAATCAATATTACAATTTGTACTTAGCTTTAAACAAGCAAAACTGTCCATACAGTAGTGCCACTCAGTGCAAGCCAGAGTAATCGATGGATGCCAGAAGGCTTGTGAATAAAATCCCTATCTAGTGCCTACTCATCCAATATCCCCAGACTGGTTTCTAGCTTGTAGCTTTGCTTCCTCACTGATGAAAGCCACAGCTAGAAACTATTTTGGGGATATTGACTGAGTAGGCACTAGATAGGGATTTTATGCACTTTCCTGCATTCATTGATTATTCTGGCTTGCACTGAGGGCATTACTGTATGGAGAGTTTTGCCTATTTTAATAACAGTTATGAGCAAGCATAATAAATGGTGATCATGTGATCTTTAGTGGTTGTACTTAGCTTCACCATTGCCTGCATTTTAGCACATTTAGAAATATTACTTGTTTAATTGGGAAGTCTATGTTTTTCTTATTCTTAAATTAAATTAGAACGCTTTAGAAATAAACATAAATGGAAATTATTTAAATCATTAGGTTTTGCAAATAACATATTTGTTTTTTTTTAAAAAAAAGGAAGATTGTTATTAATGAATTAGAAAAGTTATCAATTTTAAATATATATGTAATTAATAATCTGATAAAGATATACTAGATGTAATTCATCAATAAATTAAACTTCTTTGCTACAAATAATGTTAAAACAAAATATACCTGTGACTTTGAAAAAGATTTTTACCTGTACTTACTTATGAATCTGAGATTTAGACATAATAGAAACGTAATACAAAGATTTTAGATCGTATAGCAAAGTATTAAAAAAGAAATGTCTTAGGAGTAACAAGGAATCAAAAGTAAAATAAGAGGGTGAAAGAATAAACCAGTATCATTTACATCTGTGAAAGAATTCAGAGGCAATATGAACACATATTATTATGGTTAGAAAAGATGATAATAGATGGACAGTTGAAATCTTAAATTAAAGCATAAGAGAATACAGAAGGTTTACTACCTGTGTCTGAATAAATGAGATGAAGAAATTTATTGAAGTATTATGAACAAAAAAAAGCCATGGATTAGAGATTTATGGAGAGATTTTTATTCAGCAATGGTCAATAATGATTGCAAATCAAGATCTTCAATGTTATTTAATGTGAGGGAGACAGATCACATTGTTAAATTTTACATTAATGGCAATCTTCTTAGATTGCTGATAATGAAGATCATTATCTTTTCTGTACTGCTAAACAATATAAATACTCTACTACAGGGGTGGGCAATTGTTTTGGCTTGGGGGCCACTTTGTGGAAGCGGAGGTTAGCAGAGGGCTGTGTCGGGGACCACTTTGTGGTAGCAGTGGGCCGTGTCAGGGGCCACTTTGTGATAGCGGAGGGCCGTGTCGGGGGCCACTTTGTGGTAGCGGAAGCCACACCTTTTTTCATGACACAATAAACACACTGTTTTATTCCCTGTATTTCCAAAGAAATATTTGTTTGTCCATTCTTCATTAAACACACGATTTTCATCACCGATTTTACATTTTTTCAGGTGGTTCATGGTTTCACTAAAGTTGGAAATTTATATATTTACTGTTGTAAAGACAAAATTGAAATTAATCAGATCAACTGGAAAAGCACTGTGTATCATATTTACACTGCAGATGTGTATTGATGTGGCCTCCTAGTGGGAAATATAAGAAGATTCTTCGGTCATGCATGGGAAGGAAATATAGGTTCCAGGTGGATTTTTCTGACTGTCTTGGTGGGCTGCAAAAAAACTCTTAGCGGGTCGCATGTGGTCTGCGGGCCACTGTTTGCCCATCCCTGCTCTACTATTATTAATTATCCAAAATACTATTATGCAAATATTATAATAAACATATAATGAAAATCGTATTTCTGTATTTAAATAACTTTATTGCTAACGTTAATAATATTAATCAATTTTGTAAAAAGATATATTTTACCTGGCATTTTTGGTACATATGGTTTAGGAATGTTTGGTTCTAGTTTATCTCTTAGAGTAACTGCACTAGGAGAGGGATCACTGATGCCATACATGTTTTCTGCTCTTACTCGGAATTTGTAATCAACTCCTGGTTTAAGCATTCCAACATCACAGACAGGATTCATAATACCTCTTTTAATAGTATCCCAATCTTTTCCAGGTAACTCACACATTTCTATAATGTAAGAAATAGGAGCATATCTTGGAGCTACAGGCAAAGATGGTTTCCAGGATAAACGAAGATGCCTGTCAGTCATGTGAGATATGATGGGAGCATCAGGGATAGGCCAAGGAGCACCTAGAAATAAAATATTTACAATTATTATATAGAAAACATATATTTAATAAGTTCAAATTAAAATTATAAAATCAGAATTTTTTTTTTAATAAATAGAAAAAAAAAATTTTTGTTTTTAATCATTAATACCTCCTCGATCTTCTCTTCTTCGATCATATTCTATAGCTTCTGGTGGTTTCCATTTTAGATCGGTATCTGGGTATTTAGGTTCTGCTACTCTTGGCACTTAAAAATATATACATATCAATGTATAAAGCTTCTACTAAATAGAAACAATATATAATTTATTTAATATAATTAAATTAACAATATTAAAATTACATTAAAAATTAATATAGCAAAATCTATTAAAATTTTCCCCCAATTTATAATTTTGAGACTTTGGCCTCAAAACATATCATCTTAATAATATATAATGCTTTCTCTATAACCTTACAATCGTCTTTTAATTTATTAAGTGCAAGAGATGATAATAATAATGTGAAAGGCTGAAACCTTTGCCAGATGCGCCTTAAAAATGCTTAAATGACAGCCAATTAGATGTAATAATGACTGCACAAGTCAAAGGTTTCAGCCTTTCACGTTATTATAATCATCTTTTGTAAAATTGTTTCCTCCTTTTTTCAGAAGTTAATATCAAATCAATTATATTTTTTATTTTATTTAAGAATAATTTGAATCTCATTTTTAAAAAAATGTAATTTATTATTTCATGCCAACCTATCCACCCGAATTACACAACACCGACACCTATATAACCGTGCCAAAGCTCAAACTGATGCCAAATCAATCTTCTACGAGCACGAATCCAACCTTGACCACACCTTCAAACCGACATCTACCAGTGTGGTCTGCTTCGAATATAACCATGCCAAGTGGAAGGTGAAAGAGGTCTGGCCCACTGCCAGAGATAAACATGCAATTAACAAAAAATATTCCTGCATCCCCCTTTTAAAAAAAATGGCCAATATAAATAACTTATTTGCATTCAAATATGCAAATTCTCTACAATCTTCATTTCACCATCAATGCCATGATTATGACTAGTATGATTAAGTAGTTGAAAATGCACCAGGGATATTTTGATAATTTTACAAAATAAAGCTCATCTCTAATATGGTTATATGTATATTTCATCATCATCATCATTATAATAATAATAAAAAATTAAAAGTTAATCATATTAATGATTCCATTAACATATTTCGAAGCTTTGTAAAATGGCTTCTCTTTAAATGAAGTCAGAAATTTCTGTGCATAAATTTAATGCATTTAGAAGCCATATTAACTAAGTTAAAGATTTATTTCCTCCAAAACCATTTTTATTTCTCTCTTTTCATGTATTACCTCTTCCAATTTATTATTATCAAATTATTCTAATCAGCACTAACATATAATATTTTTCTCTACATTAATACAGTTGTTTTATTAATTGTATTATTTATTGTTTATATTCATTTAGTATCTTCGTAATAGATAAACTATTATATTTATATAAAAGTGTGAGTAAAAAAGAAATGTTACGATATAATTTGAAGTATCAGAAATGAGAAAGTTGGTATTTTAAAAGGCACGTTGAATTTTAAAATAAAAAGAAAAGCACCCCACAAGAAAAGATAAGAAATAAGAATTTGGGGAAAAAGAATGACTTAAGGAAATGAGAATAAATGTATAAGTGTTTGCATAAATAGAAATAATTAGGTATGGTTTTTTTTTGTTTCAAAATGATAAAGAGAAAATATGTAAGATATGTTTGTTTTTAATTAACAAAAAGAAAATGAGCTGATTAAATCTGTAATAACGAAATAAGAAATTGAGGAAAAATAACTTGAATTAATAAGACAAGAAATGAAATAAATTAAAATACACTAATTGAATTGTAAGTGCAGAATTTAATTAGGGAGAAGAAAAAATTCAGAGATATATAAAGATTGGACAAAAAGAAACAGAAGGTTTTCTTCATTTTTACAATTGTGTGTGACACATTGGCCAGTTAGCAGAAAAGATATATAATGGAGAGTTGGCACAGGAAGACATAGTGGGGATAACGGTCCCAGGCACCAGTTACCTGAAGATTAATGAGCTGGTTGGAACTATATACAGTTTGTCCTGATCTTATTATTATTTCATATATGCCTGGCAAAACTCTCCGAGGATTTACTATCAAATGATAAAGTAGAAACGTACATTATTTGATTGTTATAAATTTATGGGGTGTATAAAGTTAAGGATCATTATATTTCATAACAAAGGTGTTGGAGATAATATTTTTAACTTATGTAGTTTAGAGTTTTGTATCATAGGTGGACATATTGTTTGTTTGTCGTATCAACAAAGACTTAATTTTAGCATTTATTGAATATTATTTTAATATATTTTGCTGTGATATTTTAATAGTTTGTTTTGCAAATATGTAGCAAAAGTTGGCACAGTTGACAACAAAACAACAAACCTCAAAAATCTCTACCTTTTTTATACTTTTCATCTTTAGGCTTCTCATACAATTTGTTAAGTTTCTTTTTCAGCATGCCACATTCTTTGTATTCTTCCATATTTATATAAACCACAATTAATATATATTAAGGCTACAACCTTAAAACTATGCACCTGAAAAAATGACAATAGGGACCTCTGCAAATCTTTAACACAAGATTTATTTAAAAAACAAGAGCGGCCACTCTTATCTAAACCTACTTTTCTAAATAAATAGGAGAATCTAAAGCATTTTGATTTGAGAACGTAAGGCTATTCAATACCTCACTAATTAAGTCCACAAATACTATAACACATTAACACTCGCAAAATCTTTTGATTTACAATGAGTCAGTGTTGAGATCTTATACTTAGAAATCCATTGATATTATATAAAGTTGTAATAATTATATTTATATAGCGCATACTCATTACTTAAAGTAATATATATTAAGATTACAACCTTAAAACTATGTGCCTGAAAAAACGATAGTAGGGATCTCTGCAAATCTTTAACACAAGATTTATTTAAAAGACAAGAGTGGCCACTCTTATCTAAACCTACTTCTCTAAATAAGTAGAAGAATCTAAAGCATTTTGATTTGAGAGTGTAAGGCTATTTAATACCTCACTAATTAAGTCCACAAATACTATAACACATTAACACTTGCGAAATTTATTTAGAGAAGTAGGTTTAGATAAGAGTGGCTGCTCTTGTCTTTTAAATAAATCTTGTGTTAAAGATTTGCAGAGGTCCCTACTGTCATTTTTTCAGGCACATAGTAATATATATTATTTAAGTAACGAGTATGCGCTTTATAAATATAATTATAATAAACCACAATTATAATCAAAATTTTTAACCACTTTTATATACTGTTTCTTACTAAGGTATATATTTAAATTACTAACTGAGGTGGCATATTGGATAGATGCAATGCCACTGTTCCAGAATAATTACCCAAATATTAGTTAGGGATATTGCGTCTATAAACAAAAGTTAATGCTTTATTATCATTTTAATTAAATGATAATCTGCACTGTTTTCATTATTATATCTATCTTATTTTTAAATTATCTTGGATTTCAAATCTCTTTTCATGCCTTTATTTTATGCCAAATGTTGGCAATGATTGAATGAAAACTAATCCTTTTCTCTTAGTTTATTTTTAATTGTTATTTGTTTATTTCCTTTATTGATTTATAATTTGTTTCAAATATTAAATTTGTCAAATACAATTATTGGCGGGCGAATACGTGGAGAAATGTAATATGCAAGAAATAGCGCATTATTGGAGGTTGACTTCCGTTTGAATAATTTTAAATACAATTGAATAACAATAAAATAATTGTATGTTTAGTTATTCTGGAAGTCATGTGACATATGAGTATCAGGAATGATGACAGTTTGAGCTTTAATCCAGAAACATTTAATTTTTGAGACCATCATTATCATCATCAACCATTGTCAATCCACAACAGGATGAATTTCTCTCCAAGTTGAGTCCATCTTCTCGATCTCTAGTCTCCCTTCTCCACATTACCCCTGCACATTTTTTTATTTCATCTATCCATCTCACGTGTGATTTCTTTTTGACTTTTTTACAATCTCTTGGATTTGAGATCATATATCACTGCAAATGATAAGTTCCCACCATCACTGTCTCTGATAAATTTCTTTATACACTAAATAATTTTTATATCCTTCATGAGAATAGCAGAAATCCAAATTAAAATGAATAATCTTTTATGCTTGTTTTTTTTTTTAAAATCTCATGACGCCTATAATATTACTTGTCAATTTTATTGTAATCTGAAGAATGGGATTGCATATATGCTGTGCAGTGATAGATGTTTTAATATTTAGCAGGAAAAAATATTAAGAACTTAAAATAAACAGTAATGAGTGTCTCAAGGACTATATAAATTCCATTACATATCTTCTTTAAAAATTACTTAAAGATGTAATAATTTTCTACTTCTTCTTTTCCTATGTATTGATTTCTATTATAACATATCATACCATTAACACCATTTTAGACACTTTATCAATACTTTTATTTGTATTAAACTAAGAGTTTCGACTGTCCTGCAGTCGTCATCAGAGTTTTGGTAATAGAATTAACAAGAACTCTGATGATGACTGCATGACAGTCGAAACTGTTAGTTTAATACAAATAAAAGTATTGATGAAGTGTCTAAAAAGGATATGATGTAATAATTTGTCATATGTACTTATTGCTTCCTGCCATATTAATATTCTTTTAGAGTTCACAAAAAATGTGTTTTCTCACTTGAATAAAAAGTATACTTAAAACAGCAATAACCATAGATAAAAGTACACTTCGTGACTAATAAATACATTGAGAAGTCTGTATTCTTGATCTATATACAATTAGATTTAAAACTATTTGATAAAAGAATATGTTTTAAGATCACAACTGGAAACATTTCCACAGGAAAAAATATTAGATTAACTGTAAAATGACGATTATAAAAAATATGACATTATAATGGATAGAAACATATTTTTGGAAGAAGTAACATTTAATACAAATATAATCAATCATTAAAAACCAGTCAACACTTAGACAATCCCAATACCAATAACAATTTCAATTGTTGTCAAGGCAACCTCCTTTTATCAATGAAGTATTATGAAACCTCAAAGTTCAATAATGCATTTGTATGATGATAGTCCCCATGACAACAATTGTAATGAAGTTCTTTAGCCATATGAAAATATATTTATTTATTTAGAGATGGATAAGCCAAGTACAAAAAAGTAAGGTTTATTAACCGTAAGCTTTAAATATTAGACAGCAAAATATTTAATAATAAGATACTAGTACATATAACACACTCCACCGCTTGATGGCACTGTTTTTCGCCCAATGCACATCAATATACATGTTCATGGGATGACAATATGGTCAAATACATAATATGTGTGCAACGCTATATGCACCCACAACGGCTAATATGAACATCACTGCTCTATAGGCCATAAACTGTTGTAGTGTTAGCTGTAAATTAGGCCGCTAAAATGGCATATTGATGTGCATTGGCCGAAAACCAGCGCCATTAAGTGGTGGAGTGTATTATATGTACTAGTACCAATAATAATTTTGAATGCATAAGTTGATTAAAATAATCTAATAGTTATAGTGAGTTATTCTTGATCTTATAACTCTTGCACCATATTTTGTTGTAAAACTTGGATTAAATGGCCAAGATGTTGATGAGTTTTTGAATAAATTATCATGATAAAAAATGTAAATTTACTACTGGTAAGCAATATGATTGAAAATAAAAAGTGACTTTTAAGTGGTTTCAAATGCAGTATTAAGTTTGTTTACATGAAGTAAGACAAATAGAGGGATTTAAACTTAGCATTTTTCAGTTTACATTTGACCTCCACTCCAACTCAAATGACCGACACACATGACCACATATATGTAAAAAAGATAGATGAGCCCCAATACATGTATTTCATGCAGAACCAGTACTCATCAGTTGAGCCAGATCATAATCTCCCATGCATATATACAATCAGTGCTCAGCTTATATAAAGATAACAATTCTTTAAACTTTAATGGACAGGTTTCAATCTTTCTCCCACACGTCCAACTATTCAACTGTCCATTTCATTGAAAAACAACGACAGAATAATCAAAACCTTTTGTGGATTTGATGTTGTAGTCACATCCATGTGGACATTATATCAATATAGATGCTCTATAAAACACAGATCTTTCGAGTTTATGTTAACGAACTGCAAAATGCTGAAACTACTTTATTACATAGCAGTGTTTTTAGTTCTGCAAAGTTTGAATGTTACTCCAGTAATTGATGCATAACAAATGATTTTAGGCTCATTCTTTGCTTTCTAATAAACACATTAAACTGTATTATTTACTGTTCTTGTGGGAGGAGGAATATTATTTCAGTCTCACTCATATATATACATAAAACTAAAAATGGTTGTAATGGCCAGAAAAAAAAGTAAAATAGAAAGCAAAGGAGTATATTTAAAAAATATGTCTAAAACATTCTTAATAAAATATTTTTTTATTTTATAAAATAAATATAATTGAACCATAATAATTTCTCATATTAATAAAATTACAATCAAAAGGTAGACAAAACACTTATTTTTAAGTAAATTTTAATTATAAATTTATTAAACGCACATTGATTACGTAAGTAATATTTACTGAGGCTACAACCTCAGTAAATATTACTTAAGTAAGTTTTAGTGGAGAAGATATAAATTAAATATTAATATCGATAGAATTAACATTTTCGAAGATCCAGGCCTCATAATCATAGCCATCATAAAAAATTATAATAAAATATATGCAAAGATATTTAAATAAGCCAGTGTTATGTAGCCCATTTCTTCGAGATCTCGAAGCAATGCTTCTTTTATTTTTCTCTTAAGATTGTTTGATTCTGAGCATAAGATTATGGGATTGGCAGGTGTGAAGTTGTGTCCGGATTGCTTGGCATGCTCCAAAAATACAGAGGATGTATTGTTGTTCTTCTGAGCTATGTAACACTGGCTTATTTAAATATCTTTGCATATATTTTATTATAATTTTTAACGATGGCTATGATTATGAGGCAAGGATCCTTGAAAACGTTAAGCCTATCGATATTAATATTTAATTTATACCTTCTCCACTAAAACTTACTTATAAATAAGTGTTTTGTTTACATAATATTCAGAAATAAAACTATATTTAATCAAAAAGTAGAAGATGATGTTACTTAAAAAAATGTTAAAAAGAACAACTAAAAACGAAAAAACAACAACATACCATCAACTCTAAGTTCTGCAGATGCTGAAACTCGTCCGGCAAAATTCGTTGCTATGCAAGTATATTCACCAGCATCATCAAGCAGAAGTTTTGATAGACGAATGGAATGTCTTCCTCCATACTCTTTGTCAAATCTAACATGCTCGTTGGGGACAAGTTCAATGCCATTCTTCAACCTTTCATTAAATTTTATTAAAATATAGATATTAATGTATATATGAGACCAACTTAGAATTTAATATATTTTTATCTAAACTATGTTTCTGTATCTATTAGTGTGTGTGTGTATATATACACATTAAAACAAAAGTTGTCATGAGAAAAAGATATGAACAAAATGATTGCATTTTCCTGCATAAATGTGGTTGCTTTCTATTGTCACTATGTCACAACAATAGTTGAAAGGTCATTGTTATAGAAATAATAATAAGCAATCACATAGAAAATTTCAAAACCCTTTGCTTAAGTGACACTTTACAGGGTTTCTAGCTTGAATCAAATTCTTACTTAAAATCATGTTTAATATTTAAATACATATATTTTTCTATACTAAACTTAATATAATTATACATTATAAAAGACTTGAACTCAGACTTACAAGCTCCTTACATCTATACAATTCATCTTATACAACTGATATACATGACCACATACATGTGAAAAAGCTAAATGATCTCCAATACGAATATTTCATACTGAAACAGCACTCATCAGTTAGTCCAGATCACCATCTCACAGACATATATACAATCAGTGCTCAGTTTATATTAAGATAGCAAATCTTCAAACTTTAATGGACAAGCTTCAATCTTCTCCAACCTCCAACTCTTCAGCCATCTGTATCATTGAAAATCTGAGGATGGAATACTCAAAGCCCTTGTTGATATCAATATTATTGTCATAGCCATAAGTCATGCTGACTCATCACACATAGGACCTTAATATGTCCAATTTAACTGCACAGAAGAGGGATAGCTTCAATATTCTCCAATCTCCAACTCTTCAGCCATCCATATCATTGAAAATCTGAGGATGGAATAATCAAAGCCCTTATTGATGCCAATATTATTGTCATAGCCATAAGTCATGCTGACTCATCACACATAGGACCTTAATATGTCCAATTTAACTGCACAGAAGAGGGATAGCTTCAATCTTCTCCAACCTCCAACTCTTCAGCCATCCATATCATTGAAAATCTGAGGATGGAATACTCAAAGCCCTTGTTGATATCAATATTATTGTCATAGCCATAAGTCATTCTGACTCATCACATATAGGACCTTAATATGTCCCATTTAACTGCACAGAAGTGGGATAGCTTCAATATTCTCCAATCTCTAACTCTTCAGCCATCAATATCATTGAAAATCTGAGGATGGAATATTCAAAGCCCTTGTTGATGCCAATATTATTGTCATAGCCATAAGTCATGCTGACTCATCACACATAAGACCTTAAATGTCCAATTTAACTGTACAGAAGAGGGATGAGCAGAATACAGGCTGAATATGCAATATTTAAATACATGTATATTTTCTATACTAAATGTAATTATAAGGGACTTTAACTCAGACTTTCAAGCTCCCTGCAGCTATCCAATCCATCTTATACAACTGATATGTATGGCCACATATATGTGAAAAAGATAAAAGATCTCTAATATACAGTATTTTGTGCTGAAGCAGCACTCATCAGTTGATCCAGATCATCATCTCCCACACATGTAAATAATCAGTGCTCAGTTTATATTAAGAAAGCAAATCTTCAAATTTTATTGAACAAGCTTCAATCTTCTCCGTTCTCCAACTCCTCAGCCATCCATATCATTGAAAATCCAGGGATAGAATACACAAAGCCCTTGTATAAGATGGATTGTAAAACTTTAGGGAGCTTGAAAGTCTGAGTTCAAGCCCCTTATAATTACATTAAGTTTAGTATAGAAAATATACATGTATTTAAATGTTATATATTCAGCCTGTATTCCGCCCACCCCTCTTCTATATACTTGAATTGGATATATTAAGATCCTATGGGTGAGGGGTCAGACTGACATGAGGTCAACATGGTTATGATAATAATACAGGCATCAACAAGGGCTTTGAGTATTCCATCATCGGATTTTCATTGATATGGATGGTTGAAGAGTTGGAGAGTGGAGAAGACTGAAGCTTGTCCGTTAGCGTATATAGATTTGCTATCTAATATAAACTAAGCACTGATTGTATATATGTGTACCACTGATTGTATATATGTGTAGGAGATGGTGACCTGGATTAACTGATAAGTGCTGGTTCAGCATGAAATACGTCAGATCATTTATCTTTTCATATGTATGTGATCAAGTGTATCAGTTGTATAAGATGGGATTGGATAGCTATAGAGAGAGTTTGAAAGTCTGAGTTCAAATACCTTATGTTTACAGTAAATCATATTTCTATTTAGGTGCATATTTACTATAAATCATAGTACAAATTATGGGGGAAAAAATTTTTTTTAACCTTTTGAAAATATGCACTATAATATGACATCATACATTTTTACATATATATAAACACATATGATTTAAAATCTGAAATGCTCATTTGAATAAATTCAGTTAATAAAACTCACCAGAGAATTTCAGGATCAGGAGTCCCCAACACTCGACAATCAAAGAATGCATCATTGCCTTCTAAAGATTCACAATCTCTTGGTTTGCGGGCAAACGTGGGAGCTATTCCTTTGATATCTTTTGGGGGAGTTTCCCTAAAAGTAGATAATAAAAAAAATGTATTATTATATATAATTTAAATATTTTAAAAAAATGTATTATTATATATAATTTAAATATTTTAAAGATAACTAATTTTCTTAATTAATAAATGTATGATTACTCTTCCATATCCACTGAATTTCTATGAAAATATTCCAAAAATTATTTTTCCCAATAAATTGACCCCCCCCCCCGACAACTCATTTTTATATAAATATTTAAACAAACTAATTTATATATATATACAAAAAATCAAATAACATTAAATATTTTTTAGAAAATTATTTAAATATTAAAAAATATGTATTTAACAAAGTTTTAAAAATTTAAATATAAAAAAATACAATTGCATTAATGTATTAATTATTATAACCTCCGTCTAATTTTAATTAATTAATGACTTGTTTCTTAATAAGTTCCTTCACTTTAGCAGCTATTCTCTAAGACATCTTACTTTTTTTTTACTTGCTATAAAATAATCAAAAGATTAATTGTTCAGGACATCATGTGACATTTGAGCAGCGAAGGTAAAGGGTTAAACTTCAATCCGGGAATCTTTAGCTTTTGAGTCCGTCAGTCTATAATGACTAAACTGCAGAAGACATTTGATAATTACAACATTCAAGGCATTCTATTTTCAACTATAATTCATTAATAACAGTTACTCTTAAGTTTTATATTCTACATATAATTGTCATGACCGACTAAGGTTATACACAAATCTGTATGCGATAGCATTTATGTTGATTGGACAGTAAGCAAATGAACTACACTCTAGAAAATTAAGTTATGTGAATACGATTTGCAAAAGTTGTGCAAGTTTGGACTGATCATGCAAATTAAGTGAAGCTAACATATGTACTAAAATTATTCATACACACATATATATATATAGAAATAGCAATGCATTACCCATGAAATGCACTATTTATACAGGAATCTGAAGAGCAGTGCATGCAAAAAATAGTGCAATAAAGTGTTTAGTTTAGTACAGTGATGAGAGAATTCAAGAAGAATCTAACTTCATCTACATGGATTTACCATATCAGCAAGCAAGCTAATTGAATTACTTAAGATATACTACATATTAATATTTTATATTTATAGAGTTAATAAACTCTAGTTGTGAAGTTTATTCTTTGACTCATAACTTATTTCATAAATTATTGATGCATGTACAGCTGGTTAATGTCAATGTCGCCTCTGTATATGGCAATAATAAATAGCTTTCATTATTTACATATAGTGTCATATCAATGTGATGTCTTTTCAAATCTATTTATCAGATGAAGAAGTACACTTCTGTGTTTTATGTTATTCTTTTTACAAGATATTACACTAAGAGAAAACTTTATCAATGCATTGACAGCAAATTTGTCCAATAGTCCAATTTTGTACTTAAACTGATAAGTAAAGAGCAAATTCAGGTTTTATACCTGGAATTTTAAATAATATTCAATAAAAGACTGGATTTTTATGAGAAAAAAATAATTTGTAGTCCTGAATATAAAATAGTTTGCATTTATGCTTAGATGTATAAAAGATACTTACATATTATATTTGGTGCCCATGTTTGCGATGGCAGAATGCCATATCCTTTTCCAGTAGGAGTGATGTTTGTAACAGTAGAATGCCGTATTAAAAAGTCAAATTTTTAACAAAACAAAAAATATAAATTTGTACACAAAAATAAAAACCCATTATGATACTAAATAACAACAACATGGGCAGCAATTCAAATATATAAGTACTGTATTATAATGGTCGGGGAAGTTGAACTCTTTATCTGCCGTACAGGGCACCACTAGGCTATTTGAACCTAGAAAATTTATAATGTAGGCAGATACTTCTTGTTAAGATTCTTTTATTTTATTGACTGTTATGCCCTTGCCACTAGCTCAAGGAGAAGCAGAGATTTATAAGCTAAATTCTTAAAATATATTTTTAATTTTCCGCTTAAGTTTTTTTTTAAAAAATCATTTTTACTTTCAAAATTAAAAACTTTATTTATACCTTAGAGTAGTTACAAGAGAAATCAATGATAGCATAAAATTATGACAATAAAAAAATTTCCATGAATATATATAAATATGGTATGCAAACCATGTATATAGAAAAATCAAAAGTTGTGTTAGATCAATAACATAGTCTCAAGAGCTGCATAAAAAAATTATGATAGGCAAATTAATGCAAGTATGAAAGAAACATAAATAAATAAATATAAATAAAATCAAAGATTACACAAATGCCTTAAGACAGTGCATCATATGCATAATTTGCTAGGAATATAAAGTAAGTCAAACGTATATATAAGGTTTAGAAATTTCCATTGATTAATGACTATCTTGGCCGAAAGACCAAGGAGGACTAAACAATATTTACAAGTTGATATAGGTAAATTAATTACATAGAGTATGGAACTAATGCAAAGTTTATGTATTAAATATATAGGGTGTATGAAATATCTACATAGTTAAAGTTTAAATTATTCTTAGGTGAAATATGAGATATATTATTCATTCAGTGGATGGGAGAAATTTTAAGTCTTAGGCCTAAGAAATATATGAATTGAGTTTCTAGCCTCATCTGGCTACAGGTTTGGTCAGTTACCCAAGGCTGACAAGTTCGTTAACCTAATCTTTTATCTTGTAGAGAGACTTGAAAAATTGATTAACCATTGAGTCATCACAATTATGATCAAATATCATGCTACATCTGGCAGTCCAAATTGAGAAGCTAATGAAAGTGGCCAGTCTTCTTGTTCCGAATTGACCCCTTTTTAATTGCAGCCTTAAGAGAAAGGTTAGCTGGATCATTGCCATTTATCCGGTCTAATACTATATTACGGAGGTAAGTCCATAAATCACACTGATCCAAAATGTGGTCAATGGACTCCTCCTGTTTGTTACATAGGGGACAAAGGGAGTTGATGTTGTAACCCCTTTGGTAGTGGAGAAAGGCCCCAGTGGGGAGTGCTCAAAGGATGATTTTTATTAAAAAATCGACAAATTTTGGACTCAGTTTGATTTTGTTAATTTGGAAAATCGAGAAATTCCTATTGGGAGTATATTAACGGATTTAGTTTTCCAGGAAACATTAATGGTTAAACTTCCCAATATGATAATTTCCCCTGAAAAAGGGAACCTGACGAACGGAAGTTTTGAATAATCACCGTAACTTGCTTTTGTAACCAAATGCTTCTCCATCTAGGCGGAGGTCAATTGGTAGGCTCGACCTTTTCCATGGGGAAGGGGCACTCCATATCAGGAATATCCTTAAAAATCTTGAATAGTATATATGAGTTCATTGGAGGTAAAAAAATCTTCAGCGAGTGAAGGGTAAGGCCATTACGAAGCTTGGGTTGTAATAGGTTGAGGCTGATGACGGAAGTCTTGCCTCCCCAGCAAAGTTTTCTGTGCAAGGTTTCAATTTTTTTTGGATGAACTTGCCCGTGGAGGAAAATTCTGCCTGATAATATGTTATTTGGGGCAATACTACAGCATTCAGTATTGCTACCTTCCCCAACAAGGACAGGTAAACCTTAGATAGTGATGTTACTGTAGAATACCTTAGTTAATAAGGAAGCTTAGAGTTCCCTTCTCATAGTGGATGGGGGGGGGGCTGGGGGAAGCCGAGAAATTTCTGAGGAGGGCTTCAAATCCACCTGGTATTTGCTTGCCTGATAGAATTGACCATATGACTGATTTCGCTCTGTTTACTCTGAGACCAAATTTGTGAGAAAATTGGTCCAGGGGTTCCTCAAGCCTAGTGAACTCATCCCGAGATGATAGGAACACCACCACATCATCCATATAGGAAATATGGCGAATGTTCTCCCTCAGCATAGGGATGGATACCCCAGGAAAGACAGCCTGAATGCTTAGCAGTAATGGGTTCACATAGGGTGTGAAGAGGAGTGTACTTAGTGGTGAGCCCTGAGGGATGGAAATACACGGCCGAAATCCTGGAGCCACTCTACCATCGAGAGAGAAATACCTCCCGATTGTGAAGTAGGTTCTCTATCATCTGGAGGTACGCCGAAGGCACTTGTTCCTCCAGCATCCTAAGTAAGATATGGAAATATAAGTAGAAGTTCTGAAAAAGACTCCTGGAACAATCGAAATCATTAATAGTGGGTTGTAAAAAAGCATTGTAAAAAGAAATAAAGAACATAGATGATATTAATATCATATAACATATATTTGCATATTTTTTTTGAAATTAAAGGAAGAAAATTAAGTTACACCATTTTTTCCTACAATTAAAAAAAATAATGAAAATATTAAATTTATACAATATAATGAAAATTCTTCTACAAAGCATGTATTGATGTGTGTTTACGAGTATGTAATTTATGTCATATCTGATTGAATACAAGTATAATTTATATGGACAATGAGATTAAAGCATCTCAATATAAATTTTTTTTTTGCAAAATTATAGTAAAACAAATGTATCACTTTTAGTACTCCATTAAATAACATTTTTCACAACTTGATTTTATAATATAGAGAATAGAAGGTAAAAAAACTTATTTCTGCACAAGGAGTTTAAAATGAATCTATAATATCATCACGAATGTATTTCTGAATTTAAAAAATTCATATATATAAAAAAATATTTTTATAAATAATTGCAAGAACTTACCAATAAGTAAAGTATATTTTTATAAGTAGAATTTTTTAAATATATATTATTGTTATTATAAAGCAATCGTGCAAAAAAAGATAACAATTATGTTTTTTGACTCTTATTAAAAGAAAAAGAAACAAAAGTTATTTTCTAGACTGTCAGAATTAGCACACTAACTATGAGAGATATCTATCTGTATGATACGAATACGAACTTAACAGATTTTATCTAACAAAGCAAATACAATACTTAAAAATGAGTTATCTTTTTCAAGATGATTTTAATATTGACTGTATAAATATTGTTTCAATAAAAGTGCAAAATTTTCAATAAATCTATTTGACAGAATTTAGATAAAATTTATCTTCTTTTAAAACTAAATAATATAATATTACATTAAGAAATAATGATGTATATAAAAAATGAGCACTTTCCAATTGCTCAACAAGGTTTGTGATAAATGCTTATCCAGAGAAAGCATTTAAAATATCTCTATCAGGAAACCTCCCTTTAACCTCTGACCATGGTTTTGTGCTTTGGCATTCCTCAGAGAGGCACTAGGGTAGATCTAGTGTCTGAAGCTATCCATTGCGCCTCTCGGAGGAGTGCCAAAGCATGAAACCATGGTCAGAGGTTAGGGAGGGGGTTTCCTGACAGAGATATTTTAAATGCTTTCTCTGCCTAAGCATTTATCACAAAGCTTGCTGAGCAATTCGCAAATGCTCATTTTTTATATCTTATAAGCTTAAGAAAATTGGGTTATGTGATCTAAGACTTATTTTGACTATTTATAACGATGTATATAAATTTTTAAAATGAAACAATCAAACATCACATGATCATCATTCTTTATTCTTACGCAAGCTGTTTTTCACAGATGCAAAATTCTCCATATAGTGGTTTAATACCAACTCTGCCCAATAAGATTATGGTGACTGTAGTTATTAAAGAACCATAGATGCTGAAAAGAGTTTCGATCTATACAGTTATACAAGTTAAGGAGCTTAGCTTGAAAACCTTATTGTATTTTCATTTTGGACTCGAAGCTTTATATTTAGCTAAAAAAGTAAAAGGTGGCTGCTGGAGGGTTGCATTAGATCCTAAGATCTAGGTGCAGTGCTCTCAGATCCAAGGCTCCTCACTGATAAAATCCACAAGCTAGAAACTAGTCTGGGAATATTGGATGGGTAGGCACTAGCTAGGGATTTTGCACAAACCTTCCTGCATCCATTGACTACTCTGGCTTGCACTGAGTGGTATTATCGTATGAAGAGTTTTGTCTCTGTGAAAATTTTTAAAATGTTTGGTGAATTTACTTCTATAAAATATAAAAAATGCACTTATTAGCGAGTATAAACTACAATATAAATTGGATGTAAAATGATTTCTGCTTAGATCTTATGGAGACATAGAGTAATTTTTTGCAAAGGTGAACAAATAGCAGAGCATTTTCTCACTGACTTTCATAATATTAATCTCTATATAGTTTCATATTCAGAGTTCCACAAAATACCAGTATGAAAAACCTAACTGAACTTTAACAATATTGCTGTGTCCTATGAGTAGAAAGTAAATAATTGACAAAGACAGAATTGAAGTATTTAAGCTAATAATTTAATTTAAATAATAACCCTAATCTTGCTTTTGGGCTTACAGAGACAGGAGTCTCTGAATTACATTCATACCAGAAAATATAGACCCGGTTCTGGGGGTTTATATACAGACTTTTGGAGTCTTTACAAACTTTATCAAATATGGCATTTTTTACATACCTTGCCATATATGTAGTTTTTTTTACATACCCATGGTATTTTTTACACACCTCACCATAGATGGCATTTTTTACAATTCTCTGACTCTATAAGATCAGATATCCAACTTTATGATCTAACAACATTGCTACACATTTACTGTTACAGTTATTTATATAATCTTTATATATAATTATATCATTATACATAATTATTGTACTAGTTATTATAATTTATTCTACATAATTATTAAACATTTACTGTTGCACACACATATATATTCCTTGCTTGACCTTGAATACTGTATATATTATTATATTTATTGTATGGAATGGAATGTGTGTTAAAAATCCTAGAACAATCAACATACATGTAAAGATTTACTTTGTATTTTAAAATAGTATTTTAATTAGTAATGCTAGATAGAAGACATTTTGGAGATTAATACTAATAAGATCGCTTATCAAATACATATTATTTGTTTATATATTTATTCATAGACACTCATGCATAACATTGTTTTCCGTCAATTTAAAATTCATTTAATCCAGACTTAAATCCATATATTAAATAATGTTAAATAGCACGTACAATACAAGCAATCTTTTAAAAAATGCAATTCACAAAATTTCCGTTATTAGTTTTAAAGATTTTACGAATTGAAATTAAACATTTTAACTGCAAATACAAACTATAATTATTTCTTAATCAAATTTTCAACAGGATAAAAAAAATTAAATCGACTTAGAATTTAATATTTCTGTAGTGTGTGTGTAACAGTTTGTGATCTGAGTCAAATGATGAGTGCTATTTCAGCACAAAATATGCATTTTGGGATCATACATCTTTTTCATGTCTTTCGTCATATATCTATGATTAGATTCATCCACAAGGTGTTGAAATGGATAGAAACCAGACCCTACCATGCACACGAGTGGTATATAGTGAACATTACACTATAGAAATATTATTCATTAAATAAAATCACGATAATATCAAGTTAAGTCACGTGATGTATGACTTGATTTTATTTACTATTATTTATTAAGTTGATAATCTTTAGTCTAATGAATAACTAATAAAAATTATTAATTTAAATTTTTCTTAATCTTATACCTATACACTCACTATACAATATGTAATTCTTTAATATTTTTCATTTTATAATTATCACTGATCTTATTTTGCATTCTTTGCCAACATACCTATAATAGATCATGATTTTCTTAAAATTTCTTCAATTTTTTTCTATTTTTATATCTTTAAAAATTTTTTTTCGAATGATAGACAAGTGGGTTACAAATACATATACAAAAATATAATCTACTTTCACATCTAATCACATATTGTTGGATATTATATCTATGTAGAGTCATACTCATAGAAGTGCAATTAAATTACAAAGAAATCAAGTCCTGTGTCACATGACCTAATCTAATGCTTGAATATCCTAGCACTTCACTGATGAAGCCAGTAACAGAAACCGGTTTGGGGTTGGGGATATTCTGCAAAGCTTGTTAAGCTCTATATATAACAAGTGCAATTAAATACAGTTTCATAGACATCCAAATATCAAGGATCTATCTTCTGCTATCTTTATTTATTTAATCGCATAATATGGTGATACTGTTCGTAACAATTTGTTTAATCATATGGTTTGGTAAAATAATTTTTAAAAGTTTATTTCTTTAAACCTATGGTTTAATGTTGAGATTACTGAACTCTTCCTCCAATTTTGCTATCATTATTATAAATTTTATAGATCTTAATAACCAATTTAAAACTTGTAAGAATCTATTTAAGTGCTTGATTTTTAACAACATAGAACAACTTTTTTAAAAAATTTATCTCTTATCGCATATTAATAAAATAATAAAAATGCAAGCAACTATAGCAACTGAATTACAAAATTTACATTTAATTATAAATAATTTAAAGAATTATATGTAACATTTCCGCATAATAAAAATAAGTCAGTCTCAATAGTTGTAGCTAACGGGCATACGCGTTTGATTTGACTAATGCCCATGATGTTGACCTTTATACTCTACACTCGTCAACTAAATAATCTCTAGTAGTATATGGCTAACTTACTGATAAATAAACAAATCAAATGACGTATAAATTAACAGAAGAACAAAGAATAGGTATATAATTCTTATAAGTGAGAATGGTTGACAAAGAGCTTAATATCAAGCACTACAAACTATACTACATTCTCTAAAGCAGAAATGTGATAATTCAAATTACCAAATTATATATTCTACTGTTTGTCAAGTTCCAGGATGTTGTGCTATTTATATTGGTGAAACCAGGATGAATATGAAATGTCGTTTGCAACAACAATTATTCATATAAAAAAGTGATTGAAGATAGTATGGTATATTCAGCATTTTATATTCATCAGTGTGCAACGGGTCATAGTTTTATTCTGCAAAAGTTTAATATACTGATGTATGATCCACATGACAAAAATGAAAGATTAAGAAATCATATTTAATCAAGAAGTCCCAAGTGCAATTAACGCTAAATAACTAATTTCCCGATTAGTGATGCTTGGTTGTTAAAGTGAGTTTTAAGTTTGTAAGAAGTCCATGTTTTACAGAGTTTGCCTTGACAAGGACATGTTAGCATTGAAAGTGCTTAGCAATTATTTTAGTTGTATATAGTTTTCTGATTAGTAATGTCTGGTTGTTAAACTAGTTTTCTGACTAGTAATGTCTGGTTGTTAAAGTGATTTTTTAAGCCAGGAAAGAGTCCATGTTTTACAGAGTTTGTCTTGACAAGGACATGTTAGCGTTGGAAAGTGCTTAGCAATTATTTTAATTGTATATATTAATAATATTATCTCTGCTAAATAACAACAGAAGTGGTGGTTTTTATCAATTTATAATTTGTAGCAGAAGAAAGTTGTAACTTTATTTTAAATAAATTATCGGTAAAGTTTAACTATATAACAAGTAAAATACAATCAATTACCTATGTAATATATTACAATGCTTTATTTTATTACAGTCAAATATCAGCCTTTCACGCTAATTGTGCATACGCTTTGCGAGTGTTAATAATAAATGAATACTTTCTCACCAATACAAGATATAGTATTTATGCAGGAATAAAAGGAATCCTCTTATTCCTACGACTCAAACACTTACATATGAGCAAATCTGAAGTACTGGCAAAGAAAGCGTGACAATGGAACAGTCACTTTAAATTACTATATATAATGTCTGAATGAATGTCGGTGAAATTATCTAGAATTTACTAAACGTCATTCCAACTGAAACTTAATAATATGTAAATAAGCATTTATTTTATATAGCGTATGTAAACAATTGTATTACAGTCAAATATCAGCCTTTCACGCTAATTGTGCATACGCTTTGCGAGTGTTAATAATAAATAAATACTTTCTCACCAATACAAGATATAGTATTTATGCAGGAATAAAAGGAATCCTCTTATTCCTATGACTCAAACGCTTATATATGAGCAAATCTGAAGTACTGACATATATTTAACTACCCTCTATTAGCTTTTGGTTTAATTAAGATATAAGATATTATATACTAGCCAAATTCTGAACTGTATATTATGACAATATAAGGTTCACAGATCTGATTTCATGAGAACCCCATTCATTAGCTGTGCCAACCCCAGCACCACTAATCACAAATTAGAGTAGGCTTAAATCTTATTTATATTAAGTAGATTTCATCTACTTTATTTAAAAATGAGAAAAATGAAACTTTTTTAAACATTAAATGCTATGATTTTTTATAATTAATAAGCAAAAATATAATTATCGGTATAAGCTAAATAACTATAAAAAAGATCATATTAAATGTTTGCGTGTTTAATTTTTCATATTTCAAAATAAGCTAAGTGAAATCTTCTTAATGTAAATAATGTTGATACTTAATATAATAACCAATCTAAATATAATTGAAAGAAACAACTAACTATATTTACAATTATTTAATTATCAACCCAGCTTTCATCTCTTATTGAAAACTTTTCAAGATATAAAGTTTTATACATCACATGACCTATTAATTACATTTATTCCACCTATGTAAAACAACATTGTGAACAAATAATTTTTATATTGGATATTTGACCATTGTATATATTTGACTTTTATATGTTTCGGCATAGTAACAGTTTTTTGAATGTTATTGTATACAGAATTTTAAATATGGAGAAATCTTACATAAATAATATGTGGGTAATGTCCAATAGGTGGAGTAAATGTAATTAATAGGTCATGTGATATATAAGACTTTATATCTTGAAAAGATCTCAATAAGGGATAAAAGCCGGGTTGATTACTATATTAAATATATAACTATAACAACATTATGGACAAATAATTTTTATATTGGATATTTGACCATTATATATATATAATATTGATACTTATTGGTATAATTGATGAAGAGAATTCCCTTGAAATCTATCTTGTAAGTTTTGTACTGTTATAGTTCACAATTTAGAATTCAGCTATTATATTTTTATAAAATAAAGAATAAAGAATCAATAAAGAATGCTTGAATGGCATCATTTTAATAAATTAAATTATAAAAAATTCTTATTGAATATGACTTTTGATATATTTTGTACATAATCCAGTGAAAAAGAACCTAAGATATAATAATGTATGCCGATAGATATAAATATGAAATACATCACAAATTATACTTTACAAGCATCGAGTTAGAGAATTGATAAAAATGAATAATTAATATCAAAAGGACCAATTTCAAAAACTCTGAGATCATTTTCAGAAGAACCACACTCATTTCATAATTAATACTAGCTTTATATACATTGAGACAAAATATTTCATGTTCACAATAATGTGTGTGCATGAGTAATTTTGATAGTGTGCATATATATTTAAAGTTTATAAAGAAAAAAATAAGCGGACATACAAATAATACATTTGTAAAATAAAGTCTGGAATCACTAAAATAACTTTATCTTTCTTATTGCATTGCCAAATCCATATAATATTAATATCATTTACGTTTTTTATAATTTTTTACAACCCACTATTGATGGTTTCAATTGCCTCACCAATCTTCTTCAGAACCTGTATTTATGTTGGATAAAAAGAAACATTGACATAGCAGTTAATATTTGAAAATATACGTAGAAGTTCTGAAGAAGATTGCTGGGGCAATCGAAACCATCAATAGTGGGTTCTAAAAAGCATTGTAAAAAGTAATAAAGAACATAAATGATTTACAAACAAGGCAAAACTCTCCATACAGTAGTGCCACATTGTGCCAAACAGAGTAATCAATGGATGATTAATAATCACTAAAATATTGATTAAAAGAGCAATACTATTCTTGATATTTTTAAATAAATTATTTTAAGTAAAATAAAGTCTCTCTGATAAATAAATTATTCAATTTATTTCTAGTTCGGATAAAAATAAAACAATTATTAATGTTATAAGAAAAAAAAATAAAAGGTGTTGTTTTAATGTGTATATGTAGATTATAAAACTGAATTTAAATATACTTTGTACTTGAAAGAAGAATCGGAAAATATAAGATGAAAATATTAAATTACATTTATGTTTATTTCATTAATAAAAAAATAATTAGCTGCTTAATTAAGAAGCTTATAATGTCAAAAACAGTGCAATTACTATCAAGACCTATAATCACCTAAATTTGTAACGGTGATACATATAGATAATGGTCTCTGTGTTAATTATGCATTGTTGATATCATTTATTATCCATGAAGTTCAAACCATATAGAAGTTCAATTTGACTTTAAAACATGAACAGTTAAATTGCCTATTTCATAAGCCTAATCGTATATGAAGCCAATTTACACATGTATACATTCAAGCACAGTCAAAAAGTCATTAACAGAAAATAATCCAATAGTGAAAATATTATATGTATTGTTTAAGACAGGGGTTGGCAACCTTTTAGTGGTGATGTGCCAAACCTACATTATAACGTTATTTCGCATGATGAAATGATTCAAACAATCTTATTATATATATGGTATCAAAATTGGTCCGGTTATAATGGGATTCAAAATTATATATTATATACTTTTGAAGCCCGTTATAACCAGATCTTATATCATTGACCATTCAATATTTTAAAATATATAGGATCATACGTGAAAAGTATGTTCTGTTAAATTATATTGCATTTGATAAGTTCGTAAAAAAAAATTTAATATGGAGAAAATTAATCTCATTGGCACTTGAAAAAATGTCTATTGTTTACAAATATGCTGATTAATATATAGTAATTCAGAATAGGCAAAGTGCATTTAGCTTTCAATTGTTTAATTTTCAAAGCTGATTAATGAATTCTAATAAAATAAAACAAGTATTTTTCTAGCAAAAAACTCATTTTTGTGATATAAAAAATCACCTTGAAATTGGAAGTTTTTCATATATTCTTCTTGTCTTTAAAACTATGGACATTTGGAATTTTTCTACATGAAAAATTAGTTTTAATTACATATAAGACATTTAAAAGAAAATAAAACAATGATTTTTAACTTCTTTGAGATCCAAATGATATTATCAAGTCGCACACATTTGCAGACTTCATTCACACATTAACCTAACTGCTATGTAGGTGTGTGTAGTCACATTTACATGCAAAATATAATGATGTAATTATTACAAAATATTTAATTATGTGCGTGTATGCTAAAAGCATTCACATTATCGATTAATATTGTAAAATGAGATGACAATGGTTGCTGATTAAATGAAGTAAAGATTAATTGGATTATAAATAATTAGTAATCATAAGATAATATCGAAGTAGTGGAGAGGACATAAATGACTAGTGAGAGATAACCCAACTGGCCACTTTGAACTCTGTGTCATGGGATGACCAATGGGAATAGACATTGTAACACCCAGGAGAGTGGGAAAAAACTAGGACAGACTTGCAAGATGAAGTTTGAAGGATGGAGGCGTTTTCCTGAGTGCTCTAAAATCACGCTACTTCACATGCAGCTCATCTTGTGGAGAGGTCTACTCCAAACGTACCAAGGTAGACTTAGGAACATAAATACAGGTCGTACAGATCTTGATATTATTTAATGTAAGCCTATGGGTCTTAATATATAATGTACTAACATGTATAGAGTATAGTGACATATAATAATGTATTAATCAGTTTTTATTTATATAATAATTTGTGTTCATGTATTGACTCTCGGATATATATGTATAAAACTATTAACTCCAACTTCCGTGTTCGTGTACTTCATTATATAAATGCTTATAGTTATTAAGTGTGATAACTCACACTCGAACCTATCAATCATTTTGGGCAGTCGAAGCTACCGACCCCGGCCCTTATATATCCGTCTAGACTCGGATACTGCATTAACTATCATTAATTATAAACTATTCAAGTAAATGCATCAACACTTAAAATGAATTATTATATAATTAGAATAGAAGTTTTCAAATGAATTAATCGATATAATATTCTGTTAAATATAAATTTATTCCAAACATGCAGTTGCGTACAAAAGCATCAAATGGCAATTGACCGTCAAAAAAAAAAAATTCATGCAAAATTAATCTTCTTGGGAAAAAAAAATTTCCACCCCACTTAGCTCTTATCTTCATTGAAAATAGCAAAGATCAAATGTACATTTATTGTATAAAATAATGAGTAAGTTGAACTGAAGATGGTTTCCATTTACATGTGAATTGCATATGCAAAAATATGCAAATACGTGTGCTGTAATTAAAATATAATTTTTTATTATTTCAATTCAGTCAGAGTGCCATTGATAATCGTTCTGCATGCCACATGTGTGTGCCCTAGGTTGCCGACCCCTTACTGTTTGCTTGGGTATAAAAAAATATTTTGATCGGTATTTAAATTACTTTAGAAACAAAATTAAATTTTTCATTTCTTTGTTCAGAAAGTTAACAAAAAGGTGATTATTATTTTAATATCATCATCATCATCATCAACCATTATCAATCCACTGCAGGATGAAGGTCTCTCCAAGTTCAATCCATCTTCTCCGATCTTTAGCTTCTCTTCTCCACATCACCCCTGTACACTTTCTTATTTCATCCATCCATCTCACATGTGGTCTCTTTCTGGGTCTTTTATAATCTCTTGGAATCCAGTTTAATATTTTAATTGTCCAACTACTATAATCTCTTCTAGCAATATGTCCAGCCCAACTACACTTCAGTCTTAATTTTTTCAATGAGGTCAGTAACACCTGTTTGTTCTCTTATCCATATATTGCATTTTCGATCTCTTCTTGTTACTCCAACATGCATCTATCCATACTTCTTTGAGTGGTCTGAAGTCTCGGTATTTCTCTTCTATTAAGTGCCCAAGTTTCAGATCCATAAGTAAGAACTGGTAAAACAGATTTATTAAAAACCTTCTATCTCAAACACATAGGCATATTTCCTTTTAGTATCAAGTTATTTCTGTCAAAAGCACTCCAACCAAGTTTAATTCTATGATTAATTTCATCCATCACGTTTCCATCCATATTAATAATATGACCAACGTATTTGTAGCTGTTAACTTCTTCTAACTCATCATAATCAATCTTTATTTTCTTATTTTGAGAAAACCCATTAAACATTATTTGATTGGGAAAATGCAGTATTAATATTAATATTTTAAAAAGGTGATAAAGAAGATATTAGAAATTACAGACTTATCTGCCGTTTTTTAATGTGTAATATATATATGTTTGTAATTATAAACAAAAGATATGCATTTTGTATAAGTCTGTATTAATGATTAATAATGTAAGCTGTAAGTAGAAAATAACTTCATTACTTTTAGATAATATGAAAGTGTGTAATAGTAGTAGTAGTAATATTTTCATTGCTGTATTAATGTGTGACAGATATATTAAAAGAAAAAAAAGATGTATTTAAAAATAAAATCTAGATATTATTATTGATAATTAAGCGCTTGGAGACGCCATGTAAAAAAAACTTAACAGTAAATAGATTGAAATAAATAACCATTAATAAGTATATTTTAATATTTATCGAACCGGCTTTCATCTCCATTGAGACCTTCTCAAGATATACTATACAATTCATATGTGATGTGATGTACTGTAGCTTCTGCTTAAACGAAGTCAAGAATCTCTCAGCAATTATGCCCAGAGAAACCTGTTAGCTACTTTATGTTACATCCCCCAGTCTAAGTTTTCCCATATTCTGCTCCATCCCAGTTCCACAACATAATCTACTCCATCTACTGGGCATTATTTACATTAAATTGCAATTCTTTTAAAAATATACTTATATATTATAATCAAATAAATAAATAAATTTAACGTATTTTAGATCTTACACATACATACAATTTACAATATTCATTTACTATGTTGTACAGGCTTAAACCTGCATTTATATATGTAATATATGCGGGTTCGAACTCAGACTTTCACACGACCCAACTGATGATTGCTGGTTTAGCATGAAATACGTATATTGGTGATTATTTATCTTTTCAACATGTGTGCGATCAGGTGGGTCAGCAATATGAGATGGCACTGAGAGTGGTGGGTCGTGTGAAAGTCTGAGTTCGAACCCCGAATATTCATTCACATAAATTAAAACTAAAAAAAAAATTATACTTATAATTAAAAAAAATTTTTTTACAATTTTTTTCCAAAAATAATAATAATTAAATACATATTTTATACCTCTTAAAAATGTTATTTACATATTTACAATCACTTCCTACACTTTCCAATTATTTAATAAACCCATTTTCCTCCTAATTTTGCTGGACTTTTTACTAACAATATGTATCCTATGCTTAGCATGCTTTCAATATCTTTGTCACAATATCATAATCATGGCAATGAATAAATAAAAGTGGGTGGAGGATGTAATATAAAAATCATGTAAATTATACGCAAATAAGCTTTAATACTCCCACCGACTTTTTAGAAAGGAGGTAGGATTCTTTTTTATTTGTAGATATTATTACGTAAAATGGTTTGCTAATGTTCTCAATAATATATATGTTATGCTGAGGAGGGCAATAAAACATTGCTAAAAGAAGTTTTTGTGTTAAATATATATATATTATCTATTCTTATTTTGATTTTATTTATGTATTAACATGCAAAAAACAAGAAAATAGATTATAATTATTTGCATTTTGTGAATTAATATTATTAAAACTGAACAAATAAATCGGAATATAGTGATAAATTAAGTCTTACCTATCTCTACTAATTGTTTTAGCTTCGATGACAGACAACTCAGCAGTACAGGTGGCTTCGCCTGCTGCATTACTGGCTTTACAAATGAATTCTCCCCTGTCTTCTTTGCCAACTTCAAGAACTATCAAGGCATTATATTCTCCTTCTTGAACAATTTTTCGATAGGTTCCACTCTTTAAGGGTCGTCTGTTGTAGTACCACATAATATCAGGCTTAGGGTCACCTGTTACAGAGCATTCAAATTTGCACATATTACCTTTAACAACTTCAACATCTGTAAAACGCTGTTTAAAAGTAGGTGGAATATAAATAACTTTTTTTTTCTTTGGATCTTCTTTCACAGTTAATTTGGCTTTAGATTTTGCTTCTCCCAAAGGATTTGAAATATGAACACTATAAATACCGGCATCTTCAGGTAATACAGTTCTAATACTTAAGATACATTTTTCTTTATCTGCAAAGGGCCTGAAATCTGCTGAGGGATGTATAATATGATCTTCTTGACTCCAGATAACATCAGGATGAGGATTACCCGCAATTAGACACTCAAACCGAGCTGGATTTCCTTCTATAACTTCAATATCTTTTAAAGGCTGTAAAAATAATGGAGCCTTTTCTGGTTCCCCAAATTTTCTAGGTTTTTCTAAAATATAAATATTTTTACAAAGGTAAATATAATTTGCAAATGAAATAATTTTTTATGTTATTTAGATTAGATTTATTTCTTAATATGACAAATTAATTTTTAAATAGATTTTTATATAAAAACCTTGCTGAAATCCACCTTTTTTTTCTTTTTCCTTAATAAGCTATCATATTGAAATATTTAGAACTTAGTTAATCAAAATTTGAAATTAATGAAAAATTTATTAATAAAAAAATTGCAAACAGAAATACTTCGAATATAAGAGACACATTTTATCCAAATTTTGGATCTGTAAAAGTGGAAGTGTGTCTTAAATTCAAAGCAAAAAATTTATTAACTTATAGAGTTTTTCCCGCCATTTCTATGCTTAAAATCCTACTGAATCTTAAATTCAGGAGTATCTTATATTCAAAGCAATATGGTCTTTTTTTTGTATATATGTCAGGATTAAAAAAAAATGAAGGAAAATATTTTTAAAAATATACTGAAAATAGATCATTCCATTAAAAATAAAAATAAAAGCAACCGCCAATATGAATATTTATGATTATATAATTCTGAAATTTTACCTATAACTGAAAGTTTTCCTTCTGTTTTTGTTTCACCCACATAATTAGATGCTACACACGAGTAAACCCCTGCATCTTCTGGAGTGACACCATCAATTGTAAATGATATTACACCCTCAGGATCAATGATAACTCTAAATTTTCCATCAGGAGTCATGCCTATTTCTTCTCCATCTTTGAACCTATGATTGTAAAGATAAAAAAAAACAGTATTAATTTTAATTAGTGATAATCAAAAATAATTTAAATGCTACTAATACAATGTTCTCATGTATTAAATATGCCCTCATGTTCTATATTATCTTTACAACTTTGATCACAAATAATAATTAAATTTTTTCAGTTAAATGTATCATCTAAAAGATTTTTACAAAACAAGAGCTTCAAAGATTTTATTGTTCACCAAAAAATATATCAATGTTTAAAGAGGACATCATTAGTGTCATATCTCATCTTGCCTTCAGAAGTGGACTAGTCCAGATTCCTTCCTTATCTGAATGGCCGAACATTCATTGCCGCTAACCGATGGGTAAACAGACAAAACACAGCCAATGCTTAGTATGGGCCAATAAGCAATGATGCTCTGTGAATCTGATTGCTTCCAGTAATGTTGGGGATCTGACAATAAATAGTGAGCCTTTTTGGAGGTAAGGAGAGAACGTCGGTCTAACCTAAGCAATGGTACACATTCTCCATTGAAACCACATATAACAGGGAGCATTTCCATTATAGCCTATATGCTATAGGTCTGTGCAGTGAGGCAAATCCACGATAGGACTGGAAGCTGCTAAGACCAGAGCCAACTCTAGGCAAGCTATCTGGTGCAGCCAGAAGATCATGTGACAAACTCACGAGACAGGCTGTCATATATAGCTTTCAGGCATGACTGTGCCTGTATTAATTGAGATTATATACATGGGAGTATATTAATTGATATTGTATATTATGTAAATACATTTAATCCTAATAAATCATATTAATTGAACTTCAGGTGGTCATATTTTTTGTTACTGTTGGCTTGAGTCTGTAATCCAGACCAAACACAACAGAATTGGCGCAGTCTGACAAAAGAAATATTTTTCCCCACGACTGAAAAAATAGAGTAAATACACGAGTGTGCAATTAAATACATTCATCGTATTTACAATGCAGTGATTATTAAAATCACTATTCTGCCCGAATAAAAATCAGATTTGGCAGTTACGAAAAAAAAAATTGTAAACTCTAATATTTGTGTTAATATGAAAATACACACGTATAAATTAAATATATATAATAACCATAAATCAAACGAATTACGAACTTTTTATCGATTTATTAGAACGCTTTCAAAGGTCTAAGCCTTCATTTTCAAGAAATAAACTATGCAAATTGGGTCAGACTAAATATGCCAATAAGAGTGGGATAGATCTAGATCTGCCACTTCTTAGATATGGCATAAAATGTCTCTTTTTTATTCATGGCATGTACATCAGAGATGATATAACATGCCTCTCATTTTTTCTTCGCAATTCCTGCTGCTCTCTGCACATAACGTGAGACTTGTCTGGCCTACACTGGTGTCCCGTAGAAGTTGCATGCTGCGCAAAAATAGATGGGTCAGCTGAGGCCTTATTGAATGCATATACATGTTGTGCAAGTCTTGTATGGATGGATGCTCTAGTCTCCCCATAATATGCCGCTGGACAATTATTATTATTACAGGCGATCTTGTAAATGGCGTGTTGGGCGTATATTGGGGGGATGTAGTCTTTAGTATTGTTTATATATCTGTTGAAATTGGGAGGGAAGTGGTAACATAAACTAAAATCATTACTAAAGATTGTGTGTAAATCTTTATGTATATTTTTAATATATGGCGGCAAGATATGAGGTTTATTTTGTTTCTGTTCTCGAATGGGACCGTTTTCAAAATTCCTAATGATATTATCGATCGCCCTCTTGTTATATTTTGCATTTATTTGTTCCTTTCTGAACATCTCAATGTTCTTCCTTTTATCAGCCTCAAAGCTGCACAAATTTGCATTTCTGTATAAGAAAGATTTCAGACCAGCCATTTTATATGTATATGGAGTGTTCGATGAGTGGTGTATGTGTCCCCTAACATTGACCGGTTTGATGGTCATTCTGTAACAGAAGCGATGAGCCTCTATCGTCACTTGTAGGTCTAGATATTTAATGCTATTGAGAGCTTCGTTTTGATCTGTGTTTATGTTTAGACCTAATGCTGTTGTGAGGTCTGTCTTAATGTCTTCTATTATTTCTTTAGGTGCAGCTATAAAAATGTCGTCTACATATCTAGTATATAGCAATAAACCACAGTCCACGTATATCGGGATGATATTCGTATGACAAACACAACAATTAGTTACACTCTCCTATGCCGATAGTGCAGTATTAGAATGATGGATCAAAGCTCAATCTAGTCAAATATTACAAAACCTTCTGAGAAATTTACTCATTTGATTTTTGTAATAACTTAATATTTGTGTTAATATTAAAAATGCACACGCGTATATAATTCGGCTATATATAGATAACTATATTAGTCATGCACAAATTATCAAAACAACATTCCAATTCTTCTGACATATCATCAACATGTTACAAGTCCACTTGTGACGGAGACTAACTAATGTTGTGATAACTCATATCATAAATAATTAATTTACCTGTAAAAATAGGTAAATTGAAAAGTTTTAGTGATGAGAGTATTCAAACGATGGCTATCTATATATAAATTAAATTTCAATGCCATTTGATTTGTTCCGATATTTTATTTACTTTTTTATACAACTTATTAATTCGTTACTTTTCCAAAATATTAAATAATATACACACGTCATTAATTTTCCATTCAAGAATAGATTACGTAAATCACTCCAGCTGACATTTCATGCCAAAAAAAGAGCCGCTTTATAATGACTAGCATTACACTACAATAACATTGTAATATCACATAGATATAGCCAGAAACTTTTACAACAAGGTAATTAAACACATTTGTTCATCTCAGAAATCACATCTGGCCAAGTATAAGCAGTTATAAAATGAATTTGTTTACCATATATCAATAAATATAAACAATAAGTGGCACAATAGAAATTTATATGCAAGTTGCTTAGCTCAATAATCTATTTCAAAGTTATACCTATATGTATACATGAATGGATAAAGTAATCCCCAATAATTGTATTTAACTTGCTATATATTGAGCAGTGATGGAATACATAATTACTTTGAAAATAAAGTCATCTACCGATGATGATGATCATAGGTAGATGTACCTAAATATAGTTGTTGAAGAGCAGTGGTGCCAATGGTGAATATCTAAAATGCAAATAACGATTCCAATAATTCTAATGAAAGCATACAGGTGGACATATTAGCTAGCTTACCAAACAAGAATGACAAATATTTACCTGTGTAGTATGTGCTTGCTTTGCATTATATATTTAAGATTTTCTTAGTCAATAATATTATACAGAGACAAAACTCTCCATATAGTAGCACCACTCAGTGCAAGCCGGAGTAATCAATGGATGCAGGAAGGTTTGTGCATAAAATCCCCACCTAGTCATTTAATATCCCCGGACTAGCTTGTGGCTTTCATTAATGAGGAGCCTTGGATCTGAGAGAATTGCACCTAGATCTGCATCTATTGATTACTCTGGCTTGCACTGAGTGGCGCTACTGTATGGAGACTTGCCTCTGTGTAAACAGCTTGGGTAAGCATTAAGAATGGTGATCATGTAATGTTTAGTGGTTCAATAATATTATAAAAATGCTAGCTATGAACTTGGAATTTAAAAGAAAATCAGTCACTCGTTGATTAAACTAATAAAAGCCGCCAAGACTAGACATATCTTGGGTAGAATAAAAGAAACAGATAATATGGATATATTAAGCCATTTAATGAAAAAACAATCACCAGAAAATTTTCAGAATAAATGAACAAGCTTTGCACATGATAAATATAGATACTTAAATAATGGTTCTAATTCTCATTGAAATAATTCTGGCTTTTTTAATTAAATAACAACTCCTTTTTATCACTATTGCTCTTTCATTTGTTTAATAATTAGGAGCGAAATTGTTTTAAAAACTCTTAAAATTATTTTCTGTTTGTGATACCTACATGCATTTATTTCTATTTACATATATATATATATATGCGATATGTAAACTAAAAAAATCTTAAAATAATAGTTAATAGATTTATTTTCTTTCGAACAAATTATTGAATTTGTCTACATATGTATGTGTATATATATTAATGAGTATATAAATTATTTTACAGCTGGTCAAATATGTAATTTATGAATATAAACCTATTTCATGGAACAAACAAAGTCCGAATACATTATTAAAATAATTTACACATCAGATCCTAATCTGTAAGTAATGCCCACCTTTGATATATGATTGCCAATCCATTTTTTCAGATATAAAAAGATCACTTTTACCTGACTTTCACTTTGTTATGTAGTAATAAATATAACAACCAACAAAAAATATCTAATAAAAGATGAGCGTTACTTAGAAATTTATTTAATTTTTTTTTTCAGAATTGGTTTGTAAATTATCTTAATAACACATTCAGACTTATTTGTCCCATGACATCCATTTATATTCTTAACGTTACATATCTGGTAAGCGTAAAATCATGTACGTGCTCATTAAAATCATTAGTATTTCAATTAAATTAAGATTTAAAACTGTAAGCTTATTTGATTAATTTAAAAACAAAAATTGCCGTAAATAATAAGTTTCAGCCTTTTCAAAACATTTAATGCTTTATTTATTACAATATAACAAAGTGAAAGTCAGGTAAAAACGATTACTTTTTATCTGACAAAATGTATTGGTATTGATATAATAAAAGGTGGACATTATTCACGGGTTTATTTAAAAAATGATTCTTTCAGATTCTGAGTAGTGAATTGTCTTAGTAATGTATCTGGTCAATGAAATAGATATAAATGTAACTGTGATATGCTAGTAATACTATTGGCTGATTACAGTCAACGATATGAATGATATGACATAGAACAAAAGGCGGTGCGCAGAGAAACGAGGGCTGGTAGATCGTGTGTACCTCGGCAGATGTAGTACGCTGTAATGTTATTCCTTTTTAACAATAATTAGTTGCTAGAGATTCATTGTGATTTAACCCCTACTTGTGACAACAATATTTACTACAGTATTCATTGTAACTAATAATTAATTGATTCTTAATGGTCAGAACTGCCTCAATGAATTATTAACTTAACGTTGCTGCCAAGATCGATTGACTATTGTTATGAATTACTTACACGAGATCTTATGAACATAATCCAGTATTGAGCTGGTCAGACATGGTTAGCCTAACAATTAAGTGGTAAATTGATTAACCTCTGCAGTTGACAAAGCAGTAACTTATACTAGAATTATAATATACTCATAGAAAGTTAAATCTTTTCCATTTTAAATATTTAACAGATTCAAATGAACTTATAGCTATTTACCCGTATAAATTTTTATGTTTCTACAACAAAATTCATGGACTAATGCTTATTTCCAATATTGCAAATTTTCTTTATATAATCAATATCAAATTTTCTTCAGTTATATCTTGGCAAGAATTTAATGATTTTTTTAAATGTAAATAATGAACAACTCTTACAAATGAAATTTAAACAGAGGCAAAACTCTCAATACAGTAGCGCCACTCAATGCAAGCCAGACTAATCAATGGATGTAGAAAGGTTTTACATAAAATCCCTATCTAGTGCCCTCCAGTAGGCATCTTTTACTTTTTTTTAGCTAACAATAAAGCTATGAGTCCAAAATAAAAATTAGTTTGGGGATATTGGATGAGTAGGCATTAGATAGGGATTTTATGCACAAACCTTCCTGCATCCATTGATTACTCTGTCTCACACTGAGTGGCGCTACTGTATGGAAAATTTTGCCTCTGTTTAAACAGCTTGTGTAAGCATAAAGAATGGTGATCATGTGATGTTTTTTGGTTTAATGAATGAAATTTCAAAGTGTTTCTTTCAATGTAGGCTGAATAATATTTGGCAAAGCATGATGGTGGTGGAAGGAAAAAGAAGCAGAACTAAACAGAGACCCTTTAAGCTGTCAATAAGCAAAATATATCCACCTTCTCTATGATAGGAAAACCATTAAGAAGAGAGCAGTTATCTATTTCTAAAGCTTTTGTTTTAAAAAAAACTTAGTTTGTGTTTTTTAATCAAAATTGGAATTAAGAGTAGGAATCAAATTCAAACACGATTAAAACTTGGAATTATTAAATTTGGAAATCATAATTAATTAAACAAATAATAAACAAAATATTATGTCAACAATCTTTCTTTTTGACATATATGTGTTCAACTGTATCAGTGCTATGAAATAGAGTGGTGGGTTGTGTGAAAGTCTGTACTCATATACCCTATATATTACATATATTGATACAGATGTTTAATAAGCCTGTATTTCAGTTTTTACATAATAGAGATGTCTGCCCATCCCTCATATATGTATTTAATGGATTATGTCCTGTACACAAGGGATCAGATTGACTTTCGGTCAACATCGGTGTGATGAAAATCTCAGCCTCAGGGTGGCCTTTGAGCATTCCATCATCAGATTTTCAATTCGATGGTCAGTTGAATAGTTGGAGTGTAGAGTGGATCGAAGCCTGTCCATTAAAGTATGAAGATTGGCTAACTTAATATATATTTGAGAACTTATTGCATATATGTGTGGAGATGATAATCTGGACCAACTGATGATTGCTGGTTTAGCATGAAATACATATATTGGTGATTATTTCTCTTTTCGATATATATGTGTTCAAGTGTACCAGGGATATGAGATGAAGTGGTGAGTGGTGGGTCATGTGAAAGTCTGTGCTCATATACCTTATATATATTGATGCAGGTATATAATAAGCCTGTATTTCAGTCATAAGAACCTTTCTATAAATCGTATTAACAGACTACTAATTGCAAATATTAATAAACAAAGTTTTAAACATATATTTAAAAAATCATTCAGAAATAAGTGTCACATATATGTTTAAGATTATGTTATGAATATTTAACAAGTAATAAAGACTATTTATATAAAAAAAGTTGGTAAAGATGAGATCTTTCTACCTTTGTTTAAATGATTATGATTTCAACATTAATAATACAATGTTTATATCTATTTTGGAATTAATTTCTATTTTTATTTCAACACTTGTCAAAAAAAAAAAGCTTTATTTTGATAAAAATGCCTTAGCAATAGAAGGGCACTTTATTCTGAATGGTTTTCCTGATATAAAAAAGATGAGTCTTGAAGTTTCTACCAAATATTTAGTATTTATACAATGTACTTCTAATTTTGACATTAATCACGATGAATATTTGAAGAAATCTTAAAACTGATTTCTGAATATTTCTAGTATCAAAAGTATGAATTTTAAATTTCAATTCCATATTAATTATTTTTTAACATCATTGCTACTTAATTAATCTTTATTGGTACTCCTATGATAAATAATAAAGGCAGAATCCAAATTTTGGTGTTTAACATTCTCTTATTGGCATCTCTGTAACAGTGGATAATGTATAAAAAGTTTTTACTATGAAATATTTATTGAATTATTAAAAATTCTGCAAATTATTATCTGATCATTCTCATAATACATTACTCTCAAAATAATTTTATAAAACGGATTTGTTAAAAGACCAAATAGTTCTGCTGTGTTCCGGCTTTCGCCTACGGATCAGCAATGATAACTTTGGTTTAGTAAACAGACAAGGTATGGCATATAATAGTTTAATATACAATAAATAGATTAATATGCATAAATAACTAACATATATATATAATACTGAGAACTAACTACAACAGTTGGGGATCTTAATATCCTAACGTTCCCCGCGTACCAAAGTTAAAAGTTTATAAATAAATTCACTCTACCTGCAACAAGCATAAATTAATTAATCACGAAGAGCCCAGTTGCGCATTATAAAATAATAAAAGATCAGTATGATCTATTCAAGGTCCTAGTCGGCTGGATTACCTACAGGCGCCGAGTACCTGGGATATTGTCTCCTTGAACATACACCCGCCAGCACTATAGCAGGAAAAAGACCTCGAGAGTCTTTTCACTTTTGTTTTTATACCTGTCGCGAGTTGGTCTCGTTTGCCTTCTTTATATTTCTGGAGTAGTTGGTGACACATATCTGTCAGACGTTAGATCCGGGTTCCACTAATTTATTTCATTCTATATACATTAGTTACGAAAATTAGCTTGACAATCTGCAATTGTTGTCAATTGTTATTATTCAATATTGTTATTACTCTCTATATATAACAAGTTCTGAAAATGAATTATTCCCACTTTTGAATGATTACATTGACAGGCTAAAGCTATCTTACTATAAACCAATATATATATATTACAACTATAATGTTTGTTCTAGTATAACTTTAAATTTTTTAATTTGAGAAAACTCTGATGAAGACTGCCGGACAGTTGAAACTGTTAGGAAAATAAAGAAGTTTTATTAAGAAATTTTTTTTTACATTAAAGTGTATATGAAAGAAGTTATTATAAGCAATATATATATATAAGTTTAAATTACAAAAAAAGATAATTATCAATACAATAATGACAAATAATTTGAAAAAAATTAATAAACTAACCATTTAATAGCTGGTCGTGGATAACCAGAAACTTTAAGATCAAATCGTGGAGTAGTTCCTTCTAATACTTGTTTATCTTTCATTCCTTTTCTGAAAATAGGAGGCTCTGGACCAGGTATCATAGTCTCTTCTTCCATTTGACCTTAAAAAAGTAAATTTAAATTTTAATTGAACTCATGCATTGTAAATAAAATATTATTTATGAGATTTTTAAAACTTCTTTTTAAATTTACATTTAAAAAAACAACAACAACAATGACATATTACACTTTAAAAATCCAGAATGCAAATAAATACATATACACACCCATCCATCCATATATATATATGACACAAGAACATTATTTACACATATTATGATAAATTTCATTTAATATAAGGATATCTCTAAATCCCTTGAGTCCAAAGGGCCCCTGAGAGCCCCTGTTCAAAAATTTAGAGTTTCAACTGAGTTTGTGCGGAATCGGTAAATTGTACACTTACGGGTCTCAGACCATTTAATCCGCCATTTTCATACGATATAATGTAGATGTAAAGAATCATTAAATTATAACTTAACTTTTGTTCTCTCTCTATATATATATAATAATAATTATCTCCAAGCTATCTACCAGTAAAAAAAATAACTCTTTTACTCTCATTATTTATATCTTTAAAAATCCTGACTCCACTCATAACTAATGACTTTTATTTTTCTGAATAAATAAAAAACTACTTGGAAATATTTTTAGACTTACAATAATACCGTTAGAATCAACAATCAAACATAGCATATAAAAAATATTTCATGATCTGCACAGGAAAATTATATTGCACCAAGTATTAAAAATGCTACTTCAAATACTAAGCTCAATTGAAGAAGTTATTATGCATCAGTTTTGATAATACGTAGGTAGAAGTCTATAATCATCTATAAAGTCTGGTCAATTGGTTCTGGCACTTGAAGCAAGTGTTGAAAGCCATGTTTTAAAATTATTAAAAAGATCTTATTTAAAATTGTTTACTGAACAAACCAATAGATGCAAAAAGTACAAATTGTGCCAGAAAACTGCATGGCTCCTGATTAATGACTCATAGATATACCAACAAATGAAATAATCCTCGCTTATACATAAATTCTCTTCATGTAACCTAACAAACTCTCTATTTCGATGGTATTTTCTTTACTATTATAAAGAAGTATAATAAAAATTTGAGTTTCTTCAGATTAGTTAAGCTCGATGATGATGATGATAATCAAACCGTGTACCACTTATGTAATTATTTTATATGAGATACTTGAGTTATATTTTTTGATTGCTATATATCAAAGGTCTCTTAGAAGCACGTATTTCACTCTCATCCCCAAAAATTTTGAAATGGAAGTTTGCAATGCACTACCCCCTATCTTCGAGCATCACTTTTCTTTAGAAAGAACATCTATCATTAGAATACCTTATGGAAACATCATCACAATTTTACGCGGAAAACCTCCCTGCAATTCTCCACCTTAAAAGAGGATTTCCCAGGATCAATAGAAATTGTTCTATTGTTCGCATACACCTTTGGAGTCAGACCAATGAGATATACATCGAAATAATTTAGACAACAAACTAATTTATTTTAAAATATTTATTAATTTTTTAAAAGCAACAAATTATTTTATGAAAGGACCAAATTTTAACGGATTTAAAGATTATTAAATACACTTTTTTTTCTTCTGAATATTTCTTTGTTAATAACAAACAAGTTTTAAAGTCTTTATTTAAACAACTGCTTTTTTTTCTATGTTATCTTATTATTTAACTAATATAGAATCAAACAGGTGCTGTACTCAGGCTACTGTAGACTCTAAACGTGACAGATTCTGAATAATATTCAGATATTAGAATTAATTGTGAATAACAAATAAACAGTTCCTGATGAAGAATATTTTCTGCTGCTGCCTTATAGGGTAAGATAATACTTCATCAAAAACTAGGCATTGTTTCTGATAGTCTTTTACATCACCCCTTTTCCTTTTCAACAATCAATTGTTAGTATTTTTTTTTCATGTGTCAAAGCGTCGGCCGGGAAGCGAACCCGCAAACCCAGGACAACTGCTTGTAAGGCAGCTGTGCTGACCACCAATGCTTGACAATTAAATTAGTATTAAGCCCAATAACTACAAGTCTCTCGTGATAATAGTTATCTCCCAACATGGGCACAGCATTTCTGATTCAGATTTCCCTTTTCAACTTTCTTTTAGCTCAAACCCTCAAGAATTAAAAAAAACAATAATGAGCACCAGTCTTAGAAGGTTGGCAGTTTTTAATTGTTATCTTTGCCCAAGGCATGGATTTTGAAACAAGAGTCTCATCTAAACAAAGGCTGTGTATTTAACCAAGTCAATTTGAGATTGAAATGTATGTATATTAAAATTATGTGAAAAAATGAGTAATATTAATGTGAAGAAATAAGAGTAATATTAAAAAGAAATAAAATATTTAATTGAAATATTGTAACAGGAACTAATTATGGAAAGGAAAATCAGATAACAGAGAAAATTCAATTAGTATCAGCTAACTACTAATTGAAGTTACAGTAAAGATTAAACTGATAAAACTCTCTACCCAGATCCTTGTGAACTATATTATTACTCATAAAACAAAAAAAAGTATAAAAAGATGAACAGAAAAAGGAGAGCCTTTTCTTGCATCTTTGTCGTTTGGGTCAACTGGAATTCTCACCAAGGAGAAGCAGCAGAAGAAACTAGTGGAGACATCTTATTACCCAGGATCTCTGCTTCTATAGATATCCAAGCCGACTAGTGTTAAAACAGATCACCCCAATCTTATTATGATTTTAAAATGCCTTAAGGATCTGAAGGATTAAAAGGTAATATATTGTATTCTGTTTATTATTCAATTATTAAATATGTATTAAGTGAAAGGAACTTATATTCCAAAGCAATATGGAGGGGACTTATGTAACTGAGAAGAGTGTGAATTCATACGAATATTATATCTTAGTATATTTATATATCCTATTATTCTTATATATATAACTTGTATTAAAGTGTGTGAAGAAATTGAACAGCTGTGGGTTTTATTTTCTTTGTGTTTTAAAGAAAATTAATTTCTAAAATAATTTGTTATTCTTACTCAGGGATTATAGAGCTAAAACATAACAGAGATCACTTTGTCAACCATGGAAGTAGAAGGAACTTAAAAATGGTGGTCTAAAAATGGCCTTTCTCACATAGTCTAGCAGGGTTGTCATGCCTGGTGGATTGCTTATTACAGCAAAAGAATTATTATTAATAATAATGGTAAAGCAGAGGGCAATGGCTATAAAAAGGATAATGGTTATAAAACTAATTTTTTCTAAATTTAGGTACATAAAGGTGTGAATAAACTTGCAAAGCCAAAATAGAGGACAGAAATGGTAGCTAAGGAACTTTCATAAATTTAAGACTAACATCACTGCATTTTTTTTTTTCATGTGTCAAAGCATTGGCTGGGAAGCGAACCCACGACAACTGCTTGTAAGGCAGCCGTGATGACCACTCGGCCATCAACGCTTGACAACATCACTGCACTTAATAAGATTCACCTACCAAATAAAGAAAGTTTACCAGAACAAGTAGATAGCTACATGTTTTTTTGAACGGCATAGCTCAGTGAAAGGAGAACGTACGGGTTTGGATTTACTATAAAGTCTAATTTACTAACTTTTATTTAATTCCTAGTTGAATTGAAGAAAGACTAATGATGATAAAACTATACCACCCGTGCTTTTTTTTTTTATTAGGAGTATAGTCCAACATCATATTCAGAGAACTCAGAGAATAAAAGTTTGTATTCTTTGCCGAATAGAGCATTATTACAACAATACGATTAAAAGATCAAAATACATGCCTTGATAGAAGTAATAGAATGTAACTAAAAAGATGTAGGAAATAATGGTATTGGTGCCGTAAATTCAAATAGCCTGTCATTATTTAATTTTTGCACAAGGCACGGAGTGATTATCATAAATACCTTAAATAGGCAGAACAATTTCACCAAAGGACATAGCTGCACCCATATTCAAAACAATACCATTTTATAGATTACATTATAGTTAGGAATCGTAATACAAGAGAAGTTCACATTATGTTAGTATTTACAAGCATTGATGTTAAACAGAACATAGATTAGAATGCTCCAAGATTAAAATAATAATTTCATCAAAAAGTTCGTCTTATTGTAATCAATTTGCAGGAAAAATAATGACCGTTCTTTAGAGGCATCTGCAATCCATACTAAATTTCAATAGTTATTGAACACCAAAATTAATAATTTGAATTTTCAGGATATTGAACCATGGAATTTTCTTAATAAGTGTATTACAGATACTAGCAAATCTATTATTGGGTTCACAAAAAAGAAGTATAAACAAAGCAAAGCAAAACTCCATATAGTAGTGCCACCTGTGCCAACCAGAGTAATCAATGGATGCTTTGTTTATAAACAATTATGTGCTAGTATTGGAGATGTGATGCCTGCTGGTTTAAAAAAGAAGTATCATGATGGGTTTTCTGACAATGATCTTATTATTAGTGACTTGACTAAAAAACATGTATCATCTTCTGCTTGACAAAATGACAAATTAAATGTTTCATAATATTAAAAGGAAGAAGTTCAGTAATCGACAAAAATACTTTAAAAGATTGCAGTATTCAAACTGCAAGGAGATAGACATTTACTAATCAAGATCATTTCAAATTTTTTTTGACACCCGGAAAACAACACATATCACAGTCCTTTTAATAGTTTGAACCTATTAATTTGGTCTAATCATTTACTTTTCGACAAAAACATACTCTTTATGATCTTAAAAATGGAGAGGTTTCAGGTCCTGACGAAATACCCAGAGAAGTTTTAATATGGTAGTGTTATGTTAGCTTCAAAAATATCCAGATTTTTTAGGAATATATGGACTCATGAAGTTGTGATTTCTGATTCTAAGAATGTTTCTATTATTCCATTTTTTAAAAATTGACCAAGCAAAAAAGATTGTAGTCATGATTATAAAATATTATTCCCTACAGCAAAGATAGTTTCTAAGATTTTTGTTGAACAGTTGCTTCCAGTAATAGAAAATGGTTAGTGCTATGTCTTAATTCATTAATCATGGAGTAAGAATAACAATTTATTAATCTAATTAACATTAATATTACAAATAAGATGTGCATATGCATGAGACATTAAACAGATGCAGGATTAGTATTAAACCACTAAACATCACAGGATCACCATTCATTATGGAGAGTTTTGCCTCTGTGTAAACAGCTTGTGTAAGCGTAAAGAATGGTGATCATGTGATGTTTCCATAAATGTTGGCAAGGAGAAGGTTATAACCATCAAAACTTTAAAAAATGGAAGGATGCATTTTATTCTTGCACTCTTTCTCAATAGAGTGTTATTTATTTATAGACTAATAGCAGAATGGAATATACTACTTATTACAGATATATTGAGCTGTGCTAAATTAATGTACGATAACATATACACATGCTTTTTTGTTCCATAGTTTTATCTTGTAAAAAAACATAATCATCATAATTAGTTGACTATCAAAAAAAAAACTCAAGCAGGCTCTGCATAAATCCCTTCAAGCCTTTATCTTCGCTAACACTGATAACTATCCTCTGCCTTTGAACCAATTTCTTTTATAACTAATATCTGCTAACAAGGCATGTCTTAAACATTACATGAACATTGCTCGTTTAAATACTTCTGTACACTACTTTGCCGTCAACCATTCATATTTACTTTCTTTAGATAGTCAACCAATTCGTTTCTACGTCTTTATCTCATAATCACAGAGGGTAAATTCTCCATACAGTAGCACCACTCAGTGCGAGCGAGAGTAATCAATGGATGCAAGAAAGTATAAAATCCCTATCTAGTGCCTTTACGTCCATTGATTACTCTGATTTGCACTGAGTGGTGCTATTGTATGGAGAGTTTAGCCTCTGTGCAAACAGCTTGTGTAAGCAGAAAAAATGGTGATCATATGATGTTTAGTGGTTTTATCTCATAATCTCCAACCTCTACCTTTATGTACAGTATTCCTTCCATATCAGCCACATTTGGTTCCAAATCTTAGTATAGATATTGAACAGAGTTTGCTTAAAAATAATAGTTTTTAATAAATATGTCGTATTAGTGCTTAGACTTACTATAAATGCGATTCTTAGATACTTAATAGAAAAGCTAAACAGAACTTTAGATTTCATAGCAAATTAGAGAGAGGTATATAATGAGAATAACAAAGAGAAATTGAAAGTAAAATACAGAGAGGGTAAAAACTAACAAACATCACTAACATTATTGAAAGATGATGCTAAAATGGAGTTGGCTGAACATATTTCTAAAAGAAATGACAATAGGTGAATAAATAGTTTTAAATTAGATTTCTCAAAAGTTTGTAGGAGATTAAGGAAGAGACTGGATGAGTTGTATGAAATTTAAAAAAAAGTGCTGGGATGATGTGAGGAAGAAAAATTGTGAGTCAAAAAATTTAATTAAGGGAAGATATTCATTGTACAATGAGATGACTATAGTTAAAAATAATAATAATTTATAAATGTGAATTCTTCCTCTGTAAAAATTCTCTTTCAATTTTTCATTTGTTTTAAATTTTTTATTAACGAATAATAATTTTGCTATCTCTTCAAAAAGGAACTGTGTAAGAGAAAATATTATTCAAGTAGTACTTAGCTTCCAATTGGTGAAGATGTTTATATTTATATTTATTGATTAGATAAAAATTCACGTACTTACCTAAAAGCTGAATACCTAGTTAGATAGCTATGGTTTGGCTATTGGATAACAAAAAAAGATTCTAACCTTATTTGAAAATTTTAGCTGTTCAAAAAAATTTTTTGTTCCACAACATTCATAAAAGTCATGTTTTTATATTAAATATACAGGGTATATGAGCACAGACTTTCACACGAGCCACCATTCTCCACTTTATCTCATAACACTGATACACTTGAACACACATATGTTGAAAAGATAAACAATCACCAATATGCGTATTTCATGCTAAACCAGCAATCATCAGTTGGTCCAGATTATCATCTCCACACATATATGCAATAAGTCCTCAGATATATATTAAGATAGCCAATCTTCATACTTTAATGGACAGGCTTCAATCCACTCCACCCTCCGACTCTTCAACCGTCCATCCAATTTTAAAATGTATATAAAAAAAATAGTTAATGTTTTTCATCATTTTCTTAAGATCCACTTAATTCTTTGCTCTCAATTTTGGCTAAATTATTTGATATTAATTGAAATGCATTTGGTTTAATCTTGAAAAACCTTTGTAACAACGTATATACAATTATATACATTTCATGATTACTTTTGGTACTCTAGTTTGGAGAATATCAAATACTTGTACATTAACAATAAGCAATATCATAGATAGATAACCCGAGATAAATGTTTACAACATATATCAATGAATATATTACTTTTAACACACACACACACACATATAGACATTATCACACTAACAGTTTTATTTAAAATAAATTATAAAAGTTATACGTACTTGATTTGACTTCCATTTCTGCACTACACTCTACACTTCCCATAATATTCTCTGCTACTACTGTGTAATGACCAGTATCCTCCTTATAGGCTTCTTTAAATACTAATGCATACACATCTCCTTTAGAGACAGATCTCATTTCATCTGTAGGAATAACTGCTACTTGGTTTCTCAGCCAATAAACAGTAGGTTTTGGAAACCCAGTTACTTCGCATTCAAATTTTACTGTTTCACCCTCTGAAATGTATACAATTAATTATTAGATCGAAGTTATTTAATTACACATCTATTAAAATTATTGCAATTAACCAGTAAGTACCCATCCCACCCACCCCACACACATATAAATTAAACTCAATATATTTTCTGTTTTATTTCATAACAGTTGATTGCCAGGAATCTGATGCACTCTACCAAAAATTGACTTGATTATTAATACATTTGGATATTTTCTTATATACAAATATATAAAGAGTCTCATGCTCTCCACTGAGTTAACCGGGAGCTATATACATATAATATAAAGAAACTATAACAGAAATTAAAAAATGAAATTAATTTTTAAAAAACCAAGCATATATTTATGTGTGTGTGTTTAATATTTATATATTCATTAATCACTGCACTATCTAAAGCAGGGGTTGCCAAACTTTTTTGATCATGGACCCCTATATAATTTTTCGAAATCTCCATCGATCCCCATAAGAGTAATTTTTAGTTAATTAAAATAAAACTATCTATTAGGTACTGTGTTTGTACATTTATTTTATGATTTTAAACATTTATTAAAGTAATTTTACATTGTGTGACAATAGTTTTATAAAAAATATGTATGATTTGCAAATTAAGAATTGTTTTTCCTTCGACTCCCAATCGATCCCCTGGCTCAGATCGACCCCTACTTTTGTTAAATAGACCCCTGGGGGTCTATATAGACCACTTTGGCGACCTCTGATCTAAAGTAATAAGCTGATATATAGTTAATGGAGTGATAAGATGATTGTAAATTTTTTTCTAAACATAATAAATCAGTATATATATATATCAAAAATATATAAAAAAGAAAGTTTAAAAAGCATCTGGAAATCAACTTGGTATTAAAAATTTAAATTTAAGAGCTAAAATAATTTTATAATTCAAACAAAGTGACATATGATTTTTATCATTAAAAAAGGCCAATAGCCAGAACATAGTCTGAAAATTTGAATACCATATTAATATGACATTTGATTTCTTGAACTTACCAATAGATGGCTCTAAATTAGAGTAAAAAGAGTAAACTACTGTTCTCAATATAACAATTTTATAAATTTAAATGATGAAATCAGTTACATAAATAAAATAATATGTAAAAAAAAGTTTTTTTAAATAATGCTTTTATGTAAACAATACTAACCGATTAAAAATTAGAAAAATAATAAAGTAATCCGACAACAAGTAGAAAAAAACTGAATCTCGGTTAATTTGCAATTCTTGGAAAATATCAGAGATCATAAGAATCTACACGTTATAAAGCAATTGAAAATTGAAGAAATATTATTGTTTCATAAATAGCATTTGAAGTCTTTTTGATTTTTATGATTTATTTGAGCTCAAATGCCTTTTTCAAATAAATCATAAAAATCAAAAAGGCCTATATAAAATGATCATATTCCTGCAATTGTTTTATATCAAGTCTAGATTCTTAAGATTTCTTGATTTTCCGAAAATTTCAAATTAACAGAGATTCAGTTTTTTATACTTTTTAGTTGAATTAATTTGTTATTTTTCTACTTTTTAGTTGGCTAGTACCATTTACATAAAAAAAAAAACTTTTTTTTATACATTATTTTATTTTTTTACTTTTTAGTTATGAATTAAAAAAAAAAAAAATCTGACAAAAAAATGATTTTTTTTTTTGTTTTTCAATTTTGCTCCAGCTGAGATGTTTTTTTTAGTTTTAACCATTTCTTGTTCCTGCTTCATGTCTAGTTGTTATCTTTATCTGTCTTTTTTTTATTTTAATTTTTGAATTTTGCTCCAGCTGAGATTTTTTTAAATTTTAATAAATAAAAACCAGCAAGCATTGGTGGCCTAGTGGTTAGCATAGCTGCATTCCAAGTAGCGGGCCCGGGTTCACTTCCCGTCAATGCATTTGACATATAATGAAAAAAAAAAACAATTATTTTGTCAAGCGTTGGTGGCCTAGAGGTTAACATAGCTGCCTTCTGGCTAAGGTTCACTTCCAGGTCAATGCATTTGACATATGAAAAAAAAACCCAGATTTTTAATGGTTAAAATTTTAAAAATATCTCAGCCAGAGCAAAATCAAAAATCTATAAAAACATACATAGATAGAGCAGGTTAATATAAAAAGATATAATAAGCAACATTTATGTAATTTGTTTTAAGGTTTATTTGCTTTAAAATTAAAGTAAAATAATAATGATAATCCACATTCGTAATAAATAAAACTATAAAAAATATAGAAAAAAATAAAATTTTTACCAAAGCAAGAAATATCCTCAATAGTCTTCCAAAACTGAGGTTTACTTGCACCTTCTGGAACTAGAATTATATATATATATAAAGTCAAAGTTTAATCAGTATAATAAACAAAAATATTAAAAAATCACAAAATTATCCCTTATATATTAAATGGTGAAATACAAAAATGAATAAAATCGTAAAATAAAAATGTATTAGAAAATTATAAGCAGCTTGGAAACACATATTGGAAAAAAAAAATCAATTTTCATTTTATTAAAACAGAAAAATAAATTAGTTATGGAAGTTAAACAAAAAGGTAGCAATGTAAAATAAAAGACACAGACCCCTCCCCCATAAATAGAATAAATAATGCAATTATTAGTTGTATTTTTATACTGGACTATTTCCAACATCTAATATGAGTATTGACAATGGCAAAAAATCTTATAAGCCAACCTAGTGTGACTATACATAATGTATGGGAACCACACTTTGCTCTTAGGAAAAAGTGGAGAAATCAGGAGGAATCTCATAGATAAGTATATGAGATTTCTACCAAATGTTGCCTTTGGCAGGATGGATCAGTTGGTTAGAGCATTACCTTAAAATTCAATCATCAAGAATCTAAGGGACCAGGTTCAAATACCATGCTAGTACTGTCACTGGTCAGGCCAGCAACACCTGAAGTAGAGGGGAGAATAATACCTCTCAAAACGTTGTGCATGTACTAACCTGTTTGATGTGCTATTACTAACAGTTGAATGTATTTGGAATATTTAAATAAAGTTAATTTTTTCTAAAGACATTCAATACTCATATTAGATGATGAATATAGTCCAATATAAAAAAAATAAATAAAACACCATCATCACAAACCTTCAGGAAAACCATGAGTCTCTGGAGATCATGTGATATAAATAATTCAACTTTTAGTCTCTGGAGGTCGTGTGATCTTTGAGCATCTTCAATTCACACTATATTCGCATTAAATCACATGATCAAAAAATTAAACTTTTTGATATATATAGAATCAAGCAACACTTTATTAATATTATTATCAATAGAGCTGAATTGCTCTATTTAATTACCCCCATACAGATTCGTAGCCATTGGAATTCAAAAGTATTGCATGAATATGTATTCATATGGTTAGAATTAAAAATACAAGAGAGAAGATGGTTGTTGGAGATGAAAATTAAAAGGTTAGATATTGCAAAATATTATGATTGGATTATGGAAAAATAATAAAGAAGGTATGAATTTGTTACTCTGGAGACAATAATAGACATAGAATAAGAAAATGTTTTATGAATGGATTCTTTTAAACAAATTTTTGTAATTGGTTGGATTAAAACAATTTCCAAAAATTCAAATGGCTATTCATATATTTACGCCAACTAATGGTCATGATGAAACGGAATATAAAATAGTTATATAATGGTAATGGAGGATCAGAATTTTGTGATAAGTCAACAAAGACATTTGGAAGATTATGAGTTAGAAGTAAGAAGTGAAAGAAATACAAGGTTTAATAAATTTTTGTAGAATAAATAACATAATTAATATATCATTTAAAATGTCACAAGATTATAATGACATAAGGACAGCTGCCAATGACAAATGTAATATCAATATTGAGAGAATGATATAGATTCCGACCACAATTTAATTGTAGCAGAATTGACATTATCTTTAAAGGCAGTAAAAAGAATTGAAATATGAATAAAATAAGGATTCACTAAATTAAAAAAAACGCACACACACACAAAAACAATTAAATTTTTGGATAATGCAATTAATTCAAACTAAAGATGTAATTAATTCCCAAAATTTTAAAAAGTGATATATTGATAAGCCATTATAAAAAAAAAAAATGAGGTAAAACAACACACACTCTTTGATTATCAATGAGATGATTAATACAAAGGAAAAATAAAAAATTAAAAAGTACAATTATTGATATGTGTAAAAGTATGTTCATAAACCATTAAACATCACATGATCCTAAGATCTAGATGCAATGCTATCAGATCCAAGGCTCCTCATTGATGAAAGCCACAAGCTAAAAACTAGTCTGGGGATATTGGATGAGTAGGCAGTAGATAGGGATTTTATGCACAAGCCTTCTGGTATCTATTGATTACTCTGGCTTGCACTGAGTGGCACTACTGTGTGGAGAGTTTTGCCTGTTTTAGTAAGTTCATAAGGTTAAACATAGTATTAAAGTATAAAATTGATAAAGTTTAGGCAGATGTGGTTAGACAAAAAAAATTTGTGAGATAGAGAGAAAATTCATAAAGTAAAAGAGTAATTGAAAAAAGAAATGGTATTTTGTTAGCAAAGAATAAAGTATTGAAAAAGTAATACATAGATGTGTATATAAATCTTTTTCATGTTAAACCATGTATCATTTCATTTACTAAATTCCCAGCATTTCAATTCTGATTGAGTGTTACTATTTAAAATCTAACAATTCTTCATTAAGACCTTAACCTTGACAATGATGAATGATATTTAGCCGAAATGTCTAGAATTTAACAACAAACAAAATAATGCACAGTTTAAAAAGACTTTATTTACATCATATAACCATGATAATGTTAAATATAATATATATAAGTGATATTACGCAAATCTTTTTTATATGGGTAATTAGAAAAGAAAATATTATAAATAATAAAGTAGGCCATATAGTAATGAAGAGTAAAAAAAGATTAAATCAAAAAATATAATGAAGTTTAGCAAAGCTAATGAATGATTAATGAATTTAATATCTACAGATTATGAGGAAAATGCTTTTTAAAAAAAAAAAAAAAAAATCAATGTTGTAATTTATGATTTAAACCACTAAACATCACATGATCACTATTTCTTATGCTGGTTCATAACTGTTATTAAAACAGGCAAAACTCTCCATAAAGTAGTGCCACTCAATGCAAGCCAGAATAATCAATGGATGCCAAAAGACTTGTGCATAAAATTCGTAGCTAGTGCCTACTCATACAATATCCCCAGACTAGTTTCTAGATTGTGGCCTTCATCAGTGAGGAGCCTTGGATCTGAGAACACTGCACCTAGATCTTAGGATCTAATGTAACCCTCCAGCAGCCACTTTTATCTCTACTTAACTACAAAACTATGAGAATAAAATTTGAAAACACAATATTTTCAATCTAAGCTCATTAGCTTATATAGTCATATAGGTCTGAACTCAGATCAGTACCCATACATTTTGGTGTCTCATAGTTTTGTAGTTAAGTAGAGTTAAAAGGTGGCTGCTGGAGGGTTGCATTAGGTCCGAAGATCTAGGTGCAGTGCTCTCAGATTCAAGTCTCCTCACTAATGAAGGCCAAAAGCCAGAAACTAGTCTGGGGATATTGAATGAGTAAGCACTACATAGGGATTTTATGCACAAGCCTTCTGGCATCCATTGATTACTCTGGCTTGCACTAAGTGGCACTACTGTATGGAGAGTTTTGCCTGTTTCAATTTATGATTTAAAAGAGTGGTAAAAGATTTTGTTTCTCCATTAGATAAAGAATATATAAAAATAGTAAACAACAAATTAATAGTTTTATTAAATCATTTCAACTACTGTATATAGTTTTATGTTATTTCATATATATTGGCCATTATAGAAGAAATGGCAAAAAATTATATACAGTAGTTTGAATATTTATCTGAAGGTTTGTGGTGATGGTATATTAGATGTGATAATATGTTGAAACTATTTCCACCACCTATCATTAAATGTTGAATGTATAGAAAATTTTAAACTTTTCAAATGCAAACAATACAGATTACCAATTTGTGCGTTATTACTAAGAACTTGTTTGTATTTGAAAAATGTAAATAGTCTAAAATTTTCTCTATACTCAGGAAATATGACTGGAAATAGTCCAATATATTATCACATCTAGCAGTTAGAATACTTTAATAAAACTATTAACAGCTAAATAAAAACAATTTGTTGTTTAGGTATAGGATATATGAGCACAGGCTTTCACATGACCCACCACTCTCCACTCTATCTCATACCACCAATACAATACACTTGAACACATATATATCAAAAAGATAAATAATCACCAATATATGTATTTCATGCTAAACCAGCAATCATCAGTTGGTCCATATTATCATCTCTGCACATATGTGCAATAAGTGCTCAGATATATATTAAGATAGTCAATCTTCATACTTTAATGGACAGGCTTTAATCCACTCCATCCATCCAAATGAAAATCTGATGATTGAATGCTCAAAGGCCACCATGAGTGTAACGGAAAGTTTTAAATAATTTTTATTTGAAAATTATATCGTAATTTGATAGATAAAGAATGCAATGCAAAAAAGTGAAAATTTTGCGACATTTAATTTTAAATGCTGTTAACGATTTGAGAATGCTAAATAGACACCTTTTAAATAAATTATCTGATTTTGGATTTAGCAAAGCTAGAGAATAACATATGCAATTGGAATAGTGAAAAAAAAATATTGAAAGATAATTATAAACGGGAAGAAGAGTATTTGCACGATTGAGGTAAGTTATATTATTTTGTTGTATATTTCAAGGAAGAGAACTACATACTGGAACAGGAATGAATATTAAAAAATTTATATATAAACTAGAAGATATTGTTAAGAGTAAACAGTATTCTATAATATATACAATGGTCAAATATCCAGCGTAAAAAATTATTTGTCCACAATGTTGTTATATATATATATATAATTTAATAATCAATCTAATTATAAATTTATTTAAACGCACATTGATTATGTAAGTAATATTTACTAAGGCTGTAACCTTAAGAATATGAGTGTAAAAATGTGATATTTCACCTATTTAAATAGAAAGTAGGTTGAAGTAAAGAAGGGGTCCCCTCTTTTCTTCCAAATCGTAAGCTTGTGGTTAAGACCTGTAGAGGTCCCTAATATCACATTTTTACGCATATTCTTGAAGTTACAGCCTTAGTAAATATTACTTACATAATCAATGTGCCTTTATATAAATTTATAATTACAACTTTAAATTATCGTAATAGATTTCTAACTATAAGATCTTTCCATTGACTCGTTGTAAATCGAAAGATTTCGCGAGTATTAATGTGTAATAAGAAATGTGGACTTAATCAGTGAAGTATTGAATAGCTTCACGCTCTCAGATCTAACGGCTTCAGCTTCACCTATTTAAATAGAAAGTAGGTTGAAGTAAAGAAGGGTTCCCATCTTTTCTTCCAAAGCGTAAGCTTGTGGTTAAGACCTGTAGAGGTCCCTAATATCGCATTTTTACACGCATATTCTTGAGGTTACAGCCTTAATCAATCAAAATAAATTTGAAACAAACAACTAATTATATTTACAATTATTTAATTATAAACCTGGCTTTCATCTCTTGTTTACATTTTTTCAAGATATAAAGTTTTATACATCACATGACCTATCAATTACATTTACTCCACCTATTGGACATTATTCTGCCTTCAGCAATACAATTAATATTATAAGTATAAACATATAAATAAATGACATAAAATAAAATACATATACATAAAAAAAATATTTAAAACTATATAAATACCTATACATATATTTTTATATACCTATATAAGGTCTTAATAAGAGATAAAAGCTGAGTTGATAATTAAATAATTGTAAATATAATTGTTTGTTTGTTTCCATTTTATTTAGATTGATTATTATATTAAGTATTCTATAAAAATAAAAAACAAATTGTTATGTCTCGCTAATCTAAGAGTGCACTCACTACTAATAAATCACTACTAACAGTTAATCTTTAGATAATTTAACATACAATCCTTAATAGTCAATAAACATCACATGATCACCATTTCTTATGTTATTAAAACAGGCAGAAAAATCTCCATACAGTATTGCCATTCAGTCTGGGGATATTGGATGAGTAGGCACTAGATGGAGATTTTATGCACAAGCCTTCCATTGATTATTCTGGCTTGCACTGAGTGGCAATACTGTATGGAGAGTTTTGCCTGTTTCAATCCTTTATAGCATTGTAACTGCTTACATATATACAATCATTTAACACTATAAGATCCAAAGGCATACATAAATAATAATGTAGATCATTACGACCTGTAAGAGTCCTAGCTGACTGATCTCACACTCAGAGGTCAGCTCTCCGCACTTGAAGTCACTGTGACATGGGAGACGATCTGTTCCAATATATATGTCCATGTGCACAGGTGAAACTCCAAGAATCAAGTGTCCTCTTGTTCATCAAGTTAGTACTGAGGCATTCATTGTTTTAATCCCTGCAGCTGATTGGCTAGTACTCTATCCATCGGCTCAGGTGATTTCATTTTAATCTCCATTCAAGAATTTACATCGTTAACTTTCTGTTTTAATTAATGAGTTATTTTTATAGTTTGTCGTTTATCTTATAAAGAAAATGTAACTCGAATTCTTTTGTTTTATTTCATTAACGATGTGTTCAACTCTCATTAATTAGACTATTATTCATTTTAGAAAATTATCTTTTGCTAATCTTAAAGTTATAAATCTTTTACTTACTAATTTTAAAAGAATAAGTCTTTTAAAATTCTTTAATTTATTAAACTTATTACTTTTCTCTCTATAAGTTTATACATATATATATATATTGTGCCCTTATCTATAGGTCATAATAAGGTAGAATGGTCACTTGCTAAAAAATTTAAAATTTTAAGATACGTTTGTGTAATATATTGATAATTGTATGATCGATTAGATTTTATAGTACAATTTAAGGCTGAAAATACCTGGTATATAAAAGTGTAATGGATTATTTTAAAAGAAAAAATTAAATAAAGCTTAATTATATTCTTGCTTATGGTTGTAAAAGCTGGCCATATAAAATAATACAGCTATAAATAGTTAAAAATATATTATTAATTCGAGTATGATATTTTAAAACTAATAAATTAAATAAATGCTATATGTAGTGTTATAATCATATTTAATAGTCAAAATTAATAGAGTATATTTTGAGATAAACTTTATGATGGTGAGAATTATATTTAGTTCTACATTTTTAAATTATTTTCCAAATTTTTATAAAATATATCAGTTTTGGTAATTTAGACCGAGACGTAAATTAAAAAATCATCTGATAAAGTTAGTAATCATGTGACTGTATATTATATACCTTCACACACACGCTTGTTAGAATATAATAATAAAGTTTGTGAATTATAAAACTAAATATAGTTGCTATCTATCGTTAAAGTAAAAGTTGAAATATTGAATGATATTTTAATAATTGTTTTAAAGTTTAAATGATTTTGATAAAACTATAATTGAGTTTAAAAATACTATTCTAAGTAATATTTTAAATCATTACGTCATAAATTCTTTATTTTAAAAGGTTTAATCTATTATAAAACTAAAATGTATAAATTTGTTCACGCTAAAAAAGTCATTAACCAATCAACGGAGGTAATTTAGCAGACGGAAAATAAGAATTAGACGGAGCGGGAGAAAGTAATGTGTAAGTGAAGGAGGGAGTAACATATTTTTTGGCTGTATAAGATCGTAAGCTAGAAAAGTGATATAATTTTAAAATTTTATATTTATTTTAAAAGTTTTTTTTTAAATATAATATTTTGAACTACCTTTACATGGAGGGCTAATTTTTAAAAGTTTTCTTACCAGGATATTTTATTCAAGTTTAGCCAAAACCTTGCAGTAAAAAATGGAAATACTACAGAAAACAGTATATAGAAATTATGATGAAAGGAAAAATATTTGTAAAGTGCCTTGATACAGCTTTATTTATGCTCAACCAGAAACTTATTATTGTAACTCAGAGGAATATAATTTGGACGCTATACGGAAAACTTAAAAGAGAAGTTATTTGCTGTCAGGAAAAATTATGACGCACAAATTTATAAGGCTACTCTGAAGTTATTTTATTCTTCTCTATGAAAAAATTAAGATACGTATATCATAAAGAAAAATTATATAAAAGTTATAACAGAGAAAGAATGTTTGTCTTTTTAAAGGAAACATTACAAAGTATATGGTTACCAGAACTTTAAAAGAAAGGAAAAATTACCGAATAATGATAGGAAAGAGTCATTATTTTTTGAAAAAAGAAAAGAAGAAAAACTTTCTCTAAGAAGAATTAAAAAAATATTATAAAGTGTTCATTGGAGAAATGCTTGATTTAGAAAATATAAATCTAATATACTTAATGAAATGAATCCATGGAAACAGAAAAGTTTTATTGAATATTTAAATCCAAGTACTGAGAAGATGCATCGTAAAAGTCACGCGGGAGAAAATATTAGCAAGAAATATTAGAAGAGAATCTTTAGAAGTTTTCGTTACGGGATTAACTAATATTATAATTAGTAATTGTATTAAATATTATAAAAACCAAGGATTATCATTCAGGAATATTTATTGAACGAAGTATATTTGTTTTGCCTTAAAATTGAACAAGCAGGGAGAAGAACATTAAGTGTCTGAAGAAGAAATAATAAACATTTTTTTTAGCTTTAATATGAATGGTTTTCAAGAAAGTTTGATAAAGAAGTACAGTAAATATAGTTTAAATATTTTTTACTAATTTATTTTAGAATATAAAATGTTAAGTGAGATTAGGGAAAACATATAAACATAAATTTAGTAATATTAAAATTTAAATATAATAACTTGATAAAATTATAAAAATATTGTTTAAAAATAAAGTGTATGGATGTGAATCTTATATCTACAAGGATCAAATGGATGGTGAAGCCTACGGAACGCGATCGAGAAGATAAAGGTCGTTTGGTAATTTTAATAGTTGTTTATAATGCATAATGTATTTTTTTTAGATCATCTATTGACTAAGAATGGAGTGTGAAAGTTTAAATTATATGTACACACTTTATACAACATTTTTAACATATTATGAGATAGGAGTAATTCGGAATATGCATGCAATAATTTATTTAAAGTATATTAATAATATAATTTAACAGAACAATTGTGTGATTCTTTTGAACTTTCATGTGATAAAGTATTCAGATATTCAAATAGTTTGTATATGATTAAATATATGGAGGAAAGTAGTAAAAAGATTTTCTTATAGAACAGTGGAATAGTTTTAAAATAAATGAATTTTATTATTGTTAGTAATGCAGATATGTATTTGTTGATGTACAGTATAGAAAAAAATCTTGAGAAATAAGATCGGATAGTGACTTGGAAGTACTAGTGGAGAGGAAAACCAAGATGATGTTTTTTTTTAAGAAATAGGAAAAATAAAGGATTTGGATCATATTTAGTTTTGTGTGATTTCAGTATAGTTAACTAAGCCCTATGACTGAACACATATAGTTTGGACAGTGTTTTTGCATATCTTTAAACTTTTGATGTTATAATAAAGCTGAAGAAATAGCTTTAACATTGTTCCTATGATAGAGGTTGGTAGACAGGTAAAGGTCACTCCTCTATAGTGTCTTTTAATTCACTGTGCCATGATTGTCAAGATATATGACGAGTAATATTCTAGTTGTATTTTGATCCTATGCATCTATCTTCGCTATCCTTATTTCGTGAATCTGCATCGGTCAGAAAGATATTTTCAAAGAAATAATGAATAAAATAGAACTGAAGATATGTTATCGTTTATGTAAGAATAGTTTATTTTCTGGAATGTATAGAATTGTGTAACTTTAAAATTGAAAGTCCAAAATATCATAAAGAGAGAAAGAATCATATAATACATTGTAAAATTAATTCAGAAATGAATATAAGATTTTGAAAAGAAATCTAAACCAAGTATTTTAAAAGTGATAATAAAATTTGAATGAATTTTTTTTTAATAATATTTAGAAAATAAGTATTGCATATTTATTAAGAAAATAGTTCAATAATGTATAATAAACATATACTTGTGCATGGTATATTAATAGTTGTAATTATATCATCCGAAGTAAGGCTTGAATGAGAATATTAGGATTAATAAACATCGGATAATGAACAATAAAAACCTAATACCGAATGTAGTACAATGTTTTGACTTTGTAAGACTCCATACAACCCATATAAAACTAAAATTTGTTATTTTGTAGAATTTTACTACGAATGTAAATTTTGTAAAAAAAAAAAATATAATTTTAATAATATTAGGGATGAAAAGTGTTTGTGATAATCATCTAAGAAATGCATTTTTGAAATAAGCTAACCATAATAATAAATCAAGTAATAATACTGTATTTTCTTAAGTGTTAAAAAAATAAGATTTAACTAGGAAAAGTAAATAATATTTTGATTTCATTTTATAAACTAATAAATTAAGTTGAGAGATGAAAGTAAGGGATATCCAATGTATATAATGTAAAAATATTGTTAATTTATTTATGTTGTTAATAAACTTTGTTTTAAATTTGTTTTAAAGTTTTGTGTCCGAGTTGTTATTTCTCCACATGGATGCATGAAATCAAAAACAGACATATAAATTTTGCACAAAAGGTAAACATAAAAGTGTTATAATAATTTTGAGAATTTATTGGTATGTTAAAATTAAAAGATCATAATTTTATATTATTTATTGGTCATAAGTCGGTTGCCATAATATTACATTAAATTATATGCTAATGTTGCCACACGTATTCTGTTGTCAGATTATTAAAATACTACCACGTACATATTTATTTATTTCATTTAGGAAGAAATAAGATTATATTATATTATTATTGTTATTATTATTTTATTATTATTAGTTGCTGTGTAATAGATTATGACATAAAATTCCCTTTTCATATTTTACTACCATAATTTTAAATCAGTTAGAATACAATTTATGAACCTGAGATTTTATTTTATTTTACTTCATTTTATTTAATTGAGCTAGATTCTTGTTATAAAGAAGATTAAGATATGATTATTATTTTAATCGTAGTGAATAGAGCTCAGAAAGTCGTAAGAATACTATGAGTTGGTTATTTGGTATAGTAAAAAGGGGGAATAGTGTTCTTATGCCATTGAGGTAGTATCGTGTGGATAATGTCTCAATGTAGTCTATCTCGTTCCCCGTATTGTCACTCCATGTCTCATGAAAATAGTAAATATTTGTTAATTCATTTTAAAATTGAATCGAATTTGTATTTTAAAATTAGAGCTAGTAATCATTTTAATTAATGCTGAATATTTCATTTATTTATTTGTTAACTGAGCTAGAACCCGTAATATTTGTAATAAACAGTATATTTTGGGGTGAGAACGCGCGGGGGGAGGTTAGAATATATATATATGCATTTAAGTATACACATACATATCATTAATTCCCCCAAGTTCAGAGATGAGGTTTTAATCTCTGAACTTACTACGAGTTATTAAGATATGTGGGTTTTTTATCTTCATTTTAGCATGCTGTTGTGAATTATATTTCAACTCACTAGGTGGAAATGTAGTTGTTTGAAAATCGCAATCATTATTTTTACTTTTCATGTCTATGCTAACAGCTGGCCAGCAGACACGACTAAGCATTGGAGCTTTTGCTTTGCCGATGTCTTGCAGACTATTACGCAGTCACTTTACTATATGCTGCCTATCCTTGATTGGAATCAGTGTCCAATCGCCTTTCATAATCCAACCTTTGCATACTGGTAGTTGCTTCCGGACTTCGATAGTTCTTTGTGAATGAAACTGGTAAGTTGCTTTGGCCAGCCTTCTCTAATATGCTTCATAATCCATTGGTTGCCATTGTCTTTGGCTGTCCAATGAGCTACAACTTTGTTTTTTACTCTTGATTTCACTACTCTTTGTACTTCATTTCTTTGTTTCTGGTCATCATGGATATTCTTTAACGTGATTTTGTTAATTACTGGCTAATGGAAGGGTTTCTGTTCTCTGAGTAAATCTATTTTACCCAAATTCATCTTAACTCCTTTGGAAAGTTTGTTCTCTTGGGGCTATTAATTTTTTTAGTAATTGTTATTTTACTCCCATTTCGCTGAACCAATCTTATCCTAATACGGAGTTGATAGGGGCATGTACTACATATAGTGATAGCATATTAATTTTGCCCTGACTTTCACTTATTGGCGCTTCAATTATGCTCTTTATTCTAATGGCATTATCATTTATATCTAATGCCTTTGTTAATTTTTGGGGAATAGGTCTTTTCCTACACTTTGAAGTAACAGTATGCCAATCGCAGAATATCAATGATACTCCGCTACCACTGTCGACCTCCATTGTTGTGGATTGATCACACAGCTTTAGTTTTAACATAATTTTATCATTAAAGGTGGACATTTTTTTAATATTGGTATGCTGAATTGCCTGGCCTTGATATGAACCATTTATAACTCTTACTTTCCTTGTTGAAATCGTTACGTTTTTCTTTACACATTTTTTCCATGTGCCTTCTTTTTTTAAAATTATTACAGCATTCTCATTTATGAAAACAATTGGTAGCTTTGTGGCCCTTTTTCCCACAGCAAAAACATATAAATGGGTTTTTATGGTTAGCACTATTCTCATTACTCTTAGATAATTCTTTACTTACAGTTTTACAAACGTCTGTTTGCGATTTGCTATTACTCTTGAACTTGGCGAATTTTTGAGATTGCTCAAGCATGAGTTCAAAAGTTATTCCACGTTTTATAGCCTCTATATAATTTAAATCACTAATGGCCAATAATAGTTGCCATAAATTATCATTACAAATATCAGTAAGAATTGTTCCAGCAGGGCTTCATCTAGGAAAGATCCATAGATGCAATTTTTTGCTAGATTGCAAAGAGCATTATCATAATCTTTTATACTTTCATCCCAACCTTGGTTCTGAACTCTGAATTGCAGTCTAGCGACATGCCTAGAGGGTTGGGGATTAAACTGACTTGACAAATGCTATTTAATCTGGTCGTATGTGCAATCTTCAGGTGTTAAAGATTCAGTGAGCCTATTGGCAATCTCAATAACTCCTTTCCCAGCAAAGCATAATAATGAAGCAATCTTATACTTATTATCTTTAACTTTCTTAATCAATAAATATTTTTCTACATGTTGAATGTACAGGGGCCAACTACTTGCCTCACTGACATCAAATTCACATAAATGTAACTGTTATTTTTGTGCCAATTGCTATGTCTGGCTAATCTAAGAGTGTACATCCCACGAGTACACATCACTACTAACAGTTAATCTTTAGATAATTTAACATACAATCCTTAATACCATTTTAACTGCGTACATATATACAATCATTTAGCATAATAAGGTCCAAAGGCATACATAAATAATAATTTAAATCAGTACAACTTGTAAGAGCCCTAGCTGGCTGTTCCCACATTCGGAGGCCAGTTCTCTGCAGTTGAAGTCACTGTCCCATGGGAGACAATCTGCTCCAATATAAGTCCGTGTGCACAAGTGAAGCTCCAAGAATCAAGTGTCCTCTTATTCACCAAATTAGTACTGAGGCATTCATTGTTTTAATCCCTGCAGTTGATTGGCTAGTACTCTGTCCATCCGCTCAGGTGATTCTTCATTTTAATCTCCATACAAGAATTTACATCATTATCTTTCGGACTTTAATTAATGAATTATTTTTATAGTTTGTTATTTATCTTATAAAGGAAATCTAACTCAAATTCCTTTAATTGTTTTATTTCATTAACGATGTATTCAACTCTCATTAATTAGAGTATTATTCATTTTAGAAAATTATCTTTTTCTAATTTAGAAAATTTAACTTTTTCTAATCTTAAAGTTATAAATCTTTTATTTACTAATTTTAAAAGAGTAAGTCTTTTAAAATTCTTTAATTTATTAAACTTATTACTTTTCTCTCTATAAGTTTATACCCATATATGTATGTGCATTTAGGTATACACATACATATCACAAATACACATAGAAAAAAGTAGTATAAAAGGTGTTACTTATCACCTGTTTTTAATTAAAATTTATTCGGACTGTTTGGTAATTGCATTTTGTTTTGATAATAGTTAAATAAGTATCAGAAAACAGGGGAGGAAATTCATTGCACCAAAGTTTGGATTACAACAATAAACCTTAGAGAATATTAAGTAGGGACAGAAAAATTTATAGTAAGTTTGAAATGAAATAAATACAATTAAAATTAAAAAAATATAAATAGTTGAAAATAATAAAAGTTTAAATGGTAATTAAACAGGATATTTTAAATCAGATTAAAATTTTAAAAAATATTTTAGGAATAAATTGGAGAGAAAAAAATTAGAATAAAATTACCAATGACATAAGAAAGTGGGTATTATTTACGAATTTGTGAAAATGGTTCGAGTTTCTTAATAATTTTTATTAGTCACTCATTAGACTAGAGATTATCCAATAATGAATAACATTTCCATAGCGTAATTTTCATTACAGCACTCTCACGCAAGGCAGGAAATGTTTTCTATTCACTTTTAACACCTAGTGGAAGGATGTAATCACAAACATATAATAAAAGACATGTGAAAAAAATCTATGATCCCCAAGATGTACATTTTATGCAGAACAAGCAGTCATCAATCGGCCCATGCCACAATCTCTTACATATGTTTTTATCATCTCTGTTGTGTTTAGCTGAATTGCAGGTTTCAGACTCAAACCAACAGTAAAAGACATGTGAAAAAAATCTATGATCCCCAAGATGTACATTTTATGCAGAACCAGCAGTCATCAATCGGCCCATGCCACAATCTCTTACATATGTTTTTATCATCTCTGTTGTGTTTAGCTGAATTGCAGGTTTCAGACTCAAACCAACAGTAATATCAAAAATATAAACACTCACTATTTAATATGTATAATTTATTAGAATAAATATACATACGTATTATAATATCAATATATACAATTTGACGTATAATGTAGTCAATAATGAGCTGGTTATGCCGAATGACGACTCACTTCCAGCTGTATATTTAACTTGCCTCATGAGTTCTAGTCTTAACTCTTCCAGCTGTACTGGACAGCTTGCCTCAAGTTTGTTAAATGACTTTTCCGGTTGTACTAAACAGCTTGCTTCGAGTCTGCTATAGTCGTAGCAGCTTCCAGTCCTATCAGGACTTGCCTTACTGCGTAGAGGTATCGGTACTGATTAGTAGAAACACCACTGTGGTTTCAATGGTGAGCACTTTCAGTCATTCAGATTAGACAGATATTATCTCTCTCTCTGTATACCCATATAGACATATATCTCTTGTCTCCAAAAGGGCTGACTATTTATTGCCAAATCCCTTACCTTACTGGCAGCGGTCAGACTCAGAGAGTCTAACCAATGGTAGGATTTTGTATACATGTTTACACATTGGCCATACTTGTTTTTAGCCTTTGGCCATGTTTATGCATTGATTATCCAATGTTTACACATTGGTTAGCGGCAACGAGTGCTCAATCTGATCAAATAAGGAAGGAATCTAAACTAGTCTACTTCTGAAGGCAAGGTCAGATATGACAATCATATCTGATCATATGTTTATCCTTACATCACTCCACAAAGAGTTAAAAGAGGATAAAAAACATTCCTTAGCTTGCATGAGTGGTTTAATAAAAACTACTCTACGGAAATGTTGTTCATTATTGGTTCTGAGTTTGACTTGTGGATTGCCGTTATGGTAATCTATTATGCCTTATTTGCTCTATGATTATTTATCATATACATATCTAGATTAATTTTAAAAGATTAATAATAATAATAATAATATTTCATAATTTTTTACCTCCTTCTTCTTGGATTGGTTTTGAGGGTTCAAAAATCTCATCGTCAACTGGGTGAACTTCTTCCGGCACTCCTTTAGTTTCTTTATAAAAGTGATTAATATACATAAAATAACTGACAAAAAACTATAAAAAATGTTTTTAATCTCCATGCATATTTTATATAACTAAAAATATTTAAAAGATTTAAAAGAAATATAATTATTAATATACCTATTTTTTCTGCCTTTATAAATCGAAACGATAAATAACTTGTGCAATTAATTAGTAATTAAGAAAGTATCATTTATGATAATTAACTAAGAATATTATGGGATATCAGATGCTGTGTTAGAATTTGTTCTCATGCTAGTTTTCAAGATGACATTAATTAATTAAAAATATAAATATTGATTATCCAGCAATTCTTAATTAATATTTTAATTAATTATAAACAATTATGCGAAAAATGAGGGGCCCCCTCCATATCAATATATTTTTATATATGCAAAGAAGAAGACAAACTAATAGATTTTTATGTTGAAAATATCTTATCTTATTACTAATGTAATATAAAAAGTCATTTCTGGATGATCAATATTTGTGAAAATTCTACGTTTCATTTCAGAACGGTTTTGAAATTTCTAACTGAAATGCAATCAGTTACAAGTTCGAGCCATTATTTAAAAAATTAATATGTAACATTAATATTAAAGTTGAGTGAGTTGAAATGTTGAAGGGAAAAAAAATATCACCTGGTGCATGTTGGGTGAACACTAAATTGGGAAAGAAAAAAATAAAAACAAAAATTGTCTAATTTGAATCTTATTAATAAACAAATACGTTGAGATGATTACTAGAAGTAAATTCATGAGATGTAGATGTGAAGAAATTTATTGAAATAAATATATGGAAATGTTATAAAAATAAAGCTAATTCTATCAAATAATTTAATATTCATAATAATAACAATATTAGATATAAAAATAACAGTAATCTTCTAAGAACCACATAATTGATATAAGCATTTCAAACGCTTAGCGGGAAAAGCTCTCCCTGCGCAGCATTTATAAACACTTATATTAATTACATAGGAAAAGTAAATGCATAAAGAATAAAAACCATATAAGAAAATTAATAATAATAAGAAATATCTCAATATACAGTGAAACCTTTACAAATGAAATTTAATTTTAAAAAAAAAATTAAAATATATTTTTACATATAAGATTTTTGCTATTAAGGCTTTGGTAATTTTATATTGCTAAAGCTATTAATATATGGTGTATCTGAACTTAGTTCAGTTCCATTAACTATTTAAGTTAGATAGCTGGATTGGAAAACACCTGGATGTCTGAAAATGTTAGATTTTCTACTTAATAGGTATCCATTAGATAAAGTGTTGGGCTTGTCCTGGTATTTTTAATCTAATGGTTGAATATCCTAGCACTGAGAAAGCCAGTAGCAAAAACCGGTCTGGGGTTGGAGATTTTCTGCAAAGCTTGTTAAGAGCTTATTTGCAAGCTCTATATATAACATTTGTAATACAAGCTTGCTAAATAGGTCATGTGACATCTGACTTGATTTTCTTTTTTGTAAGATTTATTATTAATAATAAAAATACAATCAGTTTTTTTTCCTTTTAAGTATCAGTTTGTGTTTTGACTGCTTTCATCAGTATAATTTTTTCCATATTAATTGGTATTTCTTACATGTAGTTTTTGCTTTTCAGCATTTTGTGCTTAGGTTTTATAGAGATTAAGATTTCGCATAGGGTGCTACAGCTTTGGAAAGCTATTCTGATGTTATATTGATTGCATATTTTCTTTAGTTTCTCTGCTATCACTTGTATGTATGGACACAATATATTATTTATAATTGGTTTTCCTTTTGACAATTCTTTTTGTTATCTATTTAAGATTTACTTAATGGCATCTGATGAGTAACCACTCTTTATAAGTTTTTCTATATAGATCTTTTTTTTTTCCAAATCACTGATTACTGAACAAATCTCTTTTGCATTGTTCCACAATAATAATATAACTCAACACTTTGTTTTTGCCATGACTAAGATATATATGTTAAATATTTTCCTGTAAGTGAATTTTCTGTAAACTGCAGTTTTCATTTTGGCATATGCAAGTTTTATCATGAGAATATTTAAGAATGCAATTTCCGATCTTGTTCTTATTCAATTATGATATTAATTGAAGAGGATATATTATTGATGTGTGTCTAGAATGTTTGTAACATTGCTTCACCATGTGACCATACCATAATAACCCTCATATCTACAAACTTGAACAAGAAATGCTGAAAAATAAACATTACATCTACAAAATACCACATGATAGTTCTAGCATGGAGTTCGAACCTTGGATTTTTAGATACGTGAATATTAAATTTAAGGTCCCGGTCATTCCAATGAAAAGCAATTAAAAGAGCATCTAAAGTAATAGTTCATGTATTTATCAGTGACTATATATATGTTCATCTAAGAAAAGACAAAAATACTAGGCAAAAAGAAGTACAAAGAAAAAAAATAAAAGAAGCTGCTCACATGATAATGGAAAACAACCACATAAATCAGTCTAGTGTCATAATTTATAATGTTTTGAAAACCATTCATTAAACTTGCAATTCTAAAGAAATCAAGACAGTCATAGATAAGTATATAAAATTAAAAAAAAAACAAATCCTCCTTTCTTTTAATTTTTCAATGCTTATTTCTATTATCCAGTAATCTTCATTAGAGCTACAAAACATATATAAATACATAAATATTCAAATATATAAATATATATCTTTTGAAATGACTTTTTTTTACATATACCTTAATAACTATATCTATATATACATGTATTCATATCAAATATATATATATATTCTGCACATACATGTATTATCCCTATTATATATACATTTATATAAATAATATAATAGGGATATTTAATGTTCAACTATTTGTTAGTTTATATATATGTAAAATTCTATATTTTGTGTTAATAGATACACACATAAACAATAAGCTAAATAAATAATGTTTCTATATTTACAAACACTGATAAACAATTACCGTATCTACAAATGATAATTCTATAATACTCTGAGCACTTTTGAAGATCTGAGCCTTCATTTTCAAAGAAGTATCTGGAATTCAAAGATGTAAAATTATGTAAATTAGAGTGGACTAGATTTTCGTTGACCTAGATTTGCCACTTTCTAGAGATGGCATAGAATGTTTCTTTCTTATTCATGGCATGAACATCAGAGATGATAAAACACGCCTCTTTGATCTTCATAACTCGTGCTGTTCTCTGCATACCACGTGAGGGTTATCCGGTATACACTGATGCCCTGTAGTAGCTGTGTGCTGCGCAAAAATAGAAGGGTGGGATGGATCAGTCAGAGCCTTGTTGAATGTGTATATAGTCTTGTGCGGATGCTCTAGACTCACCATAAATGCCGCCAGGCAATCAATGTTATTGCACGCAATCTTGTAAACGGCCTGCTGGGCATACATCAGGAGGATGTGGTTTTTGATGTTGTTGATACAGATTCCAGCTACTTCTTTGAAAATGAAGGCTCAGATCTTCGAAAGCACTCACAGTATTATAGAATTATCATTTGTAGATATGGTAATTGTTTATCAGCATTTGTAAATATAGAAACATTATTTATTCAGTTTATTGTTTATGTGTGTATATATTAACACAAAATATAGAATTTTACATAATAGGAATAATATATGTAAGACTAGTATAAATGAATAATATATACATATTTGATGTGTATGCATGTATATATAGATGTAGGTATTAAGGTATAGGTTAAAAATGAGTCATTTAAAAATAGATGTTAAAATGCTTATACGATTATATATTTGTATATTTATGTATTTACATATGTTTTGGTAGCTCTGGAAAGGTTGCTGGGCAATCGAAACTGTCAAATGGATTAATTTTAATTAAATAAAATAAGCATTAAAAAAGTAAAAAGAAAGGGGGATTTTTTTAATACATATAATATTATCAATGTATGAAGAAAGATAAGTTGATAATATACTTCGTGAAGTATATAAAATTCCTACTGACTGCTACCTTTGCCAGAACGAGATTGGTTTGAGCAGCACCTCAAAATCAATATTTAGAATCTAAAGTTACCAGGTTTGATTCTAGTACTATTACTGGCTAGGCCAACAACATCTGAAGAAGAAAAGAGATTCTGCAAGACCTGTATATTATTATTAATAGTTGAATATATTTGAAAAGTTTAAATAAAGTGTGAATTTTTCTAAAAACATTTAACAATTAGTAATAGATAGTAGAAACAGTTCAACATATAATTACAATGAAATATATTATGTAGAACATCTATACAAATAGTTCCCAATTTAAAAATAAGATCAATAAACTACATATTTGTTAACATCATCATAATTAAGATTACAGGTGAACAGATTAAATTATTTATCAGGGTAGGGATGAAGAGTGATGAATGAGAAAAAAATTTGCCTCGCTACAAAAAAAATTAAAAAATTTGAATGTTTAATCCCATATATATAAATTGATAGAAGGGTTTAATTGTATAATAATCATTTCTATAAACTGGAATTCAAATCTTAGATGTGATTAGAAGAGATCTGAATACAGACTTCCAAGCTCCCTTCAGTCATCCACTCCATCTAGATGTAATTAGAGGGGATTTGAACCCAGAACAGTCAAGCTCCCTTAAGTCATACACTCAATCTAGATGTAATTAGAGAGGATTTGAACCCAAAACATTCAAGCTCCCTTCAGTCATCCACTCCATCTAGATGTGTAATTAAGGGGATTTGAACCCAGAACATTCAAGCTCCCTTCAGTCATCCACTCCATCTAGATGTAATTAAAGGGGATTTGAACCCAGAACATTCAAGCTCCCTTCAGTCATCCACTCAATCTAGATGTAATTAGAGGGGATTTGAACCCAGAACCTTCAAGCTCCCTTCAGTCATCCACTCCATCTAGATGTAATTAAAGGGGATTTAACCCAGAACATTCAAGCTCCCTTCAGTCATCGGAAGAGCGTCGATGTATTAGAGGGGATTTGAACCCAGAACAGTCAAGCTCCCTTCAGTCATACACTCCATCTAGATGTAATTAGAGGGGATTTGAACCCAGAACATTCAAGCTCCCTTCAGTCATCCACTCCATCTAGATGTAATTAGAGGGGATTTGAACCCAGAACATTCAAGCTCCCTTCAGTCATCCACTCAATCTAGATGTAATTAGAGGGGATTTGAACCCAGAACCTTCAAGCTCCCTTCAGTCATCCACTCCATCTAGATGTAATTAAAGGGGATTTAACCCAGAACATTCAAGCTCCCTTCAGTCATCCACTCCATCTAGATGTAATTAGAGAGGATTTGAACCCAGAACATTCAAGCTCCCTTCAGTCATCCACTCCATCTAGATGTAATTAGAGGGGATTTGAACCCAGAACAGTCAAGCTCCCTTCAGTCATCCACTCCATCTAGATGTAATTAGAGGGGATTTGAACCCAGAACATTCAAGCTCCCTTCAGTCATCCACTCCATCTAGATGTAATTAGAGGGGATTTGAACCCAAAACATTCAAGCTCCCTTCAGCCATCCACTCCATCTAGATGTAATTAGAGGGGATATGAACCCAGAACAATCAAGCTCCCTTCAGTCATTCACTCCATCTAGATGTAATTAGAGGGGATTTGAACCCAGAAGATTCAAACTCCCTTCAGTCATCCACTCCATCTAGATGTAATCAGAGGGGATTTGAACCCAGAACAGTCAAGCTCCCTTCAGTCATCCACTCCATTTTATATAACTGATACACATGACCACACACATGTGAAACAGATAAACAATCTCCAATATACATATGTTATGCTGAACCAGCACTCATAGTTGATCTGGATCATCATGTACAATACTGTAAGAGATGGTTTACACTGGCCTACACACCTGACCCAATTTCTTTCCCAATGTTTGAATTTAGACCAAGTGGTAGGCAAATAAAATATCTTATATACTTGCTTATATAAATGTAGCATATCCATATATAAACATACAGATAAACTAATGTGTTGAAGTAAAATATCTTATATACTTGCTTATATACATATATGCGTATATAAACCTACATATAATTTAATATGTTTGGAAAGTTAATTCTCTCTCTTTTTTTTTTTTATCTATTGTCAGAAAGCAAACAAATTTGCTATTCACATGAAGTATATATGCATATAAATTAATCTGTTCGTTTATTGGTAGAAATTAATTGTTTTTCTATTTTTTTTTATTCATTAATATCATTAATTAAAAATACTAATTGACTGACTTATAACGCAAATAAAAAATTAAAATTTATATGAAGTCAAAATTGTTTGTAAAATGATCGGGTTTGGAATAATGAAAAATAATAAAGATGGTAATATTTTATTTATTATTCATTTCAATAAAAATTTTATTAACAATAAATAGTGATTACGTACTAATAAAGGATAAATAAATGAATAAATTGTACAATAATATGATTATATAATGTTCTATATGTCATCTGGCTAGATTATGTTATGAGAGCACAATGTTATACTCTTATGTGGTTAGGTATAGTGAAGAGATTCTAAGAACTTGTTTAATGGTATTAGCATTTTTAATATAGACATGAATATTTTCTTTTATAAATGACTATTCTATAATGCTGGGTAGGTGGGAATTGATAATCAGGAAAAGGAAAGAGCAATTAAAGACCAGGTGTCAGCAAAGACTTTACTGGAGGCAAGGAGCTGGTCACTTTTCTTGATTTTTTTGAGCGTTTGATAAAACAATGGTATGGTTTGTGGGGGGGGGGGGGGTAATTCCATGAGATTTTTGCATCTCACTATCCATATGGAATAAAGGACAAAGGTAGAAAGCCTTATTATTGAAAAAAAAACCATTATGAATGGCATTTTCAAGTGAGAAAATCATATCAGGTCTTATGTTGGAACTGATTATAATTATATCTTTCAGAGTTTTAAGTCTTGGGCACCGGTGTATAATATGGTCTATGGTTTCATCTTCACGAGCGCACAGATCACATATAGGGTCAATGCTGGTAAAACCTCTTCGGTGATAAAAAAACCAATTCGTGGGTAGCGCATTAAGATTTATTTTAATGATGAAGTCAAGGAATTTGGGTTCCAGACTCCATCTTTTGAAGTGTGTAATGAGTCTTTGATTAGTTACTTTTAGGATGGTTTTAATGGGTTGTTGATTAAGTTGATTATATTGTATGCTTCCCATAAGGTGATTTTTTGGTTAAGGTTAAAGGGTATTATCGGGTTATAAAGTTGTAGTTGTTGTATTAGGGATGCTATCCATGAACTGGAAGAGGGTGGAGGACGATCTGTCGGTGTAATTTTTTTAATAATGTTAGAGTATCCGCAGGAGAGGATCAGATTATGTAGAGTGTTGTGGGTTTTCTGTAAAATGATTGCTTGTATTGAGTGAAATGACAGTCCATTGAACCTGCGTGGTCGTTGGATACCTCACAAACTAATAGCAACTGTCCTTCCTCTCCAGAGAAGTTTGGTGCATAATCGGTTAATTTTATTTTGAAACTGTTTAGACATTTTAATGAATGGAAGATAATATGAGATTTTTGGCATTATGATCATGTTGAGGAGGCCAACCTTTCCATATAATGAAAGGTATACTCTAGAGAGTGAAGTGGTGATGGCTTCAGTTGAATGGAGGATTGCATCTTGAATCTCTCTTGCCATTGCAGTTGGAGTTTTGTAGATTGGAAAACCTAGGTATCTTTGGGGGTTTTGCAGAAAAGGGAGAGTTAATTTGTTTACCAGACATTATCTTCCAGATAGAAGATTTGTTAAAATTTATTTGTAAGCCAAGTTTCACTGTATTTCTGTTTAATATGTTCATGAGATGAGGAAGGTATTTAATGGTGGGAAGCACAACCATGATGTCATCTATATATGCAAATACATTGAAGTTTTTATTGAGAGAGGGAAGGAAAATTCCAGGGAGGTTTTTTTCTATATCCATCAGAAGAGGGTTGATGTATGCTGTGAAGAAAAGGGCACTGAGCGGGGATCCTTGAGGGATCGACTTGTATGGCTTGAAGCCTGGTGTGATCTTGCCATCAAGAGAGAGAAAAATCTCTCTGTTGTTGAGCAGATTGCTGATCATCTGTACAATCCCAGCTGGAATGTCGCATTCCAACAGAATATCCAGAAGGATGTTTATCTGGACTGAATCGAATGCTGCGCAACATCCAGCTGGACAGCAATGGGTTTTGATTTACGATGTCCTCTGATGTAATTGAACAGTGCAGTTACATTGGACATAGCATGCGAGGTTGATGATTCCTTTTTTCCGTATTGGTTTGACGAGATATGGCTAAGAATTTGAGTTTGTATTTGATCTTTAATGACTGACTCAATTATCTTGATAAGCAATGGGGTCATGGAAATTGGCCGGATACTGTTAATGTCGTTTAGTGGTTTTACTTTTTTAATAAAAGGCACGAGTGCCACTGGGTAAAGATCTGTTATGTTTCTGTTGCCGGAGGCTAGGTGATCAATCATTTTTTTAATAATTGGCACAGTGAATTGACTGAGGTGTTTGAGAAGGAAATTTGGGATGCCATGAAGGCCAGGATGAACGCCGTCAGGGAGAGAGGTTTTTTACCAAACACGTGACAAGGCAGCGTTTCTCCTTACTGGAAAAATCTGCAATTAAATTAGCAGCAGAACAGCGTTCGGGTTTTAAAAATAAAAATCTGGAATTAAACCGACAGAAAAAAGTTTTTATTTCTTTTTTTAAAAAAAAAAAACTTTTTGGCATCTGAAAAAAAGAAACAGTAAAGTTTTAATATTAGTTTCAAGAAGTTAAACTGTAATTTGAACTAATGACTTGATTTATTCTGCAAGATAAAATTCATTATAATAAAAATAATGCAAAGGAGCTCTGAAACTACTAAAAATTGACTGTTTTCTTTAAAAGCTATTTTTATATATAATTGAGCCAAGTTATAAATATGGTTTATAATAAAGGAAACATTATGATATATTTGGGTAGAAAGCCAATGCTGTGGACTTTCCAGCTAGCTTCTATGTCATTTGGAAACTATGGAATTATGAAATTATAAAATTTTTCAAGATGTCTGTCTTCTGGAACGCTAGTGTACGGCAATCTTCCATGGATTCATATGTTCAGGAAAGATATTTCATATGCGCTTGTTTCAATCAAGGAGCATGAGATATATGAATAACAACAGAGTTGCCATGGATATTGACATTTTTTGGACTGAGTGCTTGCTTTGCTTAAGATAAATTATATATCTTATTCACGTGATTATTATTTTATTTTATTTTGCTTTTGTCATTTACACGTATCTTCTCTAAATAGAGCATAAAAATGTTAGTTTTATTACATTTTAGTTATTAATCTTCATGTAAAAAATACATTTATAGTTAGATATATTTTGCAATTACATAGTGAGAATAATGTAGTTCGAAATACGGATTCTGCCTGTAGGAAATGTAAGTTCTTTTTTTTTTTTATTTATTCATCTTTATGTAAAAACATTTATAGTTAAAATACGTTATTTATTTATAGTTATATATACAGTAAAGACCGCTAGATATACATTCCAAGTGAAAAGTACGCATAAAAATGTAAGTTTTATTACTTTTTTATTTACATTTAGACAGTTTATTTATTGTTAGATAAACTGATTAAAATTGTATCTTTCTAATGGTGTCTATCTCCACTCTATTTATAGTTAATTTATTTACAGTTATATATACAGCAAAGACCGCTATAAGTGAAAAATACGCATGTAAATGTAAGTTGTTTTTTTTTCATTTTTTTTTATTAATATTTACACTTAGATATAGTTACATACACTTATTAAATTTGGATATAGTTATTAGGGGGGGAAAAGTAGTTAAATTTTTTAAAAATAGAGGGCGAAGTGTTCAAGCCGCTATAAGTCAGTTTTACCGAAAGTTTATATATTGTAATTTTTTTATTATTGTGAATTACAATTTATTTTTCAAATTCGATCACCTATCATTTAAAAGTAGAACCAATGGTTGGATAAATATTATATTGATTTAAATTAAAAAAGGAATCCTCTGCAATTAATATGTATTTTTTTTTTAAATAAAAGTAAATTTTCACATTCCTCTCAACATTAATCCATCAAGACGACCTCATTTCAAGTAAGGTTTTTCATATATTTAATATTAAGAGTAGGACTTTAGGACAAGACTAAATAATCTACTAACATTTACTTGTAATGTTGTTTTATTCTGAATGCATAACTAACCTACTGAGTAAATGGTCTTTAGCTGTTATTAATTTCTACCATGACTTATACCCACATATAAATAAATGGGAGTGGATCAGTTATAATTATAATATATTTACCTTAGCCTAAAAATATTATAATAATTATTTTAATGGGGTAGTTTTATAATTAGAGAACTTCCATTGTGCTTTTCTTTATTTTATTTTATGTATCTTTAAATTATTTTGTTTCTATTGTATGAAGCCATCAAAAAAGCTATTCTTGATAACCGAATATTTATCTATTTTATTATTTTTTTGTTTGTAAATATTTTTATATGTTGTTAATAAATTAAGTTGTTTAAATCAATCTGATCTCTGTTTGATCATCACCATTATCACTGTGCATTGATACCATTAGATGTTGATCATCATCATCATTATGTATTGCTCATATAAATAATTGATCATCATCAGTATTTTTCTATATCTATGCTTATATATAGGTATATTGGGTTTATAATTGAGTAGGTCCATACCTGATGAGAGCTGATTGTAAGAACTCCCTGAGTTTGAATTCCGTGGTGTAATGAGGTTTAAAAAGGGAGATGTAATGAATATGCACTGGTCTAAGTTACATTGAAATATTGTTAGTAAATTAGAAGTTAGTATATTGAAAAAAGATGTGACTTGGAACTGGGCATTTCATTGTGACATCTTTAGCATCCTATTTGAAGACCTAGGTCTGACAGTAGTGAGATGTGCTCCCTTTGTTATATGTCATTCTTGATTTAGTAACATCTGATGCACCCAAATGTGCCGTTGAATCAAGAATTTTGGATATGACTTGTTGTAGGTTGGTTGATACATTTCATTCAAATCATCCAACTATTTAGCCATATTCATGTCATCGTGTGGTGTACCCCGTGGTTCCAGTATATCTGGCACCATCAACTTTGGGATAGCAGGTTCTGTTATAATACACATATATATAATCAGCACCAGTTTATATTAAGATAGCAAATCTTCAAACTTTAATGGACAAGCTTCAATCTTCTCCAGCCTCCAACTCTTCAGTCATCCATATCATAAAAAATATGATGATGGAATATTCAAAGCCCCTGTCAATGCCAAATATTAGACAACATGGGTATGACAACAATATTTGGCAATAACAAGGGCTTTGGGTATCCTATTATATTTTTTTATGATATATGGATAACTGAAGAGTTGGAGGGCGGAGAAGGCTGAAGCCTGGCTATTAAAGTTTCAAGATTTGCTATCTTACTATAAACTAAGCACTGATTATATATATGGGTGGGAGATGATAATCCTTATCAACTGATGGGTATTAGTTCAGCATGAAATACGTATAACGGAGATCATTTATCTTTTTCACATATATGTGATAATCTATGTTCAAATCACATCTAAATCTTAAGTGTATACATTATACTTGTATTCAAATATTAATCTAAATTTTAATAAGATTTGGAAATTTCTAAACAAGCTAAGTCTTTTTTTCCAGATAGCTGGTTCATAGTTGACTTGAAAACCATCCAATTACTGACCAATAAATAATAGAAAAATATTTTTAGTTAAAGAATAAAACCAAATAGAAATAAATGTGAACACTCATTATTGCCTGCTAATTAGCCTGATTAATATTCTTTATTAATTCAGAATTTTTGCGTAAAGAAATGCTGCAGGAATTTCTGTTCTGTAGTAGGCTATTAATGTGGTAATGATCATTGTAAGAGAACAAAGAAAGAATCCTGCAAATGTTAATGCATAAATCAGATTTTTTTTTTGACTTACAAAAAAGAGGATTATTTGCTTCTTCATTTCCTTACGGGGAAAAAAATCCTTCATAATACGTCAAATTTATTATAGATATTTCATGCCATAAGTTATATATAACACATGTAATAAAAATAATAAATATAATGGTAATTAATATTATATATAATATTTCAATCTGCAGAAGTACTTTCGGTTAATTCCTTAACCCTCCTCAACTGCCGTTAAATTAAAAAAACATAATAGCAGTCAAGAAGGGTTAAGGAATTAACTGAAATACTTCTGCAGATTGAAAGACTGTATATAATAGTTAACTACCATTATATTTATAATTTTTTATTATTAATAGTTTTTAATTAATGAACATTTTATTTGTATATAACACACACACACACATATATATATATGCTCATATACAAATGATGAAAGAAATAAAAAGAATGTATCTGTAACAAATTGATAGTTTTCATATTTTTTAAAAAGTGGAAAAAAAATACAAAAGAAGAGAAGGATCATACACTGTATATATTAAAACCCATTGCCATATTAACATTTAAATAATAATCAAATTATTATTAATTAGCCAAAGACTAACAAATATTTCTATTAGTAGCCCACATTTTTAAAATTTTAATTATTAACAGTATAGATCCTCTTTATGTATGTATTTAGAAAGTATTGGGTTAAGTATTAATGAATCTTCAACTATTTGTTAAATGTTCAAAATAAAACATTAATTTCATTATTTATTGATTTTCAGTAAATTGTTCAAAGAACTTATTACAAAAACAAATGTTTTATATTTTTAACCAAACACTTTTTCCCCATTATTTAAAATACAGTAGAAAAATTAAATTTCAAATTTTGTATATCTAATTACAGTGAAAAATTAAAAAATGTCATTGATTAATATATCAGGATTGTTCTAGAAAGAATATATATATATTGTAATTTTGTGATCAGAAAAGCAAATTGTCTTAAAAAGGTTGTCTTTAAAAAACTGCGAAGTAATGCCAAAAAAAAAATTGCTAAATTTTATTATTTGATTACTGGCTCTAGTAATAAATAAAATGCAGTGCTAAATAAGTGAGGAAGCAAACTACTTCTCTTTTGAATTGAAAGAACCCATTATTATTCTAGAAAGGAAATGCCTGGAGAAATTGTCTCACGTATTAAAATAAGTTTCTCTAAAAAAAAATTACTAAAAGAAAAATTATACAACCAACAAATAAATGTATAATTGGAGAATAAACTTCCATTATAACTTTTCCTTCCACTTATTCTTATTTGCATTGCTGAATTGTATATAATATAATACACCATATACAACTTCATTGACTCTTTACAATGCAGTTTAACATATGATTTATTCTATTTCCTTACAGTTTCGACTGTCCAGCCATCATCATCAGAGCTTTAAACCTCAGTACTCTGATGATGACTGCTGGACAGTTGAAACTGTAAGGAAATAGAATAAATCATATGTTAAACTGCATTGTAAATGGTCAATAAAGGTGTATATGGTGTATTATATTATAACTTTTTTAAGAAAAGAAGGAATGTCATTAAAATATATTTAATACCTTTCTGGATTTAATTAATTAGAATGCTGTATCTTACACTCAAAATAAAATGTCAAAATTAATGGTATATCAGTTTTTAATGAAACAAAAATAAGCTGAGAACACTTACAATACGAATACACTTTGGATAGAATATAATGAAAATACAAAAGGAATATTCCAATGAAATATGCATTAATTATAGAAATATGAAAGTGAATTTACTAGAATAAATGTCAGGTGTCTACATTAAATACCTTGATATTCCATTGGACAATTTGAGAAGATATTGACTGATTAAAGAAGGATTTCAAAAGCAGAAGCATTACATTTTGCTATGTTTATAGCTTGAAAAACGTATGTATAATAAATTTTAATAGAAAGTAAAATTAAAACTTATCGAATCAGTAGATAAATATATTTCAGTTTTTAATTATAACCTGATGAAACAATTTAACTCTTTAAAAATGGAATTCGATCAAAAACTAATTAATAAATAACAATTAAATTTTTTTTACTTATGTCGATGCCTCCAAAGATAGTAAATAATATTAGATAAAGCTAGCAAGAACTAAGTAGCTTAACCAATTAAAACAGGAGTCCTAATAATTAATTGATTGTTAAGAATTGGTCTAGGGAAGAACCAAGTGACACTTTTGGAAGCTATACGTGTGTGGATGTACTTACAGCAACAATGATGCTGGATGGAGGTCATGTGTTGGCCTTTATAGCTAATATCGTGGAGAGACTTGTCTCTGAATGTATCAAAGCAAATGTAGGGACTTAAAACAGTTCATATTGCCTTTATTATGATCTGTTTATGCCTTCAGATATGTAAGTACCATAGTTATGCTGTATATAAATTGTTAATATATATATAGTTACGAACCTTATAATAGATGGTTAATCTATAGTCCCAAATGGCCACAGTATATATTTTTACCCAAATGAAATTCATAAGCCTATGTTTTGCTTCCAGATATAACAATTGGTGCACTCAACAGGATGTCATTTTATTAAAATTTATTATACTTATAGAAATTTGGTGGCAGTCCATGGGATTATAATATCTGAGTGATCACTATATGACCAAACATAGGTTTATATGAATTTCACTTGGTACTGCTGCAACTTGGGATTATAGTTTAATAGATTAATAATACAACCATTATAAGAATCTTAACTATATATATATATTAACAATTTATAAACAATATTAATACGATACTTACATATCTGAAGGCGTAAACAAATCATAATAAAAACCAGTGTGACTCATTTAAGTCCCTAGATTTGCTTTGACACATTTGGAGGCAGTTTCTCCTCAATATTAGCTATTAAGGCCAAAACACGATGACATCCATCCAGTATCATTGTTGTTGCAAGTACATCCATACAAAGATAGTTTCCAAAAGCAAGTATCACTTGGTTCTTCCGTAAATCAATTCTTCACAATTAATTATTAGAACTCCTTTTCTAATTGGTTGAGCAACATAGATTTTGCAGACTTTATCTAATATTATTTATTATCTCTAGAAGCATCTGCATAAGTAAACTCTTCTTTTTAATTGTTATTTATTAATTAGTTTTCGATGGATTTCCTCAGGTTATAATTAAAAACTGCAATTCTTTTATCTACTGATTCGATAAGTTTTAATTTTACCTTCTATTAAAATTTATTATATTTATTTTTAAACATTAAATGCGTATGTATTCCAACATACATGCATATATATATATAACACAATTGTTTATAACTGTTTTTCAAGCTATATATGTGCACATTTCCCCCAACTTGAGACTTACATTCAGAATAAAATCACGAAGATAACTTGTTTTTTTTCTTTTTCTTTTAATTCAATAAAGAAATGGATTAACAACTATGTCAGTTTCTTTTGTGTTAGTCTCTTCTGCTAAACATTTTTCCTTTTCTTCATTGGGCTGGGTCAGCTCAAGTTCTTGTTTAGGTTCGTCAGATTGACCTTCTGGATCAGAATCGGTTTCATTAATCGCAATTTATTAATGTGTTTTCGTAATAGTTTGCCTTCATTTGTACAAACCATCACTTTTTTCAACAGATGTCACTTTACTATTGCTTTCTATTAAAATTTATTATACTTATTTTTAAGCTTTAAATATGTATGTATTTCAACATACATGCATATATATATAAAACATAATTGTTTATAAGTGTTTTTCCAGCTTTACACACACATAAAAATATAGCACATTTCAACATAAGAAAAGGTTTATATTTTTGTATAAAACAATTATGTAATTTAATTTACAGTTATGATTATGTTTGTGATATTAACAATTAAAATAAACTGTCCTATATTTTAAATAGATTAGATTGCCATATTAAAACCAGAGATATGTAAAGAATTGGAAAAACAAATGTTGTTGATGCTTTCCGAAAAGGCAAATGTCACCCAGCATCATACTTTTGCCAAAATTAATTTGTAGGCATTGGAAATGAGAATATGAAGCTTCATTTTTTAATTCATCAAAACCTTTACTTGAACTGGAAAATTACCAATATTATGCTGACATATAATCAAGGAAATAAGAATAATGAACACTAAATAAATGTACAAAATTATAGGGCATTTGAATTTAATTGATGGTTAAACTTCCCTTAGTAACATTTAAACCTTTATTATAAAAGCGCTGAAAACTTTGAAATTATTCAAACGGAAGTCAATCTCCGATAATGCGCTACTTCTTAAATATTATAAATCTATGCGCACTCTCCCACCGGTAAAAGTTTAAAAAACTTGAGTGAATCACTTAAATAGATTTGTACAATTGAATATTTGATTATAATATCAGGTACACAATAGACTCAAGCCCTGATTTAAGCATGGTCTGTAAGAGTTGGTGTATATAGAATGTACGCTCTAAACTTAAGTTTTTTAAACTCTTACCAGCAGGAGTGTATGCGGACATTTATAATATAATAATCAAAAAAGCAAGTCATATATAATGTAACATTACTTTTATAAGCTTGTATTTACAAAAATGCAATACAGAGAGCGTATCAATAGCTCAAACAAGCTCTTAATTAATAAGTGTGGTACGAGAAAATATTTAAAATCTCTATTCAGAACACTCATCTCCAGACCAACTGGTTTCGAGCTTATGGCTCACGTCAGTGAAGCGCATTATCAGAGATTGACTTCCATTTGAATAATTTCTTAGTAACATTTATAACTTTATGTACATTTAAATCTTATTGCGGATCTTAACAATGTCAAGGGCGTGCGTAAAATTGGCACTTATACAAACCCTTTGATTATTTATTTAGCAGAAGGCAACGATTTATTATAATTTTATATCTATTTTAAATAATGAAATAAATTCATAAAGCCTAATTTTAAAAATAAACTACTGGATATATTTAACATTTGCCACACCAAACTAACATTTATAAAATAACTCCCTTGATAACCAAAATGTATTTTACTGCTCTTCAATTCTTTGAGTCAACTTGTTTAAGTCCCCTCTTTTCTTCCATAGCGTAAGCTTGTGGTTAAGACCTGTAGAGGTCCCTACCTTCGCATTTTCCAGTGCACATTCTTGAGGTTTAATGCCTTAGTAAATATTACTTAAGTCAATTTATGATTTTATTTTCATAATACTTCAATTTTAATTTACATTTTACAGATTTAATTTTATAGACATTTCTTTCAATTAATAAAAAATAATAGTCTATAAACATGTAGTGAAAGAATCTCATTAAATGCATACCCCCCCACACCCATATATGTGTAACAATGATTATTAAAGAGCGAAATCATAATGGATAATTTTACATGGAATATTGAAAAATATATCGTAATGACTTTATACGTCTTCTTCCACATATAGCACCAAATTTTAGTGAGGTTCAAAATGAATAGCTATGTTGAAATAAATAAATGAGAATATTTATAGAAAAATTTATCATTTCAACCCATATTTTAAACCAATTATCTGTCTCTCAGTGTCATATAAGGTCATATTTGAAGATTTTGATTATTAACAGCTTTTATCATGTGGTTTCTCTGATTTAAGTTTGCGATGCTGCTGCTTTTTCACGAAATCATAAATGATTAGAATTTCAAATTATTATCATTTATCAAAATTTGTGTAAATAAATAAAAGTTTATTTTTATATAAGGGGTTTAAACTCAGACTTTCATATGACCCTCAACTATCCACACTGTGTCATACTGCTGGCACTCTTGATCACACACGCCGAAAAGATAAACATTCACCAAGATACGTATTTCGTGCTAAACCAGCACTCGTCACTTGGTCCAGATTATTATCTCCACACATATATACAATCAATGCTCAGCTTATATTAAGATAGCCAATCTTCATACTTTAATGGACAGGCTTCAATCCACTCCACCACAACTCTTCAGCCGTCCATTTCATTGAAAATCTGATGATGGAAATCTCAAAAAAAAAAAAATTCTTATATTAAAAGTTTATTTTTATTTATTTTTATAGTAAACACTATTTCTAAACATTAGCAAAGGGTTCACTGCTATTTTGCACATGCACATATATGAATACGGCCTTATATGTAACAAATTTTATATACAATTTTATAAACAAAAATGAATTTTTATATGTGTGTATACAGAAAATACCACTAACCTGAAAATCCTAGTTCTGTCTTTTTTGAATTTGTGAATTTTTGAGATATTAACAAGCGATCTTTTATCCCTTCATTGCAATCCAAATTCAATTAAGACGCCCCCCCCCCCCAAAGCAGTTTACTGCAATTAGGTTTATTAATTTATAAGTATTTTCTGGATGTTTTTCCTTTTTTATCTTGTTTACAAGTGGTTGCACAAAATAATTTTTTTCTATTCAAAATGTTAAAGTCATATTTGAAATTTTGCTTGAATAATAATTACCGAACAATAAGTAATCAAGATTAATGGTTTTTTATATGCATATAGATAATTTCTAAAACTAGAAAATTTTTCTTTGAAACATATAGGAAAAAGAATTTAAGACTAAAGTTAAGACCATTTTGAAACTTAAAAAAAAAACCAAAACAACAAAAATGATATAAAATCAAAGAAATTAAGATGTAATATTATTATTTGATTGCGTATATTTACCTATTGGGACTAAGCAAGCTACAGGCTCAGATGGCTCACTTGGCGGGCCTTCTCCAGCTTTATTTTCAGCAATTACTCTGAACTGATACTCCTCTCCTTCAATAAGACCTCTAGCCTCAAACACAGGTTCAGAGAGTTTTTCCTTAGATATTCTAATCCATCGAGGACTTGTACCTTGTCTTTTTTCTACATGGTAACCTGTTACAGGGCTTCCACCATCGTTCTGAGGTGGCAACCAGGTTAAGGTAGCAGAATCTTTGCCAACACTTAAAACTTCAGGTAGGCCCGGAGCTCCAGGTTTACCTAATTATTCAAAATATATTTTATAAATATGTCCAAACAAATAAAATATCTCTTATATACATTACCATAATAAAATTTGTTTAAAACAAAAACGTATTTCTTCTTTTTTTAAAAAATATGTCATAGAAAGTTTAATTTAAAATATAGTTTGTTATGCATAAAATATATTATATAAATTATAAATAACCTATATGATTAAAAGTATTGAGATGGTATTTTCTACTATCTCATATATACGTGTATATATATTTAATTTAGTAAAAATGTCTGTAGTTTATAGGAAGAATGTACAAAAATAGATTAGCTTTATTAAATCGGTTAAAGATTTTTTTATCTCATAAAAAAATCAGGATTTTTTCGTTGGATTTTCTTTTAATTTATTTAAATTAATTATAACTCAAAATAAAATAGTATCTTGAGATAAAAAAAAATTTCGTAAAACTTTTTTTTGTGTGTATTTCTTGGAAAAACATGGGTTGGGGAAAAATTAGAAAGATTTGCAATTAATTCTATTGTTGAAACTCAAGCTCCAAGACGTATTTGTTATTAAAAATATTGTTAGAGTCTATCAATTGTAAATTGTAGGTGACAAAATGTAGCTAAAAATAACTTGGAAAATGTGAATCCTGTTTGCAGAAAAATTTATAAATTGCGGAGTTTTCTTTTGTTTGATTATTAAGAACTTTTTCATTAAATGTGTTAATATATGTCACTATGAAAATGTTCTCACACTAGAGAACATCAAGGACTTCCCTCCCAGGAAAAGCCATCTTCCAGCCGACAACTGGAGCTGCCCAAGTGATTTCCAGCCACGGAAAGTATGAAGCCAGCCAATTAGCCAAGGATGTGTTCAGGGGCCAGAGGATTAAAAGGGATTCACACCAGAAGCTATGAACTAAGATCACATATGGACTATACCCTCATAGTGAAATTTTAAACTGATCAAACAGGGTAAATATAAACTGTTGTTTAAGTGAACTCTTATTCTATAATAAGCGTGATATCAACCTAGACTCTGTCAATGGTGTCTGTTGTATATTAAAAGTTTCAACAATTAGAGCATGGGATTTTTAATAGAGATTTATCATGTTATTTTGATCGAATTGAAAAGAGGGGCGGTATGTTGTTATATTACTTTGTAATATATCTTTGATTATATATATATTCATTTTTGTTGGACTCAAATGTTCATATCGGTTAGATTCCCAAAATGTTAACTGCTCAATCTTGAAAGACAAAAGGGGGGTGGGGGATAAAGTTCAATTATAATTTTGGTCATAAGCAAACACCTGGAAACTTATGACGAAAAATGGAGTACATAAAAGTAAAAATCGCCAGTCGTAATTAAACAACTGAAAACTTACGCTGTCCTTTAATAATAAGTATAAAATTATTTAATATGAGTGAAAGTAGAGGGCTGGAATGGAGCGCAATACAGCTCTCTCTAATATTAAATCACCTTAAGGTTTACCCCTACTTTGACAGGGTCTCCATAATAAATTTGGACTGCTATCGGTCATAGGATTGTGATATCATATTTCCTCAGGAAAAGTTATAAAATGTTAAATAATAGGACTTATTATATTGCTAATTGATTGAGTAAAATTTTTGTGGGTATTTTGCCTTAAAAATAGGTTGAGTCAGTTTTGAGTCTTATAAAAAGATAATTGGGAAAGGAGAAAGTAATGAAAATAGGATATAATAAAGATTATAAAAGCTATACTTGAGTGCCTCTTTTGTGTCCTCTGGGGAGAACATAAATCATAATTATTAGAGTCCGTGTAAGATTACACCTTTAAAATATTGTGACCATAATATGTAAATAAATAATCACTATGGCCCTTGGAAGAATCTTCTCGATCTAGTGATGTGATTCACTGTGACTTCTCCTTAAACGGAGTCAGGAAACTCTCGGCAACTATGCCCAGAGAAACCTGTTAGCCACTTTACCTTCCCTTTCCATTCCCCACCCTAAGTTTCCCCATATCCTGCTCCATCCCATTTCCACAACATAATCTTTGTCAACTCCATGGTCTTCATATCTAAATCCCCTGTATCTTTTCCCAAACCCAGCATAAAAACCCAATAACCCACTTTCTGTATAATCACTTTGTTTATATTTATTCTACAACTTCATTATTTGTAACCTTTCTGCTTGCAGGCATTTACATTCAATTAACAAATGCCTAATATTTTCTATGCCTTCCTTACACAATTTGCAGACTAAATCACCCATATTTTTTCATTTACATATATATTCTCTGTTTGTGCATATATAGTATATATGTAAATAAAGTTTATTATTTAACAATGTAGACAGTATATAATATATCTCATTTATTATTAAGCCACTATGGAAATCAGATAGGTCAAACATACATTTAAATGTATATTAAAATCAATTATGCAAATGAAAAATAATTATGCAAAAATGGACTCCTATTAAAAAAAAAACCTGTGAAGATTTATTTGGTGTGTGTGCAAAGAAATATAATAATTGTATGTTTTGCATATTATATTGGCAGTAGATTGTTAACATACTGTTGTTATGGTAACTGCACAAGTTTAGGTTTGTCATTCATATCAGAATTGGTGCACGAAGAACTTCCTTCGTTTAAGATGCAAGGCAATGGATTGTAATTATTTACTGCGTGTGTGTAGAAATCGACAGACACAAGCAGAAGCTTATTTATAGACTTTAGTGATTTCTAAAGAAATTTCTTATTTGCTTTTTACTCTTTATTCCTTTTCCTATTTGTTTGTTTAACATTGAGTATTATCTCAAATTGTACTTCAGTTTTATGTAAAGTTACCGATGTTCTCCCGACTGGTATCGAGATGTATAAAGCAACTTTCTTTAAAAGATCTTCTATTTTTTTTACTATTATAGATAATATTCTTTTCATATTTTTATAATAATTTTTCAAAGAATATCTTAAATTTTTACTGAAAAAGTCAATCCATGCGTGTGCACAATATATGATGAAAACAAAGGCAAAACTCTCCATACAGTAGTGCCACTCTGTGCCAAACAGAGTAATCAATGGATGCCAGAAGGCTTGTGCATAAAATCCCTATCTAGTGCCTGGCATCCATTGATTACTCTGTTTGGCACAGGGTGACACTACTGTATGGAGAGTTTTGCCTTTGTTTACAACAATTATGTGCTAGTATAGAGATGGTTATCATGTGATATATAATGAAAATATGATAATTTTGCAATGCATTATCTCCAGGTATTAAAAATTATTAATTTTAAATATTATTTTACAAAATTTTAAAAAATAAAATAGAGATAATTGATATACTTCAACTGTTAGTAATACATACAGATTAGTATATGCACAATGTTTCGAGAGATATTACTCCCCCATCTTCTTCAGGTGTTGCTGGCCTGACCAGTGATAGTACTAGCATGGGAATCAAACCTGGACCCTTAGATTCTTGAGTATTGAATTTTGGGCATTACCTTAAAATTCAATACTCAAGAATCTAAGGGTCCAGGTTCGATTTCCATGATAGTATTGTCACTGGTCAGACCAGCAACACCTGAAGAAGAGGGGAGAATAATACCTCTCGAAACATTGTGCCTATACTAATCTGTGTGTTATTACTAACATTTTGAATTGTGCATATACTAATCTGTGTGTTATTACTAACATTTTGAATAAAATTGATATACATCTTACCAAATTGCCATTTTGCTATAATGGCACCACTTTCTGCAGGTTCACTTAATCCATAAATGTTTTCAGCCATTACTCGGAATTCATATTCTTTACCCTCAAGTAGATTGATGGCTACATAAGTCAAATCTCGAGTTTGGGTAAGCCTCTGCCATGCTCGCCTGGTAGTGCCTTTCTTTTCCAAAACATAATTAAGAATTGGACTTCCTCCGTCATCTTCAGGTGTTTGCCACTGCAGAGTAATAGTTTCAGGTGTGATGTTAATAGCCTTAAAATTTCTTGGTGGAGTAGGTACATCTATTAAAAATTTAAAAAAAAAAAAAAATTACAAAAATTTCTTATTAAAGAAATATCTAGATAAATATGCCAATATATATAATTACCTGTAACTTTAACAGCTATAGGACATTCAACTTTGCCAAAAGCATTCTCTAGAGTAAGAGTGTATACACCTGAGTCCTGTTTGCTTATTTCTTTTATCCTTAATTTAGTCACGTCATCAAAATTTTCAATTCTAATTCTGTAAGCTTCACATAATACTTGGCCTTTATTGTCTCTCCATGTGATTGTTGGCTGGGGAACACCGGTATAGGAAACATCTAATTTTAGTAATTGACCTTTTTCAACCGTAATGCCATCTTTATATTGTGCATCCAGAGAATATTCAGGTGCAACTAAAAAAAAAGTATATAATTTGCAATGAATAATGTTTAACATTTTTTGTTTGTGTAATTGTTTATTTATTATGTTATCAGATATCTATTTATAAAAGTCTATTCATCAAACCTTTTTTTAAAAACGTTAATATTTCCTAAATAATTTTTAAAGCAATTACAGTATTCCATTTAACATGAATAATATTGATGCTTTAAAAATTAATGCACTTTTGCAAATCTTAAAAGTTGTCGTGTTTGTAAAATGTGTACATTGAAATTTCATAGTAAGTTTTTTGCACTCCAGAAAAATGAAAAAATATTAGAGAAATATATATTTTTTTAGATTGCTAATTGATAAAGGTTTAAATAGTAATGATTAAACTTGCGTATTTACGTTTGTGATAAGAGAATTGCGTTCGGTAAATACCAAGAAAAATATTAGAGAAATATATATTTTTTTTAGATCGCTAATTGATAAAGGTTTAAATAGTAATGATTAAACTTGTGTATTTACGTTTGTGATAAGAGAATTGCGTTCGGTAAATACCAAGAAATATTTGCTAATTACAAATATTTCTTAATTCAATAGAAGGAGAACTTACTAATTAAAAATGCAGAGAGGAAAACTGATAACAATCAAGGTTGAACCCTGGATTGCCGCAGGCAAAACTGCGATGATAAATAGTAGGTGCAGCAAGTGTGGGTTTCTTATTCCAGTGAATTTATCAAGTGCAGCAAGTGCGGGTATTTTATTCCAGTGAATTTATCAAGTGAACTGTTGATAAGAGATTTTAGTGGTTGGTAGCTGTAAGAAGCTTAAGTGATGATGCAGCACTCCGGTATGAAGCCAACGTGATCGTAAGCAACAGTTGAACGAAGCCAAACAACTCAGTTTAAGGAGCGGAGCCAAAGTGTTTTGGAAACTGAGACTAAGGGAAACCACCCACCAAGCAGCAAGCTGTATGTGTGTCATGGGAATTGAACCACAAGAGAACTATATACTGTCCTGCAGCGTACCAATAACTATTCGCTACAAATAACTTTTCAACATTATTCCAGTCTGTATCTAAATTTATTATTTATTTAGTTGTAGGTATTCTGAGCGCCTGCATTCGAATACACAACAAAAGTATAAACAAATTCTTATACAAAATTTAAAAATGTACTAAAGTAAAATGTGATGTGTATACTTATGTGTGTGTGTGTGGGTATAAAAATATAGTTTTGGGTTTATATCCAAATACACAATGACACAATCAGAAGAATACAAAAGCTGTAATTGAATCTTTTGTCAATGGTCTTCATTTTAAGTAAAACATATTGTCATATTCAGTTTAACTTACCCACATTTGAAAAATAAATTTTAACTTTATAAATTTATATTTTTTAGATCTGTTGCGATTGCAGGATATCACTAATAAGTAGTTAACGTAATCTCTTTCAATAAAAAAACTTGAATTTTTAATTTAATATCACTATTTTTTTCCCATTTCATTAATCAGTTTTATTATAAAAGAAATAAAGGTGGGTACAAAAGTAATAAAGTAAGTTTTATTTTAGAAAAGAAACGGAGAATAAAGTCATTTTTCTAATTTCGGACTAGTTGTCCGTCCATCATACTTATTCTTTATCTAATTTTCTTATCCATTTATAAAAAAAGAAGAGGGATTAATACTTTTATTTATTGATAGAAAAAATAAAAATATATACTGAATGTAATACAATTGTACACATAGCATCATATAAAAATAAATGCTTATTTACTTATAATTAAGTTTCAGTTAGAGTGACGTTCAGTAAATTCTAGACAATTTCACAGACGTCATTCATTCAAACATCGTAAATAGTAATTTAAAATGAGAAGTCTACTCTCATGCTTTCCTCAACAGTACTTCAGATTTGCTCATATAAAAGAATTTGAGTCGTAGGAATAAGAGGATTCCTTTTATTCCTGTATAAATACTATATCTTGTATTGTAGAGGGAAGTATTCATTTATTATTTAACATTCTCAAAAGACGTATGCACAATTAGCTTGAAAGGCTGATCTTTGAATGTAATATTAATTTTAATATAAAGTTGCTCATAATTTATCTGAAGGGGTCTTGAAAGTCTGAGTTCAAATCCCCATTAATTTTATCTAACTCTATACTTGTATTCAAATATTAATTACTTTTAATATATTATTGTATACACTTTTTAATAAAATTGTATCATAAGTGTATGTGTATACTATATGTACATGTTGAAAACTATTACCTTTATATATATGTATATTAAAAGACATAGTATATATATAAACTATACTTTTCAGGTGTTATTATTAAGCTATGGGTCTTCAACAAGAGTAAAATATATAAGACCTTAAAACTTGATTAAAAATCAAAGGTATATATATATAGAATTCCAAATTGGTATCAAAAGTTATGCATACACATTATCACTAAAAAGCCAAATGTTCTAGGAACACTTTTTTATGTATATTACAACTATACGTATTTGATTAATTTTAACAATATTGTAAAAAATGACTATTAAATATGTAGCATTGAGAATACAAAGAGGCTAAACTCTCCATGCAGTAGTGCCACTCAGTGCAAGCGGGATTAATCAATGGATACAAGATTTGTGCATAAAATTCCTACTGCTTACTCATCCAATATTCCCAGACTAGTTTCTAGCTTGTGGCTTTCATCAGTGAGGAGGCTTGGATCTCAGAGCACTGCAATTAAATTTTAGGATCTAATGCAACCCTTCAGTATCTATCTTTTACCTTATTAGCTAACTATAAAGCTTTGAGTTTAAAATGAAATCACAATAATGTTTTCAATCCAACTCATTAGCTTGTATAGTCATATAGATCTGAACTCAGTTCAGCATCCATACTTTTTGATGTCTTTGGTTCTTTAATAACAACTGTCACCATAATCCTATTGGACAGGATTGGTATTAAACCACTAAGCATCAGATAATCACCACTCTTTATGCTTACCCCAAGGTTAAACTATCCATACAGTAAACACCACTCAGTGCAAGCCAGAGTAATCAATGGATATTAGATGAATATGTATTAGATATGGATTTTATGCACAAACCTTCTTGCATCCATTGATTACTCTGGTTTGTAGTTAGTGATGCTATTGCATGGAGAGTTTTGCCTCTGTGTAAACAACTTGTGTAAGCATAAAGAATGGTGATCACATGATGTTTAGCATTGAGAATATATAATATTTATGAAGTAAATATCTTCAAATGCATATATTATAATAATTCTTTAAACGTTACATTTTCTAAATATTACCAAATCACACTTTTCTTTATTTTGCTGTAATATCCTATAAATACAAACTCTTTATTTGTACATACACTATGTTTCGACTGTCTTGCAGTCTTCTTCAGAGCCAGTTCATTTTAATTTCTTAAAAAAACGTTTTTTTAAGAAATTAAGATGAACTAGCTCTGAAGAAGACTGCAGGATAGTCGAAACGTAATGTATGTACAAATAAAGAGTTTTGCTAAAAAGTGTTCGAAGTGGTTTGGATAAATTGTAGTCATATTTTCTACCATCTTGAGAGTCTAATTTGTAAAGAATCTTTATAGTATGCATACTTGAAGATTACCATTTTATAAATATAATTATATGTATATAAACAGATTCAAAGTATAAAAAATTTAAGACTTTATTTTGCTACACCTAGATATTGTATATTTCTAGTTGCATTAAGATTTTATAAAATCTACCTTTGTTAGGAGATAGATTGAGTAAATAATTGGGATTATGGAAATGATTACCCCGCAACCTAATGTAACGTTGCAATTATCGTGTTCTATCAGTTAGTGCTAGACTCACCAATAACTGCTTGCACTTAACCATACATATAACAAGTAAATCCACATTGCTCCATGAGTAGTGATCTACAGTTAATTTGTATGCTTACACGTTATTTCTATGACATACAAAACTATTGTTATTTATTCATATGAGGGTGAAATATTTTTAGAAAATCTTATTTTATTCTGTTAAAAGAACATATATAATAATAAATAATAAAAGCTGAATTCTGATGTGTATCACTGTTGAACATATAAAAATTATTACTTTCCTGAAGGTTTGTGATGATGGCGTTCTAGTTGTATTTTTATATTGGACTATTTCCATCATCTAATATGCGTATTGAATGTCTTTAGAAAAATTTAAAACTTTATTTAAATATTCCAAATACATTCAACTGTTAGTAATAGCGCATCAAACAGGTCAATATATGCACAATGTTTCGAGAGGTATTATTCTCCCCTCTTCTTCAGGTGTTGCTGGCCTAACCAGTGACAGTACTAGCATGGGATTCGAACCTGGATCCTTAGATTTTTGATTATTGAATTTTAAGATCAGTTTGTTAGAGCATTGATATTGGATGAATAGGCACTAGATAGGATTTTATGCACGAGCCTTTTGGCATCCATTGATTACTCTGGTTGGCACAGGGTGGCACTACTGTATGGAGAGTTTTGCCTTGTTTAATATTTTAATATTAGCATACAAGAATAATTTAATATACTTGGAAATTAGATGTAATTGTACAGGATTTGAACACAGACTTTTAAGCAACCTTCAGCTGTTGACTCTATCTCATACAACTCATACATATGACCACATATGTGAAAAAGGGAAATGATCCCAATATACATATTTTGTGCTGAAACAGCACTCATCAGTTGGTCCAGATCATTACCTCCCACTTTTTTTTTTATTTGTAAATTTTCTGATTAATAAATTGATTGCTGGTTAGGAAAAAATGAATTATTTTTCTTATTCTGAGCACCCAAACTAAAAATTTATATCGGTCACGAATGATAATGAGGATATTGCCAAATTATATTTGTTCCTCCAATTAGCTTTGCTATTACATAACGATGAAAATATTATGGGATAATATTAGTTTATTTTCAGATGCACTTTACCTGTTTATCATGAGTTTCCACGCATCATGGTGCTACTGCTGTAATTATGCACCCAATGCATAAAATGAGTAGAAATCATAATGCACATTTCATGATTTATGCAAAATTCTACACATTCCACAAACTATACAAGCCTATGATACAGTTCATGAAATGAATAAAAAGTTGCACGTTTTGAGAATTGTGCGATTTTATATATGCAGTCATTCAATCTGCAGAAGTACTTTCGGTTAATTCCTTAACCCTCCTCAACTGCCGTTAAATTTCAAAAAACATAACCCAAGCAAACATCATCAACTCAAAACCCATGAATCCCGAATTTTAACGTTAGCAGCTTGTCTATTAATTATATTCATTTTATTTCTATTTATTAAAATTGCCCCCTTAATTTTTCTTTTATTATGGTTTCTCTCTTTGTGAAGAATCTTAACGTTTTCAATATCAAACCTAAATTTATATTTATATGTCCTGTCATGATCCAAAAAAATCTGAAGCGGTCATTAAATCCTTAATATTTTTACTTTTTACATGCTTGTATAACAATCCATGCTCCTTTTATCTTTTTTTTGCATCCATTATGTATTTCAAATTTAACAGCAGTTGAAGAGGGTTAAGGAATTAACCGAAAGTACTTCTGTGGATTGAAAGACTATTATTTTTATTGTTATTACAATAGTTTTTTAATTAATGAACATTTTATTTGTATATATGTTAAAAAATATGCCAATTCTGTGGTACTATTCATGATTTTCACCATCTGTACAAAGATTTGAAATTAAATGATATGGATACAGCAATTTCTATTGTGCAATATTTGAAAATCTCAAAAATAAATGTATTAGTAATATTAATAAACTATTTTGGAATACCTATCACACTCCTTTCATATTTGAAAACTATTATTAACATTACGAAATAATAAACAGGCAAAAACTCTCCATATAGTAGTGCCACCTTGTGCTAACCAGAGTAATCAATAAATGCCAGAAGGCTTGGAGAGTTTTTGCCTGTTTGCTAACAGTTATGTGCTAGCATGAGATGGTGATCATGTGATGTTTAGTGGTTTTTATTACGAAATAATCTTAGTAATTTCTGCATTCTTATATTTATTGCAATAACTTTTTTAGAAATTATCTCGTCTTAAAATTAAACAGATATGCATTTAATTCACAATGGCCCTTAAATTGTTACTGTTTCCATTATTATACAGTCTTTTTTTTTTTTATATGTCAAAGCGTCGGCCGGGAAGCGAACCCGGGATAACTGCTTGGAAAGCAGCTATGCTAACCAATAGGCTACCAACACTTGACTATTATCCAATCTTTCCTTACGATTAAGACTATAGCTATAACCTTTAATAATTTTTAGAACAACAAGTATTTAAACTGTGTAAAAATAAATGTCATTAAAGAAAAATAATTATGAGAAAGACAATGTTTTTTTCCTCGTCATATAAAAAGATAAATATATAATAAATGTTTTTTTTTATGTTTATACATATATAATTATAAGTGATCATAAATTTTTTTAAATGTCTGTAATTGTAACAGAAGTAACTAGCTCCCACTGAGTTATGTAAATATGAAAGAGTGAAGGGTACCACTCTCTCTTTAAGCCCTGCTGTTATATAAGCTGAGTTTTTGACATACTTTTGAAATTATAAGTTGAATTTTGTCTTTTAATTTATTCATTGACTAAATAATCTGTATTAATATTTACAGAGGATGAAGAACGAGTCTTAGTTATAACAACCTCTGAATATTAGATAAAATATTAGTTTTAATAAATATAATAATAAACAGGAAAAACTCACTATACGTATTGCCACACATAGCAAGCAGGAGTAATCAATGGATGCCAGAAGGCTTGTGCATAAAATCCCCATCTAGTGCCTACTCATCCAATATCCCCATACTAGTTTCTGGCTTGTGGCCTTCGTCAGTGAGGAGCCTTGGATCTGAGAGCATTGCACCTAGATCTTAGGATCTAATGCAACCCTCTAGCAGCCACCTTTTACTTCCACTTAACTACAAAACTATGAGTCTTAAATTGAAAACACCTTAATGTTTCCAATCCAAGCTCATTAGCTTATATAGTCATATTCTGGCATCCATTGATTACTCTAGCTTGCTGTGTGTGGCAATACGTATAGTGAGTTTTGCCTGTTTTAAAACAGTTATAAGCAAGCGTAAGAAGTGGTGGTCATGAAAAGTAATAATAAATAATCATAACTTTTTTGTAAATGTTTGTAATTAAAATGGAAATAATTACCTCTCACTAAGGGCTTAAAAAGATAGTGGCACCATTCTCTCTTTCATGTTATTCAGATAACGTAACTTAGTTAGAGGTTGTATGTATAAGTGTATGTGTATAAATATGTATTTTTTTCATTTCATGTGGATTGGGATTATGTCCATGTGCAATAAAATAAATTTATGCAATCACAAAAAAAAAAAATACATGAAAGTAATCTACTTTAATACCATAATGCATATATAAAATAATTATAAATACTTACGCAATATGTTAAATATCGAGATATATTTTTTATATGCAAAACATTCACAAATATTTAAATGTACAGACAGAATTCTGAATAAAATTTAAATACCTCCAACAATTTTAGGTTTTTCCTGAGAAAGTTCTTGTGGTAATGGTTCTTGCTTTGAAATATCCTTCTGAGCTGGTTCCTGTTTGAAAAGTTCTTCCTGTACAGGTTCCTGCTTTGGTATTTCTTTTTTAGCTGGTTCGGGAGCTGGAATTTCAGCTTTTGGTGCCGCTTGTTTTGGTTGAAGCTCAGACTTTGGAATTTCATCTTTTGGCGCCTCTTGTTTTGGTTGAAGCTCAGACTTTGGAATTTCTTCCTGTGGTAATGGTACTTTAGCTTTTTCTTCAGGAACTTCCTTCTCTGTCAGATATAATAAAAAATTTATTTATAATTCAAATACAAAGTATGTCTGTAAATATATAATCAGTGAGGAATTCTTAAAAAAACTTTATTTCTATAGGATGCATTTATATATTTCACATTGTAAACATTTTCATTTTTAATAAAAAATATATCTATGACCTATTTTAGAATGATTATACTATTGCATTACTTAATAAAAAATAAACTCAGTAATTATTATGAATAATGAAATATCTTTTTTTTTTTTTTAACTCAAGGAAGTTCTATAAATAAAAATTTAAAAATTAATTAAACTTAATTGCATTTAAGAATATTTTCTTAAAAAAAAAATGAAATTTTGTTTGATATAAAAACCTGTATCAAAACAATTTTTTTAAATCAATTTTTAAATAAATATATGTTAGGTTTAAAATAAAAATTTGTGATATATGTAGTTTTTAAGAAGACAAAATGCAAGCTTAAAAAAATTCAAAACATATCACAATTCAGATTATATTCACAAAATTATAAATTAAAAAAGGAGAGTAAAGTGACTACTACAATTAACTTATATATAAAACCTGTATTTTTCCTGTCTGATTGGTGAATGTATGTTTGTCCAATGTTACATGACAAATTCACAACCACAACGTTTATGCAAAGAAAGTAATTCACCATTAAATAAAAAAACACTGGGAAAAAAAATATCAATGCTTTTAACTACAGAGATATAGTATATATTTTGCAGTAAAAGTTATCAACCAGTTGCAGATACAGCCACAAATGCTGATTTGTAATTCAAAAGTTAATGTGCTTTCATGATCTGTCAATCCCCTAATATAGTTCAGATGAATGGCATCTTTAGCTATGTTTAACAAACTTTTATTAATTAGAGCAATGTTTAATAAAAAACATATTTACATTAAATCTTAAAAAAAAAAAAAATTACAAATATTATATTTGCTAAAAAAATATTACAAAACCGACCGGTGTTTTTGTATTTCAACATTAATAAATAGTAATTATTAATAAAGCTAAAAAAAACTAATGATTAGTTGTGATACTATCAGAAAAAAATTATTTTTTTTTCAAATGGTGCTTCAGAAAATATATATTTGAAGCCATAAAGCTTTAGCTTTGTTAAAATTTGGAAATTTATTTATATAATATTAAAATGTTCTGTTTAATTTACATTAACTACTTCCGGTTTGTCGGCGTAATTTGCGCACTTCGGGTAGTTATTTGATGACGTGCTTTTTTCTTTCTTTGCTGACGTAAAAAGTATAATCATGACGTCAAAGAAAATATGGCCGTTTTTAGCTGTATATGTTAGCTTTCAAACGATCTTTATTTCAAAAAAATCGGTTGAAATTTAGATTTTTGGCGAATTTTTTAATCAACCACAGTATTTATTTATTTTGTGTTTTTTTTTTGGTAATTTTTGTACTTATCACAAAACGATAAAAGACATAAAATGTTTTACGGCTGGAAGTGAAACTTTCTCCGGTAAGGCCTATAACAGACTATCAACGTAATTATTCGTAAGTAAAAATTTTTAATTTTTTTTAAAATTTTTGGAAAAAATATATTTTTTATTAATTTTAGTTTGTAATTAGTGTGTGCTAATTTGTAGTTATATATTTATTTATTTATGCTCATATACAATTCATATCTATCGAAAAATTGGTGTGTGTGTAATTATATATTTGTGCTCGTATATGCTCTATAGAATTCATATTTATCATAATTTTCTAAAAGTAGTTTGTAATACATTTATTTATGCACACATAGAATTCATATTTATCGAAAAATTAGTATGATTTAGTTTGTAATTATATATTTACTCGTATAAAACTTATTAGTATATAATTCATATCATGATTATCTAAAGTTCTATTTACAATAATCGTCTTATTTTTATAAAAATAATGATTTTCAAAAGGTATACTTTTTGAAAATCATTAATTATGTTTATATAATATGTTTTACAAGCAATGGGTTATAAAACTAATAATCAAATATATACAAACTTTGTATACACAAACATATAATCCAATTCTGAAACTTGTTTATGTTTATGCTTGATCATGCTTTGCTTTTGCTATATGTTTCATAATATTATTTTCAAATCTATAGACTATATGCAAATAAATTATATCTGTGGTACAATAAATATAAAAAGATAGCATCACTTCTGTATATAAAGAATATAAACATCACTTGTGCAGTGCATAAAGAATATAAACACTGGTGACCACAAAGAATATAAACATTATTGTACACAAAATATATAAAATGAAGAGATGAAACTCATTTTATCAGTGGTATAGAAAGTAGTCCACAATTTCTAGTTTTAGACAGACAAGAAGCCAATTGCTATGATAATTTCTTTTGTAGCCAATTGCTATGATAATTTCTTTTGTATCTTTTATTAGGATGAATCTTTTTCTTTATAGACGCCTTTGACATTTAGAACATTTGGGGTACAAGATAAAAATGAAGAAGTCATATCCGACTTCTTTTGGAGATTGTGAAGCTGTGAATTATCTCAGGTAAGACATATTATACATGTTTAGAAAGATAATTTTGTAAGAAATAGAAAGAAATTATCACTAAAGATGTATTTTGAATTTTAGTTAATGTTAATTTCCAAATTATGAACAAACAATAAAATAATAATTATTTCGGATGTGAAAATTTCTTTTTTACCTTATTTTTTATATAGTTATCACTATTTATTTTATGCTTATTGTTTTCCTTAATTTTTCTAGTTTCTAGCAATGTAATTGTTTTTGCTCTAACATAATTAAAACTGAAGTTATTATGAAAATTGTGTCTCATGCCAGTATTTTAAAAAGTTCAATATGGCGACTTGAAGCTGAAGTAGTTAAATCTCACAAAAAAAATGTTAAAGCAACCCATTATTATAAAAATGACAGCTTGAAAGGCCGGAGTTTTTGTATTCCATTGTAACAATGGTCTTTCAGACAGATATAGAATTCTCAACATTTAAAATCTTTTGTTTAATTTACATTAAATCTTAAAAAAGAATTTGTTAGAGCCATCAATTAAAACAAACGACAGGCCTTTACAAGACAGGGGGTATCTGGTTTGAAAGAAAAAAAATACAAATTAAATTTATAGTCTGCAATGAAAATGCATTTAAAGTTATTATTAGGGTTGTTCGTTATCAAAAGAATTTATGTTAATGCAGAATTTATTTATTACTATTTCTGCATACAGATAAACTAAAAGTAATAATTTCATTAACAATAATTGATTCTTGTCTCTCTTTTTTTTCTATATGTCATAGCATCGGCTGGGAGATGAACCCACAACTGTCCGCAACCAACTGCTTGCTTGCAAGGTAGCTGCATTGACCTCTTGGCTAACAATGCTTACCAAATTAAACATAATCTCTGTTTTGTCAAATATCGAATAAAAAAAAAATTCATTTTTTTTATATAAGAAATATTTATATAAAAAAAATAATTATATTCTAGTTGTGTGATAATAGATAAGTTTTTATTATCAAAACATTTTTAAAAATTTAAATTTTAAGAATAGATTATAATTTTAAAAAAAATATTGCACAAAATATTAAATTAACTTGTTAGATAAATGTTTGGAAATTATGTTAGAAAACACGACTTACTGATAGTAAATGGAGAGCTTGGTTGACTAGGCTCACTTCCACCTGCTTTATTTACGGCAACAATTCTGTACTGGTATTGCACATCTTCATTTAATCCAGTGACTTTATAAGTTAATGAAGTTATAATTTCTTTTGAGATTTTGATCCAGCGTGAACTGAAAGAACCATATTGTTCGATAATGTAATTTAATATAGGACTACCACCATCAGATTCAGGTGGTGACCATGTCAAAGTTGCAGAGTTAGTTGAAATATCTGATACAATTGGTTTCCCAGGTGGACTTGGAGCATCTAAAAAAAAGTATGTGTTATGTGCATGTGATATTAAGAAAGATATATAGGATAGTAGAAGATTTAAAAAAATTTAGAAAATTAAATAAATTACTGGGTAAAGATTATATAACTATAGTGTAATATATATATATATAAGTAAAGATGAATATGTGTGTATAAGAAAAATATTTTCATTACAAACTAAATGATTAAAAGATTGAATATTTTTATAAAAATTTAATAAATTTTAAAAAGAAGTTGAATTACAATACCACTAAACATCACCCACTCACCATTCTATATGCAAACACAAGTTGTTTACGCAGAGGCAAATTCTCCATACAATAGCACCATTGAGTGCAAGCTAGAGTAATCAAAGCTTTATAGTTAGCTAATAAGATAAAACGTGGCTGCTGGGGAGTTGCATTAGATCCTAAGATCTAGGTGCAGTGCTCTGATTCAAGGCTCCTCACTGATGAAATCCACAAGCTAGAAACTAGTCTGGAGATATTGAACGAGTAGGCACTAGATAGGGATTTTATGCACAAACCTTCCTGCATCCACTGATTACTCTGTCTTGCACTGAGTGGCACTACTGTATGCAGAATTTTCTTCTGTGTAAACAGTTTGTGTAAGCATAAAGAATATCATGTGACATTTAGTGGTTTAATACCAATCCTGCCCAAAAGGATTATGGTGACTGTGATTATTAAAGAACCAGACACCAAAAAAGTACAGATGCTGAACTGAATTCAGATCTATATGACTATGCAGGCCAATGAGCTTGAACTGAAAGCATTATTGTTTTCATTTTGAACTCAAAGCTTTATAGTTAGCTAATAAGATAAAAGGTGGCTGCTGGAGGGTTGCATTAGATCCTAAGATCTAGGTGCAGTGCTCTCCGATCCAAGACTCCTTACTGATGAAAGCCATAAGCTAGAAACTAGTCTGAAGATATTGGATGAGTAGGCACTAGATAGTGATTTTATGCGCAAACCTTCTTGCATTCGTTGATTACTAAGGCTTGCACTAGATGGCTCTATTGTATGAAAAGTTTGCTACTGATTCTAGATTTACAGTATGATGATGATTGTGTTATTTCTGCCAATTTATAAGGTGGTTATTTAATGTTCTGAATGGAATAGTAAAACTTTGGTTTAATAATTACTATTCAAAAATGCAAACTTCTTTATTAGCCAGTGATGAAAGAAAAATATTCAGCAATTTTTAGTTTGAATAGTTATCAACTTGAGCATGTAAACCAATTTAAATATCTTAATAGGTTTACAAGTAAAATGGTGGACTTAGATGCTGAGGTATAACACAAACTCTGACATGCTGTTGCTGCTTTTAGCACACTAAAGAAAGTGTGCCCTGAACACCCTTTCAAGATATAAAAAAAGCATTACAAAAGTTTCATATGAGAATGCTCCATAACATTTGTAAAATATAATGGCAAAATCATAAAACCAATCAATAAGTTCTTCTTCTTGCAGGATTGGTACTATATGGTCATTATTATAAATTGCTGCAGTAGATATGTAAAATGAATTGTTAATGCCAGATTTTCTTAAAAGTGCTTATGGAAAACACGAGCATGGTTTTTACGGGAGAAGTAAAAGCTATCTACATTATAAAAATTATACATTCTAAAGAACTGAGTTAGTGATTATTTCCATTGGAAAGATATGGCATAGAATAGAATACATTGGAGAGCTACAATTAGATATAATGTTGAAATATCGCAGAACGAAAGCTTTCTGCTGTAAAAATTAAGAGACAGCATTGCAAAATACCAAACAAACAGAAAAATGGATAGCATGTTCTACATGTGGACATATTTGTGGTTCAAGGATTGGTTTTTATAGTCATTGCAAAATTCATTTCTAGAGCGGCATTTCAGCTTTTGCTTCTTTGCTTGAAATTGGAATGGCTGTACACGTTTACAAATGGCTGCTATATATATGTAAATAAGATCAATGTAAATCACAAATAATGACTATTAATTAAATATTTAAATCACTTTAACTTTTAATTTAAAGCAATATTATAATAAATAATTTGCAGAAGCACTTACATTATCGCCACTTAAACTTTTTCAAATGTTTTCATTTATCAAATGGATATAATTATTTCCCATAATGCACTATTTTATATCGTTACTTAAACTTTGTGAATTTTAACATCTTATATATTAAACAAATTACTTCCTTTGTTAATAATGATATTATAATACTCAAAATAAATACCTTTAATCACTTTATTATTTTTAACATTAATTGAAATCCATTTTTAAATAGTTATTCAACTTCCTTTTAAAAATTTCAATCGCTTGTCTAATGCATCCTAATATCACATCCTATTAACACCATTTCCTAGGCACAATGTTTAATATTTTCATTCGTATTAGTTGAATATTTAAATAATGTATCACTCCTAACTAAAAAAACACCATTAGCTCAATTATTTTATAAATCAAAGTACTATAGATTCAGGGTGTACATAGCCCCTGTTCTCGTTAGGCTCCATCTAGAATTTACAATTAAAATGTTCTATTACTCTCTTTCTCCACTGTCCATTTCAAATTTAGTTTATTTTTACAAATACTTTTCTTTTTTTCCACACACAAATATATCTAAACAGGCAAAACTCTCCATACAGTAGTGCCACTCAGTGCAAGCCAAAGTAATCAATGGATGCCAGAAGGCTTGTGCCTAAAATCCCTATCTAGTGCCTACTCATCCAACATCCCCAGACTAGTTTCTAGCTTGTGGCTTTTGTCAGTGAATAGTGATTGGCACTACTGTATGGAGAATTTTGCATGTTTTAATAACAGTTATGAGCAAGCATAAGAAAAAGGTGATCATGTGATGTTTAGTGGTTTAATTACAAATAGATATACACATGTATTCCATCATCAGATTTTCAATTGGATGGACGGTTGAAGAGTTGGAATGTGGAGTAGAATAAAACCTGTCCATTAAAGTATGAGGATTGGCTATCTTAATATATATATATATCTGAGCACTTATAGTATATATGTGTAGAGATTGTAATCTGAACCAACTGATGATTACTAGTTTAGCATGAAATACGTATATTGGTGATTATCTTTTCAACATATATGTGTTCAAGTGTATCAGTGTTATGAGATAGTGTGGAGAGGTGGGTCATTTGAAAGTCTGTGCTCATATACCCTATATATTACATATATAGACACAGGTATATAATAAGCCTGTGTTTCAGTTATTACATGTAATTATATATTTTCATTTTGCACTTTATTCGTAACTTCTTCATAAACTAACAATGTATAATTACATATTTGGAACAGATGTATTAGATCCATCACTCATGACTTGCTATATTTACCTAATTTTATAACTAGCAACAGTATTTTTATCTATAAGCTTTAAAATTACAAACTTTCTTGTATAATAATTAACCTTTTTTTCTAATTAATAATTTTGTCAATAATCCAACAAATAGAAAACCTAGTGAGTAATGCCTTCTCTTCACAGTTTCTTTATGAAGAATAATTAGAAAGGCTTTTGCATAGTGGAGAATTTTGAAAGACTGTTTTAAGTTATAACAAACATAATAATTATTTGTAACATTCCTTTGAATACACATTTGTAATTTTATAAAAAAAAAACAAAACAGCTAATATGACTATTAAAAATGTTGCTGTTTAGTGAGTAAAATAAATATAAGGAGTAAAGCCTAATATAGATTATTTCATTGCCTTGCCAAATTGTTTGAACGAAAGTATAGCGACATCTATACTATTTTTGTTTGGATTCTTCTATGTATTTAAATGGACACTGTCTTATATATGAGGGGTCGGAGTGATTTGAAGTCAACACGGGCATAACAACAATATTGGCATCAGCATGGCATTTGGGCATTCTATCATCAGATTTTCAATGGTATGGATGGCTGAAGAGTTGGAGTAGATTGAAGCCTGTCCATTAAAGTATAAAGATTTGCTATCTTAATATAAACTGTGCACTGATTATATATATGGGTGGGAGATGATAACTGGACCAACTGATGAGTGCTGGTTTAGTGTGAAATATGTATATTGGTGATCATTTATCTTTTCTACATGTGTGTGGTCATGTGTTTCAGTAGTATGAGATAGTGTGGGTAGTTGAAGGTTGCTTGAAAGTCTGAGATCAAATTCTCTATATTTCTAAGATAAATATATAATTATGATTGTGTACATATATAGTTTATTGTTTTGTTTTTTTAATTTTACTATTCTATAATCTTTTTAAAAAACATTGACTAAAAAAAAATTTATTATTAATATTGCTTTGATTAAATTTCTGATCCTTGAATTATACTAATTTATTTATTATTTAATTTATTAATGAGTATAAAACCACCAAAACATCATATGATCACCATTCCTTTTAGTAACAGTTGAAAACTCTTTATACTGCAGTGCCACTCAGTGCAAGCTAATGTAATCAATGGATGCGAGAAGGTTTGTCCATAAAATCCTTATCTATGGTCACTGCTCATTCAATATCCCCAGACTAGTTTATAGTCTATGACTTTCATCAGCGAAGACTCTTGGATTTGAGAGCACTGCTTCTAGATCTTAGGATATAATACAACCCTCTATCAACCAATGCTGTATTGAGGAAATTGTGATCATATGAAATTTTGGTGATTTTGTACCAATCCTGCTTTTGGTACAAACCAAAGACACCGTGAATGGGTTCAGAGCTTGGATTGAAAATATTATTGTACTTTCATCTTGGGCTCATAACTTTATAGTTATCTAAAGGTAAAAGATGGGTTCTAGAGCATAGCATTAGATCTTAAGATCTAGGTGCAGTGCTGTCAAATTCAAAGTTCCACATTGATGAAAGCCATAAGCAAGAAACCAGTCTGGGGATATTGGATGAGTAGGCAATAGATAGAGATTTTATGCAAAAACCTTCTTGAACCCATCGATTACTAAGGCTTGCACTAGATGGCGCTACTGTTTGGAGAGTTTGCTACTGTTATTATCACTAAATATTCAAATATACAGATATGTTAATTTTTTAAATGTTTTTTTATTACTTTAATATATGCAAACAGTATATAATATTAAAATTAAATAGTGCTAGTTAATATGTATGACTTTAAAATGACGTAAGTGTCCAAGTAACATCTATACTAAATTTAAATGAATGCCTCATATCATTTTCTAACTGCAAAGCAGAAAAAAATGAATTTATTTTCAATTTTATATATATATGAAAAGCATATTCAAACAAATGACAATTACAAGATTCAAAATCCAAACTACAGGAATATTTATTCGATCTCTACTAATTTGACCTGAATCATATTTAAGGACAGAATGACTAAATAACCTTGTCATATGTAATCCTAGAATTAAGCAGTGCCGGTTTAGTTTTAATATTACTGATTTATGATGTGATTAGCTATTTACAAGATTATTAAAATGAATACTTAGAGATTCTACCTTATTAGTACGATTTAATGCCAAATTAAATAAAGCTGTGTAAAAATATTGCCGTAGAGTGGATTTCATAATCGTCATAGTCTAAATATTATTCTCCTACATATATTTTGGCCTTCAAATGAAAATAGATTCATTCTTTAAGTTTTGCAGATACACATGAATACCATATGGTGTTTAGTTAAAGTTAATATGGACCATGGAGGAGTTCATCACAGCAGACTATTATATAAGTGAATAATAAAATTATTTTATTATCAAAGATCTAAATTTGATTAAAGCATTGAAAGAAAAAATACATTTGTTTAAATTTAAAAATGCAATTCATAGCAAAAAAAATCAACACTACTATTAAAAGTATATTTTAAAATACTACTTTGTGTTAATTATTTAAGCCACATTTTAATACACACATATAGTTCAAATATAACAAACAACACATGAACATCCCACGGAAAAGTAACGGCTTTTCTAGCATCATTCTATAAAAAGTAATAAAGGAAGACAATATTCATTAGGCTAGTCAATTGCTAGGTAATGATAGATTATAGATTTCATTTCTTATTTTACTTTCTAACTAAGGTAGCAAGGCAATCCCTACTTATTTTCTCATTACTATTTTATCTTTCTTATTGCATTGCCAAATCCGTATAATATTAATATCATCTATACTTCTTATTACAATGCTTTTTAACAATCCACTATTGACAATTTTGATTGCCTCAACAGTCTTCTTCAGAACAACTGTCAATAGGGCTTGTAAAAAAGCATTGTTCTGAAGATTGCTGGGAAAATCGAAACTGTCAATACTCGGTTGTAAAAAAGCATTGTAAAAAGTAATAAAGAACATAGATGATTCTCATTACTAAATAACTGTCTTAAAAAAAATCCCAAGTTTGATTTGAACTTCATATTTTAAATTTCAATTCAGATTTTAATCAAGATCTTGCTATTCTTTACAAAATATAGCAAAGTTGCAGTATAGTGGACAACAGTTTTATTTGTTTGCTTTTCAATATGGGTTTAAATTCAGTTTCCATTTATTTATAGAAGTCGACCATTATTATAAGATCATGCTTTTATAATGATGTTAAATACGTGCATGTACATATAGATGTGAATTCAACTATTTAACATATATATATATTAATAACACTACATGTAACTTACTGAATGGATATTTGGCTAGAACCTTTCCAGTTTCAGCTGGTTCGCTGAATCCTAAATCGTTTTCTGCTAGTATTTGGAAATAATATTCTCCCCCTTCCAACAAATTTTGGGCTGTATAAGTCAGTTCAGATGTTGAAGCAATTCGTTGCCAGTTTGGTCTTTCTTTAGATCTTCTTTGTATAACATAACCAATAATAGGAAGTCCACCATCATCCTCAGGAACTTCCCATTGTAGTGTGGCACTTTCTGGAGTGGTATCAGTCACCTTTACATTTTTGGGAGGATTAGGAACGTCTAAAAAAAAATAGCCATTATAGAATAAAAATTACTTATTTAATGCTTTTTCTTAAAAAAAAGATTGTGTAATTAAAGTGATGTAACAAGTGTAACTGCTGATCCAAATTCTATCAGAGGCAGTATGTAACAAAGTAATATAGTTAATAAAAACTTATATTTACTTACCAAATAGTCAACTGTTGTGACAGATGGGTGATATTGTCTGGATGAATGCAACAATTCCATTCAACCAAACTACAGTGAATTGTTTTTCCACATTTTAAAAAAAGTTTCTTGCGTTTAAATGTAAGAATTTTTATTTTTTGAAGCCATTACTTTCATAATGGACATAAACAGTTCATTTCAACTCATGCATATACGAGGCAAGACAATTTAATTCCCAGAATGCACCTTCATAAAATATACACGTGGAAGTGTACACTAGTGGCTACTGTCACCTTCAAAGTAGTCCCTTTGTGTATCTATCCACTGATTAAACAGCTTTTCCATTTCGGGAAGCGCACCTGGAACTCATGTTCAGGATTTCTGTTGAGCAGCAGTCTCACATTCTTTTATATAACAGTTACAGTAGAAAAATCTTCACCCTTTAAGTGCAGTTTTTAATTTGGGAAATAACCAAAAAATCGTAGGGAGCTAAGTCAGGAGAATAAGTAGGATGGCCTAGTTGTGCAATTTATTTTTTGACCAAAAAGTCTCTCACAATGAGTGAACTATGACTCAATTTTACCCCAAAATATACAAATGGATATTTACTATTTTCTCATTAACTAACTAACTACTACCTCTATGAGTTCAAAATTTACACACACGTTAACTTAAACATGTTCAAACACAATTGTTCAATAATATGTCATTTTGATACAATTAAATCACAGATGACACCACATGGTCATTCTGGGAATTAAATTGTCACACCTCGTATATATATACATATCTTATAGTCATTTTTCAGTAACTTACATGACTAATTAAGAGAATATATATATCGTATTGAAACATTATACTCTCATTTGATGATAATAAGTTAAATGATTTGATTAAATATAAAAATGATCTACAATAATAATATGTGTCGTTGATCTATATTAAATTTTCTTTAAATTTACAAATTTAGATGATTTTATAAATTTTTTTAAATTGAGATATGTAGTATATTTGAAAATATAAGATGGCTTTCATATTTTCTTAAACAAAATATGACAATTTTATGTTAGTTGCTGTAATTAAAAGATTAGGCATAAATGAAAAATTATTGTATTAATTTGTTAACTATTTCATTATTTGCTTATCTTTGTCAAAAAAAAAAAAATTTTGAGAAAAAGTTCTGTCTTCAATCCTAAAACTAATGAATTCAACAAGCTTATTAAGCTACAAAATCATTCAATTACTGTCACTGATCAGTCCCCCAAATCTTAGAATAAAATCAAGGTAGCCTTTCTGGCTTACTGGTATATCCCAGCAGCCATCCACATTGGATATCAACAGCATGTGAACATATGACTGAAATAACTGCAAAAAAAAAATCACACTCTAATAGCTGATCCTACTCTTTGGGTACCTGGTTTCTCCCTTCCAAGAAAATGCTGGTCGAAGATAAACCGAGTCAGAACAGGTCAAGCTAGATGTTGTTATACATTGCACAAGTGGGGATTTGTAGATTCTCTAAACTGCGAGGGTGGAAGACCCTAAACTACGGTACATATTTACTAGTCCAATTAACCAGGCCCCTATTGGCCTCTTTGCTCTTCATAACTTGGAGGAGTCAGCTTTTGAGTGTTAGGAAATGTTGTCGAATTTTAATGTGCTACCACCATACTCTAAATAAATAATAAATAAACTAATTATCAGCTTATCCTAAAATGAATTTATCTCTATATTTATAAAATTCTTAAATTAGTTGAGCTATGTGTTCATGAAATTCGAAATAAAAAGAACACATGTACATGGAGAAAACAAAATCTAGTTCTTTTTATTTTTTCACAAATAATTCAAGGATATATCAAGCATTGTTAGCCGAGAGGTCATCGCACCTGCCTTGCAAGCAAGTAGTTGGTTGCAGATGGTTGTGGGTTCGCCTCCCGGACGATGCTATGACATATGAAAAAAAAAATAATAATTCAAGGATATAATGATTTTAAAATCAATTGTTCAATCAATTGAAGTTGAGTGTTTAACTTAATAGGTGAGCAACGAATTTCAGCTTGAAAAGATAGTAGTCCCTTAAGATCACTGGATAAAGATTCTTTATTTTATTATCACCAAAATTGGTATTACGTGAATTTTGAACTAATGCTTGAACAGTTGCATTTTTGAACTGAAAGCTACACAAAAGTTTTTACAAAAAAAAAATCGACAAAAAAAATTTCTATCAATTATTTATTTGAACTGTCTTATTATGAATAAATTTATTGCTGAAAAAAAAATTCAAACAAAAGAATTTTTTTTTCTTTATAAATAGACATTTTCCAATTTCTATTTTAAATGATCAAATTTCAATATATATTTTTTTCTTGTAATGTAATGTAATGTAAATAATGGCCATTAGGGGGAGTTACTGCAAGGTCATGTGATTATGTAAAAAGAAACATCTTGAAGAGATTCCATTCAGGACTGAAAGCCAGATTGATGTATTAAATAATATTTTTGTTTATAATGAGTTGTCTATTTCAATTTTGTTTTAAATTGATTATTTTTCATTTTCAATTTTTGTATATTACTTTATTTAATAAAGTATACACTATAAACTTATAATGAATAATATTTCTGTAACACAATTCTCATTACATCACTCTCACACAAGATAAGGGCAGGTTTATATCCACTTTAACACTTTGTGGAGGGATGTAATTATAAACATTTGACCAAAGACATGTGAAAAAGATCTATGATCCCTAAGATGCACATTTCGTGCTAAACCAGCATTCATCAGTTGGCCAAACCACAATCTCTTAAACATATCTTTACCACTGTTCAGTATAAATATTACTGTAGTAATTTACTATTTATATATATATAGAACAATGATATAAATATGTGAAAGAGATTGTGGTCTGGGCCAACTGATGAATTCTAGACTAACATGAAATGTGCATCTTGGTTGATCATAGGTCTTTTTCACGTCTCATATGTTTGATTACATCTCTCAAGTTGTTAAAAGCACCTACGTTGCACAAGAGTGGTATAGTGAAAATTGTACTACAGAAATATTATTTATTATTGAATAATCTCTAGTCTAATGAATGACAAATAAAAATTATTAATTACAAACTTATGATTGATTAAATTGTCAAGTAAAATACAAAATCCTTATTTATAATTATAACTGTTTTAAATATTTTTTATTTCAATTACATTATTAATATTTATTTTGCACTTATTTATCAAAAATCCCTTATAATTTGGGGATAAATATTTGTAGCATAATATCTTTCCAAATACAGCTTCATTAAATTTTAGTAATTTGCATTGTCTCGAATAATGTAAGACATTGTACAACAAATTCAAACAAAGTTAATGGATAGATTATAGTTTGCCTTTTAAAAAAAAATTGCTATTCATTATCAGTTTTGATTTATAATTTGGATAATATTATTATCTGTTCATAAGTTAAAGTCTTCTATATCTTGGCTCATTAACCCCCAGAGTAAGAATAACAAATTTAATATGGAATATTATTTTCTTGAGGACACGAAGAAAACGACTCAGATTTCAATTTATAAAACTTAATATATTCGTTAATATATACAAGTACAATATATAAAATCTAGATACATGAATCAAAATGCTATTCTAATTTATATAACCCGATGACAGCTAATTAGAAATAAATCCTTTCCTTAGTAAGTCTATTCACTAATATTAATATGCTAAAGGTAATGCATTTAATTTTTACTATCATTACCATACTTTAAGACTATGACCCTTAAGGCATTTAAAATAATAATAAGGTCGGGGTGAGCTTTTTTGACCCTAGTCGGCTTATTGACATTCAGGAGCAGAGCTCCTCGGAATTAGATGTTCACCGCTGGTTTCTTCCACTGCTTCATTCTGGTGACACAATTGCCTTGAGACAATACAAAACAGCCTGCATTGCTTTTTTTTCACAGTTTATATCTTTTCAGTCCTTTTGTTTTCAGGAGAAATTGAGCTCATTGGGGAAAATCAGGAGGGTGGGTGTATTATCAGTTCTATGTCATCTTCATAAATTTAATTAGTATTTTAGGTCATGCTAATTAAATTTCCTCTGTTATCTGATTATTTTTTCCTTCTGATAATAATTACAGCACACAATACATTTTAATTAAATATTTTATTACAGCAATTCCATTAAGCTTGTTCCGGCTATTTATTATTTATTCATGTATTTCCTCTCTGTAAATGAATTTCATAATTTATTTAAAATACCTACTTTATTAAAATATATATATTTACCATATATTACTTATACACAATGCTTTATTTACCACCCTTTTTTATAATTTACAGTTTCGATTGCCCCAGCAATCTTCTTCAGAACTTTATATCTCCCTCTAAATTCAAATTTTAAAAATTGAGCGTTATATTTTTAGTACCCCCTCTTTAAATTTATTATTTTATTAATTAATTAATTAAACATTATATTTTTGTTACATTTGTAGTATTTTTTCAATCTTCACACTCCAAAATCTTGATTAAATTGAGATTTCATGTTCAAACACCGAAGTTTAGCAGTTGGGATTTATAATATGTGTGTGTATGAATTTATATGCTCAGTTAGTGATTAGAATTATAATAGATGGTCATGCCACTAGCATACTGATTTCAACACACAAACAAAACTGCTTGCCAGTTATATGTATGATTCATTACATAAACGTAAGTAGCCTAAGGATAATGTTAATAATGACCAAGTTCCATTATTAAACCACTGCTAGATTCATCATATATGTTTTTCATTACATAAACTGATTTCCAATGTGAGATATTATCATGAGTATTCCATTTGACATTCTTGTTACATAGAGTGGTGTTCCAATGTGTAGGCTTGCCACACATGTTAAGATAATTACATCGCAGATTAAAAAAAGATCTTAACTATTTGAGATAACCATATAGATATATAAAAAATTAATGATTAAAAACAATTAAATAAAACTTTACACAAGCTTTGGAAAATGCTATATCGTAATCATATTTAAATAAAACATTGATGCTACAAAATGGTTGAATTTATTGAAATCTCAAAAGCTTCCGACACCTAATACCACCATTCAACACTTCCCAAAGCTTGCTTTTAAAAATATTTATATAGCAAAAGATTAAATTAATGAAATGTGAACTTTTAAATAATACTCTTTAACTTACAACAATATCATCTTAAAAATCATTATATTTGTGGCCAACTGTATTAAGTTAATTTACTGTGAAAAAACTAACAAAACAAAAATTCATAAAATAAGATTGTATTTGTCAAGCGTTGTTAGCCGAGAGGTCATCGCAGCCGCCTTGCAAGCAAGTAGTTGGTTGCAGACAGTTGTGGGTTCGCGTCCCGGCCGATGCTATGACATATGAGAAAAAAAAAGATTGTATTTCTATTTATAAGGTAATAATCCCTTCTCACTTGCACCATACTATAATATTAAATCAGCAATGTTAAATGCGAGGATACTCTCAATCCAGCAACAAGATAAAGACTTTAAGGAAATAAGAATGATCATCTTATTTTCAAACCTAAATGCACTTATATAACAGCATGAATATATATTGTAATTGGTTGGGTTACATGGCATACAATGACATAATTGTGTGTCCATATATATATATATAAAATAAAGGAAAAGTAGAAATATTCTTTTTATTACTAGAATGACTTATACTTATTTTAATGCTGTTTGATGTATGGTTAATTATATTTTTAGTTGCTGTAAGGAGTTAACTGGGCTGGTAGAGTTCTCACAAAGTGAATGCTCTCTGGAATATCTTATATATTTTTGTTATATTAAACACTGCTTTAATATCTTTTACTTTAAAATTAATATCTTATACTTTAATCCTATTATAAATATAACTTATTCTAAATTATATATATTAAGTTTCATTATGTAAATTTAAAATTGACTGGGGTTGATGATGATGTATTGCCAACAGCCCAGGTATGACCACCCTGACTATCCATCCCATTATAATATTAAATCATCCACTTTACATCCATTTCTTTTAAGAAACTTATGAAATATTAATGTTTACTTTGTGCTAAATTTAGGTTAAACTATGTAATGATAAATTAATTTTACTAGTGCAGTTTCATATTGTAATTCTATTCAGAAGGTGATGAACCCTTCTCATTTGTGCCATATTATAATATTAAATCAGCGATGTTAAAAGCAAAGATAATCTCATTCCAAAATAAGAATGATCATCTTATTTTCAAACCTAAAAACACTTATATAGACCAGTCTTAAGTGTTTTGGAATAAGTGCATAAACATATATTAAATCAGTCACTTTACATTCATGTCTTTTAATAATTTTATTAACATTTGCTAAATTTAGATAATGTTAAACTATTGAATAGTCAATGAATTTTACTAGCACAGTGTCAGATTCTAATTCTATTTAAAAGGTAATAATTATGTAACATGAAAAATAGAACAATTTTATTTTGTTTCCTTCAGAAAAAAATTATAATTGGAATATTCTTATACACCTGGGTCTCATTTTATGCGGTAGATAGATTCCTCAGAAAACACGCACAAAAGAAATCGCACAAAAATAAACTTACCTTGAAAAATAGGGGATAGGTGCTGTAATTTTCAGAAATCGGCATAAAAGCAAAGCAACAAGGAAAAATTACTTTAAAATCCGCATTAAAAAAATAAGGAAATAAAGTATGACTAATAAAAAATTTCAAATATTTGAAAAAAATTAATACAAGACAACCTTTTTTTACTTTTTTTATTAACTACAATATTTAATTTTATATTTTTCGTACATATTTTAATCATTACCGCTATTTGACAATATGCATTTGTTTGTGAACTGGTAAGACATCAGATTCGTGATGTGATGTACAACTAGCGCCAATTTCAGTCTTGTGCTGTTTCTATATTAAAAAAATGAGTTCGCAATCAAAACAAAAAGATTATCATTAGAAAGATTATTTTCAGTTTATAAAATCAATAAAATCTTCGTTATTATTTATTTAAAAATTTAAAAAAATATTTATTTCTGTTAATATCTAACAAAATACATTTTAAAAGTTTAAAATTTTTGAATATTTATTGCGATATTTTTATATGTACATATAAATCTATTATTATTATTTACTTTTTAGAAAGAAATTTATTATACTATATTTACAATGATTAAACAGATTTGCTTTGACTCTTAATGCTTCAACCAATTATAACATTTATATTGGTTATACCGTTTTGGTCTTGTAAAGTAGGTTATTTACATAGAAGCTAAGATTCTAAATACAGCTTTAGGCCATATTCATGTTAGCTGCTAATATAATGTTATATTTTTGAAGAAAAAAAAGTATTTCAAATCAAAATAAGTTATTAATAATTTAAATTTCTTGATATCTAATAAATATAGTGAAATATGAAAGAAATTAAAAAGAAACATGAATCGCATAACTTCAAAATCGCATTAAAATAATCCGCATAAAATGAGACCCAGGTGGAAATGAAATTTGACTTGGATTAAAGATATAATTTTTATCTATAATACAAATGTCTAGTATTAACTGTTATATAATTCTTTATAAAACATTATTTGAAAATACATAATAATGATTTTCAATAACTTTTGATTATTTTAATTTTTGTATAAACAATTGAATGCATAACTATATTATAATAATTAACACTAATTTAATATTAAAAATTCTTAAAAAAATTAACTTACCTAGCACTTTTACCCTTACAGGAACTTCTACTTTTCCTGTACGATTTTCTAATATTAACGTATATGTTCCGCTGTCATTTAGATCCATCTCCTTAATTTTCAATTTGGCTTTATTGTCTTCAGAATCAAACTTAATTCTACCTGATTCAGATAATATTTTGTTTCCAAATTTCCATATAGCAGTAGGTATGGGAGTGCCAGTAAATGGAATGTCTAATTTCAAAATATCTCCTTTTTCAACAGTTACCAACTCTCGATATTTGGCAGCCAATGAATAATAAGGTGGAACTAGAATAATATAACAATTCATTTAGAAAATTTTAAAGAAAACAGCTATTTTTCTTAAAGATATATAATCACTGTTTCCTTTTTTTTTTATATCTTAATTAAAGCAATTTCTTAATATTATTTGATGCACTACATTTTCCTAAGGACAATTATTTAATACAATCTAAATAAAGAAATTAAAATTTGAGTTAATAATTTTTGTTTTGATAATGAAATATATATATATTGTAATAATCAATAAAGCAAGTCATATATAGCGTGACATTACTTTATAAAAAGCTTGTATTTACAAAAATGCAATATAGAGGGTGTACCAATAGCTCAAACAAGCTCTTATTAATAAGTGCGGTAAGAGAATATATTTAAAATCTCTATCCGGAATATTCTTATCCCCAGACCAATTGGGTTCGGATCTATTGTCTGAATATTCTAGCTCCTCACTGAGGTGAGCAGCCATAAGCTCGAAACCAATTGGTCTGGGGATAAGAATATTCCGGATAGAGATTTTAAATATTTTCTCTTATCACACTTATTAATAAGAGCTTTTTGAGCTATTGGCATGCTTTCTATATTGCATATATTGTAATGGATAAAGTAGTTTACTATGTAATTTTTCCAGATGGGAGATGTGGAGAGGAAATGCTTCTGTAAAATTAATGATAAACAAGTTACTTATATATGTAATAGAGAAGAAAGAGTCAAAAGAATTCATATAAGGGTAGTCAAGAAAAGAAGAAATTGTTAAAATTGGATATTTGAATATGCAAAGTGGTAAGAGACCAGAAATGGTTGGAATTTAACAAAGCAATCAAAAATGAAGAGTTTGAGGTATTAGCAGTAGTGGAAACACATCTAAGAGAAGAAGAAGAATCTACTCTGGAAGACTTGGTATGGCAGGGTATAAATTGAAACGAAAAAGAAAAAAGGGGTGGTGGTATAGGAGTTATGTCAAAAAAATATTTAAATATTTTTAAGTGTCAAGAACATTTGTGGTTTGAGATAAGATTAGGAAGACAAGAATAGATGGTGAGGATATACAGAATTTCAAAAAAAAAGGGGAAGAAAATAATAGTTATAGGGGATATGAATGGATATATTGAAAAAAATTGTGACATGGATAACAAGAATGGACAGCTTTTGAAGAATTTTTGTCAGAGTGAATTTGAGTATTGGGAATTTATCAAATATTTATGAGAGACAATATCCATAGCTTAGAAGTAATATATTTCACACAATAGATTATGTATTGGTAGAGAAAGAGGGAATGAATAAAGTATGGAAAATTAAGGTGCTTGATAATGAAGAGAGAGTATAATAGTGATCATAAATTCTTTATAATAGAAATGGTTAGTAATGTGATGGAAAATAGTAATAAAAGTAGAAAGGATAGAGAAAGATGTGAATGGAGAATGAATGATAAGAATAAGTTAGAAAAATATAAAATAAAAGAAAAAACCATGGAAGAGTTTTTGGGAATGAATATAAGGACTGGGGTGGTGAAGTAGTAAAAAATGGCAAATAGGTTTTTAGGTGAGAATATTCAGAAGCCTAAAAGTAATAGAAAAAATAGAGTAAGCATGCAGAGAATCTAAATGTGCTATTAAAAACATGAAAAATGAAAAAGATGTTAATATTAAATGGGAAAAGAATTAAAAAAAAAAAAGTTGGCTAAAATATATAATTATAGAGAAAGAATGAAATTAAATATGTAAATTGTTGGAGGATATTAATAAAAGTAGAAGAAATGGCAGTAAAAAGTTTTGAAAATATTTTAAAAGAAGGAATGTAGGGGGGAAGAGAAATAGTATTACTAGATGATGAATGAATCGAGTGTAACTCTAGAGAAGAATAGAGACAATCTTAAATAAGTATGTAATTGATATAGAAAAGATGTTTGATGTCAAGGACAGAGTAATAATAAACATGAAAGCATATAGTAATGGAAATATTAGGATTACAGAAAATGAATTGAAAGAGGCAGGGAAGAAATTGAAAAGTGGGAAGACAAGAAGTTTAAATGGATGGTAGGAAAGATGGTGATGAATTTAGGAAATAGGGCAAAATTAAATCTATTATCATGTTTTAATAAGATGACACAGAATTGAGTATTTCCAGATAGCTGGAATAATACACGAATAAGGTTACTAAGAATCATAGAAAGTTAAACAATTATAGACCAATAGGGCAACATTGGTATTATATAAAGTTTTTGAATATATGGTGGCTGGAAAGGTCACAAAGTGGATGGAAGAAATAATATAATGGGGGAAATGGAATGAGGTTTTCGATCAGATCGGTGGGTAGGAGTTGTTTATTTGTAATCGCACAACTCATAAATATGAGTAGGAATACAGGTTAGTTATATATGGTCTTTATAGATATAGACAAGGCATATGATAGATTAAATAGAAATAGATTGTGGGTAAGTTTAATAATTTGGGAATGAATGGAGCTTTAACGGATCTTATTAAGAAATTTTATGAAAATAATTACTATACATATCAGTTAGGAAATACAGAATGTTAAAGTTAAAAATGGGATGGGACTAAGACAAGGATGATCTATGTCATCTATTTTGTTTTTTATATTCGAGAGAAATGGAGACAGTAATAGAAAGATTAGGGAGAGGGGTAGATACCATTAATAGGTGATAAGGGAGTATATACATTATCAGATCTTTTATTTGCTGATATATTCTTGTGCACAGAAAGTAGGTTAGATATAGAAGTTATGCTGAAGGGCAAGGATGGATAAAGAGATGGGGATTAAATTTAGTGAAGGAAAATCAAAAGGAAATGATGATAAATGCTGGGAAAAGAGAAGAGAAAGAATTTTTATTGGGGGATATAAAGTTAAATGTGGTAAATAGGTATAACTATTTGGGAATCGTCTTAAGTAATCAGAGAATTGTATTGAAGGGAGTGGCAGTAGCAGGGTTAACTTACGGTAATGATGTGTTATGTGTTGGTAAAGGGGTGTTAGATTATTAGAAAACGTATGATGAGAAGTGGAAAAACATGCATTAAATGCAGATGTGTGGATGGCAAAGAAGACAATTTATAAAGAAATGAGATGATCAAATTTTTATATTAGAGATGCAAAAGCAAAATGAAAATGTTCAGTAGATTGCAATTTATGGATAATAAGAGAATAGCCAAAATAGTTTTTAATTAGATTATGAGTAAAGGACAGGCAACAAGATCTTAGGATCCAATGCAACCCTCCAGCAGCCACCTCTTATTTCTACTTAACTATAAAACTATGAGTCTTAAATTGAAAACACTGTAATATTTTCAATCCAAGCTCATTAGCTTATATAGTCATATAGGTCTGAACTCAGTTCAGTTCAGTACCTATACAGTTATGAGCAAGCATAAGAAATAGTGATCATGTGATATTTATTGGCTTAAAACCAATCCTGCCTAATAGGGTAGTGGTGGCTATGGTTATTAAAGAACCAAAGACACCAAAATGTATAGGTACTGAACTGAGTTCAGACCTATATGACTATATAAGCTAATAAGCTTGGATTGAAAATATTATAATGTTTTCAATTTAAGACTCATAGTTTTGTAGTTAAGTAGAGATAAGAGGTGGATGCTGGAGGGTTGTATTGGATCCTAAGATCTAGATGCAGTGCTCTCAGATCCAAGACTCCTCACTGACGAAGGCCATAAGCCAGAAACTAGTCTGGGGATATTGGATGAGTAGGCACTAGATGGGTATTTTATGCACAAGCCTTCTGGCATCCAGTGATTACTCTGGCTTGCACTGAATGGCAATAAGTATAGAGAGTTTTACCTGTTTTACATAAGTAAATCATCATGTATTACCTAAAATTAATAACTATCTTCTATCTATAAATATGAACAAATTGTGAGAAAATATTATGGAGCACATAATTCATTAAAATCTAAATTGAGCATGGGTAGTATTAGTTCAGTTGGTAGATCGTTTGCCTTAAATTCAATATTCAAGAATCTAAAGGTACGAGTTCAACTTCTAAGCGAATATTGCCACTGTGCATATAGGCCAGCAACACCTGAAGAAGAGTGGAAAATAATACTACTCGAAACATGAAATTACTATCCTGTATTGTCTACTTATTTGTTATTACTAACAAGTTGTTTGTATTTGGAAAGTTTAAATCAAGTTTAAAATTTTCTATACATTCAGCATTCACTCATAAAAAATGATGGAAATAGTCCGACATATCACATCTTATATATTAGATTAAATATTTTCAAGGATTTATTATAATGAAAACAATGTAAATGTGTGGGACTATTTCCATATTACAGCTAGATATGTGTTTAGCAATGGAGTTGCTAGGAAACCATCAATTACTATTGATAATCTAAGGCTAACATGTATTGCTTTAATACCTAATATTAGTTTTTTTTTTTTTGTCATGAGTTTAATTAGAAACAAAAGTAAGTATAATTTAAATACAATAAAAAGAGAAAAATTTGAAACATGACTTTTCTTCACAAAAATAGCCAGATATATTTCCAAATATAAATAACTGCAATAACATAGGATAGGTTGTTAAAACAGGCAAAACTCACTATATATATTGCCACACACAGCAAGCTAGAGTAATCAATGGATGCCAGAAGGCTTGTGCATAAAATCCCCATCTAGTGCCTACTCATCCAAAATCCCCAGACTAGTTTCTGGCTTATGGCCTTTGTCAGTGAGGAGCCTCGGATCTGAGAGCACTGCATCTAGATCTTAGGATCTAATGCAACCCTCCAGCAACCACCTTTTATCTCCATTTAACTACAAAACTATGAGTCTTAAACCGAAAACACCTTAATGTTTTCAATCCAAGCCCATTAGCTTAAATAGTCATATGGATCTGAACCCAGTTCAGTACCCATACATTTTGGTGTCTTTGGTTCTTTAATAACCATAGCCACCACTATCCTATTAGGCAGGATTGGTCTTAAGCCAATAAACATCACATGACCACCTCCTCTTATGCTTGTGTATAACTGTTGTTAAAACAGGCAAAACTCACTATATATATTGCCACAGCCAGCAAACTAGAGGAGGTGGTCATGTGATGTTTATAGGATAGGTTGGTTATTAATTTCCATAATTAAAGAGGTAGAAATTACTAAATATTATCAGTGGAAATTTTTAATAAAAAAATTATAAAAACACAATAAATCTTTAACATTGACAAAAACTAATATCTTTATGGATTTAAGAAGTCATAAAAATGAATTACATTCGTAGAAGAAAAGCATACATTGTGTATGAATACAAAAGATAAAAATTTTACTTCCAAGAGGGATAATGGGGTTTGCTGAAACCTAGTTTCACTTGTTATTTTTTAAATTCAAAAACTATTATTTTTTAATCATCTTTTTTCTTAATAATTAAAACTAATAATTAGTATTAAAATATTAAAAAAATTCTGAAAGATAATCTTTTTTTTTTTTAAAAAAAAAAAAAAAAAACGAATTTGTGGGTGAGAAGAAGTTTTAATAGAAATTTATTAAAATATATATATATATTAAAAATATTTTAACATTTAAACACTATAAATTTGTCAAATTTACATTCTTATATTTTTATTACTACAAATCAAGTTTATAAGTAATTACATATAAATAAGCGATATTGAACTTACAGAATATAAATAATAAATATTAAACACAATAGGAAGTGATGGTCTATTATGTTGGAAAGATTATAAACTTATGACTCCTTTAAAGATTTACAACTTGGCACTGCTTTCGACCAGACTGGTCATAAGAGAGAACTTATAATTTAATTAGTATGCAAATACTAATTAACTTGTAGACTGATGGATGATTGTGATAGGGTTGAGCTAAGGCATTGAGATAAGTATAATTAACTGTTGGATATATATATATATCGTTAAAATCAGTCAATACTGAGACAATCCCAATATCAATAACAATCAACAATCTCAAACTGTTGTCAAGACAACTTCCTTTTAATAATAAAGGTATTTATATATGTTATATGTTTTTATTTTACTACATAAACTTCAATCATGTGAACCAAAACCTTGGAATAAAATAAACAATCTCCAAGATGCAATCCATGTTAAGCAGATCACAACCTCTCACATGCCGTGTAGGCAAAAATGAATATACATACAACTTGAATAGATATATCAGCAATTTTATTTCTGTTTGCTGAGGCAATAATTTAACAATATAACAAGTACAATAAAATTATATTACTGACAAGAATTTATCCCATTTACTTTTGGGAATTGCTATGGAATATATTTAGTGTGTGAAAATATCTTATGTTACACACAACCACTAATTATATGGTTCATTAATCTACAAAAGGTTTGCTTAACTCATCTAATTAAAGTCTACGTGAACTTCTTTCCATTTTAACTTTAATAGTAAGTAATTTACTAAAACTAACTTTGTTCACCATTACCTTTTCTCCCTTTCGAGAAATACACTGTTTTACTTTCGGCAGTCATTATTTCCCCTTGACTGTAACTGACTGCTTTCGACTGCTGTGCGCAAAGAATCTCACTTTTTTTATTAGCTACACTAATTTAAATAATTTATTTTAAAAGTTCTATTTATAATAAGTTTTTTCTATAGTAATCATTTTGGGGGAAAAAATAACAATATTATCGATATAATACAATTTTCTTTTTCTTTCTCCTTTCCTTATGTATTGATTTCTATATTTACATATCATACCATTTCCAACCTTCTTATAGACTTAACAAAACTATTTTTTTACGCCGAAACTTTACTCTTACAGTTTCAACAGTCCTGCAGTCATCATCGGAGATTTTTATAACCTTAACCTATTTGGAAATAGGATTATAAAGATCTCTGATGATGACTGCGGGACAGTCGAAACTGTAAGAGTAAAGTTTCAGTGTAAAAAAATAGTATTGTTAAATGTATAAGAAGGTTGGAAATGCTATGATATGTAAATACTGACGATACAATGTACATGATTTAATTAAAATTTTTTTTACATACAATTTAAAATATTTGCACCATTAGTACAGAGTATGACCAGCCTCATCAAAAGCAGTAAGCTGTAAATCTTTAAAGGAATCAAAAATTTATAATCTTTCCGGCATAGTGGACTTTTACTGTGTATTGAGTTAAAAGAAAAAAAATATGGATTGAGTTACAATAATTAGTAAACTTTAATAGAATAATAAAAAAGGAAAAAAAAACATTATTAAAAGTAATAATAATTTAGTAATACATTACCTCCAGCCAATTCTTCTCCTAGTTAAAAATAAAAAGTTAGGTATTATAATTAAAATTATAAATATTTATATAATAAATTAAGTTTGATGTCTGTATTCTTTCCAAAATATATGTAATATTCAAATCAATATATATATCAAAATATAGTAAAATTCACATAAATTATTGTTATTTTTAGAAGTACTTTCGACTATACATCTTGTAATCTTTATCAAGTGTATAACATTGAATAATCAAAATGAAACATCCTTTCACAATACTCGTAGTTCAATTTAGATTTAGTTCTCTCACAATTCTGTTACTTTAACATTTGATGATTGCCACCATTAACAATCAGGAAAAGATGTAAATAAACCTTCATCATCTGTTATATTTGGTCATAATAAATCTTGTCAATATGGAATTAAACTTGATTATAAAAATATAAAAATTATGCAAACTGAACGTTGCCACAATAAATGTAAAATAAAAGAGGTTAAGTCATCAAATGTTAATGAATCGGCCGTCATCAAATGTTAAAATAACAGAATTGTGGGAGAACTATACTAAAGAACTATGAGTATTGTGAAAGGATGTCTCATTTTGATTATTCAATGTTATATAGTTGATAAAAACTACAAGATGTATAGTCAAAAGTACTTCTAAAAATAACTATAATTTATGTGAATATGTTGATATATATATATATTGATTTGAATATTACATATACGTATATAATTATTTAAACTAATATTCATACATATATGTATGTAATATAATTTAACATGTATTTATTTTTAAAAACACATATATTATGTCGATATAATAACTAGTTCCCACCTTTAGCTGTGATGAGATCAGATGGTTCGCTAGATTTTCCTTCACCAGCCTTGTTAGTGGCAATAACTCTAAATTCATACTGTTCACCTTCCTGAAGATTAGTTACTCTGTAGTTAATGGTTTCAATTTTCTCCTTGGTGATTCTTATCCAATCAAGAGAAATTGCATGGCGTTGTTCAATTATATACCCAAGAATCGGACTACCACCATCATGATGAGGTGGTTCCCAAGAAAGTGTAGCTGAATCAGTTGTGATATTGGAAACTAATGGTTTACTGGGAGCTCCAGGAGTATCTTTAAAAAAAAAAAGCAATATATTCAAAGATATTATAAATCAAATATCGTTGAATATTTCTCCAATGTAATAATTATTTTGTACGTTATTAAAATAGGCTTTTAAAATAATTACATATTTTAAAATATTGTATGTATTTTATTATTTTACTTATATTAAATAAAAGATAGTTAAATTTCTAATCAATTACCAAAAGGATATCTTGTAATGATAGGACCGGCAACACTTGGACTTCCAATTCCAATAGAATTTTTAGCACATACTTGAAAATCGTATGCTACATCCTGGACTAGATCTGTGATAGTGACGTTTGTATTAGTAGTTTCAACTGACTTCTTCCATTCTAATTCGTTATGAATCTTAGTTTTAATTATATATCCTAGAATAGGACTACCACCGTCATCTTCTGGACAATTCCACTTTAGAGATACAGCTTGTGGAGTTACATTGAATGGCATAAAATTTGTGGGAGATCCTGGGACATCTGAAAGTTAAATGATAATTAAAAGTATTTAAAATAAGCAAAAAATATTATTAACATTTAAATAAATTAATTAAAAAATCATTAAGAAATCAACACTGTATTAAGTCATTTAAAAAGCTATTACCAATTTTGTCACAGGTAATTTAATTTGGAGGACAAACTACCATTTATATGATCAACTTTTATTACTCCATCAAAGTATGCTATTACGTAGTTACGTTACTAGCCTTCTGGCAAAGAACTTAATATATTTAATTTATTTACTTCACAACTATTCTATAATACTCTTAAATTTCAATAAAATTCACTTTAAAAGATTGCTAAAAATCAATGATATAAGATTTGAATTTTTATTTAAAAATATTATTTTAGAAAGTTTGATAATCACGTCTTTGATTGGTAAAATATAAAGATTTGTTTTTATTTTTAAATATTTATTAATATTATTTATGTGTGGAACTCAAAGTTTTCAATCTATTAAGGATCTTTTTCTCATTGAAATTTTGATTTTTATTGTTTCCATTTCCAGTATATTTTCAATATGTTCATATTTACACTATATTTTGCTTTGGTTGAATAGAATTTGTACATCATTCATAGTACAATTTTTGCCTATTCAGTACTTTTGGGGCATGGATTCATCACATTTTTTGAATATATGATGAACTCCATCTCGTTTATTTTTTTAAAATCATCTCTCTCTTCACAAATTATCTCAACTCATCCTGGTCTAAAGACATTTCAGTTTATATATCATGTTCTAGAAATACAAAATTATAGATAGTGTTTATTTTTTTCACTATATAAATGCATATATTTTATAATTTCAAAATTTAAATTCATTCTGATCTTACAGATATACTCAAATAGTCAGTCTTCTTTTATAATAGGCAAAACTCTCTATACGTATTGCCATTTTTTTATAATATTTGATCAGATAACAATATATGGATGGCAAGTTATTAAAGAATATCTCCATAATTTAAATACAATTTGTCCACTCTACTTTGAACACTTATTAGCAAAAACCTTTTATTCTACATATATGCATATACCATCTTATGTTTCAACTATCCTGCAATCTTCTTCAGAGCCACATTTACTTTAATTTTTTAAAAGTAAAAAAGCAAAAACCTTTAATTCTACATATATGCCTATATCATCTTATGTTTCGACTGTCCTGCAATCTTCTTCAGAGCCACATTTACTTTAATTTTTAAAAGTGAAAACAAAACATACTTTAAAAAAATTAGAGTAAATGTGGCTCTGAAGAAGATTGCACGACAGTCGAAACGTAGGATGGTATATGCATATATGTAGAATAAAAGGTTTTTGCTAAAAAGCAGTGAAAGTAGAGTGGATAAATTGCATTTATATAAAATATTACAGCAAAATAAAGAAAGTGGTGATTTTGGTAATATTTCTTTATAATTTTAATATCATTGTGATGTACTTTTTTAATCAACTTATTTATTTAGATATAAAACATAAAGAAGATTATAAAACATTAACTATGTTATTTTTTTCATGTGCCACTTACTAAATGTTTCGATGGATTTTTTGTATCAAAAATGAAGCTGACTATTAAACTACATATGTCTTTCCCTTAAGAAAAACTGAGAAATAATTCATCTGTTTTAGAAACATTTGCAGTTCTTTTACTTTGACCTAAAAGCATTTTTAACTATATTTTATCAGATATATGAATTAAATCTGATATGTGCTCTAAAAGCTTTAATTTTCTTTTATTCCATCTATATTTGTCAGTGTTTAATATCTCACCAAATCACTTAAGACTCTTATGTACTCCAAACCCTTTCTGCTTCAATATATTTTCCAAGTAGCTGTAATCAGACTTTATCAAAGCACAGGATTAGTTCCTCTATTCCAGTGGTCTTCAACCTTTTCATACCTGCGGACCGGCAAAAATAAGGATAAGGTTTCATGGACCGCAGAAGTCTATAGATAAATTTTCTTAAAGATGTAAACTGCTTAGCCTTAGATAAGCATAATTGTTATAACTGATCAAAACAACAATATTAAATATACAAGATGAAGTTTTATATATATATGGAGTTTGTATAATAAAAAAGTTTTTTTTTTTTTAATTTTGAATTTTTTTAGAAAAGTAATATGTAAAATTAAGAGCGTGCTAATAGCTCTAAACAAGCTTTTTTTTTTATTTATGATAAATGCTACTAAAAGAGAAGGCATTCAAATCATTTTTATCTTGGATTGTCCCCATCCCCAGACTGGTTTCGACCTATGGGTCTCTTCAGTGAGGAGTTGGGTCATTAGATCTAAAAAACCAACTCAAGCAAAGCATTTATCTAAAAGATAATTGTTAGAAGAAGATCTGAAACTTTTAGACATCTACATGTCTTTAAAGTCAGCTCTCCAACTGAAAAAATCATATGGGCCTGAACTTAATTCAGATACTCCATATATTAGTAGGCTTAGCTCTTTAATTTAGCTAAAGCCACAACAGCAAAATAATAATAGTAATAATAACAAGTCAGATGTCACATGACTTATATATAGCTTGCACTTACAAATTAAACAAGCTTTTTTTTTTTTTCAGATCTTCTTCTAACAATTATCTTTTAGATAAATGCTTTGCTTGAGTTGGTTTTTTTTTTTAGATCTAATGTCCCAACTCCTCACTGAAGAGACCCATAGGTCGAATCCGGTCTGGGGATGGGGACAATCCAAGATAAAAATGATTTGAATGCCTTCTCTTGTAGTAGCATTTATCATAAATAAAAAAAAAGCTTGTTTAGAGCTATTAGCACGCTATTAATTTTACATATTTGTAAGTGCAAGCTATATATAAGTCATGTGACATCTGACTTGTTATTATTACTATTAGAAAAGTAATAAAAAATTTAATTCTACCCCCCCCCCCCAATAAATATCTGTGATAACTAGAAAAACAAATTAATTTATGTATGATTGATTAGATTTTGTTTTTTTTTCTATTTCTTTTTTTTTTAATTGGGTAAAAATGCGATGAAAAAATAAATAAAAATTGTTTATATTAATTAAAAGTTTAAACTCGTATTATTTTATTATTACAAACTTTCTTGCCTGTCTACCGCAGACCGGTAAAAAACTTCCGCGGCCCAGCACCGGTCTGCGGACCAAGGGTTGAAGACCACTGGACTGCTCTATTCCATTAAGTATCATTTTTTACCTGGAGAACATTTAGAGGAATAGTAATCCATGTGGTTTGTGATTTGTTAAATTTTCAAATGCCGCTTTACTCACAAGCATATGGTCAATTTAGCATGGAGGTTTAACTTGACAAAGTATAAAAACCTCTATAGTAATGCAAAAATCTTTCTAAACTTGATATTAATTAAGCACTCGTACATAATTTTTTGTTTATGATTACCCTGTAATCGTCATAGATGTAGAAATTATCACTCTGCTTATTCCTTAATAACTATCAGGGTAACCCCTTCTGAACTTTCAATAAAGATTAATACTCCTTCCTTATTAGTTTATTTAATGCTTCGTTAACATTGGATCTCTGGGTATCTAGTACTTTGTATGCTTTACATGTGATTGGTTTTGCATTTTCTTTCAATTCTATTTAGACAGCGTTAGTTTTAATTTCTCCAGTTTTGTTTTAAATAGGGCCAGAAAACAATTCTGGATTTCTCTTTCAATATTGACTTTTTTACATTAATGACTCTTATTCCCAGAAATGTAAAACCAATTTCTATCTATCAATAAAAACAATGTAAATAAGACAGTTTGTGAACTTTGTCAAACAATTTTACATAAGCATAGATCAATCCTTTAATCTTCAATTTCTTTTACTCTAAGGTTAGTTTACTAACAGAGTCCAAAAGTATATATTTAAATTATTATCATCATTAATAAAAATTTTCTTAACAACAACAATAAATCCTTCTTTTTTTTTAAAAAAAAAATATACATATGTTTTAAAAAATATAATATTCTCTTCATATAAATCCAATAAAATATATTCTCCTTTTTTTCTTTTAAAAAAGTTTATTTCTTTCTCCATAAACTATATATATACACACATCTTTAATACACTATTATCTTTCCAATGTTTTGACCGCTTTTACCTGCTGTCATTCTCAAGGATTTATAAAATATATATATATTTGCATCATCATTATTATAAAATATATATGCCCTTCTTATCGTGAGAACCAATAACATTTCTTTTTCATCTATCAATAAATCTTTTTTTAACGTATACATACATTATATAAAGTACATATACTTACTTTCTTATATAAAGAAATGTGTATGTAAAATGTAACAGAAAGTTTGGATTATAAGGAAGTAAGTATATGTAGTTTATATAATAAACCACTAAACATCACATGATCACCATCTCATGCTAGTACATAACTGTCAGTAAACAGACAAAAACTCTTTATGTAGTAGTGCCATCTTGTGCTAACCAAAGTAATCAATGGATGCCAGAAGGCTTGTGCATAAAATCCCTATCTAGTGCCTACTCATCCAATATCCCCAGACTAGTTTTTGCCTGTTTACTATTAGTTTATATAATGTTGTACGTATATAAAAAAGATTTATTGATAGATGAAAAAGAAATGTTATTGATTTTTATGATAAGAAGGGTATATATATATATTTTATAATAATAATGATGTAAATATATATGGTTTTTGTAGATCCTCGAGAATGAGTGCAGGAAAAAGCGGTTGAAATGTTGGAAAGATGATAATATTGAAGGTGTATACATATGGTTTTATTAGAAATAAAGTTTTTTAAAAGGAAAAAAAGGACAAGAATATATTTTATTGCACTTACTAGAAGACATTAGCTACTAAATGCTTCCAATCCCTACCTAATATAAATGACATGCTCAAAGCATTGATAATTTGTATTAGTAGTTCTGATTCGCTGCAACTTAAATTTTTAAGCCTTTAAACCATTTCCTCATTCTTACGTTTTTGACACCACAAAATAAAATGCACCTTGAACTTGCAATTCATGCAATTATCTTAATTTTGTTTGCATTTTCAAATTCTAGGGCCTGGTTTGCTGCAGCACTAACTGGTGAATTAATTCTACGTTCCCCTTGTTGTGTGTCTGTTTTATTAATTATCCAAATTTTTTAAATGGCTGATTGGCATTCTATGCTGCTAAAGTCAGCGTATACTATCCTGGATTGACCTTGCACCAACTCATATATATCTCCTTTTTAAATTAGCTTCTTACATGTGGGACCACTGCTTGTGAAACTGCTCTCTAAACTTTACCTCCATTATTCTCCAAAACAAATATTCTAAAAGAGCTTTTTCCAGAAAGTGATCACAAATGCATTTCCTTGCGAGGTCTCTAATAGTCATGCTGTGCATTGAAACAGGAAATGTTAATGTGTTAAAGAAGACACGTAAACATAGAAATAGAAAACAAATTGAGCAGGCAATGAATGAAGTAACTAATAATAGAAGAATAGACGTTTTCTCTGAGGACTGTGTCTGTTCTATAAACACCTGTTAGCCAATTATTGTGTGTCTTCTACATCAGTGCCAACCTGCATCCAGAAGCTGTGTGGACTTCAACCCAGTAAATTCTGATGAAGAAAGAGGATTTAGATATAAAAGAGGCTGCCCTGATCGAATTATAATTTCTGTATGCCTGATGGCTCTAAATGTTACTGATGATTACTATACTAATTGTTTATCTGTATTATAATTACGTGAAGCTAATTGCTATATGTATATAAATATATAAAAATTCTATCAATTCCAGTTGTATAAATTAATGCTTATTATTATTAAATAATAGATAACCAAATGTGCTTGTGTCCTCATTTTTTATTGGCTAGTTAAATCGATACATAGCAATCAGTACTCCATACTTCTCTCTAAAATTCCCTCTAATTGGCAACAGTTTTTAAAATAAAGGCAAGGAACGAAGTGGGCAAAAATATGATGCAATTTTTCACTACTTCGACATAAGGGAAACTATAAATTTCATGAACAATTTGCTATCTTAAAACATTAATAAAGAAATATATACAAATAATATATTCAGCATAATCCGAAATTAATGTGAATGCAAAGTTAGAAATTGAATTTATACGTATACTGCAAAAAGTAATTTAAGCGTACATTTTTTATTGTTTAACAAAATTGCTTGAATGAAATCTATAGCTAAGTAAATTTAAGTAGAAATTTAAAAATTGGAATTTTGCAATCTTTAAACAAAAAAATCACTTTAGTATTCGATAGAGATGTTTTTCGGATCTTATTCACATTAGTAAGTAATTCCCAAAACCCAAGTGGAAGACAAAAGATAAGTTAGAAAACAACGAACAAAGAAAGGACTGCGGTAAGATTTTTAAAATTATTTTTGTCTTACAGCTTTTGTGATTGCTTGCAAATGTGAATAAGGTTTGATAAAAAAAACACCCATCAAATATCAAACGATTTTTCACAATTAAAAAATAAAAAGGTGGTTAAACAAACACATAATCTCGTCGTTCACAAAACCATCCACATAATACTAATTTAACCAAAATATAAAATAACAAACCAATTTTCTTTAAAAAACTTGTTTTTTAATTATTATGACTATATAAATTTTAATTTCAAGAGCAACGTTTCGACTATTTACATCCTTATAGCCTTTTTCAAGCCACTAAAATATACAAAAAATAACAAAATAAATAAAATAAAACATTATATAATCATTAAACCCTATATATATTTCAAATCTTCACAAAATTCTTTTTAAAAATTTTTTTCTTTTAAAAACATAAATCTAATATAAAACATAAAAACATTACCTTCCTCTATTTAAAACACCTACAATTTAAACTTCTATTTAAACCACTCTGTTTAAATTATATTTAGATAAAATACCTCAAAACCAGTCTTATCATCTACAAAAATCAATTAGTTTTTTAAATTCCTTAATATAAAATTTTTTTTCTTTTTTAAACTTACTTTATAATTAATTATTGTTTCTAAAAGTTCTATTTTTTGCTAATGATGTGACTAGTTTTTTATCTTTTATAAAATCAATTAGTTTTTTATTCATATATGGTTTAAATTCCTTAATATAAAAATTTTCCTTTAAAAATCTTTCTTTATAATTAATTACTGTTTCTAAAAGTTCTATTTTGTAATTGATGTGACCAGATTTAGATTTATGAAAATAAATTGCAGATTTTTTATCTGATAGATGTTGTTTTAATCTTGTTCTTAACTTATTTTTAGTATTTCCAATATAAGAAACACTTTTACCAACATTCCAGCAGTCTAAACATTTTATCATATATACACCTTTCATAGCTTCAAGCATATCATATTTTTCATTATAATTAATCAGTTTTTTTAAATCTTTCTTTTTTTTATATACAGGATGTAATTTAATGTTAAATTTATTATTAATTTTTTTACAAATATTTTTAATCCTAATAAAAATATTTTTTGATACTTTAAATCCTATGTAAATTTTATTAATATTATTAACTTTATTATTAATTTTATTTTCTCCTTTAATCTTCTTTTTAATTAAATTCAAATTATAATCTGAAAAAATTTTTCCAATAATTTTATTTGGATATTCATTTAAATAACATTCCTTTTTTATCAATTCTAATTCTTTGTCCAATAATAAATCATTAGAACATATCAATATTGCTCTTTTAATTCTGTTTTTTATAATATTCATTTTACAATGTATATCAATGTCTGAAAACCAGTTAGTAATTAGACCATGAAATGTTTTTTTTTCTAAAAACAGATGTATTAATACTTATTTTATTATTTTTTATAATTTTTTCAATTTTTACATCCATATATTCAATTTTATTATCCACTTCTTTTTCCATGGTAAATCTAATACTTTTCTCTTTATTGTTAATGTAATTTAAAAAACTGTTTGCTTTTCTTTTATTTCCTTTAAAAACCATGAAATAGTCATCAACATATCTTACAAAAAAACAAGGACCAACATCTAAATCTAAAAAATCTTTTTCAAAAATATTCATATATTCATCTGCTAAAAACCCGCTTAAGCAACTCCCCATACTTAATCCATTTACCTGTTCAGTAAAACCTATCTTTAAATTTAAAAACCAAATTTTTACTACAAATCAATAAAATCTCATGTAATAAATAAGAATCTATTTTTAATTTTTTATTTTTATCATTAATGTATAATTCCAAAGCATAATTAATAGCTATATCTGGATCAACATTATTATACATATTTATAATATCTAATTTAACAAAATAAATATTTTTAAACTTAATATTCTTCAAAAAATTATTTAATTTTTCTATAAAATCCATTGAGTTGTATACTTTATTATTTTTATTTACTTTACTATATTTTTAAAAAAAATTATTAAATACCCATTTAGAAATATTCTCATAATAAGTATCTCTACAACTAATAATTGGTCTTAGGGAATACCATCTTTATGTACCTTTGGTATCCCTGTAATTGTTGCACATCTAATATCCATCCTTTTAAGCATGAACATTTCTATTTTTGTAATATATCCTTTATTTTCTAATTCAGTAATAATTTTATTAATTTTTATATTAATTTGCATGCTCTTATCTTTTTTTATAATTTTAAAATAACTACTTTTTAATAAATTACTCATTTTTTTATTATATTCAGTTTTCTCAATTATTACCATACTAGTAGATTTATCTCCTTTCAAAAAAACCAAGTCTTTATATTTTAATCTAATATTACTAATAATATTTAATTCACTTTTATTATTAACATTTTTATATTTATTATTATTAATTACATTATATTCTAATTTTTTAAATTCATATTCAATTTCATTAAATAAGAATTCTTTATTCATTCCTATATTAATACCATTATTGTTAAATTTATCAATAATTAAGTCTTTTTTTGTTTTTATATCTATAATTTGTCTACAAATATCATCATGTGTATTTGGCACATATTTAAGCCCTTTATTTAAAATATTAATTTCATCTTTGTCAAAAACTGTATTTGTCAAATTAATTATAAACTTTTCTTTAAAACCATTATTACATGAATTTTTTCTCTTAGATAAAACATTTTTATTCCAATTATTATTTTTTATATATTATTTTTATTTAATAACAAATTAAGTTTTTTATTATGTCTATTAATTACTTTTTTTTTAAAAATTTCCATCTTATTATAAAAAATTTGGTATAGCAAAATATCTTCCCTAAATGTAATTAATTTGGTCAAATCAATATATAATTTCTTTATTTTTATCAATAAATATTCCTTTTTAACATATAATATCTTAATAAATTTATGTAATATTTTCCTTTCCCATTTAAAAACTATATTATCTTTAAAAAAACTCTTAATATTATATAATTTAATAAACCCAGGAATCAAACCATAATGATTACATGTCTTTAAAAATCTAATATCCAAATTTATTTTTACAATTTTTAATTTAAATTTAATCCATTCATTAATATATCTAATACAAATTTTAAACTGTTTATAATTCCTAATTTTGTTCCTTAAAAATTTAAAAAAATGTCTCAAATTGCATTCTTTTATATCCCAATAAGTATTATGTTCGTTAATCTTGAAAACATCAATATTCAAATCCATGTTGTTATTCTTCATCAGTTAATAAAAAATTATAACACTCCAATTGTAATCCAAGTTTAGATAGTTATCCAAGTTTAGATAGTTAGAATAGCATAAATTTTTAATCTTGAACTTCTTTTTTCTTTAAAAAATAGTCAGTATAAACATTATTCACCAAAATATAAAATAACAAACCAATTTTCTTTAAAAAACTTGTTTTTTAATTATTATGACTATATGAATTTTAATTTCAATTAAAATTCATATAGTCATAATAATTAAAAAACAAGTTTTTCTTGAAATTAAAATTCATATAGTCATAATAATTAAAAAACAAGTTTTTTAAAGAAAATTGGTTTGTTATTTTATATTTTGGTGAATATTGTTTATACTGACTATTTTTTAAAGAAAAAAGAAGTTCAAGATTAAAAATTTATGCTATTCTAACTATCTAAACTTGGATAACTATCTAAACTTGGATTACAATTGGAGTGTTATAATTTTTTATTAACTGATGAAGAATAACAACATGGATTTGAATATTGATGTTTTCAAGATTAACGAACATAATACTTATTGGGATATAAAAGAATGCAATTTGAGACATTTTTTAAATTTTAAGGAACAAATTAGGAATTATAAACAGTTTAAAATTTGTATTAGATATATTAATGAATGGATTAAATTTAAATTAAAATTAGTAAAAATAAATTTGGATATTAGATTTTTAAAGACATGTAATCATTATGGTTTGATTCCTGGGTTTATTAAATTATATAATATTAAGAGTTTTTTTAAAGATAATATAGTTTTTAAATGGGAAAGGAAAATATTACATAAATTTATTAAGATATTATATGTTAAAAAGGAATATTTATTGATAAAAATAAAGAAATTATATATTGATTTGACCAAATTAATTACATTTAGGGAAGATATTTTGCTATACCAAATTTTTTATAATAAGATGGAAATTTTAAAAAAAAAAGTAATTAATAGACATAATAAAAAACTTAATTTGTTATTAAATAAAAATAATATAAAAAATAATAATTGGAATAAAAATGTTTTATCTAAGAGAAAAAATTCATGTAATAATGGTTTTAAAGAAAAGTTTATAATTAATTTGACAAATACAGTTTTTGACAAAGATGAAATTAATATTTTAAATAAAGGGCTTAAATATGTGCCAAATACACATGATGATATTTGTAGACAAATTATAGATATAAAAACAAAAAAAGACTTAATTATTGATAAATTTAACAATAATGGTATTAATATAGGAATGAATAAAGAATTCTTATTTAATGAAATTGAATATGAATTTAAAAAATTAGAATATAATGTAATTAATAATAATAAATATAAAAATGTTAATAATAAAAGTGAATTAAATATTATTAGTAATATTAGATTAAAATATAAAGACTTGGTTTTTTTGAAAGGAGATAAATCTACTAGTATGGTAATAATTGAGAAAACTGAATATAATAAAAAAATGAGTAATTTATTAAAAAGTAGTTATTTTAAAATTATAAAAAAGATAAGAGCATGCAAATTAATATAAAAATTAATAAAATTATTACTGAATTAGAAAATAAAGGGTATATTACAAAAATAGAAATGTTCATGCTAAAAAGGATGGATATTAGATGTGCAACAATTACAGGGATACCAAAGGTACATAAAGATGGTATTCCCCTAAGACCAATTATTAGTTGTAGAGATACTTATTATGAGAATATTTCTAAATGGGTATTTAATAATTTTTTTAAAAAATATAGTAAAGTAAATAAAAATAATAAAGTATACAACTCAATGGATTTTATAGAAAAATTAAATAATTTTTTGAAGAATATTAAGTTTAAAAATATTTATTTTGTTAAATTAGATATTATAAATATGTATAATAATGTTGATCCAGATATAGCTATTAATTATGCTTTGGAATTATACATTAATGATAAAAATAAAAAATTAAAAATAGATTCTTATTTATTACATGAGATTTTATTGATTTGTAGTAAAAATTTGGTTTTTAAATTTAAAGATAGGTTTTGCGAACAGGTAAATGGATTAAGTATGGGGAGTTGCTTAAGCGGTTTTTAGCAGATGAATATATGAATATTTTGAAAAGATTTTTAGATTTAGATGTTGGTCCTTGTTTTTTGTAAGATATGTTGATGACTATTTCATGGTTTTTAAAGGAAATAAAGAAAAGCAAACAGTTTTTTAAATTACATTAACAATAAAGAGAAAGTATTAGATTTACCATGGAAAAAGAAGTGGATAATAAAATTGAATATATGGATGTAAAAATTGAAAAATTATAAAAAATAATAAAATAAGTATTAATACATCTGTTTTTTAGAAAAAAACATTTCATGGTCTAATTACTAACTGGTTTTCAGACATTGATATACATTGTAAAATGAATATTATAAAAAACAGAATAAAAAGAGCAATATTGATATGTTCTAATGATTTATTATTGGACAAAGAATTAGAATTGATAAAAAAGGAATGTTATTTAAATGAATATCCAAATAAAATTATTGGAAAAATTTTTTCAGATTATAATTTGAATTTAATTAAAAAGATTAAAGGAGAAAATAAAATTAATAATAAAGTTAATAATATTAATAAAATTTACATAGGATTTAAAGTATCAAAAAATATTTTTATTAGGATTAAAAATATTTGTAAAAAAATTAATAATAAATTTAACATTAAATTACATCCTGTATATAAAAAAAGAAGATTTAAAAAAACTGATTAATTATAATGAAAAATATGATATGCTTGAAGCTATGAAAAGGTGTATATATGATAAAATGTTTAGACTGCTGGAATGTTGGTAAAAGTGTTTCTTATATTGGAAATACTAAAAATAAGTTAAGAACAAGATTAAAACAACATCTATCAGATAAAAAATCTGCAATTTATTTTCATAAATCTAAATCTGGTCACATCAATTACAAAATAGAACTTTTAGAAACAGTAATTAATTATAAAGAAAGATTTTTAAAGGAAAATTTTTATATTAAGGAATTTAAACCATATATGAATAAAAAACTAATTGATTTTATAAAAGATAAAAAACTAGTCACATCATTAGCAAAAAATAGAACTTTTAGAAACAATAATTAATTATAAAGTAAGTTTAAAAAAAAAAAATTTTTATATTAAGGAATTTAAAAAACTAATTGATTTTGTAGATGATAAGACTGGTTTTGAGGTATTTTATCTAAATATAATTTAAACAGAGTGGTTTAAATAGAAGTTTAAATTGTAGGTGTTTTAAATAGAGGAAGGTAATGTTTTTATGTTTTATATTAGATTTATGTTTTTAAAAGAAAAAATTTTTTAAAAAGAATTTTGTGAAGATTTGAAATATATAAAGGGTTTAATGATTATATAATGTTTTATTTTATTTATTTTGTTATTTTTTGTATATTTTAGTGGCTTGAAAAAGGCTATAAGGATGTAAATAGTCGAAACGTTGCTCTTGAAATTAAAATTCATATAGTCATAATAATTAAAAAACAAGTTTTTTTAAAGAAAATTGGTTTGTTATTTTATATTTTCGTGAATAATGTTTATACTGACTATTTTTTAAAGAAAAAAGAAGTTCAAGATTAAAAATTTATGCAATACTAATTTAACTATTATGATAATAGGCACCATTCCTTGCAGTCTTCGATCCATTTATGGTCAATGTAGAAAAAATAGGAAATAGAATTTTAAGGGTAAAATTAACTTCAATGAAGGTGTAAGTTTTAAATTGCGCTTTATGCAAAAAAGTGAAGCTTATTATTATTAGAAAAAAATTATACAGCTGAGCGCTTTCAGAGAACTTAAGTCTCCATATTCATAGCCCAGTTTAAGTGAAGTTTAGCAGTAATTTATGCAAAGTTTTCTTTCATAAAGAGCATTTTCTGGAGATTGCAAAACATGATTTTTTTCAGTTTATTGCATAGTTGTCAGTTGCAATAAAGCATGCCTCCTTAATCTTTCATTTCACATCATTACATTCAGTGCACAGTGCCCTTCCATAATGGGTTCGAACACATGGCCTGTTGTTTTTTGGTGTTCAAAGAATATGGATTTGTTTTTCAGTATTGTTATAAATTTTGCATAAATTACCGCTAAACTTTACTTAAATAGGCTATGAATATGGAGACTTAAGTTCTCAGAAAGCGCTCAGCAGTATAATTCTTTTGTAATAATAATAAGCTTCACTTTTTTGGATAAAGCACAATTTAAAACTTACAACTCAAAGGTGAAGTAAAAAATAAGGAGTTTATTTCAAATAAGATGAGTCAACTAAAAGCATAAACTGTAAAAAAAAAGAGTTGGTAATTTGTATTACTTAAAGATAATTCCTCTACGTAATTATGTTGGCTATTGCTTAAATTCCTCAGCTGTCCGTTAAAAGATTTTAATAAATTAATGATGCAAATATGAATCTAGAAAACATATTGTTTTTCTACAAATGAAGTTTATTTATAGGGAGGGACCAAAGTGGAAAAATTCAAGAAAGGACTTTTGCGAAATTTGAACCATATATAGTCTTATGGGAGCCAGTGATTTTTTTTTTCCTTGATCATACATTTGCTTAATATGAGATTACTTCCACTGTTATATACATATACTATAATAATACGAAAGAAAAAATGCAAAGCTTAACTGCCTAGAGTGATGAGAGAAAAGAATGGTGATGATGATAATAATAACGTTTAATAAAATAAAATAGTGCCATCTATTGTAAACTTAAGTAATCAGTTATTACCAGATGCATTAGTCCACTTTCTTTCATTTTAACCTTTATCTATGAGGCCTGTGATTTATAGCTAGAAGTAATGCAATTATGCACCCAGTAACTACCTTTAATTCTATTTTACCTGTCAAGCTAAAAATTTGCTTTTGGACTTATGCCAACTGCTTGAAAATAACTTGAATCTGACTTATATAGGAACCTTCAGTTTTTTAACTATTGACAAGTTTTTGGAATCCATGGTCAGAACTAACGCAGTTGTACAACAAGTAACTATCTTTAATTCCATATTACCTGTTAAGTCATTAATTTGAAAGTCAGATCAGTCTATAGTTTAGAAATTATGTCACCTGACTGAACAATTACATAGACCTGACTTCAATAGAATAATTATATATTTTGACATTTTCAGTTCCTTATTAACTGCAGACACATTTTTTTTCTCCGATTAGAAAAGTTAATAATAACAAATCACTTAACTCTCCAAAAGCTCGTACAATATATGACAAAACAAGAATGGTAAGCTCTGAAGAAGATTGCTGGGGCAATCAAAACTGTCAGTGGGTTGTAAAAAAAGCTTTGTAAAAGTAACAAAGAACATAGATGATATTGATGTTATAAGTTTGAACAATTGGAGATTATGAGATGTGCTTAGCTCCCCCATCCCCATTTTTGAATCCAAAGCCTCAATGAAAAAACCAAAAACTGGTCAGGGAATGGAGATTTAAATGCATATACATTAATCATTGCTTACTTAAACTTAGTAGTTAGTATTAGAATAGTGAACTGCTCCTGTTTCATTACATTTTGCAAGCTGGAAAATTCAGTGATTTGGTGTTAGTATTAACATTCCTAGGCAAGGGAAAAAGATGGCAACAATTGATTAAGAATGGAGGTTACTAAAATACAGTCACTGAAAGCTAGCCTGACCTGTGTAATCTTTCAAGAAGATAGAATTGACTCCAAAACTTTAGGCTGATTAGATTACTTCCATCTTTGAGCCCTACGTCTCATAGATAAAGGCAAAAATCAGAAAGTGATCTAGGGGTGGGGATTTAAATATATTTGGTAATCACTAATTACTCAAGCTTATGATAGATAATGTTAGAGTGAAAAACTACTCTTATTTTGTCATAATATGGGGGATAAGTGATTTATTATTAGAAATAATGTTTAGCAATATACATATATTTCTAACCCTTCATTAATATTATATAGTAATGTACTTTGATATATAGTTTTATATAATCTATTAAATAATTTAATGTAAAAAATTGATAGTTCCATCCCTAGAATAAGTAGTATTGTTGTTATTCAATGGTAATTTATATCATATAATACTAAATCATCCATGCACTTCATTACTGTTACACAATGCTTTATTTACCACACTTTTTTACAGTTTACAGTTTTGATTGCCCCAGCAATCTTCTTCAGAATTTTTATATCTCCTAATATAAAAGTTCTGAAGAAGATTGCTGGGGCAATAGAAACTGTAAAAGAGGGTGGTAAATAAAGCATTGTGTAACAGCCGTAAAGTGCATGGATGATTTAGTATTATATGATATACATTTGGCAATGCAATAAGAAGATTAATTATTATACTTCAATGGTAATTTCCTTAAATTTTTAATTTCTATACAATATGACAAATGTTTATACTGAGTACTATAATACATACTGTTTTATAGTTTAAAAAATAAATTTATGTATATATTTTTTGCTAAATAATATGAGATTCGTTAAAGGTTTAATGTAGATTTAAAACTGAGATCTATGATTACTGGTGATCGATATTATCCTTTGGATATGTCTATTGTCTAATTAATTCAAATTCCTTCAAATAGAGAATTTAAATTAAAGTATATCCATGCTAAAAGAAAATCAAACTGATACAAAGAAAAAAAAAATAAACTAGGCAATTATTATTATAATCAATGAATAATAAAAATATTCAACCTAAATGCATTTCCTAAATATTTGTTATAGAAAATTTTAGAAAAGATAAAATTAGTTTTGTAATAAGCAAATTTTATTATTTATACTATAATAAGCTAAATTATGTATTAATTAATACAATCACTAGACAACTTTACTTATTTAATTCATTATTTTCAAGTAAAATTTAAATTAAATTTATATGCAAAGTGTTGTTTACTTATTAAACACCTGCAAAAATTAATGTTACATAATATAATAATCAATCTAAATCAGACTGAAACAAATAACTAATTATAATTATAATTCTTAAATTATCAAACAGGCTATCATCTCTCTTATTGATACCATTTCAAAATATAAAGTTTTATACAACACATGACCAATTAATTACACTCACTGCGCCTATTTGACATTATTCATCTTGAGCAATATTATTAACATTATACATATAATAATGTTACTAATATTGTTTAAGATGCCTAATGTCCAATAGGTGGAGTGAGTGTAATTAATTGGTTATGTCCAACAGGTGGAGTGAGGGTATTGAATTGGTCATGTGATGTACTATATCTTGAAATGGTCTCAATGAGATAATAATACTGCTTAAAGTGAATAATGTCCAATAGGTGGAGTGAGTGTAATTAATTGGTCATGTGGGTATAAAACTTTATATCTTGAAAGGGTCACAATAAGAGATGAAAGCCAGTTTGATAATTAAAAAATTATAATTACAATTAGGTGTTCATTTCAGTCTTATTTAGATTGATTATTATATGTTCATAACAACATTGTGGACAAATAATTTTTATATTGGATATTTGACCATTATATGTATTTAATATTACATATATCTAATGTATACATTATCTGTTAACAATAGATAAAACTTTTATTAAAAAGATTTTATATACTATGTGTTATGGAAAAAATAAATATGAATGGTATTAATATATACAATATTGAACTAAAATATCTTAGTAGCAAACTTCTAAAAAATATTTCAATTAAATAATTCAAATATATATATATATATAAATAAAATTATATTTACTTGGTTTTACTTCTGTAGGTGCTTCACTAATTTCCTGAACTATAATCAAAAATATTGAAATCTTAATTATTATATTTTTAATACATCAGATTCTTACAATGTATATAATATTAAGTTATAATAAGTTACCATTTATAAAATAAAATCTAATTCAAATGATAAATAGAATGAATCATAATGTAAATATATATATATATATAACATTCTATACAATCTCATTTAATTAATAAATAATGTTATAGCAAATAACACTTCCACTTGGCATTCGACAATGTTGTAAGAAAGCAATAAACTTCCTTAGTTTTCTTTAGTTATAAATAAGATTATCTTGAATAACTATAGCAGGAAGTGTGAAGCTTTATCAATCTAATTACTTATTGCAAGAACAAACATTCAAATGATAAATATGTTTAAATTATTATATAAATATATTCATGCTATGATTCATTGTATTTACATTTTCATAATTTGAATGTTTGTTACAAAGTTTTTAAATAAGAAAAAAATTCTTTACTTTGTTAATTTTAGATTTTTTTCACGATTAACAACTATGTAAAATTTAATACGCTTGATGTATATAGTGAAATTAAATTCTTAAAAAAAGTTGCAATAATTATTTCTTATGGCTAAGCACTTTCAGAGCTTTCATCTCCATATTCATAGACTTCAACCATAATAAATGAGCTTGCATAGATTTGCATAAATTATTATGGCTGAAGGCTATGAATATGGAGATGAAAGCTCTGAAAGCGCTTAGCCTTAAGAAATAATTATTGCAACTTTTTTTTAAGAATTATACGTCAAGTGTATTTACTTTGTTAAATAAAAATCAGACTGTTTAAAAAATGTCTTACAATAAATAATTAGATTGATTAATATTCATAGATCCTGCTTCAGTCTTTCAGGACAATCTTCTTTATAACCAAAGATATCTAAGTAAGAAAGTGGATCTATTTTTTATTACACATGTTGTTGAATGCAGAATGGCAGTGTGTATCATTTATTATAACAGCATTTAATTGATTGTTTAGAAGATTATATATATCCCTTAGGATGCAAAACATGTTTAAAGTCCCACAACTATTAAAATAAATTAAGATATATACCAAGGTCACAGCAAACTCAGTTTGATCCAGTAGAGATTGTAATTACATTGTTAATAATCCAAAAATAATATAAACATCACGTGATCACCATTTCTTATGCTTGCTCTTAACAGTTATTAAAACAGGGAAAACACTCTTTTGTATTGCCACTCAGTGCAAGCCGGAGTAGTCAATGGATGACAGAAGGGTTGTGCATAAAATCCCCATCTAGTGCCTACTCATACAATATCCCCAGACTAGTTTCTGGCTTGTGGCCTTTGTCAGTGAAGAGCCTTGGATCTGAGAGCACTGTACCTAGATCTAATGTAACCCTTCAGCAGTCACCTTTTAACTCCACTTATTTAAAAAACTACGAGACTTAAATTGAAAACACCATAATATTTTCAATCCAAGCTTATCAGTTTATATATTTTGGTGTCTTTGGTTCTTTAATAACCATAGCCACTGCTATCCTATTAGGCAGGATTGGTTTTATTGAAAATATTACGGCGTTTTCAATTTAAGTCTCATAGTTTTGTAGTTAAGTGGAGATAAAATGTGGCTGTTCGAGGGTTGCATTAGATCCTAAGATCTAGGTGCAGTGCTCTCAGATTCAAGGCTCCTCACTGACGAAGGCCACAAGCCAGAAACTAATCTGGGGATATTGGATGAGTAGGCACTAGATGAGGATTTTACGCACAAGCCTTCTGGCATCCATTGATTACTCTGGCTTACACTGAGTGGCAATAAGTATGGAGAGTTTTGTCTGTTTTAATTTTTTTTTTTCAAAAATAATATGTGATTTAATATTATAAAACAACTATAGTATAAGATGTATTTATAAAATTGAAATGTAAATTAAAATCATAAAATAATATTCAAAATGTCCTACTATAGGTGGCACACAGTATTAGTAAATAATTTTCTTATATTCAAGAAAAAAATTGTGATAAATCAGGAAATTAAATTACCAATCAATAGTTTCAAGAAATTGCAACTATAAATAAACCTAAAACATTCCATTTTAAACTGAATCAGGTTTTATTCTTTCCTTATTTGTATATAACTCAGTATGATAGTATACTATGCCAGAAAGATTATAAATTTATTCTTTAAAATTTACATCTTAGCACTGCTTTCGATTGGGTCAATCATATTCATAGAATTAATATGAGTGCATAGAAAATAGAATTTAAATGAATTTATAAATATAATATACCATTTGCGTGATTATGAAAATAAAATTAATGAACAAATTACAAAGTTGAAATTTAAACGTCAAGAAACATATAATTTAAAATGAGAAAAAGGTAAATTTATTGTTTCAAATATTAAGACATTATCAAAACAAAGCAGTTAATAAATGTGAGTATAAAAGGATGTATCCAACAGCTACTATTCCCCAAAGAATTTTCACAAATGTGGGAATGCATAAAGCAAATCAACCCCTTAAGACTTTTTTATAGATTTTGGGGCAATTACTTTTGTAAAACAGCCAAATTAATATCAGTGTGATTAATTGATCACATAGCTTTTGGTAAATTTGCTATCAAATTTTCGTTTAAGTGTGCATAAGTTTTAAATGCTCGGATATATAAGCCTCACAATAGATTTACCTCATTAGATATAGTGGAGCTTCATGGTTCAGTATCATGCATGCAATCTATTGGCATAATTCATGACATTTTAGGATTGAATTAAATTTCAATAAGCACAAAAACAATTTTATTCTTGATGCTTTCAAATGGATGGATGGGGATACTATGGCCCTTTTGAACAGAGGGATTTATATAATGGACCATGGCCGTACTATGAGGTTATCTCTAAGTGGAATAATTTGCAGCATAGTATTGAACAAATATGGATTGGCAATCATTCCAGAAAGATTTGTTATAGCAATATCATCTTTATATACATGCTACATAGATAATATTCTTATCTATGTTGAAGAAAAACCATTATCGATATATGAGATGAGCTAAATCATTTATTTTCTTAGCATGGACAATGGAAAATAAAGATACATCAAATGATATAAAGTTCTCAGATATGTATATCCAAGATTCAAACACACAAATAAATTATAAAATGATCATAAAACCCCTTAACGTTTGCGGCTTAATTCATCTGCATTCATATACTTCAATTTCACACAAATTGGCTGACTTCAAATGTTGTTGTACAGACACAATAAATTATACAAGTTTAAAGCAGACAGAAGAGACGCCATTGAAAACTATATAGAAGACCCCCTAGTCAATTCAGGATATAATCGTAATATATTAAATAAAGCTCTTAAAGAATTCTATTTCTCTTTAAAATACCAGGAACATAAATAGCAAAAACGTTAATGCATGGATCAGACTTCTCTTAATACCAGGTATATCTAAAGAGATGAAAACAATCTGCTTAACCGAATTCAATATTAGTTTTGGAGCCTCCACCCCCCTCATATCAATCAAATGTTGAACAATACCAAAAACAAATTACCTCCAGACCTAGATCTCCAAAAAATGTATGAAATTAAATGCAATGAACCAACCCTGTAAAGCAATTTACTATGGTGAGACTCATGGCAATAGCACAAGATTAAAACAGTACAAATATATATCCAAAGGTGGCTAAATCAGACCCTAAAATCATATCTATTTTTGGAACATGAGATTGATTCAGGCCACAATTTCAATACATTTAATATTAAAGTCCTTTGCGCAGAGTGCAATGTTTGAAAAAGAAAACATAAAGAGGCATCGTTTATTGAGATAGTGATCATGTGATGTTTAGTGGTTATTGCGCATAACATACACATAATAAACAAGAAAGTATCATGCATTACATAATCACGCAAATAGTCTATTTAAATTCATAAACTTATTTAAATTCTGTTTTCTATAGACCCATATTAATTCTATGAATATGACTGACCTGGCCGAAAGCAGTGTTCAGCTGTAAATTTTAAAGAATAAATTTATAATCTTTCCGTCATAGTGTACCACTGCTATTTACCTTGATCCGATTCTAAAATTTGAATTATAAATTTGCCAATATGGTAGAAATGTGGTTAAGTAGATATGCACTATTAATATTGAGTGTCAAACCAAAAAAATAGAATTAGTGACAATTTCTCACTTGCCTGAGGTGGACTCAGCCCATTCCTCATTATCCCATAATCGTTATTAGATGAAAAAAGATTCAATTGTTAAAAAATATGGAGTTCAATGTCATAAAAATATATGATATAAAAACTTGCAACTCCTTGTAAGACTTTACAAATGTGTTCCAAGATTATCCTCTATTAAAAAATTCTAATAATTATAGATTAATACTATTCTAATCAGATATTACGATGCCAATAAAGGCACAGTGAAAGCATACAGTAATTCAAAACAACTAGAAAAAAATATATTTCTGGTAAAAATCTGATATGTTAAATTTTCATTTTCAGCATTATAAAAATATTGTGATTTACCTGATGAGTAGCTAATTCATTGACAACTAGAAATAATTTGTCAAGCGTTGGTGACCTAGCGATAAGCATTCTGAATAATGTTATATCAATGTAAAACGAATTGAACTTCTATACATGTAAACTTGAACTCAAAGTATATGCTCGATAATTCTAATGGTAATTTATACTCGACATATATGTTCATTGACAAAGTGCATGCTTTCAGCATAATTCTGTATCTATGTCAAAATAATTGTATTCCATTTTATGTTCCACGTTTAACTTTGCTAGCTTTAATTTTAATGTATATTATTAATAAGCTTAATGTATATTAGAAATTCATATGTATCATTTGATAATACACAAAGAGAGTGAATAAAATAATATTTTGAAAGTAACATTGAAGTGATAAAAATGGGGGAAAATACAGCTATTAATGAAGAATTTCAAAAAAAGACATTGAGACAGATAACAGAGGATACAAAAAGGGAGTTAAGTGGAAAACTGATATAATTTAAAGGAAAAAAGTTCTTAGTAAATGAAAGAGTAATAATGTTGCAATAGAAGCACTAATTCACACTATTTATTCTACTACAGAGTCATCTATTGTAATTTTGAGTAATCAATGGATACCAGGTAGTCATACCTTTCTCATACTTCCTGGATTACTATTTGGTTATTGGTCAGAGAGAGGCAAGATTTATACTCATCTTTACTATTTCTATTTGTCCAAGCTAATAATGTAAAATTTTCACATTCTAAAAAAAAAAATATGGTCATTTACATCTCAAAACTAATTTCTAGTTGTTACACGTTCCATCAATGTACAATACTGGATTATAATATCTATCTGGAAGTTATGCATTATTTCTATTATCCATTTGCTTCTAAAGCTAATAACTAGAAAGTTTCAAACAATCGAAAGTTTTTGAATTCAAGCCAATTGTTAAGCAATACAGTTTTGAAATTAAATTGCGTAATAGTTTGTTTCTGTTTTTACATAGTTGTACTGTTACGAGCCATGTATTTCACAACACAACCCTAAAATAGAGATGTTTAATGAATAGGATGGTAACTTCTCAATTATTAAATTTTTAACAAGTTTTACCACAAAACAGTAAAATTCTTCAAAAATATAGACATTGTTTTGTAATTCATAGCGAATAGCTATTTAAGAGGGAAAAAAATTTCCACTGAAAAATAAAAGACTATACAGAACTCAGCTGTAAAAAAAAATGCGATGAAACAATTTATTTAAAGTATGGATATTTTGATGGCTCAATTAGTAACAAAATATCAAGAAAGAACCAGTCGAGATTACAACCAGACGATCAAATTACCAATGTTTTTTATTAAATTCTTCACTGCTGTCACCATAGCAATAAGTCTGACAGTCATTACTTATGTGTTTTATAGTTTGTATTTGCCCATATTGCAAAAATAATTCTATTTATGAAGCAGATGAGCAATACAACCATGGATTGCCCCGAATCTGTTTACGAGATCTCTAATTTAATCTAGAAGCATTGAATCCAACTGGCTTTATTGTTGGATCTGGAAAAAGAAATTTATTTAGAACATATTCCATAAATAACTACTAGATAGACAAAGTGGTTGCATATTTTTGTTAAAATTATTTTCCAACATCATTTAACTTCAATAAATAGAGAAGGCCCACTATACAGGAAAGATTACAAAATTGTAACTACTTTATAGTGTAGCACTGCTTTAGACCGGGTTGATCATATTCATAGCACTAAGCTGTAAAGTGGTTACATTGTAATCTTTCCTGTATAGTGGAACTGCCCTATTTATTGAATTACAAATGAATAAGGACAAAAATTAAATCTATCGAGTTACATCATTTAACTTAAAAATACTTTTGACGACAGAATCTGGAAAGTATCACTATTTGTAATGACGTCTTCGATAACGCTAGTGACACAGATAATAGCATTCAGTTATGTCAATTAACATTGATCAGCATTTTGCTGATGATTTCATTAATATCGATTACAGTAAACTTTTATTATTGCTTTTCAATCAATTTTGGGCAGACTTTACTTTGTAATCACACTTTTTAGATTGTACTTGATGCGAAAAAATATGTTTGGGTGATACGGATTTTTAAGTTGCATAAGTATTTGTGTAAAAACTTTTAACATGAGTTATGTAAATGTTATAACATATAAAACTGTCTCAGACTTACCAACTTTCTCCTGATGAGGTATTACTGCAGGACCCACAGTAGCAACTTCTCCAACTCCAAATTCGTTAGCTGCTGCAACTTGAAAATCATAACTATTATCTTCAATCAAATTAGATATGGTAAAAGTCAAATCGCTGGTAGTGCCGACCTTCTGCCAATTTCTCTGGCCTACGCTTCTTTTTTCTATTACATATTCAACTACTTCTCTGCCTCCGTTATCTGCAGGTGGTTCCCACTGAATAGTAACTGAATCACCAGCCACATCAGTAATGTGTAAATTTAATGGTGCAGAGGGAACGTCTAAATAAATAAAAAATTAAAATCAATTTACTTTTAAAAATAATGATAAATATGGTAATTTTGCAATACTTATTTATATTTTCAATAAATTTAAAGTGGCTAAATATATATGTTAGGAATTTCATAGTTATTACTACTAGGTTGTATTGGTGCACATTAGAAATACATGAATTATCTGTGGTCTGAATTAACTTACAAATTCTTTAATACTATACTCTTTCCTCTAAGGGAATTTTATATAATATTTAAAAGTCAGATAAATATAATTATTTAACTATATAGAAGGCAATCAAACCTCCACACTCCAGCACCATTAAACAAGATATTAAAACTGCAAGGATAATCTCGCCCCAGCCACAAGATGTAAACTTTACGGAAATAAGAGCAGCTGTCTTATTTCCAAACTCAAATATTATTATATGAGCCGATCTTAAGTATCTAGTAGTGAGAGTGTGAATATATAAATCATTCATTTTAAATCTATTTCTTATTTTAATTCTCTTATTAGCACTTATGAAATATTAACATTTACTTTGTGCCAATATTAGATGATGTTAAATTATGTAATGATAAATTTTACAAGCGCAGTGTTTAGATTGAACTATATAGAAGACGCTTGTAAAATTTATCAATTATTGTATAATTACTTAATAAAATAAACCCTGTTATAACTTTCAAATAATTTGCAAACACTTTAATCAATGGTTCAGGAGATTGTATAATGTTCCAGCACCAAAGTAATAAGTAAAGCACACAATAATTCCATTCATTTGGGTAAATTATATATCGTTTAGATTTCTATTAAATATTCAAATTAATCTATCTCAATCAGTTGTCAAGGCAACGTCCTTTTAACAATAAAGGTGGAATCCCTAAAATACACTTATATGTGTATGTATATAAATGGAATGTCATAATATATAAAAGAGGCTTTAAGGAACACTATGTATAAATTCTAACTATAGAAAGAAAATTGTCATTATCAGAACCAAGTGGATAAGACTGTTGCAAATCTTTAAAACCACTTTCATCTCTAGACAAAAAAAAATTTTCTTTAGAAATGAGCAGACAATATTTCATTGAAATCTCATTTAATTTTCTCAGGGCCATTGTATCCATAAGATTGTTAATGGTGAGTTCTAAATTAATACCAGAAAAGATTATATTCTTTGTACTTTTTATATTCACTATTTTTTTTAACCACGAATTTGATCAATCTCAAATAAAGAACATTAAAAACCAACATATAAATTTTCTGGATTGTTGAAAACATACTCAATTTGATAAATTATTATTCAGTGGCTGGGGGAAAAGAATGAATTTCGAAGATGATTTATTTGGTTATTTCTTCTAACCTTCAGAAATAATGTTATTATTTTAGGTAGTCAAAAAATAATCAGAGTTTAAAAGTTTATTTTCAACTTTCTTTGTCTGATATTGGTCAAATTTCTGATAACAAAAAACAATTAATCAAAAGACTATAAAATGAATATTCTTATTATTATTTTAGAAATCATCATCATAGCTTGTAAAATATATCTTTGCCCTGAGGAGGATAAATGAGACTTCATCAGAATGTTGGAACTTCTGCAGAGATATATTTGTTGATCAGAGTCTACTTTAAGATCTTACAATACATGGTATATTAGATTCTGAAGATTTATAAATCTTTCCTGCATTGAAGACTTTTACATGGAATTTCCAAAAGCTTGCTTTTACTATATCTTTTAACCATACAAATCTCCACAATATATATAAATCCTTTTATTTCTAAGTAAACTACTACAACAAATAATTTAACTTAGAGGCTATCAATACTAATTGATAATTACCCATATTAATTATTAGCAAATATCTAGTTATTACATGAAAATATTCCCACTCATACTTTAAATTTACACCCAATATGTTATATATAGAGCTAGCAAAATAAGCTCTTAAGAAGCTTTGAAAATATCCTCAACCCCAGACAGGTTTCTGCTTCTGGCATCATCAGTGAGGTGCCAGGACATTCTAGCATTAGATTAAAAATACTAGGACAAGCCCAGCACTTTATCTAATGTATAACTAGCATTTTTAATCTAATGCTGAATATCCTGGCATCTCACTGATGATACCAGAAGCACAAAACGGTCTGGGGTTGAGGATATTCACAAAGCTTGTTAAGAGCTTATTTTGCAAGCTCTATATATAACATTTATAAATACAAGCTTTATTAAATTAAATCATGTGACATCTGACTTGATTTTTTATCATTTTATCTAATATATATATATACATGAGAGGGAACCCAAAAATAACCAGAATCGTTTACTGGTATGCGCGCTTGTTGTAATATATACCTTTGCTATTACATATTTCTTGCAGAAATCCTACTGCATCAATCTGCTAAATGACACCACCATGTAAAATCGTGGGAAGATATAGCAAATTTTTTTCTAAGGTGCATTTCGTGTATTTGTTAATTTTTTTTTTAATAATGATGAAATGTTGGAATGAATGCTGATTGTTGTTTTTACGCAAATGACATTTTTCTCTCAGATTTAGTTCATAACGGTGAGATATTTTACCTGCAAGTTCGGAAAAATTTACGTGATGCAGTAAAATGTAAACATCCCATTTGGAATAAAGAAAAGAGTGCCAACTCCACCCCAATAGTGTCATCTCTCAAAGCCTTGAGTGGGAAACACTTTTTAATTAAATTCAGCACGACTCAACTTATCTATCAGCTGCATTCGCTCGATATCATTTAATGCAATTTTTTGTTAATCTCCCAAATGAAAAAATGCCTCTTTTATTTTTGCTGACATAGATATGGGGGGGGGGGTGACAGAAGCATTACAGTGCATCACTTTACAAGTATTTCTGGACTACTTCAAAAAGTGACAAACTGATTTAGACCAGTGCATTGCATTAAATAGAGTATACTATTTAAAGCAATTCAATTTGCAATGTTTAAAAATAAATATACAATTTTTCATTACAAAATTCTGGTTATTTTTGGGTCCCCCTGTGTACATTCCAAATATGTACATTGCATTATAAAAAAATACTAAATTTCAATAAAAAATATTGAAACTTTATAATATCAATATTATGAAGACTTATTGCTTTTCAAACAGAAATCATAAAATATATTTACCTAGCACTTTAACTGTAATTGGTACTTCCACACTGCCAAAATCATTTTTAATTTTAACAGTATATACTCCAGCATCTACATTCTCCACACATTTTACTTGTATTCCAGCCTCATGATTTGCTTGAGTAATTTTATTTCTGTTGGACTCTTGAATTGGTTTTCCATTAAAAGTCCATGTAATATTTGGCTCTGGTTCACCATCGTACTTTAAGGACAATTTCAAAGTTTCTCCAGCTTGAATCTCAATTTTATCATTTTCCAAACTATAGGAAGGTGGAACTAAATATCAAATAAATAAATGTGAAGGTAATAAATATTATTATAAAATTAATTTTAGAATGCTATTAAAAATAATCAATAAAAGAATTTTATATATATATTTATCTAAATAATAAGTGTAATAATGCTCAAGGCTAAATGGGTTTGTAGGTTTGTAAGTAATCATTAAAAACCATCAAAGCTGAGACAATCCCGATATCAATAAGAATCAACCATTTCAAACTGTTGTCAAGACAAAAAAGATTGCCTTGGCAACAGTTTGAAACTGTTGATTCTTATTGATATTGGGATTGTCTAAGCGTTGACTGGTTTTTAATGATATATATATATTGTAACGATCCGGAGAAAGCGAGCTTAACGTGATATGCACTACAGGGCGCCATCTAGGCATTTGAACCTAGAAAAATTTATAAAGTAGGCAAATACGTAAGTAAAAAAAAAAAAAATTTTTTTTTTTTTTTCCTTTTTTGATTCCGGTCGTTAACCCAAGTCACTAGCTCAGTGGAATAGCAGAGATTTATATTTATGAATTCTTATCTAAGAATAATTTTTTAAAAAAAGAATAAAATAAGCCACTACCAGTAATTAGCACACAACATTTATTTATGCACATATATTTAAGATTTAAAATTATTTTAGTATTAGTTTTACATTTTAAAATTTAACTTACATTTTTAACTTTGATTTTTGACTTTAATTTACATTTAGTTTTTATAAATTTACATTTTAATTTTTTTATAAGTTCGCACAGATGGGATTATATATATATTGTAATGGCACAAATAAATGAAAGGAATTATGGCATCGGAAAGGTATTCTAACCTTCAAAAATTTATAACTTGATAATGATGAGGTCATGCAAAGTAGATATTTTATTCACAGTGATATGAATGCTACTGTTTTGACCAGTTACTATGACCTTGTAGTCTGTAGTATATGTGCAAATACATAACACAAACATTTAGTATTCTATTATAATCTTAAAATAAGAATAACACAATAAATACTTGCAACAAACCCAATGCAACATCACTCACTGTCAGATTATGCATTAATCTTAAAGTAGAGTCATAAATAAAATTTTGAGATCAAGGACACCATGCCAATTGATAAGAATACTAATTTTTATACATAATATATAATGAAGTTACTGCTTATACATCTTCTATACAGAATGTAATAAATATACTAAGCGTGCTTATACACATAACTATAGAGAAGCTTGTTATTTGTATAAATTAAATACGGTTTAGCGTTTTTGAGAACTTATGACTTCTCATATTCATAACAAGATGAACTATAATCATAATGGAGAGATGAATGTAAGACATCAATTTGTCCCCTCCTACGCAACCATCCAAATACATAGAATAAAATGATTCAAAGAGAAAAATAAGAGACTTGCTATATAGCCAATAATACGAATGCTACCAATCATAAAGCTCATCCTTCCCTTTCTTCAAAAATTAATATTGAATTTAAATAAATTTTAATCTCTTCAAATATATACAATTACACTCATCTCTCCATTATGATTACAGCTCAGTTTCTATGAATATGAGAATGCCGTAAGTTCCCAAAAGCGCTAAGCCGTATTTAATTTATAGAAATAACAAGTTTCTCTATAGTTGCGTATAAGCACACTTAGTACATTTATACATATTGTACAATAAGAATATGATAACAAATAAATAATAGTAAAAATAATAAATTAATACTTTTGCACTATATCTTTATTTTCAATATAAAAAATTTTACAACCTTAAAAAAATTATTCACTTCCGTTAAAATATAAACTTATGAATTATTATAAAATAATATTATTTCAAACCTTTTTATTATAGTATATTATTATACAATAATAATTGCAGTAATCAAGCATATTATGATTTAAATTATTGTTAATTTAACTCCATTAGCAGACGTGACACTTGCTTTGATATTTCTAAGCGTTGGACAAACTAAACAATTTACGTATAATTTGCATATTACCATCTATACACTACTTCACACTATTTATGTTTGTAGCTATGAATATGAGGCAATACGCCTCGAACGCGCTCAGCTTTTACTTATTCATTTATTATAATAAGATTTATAAGAGTACTGTACTTTATATAGCTTCTCCTGCCAGTGCCTCAACACGCTTGCAATTTTGTTCTACTAGAATCATGAAACTGAGCAGACATATATCTATCAAATACTATCAATATTTAAATCTCCCCTATATAGTATAGATAAAAAAACACTATCTACTCTACTTTGAGTTAAACATATTTAATGTATAGAAAAAGTTAATATTTATAATCATTTTCCATTATTAAATATTTATATGTCTATCATATAAAAAAAATAAAGAGCTTATTAAAATAAGGTATCTCTCAACTTTATAATAAGTTCACATATGCGTATATCAATCAGTAATTAATACACAGTTTTTTAAAATTGATATTTGTTAAAATAAAAGTATTATAAATATTGGATAAAGAAAAAGGTGCAAAGAAGAAAATTCAAGGAAGCTGCTCATATGGCAATGGCAAATAATAATATAAGTTAATCGAGTGTAGCAATACACAATGTATGGAATCCTCTAATTAACATTGCTCTTTGTAAAAAAAAATTTAAAAATTAATCTTTCTCTCTTGAAGAAAAGGAAGGACTCAGGAGGATTTAAATCTCATATGTAAATATATGAAATTTCTACTATCTGTTGCCTTTGACAGGACAACTCGGTTAGAGCATTTGTCTTAAATTGGATACTTGAGAATCTAAAGGTGTGAGTTCAACTCCTACATGAATACTGTCACTGGAACAGGCCAACAACACCTGAAAAAGAATGGAGAATAATAATAATCGAAATTTAGTGTAATTATTAACCTGTGTTGTCTATTTGTATGTCATTATTAACAAGTTGTTTGTATTTGAAAAGTTTAAATAAAGTTTAAAATTTTCTATACATTCAACATTTACTGATAGATATGGAAGTAGTCCAACATATTATTATATCTAATATACCAACACTAATACCTTCAGGCAAATACTAAGTACTTAGTATGGACCCGAAGCTATGTTGAAGTTTAGACATTATGAAAAAACTATAACTAAAATTGGTTAAAGCAGAACATCACTTAATTTTCTTATGTAAATTGGAAAGAATTATTCCTAAGGGTTTGCAAATATAATCTCCTATTTCCTCCAAGAGAGCTCAGAAAATTATTCAGAGAGGGAACAAGGCCTTATTGAGGAAAAAAGAATAAATGTTCAATGGTTTTCCAACTATCAAACCTTGCATTCCATCAGAAATGTGTAATGGTTTTTATAAAAAACTTACAGATGAAGACTTCTCAAGAATTTGTCACACAGTGAAAAGATCATATTGTAAATTACATGGAAGAATAAAAGAATGTCAGAAGAAAAAATTTGTAGATCTATATGGGCAAGTCAAAAGTCATACTGCACCTAGTCTATCAGCTTTATTAGTGAAAAGTCTTAGATCTAAATACTTTACTGATGCTGAAATATCTGTTCTTGGAAAAGGTTTGAACTTCATCATTACACCACCTACTGCCTCATTATTGGATATAATGGCAAAATTGCACTGGAAAGTTAAAAAGACACTTAAGAGACATCAAGAGCAGAAGCAGAAATCAAACATTTCATGTAATGTGAGAGGAAAGCTATTAAATCTCTCAAACAGGATACATCTATAATTATTCTTCCTGCTGACAAAGGTAACACTACAGTTGTAATGAATATAACAAAATACAAGGACCTTCTCACAGCAGGCCAATACAAAAGAGTAGCAATAAATCCAATTCCAAATACAAATATCAAATTACAAGCATTACTCTGGAATCATTGCAGGTATTTCAATGATTCGTAATATCTCAGAAAAATTCCTTACCTGTATGGACAACCTAAAATCCATAAAGACACTATCCCATTAAATACGATTGTTAGTTAGTTCTAGAAATTCACCAGGTCAAAATTTGTTGAGATTTCTTCTCGTAGTTCTTAGTCCATTGGCATATAAGACACAATCCTTCATCAGGGATTCTAAGCACTTTGTAGAATTAGTCAGGACATGAAAATGGAAAGAACTGACATATTGGTAAACTTTGACATGGAAAGTCTATTTACAAATGTACCATGTGATGAGGTATTGTCTATTGTAAGGAAAAGGTTATATGATGATAATAGTCTAAAAACTAGAACAATTCTACTATTGATAGTATAATAGATCTTATTAATATTCTGCATAACAACAATGTACTTTCAATATAACTCAGAATTCTTCCAACCAAATCAAGGGATTGCCATGGGATCACTATTGTCACCCTTGCTAAGCAAAATTTACATGGAAGAACTTGAAACCACAGCCAAAAATACTACTCCATGTCCACCTAAAGTGTGGCTTTGCTAAGTTGATAATACATTTGTGGTATGGTCACATGCAATTACACTCATTCTGGATGCATAACAACAATATATCTCCAATTAAATTCATCATAGAATCAGAATGAGAACAAAAATTGGCATTCTTAGATGTTCTTGTGACAAGACTGCCTCAAGGCAAAGTAAAATATAAGAGTATATATAAGAAAGCAACACATACTGGCAAGTACTTGGCATATACATCCAATCATACCAGAAGCGCTTAGTCACTATGGATCAGAGCAAAGGAAGTTTGTTTCTGAAACCAATGATTTGGAAAATGGAAAGATTCACACCAGCTATCATCAAGGAAAGCTTTAATAGACAATGAAAAGAAACACCAAACGATAAAACAATTATTGGTACTGTAGTGTATCTATACATATCAGGAATGGCAGACAAATTAAAAAAAATCTGCAGTCAATATAACATTAAAACAGCTTTCCAAAGCCATACCACATTTGGGGAAATTCTTACTTCTTCCAAAACTAAACTGGAAATGCTGAATAACAAAAACTGAATCTAAGAATGACTATGTGAATGTGGAATGAAATATATTGGTGAGATCTGTCATCCTGTTAAGAAAAACAAATATGTCTACAGTAGCAGACTATGTATGCTCTAATGTCCATATGTTCAAATGGGAGAATACAAAAATATTGGATAGTGAGGAAAAGGTGCAAAGAAGAAAATTCAAGGAAGTTGCTTATATAACAATGGCCAAATCATACTATAAGTTAACACAGTATAGCAATACACAATGGATGGAAGTCTCCAATTAACCTTAGAAAATTTTTTTTTTTTTGAAAAGCCTTTAATTAATCTTACTCTTGGGAAAAAAAATTGAAGGACTCAGCAGACTTTTAATAACTCATATACAAATATATGAAATTTCTACTATTTGCTACCTTTGACAGAATAGCTCAATTGGTTAGAGCATTTGCTTTAAGTTTGAAATTCAAGCATTTAAGGGTGTGAGTTCGACTCCTATATGAATACTGTTATTGGTCAGGGCAATAATACCTGAAGAAGAATGGAGAATAATACTACTCGAAACATTGTGTAATTACTAATCTGTGTTGTCAATTTATCTGTTATTACTAACAAGTTGTTTGTATTTGAAAAGTTTAAATAAAGATTAAAATTTTCTATACATTCAACATTTACTGATACATGATAGATATAGTCCAACATATTATCACACCTATTATTACTATTATATTTTTATAAAGAATGCTTTGGGAAATTATATTTTTTATAAGACAAACATAATATATTGCCATTTATTTAAATTTATTTAATCTGAATGATGCAATATTGAATAAATAACAGTATCAATTTTCCAAGTTTCTATACTTGCGTGTTTTTTCAGGCATGTCGAAGCTGGTGACATGATAATTGAATAGAATTATTATTATTAACTATTAGCTTTGAATATCGGATTTGTTTGTGAACAATAATTTTTTTTGTGTATAGTTTTCGCTTCCTTGTTGATTGATAAATATTATAAAATATAAGATATCCATTAATTTTGAAGAGAGATTTGTGTTATACAATTTACTTTTTCCACATTAAGCTTTCTGGTTCTTTGGAAAAACATAGTAGTAAATGAGAGGTTGACCCTTTCTCCTCAATCTTATTATCTCAGCAATCCATGTTTTTGAAGTTTTTAAATCAGGAAATTTGAAAATCCATGTTACTCAGTTCAGTATCTACTTCCTCTCTTAATTCTATTCAAAATTTATGCTTTTTTTTTAAAATCAGGTAATCATTTCAATAAACTTTTATTAATTTTCCCACATTCTGTCTAGCATTTTATTAAATTATTCGTATATCTTTTTTAGTTTTTTGCATTCCTTCATATATTCATATACATAATACTTATAATCAATCTTCACATATACACTTTAATGCAAATTTTTTTCCTTAAAAGGAAGAGAAAGGTTGTGCAAGTGATCTGATGAAGATTGCAGCACAGTTGAAACTGTTAGGAAATTAAAAGAATTATATAAAAAATTTGCATTAAAGTGTATATATGGAGAATGATTATAAGAAATACACTCTATTAAATACTACTAAGTTCCATAAATAAAAATCCAAAGAATAATATTTTACAGATCATAATAATAATTATTAATAATCAATAATAAACATTATTTTTAAAAATATTATTATAATTAATAACTAATAATAATAATTGTTATACGATAAATATTTGAAATATTGACGTGTATAATTTTTAATTAATTTATTTATTATAATACACACACACACATCATGTAATGACCAGGTTGTATATCCATAGTCAATGCAAATTAATCCATTATTCTATATTTTATGCAAGCTTCTTAAATAACATTAGAATTTTTGTCTTCTTTTTTTTTAGCCTTTATGTGACTCTTCTAGTTATAATATATTCAAACAACTACGTTTCCATTGTTTTAATAATGTTATTGAACAGTAATATGATATTCTGATTTACTTTTTGAATATTAAAAAAAACCCACAGAATATATTTAGGTACCAATCTACTTGGCTACCAACATTTGATTTGATTTTTAATTGTTTCTTTAAAACAATATCTAGATCACCAAATAATTCTGGGATAATTAATCAATAAATTTAAAATTCAACGTAATACTTTATGCATCTAAAATCTTAGATTTTTAAACAGTTAAAAAGAAAACAATAGAAAACTAAAGGATAAAAAGAAAACTTTTTCCAGCCATGCATTACAATAAATACTTTTTTTTAAGTTTTAAGAAATTAATTTAAAAATAAACTTTCTGTTCTTCATTGATATTGTTAAAATATTTTTATTTGAAAGCATCTGGAAACATTAGACTTGGAGATGTTTATTTAAATTATTTTATTATATTTTTAGGTTTTAATTAAAAATAAACGTCCTTAAGTTCTTCAGTTAAACCTCAGATAATCCAAGATGGAGAAAGGGAAAGTAAGGAGGATTTTCATTGGCCATGCTTGCAGGCAAACTATTCGCTTCAAAATGAAGGAATGGTGCCTTTTATTTTTGGATTTTTGTGAAGTAAAAAAAAAAAACTATGGGTGGACAGCAAGAATCCAAATAAATAAGAAATGTTTCATTTTAATTTTTTTTTAATGTTATTTCAATGCCAGCCAATTCATTTTTATTTGGATTGTTTGATTTAAAATTTCTACTGAATGTAGGTGAGACTTCGTTGACACATTTTTGCAATTGGCTGTATTCTCTCTTCCTTCTTCTCACTTTTTAAAAACCAAATAAAACAAAAATTTCAAAATTTTAAAGACAAATAATAAAAGTAAAAATTTTAAATAAATCTATCAATTATTACAGAGGTCATTTGAAATTATACCTCATTGAAAAAATTAAAAGACTGAAGTGGAGTTAGGCTGGACATATTGCTAGAAGAGATGATAATAGATGGACAATTGAAATCTTAAACTGGATTCCAAGAGATTGTAAAAGACCCAGAAAGAGACCACATGTTAGATGAATGGATGAAATAAGAAAGTGTGCAGGGTGATGTGGAGAAGAGAAGCTAAAGATCGGAGAAGATGGATTGAACTTGGAGAGACCTTCATCCTGTAGTGGATTGATAATGGTTGATGATGATGCTTTATATCCCTAGAGTTTATATGTAATTATAGGGGATTTGAACTCATATTTCAAGCTCTCTTCAGATATCCAATCTATCCCATACAACTGATACACGTCACCATACACATGTGAAATGGATAAATGAGATCCAAGATACATATTTCATGCTGAACTAGCACTCATCAGGTGGTCCGGATCATCATCTCCCACAGACATATATAACCACAGCTCAGTTTATATTAAGATAGCAAATCTTCAAACTTTAATGGACAGGCTTCAATCTACTCCACCCTCTAACTCTTCTATCATTAAAAATCTGATGATGGAACACCCAAATCCCTGTCAATATTAAGTAGTATTATGAGAAATCAAAAGAAACCTTGAAAACTTATATTTTACCTTATTTTTATCTTCTCTCTCCCATCTTCTTAAATCCAAACAAGAAAGAAATTGAAAAAGCAAAGAGTAATAAAAGTTCATTAAAAATAATAGATACAATTTATCCACTCTTATTTTAGCAAAAACCTTTTATTGTATATATATGCATACACAATCTTATGTTTCGACTGTCCTGCAGTCTTCTTCAGAGCCATTTTTACTTTAATTTTTTTTTAAAAGTTCAGAGTAGAGTGAATAAATTGCATTTATTTAAGATATTACAGCAAAATAAATGAAGTGGTAAATTTGGTAATATTTCTAAAAACAATAGACTTGACAATGAAAACTCATAAGAGTTTTTAAGATTTCATTTTGAATTTATAAATTATGTAGTAGTATTATGATAAATCTCTTTTCCAAATCAAAAAAAAAAATCTTTATTTGAGTGATTAGTCATCCGAGTATTCTTTCGTAAAGTTGAAGCGGTGCTTAAAGATTCAACTAAAGAGAAAATCGAATGTAGATAGCCAAGTACATTGATACTCAATAAATATTTCATAAAAAAAAATTAAATATCTAAAATAACATTATAAATACCTCCATGTGTTTGAAGAGTTACCCAATCCGAAAATTCACTTGGCATTCCTTCTCCTACTTGATTAATTGCTACAACACGATACCTGTAGGGTTCACCAGTATCAGTAATTTCATAGGTAGTGTTTTTGTTTAATGGGCAGACAATTTTAACTGGTTTGGGATTTGTTTCACTTTGTTTTTCAATACTATATCCCAAAATTGGAAGTCCTCCGTCGTCTTCAGGTGGTTCCCATGATAAAGTAGCAGATTTTTCTTTGATATTAGTAATAATGGGTTTATCTGGAGCACCAGGAGGAGCTAATCAAAAGCAATAGAATTAATAAAAATGGCATTAAATGAAGTAATTTGTTATACGCTTATAGTATGTGTATATATACATTTTATGCATCAAAATTTTATATCGTAGAAGTAAATAGCAATAAGTAATTCATTAAAAAAAAGCATATAACCATTACGATCATTGGTTAATTTAAAGTCAAATCTTTATAAATTTATTAAGTTTTATCAAATCTGATTTAATCTGCAAAATTTATAATTGAAGGTCTAAATTTTGTAGTAATAAATTAATCTATTTTATTTACATTACTTAGATTTTTTAAAAATCAAATATTAGTAGATGATAAAATGTTTAAATGACTCTATTTTGAGAGTCATAATAAAGTAATAATCAACATTATTTTTTATTAAGTTTTTTAAAATATTTATATAAAATAAATAACAAGAAAATGAATTCACTTTAAAAAAAATTAAGATGGAAAATCATTTTTTAACTTAATGTCATCTATTTTTTCAATATTTCTACAATATTGTTTTTAGTAGTGAATTTGGGGTACTTTTGAATATTGTTTTTATAAATGTAATCAATTCTGAACTTGAAAGTTAATAATATTTTTTTAAAAAACATAAAAAGAATTTATTAATCAGTAAATATGTCACAGTTTCTTAACTACTATTCATTTGTACAAAAAGATGTTTTATCAAATCAGTTTTTATTGATAGTCTTTACATGTGACCATTATACTAATCAAATAACAATTCTTATCAAGCGATGTAGCCGAGTGGTTAGCACAGCTGCCTTACAAGCAGTTGTCCCGGGGTTCGCTTCCCGGCCGACGCTTTGACACATTAAAAAAATAATAATAACAATTCTATTGTTAAGAATTACTTATTGCTTTTAATTAATTACTTAAAAATATTTCTAAAAATGAAGTAAAAAATGTGATTATGTTAAAAATTTGGACAAAAAAATCAAAATAATGGAAAGTTTTTATGTATATTGGTGATGGAATGTTATTTTAAGTATCAAAAATAAGGATTGTTAATTTGGTAAAAAATGTAATATATTTGAAAAATGTTAAAAATTATTTAAAAAATGCAAATGATGAAAATCATGACAGTGTAAATAAATATATATAGAAAAAAATTAGAAAAAATACAAAAAAAGTTAGTTAAAATATTTTTTTTATATTATGTAAAAATGAATACAAACATAAAATTGGAAAATGCAAAATCAAAGAGCAAAAATGTGAGTGATTTATGTGAGGTGTCATGCTTAAAGGTATAAAAAAACATGAAATGCAAAATATAAATCAAACGTCAAGGCTTGAAATAGATGCCAAATGCTTCACAGATGATAGTACTTGATTAATATCCAGTATTCAATGAAATCATTAGAATATTTGAAATCTTACCACCAACATCCCTTAATTGTAAAGATATTGGTCCTATTACGGCTGGTTCACTTATTCCAATTTTATTAATAGCATAAACATGAAATTCGTATTCAGTTTCATCTACTAAATCAATTACAGCAAACATAAGATCACTTGTTGAATCTTGCTTCTTCCATTCAGTATCTCCGATTGTAAAAGTACAAATCTGATAACCCGTAATATCTGCTCCACCATCATCCTCAGGTGATTCCCAGTGTAATGTGACAGTATCATTAGTTACATCTGTTACCCTAAGGCAGAGGGGTGCTGAAGGAACATCTGACATGATATATAAATTACTCTTAACTATTTATAATGTACAATGTTTAATATATTTTGCAAATAAAAATAAAATTTTAAAAAATATTTTTTTATTAATATGATCAATTATAATTTATTATGTAGCAAATATTAGTTTTATATTAGAAAAAATATATTTTAATACTCTACCTTGAAAATAAAGTGGTATGTTGGCATTAACTGACATTGTAACATTTTTAGATATATATAATGATAAATATTTACATTATGAGACAATATAAAGAGAGTTATGAATACAAAAAATTTTAGACACATTAAAAATATATACAATTTGCGACCGATTAGTGTGAACATATGATTTTTATATGTTTGTTGAAACAGTTGGTAGATTTCAATGTGTATCTCCATTGCAATTAAAATAAATAAATAAAAATTGTAATTTTATTATTGATTATACTTCTAAAAAGCACCCATAAAATGAGCACTGATGTCATTTTGCCAGGCAAGTTAAGACCATGGGCCTTTCATTGATACAATGAGAATTCCAACAATAAAAAAAGACTAAATTACATTTTACTGCAAATGTAACACCATTCATTCTTCTTTCTCTAATTGATTTGCCTTTCAAAAAAAACCTATATCCATTCACAAATTCTATTATATATCTTCACGACTAGTGCAGTTTTCAGTTCTAGTGTCATGAAGAGTGTGTAACAAGTAATCTTCACCCATTCTATGTACCAAAATTTAGAAAAATTTATGTTTATAATAGTGCGACAACTGCTTTATCACTACTACTCTTAATATTGTTATTATTTTTATACAGTGGAACCATAGACTACGCTGTATCTAACTATTCAACTTCAACTGCATGCTATCCAAAGAAAAATATAAACAAATTGGACTGTCTGTGCAGATATCGTATATATGGGAATGTAAACAAAGTTTATTATTTGATTAGGTAAATACGTACATATGCCAATCATACATTTAAATGCATATTAAAAATAAATTATGCAAATGAGTAATAATTATGCAAAAATGGACTTCTATTAAAAAACCCACAAGGACTTATTCGGTGTGAGTATAAGGAAGTGTTGTAATTGTATATTTTGCATGTTACTTTAGCAGTGAATTGTTTGCATACAGTTTATATGATAACTTTCAAAGTTTAGATTCATCATCCGTAACATATATGTATATATTACAGTCATACCAGAATTTGATGCATGATGAACTTGCTTCATTTAAGAAGCAAGGAAATGAATTATAATTATTTATTATGTGTGTGTGTGTGTACAAATTGACATATACAAGCAGAAACTTATTTATAAACTTCAGAATTTTCTAATTGTTATTTACTCTTTATTCCTTTTCTATTTTGTTACTTTACATTGAATAAATTTGTTTTATTATCTCAAATTATACTGTTGTTATGAGAATAATAATTTCAGGACATAGCAGAATGGCATAGTTTGACACTTTGTGAAATCTGTACAAATGTAAGAGAATGGTAGTTTGACAATTTATGAAACCTATATATAAACAAAGCAAAGCAAAACATATAGTAGTGCCACCTGTGCTAAACAGCGTAATCAATGGATGCCAGAAGGCTTGTGCATAAAATCCATTGATTACTCTGTTTAGCACAGGTGGCACTACTATATGGAGTTTTGCTTTTGCTTTGTTTATAAACAATTATGTGCTAATATTGGAGATGTGATCATGTGAAACCTATATATACATAGCAGAATGGTGCATTTGACAATTGGAAAAATAAGTCCAATGAAACATAACAAAACACTGTTAGTATAGATCTCCATGAGTTTAATATCGACATGCAAATAGTTATTTTGATAAATAAGAAAAATGGCATCAACTAAGCAGCAACATTTGTGAATTTGATCTGGATAATGTGTGTGTTGGAAGAGTTACATGGATCTTATTGAAAGACATATGTTCATAAATAAAATAAAAGTGACTATGCTTATGTGATTTGCGGAAAAAGTTGTATTGAAACTGGCAAATCAACTTTATAATCTTAGTAACTATTCTGAAAAAATTCCATATCAGAAGTTGAAGAAAAAATTAAACATTTATTTCACATCTGCAATAATTAAATAAGTGGCAAAGTTTATAAAATTAACTACATTATTTACAATAAAAGGAAATAGATGAATATATACAGATCACATACAATTAACTAACACTTGGTCATTTAAAAACAAACTGATAATTATATAATGCATTTGTAGGTGTATAGATTTGTATAATATTCTATATGTGTTAAGAGGCATATACATATATTTGTGCATTATAATTGGTATATTTCATTTATAAATAGATGTATATATAACATAGGGTATAAAGAAAAATACCAAAATTAAATTTAATTAATGTAAGCAATAAATAAATAAAAAAAAATTTTTTTTTTGTTATAAGTAATAATATTGGTTTTGTCCCCCCCCTTCCCCCATTGGATAATAAATATATAATAATTATATAAGAAAAGTGGAAGGGAAAAAGGAAAAATAATATGGAGAGGGAGAGAGATATTTTAAAAAATTTAGATGTGGCCAAGTATAAAAATCTGTAATGTTATGAATAATAGAATATACTGAAAAGAGTAATAAAACATTGGAAGAAACTTTTATGGATTAAAAAAATGCAATATTCATTATGTAAATGAGATATTTATTTTAAATAGCGTGATGTTTTTATAAACTGTAACAGTAATAATCAGCCATTAAGCTAATGCACATGGGCTTTGTGGATTTTTAACTATAAATGAATACTCTCACTCCCAAACACATGATAAAGTCTTTGTGAAAAGATAGAATGAATCATCTATTCTTTCTACCCAAACATTTATGTAGGGGAAAATCTTAAGCATTTGAGAATGAGAGCGTGAAGATGTTAAGCAATCACTTTAAATTATCTTTACTAAGCCTGAATGAATGACGCTTACGAAATTTACTAGAATTTACGGCTTTATTTATTTACAACATAAATGTTTATAAGCAATAGAAGATACAATTCTTAAAAAATGCTTATATTAGTAAACAAAAATAAAAATATTAGTCAAGCGTTGTTAGCCGAGAGGTCACCGCAGCCACCTTGCAAGCAAGTAGTTGTTTGCAGACGGTTGTGGGTTTGCCTCCCAGCCGATGCTATGACATGTGAAAAAAAAAAATAAAAAAATATTGGAAATATTAACAGTTTTAGCTAAACAATTTTGCTGAGTTTATATACACTGCATATGTAATAAAAATAATTAATAACATAATTAATAAAATAATTAATGATTAAAATGTAAATGTACACTTAAAACATTCAAACAACAAATAGCTTTCAACAAATAAAAATTCAATATTAAATGTTTTGCAGAATTCCTAAAATGAGGAAAAAAATTAGCTGTAGCACTAATTTTTGACTTTTAATTACTAGTTTACTATTTATTTATTGATTACATGTACATGAATTTTATGTGATGATTATTTAGCAGCTGAAGTGACAATCAGAATATTGTTTATATAAAAAAATTGAACTGTCCTCTAGTTGCCATAAATTCAAAACACTTTTTACAGTGCAAAAATAAATCTTTCAACTGGCCAAAAATATATGACAAAATGATTTGAATCACAACAATTACAGAAGCGAATATTAAAACAGCCAAAATATTTAAATCAAAAGTATTTGAATCTATTAATATTTAAATTTCATCATCATCATCATCATCAACCATTATTATTCCACTGCAGGATGAAGGTTTCTCCAAGTTCAAACATATTTTAAATTCTCAGATATTACATAATCTTATATCTCATCTTATGCACTTTTCAAATATTATGCTTTAATTTATTTTTTCAAACAATTATAAATTTTATATACTCAAGAAATATGGTATAGGATTCCAAAAAATAGAACTGTTCTATTATACCAAAGTTTTTCTTATTTACATTTATTCCTAAAATTCACTATCATAATACATTATATTATTAATAAGACTTATTTACATTTATTCCTAAAATTCACTATCATAACACATTATATTATTAATAAGACTTTCAAATTATATTTTAAAAACATTTACAATAATTAAAATCATAATAAACCATAAATAATGTATTTTTAAAAAAATCAGCACATAAATTATTATAAAATTAGCTTAATGTGAATATCTTCTTTGTATTAGAAATATATTTTTAAAATGTTTGAATTTATGTTAACATTTTGAATAAAATTCAAAGATTTAATCATAGAAAATGTTAAAACATATAAAATAACCAAAATGGATGACAATTATTACAGAAGTTTGTTAAATGGTCTTGTGTAAAATGATATTATATGATCTGTTGATTGAAATGTCATGTGCTGTTTAAGCATCAATGGAATGAATTGAACACAATAGCCTCATTCAGTTGACCAAAAGGATTTCTTTTTTACCCCTTCAACTGGAAACCAGTGCATGAATCTGCAATTCTTGAGTCCATAATTATACAGCTAATATTGATTTAAATATGAACATATGATGTAAAGCTATTCAAAATTATTTTCCTGTTATTGTGTTTCTATTGTTATTAAAAATCAGTTCAATATATTAAAAATAATAATAATGATAATAATAATAATCAATAAAACATTAATTAAAAAAATTACTACTACCTAGAAGTTTGAGAGGCATAACAGGATCTGATGGTTCACTGGGTATTCCATCTCCCACAACATTATATGCTATTATACGAAATTGATAACTATTGAGCTGCTTTAGATCATAAACGGTAAACGATGTTTTCGATATTTTTTCTTGATTAACTTTTATCCAGTCAGTTGCCGTAGTATGTTGCTCAACATTATAACCAAGAAGTGGAATACCACCTGTATCTTTTGGCGGCTGCCAAATTAAAGAAGCGGAATTGGTAGTTATATCAAACACCATAGGCTTAGAAGGAGAACCGGGTGGAGCTGAGAAGATGTAAAATAGTAAAATTCAGTTTTAAAATTGAAGAATAAGCAAAAATAATTAAATTTCTTTAATACTGAAAATGAATGAAAATATTTTCATAGTGCCCAATTGTTTGAAGTAAAAGCAACTCTTGGGTGTTTTAACCAAGCAATGAAAAATAAAAAAAAAGAATCCAGCACGAGAACTGGAAAACAAAATATGCAGGCACACACAGGTAAAAAAAAACCTAATTTAAAATAAAACATCAAATAGGGAAAGCAAACTTAATTTTAATACGTATATATAAAAACATAAAACTGCTTACAAAAACAAATATGATAAAAAAAAGTTTCAACTAGCATATATGCAAAAATCACTAGTATATAAAAAGGGAACTGACTGATAATGCGTATTAGCTTAGTAATAAAAAATATATTAAAGGCATTAAAGAAAAAAATGGATTCAATCAGCAAGCAGATATCAAAAAAAAAATTTAAATAGTTGAACTAGCATTAGAAACACAATTTTTATCCAAACATCCCAATTATTGGCTTAAATGGATATATTCAACCAGCCGTTGCAAAAATAATTTTCCCAAAGAGTACATGGAAAATCTTACCCCCAATATCAGAAATATGTACAAGTACTGGCCCAACAAACGCTGGTTCACTAGATCCAAATTCATTAATAGCAGACACCTGGAATTCATACTCATTATCCTCAATAAGAGGATGTACACAAAATAAAAGATCGGATGTAGATGAGATTTTCTGCCAGGTTGGTAAACCTTTACTTCTTTTTTCAATAACATATTCCAAAACATCCGGACAATCTTTTGGAGGTTCCCACTGCAATGTAACGGAATCGTCAGTGGCAAGAGATACGCACAAATTGCGGGGTGCTGATGGAGGACCTGAGATGGTGAAACCATACAAACTTTACAATAAATTTTATAAAGCTATATTTATATTAATAAAAATTAATTTAAAATTTGTAATTACACTGAAGAAAAAAGAGCAACATATTTTATAATGATGAATCATAAAAAAAAACAACACACAAACAAAAAAAAAAAAAAAAGCACAACAGAAATTTTTTTAAAAAGTTCGGTAATAAAATAAATAATGCATTTACTATTTAATTTCAAAAGAATTATAAAATATCTATAATAAAAAGCATAAAATTTTTCCAAGTTTTAAAAAAAATAAAGTTAATTTGAGTATAGTAATAATAATATTATTTTAATTATTAATAAATTTTATGTGGAATGTTTTGGAATAAACTTATATGAAAAGTAATACAAATAAAATTAATAGAAAGAGAGAGAATATAATAGAAGTACTATTTAGATTGAAACTTTCTTCACTATGAACTAATATTAAAAATAACAAAAAAGGATGAAAACTTTGAATTTAAAAATTTTATTTAATTTTGTGATAGAATTTTAAATTTTTATATTTATGTAAGGATTATATATATATGTCTGTTGATAAATTATCGTCTAATAAAATAGTTTTTCTTTTTGTAAAACAGAATATTAAGTTCAATTCTAATTTATACTTATATTTTTTTTAACTAAATATCATCATCATTTCTCCACATCACACCAGCACCCTTTCTTATTGATCCATTGGATCTCATATGTGGTCTCTTTCTAGGTCTTATATATATATATCATCATCATCATCATTTTAACCATTGTTGATCCATTGCAGGATGAAGGTCTCTCCAAGTTCAATCCATCTTCTCTGGTCTCTAGCCTCTCTTCTCCACATCACACCAGCACATTTTCTTATTTCATCCATCCATCTCACATGTGGTCTCTTTCTAGGACTTACATATATCATTATTTTCAACCATTGTCAATCCATTGCAGAATGAAGGGCTCTCCAAGTTCAATCCATTTTCTCTGAATTCTAGCCTCTCTTTTCCACATCAACCCAGCATACTTCCTTACTTCATCCATTCATCTCACATGTGATCTCTTTCTAGGTCTTTTACAATCTCTTGGAATCCAGTTTATGATTTCAACTGTCCATCTATTATTATTACCAAATATATAATCCCTAAACTGTGAACATAAAATTCATATTTAAAATTTGTGATAAATGCATTTAGTGACAATCCTATTAAGATGGGTTTAATCCTAGATTTTTAAGTTTCATTAAAGTTTAATACTTTAAATTGCACTATGTGGTTTTGTACAATGGTAAGAGGGTGAGTCTATGGAGTTTATAATTCATAGACCACAGCCTCACCCTGATATTTTCTGAGTTCAAACTTCTTATGAACTCCTATAAAATATATTACATGTTTTGTGCATTTTAGGCAGTGGTAGTGCCATGTACACTGGAGCTCAAAGTCCAAGGGTCATGGCTGAAGGTATAATATTTCTTATAATACTCAAACTTCTTATGAATTCCTTAACAATAAACCACTTGATAGTTTTTTTGTAACTTCAAATTTATATTATCTTACTTCCATAAAATAACACGCATGTGATAATATTATATATATATATTTGAATTCGAAAATTATCTTTTTCCTAAAGTAAAAATATTAGTTTAGGATATTTCCATGCTGCCTAAATCTAAATATTGTATATTATTTGTATAGATGTTACCTTCATATGTGAGTGAAATACTACAGACCGTTATTCAATATTGTATTTTAATATCGAAAAGTTTGATATCTTTTCATTCAAAACATTTGATCAATTATTGGCTGGGTGGATATTTAACATGTGCTGTGCACAAAGTAAATTGTGCTAAAAGAGATTTAATTTATATGTTTTCTTTTGGCAAGTGAATAAACTTGTTTTTTAAAGTTTAATTTGTATGAAGTTTTATTTGATAAAATTTATTGACGCTACCTGGCTGGTATAGTTAAAAATAATCCCGGGAACACAGCAGATGTTTAAAGCAATTAAAAATCTGGATGTTAATCAATGTTTAACACACATAATAAAATATCAGCAATCCTTTGTGGCACACTGCTAGACCTTTATAACCAGTCCGAATTTTCTGACCACAACTCGCTTGAAATTAATAACAATTCACCCACCTTTAAGTCAGAATTCCGACCACAATTCCCTTGAAATTAATAACAATTCACCCAGCTTTACGCTTCTATCATATTTAATCTGATGACACTATTACTGGTAAACCCCCCCCCCCTCAAAAAAGTGTTAAGAAAAAAATACAACATACAACTTATTAATCATATATAAATACTCTGGGTTTTTTTTGGCAATTCGTGTTCAATGTAAATAATAAAAAACTTCAAAATGTTGTCTTTTCAAATTTCTTCACACAAACACAATTGCCTAGGCTAGAGATCGGCAAACTATGGCTTGTGGGCTACTTCTGACCCACAAAGTCTAATGAAGCAAACGTTTTTTTTTTATTATTATATAATATTCGCAACCAGAAAGTGCAACTAAAAAAATTCTACATACCAGCGCAAGATGGGTAGCATTTTAATTTTTGTACAGCAAAACATAAAACTTGTCTTACTTTTTTCTTCAGCAGAATATAACATTTTTTTTAATTAACAATAATTTAACACTGAAAGAATACAACATTTGATAAAAGATATAATAAAATATATATATACTGTATATTTTACAAAAACTTTGAAAAATTGTGCATACTGACAGCAAAAAATACCAAAATTTAGCACAAAGATCTTGATTATCTTGTAATGTCCATAAAAGTATTAAAAACTACAATTTTATTAACTTTACTCCTTGATGAGATGCGCTATAAAGTCAAAACCCCTCGGCCACTCTATCCAGAGAACCCGGTTGGCCACTTTACCTTCCCTTTCCTTCCTCACTCTAAGTTTTTCCCATATGCTTCTCTATCCTACTCCATCCCATTTCCACATCATCATCTTTGTCCACTCTATGGCTTTTATATCTAGATCCCTCTTATCTTTTTCCAAACCCAGCATAAAGACGAAAAACCACTTTCTGTATTAATCACTTTGTTTATATTTATTCTCCCACAACTTTATTACTTGTACCCTTTCTGCCTGTAAGCATTTACATTCAATGAACAGGTACCTAATATTTTCCATGCCTTCCTTACAAAACTTGCAGATTAAATCACCCATATTTCTCAAATTATGTGTATATTCCCTTGTTGCTAATGATTCTGTTCAAGCCTTAAATTGTAAACTACTTTCCTTGCTATCTCACACCCAATATTCTCTTTACTTCTACTATATATATATATATTTAAACTCTTTTTACTCTCCATACTAGTTCTCTATCTCTCCAACTCCCTATTTTTTATTAATGCAATTATTCTTCTATCCCATTCTTTACCACTATAACACTCAACAATTCTCCTAATACAATCATCCCACCTTTTGTATGAGTATACTGACATAAATTCTTTATCCTCTTTTGTTTACTGTACTACCTTCCTCACCCATCTTGTTGCCGGTCCTTTACTCATGACCCAATTGAATTCTATTTTGGCTATTTTCCTATTATCCATAAATTTCAATCTACCAAACACTTTCATTTTAAATAAATGTTTGTGACAACATTATGGACAAAAAAATTATATTGGATATTTGACCATCATAGTGAATGACTTTCATTTTACTTTTTGCATCTCTCATATAAAAACCTCCTTTGCTGCCCACAAATCTGCATCTAATGCATGTCTTCCTACTTCTCTTTGTACTTTTTTTAAGTAATTTAACATCCCTTTACTAACACACAATGCATTGTTACCATAAGTTAACCCTGCTACTGCCACTCTCTTCCATACAATTCTAGCAACATCATATTTATTATATGAAAACACTTAATTTCTTTATCAGTCCCTTTCTTTTCTTTGCTTCACTTATCCATTTTTTCTCCTATTCATCCAAGCAATTTCTCTGATTACTTAAAATGATTCCCAAATAGTTATATGTAGTTACCACATTTAACTTTATATTCCCCAATAAAAATTCTTTCTCTTCTCTTTCCTCAGTACTTATCATCATTACTTTTGATTTTTCTTCACTAAATTTAATTTCCATCTCTTAACCCATCCTTAAACATGTCTTCAGCATAACTTCCATATCTTCCCTACTTTCTGTGCACAAGAAAATATCATCTGAAAATAAAAGATCTGATAATGTATACATTCCCTTAACACCTATTAATGGTATTCCTACACCTCTTCCTAGTCTTTCTATTGCTCTCTTCATTTCTCTCAAATATAACAAAAACAAAATAGGTGACATAGGGCATCCTTGCCTTAGTCCCATCCCATTTTTAACTTTAACTGTTTCTATATTTCCTAATTGATACGTACAGTAATTATTTTCTTACAATCTCTTAATAAGATCCATAAAGCTCCATTCATTCTCAAATTTACTAAACATACCCATAATCTATTTCTATTTACTTTATCATATGCCTTCTCTACATCTATAAAAACCATATATAAATGTCTACCCCTGTATTCCTCCTACTCATATCTATAAGTTGTGTAACTACAAATAAACTATCTACTGTATGCCTACCTGATTGAAAACCTCATTGCATTTCTCCCACTATATTATTTGCTTCCATTCATTTTGCTACCCTTCTAGCCACCTATATGTGCGAAAACTTTATATAACACTGATGTTACCACTATCAGTCTATAATTGTTTAACTTTCTATGATCCTTACCCTTGTCTTTAAATAGTAACCTTACTCTTGTATTATTCCAGCTATCGGGAAATTCTTCTGTGCCATTTTATTAAAACCTAATAGGTTTAATTTTTCTATATTTCCTAAATTCATCTGCCCATCCACCTAACCTCTTGCATTTCCACTTTTCAATTTCTCCCCTGCCTCATTCCATTTCATTTTCTATAAACCTAATATTTCCATTATTATATGTTTCATATTTGTTATAACTCTAGCATCTTTTCTATATCCATTACATACTTCTTTAAGATTGTCTCTAATTCTTCTTTAGAGCTACTGACGTTTAGCGCCCCGAACAATTCGCCCTCTATTTTTAAAAAAATGAACTATTTTTTCACTATGTAACTATATCCAAGTGTAAATGCTAATAAAAAAAGATTAAAAAAAATACTTACATTTACATGCGTATTTTTCACTTATAGCGGTCTTTGCTGTATATAGAACTGTAAATAAATGACGTATATTAACTCTAAATGTTTTCACATAAAGAATAATAAAGAACCAAAAAAAAACTTACTTTTTTAGGAGTAGTTGGAAGCCACACAATCGAGGAAATGCACGAAAAGGTTGTCGCGTGCGTGCATATTTCTGAAACAAAATTCCCGCAGGTAGGATGAGAACAAAGGTCTGTTCGTCCCAAATTTGTATTTTAGCTTACGCTTTGCTCTCATCCACAGATTTCCAACATTATTGGTGTGTATATCCTCGTCATCCGGGTCAACAAAGTTGTCTTGATGGATGACGACAGAGTGGAGATAGACACCATTGGAAAGACCGCTAATATTGTTATACGCAGGCCATCCGTCGCTGATGATATGCGTTCCGGGCAAAATGTGTTGCTGGATCAGTGGTTCCAGGGTGGCAGCCGATCTGTCTGCGATTTCAGATAGGAAACATTTTTTCGAGCCTCTTTCTATTCCACCGAACACCCAACGGCCTTCTCTGAAGGCCCCTCGGTTGTATTTCCGATGGAAGAAATAGGACTCGTCGATTTCGACTATCTGTGGTTCGCCATTGGCATCAAATCCGCCGAGAAGTGCTGTATTTCTGTCGAAATATGTAGCACATTCTTCCCGGCAAAAATTACACCAATCTATGATCACTCGTTCGCTGACCTCCGTCTCACGAACGATCATCCAAACAGGCACATTATATGACCAGCAAAATGCTATGTGAATAATGGTGTTCAAACCCAGATGGCTGCGTGAAAAAAATGAGCCACTTCGTACTGCTGTACGTTGTTTGCACATTTTGCATTGCCATCTGACACCATCTATGCCAGCCGAATATTTGACCAGCGAACATTCAATGTTGCAACGCAGACAGAGCATGCTGTTCTTTAGCAGACGCCTCCTGGCCAGCCACTTCAGGGTCAATTCCACAGTTTGAAATTGCTCTATGAGACGGCGAGTATTCCAACTTTCTGCCAGAACTTCCGAAACAGACATAATTTCATTTGGCGGGACTATGGTTGTGAGAGCCACTGTAGCTGCCATTTTTTAGGACAGAATTCCACGTGGTAGAATTTGTCTCGTGTCACAAATGACGCGTGACCAAATTGCGTGAGTCTAAATACAGCCTAAAAAAGTAATTATTTTTTTGGTTATTTATTATTCTTTATGTAATTGCAGAGTATATGTAACTATAAATGTCTTTTTTACATGAAGATGAATAAATAAAATGGATGTAACAAAACTTAATTTTTTAGGCTCTATTTAGTCTCACGCAAAGTTGCTATAAAAATTATGAACTACTGTACTTTGGTCATTTGTGACACGTGACAAATTCTGAACTACTTTTGCTTGACCGCGTGGAATTATGCCTATGTCCACTCTGTCGCATAACATAAGCTAAAATACCAATTTGGGATGAGCACACCTTTGTTCTCATCCTACCTGCAGGAATTTTCTTTCAGAAATCTGCATGCACGCGACGACCTTTTCGTGCATTTCCTCGCTTGTGTGGCTTTTCGTGCATTTCCTCGCTTGTGTGGCTTCCAATTACTCCTAAAAATGTAACTTTGTTTTCTTGTTATTTATTCTTCTTTACGGAAAAACATTTACAGTTAATATACGTCATTTATTTACAGTTCTATATACAGCAAAGACCGCTATACGTGAAAAATACGCATGTAAATGTAAGTATTTTTTTAAATCTTTTTTTATTAGCATTTACACTTGGATATAGTTACATAATGAAAAAATAGTTCATTTTTTTAAAAATAGAGGGCGAATTGTTCGGGGCGCTAAACGTCAGGATTACCGGGGGAAAGGGTTTTACACTTTTACTATCACTTTTCTATTACTTTTATTCTTCTGAATATTCTCATCTAGTACCTCTAGTGATTAAACTAGCTGCCAATATAATTTTCATTAACTCAATATAGCACCAGAAAAAATTAATTTAAAAAAAAAAAAAAACTAAATGGGGATTTGAAGACATGAATGAAATATAAACTTCTATTAATGAACATAAAAATTACTAGTAATAAAAAATAATTATTGTTACATTTGTTCCTTCCATACATAAAAGTAAGTATTTTTATTTTCTTTTTTTAAACTTTTTATATGCATTGTTTGTAAAGTTTTTATTTTCATACTATCCTGTAGTTTTTTACTGGCCCACGAAGAATTAAAATCTGTTATTCAACCTCAAAGAAAAAAGTTTACTGACCTCTGGAATAGTGGTAAATCTATTTTGTTTAATACTTATTTTAAAGAGATGATAATTGATTGTTGCTTAAAAATTTGTCATTTAATATAAGAGAACAAAGAATTCATTGAATTAGTTTCATTGTTGTTACATTACTAATTACGGAAAATAAAATTAACAAAATCTGTCACAAATTTAAATGTGGAAAAATTCTAAAAATGAAATTAAAAATATATATATTCGAAAATTAATGTTTTATATATCTGAAAAGCTGGGCATACAATGATTGAGAAAACGAAACAATAAAGTTGAAACGAGAAATTAAAATACGTAAAAAAAATTTGAATAAGCGAATAAAAATTATTGTGCAAACTTTCAAATTAGAATATATCTGTTGTTTTATCATGAATAAATCATCAATCATACTAAGAAAAAAACAAACTTTAAAAAAAGCAAGAAAATAATTAAAATTTTGGAGAAAAATGATTAATGGATTGACTATTAGGAATAAAATACTGAAAGAAAAAAAAGCCGAGTTGAAAAAATACTTTAAGAAGAAAAATATATTTTAGCGATAAATAATTATGTGGAAAATATGTTGGCCCTCTATTGTTTAAAATTATAACTAAATTGTAGGCAAATCTTACATATATGCTACTATATTACAATTACATAAAAATTTAATCAAATGTAAAAGATAATAAATAAAAAAACAGTTACCTTTTAAAAGAATTTGAATGTTGGATTAATTACACGACATTAATTAAAAAAATTAGTTTTAATTTATTTGAAAGTTAAGATTTTAAACTATTTACATTTATAGCACGTTACAAAAAAAAAGACACTGTCTATGTTCAACAGTTCGAATTACACGCACACATGTACAGTTTTATAGTTGGAAAAAATGGTCTTTGGTGACATAGAAAGAGTATCAAGAAAGTGCTTCTTGCCAGAAGTTCCAGACAGGACGTCTGATACACTGACGGGCCTGATATAGTGCGCACATTATTTCAGATGGCTGGGCTGCGTACAATAACATCAGCAGTACTCTTGTTTGTTTTCTCATCCAGGTATTTAATTTTCGATCTCTTCTTGTTATTCCTAATAAACATCTCTCCATACTTTACTGAGTGGTCTGAAATCTCTATTGTTCTTCTGTTAAGTGTCCATGTCTCAAATCCATAAGTAAGAATTGGTAAAACACATTAAAAACCTTCCTTTTCAAACACCTGGGCATACTTCCTTAAAGTTATTCTTGTCAAAAGCACTCCTACCAAATTTAATTCTATGATTAATTTCACCCATTATATTTCCATTTGTAGTAATAATCTGACCAAGATAGTTGGTAACTTCTAATTTATCATTATCAATCTTCTTCTTCTTTTTTTTTTTTTTTTGAGAAAATCCAGTGAACATTGCTTTAATCTTTTTAACATTTAATTTTAGTCCTATTTTTTTACTTTCATCTGATAACTCTTGCGACATTTCCTGAAGCTCTGAAGCATTATTTTCAAAAACAACTATATCATCTGCAAAATCTAGGTGACTTAAGTAATCTCTATTTACTTTTACCCCCTTAGCTTTTCATTTTAATCCACAAAACATTTCTTGAAAAACCTATAAAATATTTTGGAAATATGGAGTCACCCTGTCATATACCCTTCTCAATGTTAATCTTTCTAATACCATTATGTAATCTAATTGTGCATTTTTATAAATATTCTTCAGAATTTGATAATATTCTGGCCAATACCTTGATGATCCAATGCTTTAATCATTGAAGAAATGCTTATAAAATCAAATCCCTTTTTATAATCTATAAATCCAAAGCATAATGGTAACTGCTATTAATTGTAGGTCTTTTCAATAACTTCTCTTAATAGTTGGGTATAATCCACTGTACTAAAACCACTTTTAAATTCAGGTTATTCTTTTGGTTGGTTAAAATCCAAAGTTGACTGTAAATTAGTTGTAATTATCTTGGGTAAAAATTTTGTAGAGTACTGATAAAAGACTTTTACGTTGTAATTTCTAATATCTTCTTTATCACCTTTTTTAATTATTAATACTGCATTCTTACAATCATCTGGTACACCTTCATCATTTATTACTAGTATTATATGATTAGAAAAATTAATTACATTATGTGTCATTGACCTGAAATATTAGCTTGATTAAAGGTTGAAAAACATATTCATGCTTTACCTGGATAAGATATATGCATGTCTTATGCCTAATATTGACACAATGGCATGAGGCTCTTTTAGAGCTAAAAAATACAAAATTAAAAGCAGATAAAAATTTTAATCATTTATAACTAGGTTATTGAATATGTTTATGGTTTTTATTTGACTTTTGCCAAACTTGAAATAATATTTTTGATAAATAAATTATGCATTAAATGATGCATAATTAAATCACTACAGTCAATTTTTAATAATTATAAACCAAGTCTCCCAAAAATAATGAAGGGATTATAAATATTATAACGTTTTAAAAATTTCTATTGCAAATCTTTATAATTTTCATTTTGAAAGTTTATTACAAAAAATTCACACGTAGATAATAAATTAAGTTAGTAGTTATATCTTTATATAGCCATAACATTTCTCCTTGCAATTAACATTTGAATGTAAAACTTTTCAACCATCGCAAAAATTGACAATTCAAAATGAGAACTAATATTTACAATTTTAAATTATTCTCTTGAAAACAAAAGTAAATGCATTATGAAAAATGTTACAAGGTTATAGAATAGTTTTATATGAATTAAGGTTAAATGTACCTAAAATTCTGAGTCTTATATGTTCTGTCCATTAGTGAAGAGGCGTCCATATATTATATAATAAAATTTAAAGCAAGGAATTTTGGGTTAGTATATATGACAATTGATTTTGTTATAGAAAATGTATATATTGTACTTTCATTAAAATAAAGGAGTACATTCATTAAAAATAGATAGTGTAATTAAGATTAAAAAATAGAAAAGAGAAATATGACAAAAAAATGCAAAAGTTAATACAGTATCAATAACAGGAAGCTAATTCAATTTTAAACAACATTAATTACTATAAAACCTTAATAAATTTTAATGATATACCATAATTAATTGTTATAAGGATTCATAAAAAAATAAGACAATGTAACTCTGACAACAATCAAACATCCTTCATATTTAAACATTCTTTGGAATTATAAATATGCTTTTCTGAAAATCTCAACATTATTACTTGAGATATATATAATTTACAATAACTAGAATCTTTTTCTTAGTCTCTGTGAATTAAATCACATTCATTTTCAAATGATTTACTAGTAATATAAAATCACTTTCTCAATACATTCGCAAGTTCCTATATTATACAGTCTATTTTCATTACTAATTTCATTTCTCGCATTATCTATTCATAGACATTTTTAGTATTTCAAAAATTTTATAATTGAATAATAAGACAAATGTATTAATCATAAACTTAGGACATCAATGCATTTTTATATTCTTAAAATTTTTTTTGCATTAAAGCGTATATGAAGGTAAGGGAGATTAAGATCGCTCTGATGAAGAGGAAAATAAAGGAATCATTAAAAAAAAATTTGCATTAAAGGGTATATGAAGGTAGGGGAGATTAAGATCGTTCTGATGAAGACTGCAGGACAGTTGAAACTGTCAGGAAAATAAAGGAATCATTAAAAATTTTTTTGCATTAAATTGTATATGAGGGAAGTTATTGTAAGCAATATATATTTATATATTCAATAAAATAAAATGTATATATACTATTTACCTCGCTTGTGGTCACAATATACTTCTATTATTCTGGATACTTTTAAATTCTAGCTTGAATAATTGTCAGTATTTTCTTTTTTGTATATAATCCTTTGTTAATTCAAACAAAAATTATGTAGAGCAAGCTAATACTATAAAGTGGATGAGAAAATATATCCTTTATCAATTTTAATACAGATTTCACGATAAAAGCAGTATTTAAATATCAACATCTTATTTAATGATTTAAAGAAGTTAATTTATGTACTAAGCAAAATTTATGCATTGTCCAGTCATAGTTAAAATTCCTTTTTAATCTACTTCATGTATAATACCATCTGAGCACACTTCCTCATATGCCAGTTTAAGCCAACTTTTGAACCCACATGCACTTTGCATGAGGGATATTGATAAAAAACGCTGAACATTTTTCAAACTTGCCCACCATTTGGCAACCCTAAGGCAATATGTGTTCTGCAAGCACTCGATTAACTTTAAGCAATTGCTCTAAAAATAAATAAAACATTTCCATTCCTATAATGCATCTGTAGTTATCCGCACACACAAAACTATTTGATTTAGTCAAGCATTGGTGGCCGAGTGGTTAGCACAGCTGCCTTACAAGCAGTTGTCCCACTGTTCGCTTCCCGGCCGACGCTTTGACACATAAAAAAAAAAAACATTTGATTTACAAACTTCAAAAAAATTGTCTGTAAAATAAACTGCAAAGAATAGATGAATACATACGATACTTATATATCTTAAAACTTTTATCCAAAAATATTATGAACAGAATTTGGCAGTCTACAATTTTTTTCAGTTGTGCAATAATATGCACGGATTTATTTTTTAAAATTATTAGCATGCTAAGATTAATAAAAAAAGTTAAGTTTAAAACAACACTAATTAAGATGCTTAATTAAATTTGGAATAGATAGTGCTTGGAGAAATCATTGCTACAAAATATTATACATTATGAAATTATTTTGTATACTTTTTTATATACAATGTCAAAAAAACAACAACTTTTAATTAAAATATAGTTACTGATCCTGATATTAACATTATTTAAATCATCATATGATCACCATCTCTTATACTAGCACATAATTGTTATTAAACAAGGCTAAACTCTCCATACAGTAGTGCCACCCTGTGCCAACCAGAGTAATCAATGGATGCCAGAAGGCTTGTGCATTAGATAGGGATTTTATGCACAAGCCTTCTGGCATCCATTGATTACTCTGGTTGGCACAGGGTGGCACTACTGTATGGAGAGTTTTGCCTTGTATTTAAATCATATTTATCATTATAGTAATCATTTTAAGTAGAGTATAAATTTTGTATAAAATAGCAATATCCATAGCACTATTATTACAACAAAATAAAACATACTTAACATTGAAATTTCAGCAATTGAAAAGTTATATAAAATCATGAGGGACATTTCAAATTCAAAATGGCTGCCGAGCGCGTACTATATCAGCACCCTAATTTGTATATAATCTTGAATAAATTAATGTGCACATTTTAAAATACAATATAATGAGTGTGCTAATAGCTCTAAACAAGCCTTTTTTTTCCATAAATGCCACAAGAAAAAGCATTTAAAATCTCTATCTAGAATTATCCCTATCTTCAAACCGGTTTTGAGCTGATGGCTCTCATCAGTGAGGTGCTACAACATTCAGACACTAGATCTAAAATACAAACCCAAGCCCAGCATTTATCGAATACTTAACTATTAAATAGAAAATCTGAAATTTTCAGGCAACTACATGTCTTCAAATTTAGCTATCTAACTTAATTTGTTTACTTTAAAAATACAATAAAAAAAATAAATAAATAAATAAATTAATATGCCTGACTGACTTGATAGTTTATTTTTTTTTTGCATATGACTTTAAAAACTACAGTAAAATTTTTTTATTTGCCTATGTAATTAGTTATTTCTACTTACTCCCCTTGAAACAAAACACTAAAAAGCTTTAGTCAGTAACTTTTTGAAAATATAATAGAATCATATCATTTAAAAACAAGATAGATAGATATAAACTAAACTGCTACATTTTATTTTTAATTATAAAAATAACTTTAAATATAATATAATATTAAGTCATCTTTCAATTGCCCCAGCAATCTTCTTCAGAACTTTCACTTACATCTCCAAATCTCAACTGATAAATTCAAACTTTAACTGTAAATTTTAAAGTTTGAATTTAGCAGTTGAGATTTGGAGATATAAGTGAAAGTTCTGAAGAAGATTGCTGGGGCAATTGAAACTGTCAAAGAGGGTTGTAAATAAAGCACTGTGAAACAGTAATAAAGTGTATAGATGATTTAATATTATATGGATTTGGCAATGCAATAAGAAAGATATAGTTATAACTTTAATTATTCTACATGAATAAAGTGTGATAAACAGAGCACAAAAACATTAATTACAAACAACAATTAGCCAAGCACTTTCAGTACTGTATACCAGAATCATGGCGACATACTGGAACCGAACGGTTAATATTCTAATGCATGCTCAGTGGAACACTAGTGTTACGCTGATTAATAACGTTTTTAGACTTCGCAATAAACCAAGCCTCTTTCAACTTCCTTTTCCGATCATTTGACTCATTGCACACAGTAGTAATATTTTGAGGATAAAACTCATGACCACAATTACTTTCATGATTTGAAAAAACAGAATAGATTAATAAACAATTCAAAGGCTAATGTAGAAGAAATGAATAAGTATGAAGTGGTTTATTCCATTACTTGCAAAAAAAATTGATTGTAATGCTATTTATTTCGGGGAAACGAAGGCGAATGTTTTAACGCGATTGCAACAGCATATTTATCAGTATAAAAAATCTAAAAGTGATTTGCAGGTTAGTTCTGTTTTTTCAAATCATGAAAGTAATTGTGGTCATGAGTTTTATCCTCAAAATATTACTACTGTGTGCAATGAGTCAAATGATCGGAAAAGGAAGTTGAAAGAGGCTTGGTTTATTGCGAAGTCTAAAAACGTTATTAATCAGCGTAACACTAGTTTGCCACTGAGCATGCACTGGAATATTAACCGTTCAGTTCCAGTAGGTCACCATGATTCTGGTATACAGTACCGAAAGCGCTTGGCTAATTGTTGTTTGTAATTAATGTTTTTGTGCTCTGTTTATCACGCTCTATTCGTGTAGAATAATTTTCATTATCTGACAGAGTTTTTATATTATTTATTTATAACTTTAAGTAAAAAATAAAATTTTAATACTGTATTCAAAACATTTGTAAGTGCATATTTAATAGATATTAAAATTAACTTTATTGTTATTATTTAAAATTTATATTTAATATTTTTTCAATTTCCAGAAGCTTATGATGTTGCGAAAATATGGAATATCTACAGTGAGGGAGTAGGTCAAGTGTTCATAAATTAATACTATATGGCAACTTTTAATCTGGAAAGATGATTAATCTGAAAAAGCTTGGGAACCGTCATTATCAAATTACAAAGGCAGCTCCTGTTTACCAATCAGACCATTTTCTTCAAGCCTTTCTCTATCTCTTGGTTTACTTTTCAATACTCATAACTATTTTCCTCTGTAAAATCACCAATTAACTTCTTTCTTTTACTTTTGTTATATCTTTTATTGCCAGAAACATTTCTCTGTCTCTAAGTATATACAAACTTGATTTTTCTCTTCATAATTTTACTCTATTCAACACATCTACACTGCTATTCTTATCCGTTTCATTCATTTTCCAAATCCTATATTTTTAAATCCACCATTATATAAATGAGAATATATAGTACATTTCTTAGCCAGTATCATGTCATATGCAAGTCTTTTCTCTCCATACTTTTTAAATGAAGCTTTACTTTAAATATAAACATGTCTAATATATCAAAGATTCATCTGATCAAGGATTTCAACAGAACCTTAGCCACATAAAAGATTAAACTAATTAACTGTTCTAAATCCTCACATTATCTAGAAGTATACTTTTTTCCTAATGGAATCATATCTATTAAAAGAAAAGGCATAAAACGTTTTCTTGAATAATTTATAATATTGCAAATATCAATAATTCTCTAAATACTTTTCCTTCAGGACTTAAATGAACCCAAATGGAATATCATCAATTCCAAATGTCATGTCAAATTCATTTCAAAGCTATTAGCTACAAAGCTATTAGCTACCTTCCTTCATTATTATACAACCTACTTCATACTTAATTATCTGATTTTCTTTTTCAGGTAATATAGTTGAATACATATTATTTATATTATACTCATCTTTTGTACATACACTCTTTATAACAATTTGACATTTTAAATACCCACTTTATTTTCTTGACTTTGCTCTTTCCATACATATTACTTTATTCTGCACAGAGATTTATAATATTTAAAGTAATAGCGTATTATCGGAGTTCGATTTCCGATCTAATAATTTCTGCTATATAATGTGATCTATTCTTTATTTCTCCCAATTCCTTTTCTAACTATTCTTTCTTAGTTTTATTTTGTTTCATGTTTTAATTCATCGTTAAATCTTAAAGCTATATATTAATCATCAATACAATTCACAAGTTTTCCATGTTTTTTTTTTTGAAAATGTTTTCTTTATTACCTCATTACCAAGCCCCAATTTTTTTTCTCTCTTATTTCTTTCATAACTTATTGATTTTATTGCTCAATTTTCATCTTTCATTTGAATTTATTTTATCAATTAGCTTATTATCATTTACACTTAATTTTCTTACTCAAACAATTTTTTTTACTTCTAAGTTCTGAAGAAGATTGTTGGGGCAATTGAAACTGTCAATAGTGGGTTGTAAAAAAACATTGTAAAAAGTAATAAAGAACATAGATGATATTAATATTATATGGATTTGGTAATGCAATAAGAAAGATAAAATTATAATATCTTTTTTTAAATCTATCAATTTCCCATTTCTTTATTGTCATAGTTTTTTTTCCTTTAAATAATCTCATTTCCATCATTATTAAATTGTAGCCCAAATCTATATCCGTACGAGGATATGAACTCAGTCTCTTAATACTGTTTTTAAACTATTTTGAGTCAAAGCATAATTTGACTGAAAGCTATTCTTACCATCTGGAGTTTGTAAAGGGTAAATCATCCTCTTATAATTTTTAAAACATGTTTTATATTATCATGCTATGTATTCTATAAACACTTACTAATCTTTCACCGATATTTAACATGCATATGAAATTTTACTTCATACCCATCATTTATAGTTAATTAATTTATATGCCTATGTGTTTGAAAATGAAGGTTTTAAATAAGAGAACAAACAGGTGTTACTGATCTTATTAAAAAATTAAAAGATTGAAGTGGAGTTGGGCTGGACATATTGCTAGAAGAGATGATAATAGATGGACAATTGAAATCTTAAACTGGATTCCAAGAGATTGTAAAAGACCCAGAAAGAGAGCACATGTTAGATGGATGGATGAAATAAGAAAGTGTGCAGGGGTGATGTGGAGAAGAGAAGCTAAAAATCGGAGAAGATGGATTGAACTTGGAGAGACCTTCATCCTGCAGTGGATTGATAATGGTTGATAATGATGATGATGAATTTATATTATTAAAATCAGATTTTTTATATAAAGCTAAATGAATATTTTAAATATTTATCAAACTATAAGGTAATTCCACATACTGATCCACAAATTATAACTTCTATTCGAAGTAACTTATAAGGCTGATAATAGATGGTGTTTAAACTTCTATATTCCAGAGTAACTCATGAGGCACACTTGGAAATCAGCAATAAAAAATTGATACATCATTTCAAATTCTAATCACTAAAATTTAAATATTTTGACTTTTTAATCAAGTTAAATCTTAATGTATACCAATCTTTTCTTTTCTACTAAACATCACATGATGAAAGCAACAAGCTAGAAATTAGTCTAAGGATATCGGATGAGTAAGCATTAGATAAAGATTTTATACAAAAACCTCCTGCATCCATTGATTACTCTGGCTTGCACTGAGTGGTGCTACTGTACGGGGAGTTTTGCCTCTGTATGTCTTCTTTTATAAGATGTGGACCAAATAGATTTCCACTGAGAAGGTGAAGCAATAAACTATATAATAAATCACATGACACCGACTTACAAATTACTTCAGACAGAATGCATGATGTTTTTTAATTATAGTCAGGGTCAATAACAATCTTACTTCTAAATCTTCTTGGAGTAGCTTTTCTGTTATTTATCTTACCACTTTCATTTTGTTTGCTCTCTCCATGCTAGTACTAGAAGTAAATTTATTTATGATCAATACCCATAAAAGTATCCAAATGCAATTATTTATAAATATAAATCAACAGCAAATTATAAATAAAAATTAATCTCCACTCGATTATATAATCAGATTTGAGGTTGGATAAAGCTGTTAATTGGTCTCTCAGACACTAGAACAATGCTTGAATTTTTTCCCTAATCCTCCAAGAAAATACTTTTCTATTTTATCAATGTATCTTTATTAGTGCTACTGAATATAAATAAAAATCACAATTTTTTTATAACTGATCTTGTATAAAGTTCAATAAAGTTAATATTGAAAGAAAATGGCCGACTTAGTTTATATTTCAGTTTAAATATCAAATTACTAATATGTTTTATTCCTAGATATATTAAATCTCATTATTTAAGTTTTATATAGAAGATTCACTTTTATTAAAATAATTTTTGATATTAAAATGAAATATTTATTAAAGGTGGGATTCCACCTCTATTGTTAAAAGGAGGTTGCCTTGACAGCAGTTTGAAATTGTTGATTGTTATATACATTGGGATTGTCTAAGTGTTTGCTGGTTTCTAATGGTATTACAAATTATATATTTTAAATTTTCATCTTATCATTCTACTTCTTTTACTGTTCTACTAGAACAAAATGTTTATAGCATTTTTCATTAAAAAAGAAGTCATATTTAAGTAAATATTCATTTAATCTGTAAAAGTTACTATATTTATACACATTAAATGTAGTCCAATCTTTATATTTTCATATAAACATGCACACACACAAAATAATCTCAGTGCTTATTATTTCTGGGCGTATGATGATTTTCTCTAAAACTATTTTAATCTTTTAATACATCAATATTGCTAGTTAACAACATTATTTTCTTACCCGAAAAAATAAAATTTCTCAGAAAATTTTATGAAGAGTATATCTTCCAGAAGAATAAAGATAAAAGAATATGCAATTTATCCAAAAGTTTTTTTAAATGATTCCACTCTATATTTTTTGTCATTGAAATCAGTAGTGAAAATGTCTAAATAAAAGATGGTAAGAAAGTGGTGTAAAGGCGCTTGATTTAGACCACTTTAACTATCTTAAAATTACAAGACCTATTTGTTAATTATGGAGGACTACTTATATATGAGTATAAAATTTTTAAAAATTGTACTAATAAGCTGAATCATTAAAATACCTTTTTAATATCAATATCTTCAGCAAAAAAAAAATAAAAAAAATGGGCCAATACATCTTATAAAAAACTGTGTCTTACTGCATGTTCAAAATATATTTACTAAATAATCTCAAAATTTCTGATTGATAAAACAGACTATGCCTTCTATTTATTTTCAGTTTCTGAAAAATACAAATACTACACACAAATAAAATATATGCTTAATGTAACATACTTATATTTAATTAGAGGGATTTAAACTAATCTAGCTTAAAGTATATATACTATACGTGTATTTAAATATTAAATATAACAATTATGTATACTGAAATTATATATTAATTCAATTCAGTGGTTAGTTACATCAAAATTTACATTTCAGTAAATTATTAAAATTTACAAAAAAAAAATCTCCTTGCTCTTAATTAATATCAGAATCATTACTAGCATCTAAAAGTGTGCAAACATATATCATACAAAATCTATAAACTGTATCTATTATGCTTTCAAATTCCTCTCTTTTTTTTTATTTAATAATAATTCTAAGCTGATAAGAATAATATAGTACTCGATTCCTCTAATTTCTTTAAGAATATTACTCATTAAATTATTCTTATATTTAGGAAACTGTCCTTTTCTTTATCCTATTTGTAATTAGTTTGCTTAAATGTTTCAAATGTTAGCTAAGTAAAGGTTTATTCCATATGTTAGCACCAGCCGGAAGCACATTCAGCTATAGTTAACAAATTAATATATAACTTTATCTTTCTTATAGCATTGTCAAAACCATATAATATTAATATCATTTATGTTCTTTATTACTTTTTACAATGCTTTTTACAACCCACTATTGATGTTTTCGATTGTACAAAGTAATAAAAAACATAAATGATATTAATATTAAATTTCTGAAGAAGATTGCTGGGGCAATCGAAAACGTCAATAGTGTTTGTAAAAAGCATTGTAAAAAGTAATAAAGAACATAAATGATATTAATATTAAATTTCAGAAGAAGATTGCTGGAGCAATCAAAAACGTCAATAGTGGGTTGTAAGAAGCATTGTAAAAAGTAATAAACATATAGAATAAACCTTTATGTAGTTAACCTTTGAAATGTTTAAGCAAACTAATTAAATTATTAGTTAATAAATATTTATTATTTGTAAGTTCTTTTATACAGTTTTTACTTCCTTTTCTTCATTTTTTATATATAATACTTGTGTAAGTTACTAAATATAAAAGTAATAATACTTAACTTTGATTCTGTTAAAATTTACTTTCAAAATTAATGATATAATAGATATTTATATTTCACAAAGTCTTTCACTTTTAATTATAGCTTCTTTCAAAAATAATTTGAAACAATAAATTATCCAGATTAAAAGAAAAAAAAATTGAAAATATTAACAGAAGTTTTCCATTAATACAGTATCTAAACTTCTTAAATAATATTAACATAAATTTTTTCCATTCCTACTTAAATATTATAATAGTAAATAAAATCAAGTCACACAGCACGTAACTTAACTTAATAAGATTGTATTACAAAATAATATAATGAGCATGCTAATAGATCTAAACAAGATTTATCGATAAATGCTACAAGAGAAAGCATTTAAAATCTCTATCTAGAATTATTCTCATTCCCAAACCGGTTTCGAGCTAATGACTCTCATCATTGAGGCACAAGGATATTCAGACATGAGTTCTAGTGTCTGAATATCCTCGTGCCTCACTGACATGAGGCATTAGCTCGAAACCGGTTCGGGCTAATGCTACATAAATATTTTTAAATGCTTTCTCTTGCGGCATTTATTGATAAAGCTTGTTTAGAGCTATTAGCATACCCATTATATTACAACTTAAACATTGAACATTTTGAGAATCAATATGTTAAAATATATGTTAGTACATTTCTATTAATAATTGCTAATATATTAATAATGTGATTGATTTCAGTTATTAGGATTATCCATATATGATTAAATATTAAAGAATACCAATATTTTGGCAAAATGGCATTTGCTTTCAACTGAATACAAAAACTACATTGTGATTACTGGAGTCATGTCTCTATCCATTTGAAGGTAAATGTCACTTTAACAAAATATCAATATCCTAAAATCTGATCACATCTCAATAATCCCAAGAAATAAAAGTAATATTTTTCATCTGTTTGAAAATTTAATTTCAATATATATATATTCAAGTTTTGTAGTTTAATCAGTGCATTCCTTTCCTCAACTTTACCATATTATGACACAACAAGTCACACCAGCTTTTCTAACTATGCACCCATTTTAGAACCACTTCACTTTTCAGATGACTTAAACACAAATAAATATACAGAATAAGCTAAATTCATATATATTTAGACATATTTAAAACTTCCATTCCATCACACAATCCTGAAATATTTAAATAATAGCGTCTAAAAGGGTGACTGTTTCCTGAGATGTACATTTCATGCTGAACTAGCCACTATCAAGTTATACTAGTCACAATCTTTTACATTTCTCTTCATCACTTATTCAGTATTTAAAGATAGAAAATTATTACAGTGCGATTGATTAACGTGAAATGTTCTGCACTCACAACTTTGACACCAATTACTTTATATAAATACATACATATATATCTTAGAAAAGGTTATCGTGGTGAAAAGAGAACGTTAAAAACAGGTTTGGAAAATATTGTTTCCTTAATGAACGAAAGGGAAAAATCTTAATAGAATATAGGAGATAAAGTTGTAAGTTTTTTAAAAAAATATAATCTGCAGATGTAGATACATTCTCCACAGATATGATCACCCAAATAGTTTGAAGAAATCTCATTCATCACCCTGACGGCCAATGTGCCCTTGATAATTGTTTAAGAATTTCTAAAATAATAGTAAGGATTTAAAGTTCTACCTTTTGTTTTCTATTTATTGTAGATGAAAAAAGTTTAAAACAAACTTATAAACTACTCATTTGACTTCCTCCATCTACTAATAATAATTTTAATAAATAAGTCAAATAAAAAACAGATGGAGATAATTTATAAATTTGGTTTATGAATGAACTTCAAAGAGTGTACATGCTTCCTTATATTTTTGAAATCATTATATCTTTAGAGATTCTGAGCACAGGAACAGGAAATGAGATTAAACCGGAAATGAGATTTCATCAAAAGATTGGCTGGTCATTTCTATCAAAATCTTGTCTACGTCTATGTATTATGATCGATAAAAACTCGTTAGAACATGATGCGTGTGATTCTGCTCAAAATCTCTACAAATTATATCTCAAAATCTGTTTCAATTTTGTTCTTAAAAAAAAAAATTCCTAATATAATCAAGTTTGACATAAATAACTAGAAAAATTTAAAATGACTAATAACTATACATGAATAATTATTACTTTACACCTGGTCTTAAAATACCACTGTTTCACATAAATTCCTTTTTCTAAATTAATTATTATGATAAAACAAACAAAAGCAAGCAATAATAATAACATTCATTTTATGGGAAGATGGATAAACTAGTAATCATAAAAGGTCAAAAACAAAGGATAATTGTTTTAATCATTGCTAAACAGAAAATAAAAGCATTTTCTGCTACAGTGATAAACAATTTTTTATAGGTTGTTAATTTATTTGTAATCCTTAAAAAAATAAATAAAACTAACTCTTTCTAATGCAATTTGGTAAAGGTGAGACATTTTAATTGCGTTTTTTTTCTGTAATATATGGACGGCCATATGGGTCAATTTTTATAGTGACAGTATAAACTCCAAGATCAATATTTTCCACATAGCGGACTTGAATAGTTGGAGTTTTACTTATATCAGATGCTTCTGCATATTTTTCACTGAAGTATAATGTTTTATCACGTCCAGCTTCATGACTCAGTTTCTGATTTTCTTCACAATCAAATCTCAATGATGGATCAACTAGAGTAAAAATTAATCTTTTTTTAACAATTAGCTTATGCTATCATTTTAGTTTACTTTTTTATCTTTAATTATTTATTTTTTATTCGAATAGAAAAAAACCAAATCAAAATCTTTATTTAGATTAAAACCAAAAATCATCTATAACTTTATATGTTAAGACTTTATAAAACACTAATAATAGAGAAACCTTACAACTACCTGCAGGTGCCAGGGGAGAAAAGACATCAGATGGTTCACTGGGATGCCCTTCCGCTACACTATTCACAGCAATCACACGGAACTCGTATGTTTCCTTTTGTTTTAGTCCAGTAATAGTAAATGTGGTCTTTGTGACTTTTTCTTGAATTATTCTTATCCATTGAGCATTTATTCCTGTTCGTTGTTCAATAAAATAACCCAGTATTGGAATACGACCAATTTCTGTAGGTGGTTGCCATATTAGGAGAACAGAGTCAGTAGTAATGTCGGATATTAAAGGCTTGCTTGGAGCACCTGGAGGAGCTAAAGATTAAAAATAAAATTATTTAAATATAAATAAACCTAGAAAGAAATATCTACTTAGATATGAATATCATATTTTTATGTCATAGATAGGCATTCTTTAGTTATTTATATAAGCTTTATGTATTTAAATCTGGACCTGCATAACAATTCCTGCAATACAGAAAATGCAGATTTTTTTTTAAAAAAAGTGATGTATAAGTGTATATAGATTTCAGTTCTTGTTTGTTAATTGCTGTGTGTATACCTCTAGTATACTTCATAATGCTTCTTGGTTTTTTTTTTTTCATATGTCATAGCATCGGCCGAGAGGCGAACCCACAACCATCTGCAACCAACTACTTGCTTGCAAGGCAGCTGCGATGACTTCTCGGCTAACAATGCTTGTTTTCACATGATAAATGCTAAAATTTTTCATATTCTGTAGCCAGGATTAATGGCAAACATTTTCCTGAAGGAAAAAATTGACTTAAAGAATAAGTCATAAAATGAATAATTACATAAGTTGAAAAGGTGTATGAATATTAAAATATTAAATTATAATTTTAGATTATCTAAAAAAAAAAAAAAATTATTCTTAAAATTGCCTGACCAAGATAATAAACTTAAGTCCAACATATGTAACAGGACAAAACTAATATTATTTGGACAAAGAAAATGTCTTGCAACTAAACATATATATTCCTACTGAAAAAGTTGAAATATGTTTTAAAGTCAAGGGATAAGGGGAAAAAAAGAGGGGCAGGAGACAGATGGAACAACATACAAGGAAGGTAAAGTAATATATTTAAAAATATTTCTGCAGTAATATATCATAATCAAATGAAAAAAAAATTAATTATGTAAAAGAAAATGTTTCGGTATGAAAAATAAATAAAAAAATCTAATTCAATTCATTTAAATACATAACAAAAATTAATTTCATTTAAAATATGAAAAATATATAACATTTCTTCTAAATTTTTTATTTTGTGAAAAATAAAATATGAAAAAAAAACACCTCAATTTAAAGGAATTATACTTTGAACTCAGACTTTCACTTGACCCTCAACTATCCCCGCTATATCATACTGCTGACACACTTGATCACACACATCTTTTCGACATGTGTGTGATCAAGTGTGTCAACAGTATGAGATAGCGTGGATAGTCGAGGGTCATGTGAAAGTCTGAGTTCAAACCCCCTATAAATTACCTATTGGAGTGCAGGTATGAAAAAGCCTGTACTATAGAAAAAATTCATATAGGAATTATACTTTGTAAAATTTCTGTATATTATTCTTTCAAAAAACAATAAGTAATGATTTAAATCTCAAATAAAATTCAATGAATTTGAAAACCTTAATATTGAGACAGTTATGTGCCTTATGGCATACAACAACATAATAGTGTGTATGCTCGAATATATATAAAGTTGAAAGGAAAAGTAGAAATAAACACAAACAAAAATTTGTTGTAGATATTTTCTATATTATACTGAAATAACAGTTAAGGATGAAATAATACTGAATTTAAAAAAATTCTTATAAATTGAACATTTAAAAAGGTCTAGTTAATATTTTACTAATTCTGATTTTGAAGTTAAAATAAGCATGTTTTTGTAATACATATACTGGTAATTATAAATATTCCACTATCTATTCTGATTAAATAATTTTTTTTAATTAAAGCTTGTATAACATATTTTGATAAAATCCTGCAAAGTTTCTTTAGAAAAGATTAAGGTGAATTGAAAAGAGTCATTACCTTTTTTCAATCAAGATAAAGAAAACTAAAAAAATCAGTTTTTTTTAAAATTCCACCCTGACTATAAAAAGATTGGAAAAAAGATTAATGGGAAGATTATAACAGTTATACAGCACTATGATTACAAAGTTATAGGTGAAGGCAAGGCAGAGTGGATCCAGCTGCTGCAATTAGTGCAACAACAGCAGTTTGAATACACATGGAAACAAGGCCCAGCTTTCACGTGGTTAATAGCCCATATATATTATAACGGTCCGAAAGAAAAGAGTCTTAATGTATCTGCACTACAGGGTACCACTAGGCATTTGAACCTAGAAAATTTATATAGTAGGCAGATACGTAAGTTAAAAAAAAATAATTTTATTTTTATATTGGTTGATTCCGACAGTTAGCCCATTGTCACTAGCTCAGCAAAGTAGCAGAGATTTATATTTATAATTTCTTATCTAAGACTATTTTTAATATTAAAAAAAGAATAAAATAAGCTACTGCCAGTAATTAATACCCAAACATTTATTTACGCACATGTATAATCATTTTAGAATTTGAGGAATAACATTTATTATTTAGATTTTAATATTAACTTTTAATTTAAATTATTATTTTAAAATTTTAAGTCATCCACACAGATGAATTTTATATTTATTTTAAGATTGTCGAGTATGAATAAACTACATAGATTTGCATTTGAAAAGAAAATATTCTATCCCTTATTTAACCTTAGGCCACAAGTTCACAGTCAAACCGGCGTCAATCCATCTGATACATTGATGTATTCAATGCAGCATGAAAATACGACAGCACAAAATACTATACTGTCAGGAAGGTACATCTGAACAGTATGGTTAGAGAAGATATTGACTCTCACCCAAACAGGAATGCTATATCTGTCGGCAAGAACAATAAAAATAAAAACTCCATAGGAAGGGACCGCGTTTCATCTTACTATCCCTTCCATAGGCAACAAGGGGGTATGAGGCGTATAAATCGATCCTGCCCGTAGCGGAGCTCATACTACATCTACTAATTACACCAATATATCCAATCCATTGACCTAATTTAACTACGAAACAAATAACCTAAGATTTCCCTCCCCTAATTAATTAATATAACTTTACAAATCTATATAGCCATTCATGCCCGACTTAAATTTAACATTTATATAAATTCACACAGATGGATTTTATAAAAGTTTGTTGTTTAATGTTGAGTATAGATCGACTACATAAATTACACGCTCAAAAACATTTCAACATAAACATAAATGATCAAAATATAAAGTCATTGATGTAATTACAGAGGGAATTCACTAGAAACCCAATGGCATTCATCATAAGATGCCGCATTGACACCAATAACTACAAAGACATCCGAATAAATACATTTTAGATATTCAACGTAAGATATCATTATTTATCGATATGAAAATAAAAACGTAATTAAACGTGAACGAATCTATGCAAGCGTCTATTCCCAACTTAAATTTAATGCATTTAATAATTTCTACAATAAAGAATAATAAAAATAAAAACAACAAAAAAAAATGGAAATGATTTTTAGCAAACTTAAATGTAAAAAAAAAAAATTAAACAATAATTGATTTGGAAAAGTCAGATTATAGTTCATTTTACAAAAATTAGATTTAGCTTGTTTATTAACTTGTCAAATCTTGATGAAAGTTCTTAATTACTTTTAAATTTTAAAATTGTTCAGTTCAATAGCTTACAGTAGAAGAGTCACGGTTCTTGGTGCCAATTCCCGCGATGTCCCCATTGGAAGACCAGTCTGATGTTCTGGAGGTGGCCTTAGCTGGTTCTATTCCGGAATCAGTCATTTCATTTTTTAAAATAGAGATAGAGGGCGATATGTGCATCCTATCACACCTCTCAAAAACAATCCAGCTGGAACTGTCTGGCACTGTCCTAATTTCAATATTTTTCTTTTTATAATCATCCTCTGGATTCAATGAACAAAACATCACTAATCCATCATTTTCATTAGGGTCCAAGCTGAGGCTTGGTGCTTCCATTGGTCAAGCTAATTCTTTTTATTCTCTTATCTATATCTTTCCTCTGACTTTTTAATTATATAAGAGCCCCAAGGGCTAGTTTGCTTTTCAATTAATTTATAAAACAATCATTTCCATTTACAAATATATTTTATCTTTTTCTTATATTTTTTTCTAAAAAAGTACGTTCAAATACCTTTTTTTTTTTTTATTTAAAAAAGAAATATTTTTTAAAGTTTTGCATCTGTGCGAATATATACATTTAACAACTCTTTAATTTTAGCTTTTAATAAATTTATTTTTATTTGCAAACTTATAAAGTTTTTATTTTAAATTAATGTAATGGCATATTTATATATTGTTACAATATGTGTGTATTAGACAACTGGCTTGCCTGAAGTCCATCAAATGATAGACTAAATGGAGCTGATTTAATACCATCAGTTAATTAATTTATACATTCCTTGAAAATGTCAATGGGACATTACACTACTACAGACATGATTATAATGTATCAGCTTACCGAAAGATTTCAGCATGACCATATTATGTCTATGCTACTTTATCTATAGGCAGAGAAACAAAGACAAAGTTGTTGTATCATATATACAGAGTGTGCACAGCAGACCAACTTCATAAACAGATTTTGGTAAGTAATTTTATTGAAAAATGACACTATTTTAAATATATTTGCAGTTACAATCTTTAAATTATAAGTTTTGGAAGTAAATAACTTTTGTCTAAATTATTCAACTAAAAGTAAGATGCATTTCCACTATACTTTATTAATTTCTTAAGTGCAAGCAGATGATATAATAACATGAAAGGCTGAAACCTTTGACAGAGGCGCCTTAAAAATGCTTACATGACAACCAAACAGATGTAATAATGACTGCTCAGGGAACTCTTAATCCAAAACACAAGGCAGAAATTTTACGAGAAAAAGATGGACCCCACCTTCTTCTCTACTTAAATTTTTATATAAATAAGCCAGACTCAAGAATTTTGAACCAAGAGCATGAAGCTTTAAACAACTTCACATTTAATTCATTAAATATTATAAATAAATAAACAATGTGAAATCTTTCGATTTACTACGTAGTAATTTTCAAATCTAATGAAATGATCATAACAAATGTAAATATATTAATTTCTTAAGTGCAAGCAGATGATATAATAATGTGAAAGGCTGAAACCTTTGACAGATACGCCTTAAAAATGCTTACATGACAGTCAATCAGATGTAATAATGACTGTCTTATGTTTTGAATTAAGAGTTCCCTGTGCAGTCATTATTACATCTGATTGGCTATCATGTAAGCATTTTTAAGGCGCATCTGTCAAAGGTCTCAGCCTTTCATGTTATTATTATATCATATCATCTGCTTGCAGTTAAGAAATTAATATATTTACATTTGTTACGATCATTTTATTAGATTTAAAAATTACTACGTAGTAAATCAAGATTTCACATTGTTTATTTATATATAATATTTAGTGAATTAAATGTGAAGGTGTTTAAAGCTTCACACTCTTGGTTTAAAATTCTTGAGTCTGGCTTATTTATATAGAAATTTAAATAGAGAAGGTAGGGTCCATCTTTTTCTCGTAAAATCTCTACCTTGTGCTTTGAATTAAGAGTTCCCTGTGCAGTCATTACAACATCTAATTGGCTATCATGTAAGCATTTTCAAGGTGCATCTGTCAAAGGTTTCAGCCTTTCATGTTATTACTATATTTTATTTAAAAAAAAAACAACTCTAAAAATCATTCTACATTGAACAAAAGAACTTTCTAGAATATTTTTAAAGATGTTTACAATTAATTAAGAGTAACCTGAAAAAAGGATTGTCAAAGAAGTAATATATATATATTTTAAAAGGTAAAAAGAAAAACTTTTTTTTACCATTAGAAATAAAGAATTAATTGATAACTTTGATTCATACTATCTATTTTTATATACATGTATATGTGTGAATTTTATGTAGATTTTAGGCATTGGATTATGTCTTTAGAAAATGTAATATAGTTTATTATGTTTATTTTTTTATAAATGCCAGTGTGTGTACACATTTCCATGTGCACACACATATTTTAAATCAATCATTAATTATATATTATGAAAATGAATTTTATTTATAGGTTTATGATAATTCAAACATGTTCATAAATTATACCACATGTCTGTGTGCTGATGTATAAGTGTTTTATATAAACCTATCGAGATATTTGTAAATAACAATGTGATAGCTTATTTCCTTTTGTAATAATCAAAATCAGAATGCCAAATATATATTTATAGCATAGCCAGAAGACCTTAATTTCATTTTTATTGTTTTTAATTAATGAATTTACATTTCATTGTTTAAATTATTCCAATGAATTTATTTAATCCTAAAATATAAATTATTATAAGTTATTATATTTCTTGGTCTCAGTAACAGTTATAAAGCTTTTGCTCACTGAGCTGGATTCGTGCATAATGGTCCAATATATATAAAAAGAATTTATATTTAGTGTTATGGACATTCGATTGATGATAATTTCATTACTTCTTTAATGCTGTATGGCACGAAGAGGATGCACTACATTTCATTTTAATTATTTATTTAAAAATGAAGTTTCTATTTGGCTAGTACATTAATGGTACTAAATGGCCAGGGTATTGATGATGATCAGCATGTTTTAGTATCCTAATATTATTGTTTTAACTGTTATATTCTTAAGGATTAGCACTTAAGTTTGTGTATCCAAATTATTGTTGTATTGCTGTCCTAAGTTTGGCAAGGGTCAAGTAATTAGCCAGATCCATAGTAGACCCATTTCAAATCCAGTCACAAGATTGACTGTTGATTTATTTTTATTGTTGATGTAATTCTGGTGAATTTAGTGTTTTTGCTGTTCCCTTGTGGTCTTCATATTCATTATAACATGCTCATTCCTTTTATATTTTGTATTAACTGGGTTGATCATGATGATTTGCCATTGCATGGGTTCTCCACCATTTCTCCACACCATTACAATATAATGTGATTAATCAATTAAATAACTATGCATATTTTTTAAAAAAAATCTTTTTTTTAGTACGAACAATATAATTTATTATTATTTGGGGGCAAATTTAGAAAACATTTAAAAGTATTTATTTAATGTTTTTATTGAAAAATATTACCAAAATCATCCTTTTCTTTATTGTGCTGCAATATCTTATATAAATACAATTTAACCAAACCACTTCAAACGCTTTTTAGCAAAACCTTTATTCGTACATATATACATACACCTATGTTTCGAAGTGTTCAAAATGGTTTGGATAAATTATTTTTATTTAACTTAGAATCTCTGTAAAGTTTATTTGTATCAATTAAAGGCTTTTATTGAAATTAGAATAAAATTGAGGTTTAATATATTTAAATTCAATATAATTTGGGTAATTTGGTTCATTTTTTTGAAATTACTAGCAATATGATATGGCCCTATATTTTACATAGGTAACTTAGTTTTTTGGATCTGGATCACTGGGTGGAGGAAATTTCAAATATTTTGAAATCAAATTTATAAGCCATTCTTTTAAAACTTCAATATGGTTTAAGTAAGGCATATAAGATGATCGTATAGAGATTTTTTTGGTTTCAGTTGAAAGCTTGAGATAGGTTATAACATTTTAAAATTAGTTGAAATTTAGTATGTTAGATAGAAAGCACTGCTAAAGCAAAGATTTTACATAGGTGACCTATTTTTTTAAATAAAGACCACAGTGCAAAGGAAATTTTGATGTCAAATTTAAAAGCCATTCTAAGAATTTTTATGTTTAAAAAATATGAGTGATTTTTTAAATTTCTACTGAAAGCTTGATTTAAAATAGAATAAAATGAACTTAAGTTTACAATATAGTTCTTTTTCTCATATGTCAAAGTGTCAGCTGGGAAGTGAACCCGGAACAACTGTTTGGAAGGCAGCTATGCTAGTAACTAGGCCACCAACGTTTTTGTTAAGCATTTTTTAAAAAAAGTCTACTTTTCAAATGAAAATAAAAAATTTCAAACACTTTTCAACAGAAAGAATGGAATCATATTTTAAGTTCCTTAATGATTTAATATATACATATTAAATCTGATATATATGCAAGAGATTTACATATTAACTTACTCAAGCATGAGTGCATATGCGGCGCAACTGTTCCCAAAACCTATTAATACAAAATAGCTAACTAAAAATAATAAACTAGCTGAGCGCTTTCAAAGGATCTTGCCTTCATAATCATAGATTGCTAATACATTTAATGATATGTAAATATGCTAATTCCATTTTTTTGATAAAGCAAAGCATGTGTCCTTCCTGTTTATGGCATCGTTGTCTCGTGATATTAACTTACTGCAAAAATATCAAGTGATATATATAAACTATAAGTGTTAAATTGATTTAAAGTAAAATCATATGTATTTAAATAATGTTTTTTACAATATAGTTTTGTTAAATATTTTTTAGGAAAAAATAAAGTCAAACACTTTTCATCAGAAAGTTATTTAATGATTTGTTATATGCATATTGTAACAGTCAGAAACGTGTGACTCGTAAACATAGTGCAGAATTCGACCACCATACAGAACAGCAGCACCATCGAGTAGCGAAGCCACCCGTGGTACTGAGTTCGAACATAGTTTATCGGTTCCACAATACAATCCACGAAACAACGCATCTGATGCGACATTAGTAAATATTTCCTTAGGCACGGTGGTCAGGGATATGCAAGAGACTCATGATTTTATTCTCGAGTCAGCCAATAACCAAACTAATATTAATTAAACATTCATATTTACATAATCGAGGAAATATTATATAGAATGGGTATCGAATAAATGAAACGTAACTGCAGACGTATAGTTTAAAATTATTTATTAATACATTTTAATAAAACAATCTAATAATATTTTATGGACTAACAGCTCCAGTAGCGGAATTTGCGACATGATTATATTTTAAAGAATACATTTATTTATTTAGACATTATTTTATATTGAGGATTTCACCTAGCGGTATTTCCGATACTGTAATGTTTACAAAAGGAATACATTTATTTGAAGGTGTAATCTAGCTACCTAAAATTCTCGAGTGAGTATTTCTAATGCATGCCTGGAGGGATTTATACCTTTGCAATGCAAGAGTCTAAAGTATGGGTTATAAGAGTAATGGCAAACATATATTTATTTAATTAAAATATTTATTTATAACTAAGGGCAAACATTTATTTGAGAGTGAATTATGCAGATAATGAGAGGCGGAGTGATATGTTTAGAATAATAAAACTAAGTAAAGGAACACGTGGTACACTTTAGGGAGGCGATATGGAATGGCAGTATATCGAAACTGCAATGCCGTGAATGAGTTTATAAGAATGTCAGGCTGGTCTCTGCCATCAGCCCGACGAAGTAAAGTGTCACATAAGCATAACCAGGGACAAGCGGTCCGTGTCGCAGTTTTGCCGGCTGGCTGCATGACATTGTCAAGTCCTATGGGAGCACCCATTATGCCCGCTTGTGTAGGACGACTGGGGTTAATTTCAACCCTGAAGAATCCAGAAATTTCACGGCGGAATGGGTCATCGCGTCTCTAAAACGTAACACATGTATACTGTATAAACGGTTATGATGAGATTTAAGTAGATTTCTGACTTGGCCCTACATTACCAACATTTACTCAAGAACTCTGGCGACTCTCAAAGGAATGGGATTTTCTAGAATTATTCATTAGATTTAATAAATACAATATATATATATAAACTGGGAGTTATTACAACTAATATGCCAGCCATTTGCGAAGTAGTAGACCCTGCATTACAATAATGATGCACTGAATGCGTGTTGATTTATATGAAAGTAAAGTTATTTAGGAAAGTAAATATTAATGAAAATTGGACACGCATTCATTGTTTTAAGCGATCATAGATTTAAACTTTGAAATTTGAGACGATGATGAGCATGCAATAAGTAAATAATAACTATAGATAGAATGTAGATTTGAGAAATACGCACCCAAGAAAGACAGAGTGAGGTAAGCTAGATTATTAGAGAAATTTACATATTAAATTAATTATTCAGTTTTAGTTATACATATGGTAGTTTTACATTTTATAATTTAGATAAGTAGTATGAAGAAGAGCTATAGCATATTATTAGAGTACTCTAGAGTTTGAACACAGACAGGTACCTGTTTTATAAGAAGTTTTCTGATTCCATTAGTTTAGCAGCAAAAAGTTCACGAGTGGCAATTCTTTCTTGTATTTAGATATTTATTTAATTTCATGGCAGCAGCAGCTTTCTCATTCATTTCAGGCAGCAGATCTTCATGGTGAATTTATGATGGGCAATGGAAAGTTCGGCATCCGATAGGCCATCTCCCGATGGAGAATAATATAGGTGCTTTACTCGGTCATACCTTGGTAGGAACAAATTATTTTATTATTTTTGGAGACTCTCAGTGATCGAGAGCAAAGCTAAAGTTTAAGTGAATGTCTCCAGCAAGTCTAAGATGGCCTCTCTTTTTTTTTATCTTGATCTTTCACATTTTTGTTAAGGTATTTTTAGGTTCTACTTAATCTGCCCTGAGGATAATCAATGCATTTTGTTGGTTTTTAATTAAAGAAAGCTGCCGTTCTATTGTTTACATTTTACATTTACTAATTATATTTTGGGGAATTTTTCTTTAATTAATCTATTATCTATCACTGACCGATGCTTTTCAATTTCAAAGACAAAAAGGGAACAAGATTATTTTAACTTTTAATTAAATATTACATCAGATTTTTTTAGAATTATTATTAAATGAAATTTAAACAAAGCAATAAATACGAACTTTTAATCCAAAATAAATGATTAAAATTATACAAAATCATATAACTAAAAGAAATCTAAATTATATTATTTTATCCCTATTTATTGCGTTTAATTTGAGATCGAAATGTGTGCGTGTTTATGCTGAATTCTACATATATTTATACATTTTTAATATTGCTACACACACAATTCGATACCAAAAAGTTTAAATTTGGGCGGGATAGACCGGTCAGTGAGAGACGACAGAAAAAGATGAAACTTAAGATTCGAATACGAATCTTACTGTTTCAATATATAGTTATAGACATTTACTAAGTAGGATATACACAAGGAGTATGCATATTAATTTTTTGCAGAAATATCTAGTGATATATATATAAATTATTAACACCAAATTGATTTACAGTACAATATGGTTTGACATTTTTATTTACTGTGTCAATACTAAAGTTAAAAATAAATAAATTGATTTTTTTTTTTTTAACAATAAACACTTTTATTTACCATGCACTAAAAAGTAACAAAAATAACTGTTTATTCAACCACAATTGAGCTACGTTTAATTTAAAGTTTATATATATATATATATATGCATTCAGGGGTCGTAATTTGTCTGTATATGATTAATATTATAATAATAGGTGCTAATCAAAATCCTTAAATAAATTGTTTTATTATATAAATATATTTATTTGCCTGTGCCATTCATATCTAATTAGTCTCATTACAAACACATACCTGAGCATGTCACTCTCAATCCTAGGAAATCATATTCTAAGCTGAGAAGTACTAAGATGTTAACAATATATATATATATGCCCATACGTATTCCTTAAAATAAAAATGAAGCTCTTAAAAGAAATAACACAATTTAAGTCTCATACAAAAAAATACTTGTGGATAAGGATTACATACAACCTAGCAAAGTATGGTAATCAGGAAATATAGCCTTGATTATCTTGTACAAAAGAGCCCTGAACAAACCCGAATACAATTCCATATTCTTTGAACACCAAAGATCCAACAGCCATATATTTGAAGCATCTTCTGCCACCATTGCTTGTATAGAGTGCCATGACTCTAAACATGAAGTTAAAGAATCATGGCTTATAGCTAATAACACACATGCCATAAACTGGAAGGAAGCATAATTCTTTATCTCTCTCTAACCCACTTTGCATAACTTTAAATATTCATAGCACACATTTTTCATTGTGTTCATTCAACTCACTGGTTATGATTTTGAGATGATAGAACTACTTGAAAGAGCTCAGCCATTAATCTTATTATCTGTAATTAGCTTCCCCAATACCAGTGTTTTAGCATATATAAACATATAAATGATGTTTGTGATTTAAATATCACTATCATCATCAATCTTAATTAAAAATAATTAAGAAATATAACTTTCTATTGTTATATTGTGTTACAATCATAAAGAAAAAACAGTAAAATGGATTAACTCAGTAAATTACATGTTGTGGCGTATCAGTATAAATATCATTTAATTTCCCGATATGAAATATAAACTAAAAGTTTAAAAAATTATATCAATTTCATTGTAATAGCATTTATTATTTTTAAAATAATAAAAAAATATATTTAAAAAAACAATAAATAATAAAAACATTTGTTACAAAAAGCATTCAGTATTAAAGTGTTCTCATAAAATTTGAATAGTAAATCGAAAGTTATATTTAAACCAAACTGGAAATTGAACTTAATTATACCAAATTAATACCAGTTTAGTGATTATTTTGAGGTAATAATACTGAGAATAAATATATAAAAAAAATCTTACCACCGGTTTCAGAATATTTCACAAGAACGGGGCCGACAATTGCAGGTTCACTTACTCCAAACTCATTAACTGCCGAAACCTGAAATTCATATTCGTTGTCTTCAATCAGATTGGGTACAGTGTAAAAGAGATCTGAAGTTGTGTCAACTTTTTGCCAAGTTCTATGACCAATATTTCTTTTCTTTATCAAATATTCTATGATTTCCCCGCCCGCATCATCTTCAGGAGACTCCCATTCTAATGTAACTGTATCGCCTGTGATTTCTGTTACATGTAAATTGCGTGGTGCACTTGGAACATCTGAGATATTTTGTGAAATAAAAGAATAACATGATTAATGTCTATCATAGGTTAAATTTTTTAATATGTTTAATGTATTCTTATAGTGGTTATGTATCTTATATTAGAGAAAGAATATGCAAATCTTAGCAAAAATTGTTTAAAAACTTATTAAAAGTATTTATAGGCTTTAAAACCACAAATATCCAATATGTCATATATCATATACTGAGTTTATACTTTAATATGAAAATATATATATTATTATGCGATGGATGCATTATGCCAATCAAATAACAAAACTAATCAAAAAACGAAGTGTATTTATATATTTATGTACCTAAAACTTTAACAGTTATCGGTGCTTCTACTGTGCCTAAATCATTTGTAACTCTGACTGTATAAATTCCGGCATCAACATTTTCAATACATCTGACTTGAATGGCAGCAACATTATCATCTTTGGATATTTTAATTCTAGACGATTCTTCAATTAGTTGCCCATTTAACAGCCATGATATTTCTGGATTAGGTTCACCACTGTACTTAACTTGTAATTTAAGAGTTTCTCCTGCTGGGATTTCGACTCTTTCTTTATCTATTGATACCGATGGGTGGACTAAAATAAGAATAACACTAGTGTTAAAAAGTTAAGTTTAAAAAAAAAAAAAATTCATTAAAAAGTATAAAAATGTATGAATTTCATAACATAAAATTAATAAATATTACCAAAATCACACTTTTCTTTATTTTGCTGTAATATCCTATAAATACAATTTATCCAAACCACTTGGAACACTTTTTAGCAAAACTCTTTATTTGTACATACACCTATGTTTGACTGTCCTGCAGTCTTCTTCAGAGCCAGTTCATTTTAATTTCTTGTTTAATTTTTTTTTTTCTTTTAAAGAAATTATAATGAACTGGCTCTGAAGAAGACTGCAAGACAGTCGAAACGTAGATTAAAATGAACTGGCTCTGAAGAAGACTGCAGGACAGTCGAAATGTAGGTGTATGTACAAATAAAGAATTTTTCTAAAAAGTGTTCGAAGTGGTTTGGATAAATCGTATTTATAACATAAAATTTACTTGATTTTTATCAAATTTCAGTATATAATTTGATTTGTATGTAATTTTTAATTATTTATAAAATATTGATCAGTTTTTGTTGGAGATTTTAATGAAGTTTTAATTGCTAATAATGATATTACTATAATAAGTGGGTTAACAGATAATGATCAAGTAAATAATGAATAGCTAAATTTATAAAAGTAATTGAAAATAATAAAAAAATGTTATAAATGAACTAAATCAGAATTTAAATAAGTTTTTAAAGTATATAGTCTTGACAAAATTAAATAATTTTTTACCCGCACTTATATTTTAACAGTTATTACTTTACTGAAGAATAAAGGTCTCTCCAAGTATAATCTCATTTTCCTGATCCTTAGCTTCTCTTTTCTACATCTGATAAACAAATGTCCTTATTTCATCCATCCATCTCATATGAGGTCTTTCTAGGACTTCTACCATCTCTTAGAATCCCATCTAAGATTGAATTGTCCATACCTTATCATCTTTTCTAGCAATATATCCAGATCAGCTCTATTCCAGTTTATAATATTTTCAATGATGTTCAACTGTTCCTTCTCTCAGCTATTTCACTTTTGAATCCTTCTGGTTATTCCTGATATACATTTCTCCATGTTTATTGAGTGTCTTTGTACTGTTATTCTATTAAGTTTCCAAGCCTCAGATACATGTAAATTTTAAGTATATTCAAAATGGAATTAGTAATTATAAAAATTGGTGTCATTTAGTGTTTTGACAAAATTAAATTTGTTATGGTAATAATCTGTGTAATTCTATATATGTGTTTAAGTAAATCTAGCAAAGGTATTTGTATTATTAAAAATATACATTAAAAAGTTGAATCATGTATTATTGTAGGACAATTTAAATATGTTCAGAAATTACATGTACACACATGTATGTGTGCAATTGCTCTTTCCAGATATGAAATCTGGGAGTAAAACATAAAATAAAGAAGAGTAATGTTGTTAAAGAAAAAGGGTCTAAATCGTAAACAATGAACAGGTAACAGGAGAATTAAGTGAACGTGTTGCAATGTGTATAATGGACAAGTGAAGGATAATACTGTTCCTTTTTTTTTTTTGTCTGTACTAAAAATTGATCTTGTAATTATGTAAATATGTTGTGATTTAATAAAGTGTATTACTTAAAATAAAAAAAAATACTTATATGTATATTTTAACCATTTTTTATTATATGTCAATTCAAACACGTTCATTTTAATACAAGTCACATGCTCGTATGCTGAATGGGTTTTAAGTAAACCTAATGGAACACATATGTAAACCATAATAGTAATTTGAATTTGTATAGTAATTTTGTAAATCACAAATGTGATAATTTTTTATTGTAAATTAATCAAAATCAGAAGGCTTAATTTATATGTATAGCCATATTCTAAAGACCTTAATATCATTTTTTATTACTGTTAATAAACTTGTATTCAATTGTTAATAATTGTATTGCATCATCTCTTGGTCACCATTACAGTACTTGAGCTTGTGTTCTTCTGAACTAGATTCAAGCATAACAGCTGATTATATGAATGGGAATTTATTTAGCGCTGAAGGGGCATTCCAGTATGACATTGTCCTAGTTTGGCACAAGGAGAATATTCTTTAAAGCCTCTGCACTACATTTTATTTAGTTTAGACTATTAGAAATTAAGTTTATAGTTGGCCAGTACATTAATGGTACTAAATGACCAGAGTATTGATAACGCTCAGCATGATTTAATATCCCAGCATTATTGTTTTGATTCTTATGTATTCTGATGGATGAGCACTTAAGATGGTGCATCCAAGTTATGTTTAAATAACTGCCCAAGCTGCCAAAGACTCAATAGTTAGCCTGGTCAAAGAAATCCATTTCTAATCCAGTCACCAGATTGACTGTTGATTTTATTCTGACATAGTTTGATTGATAGATCATCCATGATGATGAATGATTATTTCTTTTGAGTATTATTTTCACTTATTGATAATGCTAATGAATTTGGTTAATTATACTTATAGTTGCTCTAAGGAGTTAACTGGGCTGATCTCTCAAAGATCTCATGCTCCTTTAATAGAGTAAATTACTTATATATTTTTTAGATATTTTATTTCAATTAATTTTAATTGAAATATTTTTAACTTCGGACAATCATCACTCCTTCCATCCCATTACAATATATATAAGTCATATATATATAAGTCACGTGACGTGAGTAATTTTTACTAATATATATATATATAGACACTACAGATTGCAAATTGACCACAGAGATTGAAATTATTAATACAAAGAAGTTTAAATAAACCTCTATAAACTGATAAATATAACAAAATCCAGACTAATAAATACTTAAATGCACAATAGTAGATATTAAAAAATCAGAAATAAAGAAATCCCCAAATCATAACTGAACAGCTAAAATATCAAACTGATAAATAATTATTTTTGAAACAAAGCATATACAAACAACAGACAACTTTAAAACTTTGTTGTTAAATTTGAAAATGTTCAAAATTTGTTCACAAGAATGATCAGCACCATTATGAGTGGCAACTTGAGTCCAGTAAAATAGAGAAATTTGCAAATTTATAGTTCTTACATGATAAAGACTGATTTCAGTCAAACCAACATCAATAAGTAAATAGAATATTTTAAAATAAATAGTATATACAAAAAGAAATACTAAGAATTGTTATTATTTCCATATATACTGAATATTGGAAATAATATTGGTGTGATATGTCCAGAGAAATATAATGTGATTGTAAAACAGGACATTGAATAGGTTAATTAATATCACAAAATATAAAGTAAATAACATGGATTGATCTAAGGATATTATATGCAGCGGAGTGTAGCCAATTGGATTGCCCATACAAGGCAAATTTAAAAATAAAATTGAATTCAGAACTTGCTTATTTATAAAAAAGCTAAAACTAATTCTACAAACACTTCTGATATTTGTAATCATAAAAAAGAACGCGGGTATGAATTTGAGACAGTATTGTGAAGAAAGAAATGTCAGAAAGAGAAAAATCAATCCGGGTTAAATGCATAAAGAGGCCATGTGATGAAGTAGAGATACAATAGCATTAAAATAAATCAAACAAAGGCTCTTTTAAATGTTATTTAATGGTGGATTTGTTATAATCTGGATAGTCATGAATATGACAGTAATATGTTGAAAAAAAATTATTACTAAAATAAATATAAAAGCATAAACTTTGTTGTAGTCTTTATATTTAATATAATAATAAACTATATTAAACACAGCTTCAATGTATATGTAAACAAAGGGACTTGTCTATTATATATATATATTGTTAAAAAGATGTTACCTTGACAACAGTTTGAAATTGTTGATTGTTATTGATATTGTCAAAGTGTTGACTGGTTTTTAATGATATATATACACAGTATGTAATTCATAATAATTTGAGGACCAACTTTATAAAATATCAAAATATATAATAGTACTGTCATTTCAGCAAAATAACATTTATCTTTAACTATTAACAATATCTTTATTCAGTTGGAGACAAATATTATTTCACTGAAATAATGGTATAGTTATTATTTTAATTTTTACACAGCTAATTCCAAAAATTATTATGAATTATAATACATCTTTCATCTCCGAAAATCGTCACTTCAATGTATATATACATGATATATTTTGCAGGTTCATCCATATATTTTAATTAAACAATTCAAAACAAAGCAAAATTCTCCATATAGTAGTGCCATCTTGTACTAACAAGAGCAATCAATGGATGCTAATAACAATTATGTGCTAGTATGAGATAGTGATCATGTGATGTATTTTAATTATGAATATAACGATATTTTGGCTTGATCACACAAATCATCCACTGGGTGATGTATAGAATATTATAAAGAAGGTTGTAGAGGCACAGTAAACACTGATTTATAAAGTTCCACTAATAGAAAAAACAGATATATAAAATTCAAAAAATGAAAGTCAGAAAATCTTCAGAATAATATATTTTTTTAAATTTTTTCCAAATAGAAGAAAGTTTGCACGTGTCATCATGTTTACTGATACAATTTGGTCTTTTTAGTATCTCAATGGCTTCATTGATCTTATATTGGTAAAGAATGTTACATCTGGAATGGATGTAAGATTAGAGAAGCCATTGGCATACTAAAAAGACCAAATTGTATCAATAATTGTGATGACACATGCAAACTTCCTCTTATTTGGAAGAATTTTTTTAAAAACATATTAGTCTGAAGATTTATTGACATTAATTTTTTAAATTTTATATGTCTGGAATTTTTCTATTAATGGAGCTTTAACATTGTTATAAACCAATGTTTACAACACTTCTACAAACAACTTTATAATCCTCTATTTCATCATCCAATTGATGGCTTGTGTGATCAAGTTGAAACACTGATATATTCATAATCAAAATCGTACATGGAAAAACCTTCAAAATATATCTGTAACCTATGAAAATCTTTGTATTAACTAGTATTCTCAAGTTTTGTTTTTATCAGTGTATCATTCACCTTAGCTCAATCATAGAACAATTACCTCTCAGTCCAGAAATCAGACCCACCTTTTTCACTCTGGATGTATTTTTGAAATAACCTCTTCAATTTTATAATTTAATTTCAAATAAACTTTCTGTTTAGATATACTTTAATTTCATATATTATAAATTCCAAACTTCTATTCTGTCACACATTTCTGAAATATATGATCAAAGATATATGAAAAAGATATAAGCATTGAACAAGTTTGCAGAATATCCCCAATCCCAGACTGGTTTCTGTTACTGGCTTCCTCCATAAGGGTGCTAGGATATTCAAGCATTAGATTAAAAATACCAGGACAAGCCCAGCACTTTATCTAATGGATAACTATTAATTAGAAAATCAGAAATTTTCAGACATTCATATGAATGCTTGAATATCCTAGCACCTCACTGAGGAAGCCAGTAGCAGAAACTGGTCTGGGGTTGGAGATATTCTGCAAAGCTTTTTCAGAGCTTATTTGTGAGCTCTATACATAACATTTGTAATACAACCCTGTTAAATTAGATCATGTGACATATAACTTGATTTCTTTGTAATATATGGAAAAGATAAATGATCCTCAAAATGTTCATTTCAAGCTGAATCAGCACTCATCAATTGGCCCAAATCACCATCTCTTACCATTTTTTGAGTAGTGTAGAAATAGCAATCTAGTATAGTTTGATTACAAATGTAAAACATTCTACATTCACAATTTGGACACAAAACACTTTTAGAAATATATTAATGACTATTGTTAAACAAGAGATTATTCCTATTCTTTAATTAGCTCTTAATTAATAATGTGTAAAGTATTATAATGGGGTCAACACCTGAGTTCTCCTTGCTTTATGTTCAAATGTACAGTGTTTATTAAAATTTTTGTTGTTTCTCATTAATGAATTGCTGATTACAAAATATACGAGGCTAAACTTTCCATACAGTAGTGCCACTCAATACACACCAGGTAATCAATGCATGCACAAAACCTTCTTGCATCCATTGATTACTATGGTTTACACTGAGTGGCGCTACTGTATGAAGAGTTTAACCTCTGTGTAAACAGCTTGTTAAGCATAAAGAATGGTGATCATGTGATGTTTAGTGGTTTAATATAAAATAAATGCAAATGAATTGCAAAAAATTAAGCAAAATTAATTATTGGTCTTAACAATAAATATTTATGGTTATTCACATGAAATATTTAATCAAAATATAAATGCAGTTAAACACACACAAAAAAAAAATCAATGTATCACATCTAATTACAAAAATCTTTTTAAATTAAAAGTGCTAATAGTAATTTTGATAACTAGAAGGAAAGGAAATAATCACGAAAGCCTTTAGAAGAACCTAGATATTAAAATATATGAGTAGGTAGAAAAGGTAAAAATCTAAATATTCCACTACAGAGTAAAGACTTCTCTAATAACTTCACATAGACTAACAATTAAAACAAGCATTCAATCACTAAGTTTGCCAATTTCTGCGGAGTGAGAATTTGAATAGATTTGTCACTGTTTTACTTTCTAGCCAAAAATATCTAGTCACCTAACACCGTATGGTCAACTGGATTGATTATAGATCAGCGAGCATAAAAAAATATTAAATATGATTAGAATCTGAAAAAATGTTCAAGTTTTGGCCCAAATTTAAACACAGATTAAAATGTTAATAAAGTGCATTTTTAAATTTAATTTAGAAAGATAATTAATTAATAAAATAGTTTAATGAACAACAAAAAAATTTAAAACTAAAAAAGGTAAAATGTGATTGCCGCTATCTAGTGAAGATTAAAAGAAATTTGGAGGGTAAGAGATACAAAGCTATGTAGACAAGTAATTATGCAGGGGTAAAACTCTCCATGCAGTGGCACCACTCAGTGCAAGCCAGAGTAATTAATGGATGCTCATTCTGGCTTGTACTGAGTGGCGCTACTGTATGGAGAGTTTTGCTTTTGAGTAAACAGCTTGCGTACCCATGAAGAACGGTGATCATGTGATGTTTAATAATTTTAGACAAATAATTGTATATTGTTATATATATATAGATTTCCTTTAGTTAGTTTATATATATATATATATTATTGCTTGTAATATATATACACACACACATATATATATTAAAAGTAAATAAAGTTACTGTTAACACTAACTGAAATAATCATAAAATATATAAACCATTATACAATTACAAATATCCAGTAACGCCCTCTGTTTAATAGCCTACATCTCAATGATAGTGAACTTCATAGTTCGCTATCATTAAGATATAGACTATTAAACAGAGGGCGTTATTGGATATTTGTAATTGTATAATGGTTTATATAATTATATATTAAAAGTGTATATTTACTACTACCTGCAGGTTTCAATACAGTAAAAGCTTCAGATGGCTCGCTGGGTGGACCATGTCCCACTTGGTTAACAGCAATAATACGAAATTCATAAATTTCATTTTGTTCTAGTTTTGAAATTTGGTAGGACGTTACAGTAATTTTTTCACAAATAAGTTTCTTCCACGTGGTCTCCTTTGTGGTTCTTCGCTCTATAAAATATTCAAGAATTGGGATGCCTCCCTTATCAACTGGTGCCTGCCACTTTAATGTTGCAGAATCTTGGGTAATATCTGTTACAATTGGACGACTAGGGCTACCTGGCACCACTGTAAATAAAACAAAAGACTATTCAGATTAACAGGAAAGTACATAAGCCATGAATTATTTTAGATATTCAGAGTACTTTTATTTATCAAAATTTTTATTAATTGAATAAAATAAGCATAATGTATTTAAATAATATAAATTGAAAGTTTCTAATTAGCAAATCAGATTTGCAAAAAAAAACCCACACACACACACAAAGACAATTCATCCAGAAAACAAATATTATTTCATGAATTAAAACAAACAAACAAAATGAAAATAGTAAATTCAGTAGACCCTTTGCATCTATTTTTGCCAATCCGTGATGCAGGTACAGAAATTCATTAACAGTAGTTATCTATAAAATATACATTTTAACTCACATATAGATATAGATAAGTAAATCTTGAAAAAGGATATAACACACATACATAGCTATCCATACATGCTATATGTGCACTGAACTCATATGATTAGTATTGCCTATGCTTACCCAAGCTATTAAAACAGAGGCAAAACTCTCCATACAGTAGTGCCAAAAAGGTAAAAGGTGGTTGCTGGAGGGTTACATTAGATATTAAGATCTAGGTTCAGTACTCCCAAATCCAATGCTCCTCACTGATGAAAGCCATGAGCTAGAAACTAGACTGGGGATAATAAATGAATAGGCACTAGATAGGGATTTTATGCACAAACATTCTTGCATCCATTGATTACTCTGGCTTGCACTGCTGTATGGAGAGTTTTTTTTTGCCTCTGTCTATATGTGTACTGTGAAGTAAAAAATAACATGGGTAAATGAAACTGAAAATATGAAAAGCCTGATATTGTCAGAACACTCTATCTACAACCATATCAGTGAATATCAGATGGTATAGTACTATAGAATCTAGATCCTTAGATTGGTTTCCTGGATTTTTCTTTCATTGGTGAAAACTTAGAATTCGAAACTGAAACTAATGCACTTAACTATTTAAAATCTATTTTTAATCCTTTATACTATTCCAGCTAATAACCTAAAATTAAAACAATCTAACTTTTTTGAACTCAAGCTACTGTCAAAGATATTATCAGTCTGGTGACATAGATGTTATAGCACTATAACATTCGGTGTTTATTAAATTATTCAGGCATGTGGATAATGATTCTAGAGCAGAGTGAATACTTATGACTAAGCTAAAAAAGTCACATGATGTTGTGGGTAGTCCATACAAAACTACTATATAATTTACAATATTTATAATTTTTTTTTTCCATATGTCAAAGCATTGGCCGGGAAGCAAACCCGCGACAACCGTCTGCAACCGATGCCTGACGATATTTATAATTTTACAAGAACAAGCCATCATGAAAAAAAAAAAGATCTAAATAACAAAAATCTGGGGATAAAACTATTAAAAAGATATTATTTACTGAAAATTATAATAAATAAGCAAGCTAAGTGAATACGAATATTGTTATAACAATTGCAAAATTCTGTTAAGTATATAATTGTAGCTAATTCCAATTTATAAAGAACATAAATAGATTGAACTGTACCGATTTTGGAACATTTGACAAGAATATAAGCAAATCTCATTTATTACTTAAGTATATTATTTACACACAATTTAAAAATTTCTTATTGAGTGAAAAAAAAAAAAATTATATAAATTCATTTCAGTTCTGATACAAGACATTGTATTTCAAGTTCAGTCACACAATAAAATATACTGTACTCTCTTCTAACATCCATTAAAACTGCTTCGGCTAAGCGGGTTTCTAATTGTCATGGTTATCAAAATTAATGGATAAGAATCAATTTATTACAATGTACATTTAAGCATAGACGCATATAAATATAGACACATACTTACATATATATATATATATATGACATACTAATAATTCTGCACTAACATGTTTATATACGCTAAGCGCTTTCGAAGTTTTTAGCCTTTATATTCATCGCTGAGTGCAGTCAATGAAATAATGTGGAAGTAAACTAATCACACCATGTTATAAAACAAACATTCAATCTCTTGTGAGGACTACCTATGCTTTTGAAACATTACTGATGGTAGAGTGCATGTTTATATTATAGCGTACCTGTGAAGAATACTTTACTGTAAGAATATACCTATCAATTATATCTGTATATAAATTTACAAGACATCTATAGATATATGTACATATTTCATAACTTAAAGTATATAAAATTAAAATTACTTTTTCATTAATTTCTAATTTTTTCATATTTTATTTACTTTTTTTTTTAAGTGAAGAATAATGAAACAATGGATGTAGGAAATGCCTATGTGGAAAATATGGTTTTGGGATATTGTTTGTCTACCTGTAATTTTCTCAAAAGATTATTAATATTGTCATATATTTATGTAAAATCATATTTTTGCTTTCCTCTTCATTTAAAATTTAATATATTTTTATGAATAGTTGATATTTTTGTATTCTATAAGTTATTCAATAGTTTTATCTTTATCTATCTTGAATCTATCAATCATTTTTGATCTAAAAGTAATATATATATTGTTTATTCTTTGCTTCAAAAGTATTTTATTTTAACTACATACTCTTTTCATTTCTTCTGTATTAATATCCACTATTTTAAAATTTAGGATTGATCAGAATTATATTTTATTAGTTTGTTTAAATAGGATTTTCTCCAGTTAAGCAATTAACATTTAATTTTTTTTCTTTGTAACTTTAATGTATTACTTAGACCATTAAACATCACATGATCACCATTCTTTTGGCTTACATCCTAAGATCTTGGTGCAGTGCTCTCAGATCCGAGGCTCTTCACTGATGAACGCTACAAGCTACAAACTATTCTAGGGATATTGGACGAGTAGGCACTAGATGAGGATTTTATGTACAAGCCTTCCTACATTCATTGATTATTCTGGCTTGCAGTGAGTGGTGCTACTGTAAGGAGAGTTTAGCCTCTGTGTAAACATAAAGAATGGTGATCATGTGATGTTTAGTGGTTTAATACCAATCCTTCCCGATAAGATTATGGTGTCTGTGGTTATTAAAAATCCAAAGACACCAAAAAGTATGGATGCTGAACTGAGTTCAGAACTATATGACTATACAAGCTAATGAGCTTGAATTGAAAACATTATTGTGTTTGAATTTTGGACTCAAAGCTTTATAGTCAGCTAATATGTAAAAGTGGCTGCTGCAGGATTGCTTTAAATCCTAAGATCTAGATGCAGTGCTCTCAGATCCAAGGCTCCTCACTGATAAAAGCCACAAGCTAGAAACTAGTCTGGGGATATTGGCTGAATAGGCACTAGATAGGGATTTTATTCACAAAACTTCCTACATCCAATGATTACTCTGGTTTGCAATGAGTGGAGCCGCTGTTCGAAATGTTTTGCCCCTGTGAGTGCATTACTTAGCATGTGCATGCATATTAAATAATTTTCTGGCTATTGAATTCTTATCAAATGAACATTGTATACTAATAAAAAAGAAACCCATCTAAAGTAATTGAAGCATAAATATTATAAGTTAAAGAATAAAGCAAACTTTCTATAAATTAGATTTATGATTTCAGTAAACTAGATTTATGAATTAGCTAATATCACTAATTATTTCAAAATCTTATACAGGTGATCAGTTTTTTTAAAAAAAATCAGCTGTTTATTCTACAAATTCAAAATAAAAAGCAAGTAATATATTGTAATATAATTAATGTGAAACACCTATTCTATTAAAAAAAAACAACTGTAGATTGCTTACCACCAACTTCAGCAGGTTGGATTAGCACGGGACCAACAATGGCTGGTTCACTCAATCCAAACTCATTCACAGCATAAACTTGGAATTCATATTCATTCTCTTCAACAAGATTGGGTACAGAGAAGGTAAAATCTGTTGTAGCATTAACCCTTTGCCAAGTTTTATGGTCAACATTTCTTTTTTCTATTACATATTTAATAATTTCGTTACCACCATTATCTGTAGGAGGTTCCCAATGGAGTGTTACAGTGTCACCGGTAATGTCTGTTACTTGTAGATTGCGAGGTGCTGATGGAACATCTGGTGTGTGATGTAAAAGTGAAAAATAATATTGTAATATAATGTTTTTGTTTTAGAATATTAAATTGGTTTTAAATATGCAAAATGAAATCAAATCACACCGATTATTTAGTTTTATAATATTAATGTCTAATTATAAAGCCATGCTCTAAATATATTGCGTTTTAATATCTAAGTGCACACTATATTTGTAATATAATGTCTAGACTGCAAATTTCATGTACCTAATACTTTAACTGTGATGGGAGATTCTACTGTGCCTACGGAGTTTTTAGCCCTGATAGTATATGTGCCAGCATCAATGTTCTCTACACATCTGATTTGGATACCCGCAACATTATTTTCTTTTGATATTTTAATTCTAGATGATTCTTCAAGTATTTCACCATTAAAAATCCATGTTATTTCTGGCTCTGGTTTTCCTTCAAATCTGATTTTCAGTTGTAATGTTTCTCCTGACGGAATACCGATTTCATCATATTCTGGTATCAGTTTTGGACCAACTATAATTTTACAAAATGTTTATTACTCTGTTAAAGTATTCAAACTATTATTATTATTTTTTATAAATTGATTTATTTTTTGCAATACATATATAATTTGGAGGCATAAATGTGAAAACAATGATTATTACAGACAAAAAAAGGTGAGTATAGGTTTTGGATTCATTCATGTATATGTTTGATTATTATTGTTGTTATTATTATTATAATTATTATTATTGTAGCAATGATGTTTTTATCAATAGCTAGTGAAATGCCCATACTATCCTGACGATGGTAATAAGATTGAAATGAAATGTGATAGCTACAATAGGAATAAGAAGCATCAACGCACATATGGATGAACCCAAAAACTATATTCACACCTTCATACATGCACACACATATATGTAAACTTTAATAATAATTTACATAAATTAAGCAATAGTGCTTTTGATTACATTGATTCCTAAAATGCAAAAATATTATAAATCAAATTATATGTCAATGCAAAAAATCATACGTTGGGGAATCGAGATATACTTTGGAAAGAGATTAAAAAAATACCAATTACTGAGGTTACAAGATTTTAAAGTCATAAAATATGAGCACCTGGAAAATAAAAAACTTTTTAAGAACACCTGTCATTCCTGATGTAGAAGTTACAATATTAAATAAATTTCGGACAAAAATATTAATATTCAAACTGAAGAAAATTATTTATGTCAAGCGTTGTTAGCCGAGAGGTCACACAGCCGCTTTGCAAGCAAGCAGTTGGTTGTAGACGGTTGTTGCAGGTTCACCTCCTGGCCGATGCTATGACATATGGAAAAAAAATGATTATTTATTTTTTTAACTAGTCATACTTTTCTTCCCAGTAAATTTGTTTAACAAAAATTTTTATCATTTTTAGTTAGTTCGTAGAACCTGGCACAAATGACATCTGCATTAACTTTTATTTGTAACAACACTTAAGTGTTTTCTACTAACAATGTGTTTCGTACATTAGACCAAATGTTTCTCATAGTAGAAAAAATCCCTTCAACTGGAAGTGTGGATCCTGATAAACAAATATTAATTTCTAATAATTTCGTAAAGTTAGGATATTCACTTCTATTTTCATGAAGCATTTTGAATACCTCAATCCATAAAACAGTAAATGCTTTAACATTTCCTCTTTCATGCATTTTTAATTCTTTATTTTAAATTTTCTGCATTATCGAAGTTGTTTTCCCATATTTCTAAGTAAAAAACACAGCATTCAAAAATATTTAAACATGTCTTTCAAAATCTTCCTTGTTTACAATTTCTTTGTTTATATAGACATCTGTTCTGGCTTTTATTTATATTTTTAATTCCTTGTATTTTAAAGTGACCCCTATAATCAAAATTTCATGTCTTTCAGAAATAGTAATAATTTCTTGGAAAATTGAAGGCTATCATTAATGAATAAAGCTAACGCATCAGTGACTGGGGTTTTAAAAAAATCTTTTATTAATTTTGAATAAAAATTCTCAGATTCAGAAAGAAAAACCGATTTAAGTCCTTTGCAAATTAGAATAATCATATGAAGAAGTAGTAGTAGATTTAAAAATCTTGTTTTACTATGTGACAACAGTTTCTTGCACTCATTGCCCACATAATCATATAATTCTTTTAATTTTTCCATTCTCCTCACTGTCCGAATGTAAAAATATTTAATTTTTTAAATTATGACCATTTCTATATGAAAAGGTAATTTGTCAACACCATTCTGTATTCACTTATGCACAACATAAACGTGACACTCAATACCTACAAGTTTACTACGGACTTTTTGTTGTAATTTTGTGTGAATGTCATTTTTACTTTTTCGTCACTGTCAAAATTTGTATCTTTGTTATCAAAGACAATATGATAAAATGTTTTTTTCTTTTTCCTAAATGAAAGATTTTAAATGTTTTAAGATTTTGTTCAGTTAAAATGGCAGATGTTTTTCCTTTTAAATTATCAATCTCTATCTGTCTGGCATTAATTCCAAGTTTTGAAATAAATATTCTATTTACCAAAGGTATGTTTTAAATGTAATCTAGCGGATGCATGTATAGATATGGCAACACAATTGGCTTGATTTGACCTTTTTTTGTACTTTATTCATTATAAAAGTTGCAATTACATTATTAGCGATGGCTTCTGTTTTTGTTCTAGCACTGGAATACTTCAAATTATAAAATTTTGAAATGAGTTTAGATCGGTGTTCAGATAATTAAAAATTTTGTTGATGTAAAACTGTATGAAATGCATTACTTGCTTTTCAATTTTCTAATATTTTAGAGAATTTATATATTTAAACAATGTCTTTTCTTACTCCAAATGTCAGATTAAATCTACTGCTATGTATGGAATAAAACCCCGCTTTCATTTCCATGTTCTAGCTTTAGAAATTAAGATTCAGTTTGTAATTTTACATTAAATGGACACTTTCTGTTAGATATTACTTTTTGCATGGATTTGAATCCTTAAATACAAACACAAATCAAATAAATGAAGTTATTATTATTAAGTAATTAACTTTAATTAAACAATAATGGTTTACATGTTACAGTTACTATTCAAATCACTGCAAAAACATAATATAAGATTTTTCAGTTTTGAAATTGAATAATATAGTATTTTTAAAATTAGGGACATTTGATATGACATTTTCATAATTATATATATTTTTCTTATTTTCTTTAAAGTATAGTGTGGATACAGATGTCACCTTCAAAATATAGACTGTCCATATTAAATACAAGCATTTAGTAACACTACAATTACTATACAATTGTGTAAAAAATGTTATAATAATCATTCTAATACTGCCTCATTTTCTTTAATGATGAAGGACATTATAAATAAAAAAAAGGTATTGTTTGATTAACTTAGGTGTTGTAATTATTGATTTATTTCTTGTTTTTGTAATTTGTATTTTACTTATTTTTGATCGATTTCTTCATGCAGAGGGGATTTGGGAATCATGTATTTTGTATTTTACAATGATTTCTTTGATAGAAATTTATTGCTTGTATGGTTCTTGATTGGTACTGCAGCGTCACCTAGTGGCACAGTACAGCTAACCAAACAGTACAAAAAAATTTAAGAGGCAGTTTTTATACATCAATTTAAACAGTGTACAATACATAGACAATCCATAAATAAATTCTTGAAAAAGCTTATGATTTTTTTCCCCATGTGACTTCACTTGATAAGGATTACAATGTAATCAAAAAGTACTTAATTTTTCAATTATAGTTGTCATTTATCATTGTTACAATTTCAACTTTACATATATTTTCATGGGTAACATTATTTTAAACAAATGCACATACACACATATATATATACACAATTTATTATGGTATAATTGTATTTTAAAAAAATAAACACAATTTAAATTATTCAAAGCAAATAATAATTTAAAAACAAAAAATAAACTAAAATTACATATCTATTAAAAAACAACATACACAGAAAAATAATTATCACAAACATCTAAATTAAATTTATTTTTTCAGATATAAATATTACAAAATATTAATTGATCTCTTAAATTATGATAGAAATTTGTGCATTCAGCTAATTATTAATCCCTAAGTTTATCTATGTCTTATGTAAACAATGAATTCCAGGAGATTTGTGAAAAATTATATCAATATAGAATTGTCAAAAGTTAATCCTAGAATAATAAATTTTATTGCAAATTTTTGTTTCAAAAAATTGGTCCTTTTAATATATTAGTATTGAATTTCTTGCCATTTAGTACTGTAACTGTCTCCTTATCTCCTTTTAGCAATATATTTACTATAGTAGATAGGGAATTGAATAGAATAAAATAGTTTCATAGATCACCACTTCTTATGCTTGCTTATAAGTTATTAAAACAGGCAAAATCCTCTATATGTGTTGCCACTCAGTGCAAGCCAGAGTAATCAATGGATGCCCGAAGACTTGTGCATAAAATCCCTACCTAGTGCCAACTCATCCTTCTGGCTTGTGGCCTTCGTCAGTGAGGAGCCTCGGATCTGAGAGCACTGCACCTAGATCTTAGGATCTAATGCAACCCTTCAGCAGCCACCTTTTATCTCTACTTAATTACAAAACTATGAGTCTTAAATTGAAAACACTATAATATTTTCAATTCAAGCTCATTAGCTTATATAGTCATATAGCTCTGGCTTGCACTGAGTGGCAATACATATAGAGTTTTGCCTTTAATAATTAGTTTCACAGATATTTATTTAATTAGATGTGCTATGCTTTGAATATTTTAATAGACTTGTTCATCAAATAGTAGTTGTCTTAATATTATATATATTTTTCTCTTATCCCAGCTAAAAAGTTGGAAAAATATTTTCAAAAATTTTTCTTTTATTTATTATAATTGCTGACATTTCTTTCTTAAAGAAAAAAGAAATATCCCTATATTACAATGTATCATATATATTATGCTAATTTGCACTCATAATCCAAATATTTCTTGACATTTTGATTCACTAAGTAATTTTGGTTTTTAAAATTTTCTTTACATGTAAATTAATGAACACCTGATTATCAATAATTAACATAATTAAATCTGGATTTTTTTTAATTTACGAGAACAACATTCTTAGCCATTTTAGTTGATTTATTAGAATTCTCACTTTCAGTGCTATTTATTTAATTAATCAATTTTTCTTTATTTTTTTTCCCCAAAGTTTTAACAAATAGAATATTACTTTGAAATAACTTTTATCTCCCCGCCCCTTTCTTTTTTTGGAAACAGAAATGTAACTAAACAATGAGGATTGCCAATCCTCATTGTTTATAACTTACAAGCTTAAGAGAATAGGGTCATGTCATCTATGACTTTTTTTGAGAAATGTAACTCTTTCTAATAATGAAATGTTCTTTTTAAAGTTTTTATTTACGGCTACTAAATGACTAAAAAATATAATTTCTCTGTAGCAGAAAAAATAGTCAAAATGGAATGGTATATATTCTTATTACTTTATAGAAAACCCATTTTGCAGTTTGCAAATTATTTGTTTTATGTCTGAACTTATTTACAGTATAATATTTTTAAACTCTTACCGGCAGACGAGTGCGTGGAAATTTATATTTTAAGAAATAGCGCATTATCCGAGATTGACTTCCGTTTGAATAATTATAATTTTGCAATAAATTGACCAATAGCAAAACAAAACAAAAGAGAGAGAGAGAGAGAGAAATAGAAAAAAAGAGGTCTAAATAACAAAAGCATGGGGGAGAAAGTAACAAAAAGACATTGTTTAATGAAAATAATAATAAATAAGCAAGTCAATTGAAAAACAAATATTATTATAATAGGTACAAAATTCTGCTATTAAGCATATAATTAGGGCTAATTAAAATTCATACATTGTATAGATTGAATTTCCACAAATTTCTATCATAAAGTATTAAATATATTTTAGACTTATTTTGCAAGAACTAATAGAAAGACTTATCTAATAATCTTAGTTATATTGACATATATAATTTTAAAAATAATAAGACATTATTTTTCAAGTTATAGAATTTCATTCTCACAATACAGTATTATTTCTGTATCCACATCATTTGGTTTCAAGAAAAATATAGTTATCAAAGTATAAGGATAAACAAATATGTATTTAAAACTATGTGACTACATATATATATATATTGAAAACATATACTATAGGTACATATAAATACGTATACATGCTATGTATATAATGTGAACAAAATGCTTAAAATATATAGCTTTTTTTTATTATTAATTATTTTATATTTTATTTACTAGTTTTTAAAGTAAAGATGAAACAGTGGAGTAGAAAATCCCTACATGGGAAATAAAGATATAGTGTTTATGTCTAATTGTAATTGTCTCATAAGATTATCAACACCGACATATATTTATGTAATATTATATTTTTACTATTCTCATCATTTAAGATTCTTAAGAAACTGTGATATTTTGATACTATTTCAAATGGAAAATAATTTTATTTTCGTTTTTACTTATCTTGAATCTATCAATCAAAGGAATAAGTATATCTTTTTTTTTTCGTTATTCTTTGCTTGAAAAGTATTTTATTTTTTAATTTTTATTGTTTTAACTATGTAGACCCTCCCATCCATTTTTCACTGTTTTTATTTCTTCAATCATAGTATCTATCATTTTAATATTAAAGTTTGTTTCAGAATTGCATTTTATTAGATTGTTTAAATAGGATTTTCTCCCGTAATGAAATGAACTTTGCATTGTTTTTCTTTGTCACTTCAATGCATAACTTAGCATGTGTATGCATGTTATTCACCTTATTTTATGAATTAAAAAGTAAAATTCTAATTTCAGTAGATTTATGACTTCATTTTATGTAATTTGAATATATATCTTTTACCTTAATGTGATTTTTTCCCCATTAAAGTCTTTTAAAACATATGATCAGTTTTTTTTAAAAAAAAATTAACCAGAATAAATAAAATATATAATTTATGCGAAATAATTAGTCTACCAAAAAACTATTTGGATTTCTTACCACCAGCTTCAACAGGCTGGATTAGCACAGGGCCCACAACGGCTGGTTCACTCACTCCAAACTCATTAACAGCAGAAACTTGAAATTCATATTCATTCTCCTCAACAAGATTGGGTACAGAGAAGGTAAAATCTGCTGTAGCACTAACTTTTTGCCATGCTTTACGGTCAATGTTTCTTTTTTCTATTATGTATTCAGTAACTTCCCTACCACCATTATCTGCGGGAGATTCCCAGTGAAGTATTACCGTGTCACCGATAATGTCTGTTATTTGTAGATTGCGAGGTGCTGATGGAACATCTGGTGTGTGATGTAAAAGTGAAAAATAATATTGTAATAAAATGTTTTTGTTTTAGAATATTAAAAATGGTTTTATATATTGCTTATAATAACTTCTTTCATGTACACTTCAATACAAACAAATTTTCTTAAAAAACTTCTTTATTTTCTTTACAGTTTTGACTGTCCAGCAGTCTTCATCAGAGCTACAATATTTGAATAATATAAATACATAACCATCACTTCACATATATATATATATATGTATATCAAAATATACACATGTATCCCCTACATTTTGTGCCAGTCAAAACATGTTTATCCATCTAACCTGATCTGGAACTCACAAAATATACTTCAAACCCAGTCAAGCCCAAGATTTAGGTCAGGGACCAGCCTGGATTCGAACCCACTCTCTAAGCCCCAGATCTAACACCGAATGAATAACATAATAGTGATGGCACATGAGAATTAATTTTAAATCCGGTTGACTAGCAAAGCTGAGCAAAACAATGAGACATCTATTAACTATGACTAAACTAAAATATATATAAGCAGGCTTTACTTTTGGAAGTGGAGAAAAGAAGGAATTCAAATTACTCAAATAAGTTAGACAATAAAATATATTTTAATATACTGACAAATTATTATACATTTATACATTAAGTACATTAGTATGTGCGTGAATGAGCAAGCGGTAGATAATTACATAGTGTCATTCACGCTATTATTTCTCATATGCTCTTTATTAGCTAAATAATATATTACAAATAAACACACATCTTTGGTGGGTCTAATATTAAAATGCCAATCGAATATTAGAAAGAATTACATAATATTGCCATTAACGCTTTGGATTACGGTTCTGAAACATGGTGACTAACATATATATTTCTAGGAGCATTCGAAATTCATTATACGTATGATATAAATTATTTTCACGCCATTGAGGTTGTGAAAACAAACAAAATACATCTGAAAACATTATATTTGAAACTATGCCAAAATATTTAATGAAAAATTATTTTAACGATAGTAAGACGAATGCTTTATTTTCCCCAAGGCATATAGATACTCTTAAATATAGATATATAAATTACAATGGTGAGATTGTATATGATTGAAATAAACTTAATTAATAAAATAGAAGTAATTGGCATTTATATATATCTTTTAAGCAAAGTGTAATTTTAATATTAGAGCATTAAAACTGGGTCATGAAGCAAAAGAAAAAAATATATGAGAAGTTTGCGGTGCTGACATTATAACCAAGAAATAATAGGAAAAGTCGTGCTTCTGGATGAAAGATGAAGTGGATGGGCATAGCGTGTGCCATACTTAGGGATCACCGCCAGAGGCCTTTTTATACGAAGAAATGGATGGGCATAGCGTGTGCCAGACTTAGGGGTCACCACCAGGGGCCTTTTTGTACGAAGAAGTGATATGCATAGCATGTGCCAAACTTATGGGATCACCGCCAGAGGCATTTTATACAGAATAAATAACGAGAAATCTATGGGTTCGATCTTGTCGCAACCCCCAGATTAAGAAGCACATATATATAAAACACGAAGATTGGCTAAATGTCAGTAATGCAGTGAATATAAATGTCTCTAACGACATTGAATAAGTTTACTACTTTAAAATAATGACCCTTGTTTGAATACTATAATTTATATAAATAATATGCTATACCGCTATAATATATATAGAGAGAAGATTTCATTTAATAAAATATACATGAAGATTTTATTTAGTAAAAGAAACATTAAGATTTAGATTTCAAATTAATAAAATATACGTTAAGATCTGATTTCGTTAAAGAAACATTTAGATTTACCCCCATCCCTTTTCTGATATTTAAAATAATTCAATCCCACCTTCATGATATTCATAATAACTGGAATATTTAAATACTGTATTTGATATTTTAAGAGTATGAAAAATGAAGTAAGATTAGCAGTTATATAGGAAACAAATTATAAGTCACCCTTTCAGAATTTAATAAATAATTATAAAATAAATGTTTCAGAGCGTTCGGGAAGAAAATCCAGAGTTAAATAAATCAATTTTTATATTATAACGAACCTAAAATGTTGATTCATAAAACAATCTGGTGAACGTATTAATTTACAATGCATTATATATATATATTTTAAGGGGACGTTAATAACCTTTTCATGAAGGTTTAGATAAAAAAAAATGACAGAAAAGATTTTAGAAATTCAACTCGTCAGATTACTTGAGATTGGCAAATTAATAAAAAAAAAACATACATATAAAATCAAGTAATAAATAAATGACTGCACCAAAATTAAAGAAAGTTAGAGCATATAAGATAGAATTAAATTTAAAGAAATCATTTGAGAGCAATTTACATATTATATCTAAAAATTAACTAAGAGCAAATTACATATTAACAAAACAAAGTAAAATAATATATTAAAAGAAAATCTTGATAGATGAGTTAGGTTAGATTTAGTTTGCTTGAAAAGTTACCTGGCAATTTTAAGAGTCCGATTTAAAATATTGCACGTGCGTGGCAATTGAAATGAAAGTTCTTAAATAACTGCAAGTTTCTAGTAGCATTAAAGTTCTTAGGTCGGGCTTTTACTTCCTCTTGGACAGCAGAATAAGATGGCCACTGAAGATGATGACCTGACAGGGTCGAGCAGGTTGGTGGATTTATACTACATCATTTTTAGTTTCACAGCGACGTGTAATATGTTTACAATCAGTTCTCTCAATAGTAGCTAATCTAATCTGTGACTCAAAATTCAGTCACTTTATACTTTTTCTTTTATCAGTTGTTTTTGAAGATGCAACAATAAGATAATATCCAAAAATAAATTCAAATCTATTTCCAGATTAGAAATAGATTTGACATGTTTTTGATAAAAGTATCTCTAATCTTAATCCCCTTTTAAGTAAAACTTTAATTAAAAATACCTACCCCAGATTAAAACAATAGTGCTTCCAACTCTTAATTATTTTTAGACAATTACTGTAGCATCTTCCATATTGGATTCTATAAAAATATACAGTTTAATAGAAAAAGTACTTTAAAAAGAAAAAGCTTAAAAAATGACGTATAATAAAATATTTACAAAAAAAATCAACCTTTTGTTAGTAATTTTGCTCCTATATATATATTTGAATCGCAACTATAATACTTTAATAAAAAAAGAACTAATAATTAATAATAGAATTAATAATCATAAATATTAAAAGTTAAACTATAAATTTAGGCGCGCATTCCAAATATATACATAAAAAATATATATACGACAAAAGGAGCGGGATGGGATATAGGGATTTAAACACAGGTTAGTAGGTAGAAACATGAAGCACAATCTTAAGATAAGATTGACTGCTTCAATATATATATATACACAGATACACATACACTCATAGACATATATATACACAGACGCAGTAAATTATTACTTAATATAATAATGGGCGTTTAATAAAATTTATAATTACAACTTGCATATAAATTACATATATATAAAATATACAAAAATATATCCAATACACAATTTTTAAAATTATTATCTTTTAAAAACTATTTTATTTTTACTTTTAATTTTTTTAAATTTTTTTTTAAAAAATTCTTTTAAATATTACCCCTTTATTACTTCTTTATTAATATTATTTTATAATTTTCCTTTCATCATTTCTTACTATCTATCTTGTTTAATTATTATCTCATATATAATATCTCTTTTACTTTAATATCTATAATTTTAATTTTTTAAATTTTTACCTTCTATTATTTCTAGTCTTATCCTTTATTTAATAATTTATATTTTTATTTTCTTCAATAATTTTAATTAAAGTAGAGGAAAGTTGAAAAGGTAAGTATTATTGAAGAAAATAAAGTTATAAATTACTAAATAAAGAATAAGAGTAGAAATAATAGAAGGTAAAAGTTTAAAAAATTAAAATTATGGATATTAAAGTAAGAGGTATTGTATATTATATAATAATTAAACAAGGTAGATAGTAAGAAACAATGAAAAGAAAATTATAAAATAATATTAATAAAGATATAATAAAAGGGTAATATTTAAAAGAATTTTTTAAAAAATTAGAAGTAAAAATAAAATAGTTGTTAAAAGATTATAATTTTAAAAAATTGTGTATTGGATACATATTTGTATATTTTATATATATATGTAGATTTGTATATATATGTCTATGGGGGTATGTTCATCTGTATATATATATATATATGTTTAAAGGATATATGTGTATATATTTGAATATGCATATGTGTATTTATGGATATAGGTATGGATTTTATATATACGGATAATGTGGATTTCATTTTGAAAGTTGAGTTGATAATGATTATGAATATAGGAATGTAATCAAAAATATTTCTCTATGAGTTTCTATTTATATTATATTAAAAGTTGTTTACTATTATTTGGAATATATTTAAGTTTCGTTATCTATATATGTATGTAGGGGATATGTGTATATTTTGATATATATATATGTATATTTTATATATATGTGAAGTGATAGTTATGTATTTGTATTATTCAAATATTGTAGCTCTGATGAAGACTTCTGGACAGTTGAAACTATAAGAATAATAAAGAAGTTTTTTAAGAAAATTTGTATGCATTGAAGTGTATATGAAAGAAGTTATTATAAACAATATATATATGAATATATGCAAAGAAAGTAAAAGAGAAGAGTATCTACTTCTAAAAATGGTTTTAAATATGCAAAATGAAATCAAATCACACTGATTATTTAATTTTACAACCTTAATGTATAATTATAAAGCCATGCTCTAAAAAGATTGCATTGTTAATATTTTTGTGCATACTATATTTGTAATATAAAGTCTACACTACAAATTTCATGTACCTAATACTTTAACTGTGATGGGAAATTCTACTGTGCCTACGGAGTTTTTAGCCCTGATAGTATATATGCCAGCATCAATGTTCTCTACACATCTGATTTGGATAACTGCAACATTATTTTCTTTTGATATTTTAATTCTAGATGATTCTTTAAGTATTTCACCATTAAAAATCCATGTTATTTCTGGCTCTGGTTCTCCTTCAAATCTGATTTTCAGTTGTAATGTTTCTCCTGATAGAACATCAATTTCATCGTATTCTGGTATCAATTTTGGAGCAACTATAATTTTACAAAGTATTAATTGCTTTGTTAAACTGTTCAAAGTAATATTATTTTTATAAATTGATTTATTTTTTTACAATACATATACAAATGTTAAAACAATGATTTTCATGGACATAAGAGCAAGTTTAGTTTTTGGGTTCATCCATGTGTATGTTTGATTTTTGTTATTATTATTATTATTGTAGCAATGACATGTTTTTGAAATGCACATATCATGCTGATGATAATAAAATTTAACTGAAATGTGATTGCTATAATAGTAATAACAAGCAACTGCATACATACAAATGAACCAAATAACTGTATTCTCTCCCTCACACATACACATACCCATAAATATGTATTAATGTAAAAAATACTAAAACAAACTTTAAATAGAAATTTAGTAAGATTTATTGTACCAAATATACTTTCAATGCTTTCATGTCATATTCATGGTTAGACTGCTGAAAATATTAATTTTTTGCTGATTTGAATGCTATTTGATTTTTGATTCATTACATATTCATTTTGTGTCATGAACCATGCCTTTTATGCAAAATGAATATATAATGAATCAAATATTAAATAGCATTCAAATCAGAAAAAATTAATGTTTTTAAATAGACTAACCGTGAATATGATGCAAAAGCATATTCTCAGCAGACTAACCATGAATATGAGGCAAAAGCATAATCTCAGCAGACTAACCATGAATATGAGGCAAAAGCATATTCTCAGCAGACTAACCATGAATATGATGCAAAAGCATATTCGCAGCAGACTAACCATGAATATGATGCAAAAGCATAATCTCAGCAGACTAACCATGAATATGAGGCAAAAGCATATTCTCAGCAGACTAACCATGAATATGATGCAAAAGCATATTCTCAGCAGACTAATCATGAATATGATGTAAAAGCATATTCTCAGCAGATTAACCATGAATATGAAGCAAAAACATATTCTCAGCAGACTAACCATGAATATGATGCAAAACCATATTCTCAGCAGACTAACCATGAATATGATGCAAAAGCATAATCTCAGCAGACTAACCATGAATATGAGGCAAAAGCATATTCTCAGCAGACTAACCATGAATATGATGCAAAAGCATATTCTCAGCAGACTAATCATGAATATGATGCAAAAGCATATTCTCAGCAGATTAACCATGAATATGAAGCAAAAACATATTCTCAGCAGACTAACCATGAATATGATGTAAAAGCATATTCTCAGCAGACTAACCATGAATATGATGTAAAAGCATATTCTCAGCAGACTAACCATGAATATGATGTAAAAGCATATTCTTAGCAGACTAACCATGAATATGATATAAAAGCATATTCTCAGCAGACTAACCATGAATATGATGTGAAAGCATTGAAAGTATACATGGTACAATAAATAGTACTAAATTTGATATTTAAACTCTGTTTTAGTATTTTTACATTAATAGTTACAAAAAAAAAAAAATCAAGCCAGATGTCACATGACTTAATTTAATAAGCTTGTATTTACAAATGTTAAGAGCTTACTTTGCGAGCTCTATATATAACATTAATAGTTAAAATGACAGAGTATCAAAATATAATTATATATGTAATCTATAAATTACGATAATGGTTAACAAGAATAATAATTTATATAAATTAAGCAGAAGTAATTTTGCTTACATTCATTAATAAATCTAAAAATGCTATTTCTAAAATGCAAAAAAAAATATTATTATATAACAAATTATATATGGATGCGAAAAAAAAATCAGACATTGAGGAATTGAGATGTACTTTGGCAAAATGATTAAAAGAACACCGACTATTGAAATTACCAGATTTTAAATTCATAAAATCAGAACACCTGGAAAATCAAAAAGATATATTTTAAACGATATTTGCCATTCCTGATCTGGGAGCCATCAGATTAAACATATATTTCTATTGAAATAGAATAAAAATAGGATGTAAAATATTTTGTAATAATGTTTTCCTGAAGGTTTGTGATGATGGTGTTTTAGTTGTATTTATATATTAGATTATTTCCATCATCTAATGTAAGTATTGAATGTCTTTAGAAAAATTTAACTTAATTTAAATATTCCAAATACATTCAACTATTAGTAATAGCTCATTAAACAGGTTAGTATATATTAATCAATGAGTATATGCATAACATTTTGAGAGGTATTATTCTCCCTCTTCTTCAGGTGTTGCTGGCCTGACCAGTGACAGCACTCGCATAGGATTTGAACCTGGACCCTTAGATTCTTGGGTATTGAATTTTAAAATAACGCTTTTGGCAGGATGGCTCAGTTGGGTAGAGCGTTACCTTAAAATTCAATACTCAAAAATCTAAAGGTCCAGGTTCAATTCCCATGCCAGTAATGTCACTGGTCAGGCCAGAAATGCCTGAAGAAGAGGGGAGAATAATACCTCTCAAAATGTTGTGCATTTACTAACCTGTTTGATGTGCTATTACTAATAGTTGAATGTATTTGGAATATTTAAATAAAGTTAAATTTTTCTAAAGACATTCTACACTCATATCAGATGATGGAAATAGTCCAATATATAAATACAACTTTCGTAGTATTGTGATATCAAATTATAGTATTTATTAAATAAATCATGACATTGGACAAAGATATTAATTTTCAAACTGCACAAAATTATTTTATTTTACTTTTTACCCTAGTACATTTTTTATTCAAATGTATATTCCTTTGTTGCTAAAGATCCCGTTCGAGCCTTAAACAGTAAACTACTTTCCTTGCTATTATCATAAATTAACTGGCACCCAATGTTCAGTTTACTTCTATATATATTTAACCTCTTTTTACTCTCCATAATAGTTCTCCATCTCTCCAACCCCTATTCTTTATTAATGCCTTTATTCTTCCATCCCATTCCTTACCACTATAACACTCAACAATCCTAACACAATCATCCCATCTTTTGTATAAGTATACTGATATAAAGTCTTTATCCAAATCTTCTGCATACTGCATTACCTTTCTTACCGATCTTGTTACCTGCCCTTTACTCATAACCCAATTAAATACTATTTTGGCTATTCTTTTATTATCCATAAACTGCAGTCTACTGAACATTTTCATTATTGCTTTTTACTACTATTTCAACTGGAAAATAATTTTACTTTCATTTTTACTTATCTTGAATCTATCAATCAAAGGAATAAATATATCACTTTTTTTTGTTTGTTTATTCTTTCCTTGAAGCATTTTTTTCTTCTTGTGTTAACTACATAGACCCTACCATCCATTCTTTTTGTTTTTATTTCTTCAATCATAATATCTATCATTTTAATATTTAGGGTTGTTTCAGAATTATATTTTATTAGTTTGTTTAAATAGGATTTTCTCCAGTTATGAAATTAACTTTGCATTGTTTTTCTTTGTAACTTTAATGCATAACTGAGTATGTGCACACATATTACATAATTTTCGGACTAATAAATTCTTATCAAATGAATAAGGTTTACAAATAAAAAAGAAACCTATCTAAAGTAGTTTAAACGTAAGTATATTATTCACTTTATTTTATGAACTGAAGAATAAAGGGTTTCTATAGTTTATAAAAAAATAAAATCCTAATTTCAGTAGATTTATGACTTAGTTTTATAATGAGATATTATTTTATATAGCACTGTTTTAATACTGTAATAGTGATATTAGCGATCAAGCCAATGCACATGCGCTTTAAAGATAAATTATAAATGAATACTCTCACTTTTTCCAGACACGAGATATAGTATTTTAGAAAGAATGGAATAAATCCACTCATTCTTTAGACCCAAACATTTATGTATGGGCAAATCTTAAGTATATGGAAATGAGAACATGAAGGTGTTAAGCAATCACTTTAAATTACATTTGTTATGTTTGAATGAATGATGCCTGCAAAATCTTTACAATTTATGACGCACGTCATTCTTTATGTAATTTGAATATATATATTTTACTCTAATGTAATTTTTTTCCCATTAAATTCTTTCAAACATATACAATGATCAGTTTTTTTTTAAAAAAAAAAATTATCCAGAATAAATAACAACTAAAATATACTATATAATTTATGTGAAATAGCTAGTCTACCAAAAAACTATTTGGATTTCTTACCACCAGCTTCAACAGGCTGGATTAGCACAGGGCCCACGATGGCTGGTTCACTCACTCCAAACTCATTAACAGCAGAAACTTGAAATTCATATTCATTCTCCTCAACAAGATTGGATACAGAGAAAGTAAAATCTGCTGTAGCACTAACTTTTTGCCATGCTTTACGGTCAATGTTTCTTTTTTCTATTATGTATTCAGTAACTTCCCTACCACCATTATCTGCGGGAGATTCCCAGTGAAGTGTAACTGTGTCACCGATAATGTCTGTTATTTGTAGATTGCGAGGTGCCGATGGAACATCTGGTGTGTGATGTAAAAGTGAAAAATAATATTGTAATAAAATGTTTTTGTTTTAGAATATTAAAAATGGTTTTAAATATGCAAAATGAAATCAAATCACACTGATTATTTAATTTTACAACCTTAATGTATAATTATAAAGCCATGCTCTAAAAGATTGTATTATTAATATTTTTGTGCATACTATAATTGTAATATAAAGTCTACACTACAAATTTCATGTACCTAATACTTTAACTGTGATGGGAAATTCTACTGTGCCTACGGAGTTTTTAGCCCTGATAGTATATATGCCAGCATCAATGTTCTCTACACATCTGATTTGGATACCCGCAACATTATTTTCTTTTGATATTTTAATTCTAGATGATTCTTTAAGTATTTCGCCATTAAAAATCCATGTTACTTCTGGCTCTGGTTCTCCTTCAAATCTGATTTTCAGTTGTAATGTTTCTCCTGATGGAACATCAATTTCATCGTATTCTGGTATCAATTTTGGAGCAACTATAATTTTACAAAGTGTTAATTGCTTTGTTAAACTGTTCAAAGTAATATTATTTTTATAAATTGATTTATTTTTTTACAATACATATACAAATGTTAAAACAATGATTTTCGTGGACATAAGAGCAAGTTTAGTTTTTGGGTTCATCCATGTGTATGTTTGATTATTGTTATTATTATTATTGTAGCAAAGACATATTTTTGAAATGCCCATATCATACAAATGATAATAAAATTTAACTGAAATGTGATTGCTATAATAGTAATAACAAGCAACTGCATACATACAGATGAACCAGATAACTGTATTCTCTCCCTCATACACACACGTACATATATGTTAATGTAAAAAATACTAAAACAAAGTTCAAATAAAAAATTTAGTAAGATTTATTGCACCAAGTATACTCACGCCATATTCATGGTTAGGCTACTGAGAACATTAATTCCTTTCTGATTTGAATGCTATTAGATTTTTGGTTCATTAAATATTCATTTTGTGTCATGAACCATGCCTTTTACATAAAATGAATACATAATGATCCAAATATTAAATAGCTTTCAAATAAGCAAAAATGAATGTTCTCAGTAGACTAACCATGAATATGATGCCAAAGCATTGAAAGTATATGTGGTACAATAAATCATACTAAATTTGATATTTAAACTTCATTTTAGTATTTTTACATTTATAATTAGAATGACAGAGTATCAAAATATAATTACTGTATATAAGTAATCTATAAATTACACGATCACCATATCTTATGCTTGTTTATAACTGTTATTAAAACAGACAAAACTCACTATACATATTGCCACTCACTGTAAGGTAGAGTAATCAATAGATGACAGAAGGCTGCTCTCAGATCCAAGGCCACTCACTGATGAAGGCCACAAGGCAGAAACTAGTCTGGTGGTATTGGATGCATAGGCACTAGATAGAGATTTTATGCACAAGCCTTCTGGCATCCATTGATTACTCTAGCTTGCAGTGAGTGGCAATACGTATAGTGAGTTTTGCCTGTTTCAATCTATAAATTACAATAATGGTAAACAAAAAGTCATACATCGAGGAATTGAGATGTACATTGGAAAAATCATTAAAAGAACATCCACTATTGAAATTACCAGATTTTAAATTCATAAAATCATAACGTCTGGAAAATAAAAATAAAAAATTTTTTTTAATAATAATAATAATTATAATTGACAATCTGGTAATGAGTTCTTGGAAAATCATGTGTTTTTTTTGTTCACGTGACTTCAGTTGATAATAATTACATAAAGACTTCTGCGTAATTTATCTATTATAGTTGTCATTTATATTTGTTATAATTTCAAATTTACATATATTTTTAATGGCTGACATTATTTTACACAAACACACACACCTTTACTATAATTTATTATAATTGTATTTTAAAAAATAAAGAATCTAAATCATTCATAGTAATAATAATTTAAAAACAAAAAATAAAATAAACTAATATTACTAAGAAATAACACACACAGAAACATAATTATCACAAATGCCTAAATTATTTAATTAAAAATTTATTTTTGATATAAATATTACAGAATACTAACTGATCTATTAACTTATCATGATAAAAATTTATGTATTCTGTTAATTATTAATCTCTAAGTTCATTTATGGCTTATGTAAACAATGAAGATCTGTGAAAAATTAAACTTTTAGTGTAAGTTGTCCTATTAATATATTACTATTGAATTTCTTGCCATTTAATGTAATTGTCTCCTTATTCCTTTTAGCAATGTATTTCTGCCATAGGTAGAGAGTTGAGTAGAATAACAAAATAGTTTCATAGATATTTGTTTTAACCACTATTTCCTATTGCACTGTCAAATGTATACCATATAATAATCAATTGACACCTTATTACTTTCACAGTGTTTTATTATCCACCCTTTCCTTCAGTTGACAGTTTCAATTGCCCCAGCAATCTTCTTCGGAACTACAACATAATACAACACATGAATATGTAGTATATTTTATCCCTTGTTTTTTTTTGTAAGAAGATCTACATAGGTCAGAGTAGTTTAAATGAAAGAATAAAGGTTCATAAAAGTAGAGTTAAAAGTAGATATCTTAGTTCTGCTTTGTATGTCCATGAAAAAGATACAGGCCACACTATTAATTTTGATGGAACTAAGGTTGTCTTCTTTGAGAGAAATGAAATCAAAAGAAGAATTAAAGAATCTTTATTATTGAAAATATATTATTCTGAAGCAATTAACTTATTTAAGAGTTCTTTTAATATTAAGGGTGGATGGGAGATGAGTTTAGTATTATATATATTGTGTAGTTTTTGTGGTTCTTTATTCTAGAGAAGTCTGCTTGTAGCAGTAAAACCTTTGGTTGTGTTTTAATTTTTTTTTTTTTTTTTGCTGTTCTGGTTGAATTTTGGATTTGGGGTAATTTTAATTATATATTGATTAGTTTAGCTTTATGCTTGTAATGTTTAATTTACAATCTATACATCTTATAATATTCTTATTTTACATCATTGTTATTCATTTGTTACCCTTCTTTATATTCTATATTTATTAATCAAAACATTTTCTATATATATATGTATAGAAAATGTTTTGATTAATAAATATAGAATGTAAAGAAGGATAAAAAATGAATAACAATGATGTAAAATAAGGATATTATAAGATGTATAGATTGTAAATTATATGTTCATGTATATATTAATTTGTTGTATTATGTTGTAGTTCTGAAGAAGATTGCTGGGGCAATCGAAACTGTCAACTGAAGGAAAGGGTGGATAATAAAGCATTGTAAAAGTAATAAGGTGTCATCAATTGATTATTATATGGTATATTTGTTTTAATTAGATGTGCTATGCTTTGAATATTCTAATAGACTTGTTCATCAAATAATATTTGTCTTAATATTATATATATATTTCTCTAATCCTACTTAAAAAATTGGGGAAATATTTTCAAAAATTTTATTTTTATTTGTTATATCATAACTGCTGAAGTTTTTTTCTTAAGAAAAGAAAAAATATTCCTATGTTATTACGATATATCATAAATATAAATTAGATGTAATATGTTGCACTATTTCCATCATCTATGAGTGAATGTTGAATGTATAGAAAATTTAAACCTTCCAAATACAAACAACTTATTAGTAATAATGCACAAATACACAACACAGGTTAGTAATTACAAGTTGTTTGTATTTGGAAAGTTTAAATTTTCTATACATTCAACATACACTCATAAATGATGGAAGTAGTCCAACATATCACATCTAATAATATATAATCATCACAAATCTTTAGACATATATATTATGTTAATTTGCACTCATAATCCAAATATTTGATTGACTAAATAATTTTTGGTTTTTGAAGCACTTTAAATTGTGGTTAGCATAGCTGCCTTCCGAGCAGCTGGCCCGGGTTCGCTTCCCGGTCAATGCATTTGACATATGGAAAATAATAATAATAATAATTTTTTTAACCTATAAAATTTTATTTACATGTAAATTAATGAGGGTCTGATTATCAATAAATAACAGAATTAAATTTGAATTTTTTAAAATACATTCTTTTCCATTTCATTTGGCTTTTTGGAGTTCTCATTTTTTTTTCTTTTTTTTAACAAAGTTGATATAATCATTAAAAAATAGTCTATATTACTTGAAAATAACTGTTATCTCTTTCCCTCCACGTGTTCCCCCCCCCCCCTTGTGGAATAAAAATTTAATTTTTTTTAAAACATGTTTTCAAATATTTTATTTGCTGCTGGTATATTACCAAAAAATATAATTTCTCTATAGCAAAAAAAAAAAATGACTGAAACGGAATAGTATATATTATTACTTTGGAGAAAACCCATTTTACAATTTACTTTATTATTTGTTTTATATAAGCTCTTATTTAAACTTGTTTCATTAATAACAAAACTTCTGAATAATTTTGCAATAAATTGACCAATAGCGGGGGGGGGGGGGGTCCAAACAACAAAAACTGCTTTTTTCCCCATATGTCAAAGAAATTAATAATAAATAAGCAAATCAATTGAAAAATAAATAGTATTACAATAGTTACAAAATTCTGTTATTAAGCATATAATTAAGGCCAATTAAAATTCGTAAGTTGTATAGGTTGAATATGCACCAACTCGTATCATAAAATATTAAAGATATTTTTGAACATTTTGCAAGAACTAATAATTAGTAAGTCTTATCTAATAATCTTATTGATATATTAAAGTAAAATATTTTATTAAAATTGATAAGACATTGTTTTAAAGTTATAGAATTTCATTCTCACAATAAAAACATACAATGTTGTTTGCAAGAGATGTCATAGATATCAAAATTTAGGGATAATAAATATATACATTTAACTTATATATATATAGCTGTGCCTACAAATGTATATTAAAACTTGTAGAATACACACACATATATAAATATGTATACATGCTATGGATATATTGTGAAATAAATGCTTAAAATATATAGCATTATTATTTTTATATTATTATTATTAATTTTTTTTTTTTATATTTTATTTACTAGTTTTTTAAGTCAAGATGGAACAGTGGATGTAGAAAATGCATATATGGAAAATGTGGATATGGAGTTCTATTTACGTTTACTTGTAATTTTCTCAAAAGATTATTAACATTGTTATATATTTTTGTTTTCCTCATCATTTAACATTCTTATAAAACTTTAATATTTTATTATTTCAAATGATCAATAATTTTACTTTCATTTTTATATTTCTTGAATCTATCAATCATTTTTATTCTAAAATATATATATATCTGTTTTGTTGTTTATTCTTTGCTTCAAAGTTGTTTTTTGTTATTTAAATTATATAGACTCTCCTATCCATTTTTTTTTAGTTTTTACTTCTTCAGTCTTAATATCTTTCATTATAATATTTAGGTTTGCTTCAGAATTACATTTTATTAGTTTGTTTAAATGGGATTTTCATCAGATAAGCAATTAATTTTGGACACTTTTTTTGTAACTTTAACACATAAGTAGCATAAGTTAGCATGTGTACACGTACTAAATAATTTTCTGACTTAAATTATTATCAAATGAATAACGTATACTAGTAAAAAAAAAAATCAATCTAAAGTAATTTAAACATAAATACATTATTCTTCTGAGTTGAAGAATAAATCAAAGTTTCTAAAGTTTACAATAAATAAAATCTTAATTTCAGTAAAATAGATTTATGATTTAGTTTTTATATAATTAATATTTACTAAGGCTGTAAACTTCAAGAATATGCATGCGTGAAAATGCGAAGGTAGGGACCTCTACAGGTCTTAACCACAAGCTTAGGTTTTTGAAAATATACAAATATTATTTTAATGCGATTTTTTTCATTAAAGTGTTTTAAAGCATATACAATGATCAGGTTTTTTTAAAAAAATAAATAAATAAATTAGCTGTTTATTCTATAGTATCCAAAATAAAAAACAAGTAAAATATGTTAATATAATTTATGTGAAATAACTATTCTATAAAAAAAAACTATTTGTATTTCTTACCACCAGCTTCAACAGGCTGGATTAGCACAGGGCCCACAATGGCTGGTTCACTCACTCCAAACTCATTAACAGCAGAAACTTGGAATTCATATTCATTCTCCTCAACAAGATTGGGTACAGAGAAGGTAAAGTCTGCCATAGCACTAACTTTTTGCCATGCTTTATGGTCAATGTTTCTTTTTTCTATTATGTATTCAGTAACTTCCCTACCACCATTATCTGCGGGAGATTCCCAGTGAAGTATTACCGTGTCACCGATAATGTCTGTTATTTGTAGATTGCGAGGTGCTGATGGAACATCTGGTGTGTGATGTAAAAGTGAAAAATAATATTGTAATAAAATGTTTTTGTTTTAGAATATTAAAAATGGTTTTAAATATGCAAAATGAAATCAAATCACACTGATTATTTAATTTTACAATATTAATGTATATAATTATAAAGCCATGCTCTAGAAATATTGCATTGTTATTTGTTATATAATGTCTACATTGCAAATTTCATGTACCTAATACTTTGACTGTTATGGGTACTTCTACTGTGCCTACAGAGTTTTTCGCCCTGATTGTGTAAACCCCAGCATCAATGTTCTCTACACATCTGATTTGGATACCCGCAATGTTGTCTTCTTTTGATATTTTAATTCTAGATGATTCTTCAAGTATTTTGCCATTAATAACCCACGTTATTTCTGTTTCTGACTCACTTTCATATCTGATTATCAGTCTTAATGTTTCTCCTGATGGGACTTCTACCACATCATTTTCTACTAATAGTTTTGGAAGAACTATAGAATATGAATAAATTAATTATTAGTTGCCATGTTGATAATAATTTCATTTTCTAAAAAAAATTATAGGAATGAAAACAATATATATATATTCAAACAAATAATTAAGAATATTTGAAAATTTGTTGATTATTTTTTTGGAAATAGGATTATAAAAATGTAAGTATTTGGTAATGTAATAAAAAAAGGTAATTTATAATGCAAAAAAATTAATAGTTAAATATACAATAAAGAAAATTTAGAAGTAATTAAGAAAATATAACTAAAAAGATAATAAAATGATAGATTAAATAGTAGAGTTTAAAGATTAGTTTTAAAATTATAATAAAATTGATTTAGAATAATTTAATAATAAAATACTATAAATAAGAAAATAAAATTAGTTAAGAGTAGAATAATAAAATGGAAAAAATGCTTATAACTTCTTTCATATACATAAGCAATATATATATATGCAAAGAAAATAAAAAAGAATAAGATTATGTATATAAATATAATGTATTAATTGTATGATTGTATCTTTGGATATTGTAGCTCTGATGATGTCTGCAGGACAGTCGAAACTGTAAGAATAAAGTTTTGGTGTAAAAAATAATATTGTTAAATGTATAAGGTTGGAAATGGTATGATATTTAAATATTTAAACATAATATTTTTCAGGCTAATTAGCAATGTAAAAAAGATAAAATATAATGACTAACTTTTAAATTAAAAGCATCTATAAAAATTATTATTATTATTTGAATACTTTAGATTTTTAGAATAGCAAATAAATAATTCACTAAATTACTAATATTTTTTAAAATCTAACTTCCAAATATTTTCAATCTAAGCTTTAATTCTACATATTTCTTTTTTTTATTATTAATTAATGTAATTCTTATAAACTCATTGTAGTCAAGTATTACGAAAAGGTAAAAGTTGAAATTCAAGACTTTTATAAATGCACTTCCATATTAAGCCTTATTTTCATAATAAATTACGACCATATATAGGCATAATTTCCAAGTGCTAAATTAATGCATTATGATTCTGGCAATGGTCTGCCGAAAGCATGCTTAATGCATTATAAAAGACTTGAATTTTAACTTTTACCATTTCATAATACTCGATTACGAGTTTGTAAAAATGTAAGCTTTAACATATTGTCCGATAAACAATCCTGTTAACATTAATTATATTTCTTTTCTAATGATGTATTAATTGAATAAATAAGTGTCAAAAGATTCATAATAGGGCTTAATTTTAATGAAAGCTTAGTCTGTAAGATTCTGTAAAACATTTAGGCTGTTATTTTTTTCAACTTTTACAATTTATTCAATTGATTTGATAGTGTAAAAGTATTCTACATATGCTTCCATAATGATAATTTATTTTCCTTTTGGTTTTATACTAATATTTCAATAAATCTGAGGTTATTAATTCATATATACATATATATATAAATAAATTTGCATATCTACAGCTTTGTATATTGAACTATTTCATATAGACATAAATTATTTTATAGAGAGATTTTATAGTAGAGGGATTTGAACTTAGGATTTTTCAATCTACATTCATCCCCCCTCCCTTCATCTCAAACAACCAATACACTATCACATACATACAGAAATGATAGATGATCTCCAATATATGCATTTTGCACAGAATCAGTATCATTAGTTGGGCCAGATCATAATCTCTCACATATAACTGATGATTGTCGGTTCTGCACAAAATACATATATTGGGGAGCACCTATCTTTTTCACATGTATTATAATGGTTATGCTAAACCTTCCAAACCTATCTGCCATACCAGGATGCCACTAGGCTATTAGAACCTAGAAAATTTATACAGCAGGCAGATACGTATTGGTAAGATCCAACTTTTATTGACCATTAACCTTTGACACTAGCTCAAGGAGAGGCTGAGTTTTATAATATAACATTTTATATATATTGAACTATATATTTTAAAAGATAAAATAATAAGTCACTGCCAGCACTAATAAAACGAACGTTTATTACACACACATATATATAGATTTGAGGATTACATTAACCCTATTAGATAGATTTAAATCATATTTATTTTAATATGCACAGATGGAAGTTTATATATAAATTAATATTTTAAGCATAAATAGACTGCATAGAATACACACATAAAGACTTTCAAATCATTTAACCTCAGGCTAAAAATTTCACAGTTAAACCAACGCTAGCTTCCTGATATAGTATGTGGTCATGTGCATTGGTTGTTGGAGATGGGATGGATGATGAATATAGACTGAATCATCCTAAGTTCACATTCCTCTATTTACTTATATAGGAAACATTCAGTACACCAAATGAATTGGCTAATTATGTATTTATAGAAAAAATTGAAATGATAGCAAAGTTTTTTCCCCCACAATACATTAATAATCCTTTTGAGTTGGCTGCTTGCAGTTCAGACTATATTTATTCACAGAGGGCGCTTCTGAAATATAATGTTTAGGAGTTATGGAAGAATAAATATGAACAAAGTGATTATACAGAAAGTGGGTTATTGGTTTTTATGCTGGTTTTGGAAAAAAAATAAAGGGGATTTAGATATAAAGGTCATGGAGTTGACAAAGTTTATGTTGTGAAAATGGGATGGAGCAGATTATGGGAAAGCTTAGGGTGGAGAATGGAAGGGGAAGGTAGTGGCTAACAGGTTTCTTTGGGCATAGTTGCTTAGAGATTCCTGACTTCGTTTAAGGAGAAGTCACAGCATATCACATCACATCAGGAGGATGTGAATAAAGTTTTATTTAGACAATACTACTTACGAAATCATCACTTTAATAACCAATTCATTGTAACAAATCTGTATAACTATTATTTTTGATACATAAAGACATATCTGTAGCAACTTAACAGCAGTTCAGCACTTTTGAAGGTAATTAGTGATGCCTTTGGGTGCAAAGTGCATTTGTAAATATCAATTAAACTCGTCAAATAGACATCTGACTTCATAAGGTCTGTTAATTATTGCAAAAATAGCTAATATAGTTCTGCAATTGTAACGTGTGTTAATCTCCTCCTTCATAAAACTAAGTCTTAATGCTAGAAAAAAGCATATTGGTTATTAACATGCTAAATATTTCTTTATATTTTACCAATGAACAAATATCATCTAATGAATAAAATAAAAATATCATTTAGATAAAACACAAATAAAAACTAAATAACATTGACAGTAGGAAAATAAAAGAAAGCAACTCTGAGACATGTATTAGGGCAAAATTGCAATAAGTAAGCAATGAGAAAAAAATAAGAAACAAAAATAAAAGGACCATGGCAATGGATACAAATACAATCTGTAATGAGTAAAATTTATGAATGCTTTATCTCCGCAAACGTAATATTTATATTGTAACCAGTTGGGTTACATTGCATACAATGACATAATTGTGTGTATGCACAAATATATATAATGTTGAAAGGAAAAGTAGAAATAAACACAGACAAAAAAAATTGTAGATATTTTCTACATGTCACTGGGAATAATAATAACTGTAAAGGGTTAATTCTGAATTTAAAATAGAATTTTATTATAAAATAAAACATTTAAAAAGATCTAATATTTTTATTATTTGTAATTCCGATTTTGAAATTCAAAAACAAGGAGGTTAAACTGATAGTTGTAAAAATTTATATTATCTTTGAAATCGTTTAATTAATGCTTGTATACATTTCTCTATTATTTACAAATTTTTGTACATCATGCTTTTGAAAGGATTAAAATTGTTTTTAATCAATATTAAAAAAAGATAAAAACTCTTTAATTAAATGTATTTTTATTACCCCAATCCAAGAATATAAAAGGGTTGGATAAAAAGATTATTTTACTTTTTGGCTAGTAATTTTTTTGAAGAGAATTGGGTTTGAATATTTTGAGCAGTTGGCAGTAATTATAGTGGGCCAGAAGTAGTTAGCTAGCAGACCATCAAAACAGACCTCCGATGAAGATTGCAAGAAGGGCAAGCCCAGAAGCTGTTCTACAGTTCACTATGGTCAAGTTTGAATTCACATGGAAGAAAATGACCCATTTTTTGTGTCGAAATTCATAGCTACAGATGTGTTCTAAGACAGCTTGCTGGCCTGAAACCTCAAATTTCTGGATAGAAGGGGAATCAGCAATTACCTGATTATGCCTATTCTGATGATGACAAGCCAGACTACCAGCTTGCCCAGAGAAACCATCAGCTTAATGAAAAAGTCATTATACATATGCTATTTTATCTAGATGCAAGAAACCACAGATAAACGTATTGCATGATATATTTATATAAAGTGAGTTGTTTAAATAATTAATTAACAAATGACATTTAAAAGTGATAGACATATATACAGCGATATTGTTTTAAATAGTTTAAAATCTATATTTAAAAAAAATATATAATGCAAATAATAATTTTGCTTGGATCAAAAATAGAAGTAAAGAAATTAATGAATAGATGATTCTAACATCATAATTAATTAACAATAATCCTATCAAGAGTGATTTTTTAAAAAAAATACTTTCATTGACTATAAAAAGTGAAACTAATAATTTTAATTCATACTATTTTTTTTATGTTACACATGTAAATGTGAATTTTATATACTCTTAATGTATTTTAACCAAGGAATTAATTATGGGAAATATATTTTGAATAACTTTTATTATTGTGTCAAATTAAAATATATATAAATCAGCTTGTACATGCACACACATATGTAAAATTTTAATCAAATTGTTTTATATGATTGAAATATGTAAATAAATTGTACTGCACATATAAGTGAAAATATCAATGTGTGTCAAATAGACATATATAAACTTTAATCATTTATTCTATTATTTTATGACAAGTATGCTTAGAAATTGTCACATGTCTGTGTGCTGATTGGTTTTAAGTAAACCTATTAGAACATACATGCAAAACACAATATAAATCAAAATCAGAAGGCTTCTAAATGTTGTAACAGTCAGAAAACGTGTGACTCGTAAACATAGTGCAGAATTCGACCACCACACAGAACAGCAGCACCATCGAGGTAGCGAAGCCACCCATGTTACTGAGTTCGAACATAGTTTATCGGTTCCACAATACAATCCACGAAACAACGCATCTGATGCGACATTAGTAAATATTTCCTTAGGCACGGTGGTCAGGGATATGCAAGAGATTCATGATTTTATTCTCGAGCTAGCCAATAATCAAACTAATATTAATTAAACATTCATATTTACATAATCGAGGAAATATTATATAGAATGGGTATCGAATAAATGAAACGTAACTGCAGACGTATAGTTTAAAATTATTTATTCACACATTTTAATAAGAAAATCATTTACTAATAATATTTTATGGATTCAAAGCTTCAGTAGCGGGATTTGCGACATGATTATATTTTAAAGAATACATTTATTTATTTAGACATTATTTTATATTGAGGACTTCAGTAGCAGTATTTCCAATACTGTAATGTTTACAAAAGGAATACATTTATTTGTTTAGACATTATTTTATCTTGAGGACTCAGTAGCGGTATTTCCGATACTGTAATGTTTACAAAAGGAATTCACTTATTTGAAGGCGTAATCTAGCTACCTAAAATTCTCGAGTAAGTATTTCTAATGCATGCCTGGAGGGATTTATACCTTTGCAATGCAAGAGTCTAAAGTAAGATTTAAGAGTAGCGGTGGACATATATTTATTTAATTAAAATATTTATTTTATGACTAAGGGCAAACATTTATTTGAGAGTGAATTATGAAGATAATGCAGAGGCGGAGTGATATATAGAATAATAAAACTAAGTAAAGGAACACGTGGTATGCTTTAGAAAGGCGATATGGAATGGCAGTATATCGAAACTGCAATGCCGTGAATGAGTTTATAAGAATGTCGGGCTGGTCTCTGCCATCGGCCCGACGAAGTAAGGTGTCACATAAGGATAACCAGGGACAAGCGGTCTGTGTCGCAGTTTGCCGGCTGTCTGCATGACGTTGTCAAGTCCTACGGGAGCACCCATTATGCCCGCTTGTGTAGGACTGGGGTTAATTTCAACCCTGAAGAATCCGGAAATTTCACGGCGGAATGGGTCATCGCGTCTCTAAAACGTAACACATGTATAATGAATAAACAATTATGATGAGATTTAAATAGATTTCTAACTCGGCCCTACATTATCAACATTTACTAAAGAGCGTTGGCGACTCTCAAAGAAATGTAATTTTCTAGAATTATTCATTAAGATTTAATAAATACAAAACCTATATAACTGGGAGTTATTACAACTAATATGCCAGCCATTTGCGAAGTAGTAGACCCTGCATTATAAAAAATGATGCACTGAATGCATGTCGATTTATATGAAAGTTAAGTTATTTAGGAAAGTAAATATTAATAAAAATTTGACACGCATTCATTGTTTTAAGCGATCATAGATTTAAACTTTGAAAATTGAGACAATTATGAGCATACAATAATTAAATAATAACTATAGATAAAAATGTAGATTATAGAAATACGCACCCAAAAAAGATAGGGTGAGGTAAGCTAGATTATTAGAGACATTTACACATTACATTAATTATTCAATTTTAGTTATACAAATGATAGTTTTTACATTTTATAATTTAGATAAGTAATATGAAGAAGAGCTATAGCATGTTATTAGAGTACTCTAGAGTTTGAACACAGACAGGTACCTGTTTTATAAGAAGTTTTCTGATTCCATTAGTTTAGCAGCAAAAAGTTCACGAGTGGCAATTCTTTCTTGTATTTAGATATTTCATTTACTTTCACAGCAGCAACAGTTTTTCTCATTTATTTCAGGCAGCAGATCTTCATGGTGAATTTATGATGGGCAATGGAAAGTTTGGCATCCGATAGGCGATCTCCCGATGGAGAATAATCTAGGTGCTTTACTCGGTCATACCTTGGCAGGAACAAATTATTTTTATATTTTTGAAGACTCTCAGTGATCGAGAGCAAAGCTAAAGTTTAAGTGCATGTCTCCAGCAAGTCTAAGATGGCCTCTTTTCTTATCTTGATCTCTCACATTTTTGTTAAGGTATTTTTAGGTTCTACTTAATCTTCCCTGAGGATAATCAATGCAGTTTGTTGGTTTTAATTATAAAAAAAAAGCTGCCATTCTATTGTTTACATTTACTAATTACATTTTGGGGAATTTTTCTTTAATTAATCTATTATCTATCACTGACCGATGCTTTTAAATTTCAAAGACAAAAAGGGAACATAAGATTATTTTAACTTTTAATTAAATATTACATCAGATTTTTTTAGAATTATTATTAAACGAAATTTAAACAAAGCAATAAATACGAACTTTATAATCCAAAATAAATGATTAAAATTATACAAAATTATATAACTAAAAGAAATCTAAATTATATTATTTTATTCCTATTTATTGCCTTTAATTTGAGATCAAAATGTGTGCATGTTTATGCTGAATTCTACATATATTTATACATTTTAATATTGCTACACACACAATTCGATACCAAAATATTTAAATTCGGGCGGGATAGACCGGTCAGTGAGAGACGACAGAAAAAGGTGAAAGTTAAGATTCGAATACGAATCTTACTGTTTCAATGTATAGCCATATTCTAAAGACCTTAATATCATTTTTTATTGTTTTAATAAACTTGTATTTCATTGTTAAATTTATTCCAGTGACTTCTAAAAACAGTTTAGATCTTATGTATTACATCATCTCTTGGTCACAATACAGTAAAAGAGTTTATGTTCTCTGAGCTAGATTCATGCATAAGTCTGATATAAAAAAAAGGATGTATATTTAGTGCAGGAACATTGATACCTACAAATTATAAATCCAAATATTAAATGATTTTGCAATTACAAATGAATGCACTTTATCATGACTTATTTTCAGTTTTAGCACAATTTGAAATATTTATTTTAAATTAAATTGCTTATTACATTTTTTAAATGATTTAGATATTTAAAACGTTATGATGATAAATTTTTTTGTAAAAAGTCACAATCATTAATTTCTTTACGAGACTCATTAAATACAGATTGTAATATAAATTTTTGTTAAGTAAATCCGTGTTTTGCAAAAAATAATCCCTAACGTTATTTTTGAGAATGCTTATAATATAAGCCATATTCCAAATGTAAGCCCTAGTTACGATCGGCAGACTGATTGATGGCTTTTGTTTGCCCATTGAAACATGATGGACGTAAAGAATTATAAAGTAATGAATGTATACATAAACAATATTATTGACATTAATGCATTAAATAAATGGTAATATAAATTATATGGTTCTAGTATTTTTTCCCATCGAGTATTTCCAACAAACATAATTCTATCTATGTAGAGAAACAATTTATCACAAGTCAGTAATATGGACATTTATAATATTTTTAAGTGCTTATTTTATTTATATTTAATATTTAGATTTAGTTTCAGTAGGTAGCTTTTAAATATTCAAGATAAAAGAAAAATTAGTTTGATTTCTTAAATTTTTTCCCTCCTGAAATACTTTATTAAAATAACGTTAGTGATTTTAAAAATCAAAGTTTAGCTAAATCAGATTCTTTTTCTCCTAAAGAAAAGTTTTTAAAATGAATACCCAAACAGGACTATTACAAGTAATTTGCAAAATGTTTACAATTTGCGTACTTGATAACGGATCGATGTGATTGTGTCATTTATGAATCTTCATATGTTATAATGGACATACTTAATGTGCACATGTGAAGTAAAAAAACATTTTCTGAATTTTTATGCATTTTTTTATTGCTTTTGTTAACTGTAATCATTTTTGTTATCATTCCTGTCTCACAAGACTTCAATTAACACTTGGTTTAATGGTAAGTTTAAATGGAATAATATTCTGATCATCAGTTATTCTAGCGAGTACAAGAAAATAATTATGGTGAACTCCTGGGATAAGAATCTTATAGCTTTCTGTAATGAGAAAGTATTGAATAAGTGTTATTTTTATATTTGAAATTCAGATTTTTTTTTCCATGTGTCATAGCATCGGCCGGGAAGCGAATGCGCTAACCGGGGACAACTGCTTGTAAGGCAGCTGTGCTGACCTCTCAACCACCAAAGTTTAACAAAAAGCCCTACTGTGCCTTTTGGAGTAAAAATTAATACTAGACCAGTTTTTATTTTCCGGAAGACACAGTAAGATTTGATGAAGTATTAATGCATTGCCAATTTGAGATCAATATTTATTTTTTTCTATTATATATTCAGTAACCCTTCTGCCTCCATTACCTGCAAGAAGTTCCCAGAGGAGGGAAACAGTGTCACAGTAATATCTAACACTTGAAAATTGTGAGTGGAGATGGAATATTTAATGTGTAGTGTAAATAGAAAAAAAAACTTCAATGTGTTCAAATATTTTACAGAATTAAAATTATTAAATTTACAAAATGAAATAGAATTTATACTTTCAGTTCAAAAAACTAATGTATTGCTAAAAATAATGCTGTGAATGAAATGTTAGTATTGTTATTTACATTTGATAAGAATAATGTTTATAGTGAAAATTTCATATATGTAAAACTTTAACTGTAAGAGGAATTTCTATTGTGTCAATGGAGTTTTTAACCCTGATTGTGTATATTCTAGAGTTACGTAATTAAAAGGTTTCTACAGAATGAAAAGAGAAAATGTTGAATGGATTAGAATAAAGATAAAATCTTATGAAATAGTAGATCCGGAAAGTGAAATTAATGAAATACTTCGGTAAAGGAATCTTTCTGATAAGAGAATAATTAAACGGCAGACTATAAAACTCAGGTTTGCAGAGTTAAGTCTATTTTTCTCCTGTGTTTGGTGAAGAGCTATTTGACTCTTATCGTTGGTAACTAGTCAACATCTGCAAGAGACTAAACCCAGATATTTCGGAATCTGAAGGTATAAAAATCTGACTAGTGTTTAAGCAGATCGTCTGATCTTATTTTGTTTTATGCAAGCCTAAATGGCTCTTAGGTTTTAACTTGGAGAACTTGTAGTTATTTAGCATAGTTGTGGAAAGTGTCAATCCATTAAAGAGGACAGTAATTGTGGGACAATATTGAAAAAATGTTTAAAGACTTTATGAACTCTGGGACCATTTATTTGTCTGTATATATTTAAGCTTGTGTACATATATTCCAGTTTTGTTTGTATAACTTATAATAAATCTTTATTACTAAATTTAGTTTTAGTTATCAATTGTGGTTTGCCCCTTCGAGAGCTGTGGGCAAATACACAACAACAATAATTATTAAATTGGATGAATTTAAACAATTTATTGTTTGATGCATATGATAAATAATGTAATCAATGTCCATTAAAAATATTTATTATGTTATAGAATAAGTTGAATTATCGAAGGCCAGATATTGTTTTTTTTTTAATTGCTTTTTCTTTATTTTATTATTCTTTTTTTTCCCCACATAGTGTGTTGTCAATTACTTAGGTTATTCTAAAGACTGACTGTCATGAATTTCTCATGCTGATGGTTATTTCTCTGTACTGAAATAATGAAATTGTGTGTTTAAGCAGTTACATTTCTATCCTTTAATTACCTGCATTGCAATTTTGATTCAAGTATTTTTTTTTTCTTTTCTTTTTATATGCTTTTTTATTTTTAGTCTATACTTTTTATTATTCAGAAAATAACACATCATATATAATAACACAGCAAAAGTACATCCACTTTTTCTTTTAAAATATATATGTTCTACAATAATATCAACAAATTAAAAATCCTTCTCCTTTTTCTTTTCAAAAACTTTATTTTTTTATCTCAATACTGAACATATATATACATTTATATAATACAAAACTCCAACGTTTCAACTGTTTTATCTCATACAGTCATTTTCAAGGATCTGCAACAATATTAAATACATATCGACAAATAAACTTCAATTACATAAAAACTTTCTCTTACATTAACATAAACAGTAACAAGGAAAGGATGGTTAAAGAATTTTTTTATATAAAAAAATATAATCCTACTCTAAATAGAATTAATGGAGTAGATAAGGAATATAAATTAATGTATAATTAAAATAAATGCTTAATGGGTTTAGGTAAATTGTTAGAAGTTTTTTTGTATAAAAGAGAGAGAGAGAGGGGGGGGGATGTTTATATTTGTTTTATATTCATTTAAATATATAGTTTAGGAATGTAGTTTTAAGATGGGTTTTAGATAAAATTTAAAAAAAGGGCGAGGTTTTTGGAAATTAGAGTTGGTATTTAAATTTGTATAGAAAGTTTCTTGGATGATTTTAAGATATATTTGTAATTAAACAATGTAAAAGAAAGAGTAATAAAATATAGCAGTGGGAGAAAGATGTAAGTAAAATATATTTCTATATGTTTAATATGTTTGTTACTGTTTATGTTAATGTAAGAGAAAGTTTTTATGTAATTGAAGTTTATTTGTTGATATGTATTTAATATTGTTGCAGATCCTTGAAAATGACTGTATGAGATAAAACAGTTGAAACATTGGAGTTTTGTATTATATAAATGTATATATATGTTTGGTATTGAGATAAAAAAATAAAGTTTTTGAAAAGAAAAAGGAAAAGGATTTTTAATTTGTTGAAAATAACACATCTATATTTTTTATGATTGCTTCCGATTTATGTATTTTAAATGTACTAACTCATGTAATAATATTGTACCAAACAACACAAGGATATCTATTCTCTATTGTATGAATCATAGTAATATTGAAGACATAGAAAGCTGTAAATGTACTTCAATAATATAAATAAAATGTCTGTATAATCACATGATAATTAAAAACTATTGTAATAACAATAAAAATAATAAATATAACGGTAATTAGGTATTCTATTCAGTCTTTCAATCTGCAGAAGTGCTTTCAGTTAATTCCTTAACCCTCCTCAACTGCCATTAAATTCAAAAAACATAATGGAAAGAAAATGTTATCAACGCAAATCCCATGAATCCTGAATTCATACTTATGGCCAAAATAATTTTCAAGATTCAATTAGCCACAGCGTTTGATGATTCATATAATTATAGAATATTTTGATGAATTACAACTGACATGTTTCTTTTTCTAATATTGCTAGGGGCAATTGCTCTAATAATAAATTAGATAAATAAAATCAGAAATAAAAAACTTAATTTAGAATAACACTATTATTGATGTTTATTGCAATATCGTATATAAAATAATAGTGACAAAAAAAAAACTAAATATTTAATAATTTTTTCAGTGGAAACGTCAAGAATACAACTAATTTCAGTTTGCTCTCAGGAAATTGAATTTTATTATATTTAAAATATTTTTTCCCCAGAAAGAAATGAATCTATATATATAGATTCTACCTTTATTGTTAAAAGGAGGGTTACCTTGACAACAGTTTGAAATTGTTGATTGTTATTGATATTAGAATTGTCTAAGTGCTGAATGGCTTTTAATAATATATATATACAGCATACTTATAATTATTTTTACTTTATTTTAAAGAAAAAACATAAAGTTTTCTCTGAGTGCCACTAGATGTCAGGTGTAATATGAACTTTTTATTTCCAGACTGTTTATCTCTCAGTTGTAAAAAATATAAAAAACAATATGCTGAGAGGTTCATAAAAAAAGAAAATATTTAAAATTAAGTATAGAGTATACTAATAATTGATATTAAATTAATTAAATGTTTGTGAATTTTCTGCCTAAGAGATAAAACACTTTCAAGTTGTTTTGTTTGAATATGTCCAATGGCTAAGTCTAAATTTTCAATAAATATATAAGTTGTAATCAAAATACAAAAAATTGTGAATGTTATAAATATTCAACATTAAAAAAATATAATTTTTATTTTATTAACTTAGAATAGTATTATTTAAGCATGTATAATATATACATCTGGGTGATTTAATAAAATATAATGTCAATGTAAATGATCAATGTACTATTCTTACCACCAGCTTTAGTAGGTTGAATTAACACAGGACCCACAACTGCTGGTTCACTGGATCCAAATTCATTAATGGCTGACACCTTAAATTCATATTCATTCTCCTCGACAAGATTGGGTATAGTGTAAGTGCAATCTTCAGTGGTAGTAACTTTCTGCCAATTATTGCGTTCAATATTTCTTTTTTCTACTGTGTATTCTGTGACTTCCCTACCTCCATTATCTGCAGGAGGCTCCCAGCGTATAGTCACTGCGTCACCAGTTATTTCTGTTATTTGCAAGTTACGAGGTGTGGATGGAACATCTGAAGTGTAACAAATGACAATTTTTTATAAATGCAAAAGTTATGTTTGATGTTAATTCATGTCTAAAAGATGTTTTTTCTTTAAAAAAAAAATCTAATATAATTCAACAAGTTAGTAAAACTTAACACAAACTTATATTTAATCCTGTATTATTCATGCAGTTTCTATTTATAAAATTCTAATGTTTCTACTATGTATTTTAGTTTAACAAATCAACTCTAAAAATCAAATCAATTCATGTTATAATAATCAAAATAACTTATTTTTAATTCTGTTTCATTCATGCAGTTTCTATTTATAATGTTTTAATGATTCTACTGTGTATTCTAATTTAACAAACCCACTCTGAAACTAAATTAATTCATGTTACCTAAGATTTTGACTGTAATAGGAACTTCTATGGTTCCCGATGGGTTTTTAGCTCTAACTTTGTAAACACCACCATCTATATTTTCAACACATTTGACTTGAATACCAGCAATATTGTCATCTTGTACTATTTTTATTCTCGGTGATTCCTCAAGCGGCTGATCATTCAAAAACCATGTTATTTCTGGTTCTGGCTCACCATTGTATGTTACTGTTAATTTTAATGTTTCTCCTACAGGAAGTTCAATTTTATCGGTGTCTACTGTCAGCGATGGATAAACTAAATGTTTTAAAATATTAAAATAATATTTTTGATTTCGTGAAAATCAACAACAATAATTTGTAAACAGAATATAAAATTTGTTATTAATTGTTACTGCAATAAAAATAGATACACACACACATATATAAAACAGACTGTATATATAAATAATATTTAATGAGTATGTAGAATGTACTTAATGTCTAGATATTTTACAAAGCTTGTTAAGAGCTTATTGTGCGAGCTCTATATATTACATTTGTAAATGCAAGCTTATTAAATTAGCTCATGTGATATCTGACTTGATTTTTTTTGTAATTAATGTATAGATTTATTATGATTATATATATAAATAGTTATGTGCTTTTTATATTTAAAAATTTGGGAGATGTAGGTTTATAAATTTAGTTATTCATATAATGTATTTTTTTTTTTGTAATGGCTGCTTAAATATGGATTTGGAAATAATAGTGTATTTGGCTCTACACACATACACATTATGTATATACACTTTTAAATTTATAACTTGTTATAGAAATAATTATGCATATTTAAAAAATTTTCTTTATTATATAAATGAAAAATGAAAGAGCAAGAAATGAAAAAAATTTAAAATTTTTTAAGGATTTTAATAAAAAAATTAATATATTAATAATAAAAATGATAAGACATCTTTAAATATTTAAAAACTTCTTTACTAGGAAGATATTTATTAAAGAACAAACGCAAATGTTAATATAAACAATATTAATAATGAGAGTGTAATTTTTAAATTTAGAGATATAACAAAACAAGATATTAAAAAAAGAGTTATAAAAAATTCAAGTCTTAACCATGAAATATAGATGCTATCTATACAAAAACTACTACAAGCTCTGTTAGAAGGAGAAAAGTTACTACTAATCTTAAAATAGTACTCAAAGAGTAATTGAAAATTGATTTTATTCTAAAATTAAGAAGATATTGGAAAACATAAGACTCAACATAGATTTGTAGTAGATAGATCATTATATATAGAGCTCGCAAAATAAGCCCTTAACAAGCTTTGAGAATATCCTCAATCCCAGACAGGTTTATGCTACTGGCATCATAAGTGAGATGCCAGCATATTCAAGCATTAGATTAAAAACACCAGGACAAGCCCAGCACTTTATCTTTATTGTGTGAGCTCTATATATAACATTTGTAAACACAAGCTTATTAAATTAGGTCATGTGACATCTGACTTGATTTTTTTTTTGTAGATAGATCATTTATTATAAATTTAACTATAATTCAAGATCATATAACTCAAAAAAGTTCCCAACCTGAAAACTTGCAAACCCAGGGCATATGGAAATCTTGTCCAATGGGTACAATGAACAGCAGATAAATAAGTATATTATGCTATTAATATATTAAAAAATAGCTATGTTATCAACATTTCTGAACTATTTCATGTTGACACTGTTTGTCAGACAAAACAGCAACATTTCAGGTCACTTTTCAGTCATGGACACATAAACTTATTTCTTACTGCAGGTCCAATTACTCAACTACGTCAAAAAACTAAGCTTATATAACAACAGAGCTATAAGATAGATTGGTATCATTCTATAGTTTTGTAGTTGTTGAAGTTACATAACTCAGGGGGAGAGTTATTTCCATTTAAATTATATATAGAAAATTTACATTACATGTATAGAGCAATATCGTAACAATAATGGTATTTATGTGTATTTTATATTTACAATTCTAAGGAAGACTATTGTATAGCCAAAACTATTAGTCGAATATCAGAAATTAATAAAAATGTTGCAAAACATTCTTTCTATTTTTTTTATTTAAAAAAAATGATTCTAATTTGTTTGTTACAAACATGTTAATTTTAAATAGAGTTAAAAGGTAGCTGCTGGAAAGTTGCATTAGATCCTAAGATCTAGATGCAGTGCTCTCAGATACAAAGCTCCTCACTGATGAAGGCCACAAGCCAGAAACAAGTCTGGGGATATTGGATGAGTAGGCACTAGATAGGATTTTAGGCACAAGCCTTCTGGCATCAATTGATTACTCTAGTTGGCACTACTGTATGGAGAGTTTGCCTTGTTTAATAACAATTATGTGCTGGTATGAGCTAGTGATCATGTGATCGTAATTTTCTTTTATTATTTACATATTTATTCTAAATGTTTTTAATACAGATATTGCAAATAGCTGGGAAAGTAAACTATTTTGATATATTCACATATTTACAGTTTACCCAAACAATAAGAGTTTTGATGATCTAATGCTAATAATTGCCTATTATATTAATAAATACAACTATGTAAAAACAAGAAACTTTCATTTGCATATTATAGATGAATTTATGCAAGCTTTGTTTAAATAATGATTTACCACTAAAAATGTACAATTCACAATTTCTTTGCTATACTATCTATTTACATATACATTATGCTATGTTTAATTTCACGTTTATCTATTTCTAGATTTTGTAGTAGTAATCTGTCACTTATTACTTAGATAATTTGAAATCTTTTATCTAATTATATATCAATAGAAGTCACATTGTGTAATGGTAGTCCATTCTTTCCCCCAACCTCATCATGTTTTGAACTGAATCCAAATCTAGGACTAAAAAAAGTTGAAATTTTTGTCAAATTACCAGAACATTTTTCCTTCCGATAATTCAGCCAATAATCAAAACTCAATGAATCATCACAATATTGATCAGAAAACGGATATCTAAACATTAGCTGAAGAATAAAACAGGAATAACAAGACACTCAAAACCTTATCACATAGCAATTGGTCTGTTGAATAACGCTGTTACTTCAGTTTTGTTTTGCTTTTTAAGATTATTTTATAATATAGATACAGTAATAATAATAAAAATCTAATAATGCTCAATGGAGTATATTCGGGAACATGTGCACTTAAACGCATAAATTTGTGTTTTGATTTCATTTTGAATATAATGTTTGACTTTGCTTAACAGCCCTTAATAGCTTAACTCCATGAATGCATTAAAAGATTTTTAATGTTTTAATTTTTTTCTTCATATATTAAGCTAATATTTCCTATAATTTATTATTAATCGTTAATAATATTTACTAAGGCTGTAACCTCAAGCACATGCACGTAAAAATGCGATAGTAGGGACCTCTACACGTCTTAACCACAAGCTTACGTTTTGGAAGAAAAGAGGGGAACCCTTCTTTACTTCAACCTACTTTCTATATAAATAGGTGAAGCTGAAGCAGTTAGATTTGAGAGTGTGAAGCTATTCAATACTTCACTGATTAAGTCCACATTTCTTATTACACATTAATACTCACAAAATCTTTCGATTTACAACGAGTCAAAGGAAAGATCTTATAGTTAGAAATCTATTACGATAATTTAAAGTTGTAATTATAAATTTATTAATCGTTAAATAAATTTCTAAATTTGTTCTCTTAAATGTTTTTATTTCCTTCAAATTATTCAACTGATGTTATGTGTCAAATGGGGGGGGGGAATAATTGATATTTTTTCATTAAGATTATTTATCTAAAGAAATCTTAAACCACTGAACATCACATGATCACCATTCTCAGATCCTCACTGATAAAGGCCACAAATTAGAAACTAGTCTGGGGATCTTGGATGAGTAGGAACTAGACAGGAATTTTACACACAAACCTTCTTGCATTCATTGATTACTTTGGCTTGCACTGAGTGGTGCTACTGTATGGAGAGTTTTGCCTCTGTTTAACAAATCTTCTGAGTGATCATTTGACAATCAACAATAATAAAACTTTATTATTGAGTTAGAAAAGCATATATAAATAAAAATCTTTAGGAATTTTAATAATATAAGGATTCCTAAAATTTATAATGCAACACTAAAATAAAATAATAGAATTAATAATGTTAAGAAGATGGGAGATAACCTCAATAACAATTAGATATTGTTCGGACATATTGTACTACATTGCCAAATCAATCTGTCTTTGGATAGAAAACGTAAAATACATACAAGAAGTTAAAAAAACGTATTTATTAATTTTTATAAATGTTTGCTGTAAATATAAATACATAGAATTCAAAACTGATTATATTATAACAGCAATTTTATTTATTTTTGGATATTATTCAAAATTTATAAACATAAATAATTATGAAGATATACAAATTATTAAATAATTATTTAAAACAAGATTATAATTCAATATATAGTGACATATAAAATAAAATACATTCTTATTACATACTCTTGTAAACGTATGAATCTTTATATAATTTTTAATATATCTTATTTTCAATGATAACTGTAAATAATATCGAAGTTTCTAATGTAATATGCTTATTTACCACTCTCCATAAGTGTTACTAACATTCAAGACTTCTTTAAGGTTTAGCACTATAGAGAGCAGTAAAGTGCTTCCTAATACAGTATATTTAAAAAATTAAAACAGGCAAAACTCTCCATACAGTAGTGCACTCAGTGCAAGCCAGAGTAATCAATGGATCCCAGAAGGCTTGTTCATAAAATCCCTATCTAGTGTCTACTCATCCAATATCCCCAGACTAGTTTCTAGCTTGCGGCCTTCATCTGTGAGAAGCCTTGGATCTGAGAGCACTGCACCTAGATCTTAGGATCTAATGCAACCCTCCAGCAGCCACCCTTTTATCTTTACTTAATTACAAAACTATGAGAACAAAATTGAAAACAATATTTTTAATCTAAGCTCATTAGTTTATATAGTCATAAAGGTCTGAACTCAGTTCAGTACCCACACACCTTGATGTCATTGGGTCTTTAATAACCATAGCTACCACTATCCTATTAGATGAGATAACTTAACCAGTTTCTTTAGTAATATTATATATTATAACGATCCGCTTTGCCCGTGGAAGGGTCGTATTCGTAAATTCATTAAAATGGCTATGGTAAACTTAAGATTTAACCTTATATATATAAATTTTTCCCTCTCTGCATGATCCCCAGGCATATTTATGGATAGCGTGTTTGCTTCCAAGTGCCAAACCTATTTGCGATGAACAAATAAGAATTACACCGCGGGACTCTATATATGCAGCATATACCCCGCTAGCGACTCGATAAATATTTACTATCGCTTTGCCTTTTCCTGTAATTTAAGGGGGGAGGGGTGTTAATTAGCCTAGCTCATCTCAGGGGTGGTGGTCATTAGACCGTGGACGGGAACTATAGATTCCGACACTACTTTCTTTTAACTGAAGGTGGATGGATATACATAACCAAATTTCTATCTATCTAAAAAAAAAAAATAAACGATTATAGAAATCCCATCTTATCGATTAGATTTTCTCCGCGCAACAGGGGAATTCCCGTTTAATTTCAGATGAGTGCGCTCGCTACCCCACCCTAAATTCCTCCATACCGGTTGTTCAAGATAGAGTATACGTTTTATATTAATTACGAAATCTTTAGTGCTATAACTATGAATCTTATTAAAATAATATAAATAAAAGAATAAAAAAAAAGAAAATATTCACAGATATTCATAACATTAAAACAATTTATTATAAAATAAGAAGGTTAGGATTTATTTAATTGACCCGGCATTATTCATAACTCGTGCTTCATAGAATGTCAAGCATACACACACATACGTACAGATTAAGCATTTTATTCTTTGGATCTTTATGGGCAACGCAACATATTATTAATGTTCTTTTATTAAATTGCTTCCCTGGACTTTGTAGTTTGAAAGTTTTATTGAAACATGTTTTAAATATAGAGAATTTAATTTATTTCAAAGTTCCGATGGATGACGTAATCCGTTTAAGATTCGGATTGTGTTTTAATAGCAAATCAATAAGCAAATAATATAGTTCACGTTACCTGAACATTCCCGGGAATTTAGGCATTTCAAAGGTGTATGTCTGACGATGTCAATGGCTTTAAAATTGGACGATCTCATAGTTAATTTTCCCCGTAGCTATCATTGTTCCTTGCCGTCGATGATCGGAATTCGGCGTTCTTTAACTATCCTTTTTGCAGCACATTCGGGATCGTAGGGCAGGCCTTCATCGCCTGTCAAGTGAAAGGTTTTTACCCCACTCGATGCATGATACGTTTTTTTATTTTTCTATCTCGCTCTCTGGACCCCTGGAAGAAGAAAAATATCCCCTATTTATTTTCTTTTATATCCCCTCTCTTCTCGTCCTTTCCACGTCCCTTTCCGTGATTCCATCCCTCGAAATTCTCCGGTTGCGTCACCCAACCGGACTATGACTACGTCATCGCGGTCGCCATTGTACTAAAACCTGCGTTTGTATTTTAGAAAGATCTCATTTTGCTTTAACTGGCCATCTACTTGAAATATATCAATCATGCACATATATATACTCGCATGCCACAAACACTCCAATAAAGCACGAGTTTTACGAAGTTTTCCCCCCTTTTAAAATTAAACAAATAACAACTAGCTACAAATAAATATACGAATAACATACTGTTAATATTGAATTATTCCCACCACCATTTAATATTAGTATTTACAATTATTAATAACTTTATTAGTTGATAGTGTTAGTAATATCTATATCCATTTATCTTGTAACTTTTGGCGGACCATTGGCTCTCCTCAGTCCGCACCTTGTTACAATATATACAAATAAAATACATAAGATGTACATAAAAAAAGGTCAGTGAGACCCAAGATAAAGATATGAGGTAACTTAACCAGTTTCTTTGATGATAATATATGGAATATAAATAATAAAATAATCCATAAGCTGTATCTGAAATAAAATAAGATTGGTGTGACCTATAATATTTCCCTTAGCCCTGCTTTGGTACTTCCAAAAGCATGGGCCTTTGAAAAAAATCTGCTCTAGTTAAGAGCCAGTCCTTTGGCTTGGGTACATGCTTGAGATTTAGACCCATTTGCTCCTATTGTTCTTTTAGAATATCAAGGTGCCTAGTGTTTCTTGATCAAATATAGCCATATATAGTCTCTTCTTGCAGCACTGCTGTAAAAAGTTTGTGCATTAAAATGGAAAGCTAAAGGAGTGAAAATAAATGGACATAAAAGTCATTTAGATTTTGCAGATGATGTCGTTGCTTGAATTGCAGGAAATGTTGCAGGAGTTATCAGATGAAAGTAGGCTAAAGCTAAATGTCAAAAAAACTAAAATAATGTTCAATGGATTTTCTCAAAATATGAAAATAAAGATTGATTATGATGAATTAGAAGAAGTTAACAGTTACAAAGACCTTGGTCAGATTATTAATACAGATGGAAACATAATGGATGAAATTAATCATAGAATTAAACTTGGTTGAAGTGCTTTTGGAAGAAATAACTTGATACTAAAAGGAAATAGGCCTATGTGTTTGAAAAGGAAGGTTTTTAATAAATATGTTTTACCAATTCTTACTTATGGATCTGGGACTTGGACACTTAATAGAAGAGCAATACAGACTTCAGATCACTGAAAGAACTATGGCGAGATGCATGCTGGGAGAGATTGAAAACACAATACATGGGTAAGAGAACAAACAGGTGTTACTGATCTCATTGAAAAAAATTAAAAGACAAGTGGAGTTGGGCTGGACATATCGCTAGAAGAGATGATAATAGATGGACAATTGAAATCTTAAACTGGATTTCAAGACATTGTAAAAGACCCAGAAAGAGATCACATGTGAGATGGATGGATGAAATAAGAAAGTGTGCAGGGGTGATGTAAAGAAGAGAAGCTAAAGCTCAGAGAAGATGGATTGAACTGGAAGAGACCATCATGCAGTGGATTGATAATGGTTGATGATGATAGTCTGTTCACAACTATATATGATCCGGATTGCTTAATTTCACTAACTACAAAATTCCTTTAGTGACAACATGCTAATTAACAAGACTCACTTCTATTGCATAGATATTTGTGCCTGCCATACATTTCTCATAGCTTTATAAGTAATATAAATAAATCTATATTTCACTCGTACATGAATACAATGATTCTTATCTTTCCTAAACACTAGTTATGTTACATAAATATATTCTACTTCTATTTTAATTATATATATTGAAATGACATTTTTTAAACGGACTATGGTACTCCATTTAAATCAGATGAATGGAAAAAATGACTAGAATAAAACACATATTAACACTGGTGTGTAACCATGAATCAAATCCATGTGAGTTATGCATGAGCTCACTCAACTTTTCAGGGCATAATTGAATACTAAGAACCATTGAAGATAGGTCAAAAAGTATAAATGGTGATTACATATATGAATTAGACCGTTCACATATCCACAAGTTTTATTCTATTACTGCTTCATTATGGAGAGCATGAGACAATCTTAACAAAACACCAATATCTTTTATCACAGAAGATATAAATAAAGACAAGGACTGCAATAAAAATGCCCAAACAATAATAACCCTTCTAAATTCAATGTTGGTGATCGTGTATTGATAAGAACAAGAGTCAACAAACCACAGATAAGTGAATTTTTTTCTTATGCCCCATTCAATATTCTAAATGAACAAGAGAACAATGCTTTTTTATTAGGAAATAAAGATGGCATAAAAGATATATATAATGCCAGAAATTTGAAGCCATGTGAGTAAAGAAAAAGTTAAGTACAACCATTTTTTGGTTGTTGTTTTTTTTGCTTCAAAGTTTGAGAATTTGAAATGAATAATGTTTTATTCATTTCAGTGCTACCCATGTGGTCTCCACATGGTTGAGAGATGATTATTGGAGTTGTGAGGATACTAATAAACATAACATTGAAAAGTTAAAAAACTTTTTTTTTATTTCCAAAATAATGTACTACTAATAAAATAAATTGTATTTAAAATAAAACATTAAATGTATATTAAAATAAATTATTGTCATATTAAATAATGTAGAGGTTATAAAGAAGGCAAAACTCTCCAAACAGTAGTGCCACCCTGTGCCAACCAGAGTAATCAATGGATGCCAGAAGGCTTGTGCATAAAATCCCTATCTAATGTCTACTCATCCAATATCCCCAGACTAGTTTCTGGCTTGTGGCCTTCATCAGTGCGGAGCTTTGGATCTGAGAGCACTGCACCTAGATCTTATGCACAAGCCTTCTGGCATCCATTGATTAGTCTGGGTGGCACTACTGTATGGAGAGTTTTGCCTTGTTTATAAACAATTGTGTGCTAGTATAAGAGATGGTGATCATGTGATGCTTAATGTAGAGGTTGTAATAATTGTTAAAAAATAAATGAATTTAAGAAAAACTGTGAATTGTAAAACAATATAATTAAAAATAAATAAATTAAAAAAAGATTATGCCTGTTTAGATAAAAGATTTGAAAACAAGAAAAAAATTTAGGCAATTAAAGTGTTTTTCAAAATAATCAATTAAAGTATTCAAAAAATTTGTAATTAAAATAAAAAGATGTTAAAATAAAGAACAAGAACAAACGTAGAAAAATTGGATTGGGGTTTTCAAAAACCAAAACATATAGTCACTTTTTCTGATAAGTCATCATGGAATCTCGTTTTATTCGAGCAACATCAGACCTTCATTATGCTGAGTGAATAAAAGAAATACCGCCCAGCTGCTAATCTGCCCTGAATAAATGAAAACTTGGCACGCTATTTACAAACAAATCTCTAGTTTCAGATTTTCCACTCAATAGATAACTTTTAGCTAAGTGCTTAGCTTTGGGTTGGTATTTTTAGATCTAGTGTCTGAACCTACCCTGACACCTCTTTGAGGAGTGCCAAAGCATGAAACCATGGTCAGGGGTTTGGGGAGGGGTTCCTGACAGATATTTTAAGTGCTGTCTCTGGCTAAGCATTTATCATAAAGCTTGTAGAGGAATTGGCAATCCTCACTGTTTATAACTTGCAAGCTTAAGAGATAGGGTCATGTGATCTATGAATTGATCTATGACTCTTATTTTGACTATTTAAAATCTCTAATTAGAATGAAAAAACAACTTCAAATTATAAAACAGAAGATTGTTAAAGGATATTATGGCCATGCATGAATAGTTTAACATTTGCCATCATGAAGAAAACAAATTATTGTTACCTCGTTTTATAAGATTTAAGTTTAACAAAGAAACAATTAGATTTTCTCTTATTCATTTTAACTTTGTATTTAATACTAATAAACTATATTTTATCTTAAAGAATTGTTTAAAAACAGAAAGCAAACTTTTTTTTTTAAAAAAAGTTAGTTACATTGTAATACAACTGTAGTTTAAAAAAAAATTTGAAAAGTAAAATAAAGAAAAACTCCGAAAGAACTTTTATTTAATATACATGTTAATGAAATGTTATTTTTTAGATATTACCAGTTTAAAAAAAAACAATGGAAAATATAATATTTGTTTTAAGTTATAGATTTTTATTTAATTCAAGATTGAATTCATTTATACGTAATTTAACCCTTCTTACTGTGATTTAGATTTTATGTATACGAGCTTATAATATATATATATTGTACATATATGTATGTTCTCATGTCCCACACATATATATTATTTAATTGAGAAAAAAAAATTTCTTTTATATATATATTTATCTGTACGTATATTGTGTGTGTAATATATAGTTGATAAATTAATAGGTGGTGAATGAATATAATGTTGTAAGAAATGATATTTTAATATGTTATTTTTCTTATTAAATAAAACATTAAGAAAGAAAGTGTAAAATAAGGCGATCAGATTAGCAGATTAGGAGATAAAAAGAAATGTGCACGTGCAAAAGAGTGTGAAAGAATAAGAACGTTTGTATAAATACCAAAACACTTTTACACTTATTTTTGGTGACTATAGATTGCCAGCTTTATTGTTTGTTATCTGTGTCTAAGATTATTTTTATAAAAGGGGTGCTTTGATGTAATGAAATGTGATTATTAATTTTCTTGTAAAATCGCGATAGAACATCAACTTGTGAAGCTTTGATTTTTATTTCAAGATAAAGATTTCCAGATGTCTTTTTTTTCTTTGATTAAAATTCGCAATAAAAATGAATGAAACTATTTAGAGACGCTCAGTTTTTTTTAAAGTTGTTGAAGGAAAGATGTAGCAGCAGTTTTTTTTTTAATATGAGGAGAGTGAGCGATTGATTTTTTTTTTCACTCTTTAAAAAATTGAAGGAGAAAAAAAAAGACTCTTGTTTTAAAGTCAGTATAGATGAAGATGTGCGTATATATAAGTAATTCCCAGCAAGATTAAGTAAAGAAAAAATGGAACAAAATTGAATTTCTTGGAAGAAGTTATTAACAGTTTTATGAAATGATATTAATATATTTTGCTGTGTATAATACAATGAATTTGCATTGCTAAAACCATTTTTTCTGCTTCCTGGATTAATACAGAATGGGTTAAATCACTGGTCTACTGCGGACCCATATACCGGTCCATAGTAACCAAAAGAATGGACAAATTTAAAACCAGCCAAAAATGTCATCCCATTATCATCTTTGACAAGAGCCAAGAAGAAAGGAAAGATGAATAAAAGCCATATATATAGCCAGGTTTAAAGCTATGAACCAGATTTTTTGTTAAAGTTTTCCTCAGTCATCTAAAGTGTCTACAATGTTTTTGTTTTTTTTTTCAAATGGGAGAGACAAGCAAATCCACCAGTTCATACTTATCTAAAAGTATTTGAAATAACTCTTTTTGAAATGGTAGAAGGAAGCCAGTCAACGAATTCAGCGTTATCCAAAAGTATCAACAATAAATAATTTTAAAATTGAAGAAATAAGCAGGTCAATTAATTCATGTTTATCTTAAAGTATCTGCAAAAACTTTCTTTTTTTAAATAGAGCAAAGACAAGCAGTCTGAAAATTCAAACTCAGGACATTTATAAGAAGTGAAAGTGATCGGGTAACTATGAACTTTCGTTAACAGATCTTTTATTATTGCTTATTAAAAGTAAACCTCAATTTATTGATCAAAGCATCATTTTTTTTCTTTGGTACAGAAACATTAGGGGCTTGTTTATCGATAGTTATTCTCAATATCACATAACATAACACAAACACAGTTTAAATCTTTAAACTTAAATTTTCATTATTATTTTTTTTATTATTTCTTATAATATATATTGTAATATTGAAATGTTTTTTTTTTAATTGTTCTTCAGTTGTTGTGATAATGAGCAACCTATAAATATATGCATTTATAATGTTTTTTTTAAATTTTATTTTGTTGCATATTAAAATTGATATAATGTATTTTATTTTATTTTGCTAAAAAGTTGCAAGATTTTTTTTTATATATGTAATTTATGTATTAATCTCTAATATAAGGGTATACATTTTAGACATATATGTTAACATTACCGAATGTGTGCATGTGTAACTGCTTATACAAACACGTCAAAAGAATAGGTTATACATAATTAGTTGAAATATGAGAAATTATAAAGCAAGGCTTACATATGAATGGAAGTGAAATAAAACACAGGTTACATATGAAATTTATTTTTATGATATAATAAGTTAGGAAAGTCTTAAGTAAGCATTCCATGAAATATATTTTTTTTAAATGTCATTTTAAGCCAGCTTATTTTAAAATTATCCAAAATGACGAACTTGTATATAAAATGTTGTATTAGTTCTATATTGAATTAATGTAATAAGCCATTTATCTAATTAGTAAATTTGATTTTAAAGAAAGAAAGAAGAATAGTATTAATAAAATATAATTATATATCTTAATTGGTTTCCGAGTTCTTATTAAAAATATTGTTGTATTTTTCTTGTCTTAATTCTATTGTCATCATCATCGCTCACAGATATTAAGAATCATCATTCGTAAATATTGAGCAAGCATTCGCAAATATTAAGAAAGCACTCACAAAGTGTTAAGCAGACTAGAATGTTGATTTATCTTTAAGTATTTAGGGATTAAGCTTAATAATAACCAAATTTTAATAATTATAGTTCAACAATAGAAAGCTAAAATTATGTTGTGTCCATGAGTTTTGATCATCCTCATCAAAGATGGATATCGTATTATTGATTATAACACATTTTAAACATGTACTGTACATGAGTTATGATCGCCATCATCATTAATAAATTTTGATCATTGAATCTAATGTTTAACATAATTAATATATTTAGTAAATAAGGATTTATAGAAAGTTGAATATCATGCATAGAGATTCGTGATGATTATTCATCATCACTAGTATTATTGAATCCTAGTTTTAACTATCAAAGTATTTTAGTAAATAACCATACTTATATAAATGCTAGTGAATGTAATATTTAAATCCCATTTTGACAAGGGATGATTTTTAAAAATGCCTATAAGTTTATAAAGATAAATTTATTGTTGTGAGTTCATTATAGGCTGGGATCATCATCACTATTATTATCATTTTTATTATGATATTATTACCAACATCATTATTATTATCATCATCATTACCTTTAAATTGTAATAAATAATTAAGTTAAATAATCTAGTTAAATGGCCATCCATATCAGTAATGGTCTTCACGATGCTTGTTTAGAAGCCATTAATAAGATTATACTTGTCTGTTCATCAATATACATAAAATGAGCTAGCAATGTCTATAAGAGTCTTGATCTATATAAATTTTGTGATATGGGGATCTTATGATTTTATTGACATGAGTAAAATATAAGCGTGTCATTTCTTTTTTCATTAGTCATCCAAGTCATGTGTGATAAAAATGTACCGGAATGAGTTTGAACTCAGTACACTCTAAACAAATATTTATCTAGATTTAAAACAATCTAGTGGCGCTCGTGGAAAACATATGTACTTAGCTAAACTGAATAAAGAGTGATTTAATCCCTTTCCAACTTCATAATATTAACTTTATATAATATGTTTTATAAGTTGTCATGAATAGCACCAGTGTGTGTGTGTGACCATGAAGGGTCTTATATGGTTGGAAAGAAGAATAGGAAGGATTCTTTGTTAAGAGAACCTAGTATAGGAGATAAGCATAATGCACTCCAAGAATCTCAAAGTGGGTAATTTTATTCAGATGCTATATTTAATATTATTTTTATTTGATGACAATGACCAGTATGTTTTATTGTTCAAATGACCTCCCCAATATCTAAATATTTTAAATCTTTAATGATAATAGTTTTAATTTTCATTTTTGTTATTTTAAGTATTAAGAAATGAGATAATTTATTTATTTCATTACTAAGGTGACAGAATTAATGTTTAGGATAATTGCAATCGGGCTATAATGTTATATTTAGTTATTGAATTATAGCAACTATCATTTTGTCATTCATCAATATATAGATTGTAATCAGTTATAAAGTAACAGCCTTTTATCAACCCTTTTGTCAGTTCATCTTTATTTATTCATACTGTTACAAATGACAGATTATAAATAGGCATATATTATAATAATTAGTAATTGCTTCTAATTTAATTCCGTTACAATATATAGTTATTTGCTCACTGTTAAATAGTTAAAATATAGCTGCATTTATATGGGAGTCATTTGAGATTTAGTTTGATTAGATTAGAGATTGAACTCAAAAAAGGCATCTCTATATCAAAATTGTAGTTTTATTAAATCAGGATTCGGATCTGAAGTGGCATTCCTTTGGCTATAGGCACCCCCTTGCTCCTGTTGTTATAATGGAATATTAAAGTGTCGAACATTCCAGTATAAAATATAATTGTATATAGTTTCAACACAACCATATGTAGACTGGTTTGCCCACTTTCACTAATTACAAAATTCCTTAAATAACCTGCTAATTATCAAACCATATCTTTATTGCATAATTATTTCTGCATGATTTACATTCTTCATAGCTTTATAAGTCTAATGTAAATGGATATCTTGTAAATTTATTATGGATTGAGACCACATAATAGTTAATTACCATTGTATTTATTATTTTTATTGCTATTATATATATGTATTCTACTTTAATTATATTTATACAAATATATAAATGCTGTTTACTTTCCTAATAGCTAACTTCAAAATCGCATTAAAAAAATACACACAAAAAGAAATCCAGGTGTATATTAATTCAAAATAAAAATGAATTTATGATTTATAGCAGTATTGAAAAGAACTATTACTAAAAAAAATCTTTTTTTTTTAAAGAAAAATCAATAGATGGCATTGCAGTAAAGATTTTTCACCACTACAGTTTGAATTTCCCTTTTATTCCTATTAATCTACATAAAACGGTTAAAATGTGTTGATGGTTTAATGATGAAAAATGCATACTTACAGATAAACCCAGAGACCAAGGTTGATTACGGATGTTAAAAAAACATTCAATTAGTCAATTACAAATGCCTGCTAACTTTAAAACATAGCAATAAATGTATTATAAATTAGGATTAGTGTTAGGTTAAGGTAAGGGTTAATGTCAATCTTTCACTCATTAAGGTCAGTTGCAGTATTTAAATAAAATGACTGGAAGTTCATAGTAAATACATAATATTCTTCTCATACAATTTTAATATCTGTAATCAACCTTCGTGTCCAGGAATATTCACAAATACCGAAAACTGTCCAAAAATAAGTCGTCAACTCACCAAGAGCTAATAATGTTTGAAAGCAAAACTTTATTTCTGCATTTGCATAAATGATGTGAACATGCTATACCATATATGAAGAGAGTTGGAATATTTTTATAAATTTTTCTCATGTCAAACAGCGCTCATATTATATCTCTGTAAATTTTCTGCTTACAAAATAGAAGCCCTGAAGTAATTATGTATAAATTTATCTAAAAGGTAAGTCAAATTCTTTAAATAAATTATTATTCTATAATCAGAGTTAAATAATTTGTGAACATGCTATATATATTAAATTATTAAAATAATATATATTAATATCATTTTAATAACTTAACACCCTATTATTCAAGTTGACAAACACACAGTGATTTAATAAAATGTAATGTTAATGTAAATTATCAATGTACTATTCTTACCACCAGCTTTAATAGGTTGAATTAACACAGGACCCACAACTGCTGGTTCACTGGATCCAAATTCATTAATGGCCGACACCTTAAATTCATATTCATTCTCCTCGACAAGATTGGGTATAGTGTAAGTGCAATCTTCAGTGGTAGTAACTTTCTGCCAAATATTACGTTCAACATTTCTTTTTTCTACTGTGTATTCTGTGACTTCCCTACCTCCATTATCTGCAGGAGGCTCCCAGCGTATAGTCACTGCGTCATCAGTTATTTCTGTTACTTGTAAATTACGGGGTGTGGATGGAACATCTGAAGTGTAACAAATGATTGTTTTTATAAATGCAAAAGTTATGTTTGATGTTAATTTATGTCTAAAAGATGTTCTTTAAAAAAAAAAAAATCTAATATAATTTAACAAGTTAGTAAAACATAACACAAACTTATATTTAATCCTGTGTTATTCATGCAGTTTCTATTTATAAAACTCTAATGCTTCTACTATGTATTTTAGTTTAACAAATCAACTCTGAAAATCAAATCAATTCATATTATAATAATCAAAATAACATTTTTAATCCTGTTTTATTCATGCAATTTCTATTTATAATGTTTTAATGCTTCTACTGTGTATTTTAATTTAACAAATCAACTCTGAAAATCAAATCAATTCATGTTATAGTAATCAAAATAACTTAATTTTTAATTCTGTTTTATTCATGCAGTTTCTATTTATAATGTTTTAATGATTCTACTGTGTATTCTAATTTAACAAACCCACTCTGAAACTAAATTAATTCATGTTACCTAAGATTTTGACTGTAATAGGAACTTCTATGGTTCCCGATGGGTTTTTAGCTCTAACTTTGTAAACACCACCATCTATATTTTCAACACATTTGACTTCAATACCGGCAATATTGTCATCTTGTACTATTTTTATTCTCGGTGATTCCTCAAGCGGCTGATCATTCAAAAACCATGTTATTTCTGGTTCTGGTTCACCATTGTATGTTACTGTTAATTTTAATGTTTCTCCTGCAGGAAGTTCAATTTTATCGGTTTCTACTGTCAGCGATGGATAAACTAAATGTTTTAAAATATCCAAATAATATTTTTAGTTTAATTAAAAAGTATTAATACTGTTTGTGAAGATCAACAACAATAATAATTTGTAATCGCAAATATTAAAACATTTCTCACTTATTCAGTGCTACTACTATAAATAAAGATTTACATATATCTTATATATATAAAATGGTGATTTATCTATGTGTAGTATGAATACAGAATATTTAATAAGTATATTAGTAATATCAATTTATATATTGTACATTGTGTGTGTATAAGATATATCAGAAATTTATATGTATATATATATATATTACAATAATCAACTTACAAAGTGACGGTGGATATACAAACTCTCACCAGGTAGCACTTCTGTATTAATGACTTGTTGATGTGACCTTGTTATATATTCTGCTACTATATAAATCTATAAGATTTATATAGTTACATGGGAAGTGTCCTAATCCTGTTCCCTCATATTGTTCCTAAACAAATATAATACTCTACCCATTCTAATTACAGTTACACTTCTCACATGTTGGTAGCATCAAAGTTTATAAAACATTCTAAACCCTTTGATATTTATTATAACCAAATCAAATAGATACTTTTATTAACATTATAGATATATTAAACAACCTCCATACTTCCCCATTCTTTTTAAATTCATATAAATAAAGATACAATAAGAAAATAAGCCCCAAGATGCATTTCATGCTGAAGCAGCACTCATGAGTTGGCCCAGGTCATTATCTCCCATATATATCTCTATTATATGAAGAATATTTATATTAGTAAATTGCTACATTTTTATTTAACGATTGTCAAACTCACTCCACTTACAACTTTCATGCTATCCACCTCAGATAAACACAATAATGATTATTACAAATCATTTTCTAAACTAGAGATTATCTCTAGCACAGATATACACTTTAAACCACAGTTAAAGGTTAATAGAAAGGTGAATAATTCCATGTGTATGTTTAAAATTAAAAAAATCAGATATATTAATCATTAACTGCGGTTTAAAGTATATATCTGTGCTAGAGATAATCTCTAGTTTAGAAAATGATTAGTAATAATCATTATTGTATTTATCTGAGGTGGATGGTGTCGAAGTTGTGAGTGGAGTGAGTTTGACAATGGTAAATAAAAATATAACAATTTTATCAACATGTAAATCAATTAACGAAGTTATTAGTAAGTAGACCAAATAAATACTATGAATATTTATTAACAAGCAAAACCAAACAACATATTCAACAACTAAAAGGGATAGTTTGATCTCTCACATCAGCAGTGCCAAAATTAAAAGAAATAAACGGACAAATGAGATGGGACCTTATGATGCACACTAATGACCTACAAAAACGAATATACAAATTAATGAGAGACTACCTTTCTATCTGGATATGGAGACTTCACATTAACATTTGAATAATTTCATTATTATCAATGAGCCTCCTTTATATCATGATAGTGTTGCTTATTAAATCCCTAATTTCTATAATACTATTATTCAGGTTACATCAGATGGAAACGAATGCACATGATATCATCTAGTTCATCAGTTCCTAACTGATGTCATGTGTATTCATGGAATACATGCTGGACTGTTCAAAGGTATGCAGAAAGTAATCAGCAATGGCTAAAAAAAATGAATATCGTAAAACTAAATCTGTGCTTTGTACTGATGAAGGCCACAAGCCAGAAACTAGTCTGGGGATATTGGATGAGTAGGCAGTAGGAGATTTTATGCACAACCTTCTGGCATCCATTGATTACTCTGGTTGGCAGAGGGTGGCACTACTGTATGGAGAGTTTTGCCTGTTTAATAATAATTATGTGCCAGCGTAAGAGATAGTGATCATCATGTGATGTTTAATGGTTTTACTTTTAGAGTTGTAATTTTTCTTTTCCCAACTCATTACCTCATTTCTATTACTTTATGTTAAGATAGGCAACTGAATAAGAATCAGTACTTGAGCTTACAATTTTGAAGAATGATGCTTGTGAGACATCTGTCACAAAGTTTTTACACTTTTTGGCCCGCTAAAGGACTAATTCTTGAGCTATCCTTAGTTTAATAGTTTCATGGTAGAATAAATTGTTAATGGCTGACAGGTAATGTCTTGATTAGTTATTGATCATTCCCCACAATAATTATTTGGCAACCATCTTTAGAAAACAGTCGCAGAGGCAGGGTTTTATCACATCTGGTAGTACTGCTTCAAAGTCTCTATTTTCTCTTGCTCTTTGCCTGCTGTCTGTTTCTAAAATTGACCTGAATGACATATATAAATGATTGAAGATTGAAAAAATAGCTAAGTTCATTACTATCTCAGCTTTTCTGTTTTTCTTGTTCATATAATCTGTTCGTGATTTTGATGACTCTCTGACCAGTGAAACAGTGAACTGTCTACCTTATTGGCAAGAAATCTTTTTCTGTCCATCTTACATACAAAGGCAATCTTGTGGATTTTTAGTATCAAATTTGCAAATACTAACTTGCAGCATAGATAATACCCAGCAAAACAATTTTACCAACTGGGCCAATCTGCTATGTTTCCGATGTGAGTTATCCAGATACAATCAATTTACTTAATTCTCCTAGTCGTGAATCATGAGTTCAAATAGCATCAAATAGATTATTATCAAAATGAGCAAAAGATATTTTACATAAAGCCATAACAGTCTGCTAATTATCAAACTACATCTTTATTGCATAGTTATTTCTGCCCGTTTTACATTCTTCATAGCTTTATAAGTGTAACGTAAATATATATTTTCTACATTATTACACACACACAAATACAATAAATGTTATCTTTATTACGTTATGTTACACATATATTCTATTTTAATTATATATAAATATATAAAAGCTGGCTTACTTTCTTAATAGCTAATTAGAGAATTTAGTTCTCTTTCCAAACAATGACATGAGAATATAATTTTCAAATTACTAAATAAATTAAATAAATGAAGTAAAACACAAAAATCTCTATCACAAAATAAATCTAAAATATGTGCAATTTACAAATTTAGGAGCAAAAATAAAATTTCATAACTTTTCTGAAAATATTTAAAAATTAACATTACATTGTAAGCATATATGTATATTTCTTATGTTTTCTATTTAATAGTTTTTCCATAAAAATATGAATGTATTAATTTAAAATAAAAATTTTATTAGTTGTAGAAATATTGAAAATAATTCAAACTAAACAAAAACTGCAGTTTTTTTAACAAAACCTATAGATGGCGCTGCAGTATGATGTTCCACCATTACGGTTTGACTTCCTTTTTATTCCTATTAATCTACATAACAAAGTAAAAATGTGTTGGTGGTTTAATGAAGAAAAATGGGTACTTACAGATAATCCACACACCAAGATTGATTATGGATATTAAAAAAAAAAAATTCAATTAATCAATTACAAATGCCTGCGGACTTTAAACCATAGCAATAAATGTATTATAAATTAGGGTTAGGTTAGGGTAAGGGTTAGTGTTAATCCTTCGCTCATTAAGGTCACAGATCCAATAGTTAAAAAAAATGATAGGAAGAACATATTAAATATGTAATATCATCCTCATACACTTTTAATATCCATAATCAACCTTCATGTCCAGGATTATTCCAAATACTGAAAAATGTCCAAAAAAAATAAAACATCAACTCACCAAGAGCTGACAATGTTTGAAAGTAAAACTTCTGCATTAAAGAACATGATGTGAATGAGCTATACCACATATGAAAAGAGTTGAAATATTTTTATAAATTTTACTCATGTCAAAAAGTGCTCATATTATAGCTATAAAATTTAGGCTTACAAAATAAAAGCCCTGAAGTACTTATGTATAAATTTATCTAAAGGGTAAGTCAAATTCTTTCAATAAATTATTCCTTTATAATCAAAGTCAAATAATTTATGAACATGCTAGAAATATTGAATTATTAAAATAATATATATTAATTTCATGTTAATAACTTAATACATTACTATTCAAGTCAAGTAATATACATATATTACGCACAAACACAAAATATAATGTGAATGTAAATTATCAATGCGCAATTCTTACCACCAGCTTTAGTAGGTTGAATTAACACAGGACCCACAACTGCGGGTTCACTGGTTCCAAATTCATTAATAGCTGACACCTTAAATTCATATTCATTCTCCTCGACAAGATTGGGTATAGTGTAAGTGCAATCTTCAGTGGTAGTAATTTTCTGCCAAATATTACGTTCGACATTTCTTTTTTCTACTGTGTATTCTGTGACTTCTCGGCCTCCATTATCTGCAGGAGGTTCCCAGCGTATAGTCACTGCGTCACCAGTTATTTCAGTTATTTGTAAGTTACGGGGTGTGGATGGAACATCTGAAGTGTAACAAATAATTGTTTTTATAAATGCAAGTTATGTTTGATGTTAATACTTGTCTAAAAGATGCTTTTTTAATTAAAAAAATCGAACATAATTCAACAAGTTAGTCAAATTAAACACAAAATAAAAACTTATTTTTAATCTTGTTTTATTCATGCAGTTTCTATTTATAAAATTCTAATGTTTCTACTGTGTATTTTAGTTTAACAAATCAACTCTGAAAATCAAATCAATTCATGTTATAACAATCAGAATAATATTTTTAATCCTGTTTATTCATGCAGTTTCTATTTATAATGTTTTAATGTTATACTGTGTATTTTAATTTAATAAACCAACTCTGAAAACTAAATTAATTCATGTTACCTAAGATTTTGACTGTAATAGGAACTTTTATGGTTCCCAATGGGTTTTTAGCTCTAACTTTGTAAACACCACCATCTATATTTTCAACACATTTGACTTCAATACCGGCAATATTGTCATTTTGTACTATTTTTATTCTTGGTGATTCCTCAAGCGGCTGATCATTCAAAAACCATGTTATTTCTGGTTCTGGTTCACCATTGTATGTTACTGTTAATTTTAATGTTTCTCCTGCAGGAAGTTCAATTTTATCGGTTTCTACTGTCAGCGATGGATAAACTAAATGTTTTAAAATATCAAAATAATATTTTTAGTTTAATTAAAAAGTATTAATACCGTTTGTGAAGATCAACAACAATAATAATTTGTAATCGCAAATATTAAAACATTTCTTACTTATTCAGTGTTACTACTATAAATAAAGATTTACATATATATATTGTGCCGTATCACTCCGCTGAAACCACTTACTTACACGTATATAAGTTTTGGCTGGTTTCAAACTTCTCCATAATACATTTACAATTTTGTTTACCTATAAATGTTACGTGAACGAACCGGCACGTTCGAGCAAAGTAGGAAATATTATTGATAGCTTTAACTATCAATAATGGCCCACCTCGGCTGCTAGATTCAAACCCCTACTATCCAAACACTTTATTTGTTTCGGAGTAAACTCCGGGCGCCAGTTAGTCTCAGACTAACGTATTTGGTCAGTAGGCCCATAATCCAGTGCTCGAAATAATCCCAAAACTAGCCCAGTCTAATTTTAATCAATAATAAAATATAGAAAAAAGAATTGGTCACAAGAGATGGATAAAAAGAAATTGATAAAAAGAATTGACCGACAAATAAAGTTCAATTTTAAAGACAATTTATTAACTAACATTAATTTACTAAATTTAAACATCTTTATAATTTTTTTAACTAATATAACACACGCACATTTTAAATTAACACATTATAATATATATCTTATGAAAAGCATAAATAATATTTGACATCGATAAATTATCTCACATTCACAAACATGCACATCAATAGTTCATTTTATGCATGCTTAAGAGTTCCAATTACTTGCCTCTGTAGGATTTCCGAATTACAGCGGTGGCTACTATATATAAATGAGAATAATAAAATGTTTTACCTAGGATTTTTGGAATGTGGATATTGCTTGTTGTTGGCTGCTTCTGACGGAATATATCTAACCGGTTAGATTTGACGTTTCTTGAGGAGATTTGATGCTAATCCGTTGGTTTTATTCTTGGAGACAGTTGAACATTTGCGGAGGATTTCTGAGCTGTTATGCAGACATTATTTCACGGGCAGGTTTTGATGATCTTGTTGGACTAAAGGGCTGAAGTAAGAAGCGTATATTCCCAAAAGCTGCTCACTGCTGCATTTCTGTTTCTGGATACATAATATAAACTGCACTGTTATCTGAACTGAAACAAGACTGACACTGAAACTAGGCTGCACTGACGTCCGATAAAAATCTGGCTATTTATATATGCAAAGTGTTTTTGTTTTAATATCCTCTGGCAAATATGTGTTGTCGAAATCCCTAATCCTTTGACAACGTGTTTTTGAAGATTGTTTAATTAGTAGTAGCTTTCATAAACATGTTGTTTTTATATCTTTAATTAGTAGCCCACCGCTGGTGTGGTTTTTTTAAATCGTTATTTAACTTAATAGCCATCGCTGTGTTTTCCAAATATAATTTCTTTCTACCTTTCATTTATATATTTTTTTAATATTATTCTAACACGCATACATTTATTTACACTCGCATGCACATATATAATTTATTATAATAAGCTCGAATGAAAAAAGATTTATATTTTTTAAACTTTAAATTATTTATTTTTACGAATACTAATTAAGAAAACCTTTACTTCCTTTTATAACACTTTTAGTTTACTTTCTAAAGAAAACCCCCTTCCCACTTTTAATCAATTATTTTCCAACTTTTATTTCAAACTCTTTTACGAAAGATTTTAATAATTTTTTTTAGACAAAATTATTTTATATACATGTGCCAATTTGGCCTTGGCACAATATATATATATAATGATTTAGCTATGTGCAGTAACATTACAGAATATTTAATATTAGCAGCGTCAATAAATATATATATATTGTGTAACGTATATCAGAAATTTACATGTATATATATATTAAAATTGTCAAACTATGAAGTGACAGTGGATATACAAACTCTCACAAGGCAACACTTCTGGATTAATGTCTTGTTGATGTAGTCTTTTTATATTTTCTATTGCTCTATAAATTTTATAAAATTTACCTGGGAAGTATCTTAATCCTGTTCACTCATAGCGATTTCCATAATTATGAGTATAACACGATCACCATCTCTTATACTAGCACATAATTGTTTATAAACAAGGCAAAACTCTCCATACTGTAGTGCCACCCTGTGCCAACCAGAGTAATCAATGGATGCCAGAAGGCTTGTGCATAAAATCCCTATCTAATGCCTACTCATCCAATATCCCCAGACTAGTTTCTTAGATTGAAAATATTTTTGTGTTTTCAATTTCATTCTCATAGTTTTATAGTTAAGTAGAGATAAAAGGTGGTTGCTGGAGGGTTTCATTAGATCCGAAGATCTAGGTGCAGTGCTCTCAGATCCAAAGCTTCTCACCGATGAAGGCCACAAGCCAGAAACTAGTCTGGGGATATTGGATGAGTAGGCATTAGATAGGGATTTTATGCGCAAGCCTTCTGGCATCCAGGGTGGCACTTCTGTATGGAGAGTTTTGCCTTGTTTATAAAAAATTATGAGTATATTTCTTTAATGCAGATTGGTTCATAAATAAATGTAAGGCTTTATCCATATCTAATTATATATAAACTTCTCTCATTTTGGTAGCATCAACGTTAATAAAATATGCTAAACCGTTTTATATTTATTGTAAGCAAATCAAAGAAATACTTTTATTAACACGTAAATCAATTTACAGTTATTAACATGTAGACCAAATAAATACTATGTAAATGAATGAAATTTTTACAAGCAAAAATCAAACAACATACACAACAACTAAAAGGGATAGTTTGATAACTCGTATTAGAAGTGCCAAAGTTGAAAGAAACATACTGAAAAATGAGATGTGACCTTATGATGCATCCTAAGAACCTATAAAAACAAATATTCCAAATTAATGAGAGACTATCTTTCTATTTGGATATGGTGATTTCACATTAACATTTGAATAATATTGTCATCAATGAGTCCACTTTATATCACGATAGTATTGCTCATTAAATCCCTAATTTCTATAATCTTATTATATTCAGGTTACATCTGATGGAAAAGAATGCTCAAAATATCACCTAGTTCACCAGTTTCCAACTGATGGTATGTATACCTCTGGGAATCCATGCTGGGCTGTTAAAGGATATGTCGAAAATAATCAGTAATGGCTAAGAGATAGATATTGTAAAAATGAAATCTGAGCTTTGTACTTTTAGAGTTGTAATTTTTCTTTTCCCAACTCAATATCTCATTTCTATTATTTTACGTTAAGATAGGCTCATCAGTATTTGACCGTATAATTTTGAAGAATGGTGCTTGTGAGACATCTGTCAGAGAAATTCTTGAGCTATCATTCGTTTCATACTTCATGGTAGAATAAATCGTTAATGGCTGACAGGTAATGGTTTGGTGATTGACCATTCCCCACAATAATTATTTGACAATTTTCTTCAGAAAAGTGCCACAGAAGCAGGGCTTTACCATATCTTGCAGTACTGCTGCAAAGTGTCTTTTCTTGCTCTTTGTTTGCTGCTGACCTGAATGACATATGGAAATGATTGAAGATTGAAAAAATAGTTAAGTTCGTTACTATCTCAGCTTTTCTGTTAATCTGCTCGTGACCTTGATGACTCTCTGGCCAGTGAAACAACAAAGTGTCTACCTTAATAGTATCATTATCAGTATCATTGACAAAAAATATTTTTCTATCCATCTTACATACAAAGGAAAACTTCTGGGTTTTCAGTATCAAATTTGCAAATACTAACTTGCAGCATAGATAATATCCAGCAAAACAATCTTGCCAACTGGGCCAAGCTGCTATGTTTCCGATGTGAGTTATCCAGATACAATCAGTTTACTTAATTCTCCTAGTCGTGAATCACGAGTTGAAGTAGCATAAAATACATTATCAAAAGAGACATTTTTTACGTAAATAATGAAGTCATAAAGTGGACATAATTAAAATAAGGTCACTGGGATTTTGTTTAGCCTTGCTTTGATACTTCCAGAGTCAGGGGCCTCTGCTAACCATTTTCCCTTAAAAGATAACCCTTTGGGTATATATATATATCCCCATTGCTTCTATCGTTCTCTGAATATTAAGGTGTTTAGCATTTCTTTATCAAATATAGTCATATTTAGTTTCAACACAATCATATATGGACTATTTCGCCTAATTTTACTAATTACAATATTCTGCTACCAAAAGTCTGCTAATTATCAAACTACATCTTTATTGCATAGTTATTTCTGTCCGTTTTACCTTCTTCATAGCTTTATAAGTATAACGTAAATACATATTTTCTATATTATTACACACACAAATACAATAAATGTTATCTTTATTATATGTTATGTCATATATATATATTCTATTTTACTTATATATAAATATATAAAAGCTGCCTTACTTTCCTAATAGCTAACTGCGAAATTTATTTCTCTTTCCAAACAACAACATGAGAATATAATTTCCTAATTATGAAATAAATTAGATAAATGAAATAAAACTCAGGAATCTTATCACAAAATAAATCTATGAATATTTGCAATTTATAAAATTTATGAGGCAAAATAAAATTTCATGTTTCTTGTAATATTACAGTGTAAGCATATGTGTGTACTTCTTATGTTTTCCTAAGAATGTGACCCTAAGAATGTGAAAATATTAATGCAAAATAAAAAACGAATTTGCGATTTGTAAAAATATTGAAAAAAATTCATACTAAAACAAAGCTGCAGTTTAAAAAAAAACAATAGGTGACATTGCAGTAAGGATTTTTTACCATTACAGTTTGAATTTTCCTTTTATCACTATTAATCTACATAAAAAAGAACAGATGTGTTGGTGGTTTGGTTACTTACGGACAATCCCAGACATCAAGGTTGATTTCGAATATTAAAAAAAAAAAATCAGTCAATTACAAGTGTTTGCCAACTTTAAAAAATAGCAAATGTATTACAAATTAGGATTTGTGTTAGGTTATGATAAGGGTTAGTGTTAATCTTTCATTGATTAAGATTACAAAAACCAAAATTTAAATAAAATGATTGGAAGACCATAGTAAATATACAATATCACCCTCATACATTTTTAATATCCGTAATCAACCTTGGTGTCCAGGATTTTTCACAAATACCGAAAAATGACCACAAATGCGTAATCAACTTACCAAGGTTTAATAATGTCTGAAAGTAAAACTTCACTTCTTCAATCAAAGGAAGTGATAAGAACATGCTATACCATATATGGAAAGAGTTGGAATATTTTTATAAACTTTTCTCATGTCATAAAGTGCTCACATTATATCTGTAAAATTTCTGCTTACAAAATAGAAGCCTTGAAGTGATTATTTATAAATTTATCTAAGGGGTACGTCAAATTTTATAAACAAATTATTACTTTATAATCAAAGTTAAATAATTTGTGAATGATTGTATGAGCATTTGTTTAATAATAAAGGAGTTTAATATCATTTTAATAACTTAACACACTATTATTCAAGTTGAGTAATATACGTATATTCAGCACAAACAGACAATGATTTAATAAAATGTAATGCTAATGTAAATTATCAATGCACAGTTCTTACCACCAGCTTTGGTAGGTTGAATTAACACAGGACCCACAACTGCTGGTTCACTGGATCCAAATTCATTAATGGCCGACACCCTAAATTCATATTCATTCTCCTCGACAAGATTGGGTATAGTGTAAGTGCAATCTTCGGTGGTAGTAACTTTCTGCCAAATATTACGTTCGACATTTCTTTTTTCTACTGTGTATTCTGTGACTTCCCTACCTCCATTATCTGCAGGAGGCTCCCAGCGTATAGTCACTGCGTCACCAGTTATTTCTGTTATTTGTAAGTTGCGAGGTGTGGATGGAACATCTGAAGTGTAACAAATGATAATTTTTTTTATAAATATAGAAGTTATGTTCGATGTTAATTTATATTTTAAAGATGTTATTTTAAAAAAAATCTAACCTAATATAATTCAAGAAATTAATACAACTAAACACAAAGTAATAAAGTAACTTATTTTTAATTCTGTTTTATTCATGCAGTTTCTATTTATAATGTTTTAATGTTTCTACTGTGTATTTTAATTTAACAAACCAACTCTGAAAATTAAATTAATTTATGTTACCTAAGATTTTGACTGTAATAGGAACTTCTATGGTTCCCGATGGGTTTTTAGCTCTAACTTTGTAAACACCACCATCTATATTTTCAACACATTTGACTTCAATACCGGCAATATTGTCATCTTGTACTATTTTTATTCTCGGTGATTCCTCAAGCGGCTGATCATTCAAAAACCATGTTATTTCTGGTTCTGGCTCACCATTGTATGTTACTGTTAATTTTAATGTCTCTCCTGCAGGAAGTTCAATTTTATCGGTTTCTACTGTCAGCGATGGATAAACTAAATGTTTTAAAATATCAAAATAATATTTTTAGTTTAAAAAATATTAATACTGTTTGTGAAGATCAATAATAATAATAATTTCTAATGGCAATATTAAAACTTTTCTTACTTATTCAGTGCTACTACTATAAATAAAGATTTACATATCATATATATATAAAATAGTGATTTAGCTATGTGTAGTATGAATGCATAATATTTAATAATTTTTATTTGTGTCAATACTTATATATTGTGTGGGTAATGTATATCATAAAAATTTGTGTAGCTATATATATATATATTATAATAGTCAACCTATGAAGTGATGATGGACATACAAACTCTCGCCAGTCAACACTTCTAGATTAATGTCTTGTTGATGTGACCTTGTTATATATTCTACTGCTATATAAATCTTATAAAATTTACCTGGAAATTGTCCTAATCCTGTTCCCTCATAAAAGTTTCCATAACTATGAGTATATTTCTTTAATGCATAATTGTTCGTGAAAAAATGTATGGCTCTATCCATATCTAATTATATTTAATCTTCTTTCATGTTGGTAGCACCGAAGTTAATAAAATATGCTAAACCCTTTGATATTTATTATAACCAAATTGAAGAAATACTTTCACTAGCACGTAAATCAATTAACAGTTATTAACAACTAGATAACAAGTAGACCAAATAATACTATGAATATTTATTAACAAGCAAAACCAAACAACATATTCAACAACTAAAAGGAATAGTCTAATACACTCACATCAGTAGTGCCAAAGTTAAAAGCAATAAACTGACAAATGAGATGAGACCTTATAATGCACCCTAACAAACCTACAAAAACAAATTAATGAGAGACTAACTTTCTATCTGGATATGGTGACTTCATATTGACATTTGAATCATTTCATTGTCATCAATGAGTCTACTCTATATCATGAGTGTTATCAAAACAGGCAAAACTCTCCATATAGTAGTGCCACTCAGTGCAAGCCAGAGTAATCAATGGATGCCAGAAGGCTTGTGCATAAAATCCCTACCTAGTGCCTACTCATCCAATATCCCCAGACTAGTTTCTAGCTTCTGACCTTCATCAGTGAGCAGTTTGGGATCTGAGAGTAAAGCCACAAACTAGAAACTAGTCTGGGGCTATTGAATGAGTAGGGACTAGATAGGGATTTTATGCACAAGCCTTCTGGCATCCATTGCTTACTCTGGCTTGCACTGAGTGGCGCTACTGTATGGAGAGTTTTGCCTGCTTTAATAAGTTATGAACAAGCAGAAGAACTGGTGATCATGTGATCACAAATGTTGCTTGTTAAATCCCTAATTTCTATATTATTATTATTTAGGTTATATCGGATGGAAATGAATGCACACAATATCACCTAGTTCATCAGTTCCCAACTGATGGTATGTGTACTCGTGGAATGCTGGGCTGTTCAGAGGTATATAGAAAGTAATCAGTAATGGCTAAAAAACTATGAATATTGTAAAATTAAATCTGTTGTTTGTACTTTCAGTATAGTAATTTTCTTTTCCCAACTCATTACCTTATTTCTGCTATTTTATGTGAAGATGGATAATAAACAAAAGTATCAGCATTTATAAAAACAACTATGATTTTAAAAACAAGGGGTACAATTTATAGCATTTTGTTTAAAACAGATACACAATTATGCAAAAGTTTGGAAATGCTGACCCAGTTCATTAATCCATTCATATACATTCAAATTTAGGTCTTTATACTGGGATAAACTATGCATGCAAAATATGGCTTATAACAAGAACATTAACTTCATTATCAACAATAATAACAACTCATTATCCCGTATCACCACTCAATTCTCTATAGTATTGCACAGAAGATACATGCATGAAAAAACACATTTATATAAAACACAATATTTAAATTATGATGAGGTAGATATGACTTGGATTCTTGTCATCAGTAAGTCAAAGCAATATGTCTCTATTAATGAAATCAGCCTGCAATTCAAATATATGCATAAGTAATAATGCCCTTAAATATAATGGTATCAGTGCGCACTATAATATGTAGTGAACCAATTACTATATGCCAGAATCCCTTTATAATGTATGGAGTATATTAGTAATATAAACAGCAGCATGTATATCATTATTTAGCATAAGAGCATGAATACCACAACTGCATGTGGTATTCCTCAAGATCATCATCATCATAAACCTTATCAATTCACTGCAGGATGAAGGTCTCTCCAAGTTCAATCCATCTTTTCCGATCTTTAGCTTCTCTTCTCCACATCACCCCTGCACTTTCTTATTTCATCCATCCATCTCACAGGTGGTCTCTTTCTGGATCTTTTACAATCTCTTGGAATCCAGTTTAAAATTTCAATTGTCCATCTATTATCATCTCTTCTAGCAATAATTACTAACATGATATTTACTTGAAACTTTTAATTACCTTAAGATATTCATACCTGCTACTAATACTCGTTATATATGAAATTAATATTAAAAAGACGCATATCTTAAACTCAACATCTCTATAAATAAACAACCTATAAATCCATTATTTGAATTATTTAAGTCATTTTCTTATTTTCCTTAACAATGGTCAAGCATAAATTTGTCCATAATGTTGTTTTCAAATAACTAATGATTCCAACACAAGTGAAATAACACAACTATATAAAAATAAATATTTTCTTAATTATTGAATCGATTTTCGCCTTATATTAGCGCCTTTTCAAAATATACTTTCCTAATATAATCACATGACCCTTATATCGATCAATACTTCTTCTAAACCGGTACAATAATAAAGAAAATATTTTTTATATTTGTTTTATTTCAATTGTGTTGGAATCATTATTTTTATTTTATAATAAAGTTCCAGAAAGTTATAGAAACCATTTAATCATTTAACACATATAAGGATGAACTTTAAAGAATTATTTAAATTCAGGTCATTCATGCGATCAATGACTTAAACTGCAGAATGGTTTATTAAATAAATGCGCATTTTAAATTCAATATACCTATAAATAAACAACAATATAAATCTGTTATATGAATTATTTAAGTCATATTATTATTTTATAACAAAATTCCAGAAAGTTAAAAAAAAAACACATATAAAGTTGATCATCAAGGAATTATTTAAATTCAGGTCATTCAAGCAGTTTAATAATCTTAACTGCAGAATGATTTATACTTTTTAACAAAATCCGATAAATTTTATTAATTTAACTAGTAAATTGTTTATTCTTTCCAATAGCATTAACTAGATTTCTACACTAAAACTTCATCTATAACTTTAAGCAGTTAATATTATAGTTTATTTATAATTTAAGAATGACTTATGGATAAATGTTAGTTTAAATTTACACACATTCATAGCCAAAAACAAAATGTCCTTTAGTTTACGATTCAGAACTCTAATAAACATTTTCTTGGTGTTACTAACAGTTTTTTTTCATATGTCATAGCATCAGCCAGAGGCGAACCCGCAACAACCGTCTGCAACAAACTGCTTGCTTGCAAGGCATTGTTTTTTTGTTTTTTTTTCTCAGTTGTCCAAGTAAAAGCACGTGTGTTTACAATTTTTTTAAATATATCATCTGCACATATATACAAAATAAAAATTAGAATAAGATTTGTTGAAAGAAACTTAGCTTTCCTTTCAAATGAGTGCTTAAGTTATTCTATATGCATATATATGTCAATTTCTTGAACATGTGGAAATATACAAATTTCACACAACTTTGCTCAATGTATATGTAAACAAAGGGAGTTAACAATGTTGATATAGATATGCGTACAAACATCAGCGCTCTCAAGAATAGGTGGATTCATCGATTCATTCTATTCTTGATCCTATATTCAACATCCTTACCTCAGGGATAATGATTTACTCCCTTTGTTTATGGATTTCACATAAGAAAACATTAAAACTATTATATAATTTTAAAAAATTAAGAGTTCATTTCTTTAATCACTTTAATTACTTTGTCAATATGTCCATGCCTTTATCATCTACTTCAATAACTTCATCACTTTCAAGTTCATTTTCTTTCCTATATAGATATTTTTCTTTCCATCCATATCCGATAATCTCTTTTCATTCCTATCAGCTGTTCCGTTCATTAACCATTTCTTTTTCTCTCAAGCAACATTTCTAATTCTATCAAAGACCAGATATTGTATTGCCTGTTGAAGCACTTGGAACTCTTTAAATTCTAATTTAAATCATTTTTCTTTGATTAAATCAGTTTCTCTTCTAATTCATCATGAACTTTTCTATATGCTAAATTTGATATGTAATTAATTATTCTATTTTTTTTTTTTTTTGCTTTATAAATATTAACTCTTTATTTCTTTGGTGTTCTTCTATTATTTAGGTAAAATATTAAATATATAATTGATTGATTTATTGATTGGGAAATTGTAAGAAGGTTCAGCATTGGAAGTGACAAATCTGGACTATGATCTGTTGATCTTGAACTGTACCACTTTATCACTGGACCAAACCCAGCAGGGCCATTAAAATGTTTATATAAAATATCAACTTTAAAGTAAGTATAAACCTGTCTCAAGAATTGTATATTTTTGTTTTATTTTGCGGCGGATTTGAAAATAATTTCTACAAGAATTAAATTATTAGTTATGAAATTATGTATTAAACCACTTAACATCACATGATCACCATTTTTATGCTTGCTCTTAACTGTTATTAAAACAAACAAAACTCTCCATGTAGTAGTGCCACTCAGCGCAAGCCAAAGTAATCGGTGAATGCCAGAAGGCTTGTGCATAAAATCCCTATCTAGTACCTATCCATCTAATATCCTCAGACTTGTTTCTAACTTGTGGCTTTCGTCAGTGAGGTGCCTTGGATCTGAGAGCACTGCACTTAGATCTTAGGATCTAATGTAACCTTCTAGCAGCCACTTTTTACCTTTACTTAACTACAAAACTATGAGAATAAAATTTGAAAACACAATAATATTTTCAATCCAAGCTCATTAGCTAGAACCTAGTCTGGGGATATTAGATGAGTAGGTACTAGATAGGGAATTTATCAATAAGTGTCCTGTAATCCATTGATTACTCTGGCTTCCATCGAGTGGTACTACTGTATGGAGAGTCCTGCCTGTTTTAATAACAGTTATGAGCAAGCATAAGAAACAGTGATCATGTGATCTTTAGTGGTTTAATACCATTCCTGCGTAATGGGATAGTGGTGGCTATGGTTATTAAAGAATTAAAGATACCAAAATGTATGAATACTGAACTGAGTCCAAACCTATATGACTATATAAGCTAATGAGCTTGAATTGAAAATATTATTGTGTTTTCAATTTTATTCTCATAGTTTTGTAGTTAAGTAGAGATAAAAGGTGGCTGCTGGAGGATTGCATTAGATCCTAAGATCTAAGTGCAGTGCTCTCAGATCCAAGGCTCATCACTGACAAAAGCCACAAGGGATGTTAGATGAGTAGGCACTAGATTAGGATTTTATGCACAAGCCTTCTGGCATCCACTGATTACTCTGGCTTACAGTGAGTGGCACTACTGTATGGAAAGTTTTTTCTGTTTAATAAGTTATGAGCAAGCATAAGAAACGGTAATCATGTGAAGAATATTTAACATGGCTGGCTAAGAAACTATAACCATGCTAGTCGAAAGATCTGGAATTAGTCAATTGTATCTAAACATTGAAGTTACATAGAGTACAATATAGCATGTGTTAAAGAAAAAACCATGCCATAAGGAAAAAAGTGGGCTTTACCATAAGACCTATAATATATCTTTCTTTAATGGGCTCCTTTACACCATCTATCATCACCAATACCCAAAAAGGATAATCACAATCAGGATTGGATTAAAAAAGATTATTGTTTAAGATGTTTACCTATATAGTAAACATATAACTTCAGAAAACCATGTTTAAAAATTTAAAGCATTAATATATTTGTATTATTGTTAAGATTTTATCTTTCTATTTATCCATAAGGACTTAAGTTTTCATATTTATAATTATTTTTTACGCTTGATTATTTTGTACTGTATTTCTTACATTTACATGGTATCAGTTACAAAAGTATAAATGATTTCATATTTTATTTATTTATTGCAAATAAGTTGTTAGCTTTTTTCTTATATCAACCAATTTAGTTTGTTTTTGCTTTTCAAACTTATTTTGAACATATGCTATTAATATCCACTAACTTTGGGAAATCATGCAATCCACTAGGGGGCATGCAGAGATGATAGTAATCAAAAAAGGATGATGATCAGTGATATTACGGTTTCTGGAAGTAAGTTTTCTATTTAGAAAATGTGGCACCTGAAAATTAATTTTATATTGAATCTAGAAAAAAGAAAGTAAAAATATTTTTGCCATAATTACACTTAATCTCAGTGCTAGGTTATTTAATCACCACCATTAGAGTATTGGTTAGATTAAATGTATAGGTGATTTTGCTAACTATAAAATTTATTTTTAATGCATTTTAAGTTTTTATTTTTGTACTATTTAATCAATAAAACTTTGACCTTTTTTGCAATGCTGTAAGATTTTTTTTAAAATCAACATTTTGTATAATTATTTTACATAACTATTTGAAAACCAGGCACTCTTCACACACCTGGAGCTTAATTGTAAATATAGGGGGTTTGAACTCAGACTTTGAAGCACACACCAACCATCCACGCTATCTCATACAACCGATATTTATGACCACACACATGTAGAAAAGATAAATAATCACCAATATATGTATTTCATGCTAAACCAGCACTCATGAGTCGGTTATTATTTATTATTCTACATGTGTGTAGTCATATACATCGGTTGTATGAGATAGTGTGGATGGTTGGTGGGTGCTTGAAAGTCTGAGTTCAAACCCCCTATGTTTATAATTATTTGACATAAATCAGCCAAAATTAAGGGATAAAAATGTTATGTACAGTTGAAAGCTATAGTTTTAATAATGTAAGTGATTAAATCTTTTGTTTGTCAATATTGTATGTTTTTTATAGTTTACAATAAAAAAAAATCACAATATATCAGAAACAAATTACAAGATTATTCATTCAAAATTGAGAAATAAATGATATTTTAAATTTACGCTCACCAACCTTTGCTTATATAGAGTTGGTTATTTACTACATAATGCATAATTTTTTGCCCCCCCCCCCCTCATAACAACTTACATTTGTGATAATCTTTAAATAAAAGTATATTGTCTATATAATATTAATATCATCTATATTCTTTATTAATTTTTACAATGATTTTTTACAAACCACTACTGACAGTTTCGATTGCCCCAGCAACCTTCTTCAGAACGATAACAAACACAATATCGAAACTGTCAATAGTGGATTGTAAAAAAGCATTGTAAAAAGTAATAAAAAATATAGATGATATTAATATTATATGAATTTGGCAATGCAGTAAGAAAGGTAAAATTTATATTGTCTATACTGAACTTAATGTAATTTAGAAGTGATTTGAACAGACTTCCAAGGTCTCTACATCTTTTCACTCCATCTTATATGACTGATACCCATGTGACATAATGTGTGATAATGTGTATCAGTTGTATAAGATGGAGCAGATAGCTGTAGAGAGCTTGAAAGTCTGAGTTCAAATCCCTTCTAAATTAAATTACGATAATCATATTTTTAATTGCAGACAAAATAACATTATAAGAATTTTGATCCAAAATTAATTGAATGAATATATTTTATCTAATGTACATATTTAAAATTTTATTATTAATGCACTTTGTTACTGCATATGATTAAAGTATATTTTTGATTATATATTGTACTGAATGAAATGGATGGATTTTTTTTTTTTGCTTTTATAGTTGATACTGATGAAAAGCTTTTTTATTTTGGATATGTTACAAATAAAAGCATTTACTGTCTTACAAGAATGCTGGAAGAGAGTTGGGTAAATATATTAATCATATTTTAATTCTATAATGAAATCATAATATTGTATACTGTATAATAAATAAATCCTGTACTGTATATTTTTAATATGAAGACTGCCATGTTATCCTTAGCCAATAAACATCACATGATCACCATTTCTTATTATAACTGTTATTAAAACAGGCATATGTTATACTTAGATGATATACCTTTATGAAATTACTATCCTATAATATCTTCAATCTTACAAAATGGCTACCGTTCTTGGAAAATAGTGGGTAAAAATTGATGCCGATTGTTATGGTGATCCTTGCATAAAATATCATCATAATCCAAGATAAAGGTGTATTTAATATTTTGTTCTTTTTGAAAATTACTTTATATATATAAATTAATTATTAATTTCCAAAAATAAACTAATATCTCATTTTGTAATATATTTAAAATTCAGAGCTGTTTTTAAAAGTATGGATCCAAATATATAATTTTTAAAAATTCATTAATATAAATAATCAATACTGATACAATGTAAAAGCAATATTTTATTATCCCAAAGTTTCAAAAGTAATTGAGAGTTTTGCTTATCAGTTTTCCTCAAAGGTGTAAATGCACATATAAGTACCCTATCAGAACAAAGTTAAACAAATTATCTATATATTTTGCATTGGAACAACAGATTATCTATATATGTTAAAAACTACAAAATAATTTAATTCAAATCTGCTTTTTTGAATTAAGTTTATATTTATATTATATATTGTTTTTGCGTGCATAGAAGGGTATGTTAGTATTGTGAAGCAGTCAATCTTAGCTTAAGATTGTGCTTCATGTTTCTACCTACTAACCTGTGATTTAAATCCCTATTTCCCATCCCGCTCCTTTTGTCGTGTATATATATTTTATGTATATATTTGAGATGCGCGCCTAAATTATAAAATTTAATGTTTCAATAACATGTTTTAAAATTATTATTAATTCTTTTTATTAATTATTAGTTCTTTTTTATTAAAGTATTATAGATGCGGCTCAAATATATACATAGGAGCAAAACTTACTAACAAAATATTGATGTTTTTAAATATTTATTATATGTCATTTTTAGCTTTTTCTTTTTAAATTGCTTGTTTTTCTATTAAACTATATATTTTTTATAAAATCCAATATGGAAGATGTGACTGTTGTTAATTGTCCAAAAATAATTAAAGGGAGGTATTTTTTAATTAAAGTTTTACTTAAAATAAATGGGATTAAGTAGATTAAAGATTTTCTTTTGTTGAAAACATGTTGTCAAATCTATTTCTAATCTGGAAATAGATTTGAATTTATTTTGGACGTTATCTAACAATTGCATCTTTCAAAAACAACTGATAAAAGAAAAAGTATAAAATGACTGAATTTTGGAGAACAGATTAGATTAGCTACTCTAGTGAAAATGATTGTTAACATCGCGGTGAAACTTAAAATGATGTAGCAGTAAATCCACCGCTCTTCAGTGGCCTCTGCCGCTACCGTAATATCCTGCTGCCCTGAAATGAAGAAAGGTCTAAAAAGAACTTCAGTGTGCTAATAGAAGCTTGCTGCCACAGGAAAACTTGCAATATTTTAAATTGAACTCTTAAAACTGCAAGGTAAATTATTTCAAACCACCACCATTGAAACTAAATCTAGCTTGCCTAATTAATCTCGAATTCTACTATCAAGTTTTCTCATGTATTCTTTAACTTTGCCTTTTTTTTTTGTTTTAAATATATATGTAAATTGCTTTTCAATAATTTCTATAAATTTAATCCTATCTCATATGCTTTAACTTCTTTTTAATTTTGGTGCGGTCATTTATTTATATATATTTATTATTTGATTTATATATCTGCTTGCTTATTAATATGTCAATCTAAAACAATCTGACGAATTGAATTTTCTAAAAATCCTTTCTATTTTTTTTAGTAAACCTTCATGAAGCAAGTTATAAACGTCCATTTAAAACAATGCATTATTAATTAATATACTCGCCAGATTGTTTTTCGAGCCAACATTCTATTTATGTTTTAATATAATATATATATATATTTGTTTAACTCTGGATTTTCTACCGGTGTAAATCCAGAACTTAAGCTAATTAACGCTTTGAAATCTTTTAAAATGTTTTGTTTTTATTCAATTCTGAAAGAGTGACCCATTAATTATTTTCTATAACTGCCAGTCTTCTTATATTTTCCATACTCTTAAAATTTCAAATCTTGTATTTAAATATTTCAGTTATTGTAAAATCAACGAAGGTGAGATTGATTTATTTTAACTAGCAGAAAAAGGGATGGGGGAAAATCTTAATGTTTCTTTTACTAAATCAAATCTTAACGTATATTTTATTAATTTGAAATCTAAATCTTAATGTTTCCTTTGCTAAATAAAATCTTCAAGTATATTTTAGTAAATGAAATCTAAATTTCTCTATATATATTATAATTGCATGGCATATTATAGTATTCAAACAAGGGTCATTTATTTTTAAAGCAGTAAAATTTATTCAATGTTGTTAGAGACATGTATCATTACTGCGTTTCTGTCATTTAGCCTATCTTCGTATATATATATATTACGTGCTTCTAATCTGGGGGTTGCAACAAGTTCGAACCCATAGATTTCTTTTCGTACCTCGTTCCATAGATAGTTGAGCTATCTGGAACCACATTTATTTCGTATAAAATGCCTCTGGCGGTGATCCCGTAAGTTTGGCACACGCTATGCATATTCACTTCGTATAGATAAAAGGCCTCTCATGTCAGTTATACCAGCAAAAGTCTGGGCCACACCATGCCTATCCACTTTTCTCTAAGCACTACCCAAGAAGGGGGTGTGAGATTTCATTTTTCATCCAGAAGCACGACCTTTTCCTCTTAGTTATTTTTAGGCTATTATGTCAGCACCGCAAACTTCTTCGTATTTATTATTCCTTTTGCTTCATGACCCAGTTTTAATGCTCTAATATTAAAATTAAGCTTTGCTTAAAAGATATATATATATATGTGCCAATTACTTCTATTTTATTAATTAAATTTATTTCAGTCTTATATAGTCCCACCATCATGATTTATATATCTATTTAAGAGTATCTATGTGCCTTGGAAAAAATAAAGCGTTCGTCTTACTATTATTAAATGATTTTCATTAAATATTTTGTCATCTAATCAAATGTCATTTTCAAATATGTTTTTCAAATGTATTTTGTTTATTTTCACAACCTCAATGGCATGAAAATAGTTTATATCATATGTATAATGAATTTCGGAACACTCCTAGAAAAATATATGTTAGTCACCATGTTTCAGAACCGTAAATCAAAGCATTAATAGCAATTTTATGTAACTTCTTTCTAATAATTGATTGGCATTTTAATATTGGACCCACCAAAGATGTGTGTTCATTTATAATATATCGTTTAGCTAATAAAGAGCATATGAGAAATAATAGCGTGAATGACACTATGTAATCATCTACTGCTTGCTCATTCACGCACATACTAATGTACTTAATTTATAAATGTATAATAATTTGTCAGTATATTAAATTATATTTTATTGTCTAACTTATTTGAGTAGTTCGAATTCCTTTTCCTCCACTTCCACATATTACAGCAATGCTTATGTATATTTTAATATAATCATAGTTAATAGATGTCTCATTGTTTTGCTCAGCTTTGCTAGTCGGCCGGATTAAGATTAATTCTCATGTGCCATCACTATTATGTTATTCAGTAGGTGTTAGGTCTGGGGCTTAGAGAGTGAGTTCGAATCCAGGCTGGTCCCTGACCTAAATCTTGGGCTTGACTGGGTTTGAAGTACATTTTGTGAGTTCCAGCTCATGTTAGATGGATAAACATGTTAGTATTGCTTGCCTGTATATTTATACTAATGTAGACAGTGCAGAAAAGGTAGTGAAAGAAAATAAGAATGTTGAATAAAAACTTTACTTTGATAAAATGTTGTTGTGATGTAAGATAGATTCTCTATTGTTATTTCTATGCGTTTTTCAATAGTTCACATTATCAAAATATAATCAATTTAAACGTAAATCAATTTTTGTTTCGCAAAGATAATAGGATTTTCTTTTTCAAAATGGATTTCCAAAAGTGAACTAGGATTTATAAACTCATCTATTCTTATTCTATATGTCTTTGGTATTAAACATTTCTATGTGAAACTTTAATGAACACAACTAAAAAATTATATTAAATGTTTAAAATTAAATTGAAAGGCTGAAACCTCTTGCATGCACTTTTTTAGAATGCTTATATGACAGCCAATCAGATGTAATAATAGCTGTCTAGAGGACTCTAAAATCTCAACACAAGACAGAGATTTTACAAGAAAAGGATGGTTTGACCCTTTTCTTTCCTTAACTTTCTATATATATAAGCCAGTTTAAAGCATTTTGACTTGAGAGCGTGAAGCTTTAAATATCTTCACATTTAATTCACTGAATCTTATTTATAAACAAGCAGTGTGAAATCTTACGATTTACTATGAAGTAGTTTTTCAGATGTTATGAATTGGCAGTAACGTATGTAAATAATATTTATTTATAAAGCGCAAACAGTTTGAAATTAAATTGAAAGCTGAAACCTCTCGCATGCACTTTTTTAGAAAGCTTGTATGACAGCCAATCAGATGTAATGATAGCTGTCTAGAGGGCTCTCAAATTGCAAATATTTAACTAATATATAAATATTCTATCTTAAGCTGAAAACAACAATAGAAAAATTAATCGCTAACAATTATTAATTTATTTTATTTATCTACTTTTTGTGAACTAAATGATGTTTATTGCCATTTTATTTAAGTACATCTATATGCTCTAATAAGTATATTAATTTAGAAACGTAAAACTTCAGCAACAAAATCATTAATGATCTCTATCCAGATATATTTGGGTTATCGTAAGAGTGAGAATAAAAATATTATAAATACATGTATTCATAACAACACATATAAAAAGACAAATTACATAGCAAAAATCATTTTAATTCAAAATGCCAAATATTAGTAAATGTTTATAAAATCCAATTGATAAATATGTTAAAAATTCTATGAATTCTTACCAGCAGCTTCACCAGATTGGACTAATATAGGTCCAACAACTGCAGGTTCGCTCGACCCTAATTCATTTATAGCGGAAACTCGAAATTCATATTCATTTCCTTCAGTGAGATTAGATATAGTATAATTAAGATCTACTGTAGAATTAACTCTCTGCCAAGTATTATGTTCAACATTTTTTTTCTCTACCATGTATTTTAAAACTTCTCTGTTACCGTCTTTTTTGGGAGTTTCCCAGAATAGTGTCACTGTGTCTTCTGTAATTTCTGTTACATGTAGATTGTAAGGTGCGGATGGAACATCTGTAGTGTATGTGAAATGAAAAATTATTATTAATGTAATATAATAAATAATGTGCTATTGTTTAAACTTAATTTTAAATGTTAGTTTAAATAAAACCAATCTAAAAAAAAAAGTGTTTATTAAGCGCATGATTTTTTAAATTTGTATTTTTAAATTTTATATATTATTAAAGAAATAATTTAGTAGGCTTTTTAAAGAACACTTAATTGCTTGTAAAAAAACCAAATTTAAAATATTTTATGTAATGTCCATGATACCTAAAACTTTGACTGTAATAGGAACTTCTACAATTCCCGTGGGGTTACTAGCTCTGACTGTGTAAATACCGTCATCTACATTTTCAACGGATTCGACTTCAATACTGCCAATATTATTTTCTTGAGAGATTTTAATTCTGGATGATTCTTCAAGAGACTGACCATTGAAAAACCATGTTATTTCAGGTTCTGGTTCACCATCATATTTTATTATTAGTTTTAATGTTTCTCCCGATGAAACTTCAATTCTATCACTTTCTGTTGTAAGCTTTGGGCGGACTATAACATGTATAATATAGATATGTCATTAATTTCTTATCATATAAAAGATATTTAATTTTTATTTAAGAAAAAAGTATAAAATTAATTGCAATGTCAGCAATAACATAATATATTTTTATAAGCAAAGGCAAAAATTAAAAGTGAATCTAAATTTAAATTAATTTAATTAATATTTATCATACGCAATTGATATTAATCCTAACATCATAAAAAATAGTAATAGTAGTAGTAATAATAATCCTATCAGACTACAAATAAGTAATTTTTAAAAAAGTATTTACTTTTGCAACAATATATTAACACAGATGGAAATATAATGGATGAAATTAATCATAGAATTAAACTTGGTTGGAATGCTTTTGGTAAAAATAATGTGATACTAAAAGGAAATATGCCTACGTGTTTGAAAAGGAAAGTTTTTAATAAATGTGTTTTACAAGTTTTTACTTCTGGATCTGAGATTTGGACACTTAATAGAAGAGCAATACAAAGACTTCAGACCATTCAAAGAAGTATGGAGAGATGCGTGTTGATAGTAACAAGAAGAGATCGAAAACGCAATATATGGGTAAGAAAACAAACAGGTGTTATCGACCTCATCGAAAAAATTAAAAGATTGAAGTGGAGTTGGGCTGGACATATTGCTAGAAGAGATGGTAATAGATGGACACTTGAAATCTTAAACTGGATTCCAAGAGATTGTAAAAGACCCAGAAAGAGACCACATATGAAATGGATGGATGAAATAAGAAAGTGTGCAGGAGTGATATGGAGAAGAGAAGCTAAAGATCAGAGAAGATGGATTGAACTTGTAGAGACCTTCATCCTGCAGTGGATTAATAATGATGATGATGATATGTTATATTATTTATAAGCGTACATATTTGTCAAAAAATAAAGTTAAATAATATTTAATAATATTAAAAATGTGTATTGTATATATCTTTTCAATATATATAACAATAATTTATATTTTACTGTTTTATTTAAATAATATTAATATCATCTATATTCGTTATTACTTTTTACAATGCTTTTTTACTATCGACAGTTTCAATTGCCCCAGTAATCTTCTTCAGAATTATAACAAACACAATACAAATACAAGAATACAAATATACATGAACATATGTACATTCTATCTTATAATAATTATTTACATACCCACATGTATCTTTATATAGCTCTCTATATATAATTAGTACCTTTGTATATATTATACATTTTACTTTTTTTATATTCTATATCTATCAATACTTCCTATAATCATATATATATATTTAAATAAAAGTAATAAAAATAAATGAAATAAAAATTATATATATATATATGATTATAGGAAGTATTAATTGATAGATATAAAATATAAAAAAGTAAAATGTATAATATATACAAAGGTAATAATTATATAGAGAGCTATTTTAAGATATATGTGGGTATATAAATAATGATTATAAGATAGAATATATATATATATTGTAAAATTATATGTTCATATATATTTGTATTCTTGTATTTGTATTGTGTTTGTTATAATTCTGAAGAAGATTGCTGGGGCAATCGAAACTGTTGTTTGTAAAAAAGCATTGTAAAAAGTAATAAAGGACATAGATGATATTAATATTATATGGATTTGGCAATCCATAAAAATAAAGTTTTATTTAAATACAAGTATAGATTATATGCTTGATCTAGATGTAATTATCAGGGATTTGAACCCAGACTTTCAAACTCAAGCTCCCTTCAATCATCCACTTTATCCTATATAATCAATACACATGTCCACATAATATGAAAAAGATAAATGATCTCTAATATATGTATTTCATGCTTGAAAGTTTGTGTTCAAATCCATTTTCCTATGTTTTATAAGTCAATTTTTTACCCTGTTCATTTCTTTATTCTAATTTTGCTCTATATCCTTTTTGATATATAATGTTGTCAATAGTAATTCTTTTCAATTTTCATAAATATTTCAAAGTATTTAATTTTGCAATTATTTAAGCTATTTTCCCAATTCATTTCAATATGGCTTACGTTGCTCTTTCTATAAATTTTCAGCATTAAAATAACAAAACTATTAAGTCATGTATTGCAAAAGTTTCCAGAAGTTCTCCATAATACCTTCCATACTGCTTTTCTTAATGTCATTATTCTGCTCTGTTTTAGCATCTTTTATATTTTTAACATATTATTTATAATTTCCCATCTATAAGAACACAACCACTTTTTTATTTTTCTTCTAAATTTTAACATCATAAATGAAATCCTGTTATCTTTCGTAATGTGATTTTCAGACTTTCTAAACATTAAATGGCAAACATTTAGCTTTTCCTTTCATTGTCTATCATTTCATTCTATTTATTTCACATTGTTTTTTCCCTCCCTTATAGCTATCAGAATCCATGTTGTATGAAATCATTGTTAAAAATGATTTTCTAAGTCTATCTTATTTTCATTTATAAGTTTTTTTTAAAAAATCTTAAATTTTATATTAATATAAGTTTGTGCACTCCAGAAAAAATAGAAAATGTATTAGAGAAATATATTTAGACCGCTAACTGATAAGTGGTAAATTTAATTAATAAATTTACATTAATTTGCGGTAGAACATTGCGATCGATACATTCCAAGAAATATTTGCTGATTACAAATATTTCTTGATAAGAGACTAATGCAAACATTTAGCTTTTCATTTCATTGTCTGTCATTTCACTGTATTTATTTCACATTGCTATTTCCCTCTCATATAGCTATCAGATTCCACGTGTGATTTGAAATCATTGTTAAAAATGGTTTGCCAAGTCTATCTTATTTTTATTTGGCGTTGTTGTTTTTTTTTTTTAAATCTTTTTCTACTAAAAAATAAGTTTTGTTCTGCTACTTTTGTTCTGAATAATTTTTTTCATTACATAATTTACTATTTTTACAGTTCTTGGCTTAAATGATGCTACAAATGAGAAAAAATGAAAGATATGATATATATATAGTCAAAATAAAAGTCATAGATCAATTCATAGATCACATGACCCTATCTCTTAAGCTTGTAAGTTATAAACAGTGAGGATTGCCAATTCCTCTACAAGCTTTATGATAAATGCCTAGCCAGAGCCAGCACTTAAAATATCTCTGTCAGGAACCCCTCCCCAAACCCCTGACCATGGTTTCGTGCTGGCTCTGGCTAGGCATTTATCATAAAGCTTGTAGAGGAATTGGCAATCCTCACTGTTTATAACTTACAAGCTTAAGAGATAGGGTCATGTGATCTATGAATTGATCTATGACTTTTATTTTGACTATTTATAGTCTCTGCCAAAAAGTCTTATGCAATTTTATATTGCTATGACTACTACTATGTGGCATGGCTGAAGATCTATCAGCCCCATATAGCTATTTGAGTTGGATAGCTGGGTTTGAAGACATGTACATGTCTGAAAATTTCAGATTTTCCACTCAATAGATAACTTTTAGCTAAGTGCTTAGCTTTGGGTTGGTATTTTTAGATCTAGTGTCTGAACCTACCCTGACACCTCTCTGAGGAGTGCCAAAGCACGAAACCATGGTCAGGGGTTTGGGGAGGGGTTCCTGACAGAGATATTTTAAGTGCTGGCTCTGGCTAGGCATTTATCATAAAGCTTGTAGAGGAATTGGCAATCCTCACTGTTTATATGATATATATTGTTTACATCTGCTTATGAATAAAATATGTAATACGTTTAATAATAATTGTACATTAAAAGTAAACTAAATTTAAATAAAGTGGAAAAAATTTACTGGTGAATAATATAAGATTTAAAATACCAGGCATTCTTATACCTGGAGCCTAATCGTAAATATAGAGGATTTGAACTCAGACTTTCAATCCCCTTCACTATCCACACTATCTCATATTACTGATACACATGACCAAACACATGCAGAAAAGATAAATAATCACCAATATACGTATAATAATAATATATATGAATAATATATATATATATATTGATAATGACATATCTCAATAATTAATTTTGCAGTTAAAGGTCTATTTTTAGTTATTGCCTTAAAAAAAAAAAACAGCTATAATGATAAAAGTGAAACTAATTAGAACTAGGCAACAAAACGTTTTATTTTATATTGCAATAAGCACTAATGTGAATATTGGTGGATATATTAACAAATAGAATATTATATATATATTATAACATGTCATGTGATTCTTTACATAATCATGCATTTATATATTAGAATAGTTTTTATTGATTTAATAAGAATATTTTATATTCTTAGACATGCATGTGTGTGCATATCATCATCATCAACCGTTATCAATCCATTGCAGGATGGTCTCTTCAAATTCAAGCCAACTTCTCCGATCTTTAGCTTCTCTTCTCCACATCACCCTGCACACTTTCTTATTTCATCCATCAATCTCACATGTGGTCTCTTTCTGGGTCTTTTACAATCTCTTGTGCATATACTTGTTACAATTTGTTTATCAGAAACTATAGATAATGCTATCTGTATCTTTTATTATTTTTCCATCTGCACTCAAAATCAGAATGACTTATTTATATGCAGAGTATTTATTATTGTCTCCTTGCAAAATGGCATATCTAACTTACTTTTGTAATTGCAAAATCTAATTTGTTATGCATATTAATTTTTCTAGAACAGAGCTTTAATGTCTCGTAATAATGTGCAATTTTATATGTACACACTCATGCGATTTTATTTATTCTTTTTACATTAGTGTTATATAGTTTTTAGTCAAATATAAGTTTCCATCCAGTATATCTATAATCATTGTAATAAATATAATTTTCATTATATTGAATAAACATTTATTTAAAACAGTGCTAATAATTTCAAAACTTAAAGGCAAACATATTTAATTACCATATGCATGTGGTTTTTCAGCTTTAGCAATCAATAATGAAATATTATGGAAACTTCACAAATCATTATTGATTTGTGATATTCAGAAACATATTTAATAATAAAGGTCATTTTTAAAATTTGTCATGAAGATTTGTCTTGAAGAATCTTTTTCAAAAGTTAAAGTATTATGAATAATTTTCTTATCTTATTTAATTTTGACAATACCTTTTTAGTAATGATTGTATTGCGCTTTAACGCAAATTAGTGAAGTTATTAAACCAATAAACAATAATAATATTTAGCTTAGCGCTTTCGGGGTATATTGACTCCCATATTCTTAGCCTTTGTCATTAGTGATACAGTGCAGTTGTTTTATATGCAAATCATTTAACTTGACCATTTTTTTGAAATCGCGAAACATGTATCTTGTCTATTGATGGCATTCAGGTTCTTCGCGATGAAATATGCCTCCTTTATTTTCCTTTTCGTACCATTTCTCTCAGAGCACACAACCTTGGCAAAGAAATGGTCGAGTTAAATGATTTGCATATAAAACAACTGTACTGTATCATTAACGACAAAGACTATGAATATGGGAGTTAACATAGCCCCAAAAGTGCTAAGCCGAATATTATTATTGTTTATTAGTTTAATAACTTTAGCAATTTGCATTAAAGTGCAATATAATCATTACGAACAACCGGTGAAGTATAATCTTTATTATAGAATATCTTTTTAGATAGAGGCACAAAAGAAGTTATTTATTTGTTGTTGTTGGAAAACCATATTTCAAATATTCTAAACTAAATTTACACATTGTTTCTTTGAATTTAACCGCTTTTTTTTTAAAAAAAAGGAAGATACTTTTTTAAAATTTAATGAATGGAAACTTAAATATCTTTTTTATATTGAATAAAAATTATTTAATACTTGTAATTTTCAAATATTTATAATATGCAGTATTTCTAAACAATCAAAAAATAGGGACAACTGAAATGTTTTAAATTTTTTTGCATTATTCAAAGTAATTAATAAATAAGATTGATCTAAGAAATCAATATACAATAATTATTTTTCATAATTTTTTGGCATTATTTTTTTCTCTTCCTTCATTAATATAACCTTATAATGTTAAAGAACGATCAATTTTAGCATTTTATTTCAACGTTCTGTATTTCTCTTCCAATATTTCGACTAGCTATTATTATTCTTTGAAGTTTTCCATATTAATGATTGCAGATACATTATATTTTTAATAAAAGATATTGCTTTATTTATTTAATAATTCGCTAGTAAAATAAAAATATTCAACACAAAAACTGGAGAAAATACGTCATGTAAGCAATCATGTGATTGGTACCAGCAAATGCCCAAAATTGGTTACTATTTGCAGAGCAATACATGGACCAAGTGGTAAGTTATTTTATAATTAATATGAAGTTTCTTAATTTATTTTAATCATTCCCTTTATATTCCCCGGAATCTTCAATACTCTTAAAAAAACCCATATGCTCAGAGGCATTACTGTCCACTTTAAGAAAGTCTAATATAGATGCCATTTAAGAAATAAATTAGAATTCTTTAGTTTAATAATTTTTAAAATCTTACCTAACACTTTTCTTTCAGCTTCTTCTATAACTTCTGCTGCAATTAGAATAAAAGCTACCGTTAATCAAATAGTTTTGTAATTAATTAAATTTTTTTTAAATGTAATTTTAAATACTTTAGAAATTCAAATTAAATTAAATATTATGTTAGGGATAATATATATGATTTGAAATTAAAAAAGAAATTACTCAAAAATGTAAATTAAAAAAAATTAATATGGCGAAGCATGAATATTTGGTACTAGTACATATAACACACTATACCGCTTGATGGCGCTGGTTTTCGGCAACACACATCAATATGCTGTTTTAGCATCCTAACTTATGACTAACACTACAACAGTTTATGGCCTATAGAACAGTGATGTTCATATTAGCTGTTGTGGGTTACATTGCATTGCACACATATATTACGACCCACTGATGTGCTTCGCGACACAATGCAATGTGCACATTTCACAGATGGCTACCATACCATGTGAGGGTGTATGGAATTCAACTGACTATAACTCTTGTAATGTGCATTCGAAGTAATTATCATACACTCTACCTGATGTAGTATTACATACTAATAATTGTAAGCCGGTTGCTGCGTTTCCCTACACAGCTTGGAATGTGAAATAAATTTCAAAAGTGCAGTGACAAGCAAAATTTCACAGAATTCATGCAAAAAGGCACTTTGCACGAGAACAGCTATGAGACAAATTAAATGTCTGCGGTTGCACGTTCTTTTAGAAAAAAGAAGCTTGGTTTGATCACAGTACTGCATCTTTTAGATGATTCTTCAGATCATCAAAAACATCGGTCCCTGGCCCTGCTGTAAGTATTCCATTTTAGAAAATAATGTTGGTTCGTAAATTGTTTAGAAGTACTTTGAAAAATGTCAACACACGATGAAATGTATATAAAAAAAAAAATACTGTATATAAAAAAAAATACCTTTATAAAAAGATTGTATATAAAATTTACCATATTTGACCATATCGTCGTCCCATGAACATATATATTGATGTGCATTGGGCAAAAAAAAAACAGCGCCATCAGGCAGTGGAGTGTATTATATGTACTAGAACCGAATATTTATTGAGCTAATTTTTTTTGCTGAAACATTTAAATCCAGATTTATATAGAAATGCTCCATTAGAATAAATAAATTAGTTACAACAGATATGTTCAGTAATATTTACTAAGGCTGTAACCTTATGAATAAGCGTCTGAAAAATTTGAAGGTAGGGACCTCTACAGGTCTTAGCCACAAGCTTACGCTCAGAAGAAAAGAGGGAAAGCTTCTTTACTTCAACCTACTTTTATATATGAATAGATTTCCCTCTTTTCTTCTGAGAGTAAGCTTGTGGCTAAGACCTGTAGAGGTCCCTACCTTCAAATTTTTCAGACGCTTATTCATAAGGTTACAGCCTTAGTAAATATTACTTAATATAATAATGTGCGTTTAATAAAATTTATAATTACAACAGATATGTTCCTAAAGCAACCAATTGTTTGGACATGAAAGAAGACAAAATCATGTTACAAAGATTGGTACCTTATATAATTTATATAATATATATTATTTTCAAATACATAAACTGGATGAAGAAAGGTTTCTAATACTATTTTAAAATACATTCAATTAACAATGCATCATAGTGAAGCATTTGAGAAGATATTTAGCCCGCCATTGTTCATTAATTGTCACCTATGTGATTAAAAAGTCAAAGGTCTGGATATTAATTTTGCTAAAAAAAATTTGTAGGTACTACTAAATGGTGTTGGCAATGTCTAGTCATTTCTGAAAAATGGCCATAGTATTACTACTTAAAAAAATATAACATAATCTGTAAAGTTTTCATTCTTGAACATGTTAAAAAAGTGAAAGCAGATGTGACTAAATATCATAACTAAAAAAATCCCATCAGTTATAATAGCTCTGATGCTTGCTGGTATTAGGTGAATCACATCTGTAGTGACATTATAATCAGAACAGATCGAAAAATGTCAATGCCCATAAAAAATCTAATTAGTCCTGAATATAATAACACAATATATCTGGATCAACTGTCTCTGTTATTATATTCTATCATTATTTGTGATCACTGTCTTAACAAGTCATTTTATCACTCACTATCCAACATATATTCAAGATGCGTAATATTATCGCTACTTCCCTATTAATTTATTTCACAATATTAGTTACTTTACCAAGACTGCTAATCACTTTCTAAAAACACATATCAAATATATCAAACTATTCTCACATTCAGAACCATATGTTAAAACTCAATATCACATGATCACCATTTCATATGCTTAGACATGCTTTTAGTAAGAGTAACAAACTCCATATACTAGTGCCACCAAGTTCAAGTCTTTGTAATCAATTCATTTATTATTAACACTCGTAAAAAAGCGCATGCACAATAGCTTGAAAGGCTGATCTTTAATGTATTACAATCAATGGATGCAGGAAGGTTTGTGCATAAAATCCCTATCTAGTGCCTTCTCATCCAACATCCCCAAATTAATTTCTAGCTTGTGGCTTTCATCAGTGAGGAGACTTGGATTTAGATCTTAGGATCTAATTCAATCTTCCAGCAACCACCTTTTACCTAGTTGATTAACTATAAAGCTAGGAGCCCAAGATGGAAATACCAATACTGCATGGAGAGTTTGATACTCTTATTAAAAGCATGTGTAAGCATATGAAATGTTGATCATGTGATGTTTTGATGGTTTTACACCTATCCTGCCCATAGGATAATGGTGACTGGTTTTTGAAAAATCAAAGGACCCCAAAATGTATAGATGCTGAACTGAGTTCAGATCTATATGATTATATGAGCAAATGAGCTTGGGTTGGAAATATTATGGTGTTTTCATCTTGGACTCCTAGCGTTATAGTTGACCAAGTAGGTAAAAAGTAGCTATTGGAGGATTGCATTAGATCCTAAGATCTAGGCACAATGCTCTCAAATCCAAAGCTCCTCACTGATGAAAGCCACAAGCTAGAAACCAGCCTTGGGATGTTGGGTGAGTAAGCACTAGATGGGGATTTTATGCACAAACCTTCCTGCATCCATTGATTATGAAGGTTTGCACTTGGTGTGGCACTACTGTATGGAGAATTTGGTACTCTTATTAAAACTCAATACATGAATTAGGTATTCAGTACCCAAATTCTGAAGCAAGAAATACATTAAATGGTTACTGATACTGGCAATGAGATTTCCTAGACATTTTTTGGATTACAATCATGATCTATTTATTGGTTCCTTCATTTAAAATAAATCAAAATGATCTCTTTTAACCTTTTTGATAGATCTTGTGCATCTTACATTGTATTGACTGCCATCATTAAAGATTTGCATATCTTATTTGAATGTTTGACATTTGATGATGTTTATATCGCAATGTAATTTTGTATCTAGTGACATAATTTTTGTGTCAATCACTATATCATCTCTTTTTCAACAATATTTAAGCGGAGGAAGTAATCTTTCTGAAGCATAAAGCAGTGGCTACATATATAGCAAGATTTAAAATGTTATACTTATGCTATAGTAACCATCTTCAATTAAAATTAATATTAATGATAAGATATTTTATCATTCAAAAGTTTATGAGAAATGTGAGTAGTGAAAATAATAAAGTTGGCCACAATCCACAGAGTTTTGAGTTCAGAGGCTACCATACTAGACTACCCAAATCATGCATTGACCATCCTCATATTTATATAATATTGAATCAGAACTCTTTCTTTAACAATGTGAAGTAAAGATAAATTATGATATATTTATAAATATCACACCCCAAACTGTGCCAGCTAAGCAAGTCATTAACTTTAAAGAAATACAGTATTTATTCAGACGTATCATAAAAGTTTTAATAGTATGAAATGTTGAGAAAATTTAAATAATGCAATTTTTTTCATAACTAACGTCTCATTTTTACAAACAGCAAGGTAAATAACAAAAAAATGGCTGGTATAATAAAGAATGCTCTTTTTATAATCATATAATATTATTTTAAAATAGACTTCATTAAAATATTATTAAAGAATATATTAATAATAAAATTACACATTATTTTAGAAATTAATTTAATATAAACTTTATATTTTTAGAAATTAAAAAAAAAATATGCTCAAGAAAGTAATAGGAAAAATTCGTATAAAAGGTCTTAAAAATGCTGTGTCTGATTTAATGTTTTTTTCTAAAGCATTAATCAATTTTAGCATAATATTAATTTGCAAAAAATAATTTATTAAGTTTTCCAATAGCAAAATTCTCTTTCTCTTATCTCAGTTATGCCACAGTTTTAAGTCTGAGTGATTAGTAGATGCTAATTCGTAGCATTTAATAAGTTCCCATCCAGAACTGTCCTACTCATTTCTTCGGACTAATTTCTAGTTTGTGACTTTTATCAGCGAGAAGTTTTAGACTTGAAAAACATTGTGTAATTTAGATTATGTGATATTTTGATGGTTTTATTAAACTTTAATTAAATCTTTGATTTAGTTAGGATGTCTGGTTTTCACCTCTACTAAGGGTTTCACAGCGATAAGTTTTATAGCTTATAAAGAATTACAGTGGTTTGTGTTATCAGTGTAATTCGTTAAAAATCGTTAACATAATTTAATACATCTTTGGCTTTGCTTAATTACTTTTAAAGATTTTCCTTAATAAAAAAATAATATATTTAATGATATAAAAAAATTGAATGTATCCATGGATGGAAAATTGTAAAAGTGAATATTTTAAAACTGTGAAAAATATAAAATATTAAAAAAAAAAATTAAATGGTTACAACAGAAAAATCTATGGTGGCTTCTATGATGCAACGAAAAATAAGATGTTTATGTTGAAGATTCTTATTTTAAACAAACTAATAAATATTAAAAAAATACCTATAAATGAATTAATTAGGAATCAAATTTTAGACAACATAAAAAAAATAAATAAATGTCAAACCAAGTAAAAAAATGCACATAGAAATTATAGGAATTTCTTTCATCATATTAGTCAATTGATGTAAATTCACAGTTTTATGATTGATAACATAATAAGGACTTAGAGAATTAAGAATGGCAAAACTCATTAAAAATACATAAAGTGATTTTAAAATATAGCAACCATTTCTGCCTTTATAAGAATAATGATGGAAGCTAGATTTGAGTTTTTAAGTTTGATAATACAATGTAATTCACAATAGTAATAAGTATTGTGCTCCTAGTAATATATATTTTATAAAATTAATTAACTGAGAAATCATTTGATAATATTCTTTTCAAAAATTATGCTTATAAATTTATTTATATAAAAAACACATTTTTTCTGCCTACTGATAGACATTTTCTTTTAGTTTCTGAAAAAAATATTTTTTGCATACTTCAGTTTTGTTAAACCCTCTTTTATATTATTTTCATATAGAAAAGTTGACAAAACAATATAAATTACTTAAATATTGATTTTATAAATCTAATTCATTTTACTTATTATTATTTATGTAAAAAATGACATTCTATTTTAAAGATAAAATAATTTAATAAATCCAGCACCCAGTTCTTCTTTTTAAAATAGTTCATATATATCTAATATAGAAATAAAACAAACTAATTCCTTCTTTTTAAAACTTGATTTTTTATGACTATAATCCTGAAAAAGAATCCAATGTTTCGACTATTTTTTATAGTCTTTTTCATGATTATAGTCATAAAAAATCAAGTTTTAAAAAGGAGTTAGTTTGTTTTACTTCTATATTTTAAAGATATATGTATCTTAAAAATAAATTGGTAATTTTGTTATTTACAAATTTACTAAACATCAAATGATCACCATGTCTTATGCTTGCTCACAACTGTTATTAAAACAGACAAAACTCTTCATACAGTAATGCCATTCAGTGCTCTCAGATCCAAGGCTCCTCAATGAAGAAAGCCACAAGCTAGAAACTAGTCTGGGGATATTGGATGAGTAGGCACTAGATAGGGATTTTATGCACAAGCCTTCTGGCATCCATTGATTACTCTGGCTTGCACTGAGTAGCGCTACTGTATGAAGACATTTTTTTTTTTTTTGATAATAAAAGAATAGCTAAAATAGTATTTAATTGGATTATGAGTAAAGGGCAGGTAACAAGATGGGTGAGAAAGGTAATACGGTATGCAAAAGATTTGGATAAAGAATTTATATCTGCATATTTGTATAAAAAATGGGATGATTGTGTTAGGAGGATTGTTGAGTGTTATAGTGGTAAGGAATGGGATAAATAAAGAATGGGGAGTTAGAGAGATGGAAAACTAGTATGGAGAGTAAAAAGAGTTTAAATATATATAGAAATAAAAGAATATTAGGTGTGAGTTAATTTATGATAATAGTAAGGAAAGTAATTTATTGTTTAAGGCTCGAACAGGATCTTTAGCAACAAGAGAATATACATGTAAATGGAAAAATATGGGTGATTTAGTCTGTAAATTATGTAAGGAAGGAATAGAAAATATTAGGCATTTGTTAATTGAATGTAAATGCTTGAAAACAGAAAGGGCACATATAATGAAGTTATGGGAAAATAAATATGAAAAAAGTGATTATACTTAAAGTAGATTATTGGTTTTTATGCTGGGTTTGGAAAAAGTTAAGGGGGATTTAGATATAAAGGCTGTAGAGTTGACAAAGATTATGTTGTGGAAATGGGATGGAGCAGAATATGGGAAAAATTAGACTGGGGAATGTAAAATTAAGTAGCTAAGAAGTTTTTCTTGGTATAATTGCTAAGAGATTCTTGACTTGGTTTAAGAAGTAGCTACAGTACATCACATCACATCCTGTTTATTTACAAATTAATATATTATTCATCCTAATTTTATTCTATTCTTTCAAAAGAAGGCATTAGTTTAAAGAATATAATAAAAGTTAGGATATAATATACATACTGAACATTTTAATTAACAAACAATAACAAAATAAATGAAAAAAGTTTTTAAAAAGAATCAAGATTATAAAAGAAATAATTTATATCATGTATTGTTTTTAAACTGATTTTATTGAAAAACAAAAAAAAAAAAATTAAAGAATATAAATGAGTGTAAAAATTGCAAAATAATGTTAAATATATATAAAAGTAAAATTGTATTCAGACTTTCAATCTCCCTTTAGTCATCCACTCTATCTTATGCAACCGATATACATGACTACATACATGCTAAAAAGATAAATCATCTCCAATATATACAAACGTATTTTGTGCTAAACCAGCACTCATCAGTTGGTCTGGACCATCATCTCCAACACATATATTCAATCTATGTTTGGTTTATGTTAAGATAGCAAGTACCTAAACTTTAATGGACAGGTTTCAATCTTCTCCAGCTCCAATTCTTCAGCCATTCATATCATTGAAAATCTGATGATGGTGAGGGGTTTGGATGCACTATCATTAATGTTTGAGCATTTTCTATCTTAATATAAACTTAGCACTGACTGTATATATGTGTGTTGGAGATGATGATCTGGACCAACTGATGAGTGCTGGCTCAGCATGAAATACGTATATTGGAGATCATTTATATTTTCCGCATGTATGTGGTCATGTGTATTGGTTGTATAAGGTGAGATGAATGACTAAAGGGAGTTCAAAAGTTTGGGTTCCCCTATCTTAAAATATAAATACTATAGATGAATTTAAAATAAAAATAAAATTGTATATATGTAATAATAATGTCATTGTGGAAAGTACAATAGAAAGGGAAAATTTATAAGTTTATTTATTTATGGCTTAATAATTTGAAAGATAAGCAATAAAAAGTCAAATAAAAAATAGTCATAGATCACACGACCCCATTTTCTTAAGGTTGTAAGATATAAACAATGAGCATTGTCAGTTGCTCAACAAGCTTTTTGATAAATGCTTAGCTAGAGAAAGCATTTAAAATATCTCTGAGGAGTGCCAAAACATGAAACCATGGTCAGAGGTTGGGGGGGGGGGGTTCCTGACAGATATTAAAATATCTCAGAGGAATGCCAAAGCATAAAACCATGGTCAGAGGTTGGGGGGGGGGAGTTCCTGACAGGTGGGGGGGGGTTCCTGACAGAGATATTAAAATATCTCTGAGGAATGCCAAAGCATAAAACCATGGTCAGAGGTTGGGGGGGGGGGGAGTTCCTGACAGAGATATTTTAAATGCTTTCTCTAGCTAAGCATTTATCATAGCGCTTGTTGAGAAATTGGCAATGCTCATTGTTTATAAACAATAAAAATTTTCTCAAAACTGATAAATAAACTATATTGATTAGAAAAATAGTGCAATGTTTGACATAGCTAAAAAAAATTCCTGCATCAAAATTCAACCTATCATTATGATGATCAAATATCATGTGACTTCTCAAACAACTAAGCATTTTAATTTCTAATTCAATTAATAATAGCTATAAATATATATATAAATTACCTTCAGGATTTCTAGCAATAATTGATTCAGAAGGTTCACTAGGTTCTCCTTCACCGGCTTTGTTCAATGCAACAACACGGAATTGATACTGCTCTCCTTCAATAAGATCGGTAACTTTATAAACAGTTCCAGTGATTTTTTCTTTTGTCACTCTAATCCATCTTGGACTTATTCCTGATCTTTTTTCTACATAATAACCAGTCACAGGACTACCACCATCATCTAAAGGAACTTCCCAAGAAATTACTGCTGTCTCTGCTGTTACATCTGATACCAATGGTTTACTGGGAGAGCCTGCAGTTTCTAAAATCCCATGTTTTAAAAAAAAATTAATTAATAAAAAAATTAGTTTTAATTACATAAACTTTCATTCTAATTAGAGTTACCTTCTTTACTTATAATAGATTGAAAAGAATATATTAAATAATCTGATGTGATACATTTAATAATAAAATAATACGAAGAGCAATATATTAATTACTTATCAATGCATAGCATTTGCAGCGAATGAATAGCAAGTGTGCTTAATGATTTCATGTGTGCCAAATAATAAAATATCATGCGCAGACTCATTTTATTACATATTTTTATTGATAAAAGTACAATGGGCATTGGATCATCGTTGTTTCTTATACAAAAGATTACATATCAAAACATATCTTACACAATGCTGAAAAGTTGTATACGAGTGTATATACATTTTCATACCTAATACATTAATATATAACGCATTAAAAAAGGCAAGTTGCTGAAATGGAAAAAAAAAAAATTAATAACATGCATAATAACATAATAAAAAAAAACTGCCAATCAAATAGCTTTTAATAATTTAAAAAATATAAGCTGCTAGTTAGATTTAATTAAAATTAATAACTAAGACTTAACGTAATGTACTTTAAATTTTAACTATTTAATTAATATATACAAAAAGCTTTCAAAATAAGGACAACAATAATAACAGAACATGAATAAAAGTATAATAGCACAAAAGATTACATTTCAATTTATAATACGGCTCTAAAATAAAGATGCTAGAATAAGTTATGTTAAGAGGGCATTAGACAATTGCAAATCAATCCAGAAATTATCAAGTATTATTATTTTGTAATACCTATGTCTGTGTATATATATATATGATATATACACCCTTAACGGCAATTGAGGAGGGTTAAGGAATTAACGGAAAGTACTTCCGTAGATTTAAATACTATATATTTACACTTATTTCAGTATATGAACATATATAATTACATACCAAAGATAGTCTAATTCCAATCTTTTTAAACTTTTCTCAGAAAACGCAATTCAAATTTTTAATACATTCAACGTGTATACTAAGAAATGATTATTTAATACTTTAACAACATATTATGTTGAGCATGTTTTCGACTAATGGGTAGTCAAATTTATAACAAGCAGGCAAAACTCTCTATATGTATTGCCACTCAGTGCAAGCCAGAGTAATCAAATCCGAGGGTCCTCACTGATGAACGCCACAAGCCAGAAACTAGTCTGCGGATATTGGAAGAAAGGTCTATGTGCAATGCTCTCAGATCCAAGGCTCTTCACTGATGAAGGCCATAAGCCAGAAACTAGTCTGAGGATATTGGATGAGTAGGCATTAGATGGGGATTTTATGCACAAACCTTCATGCATCCATTGATTATTCTGGCTTGCACTGAGTGGCAATACGTATAGAGTTTTTCCTGTTTGAATAACAGTTAAGAGCAAGCACAAGAAATAGTGATCACATGATGAGTCATAATCATAGCTATAGTTATCTATAGGTATGAGTATGACTACCAGTTAATAGAAAGCTTGCACAGCATACTATGTCGCTAAAGTATTAGATAAGCTTTCTTAGTATACATGTTGTATATATTTATTTTTTGAAAAGTATATACTATTTATTCATGGATTTAAAAAAAAAAATCACACTGCTTTCTAATTACAATTTTCTCAGGGTGTTAAATGCATGCTTATATGATTTTAAATTAAAATAGAGTAAATTATATAAAATTAATATACTGAAAAGTAAGAACATATATTTAAATAATGTTCACATTAGTTCTTGCAAATCATTGTAGGAAAATTCTTTAGTTAAAACAATCACAATAGTTTTTTAATTTTAAAACATTGCACGTGACTTTTTGTGAATGCTGAGACATTGTTTTTAAATTATATAATATATACATACAGAAAATCCTGTTTATTAAAACTTCGTTCATTAATAAACATAGCTAACCTACATAAAGCATGTAAAGTTCTGATTTATTTATTAAAAGCATAAATTGTATGAAATTAAAGAGAAAGGATTTCACCATTTTATCATATGCGCCTTACTGATTTTATAATAACTCAGCGCTATCGCGTTGAGTAAAAAGAAAACTCTCAAACCCAAACACAAGATAGACACTTTTTAAAGATAAGAGTGGCCATCTTACCTTTAACCTAAATTCAGATTTATATAGGTCATTCTGAGGCGTCTTGGTTTGAGAGAATGAAGACGTAACTCTGTACACTTTTACATCCATTACTTTCTTACATACATTTAACATTCGACAGCGTTGAGTTATTATATAATCAGTAAGGCACATATATTAAAAATTAAAATCCTTTCTCTTTAATTTCATACAATCGATGAGCTTAATAAATAAATCTGAATATTACATAAAAAACAGGTAGATTAAACATTTCCCATTATTTTATAATTATCTGTTATTTGCCATTAGGAAGTGAATTTACTGCCCAATAAAAAAATAACATTATATTTCTATTAAATCAAATAAAATACTAACTTATGCTAGCATCATAGAAAAAACTAAAAATTCTATTTCATATAAATTACAACAATTTTTTCAGAACAAATTTCACTTTAAACACTTTTACTCACTTATAAAATTAAAAACAATACTCTATACCTTACCACACACATATAAGAATAAATAATTATGCAGAAGAAATTAACTTATGATTGTGCATTGTTTTGCAACTATTATAAATCTCCATGCACTCACCCATCAATAAGAGTTTTAAAAGTTTAAGTGAATCATATAAGCTTAGAGTACACAGTGATTTATAATTGTTACGAAACAGTGCATGATTGATAATTTCCTTCTGCGTAATTACAAAATTTTCAGCGCTTAATAGTAGTGATTTGCATTTATAAGAATAAATAAATATTTCAGAAAATACACACATTTACATTCAAAAAATAGATACTTATATTCAGAGTCACAGTGATAAGGTACGCAAGCAGGTAAATGCCCGCTGCACTAATTGATTAAAAAGGTAAGGCTGCAATGTTGTCAAAAAGTATTTCAACTAATTTTAATTTTTAAAAATGTATTTTATCGAATTATGCAATTGATCCATCCATTGTATTTATGAGTGATCGAGGAGTTTTAAAGTGGCCCAGTATGACTCTGCTTATATTTAAAAAAAATATGCAAGATTCAAGCAAAGAATAATACAAAACAATTTAGAAAATATTTTATGCTCTAGAACAGGGATGGCCAAGACATCAACCAGGATTGACCAGTCAATTGCAAGGTTTCTGAAAGTCGACAACGTAATTTCTTTTTTTTTTTTGTAAAATTTGCATCTAATTTATTTTAATATAATTCTAAAACAATAATTTTCTTTTTTTTCTCTCTATATTTTCTTCAATTTTTTTTAAAATTCAGGACCAGATCTAAAAAATAATTATTATAGGTAATTTAATAAATATTTTATAAAGCGACATGGACAAATTGTAATACTAGAGGGAGATGAGATAATTAATAATAGCCTTAGTAAAATATCTTCGACAGTTCTTATCTTAAAGAAAAAAAAAATCATCAGTTTGTAAAGTATCTTCTAAAAACGTCACTAATATTTGCGAGTACTTAAAAAACTCTTATAAAATAAAAAACACCAATTCGTAAGTACCGTCTAAAAAACCAGGACTTCGAACCGTTATTTTTTTCTTTTCCTGTAAAAGTAATGTTTTTTTTTCTGGTTTCCAGTTCGAAGCTCTGAAAAAAACGTAGTCGCTCTCAGGTACACTTTCACCAAAAAAAGTCACCCCCAAGGACTAAACATTTGGTCACCCCTGCTCTAGAGGATACAGTAAACAATAATTTTATTAATTAGTATAAAATTAATATAAATTCTTTAATCATTAGTTTTTATTTAAAACACATAATTTGCTTCTTTTTTTTAAAAAAAAGAAAGATATATATACACTGCCCAACAGAGAAATTATTCTAGCCAAAAGAAAATGATAGGGATGAATTTTACATATACACAAAAAATATTATTCCCAAAATCATATAACAGCAGACAGCAGCTTAATGTGCTATGCATATGGGCTATTTGACAATTTATTATTTACCTGACCTTAAAATTTTGTAAAACTATTGAGTAGTTGAGGTCTTGTTGATACCGTCAAATAAAATCCAATATATACTATAGGTGAAAAATACCAAATAAGTATATAGATTGCTTGGAGATATTATGGGATGATGTTTCTGGCTATGGTTTGTTTTGATAAAAAACAGCTGCAGAATTTAGCTTTCAATATGTGAATTGCAAAATTCCCTAGCCATAGTTTCACTAAGAGTTCTAGATGAAAAGTGACAGAATATGCAAGGAAGAATGGATTACACCTGAATCATATCCCAAGTATATATCATCACCATCCATGGGATCAGTTATTATTAATGCCTAGGCAAAATAGAAACTGACTGCAGAGTGTTATATGGTGATTTATTTTTACTATATTTTTGTTATTCTAAACCATGCTAACATATTATGGTCAATAAGATATACTCATATTAGAAGCTCAGACCTAACTCTCATACTAACTGATGATGACTATACTGAAATGGCAAAGTTGGCAAAGGTCAACTATCAGATCATCCTTCTATCATGATTGTTGATGCTTTTTTAAAATCAGCATTGCCAAATATGTTCAAACGTTATGAAATATAAATGCATAATTGCAACAATTGTGCCATGCAAATGAATCAATTGTAAATGAGTTTACAAATTATGCCACTTGAGAGTGCATTCAACTATTTATCATCTTCACCTGATCACTATTTCATAAGCTTACACATACTGTTAATAAGAATACCAAACTTTCCATTCAGTAGTGCCACCAAGTGCAAGCCTTCATAATCAATGGATTCAAGGTGGGTTGCATTAGATCCTAAGATCTAGGTGCAGTTCTCTCAAATCCAAGGCTCCTCACTGATAAAGCCACAAGCTAGAAACTAGTCTCAGGATGTTGAATGAGTAGGCCCTAGATAGGGATTTTATGCACAAATCTTCTTGCATTCATTAATTACGAAGGCTTGCACTTGGTGGCAATACTATATAATGTTTGGTATTGATAATCTTAAAATGTGTTTTAATGACACAGCTTCTTGATGCAGTGCACAATTGAATATAAAATAAAACTCACCATATGATTCTTACTGTTTTTATATATTTTTGTAATACATATAAGACTAATTAATTTGATTCTGCTACATCAATTATTTCTGAATGGAGAATTTCTATGTCGAGCAGGATATAATATACAATATTTAATACTTATAGCAGTTTTCTTCACCTGCCTCTAGATCCATCTACCATAAGCTTGAGTAATGAACATAATACTATCATATTATTATTCCTAGACAGTTAACTAGCTCTTGTGTTTATCAGTGAAAGCTACGATTCAAAGCAGGAACTAACACAATTACGGTACTATACTATCTGATGTCCATTGATTGCTCAAATGTATAGTAGATTATCTCTAGGGTAGGGTGAAACTAACTACTTTTAGAAGCATATAAAAAAATCATGTTTTATACATTGTTGATACTTAATAGTTGTGACAAACATTACCAATGGATGCTTGAATCGTGATTGGTCCTATAAAAGCAGGCTCACTATTACCAATTTTATTTGTGGCTTTAACCTGAAATTCATATTGACTGTCTTCTATCAAGGTGGAAATAGTATAATTAGTGTCTGTTGTTGTATTTACTATTTCCCAATTACGATTTCCACACAATCTTTTTTCTACGATATAACCCTTAACTGGAATGCCGCCATCAGACAAAGGATTAGCCCAATTAAGGCTTACAGAGTCTTTAGTTATTTTACTAACTTGAAGAGATAATGGTGAAGATGGAACACCTAAAAAGGATATAAAATTTAATTAAAAAAAGTAAACAAGATATTCTAAAATTATATAAATAAACTCATGTGAGCATGCATATTTAGATGAGATATTAACAAAATAGCTTTAAATGTATAAAATCAAATGTATGAAAGCATGTAAAAAGAAGGAAATAATGATGTTTTAATTAATAATTTTCTTCAAATTTATACAATTTATAAATACATATTAAATACAAGTATAATATATATATATATATAATTATAATTGAAATAATATTTTTAACGGTTTACAAACAATTACAAACAATCCTTAAATCCGCAGAAGTACTTTCGGTTACTTTCTAACCTGCCTCAACTGCCATTAAATTCAAAAACCATAGCCAGAAACATCATCCCACAATATCTCCAAGCAATCCATATACTTATTTGGTATTTTTCATCTATGGTATATATTGGATTTTATTTGACGATGTCAACAAGACCTCAAATACTCAACAGTTTTACAAAATTTTAAAGTCAAGTAAAACGGATATTTTATTTATTTTATATATATATATATAAACATCACATGATCACCATTTCTTATGCTTGCTCATAGCCCGTTTTGCCTATGAGCAAGCATAAGAAATGGTGATCATGTGATGTTTATTGGCTTAAAACCAATCCTGCTTAATAGGATAGTGGTGGCTATGGTTATTAAAGAATCAAAGATACCAAAATATATAGGTACTGAACTGACTTCAGACCTATATGACTATATAAGCTGATGAGCTTGGATTGAAAATAGTGTTTTCAATTTAAGACTCATAGTTTTGGAGTTAAGTAGAGATAAAAGGTGGCTGCTAGAGGGTTGCATTAAATCCTAAGATCTAGGTGCAGTGCTCTCAGATCCAAGGCTCCTCACTGACAAAGGCCACAAGCCAGAAACTAGTCTGGGGATATTGGGTGAATAGGCACTAGATGGGGATTTTATGCACAAGCCTTCTGGCAAACACTGATTTACCCTGGCTTGCACTGAGTGGCAATACGTATAGACTTTTGCCTGTTATAATATATATACTTAAGCCAGATATAATTAAAGGGGACTTGAAGCCAGACTTTCAACCTTCCTTCAGTCACCAACTCTACCTAATATATCTGATACACATGATCACATACATGTAAAAAAGATAAATGATCTCCAATGTACGTATTTCGTGCTGAACCAGTTTTATTTATTAAAAATGAAACTACTGAAAATGAGCTAAAATCTCTAATTTAAAAGTAAAACAAGTAAATTTTTGCTTGAACAATAAATCTAAAAATCAAGGATTGATTAATAAATGATTTTATTTTGAAATTAAAAAATGTCATGTTTCGTATAAATATGTACATTGAAATTCAAATATAAGTTTTGTACTCCACAAAGAGTAAGGAAAATATATTAGAGAAGTATATTTTAGATCGCTAACTGATAATTAATAATTAAATTTGTGTAGAATGTAACAATGGAAAATATTTACGTATTTGCAATAAATATTAATTCTTATTAAGCACAATGCCAGCACGTAATACTTATATAAAGCTAAAGCTTTAGTACATGCGCCTTGAGTGCTTAATTTAGCAAGAGAGACCTCTACAAATCATAACATGAGATTCGACTTTATAAAGATAAGAGGGATCCTCCTATCTCTAATCTATTTTTCTTAATTATATAAGCAAATCTAAAGCATTTTGATTTGAGAGCAGGAAGCTAATAAATTCTTCACTGATTAAGTCCACTATTTCTATTAAACCTTAACATTCGCGAAATCTTTCGATTTACAACGAGTCAATATTCAGATAAATTGTTTGATAATTGCCAAGAAAGATTTACTAATTACAAATGTTTCTTAATACAATAAAAATTGAAAATACTAATTAAAAACACCAATAGAAAATACAAGACTGATAAAAATCAAGAATGAATCCTGGATTGCTGGAAGCAAATCTACGTGTAAATAGTTTTGAGCAGCAAATGTGTTGTTCTCATTCCAGTGAATTTATCAAGTGAAAGGCTGCTGAGAGATTTAAAGTGTTACTGAAAGAAGCTTAAATGATGGTGCAGTGTTCTAAGGGGAAGCAAATGTGATCGCGAGCAGCAGTTGAACAGAGCCAAAGTGTTTTGGAAAGTGAGGTTAGAGGAAACTGTCTAGAAAGAAGCCAGTTGTTGAGTGCACAGTGGGAAATGAACCATAAGTGAACTATATATATTGTTTGTGTGTATCAATAACTTTTCGTTATTAATTACATTTCATCATTTATTGATTTATTTATTGTTATTATTTATTGTTTTATTTGTTGGTATTCTGAGTACACGCGTTTTGAATACCCAACAAAAAAAAAAAAAAAAAAGAAATGTCAAAAATCTTTCTAGATTGGAAAACAAAAGAACTTGTTGGAAATTTTTTTTTCAAGATGTTTACAATTAACAGTAACCTGAAAAAAAAAAAACCTTGTCTGGACTATCAAAGAAGTAATATATTTTCTTAAAAGATAAAAGAAAAAAAATTTTTCCCCCCTTAGAAATAATGAATTAATTAATAACTACGATTCATACTTTTTTATACACACATACATGTGCTTTTATGTATTATTAAAAATGAATAGAATCTTTTATACAATACGTCTGTGTTTATTTATAAAGATCTGTGTCATTTAAACATCTAAAAATCTCTGTAAATTGTTACATTAATTATTATGCATTATAAAAATGAATTTCATTTATAGGTTTATGATAATTCAAATATGTTCATTTTATATTATACCGGCACTTCTGTACACAAATATTTAGGTATTTATGGATTGACTTATTTGTAAATCACAATGTGATAGCTTATTTTTTTTTTTTGTATTTTAATGAAAATCAGACGACTTAATTTATATGTATAGCCATATTTTATGGACTTTAATTTCATTTTAATTGTTATTAATAAATTTATATTTCATTGTTTAAATTATTCCAGTGAATTTATTTAATCCTAAAATATTATAAATTATTATATGTTGTATTATATCTCACAGTAACAGTTATAGAGCTTTTGCTCACTGAGCTGGATTCATGCATAATGGTCTGTTATTTAAAAGAGGTTTATATATAGTGTTTGAGAACATCTAATTGATGATGATTTTATTACTTTTCTAGCGCTGGATGGTGCAAAGGGGATATCTTTTAAAGTCCATGCACTATATTTCATTTTAATTATTTATTTAGAATTGAAGTTCATAGTTGGCCAGTACCTTAATGGAACTAAGTGGCCAGGGCATTGATGATGATCAGCATGTTTTAGTAGCCCAGCATTGTTGTTTTTATTGTTATATATTCTGATGGATTAGCACTTAAGTTTGTGCATCCAAATTATTTTTTAAATAGTCTGCCCCAAGCTCAAAAGAGCTAAATAATAGTCTGGTCAATAGTAGACCTATTTCAAATACAGTCACAAGATTGACTGTTGATTTCATTGTTGATATACTGTAACTGCCCCACTCGACGGCTTCCGTGCCGAAAGCACATTAAAGTCACTCCTATGAATCTGCTGTGTTCTTGCGTCTGGGGGGTTACATAATGTTCGGTGAAGATAATTTCAAACACATATACACGTACGCTTTTATTTATTTATACGTAAATTCGGATCGAATCCAAGTAGTAGGCGCCAGGAGAACTTTACAAGAGTCCGCCACGTATGTGCATAAGCTCACTCAACTATATCACAAAACATGCCCGTGCATCACTCCAGTCGGAAGCAAGAAACGAACACAGCTAATATCACCTTTCAAATTATATCGCATATGTGACCCTTCAATCGCGATCAATCAGACTTATCGTATTAGGGCCCGCCCTATATCCCACAGAACAAATCAATCAAAGCTTAATATTAATCTAAGAAAGGTATGGTAATATAAACATAAGTTTAATCAAATCCCAACACCAAAAATATCAAATGCATTCATTCATAACAAAAAACAAATTGGATCACTCCAGCACTCATTCCCTATCATATAAATGTGAGTTGAAATTCCAATCAATCAATAACAAAATACTAATTAAATAAATGGTTTATTTTAATCTATTTGATAACAATTTTATGCCGGTATATGACTGGCAAGCCGAGATAAATTAACTATAGAATTAAATGAGACTTCGCACATATATTTAAAGGATGTTTATTTGTAGACAAACTTATTCTGGTTAAGTTCTTTAATCATTCATTTATGGTCGCGAGTAATTTTATCATTTAGCTAAATGTTTTTCACTAGTTATTGTTTTTTAAAGTTTATCTACTCTGGTGCATAAGTGAGTACGATTAATTTAAAGATAGCTATCTGTGGAACGTAGACAGCCGGTAAGAAGGATCCTGAGCGATGATTTCTTCTTTAACTAAGCATTCTGGCAATTTGCGAGGTCTCAAAAGCGTGTGTGGTCCTTAGGTGAAGTTTCTCCAGTGTTACGAGCATCCTAGGGGCAATCAGCTGAACGGAGCGCGGAGGTCCGGCGGTCAAGCCGCGAATTTTAGGTTCAGCAACGCATCTCCGTTATACTATTATACGAAAGTTAGATCTTATTTCTCTGGTAAAAAGAAAACTTTCTTTACAAAATCAGCAACTTAATTATTCCAAGCACATCGGTGATTCTGCTAATTCCTTCTCTTTTCGCAATTCCCCTTGTAATTTCTCTCTTCTCCCGCCCTCACACCTTGAATTTTTTTCATCCAATCTCCCCCTTGCACCTGTGAGTCCCTTCATCCAATGGGTCCATCGAGTATTAACTTAATTCAGCGATTTCTGGGATCGTTTGCACCACTTTGGAATTTAACTCAATTTGGCCATTTTTTCAGGCATTGATTAGCTGGAGATAGAAGTCTGGGCTGTACAATAGCAGTGTACACTTTTTCTCACTTCTGTTTCTAAATTCGGCTTATTTTATCTAGACCTTACCGACATATATCCGGCTTATTGTTTTATTTTTACTAACTTTACATTTACTAATTACCCCCCATTGAAAATAATTTTAGATCGCTTGGAATTTCAGAACATGTTGCAAATTAATCAATTCATTTTCTCTCTTTGTTCAAACATGATTTAAATGACTTAATAAAATGTCAAACCTGTGTTCAATCATTCATCTTTCTTTTTTAAAAAAAAACAAAAAAGCAAACTTACAACTAATGATTACATATTTATTCTCAAAAACAACAAAATAACAAAAAAAAACTCTTTTACTCTTATTTCAATAAATTTGACAGGTACTCTTATATAGCTGCGATCATGCTCTAGAAACGGGTGTTTCTCGTTCATTATTAAAGCAAAACCTTTTTTTTAAAAAGTTTTGTACCTGTCATTCATTTCGTCAATTGCATATATATTTAATCTAACATCATATGCCTGGATTCAAATCCCATGTAACGCTATTCCGTTGCAATACTTTATTGTTAATCATTCATGATGATGAATTAGTATTGCTTTTAAGTTTAATGCTTGTAAACTATAATTACTTATAGTTAGTTTTGTATTGATCATGTCTCATGCTCATAGTTATTCATTATATATTTTGTATATATAAATTTCAGTTTTTGACTTGGAATTGATGATGATAAGTGCCATCACCCCAGAGTTCATACTGTTACTATATATATAGCCTGTTTTGATAAAGATATGCTGTATCAAAAGCCTGACTCAGCAAGGTAGCAAACATTTACTTTGTACCAAAGATTTATTACTGTAATAATTGTCAACGGTGGGGTAGAATAAATTTTTATTATATATTATCTATGATATATATATAGTATGTACAATGATGAGATACTATTGGTTAAATTACAGCATCCTATCTCATTTTTAAATGAACTCATATATACATGATTGCTGATGTAATATGTAACAATACAAGGGTTGTTTAAACATAGCTCTTATTTACTACTTCTTCCTCCCTCAATATTTTTCTTTTTTTCATATTTCAATTTAAACTTCATTAATACTCCTTTAACACTTTAAGCAAATATTTTTTATTTATTTATAACAGTTTCAACTGTCCTAGCAGTCTTCTTCATATCTTAAAACTTTTACACTACGTCCATTTTTCTTTTTTGTTGTTTAAAAATAGAATTTTTCCTTTCTTCATTATATGGCATTTGAACAAAATGGTATGTTGAAAACAAAAGCTCCATAGTGTTCAAATTCAAGTTTTTTTAAAAATTTTCTTAAGTTATTAAAAATTAATTCAAACTCTTTAAATTTTGAAATACACCTTATGGATTATAGCACACATTATTTTTAAGGTTAAGAGGAATATATAAGCATGTTATGATTAACAACTGATGTGTGGATATACTTCTGAGTTCTTAAACATTAGCACATTAGTTTCAAAAGCTTTATGTAACTATAAGTTTTCAAAAAAAACTGTACTTAGTACCACGTACGTGGGATAATGTAAGAAAAAACAATGTGATATTAAACAAAGACAGGTATGTGGTTTACATATATAATCTGTATTTTATTTCATACTAGAGGTGAGAATAATTACAAATCTATGTATAGCAGAATAAAAAAAAATACAATCTTGACAGCAGCTTAGCATTTTCTGATTGCTGCATAGGATGTACATCTTTCTATGTACATCATTATTTACTTGCTTTTAATTATGTAGTTATCATTTTATAATAGTGAATCATGTCATAAATTCGAGCGATGTTGCATTAGTGATCACGTGTCTGAATGTTAGATTGGAGAAATTTTTTCAGCCCTTATGTGTATAATATCCATTTTGTTCCTAAAAGTATTAGGGTGTCTTGTATTTGAACCCTACATAAATGAACATCTGGAATACCATAATGAGAAGAGCATAAATGTGTTGGCTCAGATGTGTGCATACATTTTTTTTTTAAATGTATTGTGAAGTGTATGTATGTCGTACTTTTTATTTTAAAATATTTTGGGGATATCACGTCGGATATTATTAAGCATGGCGCATGTGAATAGAAAATGTGATTGTGTGTTCTGATTCCCTCTAATATAGTTTGCATATGTCTTCAATGTTACTTTTAGGAGAAAATTGTAGTATTTTGGTTCTAACGACTAATATTTGAAATTTTTAGCCAACTGCTTATTGGTTATGTTTAAAAGGGTTTTGTCATTACCAGTGGACAGAGAAGCACAGATTGAATATACTTCCCAGTATTTAATTTTACTCTTAATATTTTAATAATAATAATATTAAGAGCATTACAATTTTACTCTTGTGAGGACAATACATAATAAAAGAAAAATTAACTTATTCCAGTAATTGCATATGGGTGGTGGCCTGTCTGTGGGTGTAATTTTAAAAACTATTTCTAGATATGACAATATTCTTGCACAGGATGATAATAAGATTAAGTGTTTTTGAATATGGAAACTTTTTATAGAGTGTAAATTCAATCCATTTTAAGAAAAAGGGTGTAGAATCTTACTTAGGAATCTTGATGCCATTTTCTTCCACCACAACAATTTCCTACACTTTAAATTCTAGATATAAAAGCTTTTGTGTATATTATTATAGGTTACAAAGAAATCAAGTCATATGTCACATGACCTAATTTAACAAGCTTGTATTACAAATGTTATATATAGAGCTAGCAAATAAGCTGTTAACAAGCTTTGCAGAATATTCCCAACCCCAGACCGGTTTCTGTTACTGACTTCCTTGGTGAGGTGCTAGCACTTCACCGAGGAAGTCAGTAACAGAAACTGGTCTGGGGTTGGGATATTCTGCAAAGCCTGTTAAGAGCTTCTTTGCAAGCTCTATATATAACATTATTATAGGTGTATAGTATGTGATCCATATGATTATTAGGAAATTGGAAATAGTCACTTTGGCATAGTGATAAATATGACTTGGAAAGAGAATTAATTATGTTCTCAACTTTATTCATTAGTTTTCCCTGTATCTGCAATCGCATTTCACAGTTATTCAAATAAAAAAGGAAATCCCACAAACGGGCTAGGCTTTCTTGTATTACTCATGTTGGCATCCTAAGTAGATAGACCATGTAATGGATTTGAACTGTAGTTCATATTTATCTGAGTAATTGTTAGAATTTTTATTAGTTTTGGTATGTTTTTAATTGGCAAAAAGATTATGTCATCCATGTATGCAATACATAAAAATTTTGCCTTCAGTCCAGGTATAAATATTCCAGTCATCTCATTTTCAACTTCTTTAAGGAGCGGATAGACATAAAATGTGATTAAAAGAGCGCTTAGTGATCAACCTTGTAGAATCAATTTAAAACCGGAATGAATGATGGTGAGTACTTCCCACTAAGTGTTATCTGAATTTCTCAACGTAGAAGACGATTCGTAAATTAATGCCCTGGGTATTGATTTATTTGCTAATGCATCAATTAAAATAACAATTGATAACATACCAAATGCTGATTTAATGTCAAGCTGAACTACATATAACTGATCCATATTTTTTGTTGTTTTTGACTATATCAATTACCATGTAATATAAAAATGCTGGCTGCTCAGTTGATGAACGTTTCTTTGCAAATTGGGTTTTGACAGCAATGGTCAAATGAAAGGTTCAATTCTATCTTTTATGGTATATTCCCCAACAACTCAATTGAGAAACACTCACAAATAATATAATAATGAGATTATCTTAGTTAATACTTCTTATGTTTCAAATGTAGCAAAATTTGATTAAATACACATACACATAACATATACGTACATATATATCATTAAAGATATTCTCCGTTTCTAAATACAAACACTTAAATTTTCTGCCCAAAAATTACAGTCCTTCGTTATCACACTTCTCTTTCAATAACTAAGCTAAGTATGTTACAAGTTTCCCAATATTAAACCCTGATAGCCCTTTAGGCTTACAAAACAAAAAATAAAATCAGGACATTTTAAAACTAGTCGGATATCCATACCTTCAGATCCGAGTCTCTGAGTTGACTCCCTTGTTAGAACATGACAACTTGCTATAGACGATAGCAGTTACCAAAACACCAAAATTTACAAATGAAGAAAAAAGCACTTCACTGCCAAAATACTGAATTTATATAGTACATAGTTTTTCCCTTTATCTGATTCTTCTCATAACTTTAAATTCCTCAGTCAAGAATTTAATTAATGACAATTTTCAGATCTTCTATTTTAAGTTATTTAATCTTTTCTCTAATCAGTTCGCCAACTTGCTCTTCAATACTTTTTAATCAGTCTGTAAAAAAAAACTTTCTAATTATGCAACTATTCTACTTTTCTAATATTACTAATTCCACAAGTTTTACATTATCTCTGTTGTCAAACAAATTCTTAAATACTTCTCTTTCTGTTTTCTTTAATTTATATATTTAATCTTATATATATATATAAATTGTTACTTATACTTCTGGAGTATTCTTGTCAATATTTAACATTAAATTTTTATTCAGTGTATAAATACTACATCATTAATCATTGATTCCAGGATCTTAATTCCAGGTGAACTCATTGATATGGGTCTGAGATTTTAGAATGTGCTTATATTTTTGTTCTTAATAAATGGAAACAGTGAGATGGGATAAAACCCATGTATGTAAATGATTCACTTTGTTAAAAAGTTAGGTAAATTTGTCAGATATTTTGCTGAGAATTGACTTAAATGTCTGTATACAAAACAAGGTATTCCATGTATCCCTGGATGACGAGTTTGGCACTGTAGGATGTTTTTCTTCAAACTCTAGGTAAAAAAAAGTGATATTGTCCTCTGGTAGTCCTAGAAAGTTTTGTGATGGGTTAAATGTCTCCCTTTTTGCAAATTATTTTTGTAATATGAATGAAGTGGCTGTAATATGTTGTCACCTGCAATGATTTGCCCTTCTCTTATGATTGCTGTCGAAATGCAGTATAGTGGAGATTGCACCAGTGTCCAACAAATATTACTATACTAGTTCATTATTTGCCTATTGAAATACAATAATGTTGTTGATAAAATATGTTTTCCTTGCTTGCCTAAAGATTAAAATAAAGTACTTAGTGAGATCACATTTAATATGGTTTAGGACAAAATATGATTAAAATTGCACAATGTGAATATATGCCATACATGCATTTGCGAAACATTTTAATATCTTAAGAGATGACATAAAGTAAAAGATAAGTCCATTAGCAATATCAAATAGATGGATAAGATTCCAGACATTATAAATCAAGCTGATAAAGGTTTGCCATTACAGAATGATAAACGATATATGAAGGAATGGACTAATTATAATTATATGTATCTTCTTCAATATGTTAACAAATAGTATAACAGTTTGCTTATAATAAATTGCGTCAATGATTATTTACTGGAGCATAAAGAGCCTGTTCTGAATTGAACTTTTTGTGTCAATTCTAAAAGTTAATAAAAGATCATAAGCAAAAAAAATAGAATCTGCTATCAGATCAAATTGAGGTAGAAAGAGACTAAATAGGTAATATTGATTTAAGCAATGAACTCTGGGATACTCTATGGACAAATATAATAGTTATATGTTAGATAAAGTGTTGGACTTGTTCTGGTATTTTTAATCTAATGCTTGAATATTCCAGCACCTCACTGACGACACCAGTAGCAGAAACCGGTCTGGGGATATTCTGCAAAACTTGTTAAAAGCTCATTTTGCGAGCTCTATATATAACATTCGTAAACACAAGCTTATTAAATTAGGTCATGTGACATCTGACTTGATTTTTTTTTTGTAATAATCTTGAATCACAAGGACTAGGTGCAAATGTTATAAAAGAAGCTAAAGAAAACAAATGTTTCTTGTTCAAATGATGATGACTTTGAAGTCTATTTGGCAAGCACCAACATATGTGCAATCATTCATTTTAACACAGAAAGACAGTCTCTTGCATAGTTTGGAAAGCATAATGACCTTTTATACAATGATGTAAATAGATAACTTTAGTACAATTAGTTCATTTAGCTTTTTAGATTGAATACATCAAAATTTTTGATCATATTTTTGTTGGCATTGACCTTCTTAATCATTTTCTGAAAAATATACTAAGGAATCCTTTTAAGACAAAGAACAATGTTTCTTTATAATTATAATTTACTTAGTTAATACAAACATAGAAAGGCGGACAGTTTAAAAATGAAAACACCAATTTGAAATAAGCCAGATGCAAGTATGTTATGTAAATTTAGGTTAGAAATTTTATGAACAATTTGACTATAAATGCATATACGAGTACAAAAAGTTCAGAAATAATGAGAATGAAAATCTTTGTAATTCACTACATTAAATTTAGCTTTAAAATGCTCTATAATTTTTACAGATATATTAGTACTTTTTATAAGATAAGTTAGGTAGGTATACATGAAAAAAACAAACGAGAGGGAAAAAATATTTAGTGTATCATATGGTCTTTATTTTTAAATGCTTTTATCAAAGTTGGAAAATTGGTTTGTTTGTAGGTATATTAATTTGTAAACTTTTGGTTCTTTTTAAGTTAGAATGAAATTTTAAAATTGAGGTTTAATATATTTAATTCAGTAGAATTGCTAAAAATTCAGTATAGAACTAATTAATACCAGGCTAATCCATATGGGACACTAATCTTTTTGTTAGATCACCTAGTTTCTTAGATATGGAACAGAGGAGGGAAAATATTGAATATTTTGATATTTAAAATTCGTCTTAGAACTTTCATTTGTTTTAAATAATGCACATAAGAGAGTGGTATAACAATTTTTTTAAAGTAATAAGAAAATATGTTTATAATACTTTTGTTAAACTTTTTTTTAAAAAAAAAAAAAATTAAAAAAAAAGAGAAAATATCAAACAATTTTAAATAGAAAAGTTACTTATTGATTTCTTATACATATATAATTATGTACACATACTAAATATGATATATACATAAAGAGTATACCATTAAGCATCACATGATCACTATCTTATACTAGCACATAATTGTTTATAAACAAAGCAATACTGTATGAAGAGTTTTGCTTTGTTCATAAAGAATATACATATTAACTTATTGCAGAAATATCTAGTCATATATATATATACTATTTGTAAATAAACATTTATTTTTAGCGCTGTTTCTAATTGTAATAAATTTAATCAGTCATTTAAGCTATTGTGCGCTTTTTCAAGAGTGTTAAATAATAATAAATGTGTACTTCCGCTTACAACACAATATATAGTATTTAGGAAAGAATAAAATGAATCCGCTTATTCAATCCAACCCAAATGCTTATATATGGGCAAATCTTAAGTACTGTAAGTGAAAGTGTGAGGATAGACTACTCACTACGCACAATAGCTTAAATGGCTGATTAAATTTATTACAGTTAGAAACAGCGCTAAAATTAAATGTTTATTTACATATGTTTGAGAGTTTCATTTGTGAGTGACGTCTAGTAAATTCTAGATAATTTCATTGGCGTCATTCATTCAGATATCGTAAACAGTGGTTTAAAGTGAGTAGTCTATCCTCACACTTTCACTTACAGTACTTAAGATTTGCCCATATATAAGCATTTGGGTTGGATTGAATAAGTGGATTCATTTTATTCTTTCCTAAATACTATATCTTGGGTTGTAGGTGGAAGTACTCATTTATTATTATTTAACACTCGTGAAAAAGTGCACAATAGCTTAAATGGCTGATTAAATTTATACTATTTGTGTGAAATTGATTTTAAATAAGTGAAGTTCATTTGCAATACAGTTTTGGTAAACTTTTTTTTTTTTAAAAAAAAATCCAATCAAAAGCAAAAATGTTGAAAACTTTTTACTTAAATGAATGTTTCATATTTTTAATCATTTATATATACATGTATTATGAACATATATTAAATATTATGTATACATAAGAAGTATACACTTTAACATATAGCCAAAATATCTAATGATATACACATATATGAATATCACCTATGAATGTCCAGTCAATTTAAAGTCTGCTATAGTTTGACATTTTTATTTACAGTGTCCTAAAGAGAGGAAAAAAGGTTATTCAACCACAATTGGGGATTTTAGATTTAACTTGAAATAAAAGTATAGGGGGTCCAGAAATCCTTTGTTATGAAAAATAGGAATTGACTTAATTAATTTGTACACAGTAATTGAACCAATGACCTTTAAATTTGATTATATTAAATTTAAGATTGATGCTCTAACCAAAGGATACTAGTTTGATTCCTATGCCCATACTGTCTCACAAACTATGTTATATACTAACCTGTGAACTATTTCTAATAGTTGAATATATCTGAAGTATTTAAAGTTTGATTATCTAAAAATGTCTGACAATTAAAACAAAATAATGAAAATAATCCAACTTAAAATTACAAAACAAAATGGCTCATTATCACAAATTTCCTGCTAAACAATAAAAAACAATATTTTATCATTATTAATAAAAATCTTGTTATAAATAATATTTAGGATTCAAAATTATCGTTGGTGTGAAAGAAAAAAAGTAAACTATAGTAAATTATTTACTATACAGTTTTTAAAATATATCACTTGTTTAATAATATGTCCAAAAAAAAAAGGTAAGAAAAAAGAACGTTCTTTACTATTTATTTTATTTATTTAATAAAAAAGAAATTAAGATTAAAAACACAATATATTAATCGGTTGTTTATTAATTTGTCATAGTTTATTTATTTAATAAAAAACATGATGTTTAATAATATGTTGTGGCCAGGTAATGTTATATTTCACTGTTTTTGATTAGCAACAGCTCCATCCAGCGACCTGTGCTGTCGTTGATACTTGTACCAAAGGATTATATATTTTCATTAAAAATGAGAAAGGGACTATGTTAATTTTGATAGCAATGATATGAACAAAAAATTAATAAAGAATGAAATGGAAAAAAAACCTCAAACTTTTAAGATGACCGTTTTAAAATTATTTTCCATTCTTAAGACAAATTCCAATCTTCTTGTTTTCCTGAAGATTTGTAATGATGGTATTTTAGCTGTATTTATATATTGGATATTTAAATAGTTACATTTTTCTAAAGACATTCAATACTTATATTAGATGGTGGAAATAGTCCAATATATAAATCCAAATTCCAATCTTCTTCTTTTATGAATATTAAAAAATTAATAATAATTAAAATCACAGCTGGAAATAATATAATCAATGTAAATCATGTGTTATAGCACTCATTACATACCAAAAGTATCCTTAGCGACAACTGTTTTAGAGGGTTGACTAGGTTGGCTCAGACCAGCTTTGTTTTCAGCAATAATTCTAAACTGATATTCTTCATCTTCAACAAGATCGGTGATTTTGAAACTATTATCTTTAATTTTATCTTTTGTTACTCTAATCCAACGAGGACTAATTCCCATCTTCTTTTCAACATGGTAACCTGTAACTTCACTGCCCCCATCATTTTCTGGATGTTGCCATGAAATAATAGCATAATGTGCTGTTATTTCCTGGACAGTGGGAGGTAGTGGTGCCTCGGGTATTGCTAGAAAAAAAAAGAAATATAATAAAAACCAGTTAAACAAAATAAAAGTACTCATTTCTCTACTCTATTTAGTATCTAAAACATTAAATTTATTTAAATGAAGCAAATAAATAGTTTTCGGTTTAAACTACACAATTTAATCTAAAAACTATTTTATTTACATCATATATCCATGAAAACATTAAATATAATATTATTAATCTCTATGGGGAGAAAATGTTTTATCGTTTAAAATCTTCCGAAAGATCTTGTGTGAAAAAAGAAAAATTGTTACGTGATCTTACATTTCTATTTCATTGTAAATATAATGAAGTAATTCCAGATTGCTGCAAATTTGGGAATTAATCAAAACGAACACATTGTCAAAAACTATTTTATTTACAACTTATAACTGTGAAAACATTAAATATAATATTATTAATCTCTATGGGGAAAAAATGTTTTATCGTTTAAAAGCTTTTGGAAGATCCTGCGATAAAAAAGAAAAATTGTTGTATGATCTTATATTTCTAATTCGGTGTATAGATAATGAAGTAATTCTAAATTGTTGCAAATTAAAGGAAATTGTACAAATTTATTTAACGCACATTGATTACGTAAGTAATATTTACTAAGGCAATAAACCTCAAGAGTGTGCGCTTGAAAATGCGAAGGTAGAAACCTTGTTTACATCATATAACCATGAAAACATTAAATATACTATTATTTAAATGAACAACATACAAAATATTTAATTATTATATTTGACAAAAAAAAAATATTGGTTAAGTCATAAAATTAATTTTTTTTATAAAAACATTTGTTTAAAATATCTGATATCTAGAATATTCATTTAGATAAATTTCTTAAAAAATTACTTACAATCAAACAAATTTTGTACAGACAAACTTTCCCTAATTTTACACCCTTCAAACCTAACTTCATAAACACTATGATGGCTTGAAAATTTTTACAACCTACTACTAAGTAATTTGAATATAATACAATAATTTATTAAATAACATTTAATGTTAAGTTGATTTAAAATCAAAACACGCTTAAATTATACGATATCGCAGGCTCAATAGCAATCATTTGGAGAGTAAGGACAGGGCACTTTAAACAAGTGTGAATTGTGAGAAATTAGCGTAACACACTACAGGTCATTGTACAGTGTCAGAAATGGTATATTAAACTGAGGCTAGCAACAGCACCATCAAGTGCCATGTACTGTCGATGATACTAGTACCATATTTTTGTTTTAATGTGATGGTTTGGTTTTTAATATTAAAAAGGAAGATATATGAAAGATGAAGAAGTACATGTTCTTGTTAGATATGATGAATAATTACAAAATTTCAAAACTGCTCGATATAATTGCAAGATTTAAATAAATGACTATGTTTCATAAAATACTCTTGCATTAGACAACTTTAATATTAAATCTAAATTTGTTATTTAAACATCACAACTATCAATTCATACAGTCATTAAAAACACAAGATGCATTTATTATGATGAATATAAAAGCCAAGATATTGTTCTGCCATGGAAAATCATGTCTAATTTACCTGATAATTTCTGGTTGTATCTGAAATACTTGTATATACTATTTTTAAAAAAGTCAGTTACCTATATCCTTGTTCCAGTGATAAAATTATTTTAGAATGCGATAGAATTTTAAAAAGTTCATGCTGGGCTGGAGATATCCATTTTAATACATTTGTCCGATTAATCTTAGAATTAACATCAGAGAAGTACACTTTTTTTTTTTAGCTAGAAATATATTTTATCAATCACTTAATTGACATATTTAATTAAAATAGGCAAAACTCTCTATACGTATTGCCACTCAGTGCAAGACAGAGTAATCAATGGATGCCAGAAGGCTTGTGCATAAAATCACCATCTCGTGCCTACTCATCCAATATCCTCAGACTAGTTTCTGGCTTGTGGCCTTTGTCAGTGAGGAGCCTTGGATCTGAGAGCACTGCACCTAAATCTTAGGATCTAATGCAACCCTCCAGCCATCACCTTTTATCTCTACTTAACTACAAAATTATGAGACTTAAGTTGACAACACCATAATATTTTCAATCCAAGCTCACCAGCTTATATAGTCATATAGGTCTGAACTCAGTTCTGGCATCCATTGATTACTCTGTCTTGCACTGAGTAGCAATACGTATAGAGGGTTTTGCCCGTTTTAATAACAGTTAAAAGCAAGCATAAGAAATGGTGATCATATGATATTTATTGGCATATTTAATTAACAAAACATGATATTAATGTTCTACTATTTCTAGCATTTAGTTGAATTGTTAAATGTTTATTGAGAAAATTCAAACATTATACTTTTCTAATTACGTTAAACTATTAGTCAATAACATTTAAAATTAATATGGAATACATTTCAAGTGGTATTATTCTCCTTTCTTCAGGTGTTGCTAGCATGACCATTGTTGGCTAGCATAACCAATTAGGCTAATCTGTTCAAAAAGTACCAGCTAATAGAAATTTTCTATACTTATCAAAAACAGGTTTATTCAACTATGTTTACAATAAAAGAAAAAATTATAAAATAACATTAAATTTGGCAATACATTTATAAACCATTAAATTACTTAATGTCCAATATTAATAAGATTCCATGTGGAATTTGCTATTAGGTGAGGAGCTAACTTCAAATCTCTTTCTTTGATATCTTTTAATTTTTGTAAAAAAATTAATGTTGGATCAGGTTTAACAGACTTGAAGATTAGGAAGCATCTGACAAACCATAGACAGAAAGTGATGAAGGTTGCACTTCTTATAATTGCAAAATCCCCATAAGCAAAACCTTCTATGAGTGTGTTGATAATTGGATGTTTTGGTGTATAAATTTGATTAATCAATATTCTATATCCCTGAAGAGAGGAACAATCGTTGAAAATGTGAAATATGGTATCATCCTCCCTATGGCAGAGTGAGCAAAAGGAGTCCAAAGATGAAAAACCTCTTTACATCACAAGAAAGTGGCTTGTTGGAAGGGCATTGAGATTTAGCTTTAGAAGAAAGTCCAAATATTTTGGCTCTAGATTACATCTTTTATATTTCTTTATAATTTTTTATAATTTATTTATTTTCTATACTTATCCATGAGATATTCCTAAATTCTCCATTTTTTTTTTTGAAGAGTACAGTTAATGTGTAGTTTTCAAATATTAACAATTATCATTTTAGCTTTATGTGCCACTATCATGTGAACAACTTCTCTACATTTTCTTTTTGTTCTGCCCAACATTTTTATGTTTCCCAATTGAACATATGTTTAATGATACACGCAGTTGAGCAACTTTAGCTACACCTGCTTTTTTGTCATTAATCAATGTTTAAAGTTCTTTGAAATATTCACTAATATGTGTCCTTTTATATTCATATGATATTTCATTGATGCAGCACCTTAAATTTAGCTTTGGTAGAGATTAGTTCAATCCCATATGGCTATTTAAGTTAGATAGCTGAATTTGAAGACATATAGATGTTTGAAAATTTCAGATTTTCTGCTTAATAGTTAACAATTAGATAAATGCTGGACTTGAGCTAGTATTTTTAGATCTAATGTCTGAGTATCCTAGCATCTCACTGATGAGAACCAAGAGCTAGAAACAGGTCTGGGAATAGAGATATTCAGAAAAGCTTGTTAAGAGCTATTCACGCTCGTTATATAACATGAAGTTAAGATTATTTGCTGTATACTATGGGTTTCGGAAAATTGTTATACTGATTGCAGATTTTGTTTTAAGTTTGTCTGCCATCCTTTGTATGCATGGATACACTACTTTATATATCACTGTTTTTACTTTTTATATGTATATATGGTGTCCACCATACTAGTTTCGTCCTATGATGACTTTTTTCAAATTATTGGTTTCTGATCCAAAATTCTTTTGCTCTATGATAGTGATTATAAAATCATTTTTTGATTTCTGTTATGATTGTATATAATAACTATTTTCCTGTGTGTATTTGTTTTACGTAAACAGTAGTTTTGATTTTTCCATACAGTGAATTTTCCACAAGAATATCTAAGAATATCTATTTTTGTGCTTATTGTAATTCTACTGTAATTTTAAAAGTATTTTGTTAATATATGTCAAGACTGTTTGTAGTAGTCTTTCACCATATGGTCATACAACAAATGTATCACTGATATACTAAAATTTCGAAATGGAGTAGTATTTATTACTATGACTTTTTATAACAAATTCTTCGTGTAAATATTTCTTGTCAGAGATGGTAGTAGCGAACACATAGCCACACTTTGATTTTGTTGGAAAAATTCCATGTTGTATTGAAAGTATATCGTTAATGCAAAATATTAGAAATTTCATTACCATCTTCATTTAATATTTCCTTACAATAGATAAGGTTCCATCATTGAGAACATTTATGAATAAACTTTCCACATCCAATTATTACGATAAGTAATTGGAATGCCCTGACCAATGCGCAAAGATTTTACGTTTAATTTTGTATAGGCATATTGAATTTTGTAGTGTTATTGTAGAATATTTCTATTATTATATTTATTTCATTTGATATTATATAAAGAAAAGAAAGGATGAAAACATTTTCAACAGATCTATCTAGAGTATGGATATCTGGAATAAAGTGTTAATAATAACATAAAGAAATATAACGCTGAAGTAGCAAGAAAAGCTATAGACAAAAACAACAAAAGACTCAAAAATGGTATAAGAAGAAAAAATGTTTCAGCAGTAATAATGAAAAATGATAATACTAGTCAACAAAAAAATAACAAAATCATAAAATATACAGAAGAATTGTATAAAAAAAACTATGCAATAACAGTATACAAACGTTTTTCATGTTGGCTTAAGAAAAGAATATTTTATGTTAATTTTGTAAAACATGCTGAGAACGCTTTCGACCAATAAAGCCTTGAACAGCACATTGTGTTGTGGAATATAATTTTTTTATTTTTTATATATGTTAAAGCATTGACCGGGAAGAGAACCCGGGCCAGTTGCTTGGAAGGCAGCTATGCTAACCGCTAGGCCATCAACGCTTGATTTGTGGAATATAATTGGAACATGAATTATGTAAATTGTTGATTTAAATATTCCACATTTTAGATAACTGCGCACTATTTTCCTTTTTATTGATTGGATAGGGATCATTAGAAATAAACCACTTCCATGCAATCAACAAAAAAGGAAAATAGTGTGCAGTTATCTAAAAAGTGGAATTTATATAATTTGTTTTCCAATTAAATTTCACAATGCATCCTGCAGTTTGTGAGTGCTACAATTCTGGCTTTACCATTTGAAAGAACACTTGGCATGTTTAAGAAATCAGTCAACATACAATAATCTTTCTTAAGTTAATGTGCAAAACGTTTGCATACTATTATTAAAATTAGCATAAGGCAAAATAAAAAAAAAACTACGAAGTAATACAAAATGAAATAAAGTAGCCTTATAAGTATAACTTTTTAAAAAAAATATCATGTCTTTTTCCAATGGGAAATTGAAACATACAGTTAAATCTATAAAGAATGGATAAGGTCAAAGAAATGGTGGAATTATAAATACTTCGAAACAATAGCTGAAGAAATAGATAATTTATTGCAAATCTACAAATCAAATGTTTATATGATTGGAAGAATAAAAGGATAAAAAAAATATTAAATATTTCAGATTCATTAAATCTTTATACAGTTCAATTCAGTCTTTATTGAAATCAGTATAATTCATCAATATAAAACTTTAAACTTAAGAGAATCAAAAGAACAAACTAGATTTAAAGTTGTTAGGGAAAATTAGACTATATACATCTATTAAAAAACTTATAAAAAGGATCAATGAGTTGCTATTTTGTCTTGGATTTGTAGATTATAAAAAAAAGCAATGAGTAAGGTTTTGAAACATCAAATTCTGAAGGATATTTATCAGAAAGCAACATGTGTCCTACATGAGGTTAGTCAATTTTTCATCAAATGTTGTTACATATAAAAAGTATACAAGACTGTAAGCTTCTACAAATTTCTGTAGATGATATAAGCAAATACTACTAATAATAGGGTAGCGTCCGCTGTATAATTAGGGTTTCTTTATGAGTTAACTGCCCGCACTCAGTGACCAAATTACGTTCGATCTATTAAATTTTTCGTCAGAAAATTTCAATAAGATTTAATGGACACAATTATCTTTCCTAGTCACACAACACCCTTTCACTTAAAGTAACTACCATAATAGTGGGGACAAGTAGGCCAGATTTTAATTTATTTGAAAAGGTGTCAGGATTCTGTATCAGAATCCACTGGCCAAACCCCTTTTATTTTTTTAGTTACGATGAAATTATTCAGAATATCCGGAGGATTGCATTTTCAGTACAGAATTGGCAACTTATTTAATCGAATTATAATAATGGCTAAGTTGTAATGAAATTAGAATAATAATAATCAATAATTAAATAACAACCTAAGTCTTTTTTAAATTTATTAATACAAAACAAACTATTTAATATTATCAAGAGAAGAAAATATAAAAAACAAATAGGGATTAAACTACTGCTTATGGCTCAGGGCGACAGTTTATCACACTTAAGAGTCTAAGAAAAGTGAACACTAGTATTGGAATTAATAGAGGTACTTACCGGTAAGCTTATTTGTTCATGTATAGGGATATTGGATGAGTAGGCATTAGATAGGGATTTTATGCACAAGCCTTCTGGCATCCATTGATTACTCTGTTTAGCACAGGTGGCAATACTGTATAGAGAGTTTTGCTCTGTTTATCAACAATTAATGTGCTAGTATAGGAGATGTGATCATGTGATGCTTAATGGTTTAACACCAATCCTGCCAAATAGGATAGTGGTGGCTATGGTTGTAAAAGAGCCAAAGACACCAAAATGTATGGGTGCTGAACTGAGTTCAGACCCATATGACTATATAAGCTATTGAGCTTAGATTGAAAATATTTTTTGTGTTTTCAATTTCATTCTCATAGTTTTGTAGTTAAGTAGAGATAGAAGGTGGTTGCTAGAGGGTTGCATTAGATCCTAAGATCTAGATGCAGTGCTCTCAGATCCAAAGCTCCTCACTAATGAAGGCCACAAGCCAGAAACTAGTCTGGGGATATTGGATGAGTAGGCATTAGATAGGGATTTTATGCACAAGCCTTCTGGCATCCATTGATTACTCTGTTTAGCACAGGTGGCAATACTGTATGGAGAGTTTTGCTCTGTTTTTCATGTATAGGATTTATAAAATTTACTATGCATGGATTTATCTTGGAAGGGATCCACTGTTCAATATTCTGGCAATCCATCAGTCTTCATGGTTTCACATTTAGTAGGAAATGGTTTCACTCAGGGTAGTTCATGACATCAGGTCAAAAGCAACACCGGCAAAAGAACTTCTACTCACACATCTTAATACGATTCAACATATTAGTAAGAGTAGTTTGGCACACTTTTCATTTCTTCATGTTTATCTTTACTTTTCTGCGCAACTCACATTGACACCTGTTAATGTATACCAATTTTAAAAGAATTTAGCCCACAAAGTCTTCTTTTTTTCTTTCATGTTCGCCATCTTTAATTAGGGAAGGACTGCTGTGACTTTTTTATTTATTTTTTTTTGTTCTATTATACCCTTTATATCTCTTCTCTCTTTTCAAATTCTTTTAGCATACACAAAAATATCTACATCCATGTTGTTTAAACTAAATCGATCAGATATTTAAATAAATATTTTTTTTATTAACTTCTAAACTGTCAATGCTACTTGTACTAGGATAAAATAAAGTACAATAGATTACATGTTTATGTAGTAATTAATTAATTAATTTTTACACATATATATTGATATGAAAATTTTCACAGGTTACAATTTTTTAAAGGAATTAAATTCATTGTGGGATCAAACTGAAACATCCGTATATTCATTATCAAAATCATACATGGACGAAGTCCAAATTATAGCATTATACATATACATATTTACTAACAAGTATTATGCATCATTTCATTGATCTTCTTAAGCAAACTTTTACTTTCATACTATTTAAGCTTTTTTCCAATAATGTTAAACAATCTCTTATAGCCTTGATATATACTTCTGCTTCAAATAGAAAAATTTACTTTCGTCTTTGTAGATTTTTATACCATTGACACTTATCCAAAAAAGTAATGGGAATAGAATAAATTATTATTCAAAGTAAACTTTATAGCCAAAAACATAGACTCTACAAATGCTAAAGTTATATTTATTTCTACATGAGGACTTTTATACTTCAACTGTATTATTTTCTAAAATAAAATATTAATATTTTCCATTAAAGTTTTCTTCTGGCTTTTTAAATTCAAGAAGTAAAAAATTTCTGAACGATTTAAAAAAATTTTAAATTAATTAAGAAAAGAAAGTCTAAGATTTGTCATTCCAGTCTTACTTGAATATTCAAGATCACAAATGGAAATTAAATATATACAATTCAAACAACAGTAGGGATTAACTATTATCTCAAATAATTATATATATCATTTATTGAAACAGGCAAAACTAGCTATACGTATTGCCACACACAGCAAGCTAGAAGGCTTGTGCATAAATTCCCCATCTAGTGACTACTCACCCAATATCCCCAGTGCTCTCAGATCCAAGGCTCCTTACTGATGAAGGCCACAAGCCAGAAACTAGTCTGGGGTATTGGATGAGTAGGCACTAGATGGGAATTTTATGCACAAGCCTTCTGGCATCCATTGATTACTCTAGCTTGCTGTGTGTGGCAATACGTATAGCGAGTTTTGCCTGTTTTAATAACAGTTATAAGCAAGCATAAGAAATGGTGATCATGTGATGTTTATTGGTTTATACCATTTATATATAAATTTTAATATAAAAATTTCTTTAATTTAAAAGCAAAAAAAAACCAAAAAAACTTTTGTATATATTCATTTGCTTTACGATTAAAAAGAACATAAAACTTCCAAATGGGCATTAACATCTATCTATTAATATTAATTTAATTTTAAATAATGCTTTCTGCATAATATGAATATTAAAAAAGATTTTAAAAAAATGCAAAGCATAGTCTATTAAATCTAAATTGAATATAAAGAGCCAAAATACGTAAAATTGTTGTGTTTTGGAAAAATATGTATATTGCTATGCAATAATTATAAATTATGTCTTTTTGTACTCCAGAAAAGGTAAGGAAAATATATTACAGAAATATATCTTTTTAGATCACTAACTGATAAAAGTAATGAAAGTTTGGGTAACGTAATTTAAGAAAAACGAACATGTATAATTAAATCAGATAGAAAGTAAAAAGATTTAACTAATGATTAATTTTGCATAGGATTTAACAATGGAAAATATTTACGTAATTTATGGTAAGAAAATTGTTGTTTGGTAAATGCTATGAAATATTTGCTAATTACAACTATTTCTTGATACAATAGAAGTGGAACCGACTAATTAAAAATACAAAGAGGAAAACAAGACAGATAACAATCAAGAATGAACCCCGGATTGCCAAAGGCCAAACTGCCTAAATAAATAGCATGTGGAGCAAAGGGTGTGGTTCTCATTCCAGTGGATTATTAAGTGAACTGTTAGCGGGAGATTTTAACAGACAGTAGCTGAAACAAGCTTAAGTGACAAGGCAGTGCTCTAGTGCAAAGTCAACGTGATTGTGAATAGCAGCTAAAAAGTCAAAAACTCCGTTAGTTTGAGGAATCGAGCCAAAGTGTTTTGGAAACTGAAGCCAAAGGAAACCATCCAGAAAGCAGCAAGCTGTTACGTGTGTAGTGGGAATTGAACGATAAGGGAATTGTATATATTGTACAGAAGTGTATCATTAACTTTTCACTATTTATAATATTTCATCATTATTACAGTCCGTATCTAAATTTCATTTATTGATTTATTTGTTGGTATTCTGAGTGTCTGCATTTGAATACGCAACAAAAATAATATCAAATATATAGAAATAAAATAACAACTACAACTACAAAAGATAATCATATTCATTTTATATAGTTAAATAACAGATATACTGTTTTCCTCCCACTCAAAATAATATTAAAATTTAGAATTAATGTACTAAATCTTATATATGTTAACAAAAAAAATAAAATATACAAATAATACAAACATAAAGTAATATCCTTTGTTATCCTTTTCGTTGTTTGTAATAACTTGGCTGTAACGTTACTAACGTTAGCGATAAAACCGTTTTTATATTTATTTTTATTATAATTAAAAGTAGCTGGGCACACTTTTAATGTAGAATTCCTGATTCATAGCATTCATGGATATGCTGGATATATCCAGCATAGCTACGAATCTGATTTTATATATTAAAAGCACACTCAGCTACATTTAATAATAATAGTAAATATAAAAATCTTTTCTTTCGCTAGCATACATTACAATAAGTTATTATAAATAATATAATTATAAAGAAATAGAATTTAAGAATTAATATTATTTCGAAAAAAAATAGTGCAATGAAAATAATGTTCTGTTAATGGTTAGAAAAGGAAAAACCACATGAGATTAAATAAACCATTAAAAAGAGTATGAACGAAATATATAAAAAAGTAAGCAGCAGATAGTAATTGGAAAAACTTGGGCACTCACAGAAGTTTTAATAACCCTTTTATTTAGAATTAAAAATAAATGACTTACTGAAGTTATATTCAGCAACTACAGGACCAACAAATGCTGGCTCTCCTTGTCCATATTTATTAATCGCCGAAACCTGGAACTCATAATGATTGCCTTCAATAAGATCAGGAACAGTGAAGGTAACTTCATTTGTAATTGCCACTTTTTGCCAAACTTTCCTACCAGAACTTCTTTTCTCTATTAAATAACTTGTAACTTCACTTCCACCATCATCTAAAGGAGATTGCCATTCCAAGGTAATGTAATCAGGAGAGGTTTCTAAAACTTTGAGATTTCTTGGAACTAAAGGAACATCTAAAAAATAAGGCATAAATCCATATATTTTTCTATTTACTACTCATTATTTTTTAAAAACACATTCTTAAAATAGTTATCAACCTTAAGTGATCTAAGAAATTACTAATTCTGTATATGAATATGCTAAAATAATTATTATTTAATGAGTGTGCCAATAGCTCTTAACATGCTCATTATATAACATTTGTAATAAAAGCTTATTAAATCAAGTCACGTGATATATAACTTGATTTTCTTCCAATTATTATTTTTGCTCTTAAGGCTTTGGTGATTTTATATTGCTAAAATTATTAAAATATGGTGTGTCTGTACTTTATGGCTATTTAAGTTAGATAGCTGGATTTGAAGACATATGGATGTCTAAAGATTTCAGATTTTCTACTTAATAGTTAAACATTAGATAAAGTGCTGAGTTTGACCTGGTATTTTAAATATAATGCTTGAATATCCTAATGCCTTACTAAGGAAAGCCAAAAGCTAGAAACCGGTTTGAGGATAGGAATATTCTGAAAAGCTTGTTAAAAGCTATTAGCACACTCATTATATAACATTTGTAATACAAGCTTACTAAATTAAGTCATGTGATATATGACTTGATTTCCTTGCAATTATTATTTTTGCTAAAATAATTTGAAAGTAATAATAAAATAATTAATTACTCCAAATGTTTACTTAGATATCTAAATCTGCTTACAGTAAAAAAGCACTCACTCATATAGATGGCATATATAATAATAAAACTAGTATTGATATTACCTAGAACTTTAACTGTGATAGGAATATCGACTTTTCCATGGTCATTAATCAAAGACAGCTTGTAAACTCCTTCATCTTCTTTTTCAATTTCTTTAACAGTAATTGTTGCAAAGTTATCTTCGTCTTTTATTTTGATTCTATATGATGGAATTATTTGTTCATCTGCAAAATACCAAACAGGAGTTGGTTGAGGTGAACCACAGTATTCAATCTGCAATTTCAGTGTATCGCCTTTTTCAATTGAAACTTTATCCCGTTCAATAGAAAACTGAGGAAAACCTGAAACAGAATAATAAAATATAATAATGAAATAGCTATAATATTTTCAAATAAAAAAGTAATTTTGAAATTAAATATTGTTATGACAATAACATCAATTTTCACTTCATCTAAAACATATAATTTTTAAAATTAAGCAATATTAAATGTTTTCTCCTAGTAGGGTTTTAAATTTTTTACAAATTAAATGACAAATACACAAAAACTATATGTTTGGTGTTAATTCTTTAATTCACTTGATTTTGAAAATCATTCATCATCATCATCATCATCAACCACTATCAATCCACTGCAGAATGAAGGTCTCTCCAAGTTCAATCCATCTTCTCCGATCTTTAGCTTCTCTTCTCCACACCACCCCTGCACACTTTCTTATTTCATCCATCCATCTCACATGTGGTCTCTTTCTGGGTCTTTTACAATCACTTGGAATCTCGTTTAAGATTTCGATTGTCCACCTATTATCATATTTTCTAGCAATATGTCCAGCCCAATTCTACTTCAGTCTTTTAATTTTTTCAATGAGATAAGTAACACCTGTTTGTTCTCTTACCCATATATTACGCTTTTGATCTTAGTATTGCTTTAATGCTGGAATTGTCAATATTTTTAATGCCAATGATCTGATTAAAAATCTGATCAAGCCTAAAGATCCTGGTTGACAATAATGTTTTCAAATATGCAATCTAGTAATGGTTTTAATAAAAAAATTTATTCTTTGCATGGATATTATTTTGATATATCTACAATAATCAGAATATGATGTGAAAATGTATTTAATTCTTATTGGTTAAAAAATTAGATATTTATTGTTGCCATGTGTAAGTGAAACAACTGAAAAATTTTAGTTTATGGTTAATGAAAAATAATGGCACTTTTTATTCTATTCAGTATATTAAGGAATCTAAATCTTAATGAAGATTCATAGAGTTCAAATTACAAAAAAACCTGCTTTGGTGTTTCTTTCTATATATCTGACAAATCAATTAAATCAACATCTATCTATCTATTCATTCAGCCATCTGGCTGTCTGTTTGCATCTGTCTGTCTACTATTATCTATCTAAAAGTAAAACCTTTTCTCAACAAATTCTTGCTGAATCTTGCACGATTTGCTGTCTTTTCTTCGGAGAATTACTTACATGGGCTATGAATTTTTACTTTATAGTCCTTAATTGTTTTAAAAACTTTGGTAATTTGCAATATAAGAATGCATTGCAATCGTAAATATTTTCTAATAATATTGGTGGAAAATGAAGAGGCCTGTGTATTGAAATATATGCTAGAGAACTGGAGATAACTGTCACTTGCAAGTGGAGTATAAAAAAATATCACGATGTTAAAATTTCAGAACCATTTTAAAAATTAGAGTTTATCATATGAGAAATATATTTAAACTGAAATCCTAAAAGTTGATCAAATTCAGCAATATAACTATCGTAAAAAGTTTGATTTTTTGTTTGCGATATTGCTGTTGACGAGTCATGTATTATATTTGCAATATAAAAAATCTGTTGAATTCGTAATTATTTACATATAAATATTACATAAAAATACAAGCCATGGGAACAGCTACATCGTGCATGCTTTTTTTAATGGTACTTAATTGTTTTAAAAACTTTAGTAATTTACAGTATAAAAATGTGTTGCAATAGTAATTTTTAAGCAAGGAAGCTACAGATGCAGCAAGAGAAAACCAAGTAATGAAATTTCTCATTTATGACCACTTATGCTATTCAATTTGATCAACTTTTAGGATTTCAGTTTAAATATATTTCTCAAAAATAAACTAAATTCTAAAATGGTTCTGAAATTTTAACAAGATCATACAAATGAAATTTAATTAATTTAGCTATTTAAAAAAATATTAAAGTTTAAACTCAAATTAAAACCATTTTAATTGACATATAACATTGTTTATAAAAATGTTACAATAGTGATGTATTTTTATTTCATATTAAATATTATTATTTTACGTAAATATTATTTAAATAATACACACCTAATTCTCTTTTTACACAATTTTTTTTGCATGATTTTGAAATAACAAGAGTTTAAAAATATATATTTCTCTTTCTACATGACTTATTTTAAAAATAATGTGATCAGTAAAAAAAAAAAAACATGGTACTGTGAGATTTGAGCTGCTGTGACATATTCACGATTAGAATGAAGAAACACATTATTGACTGGAAGGCTTTAAAAAAAATCATCTTACATTCTCAAAATAATTCTTAGATTGACTTAAGTTGTTATTAAACATATTTTAAATTCTAAATAATTTCATGTAAGTAATATAAAATAATTTATTTTCCTTTTTAGAAGATTGTAAAAGTTTTTAATTTGGTGTTTATTTAGAGATTTGTTTCTGAGGCCAAGTTTGTCAACAATTACGTCACAAAACTAAAAAAAAAAAAAAGATATCTCTATTATCAACTAATTTTTAAAAAAAAACGTTTCATCTCTTTATTTCTCATTATTTTAAAAACAAAAATCCCTTTTCCTGCAATATTTCTGCAAATCGAAAAATTTGTTTGTCTGCATTATAACGTTTTTGTCATTTTGTTATGAAAGGAAAGTTCCTTTTTGGTGTTGATGCTTTGTCTGCCTTTCGACATTTGGTTTAAAAAAAAATAATGTTAACAAAATTTAGTTTTGTTTAAATTTAACTGATTAATTTGTTTAAATTTATATCTATTAATTTTGCCAAAAATCAATAGATGGTAAGTTATACATTGCAAGTTTTAAATGATAGCAAAGGTATTCCAATCATGTGCAAACATATACGTTTATTGTCAGAAAGTAATAGTGAATAAAATTTTGGGTACTTTTCTATTTTATGGACAAGCAAGATGTCACCCATAATTTTGATAAATATACAATTCCGGTGATCTACAATTTCTCCTTTCAAATGTGTTAGTTGTTAAATTAAAAAAAAAAGCATAAGTTAAATGAAATAAAAGTAATAAATTCCAACAAATTACATTAATAATCTTTATTTCTATTTTTTTTTAATATTTATAATGTAAAAGTGATGATACTCTTTGAACTTTAAAGTTTTCAATGGCTTGTGTAAAGAAACCAGTAAGTGTTTCATTTCAAGTGTTATCACTTTCAAGTTTTTTTATTTTTCAAATGAAATTTATGTTCCAATAACTAATTTTTTTCAGTTATGTTCAATGCATATGAAGTAAAATTTGATAACACACAAAAAAACATAACATTCTAACAAAATTTTTCATGCGGTTTATTAAATTATTTTCATTGATTTCATAGGTCTAAAACTAATCTCTTTATTTTCCATATATACTTTGTATTTTTTTTACATGAGAATGTCTTTTACACATAATTTTAGGGAACCAATCTATCATGTAATAAGAGAATTAGGTGTACTTTAATTACCAACTACATTATATTCTTTTAAGATTTGCAGTCAATAACCAGGATAAATACTACAGCTCTGAAAGAAAGAATTCAGGAATATTGATCTTTTATTGTTTATCCTTTATCTATTATATCTTCTTTATGAAGTATTACTTAAATAAGGCTATAACCTTAATACATGCACCCTGAGTGCTTAATTTATTACAAGAGAGATCTCTATAAATCTAAATGCAAGATTCGATTTTATAAAGATAAGAACTGCCATTCTTATATTCAACCTATTTTTCTAAATATATAGGCAAATCTAAAGCATTGTGATTTTGGGAGCATGAAGCTAATAAATTCTTCACTGATTAAGTTCAAGGCACATGTACTTATAGCCTTATTTAAGTATTACGTGCTGACATTGCGCTTAATAAGAATTAATATTTACAACTTTAAATTGATTCAAAATATTTCTAAATTTAAGATCTGACTATTAACTCATTGTAAATTGAAAGATTTCACAATCATTAATGTTTAACAGAAATAGTGGACTTAATCAGTGAAGAATTTATTAGCTTCATGCTTCCAAATCAAAATGCTTTAGATTTGCCTATATATTTAGAAAAAATGGGTTGAAGATAAGAGCCACTCTTATCTTTATAAAGTCGCATCTTGCGTTTAGATTTGTAGAGGTCTCTCTTGTAATAAATTAAGCACTCAAGGCGCATGTACTAAGGTTATAGCCTTATTTAAGTATTATGTGCTGACTTAATATTTATGAAATATTATAATTTTATCTTTCTTATTGCATTGCCAAATCCATATAATATTAATATCATTTACGTTCTTTATTACTTTTTACAATTCTTTTTAAGAAAGATGAAGTTATAAACTTCATAAAGAATATAAAAAATACTGGAAATAGAGTTGGATTAAAAAAAGAAACATTGATGGAGCATATACCGGTTGTTAGAAAATTACATGTGTGGAGTTCTGAAAAACATTGCTAGGGCAATCGCAACCATCAATAGTGGTTGTAAAACGCATTGTAGAAAGTACTAAAGAACATAAATGATATTAATATCATATCTATAAATGTGAAAGTTTATTTGTTACTTAATAATTCAATAAACATTGGACCAATCTTGATGAATCTTGCATGATTTTCTTTCCTTTGTTTTGGATTTTTTTTTTTTGTTGTATTTGTTTTAAAATATTTGGTAATTTTCATCTCATGTGTGTTTAACTGTGCCTAGACTATTACTATTTTTTCAGAGTAACTTCTTATGTCTAAACATTTAAGATATTAATTACTCATAATAGATTCTATTTCTAAATTTATTAATGGTTTGTTGAAAATATGTCAAAAGTCATATTGCTTTAAGTTTATATCAATTTAATATTAAATTTTTTATACATATTCATTGTATAATAGTATTGATATGACATTTAATTACTTTTTATATTTACTATTTACTAATAAAGTTTTTAAGACCTATAGAGGTCCCTACCTTCGTATTTTTCAGACGCTTATTTCTAAGGTTACAGCCTTAGTAAATTATTACTTAATAAAGTTTATGTAGTATTGTATTCTTTCTTTCACTTTATATCCACCTATACATATTAAAAACTTATAAATAATTAAATCAATCCATATTTCTTTATAACTGTTATGATGCTTATTTTACTAAACCCCATCAAACTGACAGTTTCGATTGACCAGCAGTCTTCTTCAGAATTCCCTCTTGTTATTTAATGACAGTTAAAAATTGAAAAACTGAATAACAAAAAAAAAATGGTCAGGTTAAAATGGATATTTTGTTTATTTTGTGTATTTAATTATGTATATGAATACATGAGCAACTTAAAAGTATTGCAGTTTGTAATGTTATAATTGACTATTTATTAGTCTGCATTACATGGACATGTTTGTTTCATGTTTAAAGAGGTTTATTTAAACTTCATTGTATCAATATTTCATTCTCTGTGGTCAAGTTGCAATCTTTAAGTGTGCATATATATTCAATGGACTGTTAGTAAGAGTGGATTTCCATTCTTGCTATTAAAAGATGAGAAGGTTGCCTTGACAACAGTGAGAAATATTGATTCCTATCTTTATTGTGAATGTTTAGGTGGTTACTGGTTGGTTTGTAATGGTATATGAATATGTATATAAGTGTATTAATTATATAATTATATATTTAAGTATTGTAGCTCTGATGATGACTGCAGAACAGTCGAAACTGTTAGTTTTTTATATAAATAAAGAGTACTGATAAAGTATTTAAGAAAGTTGTAAATGATAAGATATGTTAATTGAAACTGTCAGATTGATGAGGTTTAATAAAATTAAACATTGTAATAGTAATAGAGAAAGGTGAATTTGTTTAAAGTTTATGTGCTAAGATAAGACTACTTTAACAAAAATAACCATTGTTAATTATAAAGAAACTGAAAATTCTTGAAAAATAAGTAAATTTTAGCAATACAACTTCATAATGCCTTATTTTATAATATTATTACCTTCTACTGTTGAAGCAGAAACTTGGTCCAAAATTTGTTCTTCCAATGACATATCTATGCAAGTTTCACAAAGATCATCTCCTCTAAGAATTCTTGTTTCTTGAATTTCTATTTCTTCAATCATTCCTGCTGTTTTTGGAAGCTCAATTTCAATTTCATCAACTTCGTCCTCAATAAATAAATCATCTCGCTTAAAAATATTTTCCTGTAATTTATGATCTGAACTTTGTGCTTTAACTTTTTCAATTCCTTGAATATCTGACATTTTTACTTTAAATTCAGTAATAGGCTCTTCACTAAAATCTTCAATAGTCTCGCTTGACAGAACTTCAGTACTTTCTTCTTGATTTCCAGATAAATAAACTTTATAATTAATGGTATCGGCTTTCTGATACGTTTCAATTTTTCCTTCAATAATATTTGGATGCACCTTTTCGGATTCTATTATGACCAATTCTTGAAAAGTTTCTTCTTTTCTTTGCTCGCTAATTTCATCAACTTTATGTTCTGAACTTTGCACTTTAACTTTTTCAATTCTCTGAACATCTGACAGCCTTACTTTATACTCTACAACAGCCTCTTCACTAAAATCTTCTATAGTTTCACTTGAAAGGGCTTCAGTACTTTCTCCTTGACTTTCAGATGAAATTATCTTACGCACAATTACATCAGCTTTTTGATATATTTCAGTTTTCTCTTCACTAACAGTAGGAAATGCACTTTCATATTTTATTGTCACCAAATCTTCAGAAATTTCTTTTTTCCTCTCTTCAGTATCTTCCCGTAGCTGTTGTTCTTCTTCTTGTTCCTCTTCCCATCTTTCTTCTAAAAAAAAAACAAATATCAACTGTAATATAATAAATTTACTCTAAATATTTTCAGAATTTTTGTAATTCTGAAGTATTATTTTTTTGTGTGGATTTAAATTTAGAAACATAGATAATTTTTATTTTATTTAGAATTTTAATTTAAAACAAAATTAAAAGCTTTGCTAATATATATCAATCCAACAGTAATATCTGTTCATAAATTAAAGACCTTTCAGTGCTCAACATTGAAAATACATGGGATATATTTAATGTTCTCAATGGAAATAAATGCTTTGACTCTTCTTCATTTAAAACAAAATGGTGGGCGAAATGTAAATATTAGAATATTTTTTAATATAATATATTGATTTATATTTATTACAAAATTCATTTTAACAAAAATATTTCAATAGATTACATGTTAATAGTGTAATAATGTAATTCCTTTCATCTTAATAAATTTTTTAAGAATATTTTTGAAAATTAATTTTGAATAATTTTGTTTATGACCAAAATTTCCATACAGTAGTGCCACCAAGTGCAATCCTTTGTAATCAATGAATGTAGGATTGTTTGTGCATAAAATCTCTATCTAGGACCTACTCATCCAACATCCCTAGACCAGTTTCTAGCTTATGGCTTTTATCAGTGAGGAACCTTGGGTTGAGAGCACTGCGCCTAGATTTTAATGTTCTAATGCAACTCTCCAACTGCCACCTTTTATCTATTTGGTTAACTATAAAGCTAGGAGCCCCAGATGAAAGTACTATAATGTTTCCAATCCAAGATCACTCACTTGTATAGTCATATAGATCTGAACTCAGTTTAGCATCTATATATTTTGGTGTCTTTGATTTTTCAAAAACATCAATCATTACCCTATGGGCAGGATAGGCATAAAACCATCAAAATATCACATGATCACCATTTCATAGGCTTCCACTTGGTGGCACTACTGTATGGAGAGTTTGGTACTATTATTAACAGCATGTGTAAGCATATGAAACAGTGATCATGTGATGTTTTGATGAATTTTGTTATGATTATAATAAATAAAATAAGGCATGAATTATTGATTTGGAAACAAATTCCATTATAAAGATTATTAGTATTGCATTTACTGTCTTAGATTTCAGTAACAAAAACCACTAAACATCACATGATCGCCATTCTTTATGCTCATACAAGCTGTTAACACAGAGGCAAAATTCCATATAGCAATGCCATTCAGTGAAAGCCAGCATAATTAATGGATGTGGGAAGATATGTGCATACAATCTCTATCTAGTGCCTACTCATCCAATATCCCCATACTAGTTTCTAACTTGTGGCTTTCATCAGTGAGGAACCTTGGATCTGAGAGCACTAAACCTAGATCCTAGGATCTAATGCAACTGTCCAGCAGCCACCTTTTATTTTTTTTTAATTCACTGTATAGCTTTGAGTCCTAAATGAAAACAATAATGTTTTCAATTCAAGCTCATTTGTTCCTAACTTGTGGCTTTCATCAGTGAGAAGCCTTACTATATGAAGACTTGTTTCTGTGTGATTTCAGTAACAGTTACTATAGATTATTAACTATTAAAAAAATTTGCACAATATTTTTTGATTTATAGGTTGATATATAAAACATCTTCAAAAAATCAATTATTGTTGTTATTACAATTGTTTTGACTTATTTCACCCCCTATATATATATTATTATTTTCGGGATATTCCGTGTGGTAAAGTAGCTAAATAGCTGAAATTTCGGTATAATAACAAGTACCTTTCTCAAAGTGTTCTCTTTCTCAAATCATAGGAATGTGATTTGAAAAAGAGAATGCTTTGAGGAAGGTACTTGTCATTGTACTGAAACGTCAGCTATTTTACCACATGGAATATCCCGAAAATAATAATATGAAATCATCATTTATCTGTGAAAATATTAGAATTAATATATAGATATTTATATGACATATACGTATCTTAAGTTCTCTATATAAAAACTTGTTACTTTTTGTACAAAATTCCAAAAGAATTTTCCATTCAATATCTTTGTTGGTGCAATATGATATTACTATCAACCAGAATTTATTGCACTTCTAAATAGATATATAAAAAATATTTTCAACTAAATTTCAGACCTTACAAATGTTTCTCAAAATTATAAAAATCAAAGTAAGCACAAGGTAAGTCATGTATACTACGATATTTTATTTGGTTGTGAATTTAACATATAACATAAAAATATTACTATTATAAACTTGTTAGAATCGATTATTAAAAAAGGATAATATTTGAAATTTAAAACTTATATTGTACTAAGCAGACTACTGCCAGAATCATAGTGTTGTTGTAATTTAGCAGTTGAAAATTATGCCTATATATGGCTGCAATTATTATGTAAGCAGTCTTGCGTTGTTAGCCGAGAGGTATCGCAGCCGCCATGCAAGCAAGTAGTTGGTTGCAGACGGTTGTGGGTTCGCATCCCGGCCGATGCTATGACATATGAAAAAAAAAAAAATTATTATGTAAGTGAGACTTATTATTTAAATAAGGTATTTAAATGTTCCATTTTTAGGTCAATAGAGTGCATGAATCCTTTCTGTTTGCATTTGAATCCTTTGAAATTGCCCATGTTTTTTTGTATTATCATTTCTACCATCTCTTTCAGCACAGATCAATCTCACATTTTAAAAGTGTGACCCATAGTGTGCTTGCGATCAACGAAAATGTATGCTGGGTCATCCTTGTAGATCTATTCATCTGCGATTCACTGTAATACTCTGAATTACAAAATGGGACACTACATGTAGTTTTGTAGATGATTTTAGGGGTATGCTCCATTGGAATTTTGTCTTTTGAATTATTTAGAATAGTAAACAAAGGCAAAACTCTTTTCTCCATACAGTAGTGCCACCCCGTGCTAACCAGAGTAATCTATTTTTTAACAATGTGAACTTTAAAAAATGTACTTCTCCTTGAAATTTTTATCGCCTGACTTGAAATATAAGTTCACTCTTAACAATGTTATTTCTCTTCAGTATATTCAATTGGATGACTAATATTCCTGCCAATATTCTTTCTCTTAGTAGTGGTCCAGTTGATTAATATATAATAAATCCATTATTTAATTTATTAATTATACTAATAGTATATGATAATAGCTTTTTTTGAAACAGTTGTATTGATAAGTGGGTTGAATACATTTTATTCTGACAGTCTTTAAACATTATATCAATACATTGCTACTGTTTTAAGTTCAAGATCAGATGACTTACATGATCATTGCTTTGTTAAAGTTATTTATTTATTTTTTGTGATTTCATTGTAAATTCTTAAATTTATGTTGGAAGATCCGAACAAGCCCGGAATAAATAAGCTGTCTATATAAAATTTAATTGCAGTATTTATAAGCATCTGAATATCATATTTCCCAGCATATAAGATTGCTATATACGTGTATAATAATTAATAAGTTTTGTTAAAATAAGTTATACATATATAATAATTAATGTTTTATTAAAATAAGTTTTGTTAGATGAAATAGACAGGAATTTTGTAATTAAATTTGGTAGGCTATTAAAGATAAGCGCTTCAGATTAGAAACTAATTAAGCAGCTAGATTAAAAGTGCTGATTACTAAAAGTAGACAATAGAAGAATTAATTGGTTTCTAAAACATTCCTTTACAAGAAAAAAGAAGGAACAAAAAATAACGAAGCAGCACTTGCAGCGGGGAAGTCATTGAATGCACACGAAAGTCAAGAGTTTCAACTTAGCAATGGAACAAACCCAGTGAACTCCACCACTGAAGGTTAAAAAGTGGACCTAGGAACTTTGCAGGCCACACCGGTCTAAATTATGTTTTTCTTATGCCTTCATGGCCAGCGTTCGTAAGTTAAACTTAATTGTCATATAACTATATATGTAATATTATTTATCCAACTGATAATTCTATTAAACTATTTGTCTAATCATTTGGTTTCTGCTGTCTATTTACCTGATTGTTAAGCCGAGTGAGTGGCTGTACACAGCAGAAAATTGGCGCAGTAATCGACAGGATACGTTCCAGTAGAAAAATCTGGTGCAATTTAGAAACGGTAGTGGATTCGAATTGAATTGTATAATGTAAAGAAAGCTACAAGGAAATTGAGAATCAAAGTCCGGGTGAATATCGAATTAGTAGTCGGAAAAATTGTTTTAGTATGCATATTAATTTGTTTTAGTAAGCGTATTAACATTAATTTGTTTTAGTAAGTGTATTAATAGAAATTTGTCCCAGTAAGCGTGTTTAATAGTTATTTCGTAGTGAAATAGAAACTTTTTTTTTAAAAAAAAAAAGCAAAATAGAAAATGATGACATCAGTGCCTCAGGTAACAATTAACAAGTTCAACGTTAATAACCCTTTTGATTGGCCAATTTACCTTAAGAGAATCGAGAAACTGTTTGTGATTAATGGTACGACAAGCGACCCCATTAAAGTTGCCGCATTATTGTGTTATGCCGGGCAACAAGTAATCGAAATAGCAAATAGACTCTGTGATCACGAAGAGCTAGAGAATTTACCATACAATGTAGTTATGGGGAAATTAAATAATTTTTTCAGTCCCCAGCCTTCGAAGCATGTCGCAAGCCTACACTTCAGAAACCGAAGGCAAAATGAGGGAGAGCGTATATGAGATTATGATCAAGCTCTAAGAGAACTTGCTAAAAGTTGCAGTTATGGCGATGCCTTAGAAGATAATCTGCTTGAGCAATTACTTTGGGGCATGTCAGACGATAGGCTTAGGCAGCAGTTACTGGCCTCAAGAGAGTTAACGTACGACGAAGCAACCAAAATGGGAGTAGCCCACGAAATAGTACTCGACCAATCGGAAGAATTTAGAAATTTTACCCACAAAAATGACAGTAATGCGTATATTTGGAAAACTGAAAATAAATCCCACCCTATTAAGAGCAAAACATATGAGATAGTGTGTTATTGTTGTGGAAAAAAAGGCCACATGGCTCGTAAGTATAAATATAATAAGGAGCATTGTAGGACTTGTGGTAAAGTTGGGCATTTGCAGAAAGTATGTCGAAATAAAGGAGAAAAGGATCGTGGCAACTCGCCAACTTGTAAAGTCAAAAATAAAAAAAGGGTGATATTTACAATACACAGATTGGATACGGAAATCAGTTTATGCTGACAGTTAATTTATTAAAGACACCAGTAAAAATGGAAATTGACAGCGGAGCAGGCGTGTCAATGATGACACTTGAAGACTGGGAGAAAGTAGTGCAAAATCGAAAAAATCCTCCTTTATTAATGAAGACAAGTTTAAGAGCAAAAGATGCTAGCGGAAATAGTATGAAAATATTAGGGAAGGTGATGGCTCAGATTGAATTAAATAGTAAGGTTCGAACATTAAGTTATATATAGTACAAGGCGGTCTAAATCCTATTATAGGTAGGGAATGGTTCGATGCTTTGAGAATAGAGATATGTGTGATAAATAAAGTTGCTATTGAGCAAAAAATGAGAAATAAATATTGTGAATTATTTAAAAGTGATGAGGGAAAAATTATTACGACGCCTATAAACATAGAGCTACAAGGTGGTGCGACCCCGTTATCTGCAGACCCAGAAAAGTTCCTTTTGCGCTGCAAACTAAGGTAGAACAAGAGTTGATAAATCTGGTTGGTAAAGGTGTATTAACGCCAGTCGAGAAAACGGAATGGGCCACTCCAATCGTGGTTATATCTAAACCAAATGGGCAGATCCGCATTTGCGGAGATTATAGGACCACAATAAATAAAAACCTCACTAAAAGTCAGTATCCTGTACCAAATGTCAGGGAAATACAGGCAAATATGCAAAAGGCAAGTCACTATGCTAAAATTGATTTAAAGGCCACATTTCACCAGATACCAGTTTCTGAATGCACCTCAGAATTGCTAACTATTACAACACATAAGGGATTGTTTAAGTATAATAGATTGCCTTATGGAATTACGGTTGCACCAAATATATTCCAGGCTAAAATGGACATGCTGTTCCAGCAAATGGATGGTGTAACACCGTATTTTGATGATATTTTGGTCGTGGCCAATTCAGAAGAGGAATTACGTGAACGAGTTTTAAAAGTTTGCGACAAGTTATGTAGTTTTGGAGCTGTATCTGGATGGCAACTGAATTAAAATTCCTGGGACACATAATCTCAAAAAAGGGAAAGAGACCCGACCCTCAAAAAATTGCAGCCATAAAGGAAGCCCGAAGACCTAGAAATGTTAAAGAACTTCAAGCTTTCTTAGGACTTCTTAATTATTTTGAAGTTTTTCTTAAGGGGAAAGCTCACATAGCAAAACTGCTATACAATTTATTAAAAAAGAGCCAAAAATGGATTTGGGATCAACCTCAAAAAAAAGCTTTTTGTGACACGAAAGAACTATTAACGTCAAAACAGCTTATTAGTACACTACGACAGTAGCCTCGAATTGATATGGACAACAGATGCATCCGAAGTTGGAGTAGGGGCAGTCTTAAGCCATACAGTAGCTGACGGTGAGCGACCAATTGTCTACACTACCAGAACATTAACAAAAGCTGAGCAAAATTATAATCAACTAGATAAAGAGGCGCTGGCTATCATATTTGCAATAAAAAAGTTTCATCAATATTTGTATGGTCGACAGTTTAAAATCTTTACCGATCATAAACCGCTGTTTGGATTATTAGCAAAAAATAAAACTGCCTCTGATCATCTAAGCCCTAGAATGTTAAGTTGGGTTAATCTGTTATCAGGCTATGATTTTGATCTAAATTTCAAAAAAGGAAAGATCATTAAACATGCAGACGCACTGTCAAGAATGCCCATTAAAGCTGAACTACAAAAAGACGACCAAACTATTAACTATATTGATAATTGGAACAACGAATTAATAACCAGTGAAAAGGTAGCTAATTGGACTAAAGCTGACCACGGATATAAACACTTAAGTAAATGGATCAGCAAAGGCTGGCCACAAAGTCGGCCCGAGAGACTACATAAAACTTTATGGGACGTAAGACAAAGACTGTCTATAAACAAGGGATGTATTTTAATGGATGATAGAGTATTGATACTGAGCAGTGGGCAGAATAAGATTCTTCACTTAATTCATCGTCATCCTGGGATAGTGCGGGCCAAAGCTCTGGCTCGTAGTTACATATGGTGGCCCGCCATTAATAGTGACATAGAGAAATATGTGAAATCATGTGAAAGTTGCCAAATAAATGCAAATATGCATGAGAAAAAATATGCTGCTTGGCTGGCAGCTGAAAGAGCATGGAGCCGTATTCACGTTGACCACACTGGACCATTTCACAGCTTTATATTTTTGGTAGTGATCGATGCTTATTCAAAGTGGACGGAATATAGAGTAGTGAAAAACACCAGTACCAAAGAAACAATCGCAAAACTGAAGGAGATTTTTGCTTTTCATGGGATTCCTGAAACAATCGTGTCTGACAATGGTACCAGTTTCACATCTACTAAATTTGAAGAATTTCTCACAGAATGGGGAATTAAACACTTAGCCACGCCCCCATATCACCCGGAGTCCAATGGTATTGCAGAAAAGGCAGTACAAACTTTGAAGCAAACATTACGGAAGGAAGGCACTGCAAATATACAAGACACCTTACATTCTGCCTTATTATATCAACATAGTACTCTGTGTGCTACAGGCAAATCTCCTGCAGAATGAATTTTCGGATGGAAACTCCGCACGAAATTATCGTTAATCCACCCAGAACAAAACTCTACACACTACGAAAGCAACACTGGAGATACTATTTACTCCAAGGGAGAAAAAGTCTGGGTTAGAGACGTTATCAGGAAATACTGTGTGAAGGCCTTCATAAAAGAAATTCTGTCAAAAACAAATAATATTTGTAGAGACAGAAACTGGAAGAACAATGCGCAAGCACATAAATCATGTGAGACGTCGAGAAGAATTAGTGCAAACCGGAAGTACTGCAGCACTGCACATTCCCAAAAGCGAAGAGAAATCCGACGATCAAGAAACTGAAGGAGCCAACAAAACACCAGTAGAAGAGAAGTACGACAATCAAGAGACCAACAAAATGCCAGTAGAAGAGAAAACATCTCCACGAAGATCTTCAAGAGCAAGAAAAAAACCTGCGTACTTAAAAGATTATGTAAGACTTCAGAAACAATAATTTCTGAAGTGGTGGAGGTGCTATATACGTGTATAATAATTAATAAGTTTTGTTAAAATAAGTTATACGTATATAATAATTAACGTTTTATTAAAATAAGTCTTGTTAGATGAAATAGACAGGAATTTTGTAATTAAATTTGGTAGGCTATTAAAGATAAGCGCTTCAGATTAGAAACTAATTAAGCAGCTAGATTAAAAGTGCTGATTACTAAAAGTAGACAATAGGAGAATTAATTGGTTTCTAAAACATTCCTTAACAAGAAAAAAGAAGGAACAAAAAATAACTAAGCAGCACTTGCAGCGGGGAACTCATTGAATGCACACGAAAGTCAAGAGTTTCAACTTAGCAATGGAACAAACCCAGTGAACTCCACCATTGAAGGTTAAAAAGTGGACCTAGGAACTTTGCAGGCCACACCGGTCTAAATTATGTTTTTCTTATGCCTTCATGGCCAGCGTTTGTAAGTTAAACTTAATTGTCATATAACTATATATGTAATATTATTTATCCGACTGATAATTCTATTAAACTATTTGTCTAATCATTTGGTTTCTGCTGTCTATTTACCTGATTGTTAAGCCGAGTGAGTGGCTGTACTTAGCAAAGATGTATCCCATTTTTTATACACATTTTAAAGGAAAAAATAATTTTCTACATTTTTCATGAATTTCCAGAATGATTTACTGCACCAATTTTATACACATTTATGTCTACAAAAATTGTAACTAGAGAATATTGTAGTTATCGCTTGAAGCCTCTTTTTCAGGAACTGAGTCTTTGTATAACTAATCTTCTCCATGCCATCAAGTGAGTTATTAATTCCACATTTCTTAAATGATTTTACAACTGACTCAAATTTAACAGCATCCCATGAAGTTTTTACCCATTCTCAAATCTGCGAAATGTTAGGCTTTTTCCTGCTTCCTGATAGTGATATTTCGGAATCTGTAGACTACGTCTAACTGTTCATTTATATATCCCTTTAAATGTTTATTAATGCAGACATATAAAGGTTGAAGTGGCTCATTAGGCCATCTGGTATTACAGCTAACTGAGTTTTCACTTGATTGATTTTATTTTTCACAGCTTCGGTTCTGTGATTCTGAAAGTGATCCCATACTAGCAAAACAAGTCTCTGTAACAGTCCAACAGAATGCCTAAAACAGACATTCTCTATCCACAACTTCATTCCTTCTTCAACATGCACAAACACACCTTTATATATATATATATCCATTAATATATATACACACACACACACACACACACATATATATATATAAATATAAACCAGAAGTTTTAGAATGACTGAAATTTCAACTCATAATTTCGATTGCCACAGTATAAGACACACTCCATATTTAAGGCATATGGTAGTGCTATTCAGTGCAAGCCAGAGTAATCAATGGATACCAGAAGGCTTGTGCATAAAATTCCTATTTAGTGCCTACTCATCCAATATCCCCAGACTAGTTTCTGGCTTGTGGCCTTCATTAGTAAGGAGCCTTAGATCTGAGAGCACTGCACCTAGATCTTAGGATCTAATGCAATCCCTCCAGCAACCACCTTTTATCTCTACTTAACTACAAAACTATGAAAATAAAATTGAAAACACGATAATATTTTCAATCTAAGCTCATTAGCTTATATAGTCATATAGGTCTGAACTGAGTTCAGTACGTATACATTTTGGTGTCTGTGGTTCTTTAATAACCATAACCACCACTATCCTATTAGGCAGGGTTGGTGTTAAACCACTAAACATCACATGATCACTATTTCTTATGCTTGCTCATAAATATTATTAAAACAGGTGAAACTCTCCAAACAGTTGTGCCACTTGATGCAAGCCAGGGTAATAAATGGATGCCAGAAGGCTTGTGCATAAAATCCCTATCTAGTGCCTACTTGACCAATATCCCCAGACTAGAGTTTTGCTTGCTTTTATAACAGTTATGAGCAAGCATAAGAAATAGTGATCATGTGATGTTTAGTGGTTTAACAAATAATTTATGTTAAAGTGACTGTAAAACACTCTTAACTGGGTCTGTAATTGGTCTTTTTTATCTTGAAGACTAAACCTTTTTATAAGAAATCAAATGTTCATAGCTAATCATTTAACTGTTTCAGTGTGTAATAGTCTTGATTAATGCCTCTAATTCTCATGTGCAGTTTAGTACAGTTGCTCGTCTGTACTGATAGAATGCTGATAATCAATAAACTTTATAATTAACTTGTAGTTTTTAAGATATCATCACAAAATAAATATCACTTCGGTATAATTATATTTTGAACATTTTAAAAATGGCTTCCAGATATATAACGAGTGTTTTAATTCTAAATTTCAAATCTTAATCTTGCCTGACAGTCAAAAGCTAGAAACTGGCTATTGTGGAGATGAGGATTTTATGGTACAATTCCATCTAATACACACTCATGTATTCTAAAAAATATGAGAGATCATGTGATGTTGTTGCTATTATTTAAAATAGTTTTAAATTTAGATCTGCTTTTGCAAGCTGTTAAACAATAGCAAACTCTCTATGCAGTAGTCCCACCAAATTAACTAAGTAGGTAAAAGGTAGCTACTGGAGGGTTGCATTCGATCCTAAGATCTAAGTGCAGTGATCTCAGATCCAAAGCTCTTCACAGATGAAAGCCACAAACTAGAAACTAATTCGGGGATATAGAATTACTAGGCATTAAACAGGGATTTTATGCACAAACCTTCTTGCATCCATTGATTTCCAAAGCTTGCATTAGGTGTCACTACTGTGTTACCCACTATTTTTACTAGAAGTATTATAAAATAAATTACTATGTACTAAAGTAACTGCAATATTTACATTTTGACAATGTTTTAAAGGTTATAAAATACCAATCAGCAATAACTAAAAATTAAGTATATTTTATAAAATGCATAATTAATAATAAAATATGTAATAACCTAATGAATCTCTTGCAATTATTATTTCTGAAGGTAGACTTGGTTTGCCTTCTCCTGCTTTGTTTTCTGCTATAATTCTAAATTCATACTCATCATCTTCTATGAGATCAGTAGAAGTAAAAGTTGTGCCAGTAATTTTCTCCCTTGTGACTCGAATCCATCTGGGACTTGATATATTATGACGTTCAACATGATAGCCTGTTACAGAACTTCCTCCGTTATCTTTGGGTGGCTTCCACTTTATAGTAGCTGAATTACTTGTAACATGAGTCACAATTGGGGCATCTGGAGAATCTGGAACAGCTGAAAATTAAAAACGTAAATATAATCAAAGGTCTTTACGCAAAAAATATATTCCTGTTGCAGAAATCTACAAAACTTAATACTATTAATTTAAATATTCAATTTATAAAAACAACTTTTGTTTCAATGATATAATTCTACAAATATAAAGATTTGGTTTCAATAGATGCACTGCTCAATGTAGATTAAAGCAGCCATCGTCTAATAATCACATATCACATGATATCCTGAGCAACTAACTAATCATTCAGTTATAGAATAAATGTATTTATGAATTAAGAGCAATCGGGTACTTTTATGGAATTTGAGCCCAAACTTTTACCTTCTGCTTTACTACTGCTAAAACAGATGTTATAGGCTCAGCAAGTAATAAATGCCTAAGGCACCATTTGATTGAGAGATCCAACATTATTATATTGTAAATTTTTTTAAAAAGTTATTTTATCAGAAAAAATATAGTTTTACAAATTTGCTGTGTTTGGAGAAAATCTGCTATTGCATAATGAAGAATAAAAAGATGTCAAATCTTTGGCTTAATTAAAATACGAAATAATTCATGATTATAATGAGGTAAGTATAATGCAGTCATCTCTTATGACTCTCTTCGAGATTGGTGCTAAAGGTACTTTAGAGGGGTTATTTGCCCAAATATTAGGAAGTGAAGTTTTAGTATGCAAAAGAGCTATTAAATTCTTGGTTTCAATGCTAAAGTCTTTTAGATGATATAATAACTAAAGAAATAAAAGATTATTTGCTTTTAGAAAGCAAAAAGGTTTTACAAGATGTTACTGCAGATGAATTTATTGCATTTATTCATACCTTATCTGGTTTGTAAATAATGAATACTGTTGAGGGTTGTCAGCAGTTGAAGACATTATTATTGATCAGGCAGATTTAGATAAGGAATTTGAACCTTCAAACCCAGATTGTGTGGAGAAACTTATGCAATGCATTAAACAAGCAACACCAAGGACGGTTCAGTTGCTAAGAATGTTACCTTAAAATTCAATACTAAAGAATCTGAGGATCCAAGTTTGATTCCAATGCTAGTACTGACACTGGTAAGGTCAGCAACACCCGAAGAAGAGGGAAGAATAATACCTTTCGAAACGTTATGGATATACTAACCTGGGTGTGCTATTACTACGAACTGAATGTACTTAGAATATTTAAATAAGAGTTAATTTTTTCTAAAGACTTATATTAAATGATGGAAATAGTGCAATGTATAAATATAACTAAAACACCATCATCACAAATCTTCAGAAAAATATTATTATCATTATATCATATATTGTGGAAATGTTATGTATTCAAAGAAATAAAGATTCTTTCTAAATTAGGTTAAATAATATCCTTTTATCGTCTAATAAAATACATAAAAGTTATAGGGCTCTCTTCCTATTTTGCATTAAATACCTTAATTTATTCTTAAACTTTTTATGTGTAATATTTTCTTCCTATTTTTTGATTGTCTTGTAGCTCTTTTCAGGACTTTATATTTATTATAAACTTATAAGATAATAAGAGAAGTTATGTATTAAGTAATTGTTAATACAATATTACTCAATTACTTAGACTTCTTATCATATCCATAAAGAAATAAACCTTATAATACTAAATCATCCATGCATTTTCCTACTGTTACACAATGCTTTATTTAACACCTTCTTTTACAGTATATAAAGTTTCGATTGCCCCAGCAATCTTCTTCAGAAATTTTTATATCTCCTATTCGAATTTAGCAGTTGAAGATAGGAGATATAAAAAGTTCCGAAGAAGATTGCTGGGGGCAATCAAAACTGTAAACTGCAAAATAGGGTGGTAAATACAACATTGTGTAACAGTAGTAAAGTGCATGGATGATTTAGTATTGTATGGATACATTTAGCAACGCAATAAGAAAGATTAGTTATTATACTTCTTGAAAAAGATAAAGGAATACTGGAAAAAGAGTTTGGACAAGAAGAAAGAAGAAACATTAGTATAGATATATGAATAGATGCATGTAGCAAATAAAGAATATTTAAGAATTTGATAGATTACGTTAAAGAGAAGGAAGGTAAAGAAGCAGCAGACTATTTAAATAAAAGATGGACATTGTTCTGAAGAAGATTGCTGGGGCAATCGAAACTGTAAACTGTGAAAGAGGGTGGTAAATAAAGCATTGTGTAACAGTAGTAAAGTGCATGGATGATTTAGTATTATATAGTATACATTTGGCAATGCAATAAGAAAGACTAGTTATTATACTTCTTGGAGAAATAAACCTCTGATGGGTTGGATTACAATTTATGTGACTTTTAGACATGGCTGATAATTAACATTAAGTGTGAAAAATATGAAAAAGACTTAATAATGATTAAAAAATATATAATTATTAATTGTTAAGGTAAGTTACAAAAAAGAATAAAAATCTTAAAAGTGTAAAAACATCTTGGTATTGGAAGAAAAGTTATTTTTGCAACAAGAGCAATTGGAACTATTACTAAATAGAGAGATATCATCGTAAAATATGTGGAAGAGTTTAACAAAGATTTATATGGTAATAAAAACAAGAAAACAAAGTTGTTTTTTACTACAGTTATTACATCTTCTGAATTCCTCACTCAGCATTATAAATGAAGAAGTGAGATATCAATTAAATTTTTGAAGAAGGAAAAAGACAAAACTCTCCATACAGTAACACCACTTAGTGCAATCCAGATTAATCAATGGATGCAAAAAGGTTTGTGCATAAAATCCCTACCTAATGCTTAATCATCCAATATCTCCAGATTAGTTTCAAACTTGTGGCTTTCATCAGTGAGAAGCCTCAGATCTGAGAATACGACATCTAGATCTTAGGATCTAATGCAAACCTCCAGCAGCCACCTTTTACTTTTTTAGCTAATTATAAAGCTTTTAATCCAAAATGAAAACACAACGTTTTCAAGCTAAGCTCATTAGCTTGTATAGTTGTATAATTCTGAACTCAGTTCAGCATCCATATTTTTTGATCTTTGGTTCTTTAATAACCACAGTCACCATAATCCTATTTGCCTCTGTGAGAACAGCTTGTGTAAGCATAAAGAATGGTGATCATGTGATGATGATGGTTTAACAAGAAGAAAAAAGCTTTCAGAAAATGATTGAATTGTTATTGATATTTTAAAAAAAGCAAATGAAAAAATAAGTATTAGCAAAGTTAAGTACCAAATATTTAAATTATAAAGATGTACCAGATGATTGGAAGAATCTGTAGTAATATTGATATTTGAGGAAAAAAGATAAAGAAGATACTAGACGTTACAGATCTAGGAGTCTTCTATCAGTTATATATAAAATTGTTACCAAGATAATTGCAATTTGTCTACAATAAACTTTAAATTCTAATCAATTAAAAGAACAAGCTAAACTTAAGTGGTTTTAGCACAGTGAATCACATCTAAGTATCGAGAAAATTTATAGAAAGGTCCAACGATTAGGAGTTGCTTTTATGGTTTGAATTTGTAGATTATGAAAAGGCATTTGATCCTGTAAGTATTTTTACGGTAATTAAAGAATTACATCATCAAAATATAAAACGCAGAATATTGTATATTCTGAAAAATATTTATCCAAATGCAATAGTGATGATTAGATTATATGTTGAAACTATGATTAACAATAAAAAGAATGTATGATAGAGTGATTCCACATCCTCAAAACTTTTTACAACAGTTTTAGAAGAAGTACTTTATTGATTAAAATGAGAAGAGAGTAAAAGTAACTGAAGATTATTACGATCATCTGGATTTTACAGATGATGTTGTTGTTTTGGAAAAGCTTCAGAAAATGTTCCAAAACTTATCTGATGAAAGTATGAAAGCAGTACTAAGGACAAATACTAAAAAGACTAAGATAATGTTCAATGAATTTTCTCTCAAAAAAATAGTTTGGTAATGATTTTGAAGAAGTTAACATCTACAAATTTAATGAAACAGGCAAAACTCTCTATACGTATTGCCACTCAGTTTACAAAATCCCCATTTAGTGCCTACTCATCCAATATCCCCAGACTAGTTTCTGGCTTGTGGCCTTCGTCAGTGAGGAACCTTGGATCTGAGAACAAGCATAAGAACTGGTGATCATGTGATGTTTATTGGCTACAAATTTAATGGTCAGATTAAACAACAAGGATGAAATTAATTATAAAATTAAATTTTGATGGAATGAATTTGGTAGAAATAATTTAAAAGGAAATATATCTGTTTGAAAGGTTTTTTAATAGATGTGCTATGGATCTAAGATTTGAACACATAACAGAGACTTCAGGCAGCATTATAAAATATGGAGAGATGTACATTAGAACAACAAAAAGAGATCTGCTATAGTTCGATGTACCTTCAACTAATGGGCTTGTTCAGATTCCATCTTATCTTGATTGGACTGAGCATTTATCACCATAGACCAAGAGTTCCCAAAGTGATTGATATTGACTCCCTGGGGTCGATTTGAACTTTCTAGGGGTTGATAGTTTCAATAAAAAAATTTGGGGGTCAATGACAGCAAAACCAGACCCTCTTACTACTATTATTTGTTTATTACTTCAAAATATCTGGATTCCAATAGGTACTTAATTAAGAAATAAAATAATTTCAATCACTTAAAGATAAAATTCTGAAAATAACGATAGATAATATGTTTGTTTCATCATCGAAGCAAAATAAAGATGGATTAAAGGCATCATACAACATATGCCTATTCATCACAAAGTCTTGAGAGCCACACACCATAGGGAAAAAACTAATTCTACCAGCCGTTGCGGAGGTAAATAATCACTGTACTCAACAAACCTGCACAAGATGCTATAAAAAGGATTCTTTTGAGCATTAACACAGTTCAAAGACATCGACGAAATGAGTTATGATGTGGAAAACTGTTTGTGTAATCATTCGAAAAAAAAACTCCAATTGGATAAGTCAACATTACCCAGTAATGGCGCTTTGTTGCTGGTGTATGTTTGCTTTATTGAAGATTAGGACGTGCATGAAGAGCTGCTTTTTGCTAGAACTTTACAAACTGAGACCAAAGGCAAATTGATTTTTAATTTAATGGAGCTATTTTTTAGAAAAAAGTGATTTCATTGACAAATGTAATATCTGTTGCAACAGATGAAGCACCATCTATGGTTGATCGTTATCATGGTTTCATAAGTTATCTGAAACAAGACATACCTGAAGTGCTTGCAGTTCACTGCATAATCCATAGACAACATTTAATAACCAAGAACCTTAGTGACAACTTGCATCAATTGCTTCGGTTTGTTACAACATCTGTAAACAAAATTCGAAGTAACACTTTGAACACCAGACTGTTCGCTCGATTATGTAAGGAAAGCGCTGAAGATTTCTATCGATTCAAACCAAAGTTCACTAGCTTTCAAAAGGCTTATATTTGGTAAGATTTTTTGCACTTTTTCAATCTGTTTTAGAATTTTTGACAGATGAGGATTGCAGTTTGAAAGAAAATTTACTTAAGAATAAAACAGATATTGCTTATTTAATCGACTTATTTGGCAAATTTAATGATGCAAGGAGACAATTTGAATCTCATCAAAGCAAAATTGGTCATATCTGCTTTTGTTGCCAGATTAATGTTTTTTAAGCAAAATATTGCAAGATCTGAGCTTTCCCAGTTCCACAACTTATTTAAGATAGGTACAATCCAAGAAGAAAACATCTTGCTGTATTCAACTATTTGGAGGCTCCTCACTTAGATTTCAAAACTGGGTTCGAAGATATCCTATCACTGAAAATAATGGACTGGATAATAAATGCGTACACTATTAATGCAGAACCAAATATAATTTTGCATGATGACTGATAACCATCAGCATAAATGAGATTCTCAAGATACAATTCAAACAGGATTTTCAAAAGTTTTGGCTGCAACAAGTTATTCCACTTCCATGTCTGGCTCTATGAATTGTTGTACGGAAGTATTTGCTGGTATTTTCATCGTCATATCTGGTAGAGAGAGGCTTCAGTATAGTTTTAAACCTGCTTCAGAACAGATATCGATTGCACATCACTGAATGTGGAGATTTGAAAATGCAACTCACTAATTTAAAACTGGGCATAGATAAATTGTTGACAGATACCAGGTGCACCCATCTCATTAAATTCAGTTTTCCATGCTAATTTATTTGGTGTTCTTATTTTTATAAAGCTGAATAAAATCTTTCGTTGTTGTAATTTTGCTGATGTTTAATTCTGTCTGAACAAGTTGATTTTTTTACTTCATTTTTATGTTTAATAAAGTGATTTCAATAGTGGTACTTATTTTGAATTTACATATGTCTTTCGTAAATGTCAAAAATTAAAAAAAAACTCTGCTCATAATTTTTTGCTTTAATTTTCGTTAGTGCGGGTTTCAATATTAAATGTTGCACAAGGTAATGCCATATTCCGCAGTCCTTTTATCTTTTTCAATCATTAATTACAAGTGAATAAAATGAAAAGTTTAATATCTAATGAAAATATTTTAATATCGAGTACTATACAAATTTATTAATTTGAGTAAGTAAATGACTAGAGGCTCGATGGTTTTAAAAGTTTTTGGTAAAGAGGTCTGCAGATAAAAAAAAGTTTGGGAACTCTTGCTATAGACCAATAGACGTTTGAATAGACAAGATATATCCAAGGGCAGAAAGAGCCCAATAGGTTATAATGCACTGTGAATCTGATTGCTCTCGTTAAGAGAAGGGATAGGCAGACCATTTGGAAGTAAAGTGTATACTGCAGAATGGCAGTATATACTTTTTCCATTATATGGCTAAAGAAGTGAGGCAAGTTTATGTTAGAAGTGAAAGCTTCTAGAATATAAACCTGACATGAGGCAAGTTGCCACAGTACATCTGGAAATCTTACACAAACCTAGAAGGGCACTCATGGCAACTAAATGTTATACTTGCTGAAAGTATCAGTCAAAGGAATAATAGTTGTGTATTTTATTAATATATATTGTATATAAGCATTATTAAATATTACTCGTATTTATATGAGGGTGTTTATTACATTCATATATAAATGCAACAAGATCACAAACAAAATACACAGGTAAGAGTACAAACAAGTATCACTGACGTCTTTGAAAAGATTAAGAAACTGGAACTGGATAGTTGAAATTTTAAAGTGGATTCCATGAGATTGTAAAAGACTCAGAAAGAGACCACATGTGAGATGGATGGATGAAATAAGAAAGAGTGCTGAGATAATGTGAAGAAGAGAGCCAAGAGATCAGAGAAACGGGATTAAACATGGATACCTTCATCCTGCAGAGGAATGGTAATATTTGAAATAATTACAATGATGATAATTATATATAACTAGCAAGATTTTTTAGATAAAAGTCTTCATATAAAAGATCAGTTCAGCATATAATAGTCCCTATATCATTTGCTTTTTTCAGAATGAAAAACACATAGTAATGTAGTTTACACTAAATGCTAAGTTAATTCCCTAATGTTTCCTTAAAGAAAGCACTACCATCACGTATTACTAGAAATGATCAGATAGCAATTATATAAACCATTTATACCCTGAACATCACAATGAATCTTGACAAATGACTATTATTAATTACAGCTAAATTTGACTTTAGTATTACATATATAGTTTAATGTTGAAATGGTATATGTCATTTTATTCATTTAGGAGATTAAAAAATGCAGCTAAAATATATTTTTTGTAAGTCTTTCTATCTATATCGTCTTAGAAATAATTTTTCAAAAATTTTTTTAAATCACAACAATTTCAACACCATAAATTAAATATATAACATTAATAGTTCATATACCCAATTCCTAAAAAGATCATTTTAAATGAACTTGCAAATAAAATCCCTTTCTAGATTAGTTTTGATATAAAAAAGTTCTATGTCTGGGAGCGATCCCTACACTACCAAATAGACATAGGCTTATATAAATTTGACCTGGTAAATATAATAATACTGCAGCAACTTGATGATTATTATTTAATATATAAATAATGCAAACATAGGAACATTATATATACACATTAACAAATTACTTACAGCTTAAATACTTACAGACCTCAAGGCATACTAAAATAATAATAAAGGCCAGTAAGACATGTTCAAGTTCTTAGATTTGCTTTGGCACATCTGGAGATCTTTCCACGGTAGAAACTATCTAAGCCAACACACAATGACGTCCATCATCGTGTTGTTGCAAGTACATTTGCATGCATGTATCTTTCATGAGCAAGTGTCCTTTAGTTTTTCCTTTAGACCAACTCATGTCATAATTGGTTGAGCCATTTAGATCCTGCTAATAGTGTTTGATATTTTATCTGTAGATGCATCTGGTTACTAGTAAAATCTTTTCATTTTCAATTGTTATTAATTAATTAAGTAATTTCAGATTATTTTCTGATGGAATTGTTATCTCTTTGCTTTTTAAAAATTTAATTAAGGTTGATTTGGGGGTTTATAAATAATCTTTTAATATTTACTAATGGAATAAACCTCAAGAGTGTGTGCTTGAAAATGCAAAGGTAGAGACCTCTACAGGTCTTAACCACAAGCTTAATTCTATTTTTTACTTAAATTTATTCCACTTATTTTTATAACTACAGGTCTTAACCACAAGCTTAATTCTATTTTTACTTAAATTTATTCCACTTATTTTTATAACTTTAAATGTGTATGTATTTCAATACACATGCGTATATATTATGCACAATTGTTTATCACTGTTTCTAGCTTTAGAGAAAGGGTCATTATTTGCGAGTTCATTTAAAGTGATTAATTAGGAATGTGGCTCGTGGAATGCTTTGAGACTTGATTGATCTATGAATTAACATGCAGAACTAGTATGTTTGGGTTATGGCAAACTACTATAGTAACTAAGTATTCATCAAGAAGTGGGATTTTTTTAAAATTATAATATATAGCTCTGGACAGTTAGTCTAGTAGAAAGAAGCTGATTTGGTAACTAAAGTTCCTGAATAAATTTCCAGTCATCAAAGAAAAAAACACAAAACAAAAATTTCATTCAAATTTATAGTGCTCTGCATACCATTTTGGTGCCCAAACATAATTTGACATCTAAGAAATTGATCATATAATAAATAAATGAATTATGTCATTTTACAAATATTTACTTATTTATTTATTTATGTTTGGGTAATCATAAAATATTTCATTAAAATATCACATTGTTACTTTAAAATTAAAAATGTTTTAATTTTATAAATATTTACAATTAGATATAAACACATGGAGGCATGAATTAAGAAAAACTTAAAAATTGTTTACTGGGAAGCAAGATATACGAACTCCCTCAGGATGGAATTTTTTTTTTTATACACTCAATGTAATCCTCCGAGCATGCTTTCAATATCTTGTAAGTGATATCATAATCGTAACGATGCACCTGCCAAGTCTAGAGAATGGGAGTGAATGTTTTTTTACTATAATTTTATCAACCAATTTAAAAAAATAAATACAAATAATAATTATTATATTATTGTGGATAAATTATAATTATCAAAGTTCATAATTAGTATTAATATTAAAAAATAACATATATAAATTCTTACTAAAAGTATACTGAGCTGTCACAGGTCCTATTTCAATGGGTTTTCCTGAACCATATTTATTGACGGCAGTAAGCTGGAAGCTATATTGATGAGTTTCAATAAGATCTTTAATAGTGAAAGTTGTATCTACAGTGCTTGAAACTTTCTGCCAAGCTTTACGTCCAAATACTTTCTTCTCAATAATATAAGATGTTACTGGACTTCCACCGTCATTCTGTGGAGGTTTCCATTTTAAAGTTATCGAGTCTGGGGTGGCTTCTACTACTTCAATATCAGTCGGTTCATCAGGAACATCTGAAAAGTTTAAAAAGCAATTATAAAAATATTTTTAAATTATGAACTAAATGTAGAAATAAAATGCTAGTTATGTAATTTTAAAAAAAATGAAAAACAAATATAATAGCAATGAATTTTGAAATAAAGAATATTTTTAGTAAATTTAATAAGTATATTATTTTCATATTGAATAAAAAATATTGATAATGAATTTTATGTGTGAGGGAGGATAAGTATGGTGTGGATTGTAGTAAAGTCACCAGCAATCATAATAGAAGGTATGGTATGGTCAGAAAAAAATGCCTTCTAATATAGATTAGTGTATTCCAACAATACCTATTTTACAAATTAGTGTAATGGTTCTAAAGTCAAATGAAAAACTGGTAGCTTCCAATGATCTTTGAAATTACTTCCATTGATAGCAAGATATATCATCTTAGATGGAATAATGCTACTAGTTATTTGTAATAAAACATGTTTTGTGTTTTCCTGAAGGTTTGTGATGATGGTGTTCTAGTTATATTTTTATATTGGACTATTTCCATCATCTAATATGAGTATTGAATGTCTAGAAAAATTTAACTTTATTTAAATATTCCAAATACAGTCAACTGTTAGTAATAGCACATCAAACAGGTTAGTATATGCACAATGTTTCGAGAGATATTATTCTCCCCTCTTCTTCAGGTGTTGTTGGCCTGACCAGTGACAGTACTAGCATGGGATTCAAACCTGGGTCTTTAGATTCTTGAATTTTGAAATTTTAAGGTAACACTCTAACCAACTGAGCCATCCTGCCAAAGGCAACAATATGTAGTAATTTCATATACTTATCTATGAGGCTCCTCCTGATTTCTCCACTTTTTCCTAAGAGCATAGTTGATTAGTGATTTCCATAATCAACTTTGCTCTTAAGGAAAAAGTGGAGAAATCAGGAAGAACCACATAGATAAGTATATAAAATTTCTACTAACTGTTGCCTTTTGCAGGATGGCTCGGTTGGTTAGAGTGTTACCTTAAAATTCAAAACTCAAGAATCAAGGACCCAGGTTCGAATCCCATGCTACTACTATCACTGGTCGAGCCAGCAACACCTGAAGAAGAGGGGAGAATAATACCTCTTGAAACATTATGCATGTACTAACCTACATGCTATTACTAACAGTTGAATGTATTTGGAATATTTAAATAAAGTTAAATTTTTCTAAAGACCCTCAATACATATATTAGATGATGGAAATAGTCCTATATAAAAATACAACAAAAACATGTTTTGTTCATTAAAAAGTCACTTTATTTAGACATAATTATTGAGCTAGCATGTAATAATTATACAACTAGACGATTGACATGTATTATTCACTGACAAGAAGTTGCTGCATGAAATTCCAATCATTATGAAAACCGGCAACTTTGATATATATTACTGGACATTTATGACTCGATAGAATGCTGCCGAAATTTTCCCTTTTCTGAACAATAATGTAATGACTTTTTATTATTATATGTGATTATTTACCATCTAACAAGAATCTCTACAATGAACAAAATGCTCTCAACCAATTTATATCATTACCTACTGGATACATATTCCAAAAAGAATGAGCCATAATTGGATATCTTTATTATTTCATATCCTGTCATGCATCTGACTGCACTATAGATCATAGTTGTCACACAGAATTCTGTTTCCTTATCCATGTAATTAATATATTATTTTGGAAATGTAGTATTTTCCGTAAGGTTTTAGGTATCTAAAGAGTCAAGACTTTGCCGTGTCCTGTGAGCAGCAAGTAAATAATTGACAAAGGCAGAATTGAGATGGTAAGCTAATAGTTTAATTTAAACGATCATATTTACAATGGTACACAGCCTATTTAAGGTGCATTAAAATAATAAAAGGTCATGGTGACCTGAGCATAATAAATCCTAGTCCTGCTTTTGGTCTTACAGAGACAGAAATCTCTGACTTACATTAATACCAGAACATATGATCAGGTTCTAGGGATTTATATACCCCTCAAGATTTCTGGCATCTTTACAAACATTACCAAATATGGTGTTTTTCACATTCACTTCATTTTTTTTCTTCTCATGTGTCATAGCATTAGCTGGGAAGCAAACCCGCTAACCTGGGACAACTGCTTGTAAGGCAGCTGTGCAGACCTCTCGACCACCAATGCTTGACCCACCTCACCATATATGGCATGTTTTACAATTCTCTGACCTGCAGCTATGCAACTCTATGACCTAACAATATTGCTACAGATTTATAGTTACATTGCTACATATTTGTTATAGTTATTTATATAATTATTATATATATAATTATTTACACACAATCATTCTACATAAATATATATTGTACCTATATTGATATAGGCACATATAATTTTTATCTAAAATTATTATTAAAGTAATCTTTCATAAAAGAAAAACATAAAATTAAATGTTGAAGAGTTTATTGCAGCTTGTTTTTGAAAAAGATAAGAATTAAATAGTTTTCTAGCGTTAGTTTTTGAAATAAAAATAAGCTACAATTAATTAATCAAAAGAGGGGAGGGGGAGTCTTGGTTTGAAAAATGAAACTAAAGGTTTACAAAAGGAAATAAATAGTTTTTATTAGTATTCGTAAACATATAATTTAAAAAGTTAAAACATACAAATCTCTTTTCATTCAAGTTTAATTAAAGAAAAAATAATGTTAAAACTAATATATGTGCGTATATATGTGCGATTGTCAACAATAAAATAAATGTTATTATAAATAAATGAAAGTTAAAGAAGATTATTATTAAAAAACACAGCAATGGTTATTAATTAAAATATAAAACAACATCTCTGCATGGCTATTACTAATTAAGCAATCTTCCAAAACACGTTTATCAAAGGATTAATTGATAAAGAATTTTGACAACAGATATTTGCCGGAGGATATTGAAAAGAAAACACTTCATTGGTATAAATACTGAATATTTTATCGGACAATCGGTTGAGACAATCAGTTCACAAAAGTAATTGAGTAGTGCAGTTCAGAAATTAATTGAGTCAGTTAACAAACAAAATGCAGTGCTGAGAAGATTTTGGGAATTCGTGCCTCTCCACAGCCTAAAAAGTCCGATGACAACAGCAAGATCTGTCCATGAAATAATGTCAACGTAACAACTTAGAAAATCTCCGTCAGTATTTAATTGTCTCCAATAGTAATAATCGTGAAAATCAGGAAACTCACCAAGGAAAAGTCCCAGCTGGCTGGTAAGCATTCATAATGGAAATATCCTCACCAAAAGCAGCAACCAAAGAGAACAAAATTCTACGTCTACATTCAAAAGCCTAGGTAAAAACATTTGCTTATTTCGTTTATACTGTAATAGCCATTGCATTGCATTAATTCGTACGAATCTTTCAAGAGTCTAATTATATGAACTCTATATCATACATAAATGAACTATTGATGTGTGTGATTAAATTTCAAATGGCTTTACCCAATGTGGGCCGAACTTGTCATAAATGACAGTTAATTAAATACTTTGTTCTTATTGAAAATAAAAATCTAGAAAGTTAAATTACGTATGTAAAAGTGTTTTAATTTTAAAAAAAAAAAAAAGAATCGACCGAAATTTTTTTTTCGAAATGAAAAGAGATTTTGACATTTATGCTATCAAATCAGAGTCAATTAGATGATATGGGTGGAGTTAAAGCATTAGATCGGGTAGTGAAAAGGACTAAAAGGGTGGAGTTAGTGTGAGTTTCCATCTTAGTAAAAAAAAATAAATAAATAAGTCGTATTTAAATTTAGTTTAACATAAGCGCTAGTACTTTGAAATTGAAATTTTTGAAAATGGATCCGAAAGAAAGCCCAATATATTTTAAAAATCCCCAGTTAGTAGAAAAGGAGAAAGAAGAAGTATCTGAGACGTGAATGATGATGAAAATGATGATGAATATGATGGAAGAAATGCGTCAAGAAATTAAACAAAGCCAACAAGAGCTCAAAGAAGAACACAAAGCAGAATTGAAGGCAGAAATTAGTCAGGTTAAAACAGAAATTAAAGAACTCAGAGCAGAAGTAAGAGAAATAAGATATGAGATAACGGTAAAGGTAGAGAAGAACCAAGAAGTTATAGAGTTAGATTTAATTAAAGAAAGTCAGGAAGTTGAAAAGGAAGTTGAGGTGATAAAAGACATAGAAATTGAATTAGAATCAGATAGCGTTGTGACAGATAAAGTAGAAACTTATGTAGATCAAAAGGTAGAAAATAGCGTAAAAGAGTTTTTACAAAGAATTAAAAATAAAAGGTTTAAAGTAAACGTTCGCATTCGCTGTAGACGTAGATTTAAAACAAAGAGAAAGCGTAGAAAAAAATATTCCCAGTGTTCTGTTATGAAAATATTCAAGAATATTTAAACTATTTAGAATGTTAATTTAAAATATGCGTGTGTTTTATTAGAAGTATAAAATGTTTAAATTTAGTAAATAAATGTTAGTGAATAAATTATCTTTAAAATTAAACTTTATTTGTCGGTCAATTCTTTTTATCAATTCTTTTTAACAAATTCTTTTATCAATTCTTTTAATCACTAATTAAGTATAATCTATTAGTGATTACAAACAGCTGAGCTAGTCGTGGATTTAGGCATTGAGTTAGTGGCCACTGTTCAAAGTGCATTGTCTATTCTTTTAGTATTCTTTTAGAATAAACAGCTGGCGCCCGTGTTTATACAAAAACAAAAAAGTGCTTTGGATTTGGTGTTGAACTCAACAGCCGAGAAGAAGCTATGTTCTGGAAATGTAACGCTAGTTATATACTTTATAGCTATCGTTTGGGCATACATACTCTCCGAGTATATTCTTCTCTGCCTAAGAGACCGGTATTTCGAATGCACATATTCGAATACGGTTCAATATATATATATTCCTTGCTTGACCTTGAATGCAGCAGACTTATAGACATAAATGCTTATGGGGAGGGACATTTTTGCATGCACGTTTGCTTGTGTATGCATATAGTTTTTAATGAATTACATGAATATATATATATATATTGTGGAAAAAAATTATCTTTTGTATTTTGATTTAGTACAAATTGAGCAATAAGAAAATATGGCTGCTGAAATATTATTTTAATGGAAATTTAATAAAGCTCATTTTATATTAACAACAATGCATAAAAATAAAATGAAAATTAATCATTGTCAAATATAATACATCAAAACCACTTTGAACACTTTTTAGCAAAATTCTTTATTTGTACATATATACATACACCTATGTTTCGACTGTCCTGCAGTCTTCTTCAGAACCATTTCACTTTAATCTCTTAAGAGTGAACTGGCTCTGAAGAAGACTGCAGGACAGTCGAAACATAGGTGTATGTATATATGTACAAATAAAGAGTTTTGCTAAAAAGTGTTTGAAGTGGTTTGGATAAATTGTATTTATAGGATATTACAGCAAAATAAAGAAAAGAGTGATTTTGGTAATATTTCATTGTCAAATATATAGTAAAATCATTTTAATCAATTATAAATATGTACAGTAAAACTTGATTATTTTGAAGTCCCCACAAAAAATTCAAATAAATCAGCAGTTTAAATTACTTCAAAAATTCTTTAACTTGAAACAAAAAATAAAAAAATTTCATATTACGATAGTAATATTTTTTTTGTTCTATGATTCTTTTTTAATTTAAGATAAATATTTTCATTAATATTTTACTTGTGCAGTGTGTATCATAAACTAGCAACAAATTTAAGTTATTTTGTAATTAATTATAAAACCATTATTAAGATTTTAACAAGACTTAATTTTAGTTCAAACATTTATTTAAATCATAATCATTTCTGAAGATGCAAAAACAATTATTAATTACAAAGAAATCAAGTCATATGTCACATGACCTAATTTAACAATCTTGTATGACAAATGTTACATATAGAGCTCGCAAATAAGTTCTTAATAACGTTTGCAGAATATCCCAAACTCCAGACCGGTTTCTGCTACGAGCTTCGTCAGTGAGAAATGCTTGAATATCCAAGCACCTCATTGAGGAAGCCCATAGCAGAAACCTGGTCTGGAGTTGGGGATATTCTGCAAAGCTTGTTTAAGAGCTTATTTGCAAGTTGTCTATATAACATAATTATTAATGCAAATTAATCTAATGAAAATAATATGGTCAAAGAAAAATAAAGATATAAAATAGAGCCCAATAAAATTAGGTTTCTTAAATTGACTTTCTTTCTTCATTTTCCGTAACAGCCAAAAAATATTTTCATTGAAACACAAATTCAAATGATATAATTTTTTAATCATCAAACAAAACAATAAAAAAAAACTAAACTTAATTTTGTAAACTAATTTAAAAAAACAGTTTAAACTTTGAATTCAGAAATATTTTGTATTATTTACATTTAAATTAAATAAGCTACATTGTATATTATTTAAAACGTGAAAATATTCACCTAATAGTTTAACTGTGACAGGAACTTCAACTTTCGAAACTTCATTTTCAAGAGTCAGAGTGTAAACACCGACGTTTTCTTTATCAACTTCTTTCACAGTAAGAATAGCTACATTGTCCAAAACTTCAATTTTCGTAAGAGGTCCAGAATGTAGTATTTCTTCAGCAAAAATCCACTTGGTATCTGGACTGGGTTCTCCGGAGAATGGTACTTGGAGAATTAATGTTTTACCCTTCTCAACATTTACAACATCATTAGGTAAAGTATAAGATGGTGCTGCAAAAACAAAAAAAAATGTTTTTGTTTATTTGGTAAGATTATTGATAAAATATTTTTTTAATATATACAAATTAAATAAAACAAAAGCTTCAAAAATCTTTCTGAATAATGATTACATGTCACATTATTATTATTATTTTTTTAAAGTGTCATAGCATCGGCCAGGACGCGAACCTGCAACCCGGGCAACTGCCTGCAAGGCAGTCACGCTGACCTCTTGACCACCAATGCAAGATATGTCACATTATTTTTGGGGTAAGATTTGAATCATTTTGTACAAGTTATTTTCTAAACTTATTTGTTTATCCATATTATGAAAAAAGACATTTTAAATCATTTGTGGAAACTATTTTACATTAAGCAATCAGCTTTCTAAAAGAAAAATTGGGAAAATTCTTCAAGTATGGAAAAACTATATATTCCATAAATGAAATAATACTTTCAATACTAATGGCTACAAAATAAATCATTTTAAAAACTAACATATGTTTGTAAGTTCTTTTACTGACAAATGAATCATGATCTATTAACATAATTCTAATTTCCAAAGCTTTTTAAATTATCAATGCATTTTTAATAATATTTTTTGGAATGTGATTGTAAATTGCACATTCTAGGAAATCCTATTTCCACCATTAATTCAGCTTGTTTAAAATCCTAATTATTTAGCTGCTAATTATCTAATTCATGTTAGTTAAAAAGTTTATACATGAATAAATATTTGGGACATTTAACTTTGAATTTTCAAAAGATGGATTAATTACTTTATACATAATTAACAAAAAAATATATTAAAATAAAATTCTTGTTTGTACTTTACCTTCGAGTAGTAAGTTACAACTTGCGCAATATGCAAACAAATGAAGCTCAATTTCAAGAGAATTATACAGCTGAGCGCTTTTGGGAACCTTTAGATCCCATATTCATAACCTATCTAAAGGTTCCCAAAAGCGCTCAGCCATATAATTCTCTTGAAATTGAGCTTCACTTGTTTGCATAACATGCAAAAAATATATTAGAAAAATAATTTTATATATATATAAGTTAATTCTAATATTTTCCCAGACAAAAGATGTCATATTATTGTTACTATTTGCAGGATATTCACTACACGGAATATCCTGCAAATAGTAATAATATTATATATATATATATAAGTTAATAATAGCTACAAATCTAAGTAAACTTTATAGGATATGTAATTTAAATGACTTATAAATAGGAGTAAAGTAATAAGTTTTAACATTGTTAATACCTTTTTTTTTCCCAACAGCCTCATCAAATAATTCTTGAACAACTTCTCCTGCTGTAATAACAGGAGTGGGAATTGGTTCTGGAAGTTCACAGATTTCTTCCATATCTACAGCAACTACAAAATATTTGGACAAAAGTTACTTGGACAAAATTTACTACAGTCTTAGTAAACTTTAGCATTTTCAAAAAACAATCATTAAGCTGATACAGTATAAAAATATAATATATCATTGTTATTAAACCATGACTTAAAAAAAAAAAAGAATAAATAACGGAAAGCATGTTAAAAAAATATTTATATAAACAAATGATATAAAAAAAGATAGACTGAATAATTTTTTTACACTACACAAATGCACACATTCTTTCTTTATGTAAGAAAAAAAATAGCATTATTTTTACCTATTCATAAAAAAGCAATTTCATGGGAAAATAGCAAAAAACCCGCAACTCAATGCTTTTAGAAATATGATGGTCCCTTGTTGTATTTTGTAAAAGTTTTATATAAGTTTGTGCACTCCAGAAAAACTAGAATTTATTACAGAGATTTTTTTAAAATCGTGAACTGATAACTGATAAAAATTTAATTAAAGAATTAACGTAATGGCGATCAATAAAATTCCAAGAAATATTCGCTGATTGTAAATATTTCTAGATAAGAGACCATACCTTATATGGAGAAGGTAATTAATTGTAGCAGTTATCAGAAAACTATAAAAAGAGTACATAACAATATGTCAGGCCATTCAAGTGTATCTCCAGTTGACTTTCCAGTTCAATTCTGATGTAGGCGAGATCTAGGGTCAACGCTGCGGTTAATGCGCAGTGCTTAGTGGAAATGGGTTCACGGGCAATAGCTTAATAGGCCCACAGAGTTTGGGAGTCCGTAGCCTGAGGAAACTGTCCGAATAGCAACTAAACGTAGAGTTGATTTCCCATTGGTTTCAAATGAAGTTACTGTTGCAGAGATGGAAGCTGAAAGGAGCTTAAAGTCAGTCACAGTGCTATATTACAATGTGTTCATGTGCAGCTAAACTGGACTGGGGCCAAAGTGTGCATAAATCGAGCCCATTATGAACCGTTTTAGTAGCAGGCAGCCTGAAAGTACATTGTGGGAATTGAACATTAGTGAACTGTTGAGATTGTGTTGTTGCAGACTATTTGCTATTCTGATTACTTAAAATATTGTGAGTTTTTTTATGTATGTATTCATTTGTTGGCCGCTCAGTCATACTTGTGGACACAGCATCCCTCACAAGTGATGAAGGCTACATTTTATTAGAATCATACTGTTTATTTTCACAATCATAGCATTCATATTTACCTGATTAACCCATATTTGTTAAAAAAATTTATAGGAATATAATATCTAGATAGCCATTTGCTGATCAATAATGAATTATTATTTAGGATAGTTATAGAGTTATTATTACAAAAAAAAATTCTAATCTAAAAAATTTCCAAGATTCTTCAGATAATGGACATGACAGGTACATGGTCCTATAATTGGAAAGGGCCGATAAATGGTCCTAACTAGTACTTCATGACATCTTTTTCAGCTCTCAAACTATTTGCAATTTTTATGACTTTGGGAAAGTAATCAACAGTTTAAAAATTGTTTCACCATTAGCGCATTAAATAACATCTCTCATCAGATGGATAGCTTCAACCATTTTTTAAAAAGAATGATTTTTATTATCTTCATATCATCATATATTTGATAAGTCAAATATAGAAAGACTTTTTAAAATCGACAATTTCAGTAGCTAGTGGATTGAAAACTAAATCAGGTTGTCATTCAATATATCACTTTTGACAGCATTATCTTCAATTAACTTAACTTTGCTCTAAGTAACTTGGAGGATTTGGCTCTTGATTGGTTAAGAACTGTTGGTGTTGAATTTTAATGTGCTGACATAATATGCTAAATAAGCAAAATAAATTATCTTAATACAGAAGCCAGAAGTTTCAAGTGAATAGTAATAAGTATTATTTTCCTTGTATTACTATCATAGATGATGAATAGAGTGGGAACTATAAAATATTCATATTTAACAACAGATATAACTTAAAATGTTTAGAATTCTCCACTACCAATAACAATGTTTTTTGTACTACATATATAGCAGTTAGATTAATATAAATAACTTTGCAGTTAACCAGCTATTTTCAAATATTGTCAGTAATGTATATAAGGATCAGACTTACTTACACCATCTGTATACTCATTAATTTATTTTTAGAAAATAAATGCACAATAAATCTAAACTTAAGAAAAAAGAGCTTATTACTGTGAATACAAAATATAATATTAGTATAGTATTACTAACTTCAATTAGTGGTTTTCTGGTTGCCTTCACAAATAACTTTGCAATTAGAAGTAGGGAAGTTTCTAGCATTCTCTGACAATTATGCTATTACACTGCTCAATACAAATGTATGCCACATTGCATTTCGCAGTGTTAACTGCAATGCTGCATTCTATTTTACTGCACATTTAAGCTTTGCTGACTCTTCACTGTTAACTGGTCTCATATTGTACTGTATGTTTGCTTAACAACATATTTTGCCACTGTTCAATGCTTACACACAACATTGATCTACTCACACACGTCTAGTTCAGCAGTTTTCATTTGCTTTTTCTAATTGCATAATTAATTAGATTACTGCTTCTCTGAAAATTAGCCTATCAATTTAATTTTTTTATTTTGCATAATTTTGGGAATCATCAATACTAACTTTGTAGAATGGATTTACTATCCTTTTATTTATAAATAATAATGTAGCTTAAACCACGGCACATGCACTTTACAGATGGGACACTATTTAAACTAACTACTCTCCTTTCCAAACACAAGATAGACTTTTTAAAGGATAGATTGGATACTTTTATCTTTTTCACCCAAGCTATATGTATGGGCCAATCTGAAGTATTTGGAACTGAGAGCGTGAAGATTTTGATTAATCACTTTAGATTACTAATCATATAATTTTTATTAATGACACTTGTGAAATTTTTTAACAATATACAATACGTCATTATTAGATGGAAACTTAAATATATGTAAATATATTTATATAGCATGATGTTTTTATATAAATTATAAAAAATAACGTAGCTTAAACCACAGCACATGTACTTTACAGACAGAACACTGTTTAAATTGAATACTCTCCTTTCCAAACACAAGATAAAGTCTTTTATTTTTAACTAATTATATCTGCACACACACTCATACAATTTTTTTTATCTTTATGCGTCATAGGTCACATAAATGGATTCAGAAATGATCCGTGTCTTCTTACCTCTCTGCCTTGTTCCATTTCAATCATATGTAATTGCTTGGACCTTTTTAAATATTTATTTCATAATAAAATACTATTTTAAATCCAAAATTATTTAACTCTTTTACTATGATTGTTTTATTCCAAAAAATATAGAAAAATATCTACAAAATTTTTGTTTGTGTTTTCTACTTTTCCTTTCAACTTTTATATATATTTATGTACGCACTAAGTTATTGTGTGCCATATAACAGAAGTGTTACATAACTCCCCTTCTGGTGAAAAAGGAAAACAGAAATGAAACACCTATCTAATAATATTTTACATAATATACATGTTTAATCAAAAGAAAGCCGCAAACTATGTACTCATCAATTTTTTTTAGAGACCTGATATGCACTTAACAGCTAACAGAATGAATAGTGACCTACAATTCTGAGTTAAATAGTTCAGCAATTGGACTTAAGTAGACAATTCACCATGAATACCAAGAGAGCTACTTCAATTGAGATACTATAAGCTACCACAATCCATGATAAGGATAATGCAAAATTCTTTGCAATGCTCTGCTTCCTTGGAGAGGCTGAAAAGTGCAAGCTATGCCGTGTTCCATTTCTTGGAGACTTAGAGGCTGGAAAATACATAACTATGCCCTGCTTCATTGAGTCTTAGGGGCTGAAAAATATAGAACTATGCGTTGCTCCTTTCTTGTAGGCTTATGGCAGGTCTATGTTAACGGCTCTGTAATAAACAATATGAAATCAGAAAATGCGTTGGAGCAATAGGTGAGATAGAACACCCCATGAAATTGAATGAAAACATAGCACGCTAACAAAAACTCTCCATCCATCAAAACTGAAAATACAGTAAACACACTTCAACAATCAAACACCCACTAACAATCTCCCAAATCATCGATTTTCTATTTAACTCTAAACATAAACTTCTTTAAACATACATGAAAACTACTATTTTATAATTTAATAATATTAAATCGTGCTTTCACACTTCCAACGTAAAGCTATAACAACAAATTGGAAACTAAATTAAATTGTCTGAGCGCTTTCAAGAAGATGTACTTCTCATATAACCATCAATACTCTTGTCCCATATTTCAGTTAATTTAAAATTAATTCTGCATAAAATGTATACTCTTTTTCTTTCTCAGTTGTGGTTGAGATCAAGGTTAGTGATAATTTTGTAATGATGAATCACTAGTATGTGATCGATAATCAGCCCTAAGTTGGGCAGCCATTTATGATTGCCACCAGTATATTATCATCATTGGCCCTCAGTTGGGTTGTCATTTATAACAAGATGGGTAATTTGGATGGGATGGTCATACCTGGGTGATGGAAAATCATCATCAACCCCAGTTCAATGGAAAATATTTCAAAATAATGATTATAACAAAAAATACAAAGTAATGATTAAAGTAAGAGATATTTAAAAAAGTATTAAAATAATAAGATATTAAAGTAATGTTCAATATCAAAAAACATATAAGTAATTTTATATATCAAAGAGCATGAGAGATCTTGATATCGCTCTGAGAGATCAGCCCAGTTAACTCATTAGAGTAACTACAGGTATAATTAAATAAATTCACCATCATTATCAATATGTATAAGTAATGCTCAAGTGATAACCATTCATCATCAGTGAATGATCAAGAATCAAAATAAATCAACAGTCAATCTGGTGACTGGATTTGAAATGGGTCGATTGAAGACCAGGCCAACTAGTTAGCCTTTGCCTGCTTGGGGCAATTATTTAAACATAACTTGGATGCACAAACTAAGTTCTCATCCATCAGAATACAACAAAATGAATAATGCTGAGATATTAAAACATGCTGATCATCATCAATGCTCTGTCATTTAGTACCATTACTGTACTGGCCAACTATAAACTTAAATTCTAATAAAGACTAAACTAAAATAAAATTTAGGGCAGGAGCTTTAAAGCATATACTCTTAGTACCAATCAAAATATCTGGATGCTCCTAAGCACTAAATATACATCCCCTTTTATATATCAGATCATTATGCTCAAATCTAGTTCAGAAAACACAAGCTCTATAACTGTATTGTGATGAAGAGATGATGCAATACAATAATGTTCTAAAACTTTAAAAGTTCACTGGAATAATTCTAACAATTGAATTCAAGTTTATTAATAACAATAACAAAAAATGAAACTAAGTCCTGTAGAATATTGCTATACACATATCAATTAAGCCTTTTTGATATATAATTAAAAAAATTATCACATTGTGATTTACATGATTAATACAAAATTCAAGTTACTACATTGATTTACAATACCTCTTAATGGGTTTACATAAAATGTATATATATATATATGCACAGATGTGCATTTTATAATATACAATGAATATATTTCAACTGACATGAAATAAACATTTATAGTTATCACTTTTAAATGATATAAAATACTGCAATGGGTTTATATGACACACACATATATAATTGACTAACATATAAATGACATTCATTTTTTATCATGTTTCAATTTATCAAAATAAATAAATAATTAAAATACTTTTTCTATAATTACTTCCATTTAGAAGTCTATAAAACCCATTCATTATTTTATTGTAAGTATTACACTTTGCTGATTAGTTCTCTTTTTTCTTTAATAAAAGTACTATCCTATAACACACTCTCCCCTAACAGATCACTGTTGATTAAAATTTATAAACATCTTTAAAAATAATATAGCAGGTATATTTTTTTTCTAATCTAAAAAGATTTTTTTTATATAAAATTTAAAATATCCTTCTCTATATATAGATATCAACATCACAGGTTGCTCTTAATTATAATGCTTTAAAGTTAAAAATATAGATTGTAGACAATTTAAAATATTATTCTATATATATATCATTTTTAAAATGTCATTTTTAAATAAATTATTTTAAAACAACTCACTTTATATGAATACAATGAGATGCCCTTGCATCTAGATACATCAGCATATATATATATATATAATTGCTTCTTTAGCAAGCTGAGATTTTTCTTGGTAAGAGCCAATCCAGAACTGTCTCATCACAAAAAGTATAATCCAGGTAGTGTCACCATCAGGAAAGGTATAATCAATTAATGGTTCGCATTGACTTGGTTTCACTGAGATTTCAGACCAGCCAGCTAATATGTCCGCTTTAGATAGATACAAAAAAGTTGGGTCTATCTTCAAAGTACATCTAAACTCCAACATAGTGAACTAGTAGACTGCTTCTGGATCTAGTCTTGAATTCAGCTACACCTGATTTATGGTAGCTATCTGTATAGCTCTGAAAACCAACCAACTCTGCTAACTGCTTCTCAAAAAATATTATTAGTCAACTCAACTCCAAACTATTATAATCTTTTTATCCAAACCTTTTATAGTCTTGGTTGGGCGATGTGACAAAAACACTAGAGACTGTATAATTTAAACTGTTTTGTATCTCTCTTGATTGTAAAAAGTTGATTTCAATTTACTTTCATCAAAGAATGATCTAAAAAATTTCTACTTAGATAGAAATTTTGATCAACTGATTAAAAAGATTTCAAAATAGATAAAAATTTTATAATTATCAGTTGAACATGTTTGTTTTTAATTTCAAAATCAGAATTCAATAAAAATATTTATTATTACTTTTTAGCTATTTATTTCATAATAAAATATTATTTTAAATTCAAATTTATTTAACCCTTTTACTATGATTATTTTAATCCCAGGAAATGTACAAAAATATCTAAAAAAAAATTTGTCAGTGTTTATTTCTACTTTTCCTTTTGACTTTATATATATTTCTGCACCCACACTATGTTGTTTTAGAAGTGTTACAACATATATCATTAAAAACCAGTCAACACTTAGGACAATCCCAAGATCAATAACAATCTCAATCAGTTGTCAAGGCAATCTCCTTATAACAATAAAGTGGGATTCCACCTTTATTGTTAAAAGGAAATTGCCTTGACAACAGTTTGAGATTGTTGACTGTTATTGATATTGTCTAAGTGTTGATTGGTTTTTAATGATTACTTTATAAATCGATTTAGCTTTGAACATTATTACACTTTGAGCATTATTATATATATGCAATTACCTGTTACATCTTTTGCAACTATGGGTAGTGATGCTTCACTTGGTTTACCCTCACCAGCCTTATTCTCAGCAATGACTCGGAATTGATAAGATTCTCCTTCGGTCAAATTACTTATATTGAAGACAGTTGTATTTAATTGCTCCTTACTTACTCTAATCCACTCAGGGCTAATTCCAGTTAGTTTTTCAACTTGATAACCAATAACAGGACTACCGCCATCATTAACAGGAGACTGCCATGTTATTGTAGCTGAAGTACTAGAATATCCTATCACAACTGGGGCAGCACATGCTTCAGGAACAACTGCAAATTTAAAAAAAAATATGTACTTTATTTCCTAATTATTCTTTTCTACTAAAAAGAAAAATTGTATCGATATGTTTTTTAATAGATATTAGTTTTGTTTTCAAAAAGTTAAAAAGGGAAAAGTACAAGAGATGTTATATGGGTTGTTAGAACAATTTCAGAAAATATTATAAACATGTTATAACCGAGTATTAAGAAAAAGTAATAGTTGAAATTCAAGACTTTTATATTGCTATAAGTATGCTTTCGGCAAAGCGCTGCCAGAATCAGTGCTGTAATTAAAATAGCACTGTGATTCCGGCAGTGGTCTGCTGAAACATGTTTAGCACAATATAAAAGTTTTCAATTTCAGCTATTACTTTTTCTCAATACTCGATTATAATGAGTTTATAATAATTACATTAATTAAAGAAAAGAGAACTAAATATCATTTAGAAAAACATATTGAAAAAGATAATTGGTATATGTTTTGTGGATTTGGAAAACTTTTACAATAAATAAATTAATGTTTATATTGTGCTAAAATGCAGAAAACATGAAGCTATAATAATAAACTAAATATAAAGGCTAAGCGCTTTCAGGAACATTTAGTTCCCATAATCATAGCCTATAATGGAATTCCCAGTAAAACGTTGTGCATAAACTTAGTGTATGCAAATTTATGCAATGTGAAGTATAATTAATCATTTAATGAAATAAATAAATTAGTGAGTACACACATTTATAAATAAAATTAAGTAAAAAAAAAGAAGTTTCAATAAATACCTACAAAATAATAACAGTAATTACAAGAAGCTGGTAGTTTTTTTTTGTTGTTGTTGTTGTTAGGATAGTAGAGTTTAGATTTTCTATGTGAATGTAAAAGATCTAATCTTGGAATCTGGTAAAAAGAGCCCTTGTATCAGAATTTTGGATTAATGGTATTTTGCCTGCATACAAAAAGTTTTTAATACTAAAAAGCACTTAATATCTTCCTCATATACAGGGAGATTATAATCTTCAAGTTTATTCATTCAAATATTTTTAAGGGTAATTTTGTGGGGGAAAAATTAATAGTACTAATAGCCATTCAAACGATGTTAGAATGATGCAAGAATTCAATTACTGTAAATGTCAGTAATAAGAATTATTATTACTAAACCTTTTTCTTTAATAAATTACTAAACTTTATCTTAATTCCAAAGTAATGTTTTAACTTTTCTTAAAGCAATATAATTCAATAATAAACACATATGTTGTGTATACTAAGAAAAGCTTATTTAAACAGGCAAAACTCTCCATGCAGTAGTGCCACTCAGTGCAAGCCAGAGTAATCAGTGGATGCCTGAAGGCTTGTGCATAAAATCCCTATCTAGCACCTACTCATCCAATATGCCCAGACTAGTTTCTAGCTTGTGGCTTTTGTCAGTGAGGAGCTTTGGATCTGAGAGCACTGCATCCATTTATTACTCTGGCTTGCACTGAGTGGAAAAAATAATATGCTAACTTCTATTAACACAGCATGTCAAGCATGATTTCAACTCATTTGTAACCATAATCAGAGCAAAAACAGTTCCAAAGAATTACGAGATTTATAAAAGTGGACATTTACAAAGCATTGATTATAAAATGTAAATGAGTTAATTTACATAATCTACTTTTTTGAAAGAGAACGCAAGATTCTTTCTTATTGATGGTATTCTTATTATTGGCAATGTGCCAGGCCCTTTTGATATTGCATTTCACATTTCTCTCAGAGTAGACAATGCTAACAGAGGTGGGTTTGAATATATGATCATGCTTGGTTTCATACCCAAAATAGATCGAACTTCAGCATTTCTTTGAATATGAAGCCGAGCATCATAACATATTCAAATCCCTCCCTACTAGCAATATCTGCTCTGAGAGAAATGACACGAAACCCAAGGTCAAAGAGGCCTGGTACATCACCAACAATACAAACGCCATCAAGAGTCCTGCATCCCCTTTCCAAAAAGTGGATTATGGCAATTAACTCATTTACATTTTATAATATAAAATTTCCACTTCTATGAATCGTAATTCTCTCGAAATGTCGTTGCCATGCTTGCGCCTACAAGTTAGTTGAATGCATGCTCAGTATACTATGTTAATAAAAGTTAACTTATTATGTTAGAACCAATAAATAAGCTTCTCTTAGAATTCACAATGTATGTGTTTATATGCTTCTCTTCGATTAATGGACCTAGGGTCGCTTGCTATGTGTAATGCTTTTCTGATCCTGTGTTTAGCATCATGTCTATCTGAGCAAACGATGTTAGTAGACTTCGGTTCGAATCTATGTACTGTTGTTTTTTCATGCTCAACAAAATAGTAGCTCTGAATATGAGAGCAAGAAGTCTCTCAAAAAGCGCTCAGCTAATATAGCATTTTTCGATATATACTAGCTTCATTGTGCATACAGCACATATAGATAGTATTTACAATTTAATGAAGTAAATAATTCAATGTATGTGTTTATTATTGAATTAAACTTTTATCTTGCAAGAGTTTTTTTTTACACTATACAAAAGTTAGGAACAGGAGTGTTGTTATTTTAAAAATTATTTTAGGAAAAGAACAGATTTAAAAAAAATATTTTCAACAACTTGTTGAATGGAAATAATAATCTATTCCAATCAATTCTCTGCTTAAAAAAAATAGAGATTAAAAAAGGAAATGGAGACTATAAAAAAAAAACACAACATGGAAGATAAAAAAAGCAAGAGGAAATGTGGACCAAGCCTCTTGATAAATAATATGTATTAGTTGATAATTAATAAGTAAAAATACATATGTGAACATGACAAGTAGAATAATTTTACATAAATCTCCTGTTTTGTTTATTCTTTGATAAATGTCACAAGTTCTTCAGACCCCTAATGATATGAATATGACTACTAGGAAGCCGAAAGCATGCTAAGCATACTATGCTATTAGGATTAAATAAAACCTTTCTTTATATAAATTTGTATATATTTATTTTGAATTAACATAATTATAGTAAATACTTTTATTTATTTATATACAGAATTTATAAACACCATTTCGTTACATGATAGTAACATATATAACTAAAACCCTATATCTGATAATCAGCATTGCTATTTCTGGAAATATTATAGATCTCCGCACATTCAAAAATTATTATCATTTTGCCAAGATGGAAATATGAATTTTGACCAAAAGAGAAGATTCTAATTAATATCAAAAATAAGATATGGTCCATAAATTACAATTTATCTTCATCATGATAATTATTACATAAAACAGCTCTGTGACTACAAAGATTGTTATTTGTAGGTGTGGAATTGGTTAGGAAGGCAATTAAATAAATAAAACGCTCTATGATTTTATTTCTAAAAAACAAAAACAAAATAGTATTCGGTTGTGTGATTTGTATAGTAATATGTTCGATATAACATTATAATTTCATATCGTATGAAAATGCGTATGTAATTTATTTATAAATAAAACAAAAGTAATTCTCCATTTTCTTGCCATATATAGTAACATGGTTATTGTAGAGGATTTAAACACAGATTTTCAAGCACCCTTCAGTTATTGACTCTATCTCATACAACCGATACACATTACCACACACGCGAAAAAGATAAATGATCTCAAATGTATGTATTTCATGCTGAAATTCGATGTTTAAGTCCTCTACAATTACATCTAATTTTCAAGTATATTAAGTTATACTTGTATTCTATTATTAATTAATCCCTTTTTTATAAAAATCTTTATTCTTTGTACAATGCTTACATAACACCCATCAACAGTTTCGATTGCAGAGGCAAAACTGAAAAAGAAAATGGAAGATAAAGTAGTTTTAAAAAGTTCTGAAGAAGATTGCAGGGGCAATCAAAACTGTTGATGTTGATGGGTGTTATGTAAGCATTGTACAAAGAATAAAGATTTTTATAAAAAACGGACTAATTAATTAATTAAGGCAATGCAATAAATGAACAAATTAAGATTAAAATATTCTATTATTAGTAATATGGTTAATACACTTAAATCTCCATGACAAATTGGTTTTGAGCATTTGACTTTATTTATCAATGAAGCTTAGGATTCAAATCTGGAAGTAATGCAGTTATGTATTAGCAATTACTTTTAAGTCCATTTTGTTATTTAAACTAAAAGCATGAAATTTGAAACACCATATGATTTTCAATCCAAGACAACCTAATTGAACAATTACATAGATATGTCTGGATCATTATCTATGTTTTGGGGAAAATGTTTTTTCCTTAACAACAGACATCTATTTAAAATATCTATCAGGAACGTTTAATAATAAATCGCTTGATTCATCAGCTTAAACAGAATGTGATAAAATAAGATCATCTCTCTGCTCCAGTATCATAAATAGAAAAGATAACCAACGTATAGCACATGTGCCATATGTAGTGCATTGTATAATTAAGCATGGCACATCAGACTTCAATTATAAAAACAATTCTGATGAGTGCTGGTACAGAACGAAATACGTATATTGGAGATCATTAATATTTTTCACATGTGTCGTCCTATATAGTTGAATAGGACGGAGTGAATAATTAAAGGGAGCTTGAACATCTGAGTTCAAATCCCCTCTAAATACATCTAGTTTAAAATATAAATATGATACAAGTATTTAAATATTAATTCTAAATATTGTAAAGTAATATTATAATCCAAAAGTATTTTCAATTACTACTCTAAAAAAAAATTCAAATTAACTAAAAAAAATTTTCTTCGGAGTTTATTCTGAAGAATATGAATACAATTTTGATTTTTGACTATCCCAGAATAAATCGATACTTGTTTTTAACTTTCATTTTATAATTGTTCATCCGTTGCAATTTTATTCTTCATGAAAATTATTTTAATCCATGACATTGATAAAATACAAAATGAAATCGTAACTGATTCAAATTTTAAAAACATTTTGCTGCAAACTTAACTCCAACCCTAAAAGTCTGGTGAAAGCAAATAGACTTAGAAGCATCAATAAAGTTTCTAGTATGGATGGCTGAAGAGTTGGAAATTGAAGTAGATTGAAGCCTGTCCATTAAAGTTTGAAAGTTTGCTATCTTAATATAAACCAAGCATTGATTATATATATATGTGTGGGAAATGATGATCTGGACCAACTGATGAGTGCTGGTTCAGCATGAAGTACTGATATTGGAGATCTTTTATCTTTTTCACATGTATGCTCATGTGTATCGGTTCCATGAGATAGAGTGGATGGCTAAATGGTGTTTGAAAGTCTGTGTTCAAATCTCCTATATTACATCTAAACTCAAGAGTATATAATTTATACTCGTATTTAAATACTACAAATTCAGTTTGTAAGCTGCTCATCCATCTCATCTTCTATCTATTTAAATGGACAAGTTCCTATACGTAAGGTGTCAGAATGACTTAAGGTCAACACGGCATGACAATAATATTGGCATTAACAAGGGATTTGGACATTCCATCATCAAAATTTCAATGGTATGGATGGCTGAAGAGTTGGAGATTGGATTAGATTTCTGCCCAATAAAGTTTGAAAATTTGCTATCTTAATATAAATCGAGCACTGATTATATGTGTGTGGGAGATGATGAGCTGGACCAACTGATATTGCTGGATTAGCATGAAATATGGATATTGGACATCTTTCATCTTTTTCAAGCATGCGGTTATGTGCATCAGTTGTAGATAAGACAGAGTGGATAGCTGAAAGAAGCTTAAAAATCTGTGTTCAAATTCCCTACAATTACATTTAAACTCCAAGTATATAAATTACATTTCAGGCTATAACCTTAAGACCATGTGCTTGAAAAACGACAGTAGGGACCTCTACAAATCTTATCACAAGATTTATACTGAAATTGAATAATAAAACAAAATTTATAAAGCACACTTTAATTCATGTGGGAAAAAATTGGCACGTGGAGTGTAAAATGTTGGTGACTTCTGTGTTGCTTTCTGTCATTCTCAAGACCAGATTTGAGAAGTCTGCAGGAAAATTATTTACAGCAAAGTTAAAAATTTGATTTTGTATAGTGATCTTAGAAATAAATATTGCTAATAATAGTTATATGAGGTTAAAATGCTTTCATCATTAAATATAAACAGTATATACCATTTTTCTAAATAATAAAGTTTTACTAAAATAAACAAACAAGCATGATTTATCAATAAATCTATAAATTAATGCTTTATTTAATATAGGGGTTGACCCAGAGAGACAAGTCCACATTCAGGATTGGAAGCTGCTAAAACTGTTCAGCTTTAATAGCTATTGTCTGGAGAAATGGAGATTCTGTTTTTTAGCTCTGTGACAGTATTTTTCTCAGAACATGTATAGCTTTGTGATTAGTTCGCTGGAGAATGTGTATACTGCCATTCATGTTTAACAGTATTTCTCTGACATTACCTTCAAAAACACTGACTATTTATTGCTAGATTCCCATCTTTAATGGAAACATTCGGATTCAGTGAGCATCATTGCCTATTGGACCATTCTTGCCATTGTCTACGTGTTATCTCTATGTATACAAATCCGCAATGAGTGCTCAATCTGATGTAGATAAGATGGAATTCGGACTAGTTCATTATTTGAAGGCAAAGTGAGATATGACATAATCTTTACTTTAAAAAATCATATCTAAACTAGTCTGATTAAACATTAATCATTTCCATGTAAAAAATATAGTTTCAACAATTTGATCATTAATGTTTTAATAATGATAATTTCACCATTAATACTCTTTAATTTTTCATACATTTAAATCTATTAAAATATATTTTGAATATAATATTTTAATAGATTAAAATCAAATCTCAAGTCTCTCAGTACTGTTATTTGTAAAAAAAGAACTCTGAATAAACCCGAATATAATTCCATCTTTTTAGAACAGCAATGATCTACCAATCATATATTTGAACTCTTTTCTGCTTCCATTGCATGCATAGAACATCATGACTCTAAACATAAAATCAAAAAAGCATGGCTTATAGCTAACAACACCTTATGCTATAAATCGGAAGGAAGCATGCTTCTCTCCCCCAAAAAAGTGGACTTTCTAATCCACTTTGCATATATTTAAATATTCGTCGCATACATTTTCTATCATGCTCAGACAACCCACTTGCTGTGATTATGAGAAGATAAAACTTTTCGAAAGCACTCATCCAATTAATATTACAATTTGTACTTAGTTTCACCGTTGCCCGCATTTTAACGCATTTAGACATATTTTTTATTTAATTGGTAAGTCTACATTTTTCTCATTCTTACAATATTTTTTCCGTTTAATTCTATCCAAATAAAGACAGTTTTCCCTCTTGTATTTCATGTCTTTAAAAAAATAAATATAGCAACAAAAAAAATTTTAAATCTCACCATATGAAAATACTGCTTTAATTGGACCTATTTCTTCACCTTCTCCAGGACCATACTTATTTTCTGCACAAATTCTAAATTCATAATCATGACCTTCAATTAGGTTGGGTATTGTAAAACTGGTTTCTTGTGTATGAGCTACTTTCTGCCAAGCCCGTCTTCCAGCTCCTCTTTTCTCAACAAAGTAACCTGTAATATTACTGCCACAATCATCTAACGGAGCTTCCCAACTAAGTGTGACTGATTCTGGAGTACTCTCCACCAATTTTAATTTTTGTGGAGCATCTGGAACACCTACAAAAAACATTAATAGCTTATTTAATTCAATTCCGTATTTATTAAACAATTAATTCATACATATATTTCTCCACATAAACACCCACATAAAGCATTGTTAGGACAAGATCCAAATAAAATATAGGCTGAGTATTTAAAGCTGCCTGTTACTATTTATACTACAAGTGATTAAAGACTGCATCATATGGTAATTGTGATTTATATGAGTGTTATACTTATCTAATTAATCCTGATCACTCCATGGTATGATTTATTTTCTGTCTGAGAGTAGTTAATATTTATTTATCAACAATTGCTGAATGATAATTGGTTGCCTGTAGACTCAATTAAAACTAAATCTTAAGCTTGCTTGAGAAATTTTTTTCTATTTTTAAAAACCTTCCCAGCTCAATTCTGAATTGAAATTCAGCTTACAAACAATGTAGATTAATGAATTAACCATTATGTCACATTTTTATTATATATGCTTTGCTTGAATTCAAGTTCCATGTATATTTGTCAGTAATATCACTAAAATTTCATTTCACTTTTTTTTATATGTCAAAGCGTTGACCGGGAAGCGAACCCATGCTGCATGCTTGGAAGGCAGCTACACTAACTGCTAGGCCACCAACGCTTGACTAAAATTTCATTTCCTGTTTTACTCTTTACATTAATACAAAATTATCACTTTTTAATAATCATTTACAAATTTTATTCCATCTACTTTTTTTGATTATATTTTTCAAAGTCTTCTCCATAACTATCCTCATAATATTTTCAATTTTAAATATCTGACCAAATTAACTTTTTATTTTTTCTAAATTTCTTTATATAATATATCTACAGAGGTTAAACTCTCCATATAGTAGCGTGACTCAGTGCAAGCCAGAGTAATCAATGGATGTAAGAAGATTTATGCATAAAATCCCTATCTAGTGCCTACTCATCCAATATCCCCAGACTAGTTTCTAGCTTGTGGCATTGATCAGTGAGGAGCCTTGGCTGGCTGCTGGAGGGTTGCATCAGATATTATTCTCTTCTTCTACTTCTCTCTATTCACCATTTTTGACTAATGATTTAACTTCATTTTAATAATAATAAAAATTTTTTACTGAAAAATGTGTAAGAAGAATTATTTGAATTGCAATATCGTATATGAAGATAACAGAAATAAAGAAAAGGAAGAAGGAAAGTCTTTAGAAGGATTATATATACATAACTGTTTTTTTATTAGATTAAAAATTACTATATTTCATTGAACATTTTTCAAGTTTAAATATATTCATATTTTTTTTTAATAAAAGTGCACATGGAGCTTGATATTTTAAACATACAATTATAGACTAAAAAACCCATGTTAATGATTCCTAAAATTCCAACTATCCATTTTTCTCAATTAGGTCATGCTCATATATCTTACCAAATGCCATACATGTTGATCAGTATATAATGATATTTTTTTTATTATTTTTTTTTATGACTGTACTCGTACATTTAAAATGTAAGAGTGATTAAATTGTACTTTTATAAAATATAACATTATGGAACATGAGAAGAAAATATGTAAATGATTAAAAATAAAAATAGATTATTGGCTACTTATGTAAAAAGTAGTATAGATAAATTTGATCCTTATTAAAATCTATATCTAAAGCTAAATCTAACTGCCATGTCCATGGGGAGACAATCTCAACCATGCGGGTGAAAAGAAATAATACACACACAGTTTGAATATATATATCAGAAAGTTCATTTCTATTTACTGAAGCATTAATTTAACAATATAACAATATAATAAAATTATATTACTGACAATAATTTATCCCGTTTACTTTTGGGAATTGCTACGGAATATATTTAGTGTGTTTACAATATCTTATTTCACACACAGCCGATAATTATATGGTTCATTTATCTCCAAACAGTTTGTTTACTCATCTAATTAATGTCTATATGAACTTCTTTCCATTTGAACTTTAATAGTAAATTAATTGACTAAAACTAACTTCATTGAGCATTCATTTTTCTCTCTTTTGAGAATGCATTGTTTTACTTTCAGCAGCCGTTTATCCCTCTTGACTGTGACTGACTGCTGCATGCTAAGAATGACAGACTCTTTATATTAGCTACACTAATTTACATAATTTATTTTAAAAGTTCTTTTTATAATATGTTTTTTCTAGGGTAATCATTCTATGGAAAAAAATAACAATACTGTCGGTACAATGTACATGATTTAATTAAAACTTTATTTACACACAATTTAAAACATTTGTACTGTCAATACAGTAATTTATTTCTAATGCAATAAAAATAATTACTAACATTATTTACAAGTATATTTTTCTTATGTAAAAGCATATATTTCTAAAGGATTTTAATTTTTGAAATTCAAATTTATAATTATAATTTTGATATCGGGAAAATTTTTCTAATTATAAACCATGCGCATTTAATCTAACAATAATTGCAATAATTTATTGTTTATGGCTGATGTGGGAATTTTAGTGAGGAGATTGACACATGGAAATTATAGTAATTTTGTGAATTACATATGGCTTTAAAACTTTTGTACAACTTCTTTTGCTTTTTTCATGTTCATGAGTTTAGATTTATTACAATATACTTGCCTTAGTTCAATCTATAAAACATGATCAAAACGTTGTAGAATTTTATAAATTGGCTAAAATAAATTACTTTGCACAGAAGCAAAACTCTAGCGCCACTCAATGCAAGTCAGAATAATCAATGGATGCATGAAGGTTTGTGCATAAAATCACTATCTAGTGCCTACTCATCCAATATCTCCAGACTAGTTTCTAGCTTGTGGCTTTCATCAGGGAAGAGTCTTGGATATGAGAGCACTGCAGCTAAATCTTAGGATAAAGCATAAAGAATGGTGATCATGTGAGGTTTGATGGTAAATTACTTTGCTATACCAAATGATAATAGTTTTTAAATTACTAATAGTAAATGCATATTTTCCTCATTTTTTTGAAGATGCACTATGATGCTAATTTGTGGAGCTTCATATTTGCATGGCATAAAAGGAAAAAACATCACCCTTAATAAAGAAGGCCGAAGTATTATTTTAAATGTTAAATTGTAGGCCAAAAGAAAATGTGTGTCATATAACTGTTGCTTAACATACTTTGTGAAGATAATAAATTGAAATAAAGACTATCTATGATATAAAGAGACTCTAAAATACCCTCCATAAATTGTTGATTTTTCTTAACTAATATCCAGAGTTTTATAGGAAAAAAAATATAGGTAACACATTTATTCTTAATCTCTGAAATGAGTCTTATGTATCACTCTGAAAATTTTCCAGTATCTTTAAGAATCATAAATGAGGAAATTAACAATGAAAATAATGGTGGTATAGACAATAAAAAAAAAGTACAAATTTCTCATCATCTTCAGAAACAAATGGCCTTTTATGCCATGCCACAAGTCATTGAATTCCATGTTTCTAAAACACAAACATATAAATGATTTAGTCCATGACTTAGTTCCCAGTAAAAAAAAAATCTACTGGATTACAGATTAAATCTTTTTAATCTTAATACAAATATCAGTTTCTTTAAGCATAAAGAGTGTGGCTTTGTTCATTTTCTTTTTTTTTTTCAAATGAAAATGCATTAACTTTCTGTATTATATTAATGGTTTCATGCAAACCCTGACTTGCACATATATGTAGAAGATAGGAAATTCTTTGTAGATGCATAAAAAAAACCAAAATAAAGAGTTTTTCTACATAATAAATATATAATACAGTCTATCCCTAATGGCCATGCCAATTTGACAAAAGTCATTTGAGATTTTTTAAAATGTGTTCCAATCAATCAGATACAAAAATCGTAAGTGAAAAATACTAATGATTTCAAAGTAATTGTAATGATAAATCACTAAACATCACATGATCACCATCTCTTATGCCAGCACATAACTGTTATTAAACAGGCAAAACTATCCATACAGTAGTGCCATCCTGTGCCAACCAGAGTAATCATTGGATGCTAGAAGGCTTGTGCATAAAATCTCCAACTAGTGCCTACTCATCCAATATCCCCAGACTAGTTTCAGGATTGTGGCCTTCGTCAGTGAGGAGTAAGATCTAGGTGCAGTGCAGTCAGATCCAAGGATCCTCACTGACGAAGGCGACAAGCCAGAAACTAGTTTGGGGATATTGGATGAGTAGGCACAAGATGGGAATTTTATGCACAAGCCTTCTGGCATCCATTGATTACTCTGGTTGGCACTACTGTATGGAGAGTTTTGCCTGTTTAATTGTGATGATACTGAGGTTGCAATTAAGGATTACATTAAATAATCCAGTTCCTTTTGTGAATGTGGTAGATGAGATAGAAATACTCATTACATAAAAGAAGAAATGGCTTGCATAAAATCAGAAAGTTAAATAAAAAAATGTAAAGTGACAGAATCTTGAAGATCCTATAGACATGTTTTTTTCCATTTCATATAAAACTTAGTCTTAGCAAAGTTAGAGAAGTTTATAAATAAAATTGGAAAAAAGTTTACTCAACTCAATTCTCAAACAAATTGCTTTATCTTTGAGCACCAAAAATAAAGGTAGTCATGAGCTTCAAATTATAGAATTTATACAAGACCATAATTTTGATGCATAACTAGCAGAAAAAGACAAACATGAACATGTTTGGAGAACGTGGTAGAGATTTCACATAACTCTGATGCCTAATTTATATTTAGGAACATATTGTATCTTAAATCATGATATTGAACTTGAACTTGGAGAGCTCTTCATCCTGCAGTGGATTGATAATGGTTGACAATGATGATGATGATGTTCCTAAAAATTCATTTTTGGATTCTCACTTAAACTAGCTTCCAAAAAGTTGCAATGAGATATCTGAGGAACACAGTTAAAAAATCCTATAAGAATATATTTACAATGGAAATTAGCATGAAGAGAAATGGACTCTCATTATTTCAGCTGATTTCTGCAGGACTATTCTTTTAAATGACAATTGGCCACTTAAAAGTGCGCATTATTTTTTTTTATATACTTCACAATTTTCATTAACAATTTTCTATATGTTATGGGATGAATTTTCTAATATTCAAATTTTATTTTAATTAAATTTCTAAGGATTGTTGACTATAGTTAAACGATTATGCATGTTCATTTGCAAGTGTTGTATAATGATATCTAAATTTAAAAAATAAAATCATATTACTCATAGCCCATTTCTGAAAGAAAAAACTAAAAGAATATTTTGATTCTGCAGCAGATACACAACAATTTTTCCCAGAATTTTTTGTTTTTGTAAAATTGTTCTAATCATTTAAATATTTATTTAATTAAGTGATAGCTATGAATTTATGTTTGCTAAAAAAATACACGCAAAAAAAAAAAAATTGTAAAATAGAAATAATATTAATAGATGGCATGATTTCAGTTGGAATGCCAATTTATAATTCGTACTTTCCTTTGTTTCATCGTATAAAATATTGAAGAATTTCTGTTAAAATTATTAATATTCATACCTAAAAACTAATGAAAAATCTAATTATTATAAATTCATATTATATGTTTATATATCAGAATAAATTACAAACACATTATCAAATTTTGCACAAAAACGTAAGTATGTAATATTAATATGACCTATGTTCTTCGTTACTTTTTACAATGCTGTTTTACAACTGACTATTGACAGTTCCAATTGTACCAGCAGATTTGAAAATGTAAGTAGAAGCTCTGAAGAAGATTGCCGGGGCAATCGAAAATGCCAATAGTGGACTGTAAAAAAAGCATTGTAAAAAGTAATAAAGAACATAGATGATATTAATATTATATGGGTTTGGCAATGCAATAAGAAAGATAAAGACCGTAAGTATGTATATATTTACCTAGAATTTTAACTCTTACAGGAATTTCTATTCTATCAAGTTCATTTTTGAGCACTAGAGTATAAATTCCGGAATCTTCTTTATCAACTTCCTTAATTTTTAGAATTGCCACATTGTCCCATACTTCTGTTTTGCAATGATAAGCCGAAAGTAATGGTTCTCCTTTAAACACCCAATTAGCTGAAGGAACAGGTTCTCCATGAAATGGAATCTCTAAAAGTAAGGTTTGACCTTTTTCCACAACCATCACTTCATTAGAGAGAGTATAAAAAATACCTAAAAAAAAAAATTTTTTTTTTTTTTTTAAAAAAAAAGGAAATCATTTTGTTAATAATATTCAGTTATAAATCACTGTTACAATAATATACTATTAATGTAGTTGACTATTATAGTTTCAAGTATATGCTATAATTGTTAATTATTAAACATAATATGAAGTACGGAACGCATTTATACAATACATATTATATCATTATAGCTATGAATATGAGACAACACGCCTCAAAAGCGCTTAGGGGTTAACTTTTGTATAGACTTATAAGAATAATTATTATAGCTTCTCTTTCCAGTGCCTCATACGCTTCTAATTTTATTATATCTATTATTAAAAAATTGTTTTTCTCTTCACTAGTAAAATTGTAATTAAAAGTATGCGACTTTTTTTTTTTCGCATTAAATACTGAAGCTATAATTTTACTCTAATTTATAATAGCTTTGATAAAGCGCTGAAAATTTTGAAATTATAACTCTTACTGATGTGTGAGTGCACTGAGATTTATAATATTTAAAGTAATAGCGCATTATCGAAATTTGACTTCCTATTTAATTATTTCAAATTTTCAGCGCTTTATAATAATAAGATTTACATTTATAAGTCGTATTGGTCTGATCGTGAATGGTTAAAAATGTGGCGCTGTCTTTCTCCTGTGATAGGTTAAATAGATTTATACAATTCAAAATTTGATCATAACATCAGATACACAATAGACTCGAGCCCTGATTTAATGATGGTCAGTGAAAGTTGGTGTATTTATAGAAATGCACTCTAAACTTAAGTGATTCACTTAAGTTTTTTAAACTCTTACTGACGTGTGAGTGCAAGGAGATTTATACTATTTAAAGTAATGGTGCATTATCGTAATTTGACTTCTGATCTAATAATTACAATATATATTAAGCAAATAATTTTAAAAGTTAAAATGTTATTTAGAGATATTCTATAATATTAAATAATGGCAAAAATGGAATATGTGGTTAGATGAATTGTATAATTCTATAGAGAAATAAAGATTTTAAAAAAATATTTGTATTGTTAAAAATACTTATAAATTAATATGTACATATGATAATATTGTGTTTGTAAAAATATATACATTGCAATTCAGTAATTATAAATTACGTTTTTTGTACTCCAGAGAAGGTAAGGAAAATATATTAGAGGAATATAACTTTTTTAGATCACTAATTGATAAGAATAAAACTAATGGCTGCTTGAGTAAAGTAATTTAAGAAAAGTGAACTTTGTGTAATTAAATCATATAGCAAGTAAAAAGCTTTAATTAGTGATTAATTTTGCATAGGATTTAACAATAAAAAATAATTTGTGATAAGAAAATTGCGTTTGGTAAATGCCAAAATAAATTTGCTAATTATAAATATTTATTGATACAACATAAGTGGAACAGACTAATTAAAAACATCAAGAGGAAAACAAGACTGATTACAATCAAGAATGAACCCTGTATTGCCGGAGGCCAAACTGTGAATAAATAGCGAGTGCAGCAAAATGTGTCGTTCTCATTCTAGTGGATTTATTAAGTGAACTGATAGTAGGAGATTTTAATGAACAGTGGCTAAAAGAAACTTAAGTGATGGGGCAGCACTCTGATGTGGAGCCAGCGTGATTGTGAGCAGCAGCTGAATGAAGCTAAAGAAATCAGTTAGTTTGAGTAGTCGAGACAAAGTGTTTTGGAAACTGAAGCCAAACGAAACCATCCAGAAAGCAGCAAGCTGTTAGGTGCATTGTGGGAATTGAACCGTAAGTGAATTATATATACTGTGTTGGAGTGCATAAATAACTTTTCGCTATTTATAATATTTCATCATCATCCAATCCTTATCTAAATTTCATTTATTGATTTATTTATTGGTATTCTGAGTGCCGGCATTTGAGTATGCAACAGATGATCTTATGATCATAACAATGGTGAATTTGACAACCATGTCTACAACCTTATCAAATTCAGGCTGAGTGAATTTAAATATTTTTTCTGAGTTTTAATAATTCAACGATGAAAACCATCAAAATTTGTCCAATAAATGATTGAGTATTATGTGCAGCTAATGTATAAAACAAAGGATGAAAAACAATTCAACCATATTTAGGTGTGTCTGATTAATATTGCCTTCTCTTTCACTATTTTCTTATGAACAACTATTTGAAAATCCTGTATTCCACAGTGTTAGCAGATAAAAATTTCAATCTGTTACAGTCTTGTATCAGTAATCTTTGTCTATTTAAAGTTCTTAAACCAGAGTAAAAGATAGAATTCACTTTTACAGGAATCTATCCTTATCTATAGAGTTTACATTGACAATAGATTATAGATAGTATTGGGTTTGACTATTATTATGTGAATTACATTTGAAAATCATGTAATGAGATTGACTATTATTATGTGAATTACATTTGAAAACCTGATACTTAACAATTTATGGTTTAATATATATATATACACGAAATAAATAAGATTTGAAATACAGGGATTCTTATACCTGGAACTTAATTGTAAATATAGGGAATTTGAACTCAAACTTTCAAGCAACCTTCAACTATTCCACACTATCTCATATTACTGATGCACATGACCACACACATGTAGAAAAGATAAATAATCACCAATATCCGTAAATTGTGCTAAACCAGCACTCATCAGTTGGTCCAGATAATCATCTCCCACAACATATATATATAATCAGTGCACATTGGTGATTATCTTTTCTATAAGTGTGTGGTCATGTGTATCAGTAGTATGAAATAGTGTGGATAATTTAAGGTTGCTTGAAAGTCTGAGTTCAAATCCCCTATATTTATATATGAAATAAATAATGTTTGTACTAAAAGAAGAAGAAAAACATGTACGTTCTTTTTTTAAAAAAAAATTTCAACAGTGTTAAAAATTAAAAATAATTTTGCACTGAAAATTATCTCCTAAAGTTTATATTATATGAGCAAACTGAATTCTCCTCATACATACTTATGTTTAACTGGAGTAACCATAACTTTGACATTTTTAAGAGAAGGAAGAGCACATGTTCCCATCAGAAAATAACTCTAAAATTTAGATTGTATATATATATATAGTGTCAATACTGCATGTATTCTGACAAAATAGCACATTGACATGCTGAAATATATAAATGAATTTGTAATTTAATTTTGCTTATGCAATATAAGCTATGGAAACAGCTTTTGATAGATAAAATTCTGCCTTCTTATCAATCATATCTTAATGGAAAAAATATTACTTTATCTATATACATATAATAGGTATGTTATTGTTTCTCCTTACAATCAATTATTTTATTTTTATTAAAACAGGCAAAACTCTCCATACAGTAGTGCCACTCAGTGCAAACCAGAGTAATCAATAGATGCCAGAAGGTTTATGCATAAAATTCCTATCTAGTGCCTACTCATTCAATATCCCCAGACTAGTTTCTAGCTTGTGGCTTTCATTAGTGGTCTCAGATCCAAGGCTACTCACTGACAAAAACCACAAGCCAGAAACTAGTCTGGGGATATTGGATGAGTATGCACTAGACAGGAATTTTATGCACAAGCCTTCTGGCATCCATTGATTACTCTGGCTTGCACTGAGTGGCACTACCATATGGAGAGTTTTGCCTGATTTAAATCTGTAAAAGTATTCAAATTTAATATATATATAACACTAAATACAAATCTTTAAATAATTAATATCATTATATTGAATGTGACACACTCACTTTAAACAATTGATAATATGATAAGAAAGTGGTTCCATTTTCTTATTTAGTTCTCTTTATTTATAAAGATTGTGCTAAATAACTATAGCAGGAGGTGTGAGAATTAATCAATCTTATTTATTGTGAGTTATTTATTAAACAACCTCCTATTGTAGTTATTCAAGACTCTCTTCTTTATAAACAAAGAGAACTAAGCAAGAAAGAGTAACAGCTTTCTTATCACAGATTTAGTGGGAGTGCATCTCATTTAATGTAACAGCATTTACTATTTAAACAATTAATAATAATTTACTAAGGCTGTAACCTTAGAAATAAGCGTCTGAAAAATACAAAGGTAGGGACCTCTATAGGTCTTAAAACACAAGCTTACGCTATGAAGAAAAGAGAGAATCCTTTCTTTACTTCAACCTACTTTTATATATAAATAGGTGAAGCTGAAGTGTTTTGATCTAAGAGTGTGAAGCTATTCAATACTTCACTAATTAAGTCCACAATTCTTATAATACATTAATACTCGCGAAATCTTACGATTTACTACGAGTCAATGAAAAGATCTTATAGTAAGAAATCTGTTACGATAATTTAAAGTTGTAATTATAAATTTTATTAAACGCCCATTATTATATTAAGTAATAATTTACTAAGGCTGTAACCTTAGAAATAAGCGTCTGAAAAATACGAAGGTAGGGACCTCTATAGGTCTTAAACAATTGTATTGAAAGTTATATATATATATATATTCCCATTGTGACTTTCTGCTCTATGTACATATACATGTAACAAACAGTAATCAACTTTCTCCTAATAATGTGTAAATAAACACAATAAATATATTTTGAATTCTATTAAGATATGAAAGAGAAATAATCCACATCTCTAATTTTTTTTTTTTTCATATGTCATAGCGTCCGCCGGCACACCAACTCACAACCGTTTGCAACCAACTACTTGTGTGCAATGCAGCTGCGATGACCTCTCAGCTAACAACGCTTGACCTCTAATTTTAATAACATGAATGTAGAAAATGGGAAAGAGACCAGTGGAAACAAAAAATATAACAAGCATGGTTATTTCTAACTGAAGTCATGCCCTCAACTGATACATCAATAATATTCAACTAAATCAATATTGGAAATTTAATTAACAGTATGACTTTTATTTGATATATTATTATTAATTATTAGTATGGTATAGAAGTACTGACTCTATTTGATGATTATTGAAAAATTTCAAAGTACATCTTATTTTGTGCAAAAGCTTCCTGCGTTTATATATATCAATAGATGGCGTTTTACCAAAACCACCGAAACAAGTGTAAAATTTGTTTACATAAACGACAAAAGAGTCAGAATCAACTATCTCTTTCATTTTCTCACCCTCAGATCAGCTGATTTCAAGCTATTTGCTATTATCAGTGAAAGATAGAGTTAGAAATTGATCTAAACACTGACTCCAAGTGTTTATGCAAAACGTTTCTATCAGTTTGCGAGCGTGAATTTTTCAGACCGGTAAAGTCTTCAAACTCAGGTTATATATATATAATAAGTTGTTTTGCCCTCATAATTGTTATACACTGTATAGATGTAAATTCTTAAGAGCCAGTATTGGAAAATTATCAGGAAAATGGTTCAACTGTCAACAGTATTCATTATAGCGAGATGCGCACTGAAGATGTGAAATCTAAAATTTGGACTAAACACAATAATGCACATTGGCACACTCCTACCCACACTGTTGACTCTCTCCAAAATCTTCGTGTTGAAGTGCTGGCATATCCTCTTTATAGTCCAGATTGTGTCCCATCAAACCATCACCTGTTTGACCTCCTGAAAAAAAATCCTTACAAAAAAAATAATTTCACATTTGATGAAGAAATGAATACAATGGTGCAGTCTAAAACATTTTTTAATGATGGAATACAAAATCTTGATGCTAGATATGCAAATTGTGTTGAAAAGCAGGGAGATTATGTCAAAAAATGATGTAGTTATCTCTTCTGAAAATTGATTAAAATAAATTCTACAGCAGAACGCAGATAATTTTTGACTTACCCTTGGATAAAAGTTCTATAAAAACCATTTGGTTTTGTATTTATAAAAAATAATCAACCAAAAAAGTTTAATAATACTATTTTATATAATGAGCTTTAATAGCTCTTAACAAACTTTTCCAAATATTCCTAGTCCCCAGACCGGTTTCTAGCTGGTGGCTTTCTTCAGTGAGGCGCTAGGATATTCAGACATTAGATCTAAAAATACCAGCCCAAGTCCAGCATTTATCTATTAGTTAACTATTAAGTATAAAGTCTGGGGATAGGGATATTCAGAAAAGCTAGTTAACAGTTATTAAAGCCCATTATATAACATTTGTAGTACAAGCTTATTAAATTAAGTCATGTGATATATGACTTGATTTCTTTATAATTTTAATAATACTTTTTTTTAATTTGGAAAAACTTACTCTTTGTTTTAACAGGTTTTTCTAAAAGTAAATCCTGAACAGTTTCCTCTGCCTTTTGTAAAGGTATTTGTACATTTTCAACCAATTCAGTTGTTAAAGCAGCCAGTGAAGCTATTTAATTTAAAAAAAGTACACTTAATAGCATAATAATAAAATTATTTTAAACTTAATCCATTAAATTATAAAATATATTAATACATCAATAAAAAATATTGGTTACGATGTAAATTAATCATATTTTAGCAAATCAGTATATACAAAAGTTGTTCCTAAAGCTAATACTTCAAATACATCATTAGAATTAATATCAAAATATAATTATGTATATGTAGTACATGTTTAACAAACATGTTCAACATTCAGTGTTAACAAATGATATTTTGATTGAATATTTCATTAAACTTCGGATAATTTAACAATCTTCATAATGTATCTGCACTCTATAAAGTTTCTAAAATTAATATAAATATTCACTATCCCAAAAAGTCTATATGTAAATGAAATCTTTATAAAATATTTCAAATATATGATATAAATAATAAAATATAAAAGCTAAGAACTTACAATATAGAGTAATAACTTAATAAAGATTCCAACACAATTGAAATAAAATAACTATATAAAAATAAATATTTTCTTTATTAATGAATCAGTTTTCACCCTATGTTTTGAAAAGGTCCTAATATAGGGCAAAAACCGGTTCAGTAATAAAGAAAATATTTATTTTTGTATAGTTGCTTTATTTCAGTTGTGTTGGAATCATTATTAGTTATTTGAAAGCAACATTATGGACAAATTTATGTTTGACAATTTGTTAAAGATTAAGATTAATAATTTGCATGAAATTAATAAAAAGTACAAAAATAAACACCAATTGGAGAATGTCTTTTGAATAAAGAAGTTGTTAAATATGTGTGCATACTGAAGACAGCCATAGCTCAAAACCGGTCTGGAGATGGGGACAATCCAATATAAAGATTTCAGATGTTTTCTCTTGTGGCATTTATCAAAAAAAGCTTGTTTAGAGCTATTAGCATGCTCTTTATTTATTATATGCACACATAAATAAAAGTAGTATTTATTAAAACATATATAATATATGTAAAACTAAATGTGCGTGTATGCTGAAGGCATACACATTAATTATATGTCTTGTAGATTAATTAAATTGTATTAATTAAAAGAAGTAAATCCTATAATAAAGATTAGCTATACTGATAAATAAAGAGCTAAATTTAAATTAAAGTAAAGAAAGCCATTGCAACTATGCAATGTTAGTTCCTGATCAGATTTAATGATAGTGAAAACAGAAGGCTAAAAATATTTAGTGGAATATGAACTGTTATCCGATCTCAAGAATTGGATATGGGAACTCAAGACATGGACAACCACATGGGAAGCTGATAGCCAATCAAAAGAGATTCTACAACACCAAGGAGTGCATGTAGAAGAACAAGAGGAGACATTGATTAGGTGAAGCTCCAAGTATGCAGACGTGTCTTCTGAAGGGTGCTTCAGTCACTCCTCCTTCACCAATAGCCTCGTGGAAAAGTTTATCTCCAAATATACCACAGTAAACTTAGGGACTCATCAAGTCATATAGATTTATAGTATTATTTCTGTAAACCTTCAGATCCATATATTTGTGTTCTATTGAGTATATATATATATAAAGTTTGTAACTTAGAATGTTTACAAATCTACTAATAGTTTATTATCCTCAAGTCTAACTCTCTGTAAATAAAACTCATTACTTTTAACTACTTGCCATGTCCATTTCATAATATTCAGAATATTTTTTTAATTATTTGGATTGCCACTGAACACAGCAATTGTTGCAGTCACAGTTTTTGAAACGAACCCACAGTAAGTTGCGCAATTGTCAGTCATCAGCAAATGGCACAGTCACAGTTTCAGAAATGACCCAGCAGAAGTCAATAATACATATTTAAAGCATAGAATATACCTAACATCACATAAAATATTTTAATTTCGTCACATTTAAATTTCACTGCAAATATTGACTATAAAACTTTTATGAATATGCAGAAGAACCACAGAGATGGTAAAAAAAAAAATGTATATTGCAATCATCCATGAACTATGAGTTTTATATATGATTATTAGTTTGTAAACAAATATTCAAATTTAAAGGAGACAACAAAATATTTGTAGAAGACCTGATTTAAATTTTTTACTCTTTCTTAATGTTATCAGTTCATCAGTCATTGTCAAAATTAGTATGTATGAGAATATAATTAAGATAGCATACAGCTATGTAGATAATAGAACATTTTGGATAAAAGCTTTTTATATGATTGTCAGGATTGTTACTGGCTTGATAGTATCTGACAGTAATATTGGTAAATTACATTTTATGAGACAATATCAACACTGTGATCATCAGGGCCTTTCAGAGAAGATGCAAAGTCTGGGGCAACTAATATTTTAGAGGCCCTTCAAAATTTAAAATAAAAATGCAGGAAGAAGAGAGAAGAATTGAGTTTTTATTTTCAGGCCTGAAAACAAGACTCCGGGAGCAGATAGCTACGAATCACAGAAATGAGCAAGCAGATCAGATCCAGATAGCACTTGGACAGGGGAGACTCACTCTAGCACTGTTAGTATTGTAAAACAATTAACCCAGAACTGACTGACAGGGGGCTGAGACTATGAGTTCTGCCAGTCACCAAGCACTGCAATCGCTTTCATTACAGAGTCGTCAAATTGGCACCTTATCCCTAAACTGGCTTGTTTTCAATTAGTAGTATGCCTGCTTGGAAAAGTTTTTCCCAAATATTTTTTGGAGAATTTAACTGTAAAATTAAGGCTACTCTACGAGCCATGACATCACTTTGCTTTCTCCTATATTTTTGTTTAACATATTGAGCTACCAAGTTGAAGCCCCTAATATTGCGAGGCCCGGGGCAGCTGCCCCTCCCTCTGATTGGCCCTGGTGATCATACTAAATGCAATATGTATGCCAAAATTAGAAACATTATACATCTTTCTGAATAATAATGTACTTTATAAATTGTACAAAAAAATTTAATCTATCCCAGACTAAGATGTTTGATTGGGGTAATACTTTTTAAAATTTGAAAGAAAATCAATCTTCCTTATGGAAAAGTACATTGATCTAGCTTTAGTGAACTCATGAGCTTTTTATTTGAAATAGCTTGCCATAGGGAGTATAAGCCTAAAATTCTGGCAACAATTAAACCCAAATCACATTTTTAAACAAATTAAATAATTTTAATAATACCGAAATATAATTCTGTTGATTGATTCAATACTTTAATATAATATTAGATGAAACATCAATGATTTACTCAGTGGATATCAATAAATATTAAAAAAATGTGTAGGCAACCAATTGCAATGCCATTAATTTTCCAGAAAATATTGGAAAACGTGTGAGTTTTCAAAATATTGACCAATTACGTTGGTTATTTCTAAATCGATGATGCTCCCAGTAATAGTAATCACAGTCTATTGAGGCATGGACAAAAACACTGTATTCAAATTTACGTAGAATATTTCTTAAATAGAGAAAATATACTTAAGGAATCCTTCTTGATCTTATCAAAAGCTGACTCAAAATCAATTTGAAACAACAATCATACCAGAAAAAATGATGCTTCTTAGTGAACTTAACAGTTTTATAAGAATATTAAATTGTGCTAACACACATATAACGTAAAGCTGTATACATTAACAAATCAATTGCAGTCAACAAATTAAAATGGCTAAGCGCTTTCGAGAAAGTGTATTTCTCATAAGCCTGTTATGACTCACTCATTGGAATCATTCTATATGTATAATATGCAAACTTTATGCAAATGAGTCAATTAGCCGATCTTTTGGATATAACAAAACATGCTTCTTTGCGATTAATGGCGAAGGAGTCTTCTGCTATGAAGTAAGCCTCCTTTACCTTGCGTTTAACATCGTGCCTCTCAGTACAAACCAATTTTGCAGAGGCGGGTTCAAACTCGTGTCCAGATACATTTTGATGTTGTGCAAAAATTGAAGTCCATTCTGGGTTAGTATGCAACTTATTATACCTATGCTTATGCTGTGACAAACTCGTAGCTATGGGGGCTCTGGTTTCACCATTAGTATGAGGCTTTGCATCCATTGTGAGGGCACACAATGTTATATATGGCCTGTGGGATCTGATCAGGAGCTATGGTATCTTTAGTATTGGTAATAAGCCTATTAGTTGAGAGAGGTATGTGAAATCTCAAACGAAACTCCATAGAGAAAGTCTTATAGAATGTCTTATGCAAAGAGGGCACGAAGGCAACAACAGCATGGCTTACTATGATGTTAGAGTCTGATTCTGAGCATCTATTTCAATTATCATTTTTGGCATTTGAACTTCTTATGAATTCCTGAACAATAAAGCCGTTTGATTATTTATTTATTCTTATGATGTCAGAGCATTGTGAAGAGCTGATAGGCGAAGTGCCGGAATATGACTAGTTGTCTTTATTGCATAGCAATAATATAAAAATACGCAGTATGGTTTTGAAGTTTAGTCTCTTAATTTAACTTTCTCACGATGAACAGAAATTTTTTGTGACAATGTCTCTATGATCAAATAAGACCATGAAGCTATTCAAGACTGATTTAACGTTACCCGAAAATGAATCCTTATTAACCAATCCATTTATAAATCAACCAGAATAAAGTAATCATAATGTGAAAATTTCCTGAGGATAGGAATAATATTTAGTATAGTTGTAGAAATACTGTTTAATTTATTTTCACAGATCTAACAATTTAAGCGAACAACTAACTTTAACAACCAGATAGTTGTTCTAGCTAAATATCTAGAATCTGCTTGTCTTTAGCGCTGATATTTTCCAATAATTTTATCACCATCTTCAGTCAAATGAGAATTAATTTCTATAATTAATATGAAATATGAATGCATTTTATCCATGGACCACATATCTCGTGAAGTAAGTTCACCATATAGATCTTTGCCTTCAAAAATATAGCTTGAAACAATTTTATCCTATTCTTCATTAGGACAATCCAATAAATCTAAAATTAAATCAAAACATGATAGAAGAGGGCTTGCGATGCCTATGTTCACCAATAAATTCTCTGATGGATCGTAATGGTCCTTAGGATTAGTTACAGCTAGAATTGTACATTTGGTATTAAATTTACAAACCAAGCCAGCCTTAAAAACACTAATTTGTTGATCAATAGCTTGATGTATATGCCCTCGATCATGTTTTTGAATACTGTTAAATTCATCAATCCAGCACAATCCATTATCTTCTAAGACTAAAGTCATATTTATTAGTGATGTATTAATTTTACAGATTTTGATAAAATCCAATTTCTAAAAAGATTTATTTTCATAAGCAGTATAGACTGAAGGATAAAAAAGGGGGCCAAAAAATTATTAAAATTTAAAAAAATATATCAATAAATTGCGTAATGAGAAACTATTATTGCCAAATCAGATATAAACACAAAATAAAATGGCAATATTTTTTAAATGTCAGTAGTAAAATTATAATTCAAGATATCTTTTCCCTAACTTTTTCTTATTTTATGACAATAATTATTGTTTTGAAGGCAAATTTCCAAGATATCTAATGGTTACAAAAGAGGCAAGAATGACCAGTAAACATTATCTTTAGCAGGCTGAAACAATACGAGCTTTGGCATAACAATTTCAAACTAACTACAATGCATAGTTATAAGCAGTACATATAATAAAGTCCACAAAAATGATGTCACTATTGTAAATATATATATATTATTTTAAATTTAATTCATAACATTATATAATAAGAGTTGATTTCTTTTACTATCGATCGGAAAACAATTACACTATATTAATTTTAAAATCTTACTTCATCCAATAATTTTATTTGTTTAAAAAATATTTATTTTGTAGGAATGTATGTATATATTCATGTGTAAGGAGTGTAGAAATACATTATTACAACAATAATTACTCAACGAAATCTATGAAATGAATATGGTGAGCGCTAGCTAGCAACTATATATAAACCATGTGTTACAATGACACAATATTCAAATTTAATCATTTATGCCTTGTAAAAATTTTTGTATTGTTGTTAGTTCTAAATTATTATGCTGGAGTGTGTATTGTTTCGGCTCGCTAAAGGTAATGTTTACAGGATGACTTACATTTTTATGCCCAATTACAGTAAAAGACATATAAATATGACATAATAAATAAAACACTGATATACTATTCAAAAACAAAAAAATATGAGAAAAGACAGTGTAAATATTGATTCAGAACAATGGGAAAAACTATGCCTAGATAAATTTATATAATCTAAAATAATCCTCGTATTTAATTCATTATTAAGTATAGTCTAAAGTAATCATGAAGTTCTTGTTTTTATTTATCAAGTGTTATGCATAGACAAATAATACTAAAGATTGCAATTTAGAAATAATGATATCAGAAAGAAAATATAATAGTTACTGGAGCTTTTGAACGTAAGAATTATTAGAAACATAACACTTAAAAACAGTCAATATGGAAGTGATATAATTTTCTACTTCTTCTTTTCCTATGTATTAATTATTACTTTAACATATCATACCATTTACACCTTTCTTAAACACTTTATCAATACTTTTATTTATATCAAACTAACAGTTTTGATGACAGCAGGACAGTTGAAACTGTTAGTTTGATATAAATAAAAGTATTGATAAAGTGTAGACGTAAATGGTATATGTTAAAAACAGTCATGTGATCAAAAGATGACTCTCCTTTGTTCCAAAAAAAATTTTAAAGCGCTTGCATCAATATTATTATATTTAGTTTTTCAAAGTAAAAATTGAATGAAGCAACTTCTCTGGATCTATAATGCATTTTAATTGTTGAAAAATTCTACTATTTCATGTGCAATTTTTTAATATCCAAAATTCTAAACTGTTTTGTTTCATTTTTTTGAAATATTATTATTCTGATCCTGGTTACACTTTTTCAGAAGTTGTTACTTCAAGAATAACACTTTACTAAGAATAATGATTTTAAAAGTTTTACACTTAAAAAACAAAAGGAAAATCACAGCAAAATTAACTACATCATATAAACCATTCAAATCCTAAATCAGTAACTATCAAAAATTATTTTAACAAACAGCAAAATAATGTAAATAAAAAAATTGTCTAAATATTTTTTTTAGAGCAGATATTGAATATTATTACAGCATTACAAATTTTAATTCTATTATTATTATTATTAAGAATATCCTGGCACCTCACTGATGATACCAGTAGCAGAAACCGGTCTGGGGTTGAGGATATTCTCAAAGCTTGTTAAGAACTCATTTTGCGAACTCTATATATATTTGTAAGCACAAGCTTATTAAATTAGGTCATGTGACATCTGACTTGATTTTTTTTTGTAATTCTATTATTAGATAATGATGTTAAGTATTTTAATGTTAGGACATTTAAGCCAGAAAAGATAGACATATGTTTATAAATTGTAATTTTTATTCATGCTATGCATGCTTTCAATACATTGTGTATCATAATCATGGCTCCTTTATGCTATACAATTTATTGAAAGCATGCAGAGCATGAATAAAAGCTAAAATTTATAAACAATGTTGACCTTTTCTGGCTTAAATGTCCTAACATTTATATATTTAACATTACAATAGCACAGAAAAAATATAGTAATTCTAGTTATCAAATTAGAGAATGACTATGTAAAAACAGTTAATTCATTTTTAAATTTTGAATTACAAGTGTCAAATTAACTCAACCCACATCTTTGACACCATCCACTTTAGATAAATATAGTAATGACTATTATAAATCGTTTACTAAACTAGAGATTATCTCTAGCACAGATATAAACTAAATAGTCTTAATATTCTGATTTTTTTAAAACATCAAAAACACACACAAAGGAATTACATTTTGAATTTCAAGTGTCAAATTAACTCAACCTACATCTTTGACACCATCCACTTTAGATAAATATTATAATGACTATTATTAATCATTTACTAAACTAGAGATTATCTCTAGAACAGATATAAACTTTAAAATTCGATTAAAGATTAATATATCTGATTTTTTTAAAATTCATCAAACAGACACATGTAGTGAATTACAATTTGAATTACAAGTGTCAAATTAACTCAACCCACATTTTTGAGACCATCCACTTTAGATAAATATAGTAATGATTATTATTAATCATTTACTAAACTAGAGAATGTCTCTAGCACAGATATAAACTAAATAGTCTTAATGTTCTATAATTACATTTTGAATTACAAGTGTCAAATTAACTCAACCTACATCTTTGACACCATCCACTTTAGATAAATATTATAATGACTATTATTAATCATTTACTAAATTAGAGATTGTCTCTAACACAGATATAAACTTTAAACTCGATTAAAGATTAATATATCTGATTTTTTAAAATTAAACTCACAAACACATGGAGTTATTCACATTTCTTTTCCCCCACGTATAATATCTTTACAAACATATTAAATAACTTCAATATTATCACATGTTCTTTTAAATTCATTTAAATAAAGATTCAATAAATTTAATTCATTTTATAAATAAATCTCATTACAACAAGTCAACTTTACTAAAAAAAAAAATTTTTTTTGAGTTTCAGATAATATAATTACATTAATATATAGGGTGTATGAGCATAGACTTTCACAGGACTCAACACTCACCACTCTATCTCATAACACTGATACACTCGAACACATATATGTCAAAAACATAAATAATCACCAATATACGTATTTCATGCTAAACCCGCAATCATCAGTTGGTCCAGATTATCATCTCTACACATATATGCTATAAGTGCTCAGATATATATTAAGATAGCCGATCTTCATACTTTAATGGACAGGCTTCAATTCACTCCACACTCCAACTCTTCAACCGTCCATCCAATTGAAAAATCTAAAGTAAATACTATGCAGAACAGTATAAAGAGAAAAATTAATATTTCAATTTTTAGCAAAATTTTGGATGTTTTATTATAAATCAGGAATTTTATAATGAGCAGGCAAAAAAAATATGTTTTTTATAGCACTTAAAATTGCACTTTGAATTGAAAAATTTTAAAAAGTCAAATTTTTTATTAATTTCTAATTTTTTTATTTTTCATTTAATAATTTGTTTTTAATCATGAATTTGGAGGAACAACTGTGCTTCAAACATTACTGTATCATTAAATTGAATAATTTCTTATTTTAGTTCTGTTAAAAAAATCTAACAATGATTATGATAATAATAAAGTTACCTTCTATATCATCTATTTCTTCTGCTTTGTGGGTAACTTCTTCAAAAGATTCAAATATTACTTCTTTTTCTTTAGAAGTTAAAATAACATTTTTGTCTAAAAAATAGTGGAGATAAGACCATAAATATAATACTTAATTATTGAAGTTAGCAATCAGGTAAATAATATTGTAATAATTACTAAGGTTATTTAATAATCAATAAATTTTATTAGCACTGTATTTAGATTGTAATTATATAGACGGTAACATCGTCTAATATTAGCACAAAGTAAATTATAATATTTCAAAAATGCTAATAAGATTATTAAAATAGATTTAACACGAATGATATATATATTCATGCTCTCACTTCTAGACACTTGAGATAGGCTCATTAAGTGCACTTGAGTTTGAAAATAAGATGATCATTCTTATTTTCTCAAAGACCCTATCTTGTGACTGGGTGAGAGTATTCTTGCAGTTTTACCATCACTGTTTAATGGTGCTAATGAGAAAGAATGATTACCTTCTATATAATTAGTAAAGTTATTGCTTAAAAGTATATTCTTATTTTTCTCCTTTCATTTTCTTTGCAACATATATGAATAAAGTTATTGCTAATTGCTATATAACAATACTATTATAATTTTATGAAGTATTATAACTTTATTTTTCTTATTGCATTGCCAAATCCATATAATATTAAATCTATGCTCTTTGTTACTGTTTTACAAGGCTTTTACTACAACCCACTATGACAGTTTTGATTGCTCCAGCAATCTTCTTCAGATCCAAGCTCTATTTCCAGTATTCTTTATCATCTTATGTAGTATTTCATTCTTCTGTTATTAATAATATTCTATATTTATTTTATTTTTTTAATTTTATTTCAATATTTAAAAACTATAAATATATAAGTATGCATACAGTCAGGAATACATATGGTATATTTTATTTTATATTAACTGGATTATTTCATTTGGGTTTGATTATATTTATTTCAGTTCTATATGTTTTGTTATATTTTATGTTATTTTTTTATTATTTTATTAACTTTATTGTTTACATTTTTTATGGGATTATGTATATAGTAATGTATTTTATTATATGTTATTCATTATATCATAGCTCTGAAGAAGACTGCAGGACAGTCAAAATGTAAGATTGGGTATGCATATAGCTATAATAAAAAGTTTTTGCTAAAAAGTGTTCAAAGTAGTAGATAAATTGCATTTACATAAGATACTATAACAAAATAAAAAGTGGTAAATTTGGTTAATATTTCAGAAATTCTTATAAATACATGGACAGTAAGCAATCAACATTGGTTAATAACATATATCATATAATACTAAATCATCCATGCACTTTACTACTGTTACACAATGCTTTATTTACCACCCTCTTTTACAGTTTACAGTTTCGAATTAATATTATATGATATACATTTGGCAATGCAATAAGAAAGGTTAGTCATTGGTTGATGAATGGGTATTTTTAGATGGAGAATAAAAAGATCTGGATAATCAGGAATAATTAAATGCATATAGATATAATGACTGTGAATAAAAACCATAATTATAATATGATGCAGATGTCATCACTAAAGACGATGAGATGCTGAGCCTGTAGTTTTGTTTTACTTTCTTTACTAGAATTAATATCATATATGGACTAAATCAAGATGAAAGATGAATTTGATTTAACAAAAAAGAAAGTACTGTATAAGATTCTAGTATAAAAAGAAAATATAGAAAAAGAAAGATTCGCAATGTGGAAAATAGGTCATAGAAAGTTTTCATAAAAAAAATTTTAAGACATATTTAGAAAATTAAAAAAGTTATTTAATAATTGATTTTAGTTTTATAGAGATCTTTATTATTTTATATTAAAATTACTAACTATATCACTATTTGGATTAAAATGAACAAAATATCAGAAGAATATATAAATAAAAAATAAAAAAGTCATATATCACATAACCTCATTTCTTTTTTTAAGCTTGTAAAATATAAACAAAGAGCTTTGCTAATTGCTCAACAAGATTTGTGATAAATGCTTAGCAAGAGAAAGCATTTAAAATACATCTATCAGAAACCATACCCAAACCTAGACCAATGATTTCATGCTTTGGCACTACTCAGTGAAGCGCTAGGGTAGTTTCAGACACTAGATCTAAAAATACCAATCCAGCATTTATCTATCGTTTTGTGCTTTGGCACTCCTCAGTGAGGCGCTAGGTTAGTTTCAGATACTAGATCTAAAAATACCAATCCAGCATTTATCTATCGTTTTGTGCTTTGGCACTCCTCAGTGAGGCGCTAGGTTAGTTTCAGATACTAGATCTAAAAATACCAATCCAGCATTTATCTAAGACTAATTCTTGGATAAATGCTGGCTTTGGGTTGGTATTTTTAGATCTAGGGTCTGAAACTAACCTAGCGCCTCACTGAGGAGTAGCAAAACATGAAACCATTGGTCTGGATTTTGGGTGTGATTTCTGATAGAGATATTTTAAATGCTTTTTTTCGCTAAGCACTTATCACAAAGCTTGCTGAGCAATTAGCAAAGCCCTTTGTTTATATATAATAAATATCTTAATTATATATATATAAGTATTTTTAGATTAATTAAATTCTGCCCATTTCAACAGTGACATAGCTCATAATATATTAATTTATTCAATAAAATATATACTTTATCAGCATTTTGATGAAATTATAATATTCTATGACCATTGAGAATTAATACTTTCCATATTTTGTCTTTACATTAACTTTTTGCAATAAAAATTTTTAAAAAAGTGATTAATTTATATAACTCACATAAAAATCTTTCAAGATACTATTATTTTATCTAAAAAATTGTAACAATTGTATCTTTACTACCTTCTTGATCAATGAATCCAAATTGTATATCTGAATCTCTGACCACTACTTTGACTTCTTCTGGAGTAACAAAAGCTACAATTGAAAATAATTAATATGTAAATAGTGATTGTTCAATTCTAAGTTTTTTAAAAAATATATTCAATTTTTTTATAGCAAAATCTAAAATGTAAATGATCATTTTCCTATAAACGGATTATATTTTTAAGATCTACAAGTCCTTATCTTTTATGCAATAAAATTAATATGTTTTTTTCCAGTAATTTTATTAAAATTTATTATATTTATAACTGTGAATATATAAATATATTGTTAAAAACCAGTTGCCTTTACAAAAGTTTGACATTGGGATTGTCTAAGAGTTGACTGGTTTTAAATGATTACTTACAAACCCATTTAGCTTTGAACATTATTACATTTATTGCTTAATATATATACACCCACACACCCTTAAGAAGCCTTTTAATGAAATGTTGAATTTACCTGTCTGGCCATGAAATGGGATTATAGTCAGGGTGAAATGTAGAAACTTTTCAGGTAGGTGAGGATATTCAAACAAATGTAAAGGTTTCATATAATTGTGGAAATACCAATACTATAAATTTCCTTGTAGAGGAGTTAAGCAATTTTTTGAAATGGATTATTGAAAAGTAACAGGACAAAAAGTATTAAGAAATTGAATTTAATTATTACAAGAGACAATAGTATGTTAAGTTATAAATTAATAATCAAACCGTTGCAAAAAAGGGGATATATAAATTGTAAATCAAAATACCAATTATGCATAAGATGGCAAGTTTTACATCTTTTTTGTTTCGTAATGAAAAATTATGTCATCACCAGTATGATAAATTAAAAAATACAGAGATACTTGCGAAGGAATTGCTTGAAGTTGGTTATAAGATGAATCGGATTAACAATACTTTATGTCAATTTAAAAAGAGTTATAATAGGAAAGAAATTGATAGTAAAAAGTGGATTTCTATTCCACATATTTCAAATGCTCAAGTGAAATTCTTTAAGGATATATATAAGAACATGTTTAATGTTTATTTTTTTGTTACAAATAATATTAATAAACTAGTGAATACTTCTAACGATGTCATACCTGTCAAACAGAAAAGTAATGTTGTGTATCAAATTTTGTGTGGATTTATGCTATCATATATAGGTGAATCGAGGTGCAGTATTGAAAAAAAGATTAAAGGAGCATAAATTGTTATACAAGCATGTAAAAAATAAAAATAATAATGATTTAATGACTGCTTCAGTTTTCTTGGATCATTAAAGGACATGTAAATAAAAATTTAAGTTTGATATTGAAAGTGTTAAGATTCTTCATGAAGAGAGAAACCATAATAAAAGAAAAATTAAGAAAGTAATTTTAATAAATAGAAATAAAATGAATATAATTAATAGGCAAGCTGTTAATATTAATATTCAGGATTCATGGGATTTGAGTTGATGACGTTTGCTTCTGTTTTGTTTTAGAATTTAACGGCAGTTGAGGCTTAAGAAATTAACCTCAAGTACTTCTGTGGATTGAAAGACTGTATATAATAGTTTATTATCATTATATTTATTATTTTTACTATTATTACAATAGTTTTTTAATTAACGGACATTTTATTTGTATTATATATATATATGTATGTAAATATATGTATATATCATACATACATGCAAATATAAAAATCTAGATTAAAAAAATTTGGTTATTTAATAAATAATATAAGCGAAATTGATATAGCATAAAGCAATTTGGTGTAGTATACAAAATATGATAAAATCTATATTATTAATAAAACTAAATCTATGAAAGAAAAAAAAAAGGTTAATCCAGTCTCCTATTTAGTTTCCCTGAACTGTTCTACCCAGCATAGCATCAACTCAACAAAAAAACATGATGTAATATTTTTTATTAATTTAGCATTAAATTCTTATACAATTATTTAGCTTTTTAAATAATCATCACTAGGTTTTTCGGAAAAAAAACTAAAATGTTATGCAACATTCATGGATAAACCATATTTCATGTACGACGTGCACTTCTTCACAACTTTAAAAACCTTCACAAATCTTGACTCGTCTTTCAATCTGTTGAACAAATAAAAAGATAAGCTTTACACTTTCTATGACTTGCTAAGTTTCCATGTTCATTCTAAATATTTTATAAAATTACATCAAGAATGGTAGCAGATGTATTACCATTGACACTTCCATTTTATATTAACAATTTCACCTGAAAAATTATGGCCTCAAAGACTTTTGAAAATATGGGATTGTCTGATAATACTTATTTTGATAATCTTACTAATAATTATTTTTGTTTACACATAACAGGTAATTAATTTAGACTTTACATCTTGTCACTCCATTCTCATATTTTCAAATTATATACTGTCTACTAAGAATTTATTTTCAGCTTATTAAGTAATAGGCAGGGAGCTTGAAAGTCTGGGTTCAAACCCCTTTAATTACATCTAGGTTATGTATATACATTATATTTGTATTATATTTAATGTTTTCACGGTTGTATAATGTAGATAAATTGTTTTTTTGGGGGTTAAACCGTGTATTATTTTCCATTACATACCGATATTTCGACGAACTAGTATCCGCCATTGTCAAGGTTAACTTTTGAAAGAAAAATTTTTAGATCTCAAACAAGATTCAGCTTAAAGTAGTTTAGTATTCAAAATATGAGGCTTATCAAAATGTTTATTTCCCTCATTTTTTTCATCTATTAATTTTAAGTTAATATTAGAAGACAGATAAAATGAGAGGTTTTCACATAGCTGGAATACATTGTGCTTCATCAGCCCTATTTAAACCGGTAGGGCTCTTTAATATTTCCAATTGACTCTCTCATGCTTCTTAAATCAATTGAAATATTAAAGAGACCTACCAGTTTAAATAGGACTGATGAAGCACAACGTATTCCAGCTATGTGGAAACTTTTCATTTTATCTCTGTCTTCTAATATTAATTTAAAATTAATAGGTGGAAAAACTGAGGGAAGTAAACATTTTGATAAGCCTCATATTTTGAATGCTAAACTACTTTAAGTAGAATCTCATTTGTCATCTCGCACTGAGTCACATTACTGTTTGAGATCTAATGATTTTTCTTTCAAAAGTTAACCTTGACAATGGCGGATGCTAGTTCGTTGAAATATCGGTATGTAATGGAAAATAATACACAGTTTAAACCAAAAACCAATTTATTTTCATTATATTTGTATTTCACTATTAGATATATTAATCTGAACTAATAATTTCAAACTATCTTAAATATCTTATCATTTATTCAAATTCTTATATTAGAACTATATAATGTTTGATATTTTTGTTTTCTTAAGTTTATTTATAAATAAAATTCTTTTGAATAAGTAAAATGTCAATTTTTAACATAAAATAATAAATACTCACTTATGTCTTCAGTAATTTCTGTCTCTGTTTTCTGAATAATATTTCTGGCCGTCTCATATATTACTTCTTTTTCTTTAGAAGTTACAATCATTTTTTTATCTACAACAAAATAAACATAAATAATAAACTTTTTTACCATCAAAAATGTACTTAAAATTAACCAGTCCACATAGGATCTATTCCAGGTAAACATCTCTCAACTGCTGCCATGCTTAATAGATATTGGTGGCAAATATTATTATAAAGATATTTATTATACCCAAATATCCTTTAGAAAATTAAATAGTTGTACAGATATTGGGATTGAAATGGAAATATGTCAGGAAAGAAATAATTTTAGAAAAAGTTACAAATAATGATGTACTAGAAAGAAACAAACAAATAAATGATATAGTAAGAGGTACTAATCATTAATTAATTAATATTTGATTATAAAAGAAACATGGCAAAATCGTGGAATCCATAAATAGTAATTCATTTTAATAAACATTAATATTACAGGAGTATTTGTTACTGTAAACAATAAATAATAGGCTAATAATATATTTTAAAAAAAGGCAGTTTCATAATAATATAACCAGCGACAGCAGAATCTGTCAAAAGCAAGTCCCAACATACTGAACCAGATTACCTTCTGCCTTTTTGGTCTACTTTTCAAATGTCATAGCTTTTCTTAGTTACTCCTTTTCTTTAAGATCATCAATAAATCTATTTCTCCATTTCTATATAGGCATGTGGTGCAATTCCACTTTCTTTTCATAATTTCCTCAAAAATATTATTTGTTCACTTTTATCAATATTTCTATAATTCCGACTTTCCAATTTTGCCATTTGCAAATCCACATCTTTAATACCTCCAATTTTTTCTCATGTTTTCTAATTAACCATGCTACTGCTTTTTATAATGAATAAACTCAGTTTCAATAGGCCAGAGAATAACATTTTACTGTAATTTCTTTATTTATTTCTTACACAATCATTTCTTTATTATTTTCATCATTAGTTATCCAATTTCTCAAATATTTAAAAAGTGTCAATCGTCTCTACAGCCTTCTATTCAGTGTTTCTTTCTTCTATCTATTTTTATTGTTTTAGTTTTATTAATGTTTATTTTAGACTCAAACTTTGTATAAGCTTTGTCAATCCTGCAAAACATTTAATTAATATATTCATATGACCATCATTCTAAGCCACAAGCTAGAAACTAGTCTGGGGATATTGAATGAGTAGGCACTAGACAGGGATTTTACGCACCAGTCTTCCTGCATCCATTCTTTATTCTGGCTTGCACTGAATGGCATTATTGTATGGAGAGTTTTGCTTCTGTGTAATATAGATTCCCTGGCTGCATATACTTTCATGTCATTAACTCACCTGATACAATTAACTCTTCTATCGCCAATGCTCATTTGATCTTTCTATAATATTCATTTAATAATTTATAATAAGATTACGTACAACTTTTCTGCATTACATTTCTTCCTATACCAATTTTTCTATAAGAATATCATTTAATAATATATATAATTTACACAAATTATTCAATAAGTTTTTCCCTCCTATCGATAGTTTTCTCTTTCAAACGCGCAATAAAATGGCTGACTTTAGTCTATCCAATGCCTTTTCAAAATCAATAAAGCAAATATTAACTACTTCTCCCTCTCATTCTACATCTCTTGAAAATCACTCTCTTCACTTCAAATGTATCCTATTGCCCGTCCTAAATTCAAACTGTTCTTCAGATAGGAATATGTAATTTATTTAACATTCACCTTACCCATGAAAGTTTAAGAAATTATCACATGATCACTATCTCTTATACTAAACTCTCCATATAGTAGTGCCATCCTGTGAAACCAGAGTAATCAATGGATGCTGAATTGAGTTCAGACCCATATGACTATATAAGCTATTGAGCTTATATTGAAAATAATATTGTGTTTTCAATTTCATTCTCATAGTTTTGTAGTTAAGTAGAGATAAAAGGTAGCTGCTGGAGGGTTGCATTACATCCTAAGATCTAGGCGCAGTGCTCTCAGATCCAAGGCTCCTCACTGACGAAGACCACAAGCCAGAAACTTGTCTGGGGATATTGGATGAGTAGGCACTAGATAGGGATTTTATGCACAAGCCTTCTGGCATCCATTGATTACTCTGTTTGGCACAGGGTGGCACTACTGTATGAAGAGTTTTGCCTTATTTAAGAAATTATTTTAAAATTCTCACATTGTACTGAATTAAATATTTTTTCAAAACTATTTAAAAAAAGTAACAGGTTCCTGAATTATAAATTACATTATAAATATCAATCATTTTTTATATTATATAATGAGCGTGGCAATAGCTCTTAACAAGCTTTTCAGCTCTAGCCGAGGATAGGGATATTCTGAAAAGCATGTTAAGAGCTATTGGCACATTCATTATATAACATTTGTAATACAAACTTATTAAATTAAGTCACATGATACATGACTTGATTTCCTTGCAATCATTACTTATAAACTTTTCTTTCACAGTCTTCAATAATTCAATTGGAATCTTATCAATTCCTTATGTATTATAAGATTCTATATCAGTTCATACTTTTAAAACTATATATTTCATTATTGCATAACTTCTTCCAACTTTATCTTCTTAATTTTCTTTTTCCAATCATATAAAATACTGATCAAGTCTCCCCATTTGTTCAAAGCAACTATTTTCTTTATTAATAAATTTTCCTTTGAGAATCAATCATCATTTCATTCTTATGACTATTTTCTCAAACAACTTTATTTTTCGTATTGCACTGCCAAATTCATATAATACTAATATCATTTATACTCTTCAGTACCTTTATAATTTTTCATACAATTACAACTCACTATTGACAGTTTCGGTTGCTCCAGCAATCATCATCAGAAATTCTACTTATATTTTCAATCTTAATTGCTAACTATTCAACTTTTTAAAGTTATATAACAGAAAAATGTATGAAGTTGAATAGTTAGTAGTTAAGATATGAAAATATAAGTAGAAGTTCTGAAGAAGATTGCTGGAGTAATCAAAACCATCAATAGTGGGTTGTAATTATATGAAGCATTGTAAAAGTAATAAAGAATTTAAATGATATTGATATTATATTTTCTCAAACAATTTTATTTTATGATAAATTAATTCAAACTTATCTTTTCTGAGTAGATTCTCTATAGTAATCCATACCCCTTCTATCCAATATCTGATTCATGTGTCAATTTACTATTAATATCAAAATAAAAGCAAGATTTTTAAGTGAAACTGCAAGCTTCAACTATTGTAACAAAGTATTATTTTAGTAATTAAAATTTCCATGTAATATGGTGAGGACATAAAACTATAAAGCCCACAAGCTAGGGTTTGAATTTGAATATGGTTAGAAATTTTTTCAATGTATCCAACTCATAGCTATGTATCTAACTATTGGTCAAAATTGGGAGAAAGATACAGTGGAGGCTTTTGCCATTAAATGTGATAGTTACGCTTGTTTAAACTTTTCACCTTACATAAATACGATTGTGTAAACTTACCTTCAACTCTATGTCAACTTCCTTTCAACCAACAATTAACAAGTCTTTGAGTAATCCATTCACATTAATTAATGTCCTGCAATGACTATTTAAAGACTATTATATTTTTTTTAAATCATAGTGTGTGTATATATAAATATGTTAACAAATAGTATAATATCATTATTAGCAATTTCTTATAAATGAATATGCCATTCTCATTACAGAACAAAAAAAAATAAAAAATTGAAAGATGAATTTTGCATTGATTATGCAAACTGACATTTTTAAATAGGTTGTATTCAATATATACTAGAAAATTTGTTTGTTGTACGAACTATTATGAAAAAGTGTTTTTAATTTTTTTCACCGAATATATAATCTCTTTAATAGTTTTACCATCTATTAATGCAAACAAATAAATTTATACTCTTTTTATTATTATATTACCATCATACACAGATTATATATATATACAAATATGTTTTTAATACAATTTATCAAAAAATAAATAAACTTTTCCAAAGCTTAGAAAGCTCTATCTAAATATTCTAATTAATTATTTTTATCAGACTTTTTCCACAGTATTCATTAGTAGTTTTCTTGAAAAAATAATCCATTTTCAGTTTTAAATTATCTATCAGTAATATTCAGTATCGTTAAGAGGCATTTTGTAAAGTTTCTAATATTTAAAAGTTATTTGATAATTTCACCTTGTATGTCATGATAGAAGAAAGCATGTCATTATAAATAATAATAACTAAACAGTTTTTCCTTCAAAATAACTAATATAACATTTCTTCATTATGGGGCAAATTGAAAATATAATCACTAGTTTAAAAACTCATTCTATTCAATAATCACAAGTAATTTTTACCAACAAAGAATTACATTATTATTTGGGTGTGTGCTGTGTGAAAAAATACGTCCACATAAAGTTATGGAGACTTGCCCAGATCCTGAGCTGATTCAAATCGGATTAAGCATGTATTACCACAGACCAATAAGCAGAGGGATAGATAACAAATGTCCAATGAGATAAATAGCCAATAGAGGAGGATGTCCACTGGATTCGAATGCTCACAGTCTGGAAGGCGAACTGCATATAAAAAGGCCCACCATGTAAACTCAGGCGACTGAAGATCTGGACTGGCCTTCATACTCGGTTAATCACCACTGAAGGTGTAAAAGAGGAATCTAGGCAAACATAAAGGCCAACTCGGTCTATATTATTATTTGTCAATACATTTTAGGGCATAATTCAACGTATGGTAAAACTACTTATGTATTTATTTATAATAATCTGTGTACAATAACTACTTGTAGATAATTGCTTACTGTAGCTTGTTTTAAACTTTTATTAAAATAATTTAACTGTACTGTGCTTTTGAGTGTCTTATTTTATCAATTCGCATGTGCTAGTTTGGGTACATAATAATTAACTAGACTGCCGAAAGCCAAAAGGCGATTATAAATAGTTTGAGCAACAAAGTGTTGTTCTATTTCCAGTGGATTACCAAGTGGATGGTGGCAGAGAGATGGAAGTGTATAGTTGAAAGAAGCTTAAGTAAGTATGCGGTGCTCTAGAGCGAAAATGTGTTCACGTGCGGCAGCTGAACAGAGTCCAAGAGTTTTGGAAAAATCGAGGCTGTAGGAAACTGTCTAATAAGCAGCTAGTCATGAAGTGCATTGGGGTGAAGTGAACCAAAAGTGAACTATATATATATTGTGTTGTGTGTGTATATAGCAATAACTATCATGGGAAGTGAACCAACATGAACTATATATACATATTGTGTTGTGTGTGTAGCAATAACGTTTTGCTATTATTATTATTTATTGTTTTGTTTGTTGGTATTTGGAATGCTTGCATTTTGAATAAACAATATCCATACTAATGGTAGACTGCTTTAATCAAGCTTGCAATGATATGAATAAGTAGCTTCCGTTATACTGTTTAAATCCTTCTAGTAGCGAGAGACTATTGATCGACACATTAATTTGGCTTAAGATAGGTTATAAAACAACCTGTTAAAAATAACTGACAGTAAAAAGATGAATGACCAAACTGAAGAAAATCAATAATCATTCATAAAATTAATTAAATAATATTTAAGTAAAAATCTTTAACGTGAACCAGAAAATGTAATTACTATATAGAAAATAATCACACAAAAAGTAGTTTGGTTTCTAACAATAATTATTTTAAACAGCAATTTATATTTGGAAAAAAAAAATACAAGATGGATTTCACTAGAAATAAAAACTCTTTAACTAATAAACGCTAGTGACTTGATTCACAATAAAATTTTTGATTTAAGGATAAGTTCATTAAGAAAATTTGTTAAAGATCACAGATTTTGATATCTTCTGGTAGAAGTCTGAGATGATTGCAAACATTTTAGTGTTAACATAATCTCAATTTTTATATTTTATTTAATAATAGAATCAACAAAAAAAATCAATTACACTTGTATAAACAGGCAAAACTCTCCATACAGTAATGCCACTCAGTGCAAGCCAGAAAAGTAGTGATCATGTGACTTGTATAAAATCTTTAATTAGATTTTTTCCTTTGGAATATGAGGTTCAAAAAAGTGGGAGGGGGGGGATCTAGATATGTACAAAAACTAAACAAAATGAAACATAAATGTTCTCAATTGTTATGCAAATCATCAATTTATGGAGTTAATACATGATAAACTCATGCTAATCTATCAAGTTGCATTTTGGGACACCTACAATTTCATCTCTACCACACAATTCATTAATATCATTTCTATATTTTAGTTCATTTTGCTTTTGAATGTGACAATCAAATACTTCTTAATTTTATAACCCAGTTCAGATTACCAGTCCGTAAACAATTTTGCACTTGTCTGTTAAATATATGATCTACATGCAAAGAAAGTATTTTGACCTCTTCTTTAATATAATAGTTGTATTATCAAGTATTACTCTATATAATGAATGTCCAGTTGATTTAATTTTCTTCTTCTTCTTCCTTTTCCTATGCATTGATATCTACTTTGACATATACCATTTACAACTTTCTTAAACACTTTATCAATACTCTTTATTTATATCAAAACTAACAATTTCGACTGACCTGCAGTCATCATCAGAGCTCTTTACAATCCCATCTTATGTCTTGTATGTTTTAAGCAATAGGATTTTAAAGAGCTCTGATGATGACTGCAGGACAGTCGAAACTGTTAGTTTTGATATAAATAAAGAGTTTTGATAAAATGTTTAAGAAATAGGATTATAAAGAGCTCTGATGATGACTGCAGGACAGTCGAAACTGTTAGTTTTGATATAAATAAAGAGTTTTGATAAAATGTTTAAGAAATAGGATTATAAAGAGCTCTGATGATGACTGCAGGACAGTCGAAACTGTTAGTTTTGATATAAATAAAGAGTTTTGATAAAATGTTTAAGAAATAGGATTATAAAAAGTTCTGATGATGACTGCAGGACAGTCGAAACTGTTAGTTTTGATATAAATAAAGAGTTTTGATAAAATGTTTAACCTTTTAACCGCTAATTTTATTATTGGTTGTATCAGATAAAAATCAAATCTTTTAATTGGCCAACTCACAAACTGAAGACAAAGCCTATTGTTAAAACATATTCGCCTATAATATTAAATTCAACTCGATACGTTTATAAAAAGTATATTATTAATTTTTCAGGTTATGAAGAGAACGAAAGTTCTTTCAAAAATAAATTGCTATTTATTTATTCTAAAATATTCAATATCGGCAACATAAAAGCTATAATATAAACAAAAAGATCGACTTTTACGTTATAGAAAAGTAAATATTTCTTTTTACTACATCCTCAATATTTTTACTTAAATCTTCAATATTTTTCGAAAATAATTTTGTTTTTTTATTATTCTCTCTGAAAATAATTTTAATTTCTCAAAATATTCTTTTATAATAATTTAAATTGTATTCAAAATGAAAATCTCAGCGTTTTTCTTTATTTTCTTTGATCAGGCAGTTTCTTTGTTCTTTCCAGCCAATCAGAATGTCTTTTTCAGCTGAGAGCATGCTAAGAACCAATCACAAATAATGTTCCTTCTTTGTTTAGGTTTAAATGCGTTTTTTTTTATTTTTTACTTGTAAAATAAATCGGAAGATGGCACCATCTTACAGAACTTTTAAAAACGAATTCAATACGTGTTTAACGAATATTTTCGTATAAAAACTGGCTGAGTTAGAGTGATGTCAGATGTCGACGAGGAGCCTCATAAGAGGCGGGGAAAGAGTTAAGAAATAGGATTATAAAGAGCTCTGATAATGACTGCAGGACAGTCGAAACTGTTAGTTTTGATATAAATAAAGAGTTTTGATAAAATGTTTAAGAAATAGGATTATAAAGAGCTCTGATGATGACTGCAGGACAGTCGAAACTGTTAGTTTTGATATAAATAAAGAGTATTGATAAAGTGTTTAAGAAAGTTGTAAATAATATGATCAGTTGATTTAAGTTAATAAGACTTTGCATAAGCATACTAGTCATTTTCTCATGGTTGTATATCAGTAAGGTCAGCTGAATTGCATATCAGTTTCATAAAAAAAAATGTTATTATTTAAAGATGATGGGCATTATATATTTAGTAAAAAAATTATATATCTAGTAAAAAAACCACATCTTTTAATACTTAATATACATATACATTTCTTATTCAATAATATTATAAGTTATTCAAGTATTTCATTCTATTGCATTTTTGAATAATGATCTTATGTTATGAAATTTTTTTGCAGAAAAGTTTCTACATCTTGAACATTATGATATTATATAACTTACTTATAGTTGTATTTTTATATTGTACTATTTCCATCATCTAATATGTGTATTGAATGTCTTTAGAAAAATTTAACTTTATTTAAATATTCCAAATGCATTCAACTGTTAGCAATAGCACATCAAACAGATTAGTATATGCACAACATTTCGAGAGGTATTATTCTCCCTTCTTCTTCACGTGTTGCTGGCCAGACTAGTGATAGTACTAGCATGGGATTCGAACCTGGGTCCTTAGATTCTTGAGTATTGGCAGGATGGCTCAGTTGGCTAGAGCATTACCTTAAAATTCAATACTCAAGAATCTAAGAACCCAGGTTCAAATCCCATGCTAGTACTGTCACTGGTCAGGCCAGCAATACCTGAAGAAGAGGGGAGAATAATACCTCTCGAAACGTTGTGCAAATACTAACCTGTTTGATGTGCTATTACTAACAGTTGAATGTATTTGCAATATTTAAATAAAGTTAAATTTTTCTGAAGACATTCAATACACATATTAGATGATGGAAATAGGCCAATATAAAAATACAACTAGAACACCATAATCACAAACCTTCAGGAAAACACTATAACTTACTTAGTCTTTCTAATTCTTCACACTTCCTAGATAGTAGAGCATAAATTATCATCTCATTTGTTTCCTCAGTCAGACAAGTATATATGCCTTTTTAAAATTTCAAAGACCTTTGAAGTTTGACCTTTAGTGATATTTTTTTTCTGAACAACCATCTAATTGTCAAAATTCATCAAAACTATATCAGTCTGATGTATTTTTAAATTAAATATTATTATCGGAAACCTAAACATTTTCTTATTAGACTTATATTTCCTTTCTAACAGTAACTACGACAGTTCATCATATTGAGATTTAAATTTTAGGTAGTGCAGAGTATAGCAACTTATTTTATTATTAATTAAGAATTGTGCTTAATACTAAAAATAAAACTTTATGATTATTTCCCGAAGAATGTTTCATCATTAATATCATGTTGTTAATATTTCTTTTCACAATATTATATTTACTGATAATTTGTTTTTAGTCCATCTTATGTATTGTGTATTTTTGTTAGTTTTGTTTTTTTGAGCAATTTACTTTTAGACCATAATATGTCGTGTGTTTTTGTTAATTTTGTTCTATGAGAAATTTGGTTTTAGTCCATGTTATGTCTTGTAAGTTTTTATTTGTGTTAGTTTTGATTTTTGAACAATTTGTTTTTAGTCCATCTTACGCCTTGGGTGTTTTTGTTAGTTTTGTTTCTTTGAGCAATTTGTTTTTAGTCCATCTTATGCTTGTATGTTTTTGTTAGTTTTGTTTTGTGAACAATTTGTTTTTAGCCCATCTTATGTCTTGTGTTTTTTTGTTCTTATTAGTTTTTTTTTTTTTGAGCCTTTATCATCCAAATCAGTTAACAAAATTTCACATGCTGCTTAGTTGAAACCCTCTCTTACTTTTACTTTAAAAGCACTATTAAGATTTCTATTAAATTTACTACTGTTTTTGCAGATTTTTTTATTGATTTAGTTCTATAGCTTTTCTCCATTTATGAACATTATAGACTTCCAAAGTTTTAACTATAGATTTAATATTGGTTTAGCAGAAAAGCACCTTGGAAATCATTTGGTTTCTCCCTGATGTCTTAATTCATTTGTTTGAACAAGTATAATGCTCAACAGTAAATTTGCAAATATAACAGAATAAACAAATAGAATGTTATTTCTCTAAGGAATTAAATTTTAAAATCGTTTCTTAATCATTATCATCTACAAGAAGAACATTTGGAAAAGCAATATATTATTTTTTTACACGAGACAAAACTCTCTATACAATTTATTTCAAAAATACGTAAATGATTAGTAATTATTTTTATTAATTAATTCAGTAATATTAGATATAGAATTTAAATTTAACAAAATTCAAATATATAATACTCTATAATGCACGATAATCTTTATTTCATTCTAGTCTTACATCAGTCCTATATTTTAAACATTATAATCGTAGATATTTAAAAAAATGTTAATGTCTCCTAAATCAATGTAATTGCATTAATTTAATTTTTAATATTACAAAATCATGGTGCAAAATTAGAAAGAGATGGTTAGCTAAAAAATGGATAGTTTTGTACATCTATAAAAAGAATATTCCAAAACATATTTGAACTTTATTAAATTGGAAGCCAATATCTAATAATTTCTAACTTAATAAAAATGTATAATAACTACTGTTTCCTATTGCATTGCCAAATGTATATCATATAATATTCAATTGACCAAACACTTTATTACTTTTACAATGCTTTATTATCCACCCTTTCCTGCAGTTTACAGTTTCGATTGCACCAGCAATCTTCTTCAGAACGTTAACGTTAATTGAATATTATATATTAATAAAAATGAATAATAATCATTTGAGCATTTATTAAAAGATGAGTGCTGTGAATACATGTTTGCTAAAAATATATTGTGATTTACATCAACGAATTCAAACTGTAAAATATGATATTTAGGAATATATAGGGCTTGAACCTTTTAAAGAGACATAATTTGTTTAAAAATCATCTTTGAAGACTTAATCATATTTTTTTCTAATGTCTATAGCCACTGATTTGAATTCAAAAATTGAACATTAGTTTAATTTCTGTCTGCCTATCTCTTTCTCCATATATATATGTTCATACGAATGTCTTCACCATGTTTTGTGGGTTTCCCCGTGTAAGATTTTAATTTAAAAATTCCAACATTTCAACTTGATCACACAAGTTCTCAACTGAGAAATGAAAACTATATAATTGTAGAGGCACTATAAACAGTGTTAATAAAAATAATTGTTAAAAAACAAATTTCCCTGAATTTTTATTATTTTTTCTATTTTATACATCTATTTTTTAATTGTGGAATTTCCAGTGCCTCCACAACTATTTTTATTAACACGGTTTACAGAAACTCTACAATTATATAGTTTTCATTTCCCAGTTGAGGGCTTGTGTGATCAAGTCGAAACATTGGAATTTTTAAAATAAAAATCTTATGCGGATGAACCCGCAAAATGTTTTATATATATATGTATTATTAATAAATATACCATTTCAAATTACTACTCTTTTCCTAATGCTGTCCATATCATGATACCACATTCTTACATTGGCTTATCTCAGTTTTTAAACAGATGGCCAATCGTACAAATTATCCTGATAGGATTGAAATTCAAATTTGAAACACATGTAAATACAGATGAGGATACAGTATCTATTTACAAGATGGCTATGAATATGAGGGCTCTGATCCTCGAAAGTGCTTAAACACATAATTAAAAATAAAATAAAAAGATATTTCTTTATTTGTCTTCAGCTTTGTGTGCTCGTGCGTGTTAGCGCATTTTATATTTTACACTTTAGAACAATTAGCCACAAAGTTTAAACTGTTTGTGCATTAAAAGCTTTAGAAAAAAGTAACCATTTCCCATCTTTATACACGCACACACATATAGATATGAGATCAATCTGCATATTTTTTATTATGTAGCAATGAGCTTGTTTAAGATAGTCTAAAGTTTAAATGTAATAGAAAGCGCTAGATACATTTCACATTCATTACAAATACTTTTAGTGCACTTAATATTATTATATTTATTTATTAATAATTAATTTTTAAGTTAAAGCATAGCATTAATACAGAACACAATTGTTAAATATATATAAACATAAATTTTATGTAAACAGATTTAAAGTTACACGATGTAAAGATTTCACAAGTCATTCTTACTTTCTTCATCGTGTGTGATTATAGTCAAGGATGCTTCACTAGGTAAACCTTCTCCTGCTTTGTTTTTGGGAATAACTCTAAACTGGTATTCTTCATCCTCAACCAAATCAGTTATTTTAAAGGAAGACGTATTTATTTGTTCTTTGGTGACTCTAATCCATTGAGGGCTTGTTCCACTATGTTTTTCAACAATATATCCAGTAATGGGGCTACCGCCATCATTATCAGACGGCTGCCATTTTATAGTAGCAGAATCATGAGTAACATCGCTTACAATTGGTGCTGATGTAGGCCCCGGAGTAACTATAAAAAAATATATAAAAATTATTTTTTTACTTATAAAATAAATTTACAAGTTAAATTATAAAATGATTACTAATGTGTTAATAAATTTATTTACGTTTCTATTAGATTTTGTCCAAATTGTTTTTGACAAAAGAATTCTTTTAATTTGAATCTTTCCCGTTAAATATCTTTTTTTTTTACATAATGCTTACCGATACAATTTTTATTGAGATATTTTTAATAATCATCAAAATACACTATTATTCTTGGTTGCTAACAGTAAAATGTGATATTTAACTTTAGTAGAAAGGCTTATTTTTAATCACATCACTATTTTTTTTCATAATGTAAACACATTTTTCCTGAAAAATAAATTCTAAACAATATAATAATTACTCTTTCTTATTGCATTGCCAAATGTATACCATAGAATATTGTTCATGCACTTTACTACTGTTACACAATGCTTTATTTACCACCCTTTTTTACACTTTACCATTTTGATTGCCCCAGCAATCTTCTTCAGAACTAAAACATAATACAAACATATGAATATAAATATACATGAACATACAATTTACATTTTATATATACATCTTATAATATCTTATAAATATAGAATGTAAATTATATATTCATGTATATTTATATTCATATATTTGTATTATGTTGTAGTTCTGAACAAGATTGTGGGGGGCAATCAAAACTGTAAACTGTAAAAAAAGGGTGGTAAAAATGCATGGAAATTTAATATTATATGGTCTAAACAATATATTTTTTAATGTATAAATGTGATCAAATTTCAAGATACTATTGTGTTGTTTTACAAACAAGAGTTGACAAGCATTGCCAATCATGGATGATCAAAATGTTATTACTCAATTATAGTATTCTACTATTTAGATACCTCAACTCACCCTTAGTCAGAGAACTTAAACAAACACTAACAGTTTTAAATAAGGCAAAACTCTCTCTATACAGTAGTGCCATCCTGTACCAAACAGAGTAATCAATGGATGCCAGAAGGCTTGTGCATAAAATCCCTATCTAGTGCCTACTCATCCAATATCCCCAGACTAGTTTCTGGCTTGTGGCCTTCGTCAGTGAGGAGCCTTGGATCTAAAAGCATTGCACCTAGATCTTAGGATCTAATGCAACCCTCCAGCAGCCACCTTTTATCTCTACTTAACTACAAAACTATGAGAATGAAATTGAAAACAATAATATTTTCAATCTAAGCTCAATAGCTTATATAGTCATATGGGTCTGAACTCAGTTCAGCACCCATACATTTTGGTGTAGTCTGGGGATATTGGATCAGCAAGCACTAGATAGGGATTTTATGCACAAGCCTTCTGGCATCCATTAATTATTCTGTTTGGCACAGGATGGCACTACTGTATAGAGAGAGTTTTGCCTTGTTTAATAACTATTATGTGCTAGTATAAGAGATGGTGATCATGTGATGTTTAGTGGACTAACAGTTTTAAAAATAAAAATGGGGTCAGTATGGAAATTTTGTTAGTGAATACTGCAATTATTTACTAATATATATTTTTAACTGAATTTAAAATAAAGAAGGAATTTATAAAAAGCCATTAAATTTTTTATATTCATCAAATAGTTCATACAATAAAATCCTGTAATCTCTCTTAAATTAGTGAATATGCATATAAAATATGTGGTAGAAAAGTCAAAATTAAAATTACTAAACATTTATTTGTCTCCAGCCCCCACCTCCACTCCCCACTAGATCCCACGAATAATAATGAGAAGATTTAAAAAAAAAAAACAGTAAATGATATGATATTAACAGGCAAAAACTCTCCATATAGATGGTGATCATGTGATGTTTAGTGGTTTAAATGATATGATGTTGCCGTTGGCAACAACTGCCCATTTAAAATACATTTTTCAATGCCTAAATAAAAGTCTGAATTACAGATATGCTCATGTATATTCCACATTGGTCCTTTATTTATGTAACACTTTGTGTTTCTACCTTTTTATTTTTTTCTGCAGCAAACTTGACTTTCTGAAAGATGTTGACGTCTTGCTTAATGATTGTTCACATTGTGTTTTGCTTTTAATATATCATTCCAACGAAGATGATCAGTATGGCATCTTTTTAATGTGACTTGGACATAATCTTTATAAGGGAAGCAGACTCTAGCTCTCCCATCCAAAACTATTTCCAAATTCTCCATAAAATACTTTTATTTCTCATCAACTCCACATTTTGGTCCAATGAAAATGTACCTAACAATAATAGATTAAATATCGTCACATACAGCAACATAAAAAAAAATACTGAATGATCTTACAATCATATTTTCAGAATATTAGAGAGAACTTTTCATGAGGATCTTTTTTTCTAATGTTTTTACAGTACGTCAATACAAAATACATCTCACATTCATACGATAAAAGCAGAAGAAAGTATATTACTATGACAAAATTTCCTTTTATCTTGTTAAATGGCGAAGCAATCTATTAAAGTCTATGAGCTTCCCAATTTTTCAGTTCCATCTTTTTACCTAAATAACTATCAGATACTTAAAGGTATTCACATTCTCAAGTTTATAACTATCCAATCAAAAGTTTCTGAAAATTTGTTTTCTATCAGAAAACTAATCTTTTTCAAGAAATATAATAACTAACCTTTCTTATTGCATTGCCAAATGTATATCATATAATACTAAATCAACCATGCACTTTACTACTGTTACACAATGCTTTATTTACCACCCTCTTTTACAGTTTCAATTGCCCCAGCAATCTTGTCCAGAACTTTTATATCACCTAACTTCAATTGTAATACTAAATCACCCATGCACTTTACTACTATTACACAATGCTTTATTTACCACCCTCTTTTACAGTATATAGTTTCGATTGCTGCAGAAATCTTCTTCAGAAATTTATATCTTCTAACTTCAACTGCTAAATTCTAAACTGCTAAATTTAGTAGTTGAAGTTAGGAGATATTAAGTTCTGAAGAAGATTGCTAGAGCAATCAAAACTGTAAACTGTAAAAGAGGGTGGTAATATATAAAGATCTGAAGAAGATTGCTGGGGCAATTGAAACTGTAAAAGAGAGTGGTAAATAAAGCATTGTGTAACAGTAGTAAAGTGAATGGATGATTTAGTATTATATGAAAACTAATTTTTAAAACAGGCAAAACTCTCTATAGATTATCTTTTAAAATGCCAAGATTAGCACAATTAGTAATGCACTGTTAATCTATAAGACAAAAAGTTAAAATGGTTGTTGCTTTTAATCAGCTCATTTGAAAAATACTACCATTAAACCTATGCCATATCTTGTTGCCTATTTTATGAAGTTCCTTATAAACTTTTAATTATCAACAGATTTTACTTTAAATATCTTAAATTTACCAAAAACATTACTAGTATTATATAAAAACCATATATAACATGATCACAGTTCTATTGACAAACAGCTATTATCAGACCCTACTAAAAACTTTCTCAATTAAATGCATTGACTAAATGACCGAAACAGTATATAAATTGTGCTGTTGGTGTTCATGGTACTATTTTGCATTTTCCTGACTAGAAAAACCATATTTATAATGTTTTTTGAGTTTAGAATCATACTGTGTTACAGATGACCACTTGTCTATGATTAGAAACAATCCAGTCAATATCATCAAAAGAAACTTTTATTGTAATATTGAATATGTTAAGCTTCTACATGAGGAGAGAAACTATAATGAAAGAAAAATTAAGGAGGCAATTTTCATAAATAGAAATAAAATATCTATAATTAATAAACAATCTGCTAATGTTATAATTCAGGAATCATGGGGACTTGATGACATTTACTTCTGTTATATTTGAATTGAAATGATAGTTAAAGAAGGTCTGTAGATATAATACTTTTTATAATATAATATTACCTTTATAGTCATTATTATTTTTTTATTACAATATTTATTACATAACAGACATTTTATTTTATTGACGTAAATATGTCTGTGTGTAACATAAAAACTTAAACAAGTTTAATACAACTATTATTTTGACCTTAAAGTATATTAATCTGTGATCTATATAACAATATGCACTTATAAATATTTACTTAATATAGACCTCTTATATTCAGATGCCTAACTAGAATATAATTCATATATGTCATCGTTTTAAGTGTATATACTCCAAACTCTTTAATAGCAATTTCCCTGCCTAATCAAAGTATTTGTAACATATGTATATAAAGATCCTGCTAGTAGTTCTAAATAAGCCCATTTATTTTTTTATGATAAATATTACAAGAGAAAGTACCTGAAGCCTTTATCTATGATTGTCCCCATCCCAGATCAGTTCAGTGAGAAGCTAGGACATTAGATTCAAAATACTAACCCAAGCCAAGCATTTATCTAATTCTTAAATATTAAGAAAAAGATTTAAATCTTCAGACGCCTACATGTCTTCAAATTCAGCTCTCTAACTAAAGAAACTATATGGGCCTGAACTAAATTCAGTGATCCCATATATTAGTAGGCTTAGCAATTTAATATAGGCACATATATATATATATATATGTGTGTGCATGCAACAATGTCTCCTTAAATATAACTAAACAAAATTAAAATTAGAACAAATATGAGTTTAATCAATGAAGAAGTTTCTTTCATAGAAATAATTTTAATTTTATTATATATGTAAGATTTGATTATTTTTTAAAATTAAAATAGAAAAATTTAATGTGATAAAAAAATGAAACATTGCATGATCCTTTAAATAAAAATAACCAAATGGTTTATTTTTCAGGAGTTTATAAGAAGTCTGAGGTCAGATATAACAGAGATGGGCTATATTCCATCGATTTTGAGCTACATAATCTGTCATTCTATCATTGGGATCAAAACATGCAGGCCATAATCATTCCTTATAAAATTAAGAATTTTTTTACACTAGAAATAATAGAAGTATTTGATAAAGTTAAAAAACTAAATATAAAAATAGTTCTGGCTTGTGTTTTAGAATTTAGAGTCCCATGTGATGCCATTATTCCATCTGATTGGCTGTCACGTAAGCATTTTTAAAGCGTATCTGTTTGAAGGTGTTTAGCTTTCACGTTATTATATATTATCTGTTTACGCTTAAATTTAATATATAAAAATATTTATAAATTCATAAAGTAGAAAAATATATAAAATATTAATGTACCAATAGAATATGCTGCTTTTATAGGTCCTATTTCAGCCCCTTCTCCAACTCCATACTGATTCACAGCACAAACTCTGAGTTCGTAATCATTATTTTCCACTAGATTAGGCACTGTGAAGCATGTTTCTTGTGTTGTAATCACCTTTTGCCAGGCTTGGCGACCAACTACTCTCTTGTCGATTGTATACCCGAGAATTTCTTTATGATCAGCATTAGTAGGAATTTCCCACTTAATCGTAATTGATTCTGGTGTTGATTCAACTAATTTTACATTCTGGGGAGCATTAGGTGCAGCTACAAAAAACATTACAAAATATTATATTAATAATACAAATATTTTTCTACTATTTGTTCAAATTTTGGTGATCATTCTAAAGGCTTCTACAAAATTACAAAAAAAAGAGACAAAATAATCAAATGTATATCAAAGAATAAAAAATATTTCATTGACAGAAAGACTATATAATATTTATGTTATAAATATGTATTAAACACATCATTAAACATATATACGTAATGTAAATATCCACTTCCTCTTTGTCAAAAAATTTGTAAGAATGAAGTGGCTATTTATGGTTGCTTTATTTTTATAAACAGTGGTTTCATTCTTACAAATTTTCAGACAAAATGGCTGTCGACATGTATATTTATAACACGTCGAAAAGCTGCCAGTTTCTATTTATATTATATATATATGCACACATACGTAAATATAATTGTTATTACTGCATGATTGCCAATACAATAAACAAAAATGATGTTCTGGCTGCTCGCTATCATGCACAGTATAATGGGTTTGCTCATTGTTACATATGAGTTTAAACCCAAAAAATATCATGTCTGATAATTCTTAAACAGAAGTCAACAGTGTTTTCTAGAAGTTGAGAAATGTAGGGGTATATTTGCTCATTCTCTTTTATATTTAAATTTATCGTAAATAAAAATAAATTATGGTCATCTCATGAAAACTACAAAGTCAACAGCCAAGACAAAACAGCAATTGGGAACCGAATTCAGAGAATAAAATTACTGGGTTACAGGCTAAATCTGATAGTAAGTAATCATATTCTATTTAATACCTACAATAGCGGTACACCATAAAGAAAGGCTAAAATTAGAAGAAAAAAATGAAGAGAAGATTGATTTTAAAAGTGAATATAATTTCCTGTAATGCAGCAAATAACGAAATCACAAAACAGGTAGGATTCATTATATATAAAAGGTAGAGACTTGATGACAGATAAAAAGGCAATATTTATTTCACTTTAATGGAAGGTGATTATCATATGAAGAAAATTAAAGTTTGTACCCCAACAAGTTCACATTCTGATAAAGAAGTAAAGAATTTTTATACGGATATACAGATTTTTTTTAATCAAACGGTAATATTTTTAGTTGTATTTATATATTGGACTATTTCCATCATCTAAAATAAGTATTGAATGTCTTTAGAAAAATTTAACTTTATTTAAATATTCCAAATACATCCAACTGTTAGTAATAGCAGACAGGTTAGTATATGCACAACGTTTCGAGAGTATTACTCTCCCCTCTTCTTCAGTTGTTGCTGACCTAACCAGTACTAGCATAACAATCGACCTGGACTCTTAGATTCTTGAATATTGAATTTTAAGGTAATGCTCTAACCAGCTGAGCCATTAGAAATATAAATGTCAGAAATATTCAAGTTTGAATAAGAACACAAAAATGAGAGAGGTTGTAACTTATGAAATATGCAGAAAAACTATGTATTATGAATTATTTTATTAAAGGAGAGGGGGATTCAAAAACAGAACAGAGTTGAATTATATTTTATTTAACCATATATAAATATTTTGATACTATAATATGGTTAATAGAATCAACACACAAAATAATAAGTTAGTCATCATCATCACCATCATCACCAACCATTATCAATCCACTGCAGGATGGTCTTTCCAAGTTCAATCCATCTTCTCTGATCTTTAGCTTCTCTTATCCACATCACCCCTGCACACTTTTTTATTTCATCCATCCATCTCACATGTGGTCTCTTTCTGGGTCTTTTACAATCTCTTGGAATCCAGTTTAAGATTTCAATTGTCCATCTATTATCATCTCTTCTAGCAATATGTCCAGCCCAACTCCATTTCAATCTTTTAATTTTTTCAATGAGGTCAATAACACCTGTTTGTTCTCTTACCCACACATTGCGTTTTCGATCTCTTTTTGTTACTCCCAACATGCATCTCTCCATAGTTCTTTGAGTGGTTTGAAGTCTCTGTATTGCTCTTCTATTAAGTGTCCAAGTCTCAGATCCATAAGTAAGAACTGGTAAAACACATTTGTTAAAAACCTTCCTTTTCAAACACATAGGCATAGTTCCTTTCAGTATCAAGTTAATTCTACCAAAAGCATTCCAACCAAGTTTAATTCTATGATTAATTTCATCCATTATATTTCCATCTGTATTAGTAATCTATATGGAAATGTAAAACCAGAGATAACCATTATTCAAAATGATAACATCGAAGATTGAAATACTCTTTTGAATTTAATCTATAACTTTCAAGTTATTAAATAGATTAATATTGATTAAGATGAATCAGGACTTGAATGTGATTAATAAAATAACAGATAGTTTATAAAGAACATAGCAGAAACAAAAAAAGACAATTCGACCACAAATTTTCAATTGAGGTAAATATATTTCGAAGAAAAGAAGGAATATAAAAATAAAAATGATCCAGTTAAAAAACGTAATACCATATCTGGAATTCTGTAAAACAGTATGAAAAAAAAATGACATTAAAAAATATAAGTATAAAGTGGCAAAGAAACGGCTATAGAAAAAAATAAGTGTCAAAAATATGAAGAAATACAATATATATATATATAAGTAACTCCTTTAATTAAAACATCTATTTTAAATAATAGTTTAACCATGCAATTAAAGTACAACTCCTGTGAATAATGAAATCACTATAGACTATTTTTTAAAGAAAAAATAAAAAAACTGTTGACAAAACTTTAATCAATTAAGTAGGGTATATGAGCACAGACTTTCACACGACCCACCACTCACCACTCTATCTCAAATCACTGACACATCACATGATCACTATCTCATACTAGCACATAATTGTTATTAAACAATTCAAAACAAAGCAAAACTCTCCATATAGCAGTGCCATCTTGTGCTAACAAGAGCAATTTCATTCTCATAGTTTTGTAATTAAATAGAGTTAAAAGGTGGGTGCTGGAGGGTTGCATTAGATCCTAAGATCTAGGTGCAGTGCTCTCAGATCCAAGGCTCCTCACTGATGAAGGCCACAAGCCAGAAACTAGTCTGGGGATATTGGATGAGTAGACGCTAGATAGGGATTTTATATACAAACCTTATGGCATCCATTGATTGCTCTTGTTAGCACAAGATGGCACTACTATATGGAGAGTTTTGCTTTGTTTTGAATTGTTTAATCACTGATACACTTGAGAACATATATATATCGAAAAGATAAATAATCACCAATATACATATTTCATGCTAAACCAGCAATCATCAGTTTGTCCAGATTATCATCTCTACACATATATGCAATAAGTGCTCAGATATATATTAAGATAGCCAATCTTCATACTTTAATAGACAGGCTTCAATCCACTTGACACTCCAACTCTTCAACCGTCCATCCAATTGAAAATCTGATGATGGAATGCTCAAAGGCCATCCTGAGGCTGAGATTCTTGTCACACCCATGCTGAGCGTTCCATCATCAGATTTTCAATTGGATGGACGGTTGAAGAGTTAGAGTGTGGAGTGGATTGAAACCTGTCCATTGAAGTATGAAGATTGGCTATCTTAATATATATCTGAGCACTTATTGCATATATGTGTAGAGATGATAATCTGGACCAACTAATGATTGCTGGTTTAGCATGAAATATGTATATTGGTGATTATCTTTTCAACATATATGTGTTCAAGTGTATCAGTGATATGAGATAGAGTGGTGGGTCATGTGAAAGTCTGTGCTCACATATCCTATATATTACATATATTGATACAGGTATATAATAAGCCTGTATTTCAGTTTAATCAATTATGTACATAAGAAAATTATTTCAAATGATAGGAAGAATACAGTAATGATATTGATATTTAGAAAATGTAAATATGAATGATTATGGGGGGGGGAAAAAATCCACCGCACAATAACGCTGGATTTGTAGTGGTTTGATAATAACTATATATTAATTATATTATGACTATTATACTAAATTTATATTCACTCGATGTATGTCACATGCAAGATAAAAGAAGCATACTTCATTGCCAATGACCCGAAGGTCATCAACAGACTAGATTCCTGTTTCTCAATTTCCAACAAATGGACTGGTTAGATAATTTGCATATACTAACGATAACCTAGAATGAAGAGTGACACAGGCTATAAATATGGGAGCAAATACGCCCCGAAAGAGCTAAGCCAAAATTAACACAATTAAAATAATAGCTTCATTGGTGTGCATTGGAAGCACAGAATAATATTCAATATGAATACATATACTTATACATGCATATGATTCATATATATATATATTTATATACTGTCTGTAGGTGTGGCCAATATCCATTACCAGAAGGCATTATCAGATTTACTATTTAAAATATCTTACATTAAAGTATAAATCTTCATTGAGGATATACCTGCTGATATTTGTTTAGAAAGATTGATTACAATCAACTATAAATCTCTTCAAAGTCCTCAACCATTACTATTGATTTAACTTATTTCACCTACATTGTAGGAACTAGGGATTTTATATATTACTTATAATACTTCATTCATATACACTTTAATGCAAGTAATTTTCTTAAACTTCTTTATTTTCTTACAGTTTCGACTGTCTAGCAGTCTTCATCAGAGCTCTATCTTCCTTACAGTTTTAACTTTAATTAAAATCTTGTCTTTCTTCTTTTCTCTAATCCTTTGTGTGATTTTCTTCTTATCAGAAGTATACTCTCTTATTCTTCTCCTTCACTTTCTTTGCATATCTTCATATAATCATATATATATATATTACTTATAATACTTCATTCATATACACTTCAATGCAAGTAATTTTCTCAAACTTCTTTATTTTCTTACAGTTTCAACTGTCCAACAGTCTTCATCAGAGCTCTATCTTACTTACAGTTTTAACTTTAATATGAATGAAGTATTATGATTATATGAAGATATGCAAAGAAAGTGAAGAAGAATAAGAGAGTATACTTCTGATAACTAGGGATTTCTTGGAAAATTCATTTGGCCATAACATATGATGGTATAATAACAACAATGATTAATAATAATAAAAAACACATTAACATAAACAAATTACAGACATTTATTATAAATTTATTAAGGTTATATTACAATATTTGATATAAATATTCTAAAAAGAATAGAAACCCAAAAATTTAATAGAAAAACTTTTCATTTATTACAGATATTCTTCATATAATTGCAAGTTCAATTCGTTAAAAGTATAAAAGAATTCTGGGTAATAACGAACCATTATATAATTCTTGAATTAAATTTTTTGTTTTAAAAAAAAATCATATTGCTTTAAAATTATTATGAATGTCAAATTTGCAAGACTAAAAAATAAAGATCAAGTTAGATTCAGAATCAAATTTTTAGAACGTTTTTTTTTTTTTGAAAAATGTTAATAAACTTCTGATTGCTTCGAAATAAATTTGTTAGAAAAACATGAATTAACATATATTTAATTCATTTTTATAAGTGCTTTGTGTACAGACAATGGAGCTTTAAATTTAATTGTATATTAAGCTAAGCGCTTTTGGGAGGATAGCTTAATATACAATTAAATTTAAAGCTTCATTGTCTGTGCGCAAAATACTTATATATTTATATAAACTTCATTGAAGTAAAACCTTATTAAACAGGTAAAACTCTCCATAGAGTAGTGCCACCTGTGCCAACCAGAGTAATCAATGGATAGAAGGCTTGTGCATAAAATCCCCATATAGTGCCTACTCATTCAATATTCCCAGACTAGTTTCTGGCTTGTAGCCTTCATCAGTGAGGAGTCTTGCATCATGTGATGTTTAGTGAAGTAAAACCTTATTTAATTAATTTTTAATTTTTTTTTTTCATTTTTTATAAAGTGAAACTATCTTCTTGAATAGAAGATTCATTTTTATATCAATATAATGACACAATATATATATTCATGTTAATTCTACTATATAAAAAAGGTAATATACTAAGATTTTAATAAAAATGCTTTTTTTTTCTTTTACCTAATACTTTAACTTCAAATGGAACATCTGAACTTGTAATTCTATCATCCATTGTTAAGATATATATTCCAGCGTCATTTTTATCAATTTCTTTAATTTTCAATATGGCAATATCGTCCACAATTTCTGGTTTGATACGCTGACTAGAATGGAGAAGTTCACCAGCCAAATTCCATTTAACCGACAAAACAGATTCAGGTACTGGGTACTTTAAAATAAGAGTCTCTCCTTGTTCAATTAATACAGTCTCTTTGGGTGCAACATGAGTAGGAACTAATAAAAATAAAAATCATTATTTAATGCATTAAATATCAAGTGTTATTTAATTTATTAAACTTTATGTACAATATTTTTATATTAAATGTTTATAATAACGGGAAAGGCTGAAACTTTTATAAGATGCGCCTTAACAATGTTTATAGGACAGCCAATAAGATGTAATAATGACTGCACAAGGAATTCTCAAGTCAAAACACAAGGCAGAGATTAATAAATTAATATATTTACATTAAATGTTTATATAATAATGTTCAAATCCAGTTAAATTTATATAAACAAACACTAAAAAGAAATGTCACTGATGACAAATTCATAATCATTATTGTATGAAAGTACTTTCAAATTATATATCATTATTACAGACAACATCCACATAAAATTCCTAAACCTAATTTAAACGTGTTTGAATAGATTTATAAAATGAAAATACTGAGTTTTTGTTCATTGTATTATTAGAATCATAATGAATCAAATTTCTTATTTTTCTCTTTTACTTTCTTTGCATATCTTCATATATATATATATCTTATAATAACTTTTTTCATATACACTTCAATGCAAACAAATTTTTTTTAAAAACTTCTTTATTTTCCTTACAGTTATGATTGTCCAGCAGTCTTCACCAGAGCTTTATCAGAAGAGGTTTGATAAAGCTCTGATGAAGACTACTGGACAGTCGAAACTGTAAGGAAAATAAAGAAGTTTTTTAAGAAAATTTGTTTGCAGTGAAGTGTATATGAAAGAAGTTATTATAAGAAATATATGTGAATCAAATCTCCTTTACATTTTTTAATGACCTCTGTTTCTTCATAAATAATTTCCACACAATCAAATTTAAATACATTATCGATTCAATACTGTAATAAAAAAAAAATATTAAAATCAGGAATAGTCTTAGTTTTTTTTTTTTTTTTTTTTGTGAAGACATATTGAACTTAGATTGGCTCTTGGCTTCCTTCTAGATTTGACAAATGGGCATTTAATTTTACAAATTACATTAGATCAATCCATAAAGGAAACTTTATTCTTAGTATTATTTACACTTCTATTTAAATTCAGAAGACTTTTAAAAATATATCTTGATATTCTTTCTACAAATATTAGTAGAATCTCTCAAGATTAGAGATGTATATATGACATGGAGATTTTCCTTCTAGCATCTCTCTTTTTATTATTAATTGTATGAGGCTCTTATTAAATCTTATATATTTTCTCAAAGTAAAAATTTTGCAATCGAATACATTCAAGTTTGTCAATGTATTTCTCAGTATTTAACTTTTGTTTATATTTAAAAAAGCACACTCTGTAATTCCTCATCACAGGATCACCATACTTTATTTCCCATAATTCCTCTAAAGAAATGATTTAAACACAACCAATTTACAGATCTCTAGGCATAATCAATTTCTGATCAATAAATTATCTTATAAATCGATTCTGGCACAATTTATTTCAAATATAGATGTAATATTTATTATTTTTATCCACTAGTATCTTCAATCATTTTTAGATTCAAAAATTTAAATGTTTTGAACTAAGGAACTGTTTAAAATAGGAATAACTGTTTCAAAATCTCAGAAATAAAGTTGTATTTATATGTTGGACTCTTTCGATCATCTAATATGAGCATTGAATGTCTTTAGAAAAATTTAACTTTATTTAAATATTCCAAATACATTCAACTGTTAGTAATAGTGCAGAGGTTAATATAGGCACAATGTTTCGAGAGATATTATTCTCCCCTCTTCTTCTTCGGCCATTCTGCCAAAGGCTCAGTTGCTTAGAGCATTACCTTAAAATTCAATACTCAAGAATCTAAGAGTTCAGGATCAATTCCCATGCTAGTACTGTGTCACTGGACAGGCCAGCAACACCTGAAGATGAGGGGATAATAAAACCTCTCAAAATGTTGTGCACGTACTAACCTATATACTATTACTAACAAATGAATGTATTTGGAATATTTAAATAAAGTTAAATTTTTCTAAAGACATTCAATACTTATATTGGATGAATAGTCCAACATATAAATACAACTAAAACATCACCATCACAAACCTTCAGAAAAACCCTCAGAAATAAAGTTATTTATAATGTCATCAATTTGTTTGCTCTATATCTTTCCGATAATATCAAAAGAAGCTTCTTTTGTAAATGGACGTATACATCTCTTCCATAAACAATGATACCAAATAGTAATCAAGAGGCACGTTAAAATCTTTAATGTTGTCAACAAAATCAAAAATAATTTAATAAATGTGACAGTATGTTCAAGTTTTTTTTAAAAAATAAAATAGACAATGAAAAAATGTAAAGAAAATACTGTGTTATTGGGAAAGACTTTTAACAATATTATAAACAGTTAAACATTTTACTAATCAAAGTAGGAGTACATTTTTAATGACACACAAATAATTAAGCAAAAGCAGAGTCAATTTTTATATAACTAACTGACCCTAAACATCACATGATCACCATTTCTTATGCTTTCTCATAAGTGTTATTAAAACAGGCAAAACTCTCCATACAGTAGTGCCGCTCAGTGCAAGCCCGAGTAATCAATGGATGCCAAAAGGCTTGTGCATAAAATCCCTATCTAGTGCCTATGCATCCAATATCCCCAGACTAGTTTCTAGCTTGTGGCTTTTGTCAGTGAGGAGCCTTGGATCTGAGAGCACTGCATCTAGATCTTAGAAAAATACTATAATACTTAGAAAAGTTGATTAAATATAAAAAAGAATTATTATATGATAAAAAAAAAAACTATATCCTCGGAATGTAGTGATCATGTTGGAATCCAAATACAATTCAAATATATTAATAAAATAAAAAATTAATGAATTAGGCATACAGGTTATAAACACAGGATAAATAAATAATTCAAAGCAAAAAATTATTCATTTCAGTAATGTATAAGAGATTTGAATTCAGACTTTCAAGCACCCTTCAACTATCCATACTATCTCATACCACCAAGACACATGACCACATACAAATAGAAAAGATAAACAATCACCAATAGGATGTATTTCATGCTAAACCAGCACTCATCAGTTGGTCCAGATTATCATTTCCTACATATATATATAATCAGGGCTCAGTTTATATTAAGATAGCAAATCCTCATACTTAATATAAACTGAGCACTGATTATTATATATATGTGGGAGATGATAATTTGGACCAACTGATGAGTGCTGGTTTAATGTGAAATACATTTACTGGTGATTATTTATCTTTTCCACATGTATGTGGTCATGGGTATCGGTGGTATGAGATAGTATGGATAATTGAAGGTTGCTTGAAAGTCAGAGTTCAAATCGGTTATATTTACAATTAGGCTCCAGGTATGTGAAGAGTGCCTGTATTGCAAATATTTTCATTTCAGTAATAAAAATTTTGAAATGCCAAACAAAGGACAAAATATTATACAGAAATTGTATGTACATACATCACCCCAAGACTAAATTGTGTAAGTTAACTGTGAATGCCTGTGTGCAAAGTTCAATCAGTATCTCCTACTGTTTTATTTGGTTTAAAAATCTGAATGCACAGTCACTTCAAAAATTACTCCTCAAAAGAAAAAAAACCATGTAGATCCAAATAGAATTAATTATCTTGTATTAGCTCCAAATTATCAGACAGAATAGATATTTCACTTGTTAGAAGAGAGCTGAAAGATGTTGAGATAGTAAGAGAGAAATAATACACTTTTACAATGAAGTGTATTCATTATGGAATAACTATGCAATGGATCAATTGAAATTATGCAAAATCTTGTGTAAATTATATCGAAAAAAGACAACTGAATCTTTAAGAATACAAAAAGATAAAGTAAATTCCAGAAGAATTTAATATTTTAAAAAAACCTTAATAGATAATAAAAAAACCTTCCACCTGGATAAAGATAAAATTGATAGATTATCTCAGAAAACAAAAGAGAAAAGAAAACTATTTAAGTATTGGGGGGGGGGTAGAAAGCAACGTCTTTGTCTCCCTCCCGTGTGAGTTCGCGCAACTGGTTTGTAGACCAACATGAAGCAGTGGAAGAAATCGATGGGGATTTGGTTTCCAGATGCAGGATTTCAGCTCCTGAAGGTACTCAAGCTGTCTAGAGTTCAAACAGATCATTCCAATCTTATTATAACAGATCACCCTGATCTTATTACGATTTATATGTGCCTCAAGGGCCACCAGAAGTAAAGATATTTACCTTGCAGGAAGTTGGGTAAATAGTGACTTTAATTAAATATTAAGTATGATTGAGCAAGGGACTAATACTTCCCTGAAAATATCTAAGGAAGGGTGTATAGTGGAATTGAACTTATATGTATTCATATTGTATTATGTATAACATATAACGATGTGTATTAATATTATCAGAATCACAGTGCTCTGTTATTACAATTAATTTAGAATTTAATCCACAGTGGTGTTAGTTATTTTACTTAGAAGGGTAAAAATTTAGAAATCAGATTGCTAGTCTTATTTGAGAGAAGGTTAAGATTACAACATAACAAAACCTAATATAGAAATTATATTGCTAGTCTTATTCAAGAGAAAGTTAAGATTAAAACATAGTAAAATCTGGCGCAGTCATTAGCTTAAACCTAGATAGAGGAGTAATTACTTTAAGGAAGGTTAGAAATAATAATCAATCTAAGATGTCATCATTTGGACAAACAGCCTGAGGACAGTTTGACATGGAGAACACCGCAGAATGGCCACTATATGTAACACAGATAAAAAACTTTTTTACCATGAATGGTATTCAAGACAATAAAATAAAAATTGCAGCATTTCTGTGTTTCTCGGGGGGAAAAGTTATATAGAAATTGTTAAGTATTTTAGTCCTTGGCTATACTGTTATATAGCTCATTTAAAACTGAGGAATAAGAAACAGTTTAAAGGGGAATCAATAAAAGATTATAATTCAGCCTTTAGAGAGCTAGCTAAGGATTGCGGGTACAGGGATTATGCAGAAGAGACTCCTTGATCAATTACTTTGGGATATGTACAATGATAGATTGCGAGAACTATTCAAAAAGGCTTAACTTACAAGCTAATAAGTGAGCAAGCTCAAGTTTTAAAAATAAAACTGAAAATAGTCTAAATACGCAGATTCTTAAAGCCGAGAGAAAATGTAGTAATCTGTGCAAACTTGAACTGAAAAAGGGAAGCAAAATGGAATGTTAATGCCGCTGTAAAAATGATCATAGAGCAAAAGAGTGCAAGTGGAGAGAAATGTTTTAAATGAGGTTTAAGGAACACACTGCACATGTGTAGAAAGCCTGGAAATGAATTAAACCAAGAGAAAATATAGGGCCAAAAGAATAGGGGAGGTAAATCCAATAATAAATTTACTGTTAAAAATACAGGGATGAAGGAGCAGCAACAATTCATGATTGAATTGGAAGTTTGCAGAGTAAATATGACAATGGAAATAGATAATGGCTCAGGAATATGTATAATATCATACATAGACTGGAGAGCACTATCAGCAGCAGATGCTAGCTTAAAACTTGAAAAAACTAATGTAAATACGCAGGATGTAAGTGGTAATGCATTACCCTTACTGGGGCAAGTACAGACCCCAGTTAACTACTACGATAAAATAATTAGATTGCCGCTATATATAATACAAAGGAGATTCAGCTCTATAATAGGCAGGGATTGGTTTAAAGCAATTGGAATTCAAGTTAGCATAATAATAAAAAATTCCCTCGAAAGAAAAGTTAAAAATAAATATCCAGACTTATTTACCAAGGAGTTAGGTATGATAGCTACAAGCGTGGTAGAGGTTGATCTAGTTGAAAATGCATGCCCCACAATTGGTAAATGGTGAATTAAACTATTCACTCAAAGAACAAAGGTAGAGGAAAAAAATTCAGTCATTGGTCAATAAAGGCATATTGACACCTGTAGAAATGGCTGACTGGGATACACCTATAGTGATATTTATAAAATATAATGGTCACATACATATAAGCGGTGACTATAGAGTAACCATGAACAAGTTTTTAAATAAGGGGCATACCCTGTGCCTAATGTAAGAGAGATACTGGCTAGTCTTCAAAAAGCATCACATTTTGCAAAACTTGATCTAAATCCAGTATTCCGTCAGATCCCACTGACAGAGAAAACTGCCGAAATATTAATGCTTACCACACCTTTTGGGTTATTTAAATACAATAGGTTGCTGTTTGGCATATCAACAGCCCCAAATATACTTTAGGCAAAAATTGACACACTATTGCAGGGATTTGAGGGCGTTATACCCTATTTTGATGATATATTAATAACTGCGGACCCGGAAGAATTTCCGTCAAAAACTGATTAAGGTACGCACAAAATTAAATAATTTTGGAGTAAAACTAAATGCCCAAAAAGGTGTATGGAACACAAAAAATTGGTTTTTCTAGGGCATGTAATCTTGGCAAAGGTAAACAGCCTTCACCTGAAAAAGAAAAGTCATTGAAAAGATGAAAAAAACAACAAATAATGTCAAAGAATTGCAGGCATTTTTTGGTCTAATTAATTATTTCGAACTGTTCCTATAGAATAAATCAAAAGTATTGAAGTGTATATGAGGAGAATATATAGAAAAGTTTGATATATAAGAATATATGAAGAAAGATGCAAAGAAAGTGAAAAGGAGAAGATAAGAATAACTATAATGAACATGTGTATAAAACTTGAAAAAAATCTGTTTTGCAGAAATAGATTAAAAATTGGTTAAAAGATTTGATCCAAACAAACCAAAAGAAGAAGTTAAATAAAATATAGTACATAAAATCATTTAATAGCATATAAAATCGTTTAAAATTAGTTATAAGATTTTTGTTTTTATAAAGGCAGCTATTTTTTAATAAGCAAGTTTTATATAAACAATTAAAAAAATCATTTTATCCTTCATTTATTTTTATTTTTAACGGACTTTTTATTAAGAAGTCTATGGCCCACCAAAACTATTAGCCTGTTCAATCTTTGAATATTACATTGTCATCTATATTAACATGTGTATAAAATTTAAAGAAAATTTCTTTGATAGAAGTGGATTAAAAATTCATTACAAGATGTGACGCAAACAAACAAACAGAAACTGAGAAGTTAAATAAAATCATTTTTAAAAAAGCGTTAGAAATGAATAGATACCAAAATAAAAAAAGAGATGCAAGAATAATGTAGCATGGAAAAAAAAAATCCAATTATTTTATTAAATAATTATGAATTATATCATTACTATATATTTTGGTTTGATTTCATCAATTCTTTCATTTTTAATAATTTATTTGAAAATTGGTAAAAAAAAAAAATAGATATAAACACATAATCATCATCATCAACCATTATCAATCCACTGCAGGATGAAGGTCTCTCCAAGTTCAATCCATCTTCTTCGATCTTTAGCTTCTCTTCTCCACATCACTCCAGCACACTTTCTTAATCCATCTCACATGTGATCTCTTTCTGGGTCTTTTAAATCTCTTGGAATCCAGTTTAAGATTTCAATTATCCATCTATTAGCATCTCTTCTAGCAATATGTCCAGCCCAACTCCACTTCAGTCTTTTAATTTTTTCAATGAGGTCAGTAATACCTGTTTGTTCTCTTACCCATATATTGCGTTTTCGATCTCTTCTTGTTACTCCCAACATGCATTTCTCCATACTTCTTTGAGTGATCTGAAATCTCTGTATTGTTCTTCTATTAAGTGTCCAAGTCTCAGATCCATAAGTAAGAACTGGTAAAACACACTTATTAAAAACCTTCATTTTCAAACACATAGGCATATTTCCTTTTAGTATCAAATTATTTCTACCAAAAGCACTCCAACCAAAAACACATAATATGCACCCATATAAAAAAAGATAAAAGAATCATAAAATATGAAATAATAATCAAAGTTTTAAATATTAGAAATAAAATTAAATTACAATTTCAAATAAATCTAATGATAAAAAAAACAACAAAAATATCATGGCTAACATAATCACAATTATATTTAATCAAGATTCACCAAGTACTCCAGAGTTTATATTGTTAATTATTCCAATTTACCAGATGTTAGAAAATGTATTCACTTAAATGCATACACACGATAAGAAACCATGAATGTTTTAACTATATATTTATTAGTGACATAATACGACAAATGTAGAATTCTTAACCAGAAATAGCTATGGATACCAAAATGGCCTTAAACTAGGTAAACTTTTCATGGATCAATTGTAACAAAAAATTAATAATAAATCTAAAAGTATTAAAACAGGCAAAACTCTCTATACGTATTGCCACTCAGTGTAAGCCAGAGTAATCAGTGGATGCCAGAAGGCTTGTGCATAAAATCCCTATCTAGTGCCTACTCATCCAATATCCTCAAACTAGTTTCTGGCTTGTGGCCTTCGTCAGTGAGGAACCTTGGACCTGAGAGCACTATATCATGTGATCATGTGATGTTTATTGGCTTAAATCTAAAAGTATATGATTAGCTTCAGTAAACTGTCGATATATTTATTTTGGTTGCAAAAAAGATTAAAAGACAGCGAAGATTTTCAAATAAATAGATTTTTCTGTTTTCCTTTGCTTCTCTTTTCTTATACTGTAATCAAAGTTGATATTATTGATGATGATTTAAAAATATTTTTACAATCCATTAAACACATGAATTCTTTCCCAAAATTAATCAACTTCACTTTTAACTAATGCGCAATTGATATAATTTTTTTAAAGCTGTTGTTAAAGTTAAGAAATTAGAAACTAATACACATTCTTAAATCATCAAACAATTTTTTTTTTCAAATTAAAAACAAAAAGAATATTTTAAAAATATAATATCCATATATATGAATTTAAACATGATAAATGATAATGTTATTGTATAGATATACAAAGAATGTATAGAGAAAAGCTTTTGTAAAATACATTTTTAAATAGTATGTGCGTAGCCGACTTTCGACTATAAGTCATAGACATAGGATAAGTTGGAAGGTGGAAATGACTGTATATATATATATATGCTGTTATTGCTAATTTACATGAAATTTAAATGTAAAAATTAAATTGGGAGAATAGGTCATCTCTTGTAGAGGGATACGCATGATTCTTTTCTATCGATAAGACTTTTTGTCACCTGAGATATGCCACGCCTCTTTAATTTTTCATTTGTTGTCACAGTGTTCAGTACACACGATGTTATTAAAACAGGCAAAACTCTCCATACAGTATTGCCACTCAGTGCAAGCCAGAGTAATCAATGGATGCCAGAAGGCTTATGCATAAAATCCCCATCTAGTGTCTACTCATCCAATATCCCCAGATGAGTTTCTGGCTTGTGGCCTTTGTCAGTGAGGAGCCATGGATCTGAGAGCACTGCACCTACAAGCCTTCTGGCATCCATTGATTACTCTGGCTTGCACTGAGTGGCAATACTGTATGGAGAGTTTTGCCTGTTTTAATAACAGTTATAAGCAAGCATAAGAAATGGTGATCATGTGATGTTTATTGGCTTACACACGATGTTGACAGATGAAGGAACAAAGGGATGATCAGTTGTAGAGAAATGCTCTCAAAATGTTGTATGTATATCTGCATTTGTTCTAAGAGGGATTTGAACTCAGGATTTTTCAATTTATTCATCCTCCACTCCATCCCAAGCAACTGATACACATGACAATACGCATGGGGAAAAGATAAATGATCCCCAATATATATATATTTCATGTAAAACCAGCACTCATCAGTTGGGCCCAATCATAATCTCCCACACATATATACAATCAGAGATCATTAATCTTTTTTGCATGTGTGTGGTCAGGTGTACCGGTTACTTGAGATGGAGTGGAGGACTAATAGAGTTCAAATCCTTCTAGTTACGCATAAGAAATATTCAGTATAAGCAAAATTATATACTGCTTTAGAGAATAATATTATTGATAAGATTATTTCCGAATATATAGTATAAAACATAATAAACAAACTTAATATTTATAGTTATTAAAATTCTTACCTTTTTGCTTTTCCTCTACCTTTATTAAATACTTTTCATCTATAACTTCCTGAAGAGTTTCTGAAAGAACTGATTTTTCTTGCGATATCATAGTAATTTCTTCAGAAAAGTCGGGAACTAAAATAAGATGATACAAATAAATATATCTAAAAGATGAGAGTTATAAAAATGTAAAGTATAGACATTAAAATGTTTGACCTATTTGTTCTTTAGCTGTTATAATTTGAGATGCCCTGCTGGGCTCGCTTTCCCCAGCTTTGTTTTCGGCTATAATTCTGAATTCATAGTTTTCACCTTCTTCCAAGTCTTTTACTTCATAAGATGACGTTGTTATTTTTTCTTTACAAACTCGTATCCATTGAGGATTAGCACCTGATCGTTTCTCTATATAGTATCCTGTAATAGGGGTTCCACCATCATCTTTAGGAGGCTGCCACTTAATTATGGCTGAATCTTTTTTGACTGAGGTGACAAGTGGTGTAGAAACAATATCAGGAGTAACTGTAAAATAATTAAAAGAACTTTATTAGTTTGTTACAATCTAAAACACAAAGCTTGTAAAAGTAACCAAATATTACATAATTTAATATCATTTAATATTGGCACAGAGTAAATCTAAAAATTTCAGAAGTGCTTAATTGTTTTATTTGTATACAAAATCAATATAGAACCACTAAACATCACATGATCACCATCTCATACTAGCACATAATTATTGTAAACAAAGGCAAAACTCTCCATACCGAAACTACTCTGGGGATATTGGATGAGTAGGCACTAGATAGGGATTTTATGCACAAGCCTTCTGGCATTTATTGATTACTCTGGTTGGCACAGGGTGGCGCTACTGTATGGAGAGTTTTGCCTTTGTTTAAAATCAATATAGATGTGAATAGAAAAAAGTATCCTGGAAGTAAAAGTAAATAATGTAAAATAGGAAAAGTAGCATTTAAATCTGAAAGAAAAAGAGTCAGAAGTAAAGAATGTAAACAATTTTAAATAAATGAAGATAATAACTATAATGGAATGTAGAAATAAAAACTTTGTGAAATGTTATATTTGAAACTTTGGACTAAGTAAATGATAAAAAAAGAATTACAGATAAACATTGACAACAGATCAAAGAATTAGATATGGAAACAATAACAGAATATCCATTGAGTGCACTAAGTAATCCAGCAAAAAAGAGTTAAATTAATAAGGGTAGCCAAAGAAAAAACAGAGGTGGGGATTACATAAATTGCATTTTGACGAGCAGTGGCATCTTTTCTTATTTCGTTGCTGTGTATGTCACCAGTAGAATGAACTTATAATGTTCAGCATATTGGAATTCAACACTTTTGCAAAGCAGATCAGCAAAGAAGGAGAACCCAGAGACTGAGTTCTGAAGATACCAAAAGCTAAGAAGAGTTTTACAGATAATAATAACCTTATCTTATTTTATGTAAGCCTCAAGGGCCACCGAGGATATAATATTGTTAGGGTATAGAATAGTTAAGAGTAGCAAATTTTATAGAATCTATTGAATGCTGAAATCACTGATAGTTAATTATATAGATAACAAATTTGTTGCAGATCGGACCATTATTGTAAATAAATCTGTTTCTCTAAACATTATTATTAGTATATGTATTTGACTGTAAGTTGTTTGTTCCGTTCCTCTTGCAATTGTTGTGGGAAGAAAATACATTACCCTAATAAGAATATGAAAAATAAGAAATGGATTTAAAAGTAAATGATATATATATTTACGCTCTCACTTCTAGACGCTAAAGATCAGATAATATACTTTAATTTGAGTTCGATAATAAGAAGGCTGCTCTTATTTCCTTAAAGTGTCTATCTTGTGGCTGGGCAAGAATAACTCTGCAGACTAAACACCAATGTTTAATGGGGCTTGTGAGGAAAAAGATGATTACTTTTTATAATTTACTTACCGTTAAATAAATAAATGCTCCTAGTTTGACTTACTACATTGTCTTCTGAACTGCCATAACCTATATGCCTTATTTTGGATGAAATATATTAGTTTTATCTTTATTTTATATATATTTTCATTTCAGGAAAGAAGTAGTTGTTTTCAAAAAAGATATAACTGTAGCCATTATTAGATAATTTATATACTATAGTTTGGATGCTTGTCAATTTCTTATAATTATATATATTTTGCTATAATAGCTTCAGCCTCATTCTGATGTATAAAAACAGTTACAACATAACAATGTTAAAATGAGAACAGCTATATTTATTGTAAATCTTGACACTCATTCATCAGTGCAGTTCTCCATTCTGGTCTTGAAATTTGTATCAAGTAGAGTTTTTACATTCTATGTACCTACATTTAGAAAAAAATTAGATTTATAATACTTATCTTCTGCTTTCTGTGGCATGACAACATATCTAGACAGGGTCATTTTAGACCATATTTTTTAGGTCTCTTCCACTTCTGTGGCAACCCAGGGGAACCCTAAAAAGAGCTATCAAAACATACAAACTTTGTCAGCGCGAACTCGTGTCTCAATTCCAGTTCCAAATGTACTTGTTAGTGATTGAAGTACTTTGAGCTGGGGTTACTACTAAGGACTATTTATAAGGTTAAATAGTCAAAAAAAATATTTTGGGGCTAAATAATTTTCTTATACAACAAAGCGATAGGGCATGAAATTAATGTTGTGTATATCTCGGATTGTTTGATATTTTATTAAATGGACTTCTTATAAATGTATTTTTGACAAAAATGAAATTAAAATTTATAGAAGAAAAATTCATTGTATAAGTTTTGTTCATGTCATGGTGAAGACGTTATGGTGAAAACTAATGCATTTAATGTAATTGTAGATCTAGATGTAATAGTTTAAGAGCAACAATCATTCAGGATGTTAAAACAGAGGCAAAACTCTCCATCCAGTAATGCCACCAAGGAATCAATGGATACAAGAAAATTTGTGCATAAAATCCTATCTAGCACCTATTCATTCAACATCCCCAGACTAGCTTGTGGCTTTCATCGGTGCATTAAGCCTTGGATTTGAGAACATTGCACTTAGATCTTAGAATTTAATGTGACCCTCTAGCAGCCACCTTTTATCTTTTTAATTTAATTATAAAGCTATATGCCCAAAATGAAGACATACTATATGGAGAGTTTTGCCTCTCTTTTAATAGTATAAGGGAATAGAGATCATGTGATATTTAGTGGTTTAAGATCCAGGATGTGGTGAAGAAGGTTAGGGTTATAAATATTTAGAAAGTTATTTTTTTGATGATGGATATAATGTCAAAGATATGAAAATGAAAATTGCTATGATTAATCAGGCTTTCAATATAGATAATTCTGTATCCCATTAAAATTGAAATTAAAAAAAAATTAGTAGAATTTTTTTTTCTAGAGTGTAGTTTACGCTGTGAAAATTAGCAGAGTTTTTGTGAAAAAAAATATAAGCTTTTGACTTGTGGGTTTGAAAAATAAAAATATTTGAAATGTTGAAGTAAATTAGTTATCAAGGAAATTATAAAATAAAAGATAAAATAGATATGCAAAAAAATTATGAAAAATATATTAAGAGGAGATTTACAGAAGTAAGGAAGAAAAGAAGTTGATTGATGATCTTTAGAAAGTAAATATAAAAACAGGAAAACTCTCTATACTCCGGCTTGCACCGAGTGGCAATACATATAGAGAGTTTTGCCTGTTTTAATAACAGTTATAGGCAAGCATAAAAAATGGTGATCATGTGATGTTTATTGGAGAGTAAATATAATTATGGATATCTGAAAGTATAGCAATAGGCTGAAAGATTTAGAGTTATGGATTTAATTCTCTCCCTTTTTTATCCGATAAATTAATAATAATAATATGTCATTACAATAATTTTTATTGTAAAGTTGTAATTATTTATTAAGTGCACAGGAAGTATATGTAAATACTTTTAAGACAGGCTTTAACTTGTATCAAATGTACCTTGAAATTTATAATAGTCAAGAAATTTCTTGATTTTGCCAATAGAGGGACCTCTCAAACCATGACACAAGATAGCGACTTTTATAAAGATAAGAGCGGCCATCTTATCTTTAACCTAACTTTAAACTTATATAGGCCAATCTGAAGCATCTTGATTTGGGAGCATGAAGTCGTTATTCTCTCCACTGTTTAAGTCCACTATTTTCTATACAAATTAACATTCGTGAAATCTTGCGATTTACAAAGAGTTAATATTACGATCTTTATACTAGAAATATATAAACTATTGTAAAGTTGTAATTACTTATTAAGTGCACAAGAAGTATATGTAAATACTTTTAAGAAGGCTCCAATGTCTTAAATAATTTTTATTGTGAATTTATCTTAATGAAAAAATATTTAAACATGACCAACCATACTTGTGTAATAAATATTAAAGGCAGTATACTAAATATATGATACCCGAAAAAGAAAATCGTATGAACAAAAGTTTCTACTTACCGAATGAAAATGAAGCTGTTATAGGTCCTATCTCAGCTCCTTCACTAATACCATATTTATTTTCAGCAGAAACTTTAAATTCATATTCATTATCTTCTATGAGATTTGGTACTGAATATACTTTTTCCTGTGTTGTGGCTACTTTTTGCCAAGCAAGTCTTCCTACAGTTCTTTTTTCAACTACATAATTCATAATCTCACTTCCACCATCTTCTGCTGGAGCTTCCCAGGATAAAGTAATGGAATCTGGTGAAGCTTCTACAAGTTTTAATTTTAGTGGTATATCTGGAGCATCTATATTAATAAATAAAATAAGAATAAAAATGCATTTTAGAATTATAAATATATAGGTGTGTTTAAATGCATGTTGTACAGAATGTACATTAATTTAAGTGTTTAAAACAGGCAAAACTCTTACATACAGTAGTGCCACTCAGTGCCAGCCAGGGTAATCAATGGATGCCAGAAGGCATGCGCATAAAATCCCCCAATCTAGTGCCTATTCATTCAATATCTCCAGCACTGATGAAGACCACAGCCAGAAACTAGTCTAGCGATATATTGAATGAGTAGGCAATTGATGGAGATTTTATGTACAAACCTACTGGAATCTATTGATTACTCTGTCTGGCAGTGAGTGGCAGTACTGTATGGAGATTTTTGCCTGTTTTAATAACAGTTAGGTGCACGCATGAGAAATGGTGATCATGTAATGTTTAGTGGTTTAACAACAATCCTGCCTAATAGGATAGTAGTGGCTATGGTCGTTAAAGAGCCAAAGACACCAAAATGAGTTCAGACCCATATGACTATATAAGCTATTGAGCTTGGATTGAAAATATTATTGTGTTTTCAAATTTTCTTCTCATAATTTTGTAGTTAAGTAGAGATAAAAGGTGGCTGCTGGAGGGTTGCATTAGATCCTACGATCTAGGTGCAGTCCTCTTAGATCTCTGAAGCTCCTCACTGATGAAGGCCACAAGCCAGAAACTAGTCTGGAGATATTGAATGAGTAGGCACTAGATGGGGATTTTATGCACAAGCCTTCTAGCATCCATTGGTTACTCTGGCTGGCACTGAGTGGCACTACTGTATAAAGAGTTTTGTCTGTTTTAATAACAGTTATGTGCAAGCATGAGAAATGGTAATCATGTGATGTTTAGTAATTTACACACTTCAAGATAAAAACATTTCCAGCATATTTCCCACATGAGCTTAAAAATGCTGGATATTTAACAGGGATATCTTAACAAGCTAGTTAATTATCCATTAGTGAGAGTTTTACAATTATTCTCTTTTATTTTACATGCCAGCTAAGAGTAGTTACATATCTATTTATTGACTAATATTTCCTGATCACCATCCAATATCTCAATTCCCAGAGGGTCAATCACTTTTCTCTCATCGAAAAGCATTTTATCATTATGACTTTCTGTTTTTCTATTTATAATTTTATTATATGCTGCTTGATCTAAATAGTTTTAACCCTAGGCACTACTTTCCACTTGGAAATAACGTCTCCGGAAGTACCTGCTGGGAACATCATCTCCAATTTTCATTAACTCTCCCACATTTGCCTTACTTAGAGCATGTTTTCTCCAACCCATATAAAATTTATTTTTCCTTTTTTTTTTGGAAAATAAATCAAACATCACTAACAATTATATTTATAACAAAAAAAAATTATTTATAATAAAGAACCAAAAGAAGGGTGGGTTCGATTTCTTAATTTGATCCCCTTCATTTTTTTTTTTTCATGCGTCATAGCATCGGCTGGGAAGCGAACCCGCTAACCCGGGACAACTGCTTGTAAGGCAGCTGTTCTGACCTCTCGACCAGTAATGCTTGATCCCCTTCATTTATTTCTAATGTACATCACATGATCACCATTTTATTTCCAATGTAGATACGTGAGTAAAATAAAAAATACAAATAAAATACCTTCAAAATAATGATTGTTAGTGAAATTATAAATTGATAATTATATTGCTACTACCATTACCACAAAAAATAATTAACTAAATATACAAATACCACAAAGAATAATAAAGAAAAACAATTAAGGCCTTATGTTTTCAAATCAAAGAAAATTCTTGCCGCAGAATTTGTTCATAATATGAAAATATAGTAAGCTTTCTATTAAAGATTTATGACGAAGTATAAATTCAATTCGTCTACACATTATTTCATTTTCCTTCTGTCACTCTTATACATACATACATAAAATTAAAATAGTAGATGATAATGAATGGGTCTATGGCATCATTCTTTTACTCTGGCAGGCTGGAAAGTTCTGGCTCAGATGGCTACAAACAATCAAACGTTCTGATTAGAGCATTTGGACAGATTCTAGTCCGCCATGTTGAAACATTCCATTAAATAAAATCTCATTATGATTGCTTCTTAATGAGAAATTCTTTCTTAAATTGCTGTAAGTTCACTATAGTTTCCTGGTCTCGTTGCTAGTATTGGTGAGAATGGGTTGCAACTGAGAAAGATAAAGGCTACATCTAAATCTTGCCGTAGATTAATTACTCTCAGTACAGATCTTTCTCTACCTCTGCATATTTTATTCTGCTTCCCAGAATTGATCTCCTTCTTTTCCTTCATTCTTCTATTTACATCAAACCTTTTTATAAGAATATATCTTTCTATCACATCAGTCTTAATTCCTGTGCTTATTTTGTAATTACATTAATTGACTATTTTAATCCGACAAAGGTCTTTACCAAAAATACTATTTAATTGATTATTAAAATATATATGTGCTCTACGCATAGATAATGAAGCTATTAATTGTATGTGAAATTATCTAAATTTACTGCCAAGCACTTTCGGGACAGTTTATAGTCCCATATTCATGGCCACTTGTATTTGAGTAATAACTAATGAAGTAAAACCATAACTATTTAATTGGTTATGTATTTTTTTACTTAATGTATTTGATTAGCTTTTAATTAGTCCAATTTAGTAGGTGTTTATCAAATAATTTACTTCAAGGTATGTTCTAAACTGAACTATTAACATATACTATAATTATATAGTTATTTCTACGGAATACTTTTAATTACATTAAAATTATTTTTTCCCAATTTTATGTAGATCAAAGCAAATTATATTTCTCTTTGAGGAAAAAAAAAATTAATACTGTTTTTTTGTAACTTGGCCTACTTTATTTTTGTTCTTTTATTTACTATGAAAATATTTGTATTTCTTAATCCTTTTATTATTAGATTGTGTAAATTAAAACAGGGAAAACTCTTCATACAGTAGTGCCACTCAGGGCAAGCCAGAGTAATCAATGGATGCCAGAAGGCTTAGCATAAAATCCCTATCTAGTGCCTACTTATCCAATATCCCCAGACTAGTTTCTGGCTTGTGGCCTTCATCAGTGAGGAGCTTTGGATCTGAGAGCACTGCACCTAGATCTTAGGATCTAATGCAACCCCCCAACTGCCAACCTTTTATCTCTGCTTAACTATAAAACTATAAGACTAAAATTGAAAACACAATAATATTTTCAATCCAAGCTCATTAGTTTATATAATCATATAGGTCTAAACTCAGTTTAGTACCCATACATTTTGATGTCTTTGGTTCTTTAATAACTATAGCCAGTCCTATATCCATATGCATCCTCTTACCTTTAAACCAATGTTTATGAAGTCTGATGAATATGTTTATGAAGTCTGATGAATATTGAACAGATGTACTTGTTTTAAACAGATAAATTAGCATTTAAATTGTTAATTTTTAATAGTTTTGTTTCCTTCTCTCTTTCTGTAATATATATATATATATATACATTACATATATATATATATATATATATATATACACATTACAAGCATAAAGCTAAACTAGTCAATATAAAATCAAAACTACCCCAAATCTAAAATTAAACCAGACCAGCATAAAAATAATATTAAAACACAACCTAAGGTTTCACTGCTACAAGCAGACTTCTCAAGTGTAAAGAACTACAAAAAAACCACACATTATATATACTATTAAAAACTACCCACAAATCCATTCACTTCCCATCCACCCTTAATATTAAAAGAACTCTTAAATAAGTTAATTGCTTCAGAATAATAAATTTTCAATAATAAAGACTCTTTAATTCTTCTTTTGATTTCATTTCTCTCAAAGACGACAACCTTAGCTTCATCAAAATCAATAGTGTGGCCTGTATCTTTTTCATGGACATACAAAGCAGAACTAAGATATCTATTTTTAACTCTACTTATATGAACCTTTATTCTTTCATTTAAACTCAAACTACTCTGACCTATGTAAACCTTCTTACAAAATAAACAAGGAATAAAATATACCACACCAGGAATAGTCTTTCTATCAAAAACTTCTTTTGTATTATTTAATAAATTATTCAATGTAACACCCCTTTTCCAAGCAATTTTCTTATTTCCAAACAATTTACTATTTCTACACACAATTTTATAAGAAGACAATTTAAATGGCAAAGAAATAAAATCATATTTTTCTTTAACCTTTACATCCTTACAAATATTACTATTAAATAAAATACTTTTAACAAATATATCAGAGTATCCAACACTCAAATAATCTTTATAAAATTGATATTTCTGAAACAAAGCTACCCCACGAGAATTATTTAATTTAATATTCCTATGACAATAATTCCTTAAAGCAGCTACTTTAATAATAGAGTAGATTTTTTAATAGAGTAGATTATTTAAAATGCTATCCTAATGATTTTACATCAGCTAAGATGTTTGTGAATATTAAAACTCATAAAGATGGTTTTCCTTTAAGATTTATTTTTGATTTTACAGGTAGTGTTGTAGAGGGTATTTCTAGATTCTTGAATAATTTTTTAAAACAATTTGTTGATTTTGGTCAGTACACAGTTTCTTCTTCTTTTGAGGCTTTTGATAAGATTAATAATTTTAAAATGGAAAGTAATTGGGTATTTGGAAGTTTAGATATTGAAAATATGTATCAGTCTGTTAATAGGTTAAGCAGTATTGATGTTCTTTTGTCTGTATTGATTAAGAAAAGTTCTTTATCAAAAAATAAAATTAAGGTAATTAAAGATTTGCTTTTGTTATTGGAAGATTCTATGTATTTTACTTATAGAGGTAATTTTTATAAGATTAAGGAAGGGTGGATAATAGGTTATATTATTTCTCATTTAGTATGTTCAGTTTATATTAGTTTTATGGAAGAGGAAATTATTATTAAAAAGAATTGTTTATATGTAAAATTATTTGTCAGATATGTTGATGATTGTTTATTTGTAGTTGAGAATGATAAATTGAAGGAATTTGTAAATGAGTTTAATTGTTTTGATCCTTCTATAAAATTTGTGTTAGAAGGAGGGGGGTTAGATTTTGGTAAGTTAAAATTTTTAGATCTTTTGGTGATTAGAAATATAGAAACTAATTGTTTATTGTGCAGTCATTTAGTTAAAAGTAAAGAATTAAGATCTATAATTAAACCTGAAAGCTATCAGTCTGTATCTCATAAAGTAGCTGCTTTAAGGAATTATTGTCATAGGAATATTAAATTAAATAATTCTAGTGGGGTAGCTTTGTTTCAGAAATATCAATTTTATAAAGATTATTTGAGTGTTGGATACTCTGATAAATTTGTTAAAAGTATTTTATTTAATAGTAATATTTGTAAGGATGTAAAGGTTAAAGAAAAATATGATTTTATTTCTTTGCCATTTAAATTGTCTTCTTATAAAATTGTGTGTAGAAATAGTAAATTGTTTGGAAATAAGAAAATTGCTTGGAAAAGGGGTGTTACATTGAATAATTTATTAAATAATATAAAAGAAGTTTTTGATAGAAAGACTATTCCTGGTGTAGTATATTTTATTCCTTGTTTATTTTGTAAGAAGGTTTACATAGGTCAGAGTAGTTTGAGTTTAAATGAAAGAATAAAGGTTCATATAAGTAGAGTTAAAAATAGATATCTTAGTTCTGCTTTGTATGTCCATGAAAAAGATACAGGCCACACTATTGATTTTGATGAAGCTAAGGTTGTCTTCTTTGAGAGAAATGAAATCAAAAGAAGAATTAAAGAGTCTTTATTATTGAAAATTTATTATTCTGAAGCAATTAACTTATTTAAGAGTTCTTTTAATATTAAGGGTGGATGGGAAGTGAATGGATTTGTGGGTAATTTTTAATAGTATATATAATGTGTGGTTTTTTTGTAGTTCTTTACACTTGAGAAGTCTGCTTGTAGCAGTGAAACCTTAGGCTGGGTTTTAATATTATTTTTATGCTGGTCTGGTTTAATTTTAGATTTGGGGTAGTTTTGATTTGATATATATATATATATTATTAGTTTAACTGTTTAGTTAGAGATAGCACAGTTTGTAATGCAAAGTGGCATCATACTTAGTCTGAGTTTGACGTACTGCAATATATATAAATTTGTATGCACATATCATTCATTAATTTGCATATAGTTGTTATTGGAAATAAATGCACACATGGCATCTTGAATTTCAGTTATGTAAAAATCTGTGCTTCTAACAAAGGACTCCATATAAGTAATTGTTGCATCTTTCTGCTATATTTATAACAAACTCCTTGTCTACAAGCTGTTTTTTAATACTTCAATAAGAGAAATAGTTTTATCAGAAAATAAAAAATTATTTCTAAATCTGATAAAGTAAACAATTTCTATAAGTTATTAATATTTTTAGAGGTTACCCAATTCTGTGCAAATCGATAAGTAAGGTATTTATTCCAATAACAGTTTTTATATTTACTATAATGGTCAAATATCCAATACAATTTATTTGTCCATAATGTTGTCACAAATATATAAATAAATAATCACTCAAAATAAGATTGAAATAAAGAACTATTAATAATTATATTATAATATTTATCAAACCGTTTTATCTCCATCGAGACCTTCTCAATGGAGATGAAAGCCGGTTCGATAAATATTATAATATAGCTATTAATAGTTATTTATTTCAATCTTATTTTGATTGATTATTTAGTTAGTTTATATATATATATCCTTTAATTAATTTAATATATTTTTAATGATTTTTTACCTCTATTTATATATATTTAAATACTTACGAAATCTGAAATACATTAATCAATGGTTATCAAAATAGTAACGCTCTTGTTTTAGTATGTTTCGTTTTAGTTAGATAAATCATCTTATCAACAATTTATAACAAACAAAAATATAGATTACTGTTGTGTATTCGAATACCAACAAATAAATCAATAAATGGTAAAATGTAATTAATAGTGAAAAATTATTGATGCACACAAACACAAGATATACAGTTCACTTAATGTTCACTTCCCACAATGCACTTAACAACTGGCTGATTTCTGGACAGTTTCCTCTGGCGTCAGTTTTTAAACACTTTGGCTCTGGTCAGCTGCCGCATGTGGTCATGTTGGCTTCACACTAGAGCACTGGACCGTCACTTACGCTTCTTTCAGCTGCTGTCAGTTAAAATCTCTTACCAACAGTTCGCTTGGTAAATCCACTAGAATGAGAACCATGTACTTTGCTGCACCTACTATTTATCCTTCCAGTTTAGCCTCCAGAAATCCAGGGTTCATCCTTGATTATCAGTCTTGATTTTCTCTTTGTGTTTTTAATTAATAGGTTCAATTTCTATTGTATCAAGAAATATTTGTAATTAGTAAATATTTCTTAGCATTTGCCATATGCAATTTTCTTATCACAGTTATAATGAGATATTATTTTATATAGCATATTTTTTTTATGTAATAGTAATATTAGCGATTAAGCGCATGTGCATTGGCTTAATCGCTAATATTACTATTACATAAAAAAAAAAAACATAGCGCTATATAAAATATTATCTCATTATATATGTTTAATTTCAACTAAAGAATGACGGTTCGTAAATTTTAAAGATTTCGCAAAGTGTCATTCGTTCAAACATAACAAATATAATTTAAAGTGATCATGTAACACCTCACGCTTTTATTTCCACACACTTAAGATTTGCCCATACATAAACATTTGGGTCGAAAGAATGGGTGGATTCATTCCATTCTTTCTAAAATACTATATCTCGTGTCTGGAAAAATTGAGTATTCGTTTATAATTTATCTTTAAAAAGCGCATGTGCATTGGCTTAATTGCTAATATTACTATTATCACAGTTATGTAAATATTTTCTCTTATCAGTTAGCGATCTAAAAAAATATGTCTGCAATATATTTATTTCCTTTACTTTTTCTGAAGTACAAAAAACTTATAATTGAATTTCAATGTAAAACACGACAATTACTTAGTGATAAAATTTGTATATCAAAGACATTATTCAACTTCTGTATTTTTTGATCACATTAGTTTGCTAGAGTAACTTTCATTTTGCTAATATATTTAGAAATATGACTTTCAAAAAAATAAAGTTAGCTTTTGATTTAACTCCAGCAAAAAAATAAGATAGTATAACTGCATGAAACTTGATCCTGGTGAAGATGTTAGCTGCCCTGCTTTCTGTATTCTCTTCCAATATGGATTCATCTGGACAAAGATTGATGATGGCTTATCTTAAATTATATCTAAAGGATATTTTAATAAATAATAGAATTAGATATATAAGTATTAATTTTTTATCATTATCATCAACCATTATTTATCCACTGCATGATGAAGATTCCTCCAAGTACAATCCATCTTCTCCGACGTCTAGCCTCTCCTCTCCACATCGTACTAGCACACTTCCTTTTTTTATCCATCCATCTCATATGTGATCTTTTTCTACACATATATATTTTGTTACAATATCAACTCTATTTATGTTGAAATTATCTAGTCAATAAAAATTAAATTTTGTTTAGTTCTTTAATAAATAAAATGAATCAAACTTGCCTAAAACTTTTACTTCAATAGGTACCGCTGTCTTTGAGATTTCATTTTCTAGAGTTAGCGTATAAACTCCTGAATCTTCTTTACCAATTTCTTTGATTTTTAAAATGGCTACATTTTCCAAAACATCGACTTTAGTTCGAGATGCAGTTGATAAAACCCTATTTCCAAAACTCCAAGTAGCTACTGGGAGAGGTTCTCCTGCAAAAGGCACTTCAAGTACTAATGTCTCACCTTGTTCCCAAGTTATTTCTTTATTTGGAAAAACAAAAGATGGAGCTGAAAGTAATATATATATATAAATAAATATTAGAAAATACAATAATTAAAATTTGTTAATTTTAATATTTATTAATATTATTTATAAGTTTACGTATATTATTTTGAAGAAATACAGACATCGATTTGTAGTATTATATATATAACAATAAAAATAAATATAATGGTAATTAACTATTATATACAGTCTTTTAATCTGCAGAAGTACTTTCAGTTAATTCCTTAATCCACCTCAACTGCCGTAGTAGAGGCGGATTAAGGAATTAACAGAAAATACTTCTGCGGATTGAAAGACTGTATATAAAAGTTAACAATCCTTATATTTATTATTTTTATTGTTAAACCATTAAGCATCACTTGATCACCATCTCTTATATTGTCACATAATTGTTTATAAACAAGGCAAAACTCTCCATACAGCAGTGCCACCCTGTGCCAACCAGAATAATCAATGGATGCCAGAGATCCTAAGATCTAGGTGCAGTGCTCTCAGATCCAAAGCTCCTCACTGACGAAGGCCACAAGCCAGAAACTAGTCTGGGGATATTGGATGAGTAGGCATTAGATAGGGATTTTATGCACAAGCCTTCTGGCATCCATTGATTACTCTGGTTGGCACAGGGTGGCACTACTGTATGGAGAGTTTTGCCATGTTTATTTTTATTGTTATTACAATAGTTTTTTAATTAACAGACATTTTATTTGTATATATATATATAAGATTGCACACATGCATGGTTATCCCCGGGGGGGGGGGGGGGGGAGGGGAGGAAAAGAAAAAAAAAAAAAAAAAAAAAGGGGAAGGGGATATATATACATATATTAGTTTATTGACTACCTAAAGCAAATGCTATTAATACATTTTAAGTAACTCCATATTTATAATGGTAGCTTTGCATTGGCATTGCTGTGTTATAGTACAGATACTTTGAGTTTATTTTTAGCATATGAAAACAAACTGTCTTTATTATATTCATTCTTATACTCATACATATGTATACAAACACAAAATAATATATAATAATGCAAAACACTGGAATTAAATATACAATTTTCAAAATACCAATATATAAATAAATAAAAGCGACCATCATCCTGAGTAACATTTTACAGTTAGAATTTAAATAATATATATAAGAAAATATTTTGTAATAAACACTATTATTTATTGTGCAAATACTAAAAAGTTAAAATAATGTATATAAAAAATATTATATATAGAGCTCGCAAATAAGCTCTTAACAACCTTTGCAGAATATCCCCAACCCCAGACCGGTATCCTAGCACCTCACTGAGGAAGCCAGTAGCAGAAAACGGTCTGGGGCTATTCTGCAAAGCTTGTTAAAAGCTTATTTGTGAGCTCTATATATAGTATTTGTAATACAAGCTTGTTAAATTAGGTCATATGACATGACTTTATTTCTTTATAATAAAAAATATTATATAATAAATATTTTTTTTACTATGAATCATAAACCTCAAAATTGTCTTCTTTAACTAAATTTAACTTAAAATAAATGTGTGGGATATCCAGAAATAAATAATTAATTCAATCTCATAAAAATCAGTGACTGAATTGATTAATTTCTGATCATCCCTCACTTTTATTTCAAATTAAATATAAAAACGCCAATTACGGATGAAGAAAACACTTATTATTTGGCTTCTTAGTGGACGCTAAAAGCTTTTATTATAAAATATTATATATATGATTTTTAATTTTTTAGTACTCCCATAGTAAATAAAAGCATTTATTATAAAATATTTTACACATAGATTATTTTTTACTTTATAGTATTAGGATCTTTTTCTTATTATCCCAATTTTAATTAAAATGAAGAATAAAAACAATATTGCAATCTATTTTATATTTGAAAAAAAAATTATCACACATTAAAACTCAAATCCAATATTATTTTGTTTATAAATATATTAAATAACCTCAATATTACCACATATTCTTTTAAATTCAGGTAAATAAAGATAAAATAAAAGACAAAAAATCCCCAAGATGCATTTCATGCTGAACCAGCACTCATCAGTTGGTCTTTTATTATATCTTTATTTATATGAATTTAAAAGAATGTGTGGTAATATTGAGATTATTTAATATATTTATAAAGATATTATATGTGGGGAAAAAGAAATGTGAATAATTCCATGTGTTTGTGTGTTTAATTTTAAAAAATCAGATATATTAAACTTTAATTGAGTTTTAAAATTTATATCTATGCTAGAGATAATCTCTAGTTTAGTAAAGGATTAATAATAGTCATTACAATATTTATCTAAAGTGCATGGCGACAAAGATGTGAGCTAAGAGAATTTGACAGTTGTAATTTAAAATATAATTATTTTGTTTATGAAAGAGGCATTTTTAAAAAATAAACTTTTCATTTTTTAAATAACTCAAAAAAGAAATCTTTATAATGTAGAAATTAAAATTTAAAGTAACCTTTACAATCAAGAGAAATTAAGATTTGTATTGGTATTTTCCTGAAGGTTTGTGATGATGGTGTTTTAGTTGTATTTATACATTACTATTGCCATCATCATCATCGAATATGAGTATTGAATGTCTTTAGAAAAATTTAATTTTATTTAAATATTTCAAATACATTCAACTGTTAGTAATAGCACAACATTTTGAGAGGTATTATTCTCCCCTCTTCTTCAGGTGTTGCTGGCCTGACCAGTGACAGTACTAGCATGAGAATTAAACCTGGACGCTTAGATTCTCGAGTATTGAATTTTAAGGTAATGCTCTAACCAACTGAGTCTTCTCAGTTGGTTAGAGCATTACCTTAAAATTCAGTAGTCAAGAATCTAAGGGATGGCTCAGTTGATTAGAGCGTTATCTTAAAATTCAATACTCAAAAATCTAAGGGTCCACGTTCGATTCCTATGCTAGGACTGCCACTAGTCAGGCCACACCTGAAGAAGAGGGGAGAATAATCCCTTTTGAAATGTTGTGCATATACTAACCTGTGCGCTATTACTAACAGTTGAATGTATTTGGAATATTTAAATAAAGTCAAATTTTTTTAAAGACATAGGTAATGGAAATAGTCCAATACATAAATACAAATAAAATTTGTTTTATTTATATTTGAACTGTCTATAAAAGCTTTTTATTTTTAGACTTTTTAAAAACAATATACTCTTGCATGTGCAACACTGAAAACTTAATGAACTGATAACAATACATTCGAGATTTGATTTGCCAACATCTCTATAATGAACAATAGAGGGAATTATCCTGAAATATTTTAATGTCATAATAATGAATTTTATTGGTCATATATTAGACTAGAGATTATCCACTTAATGAATAATATTATAGAAATATTATTCATTTCAACGCTGAAATATATGTAATTTAATAAGTCGTAAGTTATGAAATTAATTTACAGAGAGGATAAATAAAATAGATAAATGATAAATAACCAGAATAAGATTAAGAGAATTGCTTTAATATAAAATATTTAATTAAAATGTATTGTAATTATTATCAGAAGGAAAAAATAAATCTCAGATAGTGAAGGAAATTTAATTAGTACGAGTTAAAATACGAATTAAATTTACAAAGGCAAGATTAAACTGATAATACATCCATCATTCAAATTTTCCCCAATGAGCTTAATTATTCCAGAAAACAAAAGTACTGGAAGTATATAAAGTGTGGGGGGAAAGCAACACGCACTTTTCTTTGTTGACTTTGAGGCAACAGCGTCACAAGAGTGAAGCAGCAAAAGAAATCAGCGGGAGACAACTTATTCCCAGGATCCGCACTCCTGAAGGTCAATAAACTGAGTACAGTCATCACATGATCACTTTTCTTATGCTTGCTCATAACTGTTATTAAGAAAAGGTGATCATGTGATGTTTGGTGGTTTACTACCAATCCTGCCTAGTAGAATAGTGGTGGCTATGGTTATTAAATAACCAACGACACCAAAATGTATGGGTACTGAACTGAGTTCAGACCTATATGAGTATATAAGCTAATGAGCTTAGATTGAAAATATTATTGTGTTTTCAATTTTATTCTCATAGTTTTGTAGTTAAGTAGAGATAAAAGGTGGCTGCTGGAGGGTTGCATTAGATCCTAAGATTTAGGTGCAGTGCTCTCAGATCCCTCTCAGATCCAAGGCTCCTCACTGATGAAGGTCATAAGCCAGAAACTAGTCTGGGGATATTGGATGAGTAGGCACTAGATAGGGATTTTATGCACAAGCCTTCTGGCATCCATTGATTACTCTGGCTTGCACCGAGTGGCACTACTGTATGGAGAGTTTTGCCTGTTTTAGTACAGTCATAACAGATACTCTCAATATTATTATTTTAAACACCTTAAGACTGCCAGGCTTAAAAAACTTAGCAAATGTCAAATTTCACTGCCATCAATTGCTAACATATGACAAAATTTGAAGAAAATCCTATTTGAGAAAAGTCTGTTAAAACTCACTTAGAAAATTTATCCTAAACAAACAAACAGAGTTTCTAAGTTAAATAAAACATTTTAAAAAATCAGTCTTATTAAAATCATACAATTAACATTCCCACTTGAATGGACAGTCTTTCAATAATTTATATCTATAATTACACACAATTACATAGTTTCTTTAATAAATTATTCATTATACACCTTTACCCCCCCTTAGCGATGGCAATTGGTTCTCTAAAACTCATCGTTAAGCAAGAATATCGTATACAGAATATGTATTTATAATGGGGGTCTATGGGGAAAAAACTGGCCGTCCTAAAGCTAAAAAAGTACACTAACTTAGGAATAAAGTACATATTAAAAAAATATTCATTAACACTTATTTTAAATGCAATCTGTTTTTCTTTTTAATTTTTTTTCTAATTCAACACTGGCATTTTAAAATGTTGTTTTTCTTTTGATTTGAAACCACTTTGGTATAAACAACATTTTTAACGAAGTTATAAAATCAATAACTATTTTTACATAATACTGTACCGTATTTATATATTGGACTATTTCATCATCTAATATAAGTGTTTAATGTCTTTAGAAAAATTAAACTTTATTTAAATAATCCAAGTACTGTACATTATATTTAAATAAGGTTTAATTTTTCTAAAGACATTCAACACTTATATGTACAGTATATAGTATTATAGATTCATTAATTATATATATTTTAAGTTTATATGCTCTAAATTTAAAAAATAAAAAAAATTTTCCCGATCGTTATAATGAATAATCGAATGTAAATCGAAATAGTGGGTACAAATTGATGATGATCACTATTGTGAAATATTGCTGAGTAGCCAATCACTAAGCAAGGTTTAGGTGTATTTATAAAATGTTTGATTTTTCTTTTAACTCAAATCATTTCCCACATTCAAAATAAAAAGCACTGTTAAATCAAAAACTTCCATTACAAATAACTGAATGATCTGCAGATATAGTTTCTTAGTTGCTATTCATAAATTCTTTTTTTTTAATGCATATTTCAACTAATCAGTAAAACTTGGCCCACACTGACAATTGATTTTATCAATAGCATCTTATCCATTAACAATTAACTTACCAGTAAATGCAGTAATAAAATAAGATGCCATTGATATATTTTACCACATACTCTACTATTATCAGTAGCAAACTCTCCATACAGTAGTGCCACCTAGTGCAAGCCTTCGTAATCAATGGATGCAGAAAGGTTTGTGCATAAAATCCCTATCTAGTAGTGCCTATTTATCCAATATTCCCAGACTAGTTTACAGCATGTGGCTTTCATCAGTGAGGAGCCTTGGATCTGAGAGCACTGCACCTAGATCTAAGAATCTGATGCAACCCTCTAACAGCCGACTTTTACTTAATTAGTTAACTATAAATTTAGCTAAGAGCTCAAAATGAAAACACATTAATGTTTTCAATCCAAGCTCATTCATTTTTATAGTCATGTAGATCCAAACCCAGCTCGGCATCTATGCATTTTGGTGTTCTTGGATTATTAAAAACCAGATACCATTATCCTAAAGGCAGGAATGGTATAAAACCACCAAAACATCATCGATCATCATTTACTATGCTTACACAAACTGTTAATATCAGTAGCAAATTATACAATACTGCCACCCAGTAAAAACTTCATGAAACAATGAATGCAAGAAGGTTTGTGCATAAAAATCCCCATCTAGTGCTTACTGATCCAATATTCCCAGATTAAATTTTTTATTTTGCTCTCCTAGCTTTATAGTTAACTAAATAGATAAAAGTTGGCTGCTGGAGGGCTGCATTAAATCCTTAGATTTAGGTATAGTGATCTCATATCCAAAGCTATTCACTGATGAAAGCCACAAGCTAGAAACTAATCTGGGAATATTGGATGAGTAGGCACTAGATGGGAATATTTGTGTATAAATCTTGCATCCACCGATTACTAAGGCTCTCACTGGGTGACACTACTGTTAATTGAATGCAAATGCTTGAAAACAGAAAGGGTACATATAATGAAGTTATGGAAGAATAAATATGAAAAAAGTGATTATACAGAAAGTGAATTATTGTTTTTTATGCTGGGTTTGGGGAAAGATAAGGGGGATTTAGATATAGAGGTTATAGAGTTGACAAAGATTATGTTGTGGAAATGGGATAGAGCAGAATATGGGAAAATTTAGAGTGGGGAATGGAAAATAAAGTGGCTAACAGGTTTATCAGGGTATAATTGCTGAGATATTCTTGACTTCATTTAAGGAGAAGCCACAATACATCACATTACATTACTGCTAATAACAGCTTATGTAAGCATAGAAAATGGCAATCATGTGACACTATCATTTACATACAATAATGAAATCCATATTTTCTCTTCAATAATTTTCTTTCACCATATATATAAACTCATATAATGTACCTAAAATATTGTTTCTATTATATCCTATATTCAATAGTTCATTAAAATATACTTCAATATTAAATAAATTGATTATTTTAAAATTTATACATTTTATTTTTAAATAAAAACTATTCTAAATCTATTTAATTAAAATCAATGTTTTGCGATATGAAAAGTGCTTTAATCTGTTTGTAGGAAGTTATTAATAAGATGTTTTCAGGTAAAGGTTACCAATTAATTTTTTAATCATGTTATATCTAAATTTAAATTATAATTGCGCTGCTATTCTGTGTTATTACAGATTAGCAGAATATCATTAATAAAGGTGGTGATATGTACATGTAACATACAAATAAAAGATTTTAGCAGCAGGTTGTAGATAGATAGATAATTTATGATAAATTTATTAAAACAATAACAAGAGGAAAGTCTGAAACCATTTTGTTGTTGATTGTAATGTATATGGGATACTTGAGAGTTTTCCAGTAAACTAAGATGGCAGCCCATATTTTTATGAATCTACAGTTTCATGGACCTTCAAAAATTGTATACAAAAAAAATGCTTGCTATAAATTGTATTTAATATTTACATTTTATTACTATTATTTAAAAAAAAAATCATTGTAAATAAATTAAGTACAATATTTACAGTTTATTTTCTTTCTTTTTTTTTTAATGTAACAGAAAAAAATATAAATACAATATTTACACTTTATTCATGTCAGCAGCATACCTTTGCAAATAGTCCGCTGCACAGGAAGGTTCCAAATTTTTATCATTGTGATAATTAACCAAAAAAACTGCTGACAAAAACAAACATGCTAAAGTGAATCACAGAACGATAATGTTAAGAGCGTCTCATGGCTTCCCACATTATATAAGTAAAAAAAAAAAAATTGAAATAGAACTTTTTAATGAAATATATTAGAATTTATTTTTTAAAAATTTAACAATCGATATACTAATTTCGTTTTAATTTAATAACCAACACATCTTCGGTGGATTGTAAGCCCTCAAAACTGTATATTTATCAAAAATAAGGATTGCTTGGTTTACTGGAAAACTCACAAGTACTATATATTGTTTATTGATGAAGATTGTCTAACTATAGAAGAAATTTCTGAGGACAGGAAGATATGAGGAGAACACAGTGTTATATATTTCTCTCAAGTCAAATTAAAATGCATAAAAGTTTATTAACTTTGTGATAATATATTGATAGAATGCACTTAAAATGCTCTTACTCATAATATTGTAAGATTCTATATATCTCTATAAGTTATCAATTAAATAACTGATTATCCTAAAATGTATTGATAAGAATATTTTTTAGCATAATTTATTTTTAAATGTTCAAAAAAGAATTCAATGTCTGAATAAGGCAAATTTATAAATAAAAAAAGTAAAAAAATAATGAAAAACTATTTGCAAAATCGTTAATTATGTTATTTAAATTTATTTTTAAATTTTTTAATGATTTTGAATTAATAACTAAAGCTTTTTTTTAATTTTCGATCTTTTTAAAAAATAAAAAATATAAAAGCAAGATTTAATTATAACATTTATTACCTTTAAATTTTTCACTTTTTTCCAATACAGATTCTTGAGTTATTTCCGTAATTTGTTGAAAGCTTACTTCATCATCAGGTGTAGTTTGCGACACTATGGATGGCTCAGATGTGATTGGCAATTCTTCAGGAAGTTCAGGTGTCACTATTAAAAAATCAATTACATATATATAACAAAAATTAATAGTAATAATATTCTATTCTCAAACCCACCTCCCTCCAATTCTTTTAGCTCAAAATATTTACTGCTTACTTTTATCAATTTCTTTTTTCTTGATTTTAATAATGAGATTGGATTTTATATCATTGCTAGACTTTCGTGCTCTATTATATACTTTTATGTGTAACAATAGTTTTACTAATAATTTATCATCATTATCGCTACTGCCACCACTACCATTATCATCATCATTATTATTATTTACTTCACTTCTGAAATCTTATTTTCGTTTCCAAACTGTTTTAATGTACTATAATGAAACAAACGTATTTTTTCTCTCACAATCATTCTCTCTCTCTTTATAATTGCCATACACTTTATCCTATTTTCAGATTTTTATACATGCATTTTAACCTGCATCTTTATTTTCTTAACTTTCCATTTTTTTCTCTACTATTTTATTAATCATCTTACTGAAAATCCAAATCTTTTTTTTTTTTGTTTCCTTTATCTCTTTTACAACATATTTTTAATAGTATAACTTCTTTTACATTTTCTTTATCTTTGGATTAATAAATTCTATTATTAAGTATGCGTCCGTCCATTTCAAAATTTTATGAAAACAAATAATAAAGAAAAAAGTAGGACACAAAAGTACTAGTTTTAAAAGTTAATACTTATTAAAATTTATATTTATTTCTTTTCTTTTGATATGATACGCACTTATATATAACCTTCAAATAAATCCATATAATTTTTGTTTTTTTTCAATACCTATTTTATTGAATTAAAATTAAGCTATCTGACAATTTCAATTGCCCAGCGAACTTTCTCAGAGCTATAAAACATATACAAATACATATAAACATATACCATTATACTTACTTAAAAATGATTAATTTTTTAATATATATCTTATTACCTACACATTTATATATAATAAAATAAATTCTACAAAAGTATGTAGATAATTATCAACTATTACGGTAATAAATTTTGTAATAAAATGAGCGTGCTAGTAGTCCTAAACAAGCTTTTCCGACAAATGCCAGAAGAAAAAGCATTCTAGAATTATCCCTATCCCCAGACCGGTTTCGAGCTGTTGGCTCTCCTCAGTGAGGTGCTAGAATATTCAGACACCAGGTCTAAAATACTAACTCGAGTGCAGCATTTATGTAATACTTAACTACTAAGTAGAAAATTTGAAAATTTCAGACATCTATGTCTTCAAATCCAGCTATCTAACTTAAATAACTATAAGGACTTGAATAATTTTCAGCTAAACCATATATTAATAACATTAGCAATATAACCTTGCTAAAGCCAAAAGTAAAACTATAATAGTAAAAAAAAAAAGTCACATGATGTATGACTTGATTATTTTACTAATAAATTTTGGAATAAAATAATATTTATTACCATAATAGTTGATAATTATCTACATATTGTCTATGTCTATGATCAAATCTCAGTATGATAAAACTTGGAATTTTTTTTTTTTTGATTTTAAAAAAAGTTTAATTTTTTTTCCCTCATAAGTCATTCAACTATTGGTCAGAGAATAGATATATAGTTTTTAGCTATAGGGTAACATAAGGCAGAAAAATAATAAACTTTCAGTAATCAGCATTTGGCTAACTTGATAAGTATTGTTTTCCTTCTATCGTTTCTTTGCTAATTAATGCATGCGAATCTTTTGCCCCATAGCAGAATATTAAAAAACTATTCTACATTATTTATCAACATATATTGGGTCCAAGATTGGCTTTAGATTTCACATTCAAACTTAGAATAAATAAAGGTTTAAAAATAAAAATTAGATGTGATCTCTTTTTTTTTTTTGACTAAAAATTAAAAATAATTCTAGAAAAAGTAAAAATAATATGTATATAAAACAGGCAAAACTCTCTATATGTATTGCCACTCCCTGCAAGCCAGAGTAATCAATGGATGCAAGAAGGCTTGTGCATAAAATCCCCAATCTAGTGCCTACTCATCCAATGTCCCCAGACTAGTTTCTGGCTTGTGGCCTTCGTCAGTGAGGAGCCTTGGATCTGAGAGCACTACACCTAGATACTCTGGGAATATTGGATGAGTAGACACTACATGGAAATTTTATGCACAAGCCTTCTGGCATCCATTGATTACTCTGGCTTGCAGGAAGTGGCAATACATATAGAGAGTTTTGCTTGTTTTAATAACAGTTATAAGCAAGCATAGAAAATGATGATCATGTGATGTTTATTGGCCTAATATATATATGAAAAAAACATTTGAAAATTTACATTATAAAATATGTGTGTCATACCATTTCCGACTTTCTTATACACTTAACAATATTATTTTTTATATCAAAACTTTACTCTTACAGTTTCAACTATCCTGAAATCATCAGCAGAGATCTTTATAATTCTATTTCTCTGATGATGATTGCAGGACAGTCGAAACTGTAAGAGTAAAATTTTGGTATAAAAAATAGTATTGTTAAGTATATAAGAAGGTTGGAAATGGTATAATATGTGAATATTTCCATAAGGAAAGGAAGAAGAAGAGGAAATTGTATTATAAAATATGGGAATATTGTGAGACTGAAGATCTCCTCGACTAATATATAAATAATATTATCTCCCAGAAATGATTGTTTAACTGCCAAATTAAAATTGAGAAATTTTGATGTAGTATTGTTTACATTTACAATGAATAAAAATTTCATTCTTATAGTTATCAGTGATTACATTTGTGTTTCATATAAGTTCTTGGATTGCAGGCAAAGTGGAAGTGTCATTTTATATAAAACTTCAAGAGATGTTCACAAAACCATAACAAAGAAGCTACTGTATAGTTTAATAGAGAAAAACTTCTTTAGCCTCAGAATTCTCAGTAATTAATGGTTTCCTGGCCACACCAGAAGGTTAAAAAATGTCTGTTTACATGAATATAATCTCTTTATCTCTATTCTTTATCAATGTAAAAGAATCATGAAAATATTTAATTCAACATATATATATATATAAGTATAGAAGTAATTAGAGGGGTTTCAACCAGATTTTTAAGCTCTATTAAATCATCCACTAAGTCTTATACAACCGATACCCATGATTACATTCATGTGAAAAAGATAAATGATCTCCAATATACATATTTCGTGTTAAACCAGCACTCATCAGTTGATTATATATATATATATATGGGAGATGATGATCCGGACCAACTGATGAGTGCTGGTTCAACAGGTAATAGATGTTGGAGATCTTTTTTTTTTTACATGTATGCAGTCATATATATCGTTTGTAAAAGATTTAATGGATGAATAAAGGGAGCTTAAAATCTGGGTTCAAATCCCTTCTGATTTCATCTAACTTAAAAGTATATATACTATATTTGTATTCAAATATTCCATATGTATAGATGTAAATTAATTCATAAAAGGAAACTTCACAGCAAAGGTGTATAAAAGAAATAGCAGCCAATCAGGCCAATCAAACTGGTTCTGTAGGCTGAAAGAAAACAATAGCTATTATTTATCAAAAAATGATGACGATGATGATGACTTTTGCTTAGCCATTCATGATATGATGGATAAGCTAGTAGCTGATGTTACAGTTAAAAAAGTAGACATACAATGAATGGCAACATTTCTTGTATCCCAACTGAAATTAAGATTTTCCCATAAGCAAGTCATGTATTTTAATTTAATATTTTTAATGAGTTAATATAAATGCAAATTAATTAATAAATGAGAACTCCATTATATAAATGAAGTTAAAACAATAACCAAGATGTATTAAAATGCAATAAGCAGGTTTTAACTTCATTTATATATCAGAAATTCCATTTATTGGTTAATTTATATCTATATAAACCCTTAAATATATTAAATTTAAATATATCTATATAACCATATGATCATGTCTCAGCGTTCTTTTGTAAGCTGACTTAAAATTAATAAATGCTATTCATTGTTCTACGTAATTACATTTCAGATAGTGAATACGTTCTCATTATATGGAATATGAACATCTGTAATAGTGGCAGAGTAACAAGATAGCTTCAGAAATTAGTAGATGTTTTTTCTGATTTTTTTATTTTAAGAAGATTTTATAAACAAACATAAATTTACCAAAATCACTCTTTTCTTTATTTTGCTATAATATCTTATATAAATACAATTCATCCAAACCACTTTGAACACTTTTTAGCAAAAGCCTTTATTTGTACATATTTTATATGGTATTATTTATATAGTTATGTATTTTATTTTATTTTGTTCATTATATCATAGATCTGAAAAAGACTGCAGGACAGTCGAAATGTAGGTGTATGTATATATGTGCAAATAAAGGGTTTTACTAAAGAGTGTTCGAAGTGATTTGGATAAATTGTATTTAATCATAATTTAACATCATTCCAAATCAACTTCACAATAAAAAACTCAGACTGTGAAAGATGGCAATTTCTATCCTAATTACACCTTTTATACATCTTGTTAAATATTATAATTGCAAAAATTAAATGTGTAATTATTAACCATAAGCCAGATTATATAAATCATGTCTTTCAGTGCTGAAATTTGCTTGTATAATTACATGTGATCTGATGTGTGATTATTAATTATGTATATAACACTATACTTTAAATATTATGATAAATATTTATTAAACCACTAAACATCACATGATCACCATTCTTTATGCTTACACAAGCTGTTTACACAGAGGTTAACCTCTCCATACAGTAGCGCCACTCAGTGCAAGTCAGAGCAATCAATGGATGCATGAAGGTTTGTGCATAAAATTCCTATCTATTGCCTACTCATCTAATATCCCCGGACTCGTTTCTAGATCTAGGTGCAGTGCTGTCAGATTCAAGGCTCCTCACTGACGAAAGCCACAAACTAAAAACTAGTCTGGGGATATTGGATGAGTAGGCATTAAATAGGGATTTTATGCACGGACCTTTTTGCATCCATTGATTACTCTGGCTTGTTCTGAGTGGCGCTACTGTATGGAGAGTTTAGTCTTTATGTAATAAATATTTAATTATTAATAAATAATTAATTTTTGAATTAAATCTTACCGATTTTATCTTCCGCACAAATAGTAACAGTTGCATTACTAGGTTGACCTTCTCCTGCTCTATTTTCAGGAATAATTCGGAATTCGTAATCTTCTCCTTCTATTAAATCCATTACTTCATACGATGATGTTGTTATTTTTTCTTTGGTAACCCTTATCCAACGTGGACTACTTCCACTACGTCTTTCAACATAATATCCAGTGATTGGACTACCGCCATCACTTTTAGGAGATTCCCATTTGATGATTGCTGAATCTTTGGTAACCTGAGTTACAATAGGAGTTGAAGTAGCTGTCGGAGGAACTAAAAAATATTTAAAATAGCTTTCAATTTATTATATATTTATATCTCTTAATTTTAAAAAAAAACTAGGAATTCTTACGTTTTATTAATATTAATTTCCAATTCAGTATAAATCATGAATATATATGTTCAACTTTCAATTATATTTTGTTCCTTTCGACTACATCCTTTTATGCTTCACAATCACAGGAATAGCATATTCATGAATTTTTCTATTATTGCCGAAGAATGCTGCTTCCTTTTAATTCTTCAAAAAAAAATATTACTATATGGAGGAAATTTGATAAAAGCGTAAATGCATGATTGGTTGAAAAAATATCAATAAACTTATAGAATTGAAAAAATGACATTTAAAATTGAAACGAGAGAAGAAACCTCCAAGATTCTTCATTAACAAAAAAGTAAAAAGGTGAAATTACATTCAAATATGAAATAGTTAAAAGATAATTCAAAATTAATAAGGAAGATATAGAAGTGGTTTCTTCTATTACTTCTTTGAAGAATTTATCAGTAATAAAGAATTCAGCATAAAGATATTCGTCATAATCTAATATTAAAAAGACTTTCGATAAAAAAATCCGCAAAAAATGTTTAAATGTAGGAAAAATCTTCAAAAATGAAGATCAGAATTTTTTTAAGCTATGACATTTACTATGATTCTCCATGGATGTAAACATTGGACATTTACTGACGATTTTGAACTGTCATACTGATGAAGACTTTTGAAAATTTTAAGGACTGTAATCACAAGTAGATATTTGAAAAGATTAGACTTAAATTCTTATTTGAAGCACAAATAACCAGGTTAAAATTGTTTTATTTTGGTCATTTCATGAGCTTGGAACATTTGTTGGTGAAAGAAGAAGTTAAGCAGCAACTAGATAGGTTCCATTAACATAACAACGAATGAGCCTTAGAAAATCTGAAAAATCAAACACATAATAGATCATTCTGGAGATACCAATTCATATAATTGAAAGAAAACAATGCAGATTTGATGATATCAAAATAATACTGACAATTTATTAAATACTGTGATAAATAGTATTTATATTTTTCCAAACTTGTTTTAGAAGTGAATTTTAGTTACTTTTATTAAACAATACATCAATTTTTTTGGTACTTATGTATTAGTCCGGCAAGATTTATTCTGAAAAATGACAACCTATAGCTTTATTTACTGGAAATTATACAAATGTTTACTAACATGCATTTACGTTTTTTGGGAGAAATTATCTTCCACTATCTAAACTTATAAAGATTTTTTATTTTGAAAAATGGCCATCTATAACTTTATTAAAGTGGAAATAGAAACAGACACATTTATGTTTTTTGCGAGAAATGATTTTCCAACAGGTAAACTTTTAACCATCTAAATTTATTATAAATGGTAACCGAACCAAAAAAAACATAAAATACATATATTTAATTATGAAATTCTGACCATTTACAAAAAGTTGTTTCTTAGTATCACTGATCTGGACTAAACTTTCTTACCTCGAACCACATTACTCTATCAATAACCCTGAAGGAAACACCATCAATGTTTGCCATAAAATTAACAGCTAAACCAACATTTTGACTAATAACTTTCACTTCACTGAATTATTATCTAATAATCACTTACGGAATTAATTCATTTCCTTTTTGGAAGATCGTGAATGTGTTTAATTCGCCGGACTGATATATAATTATCATTTCCTTTTTGGAAGATCTTAAATGTGTTTAATATGCCGGACTAATATATAATTATCATTTACTTTTTGGAAGATCATAAATGTGTTTAATTCGCCGGACTAATATATATTATCATTTCCTTTTTGGAAGATCGTGAATGTGTTTAATTCGCCGGACTGATATATAATTATCATTTCCTTTTTGGAAGATCTTAAATGTGTTTAATATGCCGGACTAATATATAATTATCATTTACTTTTTGGAAGATCATAAATGTGTTTAATTCGCCGGACTAATATATAATTATCATTTCCTTTTTGGAAGATCGTGAATGTGTTTAATTCGCCGGACTGAGATATAATTATCATTTCCTTTTTGGAAGATCTTAAATGTGTTTAATATGCCGGACTAATATATAATTATCATTTAATTTGGAAGATCATAAATGTGTTTAATTCGCCGGACTGATATATAATTATCATTTCCTTTTTGGAAGATCTTAAATGTGTTTAATATGCCAGACTAATATATAATTATCATTTCCTTTTTGGAAGATCATAAATGTGTTTAATTTGCCGGACTAATATATAATTATCATTTCCATTTTTGGAAGGTCGTAAATGTGTTTAATTCGCCGGATTAATATATAATTATCTTTTTTTATTATTTTTTGTAATAATAAATGAACTCTTTTACAATTAGTTAATCTTCATAAATGTATCTCTTCAAAATTTTAGATTTCTCATTTGCTAGAACATTTGATTATCCCTTTCTGTTAGATTTATCCATTACCATGATGTTTGCTTTGATTAGTAATTTTCAATATCTTCAGATCATTTTATTATTATCTCAAGTCATTTTCATCATGATTACTTTTGTAAAATTAATTAATAATATGGATAAAGGTAAAAAAAAATCTTCTAGTCTCTATATTTCCCTGAAAAAAATAAAAAATAATATTCATATCATTAATGGCTTTATATCCCATAAAGATATAGAAGATATGTAGATAATCTCCAGATTGTTAGCTTTCGTAGCCTAATTATTATTGAAACTTACATTGCTATTCTTACCACTGTTGTCCTATGTTAAACAATTGTCATATAAATTAACCTTATTTAAATATTGCAGTAGTTTTTTACATGTTTTTAACGCTTATTAACAAGTTTTAATTAGTGGAAATTTGAAATCAGACTTTCAAGCTCGCTTTAATCCCAACTCTTCGGTCATTGTTGAAAATCTGATGATGGTGTGTTCAAAGCCCTTGTTTGCCAATTTTTGTTGTGTCACACTCATGTTGACCACTAAAAGAAGCTTGAAAGTCTGGGTTCAAATACCCTCTAATTACATCTAGCTTAAAATATAAATACTACACGTGTATTTAATTACTACATATTCATCCTATATTTTGCTTATCTGTCTACTGTGTATTTAAATGGGCTTAAGGGCCTACATATGAGAGCTCAGATTGACTTATGAACAACATGGGAATGACACAACAAAAATTGGTAAACAAGGGCTTTGAACTTAATGATGGCTGAAGAGTTGGGACTAAAGGTTGTTTAAAAGTCTGGGTTCAACTCCCCTCTAATTATATCTAGCTTACAATATAAATACCACACATGTATTTATTTATTTAATAAGTTTCAAATATATCTAAAGTTTGTCTGAAAATTTGTGGTGAAGCAGTTTACTTGTAATTATCTGATGGACTATTTTCATCATCTTGTATTGATTGTCAAACGACTTTAAGAAAAATTCAAACTTTATTTAAAGTTTTCAAATACATTCTATTGTTAATAATAGTACATAAATTAATAAAGAACACAATGTTTTGAATAGTATTATTTTCCCCTCTTTACTTCAGATTTTAATGGTCTAATCAGTGACAGTACCAATATGAAAATAGAACCAGGGTTCTTTAGATTTGTAAATTGTTGTGTGTGTGTACGCTGAAATATAAAATGAAATGTTAAAGAAGACAAATAAACAGAAATGGATTGAACAGGCAATTATGAACTGACCAATAATGGAAGAGTAGAGTTTTCTCTAAGAGCAGTGTGTGTACTATAAATACTTGTTAGCTAATTAGCCTGTGTCTTCTTTTGATGTCACATACATCCAGAAGCTTAATGGATTTCAACCTTGACTGGAGGTGAAGAAAGAGGAGAGACCACCCCGATCTACATTATTATTTTTTGTAATAATTAAATTTAATTCACTAATCCTTCATAATTACTATACTGCATTCTAAATGCACATCAGTGCGTTTATTTAGAACACAGCATAGTAATTATTATTTTTTCTGTCTTAGGGTTCTAATTGTACCTAGTTAATATTGCACTAAATGTTTTCACTTGTAATCTAATGTATTATAATTATGTATATCAAATTGCCATATGTACATAAGTGTATATATATTCTACCAATTCGAATTATATAGTGCTTAACATTATTAATTCAGAAATAACTAAACATGCCCATGTGCTTCATTTTTATTATGCTAGATTAATAATCGATATATAGCACATCTTGGTGCAGTCGGACAGTGAATTGAAAAAAAAATCAACTTGGCACAGTGAGACAAGCAATTGAAAAGCACTGAATGTATTGAGGTGTGAAAGCATGGAGCAGAAAGCTAATAATAAGCACTAAAGAATTGATAGAGATAAGGAATATGGCAACTGCACAGTTAAGCATAGAGATAATGATGGTAGCTTCCTGACTGAGTGGCCCATATATACAACTTGTATTACTAAATATTTCATAGTCAATAAGGTATTGGGGCTCCGAGACAAACTGAAGTCACAAATCGATCATGTGAACCTGAGGACCCTGAAAGTCTATCCCAGGCCAAAGTTATTAAGTGACTAAACAACCATCTTAGTCCTGAACCATCAAAACATATAGCCAATCTACACTTACTAATAGATACCAAATGAAGGGGGAAGGTTATAGAGCTTTTGATAGGGCATTAAGAGACTTGGCTAGAAACTGTGCGTATGGCAATATTTAGATGAGGTCTTACTGGAACAATTCTTATAGGGGATGAGTGTTGACAGACTCTGTCAGCAATTGTTGCCCATGCCTGAGTAACTTATACAGAAACAATCAACAAATAGAATTACTCACATGTGTTAGTAACCAATAATGCCAAAGAATTTCAACAGTCAAATGCAAGTAGCTCAAATCAAACGTCAATCCTAAAATCGAGCAGAAAAGAGAAAAATGAAAAACCAAAATTGGGTATGTTTTCACTGTGGTAAGGCTGGTCACCTTTCACGTAAGTGCAGCAGTAAAAACGCAAGATGTAACAATGTGGAAAGGTGGGGCCACCCAGCGAAAGTCTGCTAAACTCATTTCCTGAGAAACAAAATGAGAAAATCTGAACAGCTCACTGAAATCCATAAAGCAGAGACTGATAATTGTTAGAAAATAATAGTAAAAATGCATGGAAAATCAGTGAGGCAGGTGTATCAGTAATATCTCAGAAAGACTGAGTCACATTAAGTATGGAATTGATGAATAAACTGAGAACTGAAAGTATGGGTGCAAGGGAGAAAGACACATTGGAGTGGTGAACATATAATTTTACATTTTATATATGTATTGTACCTATATTGATATAGGCACATATAATTTTATCTAAAATTATATTATTAAAACAATCTTTCGTTAAAGAGAAACATAAAATTAAATGTTGAGTTTATTGCAGCTTGTTTTCGAAAAGATAAGAATTAAATAGTTTTCTAGCGTTAGTTTTTGAAATAAAAAAAGCTACAATTAATTAATCAAAAGGGGGGAGGGGGAGTCTTGGTTTGAGAAATGAAACTAAAGGTTTACAAAAGGAAATAAATAGTTTTTATTAGTATTCGTAAAAATATAATTTAAAAGGTTAAAATATACAAATCTCTTTTCATTCAAGTTTAATTAAAGAAAAATAATGTTAAAACTAAATAGTAAATTGTATTAAAAATATATGTGCGTATATATGTGCGATTGTCAACAATAGAATAAATGTTATTATAAAGTTAAAGAAGATTATTATTAAAAAACACGGCAATGGTTATTAATTAAAATATAAAACAACATCTCTGCATGGCTATTACTAATTAAGCAATCTTCCAAAACACGTTTATCAAAGGATTAATTGATAAGGAATTTGACAACAGATCTTTGCCGGACGATATTGAAAAGAAAACACTTCATTGGTATAAATACTGAATATTTTATCGGACAATCAGTTCCACAAATTAATTGAGTTGAGACAATCAGTTCACAAAGTTATTGAGAGAGTGCAGTTCGGAAATTAATTGAGTCAGTTAAGAAACAAAATGCAGTGCTGAGAATATTTTGGAACGCATGTTCACCTCCAGCCCAGATGTCCGAGAAAACAGCAGATCTGCCCGTGAAATAATGTCAGCGTAACATCTTAGAAAATCTCCGTCAGTATCTATTTGTCGCTGATAGCAATAATCGTGAAAATCAGGAAACTCAGCAAGGAAACGTCCCAGCCGGCTGGTAAGCATTTATAATAAAAATATCCTCACCGAAAGCAGCCTCCAAAGAACAAAATTCTACGTCAACATTCAAAAAAGCCTAGGTAAAAACATTTGCTTATTTTCATTTATACTGTAATAGCCATTGCATTGCATTAATTCGTACGAATCTTTCAAGAGTCTAATTATATGAACTCGATATCATACATAAATGAACTATTGATATGTGTGTGATTAAATTTCAAATGCTATGTAGTCCTTTATTATCATTATTATGTGTGTGCATGAGTTAATATGTGCGTGATCATTATATCAATATTTATTAGTTAAATTAGAGTGTTCTGTTATTGAATCTATAGGAATATTTAGACTATTTAGAAATGTTAATTAAAAATATGCGTGTGTTTTATTAGAATTATAAAAATGTTTAAATTTAGTAAATAAATGTTAGTTAATAAATTATCTTTAAAATTAAACTTTATTTGTCGGTCAATTCTTTTTATCAATTCTTTTACAATTCTTTTTATCAATTCCCTTTTATCAAGTCTTTTAACCACTAATTAAGTATAATCTATTAGTGATTACAAACAACTGAGCTAGTCGTGGATTTAGGCGTTGAGTTAGTGGCCACTATTCAACGTGCATTGTCTATTCTTTTAGTATTCTTTTAGAATAAGCAGCTGGCGCCCGTGTTTATACACAAACAAAAAAAAGTGCTTTGAACTTGGTGTTGAACTCAACAGCCGAGAAGAAGCTATGTCCTGGAAATGTAACGCTAGTTATATACTTTATAGCTATCGTTTGGGCATACATACTCTCCGAGTATGTTCTTCTCTGCCTAAGAGGCCGGTGATTCGAATCCACATATTCGAACACGGTTCAGTATATATATGTTCTATCTTAAAATCATTATTTATATACCCACATACATCTTTATATAGCCCTCTATATAATTATTATCTTTGTATATATTATATATTTTACTCTTTTTAATTAATTTATTATTTGTATTAAATGATAAATGTGGAATAAAAAAAAAGTGAAATGTATAATTTATACAAAGGTAATAATTTTATAGATGGCTATATAAAGATATGTATGAGTATATAAATAATGATTATAAGATAGAATACTTGTATATGTATAAAATTATATGTTCATGTATATTTGTATTCATATATTTGTATTATGTTTGTTCTAGTTTTGGGGCAATCAAAACCGTCATTAGTGGGTTGTAAAAAAAGCATTGTAAAAAGTAATAAAAAATATAGATGGTATTAATATTATACAGATTTGGCAATGCAATAAGAAAGATAAAGTTATAATATTTCAAAATTAACTTTCATTATGTCACTGTGTAGCAATGTAATCTTCAGATTTTAATAATATTTTATATCTATGATTTGAAAATCATAATAAAATATTTATAAAATAAAATACCTTTTATAATTTATAAATCCAAAACATAATGACAACCCATATGCCTTTACGATGAAAATAACAATTTGAAATATATAATCATATTATAAGTGGAATCCCAATTACTGAATAAAGTAAACGAACAATTAATGATCTAAGGAGCATTAAATAAAAAAAAGTAAGAAATCACTTAAATAATTGCAAAAAACTCTTAACAGTCATTAAGAATTATTTTAAAAAATTAATAAATGTAAATATGATCTAAAATGTCCACTTTCTAACTATTAGTATATAATAATTTAAAAATTACCAAATGAAAACGTTGCTGTTATTGGTCCAACTTCCATCTCATCACTTATTCCGTATTCATTTTCAGCAGACACTTTAAATTCATACTCATAATCCTCAATCAGATTAGGTACTGTAAATATATTTTCTTTAGTTGATCCTGCATGTTGCCATGTTCTGCGACCAACAGATCTTTTTTCAACATTGTAAGTTAAAAACTGACTTCCACCATCATCTTCTGGAGTTTCCCACTCCAGTGTAACTGAATCTGGAGTTGCTTCAACTAATCTTATATTGGTAGGTTCACTTGGTGCTCCTAGAAATCCAAAATATTACATAAATAAATACCATTAATGTAATTTTGTTATATATATATATATACAACAATAAAAATAATGGTAATTAATGATTATATACATCAATCTGCAGAAGTATTTTCGATTAATTTTTTAAATGTCCTCAACTGTTATTAAATTCAAAAAACATAATGGAAGCAAACGTAAATTCAAATCCCATGAATCCCGAATTTTAATGCTAGCAGCTAGCTTGTCTATTAATTACATTCATTTTATTTTTATTTATTAATATCGCCTCCTTAATTTTTCTTTTATTATGTTTTCTCTCTTCTTGAAAGTGTTAAGATCTTCATGAAGAGAGAAACCATAATAAAAGAAAAATTAAGGAGGCAATATTAAAAAATAGAAATAAAATGAATATAATTAAGAGATAAGCTGCTAATGTTAAAATTCTGGATTCATGGGATTTGAGTTGATTGAATTTAATAGCAGTTGAGGAGGGTTAAGGAATTAACCGAAAGTACTTTTGCAAATTGAAAAACTGTATATAATAGTTAATTAGTTATATTTATATTTTTATTGTAAATAACTAGATTAGTGCAGTAATTAAAAAAAAATAAAATAAAGAAGTTTGTTGGGTTTTTTTTAATTTTTATTTCACTTGACCTATGGATAATAGAGGTGTTGAAGTATTAATATTAACCAGGTAACTATAGAAACTATACTATTCAAACAACATTCTTATTTATTATTAACATTTAGCAACAATTTATAAATCTGTTGTAATCAATTTCACAGAAAAATATAAACAGGTAAATAAATAAATAGATTTTGGAAATAGTTAAGTGAATCATAAAAAATTACTTGAAGACAATCAATATTATTATTAAGTATTACACATTTCAATTTCTGTTATTACAATCACCATAGCAACACCTATTATAAAATTAAATGTTTTATGTTTCATATATATTATTCATAAATTAGTTATATAAAAAATTATTATTAAAAACAAATATAAAAATATTTATATCCATTAAAATGTATTAGAATTATAATAGGAATTCTTTATTTTGGTTTAAAATGGAAGAATAATATTGAGCTTATAAAACAGGATTTTATTTTCACTGTATCCAATTTTTTTAAAATCTCCATTTCATTTATTAATTGGAAGCAAAATTTTCCTGAACAAATTTCTCATCATCGAATCAAATTTGAGCAATATTCAACAGTTGTTGTGACAACAATAACATCATCAAGATATCTTATAAATAGAAGACGTTGTAATTTGAGTTCTTGTAATTTTATCATTGCCAAAACAGATATGTTTTAGATCTGTCGTAACAAAATTTATTACATTTTATTGTTTAAGTGATTAGTTTATAAAACCATGGAAGAATAAGATTTTAACTATCTGCCTGTTCAATGGGGCAGCTTGTTGATGAAATTCCAGGGGAAATGGCAAGAATGTGAAAGAAAGAAAAACCCATTAAAATGCATTGAATTGCAGGTCAGCTATATAAAGATATTTCATGGTTAAAAATCCAGAAATGCATTTATTTATAATTAAATCACATTCTATCAACTTTAATATTAAAAAAATATACAGCTTTGAGAATCACATGACTATGTGCGTCATACTAATTTCAATAATAAATTTTATTGCTGAAAGTGGCTCTATTAAATTAGTTCAAAGCATTCTGCTGATTTATCTAACTGTTTTTTTTAATTTTAAATATATACTGCAATAATAGAAAAAATATATATTTATATATTAAAAAAATATTTTATTAGCCTAAATAGTGGATAATTCAAAATGAAAACATATTTGTTACATATCTAAATCAGAAAAAGGAATATAAATATACTTGATAATGTGATTTTTGTCTTTAATTAAGTAACAATGTAGGATATTATTTATCAAAAAACCAATCCAAAGAATTTTCCAAAACTATTAAGTGCTTTTACATAAGACTACATTAATATAATACACCAAATACACCATGACACTCTACAATGCACTTTAACATTTGATTTATTTTTTTATCTCCTCTTGCCTACAGTTTCAACTATCCAGCAGTCATCATCAGAGCTTTTAAAAAACCTCAGGACTCTTTTTTCTCTGATGATGACTGCTGGGCAGTTGAAACTGTAGTCAAGAGGAGATAAAATAAATCATATGTTAAAGTGCATTGTAAAGTGTCAATTAAGGTGTATATGGTGTATTATATTATATATAATTCAGCAATGCAAATAAGAAGGAGAAGTGGAAGGAAATAATACTACATTGTATTATTTATCAAAAAATGAAGATCTATCTCCAGAATTTTTTAATATATTTGAATATAAAGACTATACTTAGGAAAGATTTTTAAATTGCTATAATTAGCATTAACACTTTTAAATATTTTTATGCAATATGAAATGTTTTCTATAAATAATTTTTTTTATGATTAGTTCATTTTTCTAATCTTTATTGTTTGGTAATCTTTGATCCTAGATCTATATTGAAATCTATCTATAAATATTCTTATGGTTTGAGAAAGAAGAAGCTCTGATGAAAGTACTTGTTATTGTCCTAAAATGTCACCTATTTAGCTATTGTAGTTTTATTACATGGAAGCTTCTGGAAATAATACTATGGAAATATTATATATATAATATAAGGGATTTGAACACAGACTTTCTTTCAAATTCCCTTCAGACATCCACTCTATCTCGTACAACCGATACACATGACCACAAAATATGTATATTAGAAATCATTTATATTTTTCATGTATATGGTCATGGGTATCAGTTGCATGAGATAAAATGGATGGCTGAAGGAAGCTTGGATGTCTGTGTTCAAATCCCCTATATTACATCTAGACTCCAGATATATAAAATATACTTGTATTTAAAATATATATATATAATTAAATTTAATGATAGAAAAAAAATCAACGATATTTATAATTATTAAGAAAATGGTTTCCATAACAGCATTTTAATTATTAGATAAAAACAAATTATTAAAATTATCCGCATAAAAATAAAGCACAAAAGTATTGTGAAAAACTGAAACTGACTGATTTTAAAATAAAAATTTGTTTAAAACATATAAATATAAAAAATATCAAATTTATTTCCAAGATTATATTGACAAGTACATAGATTGTAGATCCAAGCTATTGTTGAAGTGATTTCAAGGACTTATTCAGTTCAATTTTGGAAGTAGCACAGCGAATACAGATTTTTCAAAACATTCTTTAAAAAATGTTATAGGTTTTTTTTAATGTCAAATTGATGATCCTAGTACTTCAAAGATTAAAACAGGCAAAACTCTCCATACAGTAGTGCCACTCACTGACAACTAGAGTAATCAATGGATGCCAGAAGGTTTGTGCATAAAATCCCTATCTACTGCCTACTCATCCAATATCCCCAGACTAGTTTCTGGCTTGTGGCTTTCGTCAGTGAGGAGCTTTGGATCTGAGAGCAATGCACCTACATCTTAGGATCTAATGCAACCGTCCAGCAGCCACCTTTTATCTCTACTTAACTACAAAACTATAAGAATAAAATTGAAAACACAATAATATTTTCAATCTAAGCTCAATAGCTTATATAGTCATATGGGTCTGAGCCCAGTTCAGTACCCATACATTTTGGTGTCTTTGGCTCTTTAACAACCATAGCCACCACTATCCTATTAGGCAGGATTGGTGTTAAACCACTAAACCACACATGATTACATTTCTTATGCTAACACATTACTGTTATTAAAACAGGCAAAACTCTCCATACAGTAGTGCCACTCAGTGCTAACCAGAGTAATCAATGGATGCCTAATGTCAATTTTATTCTCATAGTTTTGTAGTTAAGTAGAGATAAACGGTGGCTGCTGGAGGGTTGAATTAGATCCTAAGATCTAAGTGCAGTGCTCTCAGATCCAAAGCTCCTCACTGACGAAGACCACAAGCCAGAAACTAGTCTGGGGATATTAGATGAATAGGCACTAGATAAAGATTTTATGTACAAACCTTCTGGCATCCATTGATTACTCTGATTGGCACTACTGTATGGAGAGTTTTGCCTGTTTTAATAACAGTAAGGTGCTAGCATAAGAAATAGTGATATGTGATGTTTGGTGGTACTTCAAAGATTATTAAGCAGTGTTGATGTTATATGATATTTTATTTCTTTTAAAATAAATTCATACTTATAAATATTTTTAAACAATTTACTCTTTTAATCTATCTAACGGACATATACTGCAAACTTGAGAAATCAATCGACATCAGATATTAGAGCACACCAAATCATCTGACTATTTTTGGCTATTAACTAAAATATATTATTACTGGCCTAATGTCAATAGTTGTACAAGTAAGTTTTCCTGAATTCTAAAACATAAGATGATTAAAGACAGATCATTAGCTTGGACAGCGTAAAACAATAAAAATCACTGATGGATGTGCATGCACAATTACTATGCTCTTCATTGAAAAAGACCGACAGTTAATAATAGATATTGAAACTTTTTATAAACCATATATTATACTATTCAAGTAAATGAAATATAAAAAAAATGTCATAAACGTTTAAGTATTCAATTTATTATAAGAATGAAAAAAGCTATTATGAATAAAAAAGGCTTACCTAAAACTTGTACTTGAATTGGCAATTCAATTTTTCCTAATATGTTTTCCATAGTTAGTACGTAAAGACCAGCATCTTGTTTTTCAACATCTTTGATCTTTAAAGTGGCTAGTTCTTCAGTTGTTTCTGGTATAACTCGAACTGTTTCTTTTATTGGTGTATTGTTAAATGACCACCGTACTTCCGGTGGTGGAGAGCCACTGAGAGGTACTTCAAGAGTAAGTGTTTCACCTTTTTCAACGGTGACTTGGGATGTTTCAACTTTAAACTGATCTTCTAAAAAATCAAGACCACATTGAAATTATTTTCTAAACTTTAAAATCAAATCAGTAATAAAATAACAAGAGAGCTTACCTTCTTTTATGTGAGATATTTCCTCATAAGAAACATCTTGAATAATTTCTTCCTTCTTAATTATCTTTTCTGTTCGAATATCATAATCTTCTACAATTTTGCTTCGGACTTCCATTTCTTCTTTAACGGTAACTACTTCTTGGTCATCATAATCGAATTTAGTTTCTTGAACACTCAGTTCTTTTACTTTTCCTATTTCCTGCCTTTTTTCCACCGTTTTAACAATCACTTCATCTTTTGTAATCGTTTCATCTTTACAAATGGTATCTTTATCTTCGTTCTCTTGAATTTTTTCCACTGTAATTAAAGTCATGTCCAAAATGGTGTTAAAATATTTTTCAGATTTTATACCTGATGAGTACTGATGAAGAATGAAACGCTATTGTTTCACAGACATACGGATGATGCCAATAAATTATTGCCCAAAAAGTATTAAGTATTTCTTTAATAAAAAGTTATAATTTTGCAATGTACAACTTGTAGGTTTATTTTGTTTTCTTTTTTATTAAAGGGATGCATTTTTTTAAAGAAAAAAAAATATGTACACAAATGTATGACTGTGAATCAGAAATTAGTGATAAAATAAATATCAATTTGTAATATTAAAAAATACTGTTCTATGCATTAAGTAATATATTACTCTTCAATTAATTTCTTTTCACATAATAAAATTTATTTAAACAATAATATTTAATAGGTAATTTATGTATTAATAATGTGTAAAAAAAAAGTTTTTTTTAACTATTATATCTCAAGCAAATAAAATAATATATCACATATAAATTTCTAATACGTATTTATGTTAGAAAAGATTTAAAAACTAGTAAGTAGCCAATACTAATAATTGATGTGTTGCAATTATTATGTACAGGCATGTACGGAGACATTATAATGTGAATGTTTTAATGAAATATATTTTCTTGTTGAACATAATTCAGTCTAAAATCATGCCAGAATGTTTTCAAATATGTGAGGTTTTTTTTTTTTTTAAATCAAATATTTGCTTAAATGGGGCATATTCTGTATAGCTATGCATTTCTTTGAATATTGTATATATTTGCTAATAGAATTCAATCTAAAATCATGCCAGTGTTGTGTCAATTTTTTAATAATATTTGAAAACTTTTTATTTTAATCAAATGGCTTAAATATTACGTATTATGTGTAGCTATGCATTTTTGCAAATATTGTATATATTTGTATCTAATATGTTCATGCATCAAAAATTAAATGCATTATGGCTGTATCATGCTGATGACCTTTTATATATTTTATCCAAACCATTAGTAAGCGGTCGCAGCTGTATGCGATTTTATAAAAAATGTCGATTCATGCAGAGCTAAAGATCCAGTAACGTACCGCAGATTTCAGTCGCTACAACAGGTTTGCTTGGAATGCTTGTGATTGTTTCACCGTCTTGACTTTCGGCAATAACACGGAACTCATATTCTTCTCCTTCAATAAGATCCGGCACTTCATATGTGGTAGACCTTATCCTATCTTTAGTAACGCGCATCCATCTTGAACTAATTGGTCGGCGTTTTTCAATGTAATAACCTAATAACGGACTTTGACTTTCAAAGTCTGGTTCTTGCCAACTGATTACAACAGAATCAGAAGTCATACTTTCAACAAATGGTTGGAAAAGAGCAGTAGATGGCGCTATGAAATATGTAATATGTAATTGGAATGTATATAAAACCAACTAACTAGAAATCAAATACATTTTTAAAAAATTCATATATAAATCAATTAACATGCACTATGTTAATAATAAAAAATTGATAGAAATCACCATTTCATTAAATTGATGTATATTATTATTGTTTTAATTCTGAATACAATTAAATAATTTTGTTTTAAAATAATATACAATTTCACATCATATAAAAATAATAATATTTTATAAATAGAACAATTATATTTTTACAAATACAACTGATTACAACTTTAAAAGCTAATTTTTTATAAAATAAAAAAAATATTTTTTGGGACATACACAATATACATAATAATCATTTAATATAAATAAAATGTCCGTTAATTAAGACAAAATTGTAATCCTAATAAAAGTAATAAATTTAACGGTAATAAAGTATTATAAAGTCTTTCAATCCGCAGAAATACTTTCGGTTAATTTCTTAAACCTGCCTCAACTGTTTATAATAGTTTATTACCGATAAATTTATTATTTAGTTTATTTATCGTTAAATTTATTATTTAGTTTATTCCCGTTAAATTTATTATTTTTATTACGAATATAATAATCATTTATTATATAAAAATTTGCTTTATAGGTTAATTAATTTAAATAATTAATTAATTTTAATGCAAGCAATACAAGAGACTAATTTAAAAAATAGACAAAACAGAATTCAAGCATAATCCACAATAATGATTTTACCATAAACGTATTAACTTTCACACCATCATGCATTCTTTTGAAATCATATGAATAAAGATACACTAAAAGACAAACAACTTTGTTATAATGGCTCTTACAAATTATTTATTAATAATTAACAATTAATCAATGTTTCTTAGCAATTACTTTAAAAAAACTATTTTATAATAAATATAAATAAATTTAATCAAACCTAACTACCTAATTTACAATTTAATTATTCTAAGCATTACTAAACTTAAAAGTTTATCAAAAATATAGTAATTATTTGCATGTGCATATATATTCTAAATAGTATTACAAATACTAAAAATAAAAACATAAAAAAGAAAAAAAAAGAAATTAAAACATTCTTACACAAATAAATAAATATAATATATAAAACTACAATTCAAAAGATTTAGTTTGAAATATTAAAAATAGAAATAAAATGACATGTAAATATTACCTTTTTCTTCTTTAGTATGAACTAAAACTTTAGTTTCTTCAGTTTCTGTTACTAAAGTCTGTATTTTTTCCACTGAAATAAACATATACATATCCATTTATACATATATTTTCTTTTTGATTTAAAAATTCAATATTTATTAAAAAGTATTCAATTTCACGATGTTTTAAAAGTAAATAAACATCACATGACCACCACTTCTTATGCTTGTGAATAACTATTGTTAAAACAGGCAAAACTCACTATACATATTGTCACACACAGCAAGCTAGAATAATCAATGGATGCCAGAAGGCTTGTGCATAAAATCCCCATCTAGTGCCTACTTATTAAGGTGTTTTCAGTTTAAGACTCATAGTTTTGTAGTTAAGTGGAGATAAAAGGTCATTGTTGGAAGGTTGCATTAGATCTTAAGATCTAGGTGCAGTGCTCTCAGATCCAAGGCTCCTCACTGACGAAGGCCACAAGCCAGAAACTAGTCTGGGGATATTGGATGAGGATTTTATGCACAAGCCTTCTGGCATCCATTGATTATTCTAGCTTACTATGTGTGGCAATATGTATAGTGAGTTTTGCCTGTTTCAAAAGTAGTTATATACCAAACAAATATGCATTCAGTGACTGAACCCAAAAGGACAGGTTACATAAAAAGAAAACCGATAAATGGTATTCTTATATTATTATGTTTTTGAGCAATTGAAACATTAAATAAAATAATATAAAAACTTAAGATTATTGAAAATATATATATATTTAATATTACTAAAAACAATGAACCTTAAAAAACTATTGTATAATGAATATAAATAAATTTAATCAAACATAACTATTGAATTTGCGATTTAATTATTTTAAGCATTAATTATTTGCATATTCGTAAGAGAATATATTAAACCGCTAAACATCACATGATCACTATCTCATACTAGCACATAATTGTTATTAAACAAAACAAAACTCTCCATACAGTAGTGCCATCTTGTGCCAACAAGATGGCACTAATGGATGCTAAAAGGTTTGTGCATAAAATCCCTATCTAGTGCCTACTCATCCAATATCCCCAGACTACTTTCTGGCTTGTGGCCTTCATCAGTGAGGAGCCTTGGATCTGTTAGCACTGCACCTAGATATCTCATAGTTTTGTAGTTAAGTAGAGTTAAAAGGTGGCTGCTAGAGGGTTGCATTAGATCCTAAGATCTAGGTGCAATGCTCTCAGATCCAAGGCTCCTCACTGATGAAGGCCACAAGCCAGAAACTGGTCTGGGGATATTGGATGAGTAGGCACTAGATAGGGATTTTATGCACAAGCCTTCTGGCATCCATTGATTGCTCTTGTTGGCACAAGATGACACTACTGTATGGAGAGTTTTGAATTGTTTAAGAGAATATATTCTAAATAATAATACAAATACTAAAAATAAAAGCATAAAAAAATAATTAATGAAATTAAAACAAATTCTTACACAAATAAACACATATAATATATAAAATTACAATTCAAAAGATTTAGCTCGAACTATTAAAAATATAAATAAAATGACTAATAAAAATACATGTAAATATTACCTTTTTCTTCTTTAGTATGAACTAAAACTTTAGTTTCTTCAGTTTCTGCTACTAACGACTGCATTTTTTCCACTGAAATAAATATATAAACATCAGTTTATATATATATTTTCTTTTTGATTTAAATATTGAATATTTATTGAAAGGTATTCAATTTTGTGATGTTTTAAAAGCAGTTATATCCCAAACAAATAGTGCTGTCTGGTATGTTTTGTATTAATATTTAAGTCCAATAATTATACAAGTAAATAACATGTGCATTACTCCAGATAAAGATAAGGCAAAGAAAATATATTTAGAGAAATATATTTAATAGATAGCTAGCAGATAAAGTTAAGGTGAATGAGAGTAAAATTAATTAGTATACTATGGAAAGAAAGTTAAACAAATTTTTAATAAATGAAAAGAAATAATTGCTTAAAGTAAATGACAGAAATTAAGTTGCATAAAACAAATAATAAGAAATCCTGCTTGATAAATGATAAGAGAGAGTTACTAATAAGAAATATTTCATTAAAACAATTAAAGTCAAAAAAGACTAATTAAAAATACCTGAGGGAAAACAGATTGATTGCTATCTGAGGAAATAAGATAGTGATTAAGAATTAAAACCGGAAATCAGTGAGAATTATAAATAGCATGTACAGAAAGTGCGACAGTGTAGTTTTTGCTTTCGTGGAATTACTTGTGTGTTCACTGTGAACTATTTTAATTGTGAACAGTTAGTATTGGGTATTTGGAGTTGGCTGGAGATTAGAACAGGGCTGAAAGAAGCCAGTCAGAAGCTGTCCGGGAAGCAACAGGTGGTTCGTGCACTGAGGAGAAGCAATTCCAGAGACTGTGCCTCTGAAGATACCAACAGCCGGCTACAGAAAGGCACCATCAGCCAGCTAGGGGCTAAAGCAGATCGCACAGATCTTATTTTGTTTTTATATGCCTAACAGACTCTATAGGAAAAAACACAGAATGAAATGTGAGTATATTCATTTGTTAAATTTGTACTCGGCCAGAATTGGGCGATAGACTGTTGAAGTCGGAGATTAACCCAATAGTGGTCTACATATATAAATAGCGTTTTATTTGTTTGTGTACCAAGTGATCAATATAGCTGTTGATGATATTTTGCTGTGAGAGTCAGTGCTAATTTTGTGTTAATTAGCATTGATAAGCTCTTATTATCCATACAATATGTATATGAAAATACACAACCCAGTCAATAAGTAAACCAAAAGAAAGATGGATAAATGGTATTCTTATATTATTATAATGGAGAAACAATTTATAAATATCAAAAAAATATTTCAATTTCAAACCAAATTTAGTTATTTAATATGTTAATGCATGTTTATATGTAGAATATGGATATATAAAATATATATTATAAAAATACGTTAAATTCACTTTTCTTTTAAATGTTCCTTTTTCAAAAACACAATAAGAATTTCAATAATAAAATAACTTTTGTATCAAACAGTTTTAAGAATTTTTTTTTCTATTCAAAAATTCGATCCGAATCAAGTCACAAGATTCATATCATAAAAAAATCATATTCTAAAAGGGATCTTTGAACTATTTCATCCAGTTTTCTTGAGTATCAGTTCAAGAATTCAATTACAATAAACAAACGCTGAAAAAATAAAACATTTAAAAGCTTTTCATTATTCAAAATTACAAATAAACATAACTTTTCTTTTTTTTAAATTGATTTTTATGTAATGTATATTATTTTTAAAGAGAATGTTTTTTTTTTTTACGATTGGAATTATATTTAAACAAATCATTATTTTATATTATAAGAGTATTCAGCAATTCTTCATAATGTATAAAACTTTAAAATATGTTTTATAGACAATAAGTAAGTATACTCCTAATTTAAATTTACAAGTGTGTGAGTGTAATACAAACTCACCAGTGGGGCTTGTATATAGGCACTGTGGAACTGCAGCACTCCCTATATTATTCATGAGTCTTTTTTTTACTTTGGTTCTTTGTACTTGTATATTATATAATCGTTAAGCTTAATGCCAATCGCCATTGCCTAGTTCATGAAAAAATTACAGAAATCCTTGTATGAAACTGTGTGCTCCACAGTTCCAACTTTGCAGTGTTTGGCTGTTGTGTGTATGTTGCAGATGTCCAAGGTAAGAAGCTGCAGGCTAGTAATAGGTAGACAGTGATAACATTCCCCCTATTTTTGATAACATTTAATATAGACGCGGAGGCAAAATTCTCCATACAGAAGCACCACTTAGAGCAAGCCAGAGTAATTTGATAGCACACAAAAAATATAATATTCTAACAAAATTTTTCATATGATTTATTTAATTATTTTCATTGATTTCTTATACACGGAACCAATCTCCTTATTTTCCATATATTCAACGTATTTTTTTTACACAAATTTTTTTTACATATAATTTTCAGAAACCAAACTATCATATAAAAAGAAAATTATGTGTATATAAATTATGGGATTAAAAACTATTTATTCATAAGAAATTCTTTGTCCAATTAATACTTATAAAATTTAAGAACATTTTCTAACAGCTCAAATGTTGATTCGTAAACAACTACTGTTTTAAAGGATCTACAACAAACTTTTATAATTATGCAGAGGAAGAAAATTTTAACATGTCAAATATGGCACCGTGTGAACAAACACTTTAATATATATAAATGCAAATATTTAAAAAGTGAAATATTTGTAAATGGTTGTCATATTGCTTCTAAATTGTACATCTGTATGACTATTAGATAATCAAATAGATATATATAGTAACGTGTAAAACAAACGAATATTTAAAAGAAAATAATTACTAAAATGATCACCAAAAAAACTAATTGATTCAAAATAAAAAATGATTTAAAAATTGATTTCGCAGAAACTAACTTTAGTTACTAAGCCAACATATTATTACGATAAGCCAATGATATTACTTGATAATTGATAGAATTCCATCATGCTTCCCATCGTACAATGAAAAACAAAAACTTACTTAATAATTTTTGAAAAAGTACTTACCGATAGTCTCTTTTGCTTTTGTTGGTTGAGAAGCCTGGCTTGGTTTACTTTCACCTAATTCTGTTACTGAAATAATACGGAACTGGTACTCTTCATCTTCTTCCAAATTTTCCACTAAATAACTAGTATCCGATAATCTTTCTTTTGTGATTCGTATCCAGACTGTTTCAATGCCTTTTCGTTGTTCGATGTGGTACCCTAATACTGCTTTATTTGGTGGTGCCTGCCACGTCAACAAAGCTGAAGTTGATGAAATCCTATGAACAATAGGCGGACTAGGTTGAATTGCTATAAATGAGAAAAATAACATTAAACTTTTCTGAATTTTATTTAATCCCATATACGTATATTTATGTATATATATAATCAAAATTCTTACACTGAAGGGCCTCTTCCATTGTAACTGTTTCTTGAAGAACTTCTGTTGTTTGTTCAATTTCAACTTGATCTCTAATGCTAATGCTTTCTTTAGTTTGTTCTACTGCAATAGAAATTTGTAGTTCAAAAACAACTTTGCTTTAATTAATTCGGCTGTTTGAAATATCCATCAAACATCACATGATTACCATTCTTTATGCTCACACAAACTGTTCTTCAGAGGTAAAACTCACCATACAGTAGTGCCACTCGGTGCAAGCCTAAGTAATCAAAGGATGCATCCATTGATTACTTTGGCTTGCATTGAGTGGCGCTACTGTATGGAGAGTTTTGCCTCTGTTTGAAATAACTAATCATAAAATACAATTACCAAAATTTTTAAGAACAGATAAACAAAACCTATTTTAAATTGATAATTATCAAATTATTAATAATGCTAAATAAAGGTATCCATTGATTACTCTGGCCTGCATTGAGTGGTGCTACTATATATAGGGTTTTGCAGTAAAAGGGTATTAGACTACTTAGAGAAAGTACCAAGGGTATGGACAGCAAAGGAGGCAATTCAAGAAAAAATGGGATGGTCAAGTTTTCATATGAAAGATACAAAAAGTAAAATGAAAATGTTTGGTAGGTTGCAGTTTATGGATGATAAAAGAATAGCCAAAATAGTATTTAATTGGGTTATGAGTAAAGGGCAGGCAATAAGATGGGTGAGAAAGATAATGTGGTATGCAAAGGATTTGGATAAAGAATTTATATCAGTATAATTGTATAAAAGGTGGGATGATTGTGTTAGGAGGATTGTTGAGTGTTATAGTGATAAAGAATGGGATAAAAGAATAGATGCATTAATAAAGAATAGGGAGTTGGAGAGATGGAGAACTAGTATGGAGAGTAAAAAGAGTTTAAATATATATAGAAGTAAACGGAACATTGGGTGAGAGTTAATTTATGATAATAGTAAGGAAAGTAGCTTATTGTTTAAGGCTCAAACAGGATCTTTAGCAACAAGAGAATATACATGTAAATGGAAAAATATGGGTGATTTAGTTTGCAAATTGTGTAAGGAAGACATAGAAAATATTAGGTATCTGTTGATTGAATGTAAATACTTGAAAGCAGAAAGGATACAAATAAAGAAGTTATGGGAGAATAAATACGAACAAAGTGATTATACAGAAAGTGAGTTATTGGTTTTTATGTTGGGTTTGGGAAAAGATAAGGGGGATTTAGATATAAAGGCCATAGAGTTGACAAAGATTATGTTGTGGAAATGGGATGGAGCAGATTATGGGAAAGTTTAGGGTGGGGAATGGAAGGGGAAGGTAAAGTGGCTAACAGTTTTCTTTGGGCATAGTTGCTGAGAGATTTCTGACTCCGTTTAAGGAGAAGTCACATCACATCCTCTGTTTGAAATAACTAATTGCATAAAATACAATTACCAAAATTTTTTAGAACAGATAAATGAAACCTATTTTAAAATGATAATTGTCAAATTATTAATGATGCTAAACAAAGGTACCATTTTTTATAGCTTTCTAGATTTAATACCACTCTATATAAATGAGCTTTCAATAAATAGAAAAAAAGATACATATTTATTTCCAGAAATACAAAAAAATATAGAAAAAAATTAATATGAAGCCAACTAATATCAAATTTGATCAAAAATCTCAAAAAATATCTAATGCTGTCTCATTTTTTATTCAATTTCTCATTTAATAAACTCTATAAATAAATATTTCAACAAATCAATTACAGAATAGATATTACAAAAACTATATTATACGTCATTTAAAACACAGTTTTTCAAGTTAAAATAATTAAAAATTGCATTTCTTTATTCTTTTTATAGAATAGATACAGAAATCAATAAACCAGTAGTTAAAAGAAATAAATTTATATGAAACTTTTACAGTAGTTCAGAAAATAGCCTAATTTGTATAAATATTGGTTGTTTTTATTGGGAAGAAGTGACTAAGAAGAGATTATAAACAGCCACAATCAGACAGTGTGTTGAAGGCTTTTAGGAAAACATTTTCTGCAAAAAAAAGATTAAAATCCAGAGACTCAAAAAGTCAATTAAGCCTACTAATGAATTATGATGTAATATCTGTGGAAGTATTTGTTAAAAGTAAGCCCATTTTTAACTTTTGTTTTTCTTTGTTATTTTTTTCTAAAGTTTTATCAGTGGCTTCTTAGAATTAAAACCAAAGCATAAAATATTTGCTTAGTTATATACTCTTAGGTGTAAAATAGAAATATTCTATTTAAATTTTTAAGCTGATTACTAATCACTCTAATCCATAGTAATATCCTTATAATTTAGATTAAAAAATTTAATACTGCTTAGATGTATACTTTATGGTCTGTGCATTCAAATTTTGAAACCAACTGATATTGTTTCTATATTTATCAAATAAATTAAGCTAACATTATGGGGTGGGGATTCATATATTTCGATCTCTAGTTCACTGAAGGTATGAAGATTTTCCAATGAATATGTGTGGAATATCTATTAATTAACATTAAAATGTATGAAATTAATACTAAAATTTATATCTTCTAAAATTTTGTATAAAACTAATTACATAATAAAGTGGAAATAAATTAAAACATTAAATAATGAGAGAGAACTAAAAAGTAAAATCTGATTACACAGGAATTCAATTGTTAATAACTAACTAACAAAGGCAAAACTCTCCATACAGTATTGCCACCCTGTGCTAACCAGAGTAATCAATGGATGCCAGAAGGCTTGTGCATCCTAAGATCTAGGTGCAGTGCTCTCAGATCCAAGGCTCCTCACTGATGATGGCCACAAGCCAGAAACTAGTTTGAGGATATTGGATGAGTAGGCACTAGATAGGGATTTTATGCACAAGTCTTCTGGCATCCATTGATTACTCTGGTTAGCACAGGGTGGCACTACTGTATGGAGAGTTTTGCCTTTGTTTACAACAATTATGTGCTTGTATGAGATGGTGATCATGTGATGTTTAGTGGTTTAACTAACTAACAATTGAATTCTAGAAAGATCTGTTTTAAAAAACCTTAATAAATATATAAAAAAACCTTTCACCCATATAAAGATTAAACAGATAGATTACCCCAGAAAACAAAAGAGAAAGAAAACTATTTAAGCAGGGAAAAAAAGAATGCCATGTCTTTTTTCTCCTCCCTCATGTGTTCAATGTGAAGCAGCAGAAGAAACTAGCGAGAATTTGTTTCCAGATCCAGGATCTCGGCTCCTGAAGGTACTCAAGCTGACTAAAAATCAAACAGATTGCCCTGATCTTATCATAATTTACATGCATCTCAAGGGTTCACAGAAGTAAAGACATTTTCCAGAATATTAGGTAAAGAGTGACTTTAATTAAGTATTAAGTGTATGATTATACAAGGGACTAATACTTCCCAGAAAAAGACTAAGGAAGCACAGAAAGTAGAATTAAATTTATATGTATTCATAATGTAATCTATGTATAACATATAATTATATGTGTATATATATTATTAAAATATTATTGTTCTGTATTAAAACTACTTTAGAAATTGATCTGCAGTGGGGTTATTTATTTTATTGAGAAAAGTAATAATTTAGAAATCATATTGCTAGTCTTAATCAAGAGAAAGTTAAGATCAAGACATAGCAATATGTATATAAATAGATTATTACTACAGATGGAAACATAACGGTTGAAATTAATCATAGAATTAAACATGGTTGGAGTGCTTTTGAGAGACATAACTTACTACTAAAAGGAAATATGTGCATGTGTTTGAAAAGGTTTTTAATAACTTTGTTTTACCAATTCTTACTTATGTTTCTAAGACTTGGAGACTTAATAGAAGAGGCACTGAAAGAAGTATGAAGAGATGCATGTTAGGAGAAAAAGAGATCGAAAATGCAATATATGGATAAGAGAGCAAATGAGTGTTACTGACATCGTTGAAAGAAGAAAAGTAATAATTTAGAAATCACATTGCTAGTCTTAATCAAAGGTAAGTTAAGAACAAGACATAGCAATATGTATATAATTAGATTATTACTACAGATGGAAACATAACAGATAAAATTAATCATAGAATTAAATGTGGTTGGAATGCTTTTGATAAAAATAACTTACTACTAACAGAAAATATGCCTATGTGTTTGAAAAAGTTTTTAATAAATGGGTTTTATCAGTTCTTATTTATGGATCTGAGACTTGGACACTTAATAGAAGAGTACTGAAAGAAGTATGAAGAGACATATTAGGAGAAGAAGAGATCGCAAATGCAATATATGGGTAAGAGAGAAAACAAGTATTACTGACATCGTTGAAAGAATTAAAAGAATGAAGTGGAGTTGGACTTACATTGTTAAAAGAGGTGATAATAGAAGGACAATTGAAATTTTAAATTGCATTCCATGAGATTGTAAAATATCCAAAAAGAGACCACATTTAAGATGGATAGATGAAATAAGAAAGTTTGCAGAGATGATGTGAGAAGAGAGGCTAAAGTTTGGTAAGAGAAGATGAACTGAACTTGGAGAGATCTTCATCCTGCAGTGGATTGATAATGGTTGACAATGGTGATGATATAATTAGACAAGTTAATATAATACCTTTCCTATTGGTTTGATAGATTATAAAAATATGGAGTGCAGTTTTAATAATGCTGTGAAATGGTTTGATTATACATCTCATAAACAGTCACTTGTAAATATTTATGAATTATATTACCGAGTTTTACATCAATAATATTGTGGTATAAATAGCATGATTATTGTAAAAATAAAAAAAATTATCAGATTTGAGATCAGTTTGTTCCTCTTCTGAAAGTTAGATTCAAGAACTAATTTTCAGCAATGATATCATCTTAGGAAATGATACAAAAAAAAAAACAACTTAATTTTGTCAGCTGCATGAAATTGTTATGTTTATTTTATTATTAGCAAGCATAAATATTACATGATTTTCAACATTTAACTGCAAATATATAAATAAAATCTAATAAATTATGATTGTGAGAAATGATTAACATTAACTCCGTTAGAATTATCAAAGCTTCAAACTTTTTGTATTTAGGATATTTATAATTAATGTACATTATTAATCATTTATTTATAAATACATATATATCTTTTAAATTACCAAAAGTTTCCTTCGCTTTAATTGGTTGTGAAGGCTCACTGGGTTTACTTGGGCCCATTTCTGTTACAGCAATAATACGGAATTGATATTCTTCATCGACTTCTAAATTTTCAGCTATAAAGCTAGTATTTGATAATCTTTCTTTTGAAATCCTGATCCAAATTTGTTCAATTCCTTTTCTCATTTCCACATGGTATCCCAAAACTGCTTTGCTGGGTGATGGCTGCCATGTCAATAAAGCAGTAGTGGCAGTGATCCGTTGAACTACTGGCGGACTTGGCTGGATGGCTGAAATAAAAAATTCAATTATTATATCGTAATATTACTACATCTAAAAAGATTTTTCATAACATTAAAATATTTTAATATCTAATAATTGGTTGAAATACTGGAGTTTGATTTGCTTTGTTTTATTTCTCTAAAATTTCAGGCATTTTTACTTGCATCAATGGAAAATTTTGATTTTAATGCAGACACCCATTTTTATTATAAATTAATGAAGAAGAAGAATTGATTATTTCATAATAGATGATTACATATGAATACAATGCTGTGTGTAATAGAAGAATATTCAATGTTAAAAAATTATAATATTTAAGAAAAACTGAAACTCAAATACGGTAATAAATTTAAGTCTAAAACTTTATCATTTACTAAGCCAGGCTTTCGATACAATGTATCTTTGTCAAAGCACAACAAAGACATAAAAATAATAAAGAATTACCCTTAAAACCAGAACCAAGAAATAAAAATAGTAAAGTATGAGACATATTCCTCTGTATGTAAAATGTAAATTAAACTGCCTGCTAATTATCATAAATTTGTGTATTTGCATGCAAAAAAGCTTCAGGCTATGTCAATGTATTAAACGGCCAGTGTTCACTGAAAGGAATGCTATTGGCTCTTACATTTGTAGAGTTTTAAGAGTTTATAATATGCCATGGCTCTTTTATTTTCCGTTTTTAATTATAATTTTCAAAACAGACAATTTTAATGTCAGCAAATTTGAAAAAATAACCAGTGTTATTTTAGGGGTCAATAAATATTGTACTATAAGCATTGCTGAATTTGATTTTATTATATAAGTAACCATGCTGGGCTATTCTAGATTTAAGGTTTGCATGGGTTTCTCTATAGTATATATAACATTAGTAAACACAAGCTTTATTAAAATATATATAACATTTGTAAACACAAGCTTGTTTAAATTAAGTCATGTGACATCTGACTTGATTTTTTTGTAATTTTATTTTTTGCTATGATGGCTTTGGCAATTTTATATTGCTAAATCTATTAATACATGATGTATCTGAACTTGGTTCAGTCCCATATGACTATTTAAGTTAGGTAGCTGGATTGGAAGACATATGGATGTCTGAAAATTTCAGAGTTTCTACTTAATAATTATATATTAAATAAAGTGCTGGGCTTGTCCTGGTATTTTTAATCTAATGATTGAATATCCTAGCACCTCACTGAGGATGCCAGTAGAAGAAACTGGTCTGAGGTTGGGGGTATTCAACAAAGCTTGTTAAGAGTTTGTTTTGCGAGCTCTATATATAACATTTGTAAACACAAGCTTAATTAAATTAAATCATGTGACATCTAATGATCCTTCTGATTAATATTAATAGCAAATAACTATGTTCTGGTTAACAATATATGTTAAGATAAAATTGTATTTTTGGAAATGAACAGTGTATGCGTGTATATGTATAACTTATTTATTATTAAATGATTTGGCCGATAGAATTTAAAATGGATAATAATTAACAACCAGAATGTTTTTGTTTTTTTTTTATCAAATGTGCATATCTGAACACATACGAATCATATTTAAGATCTCATATCATTTATATATATATTAATTCTAATATTTTCACGGATAAATAATGACTTCGTATTATAATTATTTTTGGGATATTCCATGTAGTAAAATGGCTAAATAGCTGACGTTTCAGTACAACAAGTACCTTCTTCAGAGCGTCCTCTTTCTCAAATCATAGAAATACATGTGAGATCTAAAATCTTTATTTTTACCTTTTTTTTTCTTCTCATATTTAAATTCTGTTGGTTGAGAAGTTTTAAAAATTAGTTTGTCTTCCAAGAGCTTCTTCCAAATGTTGCTAATTTTCTTTAATTCACACTTTTCATTCAAGCTCTTGGGTCTTTTAAAATTTTCTATAGCTTCTCTTAGCAGTCTTGGTCATATTGTTCAATTTTTATTAGAATATTTGTTTTATCAAAACTGATATTATGATTAGTTAATTTTAAATGAGAATAAAAAACTGATAAATTGGATTTTTCTCTGATTGTCAGAATGTGTTCTTCCTTTCTAATATTTATTCTACGATTAAATATAAAATTGACTAATCATAATATCAATTTTGATAAAACAAATATTTTAGTAAAAATTGAACAATATGACCAGAAATTGCTAAGAAAAGCTATAGAAATTTTTAAAAGACCTAAGAGCTTGAATGAAAGGTATGAATTAAGGAAAATTAACAACATTTAAAAGAATCTCTTGTAAGACAAACTAATTTTTAAAAGTTCTCAACCAACAGAATTTAAATACGAGGAGAAAGAAAAAAGTAAAAATAACGATTTTAAATCTCACACGCATTCCTATGATTTGAGAAAGAGGAAGCTCTGAGGAAAGTACTTGTTATTGTACTGAAACATCAACTATTTAGCCATTTTACTATATGGAATATCCTGAAAATAATTATAATATGAAGTCATATATATATGTGTGTGTGTGTGTGTGTGTGTAACTAAAGGATTTGAACTTAGAATTTTTCAGTCTATATTTGTCCTCCGCTCCATCTCAAGTAACTGATACACATGACTACACACATCATTTATCTTTTTCACATGTATGTGATCAGGTGTCTCAGTTGCTTGAGATAGAGTGAAGCCTCTAGCATCCTAAATTCAAATCCCTCTACTTATATATATAAAAAACATTCAATATAAGCAAATTATATATATGTATACCATAATGTGTATGACATTACTAATAATTTGCTTTATTTTCAATCTAATGTATATTTAATATCTAAGCATAAATCAAGTCAGAAATAAATTATTTGCGAAAATATAAAATATTTTCAGACTTTAAATTTATTGCAATTATTATTACTAATTGATTAACCGTTATTTTAAATTATTCCAGAAAATTTATTTAACACTAGTTTAAGTATTTGTGTCTTTACTCTTGTTCACATAGGTTTAATAGAATTCGTATGAAACCAAGCTAACTTTGCACATTGAGGCCAGACTTTTTTAAATGTAAATCGAGGTAATTCTCGAATAAACTTTTGTTTTATAAATTTCTGGCTATTTTCCAAATATTGTCAACCATAACATGGCATTAATATCTGAGAATAAGATTTTCACATCATAATCTTTTAATTAAAATACTTACAAACAATGGCTTCTTCACTAATAATAGATTCGTCAAGAACGGCTGTTGATTCTTCTTCAACTTTATATTCTTCAGTTCGGCTAAAACTTGTCTCTCTCACTTCTTGCACTAAAGAGTTTATTTTTTAAAATCGTAAATATTATTATTAGTAAATAATCATACATTTATAGAAATATTGATTATAAATTTATTAAATGATCAAATAATTTGAGAAAGTATTTAAAATAACAATTGTTATATAATTGAAAGGACGATCATATAACATTCAAAAATCTAAGTGGCAGTTTGAGCATTCCATTCAAATGTCCGAAGTTATTGTGTTTTATTTTAATCAGTTCACAGTTCAGCCAGAAACAATATTTAATTTTTTTACTGTAATTTCAAATCAGTACTGGTTTCTATCCACTTTTAACATCTTGTGGAGGGATTGTAATTTTCACCTCACCACTCTCATACAAGACCGAGACTGGTTTCTATTCAGCTAACACCTTGGTAAAGGAATGTAATTTCCACCACACCACCATCAAACAAGCTAGGGCTAGTCTCTATCTGGTAAAAGGATAGAAATCAGGTCCTATCTTGAATGAATAGTGTAATGAAAATTACATTCCCTCCACAAGGTGTTAAACCTAATTTATGTGAGAATGGTGTAATGAAAATTGCACTACAGATCTATTATTGATTAAGTGAATATTCTCTAATCTAATGAATGACTAGTAAAAATTAGTAATATACTACCTTTGGTTTTGACTTAACCATTCTACCACTATGATAAACTGAAGAAAACTAATACAGTATTATTATATTATTTTAATATATTTATATAAATGTGAATACTTTAAATTAAACGTAGCTCAATATGTAAACAAAGAGAATACATCACTTTTCCTCAAGCTATGACTTAAAAGCACTCTAAATGTTGAACGAAGGAATAAAGAATAGAATGAATCCACCTATTCTTAATTGCTCTGATGTTTATAAGCATACCTTTGTCAACATTGTTGGTAACGCAGAGTGATATTTAATTTATCAACTAAATGGAATATGACACTTAAGAGTTATTTCATAATTAATAATATAAGGCTGAAGACAACTGTGCTATGTTTAATATACCCTTGTTTAATTATTGCACTCAAGGTGTCAAAAATGAGATGCTGTCTCAAGCCTTGTATTATTAATTATGAGTTTAATACTCTTACGTGTCATATTTCATCCAGTTTATAAATTAGTTTCACTCTGAATTACCAACAATGATGACAAAAGTATGCTTATAAACATCAGAGCAACTAGGAATAGGTGGGTGCTGATATAGTATGCGCTCGGTGGCCATTTTGAATTTTAAAACACCCAAAAACACTGCTGGCACATGCAAGCGATAAATGGCATCGACTAGAAGCACTCAGTTTTCAAAAAATTAAATCGCCTAAGGCGTTACAATTAAAAAAAGGGAGGGCCTTAGGCAATTTAATTTTTTGAAAACTGAGTGCTTCTAGTCAATGTCATTTATCACTTGCACGTGCCAGCAGTATTTTTGGGTGTTTTAAAAATTCAAAATGGCCACCGAACGCGTACTATATCAGCACCGAATAGGTGAATTCATTCCATTCTTGATTCATTTGTTCAACATTTAAAGTGCTTTTAAGTCATAGCCTGGGGAAGTGATTTACTCCCTTTGTTTGTATAAATGTGAATACTATATTTTATAGAACAATATCAAAAACAATTTACATTATAAATATTCATCTAATTAAAATATAACAAATATCTACTTCATTCAACATTTTCTTAACTAAATTATATAAATTATAAATCTTCAAGTTTATTAATAAAATTGCAGCAGGTTTTTTTTTAATAACTGCCTATATTCAATCCTAATAAAAAAAAATTACATGCTTTTTCTACAAACTTACATAATGCCTCTATGTAAGTTAAAATGCATTTTTGCAGCGCTTTTACTTTAATTAGCAGCAAGAGGATGCATTATGACTTTTTAAATTTTTTTATATTTGTAAGCATTTTAAATCAGCCGTAAGTTTATTTTGACTTTTCTGTGTCCAAATGCAGTGTTAATTGTCTATTGCATAACATTAACATTGCAAATATGACTAAAATTTGTCCGTTTATACATAAAATAGTGTATTTTAAAAGAACTTTATGAACCTGTAATTCAACCTTTTAAACTATTCTCTATTAATCTATTAATAACATGCTATTTATGGAAAAGTTGCTAACTCTGATATAAAAAAAATCAGCTATGTTTGCCCAATACATGCCTTAAAGAGTACCTGCTACTAAATTAATAAAAATCTATTTTAAATTATTTTGCACTTTAATATATAGCAAGTTTTAGGCGTATGGTCAGCCATGCAGGTAATCCATGTTACAACACGTACCAGTAATATGGTCAATTTTAATCGGCGGTGATGGAAACATTTCTCCTGTTGAAGTTTCTGCAATAACTCGATATTCGTAATTTTCATTGTCATGTTCATCTATGATTGCATATTTAGTATCTGGAATTCTTTCTTTACTTATTTTAATCCATTCTCCTTTAATACCTTCTCTCCTCTCAATGTGATATCCTATGATATTTTTAGAAATCTGAGGTTTTTCCCAATTAAGTTCAGTTTTAGTTACCTTGATTTGTTCCGTTCTAGGTATACCTTTTGAATGGACTTCTAAAAATATATAAATTATCAAAAAAAAAAATCTTCATGGATTTAACTGTTGAAAATATTTCACAATTATACTTAAATTTCAAAATTATCTAAACTTACCAGTAATTTTTTGATCAATTTTTATAGTCTCTATGCCTTTGTCATCGCTGCGAATTACTTTTTCTCGTATACTTTCCATTACATCTCTAACAATTTCCTTTGCTTTATCGGAAGAATATGATTCTTGAATAGTTTCTGTAGGATGAGATTGCTGTTTTACTTCATCTTTAATATCAGTTACAGTGTCACCTGCTACTGTCTTACTTTCTGTTCTCTGAATAACGGTTATTACATCACTACCTCTCACATCAGTTTTTTCTTCTAAATGTTTCATTTTTTCATAAATTTTCTCTTTAACTACTGATGCGATATCATCCTTATTTTCAAATAAAATATTCTTTTCAATTATTTCCTTTATCATTGTCACACTATCTTCTCTGTCAAGAGGAATTTCTAATTCTACTTTTTCAACAATTTTAGTGACAATCTTTTCCATTTCATCAAAATTTAGAGGCTCAGCAATTGTCTTTTTTTGCGTAGTGATTTTTTCTACTAATTCAGGAACAGGAGTGGTACGTGTAATTCTTTCATATACATCCTTTAAGATGAATTCAATTTCTTTTTCTAGATTGTTAATATTTGTACTAATTCTTCCTTTATTTATACGTTTTTCTTCTTGGTCTTCAAGTGTATCTTCCTCCTTTAAAAGTTGGATATTTTGTTTATAAATTTCAATTACTTTTGCTTTTATTACATTTCTTTCTTCAGGGGTCATATTTTTCAATATTTCTTGAATAGATTTGATAATTTCTTCTTTTCCTTTACATTCTTTTAAAACTTTTGTTACAATTATTTTATTTATTTGCTTCAACTCTTCATGCCCGAAAGGAACTTTCTGTACCACGGGTTCTTGTTTAACTTGTTCGCTTGGAGTGATTTCATCTTTATATCCCAATGATACTTTTAAATGCAACTGACCTATCTTTTCAGTTACAGATTCCTTTTGATCAGGCTTTGAAGGTAATTGATCAACTTTTTCTACAGTTATGAGATCTTTTTGTTCTAATCGTTCAACATCCTCTGCAATTATTTCCTTTCTATCAATTTCTATAAAAAAATAATCAGTTATTTGTATTATATATTAATTTTTAAACATAACTACTATTGATTGTTACTAAACTTACAATTTCACAAGAAAATCAAATAATTAATCTTTTCTAAAGTGAAATTACAAATTTATTTGAATTTAAAAAGTATAACAAAATAATAGTGAATTTTCTTTATTGACATTTTGGTATCTACTGTTACTATTTGTTTATATATTTTTTAGTTTAGTCAATCAATTTTGAAAATAAATGTTCTTTAATCAAAATAATAGATCACGAATGTTAAACTTCCCTTTTTGTTCCAATGAAAGAAAATAAATATATAATATCAGTCTAACATAAACTTAAAATATTTAATCTTTTTAAATATTTTTAATGGAACTTGAATGACTCTACAATATTTCTAATAAATTTGCTAGTTTTGCTTGGATTTATTTACAAATGAAAAAAAAAGTATTACAAAATTTGACATTATATATATATATAACAATAAATATAATGGTAATTAACTATTATATACAGTCTTTCAATCTGCATAAGTACTTTCAGTTAATTCCTTAACCCTCTTCAACTACCATATATAACAATAAAAATAATAAATTTAATGGTAGTTAACTATTATATACAGCCTTTCAATCTGCAGAAGTACTTTCGGTTAATTATGTAACCAGCCTCTTTCACTTTGCACTTGGCATTGTTACATCTAGATCAGACAACACTGACAGATACTCAAGATTGGATTCATGCTCGTAAAAAACCTTGGCCACATTTTCGAACCTAGATCTGCCAGTGTTGTTTGTTCTGAACATAATAATGCCAAGGGCAGAGTGAAAGAGACTTGACACATTGTACACACAATTAACCGAAATGATTCCTGTATTCCCCTTTTAAAAAAATGGTCAATATAAATAACTTATTTGCCATTCACATATGCAAATTCTCTATTATGTTTCATCTTTACCAAACACCACAATTTTCTTTTCACCATCAATGTGATGGTTATAACTATTACGATCAAATAGTCAAAAGTGCACTACATATACTGTGATAATTTTACAATATAAAGCTTATCTCTAATAACGTTATGCGTATATTTTGTTTGTTACATTTTCAGAGATATAGCTCACTAAATTCTCAAAGTTGTATTTTATTACAAATGCTTGAAATACGTGTTAAAATTTATATTTTTAAATGCAAGTCTGCGCTACTAAATATATACAAATAATCGCAAAACAGTTTGCATTCTTCACAGAAAATAATGACTCAATTTATTTAAATTTTAGATTTTTTTTTCTGTTGTTTTTACAATCTTAAAATGTCATAATGTTTACTTCTTCACAATTTTTTGACAATATCCCAGGGAGCATTTTATCTCAATCCCAGCCTCAAAGCAGATTTTTACTGGGAAAGCTTTGCATCTCGGAGTATTCAGTCATAAATATTCTAATTCATTGCTTACCTCTTTTTGGTTATATATCACTATTTTCAATTTAAAAAGCAACATTCTTAAACTACATTTTTTGTATTTAAAAAAAATTAAAAAAACTAAGTTCACAAATAACAAAGAGCTTCTGAAATTATTCAAAATACCAAGCATATGTCAAATTTCAATGTTAAAATGTGTCCATAATCTTGTCTTCTATATATAAAATTAAAAATAATCAATTTAAAACAAAATTGAAATAGACAACTCACTATAAATAAAAATATTATTTAATACGTCAATCCGGCTTTCATTCCTTAATGGAACCTTTTCAAGATGGTTCTTTTTATACAATCACATGACCTTTACCTTACAGCAACTCCCCCTGAAGGACATTATTTACATTATAATAAATATAATTAAAAATACATACATTAAATATAATTAGTAAAATACATATTTGTATATAAAAATGATTAAACTTATTACAGTCCTTTTTTCTCTCCATAATATATATATATATATTTACAAATAATCTAACAAAAAAACAAAATGGTGATGAGGCACAGGACGACGACGACACAACTACAATAACAATACTATTACTACTAATAAATTACAACTCCAATAATCTAACAATGCCCATATATAGATATAGCATACGAAGCTAGGTTAAAATTATATTGTCAGGAGTCTTACTCTTCAGTATAATGCATGATAGGAATAAGCAGACCTAAAATGCAACTTGGGAAGCATATTTTTCTTTTTTCCAAATTAATGCTGTTGCTGTGAAAAAAAAGATACATATTTTTTGCTACTTTGTGCAACTGCTTAGTATAAAATAGGATATTGTCATACTTTATGAAGTTAAGGGGAAAAGGGATAAAAAGACGATATGAAAAGTGATAATGTATTTTGCTATAAAGACTCAAATGTAAAAAGTAAAAATAGGGTAGTATGAGGATTAAAGTTGTATCAGATGGGGTGGAAAGATAATTTATTCAAATTAATGGAATACATCAAATGTGATTGTCATATTGATGCATTAACAAGTTTCTAAAAACATAAAAAATATAGATCACTTTAAATAGGCATGTTGAAAGTTTTTGACCAGCTCTAAAGATTTCATAGCTAATAATGTACAATTTTAAGATTAAAATTTTAATAAAATGGTTAAAAAAAATTGTGAATAAATTTGATTACAAAAGCAGAAGTGAAAGATGATACAGACTTATCATATTTAAAAAACAAAATTATAACTCTAATTGCTTCTTAAAAATATACAAACCACAAATGGGTATGAAAAGCATCCAAATGAAAATAGTAACAAAAATGTGATTTTATTAATTGAAACTGAGGAATTGAGCATTGGTTGATAAGATGAAAGATATGTATTAATGGAAATCTGAAGAGACAAAAGCTATTAAAAAAGACAGCATTAATAGTTGATAATATCAGTAACCTTTACAATTACTGCAATAAAGTTAAACTAGAAGGTTCAAATTATTTCAAACATTTAATAGTTTTAAATGAGACCAATAAATACTCAGCCAAAAATTGCTAAAGATAGTTGGTACAAAAAGCAGTACTTTATTAGGAATTCAATTAGACTATCATCATCATCTTCAACCATCATCAATCAATTGCAGAATGAAGGACTCTCCAACTTCAATCCATCTTCTCCAATCTCTACCCTTTCTTCTCCATATCACCCCTGCACATTTTCTTATTTGATCCATCCATCTCATATGTGGTCTCTCTCTGGGTCTTTTATAATCTCTTGGAATCTAGTTTAAGATTTCAATTGTCCATCTATTATCATCTCTTCTAGAAATATGTCCAACCCAACTCCACTTCAGTCTTTTAATTCTTTCAACAATGTCAGTAACATCTGTTTGTTCTCTTATGCATATATTATGTTTTCGATCTCTTCCTCTTACTCCTAACGTGCATTTCTTCATACTTCTTTGAGTAGTCTGAAGCCTCTGTATTGCTTGTCTATTAAGTGTCCAAGTCTCATATCCATAAATAAGAATTGGTACAACACATTCATTAAAAACCTTCATTTTCAAACATGTATGTACATTTCCTTTTAATATTAAGTTATTTCTATCAAAAGCACTCCAATCAAGTTTAATTCTATGATTAATTTCATCCATTATACATACATATGTAGTAATAATCTGATCAAGGTATTTGTAACTGTTAATTTCTTCTAACTCATCATAATCAATCTTTATTTTCATCTTTTGAGAAAATCCAGTGAACATTACTTTAGTCTTTTTAACATTTATCTTTAGTCCTACTTTATTACTTTCATGTGATAACTTTTAAAATATTTCCTGAAGCTCTGAAGCATTATTTGTAAAAACATCTGCATCATCTGCAAAATCTAAATGACTTAAATATCCTCCATTTACTTTCATTCCTTTAGCTTCCCATTTTAATCCACAAAACACTTCTTGCAGCACTGCTGTAAAAAGTTTTGGAGATATGGAGTTATCCTGTCTTATACCCTTCTCAATGTTGATTTTCCAAGTATCATTATGTAATATAATTGTTGCTGTTGCATTTTTATAAATATTTAAAATATGACAATATCCTGGATTTATACTTTGATGATCCAATGCTTTAATCACTGAAGAAGTGCTTATAGAATCAAATGCCTTTTCATAAACTACAAATCCAAAGTATAATGGCAACTCATATTCATTTGTCCTTTCTATGACTTCTCCCAATACCTGGATATGATCTATTGTACTAAAACCACTTTTAAATCCAGCTTGTTCTCTTGGTTGGTGGAAATCCAATGTTCTCTGTAGACAAGCTGTAATTATCTTGGTAAAAATTTTGTATAAAACTGATAAAAGGCTGATAGGTCTGTAATTTCTAATATCTTCTTTATCACCTTTTTTAAATATTAACATTAATACTGCATTCTTCCAATAATCTGGTACAACTTTATCATTTAAACATTTGATATATAACTTTGCCAAAATAATTTCTATTTTTTCACCTCCATCTTTTAATATATTGATTATAATTCCATCATTACCTGGCGCTTTTCACTTTTTCATAAATTTAATTGCATGTCCCACATCTTCATTTAAAGTCCTGGGCAATTCAGAAGATTTAATAGATGTAGGAGGTAGTTGTTCTTTATTATTATATAATTCTTGATAGACCTCTTCTATCCATTTCATGATGTCATCTCTATTTTTAGTAATAATTCCATCTTTTCTTCTTATTGCAGATATAAGTTTCCTACCAATACCAAAATAATCTTTTATTCTCTTCTGCAGCTTTCCTTGATAGTTCACAATTATATTTTCTTATATCATTATCAACTCTTTTTCACACTATTTTACAAAATTTGAGGTATTCAATCCTTTTTAATGCATCACTTTTGTATATTTTCATATTCCTTCTTTTCTTCATAAATTCTATAGTCTCAGTAGAAATTTTATTGGTCAATTGCTGCTTTTTTCTACCAGTGATCTTTATTGCAATTTTTAAAAGTATATCAGTTATTTTCCTATTAATTTCATTCAAATCTGAATCATGTGCTAAATCTACTAATACTTGAAAACGATTTGCAAGTTCTAATTTAAATTCATTATAATGTTTCTGAAGATTAGGAATATCAATTCTGAATATTGTTTTTCTTAATAATTTTTGTCTCTCTAGTTTTGCATTAACACGTGTCTTACACCTTACTAATCGATGATTATTTCCTGTGTTAAATTTATAAAGGACAATACAATCTCGAAATATGCATTTTCTGTCAATCAAAATATAATGCAATTCTGCTGTACCTTCATGTGGATGCTTCCCTATCCATTTACTTTTAACATTTTTCTCAAAAAAAGAATTCATAACACAAAGTTTTTCTTTTTCTGTAAATTCCACAAGTCTATGTCCTCTCTCATTTCTATTACCATAACCAAATTTACATAAAGCACTTTCATCTTTCATTTTTTTACCAGTTCTAGCATTAAAGTCTCCCATAACAATTTTAAAATGTTGTTTACTCTGATCAAAAGCCTTTTGTATATCCATAGAAAAATCTTCTACTACTTCATTCCTAAGAGAATTTGTTGGGGCATAAACCTGAATTATCTGCATTTGATATCTGCTATTAAGTTGTATAACTAATCTTGCTACTCTGTCCGATACATCACCAATCTCCACAATGCTGTTCTTCCACTTTTTATTTATAATGAGTCCTACTTCACTTGTAATATTGGGGCCTTTGTAGTAGAGTACATGTCTACTTTTTAAATAAATTGTCTTTCTAACTTCACAAAGTCCAATAATGTCCCATTTATAATAAGACAGTTCTTCCAATTCTTGTAATCTTCATTCACTTGAAAGTGATCTGCAGTTATAAGTAACTAAAAAAATCCATCATCAAATGGCAGCCTGGGTCCGCAATCAAGGGATTCTTAGCACCCTCCATCTTTGTCCATCAACTGCTGCCTTGGCTGGAGACTTTACAACCTCCTGGGAATAAGGGCCATGATTTATTTTTGTCTACCATGATTGTATATATCTATTTAAAAAAAACTTCATTCGCACACACATTTATTTGCCTTATCAGGCAACTGAGAAGAAAACCCATAGTGTTTCTTGATCTTAAACTCAGAGATAATTAAGATAAGGCAATGTATATAAAAAAAATATATGAAAATATTTTAAAATGATTCTTGTAAATAATTCAATATCTGAAATTCTAAAAAATAATGTGGAAAAAAATTAATTATAATCATAAAATGCAAAGAAATCTATTGAAAAAATAAAGCTCAAAATATATAAAACAATAACTTGGTATTTTTTTAAAAAAAAGCATTATTACCAAAAAGATGAATAAGAGGTAGCTTTTACAATCGGACCATTTTTTGAAATCTATATGAATTTAAATGAAGAAATGAAATATACAACTAAATCTATGAAGAACAGAAAAACCTTAAAACAGGCAAAACTCACTATACATATTGCCACACACAGCAAGCTAGAGTAATCAATGGATGCCAAAAGGCTTGTGCCTAAAATCCCCATCTAGTGCCTACTCATCCAATATCCCCAGACTAGTTTCTGGCTTATGGCCTTCATCAGTGATGAGCCTTGGATCTGAGAGCACTACACCTAGATGGGGATTTTATACATAAGCCTTCTGGCATCCATTGATTACTCTAGCTTGCTGTTTCTGGCAATAGGTATAGTGAGTTTTGCCTGTGTTAACAACAGTTATAAGCAAGCATAAGAAATGTTGATCATGTGATGTTTATTAACAGAAAAACCTCAGAAAATGATCAAATTATTTATGAATATTTTGAAAGAAGAAGTTGAAAAAGTAAAAAAAAATTGACAAAGCCATATACTAAATGACTAAGCAATCAGAATTCTATTAATTGTACCGAGATTTTTACAAAGTTCGTTATATTTAATTAAATAGTAAAAGGCTTTAACTTTTATCATTTGCATCTTCAACATTTATAATAGTCAAATGATGTAGTTTTTAGTGTTTTGACTATAGAGGGACCTCTCAAACCTCAACACAAGATAGCAACTTTATAAAGATAAATGGGAATTTAGGTTAAAGATAAGACAGCCGTTCTTATCTTTATAAAGTCGCCATCTTGTGTTGAGGTTTGAGAAGTCCCTTTATAGTCCAAAAAATTACGTCATTTGACTATTATAAATATTGAAGGTATATATGATAAAGGTTAAAGCCTTTCTCTATTTAATTATATACTTCCTATGCGCTTAATAAATAACAGAATGTAAGATTATTATAATACATCTACAAGAACTTTGGATTCAAACTAATCTTAACAAAAATATCAATTTAATAATGGTTACAGTGCAGAGGAGTTACTGTAAAAAGACTTAAACCAATCATTAAAAAAAATCTGGCTTTAGAAGCGGCAATAACACAATAGAGCGTATTCAAGTATTTAAAAAAAGTTACAGAAAAGACCAATGAATTTGAAATGCCATTTCAAGGCTGATCATAGTTTTAGAATATCAACATATAGATTTAATATACTGGAAAACTTTGAACAGTTGTTATCGCAATACAAGAGCAGTACTTATAATTCATGGTAACATTAAAAAAATTGACATTAATTAGAGAGTACAATTTCTTTAAAAAATGTTACAGCAGTTTTAAAGAAAACATCTTGTGAATTAAAATAGAAAGAGGATAAAAATAAATGGATATTATTTAAACCATTTAGATTTTGTAAATGATATGGTTGTTCCAGAAAATAATACTTCAGAGTTCCAGAAAGTATTATGAAAGACACCAAATGAAAACAAAAAAACAACCCTAAACATAAATGTTACTAAAGCAACATTAGTAACACAGATAGAAACATAATGGAGTAAATTAATTATAATCCTAAACTTGGATAAAATACTTCTGATATAAAAATCTTAATATTGATAAAAAATATGCCATTGTGCTGAAAAGCAAAACTTTGACTGCATTATAAAATAAGAGAGAGACATGTAATAAGTAACAAAAAGGAATCAAAAATAAATTATGGATGAAAAAGATATCAATATCTTGAAAAACTTAAGAGGTTGAAATGAAGTTAAACGAAATATGGGATTCAAAAGAAGTCAAAGAATCAATAGTTGAAGCCTTACAATGATTGCATAAAATTGTAAAGAATATATAAAAGACTAAGATAAATGGAAAAAAAGTAAGTTATATGGGGGGAAAAAGATCAGATTGGAACAACAAAATGAAACTTGTAATGATTTTCATCCTGCTAAAGACTGATAATAGTTAAAAATAATCAAATTATACATTGCCGCAATAAATGTTAAGACACTAATATTAGATGATGTGTTTTAATAAAAAATCATTGTACCAATATACACACACACACAAATCACATCATCACAGGGAACCAATAAAATATCAGCCATCTGTTGTCAAAGCAATACTCAGATAATAAATGAAAATTATAATATTTTAATATAAATTATAATTATGAGAATAGAAATGAAATTCATATAAGATTCCAAACAAACATCTTTTTCTAGATCCAATAATAAAATCAGATGGATTTGACATAAATGTAATATCATCAGCATCCATACGTTATTGTGTGCTCACTTTCTTCATGAACCACATATAGATGGACTTAATAAAATTATTGATGAATCTATCATCTAGCTAGATTTTTACAGGTTCCATTATGATATTTTTTAATGGTTAATCTTTCTTTCAAAAAAATCCGTAAGATAAATAAATATTGCAAAATAGAAGTTTTCCTAAAATCACCTAGAATTTAATAAACACTGAATAGAGGAAACAAATAAGAACATGCTTTGTATAAACGATTTACCTGAAATTTCCCTTTTTACAATAGTTTCTTGAGTAACCCTTTTTTCTTCAATAATTTGTTGCTCTTTGGTTTCTATATCTTTTACTTCTACTTTAACTGGTTCTTCTACAAAAAAATATTTGTATAAATACTACTTAATATGCATTATATATTTTTATTATTATACTTGAACGACACAAAAAATATTCATTCTGTGTATGTGTGTAAGTATATGCCATGTCCACAATTAACCAATGCAAGCTAAAACAAAAAACAATAAAACATTAATTCTAACAAAAACCAACCTGAATTAATAAATAATTTTTTTTAGAAGTATATTCTTATTTTTCTCCTTTTACTTTCTTTTCATTTTTTCATATATTCATATATATTGATTACAATAACTCCCCTCATATACATTTTAATGCAAATTTTTTTTTTAATAATTTCTTTATTTTCCTGACAGTTTTGACTGTCCTGCAGTCTATTTATCAGAGCAATATTAATCTTCTCTACCTTTTATTGTAAGCAATAAATATATATAATAAATAATTTCAGAATATAGTATTATTTATTCAAAAGTTTCCCTATCCCTGACAGTGTTTGCAAAGAACTTGAATTAACAGTAACTAACTTTAAAAGATTGTACTACTACCAATTAAATGGTTAATTTTTCAAAAGATCGTATGACATTACGGAACTAAAAGGGATAGGTTGAGCTTTGATCCAGAAACTTTAAAAAAAAATCAAAAATAATTGAATATGAAAATACAACACAAATGACTAATTTATGTAATAGATTCAATACAGAAAGTAATAAACCACTAGTGAAATATAAAAATTATATCAGTTTATCTAAAAAAAATTAAGATAAAATATTCTGTCCCTTTTATATAAAATTATGGAACAGTTTCTTTCATAATTTTATTTGATCGTGAAAAACAATGAGGCAAATGGAAAACTTCTCAATATAGCTTATAGCTGTTACTAAAACAGGCAAAACTCACTATATGTATTGCCACACACAGCAAGCTAGAGTAATCAATGGATGCCAGAAGGCTTGTGCATAAAATCCCTATCTAGTGCCTACTCATCCAATATCCCCAGACTAGTTTCTGGAGGGTTGCATTAGATCCAAGGCTCCTCACAAGCCAGAAATTAGTCTGAGGATATTGGCATTCATTGATTACTCTAGCTTGCTGTGTGTAGCAATACGTATAGTGAGTTTTGCCTGTTTTAATAATAAGAAATTATGTTAAATGATGTAACATATTTCTAAAGATTGATTTTTAGAGAGGCAGTCCCCTTAATTTATAAATTTTAAAATAATGCTAGAAATAAAGATATTTTTCAAGCCAATTTGCATTTGAATCTTACAATCTGAAAATTTTCATGTGCGATATTTCGACAAACTAAGCCACATTTAAACAAACAAGTTCAACTAATGTCTTTCCACAAAAAAATCATAATCATCAGACATTTTAATAGTATATTTAGTATAACAGTGAACAATGGCTCTTTTCTTCTGATTTATATCAGCTGATTTATACTATAATTAAGGACAATTTATTAAGAATCTGGCTGAAAGTACTATTGAGCAATATTTCGATACCAAATAGTGCAGTATTTATACACTGAATAAGTAATTAAATTTAAACGACAGCAAAATACTCCTGAAGTATAAGTTAATAAAAAATAAAGAAATGAATTAATTGTATAATTTAAAGAACACTAAAGTAAAAGGATTTAGGAAATTGATCGACAACAGAGATAAGTAAAAACATTTGTGAAATGAGAACTACTAAAAACGTAGAGTAGTTTCATAATTAGAAAGTTTTGTTACAGACTTATTGAAAAGTATGGAAGAGCAAGATGGAGAACCTATTAGAGAAAAGATAGAACCTAAAATAGAATATCTGGAAAGTGACATTAATTAAAATCATGGCAATGGAATTTAATCGAAGAGAATCAGATAAGGAAAAAAACTGCAGTCTAAATAAATGCAGATATTGCAGGAGTTAAGCGCATTTTACTCCTCAGCCATTGTAAATTTAGTGTCGATTACCTGGTCCCCCCTTTTAGCAAACAGTCACATACCAGCGAGGGAGAAAACCCAGAGACTTGGATCTGAACGTACAGAAACCTGACTAGTTTTAAAACAGATCATAGTCATCTTTTATTGTTTTGCAAGCCTGAAGGACTATCATGGTTTAACATTGGGAAACTTGGTAAAGTAAATTTAAGAGTGATTATTAGATTATTCAGAACTTTCGGAAGTCCTTGTTGTGTAAGTGTAAATAATCAAATTTTGATATATTTGAAGAGGTCAATAAATATCGTTTTTCTAAAATAGTCTCGTATATTTTTTGAGTGTTTCTTAGTCAAATTGGTGGGAAATACACCACAAATAGCAAATTAATAATATCTTGAATTGCTGAATAACTTGTAAAAGTCAAAGAAGCTTAAATCTACCATTACACAAATTTCGCTAATATGACTGCTAATTTATTTATGAACTTTAGCTACATTATCTATTATCTTTTCCAAAAACGTAATCTAATTAACAAAAAACAAGTTTTATATAGCTAATTTTACATTATAAGATCATTATATAAACCATAATATACTTGCCCTTTATAAAACGATGAAATATGAAAACAATATTCACCTCACAGATTTAATTTCTATTTAAACTGATTTTCAAGAAAATGCTGATCAATGTCAATTCTCAAGTGCTTGTTTAGCTTATATTAAGAATTTTTCTTTATAACATTGCCTTTATCAAGATTATAAATGAAAAGTTGCAGAGGCTAAATTATTAGCATTGTTTTACTATTCGCCATATATGTGAATCTAATATTTGTTGGAACAGATATCCCATAATATGTGAATCTATTGAAACAGATATCCCATAATATGTGAATTTAATATTTGTTGGAACAGATATCCCTGAATGGAATGTTATTATCATCTTTAAGCCTCATTTACGTTCATGATGTGATCGTAATGACTTGAGGTGATAAATTTGTTAATTAATAATGTGAACAGATTCTACAATCACTTTTCAAAACGCTTCATGTGATTCAAAAATAAAATAATTACCAGAATTAATAATGTCTACATGTGCTAAAATGCAGGCTAAGTACAAATTGTAGTATTAATTGGTTGATCGCTTTCGAGAAGTTTTATCTTCTCATAATCATAGCAAATGGGTTGTGTGAGGACAATAGAATATGTATGCGACAAATATTTAAATTAGAAAGTCCACTTTTTGGAGAGGGAAAAGCATGCTTCCTTTCAGTTTATAGTGTAGGTGTTGTTAGCTATAACCCATGCTTCTTTGATTTTACATTTAGTCGTGGTGTTTTATGCATGCAATGGAAGCAGATGGTTCAAACATATCGCTGGTAGACATTTGATGTTCTAAATAGATGGAATTGTATTCGGGTTTATCTCGACTTTATTTCTTGTTCTCTATAGATAATCAGACTACAACTGAGATCACAAGTTATTGCTATGTACTCCTTACCTTCATAACTCTTTCTTCTCACATGTATTTTGGAAGAATTTGTAAAGAATTTTCATCAATTTTTTCACAATTTTTGACTCTGATATTGTTGAAGCTGCTATAAGAACATTCTATGGTCATTTAACAATGGATCGTGCTCTATTTGTCCTTCAATTCAAATAAAGAGTAGTATTTTGTCAAATACAGTAATTGATATCATTAGGATTTATATCCTATTGGTCAAACCTAGTTTAAAATTTTTTTGTCATTACATTTTTAAATGAACCCTAATATATATATATATGTTCACTGAGGAAGCCAGTAGTAGAAACCGGCCTGGGGTTGGGGATATTCTGCAAAGCGTGTTAAGAGCTTATTTACGAGCTCTATACATAACATTTGTAATACAAGCTTGTTAAATTAGGTCATGTGACACATGACTTGATTTCTTTGTAATATATATATACAATAAAATAAAATGTCCATTATAGAATAATTGCTGTAATAAAAATAATGAATTATAATAGTAACAATACATTTTATTAAAAAAATTATAATAAATGACAAAAGTACCTTCAATTAATTTCTTTATATTCTTCAACTAAAAGTACTTCTGTGGATTATTATAATTTTTCATAAAATATATTATCACCATAATAATTCATTATTTTTATTATAATATATATTTATATCAAAAGTAATATATTATAACAAAGTCAAATTTATTTAATATTTGTCTTCCTTTGCGCTTAATAAGTGTGCATCGGCAGTGAAACAGATTAAATTTAAAATTTTCTTTCTTTTAACTTCTTGGCGACTTTTGTTAATTTTGAATTTAGATTAATTTATTTGTATATCAGCAAAAATGAAAATTAATGATATCCATTCTGCTATTCTTTCATATAAACTATAATAAATTATAAAAAAATAATATGCAACAGTTATATAAATATATTAAAAATAATTACACATTAAAAGCCTTTTTTCAGCATGTTGTTTTATTCTATTTTACTGATATTTTATTTTGTTATAATAATTTTGCTTCTATTATAAAACACTAGATGGTGCTCTATCTGCAATAATTTGTTAATGTTAAAATAGATAATTAACATTTGAAAAGGGCATAAAACCATGTGCCAAAAAAGTCTTTTTATGAACAATTATTTTTGATATATTTACTGCCATATCATACACCAAACTTCTTTTTAAAATCTGTTTTTATATGACTATTATAAAAATAAAATAACACACCAACGTTTTGACTATTTTATAGTATAGTCTTTTTTAAGCAACGCTAAAAACTAAAAATACAAACATATAATAATAAATATAAAATATCATATATTCCAAACAAATCCAAAAATATAAAAAAAAAAATACTAAAAAATTTGTTTGGAATATGTGATATTTTATATTTATTATTATCTATTTGAATTTTTATTCTTTAGGGTTCCTTGAAAAAGACTATATTATAGAATAATAGAAACTTTGGTGTGTTATTTTATTTTTATAATAGACATATAAAAACAAGTTTTAAAAAAAAAGTTTGGTGTATTCTTTTATATATATGACATGATCACCCTCTCTTATACTAGCACTTAATTATTATGAATCAAGGCAAAACTCTCCATACAGTAGTGCCACCCTGTGCCAATCAGAGTAATCAATGGTTGCCAGAAGGCTTGTGCATAAAATCCCTATCTAATGCCTACTCATCCAATATCCCCAAACTAGTTTCTGGCTTGTGGCCTTCGTCAGTGAGGAGCTTTGTAGTTAAGTAGAGATAAAAGGTAGCAATTAGAGGGTTGCATTAGATCCTAAGATCTAGGTGCAGTGCTCTCAGATCCAGTGAAGACCACTAGCCAGAAATTAGATAGGGATTTTATGCCCAAGCCTACTCGCATCCAATGATTACTCTGGTTGGCACAGGGTGGCACTACTGTATAGAGAGTTTTGCCTTGATTTATATATATGGAAAATTATGAACTATTTTTGAAAAAAAAAACCTGTGTAGATGATATTTTAAAATTTTATTAATAAGTAAATAATAAATATTTTTATAACAAAAAATACAAGAGCCTGGAGAAGTATCGTTTAAACTTTATAATAAAATTAAAGTATGATGAAATATTATGTAGCAGAATTGTAATTTAATTATTTATTATCAAATGAATCAATAAACAAAGATATTTCCTATCTACTACTTATTAAAACTTAATGGATTATAGAAATTAAACTGCTTTTACTCCTATTTTTTTTTCTAGCATAAAATGAGATTTTTAATATTAAATCTAAAAAAAAGTATGATTAATCTTACCCGGTCTATCAAATGCAATAAACGATTCACAGGGTTCTCCAGGTCTGCTTTCACCAGCTTTGTTTTCAGCAATAATTCTGAATTCATACTCTTCTCCTTCCATTAAACCAGTTGCTTCAAACTTTGTATTATTTATCCTTTCTTTAGTGATACGTATCCATCTAGGACTGATGGACGAACGACATTCTACATGGTATCCCAAAATAGTACCACCATTATCGACTGGGGCTTTCCAATGAATAACTGCAGTTGTTCCAGTTACTCTTTCAACTATGGGTGCTTCTACCTCTGCAGGAGCAGCTAAAATTATTTATATACACTTAAATCACTCATTTATAAAACAAATATAACAATTAAGCATTTATCAATAACAGTATATGCACTTGATAATGTTAACATCAACCCTTTGTCTAAGTTATTGTCTATAAACCCTACAAAAACAAGAGAATAATAGATTCTTCTTCAAGAAGTATAATAATTACTTTTCATATTTTTTGCACTGCCAAATGTATACACCATATAATACTAAATCATCCATGCACTTTACTAATGTTACACAAGGCTTTATTTACCACTCTCTTTTACAGTTTACAGTTTCGATTGCCCCAGCAATCTTTTTCAGAAAAGAGTTCTGAAGAAGATTGCTGGGGTAATTGAAACTGTAAAAGAGCGTGGTAAATAAAGCATTGTGTTAACAATAGTAAAGAGCATGGATAATTTAGTATTATATGGTAATAATAGATTCTATTTACAAATAGAATAAAAAAAGTCTGCATATTATTAATATCTAAAAAGCATAGTCTAGAATTTGGACTAATATCTTTCAGTATTAAATCTTTGGTGAACATGTAAAATTGGTGACTCAAAACCATAAAGATCTAAAGAAACCTTCAACATGGTAACAAATAATTGTACGTTTCCAATCACTTGAGCCAAATCATTTTAGATTATCTTTAAAATATAATGCAGTATGTATTCATCATCATCATCAACCATTATCAATCCACTGCAGGATGAAAGTCTCTCCAAGTTTAATCCAACTTCTCCGATCTTTAGCTTCTCTTCTCCACATCAACTCTGCATACTTTCTTATGTGGTCTCTTTCTGATTCTTTCACAATCTCTTGGAATCCAGTTTAAGATTTCAATTGTCCATCTATTATCATTTCTTCTAGCAATATGTCCTGCCCAACTCCACTTCAATCCTTTAATTTTTTCAATGAGGTCAGTAACACCTGTTTGTTCCCTTACCCATATATTGCGTTTTCGATCTTTTCTTGTTACTCCCAACATACATCTCTCCATACTTCTTTGAGTAGTCTGGAGTCTCTGTATTGCTCTTCTATTAAGTGTCCAAGTCTCAGATCCATAAGTAAGAATTACGTATTATATAGATGGAAGTAAGGATGAATAAAAAAATAAGTGTAAATGCCAAACAGTCAGATAATAGATTAAAAAGACACAGACAAATAAACAAACTGGCAGACAAATAGTCAAACACTTGGATAGACAGGTAGATAGATAAACAGCTAGAGGGATATAGAAAGATAAATAAACAGAGACAGATAGAGAATAACAGAAGTATAGACATATAGACAAATAGAGAGATAGATAAAAAGAGACAGAGAGTTAGAAAAATAGATAGGTAGTTCAGTATTTCTCTTTAAAAAAATCTTGCCGAACAATAATCTATATAAAGAGTGCCTTATGTTTATGCACAAACTGAGATTATTGATTAAATTTGTTTTCAATAATAAAAAGATACTTACAGAAAGTGAATTTGATTCTTATTGGTCCTACTTCAGAAGGCTTTCCTGAGCCATATTTATTAATTGCGGTTACTTGTAAATCATAAAAATTGTCTTCAATTAAATCAGGCACAGTGAATGTGGTTTCTTTGGTTGTGCTAACTTTCTGAAACAGTCGCCGTCCAGAACCTCTTTTTTCGACTAAGTAACCAATAACTTCTGCATCACCATCAAATTTCGGCGGTTCCCAATGCAGTGTTGCAGAATCATTTGTAATTTCTTTAACGCTTAGGTTGGTTGGAGAATCTGGAACATCTGCAAAAAAATATTTAATCGATGAAAATTAAACTTTACATTTTTAATTTAATAATAGGCCATTTTAATTTTAATAATTAAAAAAAATGTAATACACAATCATTACATCTTTCTACAGAAATTACATATATATCGGTAATGTAGTCACCAAATACCGACTGTAAAACAAAAATATTTTGATAAAAAAGAATAAACGTCATATATTCGGACAAAATTGAATTAATAAATGATAAAAACTTGCCGTATTCAGTTAATTCTGGTTTAATTTTTATATACATTCACAATATTCTTTTATTCAATTGATGACAGTGAATCTACAATTGATTAGTTTAAAAATCTAAAATGACCAAATACTTATGCAATTGTTTTTATTCTTCATAACTAAATATCTTAATTTATTTTGGTTAAATTATACGAAAAAAAATTTTCACATTCAATATATACTAAAAAAAAAAATATAGTATTATAATTATAGAGCATTTGAACACAGACTTTCAACCACTCTTCAGCTATCCACTCTTATCTCTTACCACTGATACACATAACCACACACGTGAAAATAATATATAATCACCAATATACATATTTCATGCTAAACCAGCACTCATTAGTTGGTCTAGATTACCATCTCTACACATATATACAATCAGTGCTCGATTTACATTAAGATAGCAAATCTTCAAACTTTAACGGACAGGCTTCAATCTACTTCACCCTCCAACTCTTCAACCATCCATATCATTGAAAATCTGGTGATGGACTGTCTAAATTGTATGATGATGCCAATATTATTGTCATGCCCATGTTGATCTTAAGTCACCCTGTCCACATGTGTATAGAACCATGTCCATTTAAATACATAGAAGAGGGATGGGCAGGATGCAGGTTGAATCTGTAGTATTTTAAATGCAGGAATACTTCATATACCTGGAATTTAATTGTAATTATAGATTTGAACACAGACTTTCAAGCTCCCTTCAGCTATCCACTCTTACCTCTTACCACTGATACACATTGAAGCCTGTCCATTAAAGTTTGAAAATTTGCTATACTTAATATAAACCAAGCACTGATTACATGTGTGTGTGGGAGATGATGATTTGGACCAACTGATGAGTGCTGGTTCAGCATGAAATATGCACATTAGCAATCATTTATTTTTTTCATATGTGTATGGTTATTTATGTGTATCGGTGATATGAGATGGAGTGGATAGCTGAAGGGACTTGAAAGTCTGGGTTTAAATATCCTATAATTACAATTAAACACCAAGTATATGAAGTATGCCTGTATTTCAAATATAGATAGAGTAGAAATCTAGAGACACCTAGTTATATAGATAAACAGACAGATAAATGATAGAAAGACAAATAGATAAATAAAGAGGTATATATGGATAAATGGATAGATAGATAGATAGATAGAGCACTGACAAATTTATAAATAAATAGATCAATAAGTAGGTAGGTAGGTAAATAAATAGGGAGGGAGAGAAAGAAACAAATAAATAGGGAGATAAGTAGCACATAAATATATGGATGGATATATGCAGACAGACAGATAGATGGATGGATAGACAGACAGACATAGGTAAATTAGGAATCCAGAAACAACTAGATACATAGATAGACAGACAGAAAAATTATAGAAAGACAGATGGATAGATAAATATATATATATATAGATGGAAGACTTAATAGATAGGTATAGAGATAAAAGACAATTTTTTATAGAGATAGATATACAAGAAGGTAGATAGGTAAATAGATAAATAATAGAAGAAAATAGCTAGTTCATCATCATCATCATCAACCATTATCAATCCACTCCAGGATGAAGGTCTCTTCAAGTTCAATCCCCTTCTCCACATCACCACTGCACACTTTTTTATGTCATCCATCCATCTCACATGTGTTAGGAAGGGAGACATATGGTTAGGGAGATATGTAGCTAGATAGATAAATGTATAGACAGACAGAGATAGACTGATAGATAGATAAACACAGAGATAGATAGACAATTACACAAATAAACAAACACTCAAATAGATAGATAGATATACAAACACAGATAGATAAATACAGAGATAGACAGACAGATAGATACAGACAGACAGAGACAGAAAGAGACAAACAGATAGATAGACAGAAGATTTCTATTAAATTTTAACAATCCTATAAACAAACAACAGTTATTAAAGCTTTATCGCTCAAGTATTTATAAGAAGTTTGTGTACCAGAAATGGATTGATAAATCAATCGATAGATAGGTCGATGGATAAGTAGATAGATAGACAGATGGCTTTATGCTCAAGAATTTAAAAGTAGTTCAAGAGCTGAAAGTACCACCATTAAAATGATATAATAATCTCACACTCCAGAATCTTACAAATGCCCGCTGCATTAAGCAACATAGGGAGCATCTACTAAATATGTAGCACCAAAAATTTAAAATAGTATTTGATGAGACTTTCTAGAAGGTATTTTAATAAATTTTCAAATATCTTCTCATATAAATCTAATTATTTTAAATTGGCAAGTTAGCCCACAACACAAATTTGCAAACGTATCCATCAAATGATAAGAGCACTATCCTCTAAGATAATCATCACCTTTGGCAGTGTTTACTATTATGAAGCATCTAAATATGTGGTGCCGATGTTAAAAGAATTGGACTTTGGCTGATTCACAATCAAATCATGACTTGAATTTGTTAATATTAATAAAAATGCTGTTATCTCCAACGAATGCAGAATGGCTTCTTTTAACATTACTGAATTGTATGGCTTAGTAAATGAAAAGAATCAATAAAATTATTACCAATCTATTAACTAGCAAGAAAGTAACCACTTACAAGAGATAATTTATTATTGATTTTCAAACTGGATTGGTAGTGACGTTGTAGCAACATACATAAATAACAGAATCATGCCCAAACTTATCCATCAGTGCAGTATATGTAGCATGGCTTTGGCCTTCAAAGAAGCTAAAATAATCCTTCCTACATGAAACACGTTGGAATGGCACATATATACATTATGTAGATTAAGTTTTTATATGCGCACCACAGGATATTGTTAACTACATAAAATGAATTGAGCACAAAATCAGGCCTAAATTGGACTATCGAACCAACGAAACACAATGAAATCCACTACTCCAATTTGAAAATGAAGCAGAACCACAACTCATTGTATAATAAAATGACCATTAAACCTGCCAACACTAGAGGATCCATCAACGTGAAATTCCAGGTGCCTATATTGCATAAATTCGTGGATTTAAAAACCTTCTACATTGTAATAACTATTTATGTCAATTAGAGTCTGACAATTTAGAGAACCTAGAGGCTTGCATTGCTGATTTGATAAAATCAGGTTTCAGCGCAAGTAATGTACACAAATATAGAACAATTTTAAAAAAATACTTTAAACAGAATTGAAAATATAATAACTAAAGTTGGATTGCGCTACTGTACTTACCATACATTGGAAATAAAATTGTAAAGATCTGCAGTGATAAATTTAATGAGAAATTTAGAATGTCCATCAATTTAAACAGACTAATTAATAATACAAAATGCACAAATTAGATTGATCTAATGTTGTGTATACTGTAAGATGCATCCCTTACAGCTACTATGGGGGTGGGGGTGTGTGAAAGCTAATCTGAAAACAAGATTAACCATAACACACCTTGATGTACAAAAAGGTCAATTCAACTAACATATCCATCACATGATCACCATCTCTTATACTAGCACATAAATGTTATTAAACAAGGCAAAACTCTCCATACAGTAGTGCCACTCTGTGCCAACCAGAGTAATCAATGGATGCCAGAAGGCTTGTGCATAAAATCCCTATCTAATTCCTACTCATCCAACATCCCCAAGACTAGTTGCTGGAGGGTTGCCTTAGATCCTAAGATCTAGGTGCAGTGATCTCAGATCCAAAGCTCCTCACTGACGAAGGCCACAAGCCAGAAACTGGTCTGGGGATAAAGGATGAGTAGGCATTAGATATGGATTTTATGCACAAGCCTTCTGGCATCCATTGATTATTCTGGTTTACACAGGGTGCCATTACTGTATGGAAAATTTTGCCTTGTTTAATAACACATTCATATTTTACAAGCAGGAAAAAAGAACATGGACACAGTATTGATCCTAGTATTATTAAAATAATGTTCCAGGAAAGAAACGATAGAAAGTATACGATTAAAGAGGCATTGTTTACCACACAAACTGAATATATAACGAACCAAAAATCCAACAGAATTCAAATTATCATAAAAGGGTTCCTTAGATTGTCAACAGAATATCATGATTACGATGTGCACCTGTCAAAAGTATACTTCCATTTAATTAACTTCATTTAGCATATTTAATCTCTGTTTTGGTATTTTTATATCATTATCAATAATGATAGAATATCAAAATATTATATATAATTAATGTAAAACACAGTTATTAGTTTACAAATCAGTATTATCTCTCAATAAATTAGTACAAATTTTATGTATGGGCAAATCTTAAGTATTTGGAAATGAGAGCGTGAAGATGTTAATTGAACACTTTAAATTACTTTTTACTATGCCTGAATAAATGCCGCTTGCAAAATTTCTAGAATTTACAATACGTCATTCTTATTAAATTAAACGTAAAAATAAGACATTTATTTTATATAGCGCTATGTTTTTTTTTATAAATTGTAATATTAATAAACCAATAAGCTAATGCACATGCGCTTTGTAGATTTAACTATATAAATGACTACTCTCTTTTCACAAAGACTTTATCTTGTGTTTGGAAAGTGAGAGTATTCATTTATATAGTTAAATCTACAAAGCACATGAGCATTAGCTTATTAATATTACAGTTTATAAAAAAAACATAGCGCTATATAAAATAAATGTCTTATTTACAAATTTTAAAAACATTGAACACAAACAATTTGATTAGTTATTCAAAATATTTAATTGTGCAAAATACCTTTACAGTATAAAACTATTTCGTACATGCATGATTTTTAATTAGTCTTATAAAATACTATTTCCTTAACTTTTCTTTCCGCTTGAGTGTGGATCCTTATTAAAATATCAAATTACACTAAATATCGTGTATAGGAATAATCTTGGGCACACAGATGAAATTTTGATAATCGCTTTTATAATATGTCTTGTGTTTGGCATTAATTAAATAAAAGTAGCCTGATTTTATGGCGTACCTCTTTTAAAGTTAATCGTAACAGTGGCCTGTCAATGCTATCGATTACCGAACCTTAAAGATAATTGTTGCTAAAACCATATTATTATAATTTCTTATAATGGCTTCTGATGCTGACTTTTTTTTGCTCACTGAAGACGATGAATTACATAACTCCTAAGATACTCTATTTCTACTGTTATAAATGGTATCCAATGTGTGACCCATGATAAATAAGTTGTGGTAGCCTGTATCTAACCTTCCTACACAATATGGAACTTAAATATAACTTTAAACCTGACAAATATTTAATTTTAAGCAAAATTACTAAAAAAAATAATTTATTATGAAATTTAAGACCACAGTTATGTATGATGTTTTGCTTATTCGATGATATATAGAGTTTAACATAGTGCTACATATGCAAAGGTAATTCATATTTAAAGTAGAACAGAAGAAAAACAAGATTTTTGGAGATTTTTTGCATTTGGCTGATAGAATTTATTCTCTAACACGTTCAATTACCGATGATTGGCATGAGAACAAAATGTCACGCAACTCCATCGTATGTTTCTACCTCAGGCACTATACCAACTTACTTTCAGGTTTATATATTCTTAAGCCTCTAATACTCAAAGGAGAAAAGCTTCATTATCAAGAGATCCTCGTTGTATAAATATTTATCGGGTTCAGAATATGAAACAAAATTCTAAAGATAATGATAATTTATCAGCTTCCATTTTTTATGACCATAATAAATCATGTATATATGGTTTTGATTTCAATTATAATAATGTAAAAATATTGCAAACTGAAAGAAATAATAATAAAAAAAAAATCAAGGAATATAAATACAAGAAAGACTTAATCAATAGGCAGGCAGCAAACATTAAAATCATGGAATTATGGTAAAGTTGAAATGTCAAAGTATTAGTTGACAAAGACTATGAGGATAGTCGAAAGAGCTCCTAAGTGATGTTTATATTTTTTGTTCTTTTTAAAAAAATTTAATTACAGTATTTTCTAATATTTATTTATTGATGTATATAATATTATTTACATATATAATTTTTTTAAAATTATGGAATCCAATAAACATTTTTGCTCTTTTATTTGATCCTATTATTAATAACTGTGCTTGGAAAATTCAGAGGAATATTTTATTCCAATAGATCCTTCTAATAAATTATGTGCTAAGCATTATTAATCATTTATCTAGGCAAAACTAGAATCATTTATACTTAAGTAAGATATATTCATCAATCAGCATTGAGTCACAAATTCAAAACTGAAATTGTGATTATTGATCAATTACAGATGCTAAATTCTCCATACAGTAGCGCCACTCAGTGCAAACCAGAGTAATCAATGGATACAAGAAGGTTTGTGCATAAAATCCCTATCTAGAGCCTACTCATCCAATATCTCCAGACTAGTTTTTAGCTTAGCAGATTCAAGACTCCTCACTGATGAAAGCCACAAGCTAGAAACTAGTCTGGGGTTATTGGATGAGTAGGCACTAGATAGGGAATTTATGCACAAACATTCTTGCATCCACTAATTATTCTGGCTTGCAATGAATGGCACTACTGTACAGAGAGTCTAGCCTCTGTGTAAACAGCTTGTGTAAGCACAAAGAATGAAGATCATGTGATGTTTATTGATCAATTAATTATGTTAGACTTCTTATAAAAACTAAAAATTATTGCTAATTTATAAAATAATAATAATAGTAATTAATGAAACAACACTAGTTGAAGAAATCCATAAAATTAATAATGAAACAATAAATATAATATCATCATAGCGATATTTTATAGTAAGTCTTTATACTTAACATATGAAACAATAGTAAGTATTATTATTAAATAATGATGTTTGCAAGATAGTACTAACTAATATCATCCTTGAATAATTTCAGTTTATGTAGAATTTCCCATAATAAAATATATGACATTAATTAGGACCTTTTTTGATTTATAAATATCTTATAATAATAAATATTGATAATAACATAAATCGGCTATTGAATCTTCAGAAATTATTTTAAAAAATTTCAAAATATATTGTTATGCTAGTATAATATTTAATCCTAGAATAAATTGTGAGAAGATTGCAAAAACCAATAATAAACTATGACCGACATCCTAATATCTGGTATTCCACATGGTTCAAGAATTTAATATATTTAAGCATGTTTTGATATACATTTTCGATATAAAAGTTATATCTTCATTTATTTTATATATATATTAAATATCACTATATTTCGATATTATTACAACATGCTGACATTTTGAATATTTGCTAAACGCATGTTATTTTGAATTTTTCTCCAAATGATTACACATAAAATGCAATATAATCTTAAATGCTTTTTCCATTTGATTAAATATATTTTGGTTTCACTTTATTTTTATTTTTTACTATCATCATCATCAACAACCATTATCAATCCACTGCAGGATGAAGGTCTCTCCAAGTTTAATCCATCTTCTCCAATCTTTAGCTTCTCTTCTCCACATCACCCCTGCACACTTTCTTATTTCATCCATCCATCTCACATGTGGTCTCTTTCTGGGTCTTTTACAATCTCTTGGAATCCAGTTTAAGATTTCAATTGTCCATCTATTAATAATGTTAAATGATTTCTCTATTCTATTTACTTTTATTCTCGCTTCTAAAATAAAAAAATATTTTGAAAAACTAAGAGATATTTTGATTTTGCAAAAAAACATAATTCATTTGATTGACAGAATACAAAATGATGCTATTCTTCTAGAAGTATATATATTTCAGAATATATTAACAAATCCAACTATTAAATGAAATCTTAAATATTAACTTCTTCGGTGTATGTTGCAGTAAACCATATGACAAAGTGTATGTTGCAGTAAACCATATGACAAAGTATTTTGTGTCAAACCTCTGCATACTAAAGGTATCTTACCTAATACTTTGACTTTAACTATAGTCTCACTTCTTCCGGCTGTGCTCTCTAAAGCAATTTTGTATTCTCCTGCATCATTCCTAGTTACTTCTCGTACTACAAGTAAACTTGATACTTCAGTTTTTTCTATTGTTATCCTGTAAGTTTCCAGAAGTTGTTTCCCATTCAAATACCAGTATACTTTGGGAGAAGGTATACCTTCAATTTCTACATCAATTTCTAACGTTTCACCATTTTCGATAGAAATGGTGTCAAATTTTGGAATGCATTTTGGTGGCACTAAAAAAAAAAAAACATTATTATTATTAGTTTCTATCACAAAATAAGAATGTCTTTGAAATTAAATGAAATTACTTCTTTAATAAAAAAGCATTCTTACGAAATAAATGTCTGTTTCTGAGCATGTGGTAGTTCCATGTGTGCTACTTACATAAAAAATCATGAACTGTTTTACTGTATGAAATCATGGTTTTATTCCATATTAATTTATAATTGCAACATAACTAATTTTATATGTACATTAAACAAGGCAAAACTCTCCATACAGTAGTGCCACCCTGTGCCAACCAGAGTAATCAATGGATGCCAGAAGCCTTCTGACATCCATTGATTATTCTGGTTGCCACAAGGTGGCACTACTGTATAGAGTTTTGCCTTGTTTAATAACAATTATGTGCTATTATGAGATAGTGATCATGTGATGTTTAGTGGTTTATATATGTACATTAGAAATAAATTGCATTTCCATTATATAATCTATCTGAAAGATGATATTGAAATATATGTATATTAAAATTGTGTGAAGAGATAAAAATAATATTAAAAAGAAATAAAGTAATAGAGAAAATCAAATACTAATTAAATAAAATATTGAATTGAAATATTGTAACAAGAACTAATTATGGAGAGAAAATCGAATATTAATTAAATAAAATATTTAATCGAAATATTGTAACAGGAAGTAATTACGAAAAAGAAAAAGTAAAATTAGATGATGGAGAAAATTCAATCACTATCAGCTAACTACTAATTGAAGTTATAATAAAGAGAGCTGATAAAACTCTCCACCCAGACTCTCGTGAACTATATTATTACTCCTAAAAACAAAAGAGCAAAAAGTATAGAAAGACTGGAACAGAAAAAGGGGTGCCTTTTTCTTCCATCTTCGCTATTCGAGTCAACTGGGATTCCCAGTGGGAAGAAGCAGCCAAAGAAAACAGTGGAGGACATCTTATTACCCATGACATCAGCTCCCGAAGGTACCCACCCATGACATCAGCTCCCGAAGGTACCCACAGCCAATTATGGTTAAAACAGATCACCCCAATCTTATTATGATTTTAAAATGCTTTAAGGCCTGCAGGATTAAAAGACTTTAATCATGGCAAAGGTAATGTATTGCCTTCTGCTTGTTACTTAATTATTAAGTATGTATTAAGTGAAAGCGACTTATATTCCAAAGCAATGGAGTGGGGATTTATGAAATTGAAAAAAATATGAACTCATATGAATATTGCATCTTGGTATACTTATATATCCTATTATTCTTATATATGTAATTTGTATTAAAGTGTGTGGAGAAATTTAGCCACTATGGGTTTTATTTCCTTTGTGTCTAACAAAAATTAATTCCTAAAATAATTTGTTATTCTTATTCGGAGATTATGGAGATAAAACATAGCAGATATGAAAAATAAGTAAATAGAGATAATAGCAAATGAGAATTTAGTGGTGAGAGAATAAAGTATTGTTTAATAAAAATTTCATTAAGTAAAAAAAAATTTGAGATTTGAATGAAATCGAAAATGCAATATTAAAAAATAGTTTATAAAGCTATTGTTAGAAAAAAAATTATGTTTAGATTAAAATGTTTTCAAAATTAGGTAACCAAAAATGAGATTAAAGTAACTATGCTTAACATAAAACAGATATGATGACTAATTGCTGAAGTAGTTAAACATCAATATTTTTAACAAGAATAAACTGCGCAACTCTTAATAAATGAATGAACTCTATTCATTATGCAAGTATTGGAACTGCAGTTTTCAATATGGCTATGATTATGAGGCATGGGACTTCGAAAATGCTCAGCCTTAACTGAGTGATTAATATTTTTCGGGTGTATAGCTTCTGCAACTTGCACAGCATATGGGCTGTGTAGATTATTAAATGTATTATAAGTATACATAGTTCACACAACTTTGCTATAATTCTTAACTCAAAGCAAAAAAAAAAGGCAGTTACTAGACACACACATATCATTATCAACCATTATCAATCCACTGCAGGATGAAGGTCTCTCCAAGTTCAATCCATCTTCTCTGATCTTTAGCTTCTCCTCTCCACATCACCCCTGCACACTTTCTTATTTCATCCATCCATTTCACATGTGGTCTCTTTCTGGGTTTTTTACAATCTATTGGAATTCAGTTTAAGATTTCAATTGTCCATTTATTATCATCTCTTCTAGCAATATGTCCAGTCCAACTCCACTTCAGTCTTTTAATCATAACACCCGTTTGTTCTCTTACCCAAATATTGCGTTTTTGATCTCTTCTTGTTAACCCCAACATGCATCTCTCCATACTTCTTTGAGTGGTTTGGAGTCTCAGTATTGCTCTTCTATTAAGTGTCCAAGTCTCAGATCCATAAGTAACGACTGGTAAAACACACTTATTAAAAACATAAAGGCATATTTCCTTTTAGTATCAAGTTATTTCTACCAAAAGCACTCCAACCAAGTTTAATTCTATGATTAATTCCATCCATTATGTTTCCATCTGTATTAATAATCTGAACAAGATATTTGTAATTGTTACACACACACACATATAATTATATTTATAATTCTGTAATATAATATATTGTGACGACCACGTAAAGTCGTCGACACACATATATATTTATTAATAACATTAGATAAATTTGCTAACAAGAAGTAATAAAGGTGAAATAAATTAGCTATTAAATTTTTAAAAAAAGAAAAAATTGAAAGTCTAATGTCAAAATTACTGTGGATTTTGTAATAGTAAGAGAAGGGAAGGGGGGTGCATAAAGAAATGCGTCTCTTTCTCTCTTGTAAGTCAAATGCTAGAAAGTTATTTTTGTTTATTGTGGGAGAGGGGAAGGGGATGCATAAAGAAATGCGTTTCTTCTCTCTCATTAAAAACTATATAATAACAAATTAAAATAAAATGTAAAACACAAATGTGAAAAAAAAAATGAATTGTAAACTTTAAATAAAATTAAATGTAATATGTGATATATAAAAAAACAATATGGCCGTAGGTGTGAAAGTCTGTTGGACAAATTAAATTCCACGGACAAAGAAAATGATAACAATGGAAGATCTTTGCCTGATCTGTTAAATTAATTGGGATTTACATTCCAGCCACTAATTAAATAAAGAAACATAATGATAAGAATTGGTTGGAAATCTAAGTCTTAATTAAAAATTTTAAAAACAATGAACAAAAGAAAGACATTAAGAAAATTACAATTTTTATCTGGTATTGCTAGTAGAGACTTTGAAGAAGCAACAGCTCAAAAAGAAAATGAAAGAAGTGCATGGCTAGTGGCGTTAAAGGGACATGGGTTCGGATTCAAGCCATCTTATCACTGACTCACAATGTAAGATCTTTGCCTGACCTGCTAGAGGGACCGCCGCTTCTGTAGCTGTCAACTGAAACTCAACCTAAGGAATCAACAAGCAAAACTGGAATGAGAAATAACCCCACAAACTGAGGAAATTAATCAAGAGCGCTCAGAAGAAATACCCATGGGATAATTACAACAAAGCCTAGGTAAAAGCATGCATGCATTTTAATCTGTTTACTACTCATAACTAAATACACAATTAATAATTTGATAAAATAGAACTCTATCAACAGGACTTTAAGAACTTTAATATTTAATCTGTTTTCATATGTTTATTATAGCCATGTATTTTATAAGTGTGTGTTTTTTTTTATTATTATTATTATAATGTATTTTTTTTATATAAAGTGTGAGTATTATTATTAAATATATTTATCATTAAATTTCGTATCCTTGCTTTATTCTCCTATCACCAAGCTATGGCAGGGGGGAAACTGTAATTAGTGATTAAAGGGGCATGCTGATTTGTTTAAGGTATTCATGTGCTGTTTGTTCGTGCGAATTCCCAATTCTAAAAAAAATAAATAGCAAGCGCTGGACATTCGTTAAATTTCTTTGAAATAGTTTGCTCTGTTCAGCAGCCAAGAGTTCTTGGCCGGGAAAAATAACGCCAAGATAATATGTACGTATTGCCTTGGGGTTCGGTCAAGGGTATAGATATGAAGTTAAATTTGTATCTGTATTAGCTCTCTGCTTATATTGTAACGGCGGTGGTTAAATAAATAAACAATCCATTACAGTTGGAGGCTAAGCCGGGATATTTCGGTTAGCAAAACTGTTAGTAAACAAATAAGAAATAAGAATAAGCAAATGTTGTAAAAATAAATATATAATAAATAAATAAAGGAAAGGAAGAATCAAAGTTGTGAAAAAATAAATAAAAAATAAATAAGTCTAAAATATAATTGAAAGTATTAAATAAATAAATCAACCGTACGAATAACCATTTCCGTTATAATATATATTAAAAGAAAATGCAATTTATTTGATATTATTTTTTTATTTGATAAATAGTTTTATTTATAAATTATGTACGCTTAAACATTGAGTGGATGGATATGACTTTAATTAATGATTTTCCATTATGTTTGTCTATATTTAATCCACAACTTTTTCTGCGAATCTTTAATGATAACTAATTTCTACTGGAAATATTTTAGCATTTATTGTCAATATAATCAAACATGATAGTGTATTTATTTATTTTTATTATACCTTACCAAAATCTGTATTTAATATAGTTTTATGATTACATTTATACATCATTTGAGATGCCAAGGAATGCAATTTAACATATACTTTAATTACAATATTTTCTGCTTTATGATAAATGATGTGATAAATATATATGATATAAAATATGACATTGAATTTTATTTCAATATGAATTTAAATCCACACTTTATTTATAAATACATTTATAAAAAATTTAAAAATAAAATGAAATTTAAATAAAAAAATTTTAAAAATGTTAGGCATTAACAATTACTATGAAATATGTTGAAATATTATTAATAATGAAATTATTATAAACCAACTTTATTAATAATGAAATTATTATACATATATATCTAAACCATTATAATGTGATGTGATGTATATGTGATGATGTGATGTGATGTATTGTGGCTTCTCCTTAAACGAAGTAAAATATCCAGTAACGCCCTCTGTATTGAGATATAGACTTTTAAACAGAGGGCGTTACTGGATATTTGTAACTGTATAATGATTTAGATATTTGTATGATTATTTCAGTTAGTGTTAACGATAACTTTATTTTCATATATATATTGTAGTCATGCACACATTTAAAAAAATATCTTGGATGTAAGTCTGTACATATTCAAGAAATTTATAAAAATGACTACATAGTAAAATTAAGATATTAGATAATAACAAATATTCAAATTAAAAGGACTTACACAACTTATAATCTAAATGCTTACAACATGGAAATGGAGGAAGAAATGGTAAAAGAAACAATTATAAACTAAATATTGTGGTGAAACACAAAATTCGAACACTTTTGGAAATAAATTAGGCAACAAAAAGGAAACTTTGTTTACATTTGGTTTTTAAAGAAATGAGAATCGTATATAAACAATTGAAAAATATTTTTATTAATTTAAAAAGTGTAAGTAATGGTCACATATGATAAATACAGTTGGGTTTATATACATTGTGATCACATGGTTAACATACATTGATACAATCTAAAGGATAAATACAAGATTATTCACTTATATCACTGTTAAAGGTAAAATGAAAGCATAAAAATATTACAACATTAACAGGTAAAATAATTTACAACACAAATACTTTCCCACCCAAAAAATATATGTAGTAGTAATGTTACAACTTTTTAAATGTTTATTGAGTAATCTATACATAAATATACTAACTAATAAATATTAAACAAGGATACTGAGTAGCCATGCTAAGTCAATTTTTGAAAATGAAAAAACAATTATATACTTATGATGAATATTATTCAAAATTTTTGAAATTATAAAATATATATGTATGTTTTATTCCAAGAAAAGAATTTTTAAACTTAATTTACAACAAACTAAAATAAGAAAGATTGCCTAAATATATAATAATTTTTGTGTATATGTGAGTTTTTGTAAAGTATATTGAAACAGACAGATCGGAGAACCGATCTTCATTTCAGGTGTTTTTATGTACGGTAATTCAAACTACTGTTCGCCCGCAGTGGGATTTTGTCTATTTTAAGTTATAATATAAATTAGTTATATATTCTATAGTTTATAAATAAATATGTAAAGTTTCCGTATATAAATGTCACAAACCATGAAATAATATTCGTGTGTGCGTGGTTTGTGAATTTATATCATTTAATTTAAAGTTTCAGTGCGGGCGTATTTGTTTTAAATTTTAGTTTTAAAATTGTATAAAGTCGTTTAAAAATACTGATCAAAAATCACATTCCTTTGATCAGTGTTTTTAATTAAAATCTAATTGCACAAATGTTCAGAGCAATTAAGTTGTATTCAAAATTAGTGGAATTTTTATATGTAATTACTGTACCGATTTAAAAGTGGAATATTAAATTAAAAGATTGCTAAAAACAGATAATTGATTATTGGTCAAGCTGCACGCTAGAGGCTAGAGAGTAGGCGGAGCCTAAAACAAAAACAAGTCGGAAAGGTCAGCAGTGGCCATTTTAGAGAAAAACTTACATTCTAACTTTGGTCGTGTGTGAGAGAAGTAGTCTCGAGACAACACAGCAGTTGAGTATAATTCAAACCTTATTATTAAGAAGTTTACCAGTGAATCGCAATGTTGATGGGCTAAGTGCCAGGAGCTGGTCTCTGCCGCCAATATGGATCCTCGTGCCGCTGTTTGATCATGTTTCATATACCTCAGAATTTCCAACTTCCAATCTCAAAATTAACTATGCCTTGCAAATAACTTTCAAAAATGCGCGCCTACGTTCGTCACAAGCCAAGCAGGATGAAGAAAGAATAGTAACTGTGTTACACGAACTTTAACTTTCTTCCGTGCTTAATGTTATCAATCCAGTAAATCATATGTAAGTTTTTATATTATTTATAATGCTATTGTTTAACCTGTCAGTAAATTTTCTTTTCTTTTTTTTAATCCTCTGCTCTAGTCTTTAGAAATCATTTATAAAATTGTAATTAATAGTAATAATATTTCAACTGAATGCATTTATATTTTCTTATGTTGCTTATTTCATAAACAAACATTGCCAATAGTAATATTTCCAACTCTGAGTAAACTAGTGTCCTATAACGATCAAGTTATTTTAAAAGTAATTTCATTTTCTGAATTAAATATTCTTTCACATTCCGAGTTGATAAATGTTAAGTCACTTTATTAGTCTATGTTAATTTGTCCTATAATTGCAATCTAAGGTTCGATCGTAAAATATATGTATAATGGTTTCAAAGTGTTCATTAATGTTATGTATAATATGAGAAATAATTCACTGAATAATTTGATACTATCGCTACCGCCTGTCAACCCGAGGGGTTAGAGTTTCAGAGTAAATTTAACTAATTATTGTTCTCACCGTCAGTTTAATTTCGTTATGTTTTTATTGGGATCAGGATCTCAGCCTGTGGCGTAGAAACAGACTAGTAGTTTCCAGGTTTTATATAATTTCTTTAAAAAAATCCGCTTCAAGTATTCGTCCTTCACGTCTGTGCCAATTCCTCCCTTGAGGTTAGCGTCTCGCCATTCTACCGTTGGGGAATGAAAGCAGTTTTTCTTTCCCGGTAATCTCTTGGATCACCGGGGTTCGAAATGATCCCGGCTGGTTGTCGTGTCCCGGAGCTACTTGGGGGCATTAAGCCTTGTCAAAGTACAAGCCGCCCGGTATTCCGTACACGACGCTCTTCCAATTGATTACTGTAGGGCTCTTGAATCCAGGCAACCACCAGTTCATCTATCTTCCATGTCGTATTTATATAAAACCACCAGCACATCTATCTCTTATGTCGTATTTATATAAAACCACCTCCACTGTTCGTCTACGTTCCGGCTCGAGCCTATTCTAATAAAATAAGTTAATAAAAATCTTTAGATAAATATTTTTCCAGTGCTCAAATACTCTGATTCTCTTAACCACCCGTCAATCATTTAACTATCCAGCTATTGGCATAAGTTTGTTTACTAAATAAAACGTTTACTAAAGACTAGTAGCCAAATACAAGAGGATCTATGAAGTCTTACCGTACTGTATAACACTATATTTATATGCTGTCCATTCCTATTATATAACACTATATTCATGTGCTTTCTATTTGTTTTATTTAACACTATATTTATATGCTTTATATTTTGCTTATTAAACGCTTTATTTAATCTAAATTTTTGTGTCCTCCACCTTATTACTCTCTAAGTCTATTTAGCCACTTACTGTCTGTATTGGCAACTTAAATATATACGTTACATGAATGACCGCCCCAGTATCTATAGTCTAATAAATCTATATATCATTAACTGTAAGAATTAGTCTATGTTCTGAGCTGAGCTAGAAAAGGGATAACCCCGTGCTGTTATAAAGTCATCATCGGTTAGTCATACCGGGGTTTGGGTCTGAATTCAGTTGGCGTTTTGGAATTTATTCTTAAACGTGGGCTGGGTTTGAACTCGGGTACTGTGTATGAGTAAGCGTGGTGGATTTATACCGGTACAATATATATATATAAAATAGAATAGTAAATAAAATCAAGTCATACATCACATGACTTAACTTGATAAGCTTGTAATTATAAAGTAAAATAAAGAGTGTGCTAATAGCTCTAACAAGCTTTATCGATAAATGCTGAGAATAGCCAATAGCTTGAAACCGGTTTGAGGATGGGGATAGTTTATGGATAAAGATTTTAAATGCTTTCTCTTGCGGCATTTATCAATAAAGGTTATTAGAGCTGTTAGCATGCTTTTTATTTGAGTTTAAAATAGAATTAATTTAGTAAAAAACAGACAATTATTTTTCTCTCTATAATATATAACTTTGTTAAAAACAATCACACAAATTCTTATTTATCTCTATAAATTTATAACTTTTAGAGGATGAATCAGGATAAAGATTATGAGTTGAGAAGTCAATATAGGCTGGTCATGATTTCTGAATCACATATTTAAAATCAATTTGCACAAAAATGAAAATAGATTATCTAAGCTTATTTAAAATACCCCTAATGGTAAGATTATTTGATACAATAATAATAACTTTATTTATAAATAAATTTATATCATATGTAATAAACTAAATAATATATTATGTTTTTAGATTTCATATTTCCAAGTTTAAAAGAATCAAATTCTATGATTCATTACTTTATTTGTATTTTTTCACAACGATATGTGAATTTTGCATTGTATAATATACATATGTATTAAAATACGAAACATTCAAATTAAAAATCAAAAAGAAAAAGGTAATTCATGCTCAATATCTAAAAAAAAATGAACATCTTCCTTTTCCTATGTTGGGTTTTGGAAATAGGATTGTGAAGAGCTCTGATGATGACTGCAGGACAGTCGAAACTATTAGTTTGATATAAATAAAGAGTATTGATAAAATGTTTAAGAAAGGTGTAAATGGTATGACAAATTGTCATTGAGATATATGTTATAAAATTATATTTCTTATTACTCATACTTTACATTAAAATGCATAATGAAGGCATTAAAAATTATTTATAAATATTTACAATTTCATAAAAACTAAATTCTATGTGTAAACATGTATACCAATGTATATATTTACCTAATTTCAAACACTGATATATATATTTGTTTTGTTATTTACAATTTTATAAAACTCATTTCTATCTTATAGGAACCTAGAGATTAATATGTTCTGTTCCAACTAGGATATTTAATATGATGCTCTAATTCTTTTAAAAAGTACGTAATACAGCAGAAAGATTGATGATTGGACAGAAAAGAGACAGTAAGGAAATTGTGAAATATCATTACCCCTATTAAGTGTGAGACTAAAGACCCAATTGTACAGTGGCTCATTTTAGGGAAATGCTGATCAGATAGTGGAGTACATTCGATAATCGCTGACAGATTACTGCTAAAGCATTTTATTTGCACAAGAAAATAAAATATAGTAACTTAATATTTTGTTATTTAAATAACGGAATAAATTAATCACAAGGAAGATGTCCATCTGAGCTTTGTCATTTATAAATTATAATTTTAATTACATACTGTGTCATTAGGTATATACCGTAGTTATATGCGAAGTATATACTAGAAAATTTTTTTTTATTTATATATAATCCCTGATAATTACATTGTCTAATTGATGTTTCTCTAATCTCCATCTCCTTATACAATGAAAATATAATTTTAATAGTTGTAAAGATAAAAGAAAACAATAATGATTTAATATCATCTATCTCAGCTTAAATAAGCATGTACTATCTATTTAATAATTTCATTTAAAAATATCGCTCAATTTTAAAATAATTTTCTCCATAATAGAAATTAAAAACATTTAAAATCTCAAGAGTAAAAAATATAACTAGTTTATTCTATAAAACATCTATTTTTTTTCATTCATACTTCATAAAACTTAATAAACAGGTATTATAAGTGCATGTGTATGAATGCAATTATATGTAAACATACTTATAAATAGTAATACAATATTTTTAATGTACTTATAAATAATATGAGTTTCCATATAACAACGCTTACTTATTAAATGTTTGTAACAAATAACACATGTGCAAATCGAGTACAATCATTCTGAACTTTGGATATCATTTAACAACAAATGAGACAACAAGCAGACCGCTAAAAGAAAACAGATTCACTTTTTCGTTCTTTCAAAGAGTGTATATTAATTTATATAGAGATATTACCTACATCAAAGAATAATTTTTTATAATAAAGAGTGCCTATTATAAGAGACAGCGAAATGTATTTATTCAAAGTTTACATGTTGAAGAAAAGCTTGAAATGTGCAGCTAAAAAGGAAGTTTCACATCTGCTTCGAATGGCAAGTTCTCGAATTCAAATCATGGCTTAAGAACAGCTAGAATGCATTAATACAGTACTCTAAAAGAATTTATTCACCACCAATGAAATCCCAAATATATGCAATTAAATTTGAACAGTATATATATATATATATATATATGTATCATACCTTGAACATAAAACAGCATATATGTAGTGATGACAAGATCATCAAGGAAACAACAAAACATTTTGTGCTGTAAAAGGAACTAAATATCAAATACTAATCTCTCAAATATTCATCGCTAAACTAAGAGGATTTACGTAATTGAATTGTTTTCTTTTTTTTTTATAGCCTGGATCTTTTAATGAATTTATGTCATATTTATACTAATCTCAATGCCTGGGGATTATGTTGTGCTACGGTGGAATATACTTTTACTGTTATCTTAGGAATATATATATAACGATGAAGTTCAGCAAAGCTTTCTGAAAAAAAATTAAGTAGCCACCAATATATTATATACATATATAAAAGACATATTTTGCGGGTTCATCCGTGTGGACAAAATTGGAAACAAAAAGATGATAAATCAGCTATTAGGATTTGTGTTCCATATGTAAAAGGAACTACAGACATTATTGGACGTATATTAAAAAGCTATAATATAGATACAGCATTTTCTACTCATCAAAAGATCAGCAATATAATAACCAAGTCTAAGGATTCACTCCCTCTTGAATCTCATGGCGTTTATCAAATCTCATGTGAAAATTGTAAAGCTTCTTCCATAGGTATGAGTAATCGTCGCATCAGTGTTAGGAGAGATGAGCATGCTAATGCAGTTAAACAACACTCATCATCAGCAGCACTCTCACTGCATACTATAGATTCAGGTCATAAAATTGATTTTTCTAGTATCAGGATCATATCCAGATGTGATAATCTCTACCAGTGCAAAATTAGAGAAGCCATTGAGATACTTAAAAGGCCAGATTGTATCAATGAGCGAGATGATATATGCAAACTTCCTCCTATTTGGAAAGATTTTTTTAAAAAACATTCTTAATTTAACATTTTTGCTATTGGTGGAACTTTAACGGTTTTTTCAAATCAGTGATTGTAGTACCTCTACAACTGTCTTTCTACCTTTTATCACCCAGTGGATGACTTGTGTGATCAAGTCGAAACGTCGGTATATCAATATTTAAATTTTTTAACTCAGACAAACCCACAAAATATGTCTTTTATATATGCAACCTGTGAAAATCTTCATAACATATATATATATACATATCTGTTGCTGAAAAATTTAAGTTACAAAACATGGAATTATGGAAACTAACTAATTAGGATTAGGATAAGAAACACTAATAACATAATCACATAATGATTTATCAGGAAAAAAGAGTGAACAATAATGGGATTTTAAATTTCTCATGAATTCAAGGTAAATCAATACACATTGGATTTTTCTTTCCAAGTTCTTTTATTTATTTATTTATTTAATAGTTAATATATATGTTCTAGTTATGAATACATGTTTTTAGATGCACATATAATTAAAGGAAAACCTTGATAATTAATCAAAAGTACTGTTAAATAATAAGCTTACTTTTCATATAGCTTATTTAGATTTTCTCTAATTTATTACCTTAGATCTAAATAAGTCCTGAGATTCTATAAACTTCGTAGATTTTTCTTTGATTTTAAACCTGCCTTTTGTTTTGCATCAGAATTAGCTTTACACTTTATATAAGAATCATTGATTATGTTTACCAACTTATAGTTATCAAGGGTGTCTATTAATGACTATAATTTAATGTAAATAAATTACTATTGCTAACGAGCTATGATTATGGGAACTTAGATTTTCCGAAAGCGCCCAAACTGCTAATTTAGTATTATTAATTATATAGCTTCATTGCATGTGCACAAAGCACAATTATAAAGTTTTAACTAGATAGGATATATGAACAAACAATTATATGCAGGTGTATAATTCAGATAGTATTACTTGTTATGCATATAACTAATTCAAATAAAAATCAAAATATCACTGCAGGAAATCTTATCTTATATACATATTAGAGCTAGCATTCCTATTATCACATATCCGTTTCAAATTTGTAGTGGTATGAATCAAATGATAGCAGAAAACTAATTAAAATCATTTATCTGATATAAATCTAGGTTCTATTTTGCACTTAACAGTCTCTGTTCTTTGGGTATTTCATATGTATACTTATCCCATTTATATCGTTACAATACCTATTGTTATGACATTTATTTTTAAAATAAGCGGTTTAAATATTTGTTACCGTTAGATTATTATTATGACTCCAAATCTGTAATTATATTTTTATCACTAACATTACATATTCGTCTTTCAAGTATTTTATCAACAACTTTGATGCTTATGTCATTGATATTATCTGCATTGTATTGGTATTGTTAATCAATTAAATATATATATATATTTTAAAAAAAACAACAGACTATATGCTTTATTTTATTTACATAAAAATCATTTCCCCTCTTTTCTTCCAAAGCGTAAGCTTGTGGTTAAGACCTGTTGAGGTCCCTAATATCACATTTTTACACGCATATTCTTGAGGTTAAAGCTTTAGTAAATATTAATTAATATGATCCTAAATATTGATATATTTAGTAATTAATTTAATAATGAATATTAATAGTCTTAGCATACATATCACTGGATATATTTGTGAAATGAATCCTTTTTTTTTTGGAAATAATATATTTCTTTAGGTTTTAGTTATGATTAGAAATTTCCTCCCATGTAGTTGGCCAACCACCAACGTAGCTAACTATTCAATATTGATCAATATATCGGTATCTAGCTATCCTTAACTGGAGTGTTGAACAATAATTAAAAATATCTCAAACCATCTCTATCTGATATAATTGTAAAGTCTGGTACTTACTGCCTTCTACTTCAAAAATCATCTACGAATGCTATTAAAGAGGACTTTGCCCTGCAATGGGATAATTATAATAATTGGCTGTTTCCATTTATTTAAAATTGTCTACTGAAGCAAACAATAGATAACAAGTATATATCAAATATAAAAAAGGCCACACATGCACAGAATAAAAAATTATAGAACCAAACGAAAACAAAATAATCACAATGTATTAAAAATAACCTTACAAAATAAAAAGATCACATACTAAATTATAGCAAAAAGTTTTAATAGCTTCTTTATATTTTGTTATAGTTATAGCCTTTTCTGTTGAAATTATTGCTACATCGCGCAAGTGATCTTGTAATTTTACCGAATATATGTATATATATATTTTTAATTTCATATTTTCTGTGACTGCTATTTCACTTACAAGGAATTTTAGTATAATGTTTGGAGTCACAACAACAATTTTCAACTAAGATAAAACTGAAAGTAAAGAAAAGAAAGAATGCTAATGATTTTAATGAATATTTAAATAATTTTATTGCTTATCAAATATGTAACTCTAAGAGTATAAACCTATTCATGAACAAACAAGTCAAAATATATTACAAAAGACAATTTACAAGCACGAATCCCAAATAATTATTTTAATAAATTTTTAAATAATGTCCTTCTTTAGTCATATCAATGCCAATCTATAAGAAAAGGTAATCATTATTTGATGTTTATTTAAGCGATTCTTTGAGAAATTTGCTTGTAAATTGTTTAACTAATAACCAGAAAATAATAATAATTTTTTTTATAACAGCTATATAAATATCAATAATAATTTTAACATAAAAAGCCATTTTCAGCATCTGCTTTGGTACCCTTTTCAAATGTTAATAATCTATTTAACATTAATGAATTATTTCAGACAGGAAACCATCTAGTGTTCAATAATGGAATTAAAACAAGCAATAACAATATAAATCATTAAAATAAATCAAAACCTTTGAATAAGTTTATACTTTTAGTGTTATATATCTGATAAGTCATAAAATTATTTACTAGCTCGTTAAAACCATTAGCACTTTATCTAAATTAGTATTTAAAACTGTAATTGATTAATATAAAAACAAAAATCACCGCAAATAAAAAGTTTCAATCTTTTCAAAGTATCAATACTTGATTTATTATTAGATAACATAAAATACCGGATAAAAGTATCTGACAAAATAGATCGGCATTGATATAACTTAAAATAGCGGGCATTATTTAAAAGTTTATTTAAGCGATTCCTTGGGAATTTTGGTTATATATTATATTACGGTACTTGGGGAAATACTGTCCTGCCACTGCTAGAGACGTCATTTCTGCAAAAATTGCAGAAATATTCAGAGTAGGGGGCCAAAAGCAGATGACGCAAATTCCAGCCACTAGATGGCGCTGTTCACCATGCGTACCCACAGGAACATTATGACACGTAGCAGCCAGCACTACTGCCCACTTGGTGGCGCTGTTAGCCATAGGTAAACCGATCCAGCTTACATCGTCTGCTAAACAGCAACTACCCAGCAATGTAGCCCACTAGGTGGCATTGTTTCTCCAATGCTATGCACGGAAAACGGCACCGTATTTCCCCAAGTACCTATATTACTAATGTATTCAGATTTGTTTGTTTCATGAATAGGTTTAATCAGAAGGGATTTGAATACAGACTTTCAAGATCCCTTCAGCTATCCCTCTAATTACATAAAAGCTCACTATATACATTGTACTTGCATTTAAATATTATAGATTCAGCCTAAATTCTGCCCATCCTTTTTTGTGTATTTAAATGGACCTATTAAGGTCCTATATATGAGGAATCAGTGACTTAAAGCTAACATGGATATGGCAACAATATCTTTGAGCATTTCCATCATCAGATTTTCAAATATGGATGACTGAGGAGTTGGAGGATAGAAAAGATTGAAATCGGTCCATTAATGTTTGAAGATTTGCTGTTTGACTATAAAATGAGCACTGATCGTATATATGTGGTGGAAGATAATGATCTGGACCAAATGATGAATGCTGATTCAAGTTGAAATACGTATATTGGAGATCATTTATCTTTTTCACATGTAGTCATTTGTATCGGTTATATAAGATGAATGGATAGTTTGAAAGTCTGTGTTCAAATTCCCTCTAATTAAATCTAAAGTCCAGTATATACAGTATACTTGTACTCAAATATGAATATAGTATACTTGTATTCAAATATGAATAGGTTTAAAAAAGAAGAAATATGAAAATATTTAAAAATAATCAATTGAAGAATTGAACATCTGAATTTCTGTAAAATTGTAAGAAAAAGAGCTAATAATAAAAAAAAAACATAATTATAAATTAGCAAAGAAAGCTATAAAAGAAAAACTAAAACTCTCAAAATTACAAAACATTTTAATATTAGAAGAAATCTTGTAACAGCAATAAGATAAAATTCTCACTAAAAAGAGGGATGACTTTATGAATTGTGTAGAAGAGTTCTACAAAGAATTATATAGTAAAAAAAAAACAAGACAACAAATTAATCTTTGACAATTACATCAACTGATTGCCAAACATCGTAAATGAAGAAGCAAGCTAGTGAAAAAAAAAGGTTGGAAAATCTATATGCTAAATGTCCAAATGATGAACAGATGATAAATAATTGGAACAATGCAGCAATGATAATGATATTTATGAGGGTGATAAAGAAGATATTTGAAATCACAGACCTATCTTCAATCAGTTATATAAATATTTTTAACAAAATAATTACAATTCATTTACAGCCAAGTTTGAATTCAAAGCAACTAAAAGAACAAATGAATTTAAAAGTGCTTTTATCATAACAGACTATATCCAAATAATACGTTTACTTACAGAAAGGAATAATAAATATGATTTGTCATTATGATTTGGATTTGATTTTGAAAAGGCATTTGATTCTGTAAATATTTTCACAATGATTAAATTTTTGTGCCATCAAGATATAAACCCAAGATATTATTATATTTGAAAAATATTTATTAAAATGCACTATTGGAGATAAGATTATATGATTAAACTAAATGGATTAACATTTTTATGATTAAGTGACAGAGAAATTTCATATCTCCAAAACTTTTTACACCAATTTTTGTGGATTAAAATGAAAAACTAATGAAATGGAAACACATGAATCTTATTTAGGTTGTCTAGATTTCACAAATAATGCTTCCAAGCTTCAAAAAATGTTGGAAGAAATATCAAATAAATAAAAAAAAAAGTAGGATTAAATAAATATTAAAAAACATTATGTTCAATCAATTTTCTTAAAAGAAGAAAATAAAAATTGATAGTTCATGAATTAGAAGAAATAATCAATTACAAATATCTTAATTACATTTTTAATAAAGATGAAAACATAATGGAAAAAATTAATCATAAAATTAAACTTAGATGAAGTTCTTTTTGGTAGAAATAGTTTAATATTAAAAAAAATATGCCCATATGTTTGAAAAAAAAAAGCTTATTAATAGACGTGTTTTCCCAGTTTTTACATATTTATCTGACATGTGATCGTGGGAACCAAAAAAACAATACAGACTTCATATCACTCAATGAAGTTTGGAGAGGTGTATATTGGAATAAGAAGAGATCAAAAGTGAAATATTTTGATATCATTGAAATAATTAAAAATCTGAAATGGAGATGGATTGAATATATTGCCAGAAGAGATAATAGATTGGGCAGTAGATGTTGTGATGTCCAGAATTCACAAAATATTAGAAAGTGACCACTTGTAAGATAATTGGGTGAAATAAAAAAGTTTGCTGACATAATGTAAATAAGTGAAGTTATGAATCAGAGAACTGGATTTAATATGAAAAGATCTTCATTTTAGAATGTAGTAGTTATGTTTAAAATGATAATTACCATCAATCTTATATACTATATAATTATTCCTTATCATTTAATTATTGTTCGCCTTTTATTTTATTTTCATCAATTTAATATCACAAATCTATTTGTAAATATCTTGAAAGCAATCACTTGCTTAAATTAAATCATTTTCAAAATAATGAATATATTTTTGATTTAAAACATTTAATTGTGAAGAAAATTTTTCTTTTCATTTTTATTTCAGCGGCATGCTTTTACATATTTCATAAACATCTTTTCACTGCTGGGTGAAAGGCTCATCAAGTTTAATTCAGTTTTCTGATCCATAGTCTCTCTTATTCACATTGGAAAACTTTCTAATTTTATCCATCTATTTCATATGTGGTCGCTTTCTAAGTATTTTACATTCTATTAAGATTTGATTTAAAACTCCAATTGCCCATCCATTATCATCTCTAGAAATATCTCCATTTCAGTTTTTTAATTTTTTCAACGATATCAGTAATACGTATTTGTTCTACATATATTTTTTAAAACCCTTCTTGTTACTTTGTTGAGTGATCTAAACTCTCTGTTATTGCTTGTCTATTACTTATCAAAATCTTAGATTCATAACTTTCTTTTTGAATCAGATAGCAGATTTGTTTTTATTACTAAGATTTATTACAAAAAAAATCCCATCTAAGTTTCATTCTGTGGTTAATTTAATCATTGTTTCCATCCGAATTATTAGTCTGACCAAAATGTTTATAATTGTTTAATTCTTCTAATTCATAATGATTAATTTTTCACTTTTTCTGAAAAAAAAATCTATTTAGTTTTTTTACTATTTATTTTAAGTTTTACTTTCTTATTTTTATCTTATTATTAAATAAAGAAAGGCTTTAACCTTCATCTTATGTGCCTTCAGCATTTATAATAGTCAAACAATATAGTTTTTTGACTATAGAGGGACCTCTCAAACCTCAACATAAGATAGTGGCTTTATAAAGATAAGAACAGTAGTTTTATCTTTAATCTAGATTCCCATTTATATAGGCCAATATGAAGCATCTTGATTTGAGAATATGAAGAGATTACTCTCTTCACATTTAAATCCACTATTTTCTTTTGCAAATTAACTTCCGCAAACTTTCAGGAAAAGACGAATTCAGTATATGTGCATAAGGTGTAATTCTCTTCAGATGAAAATTGAATAAATAATATAAATTAAGTCAAAATAATGATTATTTGAGTACGTGTGATCAAAATAATACTAAGTGGTGTGAAAAAAACTTTAGATAATTTTAATCAATAAACACCAGTAATTATTTTTAACTGTTAATTAAAATATACAAAAAAACAACAACAAAATACCATTTAGAAACTATTCAATTGTAATAGGCAGTATAAAAAATACCAAAACTTTTAAGCATTTTGTTCTTTACAGTTGAAGGCAGACTAATAAGTAGTGTTTGTTAGTTTGTAGAACTTTTTAAGACTTAAATCATTCACTAGATTTTAATAGTTTGTAGAATTGATTCTTTATTAAGGATAGATCACTGCTATTTTATTTTGTTAGGTCTGCCAGATTTTAAACCAGCAAGCATCACATGATCACATCTCCAATACTAACACATAATTGTTTATAAACAAAGCAAAGCAAAAACTCCATACAGTAGTGCCACCTGTGCTAAACAGAGTAATCAATGGATGCCAGAAGGCTTGTGCATAAAATCCCTATCTAATGCTTACTCATCCAATATCCCCAGACTAGTTTCTGATGAAGGCCACAAGCCAGAAACTAATCTGGGGATATTGGATGAGTAGGCATTAGATAGGGATTTTATGCACAAGCCTTCTGGCATCCATTGATTACTCTGCTTAGCACAGGTGGCACTACTATATGGAGTTTTGCTTTGCTTTGTTTCTGCCAGATTTTGTTACTATGATGTAAGCACTTCTGTACGTTGTGTCCTCTAGGTTTTTCACACTAAAACTTAGGTGAAGAATCTTGAAAATTGATACATTTTTGAGCTATTTTAATGGGTAAAGAAAAAATTAAAAAGAAATGGTGAATTTTCTTTTGACTGTTGTTTAAAAAAAATGAAATGAAACAATAATAATTTTCTATATGTGTGTTTTAATTGAAACAATACTACATTGGAAAGGTGGCCACAAAGTAAGGATGATTTTAAAACAACAAACCAAGAAAAATAGGTCTTGGAAATTGTAGTGTACTTTTTTTTTTAAACAAATGAAGTCAAAATAATAATTTTCCGTGAGTGTTCTCAAAATAATACTAAATCGGACAGATGGTTTAAAAAAAACTTTTAGACCATTTCAACAAATAAATACTAGTAACTATTTTCTGTTGTATTTAATAGAAACAAAAAACAAACTAAAATGATCACTTTCTTTTGGACCGCTGTTTAACCAAAATCTTTAAAACGATGTCTTCATTCAAAAGTATGCATCAAATTTATTGAAAAGAAACTATCTCGTTCATTCTGACAATTGTTTGACCAAAATCTACAAAACATATTAATTCAAAAGAAGGCATCAAATTTATTACTTAGAATTCTCATTTTCAACCGCACATGCTTTAGGTTTAATGCCTTAGTAAATATTACTTAGAATTCTCAGTACATATTTGAGATTGTTTAGTAACTTCCCCAGGTACATAAAAAAGTTCTGACTCCATTTTAAATGATTCCCCAAAAATGCATCTATTTGACTGAAAGCTGACCCAGACATTTTATTGTTGTCATTTCACTGATTAGATTTTATGTTCCACTTCATATTGGATATGTAGGCACTAAATAGAGATTTTATGCACAAGCCTTCTGGCATCCATTGATTACTCTGGCTTGCACTGAGTGGCACTATTGTATGGAGAGTTTTGCCTGATTTAATAACAGTTATGAGCAAGCATAAGAAATGGTGAGCATGTGATGTTTAGTGGTTTAACTAGAGTAATTATTTTTTATTCAAAGCTGACAGAAATGAAAAATCAAAGATCAAGCTGCATCCATATTCAAATTTAAGATATTTGTTAACTTACACAGGCCCAAATATGAACCAATTGGACGAATTAAACTAAACTGAACCTTCCATTGAGGAGTCCTGGGTTTATCAAAGTTTATGTAATTTAAAAATTATAACTTTTTTTTTTCAATATTTATTATATGGCATAATATATTAAAGGAAGCTCCAGATTATAATAACTGGAAACATCTCTCTCTATATGTATAATATAGGGTATTTGAACGCAGACATTCAAGCTCCCTTCAGCTATCCACTCTATCTCATACAACCAATACACATGAACACACACATGTGAAATAAATAAATGATCTCCAATATATTTATTTTGTGCTGAACCAGCACTCATCAGTTGGTCCAGATCATCATCTCCCACACATATATATATAATCAGTGCTCAGTTTATATTAAGATAGCAAATCTTCAAACTTTAATAGACAGGTTTCAATCTACTCCACCCTCCAACTCTTCAGCCATCCATACCATTGAAAATCTGATGATGGAATGCCCAAATCCCTTTGCAATGCCAATATTATATATTCTATTACCTTTATTTACGTTGAGCCTTATCACAATATTTTGGTTATAGGTTTGGATTATCAGTTATTGTTACATTTTTATTTATAACTGTCAAACTCACTCCACTCACAACTTTGACATTGTCCACCTCAGATAAATACAATAATGATTATTACTTATCACTTACTAAACTAGAGATTATCTCTAGCACAGATATAAACTTTAAACCTCAGTTAAAGATTAATATATTTGTTTTGTTTTTTTTAAGCAAAAGTTGGCTATCTGCTTCCATCAATTATTGCACCATGCAATCTCACAGCATTTGTACAGTCACAGAAGATATTCCCTATGTTATCTTTGAAAAAAATAAATTGGCCAAGTAAGCAATTTAGTGATCCTTTCCATTAAAGGTTAAGAAGTTTGGCACTTACATTCAATATTAAAAACCTTTTTGAGCCTAAAGCTAGAAAATGTAATTTTTTAAATATTCTTCTAAACAGATTATTTACTTAAACTATTGGACTATTCAATTAATATATTTTTTAATTTAAAAAATACATATTTATTTATAAACATTAGATTATCAAGCCATATATGAGGAACACTGTACTAAATAAATCCAGCCCTGCATATGTATATGTAATGAATTAACCTACAAAATCTACAGACATCATTGAAATCTGATGTTTTTAATAAAATGTGTTTTGCTTGGTGATAAGATTTATGGATCATTTATTTCCTAGTGAAACCGATTAATATATTTTTTTAAATTTAATTTTGATATTTTTTTAATAATGTTATAAATTGATAAAAATCAACACTTCTGTTGTTATTAAAACAGGCAAAACTCACTATACATATTGCCACACACAGCAAGCTAGAATAATCAATGGATGCCAGAAGGCTTGTGCATAAAATCCCCATCTATTGCCTACTCATCCAATATCCCCAGACCAGTTTCGGGCTTGGGCCTTCATCAGTGAGGAGCCTTGGATCTGAGAGCACTGCACCTAGATGGGGATTTTATGCACAAACCTTCTGGCATCCATTGATTACTATAGCTTGCTGGGTGTGGCAATATGTATAGTGAGTTTTGCCTGTTTTAATAACAGTTATAAGCAAGCATAAGAAATGGTGATCATGTGATGTTTATTCACTTCTGTTGTTATTTAGCAGAGATAATATTGTTAATATATACCATTAAAATAATTTCCACAAGCGCTTTCAGCACTAATGTGTTCTTATCAAGGCAAACTCTGTAAAACATGGACTTCTTACAAACTCAAAATTCACTTTAACAGTACATTATTAATCGGAAAACTAGTTTGTTTAGCATTAATTGCATCTTGGGACTTCTTAATTAAATAGGAATCCTTAATCGTTCATTTCTTGTCATGTGGCTCATACATCAATGTATTAAACTTCTGCGAAGTAAAACTATGACCCATTTCACATTGATGAATATAAAATGCTGAATATACCATAGTATTTTCAATTACATTTTTATATAATTAATTATGTTGTTGCAAACGACATTTCATATTGGTCCTAAATAAACCAGTTTTTTGATTAGTGATGTCTGGGTGTTAAAGTGAGTTTTCAGTTTGTAAGGAGTCCATGTTTTACAGAGTTTGCGTTGATAAGGACACGTTAGGGTTGAAAGTGCTTGGCAATTATTTTGGTGGTATATATTAATAATATTATCTCTTCTAAATAACTACAGAAATATTGGTTTTTATCAATTTATAATTTGTAGCAGAAGAAATTTGTATTTTTATTTTAATAATGTTATTAACTCTATTTAAAAAATAATATTCAAAGAAAAATATTCAAACTGTTTTTTTATCTCTGTATTAAATTAAAAATATTCAAACGTTTTATTAAATTCAGTAGGTGATGAAAAAATATTTTACAGTCTTGCAAATATTTTGCAAGCCTGTTTTACCTTGGATTGGAGCTTCTGGAAGAAATTCTTCTGTTTCTAAAATATCTTTTGCTAAATTTGCTTCCTCAAATGCCCTGATTTCTTCTAGTATTTGTTTTTCTTCTTCTGTCTGTGATGATATTAATTCGCTTAAAATATCATCTTGATAAAATCCAGGCTGGTCCATAATAATAATCTGATCAGTTGGCATACTTGGTCTACTTTCTCCGGCTTTATTTTCAGCAATTACTCGAAATTCGTATTCCTCCCCCGTTTGTAATTCGGTTATTTCAAAAAGGGTATCTAATATTCTATCTCTACTAATACGAATCCATCTGGGGCTGATGCCCTGACGTCTTTCAATATAATAGCCTAATATAGGGCTCCCACCATCAGAGACAGGAGACTGCCAGGTAAGAACAACTGAATCAGCCGTAACTCGCAAAATTGTGGGATTTGTTGGTGGACCGGGTTCATCTGCAATTAAAGATTTCAGTAAGCTATATTTTTCCATATAAAAGTTCTATTAGTAAAACTAATTTATGATTTTAAATCTATATCATTAGAAAATAGAAAAAGAATAAGAAAAATATCAAAAGTAATAAACAAAATAAAAATGAACAAATAACACAACGTAATCTAGCATTTGATATGAATAAAGTTACATTGGAAACTTTAATGTTATGGTTTAAATACACACACATATATAAAATACAATGTCAAAAGCTAATCTAGTTGATATAATAAACTAAGTACATCAATTCCCAATTAAATCACTAGTATATATTATAAATTCACTGACCAATAGGCAAGGATACCATAATAGATTTGTAATTTAATTTGGCTAATACCTGTGATTTATGGTTATGTGATTGTGATTTGTATACTTAGCTTAATACAAACATTAAAAGCATGAAGCTAAACTAGTCAAGAAATAATCAAAATTACCCCAAATCCACAACTCAACTAGACTAGCCACGAAAATAAACTCTAAAACACTATCAATGGCTTGAGAAGTCTGCTTGTAGCAGTGAAATCATTGGTAGTGTTTTAAAGTTTATTTTCTCGACTAGTCTGGTTGAGTTGTGGATTTGGGATAATTCTGATTAGCTTAACATGTGTGTGTGTGTGTATATATATATATATAGAAATTTAAAAAATGTAAAAGAATTATTAAGCTTAAATGCAAACTTATTGTAAAGTTTTTCAGGTATTCCCGAATTGTTGTAACAAAGTTGAATATATATATATTCTTCCGAACTGAATATAATCAATTTAATAGACAACTACATAATTAAATTAAAAATTTATTGCCATCAAATCAACTTTCATTCAAAATTGAACATTGTCAAGATGTTACAATAATTCAAAAATAATATGGGATATGGAAAGTATTGTATAAAAAATTCTGAGGAAGTAATAGGAGGACTAAAAATGGTTAAATTAGGAAGGAATGGTAATATAGCCTCATATGATATAGAGCAAATGTATCAGTGTGTCTAGGAAGGAAAGTATTAAAATTGTGGTAAGAAAGATCAAAAATGAGGGGAAAATTTCAAAGGAATGGATAAAAATAATAGAAGAGGTATTAATAATAATTAGTGAAACATTGTGTGTAAAATATAATAATGAATATTGGAATATAGAAAAAGGATGGATAATGGGATGTTTGATATGTGGAATTATGGCATCAAGTATGATAGATTGGATTGAGCAGAGAGTAATTAATAATTATATTGAGAATGGGGAAATTATAAAATATTATAGATATGTAGATGATGTAATAGTAGTAGGAAATAGAAGCATAAGGAAAGCATTTAATGAACTAAGAAATATGTTTAATATTAAATTTAAAAGAGGAAATAATGAAGATGGAGTGAAATATATAGATTTATTAGTGAAAAAAGATGAGAATAGAGAGATTAATAAGAAACATTGCATAAAGAGTAAAAATATAAGGGGAATGATACAGCCAAGATCTTATCAACCTTGGTATCAGAAAATGGGGGTACTGAAAGGAATAAAAGAGAAAAATGATAGGTTTACATTGAACAAAAAGGAGGCAAAGGAGCAAAAGTTGTAGATCCATAAGGAATACATTGAATATGGATATAATGGTAGGGTTGTAAGAAATATATTGGGGGATAGAAGAGGACATAAGAAAGTTAGCAATAAAAATGAAATAAAAAATAAAAAATGGATTTCTATTCCATATTTGAAGGTAGTATATAGAATTCTGAATGATAAGAAAGAAAAAATAAATGAGAATATAGGAGAGAAAAATAGTAAATCATTAAAAGTTAGTGAATAATGCAAAAATGAGAAATGATAGGAGTGATAAGATAGGAATAGTTTATAAAATTATATGCAAAAGATGTATGATGGTATATATAGGTCAGCCAGTGAAAAGTAAGATAGAGAGAGATAAGGAGCATGACAGAGCAATAAATAGAAGAGATATTAAGTCAGGGCATGTTATGAAATTGAAGAAAGTATCTGTAAGCTAAAGAGATTAAAGTTTAGGACATCAAATCTAAAGGGACTGTGCCCATTATGCATACCATTTTTAATACTGTCATAGCCCTGTAGTCTCTAATCAATCTTTCAATATTTTTTCTTGTCCGCCATTCAAAATAATGTTTTAAGCCAATAACTTACCAATATCATTGATTCTTATAGATTTTAGAATTACAGAAAAACAGTGAGATAAGAGAAAAACCCTGCTGTGCAAATAAATCCAGATGATATTAGTATTTCTATCATTCACTATACGTATTGCCACACACAGCAAGCTAGAGTAATCAATGGAACAATAGTTATACACAAGCATAAGAAGTGGTGGTCATGTGATGTTTATTTCTATCATTCAAATTAATAATAAAATTACATTTAGTTGAGCATTTTTGTTCACAACTGGAAAAAATATATTCATTTGGTAAATACATTTTAGAAGATAATTTGATTTAGATTTTGCAATAAGAAACAATTCTTTGAGAAAAATTGCCTCCATATTATTTTGCCGATTTTTCATTACTGAAGAAAAATCCATTTCGTGGGCACTTCTCTTCATGTTATCCTTTTTTATAACTAACTGAAGATTAATTTTACTTTTTATTACTAGAGTCTAAGCATAAGTAAAAGATTTGCAAATGACCCTACAGTGCACAAGAAAGACTTGAAAATGATGTCATAAAGATCAATTATTGTTTTTGGCATCAATCATTGATAGAAGCAATACGTGCCATGTGAAACAGAAGTACTGATATACAATCTGGTGTAGCCAGAGCTACACTCATGCGTAAGTTAAATATGATATAGCTTAAGAGTCTAAGTAGCTCAATACTTTTATTTAAAATAAAAAAAATTAATAAAAATATAAACATTTTTAGAAATATTATCACATTAACCACTTCCTTTATTTTGCTGTAATATCATATATAAATGCAATTTATCGACTACTTTGAACACTTTTTAGCAAAAATCTTTTATTGCATCTATATGCATACACTATCATACATTTCGACTGTCCTGCAGTCTTCTTCAGAGCCAATTTTACTTTTAAAAAATGGTTCTGAAGAAGACTGCAGGACAGTCGAAACGTAAGATTGTGTATGCATGTTGGTACAATAAAAGAGTTTTGCTAAAAAATTTTGTGTTCAAAGTAGTGGATAAATTGCATTTATACAAATTTTTTTACGGACAAATATTTCTCAACTCATATATTTTATTGATTTTAAATGTACTAAAATATTTATATATAATCACAATCTCACATTAGTTGATTCTAATATAAAATAAGGATTTATTTTTATCAAGGCATTGAATGTCATTGTATTTCCGGAAATTAGTATCAAATAATAATTTTATTTACATCACTTATATGTGTGCATGGTGCTGGGAAGGCCTGAAAGAATTTTATATTAGCGCCTTACTAATCTTAAATATACTGCAGATAATAATTTGTGACAAAAAAAATAAACATGTCAACACATCCTGATACGATAAAAAAATTATACCTAAATACACAAATCAGCAATTTGCCTTGCTTCAAATGAGTCTTGCAGGATTTAATATCAATTCAGTTTATCTAAGCTATCAAATTTCTCATTTCTTTTAAATATTGATTAGATTCATTAAACTTTCTCACCTTGCTGATATCTTTCATCATACCCTTTTAGCAATGAATATATCCTTAAATGTTTTAATCCAAAATTTATTTACATAAAGATATATGTAAAGTGTAAATACTTTTATAATACAATTTATCCATACTGCTTCAAACACTTTTTAGCAAACCTCTTTATTTGTACATATACATACACCTACGTTTTGACTGACCTGCAGTCTTCTTCAGAGCAAGTTTATTTTGATTTTCTTAAAAAAAAAAAAAAAACTTGCTCTGAAAAAGACTGCAGGTCAGTTGAAACATAGATGTATGTATATGTACAAATAAAGAGTTTGGCTAAAAAGTGTTTGAAGTGGTATAAATAAATTGTATTTATAGGATATTGCGGCAAAAATAAAGAAAACTGTGATTTTGGTACTTTTATAATAATTGTTTTAATAATATTAATATCAAAATAAAATTAGACGTAAAATTAAATTTTAATCATTAATAACGTTAAATGCAAAATAAGAATACTTACAAAAGGTGTATCTAACAGTAATCATTTTTTTCATTTCCATGGGTTCACCAAGTCCATACATATTCTCAGCAGTTATTCTAAACTCATAATCATTGCCTTCAACTAAATTAGGTACTGTAAAGACAGTTTCTGGAACTGTCTGAACTTTCTGCCATGTTCTACGTCCAATTCCTCTTTTTTCAACTAGATATCCTTCGACTACTGCACCCCCATCGTCATCTGGTGGCTCCCAGGCTAGTGTTACAGAGTCATCAGTACCTTCTACGACCTTAATATTCTTTGGTGGCCCAGGAGTATCTAAAAAAAAAAATCAAAATTTTAAATTGCAACTATTAACTAAAAAAATTAAATGTTATTTAAAACTAAGAATAGAATAAGTATGTAAATTATTTTAAAGTAGCCCTCTAGTGAAGAATATTATTTCTCACCAAGCTACTGGTTTCTGAATGGTGAGAGTTTTTCTTTCTGTTGTGTTTGGCTAAATTTACAGGTTCAGTTCCAAATTAACAGACAAATTATGACAACTACTCAATAATTAATAAGTATAATTTATTACTTACAAAAATATACACACGTTAGTTAATAAAACATATAAATATGATTTACACAAATTAATGCTGAGATAGTCGTGCCGAGTAATGGAACTCACTTCCATCTATATAAGTAGCCTGCCTCGCGAGTTCAAGTAAGACTCTTCCGGTTGTGCAGTACAGCTTTCCTCGAGTTGGTTCTAGTTCAGAATCTTCCAGAAGTGCAAGACAGCTTGCCTTGAGTTGGCTGCGGATATAGCAGCTTCCAGTCCTCAGGTGGACCAGCCTCATTGCTTGGACATCATGATAATGACTAGAGAAAATACCTTTGATGATAGCAGAGGGTTTTATTGGAGAGCACGTTCAATCATGCAGGTTGACACAAGTAATTGCTCTCTGCCTTGCCTCCAAAAAAGCTAATTATTTAATGGCAGATCTCTATCTTACTGGAAACACTCAGATTATGTGCGCAAACTCCAATGAGGGATTTATCCCCATTGGATAGCGATCGGGTGCTAGCCAATTAGGCAAGGAATCTGGAATAGTCCACTTCTAAAGGCAAGATCAGATATGACATTTTCATTTTAATCTCTTAGGTACAAATGGCAAGATACAAGATACCTGACAGAAATAAAAATACTAAGCTCATTTGAAATCTAAAAGTTATCAAATTTCATTTGGTCTAGATTCTAACGCAATTCATGAGCAAGATATGTAGATGTGTTAACCAATGCACCATAAGACCCTTTCATATATAAACATTATAATTTAGATCTATAATAAATGTTACGGTACTTACATTTTAGTCCGGTGGTGATGAAAGTCACTAGCACAAATGTGTATATAAAAACTGAATTAAACACACTCACAATCTTCTAAAAAGGAAATGAATTAATTTTATAAGTGAATATTAGATAATATTCCACTGAAGAGAAAGTTATTAGTCAAAATGTTGATTTTGCTGCTAATTTTAGGCCAACAATGATAGTGTTTCTTTTAGGATTGTTGAAACAGAGTAGCCATTCATAACAGAACATAGTTCAAGGTAAGAAAGTTCAGTCCACAGCAGTGATACTAATAAACATTTTGTAAATGGACAAAATTGCATGGTTAAATATATGTATATTATTTTTTGGGGGGTTTGGGTAACATTTATAATAAATTTAGATTGTTAGAAGATTACTTGTTGGAAGATCATTTCTTGCAAAAAAACATCAATTCATGTTTGCTTCATTCCCACTAAATAAAAGTTATAGACGGCCCTTTTTCAAAATAAAAAATCTTTGTAAGTTTAGATGGTGGAAGATAATTTCTCACAAAAAAATGTAAATGCATGTTAGTAGACTTTGTATCATTTTCAATAAATAAAGTTATAGGTCATTTTTTCCAAAAAAATATTGCCGGATTAATACTTATGTCAAATCTCACCACCGGACTAATACGTAGGTACCAATATTATTTAATTTGTTTAATTTCCAGATATTTCAGTTACTGCTTTATTTATTTAAAATTAAAAGATTTTTTATAAATTAATATGATAAGTAAAACTGATAATCAAATACTTTTCATGTGTAATTGATCTAAGGGTAGGATTAATTATTCTCACCTCAGTCTGGATATGAAGATTAAAAATTAAATCCAGATTAGGCAAGGAAGCAGTGATTAGAATCATCTGTTTATAATCTAAATACTTGAAATAAAACTTTTGTTTTGTTCAAGTATTAGATAATTGTTAAACAGTTCTTTGTAATACAGAGACTAATATTTATATCACATCACAAAAGAAATAATTCATGTGAGGAAAAAAGATGATTTAACAATTTAGACAATGCATGGGGGGGGGGGGGGCTAAAAAAGTTAAATGAGACAAAAACCAAAAACTACTGACCGTTTTGACCAAAACTAAAAATTGAATTATTAATTAATAAATATTTTCACAAATAATATATCAGTATATATTTAAGAACTGCAAAATTGACTGAGATAAAAGAAATGATCTAGATTAAATAAATGCCATAGAGCTTGACCAAACTAGAGGGAACTACCCAAATATTTTCCCCAGAATATATCATGTGATCTAAGTAGTTATCAGCACCAGGGAATCCAAAACAAATAGTGTAAAATTAGTGACTGGACATGCAGAGATATATAACCAGACATTAAAAAATAAATTTATTATTGATACAAATTAGGGAAAGAAATCACGTTGTTGAATAAAACAAACGAGATAAAATATTCCTTTTGATATATTTATTTTTTGATTATAAAGAATTAGAAGAAGTTAAGTTACAAATACCTTGGTCAGATTATTAATACAGATGGAAACATAATGGAGGAAATTAATCATAGAATTAAACTTGGTTGGAGTGCTTTTGGTAGAAATAACTTGATACTAAAAGAAAATATGCCTATGTGTTTGAAAAGGATGGTTTTTAACAAATGTGTTTTACCAGTTCTTACTTATGGATCTGAGACTTGGACACTTAATAGAAGAGCAATACAGAGACTTCAAACCACTCAAAGGAGTATGGAGAGATTATGTTGGGAGTAACAAGAAGAGATCGAAAACGCAATGTATGGGTAAGACAACAAACAGATGTTACTGACCTTATTGAAAAAATTAAAAGATTGAAATGGAGTTGGGCTGAACATATTGCTAGAAGAAATGATAATAGATGGACAATTGAAATTTTAAACTGGATTCCAAGAGATTGTAAAAGACCCAGAAAGAGACCACATGTGAGATGGATGGATGAAATAAGAAAATGTGCAGGGGTGTTGTGGAAAAGAGAAGCTAAACATTGGAGAAGATGGATTAAACTTGGAGAGACCTTCATCCTGCAGTGGATTGATAATGGTTGATGATGATGATGATATTTATTTTAATTTATAAACTACATGTCCGCTGATATATGTATTAAATAAATAATTGAATATCATACAATGTTTTTTATTAATGTTTTTGACCAATGGAGAATAAATTATTACTTATACTTATTGCAATATATCTGCTATATACATTGGCCAAAATAAACGGAGAGTACTTACTTAGGAGAAACAAATATTTTTACATAAAATGGATCCTTGAATTATTATTCTATGAAGTTATTACATGCCTGGATAAAATTTTCAGAAAGGACTGAAATAAACATTTTATCTTTTCGGGATAGTTAATATTCTTCTTGGATTTATTGGATTTTATTATTATTATTATTATTATTTGTATATTTCTTCAAATGATGCCGAGACAGGAATATGATTGTACACAAAGCCTTTCAACCGTAACTAAGTAATGGTGGAAGATTCCTGACAGGCATTCAGCTTATGAGCAGGAGGAGAGAAAAAAAACTTTTCATAACTTTAAAACTTTATCATTTTTCTTTAGATTAAGTCTAACGTTAATATTTAGAATATTACAATTTTTTTTATTTTTAAAAACTAACCTGTTGTTATTATATTTTAAATTTAATCTTAAAATAGATTAACTTTTATTAGTAATAGTATGTTAAATAATAAAACTCGGTATTCAGAAAGTAATTTTCTGAATAAGATAAATTACAATCATAATTGATTTTCCTGATGTATGGTCGAAGAAGCAGATTGCCGTAAATGATCTTAATAATTGTTGAGATTATTGATAATTTCTTTTATTATTTATATTACATTTTGCATGATAATTTTTTTTTAAATGATACATCTTAATTAGTATTTTAAATTATTATTTCATATTGATTGAATTTAATAATAAATAATTAAATGAACAATTAATAAAATTATCATTGTATATTTTTATATAAGAATTGTATAGATGAATGTCTTGAAACATCCAAGGATAATTAAATATTTATTTAATATGAATGCTTGAATATGTGTACATTATATAACATCGTTACATGACTGATATGTTATTTTTATGAACATTATCTGTTGAAATAATACAGAGAAGTCCTAATACTGATCTCTAAATTATATAATAACAAATAAATAAATGTATAATACTGATGTATGTTTTATCAAGATCATTTGTGCTTGAAAACTTTAAAAAAAAACATCTTGAAATAAATTTAGAACTTTGTTTCTTTAATATTGTTGTTTAGGAAATTATTTTAGAATGCAGTTTGTATATTTTATGATGTTAAGTGAGTTATTCAGTGTGGAAGATATAGGGTGGTGGTCGGGAGAGTAATATTCATACGAAATCCTAGGTGTGAGTATATGCTGAAATCTGTTGTAGGTGAACTATATTTTCATACTTTAAAGTTATTAAAATATATAGATAACAAAGGGCTATATATTATTTTCCATGGATAGTTGCATTTCCTTATCAATAAGTGCTATAATCAATGACTTGAATCTTAAATGCCCGATGAATATGGACTTATTATTTTGTACTGTATCCATGATGATATTATCTTACTCATTAGAATCACTGATGAAGGCCACAAGCCAGAAACTAGTCTGGGGATACTGGATGAGTAGGCACTAGATAGGGATTTTATGCAAAAGCCTTCTGGCATCCATTGCTCTTATTAGCACAAGATGGCACTACTATATGAAGAGTTTTGCTTTGTTTTGAATTGTTTAATAACAATTATGTGCTAGTATGAGATAGTGATCATGTGATGTTTAGTGTTTTAGAATCATTCTTGTTATTATTCCATATCCTACACTTTAATCACTATCTATTACTACAAGAATCATCATAGAGGATAGTTTTATAAGCCGGTAAAATAGTGGCTAAAATGTTGATAATTTTGTGAGAGGGCAAGATGAAGTATATAAAAATTTCTTTCCCAAATGATGTTGAGATGATTGTCATAGTATATAACATATGAGGGATGATTGATATTCCTACAACTAATAGATCACTTAGCTCAAACAGACGCATATGCAAATTGGAATGAGAGTGAGAATAGTGAAAATGATTCTGAATGTTATGATGAATATAAGATTATAAAAACAAAAAATACAAATCTCAAGCAATATAATTTAGGATAGTTCTTTAAATTTTATTATAAATAATTCAAATCCATTTAAGTTACAAAAAATTATGAAATTATCTCTTAAGTATTTTTACGGGAGGTATTCATATTTTATTTAAAATTTTCTGATATTCAAATATCATGGTGATACTTTGCTAAACTGCAAAGAAAGTCTTTAATAATTTTTTTTTAAACATTTTATTTGTTGAATTTGAAGAAGTGTATTTTAAATATAAACTTATATTGATGCATTACATCATAATAGTATAAGTCTAATATTAAGTTTTCTGAGAAATTGGGAAATTTATTGTAACTGTTCCCAACACAAAATAATAGAATATTATTTTTACTGAATGAGGATAATATATTGTCATTACTGTTGTAAGTTTTTATTTTATTTGAAATGGCCGGAGCGAAGGCTGTCTTATTTTATTTTTTTGTCATTTATTGGTAAGATTTACTGTAAAAAAATTTTTTCATGATAAATAATGTCAATTCTTATTTTACTTTTGTAAATATTTTTTTTATATGATGTTAAAATCTTATTGTAATAATATAATATTATTAATTTATAAATAAACTTGTTAACTGTTTAGAAAACTTATATTCTAGTCGAGATGTGATTTATCTGCGTGTTATTTATTTGATTTTTCATTATACATGCATGATTCACAGAGATTAATTATTTAACATATTATTTGACACATGATCCCTAACAATTATTTCTATTACATTTGATTGAGTAACAAAATTTATTATTATTATCGTAGAAGATATGATCATTGGTAATTTTTTTTTTAAACTGATACAACACCAATGAGAGATATACTTGATATTGTCACAATATTCAAATACATTTTTTTAAGAATGCCACATTAAATAAAGAGATCGTACAATGTTTACTTAAAATCTTATTATTTGTTTTTATTGCTAAAACGTTAATTATTAAATAAATTTAATATTGAGAATCATTAAGTTATCTTAGTTGCTTATTGTTGTTATTATTTTGAAAAAATGAATAAATTCTGATAAATTTCATTAAGAAGCTTTATTTCAATTTTTTTTACTAGTTGTGTTAACATTGTCGTACTTTGGTTGAATTTAGTGTGTTCCTTTTTTGTTAGTAATTTTTTTTTTTTTTGGTAAATTGGGACATTCCTGTCAGAGAATGTGATGCAGTGGACTATTTCCAAAGGTACAAAATCCTGCCCTCCACGGAAAAGTCCGTGTTAATGGTCACTATATGATTGCACGCCACCAACCTGAATAAAGTATATAGATTGCAATTATATCTTCTTTTTTTCATTTTTCTGTTAGTAAGTTAATCCAAAAAAAAAATAAACTGTAAATACTGTAATTAAATTTTCCACAATGATTTCTATTTTAAAATAACAGTAATAAAAAATAAAATGTAATTATTAAATACGACATTTCCCAGCAGGCATTTTTTTTGGTAAACATTTTTGGGAAATCCCCCGAAACTGTAGATTTATCAAAAATATGGGTTGCCATCTTGGTTTACTTAAAAACTCACACGTACCATTTAATCAAACCATTATTCAGATGTAATAAATATAATTAGCTATAAATGACAAAATAATTCAGACAGAATATCAGTAAAAATTTAATCTAAAAAAATACAAATATATACCTAAAACTTGAACGATAAATAATGCTTCTGCCTTTCCAGCCTCATTTTCCAAATATAGGGTATATGATCCAGAATCACTTTTATTAATATTTCTCACTTTAAGTGTGGTCCTCTCCCTGGTTGTATCAACTGTGATAGTGTATGAATCAGTTATTCTATTTTCACCAAAAGACCAGGTAGCTTTCGGTGCAGGATTCCCTGCAATATGGGCTTGAAGTTTCAAGGTTTCACCCTTGGCTAATTGAACTACGTCTAAATAAATTTCATCTAATGTGTAACTTGGCGGCACTGAAATTCAAATAAATAATACATATAATTTTAAAAAAATCAGAATACTTTTTAATTTAAATTTCTTAATAATTTTAAGAAAAAAAGTTTAGCATCAAAACTCATATTATACTAATTAAAATATTTTACTCATAAAATGTTAAACAATTTACTAAACACTGGATGAAAACAAAAGATCAAAGAAAGGTATTTATATAGTCCTTCTAAATTCTTTCCTTCCTCCTCTGTTTTTGCATATCAGGTACACCACTATCGAATACATAATCAGGGCCAGATTTATATTTTTTTAGACCCTAAGCTAACAAAAAATTGAGGCCCTTCCCCAATATTTTTAATTGTATAAAAATACATATGTCTGTTTACATAAGCTATTAATAAGAAAAGTCTTTAATAAATTATTTAACTTTAAAATGTGTACAATATAAACTAAACAAAATATAATATAAAATAAAAACATATAAATATGTTTAACATAAATACTGTATTTGTTGAAAATGAAGTAAATCTAAAAATGCCGTCTACACAAATTTTCAGATTAAAAAAAGTAGAAATAGTATTATCAAAGGACAAACTACAAAATTTATCATTTACAATGAACAGGGCTGTAAGAGAATTGAGCCTTTTTTGAGTCACAATTGTTGGATATTCATTTTTAATTCATTTTAATTTGCTGAAAGATCATTCGCTGAACAATTCATAATCATTAAAATCAAAAAAAATTGAAAATCTACCTCAAAACCATTAGGAAATACAGATTGCACCTTACCTTGCGCTATAATACTATAAGCATCTTGAAATATTGTCATTTTTCTGAGTAATTATCTCTTAGATAAAGATGAAATAAAACCATTTCTTTATATAAATTTTGATCAAAATCTTCAAAGTAAAACTTGATTAAAAATACACTTTTTTTCCAATCTTTATTTGTTTTACTAAGATTTTTAAAAAAAATGAGAATTTTTTTCGAAATATCACCATATACTGTTGCTCTTTATCTTTCCTATTGCATTGCCAAATCCGTATAATATTAATATCATCTATGTTCTTTATTACTTTTTACAATGCTTTTTTGCAACCCACTATTGCCAATTTCGATTGCTCCAGCAATCTTTTTCAGAACTTGTACTTAAGCGTTAAGATTTGGAAATATAAGTAGAAGTTCTGAAGATTGCAAGGGGCAATCGAAAGCATCAATAGTGGGCTGTAAAAAAGTATTGTAAAAAGTAATAAAAAACATAGATAATATTAATATTATACTTTTGCTCCTTATTGCAAATTTGTTTAAAGTTTGTTAATCACTGGAAGAAATGATTTTATTCTAAGTGTCTCATTCAGATAGTGATTCTAGTGCATTGGGAACATTTTCATCATTGTTTTTTTTTTCTTCTTTTTTTTTCCTCGAGATTGTAATCAACATCAGATAGTTGCTTTTTAACTCTAGTCTCGATTTCATCAAATTGACTTATTTCATTGAGATAATCAGACAAAGACAAAAATAATTTTGCATATGTACTTAAAGGAAGTTTGGGTATTTTGAATAGCTTTAGACATCCGATGAAATTGCTTCAAAATACCATCCCATAAAATTAGCATGAACACGAACTCAAAATCATCCATTTTGTCCTCTATGTTTTTTGCCTATCTTTTGGTGTCACCATTCATAGCTTCATTGTTTTTGTATTTTATTTAAAGCCTCAACAATGGAATCATAATTTTATACAATTGCAGATATGAATTTCAATTGCATTTTTTACATGGTGGCATAAAAAAATTTTCCCTGTTCAATTTTTTTTCTTCAAATTTAGAGGTCCCCTGAAAGATGAGGCCCCAAGCTGTAGCTTATTTAGCTTAATGGTAAATCTGGTGGTGGGCGTAATGCTGATAATCTTGGTGTCTTTGTTTTACAGTTATGAAATAAAGATATATATTACTACAGTTTACACTTTCTTAGAACTATATCAAAAATGATGAGCTTGTATTATATAGCATTCTGATTGACGTGAGAATGCATATAAGACTGATGTCACAGTACATAAAATGATGCGTAACACATTTTTGGAATAATGTTATCTGGGTCACAAATGAAAAACCCTGAAAAACTTGGTATTTTCCGTTTGCCTTTTGATTACATGTATGATATAACATTTGAAATACCTTTAACGAATCATCACAAACTTAATAATAATGTTTCCGAAACTTTTATTAATATTAAGCTAGTCAAACTCTTGATCAAAAATTGCTTATATGTTCGATTACTTCCATTAACTTGAATTGTCATTCATTTTTAGAAAGTTTCAAAGTTTATATTTAATAATTACATTCATGTTAGTACACAAAATAGATTTTGAAAGGCATTATTCTTTTTTTTTAAGACATTACTGACCTGATCAGTAACATTTTTAGATTCATGGATACTGAATTTAAGGAGACACATTAACTACGACCATTTTGTCAAAAACAGCATTCAATATAAATTTTATATATTTGTTTGTAAGGATCCAGGGTAGGCTAATGATTGGTTTTTAACCATTATGGATTATCACCCTGGATTGATTTATAGGGGTGTTTATTATTGCCATGGAGAACCTTATTTAAATTTTCTTTGTTCTCCTTTTCTACCCAGAATTCTTGGTTTCCAATTGACCATGCATTCATTGGTATGTTAGTAGTTGGCTAATTTAGAGCATATGTCTTTTCCTCTAACTTCTTTTTTATACTTTTTTTTTTTAAATTTCACATTTAGGTTTTGTAATGGGTAGCATATTTCAAAGAGTGCTATGGCGTTGAAAACCTGTTCTAATATTATATTGGTAACAAAGTTTACTTGGCTTGGTTGATATATTAATAACAAGAAAAAAAGATTCTCTATAGTACATGTCTGGGTTTTTTTAATATTTCTTTTTGTTGCATGTTTATTGTTTTCTTAATGGTTGCTAATCGATAACTATTTTTCACAAGAATTTGTTTTATGCAGAGGCAAACTCCATACAATAGCACCACTCAGTGCCAGCCAGAGTAATCAATGGATGCAGGAAGGTTTGTGCATAAAATCCCTATCTAGTGCTTACTCATTCAATATCCCCAGACTAGTTTCTAGCTGTGGCTTTCATCAGTGAGGAGCCTTGGATCTTTCTGATGAGAGCCACAAGCTAGAAACTAGTCTGGGGATATTGAATGAGTAGGCACTAGATAAGGATTTTATGCACAAACTTTCCTCCATCCATTGATTACTCTGGCTGGCACTGAGTGATGATACTGTATGGAGAATTTTGTCTCTGTGCAAACAATTGGTATAAATATAAAGAATGGCAATCATGTGATATTTAGTGGTTTAAATTGTTTTATGCTGGATTTTTTTTTCAAGTCTTTCTTGTATGGGTGTATGTTGGGAAAGGGGTGGATTTACCAAGGAATAGTTTTGTGAATTTATTAAAAGAGATATATTTTTAAGACAGGCTACAATCTGTATAATAGTCAAGCAATATCTTTATTTTGCTGATAGAGGGACCTCTCAAAATAAAGATATTGCTCGACTATTATAAATTTCAAAGTGCATTTGATACAGATTATAGCCTGTCTTAAAAGTATTTACATATACTTCCTGTGCTCTTAATAAATAATTATAACTTTAAAAGAGCGATAATAAATCAAGGGTTTCCATCACTCTTTCATCTAGTGCTCTTGTAAGCTGAAACAATCTATGATTACTGTAAGTTTTACTCTTTTTTGAATTCTCATCCCCGGATCTTGTTTCTGCTTTTTGCCTTTATCAATAAGGTTTTGGAATTCAACGTCAAAAGCAATGCAGTTAAGGATCCAAAAATTACCTTTAACTTCATTTTATAATCTAAGCTAAACATATGAAATTCAAGTCAGGCTAAAATTTTGAATTCAAAGTTAACTTTTTTGAACAGTTATAAAAATTCGATCTCCAATTCAGATAATATATATTTCATTATTCTGAATATATCGTAATTGATTGCAGATATTTTATTCTCTTGACTAGGAATGTTAATATTAAATTATTTAATTTCCCACACACACAATAAATGAAGCAAGAGCAGATCTCTGCTCTAGTGCCAACCAATATAAGATCAAATAATCAGTGATTCCCAGACACTTCATTGCATTTTAAATGTTTGTAATAGAGATTTTCCATATTGCTATCTAACTGATGTATCAATGATATAATGAAGTCAGACTTTTGATGGAAATAAAGAAATATTTATAGCAGTGTTTTCCTGAAGGTTTGTGATGGTGGTGTTCTAGTTGTATTTTTATATTGGATTATTTGGTTAGAGCGTTACCTTAAAATTCAATAATCAAGAATCTAGGGGTCCAGGTTCGAATCCCATGCTAGTACTGTCACTGGTAAGGTCAGCAACACCTGAGGAAGGGAGTTGGTTAGAGCATTACCTTAAAATTCAATAATCAAGAATCTAAGGGTCCAGGTTCAAATCCCATGCTATTCACTGGTCAGGCCAGCAACACCTGAAGAAGAGGGGAAAAAAATATCTCTCGAAACATTATGCATATACTAACTTATTTGATGTGCTATTACTAATTGTTGAATGTATTTGAAATATTTAAATAAAATTGAATTTTTCTAAAGACATTCAATACGCATATTAGATGATGAAAATAGTCCAATATAAAAATATAACTATTTATAACAGTGTCTTCAAGTTTTATCTTAACAATGCTGCTAATAAGAAGTATAACCAATACCTATTACCTTGACTTTTTTGGGGGGAAAAAAATGTGTTTTATTGAAAGTATATTGTTGTTATGCAGAGTGTTACCACATCCAATATATTATCAAGAAAATGGCTGTTCCACTTTATAAACTATCATCTTCATTTAATTTTTTCTTATAATAGACAATGTTTCATTACTGTGAATTAATAAAATAAACTTTATAGTATTAATATCGTTTACTTTTGTTACTTTTATAATGCTTCATATAATTATAACCTACTACTGACGGTTTCGATTGTCCAGCAATCTTCTTCAGAACTATAACAAACCCATTTCAAATACATGAATACAAATATACATGAACATATAATTTTACATTTTATATATATTTATTCTATCTTATAATCAATATTCATATACCTACATATATCTTTATATACCTCTCTATATATAATTATTACCTCTTTATATATAATACATTTTAACCTTTTTTATACTTTCAATTAAGACTTCCTATAATCATATATATACATATCTTATTTTTATTTCTTTTTTTATAATTTTATTCTTATTAATTTTTTTTTATCAAAATATTTTACATTATTATTCATTATATAAACACTGAATATGTATAATTTCTTTAATTTATAATATTTCTTTTTATCTTTTTATTACTAATCATTTAATCTATTTTTTATTATTTTTTAATATATTTTATAACTACCTTCTACTTATATTTTCAAACTTTTAATTTTTCCAGTCATACTTAGTAGCTCCATCTTTCTATTTTTTTATATAATTAAGTCTATTCTTATTTTTAATCCTTACTACTCTTTATTTTTTATTTTATACCTAGTGGCTCCATCTATTTTTATATAATTAAATATGTAATATAAAAGCAATGTCACACAATATATGACGTGCTTTATTGATTAATATAATTAAATCTATTCTTATTTCTAATTCCTATTAATACTATTATTTATTTAAAATTATATGTCATATAATTATATGAAGCATTGTAGAAGTAATAAAAAAAGTAAATATTAATATTATATGAATTCGGCAATGCAATAAGAAAGATAAAGCTCGAATAAACTTTCCTATCAAATGTCAGTTCTTTCCATTTTTATGTTCTTAATTAGTACCATAAAGGGATTATAACTCCTACCAAAAGGTGACCAAGGGATTAATAATCTTAAAAAAATTTTTGATAATTTTGAAATAGTAAATTTCTAAACTAACAATATATCTTAATGGAATATGATTCTAATGAATTTTAGATAGAACTACGGAAATATGGGATTATTTTTAAATGTTTGTTTTTTTCAAAATCTGTAAAATATTTGTGATGCTTTCTGACATATAATTATAGTTATGTTTCTCTACCTATTAATGGATTTTTTTTACCATTACCTGTACTGGTCTTCCACCAAAAGCTCTCTTATTTTGTTATTACAATCAGTAGTATCCATTATGACTATAGCACTGCTTTCTTAGCAGAGAGAATGATTGTAGATTTAATAACTTTTCATTCAACATAGATAATGATTGAGATTGACATGAGTTACTATGTCATTTCTATGATATTTTTATTCTCTAGTATAATTCTGCTCAGTAAGCGATTCTTAAGTGAATTCCTTAATTGTTTCCATTTTATCTAATAATAAGATACTAGTAGATATGATGGCAAAATTTAATCCTTTTTTCAGAACATAACTTTCATTATTCTCACATGTTTGGAAGCAAGATTTTAAATGGACGTTGTTGCTAAGCTATTTGGTGCAATATAAAGTTTGGCATAACCATGCAAATTTACGAGGTTTTTTTTTTGACATTCTATTATTTTTTGCATAAAATTTAATACGGTGTATATGGTTTCCTTACAGATTAAAAAATTCTTTAAAGTCTTCATCGGAAGTTTATTTTCTAGTAAACTTTCTATGTTACTGAGTATTTATTCTTTCTCTTAATAGAGACTCAAATCCCCTATCTGGATTATGTCCTTTTGGAATGAACTGGAAACAAATTAAAGAGCCTTAAATATAATATCCGGTAGTGCACTGCAAAAAGTGTAATCTCTATAAAATCTAAACTTAAAAACTATAATTGAATTTATAATATATATCATGTGAATATAAGAGAACATATACCAGTAGAACAAGCTGCGCATCAAAAACACTTTAAAAAAACAAGACGATGATTACGGAGAATAAGACAGATGTGACTAAAAGTAATAGATTAACTTTGCATTTTAAAAAATGAAATAAAAAAACCACAAGCCCCTTAGATCATATATAATTTTATTGACTGCTGCCATTGACGATTTTAAATTTATTATTCAATAATTTAAAGGGACATATATCACTGACTGGAATATCTATTGAGTAACATTAATACTAAAATTCACATCTACTAAAACTATTGCGTAAAACTAATTTATACAATAAAGTGGAAATAAATTAAAACATCAATTAATAATGAGAAAAAACTAAAAAGTAAAGTCTGATTACGTAGGCATTCAATTGGCAATAACTAACTAACAATTGAATTCTAGAAGGATCTAATGTTTAAAAAAACTTAATAACTAATATAAAAATCTTCCACCCAAATAAAGATAAACCAGTTAGATTACTCCAGAAAATAAAATTAAAAAAAACTATTTAAGCAGGGCTGGGAAGCCATATTTTTTCTCCCTTGCTTGTGTTTGCACACCAATGTGAAGCAGTGGAAGAAACCAGCGGGGATGCTTCCACACTCAGGATCTCGGCTCCTGAAGGTGCTCACATTGACTACGGATCAAACAGATCACCTAGATTTTATTATAATTTATATGCGCTTCAAGAGTTCACAGAGGTAAAGACATTTGCCAGAAAATTAGGTAAATAGTGACTTTAATTAAGTATTAAGTGTATGATTAAGCAAGGGATTAGTATTTGCTGGTAATTGTCAAAAGAAGAGCATAGAGCAGAATTGAAATTATATATATTCATATTGTAATCTATGCATAGTATATAACTATATGTGTAGCTATATTACTAGAATTATATTGTTCTGTATTAAAATTAGTTTATACAATTGATCTGCAGTGGGGTTATTTACTTTCCTGAGAAGGGAAATAATTTAGAAAATCATATGGTTATCTTATTCTAGGGAAGGTTAAGATTAAGACATAGCAGTGAAAAGTATAAATAAAATTTGAATTTTTTCCTAAAAATAATTAATGAAAATAATTCAGTATATAATGAGTAAAATGTTATCATAACTTATTTTCAGCCCAACATACAAATAAAGACCAAAAAAATATTGAACCATTACCGAAAGAGAAAAGTTCTCTAAAAGGTGCTAATGGAAGATATTACCTCCTCATTTCATTGTTCGAGAATAGCTGGTACAAGCTCAAAAATATTTAAATTAGATTATTGAGAAGATTATAAATGATATATAATATCCTTGTTACGTTTTTCAAAACATTTGATTTGCATTTATAATTTTCAAATGATGATAATGCTGTTTAAAAACGTCTTCACTATGGAATAAAAATGAACCATGAAAATATTTAAATAATATGCATTTCCCATGCAAAGTAATGACTGAACTAAAATTTCACAGATAAAAAAGGCTGTTAATTTTAATATTTTTGGTAATTGAAAAATTGTAAATTATTTAACTGAAAATATATCATATTTTTAGTCATACATTATCTAATTCTTAAGTAAGTAATCATAATCTTCATATGAAAGAGAGAAGAAATAGAATCTTGACTAATATGGTCTCTAGAATGTATTGATCTTTGCAGTAATTTGTTCTGTTATCGTTTATTTTTAGCTACAATTCTTTGTAATGACAATTTGGCTCTTTCAGAAAATATTTATTTCCTATCATAATTAGTTCTAAAATCAATGTCTATTTTCATGTCAACAACTTACATACTATATTTTCATCCTTATACCATTTTTTTTTCAATTTTAAAAAAATGGAATGTCATTATGTACATGTAATACAGAGAAAATTGCATTAGTTATATCATAATTTAAGTCATGAGTCAACACCAAAAAGAAGTATTTTTTTTAAAAAAATATTAGTTAGGTGTGTGATTAGGTGAATAAATTGTGGGGTGGCAACAAGAAAAAAATCATTGTAAAATCGTTCAAGAAAACTGGCATTTTTAATATCATTGAAGGTACAGAAAATGAAGGAATATATGAAGAAAAGCTAGCAAACAATATGAATGAAACTGTTGATAAATGTTTGGCTTTTTATGATTAATGAAACACCTATAATATTATTTTAATTTTGCAAAAAAAAAAATTGAAATTTTTATTGAAAAAAAACTGGGTGTTATATGAGTATACAAAGCATATACATAAAAATGATATATATATTGATTTTTCCTTTCGTTTTCAAATTTGAATATTGTATATATATGACTGATAAAATCTTAACGCTTAATGACATTTATAAAATTTAAATTATAGATTTGATTTTATATTTCAAACATTGAATGGAATGATTAACCATTTCATTCACACCCTTATAGTGTTGACTGTTTTCTAATGAGTATATATATACATTAAATAAATTTTCCATTAATGATTTTGAAATTAATAATAATCTCTGTGTTTTGTAGAAATACGGTATTAATATTTTTATGTATTCAATCAATCTCTAGTTGAATTATTTTGTAATAATTCTAACTAACTATAACTGTAAAGAACATAGTTAACGTAAGTCAAAAAAAAAGTTTATGAAATTTATCATATTCAGCAATAATTTGCAAGATGTAAAAACGATATTGCATGGAAACAATTAAAATGATACAATTATTGATAAAATATCGTATATACCTTTATCACTAGTTACTTCTTGTTTGAAAGATGGTCCCTCCTTTTTAATTATATCATCCAGATTAACATCCTCTGAAAAAAATTAAAAATAAAGACATGTTTAATTAATAAGAAACCGAAAACTAAATTATTACGAGCGCACGCAAAATACATGCGCACACACGAATAGTTTAATTACTCTTTGACTGACGACTTGTTCGTTAGAAACTTACAAGTAGTTTTTAAGTAAGTTTTGTATTATATCAGTGATATGTATGTGTATGTTTAAATGCACACATATATATAGCTATAAACTTAGAGAGAGAGAAAGTAGTAAGTTTAATAAATTAAAGAATTTTAAAACAAAGATTCTTTTAAAATAGTAAGTAAAAGATTTATAACTTTTACGATTAGAAAAAGATTATTTTCTACGTTTATAGCTATATATGTATGTGTATTTAAACATACATATATATATCAATCAGAAATAAAAACCTGAATATATAATCTAAACTCATTAGTTTAAAATCTCGCCAATAAAAATTGGCAAATATCTATTTTTAAAGAAAAAAGTTCGCGGCATTATTATCTCTAATAAATAAACCTTAATTTCATAAATAGGACATTAATTATCTGAAGTTTTAAAAATAGTTAATTTGCTCCTTTTTGAAATTTAAAATGAACTTCAATTTTTCAAAATGTAATAAAATTTAAAACTTTTTTTTGCCCATGTGTCATAGCATTGGCCGGGACAACTGCTTGTAAGGAAGCTGTGCTGACCTCTCGACCACCAACGCTTGACTAACTTTATTTTTCTTCACTTTTGCAACATAATAAACTTTTTGAAACTTTAAAAAAAGTTTGTGTCATTTTTAATGAATTTTCATCAACACCACACTAATATAATGTTCAATGTAACACTACAAAGATTTATTCCCTTAATGCTGGATAAAATAAAACTATCATCATCCCATATGAAAATGCCAGGAGTAAATTTTAAATGTTTGTAAAATTATACTAAATAATTTATAATTATATAGAAGGTTTTCTTCCCACACTAGCGCCATCAAACAATGGTATTAAAACTGCAAGGATACTCTCGCCCCAGCCACAAGAAAGAAACTTTAAGGAAATAAAAGCCGCCATCTTACTTCTGAACTCATATTATTATATGAGCTAATCTTAAGTGTCTAGAAATCATTCAGTTTAAATCCATTTCTTATTTTAATATTCTTTTACCACTTATGAAATTTTTTTAAAATTTACTTTTTGCCATTATTGGATGATGTTAAATTATGTCATCATCAACCATTATCAATCCACTGCAGGATGAAAATCTCTCCAACTTCAACGCATCTTCTCCACATCATCACTGCACACTTTCTTATTTCATCCATCCATCTCACATGTGATCTCATTCTGGGTTTTTTACAATCTCTTGGAATTCACTTTAAAATTTCAATTGTCCAACTATTATCATCTCTTCTAGCAATATGTCCATCCCAACTCCACTTGTCTTTTAATTTTTTCAATGAGGTCAATAACACCCGTTTGTTCACTTACCCATATATTGTGTTTTCGATCTTTCCTTGTTACTCCCATTTTTCGATCTTTTCTTATTACTCCCAACATGCATCTCTCCATACATCTTTGGGTGGTCTGAAGTCTCTATTGCTCTTCTATTCCAAGTCTCAGATTCATAAGTAAGAACTGGTAAAACACATTTATTAAAAACCTTCCTTTTCAAACACATAGGCATATTTCCTTTTAGTATCAAGTTATTACTTAATAAATGTTACAAGCATGGTGTTTAGATTATAACTATATAGATGATTATCTTCTATATAGTTACGATCTAAACACTGTGCTTGTAAAATTTATCGAGTATTAAATAAATAATTTAAGAATTAGTTATTTGGAAGGGCTTGTGATTTCCAAACGGTGAAAGTCCAAGCGATTTTTTATCCGCTTGCAACAAATAGCTAGATGCCCATTACCGATCCAGTAATGGATGTTCATCAGGTTGGCTATTTAAAATATAAATTCAAATTTGCTTACCCCAGATTTGAAAACAAATTGTAGACCTTGCAGATGGGAGGTATTACCTTTATACTAAAAAATTCTTACCAAATATGATTGGCACGTAATTGACAATGCACCAATTGTAAAGCACATTAATCAAATTAGTAATTACTCCTTATCGCTGATATTTGTTATTTTCATCCATTCATGTGTAATGGTGCTTAATATCATGATTACGATATAACACAACAAATGTGCATTTGATAAACTTTATTAACGCATAATAATACTAGTACAACATCTATTATATTGAAACAGATATTACTGTCTTTCTATCTGTTTCACCTTTATGTCTCCATAGACACATCTATGCCAGTTTTAAACACTCTTTAGTACACGTGTATATGTATCCACTCAGTGTTATATGCCTTTACACAGCTGTATATATATGTTTACACAGTTGTATGTGTCCACACAGCGATATATTCATTTATACAGTTATATATGTAATCACAGTTTTATATGTATTCAAACAATTGTATGTTTATTGTCACACGTACAAGCACCTGTAAATGATAATGATATTAATTTTTGTATGGATATATCGCAGCATTTCTATAAATAATATATTGTATAAGGGTTATTTTGTTTAGAAAATGTGGCTAAATATCCTTTAACAAGTTTGGTTTAAGTAAATTATAAATCACATGCGAAATTCACAGATTGGTAATAAGATTATTTAGAATAATTCGCAGGTGGAATCAGATGGTCCCTAGGTTATTGACATTGTTTTAGAGCTCATTCATTACGATTGTAATGAATTTCTTTTCCCAGATCAAACCAGTAAAAATTTGGCAACAAGATAAAAAAAAAGAGAGATTAGAATCAAAAGAGACAGACTGCTGTAAAACTTAGAGGAAAGTCTGAATTGTGTTTTAAAATAGATAGTCACTGGCTTTTGATCTAGGGAATATAAATATTGCAGATTTTTTTTGAAATTCACTCATTAGCTTTTTTTTTCTGAAAATTGTTGTGGAGACCAGAATCCAAAATGATCGAGTAAAATAATATATTTACTGGCTCTGGAGCCAGATGCCTACTCTCAGTTCCTCTAAACATTCCTTTGAATAGACTTTCCAGCAACCTGCATGGAGAATATGAAGAAATTTAACCTATCTGAAAGGCCACTGAAGATTATGATGCTGTCAGACACCCTATTCCAACCACTATCATTGATATACGCTTCAAGTCCACTCAAGGAGGCAGAGAGAGATGGTAATCATTTTTAAAAAGAAGCTGCGGTATGAACTTTAATCTATAAATTCTTATAACACTTTAAAAAGAATGTTCTATCTAAATTATAAAAACTCTTTCAATTTTACCCTCTTATAAAAAGAAACTATCAGTCTGTGTAACTTTATCTATAATGTAAAAGAAAAAAAGCTCACTTACTTTAATTTTATAAACTGCTGAAATCTTTTATGAATTAAAAGATTTCATATTTTTTTTTATACTCGTTAAATGTCCGAAATTTATTCTCTTCAATTCCTACAAACTAACGGTCTTGCCAAATTTCAGTAATTTTAATATTTTGTTTAAATGCATTTTGTTATGTTTAATATGTGATAATATGCTCAGATTTCGAAACAATGAAACTAAGTAAGTAATTTATAAAGGAGATAATTGTAATTTTAAAAGCCTTGTTTATTTTATTAAATCATTGTTTCGAAATTATAATATTGGTAATAAACGAATGCGCTAACCACTCATTGTTATCATAGTTATATATACATTGTAAAATCGTATTTTTTTTAAGATTTGCTTAACCGATCTTATATTATAACCTTTGATATTTATTAGTTGGAAGGGGATATATATATATATTGTCTAGAGATGATAAAGTATATTTGCTAATGTTTGTATTAAGTCCCATCGAATATACTTTCCCTCCTTAATTAAGAATATTTATATGCAGATTCAGGATCTTAACTAGATTATTTTTATGTAGTTTAAGCCCATTTTATTAGCATACTTATAATGCTAATTTTAAGAACTGTGTTGAATTAGCTTGACAGATAAAGGCTATCTATTTTAGGCGCAATTAATTATATGCATACTTATTGCTTTTTATATATATATTGCGTGCATTGCGGGTGTGTTTTTATATAGTACACTTATATGTGTTACATTTTGCTGCCTCTGGCAAGGGTTCACGGTAACAAACCGCCTCTTTATTTAGTTCGGGTTATGGCTATCTTCATTAGAACTGGGGGCGTGAGGACCCAGATTTTTCCTAAAGCCAATCCGACTTCCTGAACTTTATGTTCATACATCAATAGCAGCAAACCGTCGGTCTCAGAGCAAACCGAGCATTTGATGCTGAAACTCTTGAAGAATCACACACTCGCACTGCAAGTTTATTTCTTTAATATTTTATATAGCGCCATAGCGCATATATGTGGACCTAATGGTAACCAGTTCTTTTTCCCATATTAATTAATCATTCAGCTTTAGACTGGAGTTTGAATCTGGGTTATCAGTTTGAATCTGCATGATTCTGAGTTTATTTAGTTGCTCAGTTAATTTATATATATAACAGTCTTTAAAACTGGCTGTACTCATCATCATCTCTACTAAAGTATCAACTTCTAACTTAAGCAAGTCAAGTTCATAAGATGAGCATATTAAATAATTAGGCATGACCTCTATAACTCACACACACATGTATTGTAATATGTTTAAAAGGGAACAGATGTACTTGATAACAGTCCCAACTATTGTAACATGCTTGCCTGTATTGAATACCTTGTGAAGATTATACAATCCCTGCCATTATGATATTTTGTGTTAGATCATTTATTATTGTTTTAATAAATCTTTTTTAAATATAAACTGTTGTATATCTTTCTTGCTCAGACTCTAGATCAAACCAAACCACAGTATCTTATCCAATCCATAGTATTTTATCCAATCCACAGTATATTATTAAATGTCACAGTTCATTACTCCAATTTCTTAATGAGTTTATATGCTATATGTGTATGTCTAGTATTTAAGATTAATAGAGTGTTGAGTGTTATATATATCACTTATTTAGTAAGGTTAGTAATGACCTTAAGTCTCGTGTTTCTCCCTGTTCTATGTCGGCTCGCGGTTAAAGGAGAACTGAGTGTAGCCCCAGGAATGTCACTCATAAGGTGTTAAATTTGGAGTACTGGCAGATGAGTTGGAGTTTGGTTGGATTAGAGGTCTCAACCACCTCACTACGGTCAGCTTTGGTATATTTTGCTTGGGCTCTGAATTTTGTTGCATGAGTGTACAAATCTGACTGTTACAATATATATATGTAATCCTATTCATGGAACCAACCCAAATATATTATTATGACAATTTACAAGCAAGATGCCCAAAGAATCATTTAAATAAATCTGCAAATAGCTTTAATGTTTGATTATATCAATACTACTGTCATATTTGATAATTTAAATACAATTAGTCTTTATTCAAATTATTTATGATAAATGTAATATCTACAATCATCCTACATAATAAATATTGTGGGTAGATCCAATTTCTGAAACCCATACTGATATGTATGCATGTGGATACATGCAAATACATACATATAAAGGTAGTAATAAATAAATAATCGTAGAATTAAATGATTTATCTTTTAAATAAATGGAATGATCATAACCTGCTATTTCCCACACAAAACTCTACCATTCCTTACCTTGGTGGTAACAATCAGGTGGTCACCAGGTTTTTCAGGCATTTCAAGCTGGAGCCAAGGTTCCTGGACTTTCTAGTGAAAATCAACCTGAATTCACTCCAGACGAACTGGTTCCTGCACTACAGGAGATTCCTCAAGAACATAGATCCTACATAACACAACTGCCACAGAACCTCTGAAAACTTTGATCACATGATAAATGATTGCCCAGCATATGACAAAATCAGAACTTTCATTACTCACAACTGCCACATTTCCCTGAACAAAATTTTAAATATCAAGAGCTGCTTCCTGTCCAGGGATTATGTCACCACAAGACTCTCAACCTTTATCACTTATGCCACCTGGATGGCCAGAAATCACATCAAGTTTACCATTCCTCATCCCAAGCCTGAAGACACATTCATTTCCAAGCTGAAGGAATTTCGCCATAAGGACAGAATCATCTCATCCAGATTTTTATTTGACAACATGTGGAGCCTGATTAATCTGGATTAAACAATACCAGTGACCACATCAGACCATCTGGTTGCCTGAGCAACATGGATAACTATTATTTTTGATTTACATTTGTATCATTATTACATATGGTTTTTCAATAAAATTATTTATAAATAAATAAAAAATAGTTAGAAGTTATAATATTAGAATAAAGATTATATTCTAATTACAGCAGAAAAGTTAAATTAGTGGTAACAAGATAAAAATGTACTTATAATAATAAAAGGAATGAGAGTCAGATTTCTGCCGTTGATAACAAAAATTTAAGTTTCATTAATAACTCGTAATTAAAATTAACAAAAGATAAAATATTCTGGAATCCAACATGTGTGCACTTAGAGAAATAACTACCTTATCAGATGAGTGGGAATACTAAATAATCAGCTGTAGGAAAGAAACAATGAAAGAAGATATGCAAGTTGGAGGAGAAAAAAGAAAACAGTTAACGAGGAGCTCAATGGGTGGATGGACTAAAATTTGGGTACTGGACATTCCCTTTTGCCCAGTAACTTCTAGAGCAGAAAGCTTGCCTCTGGACATGGAAAAGCAGGCTAAGGATTAAACAGGTCAGAATGATCTTTATTATTATTATGTATGCCTATGGGCTTATGTGTATATATGTATGTAAAATGTAAAGTTATTCTAATAATTATTGTCAGTTAATGTATTAAAGTATTGTTAGATTGATCAAATGCACTAGATTCAACCAAAGTAGTGTTGAGTTATTATTGGAATTCAGGCAGGGAACAGTAAAGCTCTCCGATAAGGGTCCAGACTGTAAGATATAGTAAGGTGTAGACAAAACAGTAATGTGTGGACATAACACATACAAATTTATCATACAAGAGAACATCCTAATCAAATATATTTCTATAATAAATTTAAAAACACTAGAATTACTGTTTACATCAACGAATTATAATTGAAAACAATAAACATTTACCAAGTGGTGCAACGGCTTTTAATGGAAGAGATGCAACTCCAGGTATGCTTTCACCGGCTTTATTGACAGCTATAATTCTAAATTCATAGTTAGCGTTTTTAATCATATCTGTCACATTATATACAGAATCGACAACAATTTCTCTATTCATTTTAATCCACTGAGGACTGTAATTGTGTCGTCTCTCTGCATAATATCCAAGAACTGGACTGCCACCATCATTTTCAGGTGGTTCCCAAATTAGAACAGAAGAATTACTTGATATCATTTGAACTTTTGGTTGACTTGGAGGTTCAGGTACTCCTGTGGAAGAAGAAACACATATAATTAATAATTTCATTAATTTATTTTAAAAATAAATTTTTAAAAAAATATATAATAACTATATATAAATAACAATAATTTGATTACTTTTGAACAATTCTTTTCTTTCATTCTTTAATTAAATCTCAGTACATTACATTCACACCTATACTCGCATTCAGAAAAATAAAGAAGTGATTAGATATTTAACATCATTCAGTACAGACAAATCTAGGTTGCTTAATCAAAAGAGACCCAAACGTATTCATTCAAATTTCTGATTTTTTAAGTGATGCAGAAACTTGCCATGACTACAATCGAAAGTCTAAATCTGGTCTGGGTAAAATTATTTTTAAGAAACTTTACGGGTTTTTTTTCTTTTTTCAGATAGCTTATCCATAGCCAATTTATTTAAGCAGCCAATCTTGGCAAGCAATTCTGATCAAAAAACTTGCATTATATTTAATTAAATACTGTCAAATAACTGTATTTAAATATATTGGATAAAATATATAATCCACTGCAGTAAAAAAAGTCTCTTCAACGATCTCAAATAGAGAAATAATAAAAAAAAAGGCATTATTACTCAATATATATTGTTTATAATAACTCCCCTCATATATACTTTAATGCAAAAAAATGTAAATATATTTATTTTGCTGACATTTCAATATTCAATATTGTAAATAGAAATTATTTCACACTCAACTGCCTATTATATTCAATATTGTAGCTCTGATGAAGACTGCAGGATAGTCAAAACTGTCAGGAAAATAAAAGAAATATATTTAAAAAAATTTTCATTAAGGTGTATATGAGGGGAGTTATTATAAACTATATAAATATATGAAGAAATGCAAAGAAAGTAAAGGAGAAGAATAAGAATATACATTATTACTCAAGATTGTCAATTGCTGGTTAATGAGGATTTAATTTTTTTTTGTCATCCTTATAGTTAGAAATTACTAATACTGACTTCTTAAATGGAACCTAAAAATAATTCTTAAATTTTATTCAGTTTACATTTTAATCCAACGTAATTGCACTAATTACTATACCTCAAAAACATTAACTATAGCTACATAAATATATTTAATTACATTTATTAATGGATATGTATGTATGTGAATTCATGTAATTATATTCATGTGCATGCATTCATATTTATGCATGAATATGAATGCATATGCTAAATATTTAGACTTCAAATTTTAATTAACTGTGAGATAATATATTAATCAATTTTAAATATTGCTAAAATCCATGTGAATGTATGTTTGTCCATAATGCTGTCATGATATTTGAGTTAAACATTTCTTTGTTAGAAGATGTATTTTTCAAGGAAAAAAATAATTACTTGTTCCACTATTAATAAACCATAATTTTTTTATGAAGCATTTTAGGCAAGGGAAGTAATTTGTTAAAGCAACCAATGAAAAAAAAAACTATTACAAAAATGGTGGTATTTCCATAGGTGAAGTATATTTCTAGATCCTAAAAAAATATAGTATTGAAATAAAACTATTCGAAAGAAAAAATGCTTGGAAAAAAATCAGTACGTGTTTTTAATTACAGTACAGAACTGAATAGTTATAGTATTTAAATCGCAAAGAAAATGTGATCACAGTACATAAATTCATGTTTGAAATGTGATATTTAATGGGAGGGGTAAATGCTATGGTATAGTATTTACATTTAGTTTTGGTTAGTATATAATTGAAGTCGTGTAGTTTGATATCGCATAGGTCACAGATCCACAGTAATACCATGCATGATTGAAATATGTTAAAACAACCAATTTAAAAAAACTATTATAAAAATGATGGCCTTTCCATCAGCAGTGTAAAGTCTTGCTACAATAAGAAATTTATGTTTGTTATACAATTTACATTACATGTATTTATGTAAGTGACATTGTCAGGCTTTTACAATATATAATGTTCAGAATTAGTGTATATATACATATTTTTATTAAACTTTATAAATTTGCAAATTTTGATCAATTAAGTTGATGTAACTCAACCTATTCTTGTAAAGCTGATTTCTACTATGCATGACAATAATAAAGATGTTTATCAAAAATATCATTTTGAACAAGCCTAAATTAAATCAAAATTCTATAAATGAAACTGGATTCATTATCTCAAGCCTTGCATAAAATTCCAGAGTTTGTGTTAAAATTATTATTTGCAAAAAATAATTATTACTCATTTTAATAATTTTCTCAACAGCTAATACTGTTAGCATTTACTGTAGTCGTAAAAAGCTACTAAAACCCTCATATAAGCAATAATGATCTTAGTTTTTGCCTTGACATATAACAGGTGAACTATAAAACTTTATCTTTTAAATGCTTAAAAACCTATCTATTAATCATTTAATTAGACTGTTTTTGATAAGCAGACTTTAATTTCCAAAAATTTACTGGTACACCAGAAAGGCATAATAGAAATAATTGTCACATGACAGCTGACTTGCAGATAATGTCTTCTATGATACTAAAGATCTGTTTTCATGATACAATATTTAACATACTCTACCTCATATACTTGTTTACGGGCCCACAAATATGAAAAAATGATTTTTAAAAATCTTCTTTTTTTTTATTAATCACCATTCTTCGGTGGGTTCATCCCTATATCCAACACAAATACAAATTCAGTTTCAATTTTATATTTATATAAAATTCTTAAATTTATAATGGAAAGTTTCTCTTCTCCCCCTCACCTTTTACCCTTCTTCCTTTTGAAATTGTAAAATTTGAATTTTAAATTTTTTTTTTTGTGTTATTTTATTGGCATTTCCTGCTTGTTCTCTTTTTTTTTTTTTTTTTTTAATTAACATGGGCGGGATATGAGATGTTTTGGGGGGTTTGGGGTTTTCTTTTTTTTGGGTGGGGGGGGTGGGGGGGGGGGGGGGGTGTGGTGTTGGGGGTTTTTTTTAGTTTAGGTTGTTTTTTTTGTTTTGGGGGGGGGAGGTTTGGTTTGGGGGGGGGGGGGGAATTAAAAATAGCAATATTTAAAAAAAAGGAAAAAAAATTGGTTAAAGGAAAGAAAAAAAAAGTTGATTGGATAAAAAAAATTAAAAAATTAATTTAGTATATTTTTTAAGCTTTATTATAAAGGATTTTTAAAATGATTTGAGAAAATGTTATTTTATTAGATTTTTCAGAAATATTTTTATTTAAGTAGAATGCATTTAATTTTTTTTTTTTAACAAATGAAACCGTTTTACTTCATTTTTTAAGATATATATTTTTAAATAGATAAAAGCATAAATAAATAAATGCATAAAAAATATGTATGCAGTCTTATTGTGCTACATTTCCTAATGTTATGAAAATTCAACATCATTCATTTCACTGTTTTCCCAATAATTTGTTTTATTAAATTATACTTGCCTAATAATTGTAAAATAAGCAAAAACTAATGATTTCTAATTTTGCACAGAGGTAAAACTGTCCATACAATAGCGTCACTCAATGCAAGCCATAGTAATCAATGGATGCAGGAAGGTTTGTGCATAAAATCCCTATCTAATGCCTACTCATCCAATATACCCAGACTAGTTTCTAGCTTGTGGCTTTCATCAGTGAGAAGTCTTGGATCTGAGAGCACTGCATCCTAAGCCAGAAACTAGTCTGGGGATATTGGATGAGTAGGCACTAGATGGGTATTTTATACACAAGCTTTTCTGGCATCCATTGATTACTCTAGCTTGCTGTGTGTGGCAATATATATAGTGAGTTTTGCCTGTTTCATAACAGTAGTTATGGCAATATACACCACAAACAATCAATCATTTTCAGTAGATAATGGTTATGAATTATTTTCTTTATCCAAACTTTTAGACTTATAGATCTGAATTCTCAGTTCACCATTCATATCTGTTGTGGCTCTAACTTTATGGTGAGTATCCTTTCTGTCAGTAAACATCACATGATCACCATTTCTTATGCTTGCTCATAACTGTTAATAAAACAGGCATACTCTCATACAGTAGTGCCATTCAGTGAAGCAGAGTAATCATGGAGAGAAGGTTGTGATAAAATCCCTATCTAGTGCTACTTTCCAATATCCCCAGACTAGTTTCTAGCTTGTGGCTTTCGTGAGTGTATTAGATCCTAAGATCTAGGTGCAGTGCTATCAGATCCAAGGATCCTCACTGACGAAAGCCACAAGCTAGAAACTAGTCCGGGGATATTGAATGATTAGGTACTAGATAGGAATTTTATGCACAAGCCTTCTGGCATCCATTGATTACTCTGGCTTGCACTGAGTAGTGCTACTGTATGGAGAGTTTTGCCTGTTTTAATGAACATCTTTCTGCTTATCAAACAGTCCACATTCATGACATTTGACTTCAGGTTAAAAGCATATATTTTATAAAACGATGAATTTAAATTGAAGATTATATTATTGAATAATGTCATCATATGATATATATTATCTACTTATACAAGGCACTGTACTAAAATATCTTATTATGCAGACAATTTGTATTAAAAACCTATCCAAATATTCAAATCTATATAAAATATTTCATTTGAAAGCTTAGAATGCATAAATTATATTATCTAACAGAATTTAATAAAATTCCATATTGAAATATATCATATATTATTTTCAATCTCACTGCAAGAGGAAGGTCTCCCCAATATTAATTCAGTTTTTATGATCTCTAGCCTTTCTTTTTGACATCATTCTAGCATATTTTAACCATCTATCTCATATGTGGTCTTTTTCTAGGTCTTTTACAACTCTTGAAATCCAGTTTAAGATTTTAACTGTATATACATTAGCATCTCTTCTAGATATATATCTTCTAGATGTATTTTTGTTTCAATGATCTCTGTTAGTATCTATTTATTCTCTCAGTCATGTATTTCATTTTCAATCCCTTCTTGTAATTTCTCTGTATTATTCTTCTGTTAAGTTTTCAAGTCTCATATCCATAAGTAATAACTGGTATAATACATTTTATTAAACCCCTTTTTCAAACACATAAGCATATTTTCCTTTAATATTAAGTTATTTTTGACAAGAGCACTTCAAGTAAGTTTAGTTCTATAATTAATTTCATCTGTTATGTTACCATCTATAATGATAATCTAACCAAGGCATTTGTATTTATTATCAATCTTTATTTTCTTTTATTGAGAAAATCTATTAATCATTAATTTAGTCCTTTTAACATTTACTTTTAGTCCTATTTTCTTCTCATAATCTTGCATCATTTCCTGCAGCTCTAAAGCATTATTTTCAAAAACAGTTACATTATCTGCAAAATCTAGATGGTTTAAATAATCCCCATTTACTTTAATTCCCTTGCCTTCCCATTTTAATCGATAATATACTTCTTGCAAAACTGCTTTAAAGTTTTAGAGATGTAGCATCACTCTATCTTACACCCTTCTCAATCTTACTCTTTCTAATATTATATAATCTAATCATTGCTGTTGTATTATTATATAAATATTTTCAGAATATGACAATATCCTGGATCTCTATCTTGATGATGTTTATAAATTCAAATGCCTTTTTATAATCTACAAATCCAAAGCATAATAACAACGCATATTCATTGGATCCTTTTCATAACTTCTCTCAACATTTAGATATCAAACACTTAAATACAGTATGTTCTTTTTGTTGGTTAGAATCCAAATTTGCTGAAATGAGTTGTAATTATCTTGGTAAAAAGTTTATATGAACTGATAAAAGAGTGATAAGATTGTTATTTCTAATATCTTCTTTATCTCCTTTTTAAAATGTTAATATTAATACTCCATTTTTTTTAATTACGTGGTACATCCTGATCATTTAGACATTTGAAATATAACTTTGTTAAAAAAAAATGTCTATTTTTTCACCTGCTTCTTATGTTGATTATAATTCCATCATTACCTGAAGCTTTTCCCTTCATCGATTTAATTGTGTGTCTCACTTCTTTATTTAAAATTCTGGGCAAATTAGAAGATATTGTAGTTGTAGAAGATACTTTTTATTGCTCTTTATTGCATATTTTTTTTTATATTCATTCTTTTCTTCATAAATTGTCATCTAAGCAAAACTTTACTGTTCAATTGCTGCTTTTTTATACCATTTATTTAGTTCCTGTTTTTAGAAGTGTAACAATTATCTTCCTACTAATTTTATTTAAATCTGAACTATGTTCAAAATCTGTAAACAAAATTTAAATTCACTGGAGTGTTTCTATATAATACTAAATTGTCCATGCATTTTACTACTGTTACACAATGCTTTATTTACCATCCTTTTTTACAGTTTACAGTTTTGATTACCTCAGCAATCTTATTCAGAAGTAGGAGATATAAAGTTCTGAATAAGATTGCTGGGGCAATCGAAATTGTAAACTGTAAAAAAGGGTGGTAAATAAAGCATTGTGTAACAGTAGTAAAATGCATGGATAATTTACTATTATATGGTATACATTTGGTGATGCAATAAGAAAGAGTAGTTATTATACGTCTTGAAGAAGATAATGGAATGTTTCTTAAGGTTAGGAATGTCAACTGTGAATACTGTTTTTCTTAATAATTTTAGTCTCTCTCTAATTTTGCATTAGCATGTATCTTGCATCTTACTAATCGATGATCACTTCCAGTGTTGAATTTATTAAGGACCTTACAATCTTGAAATATGTATTTTCTGTTAGTCAAAATATAACCAATTCTGTTGTACCTTCATTTGGATGCTTCCATGTCCATTTCCTTTTAACATTTTTCTCAAAAAAGAATTAGTAATATAAAGTTGTTTTTTTTCTGCAAACTCCAAAAGTTTATGTCCTCCCTCATTTCTATTATCATATCCAAATTTACCTACAACACTTTTATCTTTCATTTGTTTACCAATTCTAGCATCAATGTCTCCCATAATAATTTTAAAATATTGTTTGGTCTGATCAAAAGCTTTTTGTATATGCATATAAAAATCTGCACCTTCATTACAATGAAAACTTATTGGGGCATAAATCTGGATTATTTGCATTTGCTATCTACCATTTAATTAAATAATTAACCTTCTGCTCTATCTGATATGCTTTCAATGTTCTCAACATTGTTTTCCTGCTTTTTATTCATCCTACTTCATTTGTACTTTCAATATTTGTGCCTTACATATCCATTTTTAAAATCAAATGCCACTTTATTTTTTTTCCAGCTTCACAAAATCCAATAATAATATTGAATTTCAAAAACCTTACACATTTCACTTTTCAGCAAAAAAACTTTTATTATTGATTACAGTTTCGACTGTACCATGCAGTCTTCATCAGATCTTATTCTATTCTTTCAACTTTCTCTATCCTTCATCTTACTCCAATAATTTTTGATTAATACTTTGACAGTTCTTCCAATTTTTGCAATCTTCTTTCACTTAAAAGTGATCTACAGTTATGAGTACCTAAATAAAAGATCCTAATCAAATGGCAGCCTGAATCTACAGTCAGGAGATTTTTAGCATCTTTTAACTTCAGCCACCAACTGCTGCCTTAGCTGGTAAATTTACAGCATCTTGTGAATAAGGTTTATGGTTTAGTTTTGTTTATCATGATTATGAATATTTATTTTAAAAAAGTTCATTCACACATACATTCATTTTGCCTTCGAAAAAATTCAACTGATATTTCAGTTAAGAGGTATCATGCATTTGGAAAAATATGGTGTTTCTTGATCTTAAACTCAGATATAAAAAGTCAATAAACTTATTACGCTGACTAATGTGGGTTGATGAGCAGCCCATCCTTGTTTATATAAGATCGAGTATGCGCTTTACAAATTTAATTATTATAAGATCATATAGTAATAACAGCCCCAATGACATGAATATATAAAAAGGACATGAGGAAATTCCCCTGTTCATTTATTTTAAGGCCTCAAAGAGGAATCAAAGGATATCCTTTCATTTAACAGAAAATTCCCTTTTTGCAATTCCAGAACAGGAAAGTCATAGTTGATATTGTATTTGAAATCTATGTAATTGAGAAAAATTGATATTGGTGAAATTATTTTAAAGATACTAATAAATAGTAGTAATTTAAAAGAAATTAATATAAATTGATTGAGGAACTAGGCATATCTAATTATTTAACTAATGAATTAGAATCTGAAAGTGTTGCTAAAAAGGGGCATATGGAGAGACAATTATGAGTATAACTATATGCTTATGTTAATCAGTCCATATATTGTGATAATGTACAGGAAATTCTTGAAAGGCTGCAACTAAATTTGTTTATATTTAGCAAACTGATAAACTTTTGGCAAGCTATTTTTCAGCATTTAGCACATTGATTCTTTAGTCTTAGCATTGGTTAAAAGTATAGATCAGTAATTAATTGCTTTTTTATATATGAAAGAAATGTGCAGACGAATCCATGTATATATATATATATTGATATGAAGATTTCATGGGTTACAAATATAAATGATATACTTTGTGCAATTAATTAAATGTATATTATTTTTTTTTATTTGGTTACCAGTTGTAATAAATTTAGATTGTTAACATTTTACTTGTTGGAATATCATTTCAAATAAATATTGCTGTGCTAATACGTATGTGAAATCTCACCGCTGAACTCATATGTAAGTATTGTAAAAGGTATTACTGTATATAGAGAATTGCTGAATGTAACTATGGTTATATATAACCATTATTACAAATATCAGAATTATTTTTAAAAATCAGTTTTTTAGGAAATGTTAAACAAGTAAAAAAAAAAATAGAACTTGTCAATTAAAATTTTAATCAAGTAAATTATTTTGTATAATGTATTAGTATTACAAAGAAATCAAGTCTTATGTCACATGACCTAATTTAATGAGCTTGTATTACAAATGTTATATATAGACCTTGCGAATAAGCTCTTAACAAGCTTTGCAGAATATCTCCAACCCCAGACTGGTTTCTGCTACTGGCTTCCTTAGTCAGGTGCTAGAATCACTGAGGAAGCCAGTAGCAGAAACTGGTTTAGGTTGGGGATATTCTGAAAAGCTTGTTAAGAGCTTATTTGCGAGCTCTATGTCTTTAATTTATTAATTTTTACCGCAAATTTACATAACAAAATAAAGTGAAATCATTTTTTGAAACACGATCCACCTTTACCATCATCCATTGAAAAGCGATTTACACATTATTATTTATCTCAGGTAGCCATTTTATTTTTTTGCATTTCATTGAATAAAAACAGTGATCTGATCAACTTCTTACAAACTGAAGTTTAAAATTCAAAACTGCAAACATTTGATGTTTATTGATTTGGTTCAATAGCAGGAAAATGACAAAAGAAAAAAATTATAATTATCTTAAACTAGGACATTTGGAATAAAACCACATTCAGTTTGCGACTCTTTTGTGAATGATGTGAAATATTCAGGCAAAGTGTAAACTTTGAATCATAATCACATCTTTATACATTCATAAAAACAAACATATGTACATACATTTATGCACAAACAAAATTATTTAAAAATAAAAAAATGAATTATTATTACTTACCAAATGGATATTTTGCTATAACTGGCAAGGTCTCCGCCCTATCACCTAACCCATATTCATTTTCTGCCTGTACACTAAATTGATATTCATTATCTTCCAGTAAATTATGTACAGTACAAGAAAGTTCTTTAGATACACATGCTTTATTCCATGTGTGCCTTCCCACACCTCTTTTTTCAATAATATAACCATAAATCATACTTCCACCATCAAATTTAGGTGGTTTCCATCGTAATGTTATAGATTCAGGTGAGGTGTCAATAACTTGAAATTCAGTAGGCGGACCAGGAGGGCCAATTTCTCTTTCCTTGTATCTTTTCTCAAAACTATAATCAAATAGTTCTCGGCTTTCATATTCTTCATCTCTATCAACTACTTTAGAAATTGTTTCTGCTGACTGTTCTAAAACCTCAGTAAAGTCTTGTTCAGTAACTGTAACCTGGGAATCTATCTTATTCTGAATACTTTTGGATTCACTAACAACCTGAGCTTCGGGTATTTCTGTTTTATATTCACTAAACATTTCTTTTATTTCATGTTCACTTAAAATTTCTTTCTTTTTAGGTTCCTGAGTTTTTTGAATTATAACTGTTTCATCTATTCTTTTTTCAAAATGGCTACCTAAATCATCTAAGTCATCATATTCTTTTTGAATTGTTTTAATGTGCTTTAAACTTTTTAAGTCATCATAAATTTCATCAAAGTCTAAACTTTGTTCTATTTCAAATCTTTGTTCAATTTCTAAAGTTTCATTATCTTTTTTTTCCAGTTCATGTACCCTACTTTCTAATACATGAGGTTTTTCAATAACTTCATACTCTCTAATTTCTTCTTCATCTTCATGTTTCATCGATTCAATATCTTTAATGAATTTTATAGTTTCATCTTCGTTTTCTCTATCAAATACTTTTCTATATTCAAACTCTTTCTTAATATGCACTACTTCATCATCGTCATTATATATCTCTTTTTGAATTTCAGTTACTTTTTTAATTGTTTCTTTTAACTCAGACCCATTTTCACCTTCTAGAGATTCAAAATCTTCAATATATCTTTTAGTTACAATTTCAGTTTGAACCTTTGTTTGTGTTTCAATTGTTTCATCGTCTTCTGGCTCAAAATTTTCAATGAATTTTTTAGTGCGGATTTCTCTTTCTGTTTCAATAATTTCAAAATCTTTATCTGTTTCTTTTCTACCAAAATCTTCATCCATTTCCAATGTTTCATCTCTATCAAATTGCCTAATTTTACCTGTTTCTTTGTCTATTACTTCATAGTCTTTAACTGCTTCTCTAATTTCGGAAATTTTTTCAACCCCACTGATAGTTTTTTCATAAATGTTACTTTGAACTTCTTTTTTAGCTTCAGTGCTCTGTGATTCCTTCAATCCATTTATGATTTCATATTCTTTCAAAATTTCAACAATTTCAGAGTCATCTATTGTATGCATAATTTCTTGGTCTTTTTGAGAAATGGTTTTGCTTAAATCTATTGCTGATTTTATATCACTAATATCCATTCGTTCAACTTTTTCTGAAGTAGTAATAGAATCATATCGTTCGAAATCTTTATTTCCTATTTCGCCAATTCTTGACACCATCTCACCAGACTGAATACTTTCAAACGTTTCAATTTTTTTCAAACTTTCAGTCTTCCTAATTGACTGCACTTTGCCTGGTGGTGGTTCTGAAACAAAATTAAAATGTTACATTACTATAATATAAAAAATAGAAACAAAAAAAATTATTAGAATTTTACCTTGAACTATTATTTGAATACAACGATTATTATTTCATTTTTTAAAAACAATGCTTTTATATTATTCATTTTTAATATACAACCATTTTATATTGCGCATGTACATGAATTTAAAACTCATGCATTCTTTTCATTTATGACAATTTTTTATTACGATTACTTTTTAATACATATGTGATTTAATATTACATTATGTACATTACGAATTATAACTAAGATTATCCCAAATTCAAAATTAACAAGACAATCCAAAGAAAGAAAAAAATCATGTAACTACTTTGGCAGAAATGTAAAATCTAAATGGTGATCCACCCTTGTAAAACATGACTTGATGATTGTAATTCTTGAGGTAATTTTCTGATGAAATCGTATAATCAATTACATGGCTTTTCGTAGACCATCTCTACTAGGGAAACTATTGGTTGTGTTGTACTTTATTTTTTCTTCGGCGACTCTTGTTTAATTTTGAATTAATTAGTTGTTTTACTGAGTTGTTTAGCTTTAAGCTTTTAATGTTTACATTACAAATTTATCAAAATTACCCCAAATTCACAATTAAACAAGACTGGCCAAAGCAAATAAACTCTAAAACACAATTAATGGTTTCACGGCTAAAAGCTGACTTCTTAAGTGAGAAGGGCTAAAGAACATATCAACAAATATATACTATTACCAACTATGTCCCACATACTCTTAATATTAAAAGAACTCTTAAATAAGGTAATTAATTCAGAATCATAAATTTTTAATAATAAATATTTTTTTAATTCTTTTTATTTCATTTCTTTCAAAGAAACCATTGGTTGTGTTTTAGAATTGATTTTCTTTGGCTAATCTGCTTTAGTTGTGAATTTGGGGTAATTTTGATTATGTTATTGAGTAGTTTAACTTTAGGATTTTAATGATTACTAATTATATATATATATATATTATAAGAATGAAAGATCTATTAAGCTAGTGCAGGCTATAATAATCAATAGATGACAGGAGGTTTGGGCCACTTAAATCCCTATTCAGTGCCTACTCATCCAATATTCCCAGACCAGTTTCCTAGTTCATTATTTTCATCAATGAGGAGCCTTGGATCTGAAAGAAATACATTTAGATCCATCTTTTATCTTTTTAGTTAACTATAACACAAAGAGCCCAAACTTAAGACCCAATAATGTTTTCAATCCAGATAATTTGCCTTTATAACCATACTGATCTGAACCCAGTTCATTTTCTATATATTTTGGTGTCTTTGTTTTTTTAATAACCGTAGTCACCAACATTTTTTGGCTAAGATTGGTTTTAAATCATTAAAACATCACATGATCATCATTTCTTGTGATTATACAAGCTATTAAAATAGTTGCAACTTTCTCCATACAACAATGACATCTAGTGTAAGCTATAGCAATAATAGTTGCCTTTTGCAAATATATATGGTACTTACATACCAGATCTGCTATGACATTTCACATACATATCAGTCTGTCGATAAATTTGGGAATTGCTGCCCATGTTTGTGATGTAGCTTTCTCCAATGATGGTGGGGGAAGGGGGGGAATTTGCAATGGATCAATGCTGTACTAAAAACTCACAACTATCTGTTTTTATTTAGTATCATAATGTACCATCTCTTTTAGCAATATGTCAGCCCATCTCCACTTGTCTTTTAATTCTTTCAACAATATTAATTATACCTGTTTGTTCTCTTACCCATATATTGTGCTTTCAATCTCTTCTTGTTACTCCTAACATGTAGCTCTCCATACTACTTTGAATGGTCTAACGTCTCTATATTGCTCCTCTATTAAGTGTCCAAGTTTCAGATTTATAAGTAAGAACTGGTAAAACACATTTATTAAAAACCTTCCTTTTCAAACACATAGGCATATTTCCTTTTAGTATTAAGTTATTTCTACCAAAAGCACTCCAACCAAGTTTAATCCTATGATTAATTTCATTCATTATGTTTCCATCTGTAGTAATAATCGGACAAAAGTATTTGTGGTTGTTAACTTCTTCTAACTCATCATAATCAATCTTTATTTTTATCTTTTGAAAAAATCTATTGAACATTACTTTAGTCTTTTTAACGTTTATCTTTAGTCCTACTTTCTTACTTTCATTTGATAACTCCTACAACATTTCCTGAAGCTCTCATTGTTTGCAAAAACAACTACATCATCTGAAAAATTCAAATGACTTAAATAATCTCCATTTACTTTTACTCCTTTAGTTTCCAATTTTAATCCACAAAATACTTCTTGCAGCACTGCTGTAAAAAGTTTTGGAGATATTGAGTCACTCTGCCTTACACCCTTCTCAATGTTAACCACCCTAATATCATTATGTAATCTAATTGTTGCTGTTATATTTTTGTAAATATTCTTCAGAATATGATAATATCCTGGGTCTATACCTTGATGATCCAATGCTTAAATCACTGAAGAAATGCTTATAGAATCAAATGCCTTTTCAGATTGTACAAATCCAAAGCATAATGGCAACTCATATTCATTGTTCCTTTCTATAACTTCTCTCAATACTTGGATATGATCTACTGTACTAAAATCACTTGTAAATCCAGTTTGTTCTCTTGGTTGGTTGAAATTCAATGTTCTCTGTAGACAAGATGTAATTATCTTAGTAAAAATTTTGTATAAAAAGTATTTTACTGAACATTTGCTACTTGTTAAATTTAAATAATATTTAGAAAATGAATTATAAGTTACTATTAACTTTAAAAAATATTACTTGCATATAGATTCCATTCCCAATGGGTAATTCATAATTTTTTTATGTATATGATAGCATTAAAACAGGCAAAACTCTCCATACAGTAACGCCACTCAGTGTAAGCCAGAATAATCAACGGATTCCAGAAGGCTTGTGCATAAAATTCCTATCTAGTGCCTACTCATCCAATATTCCCAGATTAGTTTCAGGCTTGAGCCTTCATCAGTGAGGAGCCTTGAATCTGAAAGCAATGCACCTATATCTTAGGATTTAATGCAATTCTTCAGAAGTTAGTCTGGGGGTATTGGATGAGTAGGCATGAGATAGGGATTTTATGCACAAGCCTTCTGGCATCCATTGATTACTCTGTCTTGCACTGAGTGGCACTACTATATGGAGAGTTTTGCCTGTTTTAATAACAGTTATGAGCAAACATAAGAAATGGTGATCATGTGATATATGATAGCATGCGAACATAAACATGTCATGAACGTTGATGACATTATTTGACATTTTCCATAATATTTTTGTTAAGCTCGTACTTTAGTTTTTTTGTGTGTGAAAATTTACCCAAAATTATTAAAACTTGGGATTTTCCATTGACAAAAGAATCTACCATTGAGTATTTCCCAAATGCTTGGTGAACTTCTGAATTACAGATTTTATTAAAAATATCCCTGCTATTAAAGATATCTGTCCACTGACATGAAGATCTCATGTTTGTTATACCTTTTTTCATCACCTTTTCCATTTTGCACTTAGATTACATTTTATTTAGTTACATTCATTTGTAGTTTTTTTTATTCTGCTACTATTTCGTATTTGGTTTGTCATATTCATTAATACATGAAACGTAAATACATTTTCCAAACTAATTCTTGGGATTAAACAACATGACACTCACTTGCATAAGCAACCTTATAAAATTTAAAATGCTTATTTATATATTATAAGGGTGAGGATCAAGTATTATGCATACACCAATGTAGCAATCAGAACACAATAGTTTTATTCTAAGATGCTTTTGCTTTTCTTATTTGATCACCAATCCAATGTGTGCGCATCATAATCTGAAGCTACTATTGCAACAGTTCCTTGCTGCTACATTCTTAAATATGAATAGAATACTATAAAAGTCTACAAAGAATTTAAAGATAATAACAAAATTAATAATTTACTAAGAGAAATAAAATATTTTGTGGACCTTTGATGAGAGAATTAAGAAAAAGATTAATTAAATGCTATGTGTGCAGTGCACTAATGTATGGTTGTAAAACGTGGACAATGAATAATAAAATTAGAAGCAGATTGGAAGCTTTTAAGATGTGGACATGGAGAATGGAAAAATCAGTTGGATGAATCAAATAACAAATGAAGACGTTTTGAAAAGTGAAAAGAAAAAAAAAAGGATTGAGGAAATTAAAAAGAGAAACTGGATTGGACACATATCAAAAAAAAGTATAGTTTAATAAAAGGTATTTTGGAGGAAATGGTGAATGGAAGTAAGAAAAAATAATGGAAAATATTGTTGGATGATATAACAGATGGGCAGTGTTACATGGAATTGAAGCGCTGGGTTATGAAGAGAATGGAGTAAAAAGAAATAGATGAATTGATGGCATGACTACTCTGTGGATCTATCCATGATTGATGTGTTTGATAAATAATCAAAATTTAAATGCGGATAAAAAATTCATGATTGAATTGTAAAATAGTTTTTCTCCATAACTAAAATTCGCTATCAAAACTTGATTTCTGTTCAATGAATATATTCTAAAGTTGATATTTCATAGCCTTAATCTGAGATACTTCCAGTTTTCTATAAAGTTATGAAAAATATTGGATATTTGACACGGATAAATAAAAAATGGTTATCATTTATGTTTCATTAGCTAACTAAGCATGTATCTTATGAAAATGAAGTTTCTTTGAAATAGTTATAGGATTTGGAAATAAATTATATCAAATGTTATAAACAAAAACATTTTCTTTAAAGATACATATAAACAAACATTATATACACATATGTGAGTCCACACGAAAAATCATTTTTGAAAAATTCATTTGCTTGAAAATCAAAACACTCCAATATTATTTAAAAGTTGGAGTGCTAAATGAAATTTAAATTATACGTCAAAGATTATAGCTTACCAACAACATTTACAATGATGGGAATGGTGACTTTTTCAATGTCTGTCTCCAAAATTAGGGTGTATGTGCCAGCATCTGAATCTTCAGTATTATTGATCACAAGCCTCGCAACATTTTCGACAACTTCAATGGTTACTCGCTCAGTATTGCAAAGAAGTTTATTGTTACACATCCAGCTAGCTTTAGGCATCGGGGATCCGTCAAAACCGACCTCAATTTTAAGAATTTCACCACGTTCCACTTCAATTAATTCTTCTTTATAATCAGAATCATACTTTGTCATTACTGAATCTGAACCTAAAAAATAAAATAATAAATTAATGTTATATAAGTGAGTAATACATGATAACAAATAAGGCTAATCTAAACCATAAATCCTCAATCTGTTGTCAAGGCAACCTCTATAAATGAAAGATTATTATAAACTCACAATGAGGTTTTAAGAAAAGATAATAATTATTATTCAATAGTTTTTTTTTCTATATGTCAGAGAATTGGCTGGGAGGCGAACCCACAACCGTCTGCAACCAACTATTTGCTTGCAAGGCAGCTGCGATGACTTCTCGGCTAAGCATGCTTTCAGCAAACCGCTGCCAGAATCATTGTGCTGATTTGTTTAGCAGTTAAATATTATGCCTATATTTGGATGTAATTTATTATGTAAATGAGGCATTTAAATATTCCATTTTTTCGACAATGGAACACATGAATTCTTTCCATTAATTATATTTGAATCCTTTTCAATTGCCCATGTCTCCTTATATTTCTATTTTATATTGTCTCTTTTGAACCATGCTTACATTAGTAGGACTGAAATTATGATCCATAGCAAGTTCATTACCAAGGAAGATCCCTACAGATCATACTTTCAATTCTAATAATGTAAGCACGATGTGTGCTGAAAGAGACAATGAAAAAACGAAAATATAAGGAGGAATGGTCAACTTTAAAGGATTCAAATGCAATTAACAAAAATGATTCATTCATTTCATTGTTTAAAAAATGCAAAAAAATGCAATATTTAAATGTCACATTTACATAATAAATTATGTCTATATGTAGGCATATTTTTTAACTGCTAAACAAAACAGCACAATGATTGGTCTGTCGAAAGTATACTTAGTGTAATGTGAAAGTATTTAATATTAAATATTACCTTTTGCTAATACTCGATTATAATGAGTTTATAATAATTAAAGAAAAGAGAATTATTAATAAAAGACGTATATTTGTCAAGCGCTGGTGGCCGAGTGGTTAGCACAGCCGCCTTACAAGCAGTTGTCCCGGAGTTCGCTTCCTGACCGACACTTTGACACATAAAAAAAAAGACGTATATTTGATATAGTATACAAAAATATATCCCTTGATTAATCTGGCTTGCACTTAGTGGCACTACTGTATGGAGAGTTACTTCTGTGTAAACGCTGGAATTTGCACTATAATTTTCAAAATATTAATATATAAATATGCAACAGCTATAGCTAATGTATGAAATGAGTATTATTTCCAGAATCACTTATTGTAAATCCTACTCAACATTTAATGATAATCATACTATATAATTTGTTTTAAAACCTGGCTCTTAAATAAGCTTATTTCCAGCATTGTAAGTGGATAAAGGCACTCCCCTCCCCCATTCTTTTAAAATATTTATTGATATGAAAATCTTTCTACTCATAACACAAGAGTGGAAGGGTAGTTTTCTTCCATCTAAATTACCATATATATCTAAAATATTATGTTATTTAATAATTATTTACACATTGGCTCCAATTATAGAAATCCCCACTTGCAACCCTTACCTTTTATCTGAACCACTAATTTTCTAAAAAAAAAATGAATAGTAAAAGCGATAATAGACATCTTTGTTTAAATATTAAAGTTCATACTTAATTTAAACTAATTCTATATATTCCCATTGGTATTTATAAAAATTAGATTTAATATTTATGCTTGTAATGTTTGATTATACAAGTATAATTTATATATCTGGAGATATGTAATTATATAAGGGATATGAACAGACTTTCAAGCTCCCTTCAGCTATCTGTTCTAATTTATACAACCGACACACCTGTGTAGAAGATAAATGATCTCCAATATAAGTATTTCATGCTAAACTCATCTTATCAATTGGTTATTGTTATATATATATACTTATAATTTAAAGCTTGTTAGGAGCTAGTGGTAAGCTCCACCTAGTGAACATTTAGTACAAGTTTTAAAGCAAGTTACACAATTTGTGTCTTGTTTTATTAATTATTATAAGTGTACCTTTGATGGCTTTTGCGATGTTATATTGCTTTGGCTATTAATATATGGTGAAACGGAACTGATTTCAGACCTATATAGCTATCTGCTTTGTAAGGCTGGATTTGAAGACATTTACGTGTCTGAAAAATTCAGGCTTTCAAATTGATAGTAACGTATTAAATAAGTGCTGACGCTTGATTTGGAGTTTTATAACTAGTGTCTGAAATCCTAACTCCTCATTGAGATGAGCCATAAGCTTGAAAACAATTGGTCTGGGGATGAGGATTTTCCGGTAGAGATTTTAATTCTCTTTCGGCACTTGTAATTTAAAGCTTGTTAAGAGCTAGTGGTAAGTTCCACCTAGTGAACATTTATATATATATATATATACTTATATATATATAAAACTAAGCACTGATTATATATGTGTGTGAGAGATGATGATCTGCACTAATTGAAGAGTGCTGGTTCAGCACAAAATACATATATTGGAGATCACTTATCTTTTACGCACGTATGCGGCCATGTTTGTCGGTCACATGAGATAAAACAAAGTCTTTTTAACATTAACAATACTGTAGTGCTTAGCATGCTTTGGACTACAGTATCATTAATATTAATAAGACTTTGCTCTTAATACAGTTTTGAATTGTATATATATTAGACTATAACTAATTAAGAATCTAAAATCTTTTCTTTTTCTTTTATATAAATTCGAATTCTCACACACTTCCATTCATCTTGATTGTTATTAAAACTTTATTTTAAACTATGGCTTGCATATTTTTCTTTACCTACTATCATTTCAACTGTCATATGATGTAGTAACTTTTGCTTTTTATTACTTCAATCTACGTATTGCTCTATTCAATTCCATATTCATCATTGCTTAACAATAGTCAAACATAAATTTGTCCATAACTATGTTGGAATTAGCCAGGAATGGATTTATATTTTTTAGGCTTTAAGCTAATAAAAAATGGAGGCCCCTTTCCCAATTTTTTTAATTTTATAAAAAATACACGTCTATTTATGCAGATTATTAATATCCAGCAAAGTTTTTATTAAATTTATCATCTGAAAGTGATCTAAATGATCTAGATAATCATGGTGTTGTAATTAAATTGAGAGAAAGTGCAAACCTCTCGTGCTCATTAGTATCCAACAGCCAATCAGATCGTAAATTACAAGAAAGAGAATTTAACAAGAAAAGGGTGGTCCACCCTATTCTTTACTTGTCTTTCTATATATCCAAGCCAGTCTAGGGTATTTAGATCTTAAAGTGTGAATATTAAATATCTTCACACTTAACTCACTGAGTTTAAATTACAAACATACAGCGTGAAATCCTACGATTTACTATGCAGTAGTTTTTAGTTGTTCTAACTTGCAGTAACGTATGTAAATAATATTTATTTTATAAAGCACACAGTATTGAAATTAATGGTAATTAAAATCATGGATTCTATCATTAGTAAGTGATCAAAATTTCCTTATCGCTTTCAAATGATTAAAAAAGTAAATAGATTATGAAAACCGACAACCATCTTGGCAACATTGGTCCCTGAAAGCTGAGCTTAATCATAAACATGGCAGTATTCCTATTTATTTCATAAATTACGATCTCTAATAAATCATATTCATTTATCAACTCTCTTTCAATCAAAGTTTCTCTTAATAATAAGTTCATTAAGTGTTTTTCATTTCTTTTTTATTCCCAAATTCTTTTCATTCTGTATTTAATAATACAACATTCTTTTGTATCTTATTCTTCTTCTTCATATAGTTCCTAATATTTTTTTTTATAAATCTCTCTTCTACATTGTTAGTTTCTTCTATTATCTTCTTACTAAGTTCATTCTATTTCCACCTTTATTTTAGTTTTTTTTTTTTGTAAGTAGCTATTTCTACCTAATCTTAATTTTCTCTTTTTCCACTTGTGTCTTAACAGTTTCTTTACAATTCCTATAACCCTTCCTTTTTTACACTTTCCAATGTTTTTTCTTTCTGTTTTTTCTTATTAACTATCTTGGTTCTAAAACACTCATAAACAATCTTCATTATATTCACTCAGTCTCCATAATTTTTAAAATCATCATCTTATATGATTGTCTTCCGTCATTCTCCACAATTTCACTAACTATCTTTTAGATATCCCTTTCAACTTCATTACTTAATTTTTCAGATACCAATGGTAGAGTTGCAGGCTCATGAGTTCATGTTCCATGGTTTGTGGCTTTGTTTCACCATTTCTAGTGCTCAAATGCATATCTTATGAAGGAGAACATTTAAGAACTTACCATGATTTCATTGACACCAAGTACTAAAAGTTTGAAGTTTATTCACTTTTTGATTATAGCATTATGTAACACTAGAAAACTCTCCATACAGAAGTGCCACCAAGTGCAAGCCTTTGTAATCAATGGATGCAAGAGGGTTTGTGCCTAAAATTCCTATCTAATGATACTCATCCAATACCCCCAGACTAGTTTTTAGCTTATGGCTTTCATCAGTGAGCAGCCTTGGATCTGAGAGCACCACATCTAGATCTTAGGATCTAATGCAACTCTCCAGAAAGCACCTTTTATCTATTTGGTTGATCATAATGCTACAAGGCCAAGATGAAAACACAATAGTGTTTTCAATCCAAGTTCATTTGCTTGTATAGTCATATAGATCTGATCTCAACTCAGCATATATACATTTTGGTGTATTTGGTTTTTCAAAAACCACAGTCACCATTATCAAGTGAACAGGATAAGTATAAAACCATCAAAACATCATGTGATTACCATTTCATGTGCTTACACAGGCTATTAATAACAGTAGAAAACTCTCCATACATAATGCCACCAAGTGCAAGTCTTCTTAATCAATGGATGCAGGAACGCTTGTGCATAAAATCCTTATCTAGTGCCTATTCATCCAATATCCCCAGCTAGTTTCTAGCTTGTGGCTTTCATCAGTAAGGAATGGAAACATAAGTATGTTTTCATCTTGGGATACTCGCTTTATAGTTAACCAAATAGGTACAAAGTGGCTACTGGAGGGTTGTCTTAGATCCTAAGAATTTAGGTGCAGTGCACTCAAGTCCAAGCCTCATCACCGATAAAAGCCACAAGTTGGATACTAGTCTAGGAATATTGGGTTAATAGACAATTTTATAAACAAATCTTCTTGCATCCATTGATTACAAAGGCTTGCACTTGGTGGCACTAGTGAATGGAGAGTTTGCTACTCTTATTAACAGCCTGTGTAAGCATATGAAATGGTAATCACTTTATGCAAATTAAATTTAGAAATATTTTTTATTTCCATTTTATGATTAGAATCATCCTAGAAATAAAAAATGCAAAAAAAAAAAATTTACATGCATAATTATTTTTAATTTAACGTGATTTATTGAAAAAAATAAAAATTATCATAAATAAAATGTAATTTATTGATAGGAATAAACAAACTTTTTTAAAAAAATTCTAACAAAAAATTTGAAATTTTTATTTCTCATTTATTAACTATAATGAAACAATAATAAAGTTTAACCAAACATTGTTATCTTTTTTATTTAAAAATACAAAAATATTGTAATTATAATATCGTGTAGAAAAAATAAATAAATAAATAAAACACGAACACGAGTTTTCTTAATGAAATAAATTTTAATAATTGTTATTATCATCAAACAGTACCTAATATTTACTAAGGCTGCCTCAAGAATATGCGCGTAAAAATGCGATAGTAGGGACCTCTATAGGTCTTAAACACAAGCTTACGTTTTAGAAGAAAAGAGGGGAATCTCTTTACTTCAACCTACTTTCCATATAAATTGGTGAAGCTGAAGCGGTTAGATCCAAGGGAGTGAAGCTATTCAATACTTCACTGATTAAGTCCACATTTCTTATTACACTTTAATACTCGTGAAATCTTTCGATTTACAACGAGTCAATGGAAAGATCTTATAGTTAGAAATCTAGTGCGATAATTTAAAGTTGTAATTATAAATTTATTTAAACGCACATCAAACAGTAGATAAATTAATTTTTGATTAATTATAATACTATGAATTTAGTTTTTATTAGCAGATATCGATAGTTCTGCATTCATGACATATAATAATTAAGATTAAACATTCAATAGTCTAAGGATTATCCACTTAATGAGTAATATTTCTATAGTGTAATTTTTATTATACCACCCTCAATGCAAGTTAGAGATTGAGAGACTGCTTTCTATCAACTTTTAACACCTTGTGGAGAGGTACAAACATAAACATAGGACCAAAAATATGAAAAATAATGTATGATCCTTAAGACACACATTTCATGCTGAAGCAGCACCCATCAATTGGCCCAGATGTAATCAGTCTCTACCTTGCATGAGAATGGTGTAGTGAAAATTACACTACAGTAATATTACTTTTTTTTTTTCATATGTCAAATGCATGGCCCAGGAAGCGAACCCGAGCCAGCTGCTTGGAAGGCAGATATGCTAACCACTAGGCCATCAACACTTGACAGGACAGAAATATGACTTATATGATCTCTCCCTTTGGGCAAAACATTACATATGGACTACCAAAGATGTTTATCATACAATTTCTTTACGATATTTTTTAATGATTCATTCCAAAATCCAAGTCTGACTGTGTCATAACTACATCGCAAACAATTGCTAGAAAAAAAATAATTATAATAAAAAGGATTATTATTTTCTCCACATTTGTGTAATCTTCAAGATATTTCTTTGCAATTCACAATATCGTAAACATATTTTGTTTCTTAATTCAGGAAAAAAAAAATTTTTCTATCATAACAATTGTAATAGAATTTATTAATGATATTTGACATTACCTTCTACATTTAACTGGCCTTGGGAAATTGTGGATCCTAGTTCATTTACGGCTACACAAAAATATCGGCCAGCGTCATCTACAGAAACATTTTCTATTATTAATGTAGCAGTTTCTTCAGAATCACGAATAATTCGAAATTTTTCATTGTGTCTAAGCTCTTCTTTTTCATGATACCTACATTAATAAAAATCATTAAATTTGTAGATTACGGCAAATTACAATTTTATACGTTTTCATTTAATACCATAACTAAGCATAACATAACTTCTCTAATATTTAATCTATAATTAACCTAGAATCAAATTTTAAAAAATGTTTCATTTTTTGCAGTTTCCCTAATAAGACTGTCATTATTTATTTCTCTTATTTTATTAGGAACAATTATTCATGATGTGATGTGATGTGATGTGGCTTCTCCTTAAATGAAATCAAGAAAATCTGAGCAATTATGCCCAGATAAACCTGTTAGCCATTTAATTTTCCATTCCCCACTCTAAGTTTTCTTTCCCATATTCTGCTCCATCCCATTTCCACAACATAATTTTTGTCAACTCTATTGCCTTTATCTCTAAATCCCCCTTATCTTTTCCCAAACCCAGCATAAAAACCAATAATTCACTTTCATTATATTTATTTTACTCCAGCGCCATCTATTGTAAGTTTGAGTAAACAATGAACACCAAATGTTAAATATTTAAATTGTCTGATTAGAAATGAGGATCTTAATCAGAAACCAAAACCCACGCTGATTTAAATTAATTACATTCTACTGAAGAATCAGAAACCAAAACTGAAGATGATTTTAATTAAGTCATATACTTTTCATAATCTAAATAATACAATAACTGTGTCAAATAATGTAAATTATTGTACACATATAAAATGTGATAACCAGAGAAGAAAAAATTAAAAACATATTCGCCATTAATATTATTTTGCCAAACACTTTCGGTACCAGCTACCAGACTCATGGCGACATATTGCAACTGAAATCAATATTCCAAGCTGATAATTACACTAACTACTGTTGACAGCACCAACTGCTGTATTCACAGGGATCTCTATCCAGGCAATGATAGCATAACATTAAAATTAATTAAACAGACAACTTTTCTATTTGATTGAATTTATTCTTAAGCTGAACTGCAAAAGAACAACGTTAACTTCTCAATATTCTTGGAACATGAGAAGCAGGCTGGCCATGTGTTTGAACCAGGCAACCCCAAGATAGTATGCTCTGAAGCCAGCGACTGCAAAAGAAAAGTCAAGGAGGCGTATTTTATTATCAGTGACAACAATTCCATCAATAGACGCGACACGTGCTTTTCTATCTCCAAAAAATGGACAAACTAATTTGCATTCACATTTGCATATTTTATTAGTTAACAATAAATGATTTATAACTTATATTGGCCATGAATATGAGGGAAAACCTTGAAAGCGCTCGGCCCATTTAATTGTTTTTGCAGCTTCTTCGTCAGCGGATAAATCACTTTTATATGCTATATATTGCATCAGTAAAAATACATAGTAATGCTTTAACCAACCTTATGAAGAGGTAATATCTCAGTAATTCAGATTTGAACTTCAATAATATATATTATAAATATAAAATATTCAAGATTCCCCAAGTATATATTTATAATGATCAATGTAGAAATATCTCACTATATAATTTTATAAATCTTAGAACTCCTGGTTTAAATCAGAATAACTAAATTAGACAAGGATGATGATGATGGTTTTTATTATCATGATCATTCCAAAGTATTTTCTTTGTTTTATGTTTCTATTTACAGAAACTCCAGGTGCCAAACCTCTTCAAACAGAGAATGTTTACTTGAAATTGTTTAAGAAAATAATAATCATCATTTACCAATTTCTATTGTAACACCCCAGCACATCACTCAATGATTTGCATGTTCTCAGAAGTGTAGATATTTTTATAAACTAGCATATGGTGTGTTAAGATTATAAGATTTAGTCATATATAAAACAGCATGAACAAATAAATTAATAGATAATAAAATAACCATTTGTTAACAAAACAAAGTGTAAGTAGTTTAATTGTAACTAGATTATGTAAATTTCAAACGTACATTTTCCATCTTGCATAAAATTATTAAGATGATTATAATGAAGAGTTCATATAATTTATTCGCTCTTCATTTAGTAATTTCACAATCAATCATAGAATAATAAATCACTTCCAGCCAACAAATTTATATATTTAGTTTTCCCATTCAGTATGTATGTAGTACTGATTTAGTATGCACTCATGACCATTTTGAATTTTAAGAACTACCCAAAAACCACACTGACACATATAAATGATAAATGACACTGACCAATCTACATGTGGTTGCAACCTGATCTGTATGAAAACTGCATTTTAATTTTTTAATTATCACTGAAAATTGCAAAATTTGCATTTTAATTTTTTTAATCACATGATTAGATAAAGTATAACTGTATGAAAATTGCATTTTGTTTTTGTTTTTTTATTGATGAAAATTGCGCTTTTGTAATGAATGGTTGGGTCATGACCATGTGTAGATTAATCAATGTCATTCATTGCCTGGATGTGTCAGTGTGGGTTTTGGGCAGTTCTTAAAATTCAAAATAGCCATGAGCACATACTAAATCAGTACCGAAGTTAATCTATATTATGGTATGTGTGGCAGATAATAGGACAGATAGAAAAAAGTTAATAATTCAATAGTTAGCTTTGTTCCAGTGAGAAATAATAAAATTCTATACCAGAAAGTATACAGTAAGTCGATGGAAAGTGTGAAGTGGAAAGAAGCATTTGCCGATAATTCGAATTACAAGCTTATAAGAGAAGATATAAACCTGTTTTTTTACATTAGGAAATTTTTTAACATGAGAGGCTAGGCCAAAAACAAATAGCACATCAGTTGAAAACCATAAGCATACCATCCAGTCCAGTAAATGAAGCCTATGAGAAATTATAGTACCAGCTCTTATAATCTGTCAGAAAAGGAAGAGACTAGACTACACACTTAAATTGCTGAAAACTTATATGTATTTGTCATGTAATACACTAGTACAAAGCTAATCTACTTGTCTAAGGTGTGAAGAGAACAAAGATACATTTCTGAAAAAAAAATCTATGAAAGGGACCAAGGTAATGCAGAAAGCAAAACATATCCAAGATCTAGAAGGAATGATGTTAAAGATTGGTGAAAGATAAGACATTAAAAGATTAAGCTAGTGTCTTATATGGTGTGGAAAATGACTTTAAATTTATGAAGATTTAAATAAATTCAATATTATGTAAGAGTATACTGTATTTTATCTACGAATTACGATCATAAACTTAAATTGAAAGTAATTTAAAGGATAAATTATGTTTCACCTCCTATATATATGCACATGTGTGGAGTTACTAAAAGTAAAGACTGAAATAGATTAACTATTTGTTGAATAAAAATATCTTGATGATTTTTATATTTATACATGAAATTGCTAAATGGAATGAAGCTAAATATCTTGATTTGTTTATTGGAAATTTAGTATGTGCTCATGGCTATTTTGAATTTTAAGAACTGCCCAAAACCCACACTGACACATTCAGGCAATGAATGACATTGATTAATCTACACATGGTCATGACCCAACCATTCATTACAAAAGCACAATTTTCATCAATAAAAAAAAACAAACAAAATGCAATTTTCATACAGTTATACTTTATCTAATCATGTGACTAAAAAATTAAAATGCAAATTTTGCAATTTTCAGTGATAATTAAAAAATTAAAATGCAGTTTTCATACAGATCAGGTTGCAACCACATGTAGATTGGTCAGTGTCATTTATCATTTATATGTGTCAGTGTGGTTTTTGGGTAGTTCTTAAAATTCAAAATGGTCATGAGTGCATACTAAATCAGTACCTTAACTTCTTTGTTATTCACAGCACCTACCATAATGAAAAGTAATCTCAGACCCCAGAATTATTTTTTTTTACCAAAAGAAAAAAATAGTGGTTTGCTTTCTTTTATTTAAGTATTACAAAAAGAGAATGCTTTGCTGACATTTCTTATTGTATTCATAATAAAAAAAATGTTGCTAATTCATAATTCTTTTTCCTTTATTCAAAATCACCATACTTTTTTCTATCAAAATCAGTAAGATTTTATTTCAATGTGATTTGGAACAAGTTAAACTAAAAATCTCAAAATACCATTTTATTTATTAACTGTGTGTTTTCTTTTTCTCTATCATATATAGTTATGTGTAAATGTGCATCTTATGTAGCATTTACATTGTTGCCACTAGGGTTATAATATGACTATATGAAATAATAATACTAACAAAAATAACTATTTCTTCCCATAACAATTCAGCAGAACAAGTCTACATTTCTTCACTCGCTACTATTATTTACAGTTCATTAAGAATTTGCACTTAGTTAACATTGTCACTAGTACATTAATGCATCTTTATTTAGTCCATTTAGGCAAGATTTTCTATGTACGCTTTTCTCCCCTTCATGAGAGAAACCATTAATTTCCAACAGTGCTTTGTTGTTCTCATGGCCACTGCTGTGTCAACTCTCATAAATCTTTGAGAGTGAGTTCTTTTTATAACTCATTTGCATAATAAATTCATGTTTTGGTACTTTGGTATTAGTCCTGCTATGATATATTAATCCGATGACGTTTTCGTCCAGTAATATTTATTCAAAATTTAAATTAATGATGCAATGACAACCAAAATACTGGCATGACTAATCTATATCACTGATTAAGATATGTACATGGTGGTCTGCAAGATTAATAAATGTGCTGCCTGGGATATTTTGTGCTATCACATCCATGCTAACACTGTGATCGTTTCACTGAGATTTTTTTCAGAGATTTTTAAAAGTTTATCATTTGTGATTTTAGAAATTTTGTAATTTCAGTCATTTTTAAAAAATGAATATAAAATTGTGGGAATTACCTGCTTTACAAAGAGGAAGTGATTAATTTCTTCCAGAAATATGACTTTTACCGGCAAAAAAACTGTGCGACAATGACTATATGAAAATGTACATCCATACTTTTGACAAACAATGATGTTACTCTACAAATTGATTCAAAAAGGTAGCCATTTGTAAGGGAACATGGTTTGAGGGCTCAAGAATTAAGTTCATACTGTGCTATGCTTCACATATAGCTGGTCATGACAATTGACATCTGTCAAATAGTGTGATGATTAGCTGGAAATGCCCACCAAAATCGTAGTTAATTAGAAAAACTACCTACACAAAGCATGTACATGGATGTTGTTACTCACAGAGAAATGGAAAAACAGAAAAACGGAAAAAGTAGTTGAGATTGACAAAAAACCTCTTTATAAAATGTAAAACCAGGTCAGCAGATTATTTTCAGAACAATGGATATTTGGTGGAATTTGTAGGGAGATGGAGAAATATTTTATAATTAAAATTAAAGACAGTACTGTGATCACTCTCATGCAAGCCATTAAAGAAAATGTAGAGGAGGGGTCTAATACATCAAAGCAGGACTAATTCCAAAGTATCATTATTAGATATAATAGAAAAAACTACAAGTTCTGCTATTGCTCATTTAGATAATTTACTAGAAAATAATGTATTAAAAGAGATATGTCTAAAATATTGAATTAAATATAGAAAGTCTTCAAGTTTAGATTCACAAGATTTACCTGCTGAATTAAATTGTAAATGACCGTGTTAAGAAGAAAGGCCTTTCTCTAAAAATAAGAAGAATGGCTCTTCTTCAGAAAAGCTAAAGTGTATAGAAAACCATCTGTGATTCAATGTTATTCTATTTCTAGAGTAAACGGTAGGGATTCTTGTATTTAAATAAAAACTGAGTACCATAATATGTATATAATAAAGTGCATGAGGGTGTATCCTGACCATCTCTTTTCTGTTTATTTAAATGGACAAGGTCCTATGCATGAGAAATCAGAGTGACGTAAAGTCAACATGGGCATAACAATAATATTGGCATCAACAAGAGATTTGGGCATTCCATCATCAGATTTTCGATAGTATGGATGGCTGAGGAGTTGGAGGATGAAGTAGATTGAAGCCTGTCCATTAAAGTTTGAAGATTTGCTATCTTACTATAAACTGAGCATTGATTATACATATGTGTAGGAGATGATCTTAAAGAACTGATGAGTGCTAAATCAGCAGGAAATATGTATATTGGAGATCATTTATCTTTTTCACATGTGTATGGTCATGTACATCAGTTGTATGAGATATAGTGGATAGCTAAAAGAAGCTTGAAAGTCTGTGTTCAAATCCCCTATAATTAATTCTTATTTATATAAAAGAGATGTTTTGATTCATGTTTGAAGTCTTAAAAGAACTAAGTGCAGCAAATTCCTAATGCCCACTACATATATTTTTGTTGAGGCAGTTATGCTTAGTATTTTATAATTAACATGGTAAATAATTGTGAATGGGCTGCTTAGAAAACCATGGTCAAAAACCATGGTCTTTTTTTTCGTTGCCTGATAGTTTTTAACTGAAATATCAATTGGTTTTTCTGAAAGGCAAATGGCCCTTATTTCCAAATGGCTATAAAGTCATCAGCCAAAGCAATAGTTGTTGGATTAAGGCAGAGGGTGCTAAGAACCCCATTTTATGTACCCAGACTACAATTTAATGACATTTTAGTTAACTATCTTTAACTGCAGATAACTATCAAGTGAAAAAAGTTATATGAAAACTGTTAATATTAAATGAAATATTATTGGAATTGTCAAGTTAGAAGAAGATGAACAGCAAATGATTTGGAAAGTAAACATGATTTACAACAAAAGCGCAATGAAATTCCTTATAAATAAAGTGGAAGAACAATATTATGGAGATTGTTAAAACAGGCAAAACTCTCCATACAGTAGTGCCACTCAATGCAAGCCAGAGTAATCAATGGATGCCAGAAGATTTTTGCATAAAATCCTTATCTAGTGCCTACTCATCCAATATCCCCAGACTAGTTTCTAGCTTGTGGCTTTCATCAGTGAGGAGCCTTGGATTTGAGATATGTTGATCATGTGATGTTTTGTGATTATGGAGATTGTTCAGACAGAGTGGCATGATTAGTTATTCAAATTAATGGAAGATACTAAACATATATAATTGAGGTTTACACCCCAACGAGTTCTCCCTAAGACGGAAGTAGAGGATTTTTTATATGGATGTACAAAAAACTTGATCAGACCAAACTGCAATATCATGGAAAACTTTAATGCTAGAATTGGGCAGTATTGAAAGTTGAAAGAACTATGGGTAAATTTGGGTTGTGGTGCTAGAAATGAACAAGGACACAAACTTATGAAATTTTACAGAAAAAAAAAATTGAATATTATGAATTCATTTTTTTTATAAAAAATACTAAAAGTACAGCAACATTGTATTATATTTTAACTAACTGAAAATATATAGTTCAAAATTGGAATGTTCTTACTATGTTAAATGTGGAAAGGGATTGATGATTAGTGAGATGTAAGAAATATATTAACATAAAACTAAAGAGACAAAAACTGTTAAAAAAGACAGTATTAGCAATTGATATTCCAAATTTTCAGAACTATTCCAATGAATTTAGATTAGAACTTGCTGGTCATTCAAAAATATTGTTATATTTTGAAGACAGTTCAAATTTAATCGAGATCAATAAGAAGAAAACTGATATTTTATTAAGAAATGCGGTAAAAATAACTGGCATAAAAAAATAGCGATTCACAAAAAAAATTTCCGACTAAGATAAATAAGTCAATATATAAAGATAAAAAAGAATATGAACATACTAATGATTCATTAAAAAGAATTCAATATCTGAAATTCTATAAAATTGTCTGAAAAACAATTGATAGAGATATAAAAAATAGAATTGTGAATTGACAAAAAAAAACTATAAAAGAGAATAAAAGTCTCAAAAATATCAAACATTTTGTTATGAGAAGAAAAATTACTTCAGCAATAAGAATGAACAGAGGCCAAACTCTCCATATGGTAGCATCATCCAGTGCAAGCCAGAGTAATCAATGGATGCAAGAAGGTTTGTACATAAAATCCCTATCTAGTGCCTACTCATCCAATATCCCCAGACTAGTTTCTAGATTACAGCTTTCATCAATGAGAAATCTTTGATTTGAGAGTACTGCACCTAGACTTTAGGATTGGGCGATTTTTACTGTTTCAATAAGATTGAAATAAAAAACTATTATTAAAAAGAAAAGCTTTATGAAATATGTGAAAGAATTCTACATGGAAATGTATAGCAATAAAGAACAACAAAAAAATATTTCCCACAATCTCAATTTCCAAATATTTTAAATGAAGAAATGAGACATGCAATTAAATCTATGAAGAAAGAAAAAGCTCTAGAAAATAATGAAATTATTCATATCTTAAAAAAACAGGTGAAAAAATAAAAATGTTGCAAATGCCAAATATCTAAATGATAAAGATATACCAGATAATTGGAAGCATGTAATAATAATATTGATATTTTGAATAAGAATAAAAAAAATATAGAGAGAATTATAGATTTAAGATAATGAGCTTGCTAATGGCTTTAAATAAGCTTTTCTGATAAATGCAGGAAAAAACATTCAAAATCTTTATCTAGAATCATACCTATCCCCAAACTGGTTTCAAGCTGATGGCTCTTCTCAGTGAGGTGCTAGGCTATTCAGACACTAGATTCAAAATACCAACTCAAGTGCAGCATTTATCCAATATTTAACTATTAAGTAGAAAGTCTGAAATTTTCAGACATCTATATGTCTTCAAATCCACCTATCTAACTTAAATAGCCATATGGGACTGAACTAAATTCAAATCCACCATATATTAATAGCTTTAGCAATATAACATCACCAAAGACACATGATGTATGACTTGATTTTTTTACTAGTATAGTTTTGCTTTTGAGGCTTTGGCGATATTATATTGCTAAAGCTACTAATATATGGTGGATCAGAATTTAGTTCAATCCCATATGGCTATTTAAGTTAGATAGCTGGATATGAAGACATATAGATGTTGAAAATTTCAGATTTTTTACTTAATAGTTAAGTATTAGATAAATGCTGCACTTGAATTGATAATTTTGATCTAGTGTCACTGAAGAGAGCTATCAGCTCGAAACTGGTTTGGGGATCGGGATAATTCTCGATAAGAGATTTTGAATGCTTTCTCTTCCTGTATTTATCGGAAAAGCTTGTTTAGAGCTATTAGCACACTCATTATATTAATTTTGTAGTACAAGCTTAATAAGTTAAGTCATGTGATGTATGACTTGATTTTTTTACTAGAATTACAGATCTAACAATCTTCTATCAGTTCTTGAGAAAATCTTTATCAAGATAACTTTGGATTTAACCAGCCAAAAAAAAAAAAGCTGAAATTAAAAATGCCTTACACTGAATCATATTCAGGTATTAAGAAAAGATACAGAAAGGACCAATGAATATTAACTTTCATTGTGTTTTGCACTTGTAAATTATGAAAAGGCATTTGATTCTATAAGCATTTCCCTGTTGTGTTTAAAGCTTTGAATTATCTATGATATAAGCTCAAGATATTGCCTTATTGTGAAATATATTTATCAATATGCACCAGCAATGATTTGATTATATTGTGATACCAAATATATCAACACTGACAAGGGCTTACAACAGAATGATCTCACATCTTCAAAACATTTTACAGCAGTTTTACAAAGAGTATTTTGTGGATTAAAATTAGGAGCTGCAGGAATAAAAATATGGAGAATATATGTTATCCAAATTTTTCTTATTTTTGCTAATAATGCATTGGAAGTTTAAAAAATGTTATAAGATAAAGATAAGAAAATAGGATTATAAGATAAATACTAAAGTGACTAAATTCAATATTCAATGGCCAAAGACAATAACAATTTATAATCATGAATTAGAAAAGTTAAGAAGTACAAATATCTTGCTCAGATTACTAATACAGATGGAAATATAAGGGCTGAAATTAATCATAAAATTGACCTTTGGTGTAATTATGTGCTAAAAAGGAAACGTTTGATAGATGTGTTTTCCTGAAGGTTTGTGATGATGGTATTTTAATTGTATGTATATATTGGACTATTTCCATAATCTAATATGAGTATTGAATGTCTTTAAAAAAAGTTAACTTTATTTAAATATTCCAAATATATCCAGCTATTAATAATAGCACACAAACTAATATATGCAGAATGTTTTGAAAAGTATTATTCTCCTCTCTTCTTCAGGTGTTGCTGGCCTGACCAGTGGCAGTACTAGCATGGCAAACGAACCTGGACCCTTAGATTTTAGAGTATTGAATTTTAAAATAATGTCTTTGGTAGGATGGCTCAGTTGGTTAGAATGTTATCTTAAAAATTCAATACTCAAAAATCTAAGGGTACAGGTTTGATTCCCATGCTAGTACTGTCACTAGTCAGGCCAGCAATACCCGAAAAGGGCAGAGTAATACCTCTTGAAACATTGTGCATATACTAACATGGTTGCTATTTCTAACAGTTTAATGTATTTGGAATATTTAAATGAAGATAAGTTTTTCTAAAGACATTCGATACTCATATTAGATGATGGAAATAGTCCAATATATAATTACACGTTTGATAGATGTATTTTACCAGTTCTTACTTAGAGAATTGAGACTTGAACTTTTAGCAAAAGAACAATACAGACTAGAGTTTACAATGGAAAATGGAGAGATATACATTGAAGGTAACAGAAAGATAAAATGTGAAAATACTTGGATGAGAGACTAAACAAGTATCATTGACATCACTGAACATTATATGATCACCATTTCTAGCATCCATTGATTATTGCACTGAATGCCATTACTGTATGGAGAGTTTTGCCTGTTTAATATCATTGACATCATTGAAAAAAATTAAGAGACCAAAATGAACCCAGGCAGCACATATTGCTAAAAGATATAATAAAATTGGACAGTTAAAATCATTAACTGAATTCCAAGAAAATGTGAAAGACCTAGAAAAAACCCACATGTGAGATGAAAGAATAAAATAAAAATGTTTGTTGACATAATGTAAAAAAAAATTACGGAAATAATCTGAATTAATTTTAAAGACTTTTACTCTGCCTTAAATATATAATGGTGGGAAATGATGATGATGTAAACAGATGCTTTCAGTAGTGGTACTAATTGTTAATCATTCAATAAATTAGCTAAAATGTGATATTTTGCTCATCTTTACACATTATACAATTTATTAAGCTGCATCTGTCTTTCTGTTCTTCCTAAGTTTTCGATTTAATGTATTTGGTATACTGATTCGTATTTCTGCTATGTTGTAGTTTAGGCTTTAAATAATTATAAATGTTAGTAAATCTATGAAACTACAAATTTGAATAACATCAGTGTCATATCTGACCTTGCCTTCAGAAGTGGACTACTCCAGATTCTTTCCTTATCTGATCGGATTAAGCACTCATTGCCGTTAACCAGTGTGTAAACATGTGGGTAATCAATGTATAAACATGGCCAAAGGGTAAACACAAGTATGGCCAATGTGTAAACATACGTATAATATCCTACCATTGGTTAGGCTCTCTGAATCTGACTGCTTACAGTAAAGTAGGGGACCTGACAATAAATAGTCAGCCTTTTTGGAAGCAAGCCGAGAACATCTGTATAATCTAAACAATAGTACACCTCTTAAGAAAGAGAACATTTGTCTATCTGAATGACTGAACGTGCTCTCCATTGAAACCACTTCCAACAGTGAAAGTGTTTCTACTATATTCACTACTGATACATCTACTCAGCGAGGCAAATCCACGATAGGACTGGAAGCTGCTATGATTATGGCAGACTCGAGGCAAGCTGTTTAGTACAGCCGAAAGAGTCATTTAACAAATTCGAGGCAAGCTGTCCAGTATAGCTGGAAGAGTTAAGACTAGATCTCAGGAGACAAGCTAAATATACAGCTGGAAATGAGTCCAGTCAGTCAGCATGACCAGTTCATTATTGATTAAGTTATACATCAAATTGTATTTATTGATTGTATAATATGTGTGTATATTTATTCTAATAAATTATACATATTAAATAGGGAGTGTTTATATTTTTGATATTACTGTTGGTTTGAGTCTGAAACCTGCAATTCAGCTAAAAACAACAATCAAAATACATATATGACTTAAACAAATTATAATTTTTTCAATGTGATTTTAAGATATAAGCTTTCACAAACATTATAATAATTTAAACAAACTTTGTTTAATAATTGTCTTGAATTAAGTAAAAAAAAAAGATCATTATTAATAGAAGGCGAATTAACTAGAAAAATATAAAAAGCAAACAAAACTAATGTAGCTTATGGCAATAAAACAGTAAATATTATTATAATAATGATTTAGTCCAAAATTAATCTTGATATGAGTAAAAGTACAAGTAAATGTAAATGTAATATGTAATGAAAGCTTGTGTTATAAAGCAAAACTGGAGCAAACGTGATTATAATGAGGAAAAAAAAACTATTTGGCGACAAATAGTTAGTGAAGCCACAAAATTGTCTATAATACCACTAACCGCTGAGATGTACTCAATCTGCCTTTTTCTTGAGAAACTCTAGATCTTTGCCTATGATCACATGAGGAAAGAAAAAAGATAATAAATTAACAAATGTTTTGTACAGTTTTATAGCCTAATACATATATAAATACACACACATACCATACTTATGCATAAATGTATATTTGCACCCTTGCGCAAAGTTTCTTATCATTTTTTTTGGTGTATGTGAGCAAACTTTTGTGTTATGTGGAACTTTCAAGAAAAGTTTATAACTAGGGTGTCCATATTTCAACAGGGTCTAATCGGGACAGATGACCAAAAAAGGTACTTTGGTATTATTCCTGCTATGATGTATTATTCTGGTAAAGTTTTTGTCCGGTAATATCTATTCAAAATTTATGGTTCATGATGTCATGGCAATCAAATTCTGGCATGACCAATCCATGTCAACTTTCAAATCTAAATTCTTACGACTGGTGTAAATATATAGAAAGAAATGTAGAGAGAAGGGTGGCCACCCTTTTTTCGTAAATTCTTTGTCGTGTGTTTATGGTTTGGTTGTCATTCGGACAGCTATCATAACATCTGATTGGCTGTTAGATATGTGTTATAACGAGTGCAATGAGATTTTCCAGTATCTCAATTTATTTTTAATTTCAATCACAAAGTTGTAAAACATGCTGACCTGTGAGATTTTGTGCCATTACTGTGACTTTTTCCTACGCAATATAATTATTTGGATCGCATCATTTGTAAAGTTATTTTTTTATTTAAAAATACATTTAGCTGTGGAAGTTGTTCTATTTGTGTTTTGTTTGGTTTTGTTTTTGCTAAACTTTACATACATTTACAGTAAAAAGTTGTTATAATTGTGGGTTTTTTTTTTTAAAAAAAAGAGAGATTTAAAATACAAGGTTAAACTTACAGTTCGCCATTTTGTTTTTGTTTTTTTTGGGTTAAAAAAATAATGGAAATCTAAAACTTTATTACAGCTTGCCATTTAAAAAAATGTTTCAGGATTCTTTTTCTTATTTATAATACTTCACTCATATACACTTTAATGCAATTAATTTTCTTAAAAACTTCTTTATTTTCTTACAGTTTCGACTGTCCAGCAGTCTTCTTCAGAGCTCCATCTTCCTTACAGTTGTTTTAACTTTAAATAATAGGGTCATTTTAATTAAAGTTAAAACAACTGTAAGGAAAGATGGAGCTCTGAAGAAGACTGCTGGACAGTCGAAACTGTAAGAAAATAAAGAAGTTTTTAAGAAAATTAATTGCATTAAAGTGTATATGAGTGAAGTATTATAAATAATATATATGATTATATGAAGATATGCAAAAAAAGTGAAGGAGAAAAATAAGATTCTTTTTCTTATTTTTTCTTTTTCCATAATGAATATTTTTCTCCATCTTTGTAAATTCCATGTTTTTTTTTAAGATTTGAAGTTTGGTATTCCATATGGAATATGGTGGTGCAAAGTGCCATACTATGCCAGGAGGGGGGAAGGATGGCTTTGACCATAATAAAGAGGCACAACTCACAAGTACTTGTTTTATTTAGTATCATAACGTCTTTTTTCCTTTTTCCGTAATGAATATACGTCTCCATTATTTTTTACATTTGAAGTTTTATATTAAACATACAACGTATTATTCCCAGTGAAGTTTACGATATGTTTAAAATAATGTCTCCATGGGATCTGCGGACAAATTTTATTGATTAACGTTGTCCGGAAATTCCTTGAAGATATTATTTTAAAAATATTGCAAACTTAGAATAATACCTCATAGCAGGAATAATATCAAAGTATCCAAAAAAAAAACTTCATTGCAGATTACAGTATATTTCTGTAAAAAATCACAAAACATACATCTACGTTACTAATAATATACTTATTTCATAATATAGACAAAAGCAAAAGAGAATTCTTTGTGAATCCTGTGCTATTTGGCATACTTGGTAGTGTGTCCGACTTGAGATTGGGAGATACCAAATCGATTCTGCCCCTTGCAATTGCTCAAACTTCTTATGAACTGCCCGGAAATAAATTCATATGCCTTTTTTTAATTAAAACAAAATCACAACTTAAAATCATGTATTACTAATGTAGCAAAATATTAGGCAGCCATTTTCATTTGGGGAAAAGTATTGATTAACCAATCAAAAAATTAATTATAAAATATTAAATGAATAAAAATTATTTGTAAAAAATAAAAATAAAAGTTAAAAATAAAAGTAAAAATGAGTGGGTAAGAAAACTGGGACAATTAATTATCCTGAAAGAATATATCAGGACAAGTGAGATAAAACCGGGATCTATGGACATCCAGTTTATAACTGGCTGAGATCACTAAAGAAAAGTCATAAACTTTTCTGAAATAATGATTCACTTAAGTCTAAATTAATTATTTTTATACTTATAGTAGTATGATCGCATAATATATATATATACACACACAGTATATATGGAAATTAAATAGAAATAGATAAAACAGTCTTTAAATTGTCCACTAGAAAATAAAGATCTTTTCAATAGTTGTTGGCAAGAAAAAATAAATGAAAAAGCATTATAAGTTGCCACTTATCTGGTGGTAAGGAGTTGAATCACTTTCAGCCTATCAAGTTCAAATCAAAAATATAAGTTTTATTTTGTGTCTCAAGGGTATAATAAAATGGTCATAATTAAACTTACTTGTACAATTAATATAAATTCAAATCATTTTTGCTTTTGAAAATTATTTTTTATCCCTTTATTATTAAGTAATAATTTATCTCACATAAAGTAAAGAAGTAGATTATAAAAGTTTTAATTACATTTTGTGGTTGTTTATATATTTATAACTATTGGAAACCAGTCAACACTTAGACAATCCCAATATAGATAACAATCAACAATTTCAAACTGTTGTCAAGGCAACCTCCTTTTAACAATAAATTTCACCTTTATTGTTAAAAAGAGATTGCCATGACAAAAGTTTGAGATTGTTGATTGTTATCTATATTGGGATTGGCTAATTGTTGAATGGTTACTTATAAATCCATTTAGCCTTGAGCATTATTACACTTAATATATATATATATATTGAAATTAATATTCTCATGGGCAAATAATGTTTTATAAATCATATTTTCAGGAACAAAAATACTGATGTATCCATAAGATAACACCCTCAACTGGGTAAAGTAATGATCACATGGTTGTTGCAAAGATAATAATTATATCATGTGGTTGTTGACTATGCTGCTTTAAATTTGAGTGGCTTTCTTTCATATGGGTGAAAAAATTCTTCCATACAAATGGTAATTTTATTGTTTCGTTATGCGCCTTATTGCAATTTTTTATTTATTTCTACAGTCTCTCTAAATATTCTTTGATGATCATTGTTGCATGTGGATATGACTTTAGTATTTGAAAAATCTATGTGATGGTCAGTGTCTAAATCATGGAAGGCAAGAGCTACGGATATTGAAAGTTTTTTTTAACTGCATTAATGTGTACATTTCTTCTAGCACTTAGAAGTTTGTTTATTACCACCAAATATCACATGATCACCATTTCTTATGCTTGCCCATAACTTATTAATACAGGAAAACTCTCCATACAGTAGTGCCATTCAATGCAAGCCAAAATACTCAATGGATGCCAGAAGGCTTGTGCATAAAATCCCTATCTAGTCAGGGGATATTGGATGAATAGGCACTAGATAGAGATTTTATGCACAAGTCTTCTGGCATCCATTGATTACTCTGGCTTGCATGAGTGGCACTACTATATGTAGAGTTTTGCCTGTTTTAATTTAAGCTATGTATGAGGTTTGACACATGCCACATGGGCGCTCATAGACTCCTTGAGCTTTTAGTTGGATTAAATCTTTAGGTTTGGTTAGACTACTACTAATCTTTTGTTTCACAAAGAATATTGTTTTATATTGTAGCATCTCAGTACCTAGCCAATTTTATTTGTGATTCCCTTTTATACAAGGAATGCATACTCTAGTAGAACAATTTGCGTCTTTTTCTTTTCCAGTGTTTTTGATTTGCTCCATTGCCCTATTTATAGTCATGGTACTGAAACAGTTCTTTAATAGGACATCCCATATGTCTGTGATTTCTTTTCTTTATATGGATCCCATGTCAAAATGTTTCAAACCCCACACTCAGAAAAGAGCAATCCTCGTGTAAGTTCTAGAGAATATGAACACATTAAGGTATTCTAAAAAACTTTCAACATCCTTAGTAATTGCTCTCCATGTTTAGACACAGACAATTACATATATTTCTCAAATATTAAAATTATATCCGCATGGATTAAACCATAATCAAAGAATAATTAGAAAGGTTATATAAATTTTAAACAAATAAATTGCATTAGCAAAATGGCGAAAGAAAATTACCATATGTATGGAAGAATTTCCTTACTCAAATGAAAAAAGAAATCCAAATTTAAGCCAAACCATTCAATAACTACATGATACAATTAATACCTCTACAAAAATCGCATGATACAATTAATACCTCTACAAAAATCACATGAATACTATTTTACCCAGTAGAGGACAAGTGTTATCTTGTAATATCAATATTTTACGTTTGTTTTATTTTAATAAACATGGATACTCTCAAAAACAAGACTTATAATATATATAAATGAACAATTTAAATCTTAAATTGAATTCCATGAGATTGTAAAAGACCTAGAAAGAGACCACATGTGAGATGGATGGATGAAATAAGAAAGTGTGCAGGAGTAATGTGGAGAAGAGAAGCTAAAGATCGGTGAGGATGGATTGAACTTGGAGAGACATTCATCCTGCAGTGGATTTATAATGGTTGATGATAAAGAGAGAGAGAAAGAGTTCATTTAATGAGAGCTTATTACTAAATTTATAAACATCATAGTATGAGGATGGATTGAACTTGGAGAGACATTCATCCTGCAGTGGATTTATAATGGTCGATGATGATAATAAAGAGAGAGATAGAGTTCATTTAATGAGAGCTTATTACTAAATTTATAAACATCATAGTATGTTGGATTGTCTATTCAAGATTATGCTAAAGTATTTAAATGTGGGTTTACAAGCTTAGATATCTCATATTGAATCATAAAATCAGAATAAACATAATTGCTAAAAAAAGACAATATCTTCTACATAGTGAAAACTTCTAAAGATTAAATGCGTATTTACCAAAGAGGTAATTGCACTCTAGCCAAACTCAAGTGGTTCAGTTTTAAATGTCCAGAAGAGACAGTTTAATTAGGCAAGTATTAAGCATTCAGAAAAAAAGACATAATTAAATATATATACGAACACCACCCAGAAATTACAATGGCAGCCAGCAGAAGACTATATCTGATCAGAAACCAGATCTTGAAGTATCACACAGCACACTTATAACTAACAGAAGAAGCAGAAGTATAGAAAGTATTAATAAAAAACCTTAAGTTATCTAGATACCTACAAGAATATAATATATCACTGATCTAAATATATTTTTATTGACTTTTTTGTCATAGAGGGAGGGATATAGTGAACGAATAAAGTAATTTAAGTTTGGAAACTTTAAGCTTGTCCTTTCTGAGGTGTTATAATTCTAATTTTATGGAAGTAAATTCTTTAATCTATTTTAATAAGTAATTAACCTGGAACCGTCATGGAAGAAGCATTAGTTTTGTGTGGTTTGTATCCAAAAGATAGAAATTATATAGGAATATATAAGATATCCTGATAATCACTAATAATGAATATAAATGTCTATCCAAGATGTGAACCAATGCACTTACTAAGAAAATGATCAAGTAACTGTTATGGTAGGTCTGCTTAGAAAAAAAGTTCTTTACTTTTTCAACCGACCAATAAAAAAGCTATGATTCAAATAGTTGTTAACATTACAAACTGTAACAAACGTACTATTATGAGTAAACAGTAATGTTGTATTATTGTTGGTGGTGTTATATTTAAACTTTTTATCACATAATGTGGCAAACGGCATTCCGCCACCTTTTGGAGCGTATTTTTAATGTTTCAAACATAATTAGATGAACAAGGCAAAACTCTTCATACAGTAGAGCCACCCTGTGCAAACCAGAGTAATCAATGGATGCCAGAAGGCTTGTGCATAAAATCCCTATCTAGTGCCTACTCATCCAATATCCCAGACTAGTTTCTGGCTTGTGGCCTTCATCGGTGAAACTAGTCTGGGGATATTGGATAAGTAGGCACTAGATAGGAATTTTATGCACAAGCCTTCTGGCATCCATTGATTACTCTGGTTGGGACAGGGAGCGGCAGTACTGTATGAAGAGTTTCGCCTTGTTTAATAACAATTATGTGCTAGTATAAGAGATAGTGATCATGTGATGTTTAATAATTAGATGAAAATGGTATTGCATATACATAATTACAATCTATATTTATATAATTCAAACAAATAAAAAAATATGGTGTTTTGTGAATCAGATGAAATATGGATGAATTTGAAATTGGCACTCTCATGTAGTGAGAAAATGGACTTGTCCACATCCCCATTGTTCACTCATGCTCAACGACTGATTCCAATGATGCAAGTACAGCCAATAACATCTGACAGTAGTGATTGAGTCACCTGTGTAGTGATTAACAGTATGTTCAATATTTAATTCCTTTATTTTTATATGAATTTGACATTTTAGTAATTATAAATGTGCAATTTTTTCTACTTATCTTAGTGAAGCTTATAATTATAATTTAAGATTTAATATACTAGCTTTGCACTTTCAGGATTTAGTATTCAAATCCCATACTCATAGCTTTATGAATGAATATTCCGTTGTGAATTGTTGTACATATATGCAAATGAGCTTGAATTTTTAATTAGTCCATTTTTTGGAGAGAGCAAAGCATGCCTCTCTTCTATTAATGGCACTGACATCATTTACTATGTAATAAGCATCTTTGACCTTTCCTTTGGCATTGCTTTTCTCTGTGCAAATTATTTGTGCAGAACTGGGTTCAGATAAGTGGCCTGTAGCTGGTTGGTGTTCCCAGAAGATCGATGTTCCTACAGTAAAATGCTTTGCAGCCTAATTGAGGGCATGATATTTTTAGTGTAAAAGTTTATCCCAAGTTTAAAAATAAAAAAAACATTTCCAATTAATTTCTTTATTTTTATGTGAATTTGATGTCATTATTTTTAAAACAGGCAAAACCCACTATACATATTGATTATAAAAGCTAATGAGCTTGGAATGAAAATATTAAGATGTTTTCAATTTAAGACTCATAGTTTTGTGGTTAAGTGGAGATAAAAGGTGGTTGGTAGAGGGTTGCATTAGATTCTAAGATCTAGGTGCAGTGCTCTCAGATCCAAGGCTCCTCACTGATGAAGGCCACAAACCAGAAACTAGTCTGGGATATTGGGTGAGTAGGCACTAGATGGGGATTTTATGCACGTCTTTTGGCATCCATTAATTACTCTAGCTCATTGGTCTTCAACCTTTTCACGCCTGCAGACCGGTAAAAATAAGGATAAGGTTCCGTGGACCAGCAAAAATAAGGATAAGATTTCGCAGACTTCTTAAAGATAAGCATAATTGTTATAACTGATCAAAGCAACAATGTTAAATATATAAGATAAAGTTTTATATATATATATATATGGAGTTTATATAATAAAAAACTTTTTTTTAAATTTTTTTAGAAAAGTAATAAAAAATTTAATTCTACCCCCCCCCCCCCCGCCCATAAATATCTGTGATAACTAGAAAAACAAATTAATTTATGAATGATTGATTAGATTTTGTTTTCGTTCTGTTTTCTTTTTTTTTTAATTGGGTAAAAATGAGATGAAAAAATAAATAAAAATTGGCTATATTAATTAAAAGTTTAAACTCTTATTATTTATTATTACAAACTTTTTACTGCCCATCTAGCATGCGGACCTGCAAAAAAGTTCCGCGGCCCGGTGCCGGGCTGTGAACCAAGGGTTGAAGAACACTGTTCTAGCTTGCTGTGTGTAACAATACGTATAGTGAGTTTTGCCTGTGTTAATAACAGTTATAAGCAAGCATAAGAAAAGATGATCATGTGATCATTATTTTAATTTTATTTATTTTTTAGTATAAAAGTTTATCCGATGTTTAAAAATAAAAACCATTTCCTGTTACTTCTTTTTCATTGGGTCCATTAATAAAAAGACCAAAACGACAGAAAATATGAAAATATTAGTGCATGTTGATGTTCCTTAATCATCTCAAGGGAATAATATCATTAGGCCATCGACTCTAACACTAAGAAAATGAATCAAGATGGTTTGTCAGACGAGAATTGAACAAAACTTTGGAAATCACTATAAACTTTTATTCAATTATATAAAGTTTTACAATTTCATTTTACATTTAGTTATCAGTTGTATATTTGTATTTGTTTATTTAACTTTAGATTTGATGTCTAAAATAAAAAAAGTATGATAAATTTTGTTTAATTTTTTTATTTGCTTCATAGCATTGGAAAAGCTGCTTTAAATTTCATTTAAATGATATTTGAATATAATTTTCTTTAGTAAAAAGCTTGACAGGAAGTGAGTTATGGCATCTTTTTTTATTAAAAAAAAAGCCCTGAAAAAATATATTAAAGTTATTTAAGATAGTTGGTTCAATAAATACAGAAGTGTTAATATTGGTGTCATTAGTGAATGGAAATGTACTATCAGGTATTAGTGACAGCAAGCCTTAATTGAAAATCATATTTTTTGATAATTGATATAAATAAAGAAAATGTAATTTATTTTATTTTCAGTTTTATCAATCACTAATTTAAGAAGTGAATGCTTAATTAAGTCTTTTATATATTTAATAGTTGCACTGTGTAATTTAGAACAATGGTGGAATAACACATTTGAAAATAAAGATATCTGAACCTAAGCTTAGCCTATCATTTCTGGTGCTAGAACAGTGGTTCTCAACTTGTGGGTCATGACCCCTTTGAGGGTCGAACAACTCTTTCACAGGGGTCACCTAAGACCATTGGAAAACACATTTTCGATTCATAACAGTAGGAAAATTAAAGATTGGGGCTCACCACAACATAAGGAACTGTATTAAAGAGTCACGCCATTAAGAAGGTCGAGAGCCACTGTGCTAAAATGTCATATTACCTTCTAAAACAAACAATTTAATTATTTATTTAATTGAAGATCAAGAAAAGATGATAGGGTTGCTTAGAATCCCAGGGGAATTTTATGATCAGTTGCCACCATATTACTAATTAAATGAAAACCATTGGTCTTTGAAAGTTATCTAACATCAATGATTCTAAATTAGTAAAGTTATGAAATAAGACAACTTTATCTATCATTAAGATAAAACCCATTACAATGCAATCCAAAAAAATATATATGTGAAACCTTTATAGTTAGTAAAATTCTTTTCACTTAAGGGATAATATATATTAATTTAAACAGTTTGCAACATATTGACAATTAAAAGACAAGACAGGTGCCATTTATTTCAAATAGTAACATTAGTTTCTTACGAAATACAGATTTTATACAAATTAAAACATTTATTCACTGGGAAGCTTATTATTAAATATATCTATTGCAATAAAATCATTTTTGATCATATTAATTTGCAAAAATAGTGTAATTTACACCGACGTCATTCAGTCAAAAAACATCGTAAATAGTAATTTAAAGTATCTACTCACGCTCTCTTCAACAGTTCTTCAGATTTGCTCATATAAAAGAATTTGAGTCATAGGAATAAGAGGGATTCTTTTTATTCCTGCATAAATACTATATCTTGGATTGAAGAGGAAAGTATTCATTTATTTAACACTCTCAAAAGGCGCGTGCTCAATTAGCTTGAAAAGCAAATATTGGAATGAAAAAAAAAGTGTAGTTATTGACTTCATTTCTTCTATAATATTAATATCATTTTTTAAAATAAGGTTGGCAAATGTAAACACTATCTTACATGTGTATTATATCTTCTTCTTTTTTTCAAAGTAACCTTTATTAATAAAAGATTACAAAAATTTTCGGGTACACTTACCCATTGAGGATTACACAGTGATTCAAAGTAACAAGGTAAAATGTACATATGTTCAAAAATAATTACATCCATAAAAATTGTTGTAATGTGATTAATATGTATCTGTACGTGGATCCACATGGCCTGGCTGTTGAGAAGTTAACCATCACCCAATGGTCCCACCCCTGGGGCCCCGAAGCGAAGAATCAAATGCTTCAGCTGAATAGGTGAAGTCCAGCATTGCACCAACCACCACAACAGGCAGCAAGGTCCATGGCCCAAGTTCATCAAGCAATAAACTCGCAAACCACAGCTGAGCCATGTCAAGACCTCTGTCTCCCAATTAGCAGTCCAAATGAACAGGGACCACAATCGGTCTACCTGCCCAAAATTGGAAAGCCAACTTGGGTAAAAACTAAGAAGTAATAAGTAATGAGCCTGCCCAAAACCAGCCTATCAGGGGACACAGTAGCTGACCAGAGCAGGAATAGCACTGAGACTTTGACCATATAGCCTCCCGGCAGGTATTCTGGGCAGTGGCAAAATTGTCAACAGCCTGCACCATAAACCAGACACCTAACGTCGACCACCAGCCACCCCTGAGGAAAAAAAGAGGAGTGCAGACCCATGCCCACAAAACAGAACTCCATCAATGTTACAAAAAAAAATGGCGGTGGCTCAAAACAGACCAACTGCTTTACAAATGCACTAAATTTAAAGCTGACAAATGAAACCTAATGATATCTTGTATCACTGATACCATTATCTTGTGATCTTCATCTTTTAGATCCCAATGAGAGATAGTTTTGTTTCTAATGTAACTGAAGACATACCTTTTATTATTTATGGCACACAATCATTTTAAATACTGCGGTGACTTTCATATAAAAATAGATCAATTATGATTTCAATAAACTTCTGAATTTTTATTTTTTTCAGCTTTTCCTACTGTTCAATTTTTTTTAATGTTCTATATAAAATTTTAGATATGCTAATCTGATTTAATTTTTAAATTGAATCAATTCATGTATTTCTTCGGGTAAACAGACTTGAATATATTGAGTAGTTATTTGTGCCTGTTGACAGAAATAATTTTATCTGGTAAATCAGATGAAATGATTAACTACTACTCTTATTCTTCTCCTTCACTTTCTTTGTATTTCTTCAAATATTGATATATATTGTTTCTAATAACTTCTTTTTTATTCAAGTATTTCTTTTTTTTTTTCATTCAAATATTGTAGCTCTGATGAGGACTGCTGGAAAAGTCGAAACTGTCAGGAAAATAAAGAAGTTTTATAAAAAAAATTTGCATTAAAGTGTATGTGAAAGAAGTTATTATAAGCAATATATATTTTAACTACTATGAATATAATGATAATATGACTGATTCTAATATATTTGAAAGAAAATGAACACAGAGACAAAACTCTCCATACAGTAACGCTGTTCAATGCAAGCCAGAATAATCAATGGATGCAGGAAGATTTGTGCATAAAATCCTATCTAGTGCCTACTCATCTAATATTCCCAGACTAGTTTCTAGTATCAGTGAGAAGCTTTGGATCTGAAAGCACTGCACATAAATCTTAAGATCCAATCCAATTCTCAAGCAGCCATCTTTTACCTTTTTAGCTAACTATAAAGTTTTGAGTCCAAAATGAAAACACAATAATGTTTTTAATTCAAGCTCACTTGCTTGTAAAGTCATAAAGAATTGTGATCACGTGATGTTTAGTGAAATAGAATGGATAGTGTCTTTATAGAACCACAATAATTAATTTCTAATTTAAATTTATTCGGTTTGTATACAATCACGTTTTTCTTTTACCATTTTTATATCATCTTATATGGATGGTATAGAAGTTGATAAGAAACATTTTAAAGTGACATATAAGTATCATTAATGATTTTTAAAGAAGTACTTTTCAATGGCACAATCCCATATTTGAAATTTGGACTGGCCGGAAGCATAGTATTTTAATTAAAATGAATTTTTGAATGATTATTGAATGAATGAATGACACTAAAAGTAATACAAAATATTGCCAGAATTTAAGACAATAAATATCACCATCTAATTCATTCACACTTTCAATATGGCTCACAATTTTTAAGAGGATCGCACATTCACCAAAAATAAATTTCTTAAAGTGATAAGACACTCATAATCATTATTATTATATTTGTTGTTAAAACTCACCATTTTATTTCTGGTTCAGGGTAGCCACAGACTTTAATGTTAAATTTTGCAGATTCTCCAGCTTGAACGCCTATGCTTTTCATTCCATGTTCAAAAAATGGTCGTTTTGGAATAACATCTTCTTCAATAGGAACTCCAAGAGGGGTGCAAGGTCTAGATGGCCTTTTAACAATCATTCTCTTCAAATCTATATTAAAATAAGAAAAATATACACTTTATTTTTTATATTGTTTATTAATATTATAAACAATTTTTAATAAAAACTAAATTAAACAAAAACTTATAAGGTACTTCAACATTAATAAAATAATGCTGCCATTTTGTAATGACTATTAATAATATAATTATATTTTAAACAATTAAGGAAGTTAATGTTTCTAAACTTGAATCTCGGCCTCAGGGTGGACTTTGAGCATTCCATCATCAGATTTTCAATTGGATGGACGGTTGAAGAGTTGGAGTGTGTAGAAGATTGGAGCCTGTCCACTAAAGTATGAGGATTGTCTATCTTAATATATATCTGAGCACTTATAGTATATATGTGTGGGAGATGATAATCTGGACCAACTGATGATTGCTGGTTTAGCATGAAATACGTATATTGGTGATTATTTATCTTTTCAGCATATATGTGCTTGAGTGTATCAGTGTTATTAGATAGAGTGGAGAGTGATGGATCATCTGAAAGTCTGTGCTCATATACCCTATATATTACATATATAGACACAGGTATAGAATAAGCCTGTGTTTCAGTTATTAAACTTGATTAAGTAAAATTATGCAGCCTATCAGAGATTAAAATTAGATGTTAATGCCCTACCAAAAAATAAGTTTAAAGACAATATAACAAGATGTCAAATAAACAGACTAAAGAATGATCATATTTTATCCATGGGCATATTTATATTATACAATTTGATATTTATATTGTGTTTGGTCTGGAGTACCGACCTAACCCACAGAAAATAACACTAGCACCAGCATTATAATTAATATTTGTTATATTTACAATTATGTACAATACAGAATAATATTTCTAATGTGAACTCTTGGATTCGAGTCCTCACAATCTACCACTTCCAGCTACACCTGATAGCTTGCCTCATGGGTGGGGAGAATGACTCTTCCAGATGTACCAGACAGCTTGCCTCAAGTCAGCAGTAGTCTTAGCAGCATCCAGTCTTTATGTGGATTTGCCTAGCTGTGTGAACAAATAGCGTTATGCTATCATAAGAATGTTTACTGCTGTTTAGGTTAGCAAAACTTCTCCCGGGGTCACTACCATCTTTGTAGATTAGACAGATGTTCTCCCCTTTTTTGTCCAAAAAGCTGACTTTATTGCCAGATCCTTAACCTCACTAGAACATTTAGATTCAGTGAACATTCTTGCTTATTAGCCTGTACTAATCATTGGCTATACCTTTATCTGTACATCAACCTATTGGCCAGCAGCAAACAATGTTCAATCCGATCAGATAAAGACGGAATCTGGAATAGTGCATTTCTAAAGGAAAGAACTATAACAATTTACATACTTTGATATCATTTATGTTCTTTATTACTTTTTACAATGATTTTTTACAACCCACTATTGATGGTTTCGATTGCTCCAGCAATCGTCTTCAAAACTTCTACTTTTTAGTTCTGAAGAAGATTGCTGGGGCAATTGAAACCATCAATAGTGGACTTATGTTCATGTATTTATATTGTGTTTGTTATAGTTCTGAAGAAGATTGTTGAGCCAATCAAAACTGTCAATAGTGAATTTGTGTTCATGTATTTGTATTGTGTTTGTTATAGTTCTGAAGAAGATTGCTGAGGCAATACGTCAATAGTGGATTTGTGTTCATGTATTTGTATTCTGTTTGTTATAGTTCTAAAAAAGATTGCTGGGGCAATCGAAACCATCAATACTGGGTTGCAAAAAAGCATTGTAAAAAGTAATAAAGAACATAGATGATATTAATATTATATGGATTTGGCAATACAATAAAAAAGATAAAGTTATTTATGTACTTATTATAAAAAATTCATTTTTAATTTTTTTATTCTTTGACTTTCTATCTTTATTTAATTTTTTATCATCCATACATTCTTATTCATAAGTTGCTGTCTAATATAAAGATACAGAATTAAAGAGTTTATAAAAATTTAAAATTTTGTCATTTCTCTTTTATAGGGAGGAATTCTTAACTTCTATATTTAGCTTTAAACAGGCAAAACTCTCCATGCAGTAGTGCCACCCTGTGCCAACCAGAGTAATCAATGGATGCCAGAAGGCTTGTGCATAAAATCCCCATCTAGTGCCTACTCATACAATATCCCCAGACTAGTTTCTGGCTTGTGGCCTTCATCAGTGAGGAACCTTGGATATGAGAGCACTGCACCTAGATCTTAGGATCTAATGCAACCCTCTATCAGCTACCTTTTATATCTACTTAACTACTTTATATTTATATTTAAGGTTGTGCAACAAATATTATATAAGTTTAACTTTTGTTCATTAAACTTTTGTCATAAGCATACAATTAATTGGTGATGGTACTTTTTAGTAGAAAACTGCTTAGTAAATGTAAATGACAATCTGTCCATCCATTCATTTAACTTATAAAAGTGAAATTGTGAATGATGATTAAGTAGATATGATGAAGAAGGATGAGCATGAGATAGGGCTGTTTCCAGCAGGGGTGATGTGTAGAAGAGAAGCTAAATATCAAAGAAGATGTATTGAACTTGGTAAAGACCTTCATCCTGCAGTGAATTGATAATGGTTGATGATGATGATGATCTACCTTTAAAATGGTCAATGCTATTTTAATGATTTAAAGGGTCAAAGTTCATGAACTATTCTAAAACTGAGATGCTAGAATAGATTGTGCTGACTTATTCTATATGCCTAAAGATGGAAAACGTAAACAAATCATACAATATGCTATTGATAGAATTTAATATAAACAATAAAACAAGAATAACTGCTTTTTGTATTTTTATAAAATAATAATGGTGCAGAAGAAGTCATTATTACAGAACTTGTATTAGATATTCAAATCTTTCTATATACTCTCTTCATACAGACTTTAATGCAATTTTATATGTAATTCCTCCTTTATTTTCCTTACAGTTTCGACTGTCCTGCAGTCTTCATCAGAGCTCCTATATAACTTTCACCCATTCTGCTTATGGTTTCAGTCTTAGGAAGAAAGGATTAAATAGGAGCTCTGATGAAGACTACAGGACAGTCAAAATTGTAAGGAAAATAAAGGAGAAATTATATATAAAAATTGCACTGAAGTGTATATGAAAAGAGTATATAGAAAAGTTTAAATATATATGAATATACAAAGAAAGATGCAAAGAAGGTGAAAAAGATAAGATAAGAATTTGTATTAATCTATATGCAGTTATATCAATGCTATTTACACAAAGAATACCAAGACCAATAAATATAATTTTAATTCTTTTTCCATGCAGATCTCTTTTCAAGGATAGACATTATATTCAAAATGAAAAAGGATGTACAAACTTCTATATTTAATTGTATGTGTTTACCTTAATAAGATACTAAATACAGTTTCTGTAAAAACTAATTATTTAATATCGCATTTAACTGCAAGCAAGTCAAAACCATTAACTGAAGAAGAGTTTATTTGCAAATGTATTATTAAAGCAGTGGGAATGTTGTGTCAGGGATAAAGAAATTGAAAAATGTAAACTTGACTCTAAATATCATTGGCAATAAAATTGATGATATAACTGGGAATTTAAGAAATCAATTGAAGTCAATAATTACATTTGAGATCCATATCATAGCAATTGATTAAAGTACAGATGTAGAGGATATGAGACGGATGACTGTTTCAACATTTTCATTACTTTATATCAGCAAACATTATACTCCAAAGTTTTAAATATCGGACATATCATAAAAATATGCATTGAAATTATAAATTATATTCAGGTACAAGAGTTTAATCATCACCAATTTGGTAAATTTTTAGAAGATATAAGACATGAATCTAGCTTTACAGAGGAAATTCAGTGGCTTTCTAATTATAATGTTTTCAAGTGATTCTTCCAACTTCTGGACAAAATTATAATTTTTTTTAGAACTGAAAAATTATGAATGTGGAACATTAAAAGATGATCATGGAATAAAATACTTAACTTTTTTCAATTGCTATTACAAATCACTTTAGTCAATATAATCTTAAATTATAAGACAAACATCATGTGACTACCACATGATATAAAAGTTCTGAAGAAGATTGCAGGGGCAATCAAAACTGTAAACAGTAAAAGAGGCTGCTAAATAAAGCATTGTGTAAGAGTAGTAAAGTGCAAGGATGATTTAATATTAAACAAGGTAAAATCTCCATACAGTAGTGCCACCCTGTGCCAACCAAGTAATCAACGGATGCCAGAAGGCTTGTGCATAAAATCCCTATCTAGTGCCTACTCTTCCAATATCCTCAGACTAGTTTCTGGCTTGTGGCCTTCATCAGTGAGGACCCTTGGATCTGAGAGCACTGCACTAATATCCCCAGACTAGTTTCTGGCTTGTGGCCTTCATCAGTGAGGAGCCTTGGATCTGAGAGCACTGTGCTCTCAGATCCAAGGTTCCTCACTGACAAATGCCACAAGCCAGAAACTAGTCTGGGGATATTGGATGAGTAGGCACTAGATAAGGATTTTATGCACAAGCCTTCTGGCATCCATTCATTACTTTGGTTGGCATAGGGTGGCACTACTGTATAGAGAGTTTTGCCTTTTTAACAACAATTATGTGCTAGTATAAGAGATGGTGATCATGTGATGCTTAATGATTTAATATTATATGTGACTACCACATTTGACAACATCAATGTTTTCAAATAAAAATTATTATACTGGCAAAAACAAATACAAAAAAAAAAAAATTATCTCATTTTAAATGTTGCCAATTGTTATTACAAAAATCACTAGAAATGAAATTTTTTAAATATATTAATCAAATTAAATCATTAAAAAATAAATTCAAAAAAAGATTTTTGGATTTCAAGAAATGTGAAAACCAATTTCATCTATTTACTTTTCTTTTATCAACTGTTGTTGAAACTGTTGATAACAATTTACAATTAGAATTAATCAAAATTCAGTGTGGGTTCCATATTGAAAGAAAAATAAATGGATGCTTGGTTTCTACATTTCTATTACTATTTATCAAATGACTGATTTCCTATAGTTTATGTAAAATGAAGGGTATTTTAGCTATGTTCAATAGTACATATTTGTATGAACAACTATTTTAAACTTTAAAATAATAAAACTGTGGAAAAATCAAAATTAACAGACCAACATGTGCAATCAATATTAGAAATAATTATAGTTCAACAAATTCAACCAAACTAAAGATTTGGGGTTTCCATCATCAGATTTTCAATGGTATGGATGGCTGAAGGGTTGGAGGTTGGAGTGAATTGGTTCATTAAAGTATGAGGATTTGCTATCTTAATATAAACTGAGCACGGATTATATATATGTGTGGGAGATGATAATCTAGATCAACTGAAGAGTGCTGGTTTAGCATGAAATACATATATGTGTGATTATTTATCTTTTCTACATGTATGTGGTCATGTGTATTAGTGGTATGAGATAGTATGGATAGTTTAAGGATGCTTGAAAGTCTGAGTTCAAATCCCTTATATTCAAATAAATAATATAATTTTTATTTGAATAATATAAACTTGAAAAGAAAACATTTTTTGTACTTTATAAATATTTTTGTACCATGATAATATTTTGATATATACATTATTTTATAAGAAATAAATTTCAGCACTCTGTGTTTGAATAAAGATATCTTTTGGAGTGGATGCTTAAGATTCGGAGTTTTATATTCACAGGGGGCATGGCTGAGAATACTTAATATTTGGAAAAGTGATTTGGCATTTTATATTTGATTTTCAACTAGCTATATGCATATTCTTATGTTGAGAGATTGCAAATCTTAAAATGACTAATATTTAGTCTTTCTCTGTATTAAACTACTGAACATCGCATGAACACCATTTCCTATGCTTGCTCATAACTGTTATTAAACAGCTAGTGCATAAAATCCCTATTTAGTGTCTACTCATCCAATATCCTCAGACTAGTTTCTGGATTTTGGCCTTCATCAGTGAGGAGCCTTGGATCTGAGAGCACTGCACCTAGATCTTAGGATATTTGTTTATGAGCAATTTAAGAACATTGCTCATTTAAATTTCATGTTGTTTGTTCACCCGAGTTCATATTTCAGTATTTACCATGATTTCAGAATACGGTTCAAAACATATCTTTTATGCTACTTGAGATTCAGAATTTTATATTTACTCAAAGGTGGCATAGCTGAAAATACTTAATGTTTGGAAGAGTGTTTTGACATTTCATATGTTATTTTCTATGCGTGATTGCAAAATTGCCATGTTAAAAAAAATCTGCTGTCTATTTATTTTGAGTTTGTTTTTTCCTTTTTTGTAATATGGCACATAGTATGATCTATAAATAGATAACCTTGATCATGAACAAGTTTGAGTTGCCTAATATAAATAAATATTTTTTATAAAAGTTTCAATCTTTAACTAAATTACTTATTAATGGTTAACTCTCAGAATGTTTATTTATTATTATTTAAAAGTATCTTTTATTATCTCAAAGATTTGTGTGGGCTGAGTTAATTTGACCCTTGAAAATCAAAATATAATTATTTAATATAGAGAAATATTTTTCATATAATAAAGATATATATGAGAGATATTGACTTGGACCAACTGATGAGTGCTGGTTCAGTCCGAAATGCATCTTGGGGGTCATTTGTCTTTTATTGTATCTTTAAAAGAATACGTGGTAATATTGAGGTTATTTAATATATTTATTAAGATATTACATGTGGAAAAAAAAAGTGAATAACTCCATGTGTTTGTGTGTTTAATTTTTAAAAAATCAGATATATTAATCTTTAATTGAGTTTTGAAATTTATATCTGTTCTAGAGATAATCTCTAGTTTAGTAAATGATTAATAATAATCATTATAATATTTATCTAAAGTAGATGGTGTCAAAGATGTAGGTTGAGTTAATTTGACACTTGTAATTCAACATGTAATTATAGAATATTAAGACTATTTAGTTTATATCTCTGCTAGAGATAATCTCTAGTTTAGTAAATGATTAATAATAGTCATTATTATATTTATCTAAAATGGATAATGTCAAAGATGTGGGTTGAGTTAATTTGACACTTGAAAATCAAAACATAATTTTAAAAAAATCTATTAAAAAATATATTTTAGGGTTTTCCGTTTAGAATTATTAAGTAAAAGTCATGTAACCCTTATATTTTTTTAAAAAATGAACATCTAATTAAAAAAGTATGAGTGCGAATGAAATCAATATATGACTAACAAAGAAAAAACAATAAGGATGGTACATCTATTTTTAAGAAGTATTATACAATACTTCCAAAAATTAAAACTAATTTAATTCAGGTAATTTTCTATGAATTAAAATATATAAAATTTATTCAGATATTACATTCACTTGAGTTATAATAATTTATTTTTTATTCAGATTTGCGAACTTACCTCCTCCAACAACAACTAACTCCGCTTTAAAACTTATGGCGCCATTAATATTCAGGGCTCTAGCCTTGTAATAACCAGCATCATCCAAGACAGTACCTTTAATGTAAAATATGTGGGTTTCTTCTTCTTGAACAAAGACATATTTGTCAGAAGCTTCAATAGGTCGTCCTCCTTTAAGCCATGTGACAGATGGTTTTGGCTTACCGGCCACTTTGCAATCAAATCTGACAACCTCTCCCTCTGAAAAAAAGATAATACAGTGAATATTTTTTTAAATATTTATTTAATTATATTTAATACAACTAAAATATAAACTCTTTCACCTGGACATTGAAATAGCAAGATAATTGGTGTTTTTTCTTTCCTGTTTATCTGTAGAGAGGAGTTGAAAAATAGACTTCCATAAAATGAGCAATTTCAAAGATATTTTATATTTTTGTACACTAATAATGAAGATGTTATGTTTAATCTTTCTTCCTGTTTATTTTGAAAATTAAATGATTATAAACTCTACTACATATAGCTGACGTATCTATCATTCATAATAAAGCAACCAAGTCATACATCACATGACTTAATTAGCTTGTATTTACAAATGTAATATAATGAGCATGATAATAGCTCTAAACAAGCTTTCAATAAATGCCACAAGAGAAAGCATTTAAAATCTTTATCTCAAATTATCCCTATGCTCAGACCAGTTTCAAGCTAATGTCGCTCTTCAGTAAGGCACTAGGACATTCAATCACTAGATCCAAAATACAAACTAAAGCCCAGCATTTATTGAATACTTAACTATTAAGTAGAAAATCTAAAAATTTCAGATATTTATATGTCTTCAAATCCAGCTATCTAACTTAAATAGCTATATGGCACTGAACTAAATTCAGATACACCATATATTAATAGTCTTAGCAATATAATATCATCAAAGCCTTAAAAACCTATAATAGTAAGTAAACCAAATCATACATCATGTGACTTAATTAGCTTGTATTTACAAATTAATATAATGAACATGCTAATACCTCCGAATAAACTTTTCGATAAATGCCACAAGAGAAAGCATTTAAAATCTCTATCTAGAATTATCCATATCAAGTATTTGATAAATGCTGGGCTTGAGTTTGTATTTTGGATCTAGTCTCTGAATGTTCTAGAGGCTCACTGAAAAGAGTGATTACCTCGAAACCGGTTTGGGAATGATTGCAGCAGAGCTACTTAAATGAAAAATCAATCAAAAATAAATAGTCAACTAAATTTAAACAACTATCTACAAATTATTATTGTAAAACTTAAAAAGTGTTATCAAAATATTTTTTCTAAATTTTTAATTTTCTAAATATATTTTTTAAACGCCTTTTTCCTCACAAAGTTGAAGTTACATTTCAAAAAGAATAAAAAATTGGATATCTAGTCACTTAATGTGACATTCAAATTTTATTCAGCAGACAGTACATATATATCAAAATTCAACACCAACTTTCTCTTCCGGGTTATGTAGATAAAGAGATCTGGTAAATTGAACACTCCTTGTAAATATAAACCATGGTTTGTGATGTTCCACACTCACAGTTTGTAGAGTCTATAAATCCCCACTTTTTTAACAAATAAACACATCTAACCTGACCTATTCTGATTCTGTTAATCTTCATCCAGAGTTTTCTTGGAAAAAATAAACCAAATACTGAGTGTAGGGCCCACTATTAGAGTGTGATAATGTTCCAATCATAGGTCCACATATTGTTTACATTCACTGTTAATGGCTTCTGAGATTTACCAGTAAGCCAAAAAGCCTGCCTTGATTTTAGCCTGAAGCTTGGGGAATTGGAATAAGATTGAGGATATGATTTGGTAGCTTAACAAACTTGATGACTTCATTGATGGTTTTCAATTTGCATCTGAAGTTAGCTGTCTTTCTAACATCAAATGTACGACCAGTTGTGTATAAATAATGTATACACATATGCATCTTATCACTTGTAATCCATATTCTTTGGTGTTTTAACTGCCTTTGACTGGACTCCTACAAATACATTGTATTTTTATTAGCCACTTATCCGCATTCAACGTTAAATTTTTAATGAATTGTTAAATGCATTAATATCAGTAATCTTAAATATAAAGATGAAACTGGTAAATTGTGCAAGTAAATATATACCCTGGTGTTATAGTGCTGTCATATATAAATTATAAAATAAAAAGGAATGATTATTGGATCGTGATATTTAGTTTAATGTGTACATTTTGACATAATATAAACTCTGCCATACCATAAAATGTAACCTTTTTTATAAGTCGTATTGCTATCAATGTGGTAAAGGAGAAAAAGAAATCATTGTAGTATTTGTTCAATAAAATCCTTTGAAACATACTAATAATAATAATAAAATAGTGTCAGGGTGAGCTAAGAACTGATGCTGGCATCTTAGCTTGTAAGTTTACTGTACAGACATGCACACATACACTAAAATGTTAATTTATAAAGATAAATAATTATTAACTTTTATAAAATGTTCAATAAATTTTAGATCTGCATTTGTTTATGGAATGGTAACACTTTTTGGATATATATTCAGGATCGTCGAGGCTGCTGTGCTTATCCATTTACAAGTAGAATTTAAAAGCTTTTATACTTGTTTGGTTGCACCCAAACATAAAGCATGAATGATGCAATTAATGATTCTCACAGCCATCCATATAGTAATAGAATTGAAAGTCTTAAAACTATCTCCAGATCGGAATGACTTAGCTGTCTAAAACTCTCTATTACAGTCATGCCACTCAGTGCAAGCCAAAGTAATCAATGGATGCAAGAAGGTTTATGCATAAAGTCCCTATCCTAAGTAGTGCTCAGATCCAAGGCTCCTCACTGATGAAAGCAACAAGCTTACTAGATAGGGATTTTGTGCACAAACCTTCCTGCATCTATTGATTACTCTGGCTTGCACTGAGTGGCGCTACTGTATGGAGAGTGTATCCTCTGTGTAAACAGATTGTGTAAGCATAAAGGTTTTTCTTATTATTAAACATATTTATTCTTAGCATAACCTGGACATTAAAAAAGATAAAGGCTAATAATGCAATTTTATATCTCAATTATTATTTATAAAAGTTATAAACTTTCTTGATATAGATAAAATTCAAGCTTAATTCAATTTGTAGTTTGTGATGTTTAGGTTTTGGCATAGAAGATGAAAGAGTTTCCCATTGATTTGTATTGCCAATATTTAAATTTTCAAGGATGATTATAACATCCTATACTATTCTATCAATAAGCTATCAGGCCATGTTCTCATGTATGTGTTTGAAAAGCCTAAATCTTTTAGCTAGAGAAAGTTAGTCTTAAATAGTACAAACATACCACTAGCAGTAGCACTATTATCTGTAAATGAGGCTGTGCTATTTTCCATACAAAAAGGATAAAAGTAAAGAAAATATTCATGATGAGATTTGCAATGGTCACTCCCATGTAACACAACCACGCAGAGTTGACTGAAAAAATGGATAGCCTTTTAAACCTTCAGGCATCATGATTCCATTTGAAATTGTAATATAATAAAACAAAATTTGAATTATATATTAAAGAACTTTATAAGTTTCATAAATAATTTTTATATAAAAATTAAATATCACTTTTAAATCATAATGATATAAAGAACTCTTTAAAATGTATGAAGTTCTAAATATTGGAATATATTAAAAGATTGAGAAAATAGCAAACTACCATCAAAAATAATCAAGTGTCTTTTATTTATTTAGTCATAACCCTCCATTGTTAGTTAGTTAGTTGTTGTTGTTGTTATTGTTGTTGTTATTATTATTATTATTATTATCATCTTCATCATCATCTTCAACATCATTTTTCAAAGGATGTTATTTATCCCGTAAAAGTTGAATAGATTTGTTTTCCTTTCTTTTTTTTTTCTTTTTCACATGTAATATCCAAGATTATATAATTAAAAAAAAAAGGGAATATTATACAATTGTTACACAAGTATCAATTATTATGGAAGTAATATAATTTTCTTCTTCTTCTTCCCTTTCTTATGTATTGATTTCTACTTTAACATATCATACGATTTACAACTTTCTTAAACACTTTATCAATACTATTTACTTATATCAAAACTAACAGTTGCAACTGTCCTGCAGTCATCATATAAAATAAATGTGGATAGAATTATTTAAGAGTAAAGTAATAAAACGGGAAATGATTATAATGATCAGGTTAAAATGTATATTTTATTTTTGTTTTATTCTGTGTATTTAATTATGTATATAAGTGTATTAATTACAAAAAAATAAAGTCAGATGTCACATGACTTAATTTAATAAGCTTGTATTTACAAATGTTATGTATAGAGCTCACAAAATTTAGCTCTTAACAAGCTTTACAGAATATTCCCAACCCCAGACCAGTTTCTGCTACTGGCATCATCAGTGAAGTGCTAGGATATTCAAGCATTAGATTACAAATACCAGGACAAGCCCAGCACTTTATCTAATGTATAACCATTAAGTAGGAAATCTGAAATTTTCAGACATCCATATGTCTTCCAATCCAGTTATCTAACTTAAATAGCCATATGGGACTGAACTAAGTTCAAATACACCATATATTAATAGCTTTAGCAATATAAAATCGCCAAAGCCTTAATAGCAAAAAATAAAATTACAAAAAAAAAATCCAAGTCAGATGTCACATGATCTAATTTAATAAACTTATATTTACAAATGTTATATATAGAGCTCGCAAAATAAGCTCTTAACAAGCTTTGAGAATATCCCCAACCCCAGACCGGTTTCTGCTTCTGGCATCATCAGTGAGGTGCTAGGATATTCAAGCATTATATTTAAAATACCAGCTCAAGCCCAGCACTTTATCTAAGGTATAACCATTAAGTAGAAAATCTGAAATTTTCAGACATCCATATGTCTTCCAATCCAGCTATCTAACTTAAATCACCATATGGGACTGAACTAAGTTCAGATACATCATATATTAATAGCTTTTGTAATTTTATTTTTTGCTATTAAGGCTTTAGCAATTTTATAATCTTTCTTCACAAATTAAAATTTAAAAAGCACTGCTAAAATGCAAATTCCATTTTATCTTTTAGGACTCTCTCTAGCATCTTTATCCCTATTGGTTCCATTATTTGTCTTAAATTCTTTAAGATTAAAACCTTTACTTTTTTTCTTCTACCGATTATTTTGTATAAATGCCTTGAATTGTATATATTTCTTTTGAAAGAAAACTAGCCAGATTTTCCAAATATGTGGAAGTAAAATAATTATGTTGGCAAACAACGCTTGGTATGGCATGTAGAAGGGGTGACTGGATTTCAGTATTGACTCTAATTTCTTTGAAAAATCAATGAGTTTGAATTTATTTTAATCTTCAGGCTCTCCAAAAAGTTTATTTGAGGGGTTTAAAAGTTTGCCTATTAGAAACTTATTTTTGTAGAATAAATATACTGTCTAACATATATTCTCCAATTAACTATTGAAGTTTATGTCTGAAGAGTTGTTTGAACTCTGATCAAAAGATATTCTTCTTTTTTTTATTATCAAGTATTTTTTGAGGACTGCTCTTGCTGTATTATATCAATTTTTTTTAGGGTAGAGGGAGTTTGTGTAATTCTTTTGTAAATTTTATCCATGAGACTTAATAGATCTGTGGAAGATGATGTTGCTGTGCTATATAGTGGATTATATATGACAAGATGTTTACATAGGTGATTCATACTTTGCATTAGATCTATCTCAATGTTACACAGTTTATTTTGATAGAACTAATGTCTGAATATCCTAGTGCCTCACTGATGACAGCCACAGCTTGAAACAGGTATGGTGATAGTGATATTCAGAAAGGCTTGTTAAGAGCTATTAGAATGTTCATTATCTTACATTTGGAGTACAAGTTTATTAAATTAAGTCACAGGATATATGATTTGATTTTTATTACTGTTATATTAGATAGATAGATATTTTTGAAGATAAAATTTTAGCAAATCCATTTACGTCTGTTTCTAATCACGACTCAATCCCTTTTTCTTTTCAAAAATATACAGTACATATAGCCATATAATTCTATAATTAAAACCAAACAAAGAACAAATTAGAGACAAGATTGAAACAGCATTTGAGAGAGAATTCTAATGTAAATATACATAGTAAGGAAGTTGGACATACAGATTTTAAGATTAAAATGTTGGAGGGGGTTAGATTGTATAAAGAAAGAATGGTAAAAGAGAGTTTATATATAAAAAGATATAAACCTGTTTTAAATAGAATTGGATAAGTAATGGATAAAGAATTATTTTTGGAAATAAATTCATTTTTGAAGTATATAAGAAAAAAAAAGGAAATAGGTTTTTATTGTAACAATTGGTTTTTTGGATAAAAGAAAATGTAAAAAGGGAAAGTTTTTTGAGAAGGGAGTCAAGTAAGTGTGGTGTATGTTTTGTGTTTTTAATTTAATTATTTATTTATTTTTAAATTTTATGGGGTTTTATATTGTTTTTGATTATTTTTTTTTTTTTTTTGGTTTTATTATGTGAAGTTTGTTTATAATGTAATATGTTTTTTTCTAGATCCTTGAAAATGACTATAGAGTAAAGATAGTCGAAACGTTGGAAATAAGTGGATATATATATACATCAAATAAAGTTTTTGAAAAGAAAAGAAGTGGTTTTAATTATAGAATTATATAAAATTTTAGGTATCTGGAATCAAAATAATGCCATAATAGTTCAATCTATTGAGATTAAATTTTTGTTGTTGTTGTTATTATTGTTATGGCTCAAATCAAACTTTATTGTTCATAAAGAATTTCATTGTTAGAAATGTATGGTTGGAAGCTAGATAACTTTAGAAGAAGCAAGTATATATTATTGCTACAGTCTAAATAAATTGTTAGACAGGTGTCTGATAAATGTAAACTTGTAAACTGTGTATTTGTCTAAGATAAATGTAAACTTGTAAACTGTGTATTTGTCTATAGGTTCTATTTTCTTTGACTGAGAGTTTAGTTTATCAGTTTAAAGATGCATTTTTTGATTGAATTAAATATATCCTTTGGACTATTCAACATACAGATGAAGTATTCAAAAAGTTGTTGAAAATGAGGTATGAGACAAAAAAACTGCAAAAGTCATTTGGTTGTTTGAGGTTATGGTCTGGTTCAGGTTTTTAATAGTGACCATGTAGAATTAAAAAATATTTGAGTGTGCAATTTTGCCATCCATGGCCTTCAATTGTTTGAGCTTATTAGAGAAGGTGGCTGGATGCCTTCTGGTGTTGTTTCCAATGCAGAAAGTACATCTGATGCATAACAAAGTATATAAACCAAACATTGCTGCAAGTGTTGCTGGTATCAAGCCTTTACTGAGCATTTCTAATAGGTTATCAAGGGTGATGTTATTTTTTCTATATGTACTAATCATAATCTCTTGGGTATTTGTCAGAGCTGGGCAGGTGTTGAATAGGTATTGCATGTTCTTCTTCCCTGTGGCACAAGAAACAAAAAGCATCAATATTGGTGTATAACCACAATATTTTAGGAAATGAGGTAGGTAGGGCATGAAGATTTGGCTTTAATAGAAAGTCGAAAGATTTGGGTTCCTATGACCATTTTTTGAATCACTGTATCAACTGACTGTTGTTCATATTTAGCATTGATGACTATGGATCAATAGTTAAGTCTGGCATGAAGATTTGGCTTTAATAGAAAGTCAAAAGATTTGGGTTCCTATGACCATTTTTTGAATCACTGTATCAACTGACTGTTGTTCATATTTAGCATTGATGACTATGGATCAATAGTTAAGTCTGGGTACAGAATATTATAAATGCTCCAACACGCCAAAAAGGACACCTGATCATAAATGCTATGGAGTTGGTAGACAAATATCCATGTGAAGGTGGTGGTCGGTCTGTAGTGTTATTTGAAGAATGCATTTGAAAGTACAAAAAGCAAAGCTTTTATCAGTGCAGCCAAGAGATAAATACTTTTTTGTGTATAAAAAATTTGAATTGAGTGAAGACCCAATTCATTTCTGCTTGGTCAGAGAGTAAGTCGTTTTACAGAGATGGAGACTACTTTTCTGCAACATAATAATTTGCTATAGAATGAGTAAATGGATGAAGTGAAAGATCTGGTGAAGTTTTTGATTGGTGAGCAGTAAGTCATTGTTGTAACTATAAGCTGATTGAAAAAGCATACTTTTGCGTATAATGAGAGGTAGGTTTTGGAGCAATAGTTGGTTATGTGCCCTGTATCATCTTTCAGTTTTTCCTGGATTTTTTGTCTCATTCCATAGGGCCACAGGTAGAAAGGAAATCTAAGAAAATTAATTGGTTTACCAGAATAAATTTGTGAATATATATTGCCAGTGTAGAGAAACCAAACTGATGTTTTATTAATGTTGATCTTGAGTTTATATTTGAAGGTATATTCATTAAGTATTTTTTTCAGAGTAGATAGTTGCTTTTTGGAGTAAGAAAAACAGCAAAGTCATCCATGTATGCAATATATGATATATATATAGTCCAGCAAAGTCATCCATGTATGCAATATATGATATATATATAGTCCAGTGTGTTGAATTTGAATTCCTTGTAATTTTTCTTGTATTTTGTTTATGAGTGAATTAATGTAGAGTATGAATAATAAAGAACTGAATGGAGATCCTTGAGGTATGGATTGGTTAGGTAATGAATGAAGGTGATAATCTACTGTTTAATTATAATATGGATTTAGTAGGTATAAGAGGAAACAAGGTATTTTGGTGTCAGCAAGTGCTTGAATTAAGATTTACATAGGAACTGAATCAACAGCAACTTCAATGTCAATTTGAACAGCCATTTGGAGCATACTTTTTCTGTTCCCGAACTGAATTTAAGATGGTTTTGAAAATGAGGGCAGCTTGGCTTGTTGAGGAGCCTTTTTGGCATGTTGCATTGGTGATAATAGAGGGTGGAAATATGGTTCGATTTTATCTTTTAGAACCTTTCCCAGGATTTTAATACCAAGAAGTCCCATGGAGATTAGTCCCAGATTAGACAGATTGGATATTGAAGCTTGTTTTTTGTTGAACGGGAATTAAGAAGATTGGATATAGATCTTTTATGTTAAACAATCTCTGTGATAAATAATTTGCTAAATTATATAAATATGTGGTGGTAAACTGACTGAGATTTGAGGATACAAATTTAGGGATTCCATGTGCCGGGATGACAAGAGTTTGGCATTGTGGTTAGTTTCAGCATGAAATCAGTAACATAGAATGGTTTATCTAACTCTGGTTGGCAAAGAGATCTTCAGGTGATGTGAAAACACAATGTGACTGCAGCTTTTGTTTGAAATATTTGTATATTGTTTCTATCATATTACGTTCAGCTTTGGTGACACCTTCGTTTTCAAGTGCTTGCGGAACTCTGACAATGGAAGGCTATCCCAGAGCCCATCTAATGTACTCTTGTGTCCATTTGTGTTGCTTTGTTAGACATATTTTCTTCTTTTTTGTGGCAAGATACTCTTTTAGAGTGTTGCAGATATTATTATATACTTGTGTAAGTCTTTTTATATGTGCATAGGAGTCTGGTGCAGATTTACACATGGTGATCCTTTTATGCAACTCATCATCCAAAGTTGAGAGTCGGGAGGGTAATGGAATGATTCTGGTAGCATGATTAATATTGAATGACATAATGTTAATAAATGAAATATACCACTGAACAGGGTCACACTGCACAGTGTTAACTTCAAATCACATAGTGTATGTTTCCGAGTACAAAAATTCACAAGTGTGTGCAGGAAGAATTACTATTGTTGTTTTATGAAGGAGAATTGTCGGTGTTTGTATTGCATTTAGATTGACTTTGAGCATTTGACTAAAGTGATCAGAAAAGGGTGAGGGATTAAGTGTTAACTTAATTAAGTGATAAAACATGGGTGAATAAAAACACAGGTCAATAAGTAAGTATGACAATGGTTGTAGAATGAATTGAAGTTGGGTGGTAAAAAACCTTCAGCACTCATTAGGGACATTGCAAGTTGATGTAATCACTTCGAAACAAAAGTGGAATAACTCATGTTAAAATCACCCAGTAAAAGTGAGTTGATGGTAAGGAATAATCTTGATTTCACAGCTGATCCATGAGATATGTAAACAAAAATTATGTTGAATGCAACAGTATGGTATTTGAGCCGATATATAAAAATTGGCAGGTTCTTTACAAAGAGATTAATTAGAAGTAATGCATTTAAGAAGTCAAATAGACTACAGATGTTATTGAATTTGTTTGGTTTGCATTTCTCAAATAATCTATTGTCTGATAAATGACAAACTATAAAAAGCAAATTTTTTTAGGTTTATTGCCTTCGTAAATATAACTTACGTAATCAATGTGCGTTAAATAAATTTATAATTACAACTTTAACTTAATCAGGGAGAAAAATTCATTACATTTAAAAACATACTAAATTTTCACTAACCTATACAAGTAACTTTTTCCGTAGTCTTTTTAAATCGTGGTCTCGTAGTACCATCTTCATATTCAGGAGCCATAAAAAATTCAGTAGAGTCTGTATTATTAGGATCATTAATATCTACAAAATAAATACAATAAAAATTAGCCTTTAAACATTCATTTTTATTTTATATTTAATAGCTATTATTGTTACATTATTACATACTACTATTATTGTTTTCAAAATCATATTTTAGAAAATATAAATTTCTTCTGCTACAAATTATAAATTAAAAAAAACCAACACTTCTGTTGTTAATGGCTAATAGTAGTAAATGCCAAATTATATATTTTATTGTTTGTCAAGTTCCAGGATGTTGTGCTATTTACATTGGTGAAACAAGGATGAATACGAAATGTTGTATGCAACAACATAATTATTCATATAAAAAAGCGATAGAAGATAGTATGATATATTCAACATTTTATATTCATCAATGTGCAAGGATCATAGTTTTAAATATAGAGCTCGCAAATATGGTCTTAACAAGCTTTGCAGAATATTTTCAACCCCAAACCAGTTTCTGCTTCTGGCTTCCTCAGTGAGGTCCTAGCACCTCATTGAGGAAGCACCTCATTGAGGAAGCCAGTAGCAGAAACTAGTCTGAGGTTGGGGATATTTTGCAAAGTTTGTTAAGAGCTTATTTGAGAGCTCTATATATAACATTTATAATACAAGCTTGTTAAATTAGGTCATGTGACATATGACTTGATTTCTTTGTAATCATAGTTTTATTTCACAAAAGTTTAATATATTGATGTATGAACCACATGATAAGAAATGAGAGATTAAGGGATCACATTTAATTAAAAAATCCCAGGATGCAATTAATGCTAAACAAACTAGTTTTCTGATTAGTAATGTCTGATTGTTAAAGTGATTTTTTAGGTCTGGAAAGAGTTAATGTTTTATAGAGTTTGCCTTTATAAGGACACGTTAGTGTTGAAAGCACTTGGCAATTATTTTAATTGTATGTAATAATAATATTATCTCTGGTAAATAACAACAGAAGTATTGGTTTTTATTAATTTTTAGAAACTATCAAATTTCTAATGCAGAAATCTATTAGTTGCATTACTCATCATAACTACTTAATTTAAGGTCTCTCCCCTATAACTTACAACAAATGATCATGAAATTTTTTTTCCTACAGTATAGGCCTTTTCATACATGCACACCAATATGTAATATATGTGGAGTGGATTGAAGCCTGTCCATTATAGTATGAAGATTGGCTATTTTAATATAAGTTGAGCATTGATTGTATATATGTATGGACATGATAATCTGGACCAACTGATGAGAGCTGGTTTAGCATGAAATATGTATATTGGTGATTGTTTATCTTTTTGACATGTGGGTGATCAATGTGTCAGCAGTATGAGTCAGCATGGATAGTTGAAGGTCATGTAAAAGTCTGAGTTCAGACCCCCTATATATAACAAATGATCATGTAAAATGTTAAAAAATATAAAAGAATATCAATCTAGAAGAAAATAAAATAACATAAATCCATTAATAAAATGTTGCAGTTAAAAAATGAAAGAATTTTTCCCTTCAAACAATTTAAAAATAAAGTCATTAACTTCTTTTTATCGATTGTAATACTATTATTAAAATAGGCAAAACCCTCCATACAGTAGTGCCACTCAGTGCAAGCCAGAGTAATCAATGGGTGACAGAAGGCTTGTGCATAAATCCCTATCTAGTGCCTAGTCATCCAATATCTGCAGACTAGTTTCTGGCTTGTGGCCTTCATCAGTGAGGAGCCTTAGATCTGAACGCACTGCACCTAGATCTTAGGATCTAATGCAACCCTCCAGCAGCCACCTTTTATCTTTACTTAATTACAAAACTATGAGCTCCTCACTGATAAAGACCACAAGCCAGAAACTAGTCTGGGGATATTGGATGAGTAGGCACTAGATAGGGATTTTATGCACAAGCCTTCTGGCATTCATTGATTACTCAGGCTTGCACTGAGTGGCAATACTGTATGGAGAGTTGGGCAAGCATAAGAAATGATCATCATGTGATGTTTGGTGATTGTAATACTATTGATCAAGTATATACAAAAGCATTAATTTACTGATAATTGATGATATATAAAGTGAAACTATTAAAAACATTATCATATTAAGTTTTCACTCCATTTGTATTTGCAATTAGATTGCAAAACATTTTTTTATGTCTGTGACATGAAATGGTTTTTTTAATTATCCAAAAATATCAGCAATACAAAATCATTTTTATTTGGAGAAAGCTTATTCTATTTCAAATATTTGAACATAAAATACTAAGAATAAATTATACAATAAACAAAATCTAATTGTGTTAAGCACTTTAAAACAGTTTTTATTTAATTTTTTAATTCTTAAAAGTCATTAAGGTAATTAAAAATATTCATTTAAAATGTTTGCAATTTAACAGAAAAATTTATGTTAAAAAAATGAAGATTGAAAAAGATTAAAAAAAAAAAAGGTAGAAAAAAGCATTGGTGCGGCTTATATCAATACACCCTCTTACATTTGCATAGGAAATAATAACATATAAGATTTTTAATTTAATTAAGAAAAAAAATACATTTATAAATTCATAAGTATTTATATAAGATAAAGATTTATAAGAAAAATATATATAAAAATAAATATTTAATTAACTTAAAAGATATTCCTTATCAATTTATTAGTTTTTCTTTTATATTTATATTTGCATTTATTGTGAGTATTTACTTAAGTCACTTTCCAGTTTCTAGATATTTTATGAATGGTACTTTTTGATATGTCTTTTTTTCAACTTTTATTCCTTAGAAATTTTTTGTTTGTTTTCATTTTATTTAATGCAAACAGTTTTTTCAATTGTGTACTCTTACATTTATTTGAGGTAAACATTTTGGATTTATTTTTTGATTTTTCCTGATTCCTTTTCTGAAAAGGCATTTTTAAAACGAGTCTGTTGTGGCAGTTTTTATCTTTATAAAGTCATAATCTTGTGTGGAGATTTGCAGAAGTCCCTCTAGTGGCAAATTGAACACTCAAGGCACATAGTATTAAGGTTATAGCCTTGAATATATATGTACTTACATGCTGACCATGTGCTTAATAAATTAATATGTACAACTTTACATTGTTTCAAAATATTTCTAACTACAAGATCTCAACATTAACTCATATTTCAGAAGATTTTGCAAATGTTAGTGTTTAATAGAAATTGTGGACTTAATTAGTGAAGAGTTTCACACTCTCAAATCAAACTGATTTAAATCCACCTATATAATTAGAAAGTAGGTTGAAGATAAGAGTGACCACTCTTATCTTTATAAAGTCTTAATCTTGTGTGAACATTTGCAGAGGTCCCTCTAGTGTCAAGTTGAACACTCAAGGCACATAGTATTAAACATTATGGAAATAATATTAGAAAACTACATTGCACATCTTTAAAGAATACATGCCAAAAATAATACATTTAATGCTATTAAAACAGGCAAAACTCTCCATACAGTAGTGCCAGTCAGTGCCAACCAAAGTAATCAATGGATGCCAGAAGGCTTGTGCATAAAATTCCTATCTAGTGCCTATTCATATGCACAAGCCTTCTGACATCCATTGATTACTCTGATTGGCACTGAGTGGCACTACTGTATGGAAAGTTTTGCATGTTTTAATAACTGTAATGTGCTAGCATAACAAATAGTAATCATGTGATGATACATTTAATGCTTGTATATTAAAGTGAGTACTTAAATAATAAATACTTATTTTTGAATAAACCAATTCTGTAAAACTATATAGTATTAGAATACAAGTAAAATTTAATATACTTGGAAATTAAATGTAATTGTGAAGGACATGAACACAGACTTTCAAGCACCCTTCAGCTATCAACTCTCATACGACTGATACACATGACAACCACATGTGAAAAAGATAAATGATCTCCAATATACATATTTCGTGCTGAACCAGCACTCATCAGCTGGTCCAGATCATTATCTCCCACATGTATACATAATCATAGGCATCAACAAGGGCTTTGAGGGTTCCATATTTAGATTTTCAATGATATGGATGGTTGAAGAGTCAGAGAATGAAGAAGATTGAAGTTTGCTCATTAAAGTTTGAAGTCTTGCTATCTTAATATAAACTGAGCACTGATGTGTGGGAGATGATCTGGATCAACCGATGAGTGGATGTTTTAGCATGAAATAGGGTTATTGGAGATTATTTATCTTTTTCACATGTATGTGGTCATGTGTATCAGTTGTACGAGATAGAGTCGATAGCTGAAGAGTGCTTGAAAGTCCATGTTCAAATCCTCTACAATTAAAACTATATAAGTGCAATATAGATTACTCAGGGACTTATGGCTGGATGATGAATTTTCAAAAATGTTTTCAGATCACAAGTAACTATGATTATTCTTTCAGATAAGCTGCAAATGAGTTTTTAGCTAAGTCAGGGCACTAACAATTATATTTCATGGGGGTTATGGTGGGGTGTCGCATTTCTATAGGCATCGAGTCTATGGTTTACTTTTATCTTTTACCTTCTTTACAAATATTAAAAATCACAGAAATTGGTATTAATTTCAATCAACTACACTTTTAAAAAATTTAAATATAAAATAAAATAAACTATTTACCCTCATCATTCGTGATTTCCATGATGATGATCGGAGTTTTCTCTTCTACAACTTCCAACTCTGCAAGACCACCTATAATTTTAGGAAACAGGGTAAATTTCAAAATTGAAATACATATATCATATGATTTCTTATACTAAAAAAAATTAAGAAAGGCTTCGTTTTGAATAATTGTAAAAAGAATAAATATACCCATGGTAACTAATATTTTTAATACAATAAACTAAAACCATCAAAACATCACATGATCACCATTTCATATGCTTCCACATGCTGTTATTAACAGTATGTGATCATGTGGTGTAATGTGATGCACTGTTCCCTCCTTATATGGAGTCAGGAATCTCTTAACCACTACACCCAGAGAAACCTGTTAGCCATTTTACCTTTCCATTCCCTGCCCCAAGTTTTCCCATATTCTTCTCTATCCTGCTCCATCCCATTTCTACAACATAATCTTTGTCAACTCCATAGCCTTTATATCTAAATCCATCTTATCTTTACCCAAACCCAGTACAAAAACCAGTAACCCACTTTCTGTATAACCACTTTGTTTATATTTATTCTTCCACAACTTCATTATTTGCACCCTTTCTACTTTCAGGCATTTACATTCAATTAACAGATGCCTAATATTTTTTGTCTTACACAACTTGCAGACTAAATCACTCACATTTTTCCATTTACTTGTATATTTCCTCGTTACTAAAAATCTTGTTCAAGCCTTAAACAATAAACCACTTTCCTGCTATTATCATAAATTAACTCACACCAAAATTCCATTTACTTCTATATATATTTAAACTCATTTTACTTTCCATACTAGTTCTTCATCTCTCCAACTTCCTATTTTTATTAACTTCCTATTTTTATCACTATAACACTCAATAAGTCTACTAACACAATCATCTCACCTTTTGTATAAGTATACTGACATAAATTCTTTATCCAAATCTGCATACCATACTATCTTTCTCATCCATCTTATTACCAGCCCTTTACTCATAACCCAATTAAATACTATTTTGGCTATTCTCTTATTATCCATAAACTGCAATCTAATGGACATTTTAATTTTGCTTTTTGCATCTCTTATATAGGGACCATCCCATTTCTCAGAGGCAAAACTCTCCATACACTAGTACCACTCAGTGCAAGCCAGAGTAATCAATGGATGCAGGAAGGTTTGTGCCTAAAATTCCTATCTAATGTTCACATCTAATATCCCCAGACTAGTTTCTAGCTCGAGTCTTTTATCAGTGAGAAATCTTGGATATGAGAACACTGCACCTAGATCATGGGATCTATGCAACCCTCCAACAGCCACCTTTTACTTTTTTAGCAAACTATAAAGCTTTGAGTCCAAAATGAAAACACAACGTTTTCAAGCTAAGCTCATTAGCTTGTATAGTCAAATAGATCTGAACTCAGTTCAGGATCCATGCTTTTAGTGTTTTGGTTCTCTAATTACCACAGTCACCATAATCCTATTGGGCAGGATTGGTATTAAACCATCAAACATCACATGATCACCACTCTTTATACTTACACAGACTGTTTTCACAGAGGCAAACCTCTTCATATAGTAGAGCCACTGAAGTCAGAGTAATAAATGGATGCAGGAAGGCTTGTGCATAAAATCCCTATCTAGTGCCACAAGCTAGAAACTAGACTGGGGTGATTGGATGAGTATGCACTAGGTAGAGATTTCATGCACAAACCTTCCTGAATCCATTAATTACTCTGCTTGCAGTGAGTGACACTACTATGTGGACAGTTTTGCTGTTGTGAAAACATCTTGATAATAATAAAAAAGGTCATCATGGGATATTTGATAGCCCATACCATTTCTCCTTGAATTGCCTCCTTTAACATTCACACCTATGCATCTAATGCCTGTCTTCCTACTACCAAACTCTCCATACAATAGTATCACCAAGTGCAAGTCTTCATAATCAGTTCACTCAAATCCAAGGCTCCTCATTGATGAAAGTCACAAGCTAGAAACTAGTCTGAGGATCTTGAATGAGTAGGCACTATATAGGGATTTTATTTACAAACATTCCTGCATCCATTGATTATGAAGTCTTGCACTTGATATCACTACTGTATGGAGAGTCAGGTTTCTCTGGGCATAGTGACTGAGAGATTCCTGACGCCAAGAAAGGAGAAGCTGTAGTGTATTGCATTGCATACAATAAACTAAACATGACACATTGGATATTAGCCTGGAATGTAAGTTACGACTTTTCCCCAATAAATACTTCCTATTTATTACAATAAGTTTTATTCTTAAAGATAAATTTGGGTTATTTTTGACTATATGAACACAAGACTTTTTCTGCTGAAGTTATCAGCTGGATTTATTACAATTATTTGCTTTATTTATACTACTATTGAACCATCCATTGTAAGCTTGACACCAAATCACAGTGCTTCATTTTCATTCCCTTACTTCTTGTAATAAGCAATGACAAGGGAATCTTATGTTTCACCAAAAACAGCTAATTATTAAAGACTGATCTGTAGATGTGATGTAAATCAATAAAACATCACATGACTTATCACATGTCTTCAGCTTGCATATTGCTGTTATATTAGAAACTAGTCGATCTTCCTTTTTGCCATTTAGTGTTAGCTTTAGAAAGCAATAATTGTTGCCAAATGACAGTGTTTAATAAATTCCTATCCTGTGCTTTTCTATCCAAATCCTTAGACTTTCATCAGTGAGAAGTTTTGGATCTTGGAACAGTACAGTTGAACCTTAGGATCGAATATACTTTCCTTCCAGCTCTTGACATTTATTTCTATGTTATACTATTATCCCAAAATAATAAAAAAAACATATACATGTTTTCAATCTAAGCCAACTTGCTTATATCTTATATATAAAATCCCTAAGTGTTTGTAAAACTGTCTTGTGATATTCAAGTTAAATATTTCTTTGTTAGAGGGCATATTTTTCAAGAAAAAAAATATTTTTTCATCATTAATAAACTATAATTAATTTTAATAAAAAATCAGTCATATATCACATGACCTATATAGCTTGTATTACCAATATGTAATATGTAAAGAGCCTACTAATAGCTCTAAACAAGCTTATTTTTTTATTTTTTTATGATAAATGCTACAATAGAAAATACCTGAAGTCTTTATCTATGATGGTCCCCATCCCCAGACTGGTTTCAAGCTATGTCTCTCATCAGAGATTTTTTATGAAGCATTTTACGCAAAGAAATTGATTTGTTAAATCAACCAATTAAAAATATACATTACAAAAATGACAGCATTTTCATAGACTGGGTACATTTCGGATTCTAAAAAAATATTTTGGAATTAAACTTTTTGAAGGAAAAAACAATCACAATAAAATCAATACATCTGTTTTAATTACAATACAGAACTGAATAAGTACAGTATTTAAATCACAAAGAAAGTGCGATTACAGTATATAAATTCTTATTTGACATGTGCTATTTCATGAGGGGCAGATATAAATGCTATAGAACCGCATTTATATTTAGTTTTGGGTAGCATATTATTGAAGTCGTGTAGTTTAATATTACATAATTCGCAGCTCGGCAGTTATATCATGCATGATTGAAATATCTTAAAGCAACCAATTAAAAAAAGTATTACAAAAATAATGGCCTTTCCATAGACCAGGTACATATCCTGGTATTGATATAAATCTGAAGCCAGTTCAGTGTCTGTATATGTTGTATTTAGTTGTTTTTTTTAATAACTAAAGCCAACCCTATCCCTTGGCCAGAATTTGATATAAAATATCATTACACCTATCACATATTTTTGGTTTATATATTGTTGTTATATTAGCAAACTATTCCATCTTTATTTTTGCTATTTATGTTAAGCTTTAGAGAGAAATGATAGTTTCCAGACAACAGTGCTTAATAAATCCTTATCCTATGCTTTCCTTTTCAGAATCATCAGAGTAGTTTTAAACTTATGGTTTTTATCAGTGAGAAGTTTTGGATTTTGGAGCAGTGCAACTGGACCATAGGATCTAATGTATCTTTATTCCACATTCTGCCATTTACTTCTATGTTATAAAATTAAAATCATAATGTGTAGAAAGTGAACTGAATTCAGATCTACATAAACATGTAAGTTGGCTTAGATTGAAACATTTATGTTTTTTTTAGTTTGGACTGATGCCTTAATAGTATAACATAAATGTAAATTATGAGCAGGAAGAAAGGTACATTACATTCTAAGATCTAGTTGCACTGTTTCAGGATCCAAAGCTCCTCACTGATGAAAGCCATAAGTCTGGGGATTTGCATAGGAAAGCACAGGGGTAGGGCTTTATTAAGCATTGTCATCTTTCAACTACCCTTAATTTTTAAAGTTTGCATTAAATGACAAAAAAGGGATGAATATGATAGAAATGGGTTTCCTCAAAGAAACTCAGAATTTACTACATATATAAATTCATGTGCTCAGAAATTCTGTTAACACTGCCTATTTGGTGTTAGTTAATTGATATAAGCTTGAAATAAATGTTTTTAGAATTAAGAAAATAGTGTTGAATTACGGCACCTTAACACTCATTTATAATTAAGTCATTTTCTGCCTATTAAAAAAATGTGAAATGATTACAAATGAATATATGTATATTACAATTAATATTTTATATATTTTCAAAAAATTCAAGAAGTTGAAGTTGATTTGTTAAAAATATGCATTTATAAATGATTATTCAACACATTTTCTAAATTCAATGATAGGAAAACAGTCATTGGTTACCAGCTTCACAAGATGTGGTCATTCTTATCTGCTATGATTTTTTTATTCACATTAGATTAGAATTTATTTTCTATTTTTAAAAATAAAACATATATGTATAAAATAAAAGTATAATCATGTATATTTTTAATTTTTAATAATTATGGGTAATTTTGGTTATGCATACTGTGGCTGCTAGGTGATGCTGCAGAACTACCAAGAAGCCTGCAAGTGATAAATTTCTATACAAAAATGGCTGAAATCATTGGAAAATTAAAATTAAATAGTCTTGAAACCAGATTACAAAGACCTACATTTTTCAAATGCATACAGCCTGGATTTCTCCCTTTTCAAAAATAGTGACTACTTCAAATATTTTTGAATTAATAAACAAGACTTCATTAGTTCATGATTTTGTTATTTTTTAAAAAAAATTAGTTAAATATCTCAACATGGGTTAAAGATTTATAAATGAATAAATTAATTATATATCTCAAATTAAAGAAGTAATGACTGCTAATCCTTTGAATAGAACTATAACATCAGTTCAAAAGAATTAAACTGCTGCATGTAGCAAACTGTGAATTTGTTTCCAGTGCTTAAAGAAATGCAGTTCAGATTATGAAGGCTAAATATGTAAATATCATTCAATGGATAACGGATTATGAAAGCTAAATATTTAAATGCTATTCCTGAATTGTGGATTATCAAAGCAAATATTAAATATGGTAAGTGCTCAAGAGATGAGCAATCTTAAAATGAATTAATATGTTGAATGTAACTTACCTTGAATCAACAAGTATGATAAATGGAATGTATCAAGTTTATGTGATTCTAGAAAGGATTATATTACAAAAATGAAATTAACTGAGCAATAAATCAATTAATTATTTAATTCACATCCTCATAACTGCTTCTTTCTTAGTTAGTAAATATTATAGTTTTTATTAATGTAATAAAGTTTTCTCAGATATTACTATGCAAATAAAGAAGTAACATTTTTATTTAATATTATTGTTGTTGATATTGAATGAAATTAAATGTGATTTACTTTAGGTTGGATAAATGTAAGTAACTATTAAATTTATATAAAACCTGTGCTATACTGCAATTGTTATATATTTTATGGGGATTGTAGTTTTATGGACAAAGACGTCGATCGATGGCGCAGTTTATATGTAACAGATTGCAGGCTGCTTTGTCGCATCGCAGCAAATAAATTTTTTGCGCAATTCGTATAGTTTATACAATTTTTATGTCTTGGTGAGAGGGTGTGTGTTTTTGAATTTGATGGAAATGTGTTTTTTATTGATTTTTTTTTTAAAGTATTGAAATATTCAAAATTTATTAATTAATAATTATCCAACTCTTTACAACATTCTGTATTGAAGTTTTAAGTGGCAAAATCTTGTCCAGATAGATGTGTAAAGGCATTTGGAATTAGGTAACGCGTCAAGTAACGTACTGTTCGTAACATTCAACGGGACCAACAATATGGTGCAGGAAATCGCACATGTTGTTCAATTCTGTGATTTACCAACAACAGAACCCTAACCCTAACAACTTTTATTTTTTGTTGACATCGTATTTGAAGTGAAAAATAGCGGTAACACAAAAATATCCAGCAATAAATTTGCAATTTACTTTTTTTAAATACCTTAAAAAGCATATCAAAAAAATAGTTTAAAGCCATTTATTTAATATCTGTTTCTCTGTAAAAATTAAAATGTAAAACCAAGAACTAAGAAGTTTTACTGTTTGTTCCGATTATTAATTTTTAAACAACAACAAAAAAAGGCAGTAACTCCAAAAAAAAACCTCCCAAATTAAATTGAAATTTGTTTATTTTATTTTACATTTATTGTTGTCATTGAATTTCTTTACGTTAATATAAAAAAATGATAAAAATACGATTTTGTGTATTTTTTTTTTTTTTCGCATAACAAAAAACACAGAAAAATGACTAAAATCAACGGCCTGGTATTTTATAGTTTTGGCGTGATAACGGCGCCATCGAGCGGCGTCTTTGTGCATAAGTTTCAATCTCAAAGTTGAATGGAGTTAATTATTCTTATTTAAATAAGTAAATCTGTAAGGAATATTTTACACATCATTCATATGTTAGTATTAATTGTTCACTGTTATATAGTACATATCAGGCATCCTAATCATTTAGTTATATTTTGTTAGTGGAGTAGCACCCCTAATGTTTAAGCCTGCAAATGAATCCAGTAAAGAATCCTGGGGTGAAATAAATAAGCCCAATGTGGTAAATATCATCTAGGTAGGCTAAGCAATGATTTGTACTTGGTTCTCTTAAAAGAATGAAAACTTCTCCAACATTATTGAGGTTAAAATAATAAACAACATATTCCTATTTAACATTAGTGTCTTACAACACTGTTAACACACTTTTCATATTCCAAGTTCAAATTAGATTTAGGAAACAAATAGTAATGATTATTAGATATTTAAATAATTTTCTTTTTATTATTATTACTCGTTTTATCATTTATTTTATATTGTGTAATAAATTAATATATATATGTGCTCTGCGCACAGTTAATGAAGCTATTAATAAATTGTCAAAATTTTTACTGCCAAGCGCTTTCGGGACAGTCTACAGTCCCATAACATTTTGTAAAGAAATATATTCTCTGCTGAAATGTGCAAATTGACAGTCCAGTACGAAGTAGCTGCCGGTCTCGTGCGTAGTTATTCATGTTATTGAAATAGTTAAGATTTTACTTCATTAACGCTTAAATAAATTAATATATATATATGTGCTCTGCGCACAGTTAATGAAGCTATTAATAAATTGTCAAAATTTTTACTGCCAAGCACTTTCGGGACAGTCTACAGTCCCATAACATTTTGTAATAAAACAATTGTTAATTTTTAATATTCCTCTTTTGTCTTTACTAAAAAAGCATCTTTACTGTATATTCGTGATATAAAAATGGTCATATCTGAGATATTAGATTACACATAATATGTATAGATTTTAAAAAATCATTATTGTATTGATACTATCTGAAATATAAAAGTGTTGGACAAGATGATGTACATAAAGTATTTGCACTAATGTGGGATTTGAACCCTCCATCATCAGATTTTCAATGAAATGGATGGCTGAAGAGTTGTGGGTTGGAGTAGCTTGAAGCCTGCCCATTAAAGTATGAAGATTGGCTACCTTAATATAAAGCTGAGCACTGACTGTATATATGTGTGGAGATGGTAATCTGGATCAACTGATGAGGGCTGGTTAAGCATGACATACATATATTGGTGATTATTTATCTTGTCAACATGTGTGTAATCAGGTGGGTCAGCAATATGAGATGGCATGAAGAGTTGAGGGTCATATGAAAGTCTGAGTTCAAATCCCCTATATATTAAATATAGAAGTGCAGATATGAAAAAGCCTGTACCATAGAAAAATACATAATTTTAAAAATATAATGCTTTAAGGTCTGCCCATCCCTCATATATGTATGTAAATGGGTTATGTCCTGTACATGAGGGGTCAGAGTGACTTGTGGTCAACATGGGTAGAATGAGAAAGTTGGCACTAAGGTGGGTTTTGAGCATTTCACCTTCAAATTTTCAATGAAATGGATGGCTGAAGTGTTGAGGGTTGGAGTAGTTTGAAGTCTGTCCATTAAAGTATGAAGATTGGCTATCTTAATATAAAGCTGAGCACTGATTGTATATATGTGTGGAGACAGTAATCTGGACCAACTGATGATTGCTAGTTTTGCATATGCATATTGGTGATTATTTATCTTTTTAACATGTGTGTGATCAGGTGTGTCAGCAATGAGATGGCATAGAGAGTTGACGGTCATGTGAAAGTCTGAGTTTGAATCCCTTATATATAGTCTTTTTACATTGTCTTATTCTAAAATACATTACCACACTTTATATCCATGCATTTATTTTCTTAATTTATAAAACCCTGAGGTAAATCAGGAATCAACTTTATATTTAAAATTTCTCATTATATTTTAAAAACATAAATTGAGTTACTTTTAATTAGTTCTTGTAGTACGAAACAATATATTTGCAAAAAAATTTACTAATAAAATAGAATAAGACTAAGAATACATATATCATTGAATAAACATCACATGATCACCATTTCCTATGCTTGCTTATAACTGTTATTAAAATAGGCAAAACTCTCTATACATATTGCCACTCAGTGCAAGCCAGAGTAATCAATGGATGCCAGAAATGTATTTACTATTTTAGTAAACATGAATCTATTATTAAAGTATGGAAATATAAAAATTTGAATTCATAGTAAATTGTAAGTCAAATGAGGATAGTCTCACTTCTTCCGCAATATCAACACATAATCTCAACCGAAGTCGCAATGTCACAACTGGCTTTTCCTTTCTATATAGTTTCAATATATATATATATACACACTCATATAATGTTTCCAATAAATTTATATATTTAACTGACTATATTTTATTCTGCCTAAAATAAATATTTAAATACATGTTTATATCGCTATTCACACACACATATATATATATTAAAAAGCCTGTAAGATCATGACAATCTTAACTTTCTCTCACATAAACAAATATATAATAGCCAGCATTTGGAGGAATGCACTATAAATCTAAATATTTCATTGGTTATATAATACAGTCAAGCACATTTATTTATTACGAATAAAAAAGATTTGCGTAACACAGTATTTTTTGATAGTGAAATATTTCAAAAATCTATTCTCACTTAAAAAAGCCTATTTAGTATTTTATAACTGATTTATTTCTGTTGTGCAAATTAATAAATATGTTCAGTTTTTGTGGGTTTTTTTTTTTTTGGGGGGGGGTATTCTTTTTAATTTATTTTGATACAATTTATCCTCATACTTAGTGTTTTCCTGAAGGTTTGTGATGATGGTGTTTTAAAACAGGCAAAACTCTCTATACATATTGCCACTCAGTGCTAGCCAGAGTAATCAATGGATGCCAGAAGGCTTGTAAATAAGATCCCCATCTAATGCCTACTCATCCAATATCCCCAGACTAGTTTCTGGCTTGTGGCCTTCATCAGTGAGGAGCCTTGGATCTGAGAGCACTGCACATAAATCTTAGGATCTAATGCAACTCTGCAGCAGCCATCTTTTATCTCTACTTAACTACAAAACTATGAGTTTTAACTTAAAAGCATTATAATATTTTCGGTCCAAGCTCATTAGCCTATATAGTCATACAGATCTGAACTCAGTTCAGTACCTATTCTTTAATAACCATAGCCACCATTATCCTATTAGGCAGGATTGGTTTTAAGCCAATAAACATCACATGATCACCATTTCTTATTGGATGAGTAGGCACTAGATGGGGGATTTTATGCACAAGCCTTCTGGAATCCATTGATTACTCTGGCTTGCACTGAGTGGCAATATGTATAGAGAGTTTTGCCTGTTTTAATAACAGTTATAAGCAAGCATAAGAAATGGTGATCATGTGATGATGATGTTTTAGTTGTATTTTTATATTGGACTATTTCTATAATCTAATATAAGTATTGAATGTCTTTAGAAAAGTTTAATTTTATTTAAATATTCCAAATACATTCAACTGTTAGGAATAGCACACAGATTAGCATATGCACAATGTTTCAAGAGGTCTTATCCCCCCCCCTCTTCTTCAGGTAGTCATGAGCAGTGACAGTACTAGTACAGGAATCAAAGTGGACATTTAGATTCTTGAATATTGAATTTTAAGGCAACTTTCTACCCAATTGAGTGGTTGGCAAGATGGCTCAGTTGGCTAGAGTGTGACCTTAAAATTCAATATTCAAGAATCTAAGACTCCAGATTCGATTCCCATGTTAGTACTGTCACTGGTCAGGCCAACAACAATACTTCTCAAAATGTTGTGCATATACTAACCTGTGTGCTATTACTAATAGTTGAATGTATTTGGAATATTTAAATAAAGTTAATTTTTTCTATAGACATTCAATATTTATATTTTTTAAAAAAAGGTCATGTGACTTATAACTTGATTTATTATTATTATTATTTTATTTTTAGCTATTAAGGTTTTGGTGATTTTATATTGCTAAAGCTATTAATATATGGTGTATCTGAACTTAGTTCAGTCCTATATGACTATTTGAGTTAAATAGCTGGATTTTTAGACATATGGATGTCTGAAAGTTTCAGATTTTTTTCTCAATAGTTATTCATTAGATAAAGTGCTGGGCTTGTCCTAATATTTTTAATTTAATGCTTGAATATCCTGGCACCTCACTGACGATGCCAGAAGCAGAAACCGGTCTGGGGTTGAGGATATTCTCAAAGCTTGTTAAGAGCTTATTTTGCAAGCTCTACGTATAATATTTATATTAGATGATGGAAATAGTCCAATATATAAATACAAATATCCTCATAAATGAATCACTAACTTCTTAATAATTTTTGTTATTAAATTCTTTAAACCCACTTATAATTCTTTGGCACATTAACCAATAGCACATTTCTTGCAAAAGAAATAAAAATAAAATATCACATGACCACCATTTCTTTTCCTTGCACAAAAAAATAAATAAATAATAACTTCAAGTATGCTTAAAAAACGTTATGATCTTTAGCATTTAATTTTAGTTTTTTTAAAAAACTCTTTATAAATTACAAGTGATGGCTAAATATACTATATTATTTATAAATAAAATTACATTACTAAGATTGTTTATACAAATTCTTTCTGAATTTAGATAAAAAGGTTAACACTGCATGCCAAATTATGAATCATACAGTATTACAACATGCATTACAAAAGATGCCCCTTTATTCTATTGCAAAGAATATTTTCCATCTCTTAAAAATTTGTGACTAAAATTTTACAATGGGTTGATTGTACTTTTTTACATAAATAATTAAACACAATTACACTAAATAATAAAATTTAAGTTTGTGTTAACAAGAAAATATTTTAAAAATTATATTGCAAAGAAAAAAAAAAGTCTATTAAACCTACATATCAATTTACGTAGTATATCAGATGAAAATATTTTCAGTTCTCAACACTATACTGAAATAAATATTCAAATATCAAATCACCACACATGCGTCACAGTGGCTTCTGCTTTCTCAGAGTCAGGAATCTCTCAGCCACTATGCCAGAGAGACCTATTAGTTCACCTTACCTTACCTTCCCTTTCCATTCCCCACTCTAAGTTTTTCCCATATTTTTCTCTATCCTGTTCCATCCCATTTCCACACCATTATCTTTGTTCACTCTATGGCCTTTATATTTAAATCCCCCTTATTTTTTCCAAACACAGCATAAAAACCAAGAACCCACTTTCTGTATAATCACTTTATTTATATTTATTCTCCCATAATTTCATTATTTGTACCCTTTCTTCTTGTAAGCATTTACATTCAATTAACAGATGCCTAATATTTTCTATAACTTGCAGACTAAATCACCCACATTTTTCCATTTATGTGTATATTCCCTTGTTGCTTACGATCCTGTTCGAGCCTTGGACAGTAAACTACTTTCCTTGTTATTACCATAAATTAATTCACACCCAATGGTTAAAATATGAAACAGCACCCTCTATAAAATATTTAGAGTCTGTATTTCAAAATAGCCAATCCAAACATTTCACGCTCTTTGTTTGAATTAGTTCATATCTTAATATATAAGATATAATATAATTGCATACAATTTCGAAGAGGTACTTTTTAGGACTGGCTATTTGAAATATGAACTCTAATATATTTATTTCACAGAGACTGGTTCAAAATTTCTTAACCTTGCGTAATAATTTGATGAGTCATTCACATATATAAATTCTTATTATTTATTTAAAAGTGCGAGAGAGACAAAACTCACTATACGTATTGCCACACACAGCAAGCTAGAGTAATCAATGGATGCCAGAAGGCTTGTGCATAAAATCCCCATCTAGTGCCTACTCATCCAATATCCCCAGACTAGTTTCTGGCTTGTGGCCTTCGTCAGTGAGGAGACTTGGATCTGATAGCACTAGATGGGGATTTTATGCACAAGCCTTCTGGCATCCATTGATTACTCTAGCTTGCTGTGTGTGGCAATACGTATAGTGAGTTTTGCCTATTTTAAAACAGTTATACACAAGCATAAGAAGTGTTTGTCATGTGATGTTTATTGGCTTAAGTGTGAAAGAGTTTGATCGCTAAACTATTTGAAGCATTGATTATCAGACACAGTAAATCTGCTGTAACTTTTATTCTAATTAAATAATAATTATAGTTTATTTAAATATTTTAATAATAATTTGAGTAAAATAAGATGAAAAATTTTCTGTTGAGAAAATATGAAATAATATTCTGATTGTTGTCTAAATTTCTATACCAGTCTACACTATACTGATTCTTTTATCTTCATCCCAGTCAATTTCCTAAGTACTGAAAATAAATAAATAATTGAATAATGGTTTTCATTGGAGGTCATATGACATTTGAGTATTGAAACTGACATTGTGATACATAAGCCTGCAGCTCTCAATTCTACCACTAACACTAAGCCATGCAGGACCTAAACTCAATAACAAATAAGCAATAGTTAGTAATATAGATGGAGACACTGTTGCTTTATTGAGAATAGCATAAAAATAATAATAAACAAATATTCATAAATGAATAAAAAAATTATTACATATATATATAGTCATAATTACACAATCATCTGGATGAAAAATATATAATTTGAAGACAATAATAATTAAGGTAATTTTCTTTACGAATAATATTGATTTTAACAAATACTTGCAAATTTGAATTACTAATACAAACGAAGGGAAAAATCAAAATTCCATTATAATGTATATCTTAATAATATAAAATACTTCTAAAAATTTGTTAATAGTTTTGACTAAGATTGTTATGTATTCTAATATAAAAGTCTTCTTAAAACTCACTATGTAGCTTCATAGAATTATGTTTAAACTTCTTTTTAAAGAAATGCCAATTATTAATGAAAGTATCCCCAATAATGTCCAAGTGTTAAGCGTTGTTAGCCGAGAGGTCATCGCAGCCGCCTTGCAAGCAAGTAGTTGGTTGCAGACGGTTGTGGGTTCGCCTCTGGCCGATGCTATGACATATGAGAGAAAAAAAAGTCCAAGTACTGTTACTTGGTTATGATGCTATATTATATAAGTGCTTACCTTCAGGCCACTTGCCTTCGGGCAGAAAACTTACGCATTTATATCTTAGAAGTCCAATAATTAATCAAAATAATTGGAATAATAATAGCTGTTATATATAAGAATAAAAATGAAATAAGTTAGTAAAATAAAGATTGCCTGCTAAATTATTATTAGATTCGTTTTTGTTCTGGAGTTACTTAATCTAATATTTTTTTGGTATAGTCATTATTTAAGAAAGTAAATCAATATATACATGTAAATTTGACTTAATATATAATATATTTTATTTTTAACATAAATTCTCTTTGTTTAAAAAGTGATATTAATTATCCAACCATCAATCCACTTTTCTGTCCACCCATTCATTTATTTATGCAAATTTTTCAAATGTCCAGAATCCATCTTGCTTTTTTTTCTCTCAAAATTGGAAAGTAGTTTATATGTGTAAAGCTGATATAAACAATGTACTGAATATTATTCATTTCTATGCGCCCTCTGTCATAGAAATAAAGAAACAGTAGATTTATTGCTCACTTCTTTCTTGTTGTACTTTTATCACTAACGTGATTCATTCAAACTCACTAACAATCCACAACCTCATAAACAAAGTGGTCATTTTCCTTGTATCAGAATTACCCATTCATTTATTTATTTTTTCTCTCATGTGCCATAGCATCAGCCGGGAAGCGAACCCGTTAACCCGGGACAACTGCTTGTAAAGCAGCCGTCGCTGACCTCTCGACACCAATGCACTCTGTTTTGTAAAATGCTATCTAAGCTTTAATCCTACATCTCACAATACTAAATCACTCTTTCTAAAAAAATTAAATAACATTAGGACCAGAGATCAAACCCATGCACCAGTTGATATTTTTGAAGCTACACGGAATCTGATCTCATTAACAACAACCTTGTGACTTGGCTATTGAATATACTAATTAATATACATTAGATACATATTGATTATTGCTCAATTATATGATTATCTATCTTATTGCTTTTCTACTTGAAATCTCTTTTGTTTCAATAAGACTTGTAAATAATCTCCAATGTATATAGTAAACCTAATAAAGTTATTTTAAAACTAAATATTGTTCATGTAGAACATAAGTCTACGTTTGGCTTTATATTGTCTTCAAAATAACATATTCCAGATTACATTAAAGAAGAATGAAAGATAATCCAGAATTAATTGGATAAAACTTTGTGATTAAATCAATCATAATTATCTTATAAATATTCAAAATAATTCAATTAAAAAATTCAAAATATTAAATATTAAAGTCAAATACAAATTATTTTACCTCCCGTCCTTAGTAATTCCTTCATTTCTTTTATCCAAGCCTGCTTAATATAAGGAGTTTTTGCTTGAAAAACAATTGACGGTTTTTGGTATTCTGGGTAATAAATGAATTCAAATCGTTTTTCATCATCCGTTAATTGTTCTTCTAAACTAACTTCTGCCAGCTAAAGTAAAAAGAAAAAAAAACTATTTTATAAAGAATTTATTATATTTATGAGAAAAAAGTATTATAAAGTAAACATATATTTTAAATATTTGTTTTATTGCAATAATAATAATAGTACAAAAAGTAGATAAAGACAAAATATTTACATAAATATGTTTTAAATATAGATTTGAACTCAGACTTTCAAGCAATATTCAACTATCCATACACATCGCATACTACTGATACACATGACCACACCCATGCAGCAAAGATAAATAATCACCAATATTCGTATTTCGTGCTGAACCAGCACCCATCAGTTTGTCCAGATTATCATCTCTCACATATATATATATAATCAGTGTTCATATTAATAAGAGCTGTTAAATTGATATCAACTTCTGGAAATCATATGAACAATGTTTCTTCACTAAAACATCACATAGTCAATATTTCTTATAGTTTAGCATCCACTAATTACTATGGCTTGCACTAGGTGGCATTACTGTATGATGTAAAAGTGTAAAAGAAAGGAAAGAAGCATGTAGAGAATATAAGTGTGCTATTAAAAATAAGGAAAGTGAAAAAGATATTAATGCTAAATGGGAAAAGTACTTAGAAAAGAAGAAGTTGACTAAAATAGATATTTATAGAGAGAGAATGAAATTGAATAGTAAATTGTTGGAGGATATTAATAAAAGTGGAAGAGATGGAAGTAAAAAATTTTGGAATTATATTAAAAGGAGAAATGTAGGGGAGAGAGAGTTAGTATTACTAGATGATGAGGAAACTGAGTGTAGTTTTAGAGAAGATTTAGAGAGAATCTTAAATAGTTATGTAATGAATATAGAAAAAGATGTTAGATGTGAATGATAGAATGTTAGAAAATATGAAAGAATATAGTAATGGGAATATTAGCTTTTCAGAAAATGAACTAAATGAGGTAGAGAAGAAATTGAAAAGTGGGAAGGCAAGAGGTTTAGATGGATGGGCTGCAAAGATGGTAATGAATTTAGGATATAGGGCAAAAGTAAAGTTATTATCCAGTTTTAATAAAATGGCACAGAATAGAGTTTTTCCAAGTAGTTGGAATAATACAAGAGTAAGGTTATTATTTAAAGGAAAGGGTAAGGATCATAGAAAGTTGAATAATTATAGACCGGTAGCGGTAGCATCAGTTTTATATAAAGTTTTCTCGTATATGGTGGCTAGTAAAGTTGTAAAATGGATGGAAGGGAATAATGTAGTGGGTGAAATGCAAGGAGGTTTGAGATTAGATAGGCGTATAGGAGATAGTTTATTTGTAGTTACACAACTTAAGGATATGAGTAGGAATGCAGATAAACAGTTATATATGAGTTTTATAGATATAGAGAAGGCATATGATAGAGTAAATAGAAATAGATTATGGATAAGTTTAGCAAATTTGGGAATGGATGAAGCTTTAATAGATATTATTAAAAAATTATATGAAAATAATTATTATATATATCAATTAGAGAATATATAATTTCTTAATAATATCTATTAAAGCTTCATCCAAAGTTAAAAATGGGATGGGATTAAGGCAAGGATGCCCTATGTCACCTATTTTGTTTGTGTTGTATTTGAGTGAAATGGAAAGAGCAATAGAAAGATTATGAAGAGGGATAGAGATACCGTTAATAGGTAGTAAGGAAGTATATATTTTGTCAGGTCTTTTTTTTGCAGATGATATATTTTTGTGTGCAGAAAAAAGAGAAGATATGGAAGTTATGTTGAGGACATGTGCAAGGGTGGGTAAAGAGATGGGGATTAAATTTAGTGAAGAAAAATCAAATATAATGATGGTTAATACTGAGGAAAGAGAAGATGTAGAATTTTTATTGGGAGATATTAAGTTAAGTGTGGTGAATAGATATAGTTATTGGGAATTATTTTAAGTAATCAGAAAAATTATTTGGATGAATGGGAGAAAAAATTGATAAATGAAGCAAAGAAAAGAAAGGGATTGATAAAGAAATTAACAGTATTTTCATATAATAAATATGATGTAGCTAGAATTATATGGAAAGGAGTTGCAGTAGCAGGGTTAACATATGGTAATGATGCATTATATGTTAGTAAAGAGATTAAATTACTTAAAAAAAGTTCAAAGGGAAATAGGAAGACATGTATTGGATGCAGAAGTATGGACAGCAAGGGAGGCAATTCAAGGAAAAATGGGATGGTCAAGTTTTCATATGAGAGATGCAAAAAGTAAAATGAAAATGTTTGGTAGATTGCAGTTTACGGATAATAAAAGAATAGCCAAAATAGTATTTAATTGGGTTATGAGTAAAGGGCAGGTAATAAGATGGGTGAGAAAGGTAATGTGGTATGCAAAAGATTTGGATAAAGAATTTACATCAGTATGTTTGTACAAAAGATGGGATGATTGTGTTAAGAGGATTGTTGAGTGTTATAGTAGTAAGGAATGGGATAAAAGAATAGATTTATTAATAAAGAATAGGGAGTTAGAGAGTTTGCGAAATAGTATGGAGAGTAAAAAGAGTTTAAATATATATAGAAATAAACAGAATATTAGGTGTGAGTTAATATATGATAATAGTAAGGAAAGTAGTTTATTGTTTAAAGTTCGAACGGGATCTTTAGCTACAAGAGAATATACACGTAAATGGAAAAATATGAGTGATTTATTTTGTAAATTATGTAAGGAAGGAATAGAAAATATTAGGCATTTGTTAATGGAATGTAAATGTTTGAAAACAGAAAGAGTATATATAATGAAGTTATGGAAGAATAAATATGAAAAAAGTGATTATACAGAAAGTGAATTATTGGTTTTTATGTTGGGTTTGGGAAAAGGTAAGGGGGATTTAGATATAAAGGTTATAGAGTTGACAAAGATTATGTTGTGGAAATGGGATAGAGCAGAATATGGGAAAATTTAGAGTGAGGCTAACAGGTTTATCTGGGCATAATTGCTGAGATATTCTTGACTCCGTTGAAGGAGAAGCCACAATACATCACATCGCATTACTGTATATAGAGAGTTGCTACTGTATAACAGTGTTTCTTCAGAATGACCTAACATTGTTTTAGCTTTTCAGACAGTTCAAAGACATATTTTACATTTTTTTTGGAGTCCATTTATCTCCTTTCTATCACCACTAATTTTTCCAAGCATTATATATCTTTCAAATTGGATTATTTCATTATATGATTAAATAGAATATTTTTTTATATACTTGAAGTGAAAATCCAGGTTTAAGCCGATTAAGTAACTACATGTTTGTTTGTTCTTTGCTGTTCATAAAATTACTGAATTAGATTTTTAATAATATAAAAGTACAAAATAATAATTTAAATCAAAAGTTGGCATCTTTTTTACCATGGGTTATTCTCTCTATATTGACTTAATTTGCATTTCATTCATGGGTTATATAAAAAAAAAATGGTACCAAAAAAATAATAAAAATGTAACAATATGCATATAAAAATAAAACATATATTAATCATCTTATAGTGCAAACTCAATCATAAAAAATAAAACACTTAAAGAAAAACGTTTTATTTTTTTATTCAAATTGATTTTAAAAAAATACAAAATACTACAAAAAAGCAAAAAAATTAAGTACAAACTACAATTGCATCAATGACTTTTTTGGGGACCATCTGATTTGGAATTTGATGCTCGATATTCAAATTTAATTTTATTTTCATATTGGCGAAAGTATGATTATAAAGTATTTTAGGTTTCACTATTACAATTTCATGGTTGATTTGAATTTCATTTGTTCGACTTTCTTAAACTTCATTTTATTTACTTTTTTATATGAAACTGTAATGAATCCAACATCATCATTTTTCTCATATAATACTAAATCATCCATGCATTTCACTACTGTTACACAATGCTTTATTTCCTCCCTCTTTTACAGTTTACAGTTTTGATTGCCCCAGCAATCTTCTTCAGAAATTTTATATCTCCTAACTTTAACTGATAGTTGGTGACAGTTGAAGTTAGGAAATATAAAAGTTGAAGAAGATTGCTAGGGCAATTGACACTGTAAACTGTAAAAGAGGCTGGTAAATAAAGCATTGTATAACAGTAGTAAAGTGCATGGATGATTTAGTATTATATGATATACATTTGGCAACAATAAGAAAGATTAGTTATTAATTAATTAATCATCATTTTATTACATTTTTTGCTTTGCTTTCCATCTTCATATTTTCTTTGAGAATTTCTAGAAGTTGTTTTTAAGTATTTTTTGGAAGGTCAGCAGGATCTTGTTTATGGTCATTTTAAAACAATATTAAAATTGTAACATAACGTCTTCATTTTTCACATTATAATAACAACTTTTTTTCCATTAGCAGAATCCATCTTAGACACATTATTAAAGGAATCACTTATATTTTTCCATTGCTGTTGTCTTTTTCAGACTTTTATCTAAACTATTATCATTAAAATTTAATATCTGACATTTCTTTCCTAATAACACTAGATAATAATCACTAGATGATTATAATAATAATTTAATTTATTTATTTAATTACAAAACAACAGTTTATAGGCAATTACAGATTGCATTGAAAATAGAATATACACAATATATATATATATATTAGTGTTTTCCTGAAGGTTTGTGATGATGGTGTTTTAGTTGTATTTATATACGGGTCTATTTCCATCATCTAATATGAGTATTAAATATCTTTAGAAAAAATTAACTCTATTTTAATATTCCACATATATTCAATTGTTCACACAGATTAGTATACACACAGCATTTTTAGGGTATTATTCTCCCCTTTTCTTCAGATGTTGTTGGCCTGCCCAGTGCCAGTACTAGCATGGGAATCAAACCTGGACCCTTACATTCTTGAGTATTGAATTTCAAGGTAATGCTCTAACCAATTGATCCATCCTTCCAAAAGTAACAGTCAGTAGAAATTTCATATACTTATCTATGAGGTTCCTCCTGATTTCTCCACTTTTTCTTCTTAGGAGCAAAGTTAATTAGTGGCTGCCATAGATTATTCATAATCACACTACATTGACTTATGGGATTGTTTGTCATTGTCATGTAAGCAGCTTCTTGCAAGAGCACAAACTGATGATTAGAAGAGAGAAAATAGATGCGTTTAAGCTAGCAGATCTTGTTTGTATCAATGAACATATGTTCAATTGGGAAAACTCAAATATTAGATAGAGAAGAAAAGGTACAAAGAAGAAAATTTAAAGAAGTTGCTAACATGACAATGGCAAACAATCCCATAATTCAACCTAGTGTGACTATACATAATGTATGGAAACTACTAATCAACTTTGCTCTTAAGAAGAAAAGGTGGAGAAATCAGGAGGAGCCTCATAGATAAGTATCTGAAATTTCTAGTGACTGTTGCCTTTGGCAGGATGGCTCAGTTGGTTAGAGTGTTACCTTGAAATTCAATATTTGAGAATCTAAGTGTCCAGGTTCGATTTCCATGCTAGTTCTCTCACTGGTCAGGCCAGCAATACCTGAAGAAGAGAGGAGAATAATATCCCTTGAAATGTTGTTTATGTACTAACCAATTTGATGGGCTATTACTAATAGTAGAATGTATTTGGAATATTTAAATAAAGTTAATTTTTTTCTAAGGACATTCAACACTCATATTAGATGATGGAAATAGTCCAATATATAAATACAAACAGTATATATTATGTTCTAATTATTTATGGAACACATAAACAGTATGTAATTATAAAGAGACAAGGCTTTAACCTTTTTCACAGGCACTTTAAATGTTTATATTAGCCAAACATTATAGTTTTTGACTGTAGAGAGAACTCTTAAACCTCAACACAAAATAGATGTCGTGTTTGTAAAATATGTACATTGAAATGCAATAATAAGTTTGTTGTACTCCAGAAAAAGTAAGAAAAATATATTAGAGAAATGTGTTTTTTTAAGATCACTAACTGATAAGGGTTTAATTAATGATTGAATTTGCATAGAATGTAACAATGAAAAATATTTATGTATTTGTGATAAGACAATTGCGTTCAGTAAATACCACAAAATATTTGCTAAGTACAAATATTTCTTGATTCAACAGAAGTTGAACTTATTAATTAAAAATGCAAAGAGGAAAACAAGACTGATAACAATCAAGAATGAACCCTGCATTGCAGCAGGCAAAACTGCGAGGATAAATAGCAAGTGCAGCAAAGTGTGTTGCTCTTATTCAAGTGAATTTACCACATGAATTGTAGGTAAGAGATTGTAATGGACAGTAGCTAGTGTGAAGCCAACATGATTGTGAGTGGCAGCTGAATGAAGCCAAAGAACTGTTATTTTGAGGAGTGAAGGCCAAGAGAAAACATCCAGCAAGCAGCAAGCTGTAGGTGCACCATGAGAATTGAACTACAAGTGAACTATATATATACTGTGCTGGAGTGTATTAATAACTATTCGCTATTAATATAATTTCATCATTATTCCAGTCCATATCTAAATTTGTTATTTGTTGGTATTCTGAGTGCCTGTATTCGAATACACAACAATAGGTTAAAGATAAGACAGCCATTCTCATCTTTATAAAGTCCCTATCTTGTGTTGAGGTTTGAGAGCTTCTTCTATAGTCAAAAAGACTACATTGTTTGGCTATTATAAACATTTAAAGTACCTGTGATTTAAAAGATTAAAGCCTTTAACAATATATATTACAAAATAATTAGAGAAAGTAATAAGTAAATATATATGATATAAATTTAAACTAATAAAAAATGGTATTTAAATTTAAGAATATTATAGAATTCTTAGAATCTAAATTAAAATGATTAATGTTATTAAAAGCCTGACCATATACAGGCCTAAATAAAGAAGAAAACTTAAACACATTGGAATGTTCAAGTATCATTCATAGGAAACTTAATCACAATAACCAAAATTATATCAGATAATATAATTTATTGGATCCTTAATTTTGGAAAAAAAATTCAGATCTCTAGATTGCCATCTAGAACAATGATAAAAATCTTTATTTTTTTGAAAAACGTATTTAATAACTGAAACACAGACTTATTATATACCTGTGTTTATATATGTAATATATAGGGTATATGAGCACAGACTTTCACATGACCCATCCCTTGTATATGTATTGATGGATTATGTCCTTTACATTGAGGGGTCAGATTGACCTTAGGTCAACATGGGTGTGACAAGAATCTTGGCCTCAGGGTAGCCTTTCAGCATTCCATCATCAGATTTTTAATTGGATGGTTGAAGAGTTGGAGTGTGGAGTAGATTGAAGCCTGTCCATTAAAGTCTGAAGATTGGCTATCTTTATATATATCTGAGCACTTATAGCATATATGTGTGGGAGATGATAATCTGGACCTACTGATGATTGCTGGTTTAGCATGAAATACATATATTGGAGATTATTTTTCTTATTCACATATGTGTGGTCATGTGTATTGGTTATACAAGATGGAGAGGACAGCTGAAGGAAGCTTAAAAATCTGTGTTCGAATTTTCTTTAAAATAAGGTTAAATACTGTATACTATAAAGTACAATAGCTGAATACACTTTTGGGTTGAATATAGCAGATTGATCTGTTATTAAAGAGTACCTTTATTTTGTTATTTTCAGATTTTGTATTGAATTTAATTTTAACAATAATAATAACTGAGTTTGTAATTCAAAAAAATATATTATTCCTCTTTTCTTGTGTTCACTACAATTTATATATATAAACATTTTGAACATTTAATGAAGAAAAGATAATACAGTTTTTTTAACTTGTTGATCATGCTTTCGATGTTAACGGACAAAATTATAATGCTCATCTTTTGTTACAGAAAGCAATACCACATTTAAATAAAGTGCGCATTAAATGCCGTATTTACATATTTCATTTCTTTGATGTCTGATAAAGTTGAAAGCATTCCCAGCAAATTACCACAATAATAAAAAACTATTACCTTGTGGTTAAACATTCAAAATGTTTATATATATAAATTAATTGAGTTTCTAGAATTGTTAAAATATTAATTACATTATTTCCAATTGTAATATAAATAATCAGCATTAAGCTATTGCACATGCGCTTTGTAGATTTTTAACAATAAATGAATACTCCCACTTCAAACACAAGATAAGTCTTTAGAAAAGATAGAATGAATACTCTATCTTTTCGAATCCAAGCGCTTATGTATCAAATCTTAAGTAGATGAAAGTGAGAGCATGAAGATATTAAACAAACACTTTGCTTGAATAAATACACGCTTATGTATGGGAAAATCTTAAGTATATGAAAGTGAGAGCATGAAGATATTAAACAAACATGTGCTTGAATAAATGACGCTGGCAAAATTTACTAGAATTTACGATACGTCATTCTTATTCTTTTTTTTATTATTATTTCCAATTGTAAGTAATTTCTCATTATTACATTTACAAAAACAATAATTTTACAAGTATAAAATAATTACTATACTAATTATTATTTATGCGATAAGTTATAAAAAAAACATTATATTCTTAGCTAAACCTGATTTCTTTAGCAAAAGATATTGTCAAACTCATTATCATGGCAACAAATAATTCTATATATGAGATTTGTATACTACTTTTTGATACATTCCTCTTATATACTCCAATATAATTTTTATAATTTCTCCTTTATTTTTCTACCAGTTTCAACTGTACTGCGGTCTTCATCTGAACTACAACATTTAAACACATAATAATCATATATCCATTATTTATATACATATAAATAAATATACACATAAAAATATATATTTTACAATTTTACATTATTATTTATAATCATATTTTATTTTTAACTCTATAACCTTTACTTCTCTTATTTCCTAATTATTATTTTCTTATTATTTCTTTATTTTCTTATTATTTATTTTTATGTATATATTTATATAAAGTAATAGTTTTATATGATTATTATGTGTTTAAATGTTGTAGCTTTGATGAAGACTGCAGGATAGTTGAAACTGTTAGAAAAATAAAGGAGAAATTATAAAAATTGCATTAGAGTATAGAGTTTTATAAAAAAAAAAAAAAAAGGAATATATATGAACATATAAAGAAATACAAAAAAAGTAAAGGAGAAGATGTAGGAATAATATTTATATGAGATTTAAAAACCAAGTTAAGTTCTTTTGACTACTTGTGTGCAGAAATGTATTAAAAACAAAATAAAAAAGTATAATTTACCATAATAAAGAAACATAAAAAATAATAACAGAGTTTATTTTTACTTTTATTGTGTCTTTGTAGACAAAATCTGGCATATCAAGGGGCCCTTCTTTCTTGGTCACAAGGATTCTATCTCTGAATAAAAATAAATATCTCTCTTTTCCAGGACCTTTGGCTTCTTTTTCCCATAACACAAATGAATCCTAATTCAAAATAATATGAAAAACAAAATTAGATCTTACATATACACATTAAAATTATTATTATTAATATTATATTAATAAATTATTAACTTAAATAATATTAATTATATTGTAAAAGTTACATTTACTACTTTATTACATTTCCGTTACTATAATGAAAGGATTTTAAGAGTTTTATCAGTCAAATAAAACAGCACATGACCACCATTGCTTGTGCTTACACAAGCTGGTAAAACAGAGGATGTGATGTGATGTATTGTGACTTCTCCTTAAACAGAGTCAGAAATCTCTCAGTAACTATGCCCAAAAAAACCTGTTAGCCACATTATTTTCCATTCCCCACCCCAAGCTTTCCCATAATCTGCTCCATCCCATTTCCACAACATAATCTTTGTCAACTTTAGGGCCTTTATCTCTAAATCCTCCTTATCTTTTACCAAACCCAACCTAAAAACCAATAACCCACTTTCTGTATAATCACTTTGTTCATATTTATTCTTCCATAACTTCATTATTTGTACCCTTTCTGTTTTCAAGCATTTACATGAAAACTTCTCCATACAGTATTGCCACCTAGTGCAAGTTAGAGCAATCAATGGCTGCAAAAAGATTTGTACATAAAATCTCTATCTAATGCCTAGTCTTGGATTTGAAAACACTGTTAAAGGATTGCATTAGATCCTAAGATTTGAGTGCAATCCTCTCAAATCTAATGTTCCTCACTGATGAAGGCCACAACGTAAAAGCTATTCTGGGGATATTGGATGAGTAGGCACAAGATGATTTTATGCACAAACCTTCTTGCATCCACTGATTACTCTGGTTTACACTGGGAAGAACAACTGTATGAAGAGTTTTGTCAAATAAAACAATTCAATATTTTTTATTAAAAATTAAATCATTTTATAATAAAAATTATTAAAAATAAAATAATCTTAAGAAATGAAGATGTATCTCCTTCAAAAGCTAAAACAAAACCCATGATAGGTTATAGAGGTTATCTCTGAGTCACATATTATGTTAATTTAGATAAGTGCTTAACAAAAAAACAATTTCAAACACAAACTGAATTAGGAATAAACCTTCATAAACATTGATTTAACATCAGTCCTGAAATCCCCAAGACCAATAATACTTCCTAAATTGAATATATTACTCAAAAATATATAGAAGGTTATAAGACTTTCCTTTATATGCAACTTTCATTGTACAAAGTTTAAACAAGTAACTGAGACCAATTAGAGGTCTTGATTTATAAATTTGATAAGTGCACCTGAAATACCCAATGTTTAATTCTGGTAAAATATATAAATTGGAGATCACATCTTATTCAGCAATACACAAATTTTCAAAAATGTATTATTATCATTAATAATTGATTGAATAGTATGGGTGGCTGAAGTGTTGGAGGATGAAGTAGATTGAAGTCTGTCCATTAAAGTTTGAAGATTTGCTATCTTGATATAAACCGAGCACTGATTATATATATATATACGACAGATGATGATCTCGACCAACAAATAAGTGCTGCTTCAGAACAAAATATGTATATTGGAGACCATTTATTTTTTTCACATGGGTGTGGTCATGTGTATTGATTGTATGAGATAGAATGAATAGCTGAAGAGAGTTTGAAAGTCTGGGTTCAAATCCCTTATAATATATCTACCATTAATGTAAAATTAATATTAGGAAATGTTCTTATTACATAGAGTAGACTAGAAGCACCTTTTTTTTATTTTACTCAACTAAGATCTACCTTAATCTTAAAAAACAACAACAATAACTATAAATTAAGGTCCTGAAGAAATTGTACAAAGTGTTGCCTTCAGACCAATTTATGCTATATTATAACTTAAACCAAGATTTTCTTATACCCTGTATGTCACTCATGCAGAAGTAATAGCAATATTATACTATATGAAGGTCAAGCTGGACAGATTATTTATTTTAATTAACTAAGATATAAATATAAGACTTTAAAAAGATTATAACCAGATTAAGTTTATAAAAAATCAATAATTACAATTCTATGCCAACATTTGTAGAGAATATATAAAGAATACCTGAAATTTTCAAAAAAGCATATTAGCATTGAGTGTAATTCTTCCATATCCACGTAGTAAATCAAATCATACCGGTACGTTGGGTTTTTATCAATAAAGATAGGCGATAATTCTTTATTTCTTAGTTTTAAGTATATATATTTATATTAATTCAAGCGTTACGTGTATACTGGCCTTAAGTTTTATATATATGTGCTTCGTTTATTTTTACTCCCAATTTCAAGGACAAGGTTTGTATACCCCTTGGGACTTCTTCAGCGCTAGATATTATTGCATAGGTTTCGCTCTGGCAAAGGTCCAGCCTACAGCAATTCAATAAAGCGCATTCTTCGTTGTTTATGACCCGACCCTGCCAACGTTTGCATTGAAGCACTTTCTCGGATCTTAAAATGGATCTTTTCATTGCCATCATACACGTACAGCTCTCCCATATTTCATTCTCTTTAAAGCCTATCAATGCTCCTAAATCGTACTGTTATGATTATGCTAAATGGACTGTCATTTTTATATTTTCATTCATACTTTCATATACGCTATTTCTGCCACAATTATTGTTTCGTAAATTAGCTTCCCACATACGTTTTTATTTCGCAAATGCGAACACTATTTTATTAATTAAATATAATTACCGTTTGCCATCAAACTCAATAAACTTATGCATTGGTTCGAGTGATGTTGTAATAGTAATGGTGGATTTAAATAACTTTAAATATCTGTAATTCAGCGCTATTAACAATCTTAGGTATGCCATGTAATCCGTTAATTATGGACATATAAATAGCCGCATTAGAACAAAGCCATAAATTATTTGTTATTGCACAATAAATACGCTCATTTCATAGTATTGTAAGAGAGGTTAATGTCGTCTAAGGGAGATAAATACCCATTTTATTTGCATTTAGACATATAACGTAATCAGTCATATATATATATCACGTTAACTTAATAAATCTTATATATGTTTCTAAATATCAAAGTCATTGTTTCATTTATTGAATAGCAATAAGATCGATGTTATATAAAAGGTTTAATTTACTAGATGATCGAATCTCGCTAACAATAATATTCTATACATGAATAAAGTTCAAATTAGAGTTTTGTGTCACGACTTTGCGATGCCGGCGGTGAAAAATAAATTAGATCGGTATCATCGGAATTGTTGCTCATAAGTTGGTAGATCTGGAAAATAGGCAAATAGGGCAGAGTTCATGAGTGTTCCTGACTTATGTATTTTGCGCACGATTGGACTCTAGGTACTTTTGCTAGATGCTAGATCTTGTTATATGAACAGACAAAACCGACCGGTACAGTATATAGGTATACAATATAGATATAAAAATATTTGTGCATGCTTGTGGGAATAGAGATATAAATACATTTCTGCGTGAATGTGTAAATATGTCATACAACAATATAATTTGATATGTCAATTATAAGAAACACTAGTGGATATGAAAAAAAATACATTATTTTATGTCAGAATGCATTAGTTTAATATCATCAATAACTGGAGTCCGCAAACCAGAGCACGTGTGCAAGCACGGCATGTGGAACGATTAATAACGGAACTCTGAATTGAAATAATAAAAAAATTATGTTTTAATTACAGCGCATGCGTTTGCGCCATGATCTACATTTTGCATAAGCGACTCACACGCAAATGGAAACCATGATTCAGTTTTATTTATTAATTATTTTGTTCTATAAACGTACGTTCGATGTTTGCTATTTTCAATAAAGATAAGAGCTAAATGTGTTGTAATTTTTTTCTCCCAGGGAGGATTAATTTTGCCTGGATTTTTTTATATGACTGTCAATTGATATTTGCTACTTTTGTAAACAATTGCGGGTTTAGAGTAAATTTATACTCAGACAGAATATTATATTGATTAATTCATTCATAATAATACATTTTAAGTTTTGGTGTTTTGCTGGGGAGAAAAGTTTATAGTTTGTGATAGTTGGGTCAATGCATGAATGAAGTCCGCAAATAAAAGAAGTTGAAAATCATTGTTTTGTTTTTTTAATATCTATTATGTAATTAAAACAAATTTCTCATAGAGAAAAAATCCAAATGTCCATAGTTTTTTTAAAAAAGAAGAATATGTGAAAAACTAATTTCGAATTGATTTTTTATATTACAGAAATGAGTTTCTTTGAAACTTGTTAGAAAATACTTGTTTTATTTTATTTTTTCCCATATGTCAAATGCGTTGACCGGGAAGCGAACCCGCGCCAGCTGCTTGGAAGGCAGCTATGCTAACAACTAGGCCACCAACGCTTGACATACTTGTTTTATTTTATTAGACTTCATTAATCAGCTTTTTAAATTAAACCATTGAAAACTAGATGCACTTTGTCTATTTTGAATCAATCGGCAATTTTGTAAACAGTACTTCTTTTTTTAAGTGTCAACGAGCTTAATTTTTTCATGCCAAAGGAAGTTTTAAGTCTCGAATGCAATATAATTTAACAAAACATACTTTCACATATAAACAATGGACATTGCTAATTGCTTAACAAGCTTTGTGATAAATGCGTAGCCAGAGAAAGCATTTAAAATATCGGTCACCAAAATATCTGTCGGGAACCCTCCCACCCGCCAAACCTCTGACCAATGGTTTCATGCTTTGACTCTCTTGGTCAGAGATTGGAGGGGGGGAGTTTCCTGACAGATATTTTAAATGCTTTCTCTGGCTAAGCATTTATCACAAAGTTTGTTGAGCAATTAGCAATGCTCATTGTTTATATCTTACAAGTTTAAAAGAATGGGGTCATGTGACTCATTTTTTATACTTTCACATATGATTCTATGTATTTTAAAATATTTAATGACCAATAATATAAGATCCGGTTATAATGGGTTTCAAGCCCAATGGGACCAATTTTGATACTATATACAATGATTAGTAGAATCATTTTGTCATGGGGAATAACATTGTAACATAAGTTTGGCATGACACCATTAAAAGTTGCAGACCCCTGCTATATAATTATGACTATATTGTCTGCATTACAACTTAAACAGCTATATGAAATCTATATAGCAAAAAATTTAAAAAGTTTCAAAAAAAAAAAAACTTTTATTACATTTTAACTTTTTTCTTTTATGTAATATTAAATTATATCATATTATGTATCTAATGTAATCTCAACTTAATTTGATAAAATATATCAATCATAAACCATTGCTTTTATATTGAAATAAATGTATTTGTATCTATTAATCAAAGTAGAAGCTTGATACACACATACATGCAAACATACATATATATATATGTAATTATATATTAGATTATTTCTATCATCTAGTTAGAAAAGTGTTAATGTTTTTAGAAATACTGTACTCAGCTTAATTTATACTTTTCCAAATGCCTTCAATTATTAGTAAAAACACACAGATTTATACAAGATTTCAAATATAATTATATACACAACTTTTCACTTCTTTTTCTTTTTAAATTATAGCTCCATGATAATAAATATATAAATTCAACATTCCTTTTTCTTTTTAAAACTTGTTTTATTCCAAACTATAATTTTCTTTCTCCTTCCATACAACGTTTCAACTACATTCTGTAGTCATTATCACGTTTCCTCTATCCATATTAGTAAGGATATGTGATGATAATCATACATAATCTCATGTCACTATGTAGGGAGGATTATCTACATTTTATTTTTTTTTAAAAAAAAAAAACTAATAACCTTCTTCCCAGTGTTTTCTAAAATTTAGGTACAATGAACTCTCCCATATTCTAAAATTTTGTTTTTCAAATGTGGTGATGAATAAAGCTTGATGAAGATAGAAGCCTTATCATTTGTGACAAATATAGTGGTAGATGGGGACAGAACCAATATGAAGTGCGGCTTCACCTCATCATCTCTGCCTCAACTGCATATATTTGTCACAAATGATAAAGCTTCTATCTTCATCGAGCTTTATTCATCACCACATTTGAAAAACAAAATTTTAGAATATGGAAGAGTTCATTGTACCTAAATTTTAGAAAACACGGGGAAGAAGGTTATTAGTTTTAATTTTTTTTAAATAAAATGTAGATAATCCTCCCTACATAGTGACATGAGATTATGTATGATTATCATCACATATCCTTACTAATATGGATAGAGGAAACTTGATAATGACTACAGAATGTAGTTGAAATGTTGTATGGAAGGAGAAAGAAAATTATAGTTTGGAATAAAACAAGTTTTAAAAAGAAAAAGGAATGTTGAATTTATATGTTTAAGATTTCAAATGTATATTCTTTTCTTCATAAGTTCTTGGTTTGACTAATGATATTAGCATAGAAAAAAAAATTGTTAACCTTTAGATTCATGAGTAATGCATTTAACATAGCGCTGTAACTATCTTGGCTATTCTTAAAGGTTTTAATGACAAGAATGCCGCATTGAAAAATTAAATCTATAATTTAGTCAAAATTATAATTGCAGTTTAAGAAAAACTCACATATGGGAATACTTAGCATCTAGTTGTATTTCTTGCTTGGCCTATTTCCATTATCTAATATGAGTATTGAATGTCTGTTAGTAATAGCACTGAGATTAGTATTTGCACAACATTTTGAGAGGCATTATTCTCCCCCTCTTCTTCAGATGTTGCTGGCCTGACTAGTGACAATACTAGCATTGGATTCGAACCTGGGTCCTTAGATTCTTGATTATTGAATTTTAAGGTAACACTCTAACCAACTAAGCCACCAATGCTCTAATCAACTAAGCCATCCTTCTCAGAACACTACCTTAAAATTCAATACTCAAGAAGCACAGGGTCCAAGTTCTATTCCCATGCTACTACATCACTGGTCAGGCCAGCAACACCTGAATAAGAGGGGAGAATAATACCTCTCGAAACATTGTGCATATACTAACTGTTTGATGTGCTATTGCTAACAATTGAATGTATTTGGAATATTTAATACTCATATTAGATTATGGAAGTAGTCCAAATAATAAATACAATTAAAACATCATCATCGCTAACCTTCAGGAAAACACTCAGCATCTACATTTCAATCATTAAACCACAAAACATCACATGATCACTATTCTTTACGCTTACACAAACTGTTTACACAGAGGCAAAACCCTCCACACAATAGGGTCATTCAGTGTAAGCCAGAATAATCAATGGATGCAGGATGCAACCCTTCCTGCATCCATTGATTACTCCGGTTTGCACTGAGTGGCGCTACTGGGTGGAAAGTCTTGCCTCTGTACATTCAATCATGACAAACAAGAAAAGTCAAGTTATAATATCATTATGGAACAGAACAAATGAAGTTCAGTCAAAAGCTAATGATTGGGGGGGGGGGGTCCAACATGAAAGAAACTCTTATCAGTCATTAAAAAAATCCTAAATATACAACAAAGACAAACATCAAAAGAAAAACTATTATAGATGTTGTAATGTATCCATACATATCAGAAATAGCAAACAAACAAAATTACTATCAAAATAATATTTGAACAGCTTTAACAAAGCTTTATCATATTTTAAGAAATCCTAATCTTTATAAAACCGAATGTCCCATAGAAAATGGATTTTAAAAATCCAAAGTAATAATTAAAGAAAAAAAATACAGGTGTCTACAGTAACAGACAATGCATGTATTCATGAATGTATTTTCAAACGGAAAAAACCCAGACGATGGAGATAAAAAAAAGTAAAAAGAAAAAAATTTAAAAAGCTGCTCAGATGACAATGGTGAATGTAATAAGTCAATGATGTGATAATCCATAATATTTGAAAGTCATTCATTAATCTCATAAGGGACTCTCATAAATAAGTTTATAAAGTTTATTGAGTTAAACCACTAAACATCACATGATCTCAACACCAAAATGTATGGGTGCTGAACTTAGTTCAGACCCATATGACTATATAAGCTATTGAGCTTAGATTGAAAATATTATTGTATTTCCAATTTCATTCTCATAGTTTTGTAGTTAAGTAGAGATAAAAGGTGGCTGCTGGAGGGTTGCATTAGATCCTAAGATCTAGGTGCAGTACTCTCGGATCCAAGGCCACAAGCCAGAAACTAGTCTGGTGATATTGGATGAGTAGGCACTAGATGGGGATTTTATGCACAAGCCTTCTGGCATCCATTGATTACTCTGGTTGTCACAGGGTGGCCCTACTGTATAGGGAGTTTTTCCTGTTTAATTTATTGAGTTATTGCTTCCTTTGACAGAATAGCGTAGCTGATTAGAACATTATCATAAATTCAGTCTTCACAAATCTGAAGTTCATAAATTTTATTTCTATTTTAATACTGACCTCTCCAGGAACACCTGAAGAAGAGAATTATATTATTCAAAATGGCTGTTATGTACGAACCTGCATGTTGCTACTAATAATTGAATATATTTGTAAATGTATAAATAAAGTTTGAATTTTTCTAAAAAGACTTAACAATTAAACTGGAATATTAAAATAATCCAACATATAAAGTACAAATAAAATGCCAATATAAACTTTCAGACAAACACTTTTAATATATATGTTTTTTTTCTTTTGTATGTTTGACAATAATTCATAGGAATTACGAGATGGGGGCAAAAAATTCATAAAAGTAAAGTCATTAAATTTTTTTAATACATAAATGTTTAAAAAGCTATAGGAGATGCATCATTAATGAATGTTAAATATATATGTAACTTACATGACGCAATAAACGTCCAAGCTTTTGAATATTTCCTCTATATCCTTCTACTGAATTTAAATATGTTAAATCGTGGGCTCGTTGTGGAATACTCATCATGAGATCTAAGGCTTTTTGGAAATCGGAACAATCTTCTTTAGCTCTAGCAGTATATTTAATAAGTTCCTGAAAGTAAATAAATAAAGATTAAAAATATATATAATATTATATAAAAAGAGAATGATAAAAGAAAGTTTGTATATAAAGAAAGAAAAATCTATTTTGAATAGAATGAATTATGTAAATGATACATTGAAATAAAAACATTAAAATTACATGAAAAGCTATTGGTTAAAGTAATAGGTTAGGAATATAAAAAGGGCAATAAGAAAAAATTATTGGTATTTTAATACAAAGAAATGTGAACATAAAAGAAGTAAGTTTGGAGAGTGAAGAAGTAAGTAAGTGTTGATTATATAATGTAATATGTATGTAAAAAGATGTATCGATAGATGAAAGAGAAATATTTTTTATGAAAAGGGTGTATACAATTTTGTATATTAATTTTGTTTTGTAATAATAATGATGTAAATATGTATTTTTAAGATCCTTGAAAATGATTGCAAGAAAAAAGTAGTCAAAACATTAGGTATTAAAGATGTGAATATGTATATATGTTGGATGAAGAAATAAAGACTTTAAAAAGAAAAGAAGAGGATATAATTTAGTTGGATTGAATGAAAAGAATATACTAGATAGATATATAAACAAATATGTAAATACCTTAAAAAAGAAATAATATCAAACACTTCAAATAGTTTCTAGGTATAGATATTAAGTCTGGAACTTATGTTATTGGTTTGTTCAATAAATACACCACCAGTTGAAGTAAGCAGATAATTAGGTTGAATTCTTTCAGTGATTTGCCATTATCTGGTTTTTCCAAAGTCTGTCAGCCTGTTGAGAATGGGTAGTGGTTTGATTCACAATACTGTTAATGGGCCACTATTACTGACCATTGTACTAATGAAGAAACAATCACAAATGATCCACTATAGTATGTGATATAACTGTGACTATAACTACTATATATTGCATGCTTTGAGCATCAACAGTATGTGCAGACACCCAGAATCTTGTCTTTACAATGGAATTCATTACTAGGTTCCCCCTTATATAAATAAGTAAGTCTCATATTATAGTGCTGTATTACATTTCCAAAATGATCTAATACATGTAACAACATTTTTATTCTTGTAATATTTCTTGAATAAAATAAACAGTTTTGGGTCTAATAACATATGGCATTAACAGTAGAGATGATGATATGATTTGGTATATATTGAAACAGTGAGATTCGTATTCGAATCTCAAGTTTCACCTTTTTCTGTCGGCTCTCACTGACCGGTCTATCCCACCCAAATTTAAACTTTTGGTATCGAGTTGTGTGTGTAACAATATTAAAAATGTATAAATATATGTAGAATTCAACATAAACATGCACACATTTCGATCTCAAATTAAAGGCAATAAATACGGATAAAGTCATATAATTTAGATTTCTTTAGCTAAATAAATCTTGTGTAATATTAATCATTTATTTTGAATTTATAAAGTTCGTATTTATTGCTTAGTTTAAATTTCGTTAAATAATAATTCTAACAAAATCTGATGCAATAATTAATTAAAGTTAAAATAATTTTATTCCCTTTTGTCTTTGAAAATTTAAAAGCATCGGTCAGTGATAGATAATAAATTAATTATAGGAAAATTCCAAAAAAATGTAATTAATGAATGTAAAAGAAAAAAAACAAAACAAATAATAGCACAGCAGATTTCTTTCTAATTAAAACCAGCAAAAGCATTGATTATCCTGAGGGCAAGATAAAGAAAACCTAAAAATATCTCAACAGAAAAATTAAAAGATCAAGATAAAAAAAGGAGGCCATCTTGGACTTGCTGGAGACTTTGACTTGAATTTTAGCTTTGCTCTCGAGTGGAGAGTCTAAATATCTTAAAATAAATTGATATTGCCAAGGTATGACCGAGTAAGCACCGAGATTATTCTCCATCGGGAGATGGCCCACCATATGCCGAACTTCACCTTGCCCATCGTAAAAACACCATAGTGATCTGCTGCCTGAAATAAACAAGAAAGCCGCTGCTGTTAAAATCAATAAAAAAAAACCCAAAGACAAGAAAGAAAACTGCTAATCACGAACAATCTACTATTAAACAAATGGATGAAAACATCTTATAAAACAGGTACCTGTGTATGTATTCCAAATTATAGAGTACTCTAGTAAAATAAGCTATAGCTCATCTCCTACTATTTGTCTAACTTCTAAATGTTAAAATTGTAATTTTGTGAAACTAAAATTTGAGAATTAATGTAATCTGTAAATTTCTCGCATAATCTAGCTTACCTCCCTCTATCCTTCTTAGGTGTGTATTTCTCAAATCTCCACTTTATTTATAATTATCATTGAACTATTACCTTCTCATAATTGTCTTAGTTTTAAAGCTAAATCCATAATCGCTTGAACAGTGAATGCATGTCGAATTGTCATTAATATTTGCTTTATAAATAACTTAAATTTCATATAAATCGACACGCATTCAAAGAATCAGTTATTATAATGCAGGGTCTACTACTTCGTAATAGCTGGCATGCTCCTGTAATAAGTCCCCTTATTAGATATTTTTTTTATTATTAAATTTTAATGAATAATTACGGAAATTTCATTTATTTGAGAGTCACCAATTTTCTTTCAGTCAACGTTGATAACGGGGGGCCGAGTTTGAAATCTAGTTAAATATTACCATAATCTTTTAGATCTTATACATGTGTTACGTTTTGAAGCCACGATGGCTCATTCCATGCCGTGAATACTCCGGATTCTATAGGGTTGAATTAACCCCAGTCGTCCTACACAAGTGGACATGATAATGTTCCCGTAGGGCTTGACGACCGTCACGCAGCCAGCTGGCAAATTGCGACACGGACCGCTTGTCCCTGGTTATGCTCATGTGACACCTTACCTCTTCGGGTCGAGGCAGAGACCAACCCGAAGCCCTTATAAACTTATTCACGGCATTGCAGTTTCAGTGCTGCCATTTTATATCGCCCTTCTAAAGCGTACCACGTGTCCCTTTATTTAGTTTATCATTCTCTATATCACTCTGCCTTGGCATTATCTTCATCATCCACTCTCAAATAAATGTTCGCCCTTAGTCGTAAAATAAATATTTTTATTAAATAAATGTATGTCCGCCGCCATGGATGACTCTTGCCGTGCAAAGTATAAATCCCCTACAATGCACATTAGAAATACTCACTCAGGAACCTTAGGTAGCTAGATTACGCCTTCATATAAATGAATGCTCTTTATAAATAAATGTATTTTTATATATAGTAAAATTGCCAATTAGCTATTGAAACTCTGAATATAAAATATGATTAATAACATTAATAATGTTTTTTTATTAAATATGTAAATAAATAATTTTAACTGTATGTCTGTAGTTAAGTTTTCATTTATTTGATGCCCATTATATATATTTCCTCGATTATATATGTGAAGTAATATTTGTTTGATTGTTGGCCAACTCGGAAACAATACCATGAATCTCGTGCATCTCCCTGACCACCGTGCCTAAAGAAGTGTTTACTTATGTCGCATCAGAGGCATTGTTCCGTAGATTGTAGTGTGGAACCGATAAACTATGTTCGAACTCGGTACCATGGGTGGCTTCACTACTCGATGGTGCTGCTGTTCTGTGTGGTGGTCGAACTCTGCACTATGTTAATGAGATACACGTGTTTTGACTGTTACATAGTTAAATTTTTTTTTTAGCGTTTGGCGCCCAACGTGGGGCTTCGAGTATAAAACCCATAGATACCCTGAGCAAAAATAATGCAGATAAATTCCTTTAGCGTTCGTTGCCGAGTTGGCTAATTGTTTTATATATATAAGAGTTTGTTTTGGATAAAAATAAAAATAATAAAAATAAATCGAGTGAAGTAATGTGGGTCGAGTGAGTGAAGGGACAGCAGGCGTAATAACAAATTTAGGGAAAGCAGGGATGTGTGTGTAATTTAAGAAGGAACGATATACTCGGATCTAATGAAATATCTTTTATATAATAATAATAATAATCAGTAGCTAAATGAGACAGCAGAAGCTTATTATGTTTAACAATAAAATTTAGTTAAAGTAAAAATATATATATCATAGACAGCAGTGGCTTATACGCATTACTAATAGTTTGTTATGATATATATGTTAAGTATATTAAAGGCAGCAATGTAGAGTAGGAGAGGGCAATGAAAGAGTATTATAGGGCCAAGATACCGGTGGGGAATAGTTAAATGCTACTACTGTAAAATAAATAAATAAATAGTAAGAAAATGGAAACAGAAAATACTGATACAGAACAGCTAGATTTATCTGAGGCTTTGGAGTCGACACCCGAGTGAAGGGAAGCTCCGCAACAATGCAGAGCATCAATGGACTATAATTTCAGGTTCATGGAGGAGGTGCTCAGATGGAGTATGCAGGAGGTGAAGAAAATGTATGAGGAGGAAATGAGAAAAAGAAGCGATGAAGAATCAAAAAGGAGACAGGAAGAAGAAAAAAGAAGAGTCAGGGAATGTCAGGAATTTAAAGACACTATAGTGAGAGAGTTAGAAGTAATAAGGGAACAGTTGGGAATATCCAAAGTTAGTAAGAAGGTAGAAGAGGTTAAAGACAGGCAGAGTGAAATGAAGGTAGAGAGATCTGATGAACCTATGATAGAAGAGCAAACAGGTAGTGTCGTGAAGGTAAAAAAATATGAGGAGCAGAGAGACCTCATTCCAACTGATGAAGGCCCACAAGAACCGGAAAAGGAAGTCAGCATTAAAGAAGAGGCGAAGATGGATGTTGGACACCAAAGCTATTTAGCCAAGATGATCCACATCAAGATCTTTAGAGGGGAGATCGGAGAAAACCCGCAAGCCCACTTAGAGAGCTTGCAAAAGTTTTTCCAATTTCATAAAACAGGGCCAGACGAGCAGATAGCGATAGCTAGCTACCATCTATAGGGATCTGCCAAGGACTGGTGGAATATGGTGAGATGGAAGCCTAAAACAATCGGAAATTACAAAGATGTGTTAATGAAGCGTTACTGGAGCAACGAGCATCAAAGCGGTATCTACAATACGCTCTGCCAGGAAAAATATGGGACGATACCCCAAGAGACACACACGCAGTTTTTCCTCCGCCAAGCGAATCGGTTTAAATCCCTTACAACATTCACCTTTTCGGATTCACACATCATAGGGACCATCCAGCGTGGCATGCCGCTGGCCATCCAACAGTTGATGGCAGGCAGTCCGTATAAAGGACATACAAGAAATGAGTGAATTTCTCACTACATTAGATTTTAGCCATTGGGCCAAAGAACCGCCGGATAGAAGACAAAAATTAGAAAACCCAAGGCCGCAGTCATCAACGATGAGAGATATATATTATCCACCTGATCCGGGGTTATAACAATATTGGAGCATTTCGGACGGCCATTCTGTGTATAAAATTTAGTAAAACGAACTTGATAAATATTGGTTGAATGGAAATTATATTGGTCAAATAGGGCTTTATATAGAAATTTTGTTATGTATATTTAATTATTATTATTCTTTAAAATTTTTTTTTATATATATTATGTTAATTAATATTAGTCTAAGAATTTTTTTTATATCTAAAATCGGTTTAACTAATAGTATTATAATGATTGCTAACCAGACACGGCCAAATTAGGTCATTTTAAAATTAAAGTTTAAATTCTAGATCCGGGTATATAAATTGTTCATTACTTCATGTAATCTCTACTTTCTATATTTATGTGTATCTGTAGAAATAATAATAATAATAATAATAATAATAATAATTTTTTCGTATTTAAATTATGTAATGTAAATTTTTTTCCCTTTCTTGCCTCCTTTGTTCTTCCTTAATTATTCACGGGAAGTACGGGGAAATGAAACAGTGAGATTCGTATTCGAATCTCAAGTTTCACCTTTTTCTGTCGGCTCTCACTGACCGGTCTATCCCACCCAAATTTAAACTTTTGGTATCGAGTTGTGTGTGTAACAATATTAAAAATGTATAAATATATGTAGAATTCAACATAAACATGCACACATTTCGATCTCAAATTAAAGGCAATAAATACGGATAAAGTAATATAATTTAGATTTCTTTAGCTAAATAAATCTTGGGTAATATTAATCATTTATTTTGAATTTATAAAGTTCGTATTTATTGCTTAGTTTAAATTTCGTTAAATAATAATTCTAACAAAATCTGATGCAATAATTAATTAAAGTTAAAATAATTTTATTCCCTTTTGTCTTTGAAAATTTAAAAGCATCGGTCAGTGATAGATAATAAATTAATTATAGGAAAATTCCAAAAAAATGTAATTAATGAATGTAAAAGAAAAAAAACAAAACAAATAATAGCACAGCAGATTTCTTTCTAATTAAAACCAGCAAAAGCATTGATTATCCTGAGGGCAAGATAAAGAAAACCTAAAAATATCTCAACAGAAAAATTAAAAGATCAAGATAAAAAAGGAGGCCATCTTGGACTTGCTGGAGACTTTGATTTGAATTTTAGCTTTGCTCTCGAGTGGAGAGTCTAAAATATCTTAAAATAAATTGATATTGCCAAGGTATGACCGAGTAAGCACCGAGATTATTCTCCATCGGGAGATGGCCCACCATATGCCGAACTTCACCTTGCCCATCGTAAAAACACCATAGTGATCTGCTGCCTGAAATAAACAAGAAAGCTGCTGCTGTTAAAATCAATAAAAAAAAAACCCAAAGACAAGAAAGAAAACTGCTAATCACGAACAATCTATTAAACAAATGGACGAAAACATCTTATAAAACAGGTACCTGTGTGTGTATTCCAAATTATAGAGTACTCTAGTAAAATAAGCTATAGCTCATCTCCTACTATTTGTCTAACTTCTAAATGTTAAAATTGTAATTTTGTGAAACTAAAATTTGAGAATTAATGTAATCTGTAAATTTCTCGCATAATCTAGCTTACCTCCCTCTATCCTTCTTAGGTGTGTATTTCTCAAATCTCCACTTTATTTATAATTATCATTGAACTATTACCTTCTCATAATTGTCTTAGTTTTAAAGCTAAATCCATAATCGCTTGAACAGTGAATGCGTGTCGAATTGTCATTAATATTTGCTTTATAAATAACTTAAATTTCATATAAATTGACACGCATTCAAAGAATCAGTTATTGTAATGCAGGGTCTACTACTTCATAATAGCTGGCATGCTCGCTGTAATAAGTCCCCTTATTAGATATTTTTTTTAGATATTTTTTTTATTATTAAATTTTAATGAATAATTACGGAAATTTCATTTATTTGAGAGTCACCAATTTTCTTTCAGTCAACGTTGATAACGGGGGGCCGAGTTTGAAATCTAGTTAAATATTACCATAATCTTTTAGATCTTATACATGTGTTACGTTTTGAAGCCACGATGGCTCATTCCATGCCGTGAATACTCCGGATTCTATAGGGTTGAATTAACCCCAGTCGTCCTACACAAGTGGACATGATAATGTTCCCATAGGGCTTGACGACCGTCACGCAGCCAGCTGGAAAATTGCGACACGGACCGCTTGTCCCTGGTTATGCTCATGTGACACCTTACCTCTTCGGGTCAAGGCAGAGACCAACCCGAAGCCCTTATAAACTTATTCACGGCATTGCAGTTTCAGTGCTGCCATTTTATATCGCCCTTCTAAAGCGTACCACGTGTCCCTTTATTTAGTTTATCATTCTCTATATCACTCCGCCTCGGCATTATCTTCGTCATCCACTCTCAAATAAATGTTCGCCCTTAGTCGTAAAATAAATATTTTTATTAAATAAATGTATGTCCGCCACCATGGATGACTCTTGCCGTGCAAAGTATAAATCTCCTACAGTGCACATTAGAAATACTCACTCGGGAACCTTAGGTAGCTAGATTACGCCTTCATATAAATGAATGCTCTTTATAAATAAATGTATTTTTATATATAGTAAAATTGCCAATTAGCTATTGAAACTCTGAATATAAAATATGATTAATAACATTAATAATGTTTTTTTTTATTAAATATGTAAATAAATAATTTTAACTGTACGTCTGTAGTTAAGTTTTCATTTATTCGATGCCCATTATATATATTTCCTCAATTATATATGTGAAGTAATATTCGTTTGATTGTTGGCCAACTCGGAAACAATACCATGAATCTCATGCATCTCCCTGACCACCGTGCCTAAAGAAGTGTTTACTTATGTCGCATCAGAGGCGTTGTTCCGTAGATTGTAGTGTGGAACCGATAAACTATGTTCGAACTCGGTACCATGGGTGGCTTCGCTACTCGATGGTGCTGCTGTTCTGTGTGGTGGTCGAACTCTGCACTATGTTAACGAGATACACGTGTTTTGACTGTTACAATATGCAATAGCTGTAATGATTATTGTCTAAAGCATTAGTGTAAGAGTATACCGTAATTGTATGTAAAGTGCAGTAGAAAAATCCAATGCTCATTTATAATCTGCAAGATATGAGACCTTGAATATTTCAAATACAATCATTTGGAGTATGATCCAAGATTTCCCAGAAAGGATGATCAAGATTTCCCGGAAAGATGGATAGCCTTCCTGGACAAATTTCAGTTTTTATGAGTTCTTCTCTAATTAAATAAAATCTGCCAAAGTCAGCAACACTGAATGAGTTCATGTGGACTTGTATGATATCAGATCTGGTGACTGAAGCTGTATTGATTAATATTTTCAAGGTGACTTTTGATAAGACCATAAAGATTCTAAATACTTAATTAAGTTCAAAAACTCTAATTACAATGCAAAGTATAAGTTCAACTTTCATAATCAAGGGAATAAAGAGAAAGCAATTAGTTATGTATCTGCAATCTGGATAATATTTTGTCCAGTAATTTTAAAACATTTTTCAACAGGGCTCCAAAAAACTAATTCATATATGGCATGAAATATCACAAAGTGAACAATCAGCTATTAATAGATCTCAATACATGGCTCGGACTAACAGTCACAGGCATTTCTAAAAGAAGAAAGGGTTAATTAGTGCAACGAAATGAAAAACAAAATCACAAGTCAAAATACTAATGAAAATCAAGTCAACGACCAAACAGCAAATTTGTAAAGACTTTGGTAAGCAATGTGCAAAAGATCTGCCAAAAAAAATTAACAAAGTTCTCATAGCGATCAGTCAGCCACATGCACTTTTGCCATTATACAGAAAACATTTAGATTGGTTGATTGTTAAAAGTATGGATATTAAAAGGAAAACTAAGTATTTGTCCTTATGATACAAATGATCATTAAAGGCATTTCCTGACATAGAGCAGTATTCCATTAATTATGATCAATGTCTTCACATGTTATTGATGATGATCTGTGCCTTGTAAGCTGTTACTCCACTTTTCATTTTAATAGCTTTTATTTTTGGCTTCTTGTTAAACTATTGGTTTAGCTTTTTTTATATATGAACTGTTATTCTGTTGTGTAACCTCTTTTATATACATTCTGGTTCAGAAGTCTCTATTTCTTCCAAAAATAATTTGTAAAAGATAAATAGAAGAAGCAGTTCTCTAGACAACTTCAGAACTTATCCACGATTGTTGGGGCATGATGATCATGCTCCTGGAAAATACACTGGCAGAAATTTTAGTGAGGCTCTAAAGACATTGCCTTTGGAGTAGCACATTTGAAAAAAGAATAAGCCAAAATTTTTGAATCAAATTGGGAGATTTTATCAATAAATAAATAAAGCTAACCAGATGCACCTATTACCATTACCTTTTGCTTTTGGAGCTCAGGTGAAGTAATGTCTTATTTTGAATGGAATATATCAATAGTACCCATTATTATAAATTACAGATAAGCATTTGTGAGAATTATTATAGCATCCTTCCATGTGTGATTAACATGCTTAGTAGAGAGTCTCTAGAAGGTAAATTCTTTGGATTGTTTCCAGATCTGGCCCTTCTGGTACTCAATTTTTTCATGAACTCTCATGCAACAAATCCCATTCATTTATTTTTTTTACTCTAAATATTTATTGCTTGATAATTAACTTCCTCTATCAATGTAGAAGGGGACTCTGACAGTGGAGAGAATTTGCCTAATATAGACCTCAATTTCCAGTAGATTAAGATTCCAGAGTATTAGTAACTATTACATAGAGAGGACTTCAATTGTTTGATATTTTGGCAGCTTCAACCATATTCCAATGTGAAGGCAATCAATTTACAGCTGGATTATCTTAAGACATTCCTTATTTTAATGTTTTCCTGCTAGTGACCAAGAGGAAGGAGTAACTTTTGAAAGAGTTCCATCAGAAAGCTTCTAAATAAATTTTAAAAAGTGGGAATTAAAATAAAATCCTGATCTTAATATATATTTAAAGCCAACGAATTAGAAAGGTTTGATTTTAAAGTTTCAATACAGGGCATTTATAAAAATAAATGACATCATATTTGAACTACTATATTTAAATGAAATAACCATATTCCACAACAGAATATTGCTTCAGCTCAGATTAACTGAATCAGACAAAGATGAGATCTTTATATATTCTAAAACCCATTATGTAACGATTTAGGAAGCCAAGCAATATGAGATAATAATGCAAACATTACCAATAAAAAGATCAGTTGTCATAATAGACTGATACAAACTAACCCTTGGATGTAGATATCAAAAATTTCCATAAATATATTTGTAAAAATCAGTCAAATGTCACATGACCTATATAGTTTGCATTACCAATATGTAATATATAAAGAGCCTGCTAATAGCTCTAAACAAGTTTATTTTATTTTTTTTATGATAAATGCTACAAGAGAAAATACCTGAAGCCTTTATCTATGATAGTCCTCAGACCGGTTTCAAGCTATGGCTCTCATCAGTGAGGAGCTAGGACATTAGATTCAAAATATTAACTCAAGCCAATTTATTTATATTTATAAAAAATTCTTTATTTTATAAACAGATCATGTGTCTTCCATAGCCTATTTCAGCCTACATACTAAAACAGTTCAACTTTCAGAATGTTTTCAATTTTATAACACAATATAAAGAGGAAAAAATCTCATTTTGAAAACCTTTATAATTTGATGACTACAACTGAATCTAAAAGAGGAAAGAAACAAATAATTAATATGTTCAGCTTAGAAACCAATAATCATATTAATACTAAGGCAATGGCATGTTAGGCTACAAATGATGAGGAGTAGCAGTTAATGAGCAAAGGATAAACACACAATAGCCACAAAACTTGAAAGATAAAATGACTGTATATAGATTCAATAAAGAATCACACCAATGCCATAACAGTGATAAATCTTTGGCCTAAGCCTCTGGGCCATGCGACAAATTTTACATGAACCAAACTGGTTTTTGGACAAGCCTTGTAGGCATCTTCAATTAAAGTTTTAGCTACGATTGAGAATGAAAACAATTATTTGCTTTCTATAGCTATTGTTTCCAATAATGGCACAGCCTTTATATTTTCCAATTTAGGACTATTACAAAAAATAAAATCTATATTTTGACATGTCCATTTCACATAGAAAATAATGACCAAAGCAAAAGGTAACACAAAAGGGTCAAAAAAAAAAAAGAAAAAAAATGGCAGGCAATTGGAAAGAGCACACATTTAGAAATTCTGATAGTGTAGCATACAATTCCAACAACTGTTCACAATAAATCACCGACTGAAATGTTAATGAAATCTAAAGCTAATATCTAAAATGCATACTAAAAACAACGAAGTGAAAACAAAATGGGTATCAAGGTATTATGCTGAAAGTACCCAGAATAAAATTGGTTTCCAGATATATAATTGACCATTCACAAGGTTAGTATCTTTTAATTGCAGTGATGTCAGAAAGTCAGACTCAACAGATTTCTTTGATACCAACTATACTTCAATTGTACCCATGAAATTCTTCTAGCAAATCTTCCAGAATTGTCTGCTCAAACATAATGATGCCAAGTGCAAGGTGACAGAGGCCTGACACATTGCCAGAAATAAACATGCAATTAAAAAGATTCCTGTGTTCCCCTTTCAAAAAAATGGCCAAAATAAATAACTTATTTGCCATTCAAATATGCAAATTCTCTATTATGTTTTGTTTCTTTGATAAATGCCACAATTTTCTTTCCACCATTAATTCTATGATTATGACTATTATGATTAAGTAGTCGAAAGTGCACTAGGCGTACTTTGCTAATTTTACAGTATAAAGTTTACCTCTAATATGGTTATGTGTATATTTTGTTTGTTGCATGTTCCAAGATATAGCTCATTAATTCTCGAAGTTACATTTAAATACAGTGGAACAGCAACTAGTTGCTATCAGGAAATAGCAGGCAAGATTGAACCCATTCGGAAGCTACATCAACACAATAAGTGCAGAAACACCAAAAACCAAGATAACTAGCCAAAGAAGCAGATGAAGAAATGGATGGCTATCAAAATATTTGCTACTTATCTGTTAACTATTTTTTTCCAGGGGGTTAAGAATTATAATAAAGAGTTGATTAAACAACTCAGTTTACCCAATAAAATAAATTTGTCCTGTTTTAAAATATAGATTCTGTAAATTATAGAAATAATCAATTATTAGTTTGTTTAATAAAACGATAAACAATCAAGTCAGATGTCACTTGACAATTTAATAAAAATCTAATGCTGAATATCCTAGCACCTCACTGATGACGCCAGAACCAGAAACCGACCTGGGGTTAAGGATATTCTCAAAGCTTGTTAAGAGCTTATTTTGCGAGCTCTATATATATCATTTGTTTAATAAATAAACAATTAATTATAGTAGTTGGATAATTAATCCAAAATTTTCCCTGCAATCCATAACAGCAATGTATAAGACTTAGACTTTCCAAAAGACCCTCATATGGCTTACAATAGATAATAGGACTCAATTTATAATTGTGCTAACAGTCGTGAGCCATTAACTTATATACAATGTTTCATGATGGATCTATTATATACAATAAAAATAAATAGCGTTAGTGAAATTCTTGTAACATTTATAAGTAAAATAAAATATTTGAATAAAATAAGTGGTTTTGTCTCTATCACATATGACAAATAAACTGAATGAAACTATAGTGCTCATTTTGTTAATTTGGTGCTGGAGCATCACTTTATTATTGTACTATGATTTTGTTATTGGCATAACTAGTCGATATATCCAGAAATTGGAAAATTGTCAAATTTTAATGTGTCATATTAAAATTAAATATGCATTATTAGAAATTAAAAAATAATTTTATTATAGATTTTTAAAAAAAAAACAAATTATAGCAATACATCAATACCCAATTGAATTTAATCATACATGTCATTTAAATGTTGATATCACTCTGGAATGTAAAATCCTTGGTTCAATTTTCACACCTGGAGTTCAAACTTTTTACAAACACCTGAGCAAAAAGACTTTCATTATTTTTTTATTAATACATTATGAATAAATTTTTTAAATTGAAAAATTAAAATAGCATATTTTCTATTTCTATTACAAAATTGGTACTAATTGCAAAGTTAATTTATAAATGCAATATTGCATTGAAATTATAATTTTTTGTCTCCATACCCCCCCCCCTTATACATTTATAAAGATATTAAATTATCCCAATATTACCACATATTCTTTTAAATTCATATAAAGATACAATAAAAGGCAAATGACCCCCAAGATGCATTTCGTGCTAAAACAGAACTCATCAGTTGATCTATGTCACTATCTCTCATATACATCTTTATTATATGAAAAATATTTATTTATATTAAATAATTACATTTTGAATTACAAGTGTCAAATTAATCTAACCCACATCTTTGACACCACCCTTTTTAGATAAATACAGTAATGACTATTATTAATCATTTACTAAACTAGGGATTGTCTTTAGCATATATATATAAGCTTTAAAACTCAATTAAAGATTAATATATCTGATTTTTTTAAATTAAGCACACAGACATGGAGTTATTCACATTTCACTTTCCACTGTAATATCTCTAGTTTAGTAAATGATTAGTAATGGTCATTACTGTATTTATCTAAAATGGATGGTGTCAAAGATGTGGGTGGAGTTAGTTTGACACTTGTAATTCAAAATGTAATTATTTGCACATTTATTGATTCACATTTGTATAATATTTTTTAGCAAGTTTTGTTACTGTTTTAAAATAATTTATTAAGCTAAATTGTCTGTTTATATATAATGCTTATTGATTTTGTGGTTGTTTGTTAAAGTGATTTAATTATTTTTTTCATTATTAATAGGAACATCAATCTTCTGGGACCACCAAACAGCTACAGGCCATGTATTTGAACCCAGTTCTGCCCACATAATTTGCACAGAGAAGAGTGATGCCAGAAGAAAAGTCAAAGAAGCTTTTCACATAGCAAATGATCTCAGTGCCATTAATAGAAGAAAGGCATGATTTGCTCTCTCCAAACAATGGACTAATTAATTAAAAATTCAAGCTCATTTGTGTATGTGTACAATAAATCACAACAGTCTTCATTCATAAAGCTATGAGTATGAGATTTTTTCATAAAGCTATGAGTATGAGATTTAAATACTAAATCTCGAAAGCGCTAAGCAGGCGAGATTTAAATACTAAATCTCGAAAGCGCTAAGCAGGCGAGATTTAAATATTAAATCTCGAAAGCGCTAAGCAGGCATATTAAACATTATAGTATAATTACAGCTTCACTAACGCATGCGAAAAAAAATCGCATATTTATAATTATATAATTAACATGTAATATTTGTTCTAAATTAACCATTATATTAAAATGAAAACCTCAATATGATATCATATAGAATAAGTTATCGTGGCTAAGCATTTGCAATGTCTGAATTAAAATAATCAGTTGAAAAAATAATTAATCCAAAAGAAAATCAGATTGACTATAAATAAATAGATAAACGCAACCTATTTTTTAATATCTTTCACAATTTGGCATAGTTTTATTATTATTATTTACAATAACTTTTTATGATATCGTAAAAAAATATTCCACTACATTAAAAACGTCACTATTTATTGAAATAGATAAACTTCAAAAATAAAAAACTATAAAATTATTTAATGAAGTATTTATACAGAGAAGAGATTGTAATAATATCTTAAGTAAGTAATATAGCAATCAAGAAGTATTTAAATATAATTACAAAAAAACGAAAATTTAATTAACTTAAAAAGTATTTATTATCAAGATATTTATTTTGATAAAGCATGCACAATAAATTTGACATTCACATCTTTATAATAATAAAAAATAACAATGTGTAGTTTATATGTTTTGTTAAAGCCTTTGAAGATGTTTAATTACCAAGGCAAAACTCTCCATACAGTAGTGCCACCCTGTGTCAACCAGAGAAATCAATGGATGCCAGAAGGCTTGTCATAAAATCCCTATCTAATGCCTACTCATCCAATATCCCCAGACTAGTTTCTGGCTTGTGACCTTTGTCAGTGAGGAGCTTTGGATCTGAGAGCACTGCACCTAGATCTTAGGATCTAATACAACCCTCCAGCAACCACCTTTTATCTCTACTTAACTATAAAACTATGAGAATGAAATCGAAAACACAATAATATTTTCAATTTAAACTCAATAGCTTATATAGTCATGGATCTGAACTCAATTCAGCACCCATACATTTTGGTGTCTTTGGCTCTTTAACAACCATAGCCACCACTATCCTATTAGGCAGGATTGGTGTTAAACCATTAAGCATCACACGATCACCATCTCTTATACTAGCATATAATTGTTTATAAACACGGCAAAACTCTCCATACAGTAGTGCCAACCAGAGTAATCAATGGATGCCAGAAGGCTTGTGCATAAAATCCCTATCTAATGCCTACTCATCCAATATCCTCAGACTAGTTTCTGGCTTGTGGCCTTCATTAGTGACGAGCTTTGGATCTGAGAGCACTGCACCTAGATCTTAGGATCTAATGCAAACCTCCTGCAACCACCTTTTATCTCTACTTAACTATAAAACTATGAGAATGAAAACACAATAATATTTTCAATTTAAGCTCAATAGCTTATATAGTCATATGGGTCTGAACTCTATTCAGTGCCCATACAATTTGGTGTCTTTGGCTCTTTAACAACCATAGCCACCACTATCCTATTAGGCAGGATTGGTGTTAAACCATTAAGCATCACATGATCACCATTTCTTATACTAGCACAATTATTTATAAACAAGGCAAAACTCTCCATACAGAAGTGCCACACTGTGCCAACCAGGGTAATCAATGGATGCCAGAAGGCTTGTGCATAAAATCCCTATCTAAGACCTACTCATCCAATATCCCTAGACTAGTTTCTGGATTGTGGCCTTCAGTAGTGAGGAGCTTTGGATCTGAGAGCACTGCACCTAGATCTAGGATCTAATGCAACCCTCCAGCAAACACCTTTTATCTCTACTTAACTATAAAACTATAAGAATGAAATGGAAAACACAATAATATTTTCAATTTAAGCTCAATAGCTTATATAGTCATATGGGTCTGAACTCTATTCAGTGCCCATACAATTTGGTGTCTTTGGCTCTTTAACAACCATAGCCACCACTATCCTATTAGGCAGGATTGGTGTTAAACCATTAAGCATCACATGATCACCATCTCTTATACTAGCACAATTATTTATAAACAAGGTAAAACTCTCCATACAGTAGTGCCACTTTGTGCCAACCAGAGCAATCAACGGATGCTAGAAGGCTTGTGCATAAAATCCATATCTAGCCTACTCATCCAATATCCCCAGACTAGTTTCTGCATAAGATCCTAAGATCTAGGTGCAGTCCTCTCAGATCCAAAGCTCCTCACTGATGAAGGCCACAAGACAGAAACTAGTCTGGGGATATTGAATGAGAGGCATTAGATAGGGATTTTATGCACAAGCCTTCTGGCATCCATTGATTACTCTGATTGGCACAGGGTGGCACTACTGTATGGAAAGTTTTGTCTTGTTAAAAACAATTGTGTGCTAATATAAGAGATGGTGATCATGTGGTGCTTAATGGTTTAACACCAATCCTGCCTAATAGAACAGTGGTGGCTATGGTTGTTAAAGAGCCAAAGACACCAAAATGTATGGGTGCTGAATTGAGTTCAGACTCATATGACTACATAAGCTATTGAGCTTAAATTGAAAATATTGTTTTCAATTTCATTTTCATAGTTTTATAGTTAAGTAGAGATAAAAGGTGGTTGCTGGAGGGTTGCATTAGATCCTAAGATCTAGGTGCAGTGCTCTCAGATCCAAAGCTCCTCACTGATATAGGCCACAAGCCAGAAACTGGTCTGGGGATATTGGAAAAGTAGGCATTAGATAGGGATTTTATGCACAAGCCTTCTGGCATCCATTGATAACTCTGGATGGCACAGGGTGGCACTACTATATGAAGAGTTTTGCCTTATTTATAAACATTATGTGCTAGTATAAAAGATGGTGATCATGTGATGCTTAATGGTTTAAGATTTTCAATGAACGTTTTAAAATGATATAGTTTTTATCACACAAAGTATATTTTCATCTGATAAATCAAAATTTATATTATACAATGGTGAAAATAATTATTAATAATAACTTATGTAAATGAGATATTTATTTTATATAGTGCTATGTTTTTATAAACTGTAATATTAATAATCAGCCATTAAGCTAATGCACATGTGCTTTGTGGATTTTTAACTATAAATGAATACTCTCACTTCCAAACACAAGATAAAGTCTTTGTGAAAAGATAGAATGAATCATCTATCTTTTTGACCCAAACATTTATGTATGGGCATAATAAAAGTAATGCAAAGTGATTGCTTAACATCTTCACGCTCTCATTTCCAATTGCTTAAGATTTGCCCATACTTAAATGTTTGGGTCGAAAAGATAGATGATTCATTCTATCTTTTCACACAGACTTTTAACTTGTCTTTGGAAGTGAGAGTATTCATTTATAGTTAAAAATCCACAAAGTGCATGTGCATTAGCTTAATGGCTGATTATTAATATTACAATAATAACTTATGTAACTTGCTATTTTATTTCCTAACAGGCAGTTAAGTGGAAATTTTCATGATTGTCAAAAGATAGATTACAGTTAATGAATGTAAAGTGAATATAGAAACATCACACTCTCACTTCAAAATGCTTTAGATTGGCCTATATAAATGAATTTAGGTACAAAGATAAAATGGTCACTTTGACCTTTTCAAAGTTTTATCTTGTGCTTTGGTTAGAGAGTATTCTCCATACTTCAAAACAGTCATTGAAGTATTAAAACAACATTACATATGTATAGGGTAAAATTCCTTCCGCTTAAAATGAATAATAAGATTGTAACTTGAAACTTTGGATTGGAACATCTCTTTTAACATTTCTGTACAACTTTGTCATTTACACGGAATATCTTTAACATGTGACTAGTTTGCATTTATTTTATTTTTTTCCATTTATATTGATAATTTGAATTATGGTATTACTAAAAATATATATGTATTTTTTGCTGATTTATTTGATCTTTGAATTTAATCATTTTTATTAGTTATTTTTAAACAAGGCAAAACTCTCCATACAGTAGTGCCACCCTGTGCCAACCAAAGTAATCAATGGATGCCTGAAGGCTTGTGCATAAAATCCATATTTAATGCCTACTCATCCAATATCCCCAGACTAGTTTCTGGTTTGTGGCCTTCATCAGTGAGGAGCTTTGGATCTGAGAGCACTGTACCTAGATCTTAGGATCTGATGCAACTCTCCAGCAACCACCTTTTATCTCTACTTAACTATAAAACTATGAGAATGAAATTGAAAACACAATAATATTTTCAATCTAAGCTCAGTGGCTTATATAGTCATATGGGTCTGAACTCAGGCTCTTTAACAACCATAGCCACTACTATCCTATTAGGCAGGATTGGTGTTAAACCATTAAGCATCACATGATCACAATCTCTTATACTAATCTGGGGATATTGAATGAGTAGGCATTAGATAGGGATTTTATGCACAAGCCTTCTGCCATCCATTGATTACTCTGGTTGGCACAGGGTCAGACTACTGTATGGAGAGTTTTGTCTTGCTTATAAACAATTATGTGCTAGTATAAGAGATGGTGATCATGTGATGTATTTTATTTTTAAGTAGTGTAGAAATTTAATTTTTGTTTATTTATAAAAAGTTTTTAAAGCAGAAGTTGTTCTGTTTCCGATAATGTGGCAAAATTTGAATAATTATCCTATTTTTACAATTCATAAGCAATTGAGCATAGTATTTATAATCAGTTTTTCAATGAAAAGCAAAAGTAATCGGGGGAGGAGGGGGGCAAATTAGTGCAATTAATTGTGATATGTCATATTGTTTACACTGAAAACTGAGATTCATAATACCTCAGAACTAAAACAGTCAAAACTCACTATACGTATTGCCACACTGCAAGCTAGAGTAATCAATGGATGCCAGAAGGCTTGTGCATAAAATCCCCATCTAGTGCCTACTCATCCAATATCCCCAGACTAGTTTCTGGATTGTGACCTTCGTTAGTGAGGAGCTTTGGGAGATCCTAAGATCAGGGTGTAGTGCTCTCAGATCCAAGGCTCCTCACTGACGAAGGTCACAAGCCAGAAACTAGTCTGGGGATATTGGATGAGTAGGCACTAGATAGGAATTTTATGCACAAGCCTTCTGGCATCCATTGATTACTCTAGCTTGCAGTGTGGCAATACATATAGTGAGTTTTGTCTGTTTTAATAACAGATATAAGCAAGCATAAGAAATGGTGATCATGTGATATTTATTTATCTTAGAACTATCAAAGTGGACATATTTTTTAAAAAATATAATGAGATAGTCGATTATTTTATCTGTTTAAAATTATTTTTTAAAACTTGGAAATAATACCATATTATATATTATGAATAAACTTTCCATTTCATATCTATAATTTTATCATATTCATTATTAATTTGTTTTCAAAAATAAACCTTAGCAAAAATTACGTTGGTAATATAGAACGTTACCACAAATCAACAGATTTGATTCTTGTAATCAAAATAATCTCGATCTTTATCGTTGAGATTTAGAAAAATATTTATTAAATATAAATAAAATGGAGATAATGTAACTATATATTAAATAATGCCCAAAAGATGTAGAGACTATAGTTTTGCCTAGATATACGGCTATATCAGTTTTGATAGAATTCGCGCGGTCAATTAAATTGTTCAAATTTTTTTATTTGGTTAAAAAAAGAAAAGTACAGATACATACAAACTTTTTTCTAAACATCATTTAGTCTTTGATGTAGCTTTTAATAATTTGAAACATAAATAATAATCATTTAATAAATCAATTTTTCATTTGGTGATGGGTAAAAGATTAGTAGCATATTTACTTATTTCAAAGTTAAATAAACAGTATCCATTTCAGCTTTTTTATTTTATGTAAATGAGATAGTATTGATCCAAATAAAATCAAGTCACACATCATATCCCATGACTTCACTTGATAAGCTTGTAATTATAAACTAAACTTAAGAGTGTGCTAATAGTTCTGACAAGCTTTATTGATAAATGCTGCAAGAGAAAGCATTTAAAATCTTTATCTAGAAATTATCCCCAGACCAGTTTCAAGCTATTGGTCTTTCTCAGTGAGGTGCTAAGATATTTCAGATACTAGATCCTAAATATCAACTTAAAGCCAGAACTTATCTGATAGTTAACTTTTAAGTAGAAAATCTAAAATTTTCAGACCCCTACATGTCTTCAGTACCAGCTATATAACGTAAAAAGCTATGTGGGGCTGAGAAATCTTCAGCCATATAATATGTTAATAGCCTTAGCAAAATGACATCGCTGAAATATCCTAGCATCTCACTGAGGATAGACAATAGCTTGAAACTGGTCGGGGATTGGGAATAGTTTCTAGGTAGAGATTTTAAATACTTTCTCTTGTGGCATTTATTGATAAAGCTTGTTAGAGCTATTAGCACACTCTTTATTTTAGTTTATTGACTCAAATTTTGTTTTTAGCTATTTGAATGTCTGTTGGACATTATTTTAAGATAAACCCTTTTTATCTTTTATTTTGTGTGTTATTCAATTATGAATTTTTATTTTTTTAATGATTAAGCTAATAGAGTTCATAAGTTTGGCAATTTATTTATTTGATAATTCATTGGATTTATGCCTTTCTTATAATTTTACAGAAGTATGCTTAAGATTTTTGAATTTTGGACTGTGTAGTTTTAACACACTAGTAGAGTGAATGGATCAAAGGATTTTGAATCAAAAAGCCATGAGGTAGTTGAATACTATATGAACAACTGAACAACTAACTACAAAATTATTTTATTTTTTGATTTTAAGTTTTTCAATTTATTTTTCTTAATTCATTTTTATTTCATCTAATTTTCTGTATAATCATTTTTAAAAACTACTATGTTTGAACATATTGTAGCATCTTCCATTTTTCTAATTTGAGAGTTAAATAAGCAAAGAAGATTTGCTTAAGTGTTTGCTTTATCAAATAATACTTTTCTGTTTGTAGAATCTTTTATCTAATAAAGATTTTTATCTACTTTCAGACAATTTTCTTCTGTTGTCTCTAATATATTATCATATGACTTTATAAATAGCTTTTTAAAATTTTCTCTTGGTTTGAAAATGGCATCCAATAAACTGATAGAAATCAGTATTATGAAATGATTATGATGAGAAAACAGCTTTATAGAAATAAGCTTCAGTAATCAGATCTTCAAAATAACTATTATAAAAGTTTTGTAAAAATATAAAAAATGCCACATCTTTGAATTAAAGATGTATCAAAAAAAAATGAAAAAATTTTAAACTGATTATATTTGTTAATAAGAATTTATTTTTTAAAAAATGATTTAAAATGTAAAAAAAAAAAGATAAACTTAAATTAGAAACTACCATACCATTTACAACTCTCTTAAACACATCAACAATACTATTTTTTATCAAAACTTTATTCTTACAGGTTCGACTGTCCTGCAGCCATCATCAGAGTGGCAATATCCAAATATATAGTTATACAATTAATGTATAATTATAAATTTATTTAATGCACATTGATTACATAAGTAATATTTACTAAGGCAATAAACCTAAAGCATGTGCGGTTGAAAATGCGAAGATAGGGACTTAAGACCTCCCTATCTTCACATTTTCAACCGCACATGCTTTAGGTTTATTGCCTTAGTAAATATTATGTAATCAATGTGCGTTAAATAAATTTATAATTACAACTTTAAATTATCGTAATAGATTTCTAACTATAAGATCTTTCCATTGACTCATTGTAAATCGAAAGATTTCACGAGTAGTAATGTATAATAGGAATTGTGGACTTAATCAGTTAAGCATTGAATAGCTTCATGCTCTCAGATCTAACCGCTTCAGCTTCACCTATTTATATAGAAAGTAAGTTGAAGGAAAGAGGGTTTACCCTCTTGTGGTTAAGACCTGTAGAAGTCCCTACCTTCGCCTCTTCAACCGCACATGCTTTAGGTTTATTGCCTTAGTAAATAATTAATGTATAAATATATGTATAAAATGTATAAATAAAAGTTTTTTTTTAAAAAAAAAAAACTTCCTCCTGTAAAAAAAATCATGGTCCAATATTATACAGTTTATTAAAATTTAATTAAAATAATTCTATCATTTTTTAAAACTAATACTTTTTTAAAAAATATTGATTTTAATCATAATGCGAATCATTTTTTATGAAAAAAAAAATCATTTTTTTAATTTTGTTAAAAAATAATAATTTTGGGGTCAAAATAGTTCAAATTTATTTTTACATTTATTTGACAAATCCTTGAATAAGAGAATGTTATAAAATTCATTAGAAAAACAATATTAAAAATATTATTTTTGATTATCTATATAATTCTAAAAAATCAGTGCAGTTTATTTCTATTGTGACCTTTTCCCTATAGTTCATCCCCCACCTTTTTGACTAATTAGGAAATAAAATGAAATATGTAATTTATAAACTAATAAATTTGTTATTTTTTCACTGGATAAATTTTACCCAAGACCATTATTGCTAGTTAAACTAGTTTGAATGACATTAATTAATTTTGTTAATTAATTTTGTTTTCATAAATGTGTTATTTGTTTTATTGTAGATAAGAGTACCAAACTTTCCGTACATTAGTGCCACCAAGTGTACGCCTTTATAATCAATGGATGCAGGAAAGGTTTGTGCATAAAATCTCTATCAAGTGCCTACTCATCGAACATTCCCAGACTAGTTTCTAGGCACTAAATAGGGATTTTTTTGCACAAACTTCCTGCATCCATTAATTATAAAGGCTTTCACTTGGTGGCACTACTGTATGGAGAGTTTGCTGAGTTATGAGAGAGTGAAAAAATTGTGTGAGAGAAATAATGTTGTGTTTGTGGTTATGGGATTGGTTTATTGGAAAGAGGGAGTTGTATAGTAAAGATGGATTGCACTTAGGAAAACAAGGAAGTGAAGTTTTAGGGAGTTTGATATTTAAAGAATATAATTCGGGAAACTTTTAAAGGGGCTGGGCTTTTAAATTGTAATATTATCAAAAACAAGACGAATGGAGGGGATATAAGAAATAAGCAAAAGATGGTTGATTTAGATATAAGGGTAGATGTGGAGAGGGAATGGTTTTGTAAGATTAATGGTAAGAAAGTTTGTTATAAACGTAATGGAGAAGAAAGAATCAGAAGAATTTATAAAAGAATAGTTAGGAAAGAAAAAATTGTTAAAATTGGGTTTTTGAATATGCAAGGTGGTAGAAGACCAGAAAAGTGGCTGGAATTAAATAAAGCAATTGAAAATGAAGAGCTGGAGGTATTAGCAGTAGTGGAAACTCATCTAAGAGAAGAAGAAGAACCTATTTTGAAGAGGTGGTATGGCAGGGTGTAAACAGAAAAGAAAAAGAAAAAAGGGTGGTGGTATAGGTGTTATATCGAGGAAATATTTAAATATTGTTAAATGTCAAGAGCATTTGTGGTTTGAAATAAGGTTGGGTAGACAAGAATGGATGGTGGCTGTAGTGTATATAGCTACTGGAGATAGTCAAACTGTAATGGAGTGGAATAGTAGTATATATGAATGCCTAGTTAAGGATATACAAATTTTTAAAGAAAAGGGGAAGAGAATAATGGTTATAGGGGATATGAATGGACATATTGAAGAAATTGATGATGTAGATAATAAGAATGGTCAGTTTTTGAAGGAATTTTGTCAAAGAGTAAATTTGAGCATTGGGAATTTATCAAATATGTATAAGGGACAATACACATGGTCTAGGAATAATGTATTTCACACAATAGATTATGTATTGGTAGAGAAAGAGGGAATGAATAAAATACGGAAAATTAAGGTGTTTGATAATGAAGAGAGTATGTAATAGTGATCATAATTTTATTGTAATAGAAATGGTTAGTAATGTGATGGAGGATAGAAATAAAGGTAGAAATAATAGTGAAAGATGTGGATGGAGAGAGAATGATAAGAATAAGTTGGAAGAATATAAAATAAAAGTTGAAGAAACCATGAAGCAGTTGGATGGGGATGAGTATAAGGACTGGTGTGGTGAAATAGAAAAAGTGGCAAATAGGGTTTTAGTTGAGAATATGCAGAAGAATAAAAGTAATAAAAAAATGAGAGTTAGTAAAAGTGTAAAAGAGAGGAAAAAAGCATGCAGAGAATATAAGTATGCTATTAAGAACAAAGAAAGTGAAAATGATATTAATGCTAAATGGAGAAAGTGCTTAGAAAAGAAGAAGTTAGCTAAAATGGATAATTATAGAGAGAGGATGAAGTTAAATAGTAAATTGTTGGAGGATATTAATAAAAGTGGAAGAGATGGGAGTAAAAAATTTTGGAATTACATTAAAAGGAGAAATGTAGGGGAAAGAGAGATAGTATTAATAGATGATGAGGGAATAGAGTGTAGCTCTAGAGAAGAGGTAGAGAGGATCTTAAATAGATATGCAATGGATATAGAAAAGATGTTAGATGTGAAGGAAGTAGTGATAGAAAAAATGAAAGCAGTAATGTTCACAAAAAATGAATTGAATGAGGCAGGGAAGAGATTGAAAAGTGGAAAGGTGAGAGGTTTAGATGGATGGGCAGCAGAGATTATAATGAATTTAGGGCATAGAGCAAATGCAAAGTTATTACCATGTTTTAATAAAATGGCACAGAAGACAGTTTTTCCGGTTAGTTGGAGTAATCCAAGAATAAGATTATTATTTAAAGGGAAGGGTAAGGATCATAGAAAGGTAAATAATTATAGACTAATAGCGGTAACATCAGTTTTATATAAAGTTTTCTCATATATGGTAGCTGGAAGAGTTGTAAAATAGATGGAAGAGAATAATGTAGTGGGGGAAATGCAAGGAGGTTTTAGGACAGATAGGCGTATAGGAGATAGTTTGTTTGTAGTTACACAACTTATGGAGATGAGTAGGAACTCAGGTACATCATTAGTTTTATAGATGTAGAGAAAGCATATGATAGAGTAAATAGAAATAGATTATGGGTAAGGTTAGCCAATTTGGGAATGGATGAAGCTTTAGTAAATTTTATTAAGAAATTATATGAAAATAATTATTATACTTACCAGTTAGTGGATATAGAATCAGTTAAAGTTAAAAAGGGGATGGGATTAAGGCAAGGATGCCCTATGTCACCTATTTTGTTTTTGTTGTTTTTGAGGGAAATGGAGAAAGCAATAGAAAGACTAGGAAGAGGGGTAGAGATACCATTAATAGGTGGCAAGGGAGCATATATTTTGCCTGGTCTTTTTTTTTTGCAGATGGTATCTTTTTGTGTGCAGAAAGAAGAGAAGATATGGAAATTATGTTGAGGACATGTGCAAGGGTGGGTAAAGAGATTGGGATTAAATTTAGTGAAGAAAAATCCAAATATAATGATGGTTAATACTGGGGAAAGAGAAGATGTAGAATTTTTATTGAGGGATATAAAGTTAAGTGTGGTGGATAGATATAGGTATTTGGGAATCATCTTATGTAATCAGGAAAATTGCTTGGATGAATGGGAGAAAAAATTGATAAATGAAGCAAAAAAAAGAAAGGGTTTGGTAAAGAAACTAACAGTATTTTCATATAATAAATATGATGTAGCTAGAATAGTATGAAAGGGAGTTGCAGTAGCAGGATTAACATATGGTAATGATGCATTATGTGTTAGTAAAGGGGTTTTAGATTATTTAAAGAAAGTACAAAGGGAAGTAGGAAGACATGCATTAGATGCAGAGATGTGGACAGCAAAGGAGGCAATTCAAGGAGAAATGGGATGGTCAAGTTTTTATATGAGAGATGCAAAAAGTAAAATGAAAATGTTTGGTAGGTTGCAGTTTATGGATAGTAAAAGCAATTCAAGGAGAAATGGGATGGTCAAGTTTTTATATGAGAGATGCAAAAAGTAAAATGAAAATGTTTGGTAGGTTGCAGTTTATGGATAGTAAAAGAATAGCAAAAATAGTGTTCAATTGGGTTATGAGTAAAGGGCAGGTAACAAGATGAGTAAGAAAGGTAATGTGGTATGTGAAAGATTTGTATAAAGAATTTATATCAGTATACTTGTATAAAAGGTGGGATGATTGTGTTAGGAGGATTGTTGTGTGTTATAGTGGTAAGGAATGGGATAAAAGAATAGAAGCATTAATAAAAAAATAGGGAGTTGGAGAACTAGTATGGAGGGTAAGAAGAGTTTAAATATATATAGAAGTAAACGGAATATTGGATGCGAGTTAATTTATGATAATAGTAAGGAAAGTAGTTTATTATTTAAGGCTCGAACGGGATCTTTAGCAACAAGAGAATATACATGTAAATGGAAAACCATGGCTAATTTAGTGTGCAGATTGTGTAAGGAAGGTATAGAAAATATTAGGCACCTGTTGATTGAATGTAAATGCTTGAAAGCAGAAAGGGTACAGATAATGAAGTTATGGGAGGATAGTCGTGAACAAAGTGACTATACAGAAAGTGAGTTATTAGTTTTTATGTTGGGTTTGCGAAGAGATAAGGGGGATTTAGATATAAAGGCCATAGAGTTGACAAAGTTTATGTTGTGGAAATGGGATGGGGCAGAATATGGGAAGACTTAAGAGTGGGGAATGGAGAATAAAATGGCTAACAGGTTTATCTGGGCATAATTACTGAGATATTCTTGACTTCGTTTAAGGAGAAGCCACAATACATCACATTACTCTTATTAATAGCATATGTAAGCATGCGGAATGGTGATCGTGATGTTTTGATGTTTTTATTGTAGTTAATACTTTTCAACAACTATTGTTAATATTTTATTTTTATTCGTTTTTAAACTTTTTTTTTATTGTTACACATAAACTTTTTGAGAATTCTTTGTTTCCCAAAAACTCTTCTGAGATTCAGGGAGGAGTTATGCATGACTCATGAATTTAATATCACTGTGTTAATTAAATAGAAAATCATAGAGCAAGTTAGCGATAATGAGAAAAAGAATGACAAAAGATTTAGTAAATAAAAAAGTTATTTGGTAGATTAAGGATTAAATTTAAAATGGATTTGATAATACAAAAAGAATAAGGAGAACAAAATGAAGGCTTTTAACATGTATATTTAGAGGAAAATGAAAACATAAGTTAAAAAGAATCTCATATAAAACGAATGAATATTTAGAATTTTCATTACTCATCATTTCAAATAATATTTGTTTACAGATTCCTTGAAAATTATTATGTATCTTGTTTAAATAAATATTGAAATAAAATTGCAGAATAACAACATATCTTTCTTACAACTCTTAAACATGCTACTTCTTTCCTTTTATAAGTAAACTATTTACATCACATGATCTCCATCTCTATACTAGCACATAATTGTTGTAAACAAAGGCAAAACTCTCCATACAGTAGTGCCACCCTGTGCCAAACAGAGTAATCAATGGATGCCAGAAGGCTTGTTTAGTGGTTTAACACCAATCCTGCCTAATAGGATAGTGGTGGCTATGGTTGTTTAAGAACCAAAGACACCAAAATGTATGGGTGCTAAATTGAGTTCAGACCCATATGACTATCTAAGCTATTGAGCTTAGATTGAAGATATTAACAATGTTTTCAATTTCATTCTCATAGTTTTGTAGCAAAGTAGAGTTAAAAGGTGGCTGCTGGAGGGTTGCATTAGATCCTAAGATCTAGGTGCAATGCTCTCAGATCCAAGGCTCCTCACTGATGATGGCCACAAGCCAGAAACTAGTCTGGGGATATTGGATGAGTAGGCACTAGATAGGGATTTTAAGCACAAGCCTTCTGGCATCCATTGATTACTCTGTTTGGCACAGGGTGGCACTACTGTATGGAGAGTTTTGCCTTTATTTAAACTATTTACTCTAAAAAAAGTTCTTATACATTATATACAATTTATGTATCTATCTATACTTTTTTTAATATTTAAAACATTTAAAAATGTAATATTCAATTTTATTCACTAGTGTAGTAATTATATGTAGTTTTTAAATAGCAGGGATATACATCCTAAACATATACACTATAATGTTGTTATAATAGTTCAATGATGTTTTGTTGAGTATGGGGGATATTCTCAAACCAAAGCACAAGATAGATTTTTGAGCTCTTGTGCTTTGGTTTGAGTATACTCCTTATTCATAAAACCATCTATTGTTGATATACTATCTCAATATACTATCTCAACAATGTTTTTTGAGTAAGAATGCTTCCCTCACATCAAAGCATAAGATAGAGACTTTGGAAGAGGCCATTTTATTTTCTGTACCTAAATTCAATTATATAGGCCAATCTAAAGCATGTTAGTTTGAGAGTATGATGTTTCTTTATCCACTTTACATCCATTAATTGTTTTCTATATATTAATAACATTTAACAAAATAATTTACCTCTATCAAATGCTTTTTCAAAATAAACTTTAAAAAAAATATCAATTTCTATTCTTTGTCTAAATATCTTTCAATAAAAGTTTTTACAATTCTCTTTGCTTCTCTTTGGTTCCAGTTATTCTTTCTCAACCAAACTATTTTCCCAAAAAAAACTATGTAAATTTAATAAAATGCCTTTATTCAAACAATTGTTACTATCAGTCACATTTTCGTATTTACTTTTTTAAGCCTTTTTTTAAATAAAATTTATTGATTATTTATCTGAAATAAATCTCGAAAATTATACACTTTTCACAAAATATGTAAATAAGACTTAAGAGCATTAAGCTAGCTTTCAGCAGGTTACTGTCAGAATCATAATATTAAAACTAACTGCATCATAAAAAATACGTATATATAGTGGCAAAGATCAATATGCAAATAAAGCACAGTATGTAAATTAGATGTTCCATTTTTTTGACAATGGAATCTTTTCTATTAATATATATATATATATATATAGTGGCAAAGATCAATATGCAAATAAAGCACAGTATGTAAATTAAGTGTTCCATTTTTTTTGACAATAATAATGGAATGAGAATCCCTAGCAATAGCCCAAGCTTCTTTGTATTTTCTTTTCCTATTATCTCTCTATGTGTATACTGCTCTATATGTCCCATAGCCTGCTCATGATCAAAATAGATCAATTTATATTCATGATTTGAATTTGCTTTACTATATAAATATATGTGCTGGTGAACTCTCATTGATCTATTAGTGGGAGATTCTCTGTAATACACTGAGTTACAAGCTGAAGCAGGGCATGAAATGTTATATACAATCTGGGGAGCACGTTCAAATGGAATTCTGTCCTTAATATGCTAGGAATCCTCATTCCATTAATAGAAAAGATTCCTGCATACCATCATTAAAAAAAGGAACATCTAATTTACATATTGCACTTTATTTGCATATTGAGTTTTACAACTATATATACATATTTTTAGCAACACAGTTTTAGCGCATATTATTTTTACTTTTGCATATTAACTTGAATAGTACTCCATACAGTAGTACCACTCAGTGTAAACCAGAGTAAGCAATGGGTGCCAGAAGCCTTGTGCATAATATCCCTATCTAGTGCCTACTCATCCAATATCTCTAGACTAGTATCTGGCTTGTGGCTTTCGTCAGTGAGGAGCCTTGGATCTGAGAGCACTGCACCTAGATCTTAGGATCTAATGATGGATGAGTATGCACTAGATAGGGATTTTATGCACAAGCCTTCTGACATCCATTGATTACTCTGGCTTGTGCTGAGTGGCACTACTGTATGGAGAGTTTTGCCTGTTTAATAACAGTTATGAGCAAGCATAAGAAATGGTGATCATGTGATGTTTAATGGTTTAACAGTGCAAGTTTTGTATGATTATCTGAAATAAACAAATCCTATCTACTTACAGCTTTTAAAAATTAAAAGCACTGTGTTTGTTTCTAACAATTATAGCATTTACAACTTTTTCCTGCATTGTCATACATTCTATATCTTTTTTATTTCCTTTTCAACTAATATAAATAAAAATTTCTTAACACTGTCTTACAAATAATACACTTTACCAGTTTTTTTGTTACTTATAATTTCAATTTTTTAAGTTCAATACCGCTTTAAAATATTTGTGAATTAACTATTATTAGCCTAACTGTTTTATATTAAATAATATGCAATTTTTTTTAGTAAATTCGTTTTTATTCTACAGTCATTTCCATACAAGTTTTGATTATCATCATCTGTTTTGTTACTCAATTGATAGCTAAGATTTTGCTATAAATCTTTTTCAGAGTTAATTTATCTTTTTTTTATTTAATTAAGAACAATATTTACAGTGGCAGGTAGCTATATTTTGCTGATTACAATAGTTTTATGTAGAAGTTCAAAGCTTTTCAACCAATCTGTGTGGCATTGTCATCATATTATTTAGTGCAGTAGTCCAAGATGTTGTCTCATCATCAGATATGGTAATCTGCACCCATGTGTCCACAAAGAGATGCTCTGGCACAAGGAGGCAATCTCTGTTCTTTATGTTTATTAGTATTTTTTATAAGTGTTCCAAGGATCACTAGGTCTTTGACTGAAGATATGTTGGCACCTGGTGATCCATAAAGCATGTAGAAAGCATGCCGCTAGCCTGATAGTTGCCTACTTTCCTTCTTTCATTGCTCTGTCAATTGACAGGACATTTCCACAGCCAGAGAAAACACTAGTGGTGATTTTGTTTCTAGGGTATCTCAAGTATGAGCAAGCAAAGAGAATATGGTCAGAGACTCTTCATGCATATTACAAAGTTTAGATATGGTACTTATTTGACAATTTATCTTTTTTCTCTTTAATATTTTCTTAAATATTTGATTAAACATCCAGCTATTTTAATTTTAATTTTTATTCTTCTAATAATTTTTATTTTGTACAAATTACATTTAATAAACTTAAAATAATTTCCATGTTGTACATTAAATTGCAATATAATATTTAAATATATAGAATTAGCAAGAGCACAATAGTCAAAGCAATAGACATACTGTGCATGCATGCAATATTCTGATGCATGAAATGTATAAGAAATAGAATAAAATAATATAAAAATATAGTGCAATAATCACTTGAAGTTTAATTTAATACACAGTGTAGTTCGTTACAAAGGAATGATTTAAAATATTACAAATTAACTATAGCTTAGCACTGCTTTCAACCAAGCAGGTCATATTCATATCACTAGAATGTATTAATTGATAGATTGTGATAAAGCAACACATGAATCTTTTGTATTTATTGTGTAGGTGTTGTTGGCAATAAACCACACCTCTTTAAATTAAATTTTCTCTTTCGATCATTGCACTCAGCACAAACTACTTTGATGTTAAGTGGATCAAAGTTGTGACCAGAATTGATTTCATGCTCCAGGAATACTGATTTTATGTTAGGGTCTGTTTTAGTATATATATATATATATATATATATATATATATATACATAACATATATATATATATATATATACACACACACATTATGTTGCGATCAAACCACTAAACATCACTTGATCACCATTCTTTATGCTTACACAAGCTGTTTTCACAGAGGGTAAACTCTCCATCCAGTAGCACCACTCCATGCATAAAATCCCTAAAATCCAAGGCTCCTCACTGATGAAAGCCACAAGCTAGACACTAGTCTAAGGATATTGGATGAGTAGGCACTAGATAGGGATTTTATGCAAAAACTTTCTTGCGTTTATTGATTTCTCTGGCTTGCATTGAGTGATGCTATTGTATGGAGAGTTTAACCTGTGTACTTATGTTGTGCTAACCTAGTGGTGTGGGATTCACCATAATAAATTGGAATTTACTCTTGCATTAATCTATATTGAAATATAATTTTATATGTATGAATTATATAAATACAATTATTTAAAGCATCTGATGAGAAGTTATTGATAAGTATAAATGAATGAATAAAGAATATATATATTATAACGATCGAAATGAAAGTGGCAATCGAATCTAACCGCAAACTATGACATTTGCTCTACGGGGTGCCATCTAGGCATTTAAACCTAGAAAATTTTATAGAGTAGGCAGATACGCGCTGTTAAGATTCCACTTTATTTAAATATTCAGATCGTTAGCCCAAGTCACTAACTCAGTGGAGTAGCAGAGATAATAAAATATAAATTTTATATCTTAAATATAAAAGAATAAAAGCCACTGCCAGAAATTAACACATAAAAATATTTATTTACGCACATATAAAATCATTCTAATTTGAGGAATAAGTTTAACATTTTAGATTTTTATATTAACTTTTAATTTTACATTTAACTAAGTTTCAATGAGTTTAATATTTTATTTAGATAGTCGAGTATGAATAGACTACATAGATCTGCATTTGAAAAGAAAATATTCTTCCCTGATTTAACCTTAGGCAACAAATTTCGCAATCAAACCGGCGCCAATCCATCTGATACATTTATGTATTCAATGTAGCATGAAAATATGACAACACAAAATACTATACTGTCAGGAATGTACATCTGATCAGTAAGTAGAATTAGAGAAGTCATTGTCTCTCCACCAACAGGAATGTTACATCTGTTGGCAAGTAGAACAATAAACATAAAACTCCATAGGAATGGACTGCGGTCCTTTGCCATCTTACAAACCCATCCATAGGCAAACAGAAGGTGTGTGGCATATATATATATAATCCTGCCCATAGCGGATCTCATACTACATCTACAATTACACAAATATATCCAATCCATTGAACCAATTCAACTACGAAATGAATAACCTAAGATTACCCTCCCTTAATATAACTTTACAAAACTATATAGCCATTCATGCCCGACTTAAATTTAACATTTAAATACGTTCGCACAGATTATTTTTATACAATTTGTTTTATAATGTCAAGTATAGATCGGCTGCACAGATTCCACAGTCAAAAACATTCCAAATTAAATACAACCAATCAAAATACAAAGTCAATCGATAACGTCAATTGCTGAGGGAATACAGGAGACCCTTTGGTGTTCATCATAAGACACCGCAGTGACATTGTTGACTTATATGTTCTAATTGACTGTGGAAACCACAACATAATCAACCGCTAACGAATCTATGCAATGTCTATACCCAACTTAAGTGTAATGCATTTAATAATTTCTACAATAAATATTATTACAAATAAAAATAATAAAAATGGAAATGATTTTAGCAAAACTTAACTATATAAATTTAAACAATCAATTATTAATTTGAAAATCGAATAAGAGTTCATTTTAAAATTTAAATTAGCTGAATCTTTAAAAAAAACAATGACGAAAGTTCTTAATTACTTTTTTTTGTTGTTGTTAATTTGTAAAGTTCATAGCTCACGGTAGAAGAGTCCAGGTTTCTGCTTTTAATTCCCGCGATGCCTCCATTGGAAGATAATGTTCTGGAGATGGCAATAGCTGGTTCAAGGTATCACAGTCTTTTCATTTTTTTTTTTAAATAGAGAGTGTGGTATGTGCGTCCTACCACATCTCTCAAACACAAAATGCTGGAACTGTCAGAAAAAACTGTATTTCCCTTTTTATATTATCCACATGGATTCAATCAACAAAACATCACTAATCCATCACTTTCGTTAGGGTCCGAGCCAAGGCTTAGTGCTTCCATTGGTCAAGCTAATTTCTCTTTATTTTCTTATCTATCTTTCATCAGATCATTTTAATTATACAAGAGCCCAAGGCTAGCTTGCTTTTCAAACAATTTATAAACAATCATTTCTATTTACAGATTACAAGAATTAATTAATACCTGTTTTTATTTTTAAATCTTGTACTTTTTTTTTTTATAAAAGTACGTTCAAATACTTATTTATTTGTTTTTTTAAAAAAATATATTTTTAAAGTTTGGCATTTGTGCGAATGTATATACGTTTAATAAACATTTTAATTTTAGTATTTAGTTTTTTACTTTTATTTGCGAACTTTTAAGTTTTTATTTTAAATTAATGTAACGACATATTTATATATCGTTACAATATATAATGTACTAATATTGTATCGGTACATATATATAATTGTTGTCTAAAAATTATTAAAGATAATTTTCTCATAAACAACGTGAAAGTTTTAATAAATAAATAAATAATATGTAAGTCAGAATAAAAGTCTACAGAGTTTTTCATATGATTAGTTTAAAACAAAAACCAGTTCGTTAAAAAGTTTAATATAAAAGTTTAGAGTTTTTAAAAATAAAGAAAGAAAAAATACTGTTAGCCCAGGGAAAACTAAAGGTAGTTGATTTTCAAATAGTTAAAAATATTTCTTTTCATTTAAGTTAAAGAAAAAATGAATCTTAAAAACTAAAACTTGATTTTAGAAATATATATGTGTGTTAATCATGAATGATTGTAAATATAAGGTTGACAAAATAAATATGTGCATGTTAAATATTAAAAATGATATATAAAATTAAAATGTAAAACATAGAATTTGCGATGGCTACTAATTGAAAATCCACAAACAACAAGTTTGCGATGGCTACTGACAACAGGATTAAAACAAATAATCAAAAGCTTATCTAAGGAGTTTCAACAACAACTATAGCTGGAGGATACCAAAATGACAGGTCATCCTAATAAATAGTCCAGTTTTTTCGTTGGACAATCAGTTCAGCACAGTTAATTAAAGAGTTCAGATTGCAGTCAGTTCAGTCAATTAATCAGATCAACCTAGTATGTATCCAGAATCCATCATGCATTGTTAATCATCGTCAGAAACGCACGACTTTGCTCTAGTCTGAATCTGATGAAACAGCTAACCTGCCCATGAAAATATTGCCTGCCTAACAACTTGAAAATCCACTGTCAATATCTAATTGTCTTAAAGAAAATGCCTCAGAATAATAAGCATCAAATCTCCACAAGAAAAATCTCAAATTTAACCGGTTAGAAATATTTTCATTAGAAGCAGCAAACAGCAAGAAGAATCCAAGTTCAAAACCTAGGTAATAAATAACATTTTCTTATTTCTATTTAAAGTAGCCATTGCAATAGTTTGAAGCCTCCCAGAGTCAAATAATAATGAACTCTATAGCATGCATAAATGAACTATTGATGTACATGTTTGTGAAAAGTATATGTCAATGCTTTATGATATTTTACATTGATTCATGTGTTTATTTAAATGCCTTGAGAATGTGTGTGGTCAATATAGGTAATTACCATTGTTTAATTAATTAAGTTCTTATAAAGTATTTAAAAATCAGAATAATAATGTTAGTTAAATAAATTATCGTTAAACTTAGAGCTTGTCGGTCAATTCTTTTTACCACTAATCAAAGCAATAATTTGTTATTTTAATTACAATTGGCTGAGCTAGTCATGGGTTATTTCAAGCACTAGATTATGGGCCTACTGTCCAAACATGTTAGTTCTAGTAACTAGCTGGTGCCCGGAGTTTACTCTAAAACAAATAAAGTGTTTGGATAGTAGGGGTTTAAATCTAGCAGTCGAGGTGGGCCACAGTCTGGAAATGTGATCGTGTTATGTGTGCATAGCTTGGTCTGACTGTGAGTATTGTTGAAGGCTTTGACATCGATGGTATTCTCCCCTCTGCTCAAAGAGCCGGTTCATTCACGTAATATTTATAATATAAAATTATGATAAATAGGGTTTAAACCCAGTTAAACCTAGCAAGTAAAGTACGTGGGTTTATCATACGAACACACTCGGCACAATATATATATATATAATTTCAATGATACAATAGTCAATATTATGTTAAAAAATACATATCTACAAGCAACAAAGATTATACAAATTATATAATTATCATAAAAAAGCCTTTTTTGGCAAATTACATTTTTTGCCCTTTTCAATATGTTTCCAGAATACCATGATTTAAAGTAGATACAGTGACATCTATATCAATACATGAAAGAAGACAGATAAACAAATGGATACCGACACGATCTATTACGTGATATTTATTCAATCATACTACAAAATTACCCTGATATATATATTGAATGGATATATACCATATATATTAATTAACTATCCATTTTTTATCCATTAACCACTTATTATTCAACTTAATGGATGTTTTGTATATATTCATACAGTTGTTTTTATTATACATGATATAGTTTGTTTCATATATTTTACATCTATTAACATCTTAAATATAATCTAGAACACTTATATTATCAATGGAATTTATTTTATGTCCTACTGCAAATAGTATAGTAATTTCAATGATATCTTAAATAATTGATCTATCTTACCAATAGAGTACATTTTAAGAAAGAACTAAAATTAGTTTAGCATAACTTCCAGCTACAAATTATACCTTTATATTTCATTAAATATCAATTAGTGGAGTTAATCCTTGCCCAAAACATTATCATTGATAATTAGAGCAAGCTTATGGTAGTCTATAAAGTAATACTAACATGAATATTTATTATTGCAGTTTATTAAATTTTCTAAATAATGATATACTGGAAATATTAAAACAACACAATTTAACGCGAAGATGCAAATTTCTTGCATTCGTAACTGATATTGGTTTTACCAGACATTAATAATTATATTAATCACTTTTAGATCAGAAATTATTATATCATTTTTATCCTAGATATAGACTTTAAACATTAACTACATATTAATGTATTTATTATTACTAAACACAAAGATATTGGGCTGATATGAAATGGATCTTGCTTATCATTTAACTTTTTCAAATGTCTTTATTCAATTGATTAAATAATGTTAGTTGGTATAGAAATTGTGGACTTAATCAGTGAAGTAGTTAATAGCTACACGCTCTCAAATGAAAATGCTTTAGATTCACCTATATATTTAGAAATTAGGTCGAAGATAAGAGTGGCCGCTCTTGTCTTTTAAAGTCATTAATCTTGTGTTTAGATTTGTAGAAGTCCCTACGGTCACATTTTAGATGCATAGTCTTAAGGTTATAGCCTTAATATATATTACTTATGTAATGAGTATGTGCTTTACAAATTATTGATTACAACATGAAATTGTTTTAAAAGATTTCTAATTATAAGAACTTCATATTAACTTGTAAATTAAAAGATTTGTATATGTTAGTTTGTATAGAAATTGTGGACTTAATCAGTGAAGTAGTTAATAGCTTCACACTCTCAAATGAAAATGCTTTAGATTCACCTATATATTTAGAAATTAGGTTGAAGATAAGAGTGGCCTCTTGTGTTTAGATTTGTAGAGGTCCCTATTGTCACATTTTAGGTGCATAGTCTAAGGTTATAGCCTTAATATATATTACTTATGTAATGAGTATGCACTTTACAAATTATTAATTACAACTTTCAATTGATTAAAATATATGGTGTGAAATAGATAGTCATATTGGAAGTATTACTTTATAATTTAATCTTGTCATTTATTGTTAATAAATTTATTTAGTTAGTTACTTGTTTAGAAATATTACCAAATTTACCACTTCCTTTATTTTGCTGTAATATCTTATATAAATGTAATTTATCCACTGTACTTTAAACACTTTTTAACAAAAACCTTTCATTGTATATATATATATACGGAGCTTGCAAATAAGCTCTTAACAAGCTTTGCAGAGCTTATTTGAAAGCTCTCTCTATATATATAGCATTTGTAATACAAGCTTGTTAAATTAGGTCATGTGACATATGACTTGACTTCTTTGTATATATATATATATTGTGACAGAATGGGTTCGAACCCAGTCACAAATAATATTATTAATCAGTATTTAAACATATATGTAGATGTAGATATATAATATTTAATTTTTATTACGTGGTGGTGGTTACAAATACACAAACGCGGGTGAGGGACTCTGTCATTTTGAAATGATATATATGTGCATGTGACAAATGTGTGTATGAATGGAGAGAAACGAGATTTTTGTTTCATGTTTAAAAAAACTAGAAGTTTCCCGCAGAAATGAGATTTCACTTTCTTTTATGTACAATAAAGCTATGATAAAAGTTTTCACACGTCAACCAGATGTGGTTGATCAGCATTTGAAACAGGAAGTGAAATCAAAAGAAACTTTTAGAAAAAATGGAGGGGGCTATAAAAGTCAGTCACCCATAATGCATTTTGTTTTGACCCTGCAGAGTTACAGCCATGAACAGTAAATCGTAAATCCAGAATATTAAAAGTTTTAATATTTTTCTTATGTAATGGCGAATCCAAAAGAAATGTTGGGGTAAGAACATACCGTGTCGGATTCAAACCCCTAATTCCAACCAACTGTAACTGCCTTGCCCAATAATATCAAGAAGCCTTGGAATAAAATATAATTCCCAACGTGAAACCAAGCTGAACCTCGTCAACCAATGGACATGAAGATCGGGAACCTTCGCACTGAATTACCTGTAATGAACGGAACTCTTTAAAATAAATAAATCTGCTTCCACTAATTCCCCGGGGAAAATTCAGGTAAAGAACTTTAAGTACTGATTTTTTTCTTTTCCTTTATGAGGAAGAAATTTTTACCGTTTATAATAAGTGAAGGTGACAATCTAAGTTAATTTAATGAAATTTTCTTAAAGTCCTATTTAATTGCGGACATAAATAACGTAATTATTGTCGGAGGTCGTGTGAGATAAACTTTTCTTAGTATCGACCTTCACTACTTGATTTATGTGTGATAAATCTATTGGAAAGAATGGCGTATGTGTGCGTATCGAAATGACAGAGTAGTAATTGCATTTTTTTTATAATATTAAAATATCGAAAGAAAAGTAGAGTGTTGAATTATTTATGTATCTTAAAGATCAAAGAATAATATTGATCTTTATGAGTCTTTAATAAAAACTGATTTGATAATGAAACTCAAAACAAATCTTATTGTGATATTTATTTGCATATTTATTTATTTATTTTATGTGTGTTTAAAAAAAAAACCTCTTAACCCCATTCGTAACTACTCCTGGCTGTGATGCCACCCGACCATGAGACTGAGCTAGCCGATGGTCAAAACCCCTCTCACGTTATGTAAGATAGTGTTCTTGTTGGTAATATATTCACTTCGCGTAATTCTTATATTTGTATAAGATTGGCACTTGGAGTCCTTCGGATGACCATAAATACGTGTTGGGAATATATTACAGTTATGAGAATGAATCCAGAAGTTTTGAATAACAATATTTAAGTCAAAACCATTTTTAATTAAATATAAATACGTAGGCACGTATGTTTGCTATATCGTAGATATATATTCGGTAGTGTACTCTATCTAGTGAGAGGTATGGGTTTTGTTACAATATATATATGCATATACAATCTTACATTTCGACTGTCCTGCAGTCTTCTTCAGAGCCACTTTCACTTAAATTTTTTAAAAGTAAAAAATGTTTTATTATTTTTAAAAAATTAAAGTAAAAGTGGTTCTGAAGAAGTCTGCAGGACAGTCAAAACATAAGATTGTGTATGCGTACATGTACTGTAAAAGGTTTTTGCTTAAAAGTATTTAAAGTACAGTGGATAAATTTTAATTATTTGTTATTAAAAATATATATATCACTATCCATTTATTTATATACGTACTATATATAAAGCCATTATCAGTTAATAATTCACAATTTTGCCTTTAAACCCAGATAGAAAATACCAGTTCACCAAAAGGATTAACCTCTTGACTGACTAATTATACTATTATTTACATTTATTTTCTAATAATAATTGCATTCATTTAAGAATAAGAAAAATAACTTAACTATTCACAGACAAAAAAATGAAAGTACAAACTGTAAAAAATAATTGTATTTCTATATTGGACTATTTCCATCATCTAATATGAGTAGTGAATGTCTTTAGAAAAATTTAACTTTTATTTAAATATTGCAAATACATTCAACTGTTAGTATATGCACAATGTTTTGAGAAGTATTATTCTCTTTTCTTCAGGTGTTGCTGGCCTGACCAGTGACAGTATTAGCATGGGAATTGAACCTGGATCCTTAGATTCTTGAGTATTGAATTTTAAGGTAATGCTCTAATCAACTGAGCCATCTTGCCAAAAGCTTTACCTTAAAATTCAATACTCAAGAATCTAAGGGTCCAGGTTCAAATCCCATGCTAGTACTGTCACTGATCAGGCTAGCAACACCTGAAGATGAGGGGAGAATAATATCTCTCAAAACATTGGTCATATACTAATCTGTGTGATATTAGTAACAGTTAAATATATTTGGAATATTTAAATAAAGTTAAATTTTTCTAAAGACATTCAATACTCATATTAGATGGTGGAAATAGTCCAATACAGAAATACAATTGAAACATCATCATCACAAACCTTCTGTAAAAAGTAATAGCTATATTATAAAAATACCTATTTAAAAAAATGGCAGAAAATATTTTTTAAAAATTTTAAAACAATATATAAAGCCAACAGTAGCACAAATAATAATATATTCATTTATATGCATTTGTTTATATATCCATATTAACAAAAATATATTTTAAAATCTAGCTAAGAATTAAAAAATAAATACATGTATCCGTAATTTAAAATCTTAAACACATAAATGTTCAGACATTTATAAAGAAATGGTAGACGTTTTATTTTAAAAATTAGCTTTATTCATATTGAACATGCTTTTAGTACAATTAAAAGTTTTATATATAGAGCTTGCAAAATACAAGCTTATTAAATTAGGTCATGTGACATCCGATTTGATTTTTTTTTTTGTAATTAAGTTTTAAAAAATGTATAATTTGTTACAATCTAAAACATGGCACTTGTAAATTGAACAAATATTACATAATTTAACATTATTTAATATTGGCACAAAGTAAATTTAAAATTTCAGAAGTGCTAATAAGAATATTAAAAATAAGAAATAGATTTAAAGTGAATGATTTATAAATTTACACTCTCACTTCTAAGATTGGCTCATGTAATTATATTTGAGTTCGGAAATAAGATAGCCGCTCCTATTTCCTTCAAATCTTTATCTTGTGGTTGGGGTGAGAGTGTCCTTGCAGATTGAACACTACTGTTTAATTGCACTTGTGAGGAAAGGATGATTACTTTCTATAGTTTGTCACAAAGAAAATCATTTTAAAAACCTATTCCAGTTTTTCTCCCCCAGTTCTTTTAATCTCAAGTAAACATTTTAATTCTTAATAATATATGGTTGTCGTCGATGAGCAGATATATCCCACTGGATGGCGCTGTTTTCGTGCTAAAACACATAAAAATGCCGTTTACAGCGGCCGACACCTTCGAACCTGCATTTTCTATAATACAACTTTTTTCTTGTGCTACAGATTGCAGGCCGCTATGTCACATCACAGTACAGCATGTGTGTTTTATGCAGCAAATACATTTTCCGAATTCGCACAGTTTATAAAATGATTACAGCTTGGGGAGAGGGTGTGTTTTTTTGAACTGGATGGAAATGTTGTTTTCATTGGATTTTTTTCTATTTTAAAGTATTGAAATGTTCAGATTTTGTAAAGTAATAATTAACAGACTTTTTACACCGTAGTGTATTGAAGTTTTAAGTAGTAAATGTTGACGAGATATATGTATAAAGTTATTTGGAATTAGGTAACTAGTCAAGTAACGTACTGTTCGTAACATTCCACGAGACATTTTAAGATTGTACCCGTGTGTATATTTTTGAAATAAAAAAAAAAGCGTTAACACAAAAATATCCAGTAAGAAAAGTACAATTGTACACTGTTTTTTTAAATGTCATAAAAAGCATATATTATAAACATTTTATATATATTTGTCGTTGTTTAAAAAAGTTTTAGTTTCTTTCTTTTTCTCCGACTACTGTTATTCTTTGTTGAATATAGTTTACGTTTATTGTTATCATTTATTTTATAGATGTTAGTAAAAAAAAAATATTTACAAAAATACGATTTTGATATTTTTTATTTTAACCGTAAACCTAACCCTAAAACTAACCCTAATCCTAACCCTAAATGTAAACGTAACAAGTTTTACTTTTAGTTATCATTCTATTTGAAATAAAAACTAGCGGTAAATAACAAAAAAAAAAATCTCCGATAGAAAATTGATTTTTTTCTAATAAAAAGAAAACTAAAAAAGATGAATCAAATTGTAATTTGTTTATTTTATTTTACATTTATTATTATCATTTAATTTGTATACGTTAATAAAAGAATAATATTTAAAATTAAGTAATATTTAAAAAAGATGTTTTGTTTTTTTTTGTTTTTATTTTCGCATTACAAAAAACACATCAAAATGATTATAATTAACGGCCCGTGAATGATCATATTTTATAATTTTAGCGTGATAACTGCACCATCGAGTGGGATTTAGCAGCTATTCTACGACAATCTAATATATCTTTATGATTCTGATTACTTTCTTTTACCTGAGTATTCTGAACTCATTAGCTGGAATATAAGCTTTCTCCGTTTATTTATTATTTATTTTTCATTTTGTGGTACTTTTGATTATTTCTATATGAGCACTTAGGACTAAAGATTAATGTTAAAAAGACTAAAGTAATGTTTAATGGATTTTCTCAAAATGTGAAAATAAAGATTGATTATGATGTTAGAAGAAGTTAATAGTTACAAATACCTTGATTGGATTATTAATACAAATGGAAACATAATGGATGAAATTAATCATAGAATTAAACTTGGTTGGAGTGCTTTTGGTAGAAATAACTTGATACTAAAAGGAAATATGCCTATGTGTTTGAAAAGGAAGGTTTTTAATAAATGTGTTTTACCAGTTCTTACCTATGGAGCTGAGGCTTGGACACTTAATAGAAGAGCAATACAGAAACTTCAGACCACTCAAAGAAGTAGGTAGAGATGCATGTTGGGAGTAACAAGAAAAGATTGAAAATGCAATATATGGGTAAGAGAATAAACAAGTACTGACCTCATTGAAAAAATTAAAAGACTGAAGTGGAGTTGGGTTGGACATATTGCTTGAAGAGATGATAATAGATGGACAATTGAAATCTTAAACTGGATTCCAACAGATTGTAAAAGACCCAGAAAGAACCACATGTGAGATGGATGGATGAAATAAGAAAGTGTGCAGGGGTGATGTGGAGAAGAGAAGCTAAAGACTGGAGAAGATGGATTGAACATAGAGAGACCTTCATCCTGCAGTGGATTGATAATGGTTGATGATGATGACAACTTAAAAGCAATGGCTTTCACAAATGTGTACATAATTTATTTTTATTTTTCAACATACTAAGTGTCCTATTTCAATTTAAAAGATTTATTTTGTTTGCATAATCAGTTAAAATGTGTTTTATTTTTTGTCTTTTGTGTATAAATTAGCAGCATTTTTAATTAAGATACTATATTACTATTAGAAATTTTAGCGTGGGCTTAAATATATTCACTTTCACCCAACTGATATTAATTCTTTATCCTCATTGTTATAAGTACATATTTTTTCTACATAATATGTGATGTTTTCAATCTTCACTGCATTCTAATACCATTAATGAAGCCTACGTTACTGGCGTCTTGTTGCATAATGGATCACTAAGCCAAATATGTTGGGTTCATTTCCAAATAAAAAACCTACAACGTTTACGTAATATATATTCTTGGACTTTCCAACCATATTTCATGTTCACTGACATTTTTTAATGTCTATATGACTGGTATTTTTCAATTAAGTTGTTATATTTTGGTAAAAACGTGGCTTGAATAAACTATATTTTCATATAAGTTTAAAAGATAGATAGTATTCTTTAATTAGAGCAAATAGCTATTTTAAAACTAATTAAACAAAAGAATAAAGAGGAAGGGTTAGTATAATCAATATCCGAAAGACTAATGGTGGATGAAAGGAATGTGTGTGTATGCAATTAAAAGCTTAATGATAATTTAGTAAAAGATGTATTGCTGGAGGAGTATCCTGAAAAAAAATAGCTACGACTGGATATTAAGCCATGAAATATATAAGTAGTGTGTGCTAAAAAGAGCAAGAGTTTTTTTTTACCTTTCGTGAATGGTGCTGCCTGCTGTTGCATTGTGGGGATGTTAGAAGGACCCAGAGAAAAATCTGTTGGACAAAGCTGTAGTGACTTTCTACCATGAGAGACATCATCCCAGTGGCTGGGCCTCTGTAGGTGCAAATAGACAGATAGGGAACTTAACAGACCACGCATGGTCTTATTTTTTTGGAGTGCACCTGATAAGGCTTCATGAGGATTGCTTAGAGTAGGATTGTCAGTACAAATGTTTTTAATTATTTATTCAGGCCTAGGAATAGTGGAAACAGAGGTAAGTGGAGGATATGAGGGGATATTAGCTTTTACTGAAATAGAATGAAAATCAAAGACTTAATTGATCACGTAGTAGATGCTGAAAGTTAGGAAGGGATGTAACTGTATATAATTGTTTGTCAGCATTTGTCAGTATTTGTATTACTTAATGGAGATGCAACCAAGTTGAAAAAAAAGGATAATCTGAAACAGATTGACAAGTGTGTCTGCAAACCTTGATTAGTGACCAGAGTGGATGTGGTTCACCATATGTGTATAATGTATTATGTATGCAATTGTAAATAATATAGTTATCTTTGCTATTGACAATTTTTGTTGAACTCATAGTATAGTATTTGTTTGGGTGTTGGCATTCAATTTTGTTTTTTGAATACACGACATAAGTAGATCTCTGAAGATTATTAGACTGTGTTTACTGTTGTTTTTCATGTAAAAATAAGAAAAAAATATCTGTTATATTTATCAAACTATGTCAAATAAGTACCAAAATGCCACCCTATAATTTGATAGCACTAATTAATTTAATAATCAAAAACCGCCTGTTGTAGATGAAAATGTTCGAGTTTGTTACAGAATACTTTTTTAAAATCTCATAATGTTCATTCTTTACAAGTTCAACTAAAAAATATATAAATTTTACAAAGAAAACTGAAAAACATTGATTAGCCTTGTGAGTTCGACATCATATTTTTTAGAATTTTATGGAATGCTCTTAAATGAAATTTTTATAATGTCTTTATGTTACATTGGTAGGGGATTAAAGAATATTTTTCATACAATAAACTAAATAAAATAACATTTCTATACACAACTATTTCAGTAGCAGTAGTTAATTCTATGTCACCCTTCGATATCTAAGTCTGCATTCCTACTTAAAGCGTTACCAAGATTTTTAAATTATCTCATATTCTGAAAGTGATAATACCCGAGCTAAAAGTTACTGAATGATTTCACCATCATTAACTGATAAAGAATTTGAGCCTTTTGAACCTTGATTAGTAAATCAAAAGCTTTAATGTATTTTGTTCAACCATTAAGTATGTTCCACAGATCTTCTTTCGACATAGCAAAGATAAAACATCACCAACAGATTGTAAATCTAAAATCTCAAAAAAAAATGCTTTTGATTGAAATTAAAAATTTCACCATCAAACTTATATCACATTTTGGTTCTTCGTGCATAAAATTGCCCATAAACAGTTTCAACAGCCACTGTCATAAAAATCAAAAACAAGTGCAGATAGTTTTCATTTTAATTGTCTTAGATCTTTTTAACCTGCAGTACTAATTCCGCTCATTAAAATCATGTCGAAGACCCAACCTACAGAAACAATACTAGCACCAGTATAATTAATATAATATTTATTATATACCTAATAAGAATAATAGAGTTCTACTGTGGACTCTTGGATCCGAGTCTTAACAATTTACTGCTTCCAGCTATACCTGATAGCTTGCCTCATGGGTAGGTAGAATGACTCTTCTGGTTGTGCCCAACAGCATGCCTCAACTCAGCAGTAGTCTTAGCAGCATCTGATCCTTATGTGGACTTGCCTAGCTGCATGGACAAATAGCATATTGCTATCATAAGAATGCTTACTGCTGTTTAGGTTAGCAGGGCTTCTCTTGGAGAACATGTACCATCTTTGTAGGTTCGACAGATGTTCTCTGCTCTTTCCTCCAAAAGGCTGACCATTTACAGATAGATCCCTGATCTCACTGGAGCATTTGGATTCAGTGATTATCATTGCTTATTGGCCTGTATTAATCATTGGGTATGTGTTTAGCTGTACATCAGCCTATTGGCCAGCAGCAAACAATGCTTAATCCAATCAGATAAAGAATCTGGAAACGTCCACTTCTGAGGGAAAGAATAACTATAACAATAATAAAAATAGATTTAATTTATAGACTCTTTATTGAAACACATTAGTAAATGTTGCAAAAATAGTTCAAATTCACTATTGGAAATCATAGAGAAGTTGATTCATATTGAAATTGTTTCCTGAAACTTTGCTAATTAAGGACATTTTTAGAAAGTTTTGGTATTATCATTATCAATGTTACTATCATTATCATTAATATCATCATCATTATTTAATAACCAATAACCAAAAGACAAGATTCATTTATTATGTAGTAATAATGTTCACTTAATAGATTCACAGAAATATGAAGCTGGAATAGCTAATTTTATTTGTGATAATTATAAAGAATAATTTCAATAATTAAGAAAATATTTTGAAACATTTAACAGCAGAACAGGTTTGATTTGTAATACAGAACTTTATTTAAAGCTAAGCGCTTTCAATAATCAATAGTATCATAACTGCCTTAGTCATTTAATACTAAAATTATGATACTATTCAATATTGACTTAGTTTTAAATAAATTTCTTTACTATAAATCAAACCTGTTCTGTTAAATGTTTCAACATTTCCTTAATTATTACAGTTAATACAGAAAAGCAGGTTATAAAATTCTTTAGAAAGAATAATTTCCTAGTCTAAAAAACAAAATGGCCGATTGCTGAAAAATTATAAAAGTAATCTTAATTTTAAAATTAGGAAAAAACAAACTGATCTATCTAATTTTTGATCCTTTTCTCTGCAAAATATTAGAAAAAAACAATTTATAATAAAATTTTACATCACTTAAAAACATTATTTCTTTTTTATACATAGTTTTCTGCCAGGATAATCTTCTGAAACAAGTTTACTATATACATCAATTGTTAAACCATTAAACATCACATGATCACCATTCTTTATGCAAACACGAGCTGATAACACAGAGGCAAAACTCCATACAATAGTGCCACTCAGTACAAGCCAGAGTAATCAATGGATGCAGAGATTTGTGCGCAAAATCCTTATCTAGTGCCTACTCATCCAATATCCTCAGACTAGTTTCTAGCTTGCGGCTTTCATCAGTGAGGAGACTTGTATCTGAAAGCATTCCATCCAGATTTTTGGATCTAATGCAAGCTTCTAGCAATTATCTCTTACCTATTTACTTCATTATAAAGCTATGAGTAGGCACTAGATAGGGATTTTATGCACAAACCTTCTAGCATCCATTAATTATTTTGGTTTGCACTAGATGGCACTACTGTATGGAGTTTGCTACTATTTTAATAGCTTGTGTAAGCATAGGAAATAGTGACCATTTGGTGTTTTAGTGGTTTTATAAGCTTAACTCATATTGTTGGGACATAATTTACCATAAGAATATAGGATATTAGTGGCAAAAATTCTTTATAATAAATTAAGCTAATAAAAGTAAATATTTTTGAAAGGTTTCAGAAAGTAGCTGATGTGACTAAATTAATAAACAATATAGTGATTCAATTCCAAGAAAACTGAACAAAAACAACAATATAATTATTAAATAGAGGGGTTTGAACTTAGGACTTTCAGTCTATGTTTACCCTCCACTCCATCTCAAACAATATGATACACATAATCACATACATGCAAAAAAGATAAATGATACCCAATATACATATTTCATGCAAAACCAGCATTCATCAGTTGGCCCATATCATAATCTCCTACACATATATACAGTCAATGTTCGGTTTATATTAAAATAGCAATTCTTAAACTTTAATGGACAGGCTTCAATCTTCTATCACAATTCAAACTATTCAACTGTCTATTTCATTGAAAAACCAGTGATGGAATGCTCAAAGCCTTTGGTGGATTTGATATTGTAGTCATACCCATGTAGATATTATGTAAATCTAACCCCTCACATTATCAAACCATTATCCATGTATAATAGGAATGTATTTATTTACCATATAGAATGAATAGGCTAATGTAATTTTTATATCTAAGAGAATAATTTTTATATCTAAGAAAAAAAATCAAAAACATAATCTGGACCAACTGATGATTTAGCATGAAATACGAATATTGGTGATTATTTATCTTTTCATCATATATGTACTTGCATGTATCAGTGTTATTAGATAGAGTGGAGAGTGGTCAGTTGTGTGAAAGTCTGTGCTCATATACCCTATATATTACATATATAGACACGGGTATATAATAAGCCTGTGTTTCAGTTAAAACATATATAGAAAATTATTCAAAAACAAAAAGATTCCACTAGCAATTTATATTTTTGTGCATACTGAATGAAAGTTTTAATAAGAAAATTAATTTCAATTGTATCTTTAAAATGAATAATCGAACAGTTTTAATGATTGGATGTTCGTAAGCATTTTAGTATCGGAAGGGCCAGAACTGCTATCCATCCAAGAATCTTACAGTCCAGAATCTGCGACTGCATTTAACAACACAGAGCAATTTAATTTGCTGTTTTATCTTTTAGAAAATGAGGTGAAGTTTCCAAGATTTTAAAAAGATATTGTAATCCGTTTTTAATGTATTGAAACTCTTTTGACAGACGTAGTGCAAAGTTATGTGGCTGAGATATTAATAATTCTTATTAATTATTTAATAGACTAGAGATTATCCATATAATGAATAATATTTCTGTAGTGTAATTTTCACCACACCACTCATACAGAATAGAGACTGGTTTCTATTGCCTTTTAACACCTTGTGGAAAGGCGTAATCATAAATATATAACTAAAGACATGTGAAAAACATTTATGATCCCCAAGATGCACATTTCATGCTGAGCCACAACTATTAGTTGGCCCAGATCACATTCTCTTATACATATCCTTATCATTATACAGTATATACATATAGAGAATTACTACAGTTTAATCTATATATACTGAACAATGATAAAGATATGTATGTGCAAGAGAATATGATCTGGGTCAATTGATGAATGCTACTTCAGTATAAAATGTGCATCTTGAAGATTATACATTCTTTTCACATGTCTCTGGTCATATGTTTATGATTACACCCCTCCACAAAGTGATACAAGTAGATAGAAACCAGTTCCTATATTGCATGAGAGTGTCATGAAAATTACAAGAAATATTATTCATTTTATGCCTGAGATATTTGGTTTTAAACATGTGTATTTATCAATTGATTTTATCAAGATATATGTTAAGACAAAATAAAAACTAAAGTCAATTCGGAGTTTTAAAACTTAATTATAAAAAACGGTACTTTAGTATTAAAGTTGCAACATAGGGAAGATAGGAGGCCTTTTCACACCCACAATAAATGTGTAATGCTGAGATGACATCAAATTAAAAGAAAATAATCCCTGCAAGTATACGTAAAAATTTGTTTTTTTTTTATCGTGATTTTTTTTTTTTGTAATACTTTGACATTTTTAGTTTTTGTCTAGATTTCTTTCTGCCAAGAGCCAGTATAAATAAAAATGTAATAAAAGTCTAATAATTAATATGTATTTTTTTTTGTACTTTTGGTTTAATTTCTTTATTTTTTTTTTAAAAAGACATTTATTAGCACTTGTTTGAAAATACCGGCATACTTTGCAATCACGTGGTACATTTTTGGAGTGATAATTTTTACTGTAGATCTTGATTTTCTGTGGTAATAGTACAATATATGTGAAAACTTTGGTTTTAATGTGTAAATTCCTGTTATATATTACATAGTAAGTGTTATAGGAATATAGTTAATCAAAATCATTTACTGTTTGTTGGGTGTATATTTAAAATAACTATTTTTGATTAATAGCATCATTATTGTAATATCACAAATCACATTGTATTTTTTATTTTAAATGTTCTTAAAAGTTGTTAGTATTGAAAGTCATGCATATTTATGAAAGTCGCATTTTTTTTTTTTTGAAACTTGTTAATGTTGAAAGTCGTAAATATATGAATGCATTTGTTATTGAAAATGATCTATATATTTATTATGTTTTACTATTTTTTTTACTTATTTTTAGTTCTGCAACATAGAGCATGTATTATACCTACCTGTGCCTGTTCACATTTGTATCAAGCTCTCCCAATAACTTAGTAATTCTTGCCAAAATACCATGTACAAGATCCGTGTATACGTTCTTTTTTTGCCGCAAAAAGTTATGTACAAAATCCGTGTACACATTATTTTGGTCAGATCACAAGATTACAAAGTTATTAGCAAATTGATATGAATGTGAACAGGCACAGTAGGTCTAATACATGCTCTCTATTGCAGCTTTAATAGTAAAGTACCAAAAAAAAATCAAATTCATTTTCAGTGATTCAGAAAATATTTTGTGTTTGGGTATGCATAATCATATTTATAACTAGCAGTTTATTAAGAATAAACATTGATTTGGTCTTAGCCAATGAAATTGTTTTTAGATTTTTGCCTCGGCCTAGCCAGTAAAAACTGAAAAAATACTATAGTAATATCTTTCACTCATTATGGCATCAAGACATCATGTTTAACTTTGAAAAAATGTTACTAAATATCTCATTTTATACATTTATTTGTATTTAACTTATGAATTCTATCTCTTTTCATTACATGATGAAGTTCTGTTCACATGTTACATAAAACTATTTATGCTTGTGGAGAAGAGAGTCCATGAATTCAAGTAATCTCATAGAGAGACTTTCCTACTGTAGTAAATCTATAATGTTCAAAAAATGATGATGATTATGATATTTCAATTTCGTATGTAAATAGTGCATTGTTTTACACAATATATATATATATTTTAAAAATGAATTCAGCAAGATACTTTAAAATGCATATACTAACTGCTACAATTCCATAACTATAGGATTGGACTCTTAACAGTAGTTGTGGAGAATATTACTTTCATAAATAATGATTTACAATTATTTCCTATTTAGTCTAAATTATTCTAATATGCAATTTTTAAATGCCATTTTATGAGTAATTAAACTATTCTAAATTATTCTAATATGCAATTTTTAAATGTCATTTTATGAGTAATTAAACTATAATTTAGTGTAAGATGCTTTGCGTCATATCTCAATTTGCTTTCAAATAATGGACTAATCCAGATTCCTTTCTTACTGCGATCGGATTGAGCATTCACTGCGGCTAACCAATGCATATATATAAAGATAACATACAGCCATGGGCAAGAATAGGCGGTGGTGCGCTCTGAATTCGAGTGTTTCCGTTAAGGTTGGGAATCTGACAATAAATTTGAAGGTAGGGGAGAGAACGACTGTCAAACCTGAAAAGACGGTATGCTCCTGATAAACACAACACTCTGTAAATGAAAAAAAATTGACATTTTAAAATTCAGTTTTAAAAAAGAAGGGCAATCCATGGCTGCAGTTTTATAAATACATATATTTTTTGCAGTAAAGTGCTTGCCTATTACATTTATATGAATTATTTTTACCGTATATATATATGTTTTTGTTGTTGTTGGAAAATGAAGTTAACATCGAAAAAAATTAATAAAGTATTTTTAGATTTTAAAATAACGTAACTATATATTGCCAATATGCTGGCTTTAATGAATCACTATTGTGGAAAACTATTTTTATATTTACAGAAAGAAAAAAACATCCCACCTACACAAATGGTACATTCTAGAGAAGTGAGAAGTTGTTTTCTTCATTTTGAATTATATTTATCAGCGGAAAGATGTGGAAAATAAACTAAAAATAAATCTGCTAAATACATTTAAAACTAACAGTAGATCAAATAGCCACGATCAAAAGGAATGTGGCTGAAAAGTGAAGATGGTTATTTTATAGAAATAATTTATTAGATGACAGTATATTATTTTACACATTTACAAATAAATCAATTATTTTATATAGCGCGATGTTTATAAACTATAATATTTAAACAGCATTAAGCTGTTGCACATGCGCTTTGCGCTTTTAAAGTGTTAGTATTCAGTCATTTATAGTTAAAAGCGCATGTGCAACAGCTTAAAGCTGTTTAAATATTACATTTACAAATAAGTAAATGCATTAACTAATTTGATCTAATTTTGTAAAACTAAACACGCTGAAAAATGATACAAATTTACCACAAAGTATTTGAAATTATTTAAAAATTTGAAGTGCTTTTAAAAATTAATAAATGCATCAAAAGTTGCACAAATTATTATATTTTTTATCTACTAAATAACAAACATGTTAACGATTTTTTATTTTGACTTTTAAAACAATTTTATCAGCAACGATATTAAATGCGCTTTTAACTTTACGATCAATTAAACTCAGTTTAAGCTTAAATTCTTAATTAGTAATGCTATTATATGCACATATAAATATACGCTTTTGCTCTTTAAAATTTTAAATTAAACATATATATTTAGCAACCGTTATTTTATTAGTACTAATTAAGTAAATATATATATACAATCATATAATGACTGTTGCATTGCGCCACTGTTAGTAAAGAAAGATTTCATGAATGGAAATTGCCAAAGATCAGCTTTCTATAGAAATTATATGTTGAACTATTTCTATCATCTAATATTAAATATTGAATGCCTTTGAAAGATTCAGCACACATATTAACATAAAACACATTGTTCAGTGATCTTATCTCTTCTTCAAGTGTGGTTGGCCTGATCAGTGACAGTCATCATCATCAACCATTATCAATCCACTGCAGGATGAAGGTCTCTCCAAGTTCAATCTATCTTTTCCTATCTTTAGCTTCTCTACTCCACATCACTCCTGCACACTTTCTTATTTCATCCATCCATCTCACATGTGGTCTCTTTCTGGGTCTTTTACAATCTCTTGGAATCCAGTTTAAAATTTCAATAATCAGTGACAATACTAATATGGAAATCAAGCCTTAACTTTTAGACTATTGAGTATTGAATTTTAAGATAACCTTCCAACTGAGATATTCTGCCAAAGACAACAGTGAGTAGAATTTTTATATACTTATCTATGAGAGTTCTCCTGATTTCTCCACTTTTTCCTAAGAGCAGGATTAATTAATGGCTTCCAGACTAGGATGGCTTATAGGGTTATTTGCAACTTGAAAGACAAAACTGCAGCTGTGGAATGTTATGTGAATATGGAATGACATGCATTGGTGAGACTAATTGGCCCAGTGAAAAGTGATTGAAAGAATATAAACTGATGATTAGAAAAAAAAAACAGACATATCTAAAGCAGCAAATCATGAACATATGTTTGCTTGGATAAATACAGAAACATTGGAGAGATACAAAAAATACAAAGAAGAAACTTCAGAGAAGCTGCTCATATGACAATGGCAAATAATACCATAAGCCTTAGTGAAATAAAACAAAATGCCTGTAAGCCATTAATTAACCTTGTTCTTATAGAAAGGTAGATAAATCATGGAGACCTCTGTAGATAAGTATATGATTTAGGTCTTTAGAGTATTACATTACAATTGAGCACTCAGAATCTAAATATTCAGGTTCAATTTCCATGTTAGTACTGTCATTGATGAGGTCAGAAATACAGGAAGAAGTGACAAAAGTAGTGCCACTTGAAATGTGTTTTTATGCTAACCTGTGTGCTATTATTGACAGTTGAATGTATTTGGGAAAATTTAAATAAAGTTAGAAATTTTTTTTTAGTATTTAATATTAGATGACAGAGATAATCCAAGATATACATCTATTTAAATGTCATCACTACAAGTCTAAAGGCAAAAATCAGCTTACTATGTTTACTCATTCATCCACAAAGAAGTGAAAATGATGATGTAGATTATATGAACTTTGTACAATGAGATTATTAAATACATTTATAAGTAAATGATTTATGCAAAAGCAGTTTTATCATCATAAAGAGAACTTTCTTTTTCCCCCCAAGATTTTTTGTTGGATACTCTTTAAGATCACATTATTAAAAAAAAATTATAATAATATTATCATCAACAATAACAAATATTTGTAAATGAGTATGGCTATTTTAATTCCAAAGAAAAGATCACCATGATCATTTCCTATGCTTATACGAGTTGTTATTAACAGTATGTGATGTGATGATGCATTATGGCTTCTCCTTTCTCAGGGTCACGAATCTCTTGGCCACTATGCCCACAGAAACCTGCTTGCAACCCTACCTTCTCTTTCCACTTCCCACCCTATGTTTTTTCCATATTCTTCATTATCCTGCTCCATTCCATTTCCACAACATAATCTTTGTCAACTTTATGGCCTTTATATCTAAATCCCTTTTATCTTTTCCCAAACCCAGAATAAAAACCAAGAACCCACATTCTGTATAATCATTTTGTTTATATTTATTCTCCACATCTTCATTATTTGTATCCTTTCTGCTTGTAAGCATTTACAGTCAGCAGATGCTTAATATTTTCCATACCTTTCTTACATAACTTGCAGATTAAATCACACACATTTCTCCATTTATGTGTATATTCTCTTGTTACTAACAATCCTGTTTGAGCCTTAAACAGTAAACTACTTTCCTTGATATTATCATAAATTATCGCAATCCCATATTCTGTTTATTTCTATATACATTTAAACACTTTTTACTCTCCATATTAGTTCTCCAACTCCCTATTTTTTATTAATGCATCTATTCTTCTATCCTATTCCTTGCCACTATAACACTCAACAATTCTAACACAATCATCCCACATTTTGTAAAAGTATACTGACATAAATTTTGTATCCAAATCTTCTGCATACCATACTACTTTTCTCACCCATATTTTAGAAGCAAACTCTCTATATGGTAATGCCACCCAATTGAAGCCTTAGTAATCAATAGATGCAGGAAGGTTTGTGCATAAAATCTCCATCTAGATGCAGTGCTCTCAGATCTAAAGCTTCTCACAGATGAAAGCCACATGCAAAAAATTAGTCTGGCAATATTGGATGAATAGGCACTAGATGGGGATTTTATGCACAAATCTTCCTGTATTCATTGACTACTAAAGTTTGCACTGGGTGGCACTGCTGTATGGAGAGTTTGTTACTGTTAAAAATAAAAGAATAAAAAAACAAAAAATAAAAAGTTAGAAAAAAAGAAAATAAATATATTTTGCTAAAAGTGTAAAAGGGTGGAGGTTTGATGTTATAAAAAAAGAAAAGGTAGTAATCAGATGAAAATTTGGTTATAGAAGAATAGTTAGTGAAGAGAAAAAACATGGCTTGAGAGGTTTATGATAACTAGGATCAGTTTTGATAATTGAAAACAATATAAAACAGAAAGAAAATGAAAGAAAGAATAATGATCATTAATGTAGCATTATAAAATACTATAATGACAACAAAAGAGACAGATGAAGCTGTTGGATATTGTATTTGTCTCATTATTAATAATACTAAAAAATTATTATAAAATATATCATTAAAAACCAGTCAACACAGACAATCCCAATCAACAATTTCAAACTGTTGTCAAGGCAACTTACTTTTAACAATAAAGGTGGAATTTGTTAAAAGAAGGTTGAAATTATTGATTATTATTGATATTGGGATTATTTAAGTGTTGACTGGTTTTTAATGATTACTTATAAACCCATTTAGCCTTGAACATTATTACATTTATTATATATAGATATATTACTACTGATTTTTGACTACCATGGTTATTCTTATCTGAAAATAAAAAATTGAAAGAGATAAGAATTCCAATCAACTTCTATTATTCTATCAACAACTGTAATATAGGTATGATTATTACTGCTTCTAAAAAGCTATTCTCATTTAATAAACATATAGATATGAGCATTACATATATTGTAAAGGTTCTAATCTTACAATGCTTGTAATATCAAAATGTAACTAGTATAAAACCATCAAAACATCACATGATCACCATTTCATATGCTTACACATGAGGTCAATGAGAGTATCAACTCTTCATATAGCAGTGCCACCAAGTGCAAGCCTTCATAATCAGTGGATGCAGGAAGGTTTGTGCATGAAATCCCTTTCTAGTGCCTACTCATCCAACATCCCCAGACTAGATTTTAGCTTATGGCTTTTATTAGTGATTATGAAAGCTTGCACTTGGTGGCACTACTGTATGGAGAGTTTGGTATGTTGTGGAAATGGGATGGAGCAGGACAGTGAATAATATGAGAAAAACTTAAGGTGGGGAATTGAAAGGGAAGATAAGATGGATAACAGGTTTCTCTGGGCATAGTGGCTGAGAGATTCCTAACTTTGATAAAGGAGAAGTCATAGCATATTGGATCACATCACATTACTCATATTTAGTATAACATTCACTGTGTAGGTGATAATTGAAATGGTATCAGCATGCAGAAAATTAATGTCAGTGTAATCATTCCAAAAGCATTTTTTTTTTTAAAAAAAGTTCAATCTAAATCAATCTTGGAAGCCACTTTATACAAAAGAATATTTCTGGATAAATTATATCTTTGATTATCATAACTTTGATATTATATATGTTCATTAACCTAGCATGTCCCCCGAGAGATTGTATGACTTGTCAGGCTTAGTATATATTAGTTATATATGTTTGTAATGAGTTCAAACAGTATAATTATATTTGATATAATATACCATATACTCCATAATTTACACTTCACAATGTACTTCTAACATATGATTTATTTTATCTTCTCTTGCTTACAGTTTCAACTGTCCAGCAGTCACCATCAGAATTCTTATAAACCTCATAAGAGCTCTGAAGATGACTACTGGACAGTTGAAACTGTAAGCAAGAGGAGATAAAATAAATCATATGTTAAAAATGCATTGTGAAGTGTAAATTATGGAGTATATGGTATATTATATACTATATATAATTCAACAATGCAAATGAGAAGGAGAAGTGGAAGGAAATTTTAATAATGATATTTGATAACAAAATAACATAATTTATTTACAATAATCATAAAATAGAATATTTTTTTTGCTTATAGTTATGGGATCAAATTGATATTTATAAAAAATATTTAAACTAACAAATAATCATGAATAAGTTTTAATGGTAAACATAAATAAATATACTCAATCAATACTAATAATAATTCTAATATATTAAAAAAAACGTATTACCCATATAATAAATGTTTTACTATAGTTTTGTTGATATTATAAGTTTCTGAGTATACATGTCATACACATCCATATACTACTAAACATTCAATCTTTCTCTATTTCACTTAACCTTCATGAGCAATAATAACTGTAGGCACAGGAAATGAGTCTCACTATACGCAAAAATATGATGGGTCTTATGGCAGGATACTCTTGGTAAAGTTGTATCCTATGTACAACTAATGTTCATATAAACAAGGCAAAACTCTCCATACAGTAGTGCCATGCTGTGCCAACTAGAGTAATCAATGAATGCCTGAAGGCTTGTGCATAAAATCCCTATATAATGCCTACTCATCCAATATCCCCAGACTAGTTTCTGGCATATGGCCTTCGTCAGTGAGGAGCTTTGGATCTGAGAGCACTGCACCTAGATCTTAGGCGATGCTTAATGGTTTAATGCTCATATCTACATAAATCACAGTTTCAAGTATTTGACTGGTGTGCCTGTGGTTTCTTTGATGAATATGGCAAATACTTTTCTAGAGCAAATATTGTCATAATTTCTGCATTAGATTTAGTATTGAAAAATATTTTTAATTATCCAAACATTAATCAGTGACAAAATGCTATCCTGCCACAGAATTCTATAGAAAAATATTTTAATAGACAGTCTTCCTTTTTGATTAGAGATGAACTTATAACAGCTGCCACATCTGAATTATTCTTTGGGCTGATTATGGTGCTTTGTCTTTTCTGCTTCATTGTTGGTAAAGACTGTTTTACTTCTCTCCAAACATTTTCTCTCCTCTCTTCCTGGAATTAGACTGCACTGCTAATGTCTCCAATGTTTGGCAGACCTATTTATACATTTGCTCTATAATAAGGACATCTTATCCCAGCATCCTAGGCCTTTAATTATATAATCAACATGTTTTTACGCTGAATCATTTTTTTTTTAGTGATAACATTTACAAAATTGCAAAAATTAATTTGTATTGGAATGTTTTCCATAATACTTTTATTTCAAATTCAATACAATATTTTAAATATAAAGGATGTCCCATAAGTCTGGACACATAGGGAATCTCATTAACTACATGTCGAAAGATAGATGAACTTAATGCATGTCATCCAAGGAGGATTCCACTTAGCTTTTCCACAGTGGTGAAGGTGTACTCAATGAAAATCACAGATGTAGCACCCTTGATTGAGTCCATAAAGAGTGAATTTTACTAGTAAAGTAAAACAATTTTACCACAAAATATAGTGCTGTTTCAGCACAAAATACATATATTGGTGATTATTTATCATTTCTACATGTGTGTGGTCATGTGTATCAATAGTATGAGATAGTGTGGATAGTTGAAATGTGCTTGAAAGTCTGAGTTTAAATCCCCTATATTTATAATTAAGCTCAAGGTATATGAAGAGTGCCTGTATTTCAAATATTACACAAATTAAATAGTAATTTTCCCAAAGATGACAGATCTTAGCTTCTCCCATATATTTCTTCCCTCACTGAAAACTTTATTAAAACCTTTTCTCCTACATTTAAGCTAAGTTTTCGTACTCCTCTTCAACCAATAGATTAATTAATAATTCAAAAGATCGCCCACCCTCATACTCTGTACAAGATTCCATACCCGTAAACAAGTTGCAGCACCCTATCCTATGGCAAATCCTGCGCATTTCTATCCACATATGTCTCTCAACATTATTAATTATATAAAAGAGCTCTTAATAAACCCGAATATAATTTCCATCTTTTTAAAACACCAAAGGCCCACTGGCCACACGGTTGAACCTTCCTCCTATTATATGTATAAAAAACCATGACTCCAAACGTAAAATCAAAGAAGCATAACCTATACCTAATGCCATTCACGCTATAAGCCGAAATGAATCATGCTCTCCGTTTCCAAAAAATAGATTTTCTAATCCACTATATTTTGAACAGACAATGCTCAAAATATTTCTTTCTTCACAATACTTCTATTTTAATCTGACATATTTTTTTAAAGTAATTATTTTTATAATAAAAATATAATTTTTATTTTAATTTGTTAGGATTATCGCTGCTGTGACAGATGATATAATTATTTTGCGAATGCTTGGGAAATACACTTTCACTTTAGGTTCAGCAAACGTTATATTTAAAACATGAGTTTTTAAATTCAAGTTAATTTTAAAAAATTATTATGAATATAATATAAATAAAAGATTTGAATTACATAAACTGAACGTCGAAAATTATTTTTGTTTGCTAATTTTTTTTAATCCAAAAAAAAATCTTTCAGTTATATCGTACTCATAATAATTTTTAAAAAAAATTAGTTGAATTCAAAAACTCATTTTTTAAATATATGGCCGAAAGATTACGTCACAACAGCGCTAATTCCAATATACCAATTATTATTAAGGTCAAGGGTGAAACTGTGTTAGAATAAAAAACAAAAAAATGTTGCGCTTTGTTTTTTATAAAATTTGAAACTACTTTTATTATACATTCGTTTTAATTAATTTTAAATTTACTAGAGAAAATTGCGAAATCTTTTTATGTTAAAGAGTTAGCTCATTATCTAAGTTCTAGAGTACTTTTATTTCCAAACAAAGATCTAAGCACACACTATTTCTATTAAAATAAAATAAAAAAATTTGTTTAAAAAAAATTGTTTAAGATATAAAAGAAATTAAATTTTATACATTGTAGACAATAGTAATAATGATAAGTATAAATATAAGTTCAAATATTCAAAGTTTTTTATTCATCATCATCAAACATTATCAATCCACTGCAGGATGAAGGTCTCTCCAAGTTCAATCCATCTTACTTCTGTTTTTTTGTAAAAAAAAAAAATTACTTAGTGGAAAATATAATTAGAGGGGATTTGAACCCAGACTTTCAAGCTCCCTTCAGTCATCCACTATATCTTGTACAATCAATACACATGACCACATACATGTAAAAACGATAAATGATCCCCAATATATGTATTTCATGCTGAAGCAGCAGTCATCAGTTGCTTTGTATCATCATCTCCCCCATACATATATATATAATCAGTGCTCGGTTTATATTAAGATAGCAAATATTCAAACTTTAACCAACAGGTTTCAATCTTCTCCACTCTCCAACTCTTCAGCCATTCATATAATTGAACATCTGATGATGGCAAGTTCAAAGCCCTTGTTTGCCAATTTTGTTGTCATACCCAAGCTGTCTGTAAGTCATTATGATCCCTCATATGTGGAACATTAAGACCATTTAAATATACAGAAGATGGATGGGCAGAATACAGGCTGAATCTGTAATATTTAAATACAAGTGTAGTAATTTACACTTATGCTAGATGTAAGAGGGGATTTGAATTCAGAAAAAAAGTCATCCATTCTATTTTATACAACCAATACACATGACCACATCTTAAGTATATGTATTAGTATTTAAATATTAATAAAAAATAATCATATTTAAAATTCCAGGATTAAATTAATTTGATCATTAACATTTAGAGCAGTCAAGCTTGGGGGCCTAACGGCCCGGGTTCGCTTCCCTGTCAACGCTTTGACATATAAAATTTAAAACAGTTAAAGATTCCAATAATATAAAATAAGAAAATATTTTAAAGTAATCTCATATTAAAATAATAAAAAAATACAGTCAGCTTAAAAAAAAAAAGTAAAACTTTTTTTACAAATTTGTGATTAATATGTATATTTTTACGTTACACTAACCTTATTACTATTTCTGGAAAAGATATTGCAAAAATAGTTTTCTTTTATCAAACGGGAGGGGGCGGGTAGCAGGGGATTAGAAATGTATAATGTGAAAAATTTGTCTTTTTATTAGCATATATGTTTTATCTGATGTCATTTTTAAAACAGTGACTTATTTAAAATAATCCTATACCTAAATATTTACTAAGCTATTAATTTATTCATTTTCTCTTTTCTCCTACTACATTTTGTGTATTTTTAGTTTCATTTTGGCAACTTCGTAATGCCATCATAACATTTAATAATAAAAGATAATAAAAAAAAAACATTAAAAAATTTGTCCTAAAGAGGTTAGCTATCTAACAAATACCCAACATTCGATTATATTCACTAACTTCTTTATAATAAAATACATATTTTAAAAATTAATGGTAGCATACACATTTTTTTTTGTAATTTGTTGCTATAAAATTAATTATAAAGATTTATAATATAATTAACAGTGACTATCAATATGAATAAGTATGGTTGGACTTGAAAGCAGGCAGTGTAATTCAGGAAAGCAGGGGCATAATGCAGAGAAACAGTGGTATGATTAGAAGAAGCAATATAATAAAGAAAAAGCAACTGTATGACAAAAAGAATGAAGCAGTATAATAAAGATAAAGCAATAATATGATGGAAAAAATGAAGCAATATATGAAAGAAAAAGCAACCATATGAGGAAAAGAATGAAACATTATAATAAAGAAAAAGCAACTATATGATGAAAAGAATGAAGCAGTATAATAAAGAAAAAGCAATAATATGATGAAAAGAATGAAGCAATATATGAAAGAAAAAGCAACCACATGATGAAATGAATGAAACATTATAATAAAGAAAAAGCAACTATATAATGAAAAGAATGAAGCAGTATAATAAAGAAAAAGCAGTAATATGATGAAAGGAATGAAGCAATATATGAAAAAAAAAAAACCATATGAAGAAAGGAATGAAACATTATAATAAAGAAAAAGTTAACTGTATGATGAAAAGAATGAAGCAGTATAATAAAAAAAAGCAATAATATGAAATGAAGCAATATATGAAAGAAAAAACAACCACATGAGGAAAAGAATGAAACATTATAATAAAGAAAAAGCAACTGTATGATGAAAAGAATGAAGCAGTATAATAAAGAAAAAGCAATAACATGATGAAAAGAATGAAGCAATATAATAAAGAAAAAGCAACCATATGAGGAAAAGAATGAAACATTATAATAAAGAAAAAGCAGCCATATGATGAAATGAATAAAGCAGTATAATAAAGAAAAAGCAATAATATGATGAAAAGAATGAAGCAATATAATAAAGAAAAAGCAACTATACAATGAAAAGAATGAAGCAGTATAATAAAGAAAAAGCAGCCATATGATGAAATGAATGAAACAGTAATATGATAGAAAACAATAGTGTGATGCAGAAGAACAATAATATAAGGCATATGATGCAGCAGTATAATAAAATGAAAGTAACAATATGATGGAGAGGAAGCAGCAATATGATAAAAAGCAACAGTATGATGGAGAGAAAGTAGAAGTGTAAACATGGAAAGCAGCTGTATAATAAAGAGGAAGCAACAGCATAATGTAAAGAGAAAAAAAAGACTAATGACTTTATTGCTTGGGAGTTCATAAGAAATTTGAGCACCAGATCTGCAAGCACCAGGATCGATCCAGGATCTCTCGATCCCAAGTTGGATGCTCTACCAACTGCGTCAAACTGCACATGATGAGGAGAAGCAATATGATATAAAGAGAGCGGAAGTATAAAATATACTATAAAATTTTATATACTGCAGTATTATTTAATTTCATAACCTAACTAATGCCAAAATTCAAAACTTAGCATTTTAAATTTAAAACATATCGTTTATATTTATATATTATTAATTTTTGTATCACTAAGTATAAAAAATCTATATTTACTCCATGATGTTTTATTGACCTCAATTTACCCACTAAAGTTAATAATTATAACAAATTATTAAAATGAAATCCGACTCCAGTGTCAGGCAATTGCCAATTTTCAGAGTTCAAAGCAGCCTTCTTACTTGTCTCAGATGATTTCTCATGGATAGGTTACTTTCATCGAGATCTTCAAAATAGTGTTGTGCCATACCCTAAAATTCAATTTGTGAGGGTTACACAGTCCTGATGGAACAGTGACGGCATTGTTAAAACTGTTAGAAAGTACCAGTGGGTCAGTTCATATGAAAAAAAAGACAGTGGACCTGAAAAGTTTAATTATTTTGACACAATGCAGTCAACACACCCTTACACGATACTGTAGTGCAAATAGATAACAGAGCATTACGATAAAGTGTGTAACACAAGCAACTACGGCAGCCAATGAAGACATTTTTCTGTGCTTTTAGCATAGAAAAAAGCCACAGTGGTAGCCGGCAGCTGAGTACATGGACTCTTTCTGTGATTTTTTGTAGAAAGAAGACTATTGGCTTGGCTGCAGCTGCGGAAACAACATATTTCTAGCAATTTAGCTAGAAATAGTACCATCAAGTGGCTGAGACAATAGATCAAAGCACTACCCAAAAAATATTGTGTTAATTTTTGAATTAAAAAAAAAAGGGAATAAAAATATGGTAAAAATGCTGTTTCATATTAGAGTCACATTTCTAATTTGTGTGTGTGTGTGTGATTGGGGCAATAACAATCATGTGATCAACCCAGATTAATCTGATACTTTAACTTTCCAAATAACAATAGATAGAGATTTATTTAATTCTGGATGTCTAAATAGGCTGGCAATGAGGCTGTTGCCTGAAAGAAAAAACCCCCAAAGCATGGATATGGTAAACAGGTGCTGACCATTATGGCCAGAATAAAAGACTTCATTAAAATATGATTTATTTAGTGATCCCATAATAAATTAAATACATGAACGAATTAATTATGAAAATATTTACACTAATAGAGTCTACATGTAATGTTTAATAATAACTTTCTCAAAATTAATGTAATATAATTCACATATTCAATATTGAAATAAGTAATAATTTTAGGGTTTTCAAAATATTCAATTCACAAATATTTGTTTCAGATAGCAATATTAAGCAATAGGTGATAAAATACCTATTTATTTATTTAGCAAGTGGGTGTTTGTTTTAGATTGTTTAATTATTATAAGAATCCGAGAATATTCTAATCAGGAGAAATATTTACTAATGGTCTTTAGAAAATTTTTAAATTCTGCTTTGTGCATGCATGTATTTGACAGAACCAGGACATATTAAATTCCATTTAAAAAGCAGATAAGCTCAATGACCATAGTTTTACTCCAAATATTTAAGACTCCAGTAATGTCTGGGAAGATCAATGCCATCTGGTTATATGGTTGCATCTGGAAAAAGAATTTTAGCATTTCACAAATAAGAAGTTCCTTTTCCACACTATACTTTTTGGTTTGAAAAAATTCTTGATTGAATGTCCAGAAAGAGCATCTTGAATTAAAATGAGTCCTGGATGATAAAAGTATACCTTATATAGAAAGTTAACAAATATCCACACTAGCATCATTAAACAAGAGGTTAAAACTGTAAGGATACTCTCGCACCAGTCACAAGATAAAGTCTTTGAGAAAATAATGATGTCTTATTTTCTGAACTCAAATGTTAGTTTATGAGCCAATCTTAAGTGTCTAGAAGGGAGAGCATGAATATATAAATTATTCACTTTAAATCCATTACTTATTTTAAGTGAATGATTTATATATTCATATTCTCACTTCTAGATACTTAAGATTGGCTCATAATTAGCATGTCAAAGACTTTATCTTGTGGCTGTGGCAAGAGTATCCTTGCAATTTTAACATCTTGTTTAATGGCACTAGTGTGGAGATTTTTTTACCTTCTATACAAGCTGCAATTTAATCATTGTGCTTGTAAAATTTATAGAGTATTAAAAGTATACCTTGAGTTTTATTTACTTGACAGCTTTTTCTAAATTTTCTGGGAGGAAACTGTATTCTAATATCTGGTAAAGGGATATATATAAAATGTTCACAAAGGAATAGATTTAAATATGCCAGTAATATTTTTCATAAATTTAGTGTTTGAAGTTTACTATGGGGATTTTTCTTCAACAGCATCAAAGCATTTATCAGTTGATTATGCTAATTCTAAGAAAATTATTCATAAAGTACTTGCATCACAACTCAAAATAAGACTAGCTAGCTTTCCAAGGAAGTTATTTCTAAAAATTGTATTAAACATAATCTTACAAAAAAAATAAAGTCAGATGTCACATGACCTAATTTAATAAGCTTGTATTTATAAATGTCATATATAGAGCTGACTTGATTTTTTTGTAATTTTATTTTTTCTATTAAGGTTTTGGCGATTTTATATTGCTAAAGCTATTAATATATGGTGTATCTGAACTCAGTTCAGGCCTATATGGCTATTTAAGTTAGATAGCTGGATTGGAAGAGATATGGATGTCTGAAAATTTCAGATTTTCTACTTAGGTGCTGGGCTTGTCCTGGTATTTTTAATCTAATGCTTGAATATCCTAGCACCTCACTGATGATGCCAGTAGCAGAAACCAGTTTGGGGTTGGGGATATTCTCAAAGCTTGTTAAGAGCTTATTTTGAGAGCTCTATATAAAAACATAATCTTAAATGTATTCAGAAAATAAGTTAGGCTACAGTTTAAGTTTGTCCTAAGTAGCATAGGATAAGATTCTGTTTATTCTATTTTAAAAGATTATATTCATTTTATGAGATATGTCTCTGTTATTTGGTGAAGTAGGTGATTATGCACTAATAATGGTGCATGATTATGAAATGTAATGTGGACTTTAATTACATACTGTTCTTTAAACAAAATCATTTTAAATTGCTTCAACAATTTAGTTACGATTTTAAAATATTTTTATTTTAAAATAAAACTTGTTTCAAAAGCAAATTTCTCTCATTATTTTCTCAGAAAGTAAGATGTATCTACTTTTTATTTTTTAACAAAATCACCATTTAAAAAATTACAAAGCATTTATATTTAATAAATTAAAATAATAATAATAATAATATGAGCAAGTTATTACAAAGTAATAAAAATGTTAAAAAGTAGACAGTGACATCACTGTCTACTTTAATACGATGTTGAATATGATAGTTATTATTCATATTTAAATAACATATATAACTGAAAAAAATATGATTTTGTACCGCAATATTTTTTTTTCTTAAGGATATTTTAAAAATTGTATGATTCAAATGAATAATTTTGTTAATAAATTTTCTCCATCGTTTTTAAATTTTTTATATATGTCAAAGCGTTGACCGGGAAGCTAACCGCTAGGCCACCAACGCTTGACTCATCATTTATAAATTTAATACTATGAATTACACAAATAGTTTTTCAGAACTGAAGATTTTTTAATTTTCAAAATCATTTTAAACTCCCCATTTTAAAGAAATGTTTCGAAGTCAATTTAGTTAAGACAAATTTATTTTAAGATAAAACTTGCTTCAAATATAAATTTCTTTTATTATTTTGTTAGAAAATAAAATATATGTCTTGCATTGGTGGTCGAGAGGTCAGCGCGACTGCCTTGCAGGCAGTTGCCCGGGTTGCGGGTTCGCGTCCCGGCCGATGTTATGACACTTAAAAAAAAAAATAAAAAAAAATAAAATATATTTACTTAAAGAATAAATTCTACTTAAAGAGTATGTACATATATATATGTGTGTGTTTAGATTTTTCAAGTAATAACTTTAGAAAAGCACACAAATACTTACTTTTAGCAGCAGCTGATATTTATTAATCCTTTGAATAGGTAATTTTAAATAATCCGAGAGTGTTTGATCAGTATCGCCTATGCGTTGACTAAATTGCTAAAAAATAAAATAATAAATGGTAAGCAATTGATGAATTTTAAAATAAATTAGTAAAAACTACAATAGTAGCATTTTTTATATATATATATGTCAAATAGCGTTGTGGGAGGCGAACCAAAGCCAGCTGCTTGGAAGGCAGCTATGCTAACCACTAGGCCACCAACGCTTGACGCAATAGAAACATGTTTGTTATTATTAACCAGGATCACTCAAAATAACTAATGTTATTTTTTTTATTAATTTGAGAACATGTTTTTTTTATTGGTGGGAGGGAGGGTATCAACTTCTTAACCGTTCTCTTCCACTTCATATTCTGTACCCTTAACTAATCTAATCATTATTATCATATAATCTCAACATGATCGAATCATCTTAACTTCTTTCTTATTAATTTGTAATTACTGAACTGTTCTGCTCCTCAATTATATAACTTTTTTTTCTTTTTTTTTTTTAAAGATATATGTATTCACCTTCATTCTTTCTACCTTTAGCATATAATCTACATCTATAAATCAAATCTCACTTTCATATACAATCTGGATGTCTATACATTCCGGGTTTTCCGGATTTGTTCCAGTTTTAACTCTCTTGTACCCATGTCCAGACATATTCTTTCGGGACAGTTAATTGCCCGGTTTTCTTAACCACACATTTTTACTTTTATTTTTTAACTTTTAATTTTAACTTTATATTTAATTTTTATAAATTAATATTTATTCATTTAATATTTTATTTTTTGATTGGTCAATCGGTAATTTTCTCCAAATAGAAGTGGCTCTCCATTAATTTTTATATGTTAAAAATAATTATGTGGATAGTTGAAGGTTGCTTGAAAATCTGAGTTCAGATCCCTTATATTTACAATTAAGTTTTATTTGCTTGAAAGTCGGAGTTCAAATCCCCTATATTTATGTTAGTAATACGTGATGTTTTGTTTTAATTAAAAAAAGACATGAATTTATTAATAGCTCAGGAGTTCATAAGAAGCTTGAGCGCCAGACCTATGAGGGTCAGAATCGATCTTGGAACTTTCCGACCCCAAATCAAATCGGATGCTCAAACTAACTACGCCAAACAGCACAGGGTTCATTTTAATAGATAATATGTGGATATAAACAATTCTTTTTTGTTTTTGATATTACGAAATAAGTATATTGCTAGTAATGTAAATGTGATTATATATTTTGTGATTTTTTTAAAATTTTGCATTGAAATATACAGTAATCTGCAATGAAGATATTATTTGGGGGGGGGGGGAGTGTCGTGTGTCCCAATTAGGTCCTGTGGAAGGAAATATGGACACCCTATATATAATGCAATTACTAACATAAATATCAATACATTGTGCAGGCTTAAACCTGCATTTATATATGTAATATATGCGGGATTCGAACTCAGACTTTCACATGTTCCACTACTCTCAGTGCCATCTCATATTGCTGACCCACCTGATCACACACATGTTGAAAAGATAAATAATCACCAATATACATGTGTATGATCAGGTAGGTCAGCAATATGAGATGGCACAGAGAGTAGTGGATCATGTGAAAGTCTGAGTCGAATCCCGCATATATAACATAAATATCATAAATTAATAGGAAAATAAATCCTGGTATTTAATTCTGGAATTATTTTGAAACACATTTAATTCAAAAGTCAATATAACGTCAATTACATCAAGCTTTTTGTTTTTTTAATAATGCAGTTCTCAATATTTATATTTTTGCTAATGTTATTATCGTTTATTTTTTCAGTATATAATTTGCAGAAAAATGTAGAACAAAAATACTTGTCTATTAAAAATGTATTACAATATCTAAAAATTGATTTTAAAACTATTTTATAAGTTCAATAATATGTATGGCTAAAAAGTTGAAGAGTGGATAAGAGTGAAACTGGTCCATTAAAGTTTGAAGATTTGGTATCTTAATATAAACTGAGCACTGGTTATACATGTGGGAGATGACAATCCGAACCAAATGATAAGTGCTGCTTTAACTCAAAATACATATATTGGAGATCATTTATCTTTTTCACATGTATGTGGTCATGGGTATTGATTATGTAAGATGGAGTGGATAGGTGAAGGGAGCTTAAAAGTCTGTGTTGAAATCACCTTTAATTACATTTTGTTTATTATGCAAAATATGAAACAAAGTTTTCTCATTCTGCATTGGCTGGGTTGCTAAATATATTATCTGTATTTTTCATTTAGTACACTTAATGCTGTTAAATTTTAATTTATTTTTTAAATAAAATATTTTCAAACATTAGAAATACATACATTTTACTTTTGATCACTTGTATGTATTATACAGTCCTATCTAGTGATTAGCCTTTAGATATAGGATTACTGATTTAACTTCCTTTGATATTTTTTAAATGGTGATTCCTTAAGTCATCTAGATTTCACAGATGCATAATTGTAAATATAGGGGATTTGAACTCAGATGTTCAAGCCCCTTCACTATCCACACTATCTCATACTACTAATATACATGACCACATACATGTAGAAAAGATAAATAATCATCAATATATGTATTTCATGCTAAACCAGCACTCATCAGTGGGTCCAGTTTACTATCCCCCATACATATATATAATCAGTGCTCAGTTTATATTAAGATAGCAAATCCTTACATTTTAATGGACAGGCTTCAACCTACTCCAACTCTTCAGCCATCTATACCATTGAAAATCTGATAGAATTCCCAAATCCCATGCCGATGCCAATATTGTTGTGATATAGTAATCTGGACCAACTGATGAGTGCTGGTTTAGCATAAAATATGTATATTGATGATTACTTATCTTTTCTACATATGTGTGGTCATGGGTATCAGTAGCATGAGATAGTGTGGATAGTGAAGGGGCTTGAAAGTCTGAGTTCAAATCCCCTACATTTACAATTAGGCTCCCGGTTTAAGAGTTCCTGGTATTTCAAATCTTAGATGATATTTATTATTGCATATAATGCTTTAAAGTTTCAGGAAATCTTGCAAGAGTTATCAGATGAAAGTCAGACAAAGGTTAATGCTAAAAAGACTAAAGTAATATTCGATGAATTTTCTCAAAAGAAAAAAATGAAGATCGATAAGGTCGAGTTACAAGAAGTTAACAATTCCACATACCTAGATCAGATTATAAATGTAATGGATGAAGTTAAGCCTAGAATTGAACTTGAATGCTTTTGATAGAAATAACTTAATATTAAAAGAAAATATGCCTATGCGTTTTAAAAAAAGGTTTTTAATAAAGATGTTTTACCAGTTCTTACTTATGGGTATAAGACATGGACACTTAACAGAAGAGCAATACAGAGATTTCAACTAAGTCAACAAAATATAAAGAGATACATGTTATATGTTAAGAGTAATAAGAAGGGATTGGAAACTAAATAAATGAGTTAGAAAACAAGTATTAAAAAACTGAAGTGGAGCTGGCCTGGACATATTTCTAGAAGAGATGATAGTAGATGGACAACTGAAATCTTAAACTGGATTCCAACAGATTGTAAAAGACCTAGGAAGAGAATACATGTAAGATAGATGGATGAAATAAGAAATTGTGTTGCGATAATAAGGAGAAGAATGGTTAAGTATCAGAGACACTGAATCCAACTTGGCAAGATCTTCATCCTGCAATAAATTGATACTCGTTGAAAATGATGATGATGATTATATAATATACAAAGGCATTTTAAAAATTATTTATACCATAATTAGAAAAATCCACAATCCCTAATTTTAAGATGGAACAAACAAGAACTATTTCTATTTTTATAAATCAATTTATACTGGATCAGAGTCTTTAACGTAACATTATTTTTTCCATAATTATAAAAAGATACTATTCATTATATTACTCATTAAAGTTCCTAATTTAATCCTTTTGATATTACATTCATCATAAACAAATTTTTCATGACACTATCCTAGATTCTCTGTGACTATAATTTGGATCAAAACCTGTCACAACCCATTGATGTAGAAATATCATCACCATCAACAACCATAACCCATTGATGTAGAAATATCATCACCATCAACAACCATTACCAATCCACTGCAGGATGAAGGTTTCTCCAAGTTCAATCCATATTATCTGATCTCTAGGATCTCTTCTCTACATGACCCCTGCACACTTTCTTATTTCATCCATCCATCTCACATGTGGTCTCTTTCTGGGTGTTTTACAATCTCTTGGAATCCAGTTTAAGATTTCAATTGTCCAATCGAACAATTGAGATGTAGAAATATATTTCTATACATTTTCTTAATTGCAAAAAAAAAATCTATATAAAATAGTATTTTATATGAATAATATTTTAAAATAATACCAATAATTTAATTTTTTTTTTTAAAAAAATATTTAATTTTCTAGATCTTTTTTTTTATCAGTGAATTACAATGTATAAGACTTTCTTTTTCTGAAGGTTTGTGATGATGGTGTTCTAGTTGTATTTTTATATTGGACTATTTCCATCATCTAATATGTGTGTTGAATGTCTTTAGAACAATATAATTTTATTTAAATATTCCAAATACATTCAACTGTTAGTAATATCACAGCAAACCAGTTAGTATATGCACAATGTTTCGAGTATTGTTCTCTCCTCTTCTTTAGGTGTTGTGGCCTGACTGTGACAGTACTACCATGGGATTCGAACCTGGGTCAGGCAGGATGTCGCTGTTGGTTAGAGTGTTACCTTAAAATTCAATAATCAAGAATCTAAGGACCCAGGTTCGAATCCCATACTAGTACTGTCACTGGTCAGGCCAACAACACCTGAAGAAGAGGGAAGAACAATACTTCTCGAAACGTTGTGCATATACTAACCTGCTTGCTGTGATATTACTAACAGTTAGTGCATATATTAACCTGTTTGCTGTGATATTACTAACAGTTGGTGCATATACTAATCTGTTTGCAGTGATATTACTAACAGTTGAATGTATTTGGAATATTTAAATAAAATTAAATTGTTCTAAAGACATTCAACACACATATTAGATGATGGAAATAGTCCAATATAAAAATACAACTATAAGACTTTCTATTTATAAATACGATAAGAATATTAAAAATTGTCATTATAATGAGATGCGAAATCAAAAGGAAAATATCTATTTTACAGAAGAAATTTCATAGATGAATCATCAAAGATATTGACTAATTTTGAAACTGAAATACTAGCTAACCATATAAGAAAATATTTAAGACCCCCCCCCCATTACTATTTTAAAAAGTAGCCATAAAACGCATACAAAAACATTAAGTAATATATTGGCATTTTTGTTAAGATATGTATATAAGTTTATTTTTATTTTACATAAATGTGTGTGTAAAATGACTTTTTGACTATACTATATTAAATTTAATAATAAAATAGTAGGTTGTTTTTTTAATTTAAGTCTGTTAAAAACAATTTTTAAATCATTTTTTTTTTAATATTAATTTTGAAAACGTCAACATATTTATAAAAATATACTTTTGGGACGGAAAAAACGGTAGAGCTGTACGCTATTTTAAATGAACGAAAACAGGTGAATGGTGGCTCGTCAAATAGTTGCTTATATGTCATATAATTAAAAAACAGCGTAAATAAACATTCCTTTTTAATACTACTACTTTATAATTAATATATACACAGTATATATTATGATTTTAAAATTCAGAATAGTGATAAATGAAAATTTATGTAGAATAATTTAAATAGAACATTCTGAATATTTGTAATTAGAATATTCGAACTTGGGTATCCAGATAACGATAACTCATTTCAACAGATAAATTTATTTTAAAATTTATATTCAGCATAACTTTTCTTTACCACCTACATAGCATTCCAAAATGAGAAACCGACTAAGAGACTTAAATTAATTACTTTGGAATCAAGACAGTTGTTATAAATACTTTAACAATAAGAATAGTTCCTTTCTTTGTTATTATTAGAATTATTTAATATACAATTAAAATTTCAAAACAGATTTTATAAAATTCGGTTATAAGTCTCTTTTTAAAAAAATTAAAAGTATAAATAATTTAAGATTAAATTCGAGTGAACGACGGCATCAAATCGAGAGTAAAATTAACGATTGGTATTCAGATAAAATTATTTTGAAGTTTAAAAAAAAAAAAAAGATTTAATTTAATATGTTCACTCACTAATCGAATGTTTACAATGACATGCTAAAAGGTAAAGAATAACTACCTAAGCACAGGGAAAGGCAGCAAGCCATGTGATGTACACGCTGTGCTAGCTGGATGGAGCGAGAGAATGAAATGAAAGGAAGCTTGGGAGCTTTTAAAAAGAGGCAGATTTACAGAGAGCATTGACTTTTTTTAGAATTGAATGCATTTCAAGTTCAGCAGTAAATGAAACCTTAAACCATAGCATGACACATGGCTAAACTCCTGGGCAGGAAGTGTTAAAATATCAAAGGAAAAAAAAAGGATAACAAAGAGTTTCAATTGGTATTTCGTAAAGTGAAAATTTCCAAAGGAAAATAAATTTAATAATAATTTTAAAATAAACATTTTTATAAAAACTTTAAATTTACATTGAAAGAAAAAAGTGCACTTTATTCTAATTACAGTACTACATTTTAATCATTTGATTACATTAATTTAATAACTTAATTTTGTTTTTAATCGTATTTAGAATATTGCATAAACAAAAACGAGAATATCGGCGTCAGTGTGGGCTTTAAGCGTTCCATCATCAGATTTTCAATAGGACGGACGGCCGAAGAGTTGGAGGGTAGAGTGGATTGAAGCCTGTCCATTAAAGTATGAAGATTGGCTATCTTAATATAAATCTGAGCACTTATTGTATATATGTGTAGAGATGATAATCTGGACCAACTGACGAGTGCTGGTTTAGCACGAAATACCTTTGTGGGTGATTATTTATCTTTTAGACATATATGTGCTCAGGTGTATCAGTAGTATGAGATAGTGTGGAGAGATGAGGGTCGTGCTCAAAATACCCTATATATAAACAAAAAAGGTAATCTCAAAACAATTGAATTTACAAATCGATACTCCAAAAGCGGACGATCCACACCGCTCGATGGCGCTGTTGCTAGTAAAGTTGTAAAATGGATGGAAGGGAATAATGTAGTGGGTGAAATGCAAGGGCTCGATGGCGCACATCTAATCAAAAACAAATAGATATAACGTTACCGGGCGCAAGTTGTTTGGATTTGATTTTTCACCAGTTTTTTTTTTTTGTTTTGATTTATATATTTTTATTATTTATTTTCCATAACTTTTGCTTCTATTTCATATATACACAAACAATCTTTAAGATTTGACTTTCTTTTATTTTTTTAAAAACATTTCAATTTTTTTTAAAATAACGAAATGATTTGATTTTAATTCAAAGAAACAATAATAATAATTTGCCATATATTTCTTACTTGTAGCACCAAAGTAGTGAAGCATTATCATCAAATAATAGCATTTCATCATCACTAGTCCTAGTTTACTATTTCTTATTAAACACAGTTGTTTATGTATTAAATAGAGGGATTTGAACATAGGATTTTCAGCCTATATGCATCCTCCACTCCATCTCAAACAACCGATATACATTACCATTTACATGTGAAAAAGGTAAATGATTCCCATTATACATATTTCGTACAACAATAATACTTTTCAATTGTGTCAGATCATAATCTGCCACACATATAACATCAGCGCTCAGCTTGTATCAAGATAGTTATTCCTTAAACTTTAATGAACAAGCTTCAATCTTCTCACCCTTCCAACAATTCAACCATCCATTTCATTAAAAAAGCAACAATGGATTGCTCAAAGGCTTTGTGGATTTGATATTGTAGTCATACCCATGAAGTCATTACGTCAATCTAACCTTTCATATTATCGAACCATTACACACTTAATTACATTAAGAGGAGTGGGATGCAAATTTATATTATGATGTAACCTATTTCCAAGGCAATGCGTAATTAATCTATTCATTCAGTATACTGCATGTTTACCATAGCAAATAAAGCAATTTGAACTTAGGATTTTCAGTCTATTTTCATCATTCACCTCACCTCAAACAACTAATACACATGACTACACATATGTGGAAAAGATAAATGATCCTTAATATATGCATTTCTTGCAGAAGCAGAACTCATCAGTTGGGCTAGATCATAACTTTCCACACGTATATACAATCAGTGCTCGGCTTATATTAAGATAGCAATTCCTTAAACTTTAATGGACAGGCTTCAATCTTCTCATCATTCCAACATTTCAACCATCCACTTTATTGAAAAACCAACAATGGAATGCTTAAAGTCCTTGTTAGCAGGAAAATACAATGAAAATTATGTTGAAACATTTGTTTACAGTAGTAATATGTAAAGTTAAGAGCGTGCTAATAGCTCTAAACAAGCTTTTTTTTTTTTATTTATGATAAATGCTACTACAAGAGAAGGCATTCAAATCGTGGTCCCCATCCCCAGACCGGTTTCGACCTATGGGTCTCTTCAGTGAGGAGTTGGGACATTAGATTTAAAAAACCAACTCAAGCAAAGCATTTATCTAAAAGATAATTGTTAGAAAAAGATCTGAAACTTTTAGACATCTCCTCACTGAAGAGACCCATAGGTCAAAACCGGTCTGGGGATGGGGACCACGATTTGAATGCCTTCTCTTGTAGTAGCATTTATCATAAATAAAAAAAAAAAAAAAGCTTGTTTAGAGCTATTAGCACGCTCTTAACTTTACATATTAGTAAGTGCAAGCTATATATAAGTCATGTGACTTCTGACTTGTTACTATTACTATTACAGTAGTAATATAATTACGACAATTACACAAGTCCACCACCTGTTACTATTGACTGGTGAAACTATTCCTATGTAGTTGTTGCTGTTAACTAATAGTGGATTGAAGGAATGCTGCGAGTCCTAATAAAATTAACATTCTAATCATGTTGGCTTGCTTTATGGAAGATTTTAAACTATTTGCTACTAACAGTTTTCTGCTCTGAATATGAGTGCCTCCCTGCACATTTAAACCGGGGCCAATGGGTGTTAGTGTCAGAATAAGCCTAAAACGATGAAGATTATTCAATAAGTCTCTTAAATGGACAAGTTTAGTCTACTTCCATTAATAGCTACTCTTTTACGTATCACATCATCAAAATTTATTTCAAACTATCCATTTCATATATAGTCTCTTTCTAGTTCTTCTACGGTCTCCTGGGGTGAAGATTAAGATTTGAATTGTTCAACTGTTATAATCTTTCCCAAAAATTTGACCAGCCTAATTCCATTTCAGTCTCACAATTACTTTATAGATATTAATGAGACCTATTTGTTTTCTCACCCGCATATTTCACTTTTGCTTATTTCTAAAATATAGTTATAATTTATTGAATAATATAAAACCCCTATACTGGTTTTTTTATTACCAGTTCAAGTCTTGGATCCATATCTAAGAATTGATAAAATATATCAATTAAAAACTTCCTTTTCAAACACATAGGGGTTTTTCTTTTTAGTATTAAATTATTTCTAACAAAAGCACCCCATCATGTTTAATTCTATGACTAATCTTATCCATTAACTTTACAATTTAATCATGGGATTTTTGATTATTAGTTACTTCTAATTCATGTTTATTAATCTTTACTTTATTTCTGAGAAAATACAATTAACATTACTTTAATCTTTTTAGTATATACAAGTGCTTTAAAATGCTGATTGAAGCAGCTGTTAATAGCAAACAATCAAAATGAATTGATCCAGGCTAAACGCTTTCAATGTGTTATCCCTCATAATCATAGCTAAAGTAGTAATTATTGTGATATTATTAAATAGTAATATATGCAAATGTATATGTAAATTAATGAGCTTGTCCATTTTCTGGAGATAGGGAAGCATGTGTCGCATCTATTAATTACATTATTGCCATTGATGATAAAATATGCTTCTTTTATTTTTCTTTTTTTGGAGAAGTAAATTAAATTATTTTAAATCTTTTTAGCAATTATTTTTAGACTTTTCTTGCTTTCATCTAATGATTCTTGCACCCTTCCTGAAGCTCTGAAACTTTTTTTTTTAAAAAACAACAACAAACAGTTACATCATCTGCAAAATCTAGTTGGCCCAAATAAGATCCATACCTTTTTATTCTGTTAGCTTCCATTTTAATCCATAAAATCCTCTGTTGTGAAAGTTTTGAAAGCATAAAATCATCCTATAGTACATCCTTATCTTCATTAATCTTCTTAGTACCACCACATAATATAATCATTTCTCTTATACTTGATAGATATTCTTCAGAATATGCTAATATTCTGGGCCTATATCTCGAAGATAGAATCACCATGGAAATTTCTCATAGAATCAAAATGCATTTTTATAAACTATCAAACATAATGACAATTCACATGTGTTGATTATTTCTATAACTTCGCTCAATACTTGGCTATGATTTATTGCACTAAAACAACTTCTAAATGCAGTGTGTTCTTTGATTGTTATGAGTCCAAACTCACTGCACAAGAGTAGTAATTATGAAGACCTTATATAGAATTGGTTGAAGACTAATATGTTTGTAATTTCTAACATCTTCTTTATCACATTTTTTAAAATTTTTATTATCTCTAATACATTTTTCAATCATATATAGTTTGACACTTTTTTTATTTCAAGTGTTTCTTTTAACATACCAATAATAATTCTATTATTTTCTGAAAATTTCCCTTCTTCATAGAGTTAGTTATATATCTCTTTATTCGTTTCAAATGCTTTTCAATTCAAAATAAGTTGTAATTATAGGGATTAATTGATTTTTCTGTTTTTTTTTACTGTTACATCTTTCACATATTTCAGAATACCACATGGAACAATCAACGGGAGAATCAAGCAGTTCTACAAGAAGTTAAGAATCAACCAGTCTACAGAAGACAAACCACACATAGTATTACCATACATACCCAATGTGGCCAAAAAATTAGTTTAAAAACTTGCCAATCACTTCAAAGTGAATTTTCGAATGCCACCAGCTACCAATAAACTGATTAATAACTCTATAAAGATAAAATTGCACCAGAACAAACTCCCCAAATGATGTACAAGATGACATGCCCCCAAATAAGTTGCAGAGCTATATACTATGGTGAAACTTGTGCTACAATTACTACCAGGATATCCCAACACTGATATGTATACAACAAATCATGAATCAAAAATGAAGGCAGTTCAATATTTTTGGAGCATCAAAAAGCGGCTAATCACACATTCAAACCCACTGCAGCTGAGATCGTGTGCTCTGAGCAAAACAACGCCAAGCACAAAGTAAAAAAAGAATGTTTTATTGTGAATGATCCTAAGGCCATCAACAGAAGAGATGCCTGCTTCTCAATTTCTAAGAAATGGGCTGGTTAAATAATTTGCATACATTTACGTACATTAATGCTAACACAAAATCATTAGTAGCATAAGCTATGAATATGCAAATATGCAAGCCCTGAAAGCGTTTAGAGCGCAGCCCAGTAATTTCTCTTTTTATTAATTCTTCCCACTTTTTTTTTTTATTATTGTGGAACAAATTTTTTTCCCAAATCAAAATATTGTTTTAAACTTTTGATATTTCTATCCACTTTTGTAGCTTCTACGGCCAATTCACAGATGTTTCTTATGCCATTATTAACACTTTTTCATACTGTAATTCCAGATATTCAATTCTATTTAATGATTCATTTTTAAATATATTCATATTTCTTCACACATTGTCTCAGCTGAAAATTTACTGGTGAATTGCAGTGTCCCAGTTATTTTGGTCTAGTTTTTATTACCGAATCATTTATCTTTTTATTGATTACAATCAAGTTTGAGTCATTTTCAAAGTCTCTCGATATTTTAAAATAATTAAATTCACTGGACTGTTTCTGAATATTAGAAATATCAACTATTATTAATAATAAGTTTATGTCTTTCTAGTTTTGCATTAACGGGTAATTTATATCTTACTAATCAAGAATCGTTTTTTGCGTTGAATTTATGAAAAATATTACAACTTAATGTAAACAATACCCACAACATGTATACTGAGAAAAGCTTGGTTACTAATTTAAAGATAAAAATGCTAATTACATCATCTAAGAGGATTACGAGATTTCTAGATGAATCACGGAAATGATAATGTGTATGATCAGTTGGGTCAGCAATATGAGATGGCATGGAGAGTTGAGGGTTGTGTGAAAGTCTGAGTTCGAATCCCTTATATTACATTATACATGTGCAGGTGTGTGTAAGCCTGTACAGTGTATTAATTTACATATTTTAAAAAAACAGTGCGTTAAAGGTCTGCCCATCCCTCACATATGTATGTAAATGGATTATTCTCCAGTACAACATGAGGGGTCAGAACGACTAAATGGTCAACATGGGTAGGATGACAACCTTGGCACTAACGTGGGCTTTGAACGTTCCATCATCAGATTTTCAATGAAATGGATGGCTGAAGAGTTGTGGGTTAGAGTAATTTGAAGCCTGTCCATTAAAGTATGAAGATTGGCTATCTTAATATGAAGCTGAGGAGTGATTGTATATATGTGTGAGGATAGTAATCTGGACCAACTGATGATTGTTGGTTTAGCATGAAATACGAATATTGGTGATTATTTATCTTTTCAACATGTGTGTGATCAGATGGATCAGCAGTATGAGATGGCATAGAGAGTTGAGCGTTGTGTGGAAGTCTGAGTTCGAATCCCTTATATAACATTTGATTATAAGATATAATAACTTAGTTTTACTTCACTTATGGTTCGTAATCTATATATTGCGCTTAAAACGCACGTACATGACTCTATCTTACACATTAATAATTGCTTAGTGCTTTCGGTGCGATCACCCGAAAGCGCTAAGCAATTATTAATTCGTAAGATACCATCACGTATGTGCGTTTCATGAATATGGGAACACGAAGCACCCGAAAGCACTCAGCAATTATTAATTCGTAAGATAGCTTCACGTTTGTGCGTTTCAAGCGCAATATATAGATTATAAGATGTAAGTGAATTTATTTAAATGAGATACTTTTTTGACAGGAGGGCGAAGAATTCTTTCTTCTTAATTGCATGTATATTGTTGGCAATGTGCCAGGCGTCTTTAACTTTGCATTTGGTTTAATTTCTCTCAGAGCAGACAATACTGGCAAATGTAGGTTCAAAGTTGTGAGCATGTTTAAACACTTGTTTGCAGAAAATGGATTCAATGTCTGTTTTAGTTTTGGCTTGACTGTATTGATATCTGTGTTATGCTATTTTTGTGGAGAGGTTGGTACAAGATTCCCCGAAATATTATAATTTTTAAAAAAAATTTGTGTTAGTCAAATTATTTTGATTTGTTCGCGTCCATAACTAAAAAAAAAAAAAAAACCATAAGTACAATTTTTTCCCTACAAGTTTCACATGTCTGCGCTATCTTTTATTTCTGTCAACACAAATTTGCATTTAGCACTTTCATCTTACAGTCCAATATATAATTATAAATAAAATTCCAACATTACAAATTTTAGATTAACAGATATCCAAAATGCTTCTGATTATAAAATAATTTAAAGTTATCATAGAGGGCGTTAATGGTGTAATTGGAAAGCAATTGAAAGATAAAAAACTTTATTTCAATTTTTCACAAAAAATAGTAATAATACGTAGATAGTTCTTATGGCGTCTGAATGGTATTATTCTTCTCTTTTCTATCGGATATAGTCGGTTTGACCAGTGACTGTACTCGTATAGGAATAAAACCAGTGATCTTTAGATTTACGAATACTGAATTTAAACTCACATTCATTAGACTTTTTGACAAAATCAATAATACAAATTTTATATACTGATCTGCAAGGGTTCTCCTGATTTTTTAATTTTTTCTTAAGTTAAAGTTAATGAGTGATTTCCAAAACATTAATTATTATCACATTCGATTGACTAACAGAGCCATTTCCATTATAATATGAGCAACCTCTTTAAATCCCCCCCCCCTCTAATCCAATAATCTTATTTTTCCTTGATTGAACTTTTATTGTCATTACATACAAGGTCTACTATTTTAGACATATCTGGTTTTCTTCTTTCTAAACATAAGCTTGTGCCATTTTAATTTTTTTTTTTAATGGGAAGACTAATTTCACTAGTATATATCTTTCAATATTCACATGGTATTTCATAGATGCAGTTTTTATTTTCCAGTCTTTCAAGTTTAGGATTTATAAAAGTTAAGATTTCTCATTAAGTGTTAATGTTATATATTATATTCATTGAAGATTTTCTTTAGTTAGTTTGCTATTTTTAGTATGTAGGGATATAATATAGTACCTCACCTATAATTAATAATTATTAATATACTTCCATAAAGTGGTTTGTGTCAAAGTTGTGAAGACAGCAAATTTGGCACTTATAAATTCATCATCATCAAACATTATCAATCCACTGCAGGATGAAGGTCTCTCCAAGTTCAATCCATCTCCGATCTTTAGCTTCTTTTCTCCAGATCACCCCTGCACACTTTCTTATTTCATTCATCCATCTCACATGTGGTTTCTTTCTGGGTCTTTTATAATCTCTTGGAATCGAGTTTAAGATTTCAATTGTCCATCTATTATCATCCCTTCTAGCAATATGTCTAGCCCAACTCCAGTCTTTTAATTTTTTCAATGAGGTCAGTGACACCTATTTGTTCTCTTACCCATATATTGCATTTACAATTTCTTCTTATCAATTAAACTGATATGTGTAAGAGATTATGGTCTGGGCCAAATGATGAGTGTTGGTTCAGCACAAAATGTGTATCTTGAGGATCATAGATATTTTCACATGTCTTTGGTCATATATTAATGATTATATTCCTCCACAAGGTGGTAAAAGTGAATAGAAACCAATGCCTACATTGTGTGAGAGTGGGTAGTGAAAATTAAACTGCAGAAATCTTATCCATTATTAAATAATCTCTAGTTTAATAAATAACTAATAAAAATTATTAATATACTTTCATTAAGTGATACGTGTTAATGTTGTGAGAGTAGCATATTTGATACTTATCAATTAAACTGTAGTAATTTGATATTCTTATATGTACTGAACACTGATAAAGATATGTATAAGAGATTGTAGTCTGGGCCAACTGATGAGTGCTGGTTCAGCACAAAATGTGCATCCTGGGGATCATAGATCTTTTCATGTCTTTGGTCATATATTTATGATTACATCACCAGTACCTACATTGCGTGAGAGTGGTGTAATGTAAATCATCCTATAGAAGCATTATTTAGTACCTATAATTGTTTGTTTCTTTTGATGTTTCTTTTGTTGTCCTTTTGTTTTCTTAATAACATAGCAAATTCAGATTTTAGTTAGAGATGGAGTAATATTTGTGGTTATTATTTCAAATATATCCATGTAAATGATGCTGATCAGAGGTGACAGTGATAACCCTATAGCCATCTTTTGATTTTGTTACATTAAAAGTATCTTCATTTTGAAGAATTTTTAAAATTCCATTACACCAACAATAAAAATATTTATATATATATTGCTTATAATAACTCCTCTCATATACACTTTAATGTAAAAGATTTAAAAGCTAAAGGAAATTGAGAATGCTCTGATGAAGACTGCTGGATAGTCGAAACTGTCAGGAAAATAAAGAAATTTTATTTTAAAAAATGTTTGCATTAAAGTGTATATGAAAGGAGTTATTATAAGCAATATATATAAATATGTGAAGAAATGCAAAGAAAGTAAAGGAGAAGAATAAGAGTATATACTTCTAATAAAAATATTTACAAGCTATTATCTTCATTTAATTTTTTATTTATAACAAACAATATTTCACCACAGTGCACATTTGTAAATAAACTTTCCTCATCAAAGTCTATCAATATTTATTTTTATTTTTATTTTGGAGAGTTTTAATTAATTGAAAGGGAAGCTACTGATTGTTATACTAGATATATCTTTAAGCATTTTCCTTGTGGTTAAAGACTATTCTCCAGTAACAGTGGATACTCCTAATTGAGAGCTTCTAATAGCAAGCCAATACCAAAAGTTTAGAAAATAATTCTAAATCATCTACTGAAATAATACCACAGACATTACTCAAAAAGCATTGCACATTCTTCACTGATTCAGAAAAAAGTAAGTTTATCAAAGTTCCATATCTTTATGATTTGCCTTTTCCATAAGGATCATATTTCATTATGACCCATTATTAATTTTAATAATTCACCAAATCAAAAATTAACAAGATTTCTTTTTAAGGTTTTATGTTCAACAGCATTCAAGACCAATTATAGGTAATGCAGTGTATCCAAACACACTGTGGGATAACAAAGTAAAAAGAAATTCAGTCGACATAATGACATTCAATTGACATAATATTAGAACAGTTTTCCAAAGCCATAGCATACTGTGAGGAATCCTAGCCCTTACAAAACCTATAAGAAAAAGGCTGTAAAGCAAAAAAACTCCACCTGTGAAATGTAATGTGAATGTGGAAGAATATATATCAGTTAAATCAGTAGCATGATTTTAAAAAAAATACAATGTAATGATTAGAGAATGAAAACCAGATGTATCTAAAGTATCAAACCACACATGCACTCATGACATATTCAACTGAGAAAAGTCAAGAATATTGGACAGATAGGGGTCATTTGCAATTGCTGTGTGAGCAGCTTCTTCAAACTTTCCTAAGACAATCTAGTATGATCATTTGTAATGATTGGATATCATTCATTAATTTTTTTGTCTTTAGGAATACATGGGGAAATCATAAAAAGCATAGATAAATATATAAAATTTCTATTGGCTGCTTTCTTTGGTGGAATAACGTAGTTGTTAGTGCATCATCTGAAATTGAATATTCAAGAATTTATAAATATTGCTTATTAGATTCCCATGATAATACCATCATTGGTCATATCCAGCTATATCTGAAGTAGAGAGAAGAATATCATAATAAAAATGCATTATATACTAACATGTGTGGTTACTATTAATACACAAGTGGTATACAAAATCGAACATAGCAATTCTTTTTGCCACCCAGTGCATTATGATGATTCATGGGTAAATACTGCCACAAGAGTCATGCAGCACAAGTATCTGTACAGCCATGTGAAAATAAACTCACAATGTAAATCAGTATTTCTAGAACTTGCACGAGAATATAACCACACTTTTGACTCAGCGAGAATAAAAGTAGTTTGCTCTGGGTGCGAGGATAGGAAGCATAAATTCAAAGAAGCATGGTTCATTGCTAATATCCCCCATCTTATAAACAACCAGGAATCCAGTGTTCCCATATCAAACAAACAGAATATGTAAATAGGACATTTATTTAAATGTCATATTCTTCTTGTGGGTGAAATATGAGCGCATGATTCTGGCCATCAATGCCGAAAGCATGTTCAGTAAATTATAATTATAATAAAAATGGTTCTACCTTTTCTTGGTTAAACATTCACATCTGTATACAAAATTTTCTAGTTTTTTATTACAAACAAAATTTGTTGGAGTATTACTCTGAATTATCTACATTTGGTATTATCCATTTAAAAACTTATCACTCTGTCCTATATATCATCAATCTTTACAGTGTTGATCAGACACTTAAATTATAATGAATCCCTACTCACTCGTGCTTTTAATATTTGTGTCTTTGTAGTAAAATAATATATATCCCCTTTTTAAATCATTGACATAAAATTCAAATTTAGGTAAAACTGCATATAAAATCAAACAATTTTTAATAGTAAACAATTATGAATATTCGGATTTTATAAATTTTTTATTAGTTTATTGCAATTCTATATCTAGAATTATTATCTCTTTTTTGTACAATTGTAATGTTAAATATATAAATGTTCGAACATTAAATGGTAGACATACGTTTATAAATTTTAGCTTTTATTCATGGTTAGCATGTTTTTGATATATTATATATTATAATCATAGCTGCGGACATATGTTTATAAATTTTAGCTTTTATTCATGGTTAGCATGTTTTTGATATATTATATATCATAATCATAGCTGCGGACAGACGTTTATAAATTTTAGCTTTTATTCATGGTTAGCATGTTTTTGATATATTATATATCATAATCATAGCTGCGGACATACATTTATAAATTTTAGCTTTTATTCATGGTTAGCATGTTTTTGATATATTATATATCATAATCATAGCTGCGGACATACGTTTATAAATTTTAGCTTTTATTCATGGTTAGCATGTTTTTGATATATTATATATCATAATCATAACTGCGGACATACGTTTATAAATGTTAGCTTTTATTCATGGTTAGCATGTTTTTGATATATTATATATCATAATCATAGCTGTGGACATACGTTTATAAATTTTAGCTTTTATTCATGGTTAGCATGTTTTTGATATATTATATATCATAATCATAGCTGCGGACATACGTTTATAAATTTTAGCTTTTATTCATGGTTAGCATGTTTTTGATATATTATATATTATAATCATAGCTGCGGACATATGTTTATAAATTTTAGCTTTTATTCACGGTTAGCATGTTTTTGATATATTATATATCATAATCATAGCTGCGGACATACATTTATAAATTTTAGCTTTTATTCATGGTTAGCATGTTTTTGATATATTATATATCATAATCATAGCTGCGGACATATGTTTATAAATTTTAGCTTTTATTCATGGTTAGCATGTTTTTGATATATTATATATCATAATCATAGCTGCGGACATACATTTATAAATTTTAGCTTTTATTCATGGTTAGCATGTTTTTGATATATTATATATCATAATCATAGCTGCGGACATACGTTTATAAATTTTAGCTTTTATTCATGGTTAGCATGTTTTTGATATATTATATATCATAATCATAGCTGTGGACATACGTTTATAAATTTTAGCTTTTATTCATGGTTAGCATGTTTTTGATATATTATATATCATAATCATAGCTGTGGACATACGTTTATAAATTTTAGCTTTTATTTATGGTTAGCATGTTTTTGATATATTATATATCATAATCATAGCTGTGGACATACGTTTATAAATTTTAGATTTTATTCATGGTTAGCATGTTTTTGATATATTATATATCATAATCATAGCTGAGGACATACGTTTATAAATTTTAGCTTTTATTTATGGTTAGCATGTTTTTGATATATTATATATCATAATCATAGCTGCGGACATACGTTTATAAATTTTAGCTTTTATTCATGGTTAGCATGTTTTTGATATATTATATATCATAATCATAGCTGTTTTGACTTTTGCTATAGATGGTCTTTATATGCCTAAATATGCTAAAACACAGGCAATGGTGAAGCTGAGTACAAATTGTAATATTAATTGGTTAAATGCTTTTGAGAAGTTTTATCTTCTCATAATCATAGCAAGTGTGTTGTGTGAGTACAATAGAAAATGTATGTGACAAATATTTAAATATATGCAAAGTGGATTAGAAAGTCCACTTTTTGGGGGGAGAGAAGCATGCTTCCTTCCAATTTATAGCATAAGGTGCTTTTGGCTATAAGCCATGCTTCTTTGATTTTATGTTTAGAGTCATGGCGTTTTAGCATGTGATGGAAGCGAATGAAGTTCAAATATATGGCTGGTGTATCTTTGGTTTTCTAAAAAGTTGTAATTATATTCAGGTTTGTTCAGAGCTCTTTATGAATACTTGATAGCTATTTTTATATTTAATTATTTCAAAAAAGTGGTCTCTCTGAAGAAATTTAAATGTATTTGAATAATAAACAAAAAATTTAAATAATTAAATATAAAAACAGTTATCAACTAGGGATAAAGACCATCTATAACATGTCAAAAAAGCTATAATAATGGTATATAATGTATTGAAAGCATGAATAAAAGCTAAAATTTATAAAAATATGTCTATCTTTTTAGTGTTAAATGTCAAAACATTTATATAAGTAATGTTAATTTATTGATAATTTATTGAGTTTCTTCTCAATAAATATCTATAGAGCTTTTAATAAAGTGTACTTCTCTTTTATTCTCTTTTGTTACTGTTATGTAGATAAGAAACTTCCTATATACATTTTGTATTTATGAACCACTTCTATGGGTGTAAGATTACCAAAAAAGTATATCCTTATCTAATTGCTTTTACAAATCAAAGATCTTTTTGTGATTTCAGTTTACTCCTAAATTATATTAATTCCTTTGGTTTTGGGAGACCAATTGCGCTCACTAAGTGAGGTAAAGAGTATTTAACAAACAAAATCTTTTCTTTTTTTTTTTTTGGTATGATTTTTACAATTTTACCTTATGAGGGAGACTTTATGATGTCAGCTTGTGAATAGCTGTTTGTTTTTGAAATAATAGATACCAATTAATGATCATTATAATAAGTTCTCACAGTCTTATTTCTGTATATTGAACAATATAAATGTCATATAACATAATACTAAATCATCCATGCACTTTACTACTGTTACACAATCCTTTATTTACCACCCTCTTTTACAGTTTGCAGTTTCAATTGCCCCAGAAATTTTCTTCAGAACTCTGAAGAAGATTTCTGTGGCAATCGAAACTGTAAACTGTAAAAGATGATGGTAGTTCTGAAGAAGATTTCTGGGGCAATCCAAACTGTAAAATGTAAAAGAGAATAGTAAATAAAGCATTGTGTAACAGTAGTAAAAGAGTTCTGAAGAAGATTTCTGGGGCAATCGAAATGTAAACTGTAAAAGAGGGTGGTAAATAAAGCATTGTGTAACAGTAGTAAAGTGCATGGATGATTTAGTATTACATGATATACATTTGGCAATGCAATATGAAAGAGTAGTTATTATACTTCTTGAAGTCATATAACATTGGCTTATTCTATTTTTATTATTATTTACTTTAGTTTTTACTAAAAATGTGCATATATCAAACAAATTCATAATTCCCTTTTTCTTATAACTTTGACTAAGATTTCTATTTGATCTCTATTTAATAGGGTTGTTTCTTATACAATATGTAAACCATTTTGACCATAAAAATATTCAAATTTTGTAAGAAAGTTTTTTAATCCTTAATAGAATTTATTTTATTTAATCTCCTAATGTTATTTATTTTGTATTTTATTGATTTAACTTCTATGACAACATGAGTATTTATTTATTTATTTTTGTTAGATGTTTTCCTCCTAGTTTTTTATTTTGTTATATCTTCTGAAAATGTTAACCTAAGTTAAAAGAATTCAATGTATGCATATATTTTAAAACGGATTTGAACTCATACTTTCACATTCCCTACAATTATTCACTCCATCTTATACAACTGATAACATATGGCTATATACATGTGAAAAAAATAAATGATCTCCACTATATTTATTTCATGCTGAACTAGCACTCATCAGTAGGTCCACAATCACCTCCCATACATATATGTAATCAGTGTTTAATTTATATGAAGATAGCAAATCTTCATACTTTAATGGACAGTCTTCAATCTTCTTCACTCTTCAACTTCTCAGCCATTCAAATTGTTAAAAATCCGATGATGAAATGCTCAAAGCCCTTGTTCATGCCAATATTGTTGTCATATCCATGTGGACTTTAAGTCACTCTGACCCTTCACATATAGGATCTTAATATGTTTATTTTAAATACACAGAAGAGGGATGGGCAGAATATAGGCTGAATATGTAATATTTAAATACAAGTATATTGTCTATATTGAATTTAATGTAATTTAAAAGGAATTTGAATTCAGATTTTCAAACTCAATAAACATCACATGATCACCACCTTTTATGCTTGCTTATAACTGTTATTAAAACAGGTGTGGCAATACATATAATGAGTTTTGCCTGTTTTAACAACTCAAACTCCCTACAGCTATCCACTCAATCTTATATAACCAATACACATGATCACATACATGTGAAAAAAGATAAACGATCTCCTATATATATATATATATATATTTCATGCTGAACCAGCATTCATTAATTGATCCAGATTATCATCTCCCACACAAATATATAATCAGTGCTCAGTTTATATTAAGATAGCAAATTTTGTTACTTTAATGGACAGGCTTCAATTTTTTACACCCTCCAACATGAGTTTGACAACAATATTGACACAAGCAAGGGCTTTGATATGAATAGCTGAAGAGTTGGAGGGTGGAGAAGATTGAAGCCTATCCATTAAAGTATGAAGATTTGCTATCTTAATATAAGCTGAGCACTGATTGTGTATATATATGTGTGTGAGATGTGGTAAACTGAGTCAACTGATGAGTATTGGTTCAGCATAAGGTACTGGAGATAATTCATCTTTTTTCACATGTATGTGGTCATGTGTATCAGTTGTATAAGATGAAGTGGATATCTGTAGAGATCTTAAAAGTCTGACTTCAAGTCTCTTTTAAATTACATTAAGTTTAGTATAGACAATATACTTGCATTTAAATATTTCTTATTCAGTCCATATTCTGTCCATCCTTCCTCTGTGCATTTAAATAGGAATATTAAGGTCCTATACATGAAGGATGAGAGTGACTTAAAGTCAACATGGGTATGACAACAATATTGGTATCAACAAGGACTTTGAGCATTTCATCATCAGATTTTCAATAATATGAATAACTGAAGAATTGGAGGGGTGGTGGATGGAAAAGACTGAAGCCTTTCCATTAGATTTGCAGTTTTAATATAAACTGAACACTGATAATACATATGCATAGGAGATGATTATCTGGACCAATTGATGACTGTTGGTCCAGCACAAAATATGTATATTGGAGATCATTTATATTTTTCACATGTGTGTGGTCATGTGTATCAATTGTACAAGATAGAGTGGATAGCTGAAGTGATCTTGAAAGTCTGAGTTCAAATTCCCTATAATTACATCTAAACTCCAAGTATATAAATTATACTTGCATTCTGATATTAAAAATAATATGATAGAAACAAAAATATGATAAAAGAAGATGGAGATTATTTATTCTAGGCATATGGAGTCACTAGTTGCTATCTCCTAACATGATACTATTCTAAGTGGTTTGATGTAGCAGTAATATGCCAGGCTCTGGAGCTCATGGCCACCCTCTACCACTTTCAATGCTTAAACTTAAGCAAAACTCTCCATACAGTAGCGCCACTCAGTGCAAGCCAGAGTAATCAATGGATGCAGGCAATAAATCATTTGATTATTTGTTTAATTATAATATGATCTTGTCATAATGTATAATCGGACCTTAACCAAGAAACATTTCTCCAGGCTATGAAACCTTTATTCATATTATTTCAAAATAATAGAAACTTAATTTTTTATCTGTTTTCAGTATTTGGCTTTATGTAAGGGATTAGAACTCAAGACTTTCACATGACCCTCAAATTTTCATGCCATCTCATATTGCTGACCTACCTGATCACACACATGTTGAAAAGATAAATAATCACCAATATGCATATTTCGTGCTAAGCCAGCAATCATCAGTTGGTCCAGATTACTATCTCCACACCCATATACAATCAGTGCTCAGTTTTATATTAAGATAGCCAATCTTCATACTTTAATGGACAGGATTCAAACTATTCCAATTCAGAACTCTTCAGCCTTCCATTTCATTGAAAATCTGATGATGGAACATTCAAAGCCCTTGTTAGTGCCAAGGTTGTCATCCTACCCATATTGACATATTAGTCATTCTGACCCCTCATGTGCAGGAGAATAATCCATTTATACATATATATGTGAGGGATGGGCAGACGTTTTACACACTATTTATATAAATTAATACATTGTACAGGCTTAAATCTGCATTTATATATGTAATATATGCGGGATTCGAACTCAGACTTTCACATGACCCACTACTTTCAGTGCTATCTCATATTGCTGACCCACCTGATCACACACATGTTGAAAAGATAAATAATCACCAATATACATATTTTGTGTTAAACCAGCAATCATCAGTTGGTCCAGATTACTATCTCCACACATATATACAATCAGCGCTCAGTTTTATAATAAGATAGCCAATACTCATACTTTAATGGACAGGCTTCAAACTATTCCAAACCACAACTCTTCAGCCATCCATTTCATTGAAAATCTGATGATGATAATTTATCTTTTTTATTATTAATACTATAAAACTATGCAATGAATAATTTTTTAATATGCTCTAATAATGGTTAACGAACTTTCTTTGAATGTAATACAAACTATATCTTCTATCCAAACAGGAAATACTCTAATGTAAAATATAACTTACTAGTCAAATTCTACAATTTTTATCACATAGCAATTTGCAAAGAAGTTCATTAAGCTTCATTAGAATTCATTAAATATCATTGGATTCAATTATATTTATCTTTATATATATGGTTTTAGTATATAAGAATACATAATATAACAAAAGGAACAAGAGAAGATAAAGAGGGGAAATAAGCAAGATCATCATCATGATCACCATTCTCCATGCTAATATAAGCTGTGAGGGGCAAAACTTCTCATACAGTAGTGCCACCTAGTGCAAGCCATAATAATCAATGGATGCAAGAAGTTTTGTGCATAAAATCCCTACCCAGTGCCTATTCATCCAACATCCCAGACTTGTTTCTAGCTTGTGGCTTTTAACAGTAAGGAGCACTGCATGTCACACCCAAGACTCCTCACTGATGAAAGCCACAAGCCAGAAAATAGTCTGTGGATGTTGGATGAGTAGGAACTGGATAGATATTTTATACAAAAACCTTCTTGCATCCATTGATTACTCTGGGGGCACTATTGTATGGACAGTTTGCCTCTATCATTAAAAAAAATGTAAATATTATCTTCAATAAAATTTTTACCTAAAAACAATTCCAATGTGCTATTACATACCAGCAGCTATCAAGGTATTTAAATTCAAATTTTACAAAATATTTAAATGTAATTTCACAAAAATTGAAATGACAATATAGAAAAAAATGCATTTTTAAAAAGTGACCTTACTTGTAGATAACCCTGAGCTTCTGAGGATGCAAGGAGAGTTTGAGCTTCTGGTTCATCCCTGCAATAGGCAACGTGCTTATCAAAGTCTCGTTCCTAATATTTAAAAAAATATATATTATAATTCAGTGACAGATATGACATTATTCTATAAATTATTACATTAATAGAAATGTTTCTCATGCAAAACAAAAATATCACCAAAACATTCAAAACTTTATTCATATTTTAAAATTATATATATATACTGCAAGGAAATGAAGTCATACATCACATGACTTAATTTAATAAGCTTGTACTACAAATGTTATATAATGAGCATTAACAAGCTTTTATCAATTATCCCTATCCCCAGGCCGCTTTCTAGCTGTCACCGGTCTGGGGATAGGAATGTTTGGTAAAAGCTTGTTAAGAGTTATTAATGCTCATTGTAAAAAATATATATCTATATAATTATATATCACAAAAAAATACAAGTCAGATGTCACATGACCTAATTTAATGAGCTTGTGTTTACAAATGTTATATATAGAGTTTGCAAAATAAGCTCTTAACAAGCTTTGATAATATCCTCAACCCCAGACCAGTTTCTGCTACTGGCATCATTAGTGGCTATTTAAGTTAGATAGCTGGATTGGAAGACATATGGATCCTCTGAAAAATTTCAGAGTTTCTAATTAATATTTATAAATTATATAAAGTGCTAGACTTGTCCTGGTGTTTTTAATCTAATGCTTGAATATCCTGGCATCTCACTGATGATGCCAGTAGCAGAAACCGGTCTGGGGTTGAGGATATTCTCAAAGCTTATTAAGAGCTTATTTTGTGAGCTCTATATATAATAATTGTTAAAAGGAGGTTGCCTTGACATCAGTTTGAGATTGTTGATTGTTATCTATATTGGGATTATCTAAGTATTGACTGGTTTCTAATGGTTTCCATTCAACCACATATTTTTTGATTAGTAATAATCGCTAACATATTTATTTAGATGAATACTGTTAAAAATATGAATGCAGGAATTTGATAATCCATAACCAAGAAAATATGAGTATATATATAAAAAAAATTGTTTTTGTTTTTCATTTATTGTAAGATTGTTTACTCTTGAAAACACACTCAATGCCTTTATAGGTAACACTACAAGTAATAAGAATATGAGAAAGGTAATTATAGGCATAGTGCACATAGACAAATGATTCTCTCACCAATAGTAAATGCCATATTACAGTTATTTTTTTGTACATCTTACAAATTAATTCTAAATATTTACATCACACATATCTAACCAATCCATATTATCTCAACCCATTTACTCTCGAAATAAACATTATTAGATACCATTTTTCTGATTACTATTGGAAAACTAGTTTCAACCGGTTGTGAGCATTCTATCTAAAAAAAAAAATGAAGCCTGTTCGTGAACTAAAAACATTTCAAGATTAACCTGACCTGGATTTGAATTTAAGGTCATGGGAATGATAAGCAGATGCCTTAAGCACTGTATTGTGAAATCGCTATTGATGTCTTTAATAATTTTTAATATAATATTAATTGATGATTCTTGATATGCTTCAAAGAAAACATCATAAAGATTATGATTTTAAAATGAGTTGAATACCTACACAATTTTCAATTTTGTCTTCCATTATTTTGCCATTTATGCAATATTCAGAAAACTAAAAACTTTATCATTGATGATGACTCAGCCTAATGACAAAAACTTGAATTGAAATATGACTATGTTAGGTATTTATGGTGATCTTAAAGTAAGACAAAATTTAACACAAATCAGAGGTATTTCTTTTTAATTTTAAAAAAATACAACATGTGATTCTAAGACACTGTGTATCTTGCTTATACTCAATGTTTCATATATGTAAATAGAGGGTTCGAACTCAGGATTTTTCAGTCTACTCATCTTCATTTCCATCTCAAGCAACCTATACATGTGACCACATCCATGTGAATAAGATACCCAAACTCTATGTATTTCATGCAGAAGCAGCACTCATCAGTAGGTCCAGATCATAATCTACCACACATATATACAATCGATGCTCGGTTTGTATTAAGAGGGGCTTTGAGCATTCCATCACTGGTTTTTCAATGATATGAACAATTGAATAGTTGGAAGGGTGAGAAGATTGAAGTCTGTCCATTAAAGTTTGAGGAATTGCTATCTTAATACAAGCTGAGTACTGATTGTATATATTTTAGAAGATATGATCTAACCCAACTGATGAGTGCTGGTTCTGCACAAAATACATATATTGGGGATCATGCATCTTTTTTATATGTGTGTGGTCATATATATCAACTTCTTGAGATGAATAGACTAAAAATCCTGAATTTTATACTCTACACACACACACACACACACACACACATATATATATATATATATATTAATTCTAATGTTTTCACGAATAAAAGATGTCATATTATTATTACTATTTGCGGGATATTCCGTGTAGTGAAAAAGCTAAATGCTGACGTTTCAGTACAATATCAAGTACCTTCCTCAGAGCGTCCTCTTTCTCAAATCATGCATTCTTATGATTTGAGAAAGAGAACGCTCTGAGGAAGGTACTTGATATTGTACTGAAATGTCAGCATTTAGCTTTTTCACTACACGGAATATCCCGCAAATAGTAATAATAATATGACATATATATATATATATATATATAAGAATAAGAAAACAGTTGTCAATTACTATATTAAATGTAAAGAGAAAATTCACAAAATTAATTCAATTCTGAATGATTTTAGAAAACTTCACTATGAGACTAATACTGATATTTTCAAAAAACTTAACTTGTACTGGAAATTTATTTCTGAGCTGACATATATATGTATACCAGATTGCATTGCCAAATCCATATAATATTAGTATCACCGATGTTTTTTATTATTTTTACAATGCCCTTTTTTGCAACCCACTATGATGGTTTCGATTACCCCAGCAATCTTCTTCAGAACTTCTACTTACATTTCCAAATCTTAAATGCTAGAGTTAAAAGTTTAAATCTAGCAGTTAATATTTGGAAATATAAGTAGAAGTTCTTAAGAACATTGCTGGGGCAATCGAAATTGTCATAGTGGGTTGTAAAAAAGCATTGGAAAAAGTAATAAAAAATATGGAAATATAAGTAGAAGTTCTGAAGAAGATTTCTAGGGCAATCAAAACTGTCATAGCGGGTCATAAAAAAAGCATTGTAAAAAATAATAAAGAACATAGATGATATTAATATTATATACCAGATTGGTGTTAAACCACTAAACATCACATGATCACTATCTCATACTAGCACAATAATTGTTATTAAACAATTCAAAACAAAAAAACACTCTCCATATAGTAGTGCCATCTTGTGTTAACAAGAGCAATCAATGGATGCTAGAAGGCTTGTGCATAAAATCCCTATCTAGTGCCTACTCATCCAATATCCCCAGACTAGTTTCTGGCTTGTGGCCTTCATCAGTGAGGAGCCTTGGATCTGAGAGCACTGCACCTAGATCTTAGGATCTAATGCAACCCTCCAGCACCCACCTTTTAACTCTATTTAACTACAAAACTATGAGAATGAAATTGAAAACACTATTAATATTTTCAATCCAAGCTCAATAGCTTATATAGTCATATGGGTCTGAACTCAATTCAGTACCCATACATTTTGGTGTCTTTGGCTCTTTAACAACCATAGCCACCACTATCCTATTAGGCAGGATTGGTGTTAAACCACTAAACATCACATGATCACTATCTCATACTAGCACAATAATTGTTATTAAACAATTCAAAACAAAAAAACAAGATGGCACTACTATATGGAGAGTGTTTTTTTGTTTTGAATTGTTTAATAACAATTATTGTGCTAGTATGAGATAGTGATCATGTGATGTTTAGTGGTTTAACACCAATCCTGCCTAATAGGATAGTGGTGGCTATGGTTGTTAAAGAGCCAAAGACACCAAAATGTATGGGTACTGAATTCAGTTCAGACCCATATGACTATATAAGCTATTGAGCTTGGATTGAAAATATTAATAGTGTTTTCAATTTCATTCTCATAGTTTTGTAGTTAAATAGAGTTAAAAGGTGGGTGCTGGAGGGTTGCATTAGATCCTAAGATCTAGGTGCAGTGCTCTCAGATCCAAGGCTCCTCACTGATGAAGGCCACAAGCCAGAAACTAGTCTGGGGATATTGGATGAGTAGGCACTAGATAGGGATTTTATGCACAAGCCTTCTAGCATCCATTGATTGCTCTTGTTAGCACAAGATGGCACTACTATATGGAGAGTGTTTTTTTGTTTTGAATTGTTTAATATACCAGATTGCTTATCTTAGACCAAACATGTTTTCTAATTCATTTTAGCAAATGTATTATATGTGCATCCTTAAAACACATCTCACTACTTCTGTCTACTAATGCTTATACATATTTTAAACACATTACCTAAATCATTAATTGAGTACTTTCCTATCTATTGAAAATATTTAAAATCTTCAATAATACCAGGATACTTTAATGACCATAACATTTCAAACTTTCTTATCCAGAGATGCTATCAAAATCTATGAAAGTTGTTAGTGAACAATAGTGGAATGCTGATGATGTAACCAGAACTTTCACTTTGATTTTGTACACATGGTTTAATAAGACTATCATCCCTCATAACCCTAAATAATTTGTATTTGTAATTATATATTGGACTGTTTTTATCAACTAGAATTAAATGTTAAATCTCTTTAGTGAAATTAAAATTCTTTAGTTGAAATAAGTATTCCTCACGGCTAAGTGCTTTCAGAGATTTCCACCTGACCAGTGTCAATATTAGCATGAGAATAAAACCTGGGATCATTAGATTTTGTTGTAATCACCTAGACAATTCTGTCAAAAGCAATAGCTAGTAAAAAAGATGAATATACTTATCTAAGAGGATCATTCTGACTGACATCTTAAAGATGAGGTTAATGAGAAGTTTGCAAACATTATATATTATCTCACAAGATTAACTTATATGATCATTTGTCATTATCACATGAGAAGCTGCTTCATTTATATAATTTTATATATATATATTAATGTCATCTATATTCTTTATCACTTTTTACAATGCTTCTTTACAACTCACAATTGATGGTTTCAATTGCCTCAGCAGTCTTCTTCAGAACTTCTATATAAAGTAGAAGTTCTTTGCTGGGGCAATTGAAATTGTCAGTAGTGGGTTATAAAGAAGCATTTTAAAAGTAATAAAGAACATAAATGATATTAATATTACATGAAGAAGATTGTTGGGGCAATTGAATAGTGTGTTTTAAAGAAATAATAGAGAACATAGATGATATTAATATTATATGGATTTAGAAATGAAATGAGAAAGATAAAGTTGTTTATATATATATATAAATGAAATACAGGCATTCTTTAATATTAAATGTAGAAGTTCTGAAGAAGATTGTTGGCAATCGAATCGCAGTTTTTAAACAAGTATTGTAAAAAGTAATAAAGAAGATAGATAATATTAATATTATATGGATTTGGCAATGCAATGAGAAAGATAAAGTTATATATATATATATATAATTGAAATACAGACATTCTTCATATACCTGGAGTCTAATTGTAAATATAGGGGATTTGAACTCAGACTTTCAAATACCCATCAATTATCCACACTATCTTATACCACTGATATTCATGACCACACATAAAGATAAATCACCAACATAAATATTTTGTGCTAAACCAGCACTCATCAGTTGGTCCAGATTATATATATATTATTTATAACAGATTCCACTGTAAAGTTATTCTCATTATTAAGCCTAGTATAAGAAATTTTTAATAAACTCAATATGATATCCATTTATATAAATAGCAATAAATTTATGGTTTTTAATATCACAAAAAATACAAATCAAATCATCCAGCTATTGTAGATCAGCACAAAAAATAATGTTTTCTTTGAAATAGCTCCTGAATTGATCAACATCCTTAATAAAAAAAATTTAATATTACCTTTGAAATACCTTATGAAGATACTGAAATGATAAAAATGAGAAAAGATTCTAAAATGTAACAATCAACTTTATAAAAATTAAATTTTCAAAATCTATCCATACTATAGAATATTGATGGAATTTCATTGAACACTAAATAAATCAATTATGCAGTATTTTAAAAATAAATGCAATGAAACTTGTAAGAATTTTAATAATTTATCTGAAATGGATCAGCAAATTTTTCACATCAAATACTTCACTACGAAGGCAAATATCAGATTAACAGACTTAATCCAGATCATATATGTTTGTCAGCATCTTGGCATTTAATTGCCTTTCTACTCAAAATATGCAATACCATAGCTTAATATGTAAATCATATTTATTCTCAACAAACAAAAAGATTAATTGAATCATACAGAATCTACTAATGAATAATATTTCTGTAGTGTACACCAACTAGTTTCATCCACTTTTAACACCTTGTGGAAGGGATGTAATTATAATCATATGACCAAAAACATATGAAAAAGATGTATGATTCCCAAGGTGGATATTTCATGCTGAACCAGCACTCATCAGTTTGGCCCTGACCACAAACTCATACCTATCTTTACCATTGTTCAATATATATATATATATATTGAAACAGTAAGATTCGTATTCGAATCTTAGGTTTCACCTTTTTCTGTCGTCTCTCACTGACTGGTCTATCCCGCCCAAATTTAAACTTTTTGGTATTGAATTGTGTGTGTAGCAATATTAAAAATGTATAAATATATGTGGAGTTCAGCATAAACACGCACACATTTCGATCTCAAATTAAAGGCAATAAATAGTGATAAAATGATATAATTTAGATTTCTCTTGGTTATATAATTTTGTATAATTTCAATCATTTATTTTGGATTATAAAGTTCGTATTTATTGCTTTGTTTAAATTTCGTTTAATAATAATTCTAAAAAAATCTGATGTAATATTTAATTAAAAGTTAAAATAAACTTATGTTCCCTTTTTGTCTTTTAAATTTAAAAGCATCGGTCAGTGATAGATAATAGATTAATTAAAGAAAAATCCCCCAAAATGTGATTAGTAAATGTAAAATGTAAACAATAGAACGGCAGCTTTCTTTAATTAAAACCAACAAAATGCATTGATTACCCTCAGGGCAGATTAAGTAGAACCTAAAAATACCTTAACAAAAATGTGAAAGATCAAGATAAAAAAAGAGGCCATCTTAGACTTGCTGGAGACATTCGCTTCAACTTTAGCTTTGCTCTCGATCACTGAGAGTCTCCAAAATATAAAAATAAATTGTTCCTGCCAAGGTATGACCGAGTAAAAGCATCTAGATTATTCTCCATAGGGAGATGGCCTATCGGATGCCGAACTTTCCATTGCCTGTCATAAATTCACCATGAAGATCTGCTGCCTGAAATAAATGAGAAAGCTGCTGCTGCTGTGAAAGTAAATGAAATATCTAAATACCAGAAAGAATTGCCACTTGTGAACTTTTTGCTGCTAAACTAATGGAATCAGAAAACTTCTTATAAAACAAGTACCTGTCTGTGTTCAAACTCTAGAGTACTCTAATAACATGCTATAGCTATTCTTTATATTACTTATCTAAATAATAAAATGTAAAAACTATCATTTGTATAACTAAAATTAAATAATTAATGTAATGTGTAAATGTCTCTAATAATCTAGCTTACCTCACTCTATCTTTCTTGGGTGCGTATTTCTATAATCGACATTTTTATCTATAGTTATTATTTAATTATTGCATGCTCATAATTGTCTCAATTTTCAAAGTTTAAATCTATGATCGCTTAAAACAATGAATGCGTGTCAAATTTTCATTTATATTTACTTTCCTAAGTAACTTAACTTTCATATAAATCGACACACATTCAGTGCATCATTTATTGCAATGCAGGGTCTACTACTTCGCAAATGGCTGGCATATTAGTTGTAATAACTCCCAGTTTATATACGTTTTGTATTTATTAAATCTTAATGAATAATTCTAGAAAATTACATTTCTTTGAGAGTCGCCAACGTTCTTTAGTAAATGTTGATAATGTAGGGCTGAGTTAGAAATCTATTTAAATCTCATCATAATCGTTTATACATTATACATGTGTTACATTTTAGAGACACGCAGACCCATTCTGCCATGAAATTTCCAGATTCTTCAGGGTTGAAATTAACCCCAGTCATCCTACACAAGCAGGCATAATGGGTGCTCCTGTAGGACTTGACAATGTCATGCAGCCAGCCGGAAAACTGCGACACGGACTGCTTGTCCCTGGTTATGCTTATGTGACACCTTATTTCGTCGGGCAGATGGCAGAGACCAGCCCGACATTTTTATAAACTCATTCACGGCATTGCAGTTTCGATATACTGCCATTCCATATCGCCTTTCTAAAGCGTACCACGTGTTCCTTTACTTAGTTTTATTATTCTATATATCACTCCGCCTCTGCATTATTTTCATAATTCACTCTCAAATAAATGTTTGCCCTTAGTCATAAAATAAATATTTTAATTAAATAAATATATGTCCGCCGCTACTCTTAAATCTTACTTTAGACTCTTGCATTGCAAAGGTATAAATCCCTCCAGGCATGCATTAGAAATACTTACTCGAGAATTTTAGGTAGCTAGATTACGCCTTCAAATAAGTGAATTCCTTTTGTAAACATTACAGTATCGGAAATATCGCTACTGAGTCCTCAAGATAAAATAATGTCTAAACAAATAAATGTATTCCTTTTGTAAACATTACAGTATCGGAAATACCGCTACTGAAGTTCTCAATATAAAATAATGTCTAAATAAATAAATGTATTCTTTAAAATATAATCATGTCGCAAATCCCGCTACTGAAGCTTTGAATCCATAAAATATTATTAGTAAATGATTGTTTTATTAAAATGTATTAATAAATAATTTTAAACTATACGTCTGCAGTTACGTTTCATTTATTCGATACCCATTCTATAGAATATTTCCTCGATTATATAAATACGAATGTTTAACTAATATTAGTTTGATTATTGGCTAACTCAAAAATAAAATCATGAATCTCTTGCATATCCCTGACCACCGTGCCTAAAGAAATATTTACTAATGTCGCATCAGATGCGTTGTTTCGTGGAACCGATAAACTATGATCGAACTCAGTACCATGGGTGGCTTCGCTATATCGATGGTGCTGCTGTTCTGTATGGTGGTCGAATTCTGCATTATGTTTACAAGTCACACGTTTTCTGACTGTTACTATATATATATATCCTGCAGTGGATTGATAATGGTTGATGATATATATATATATGTTTCAAATTACTACAGTTTAACTGATAAGTGTCAAACTTGATGCCCTTACAACTTTGACACAAACCACTTAATGGAAGTAGATTGACTAGAAATTATCCAGTAATAAATTATAATTCTGCAGTATAATTTTCACTACACCACTCTCACACAAGATAGGATCTGATTGATATCTGATTTTAACACCTTGTGGAGGGATGCAATTATAAACATATGATTAAAGACATGAAAAAGATGTATGATCCCCAAGATACACATTTCATGCTGAACTAGCACTCATCAGTTAGTCCAGACCATAATCTCTTGTGCATAATTTTATCAGCATTCAATTTTCATTATTGGATAATCTCTAGTCTAATGAATGACAAATAAAAATTATTAATATGGATTCTACAATGATACGCATTAGTAATTGCATGCAACATACTATCTTCATTTTCCAAGGACTCATTTTAAAATAACTCATGGATTTTATCTCTATAAAATGTACAAAGCAATCATCCAGCTATTTCCAGACAGCATGAAATTGTTTGTGATATAATTATTAAATAACTAGCAAGAAATTTTCTCCACTTCCATTCAACATTCTTGATAATTATAGAGATGGAACAGATCTTTCTATGTTCTCCCCTGTTTTCATCATATAACAATCTTTATTGGGGAAAATTCCTATTATAATTTCTATTTTCTACATTTCCGAAAAGAATCAACTTAGTGCTTCACTGTTACTAGAGAAATTACTAATTTATATATAATTGAATTTATGATCACTACTTTTACACAAATAGCAACATCTTATATATTCAAATAAAGTCATTCATATAACAAATCTTATTTAAATAATTTATCCATTAGTTTTTTTTTTGGATCACAATGCAAATTCCTTAATTTTATAATCTTCATTACTTTTGCTAAAATAAATCCATTTATTAATGAATAACAAGACATTTATTTTATATAGTGCGATGTTTTTATAAACTGTAATGCCAATAAGCTAATGCACATGCACTTTGTAGATGTCACTATATAAATGAATATTCCCACTTCTTCAAACACAAGATAAAGTCTTTGGGAAAAGATAGAATGAATCCATCTATCTTTTCGGCCCAAACATATATGTATGGGCAAATCTTAAGTGTTTGAAAATGAGAGCGTGAAGTTGTTAATTGATTACTTTAAATTACTTTTTTACTATGTGAATGAATGACGCTTGTGAAATTTCTAGAATTATGAATAAATCCATTTATTAATAAAACTGTCGTATACTCTTATAAACATCATCTATGTTCCAAGATTAAAATCGTTGTCTTGAAATAAATCTATCCAACTGTTATAAATAGAAAAGTATGTGCATACTCAAAAATAACTTGTATAAAAAGAACTGTATCTTTTATTAAATTATATGCTTAATAAAGTCTGTTGCCACTAATTAACCAGTTATAATTGCTTCAAATTATCTGTTCACATATAAGTGCCAATTTTGAAAATATTTCTGTGGAGTTTCATACTTCATTCTAAATATTCCATATATGCATTAAGTAATTAATCTAGAAAAAATATATGCACTGATATAAGTGCATAAATTAATATATAGGGTATATGAAAGCAGACTTTCACACAACCCACCACTCTCCATTCTATCTCATAACACTGATACACTGAACACATATCTGTGGAAAAGATAAATAATCACCAATATACATATATCATGCTAAACCAACAATCATCAGTTGGTCCAGATTATCATCTCTACAAATATATGCAAGAAGTGTTCAGATATATATTAAGATCCCTTGTATATGTATTAAATGGATTATGTCCTGTACATGAGAGGTCAGAGTGACCTTAGGTCAACATGGGTGTGACAAGAATCTCGGCCTCAGGGTGGCCTTTGAGCATTCCATCAGCAGATTTTCAATTGGATGGACGGTTGAAGAGTTGGAGTGTGGAGTAGATTGAAGCCTGTCCATTAAAGTATGAAGATTTGCTATCTTAATATATATCTGAGCACTTATTGCATATATGTGTAGAGATGGATAATCTGGACCAATTGATGATTGCTGGTTTAGCATGAAATGCGTATATTGGTGATTATTTATCTTTTCGTCATATCAGTGTTATGAGATAGAGTGGAGAATGGTGGGTCGTGTGAAAGTCTGTCCCCATATACCCTATATATTACATATATTGATACAGGTGTATAATAAGCCTGTATTTCAGTTAGTAATAATTTAAAAAATTTATATGTGTATTATAAGTTATAAAAGAACTAATATATGTTAATAAGTTGGGCATCATTTATCCTTTTCACATGCCTTTGATCATACGTTTCAGTAATCTGTAATAGAATTGTAATTAATAATAATAAAAATATTCAAAAAAGAAATTAAGGTTAGCGTTTCTCTAGAAATAATGTGTACATGAAGTTGAAATGTCACGTGCTATATGAATTGCTTGACAAAGGGTATGTTTATAAAGTATCTATGGTCTGAGAGGTTGCTCTGACTTCCGGGCTGCTGGATGTTTGTGATTGGTGGGTTGCAAGCATGATATATCTCATTGAAAGTTTGAGTTACTTCCTGTTCAGTTAAAAGAAATAATTAATTATAAAGTTACCGCATTTTATTTTAAAAAGTAAAAATTCTAATAAATTAATACTTCCTAGACAAACTTGCTATCATTTAAAATTTTTATTAAGTTCTAAAAGGTAAATAAAAAGACGCCATATTTAAACCAGTTACCTGTCATTAAATATTCATAAAACTTTATACATATATAAACAAGTGTGCAGCGAATGTATGTATATGTATTTTATAATAAATTCACTTACCAATCTAAGAAAAGTTTTTCCTACTTTAGCAACATCACCTACGTACTGGAGACCACTAAGCAACACACTACAAAAAAAAAATACAACTTTTTAATAAAAAAAAGTTTCTAATAGTAGTATATACAAAATGACATTTTTGAAAATCAATAAAAAAAAAACATATAACACATTGCTAATTGATACCTTTGGCATCCATACATGGCATATTCTCATCTTTATAACAATCTCTTTAACATAACACATGAAGTTTATTTTTATATATATGTCAAAGCGTCAACCGAGAAGCGAACCCAGGCCAGCTGCTTGGAAGGCAGCTATGCTAACCGCTAGGCCACCAACGCTTGACGTGAAGTTTATTTTTAAATTTTAAAAGTGTTAATGTACTTTCTGACTAATAGTATAGGAATATGAATATAAAAATAGATCAAGTGTATATTCTATCAAAACAAAAATCTATTTCTATCACTCTTTGGTTGACATATTCACTACAATAGTATAAAATGTTAGCGTTTTAAATAGTTCAGACGAAAAATATGAGGTAATATTTTATTCTGCTGTAAATAACTGTCAAGTTTACATTCAAAAGTTACATTCCTATATAACTACAAGTGAATATTAAAATAATTTTTATACAGCAAAGTTTACCATATAAGTAAATAAATTATTTGATTGTAAACACAATGCCATTTTTTCTTAACTTTACAAATGTAAGATCTATTTTCTTAAAATATTTTAAATATTTGGAACCATTTAAATTTATTTTTTTTACCATATGGATATTTAGATAACGAATGATAAAAAGATAAGAATAATTACAATAAATATATTACGTTGAAAATTTTGGTATGCAATTTCTCAAGGAAATGTAATATGGAAAATGTATACACTTAAAATTTGAATAACGTTCACAATTTTTTCCTAGTCATAGTCACCATCTGACAAAGGAGGAAAGATTGCAAAAACATGAATGGGTGATTAACATAATTGGATAGCTAATTATTTGCTTAAGTAGGCCATTTTTTTAGCGTTTTTATCTTTTGCGATATGCCAGACCTCTCTCCGTTTATGCTTGGCATTTTTGCACTTTAAGCATAAGATGGTGGCAGAGGTAGGCTCGAAGATATGACCGGGGGTGGATTGGGATTGGTAAAAAATTGACAGTATACATTTGGGTTTGAGCATTGCTATATATGTACTGATGTTGTGCTAATCAGGTAGACAAGTTGGCCTTTGATTCTCCATAATTTATGGCATGGAAGTTGATTTGAGGGCATGTCAAAGGCCAACTTGTCCACCCAATTAGCATAACATCAGTACATATATTTCTGAGCTTAAATCCAAACAGATACTAAATCAATTTTTAATGAGCACCAATCTACTTCTGGCCACATCTTCAAGCCTACATCTCCCACCATTGTATGCCTAGAGCACAATGACACCAAGTGTAAACTGAAAGAGACATCACACATTGCAAGAGATAAAAATGCTATTAACAAGAAAGACCCCTGCATTTCCCTCTTTAAAAAATTGCCTATTTAAGCAAATAATTAGCTATTCAGTTACGCTAATCAGCCATTCATGTTCCTCTAATAAGACCAACAATCTTCTTCCCTCTATAAGATGCCATGATTATGAGTAATATAACTTAGTCAAAAGTACACTAAGCAAAAATTGCCAACTTTATTCAGATTTTAAACGCAACTCATATACATTTTACGTATAATTATTTTCCATAAACAAGAAATACTGAAAAATTCACAATCCCAGTTATAATATACATATATAATTAAAGGTCTTATGGCATAACTTTCCATTTATGTACATGCCAATCCTTAACCTGAGTTTGAGTACAACTCAGGTTGAAATTTTATTCTGGTTCCAAAAAAGTTTAGGATTTTATTTTCAACAACTATCTCCATAGCAACCAAGTTCTTCATCCAAGAATTTGTTAATAAATGTATAATTAGATATTATTACAGCCAATGGGTAAAACAGTAATAATAAACAAGTAAAAGTCTATTGACATCATTTTTGTAAATGTTTTTCTCTTAGGGACTGTTGGAGACATGTATGACCCGGTAGTTGGAGACTAATTAAAAACTATTTTACTGGATCATGTATTCATATGTATTATATAAATATAGAAATGATTTATAATAAAAATGAATAAATAAATGTAGTCTAAAAAAACATGATTAATAAAGCAAAAAAAAAAGTTAGATATTAAAATATAAAAATAGACACACTAAAAAGATAAAAATAATATTTGATAACTCTATAAATATAAGATATAAATAAAATAATAATTGGATTTAAAATTGGCTAAAACTATAAAGAAAGATGAGGATTACAATAAGATTTTATATGTTAAATTGAAATGTTAAAAAAATAGATTCAAGGAGAATACAAATGTTAATGAATTTATTTAATCAACTTATGATACAAGATAATAGTTTCAGCAATATATACATATTGTAACTCAAAGTTCAAGTCACAATCAGATAGGAAGAGCAAAAAAACGACCAGTTGAGATGAGTGCATTTTATGTGGAGTGTTTTTAATATTGGTTGCACACTTATGAAAAGTAAATTAAAATGAATTTTCTTTTCACATAAAATAAATAATAATAACTATTTCAGAATTTAATAATATATTAAATCTTAAGAATAAATTTCTCGGGGTATTCTTATAGATGTATGATAATAATCTTAATGTATTCTTAATACATGTATTGTATTACAATATCTCTTGTATAAAGAAGTACTTGAATACAAATTAATATGTATTTTTTAATTAACTCTCTCTCTCAGTTCTAGGTTAAGTATAATTTTCAATTAATTAATTAATTCTCAAGTTTATTAACTAAATCAATCTTAATCACTCAATTAAAAGAGATATTGACAAACTGATGTATTTAAATATAACAATTACTTTATTATAAATAACAAGTATATAAACAAAATAAAAGTATAAAAGAATAATAAATGTAATTTATTAATAAAATTTTATAACAATTTAAATAAATATTATTGTTTGTTCTCTGTGAATAAGCTAATCTAGGGCTATGATTATGTGTTTAATTCTAATGTGTTGCAAAAACGTAGCACTTTATTGTAGAGGGTTGAAAGTATTAAGTCAAAACCTAATATTATTTAGAGGAGAGTAAGAATATTTTATAATGTCCTTAATTATCTTTCTAACAATAATTAATAGATTATCAACGTCATTCATTAAAAGCTGGCTAGTTCTTTAACTCTTTTGGAGTAAACAAAGTTATTTATTTAGAACTCCTAATGCTATATAAAGCTTCCATTTATTATGATATTCAATATCTTTTACTAAAATGATTTGCTATGCTTCTTATATTATATTTAATGTTTATATAATTAGTTAACAGTATACCTCTACCAACAAATATGATTCAATTTCTTGATATTATGCAGACTGCTTTATTGCATAGTATAATAGTTCAAATTATTCACTTCATAGGTACTATACAGAAAATATTCCTTAATGATTTAATCATCTACTCAGGATGTTTATCTATCTATTAATCTGAGGCTGAATTCAAGGACTAATAAAACATAAAATCAATTAAACATAAAGGGTTTACTGAAGTTTATAAGTTAGTTTAACTAAACGCAACCTGATTCCAATATAAAATGTAAATCACATATATTACACTCATATCCAATAGCATTAATAATAAGATTAAGTTGTTATCTGTATCTTCATATCTCAGCCATATCTTTAATAATAACTATAAACTAAATAATTTAACAATCACAAACAAAGTTTATTTAAATGATTCCTCAAATATATTTTTACGAACAGTTGAGAAGTATCCTGTGGAAATATTTACAGTTTGCAGCCTATTCCAACATTTATAATTTACTGGAAATACTTTAATATGAGCGCTAACATTAAATAAAAATCATTAGTAACATTTAATATAATGATTTTAAGAAATTTAATAACACATTTAGTAATCCTACTCCAGATTGTATAGTTTTTTTAGAATGTCTGCCGATCAATTTATGATGATTATCATATTTTCATATTATGGCATTCATAATCACAAATTCATTATTGTAGAATTGGTGTTGAATTGTGGTTTTATGTAAAGAGAGCAATTTAATCTTTTAGAGAACACTTATAGACTAATATCCTTTGGTTGACGGTTTTTTTTCTCATCTGTCATAGCATCAGCCGGGAAGTGAACCTGCTAACCCAGGACAACTGCTTGTAAAGCAGCTGTCGCTGATCTCTCAACCACCAATCCTTTGTTTGGTGTTTATCACATATTATAAAAGCAATATATATATATATATATGTGCTCTGTGCACAGATAATGAAGCTATTCAATGTACGTAAAATTATCAAAATTTACTACCAAGCACTTTTGAGACAGCTTATAGTCCCATATTCATGGCGACTTGTATTTGATTAATAACTATAATATTAATGCAAATTTTATGCAAATTCATATGTAGATATTACATGGACCATTTTCAAGACAGAGAAAAGCAGGTCTCTCTTCTGTTGATTGCTGCTGGGTCACTTACAATGTAATAAGCTTCCCTGATTTTGCGTTTGATATCGTTTGTTTCAGAGCAAATGACACTGGCTGTGGTGACTCTCTCATGCTCAATGAAAACCGAATTACCTTCAAGCTTTGTTTTAGTTCTGTTATAAAGATATCTATGTTGAGCTACTCTGGTGGCAATATTAGTTTTAGTCTTTCCATAATATGTTGCCATACAATTTCTTTGGGGGCAGGTGATTTTGTACACAACTTGAGGGGTGAGTTCAGGTTTGATCAAGTCTTTGGTCTTATTGATCAGTCTATTGGTGTTAGGAGGTGAGCAGAAAGTGACTTCAAAGTCACTTGATAGTTTATTAATAAGGCTTTTGGCTGTTGAGTGGATATATGGGATTAGGATTCTTGGTTTGCTTTCTTTCTTGTAATTATGGTTTATTTTATAGAAGAATTTTTTAACTTTTCTGTTAATGGATGTTTGAGTGTGTCCCATTTTTCTTAAATCTGTCATACAATTGATAAGATTATTTCTTTTATCTGCCTCATATGAATTTGCATAAAATTTGCATTAATATTATAGTTATTAATCAAATACAAGTCGCCATGAATGTGGGACTATGAGCTGTCCCGAAAGCGCTTGGTGGTAAATTTTGATAACTTTACATACATTGAATAGCTTCATTATCTGTGTGCAGAGCACATATATATATATTAATTTATTTCAAACGCTAATGAAGTAAAGCCTTAACTATTATAAAAGCAGTAGATTACTAATTCTTTGGTTTAAATGTACTTGGTTTATTTCAGGTTGTTAATTTATAAGACCTAGCAAATAAATAATAATCCATAGACCAAATTAAGTTAGTTGATTTTTATTAAGAATGAAGTATTTTCTCCAAAGCTGTGAATTTATACATTGATTTAGATTCATATTGTATAAAGTTTTAACTTTCAGTAGTCCATAGTGATGTAATCTATATAGTTTCCAGACAAATTATTTCAAAATTGTTCAAAAAGAAGAGACAAATGATTTTTTTTTATATATATGACAAAGCGTTGACCGGGAAGCAAACCCAGGCCCGGATGCTCGGAAGGCAGCTACGCTAACCTAGGCCACCAATGGTTGACAGAGAGATAAGTGATTTTACTGATTTTATCCTGAGCATTCCATAAATAATTTTCTAAAATCCTATTAATAATTGAAGATAGTAAATTAGAATTTCTTTAAAATAATATTTAGTGATAATCCTTATTGTTGTTGTTTTATCCATTTTAGTTCGAGAAGATACATTTTTCCAGCTACGTAAAATGCTCAGAATGAGTTTGTCTACTTGGTTATTCTGTAGAAGACAATATAAAAATGGCTATTTTAAAATTTAATTCGATCTGCTCTTGGATGCAGTATAGTTTTTACAAAGACTGATATAATTTTGACAAAAAATCATATTTTTAGCCTCCGATAATCTGGTATCTTAATAAATTACCACTGCCCACAATTCTTTACATCTTTTAAGTTTATCCAGGAAAAAAAATGTCCATTGCTATGGTGATATGGAATAGCAGTTGATCATAAATTGCCTGGATTACTTTGAATAGTAAATTTCCAGACATTGGATAAAATGAATGGATACTTTCACTTAAGATGTGCCCATACTTAAGCATTTGGGTTGAAAGAATAGATGGATTCATTCTCTTCTTTCGCAAAGACTTTATCTTGTGTTGGAAGTGAAAGTATTCATTTATTATTAAGATTCATAAAGCGCATGTGAATTAGCTTGAAAAGCTGATCTTTAGTTTATTACAATCATTTATTTACTTTTAACAATTAATTTAATACACTGTACAGACTTACACACACATGCACATATATAATGTAATATGTAAGGGATTTGAACTCAGACTTTCACACGACCCTCAACTCTCCATGCCATCTCATATTGCTGATCCACCTGAACATGTGTGTGATCAAGTGGGTCAGCAATATGAGATGGCATGGAGAGTTGAGGGTCGTGTGAAAGTCTGAGTTAAAATTCCTTTTAACAATTAAATAATTTATAATGTCTCTTTAATGTCATCAGATATTTTATTTAAATAAATTTATTTTAATGAATACCTTTTATTTGGATTGTAATACTAAGCAAAATAACTTAATTTACTAGTTTTACGTTTATGAATTTTAAATTGTTTTAAACACAGAAATTTCATGCACGCACACATATATATTCAATTGGACGATTGCCTCAATGTATCTCAATTGCAATTACTGTAAGAGCTATTTTAAATCCTATGTTTTATTAAGTTAGTGTATCCTATTTTTGTATATATTTTTATAATATCAGTTTTATGTGTGCTTTCTCTGTGTATATATAAAAAAAATCAACTATGTTTTTTCAACCAATACAGACACACATATTTTATATATGCAATGATTAATATATGTTCAGAAAACATATTTAAATATGTCAAGCGTTGTTAGCCGAGAGGTCATCGCACTCGCCTTGCAAGCAAGTAATTGGTTGCAGACGGGTGTGGGTTCGCGTCCCAGCCGATGCTATGACATAAAAAAAAAAAAAAACAACAACAATATTTTCTAAGAAATTTATATTCCCTTAGGCAGAACTATGAGAGACTTTTAAATTTCATTTTTGACCAATAATAGTGGTGGATTTACTTCGTTTAACTGGAAAAGAAAACCAATAAAATTTTTACAGTTTTTTTGGCTATATTTATTAATTAATTACGATGGTATATGTTAAATTGCAATATATATGTATGTCTAATGTCATGTACAGAAAAATACTATTATAACTCACTAAAAGGAAATTATTTTAAATTTTATACGCATATTATCGAGGTTATACCCTTCTTTTCTTCCATAGCGTAAGCTTGTGGTTAAAACACCTGTAGAGGTCCCTACTATCGCATTTTATACGCATATTATCGAGGTTATAGCCTCAGTAAATATTACTTACGTAATCAATGTGCGTTTAATAAATTTATAATTACATCAGAAACAAGTTAATTTATACTTATATAATTCTCATCAACTCCAATTTGCATATCTATCTGTTTACAAAAAATCACTTTACTGTTGATAAATACCATATCAGCCAGATTCTTTGATATTGTCATACAAATTAAAGTAATGCAGTCAATACTTCAATAATCCATCCTCTCCTGCAAAGCTCTTTAAAGATCATATTAAAATTACCAAGTCAAAAAGGCACCAAATATCAATATCATGAATATTAATATTAGATAATTATATATATTTAACTTATTAATATCACCGTTGTTAACAAACTTTTTAATAACCGCAATAAGAATCCTCTTTTTGTCTTTAAAATATATGTCTTATAAACTATAATGTTTTTTTCATTGAATCCAATCAAATTATATTAAAAACTTTATTTTTTCTCATCAACTATATATATAAAAGTATTCACATCTTTAACACCCAACGTTTCGACCACTTTTTTTCTATAGTCATTTTCAAAGTTTTTTTTTTTTTTTCCAAACGTTTTCCTTTTTACATACACATTTCTTTATGTATATATTTCTTTTTAATAACTTTATTTCTTCTCAACAATTATATATATATACTAACATCTTTAACACCCAACATATATATAAAGAAATGTGTATGTAAAAAGAAAAAGTTTGGAGAGAAAAAAAATCCTTGTTAAGCATTGGTGGTCGAGAGGTCAGCGACAGTTGCTTTACAGGCAGTTGTCCCGAGTTAGCGGGTTCGCTTCCCGGCTGATGCTATGACACATGAGGAAAAAAAAGAAATCCTTGGAAATGACTGCAGAAAAAAGTGGTTAAAGCGCTGGATGTTAAAAATGAGAATATGTATATATGGTTGATGAGAAGAAATAAAGGTTTTAAAAAGAAAAGAAGGAGCGTAAAGGGGAATTTGATTGGATTAAATGAAAAGAACATTATTAAATAATTAAATAAATCAATGATATAATATAGAATATCTTTATATAACAGCAATAATATATATAATAAGAATCATGCACACACACACAAAACGTCTACAAATATTAATTTATATATTATATTATATATTATTGTTGTTATATAAAGATATGCTATATTATATACTCAAAGAAGTATGGAGAGATGCATGTTGAGAATAACAGGAAGAGATCGAAAACGCAATATATCGGTAAGAGAACAAACAGGTGTTACTGATCTCATTGAAAAAATTAAAAGACTAAAGTGGAGTTGGGATGGACATATTGCTAAAAGAGATGATAATAAATGGACAATTGAAATCTTAAACTGGATTCCAAGAGATTGTAAAAGACCCAGAAAGAGACCACATGTGAGATGGATGGATGAAACAAGAAAGTGTACAGGGATGATGTGGAGAAGAGAAGCTAGAGATTAGAGAAGATGGATTGAACTTGGAGAGATCTTCATCCTGCAGTGGATTGATAATGGTTGATAATGAGGATAATGATATATTGATGATTTATTTAAATATATATAAAAGTAACACAATGGATTTAACTTCTTTATATTTTTGATGATATTAGATCATGAAACTAGGTCATTACATAACTGCTAAATGATGATAAATTAACATAGTTCTGGAAAATTATAAGAATAATTTTAATTTATTACCATTCACTTCTCATTGAAAATGTGTTACGGATGATGACTACTTTTCTTCTCCTATAAAAACATGATTCATACTGAACTAAATGCCTAATACTTCTATCAATGTTTCTGAGATGAAATTAAAATAAAATAACCCTACTAATAATCAGATGTTAATATGGCATATATCCATAGTTTACATAGTCATAAAACCTCCTGTACAGTTTCAGTCTATCTAAATATTGATTAACATAAAGCAAACTTATACACACACACACTAAAAAAACTAATGAAAGATATACTTATGAGTCTAGATATCCTCATTAATACTTCCAGCAAACACAGAGCATGCTACTAATAATCAATAATCTCTTTGACATTACTTACAAGAAAATACCTCAATGAAAATGATTAGAAATATAGTTGTTGTTTTTCCCCCATATGGCATAGCAGTGGCCGGAGGCGAACCTGCAACAACCGTCTGCAACCAACTGCTTGCTTGCAAGACGGCTGCGCTGACCTCTCGGCTAACAAGGCTTGACTAGTTTCTAGTTAAGATCTCTGATAAAATATTTAGAATGATTACCAATATTGCAAATCAATTATTTAAATATATCAGATTTTTTCCTGAAATTGATAGTGGTCCATTATTATCAGAAAGCAGATTATTTAATTAAAAATTATCTTAGAAATAATTTTCTCTAAACATTACGCAACTCTTATAAATAGTTTACTAATTTATGTAAAGTTATCATTATCTCTCTGTACGTTTAGGTTAAGCATCAATTTAAAAACGAAATTCTTTTACACTTTAGTTTATACCAACATTTCTGCCATTTTAATAGGAAAAACCCCAAACATAACGTTTCATAATTTGATGAAATTTTCAAGTCATGCTGATCAGAATTGTAACAAACAAATTACCTTTGATATATATATATATTTAACAAATCAATACTAGTATATTCTAAATACCGAACTTTAAGATATAATTAAAGATTTGATCACACACTTTCAAGCTTCTTTCAGCTATCCACTACATCTTATATAATCGATAAACATTACCACATACATGTGAAAAAGATAAATGATCTCCAATATACACTCAGCACTGATTATATATATATATATGGATGGGAGATGATGATCTGGACCAACTGACAAGTGCTGGTTCAGCACGAAATATATATATTGGAGATCATTTATATTTTCCACATGTGTGTGGTCAAGTTTAACAGTTATATAAAATGCAATGGATAGCTTAAGGAAACTTGAAAGTCTGTGTTAAAATCTTCTTTAATTATATAAATGTATAAATAATATACATTGTAGGTTCATTCATATATGATTTTTAATAATGAATATACCAAAATGTCAGTATATTCATCATTAAAAATCATACATGAATCAATCCGCAAAGTATATCATTTATATGTGTAACCCGTATATATATATATATTACTAGCACAGTGTCAGATTGTATTTCTATTTAGAATGTAACAAACTCTCCTCACTAGCAGATTTAATATTATGTATGGTGTTAGCTAAATAGAATTACAATCTGACATTGCGTTTCATTGATCCTTACATAGTTTAATATCTTCTAATATTCAACACAAAAAAAATTATAATATATATCTAATCCCAGTGCTTAACTCTAAACTAAAATAAATATCCAAATATTAAATCATCCCACTCGGCTTAGAAATTCAGCACCACCCTCTGTGAAATAAATATATTAGAGTTCACATTTCGAAATAGCCAGCCTATTTTGAAATACGAACTCTAATATCTTTATATATTTATTACACAGAGGGTGGTGCTAAATTTGTTAGTCATGTGATGTGATTTAAAATTTATATATATGGCCTATATCTGCATTTGTTATATCAACTGAGGATATGCTAATGGAAATATTTGTACAAATCATACTATTAAAGATTCATTGAATCTATAAAACAAAATTTCCTATTAGTTTATTATACTTTTCTAAGATGTTATACACAACATGAGATTCTTGTACCTACTAATTACAGAAAATCTTATATCTATCATGTGACTAACTAAATCTTGATTGCCCTTTACTAATTACATCTAAAATCATTCAGCTTCTACCAAAACTTTCATATGAACAATTCCCATGACCTTTGCCGTAATCTTCATTTTGGATATATATATCATTCCTTCCTTTTAAGAAATAGCTCACTTATTGCCGTTAGCCATTTATTTATACATTTTAAATTAGCATATTATAAATAATTTGGTATTCTAATATGACTCTCCAACCTATATTGGAAAAAACTTTAGTTATTTTTTCAAACTTATCAGGTCACGTTTTTTCATTAAATAATGATAACAAATCAGCAAGATAAACTTCGAATGAAAGATTCATTCTTTCAATAATTTCCAGTGAACTATGTGAATTTCTTGGTGAAACTCATATAGAATTCTTTCATAATAATCAGCTCACCAATGAACAGAATTAAACAAAATTTCAGGGTTGTTCTCACAATATATTAATATCAACATCCTTAAATGTATGAACATTTTCAACAAAGATAAATATTTTTTATGATATTTGGGTTTAAAATAACCTAACCTGCTAGACCACAAGAGAACAAATACAATTAGCACCATCAAAAATTATAAGCTACTAATATAAAAATTTAGTAATAACAATAGTGGTTAAAATGAGATTCTATTTTTCTCCTGCTACAGAATGAATAAAATCAAGTCATAAATCATGTGACTTAACTTGATAAGCTTGTATTACAAAACAAAATAATGAGCATGCTAATAGCTCTAAACAAGCTTTATCAATAAATGCCACAGGAGAAGGCATTTAAAATCTCTATCTAGATTTATTCCCATCCCCAAACCAGTTTCGAGTTATTGGCTCTTCTCAGTAAGATGCTAAGATATTCAGACATTAGATCTAAAATACCAACTCAAGGCCAGCACTTATCTGATTTTTAACTATTAAGTAGTATTAGATAAGTGCTGGTTGAGTTGGTATATTAGATCTAGTGTCTGAATATCCTAGCACCTCACTGAGGAGTGCCAATAACTCCGAAACCAGTTTGGGGATGGAATAACTCTAGATAGAGATTTTAGATACCTTCTTTTAAGGCATTTATCGATCAAGCTTGTTCAGAGCCATTAGCACGCTCATTTTATTTTATTTTGAATGAGTAAGTATGCACAATTCATTTACTAAGTTATAATTCAGGTATACAATAGGTTAAAACCTTGGTCACAGCATAATGAGTAAAGATGGACTTATATAATGATAAACCATAAGCATAACCAGACCATTTATGCTTTTTAAATTGATGATCATGGGCAAATGCATGTGAATTAATAAAAGTGCATGACAGGAGATTTGTTCCATCTTTATAATATTGCATACATAATCTGCACTCTATAAATAAGAGACTAAAATGTACTAATATCTATTGAGTGGAAAATTGAAATTTTCAGACATCTTCATCTTCAACCCCCACCCAACTCAAAAAGATTTGGGGTGAAAAACTTTAGATACATATATTATATTTTAAAAATAACATTATAAAATTAATTTAAATCTTCTTTTTTAAAAAAAAAAAAAAAAGAGGGGTGTTTTTTTTTTTTTTTTTTTTTATTTTATTTAATTATATTTTTTGAAATAATATGGAAATCAAATTGGTGGGGGGGAGGGAAAATTATAAATAAGAGACTAAAATGTACTATGTATTTCTAATCACAAGTAGTTAAAAATGAGATTTTATCTCTCCGGCTACAGAATGAATAAGTTTGTACAATTCATTTATGAAGTTATAATTCAGACACACAATAAGTTAAAGACATTAAGGTTTGAAGATTTGCTATCTTAATATAAACTGAGCACTGATTATATATGTGTGTGGAGATAATAATCTTGACCAACTGATGAATGCTGGTTTAATACAGAATACATATATTGGAGATCATTTACCTTTTTCACATGTATGTGATCATGCGTATAGGTTATACAAGATGGAGTGGATAACGAATAACTGTAGAAAGTTTGAATGTCTTAGTTCGAATCCCTTATAATAACAGTAAATAATTATTGTAAAAGTGTATTATAATTTTTGTTTTTTGTTAATAAAGATTTTACCTAAAATAAAAATATTTTTTCTCATATATACAAACATTTAATTGTATTTTTATAGTGGACTATTTCCATCATCTAATATGTGTATCAAATGTCTTTAGAAACATTTAACTTTATTTAAATATTACAAATACATTCAACTGTCAGTAAAAGCACATCAAATAGATAAGTATATTCACACTGTTTCAAGAGGTATTATTCGCTCCTCTTCTTCAGGTGTTGCTGGTCTGACCAGTGACAGTACTAGCATGGGATTCAAACCTGTTTCCTTAGATTCTTGAGTATTGAATTTTAAGGTAATGTAGCCAAAGGCAACAGTCTGTAATAATTTCATATACTTATCTATGAGGTTCCTTCTGATTTCTTTACTTTTTCCTATGAGCAAAGTTGATTAGTGGTTTTGATACATTATGTATAGTCACACTAGGTTGGCTTATTGGATTTTTGCCATTGTTATGTGAGCAGCTTCTTCAAATTTTCTTCTTTGTACCTTTTCTTTTCTATCCAATATTTTTGTATTTTCCCAATTGAACATATGTTCATTGGCACATATATGTTTCTCTAACTTAGACATATCTGTTTTCTCTCTTCTAATCATCAGTTTGTGTTCTTGCAAACACTTTTCAATGGGATGACTGGTCTCACCCATAAAGGTTCTTCCACATTCACATAGTATTTCATAGAAGCGGATGGCTGTTGGTTGAAGTGTTACCTTAGAATTCAATACTCAAGAATCTAAAGACCCATGTTTGAATCCCATGCTAGTACTGTCACTGGTCAGGCCAGCAACACGTGAAGAAGAGGGAAAATACCTCTCAAAACATTGTGCATATACTAACCTGTTTGATGTGCTATTACTAACAGTTGAATGTATTTGGAATATTTAAATAAAGTTAAATTTTTCTAAAGACATTCAATACACATATTAGATGATGGAAATAGTCCCATAAAAAAATACAACTAGAACACCATCATCGCAAATCTTTGGGAAAACACTAAACATTTAATTATTTTTACTTAAACAAAAACAAAGAAAGAAGATGTATATTTATAGACATATTAGTAAAAAAGGCAAAAGTATTATACCTAATATTGATCTTTATTTAAGATAATTTTGATTGGTTATCACTCAGACTCTCTCATAATATATTCCAACACTTCCAATTTAATTGAAGTTGCATCATAAACAATAAGCTTATTACGTTATTAAAATGCTAAATTAAATATTGACATTCAGGGCAACACACTTTATCACAAGGGCCCTAAGACAATTAATAAAATTCATATATAAGTGAAAATGTTTACATTATTGAATCACTTCAGTGTTAAAAATAACATTTTGAGTGTAAATATTGTTTATTTAAAGATGAGAAGAATACTTTATTTATACATATTGTGACAATTGCCGTAGTATTGAATTTCAATGATCAAAATCAAAATATGCTACAAATATATATGCTAAACCTAATAGGCAGATGCTATTTTGTTATGATAATTAGTAAAACTTACCACATAATACTAAATTGTCCAAGCATTTTACTACTGTTACACAATGCTTTATTTATCACCCTTTCATCCAATTTACAGTTTCGATTGCCCCAGCAATCTTCTTCAGAACTTTATATCTCCTAACGTCAACTGTAAATGTTTTAGATTTCTGAATCATTTTATTATTAAAAACACATTCTGGTTGTAAATATCATTTAAACATAAGAAGAATTTTTTACTTAGACTTGTTTGACAATTATTTGAGCCTCAAAATAGATTTTATATATACTCTACTATTGCACAAAACCACATAGATTAACACCCTTTTGTCACTATAATTAATGAAATTTATACGTATATGTTTAGATTTCCCAATCACTTTTGTTTAAATATCCTAATTTATATAAAAATGTAATATATTATTATTAATAATTTATTTAAAACTGTTTTACAAATATTGCCTTATGATTATAGTAATTCTGCCGGTGATGAAATTTTCTTTATCAATAGTATTTTACAGTGATTAAATTTACTGTTCAGTTTAAAGTAATGGTAGAATAGTAAAATTTAGAATGTGGGATCCTAGGATTGATTCTGCATAAATCTTGCAATTTTTGGTAATAATATTCTTTTTTTTATTATACTGTATTATTTTAGTACATCTTTTACTAAATAGCTTTTCTTATTAAGCAAATTGTTGGCACATAAATACATATAAGGCTTTAACCTTAAAATTTTCTATATGTCTTGAGTGCTTAATTTTATCATGAGAGGGACCTCTACAAATCTTAACACAAAATTATGACTTTATAAAGAGCGGCCATCTTATCTTCAACCTACTTTCTAATTATATAGGCAAATCTACAGCATTTTGATTTGAGAATGTAAAGCTAGTAAGTTCTTTACTAATTAAATCCACTAACATTTGTGAAATCTTTCACTTCATAGTGAGTTAATATTTAGATCTTATAATTAAAATTATTTCAAATCAATTTAAAGTTGTAAACATTAATTCTTATTAAGTACATGGTCAGCACATAAATACATATAAGGCTTTATTAATACTATGTGCCTTGAGTGCTTAATTTTACCATGAGAGGGATCTTTACAAATCTTAACACAAGATATGATGGCTACTCTTATCTTTATAAAGTCATAATCTTGTGTTAAGATTGGTAGAGGTCCCTCTCGTGGTAAAATTAAGCACTCAATGTGCATAGCATTAAGGTTAAAGCCTTATATGTATTTAAATAGCTTTTCATATTTTTAATAATGATACATCTTTTTTATGCTGAATTATAATATAACCCCTAAATGATTGCACTATATCAAAGTCTACAAAATGTATCTAGTGGAACAAACTAAGTGTTTGATTTTTTATTAATAGTTATCCATCAAAACCTACAAATAAACAAAATAAAGAACAATGTATTTTAATCGCTTCTAAAAATTTATCAAATAAACAGTCTAAGTATAAAAATTTAGAATTTCTTCCCTAAAATAATTCTTGGCAAAATCCCTAATTGTCCAACTATATAATAAACTATAATATGACTAAGTTTATTAATAAGCTTTAAGAAATTAAATACCAAAGTAATGTAAATATTTTTTCCCTATTTTTGTTAATAACTGAAACACCCAGGCCTATTATATACCTGTGTCTATATATGTAATATATAGGGTATATGAGCACAGACTTTGACACAACCCACCACTCTCCAATCTATCTCATAACACTGATACACTTGATCACATATATGTCGAAAAGATAAATAATCACCAATATATGTATTTCATGCTAAAACAGCAATCATCAGTTGGTCCAGATTACCATCTCCACACATATATGCTCTAAGTGCTCAGATATATATTAAGATAGCCAAACCTCATAGTTTAATGGACAGGCTTCAATCTACTCCACACTCCAACTCTTCAACCGTCCATCCAATTGAAAATTTATTTTTGTTAATAGAAAATATAAACAACTTATGTGTAAGATGTACTGAATTTAAAAAAAAAAACCTAATCGATTTTTAAAAGAATGTTTTTTAACAAGATAGTGTAAATGAAATGAAAGATTTATATCAACTGTGTTATTTAAAATTGATCTAGTTTGATGGTCCTAATAAAATATAAAAGTTATATCGATAAACAATGATAAGTGTGAAAATTTAAAATATCGAATTACATATATATATAGTAAATTATAGGTATTAATAATAAAATAACACGGCACGCAAAAAAATTAAATAATAGTGTAAATATTTTTATTATTGAAGAAATGATTTCCTTAATAAAAAAAAACGTGTATAAGTTTATGTATGATAGGTTTTGAATGGGTTTCAAAAAAACAAACTATTTTTATTAATTATTGATACGTTGGTTCAAGTTGATCTAAATGTTGGTAAAGAAGTCTAAGACATACATCAGTTTTTACAACTATTGTACTTCAAAAAGAGACAAGCTGGGCTCTTATGTTCTCACTATGCAGGACAAAGCTTACAGGTTAATCACTTCAGAGAATCATACCCTGATTGCCCATAATATTTTTAAGATAAGTAAACTAGAAATAAAATTACTTACATAATATCAAAGCTGTCCACCAGAGGGAAGCACAGCAATGTTTTCAGGGATTCTTTTAAATATAATTACACTTTAGATATTTTAAAAATAAATCTTATTTGCAGTTATTTCTTACCTCTACTAGCAATTTTGCAGGATTGTCCAAAAAATAATATAAAAACTTTTGAAAAAAAAAAATTAAAAATTTCAAATTCACTAAATAAAAATTTTTGTTTTAAGGTATCATTTGTTTCAAAAAATAATTTTTAAACATTAATTTGTTTTATTTAGCAATGTTTTAATCTGCGGGTAAATAATGAATAAAACACCTAAACTATTCACCAAACACGTTAAATGATTAAAATCATATTTAATTTTTTTTTGTGTGTGAAAGTGATAGGGGAAAAATGTCTTTTAATTTACAAATTTTATTTCATAGAATTGGGAAAGGGGGGAGGGGTGTGATAAAATTCATCTTGCACAAGTCTTTTTTTTTCATATGTCATAGCATCAGCCGGGACAACTGATGAGTGCTGATTTAGCATGAAATATGCATCTTGGGGATCACAGATATTTTTCACATCTTGGGTCATATATTTGTGATTACATCCCTCTACAAGATGATAAAAGCAGATAGAAACCAGTCCCTATGTTGTGTGATAGTGGTATAGTGAAAATTGCATTACAGAAATATTATTCATTATTGGATAATCTCTAATCTAACAAATGACTAATAAAAATTATTAATACCCTTTCATTAAGTGATTTGTGTCAAAGTTGTGAGAGCAACATGTTTAACACTTATCAATTAAACTGTAGTAATTTTATATCTATCTATCTATCTATCTATCTATCTATCTATCTATCTATCTATCTATCTATCTATCTATCTATCTATCTATCTATCTATCTATCTATCTATCTATCTATCTATCTATCTATCTATCTATCCATCCATCCACCCAATCACCTATCTCTCTATCTATCTAGCTTTTACCAACCTGTCTATCTACCTACTATCCTATCTATCTAGCTACCTATTTACTATCTACCTACCTTCACACCTACATATCTACCTTCCTACTTATCTATCTACTGACTTACCCATCTACTTATTACTGACTCACTAACCAACCCTACTCACCTATCTACCTTGCACAAAGGCACTTTTTACCAATCCAATGAAGGTGTTAACATTATGTTTAAACAGAGCACTTGTGATGGCATAAAAAACAACAACTTAAAAACTTTGAAAATAAAATGTATCATTGTAAATTGATTATAAATGAAGTTATTGCAAAGTATGTTAAATATTTAAAATCCAGGCACTCTTCACATACCTGGAGCCTAATTGTAAATATAGGGGATTTGATCTCAGACTTTTAAGCACCCTTCAACTATCCATACTATCTTATACCACTGATGCTCATGACCACATACATGTAGAAAAGATAAATAATCACCAATATATGTATTTCATGCTAAGCCAGGACTCATCAGTTGGTCAAGATTATCATCTCATATATATATAATCAGTGCACAGTTTACATTTTAAGATAGAAAATCTTCATACTTTAATGGACAGGCTTCAATCGACCAACTGATGAGTACTGGTTACATATATTGATGATTATGTATCTTTTCTACATATATGTGGTCATTTGCATCAATGGTATGACATAGTATGGATAGTTGAAGGATGCTTGAAAGTCTGAGTTTAAATTCCCTATATTTGCAAAGTATGTTATTGTAAAAACTGTTTTGAGTTTGGTAATTTCTTTTGGTGAATCATAGAATCTATGTGAGTTTATATTATTTATTTTATGCTAGATAGATGCTGATAAAATCCAAGTTATATTTAAAGTGAAGTATTATAGAAATATTAAGATGACCTTGGCTTTAGATTCAATCATATTTTTAGCAAAGTTAATGGAGAGGGGATACAGAATTGTTTTTTTTTTTTCAAAATAACTTCAAACTGTGGAAAAGTAAACGGTCATAAGCTATTTTATTATGCCATCAATAAATTGTATCAATAAATTTTCTTCCTATTTGGAAGAATTTTTAAAAACATGTTATTCTGAAAATTTTTTGATTTTAAGTTTTTCAATTTTATATATGTTTTTTCTATTGGTGCAATTTTAACCTTGTTATAAATCAGTGTTTACTGCACCTTTATAACCATATTTTATAACATTCTATTAATCATCCACTTGATGGCTAGTGTGATCAAGCTAAAATGTTAGTATATTGATAATAAAAATCATATATGTATGAACCTGCAAAGTATATCATCATCATCATTGTCAACCATTATCAATCCACTGCAGGATGAAGTCTCTCCAAGTTCAATCCATCTTCTCTGATCTCTTGCTTCTCTTCACCACATCATCCCTGCACATGTTCTTATTCCATCCATCCATCTTACATGCGGTCTTTTTCTGGGTCTTTTATAATCTCTTGGAATCCCATTTAAGATTTCAATTGTCCATCTATTATCATCTCTTCTACCAATATGTACAGTCCAACTCCATTTCAGACTTTTCCTTCTTTGCAAATTATATCATATATATATATATTTAAATTTATTGACAGTAGTCAACACTTAAACAATACCAATGTCAATAATAATCAACAATCTCAATCTGTTGCCAAGGTAACCTCCTTTTATCAATAAATGTGGAAATCCATCTTTATTTATGGTCTAATATGTTTATATAGACACCAAAGATTGCAACTTGACTGCGGAGAGTGAAATTATTGATGCAAAGAAGTTTAAATAATTATTGAGCATAATTTGCTTTATTATTTAAATAATACATTGTTGAAGTGTAGTTTGAAAATTGGATTTGAATGTTATAATTGACTATTTGCTAGTCTGCATTCAGAACAGGTTATATTTATCTGTTTAAGGAGGTTTATTTAAACTTCTTTCTATCAATAACTTTACTCTCTGTGGTCAAATTGCAATCTTTAGTGTCTATATAAGTATATTAGATCATAAAGATAGATTTCCACCTTTATTGATAAAGGGAGGCTGCCATGGCAACAGATTGAGATTGTTTATTTTTTTAAGTGTCATAGCATCGGCCAGGATGTGAACCCGCAACCCGGGCAACTGCCTGCAAGTGCAAGGCAGTCGCACTGACCTCTCAACCATCAATGCAAGACTGTTTATTGTTATTGATATTGGTATTATCAAAGTGCCATATAATACTAAATCATCCATGCACTTTACCACGCTCTTTTACAGTTTATAGTTTTGATTGCCCCAGTAATCATCTTCAGAACTACTTTTCTATCTCCTAACTTCAACTGCTAAATTATAATAGCAGTTGAAGTTATGAGATAGAAAAGTTCTGAAGAAGATTGCTGGGGCAATCGAAACTGTAAACTGTAAAAGAGAGAATTTAGCTGTTGAAGTTAGGAGATAAAAAAGTTTGAAGAAGATTGCTGGAGCAATCGAAACTGTAAGCTGTAAAAGAGGGTGGTAAATAAAGCATTGTGTAATAGTAGTAAAGTGCATGGAGGATTTAGTATTATATGGCATACATTCAATGCGATAAGGAAGAGTAGTTATTATTATCAAAGTGTTAACTACTTTCCATGATTTTACATTTATAAACCTATCTAACCTTGAACATTAGTAGCTATATATATGTATTGTAAATTAATAATTTTTAACAGATGTTATAGATGAAATATTTTTAAGAACATGGGAATATCTGTTCTACATCATCTGACTGTGATTTTTTAAAAATAAAAATAGAACAAATATTTCCACTTTCTTAAAAGTATTTCAAATATATATAAGTCATCACTCAGACAGTCTCCTCCCAAATGCAGAGATAAGACTGTCATTATTTGGCCAGCCCCCAAAAAGTATCTAAAAATAATCTCATTTAAAAAAATATATTGCAAGAAATTTATATTTGGATGCTTATTGACTGTCATTTATTTTAACAATGACAAATTTTGATCATGTGATTTTTTTTTTGAAACTGTATCATTATAAAGTACAGGTAGAGATTTTACGTTTGTAAATTATTAACTACTTGATAATCAATTGCGTTCGCAATAAGCTGAGCTCAGATTAGTAAAAAAATATAATTTTAATTTACCAGGTCACAGAACTGTGTTAAATTCTGTTAATTAATGAGCTGATTATTATGAAAGAATTATATATGAGTTTCGCCAAGAAACTTACATGGTAGAATGGAAATTAAGAAAAGAAGAAATCTTACAGTCAAGGTTTGTCGTGCAGATTTACTATTGCTATTTAACGAAAAAAGTGAGCTGATAAGTTTGAAAAAATATCTAGAACTTTTTCCGATATAGAGTGTTTGAAGATTCGTACTAAGCAATGAGTTATTTCTTTTGATTTATTTAATATTCTGATGAATGAATGATAATTACAGATTGTCTAAAAATATGCTATCTTGTATCAGATTCATCATATAATAGGCATATTGTACCAAACAACACGTGCACGTTCCGAGATAATAAAATTATAATCTATAGAGACAATATAATATTAATATCATTTATATTCTTTATTACTTTTTACAATGCTTTTTTACAATACACTATTGACAGTTTCGATTGCCCCAGCAATCTTCTTCAGAATTAGAACGAACACAATACAAATACTTGAATACAAATATACATGAACATATAATTTTAATTTTACATATATACATATATTCTATCTTATAATCATTATTTATATACCCACATATATCTATATATACCTCTCTATATAATTATTATCTTTATATAATGTACATTTTACTTTTTTTTATATTTTATATTTACCAATTAATACTTCCTGTAATCATATATATATATATATTAAAACAGTCAAATGTATAAAAGATAATAATTATATAGAGAGGTATATAAAGATATATGTGGGTATATAAATAATAATTATAAGATAGAATACAAGTATATATGTAAAATTATATGTTCATGTATATTTGTATTCATGTATTTGTATTGTGTTTGTTCTAGTTCTGAAGAAGATTGCTGGGGCAATTGAAACTGTCATAGTGGATTGTAAAAAAGCATTGTAAAAAGTAATAAAGGTCATAGATGATATTAATATTATATGGATTTGGCAATGCAATAACAAAAATAAGGTTATAACACTTCTATAGAGACAACAAATCAAATATTAATCAGAGCAATGTAGGTTTAATGGTAATATTTTCATGTCCTTTCCAATCACCTGCTTTAAGTCTTTTTAAACATTGAATGGAAGATCCGCATCAATCAGAAATATGTTCCAGACAACTAAGAATTTGTCTGTATGATTAAAGTAATCATCATCATCATCAACCATTATTAATCCACTGCAGGATGAAAGTCTCTCCAAGTTCAATCCATCTTCTCTGAACTTTAGCTTCTTTTCTCCACATCACCCCTGCACACTTTCTTATTTCATCCATCAATTTCACATGTGGTCTCTTTCTGGGTCTTTTCAATTGTCCATTTATTATCACCTCTTCTAGCAATATGTCCAGCCCAACTCCACTTCAGTCTTTTAATTTTTTCAATGAGATCAGTAACACCTGTTTAAACAAATATTTTTTTAAATATATAAAAATGTAACTCTTTCCCAAGATGTTCTACACCTCTATCATTCTTTTTGTTTTGCTTGTAACAAATCTTTAAAAATTGCTACACTCCTAATTCACTTTTCATGATGATAGGCAGTAGAAACTATTCCACAAAAGTCAAATAAATCATTATCAAAAGGCAATAGGAAGTCAAGCGTTGGTGGCCTAGTGGCTAGAATAGCTACCTTCCAAGCACCTGGCCCTGGTTCGCTTCCCTGTCAACACATTTGACATATAAAAAAGGTATTAGGAAGTTTTAAAGACTTAACACTGATGATAGCTGGTGTAATTGGTAGTAACACTGGAATTAATAAAGATAACAATCATTCCTATTATTTTGTATAGTCTCTGTTTATATTTATAAAGGTACACGCAACTATAATTCTCTACAATTAATATTATAATAGTATAATTTTAAAATATGGTATTTATGTATTAGTCGGGCGCTGACGAAAGTTGCCAGTGCAACCAAATGTGTTTATTAAGACTGAATTAGACCCATTTACAATCTTCTAAAAAATATTCTGTTATTTATATAGTGTGCACTATGTATGCAATGCTATAAAGAAGAAACAATCCCTCCAGTCATGCACTTTGTCCATGACCATTGACTTGAAAAGCATAATATATAATTATAATATATAATTCAGCACATAATAGGTTCAAGCCCTGATTTCAACATGGTGAGCAAAGACTGGCTTATATACAAAATAAGCTCTAAGCATAAGCATACACTTATGCTTTCCAAGTCAATGCCCATGAGCAAATGCAAGGTGATTGGCCAGAGGAATTGTTCCTTCTTTATAAACTTCTAAAAAGAAATGGATTACTTTTCTAGGTAAATATTAGATAATATTCAAATGGGAAGAAAGTAATTAGTCAAAATATTGGTTTTGCTTATCATTTTATGATTTAAAGTCCAGTGGTAGTCAATGTGATCCCTACCACCCACTAGTGGCATTTCGGCCTTTATGGTGGGTGGTAGTGGTTTTGTCTGATACTAAAACACTTTCTTTTCTTTAATTAAAACATTTTCATTAGGTTTTCATAAAATTCCCCATGACAACTTAAATTTCTGAAACATACTATTTATATCTCCCATGCTTAAGTTTAGTTCACATTATGTAAGTGAAGCTAAATGGAGCTATAGTGCAACCACTAACAAAAGAGCCTTGTCCCAGAATAGGTAATGCATCTCTCTCCTCCTCCTAAACCCAATCCATGATGCATGAGAAGCATGCACACATGACAATTTATGGTGCAGGCTCTTTTGTTTGTGGTCACATTGGTCAGTATGCAGTTAGATTTGTGAGAGTGAGCATGTGCCTACAGCTTCAAACAAAATATTATGAAATATTATGAGCCCACATCTCAAAAAAAGAAATACACTCATGCCTATTTACCAGAGTATTTAATGATGAGTTTCATAGAATCTGTTGTAAATAAACAACACCCAATGTGTTATTATGTCACAAAACATTATCCAATGAGGGAATGAAGCTAAGCTGATTGCTACAAAGCATCCAAACTATAAGGACAAGCCCATTGAATATTTTCAGGAAATATATAAAAAATTTCAAAATTGTTCAACAATCGTTGCATCATTTACGAAACAACATGCAATGAATGAAGATGGATTGATTGCTTCATTGCATTTTACAATTAATTGCAAAAAGTGGTAGAAGGTATAATATTGGAGAAACTATAATAATACCCTCTATAAAAGAATTAATCTCAACAGTAATGGATCAAGATATACCTGAAATTTTAAAAACGTTGTCCCTAAGCAATAATAGCACAGTAAAGTGATGAATTGAAGAAATGGCAGTTAATGTTGAAAAAAAACTTATAAGTACTCTCCAAAACTCTTCATTTTCCATGTAATTGGATGAGTCTACCATTGAAAATGATAATGCTTTATTGATGGCATATGTATGTTATTTTGATGAAAACAATACATTATGAGAAGAAATGCTATTCACAATAAATCTCATTACAGATACAAAAGGATTATCTAATTTAATACTATACAAATTAAAAAGCGTATGCAACACTTGAAAGAGAAGCTATACCGATTCCAAAAATTATTATGCGCTAAGCGCTTTCGAGGCCATTTGCCTCATATTCATAGAGGCAAATGGCCTCGAAAGCGCTTAGCGCATAATAATTTTTGGAATCGGTATAGCTTCTCTTTCAAGTGTTGCATACGCTTTTTAATTTGTATATTAAATTATCGAGGAAGAAGTTTAAAATATGTATTATTTTACTAATTTAATACTGCAAAATTATACTTTACAAAAAATAATATTCCTTTGAATAATATTATTGGAAGTGCTACTGACGGAGCACCATCCAATAGTAGACTGCTATCATGGATTTATTGCTTATTTGAAGGAAGAAATGACAAATGTTTTATGTATTCATTGTGTGGTGCACAGACAACATCTTGTAGGAAAACATCTAACTACAAGTCTCCATTCATCATTAACTATAATAATTCGAGCAGTAAACAAGATCAAATCCAATGCAAAAAATGATAGAATGTTTTGAAAGCTTTGCCAGGACAATAATGAAGATTTTAAATATGTTACTTTTGCACACAGAAGTTCAGTGGCTGTCAAAGGGCACATCTTTGGCTCATTTTGTAGCATTGTATGATAGTCTCATACAATTTTTTGAAAATAATTATGAGACCAATCTGTGTCAACAGTTAAAAATAGTAAAGAATGATGCTTTTATTTGTTAGATATTTTCAAGAGATTTAATGATGTCAGTTTGCAGCTTCAATGATAGCTCTTATAAGTTGCCAAAGTATTGTGTCATTATTTATTGACAAACTTGAACTACTTCATTATAATCTATTGAAGAGATAATTTCATTTTTTTTTTCTGAATTATCACCTATAAAAGATGATGTAACTCCAGAGGATATTGACAGATTCAATAGCCACCTCAACAAATTGAAGGTGTATGACTGGATAAAAAATCCTTTTACCGCAAATATTGAAGAGGCTGCTACAACTTGCCAAGAAGAACTGTTAGAAATTAGATATGATGAAGAAAGTAAACATAAATTCGATAGTGATGGATATGAAAACCTATGGCAAAATGCCTGTCTTATATACAAATATGTGGAAAATGATATTCAGTTTAGTGATACCTTTCCCTACCTCATATCTTGTGGAATCAGGCTCTAATGCTGTTAATCATATTATGACTAAAGAAAGAAGCCACTTGTTCCTTACAAAAATTGAGCCAGATATCCAGTATTTAGTTTCAGAGCGTCAGTCTCGGGTATCTCATTAATAATTTAATTAATTAAATGTAATTTTATCAGACTTCATGCTTCTATGTATACAAAGTATAAATAAAAAAATAGATTGAACTATAGTAAGTTGTTTATAAAGATTTATTCTGCCAAATGTAGCGAAAGTCCAACATAAAGTATTTGGTAAGTAATTATTATTATTATATGCTTTAGCTTGCTGTAACTCTGCTTTATAAATCTTATAAAGTAAAGTTACTTCCCTACTTTATAAATCATCATTACTGTGGAACCGGTGGGTGGGTAGAAAATTTTACTACTAAAAGAGATACAAAAATGGGCAGTGGGTATAAAAAGGTTGACTACCCCTGATTTAAACTATGCTGTTATGTCATGAAACAATGCTGGCATGAGTAGTCAATTATCTGATGAAAGCAACATGTACATAGAAATTACTGTCCAATTTCTTGCTAAGTTATCTTTTGTAAAATCCCTCTCCCCAAATGATTCAAATTTGATGCTTTATGTCTACAGTTCAAACAGCATTGCTGATTCATTCAGGATAATTGAAATAAGGCAGCCATTCATAATGGAACATGGTTCTAGGTAAGAAACTTCAGTCTGCCACAGTGATGCTAAGAACAACATTTTGTAAATGGTCAGAATTGATCACCACTTGAAATGCATTTACATCGTTAAAGTTTATTTGTTGAAAGATCATTTTTAGAAAAAAATGTAAATGTGTGTTTGTTTCATTTCTACTAAATAAAGTTGTAGGCGGCCATTTTTTAAAATAAATCTTTATAAGTTTTGTTGGTGGAAGATAATTTCTCACAAAAATGCAAATATGTAATTGTAGATGTTTGTTTCACTTCCACTAAATAAAGTTAAAGGTGACCATTTTGGAGTAAATAAACTTAGAGGTCATCATTTTTCCCAATTGATGTCAGCAAGCCCCACGTAGATGTCATTTTCTGAGATCGTGAGATCAGAAAATTAGTGCCGAACTAATACATATGTGATATGTCAGTACGGAATTAATATTTTAAGTATTTTAATATTAACATCAGTATTTTTAACATTTTTAATATTTGGAAATCAAACACCATTTATTTACGTTCTTTTCTAACAATTGTTTTAAAATAAAGTACAACTTACTGATTAGAAGACATGTATACTGACATCTACACTGCCGATTTTTAATTTTTAAAAAAATAAAATTCTGATTAATAAAGGAAATGTAGAAATATTTTATCATCACAAAGTTTTTGTATGAAAGTTTAATTTAAAAAAACATACTGCATAAAGAAATTGATTGGATTATTTCCAACTGAAGACTCATATCAGAAATATTATGAAGTTGTAGTTGATATTCAGATAGATGTCAGTTATTATTCTTTAAAGAGTAAAAAGTGAAGAGAGTCTTATAAGGAAGAGCATTAAAATAGCCAAAAAATAACATATATATATATATAATTATGTTATGTTGTCAAATCTATGCAAAAGTATGACAATAAAAAAGATGAAATGATCTATAAAAAATCTAGAATAAATATGAATGCAAAAGAAACCAACTTATTTTATGTTTTAAGATGACCTTGGTTTTAGATTTAATCATATTTTTAGCAGAATTAATTGGTATACATAACTTTTATTTTAAAATCAAAATAACTTCAAATTGTAAAAAAGTAAATAATCATATACAATTCTCATGCCATAGTGAAAAGTATATGAATATGCAGAAAATTGTATGAGTCCTATTAATCATATAGATTCAAAACATTATTAATAGCTATTTGATCTGTTTAAGATCATATTGTCTCATTAAAACTCTTTCTTATAAAACAAAACATTTTATTGTTAAAAGGGAGGTTGCCTTGACAACAGATTGAGATTGTTGATTGTTATTGATATTTCCATCTTTATTGTTTAAAACAGGTTGCCTTGACAACAGATTGAGATTGTTGATTGTTATTGATATTGGGATTGTTTAAGTGACTGATTTAATGATTAAATACATATATATTATAGTTAATCAAAAATGTTTTAATCAACCTAAAAAATAATATATAAAATCACTATTTTAAAAAAGTATTTAAAAAACAATAAAATAATGAAGTAATAAAAAAGTCACCATTTTCTAATCATTATCTTTATTTCGATCAGAAGATAACTGGCTCAGGTAAGAAGTCAATTCAAGAGTCAAAGGAAAGGAAAAAACAAACTCAATTTCATCAATTAAGTAGAATTGTTGTGCTCATCAAATTATTGTTATGGAGCTCAACATCACAGTACAAGCAACAACCACTACAATTTTTATTAGATATGTATATACTCAAAGATATAAAAATAGCTCTTCACATATAAAATACATTAAAGTTGTGAATTTTAATGTTCTTATTGTTTTTTGTTTATATTTTTTTAGATTGCATATAATTGAAGTCATGTTTTGATAAGCATGGTTCACATCTTCACTGTACTCAGGAATATTAATTTTAGGCAGACATTCTGAAGTAAATATGAAAATATTTAACTTGCAATGGGTACAAGGAGTATATTATACCATTATCAATTTTTGAAATATCTTAACTTTTATATTAAAATTAAACAGGTGTCTTGTTCAGGACTATCTTAAGTATGTATTTATTTTGAAAAAATTAAATTAGTTTGAATTTAACCCATGTAGTTTAAATTTTATGCCCACACCCTTTTTTTAAATAGTGGTATCTCATACTGCTTGTAGGTTAAATGGTTGTAAAAAAATTTTCATCCTTTTCAAATCACCACTTTTTGTCTCATTTTTTAAACAAATATTATAAAACTTATTGTATGTAATGATAACAATAATAAGGAACAAATTTATTTTATTATAATAAGTGATTAAAAAATAATAATAAATTGAATCTGGTTAAATAGAAGTAAATGCATTTTTTCATGTTTGTGATTTTATGACTATATTTTTATATAGATTTTTATGCAAACATTTTAAGGTATATTGCAAATAATGCTTATAATTTTAAAAAATAAAATTTGAAACAATATTTATATAAAATAAATATTCTTCTTAGAAGTGATATGAGATACCTAACATTTATAGCATTTACATAACTAAACCACAGTGTAGCCATTGTGAGTTAAAGCTAATGGAATTCAAGAAAGATTTAACTTTGTTGAGTTGTTATGGTTTCCTAATTTGAAAATTATAGGAGCAGATTGTGCAAGATATATATAATATAAATAGATAGATGGATGATAGATAGATAGATAGATAGATAGATAGATAGATAGATAGATAGATAGATAGATAGATAGATAGATAGATAGATAGATAGGTAAGTAGTTAGGTAGACAGGTAGATAGAAAGATAGATAGGTAAGTAGTTAGGTAGGCAGTAGATATAGATAGATAGATAGATGGATGGACAGACAGACAAACAGATAGATAGATAGATAGATAGATAGATAGATAGATAGATAGATAGATAGATAGATAGATAGGTAAGTAGTTAGGTAGGCAGTAGATAGATAGATAGATAGATAGATAGATAGATAGATAGATAGATAGATAGATAGATAGATAGATAGATAGATAGATAGATAGATAGATAGATAGATAGATAGATAGATAGATAGATAGATAGATAGATAGATAGATAGATAGATAGATAGATAGATAGATAGATAGATAGATAGATAGATAGATAGATAGATAGATAGATAGATAGATAGATAGATAGATAGATAGATAGATAGATAGATAGATAGATAGAAAGAAGCAGATTTTATCACACATTAATTTGAAACTTTATTTATTAATTAAAAAACTGGACTATAGATTGCTAATAAAAGACACTAATATTATTTATCTACTGAGAATGTCAGGTGAGTACTCAATTTAAGTTCAAACAAAAGTGCTTTCTATAATTTAAATTAATCTTACCTATTTGTTTGGTTATAATAAATACAAATACTGTACAAAGATCATAGAGAACAAAAATGTACACAATTTTTTTTTTTTTTTATAGACTGTTAGTGGTTTAATGCAAATGATATTTATTAGAAATATTTTTATCAATTCAAATTTTTTATCAATGTCAGATTGTTTAACTTTTATATTTTTGAATTAATTTTAAAGCTATTTTTCCTCTAATAAGTATTAAATAATTAATTTTTTAAAGCTGAGTAAAGACGCACAACAATTAAAAGTATTGCATAGGGACAAGTAGAAAATATGATGAAATAAGTACATATTAGAACAATGAAAACCATCAAACATCACATGATCACCATTCTTTAGGCTTACACAATTGTTTTTCACAGAGACAAAACTCTGCATACAGTAGCACCACAAGCTAGAAACTAGGCTGGGGATATTGGATGAGTAGGCACTAGATAGGGATTTTATACATAATTTTTCCTGCATTCATTGATTACTCTGGTTCGCACTGAGTGGCGCTACTGTATGGAGAGTTTTGCTTCAGTGATTAGAACAGTGATAAAATAAACTAAATATGTAGCAATTTTCTATACAAGACGTTATTAGTTATTAATTTAAAATGAATATTTTTAACTAGTAAATATAATAAAGATATAATACTTTTAAAATAAAAGTGAAAATTATAAATGAATATAAAAAATAGTTGATTAATGAAAATAGATTATTGAAATACCATGACAGGATAGAAAGAGGAGATATGAATGTAAGAGATTATACATTTAGAATAAAAAGTTTTCTGATAACATGATAATTTAAAAATCGCTAAAGGAGGATTTATATGTGAGAAGCTTCAATTGATAAAAATAAATTTCAATTGAATTATGTATTGATTTAAACAAGGTTGAAAAGATAATATATATACACACGTTATTAAATCAAAGATTTTCACTATTTACAGATATAAATGAAATATTATCTGGGTACATCCGTGTATAATTTATTGTAAAAATATATATGAAAATATATATAAACCAACGTTTCAATCAGGTCACACTGGTCGTCATAGATTTATATCATTATTTAATAATGTTACATTTTTATTTACCATTGTCAAACTCACTCCACTCACAACTTCGACACCATCCACCTCAGATAAATACAATAATGATTATTACTAATCATTTTCTAAACTAGAGATTATCTCTAGCACAGATATAAACTTTAAACCTCAGTTAAAGATTAATATATCTGATTTTTTAATTTTTAATCATACAGACACGTGGAGTTATTCACCTTTCTCTTTCTCATGTGTAATATCTTTATAGATATATTAAATAACCCCAATACTTCCACATTCTTTTTAAATTTATATAAATAAAGATACAATAAAAGACAAATGATCCCCAGGATGCATTTCATGCTGAACTAGCACTCATCAGTTGGTCCAGGTCACTATTTCTCAAATATATATATATCTATTATATGAAGAGTATTTATCTATAGTAAATTGTTACATTTTTATTTACCATTGTCAAACTCACTCCACTCACAACTTTGACGCCATCCACCTCAGATAAATACAATAATGATTATTACTAGCATTAAAACTAACTTTTGAAAAAATAAGAATTACTGGGTCAAGAAAAAAATCTTTGATAAACTAAATAAAAATGACTGGGGAAAAAAAGCACGTTTGTTATATAAAAAATAAAATTTGTCAAGCGTTGGTGGGCAAGAGGTCAGCACAGCCGCCTTACAAGCAGTTGTCCTGGGTTAGCGGGTTCGCTTCCCGGCCGATGCTATGACACATGAAAAAAAAAAGAGAGAGAGAGAAATAAATAAATAATAAAATTATCTTATTATACACAAGCACAAACTTTTATTTTAAAAAATAGTCCATTAATTTTAATAAATAAATCATATATATATATCTTCTTTATAAAACTTGATTATTTTATGTAATGGAATAATAGTCCATGTAATAAATCAAGTTTTATAAAGAAGATATATATGTGTGTGAATTAATTATTTATTTATATAAAAACTAAATATATAAATTCTCAATTATTTTACTGGCCCAAATTAAATTGAAAAGTCAACTTTATCAAAGAAACTTTCGATAGTGGATTTATAGTTTACTTTTGGCTAGTGATTTCATTGAGAATTGATATATTTCATCATTTATTATATTGACTAGTTTATTTTTATCATTTGTTATATATAGTGCTCGCAAAATAAGCTCTTAACAAGCTTTGCAGAATATCCCCAATCCCAGACCGGTTTCTGCTACTGGCATCGTCAGTGAAGTGCTAGGACATTCACGAAATTTTGCGATTTACAGTTTATTTGTAAAAGAAATAATGGACTTAAACAATGAAAAAATCAACAGCTTCAAGCTCTCACATCAAGATGCTTCAGATTCACCTATTTAATTAAAAAGTTACGTTAAAGATAAGGCAGCCATTGTTATCTTTATAAAGTCGCAATCTTGTATCAAGATTTGACGAAGTCCCTCTAGCATTAAAATATATTCAAAAAAGCACAGTGCCAAAGGTTAAAGCCTTTTGTTAGGTATTTACATATACTCATTTGTGCTTAATAAAAATATATATTCACAACTTTCATAGGGAGTACATAATACAGAGAATAAAACACTTATTATTTAAGTTTAACATTTATAAAAGTTTTGTAAATGGATATTAATGTGAGATTGGGTGAATGACGAAGGAATAAAAATTAGTGAAGCAGCCGAATTGTAGCATTAATAATCATTATTAGTCATTTTTTAGACTAGAGATTATCCACCTAATGAATAATATTTCTGCAGTGTAATTTTCGCTACACTCACGCAAGGTAGGGACTGGTTTCTATCCCCTTTTAATAACTTTTGGAGGAATGTAATCATAAACGTATGACCAAAGACATGTGAAAAATGTGTATGATCCCCAAGTTAAGCATTTCATGCTAAACCAGCTCTCATCAGTTGACCCAAGTCATAATCCCTCATACATATCTTTATCATTGTACAGTATATATAAATAGCCAACTAATAGTTTAATTAATAAGTGTCAAACTTACAGTCCACACAACTTTGACACCTATCTCTTGATAGAAGTATATTAATAATTTTTATTAGTCATTATCCACTTAATGAATAATATGTCTGTAGTGTAATTTTCATTACACCATTATGGAGAAAAAATTATTAAAACAGGCGAAACGCTCCATACAGTACTGTCACTCAGTGCAAGCCAGAGTAATCAATGGATGCCAGAAGACTTATGCATAAAATCTCTATCTGGTGCCTACTCATCCAATATTCCCAGATTAGTTTCTAGCTTGTGGTTTTAGTCAGTGCGGAATCATGAATATGAGAGCACTGCACCTAGATCTTCGGATCTTAAATGGCGATCATGTGATGTTTGATGATTTATGTTTATGGAGGTGTGTAATCATAAACATATGACCAAAAACATGTGGAAAAAAGGCGTGATTCTCAAGATGCACATTTCATGCTGAACTCATCAGTTATCCCAGATCGCAATGTATAAGAGATTGTGGTCTGGGCCAACTGATGAGTGCTGATTCAGCATGAAATGGGCATCTTGGGGGTTGTACATCCTTTTCATATGTCTTTGATAACATGTTTATGATTACATCTCTCCACAAGGTGTTAAAAGTGGATAAAAATCAGTATCTTGTCCTAGAGTCGTGCAATAAAAATTACATTACAGAAATATTATTCATTAAGCTAAATTGTAGGTTTGAATGGAAAATTTAAGATTTTTTTTAAATTTAACTTTTATAATCTAAGAGTGTATCAATTCTCTATTTTTAAAATACTAAAGCAAACACCTTGGAATTGGTAGCGAGCTACGATTATGGGAACTTACTACTTCCCGAAAGCGCTCAGATGATTAATTAAGATTATCAATTACTACACTATATAGCTTACATGTGCGTAAAGCACAATTATAAAGTTCTAAAGACTTGAGAGATCAAATTTCAGATTATGCAATGGTGTTAATCTTTTATTCAAGAGAAAATTATATAAAAAAAAACATGCGAAAAACTAGCTATATTTTCTATCCATAGCAATAAAATTGTTTCCTGAAGACGTAGAACACTAATGAAAATAATGTAATCTATTAAAAAGAAAGGCAAAGATGACATAATTATTAAAACAGGAATTTTGAGGTCTTATAATGGAGCTTTTCGTGTTTCAGTTTTTACATTTAGTAAAGGTGTTATTTTTTTTATATATATAACAAAATTAACACAGACTTTCAATTTCCCTTCAGCTATTCACTCTATCTCATACAAGTGATACACATGATCACACACCTGTGAAAAAGATAATGAGCTCCAATAGACGTATTTTGTGCTGAAGCAGCTCTCACCGCAAAATACTATACTGAAGGTCATTTATCTTTTTCACATATGTGTGGTCAGGTGTATCGGTTGCATGAAATAGAGTGGATAGCTGAAGGTAAGTTGAAAGTTTGGATTCAAATCCCTTATAAATTACATCTAAAACTCCCAAATACATAAATTATACTTGTTTTTAATCAAATATATAACAAAATTATATTTATTGCTTAATAATACTAAATCAATACTGTACATTGTAAATACCGAACTTTAAGATATAATTAAAGGGGAAATGAACACAAATTTTTAAGCTTCCTTCAGCTATCCACCCCATGTTATTGCTTAATTGATTCGAATTTTATCAAAAGATATTTGTGATGAGTTAAGAAAGCTTATAATTGTTTTTCTCAAGAATTTTATTAGATCTATAATGGAGTTACATAGTGAAAGGAACTAGTCCTAATTATTAACAGTTCTGTTGAGACGAGTGTAGTATTTGAATCCCTATAGTTAAGGGATGCTCCAACAGCCGAACAGTTCTCACGAACGTAATTCGTCCATTGTTACTAGATTCCACGTATCGTTAAATATGAACAGTGGCGCCAGTTTTTTGTCTCTCTCTTTGATGACCCGTATTTTTTACGTTAAAAAATCTTGGAAATAATGAAATTTACTGCTGCATCCTCATAATAATCATCTCCGGAGAAAATTTTGCCTAAACGCTAACAATTTTAAAACTATTGAAAAGCGAAATCAAACCTAAAGAATTTGTTTGGGTTTATGCTGATTATTGATAAGTTTATATAAAACAAATGAAGGCGTCTGGATTAACATCAACATTAGAATTCAATTATGGGACAAGGTTAAAAGATTATTACTTCTATATAAACAATAATCATTGTGGGGTTTATTTTAAGATTTTTTTTGAATATATGTGACACAATACAAATCTTCTTTCCTAAGTTATGGAGTTAAGACATCCAATGGTGCCAATTTTATTTCTGTTGACAATAAAATGTCAAAATCCTTCTTGGGTCAACTTTGCATTTAAAAAATGTAAGATTTTAATATTAATATATATATAATAAAGATCTTTTGTTTAGCTCCTCTCTTTTGAAAATGTATTTAATATTTTAATACAATTATAGTATACATGTGAGATGGATTGATGAAATAAGAAAGTGTGCAGGGGTGATGTGGAGAAGAGAAGCTAAAGATAGGAAAAGATAGATTGAACTTGGAGAGACCTTCATCCTGCAGTGGATTGATAATGGTTGATGATGATGATATAGATATATCGATATCCATACACATATATATAGAGAGAGACAGACAGACAGATTTCAGATCATTCAAAGAAGTATGGAGAGATGCATGTTAGGAGTAACAAGAAGAGATCAAAAACACAATACATGGGTAAGAGAACAAACAGTTGTTACTGACATCGTTGAAAGAAAAAACTAAAGTAGAGTTGGGTTGGACATATTACTAGGAAAGATGAAAATAGAGAGACATTTGAAATCTTAAACTGAATTTCAAGAGATTGTAAAAGACCCAGAAAGAGGCCACATGTGAGATGGATGCATGGAATAAGAAAGTGGGCAGGGGTGATATGGAGAAGAGAGGCTACAAATTGGAGAATATAGATTGAACTTGGAGAGACCTTTTTCCTGCAATGGGTTGATAATGGTTGACAATGATGATGATAGTGTAATTAGAGGGTATTTAAACTCAGACTTTTAAGTTACCTTCAGTCAACCACTCTATTTTATATAACTGGTTGTATTTGAAATGGATGACTGAAAGGAGTCTGAAAGTCTGGGTAAAATGTATTTTAAAACAGGCAAAAACTCACTATATGTATAAATGGTGATCACGTGATATTTATTGGCTTAAAATGTATTTTTATAGGTGTAACACTCAAAAGATTGGTTATCTATGAGATTTTGAAAGGTACGATTGTATTTTTCATCCTCGTTAGAGTCACTATTCATATAGATTATTTCAATACTGTATGGAGAGTTTTTGCTTTGTTTATAGATTATTTCTGTTATATGTTTAGTAATGTAATCACTATTCATTTAGAAATTTCTTTGAAATCAAGATTTTACTTTCATATTGGCAGTTAATCTTTTTTGGTGTCATTGGCAACAGTTTATTCTTACTACAAAGTATTATTTCTATAAATATACTTATATAGAAAATCTATGCTTGTTTTTTTTTTTAATTATGCTATAATATGTGGGTTGGCAGCCTTTTAGTGATGTCATAACAAATCTATGTTACAACACTATTCTGCATGATGAAATGATTTTACTAATAATTGTATATAGTATCAAAATTGGTCCAGTTATAATGGACTTCAAAATTATATATTATATACTTTTGAAGCCTGCTTACTAAATCTTATATTATTGGTCATTCAATATTTTAAAATACACAGGATCATATGTGAAAAGTATGTTTTGTTAAATTATATTGCAGTGGTCTTTAACCTTTTCACACCTGCGGACTGGCAAAAATAAAAATAAGCTTTCGCGGACTGGCAGAAGTCTATAGATAAATTTTCTTAAAGATATAAACTGCATAATTGTTATAACTGATCAAAACAACAATGTTAAATATACAAGATGAAGTTTTATATACATATGGAGTTTGTATAATAAAAAACTTTTTTTTTAAACTTTGTATTTTTTTTAGAAAAGTAACAAAAAATTTAATTCCCCCCCCCCCCCATAAACATCTGTGATAACCAGAAAAATAAATTAATTTACGTACGATTGATTAGATTTTGTTTTCGTTCTGTTTCTTTTTTTTTAATTGGGTAAAAATGAGATGAAAAAATAAAAATTGTTTATATTAATTAAAAGTTTAAACTCTTATTATTTTATTACAAACTTTCCTGCCAATCTACCACAGACCTGTGGCCTGGCACTGGTCCGTGGACCAAGGATTGAAGACCACTGTTATATTGCATTCAAAGGACATGCTTAAAATTTCCTTTGGCATGAAAAAAATTCATCTCCTTGGTGCTTACAAAAAAGTATTGTTTACAAAATTGCTGATCAATTGCAAAGTGTGTTTAGATTTCAATGGTTTAATTGTAAAACATTGATTAAATTAAACTACTAAAACCAAACAGACTGCTTTCACCTCCTAACTTATTGTGAGAATGTAGCTATTAATTCTATTAACTTAGCAATCAATTAAATAATAAATTTTATAGTTTAAAATGTTATTCTGCTCTATTTTAATTAAAAAATATATAGTTCAAGCATATTTAATAAATCAATCTTATTATCAGAATCAAAGAGAACTTGGCATTTATGTTTTGATATGTTTACTCAATTAAATATATAAGTAAATATATAATATAAGCACAGTCAGTAAGGGTTGGCTTATATATAAATACACTTTAAGTACAAATGGTTCACTTGTGTTTTTAAAACTTTTGCTGATGGGCGAGTATGCAGAGATTTATACATTAACAAATGGCACATGTCAGAAAGGTTAATTTCCTTCTGTGTTATTACATATACATGCAATGCTTAATTATAGATTTACATATATTTATATATATGAAAATTAATATCTGTATAATCATGGGTGATTAAAAATGAGATATCATCTTTACTCTGTGATATACGAACTAAATTTGTATTATTCAATTGTCAATTATAACATCAGGTGTATAATAGGTTCAAACCCTGAGATAAGAACAATCAATAAAGGTTGGCTTATATATGACTATACTCTAAGCACAAGTGATTTACTTATGGTTTAAAAGTCTTACTGATGGGTAATGTGCAGAGATTTATACATAAACAACAGTTCATATTGTAAAGATTAATTTCCTTCTGCACTTAATTATTGATTTAAATAAATAATCTAATTATTATTTTTTCAGGTGCCTATCATAATCATCACAATTTTAGCTCATTGCCAATCCATTGTCACTTCAGTTCTCTACATCACTCCAGAAAACTTCTTTATCTTATCCATCCATCTCACATGCAGTCTCCTTTACGATCTTTTACAGTCTCTTGAGAAACAGATTAAGATTTTAGTTGTCCACTTATTATCATCTTTTCTATTTATATGTTTAATCCCATTCCACTTCAGTCCCTTAATTTATTCATTAAATTAAGGATTAACTCTTTGCTTCATCATTCATATATTTTATTTTCAATTATTCTTTGTTGCTCTCGACATATATCTCTTTATCATCATCAACCATTAGCAATCCACTGCAGGATGAAGGTCTCTCCAAGTTCAATCCATCTCTGATCACTAGCATCTCTTCTCCACATCACCTCTGTACACTTTCTTATTTCATCCATCCATCTCACATGTGGTCTCTTTCTGAGTCTTTTAAATCTCTTGGAATCCAATTTAAGATTTCAATTGTCCATCTATTATCATCTCTTCTAGCAATATGTCCAGACCAACTTCACTTCAATCTTTTAACTTTTTTAATGAGGTCAGTAACACCTGTTTGTTCTCTTACCCATACATTGTGTTTTCAATCTCTTCCTGTTACTCCCAGCATGCATCTTTCCATACTTCTTTGAGTGGTCTGAAGTCTCTGTATTGCTCTTCTATTAAGTGTCAAGTTTCAGATCCATAAGTAAGAACTGGCAAAACACATTTGTTAAAAACCTTTCTTTTCAAATACATAGGCATATTTCCTTTTAGTATCAAGTTATTTCTACCAAAAATACTCCAACCAAGTTTAATTCTAAGATTATGTTTCCATCTGTATTAATAATCTGACCAAGACATTTGTAACTGTAAACTTCTTCTAATTCATCATAATCAATCTTTATTTTCATATTTTGAGCAAATCGATTAAACATTACTTTAGTCTTTTTAACATTTATTTTTAGTCCTACTTTCATCTGATAACTTCTGCAACATTCCCTGAAGCTCTGAAGCATTATTTGCAAAAACAACTACATCATCTGCAAAATCTAAATAACTTAAATAATCTCCATTTACTTTCACTCCTTTAGTTTCCCATTTTAATCCACAAAATACTTCTTGCAGCATTGCTGTAAAAAGTTTTGGAGATATGGAGTCACCTTGTCTTACACCCTTCTCAATGTTGACTTTCCCAGTATCATTATGTAATCTAATTGTTGCTGTTACAATTTTATAAATATTCTTTAAAATATAACAATATCTTGGATCTATACCTTGATGATCCAATGCTTTAATCACTGAAGAAATGTTTATAGAATCAAATGCTTTTTCATAATTTACAAACCCAAGACATAATGGCAACTCATATTCATTTGTCCTTTCTATAACTTCTCTCACTACCTGGATATGATCTACTGTACTAAAACCACTTTTAAATCCAGCTTGTTCTCTTGGTTGGTGGAAATCCAATGTTCTTTTTATACTCAGTAATATATTTTGGATATCTGCAATGCTCTTTTACTAAATGTTCAAATCTTAGAATAATCAGGAATAAACACTAAGCAATAGAGATGTATTAAAAATGTTTTTTGGTAGTTGTAACTTATGCCCCGTGGCTGCAAGAGGCATTGTTACTGTGTCAACCATAGAAATATTCAGAGTAGGGGGCCAAAAGCAGCGATGCAAGTTCCAGCCGCTAGGTGGCGCTGTTCTCCCATTAATACGCACAGGAACCTTATGCCAACTAGCTGCCAGCATTACTGCCCACTTTTTTTTTCAAGTACATAAGCAATTTTTTTTAATATTAAATTATTTTGCCAAAAGAATTTTAAGTTAATTCTATGAATAATTTCATCCATTACATTTCACTTGTATTAATAATCTGAAGTATTTATAATTGCTAACTTTTAATTCATTGTTATAAATCTTCATTTTCTCCTTTTTTTTTTTTTGAAATTGAACATTTCTTTAACTTCTTTCAGCGTTTACATTTAGTCCTATTTTTTAGATTTGTATCTGATTGCTTTTCTATCATTTCCAGAAATTGTCATGAATTATTTGTAAAAACATTCACATTGTCTACAGAATCTAGTTAAATATATATATTTTGTGCTGAACCAACACTCATCAACTGATCCAGATCATCATCTCGCAAACATATATATATATAATCAGTGCTCAGTTTATATTAAGATAGCAAATCTTCAAACTTTAATGAACAGACTTCAATCTTCTCCACCTTAATAGTATTGATGGCTATCCATACTATTAAATAGTATGGATGCCTACCCATACTATTGAAAATCTGATGATTGAATGCTCAAACCCTTGTTGATACTGATATTGTTGTCATACCCATGTTGACTGTAAGTCACTCTGACCTGTCATATACATGACCTTAATATGTCCATTTAAATACACAGAGGGATGAGCAGAACTTAGGCTGAATCTGTAATAAATCAATACTGGTATATTGTAAATACTGAACTTTTAAAATGTAATTAATGGGGATTTGAACACAGACTTATGTTTCCTTCAGCTATCCACCCCATCTTATATTAATCAATACACATGACCACACATGTGTGAATAAGATATTTATATTGGAGATCATTTATCTTATTCACGTGTATGTGATTATGTGTAAGGGTTATATAAGATGGAGAAGATAACTTTAAGGAAGTTTAAAAGTCTGAGTTCAAATCCACTTTAATTACGTCATAAAGTTCAGTATTTACAATATACTAGTATTGATTTACTACAGAATCTAGATAATTTTAAGTAATCTGCATGTATTTTTATTTTTTAACTTCACATTTTAATCCACAAATTATTTTCTGAACTGCTGTAAAAAAATTTGCAAGATGGAAACGTTCTGCTGTATAATTACGAGAATTTTCTCAATTGTTTAATTTTCATAAATATTCCTCAGAATTTTTGCTCACAATAATTATAAAATTAAATGGTTTTTTTTTCATAATTTACAAATCCAAAACTTAATGATAATTCTTACTCACTAAAATCTTTTAGAACATCTTTTAATCGTTGGATACGATCTGTGTGCTATAACTACTTTAAAATTCAGATTATTTGGTTGTTTTGAATTCAAAGTTCTCTATACGTGATTTTAATAAAGATTTTGTTATAAAATTAATAGCAGATTATTCGGTCAATAATTTTAATGTTTACCTTGTTGCCTTTTTAAAAAAAAATTTGTGAATTGAGTATATAAACATAATCAATTTAATAGACAACTATATATATTTTAATCATATGTTTAAATCCATCTAATCGAGTTTCGTTCAAAATTGAGCCTCTCAAGATGTTACGTTTATTCAAAATATCACGTGATTTACATATCATCTTAGCACACCCTCTATTGGTTAACCATAAATCACGTGGCATTTAAAATTAAAATAACGTCTTGACAAGGTTCAATTTTGAACGAAAGTCGATTAGTTGAAAATAAATATATGATTAAAATACATAGTTGTCTATTAAATTGATTATGTTTACATATTCAATTCACAGAATTTTTTTTAAAAGGCAGCATAATGGTGTTAAAAGAAATAACCATCAAGTGAAATTTTTATAATTAATTATTTGGTTTGCCAATAATTTTCCTATTTATTCACCTAACTTTTTTAAAATAAGATGAAAATTTTATCATTTTTTGATGATTTTTCATTCTTCATAAATTCAATTGAATGTCTCATTTGTTTATTAAAAATAGTTGGAACTTCGAAAGATATATTAATAAAATTTACTTTGCTTTCTTGTTCTTTATTACTATGAAGTTATTTATTATTATGTAAATCTGTATTTTTTTATTTTTAATAATAATGTCACTTTTTTTTTCATGCGTCATAGCATCGGCCGGGAAGCGAACCTGGGATAACTGCTTGTAAGGCGGCTGTGCTGACCTCTCGACCACCAACGCTTGACAATAATGTCTTTTTTTCTCATGTGTCATAGCATCAGTCGCGAAGTGAACCCGGGACGACTGCTTGTAAAGCAGCTGTCACTGACCTCTCGACCACCAATGCTTGACTAATATGTCATTTTTTTATTACAAAAACAGCTTTTTTTCTAATTCTGGGTGTGTTTTCTGATAGAGATATTTTAAATGTTTTCTCATGCTAAGCATTTATCACAAAGCTTGTTTGGCAATTAGCAAAGCTCTTTGTTTATATTAGAGATATATATTTTAGATTGCTAACTGATAAGGATTTAATTAGTGATTAAATTTTGAGTAGAGTGTAATAATGGAAAATATTTACGTATTTACGATAAGAAAATTTCGTTTGATAATTGCCAATAAGTATTTGTTAATTATAAATATTTCTTGACACGATGGGAAATTGAAAATACTAATTAAAAACACTAATGGGAAATGCAAGGCTGATAATGGTCAATAATGAAACCTGGATTGCCAGAGACCAAAAGACGGACCAAGTGAAAGAGTGCTGAGAGATTTTAAGTGCCAATAGCTGAAAAAAGCTTAAATGACGATGCAGAGCTCTAGTGCAAAGCCAACGTGTTCATGAGCAGCAGCAGAACCGGACCAAAGAGTTTGGGAGCCATGCAGGAAGCAGTCAGTCATGAAGTGCATCATGGGAATGAAACCAAAAGTGAACTATATATACTGTGTTTGTGTGTAGTGATAACTTTTCACTATTAATTACTTCTCATCATTTATTTGTGGTTATTATTTATTGTTTTAATTGTTGTTTTTCCGAGTGCTTGCATTTCAAATACACAACAGCAAATACTTGTCTCTTTGGAAGAATTTGTGTTTCTGATGTACATCAGATTCAGGCAAAGGATTTTGGCCCATTATATAGAATCCAAGGCATGTCTTTATCTAAACAATTGCCATTAGCCGAGAGGTCATCGCAGCCGCCTTGCAGGCAAGTGGTTGGTTGCAGACGGTTGTGCATTCGCATCCCTTCGTTAGCCGAGAGGTCATCACAGCCACCTTGCAAGCAGGTGGTTGGTTGCAGATGGTTGTGGGTTCACGTCCCGGCCGATGCTATGACATATGAAAGAAAAAAAACAATTGTCATTAAGTTATTAAGCATGGAGCGTATTAGAAGATCGTGCAAAAGTTTTAAATTCTTCAGTCCTTCCATCCCTGCCTGAATCAGGCAGATAATTTTCACAAAACTCAATCTAACATATTATTATTATTGCTGGGTTGTTGTTTTATATTGTCACTTTTTCTCGAAGTTGGTATGGCCAAACTCATTTGCGAATGATTGGCTGGTAATGATGCTCATTTAACTGTTCTTTTTGTTTGCTTAAACATAATATAACAATTTTTGTTTAATAAAATTTTTGTAAATAACTGCCATTGATATCATTTTTTTTAACTCGAGGTCAACATAGGCATGACAATAATGTTGGCATCAGCATGAGATTTGGGCATTCCATCATCAGATTTTCAATGGTATGGATGGCTGAAGACTTGGAGGTTGGAATAGATTGAAGCCTGTCCATTAAAGTATGAAAATTTGCTTTCTTAATATAAACTGAGGACTGATTATATATATGTGTGTGGGAGATGATAATCTGGACCAACTGATGAGTGCTGGTTCAGCACGGAATACGGATACTGGTGTTTATTTATATTTTCTGCATGTGTGTGGTCAGGTGTATCGGTGGTATGAGATAGTGTGGATAGTTGAAGGGTGCTTGAAAGTCTGTGTTCAAATCCCCTACATTTGCAATTAAGTTCCAGGTATAAGAAGAATGTCTGTATTTTAAATATTTAACAATAACGTTATATATTTGGTTTACAAACACATCCCACAAGAGTATAACGTATAGAATATAATTTATAAGGTTTATGAATTTTCTTCATGAAAATTTTTAAAAAGAATTTAAATGTTTATATATAAACAAAGTATCACTAGGCTAAATAATATTAAACGTGATTTTTTTAATATCAAATTATCGTGGAGTATTTTAGAGTGTGACTTTTTTAAAATAAAGTGCTAATGAATCTATTTAGATTTAACGTTTATTAGAAAAGATATTCATAGAGGATGGTTGTTAATTTGTTACGATTTGTTTCCGTTTTTACGATCTTCATAAATAATAATAATAATAAATATTCGGTAAGATAAAAGTTCCAGCTTACTCTGGCTGCTATCTAATCCTCTAGTTAAATTTAATCCAATAGGCATGTCATTTCCAAATAAAGGACAAACTATTTGCTAAAAAAATTCTGAGAGAATGTTTTATTAAAAAGCAAAAGAATGCAAAAAAAATTCTTATGTAGGTTGAATAACAATGATGTAATGAAATAGTACTATCACATCATAATATATAGGGTATATGAGCACAGACTTTCACATGACCCGCTCTCCACTCTATCTAATAACACTAATACACCCAAACACACATATGTCGAAAAGATAAATTATGGTATATATGTGTGGGAGATGATAATCTGGACCAACTGATGATTGTTGGTTTAGCATGAAATACGTATGTTGGTGATTATTTATCTTTTCGACATACGTGTGTATCCGTGTTATTAGATAGAGTGGAGAGTGGTGGGTCATGTAAAAGTCTGTGCTCATATACCCTATATATTACATATATAGACACAGGTATATAATAAGCCTGTGTTTCAGTTATTACACATCGTAAATAACTGTACATGGATATGAATGGCAATAGTCGTTATACCTACGTCTGTTGGAATTTTGTGTCATGAAGAATGTATAATACTAACTTATGAGAGAACATTTCCTAAGCAAGGGATTAATTAAATGAGGAGCAAATTAGAGGGGATTTGAACACAGGCTTTCAAGCTCCCTTTAGTCAGCCACTCCATCTTATACAACCAACACATATGACCACATGCGTGTAAAAAAGATGAACGATCTCCAATATACGTATTTCATGCTGAACCAGCCCTCATCAGTTGCTCCGAATCATCATCTCTCACACACATATATAATCAGTACTCAGTTTATATTAAGATAGCAAATGTTCATACTTTAATGGACAGGCTTTAATCTACCCCACCCTCCAGCTCTTCAGCCATACATATTGAAAATCAGAATACTCAAAGCCCTTGTTGAAGAATGTAGGACTTTTAAGACCATTTAAATACACAGAAGAGGGATGACCAGAATACAGGCCGAATATGTAATGTTTGAATATTGCATTTGAATAATATATACATTATAATGGTATTTAACAATAATGAAAAAAGTAAGTGTACAATTGCAGTGCTGAGGCAAGCCAGGATTTAACAAAAAATAGTCATGATTTACAATTAAAAATATAGATTTTGCGCGAGTGTTAATGTGTAATAAGAAATGTGGACTTAATCAGTGAAGTATTGAATAGCTTCATGCTCTCAGATCCAACCGCTTCAGCTTCACCTATTTATATAGAAAGTAGGTTGAAGTAAAGAAGGTTCCCCTCTTTTATTCCTAAATGTAAGCTTGTGGTTAAGACCTGTAGAGGTCTCTACTATCGCATTTTTACTTACAGCCTTGGTAAATATTAATTAAAAATATAAGAAATTGATTAAGGTTAGGATTATATATATAAATGAGTGAATATGAGTAATACTAGTTTAATTAAACAACAAAAAATGACTTGCAATTTTTTATATAGATGTGAACATGATATGGTGTAAATGATAAGGAAATCTGAAATATATTTACCATAGAAGTGAAGTCAGCGATAACTATGCATTATTAGTCATAATTATTATGAACAACAGTTTATGCAATGAAGATTATCTAGATATAACAGTTTTATGATGGTTGGATTCTAGTCCTTACATGATTTTATTAATCCATGATGAATAAAATTGGTATCCTAGCTAGATGCCTATAAATAGTATTGATAACAGTTTGGTCTAACAATGATAAATCACCAGTTGGCTAACCAGTGCTGAGATGAGTGGGTCATGGTTAATATAGAAATCAACTGGGTAGAAGTAATTACAAATTTAAATACAATTTAATATTGCTTGATTGTTATTATGAATATATGGAATGTTTATTAGTTGGTTAACGGACTATTCAAAAACTAAAATTTAATATCCTATTCACATTCTCAGTTTACGAATGCTCAGTGATCATTAATAAATGTTTTAGTAACTTTTTTAGAAGTGTATTGCGAAATTTATTGCACAGGATCTAAAACACAGTATAATCAATTATGCTGTAACAATTTTAATGAATCAGGAATTAATAGTTTAAGAAATAAAATGTAAATATAATTTAAATTTAATTACAATTATCCCAAATTCAACATTAAATCAGACGAACCAGCAAAAATAAACTCAAGAACACAACCACTGGTTTCACTGCTACAAGCAGACTTCTCAAGTGTAAAGGTTTAAAACATAACAAATTTATAATATTACCCACAATTCCACTTACATTTCACATACTCTTAATATTAAAAGAACTTAAACGAATTACTTGCTTCAGAATCATAAAGTTTTAATAATAAAGGTTCTTTAATTCTTCTTTATATGTAATTAGGAATCTGGGTAATACATAGTATATATTGTTGATTTATTTTAGTCCTTTGCACTTGAGAAGTTTGCCCGTAGCAATGAGCCAAATGGTTGGGTTTCAGAGTTTACTTTTGTGTGGGGGTTTGTTTTAGTTTTGAATTTGGAATAATTTTAATTTTTTACTGACTATTTAAGCTTTGGCTTTGAATATTTAAATTTAATATTTGGCCAGTTTTGTTTTTAATTAATGGTGTGGAAAATATCGAATGGTTTTATGTGTCTGTGTGTGAGAGGGAAAATTGTATGTGTGTCAATGTTAAGTTCATTAAAGATAGTAATGAATGAAATTGCCGTAATAAAGATCAGAGCATTATTTATGCATTGATATTTTTAAAATTTATAAAATAAGGCGGAATGGTTTAGAAGATTTTAAATCAAAATAATATATAGCCAACTAATTCTGACTAAAAGGAAACAATGTAATTTTCATTGTTATAAAGACATTGTACAAAATAACATTCTATATTATTATAAAATGAATTTATATCCTAGCGAATTTTAAAAATTAAATTCAGATTCAAATAGAAATTAATAATATTTTCAGACAAAATATATATCTAGTAACTTATGTTTGTAATGCTGAACTGAAAATGGGAAGAAAGCAAATATCATTGGAAATATGGATTTGGAAGAAGAAATTGTTCTTAAACATTTCAACTTTCTAAAAAGCAATACACCCGGGTCTCATTTTATGCGGATTTATTTAATGCGATTTTGAAGTTATGCAATTCATGTTTCTTCTTAATATCTTTGTATGCGTTTTTCTTTTATATGATAAAAATTATTAGATCAGAAGTCGAACTCCGATAATGTGCTATTACTTTAAATATTATAAATTTTGCACACTTACACATCATATTTAAAGTAATAGCGCATTATCGGAGTTCAACTTCCATCTAATAATTTTAATATTTTCAGCCCTTTATAATAGTACTGTAATAGGTTTTATGCAATAAAGAAGTTCATAATTCACTTAAAATCAGGATTTCCCCATTTTATATACACACATTAAATTTTACAAGATTATAATGTAAATCTGTTCAAACGTTTTAGATGCCTATATTATGCATGTTGTTGTTTTGCATTTTAAATCACATTTTATTTTTGCTTTTTAAAAAAAGAGTACATAATCAATTAATCATTTAGTGTCTGCAAGTTTATTTTTAAAAGGTGAGTAACAGCGGTGGGCACATATAAATTTGACAATTAAAATCTGATTTTTAATTGTAATTAACAATTTAAAAATTACGTAATGTGATCTGAAATTAATATGATGTGAAACAATGAAATTTGATTTTTAAATGAAATTGAAAATAAAAAAATTAAAGACAAAAATAAGAATTTAATTTTTAATTGTTAGTTTTAATTAAATTTTGTCCAACAGTGGTGAGTCGGTGTCTTTTTATTATTGTAAGTCTAAGTTCTTATTTTTATTTTAAACTTTTAGTTTACTCTAATGGAGAGGAAAAAAACACCCAAGAAAATGAATTTCTTTGGAAACAAAAATTTCAATTTTAGATTGCTTAGCGAAATCGGAAGGATCAACAGCAATTAGAAAACATTTAGTTTGGGAAAGTCCATGATAAGAGCAATTAAAAAAAGAAGTTGGCACTAGTTGTATTTCCTCTTGTGATGAATCTGATGTCTTACTAGTTTACAAACGAACTTACATATCATCAAATAGTGATAATAATTAAAATACTGTACATGTACGAAAAAATGAAAAATACTATAAATTACACATAAAAATATATTGTTTTGAACAAAATTAAATACTGTAGTTAATAAAAAAGGTAAAAAAAGTTTGTCTTGTATTAATTTTTTTCAAATTTGAAATTTTTTATTAGTCATATTTTATTTCCTTATTTTTTTTAATGCGAATTTTAAAGTAATTTTACATTGTTGCTTTGCTTTTATGCGATTTTTGAAAATTACAGTACCGATCCTCCATTTTTCAAGGTAAGTTAAGTCTATTTTTGTGCGATTTCTTTTGTGCGCATTTTCTGAGGAACCTATCTACTGCATAAAATGAGACCCAGGTGTATATATTTTTTAAATTCAAGTACCATAGAAAGTCTGCCATAAATTCACTGCATACATACAGTAATTACTTCTATATTTTTTATGCTGCTACAATAATAATAAAAATATTCAAAATGGGTTTTTGAGTGTTTTAGTACAAGTAATAATTTAATTTAGATATATATATATTTTAAAGACAATTTATTTGATAACAATAAAGTCTACTGAAAGCAATTCGTAAAAATTATATTACAATTAACTCTAAAATGTTAGTAAAATTCTTTCTCAAAATAATAATGCATTTATTATTAAAATGATAATTATGTTAAATCTTATTTAATTTCATAACATATTGCTGAATATTTATCAAAACAATTAATAAACATGAAATTAATTAGAAGATGTAAAGTGTAGTACAAATTGTTTAATTATTCTATGCTAGTTTGCTAACAGACAGTCTACACAAAAAAACGGCAACTCAATAAATTTTTTAACTAATGCAAAATAATTTATATATATAAAAAAATTACCCCAAATTTACAACTCAACCCAACTAGCCAAAAAAATAAACTCTAAAATACTACCAATGGTTTCATTATTACAAGCAGACTTCTCAAGTGTAAAGAACTACAAAATAAAATATTTAAACTAAACATTACCCACAATTCCACTTCCCATACACCCTTAATATTAAAAGAACTTTTAAATAAGTTAATTGCTTCAGAGTCTATCTTAGTTTCATCAAAATTAATAGTGTGACCTGTATCTTTTTCATGGACATACAAAGCACAACTAAGGTAGTCTTCTGTGAGAGAATGAAATAAAAAGAATTAAAGTACCTTTATTATAAAAAAATTATGATGCTGAAGCAATTAACTTATTTAAAAATTCTTTTAATATTAAAAATGTATGGGAAGTAAGTGGAATTGTGGGTAATGTTTAGTTTAAATATATTAGTTTGTAATTCTTTACACTTGAGAAGTCTGCTTGTAGCAATGAGACCATTGGTAGTGTTTTAGGGTTTATTTTCGTGGTTAGTTTGGTTGGGTTGTGAATTGGGGATAATTTTGATTATTTACTGACTAGTTTAGCTTTATGCTTTTAATGTTTATATATATATATATATATATATATAAACTTTATAACTTTTAATATATATATATATATATATATATATATATAAACTTAAGTAACTGCAAACGGCCAATAGAACCATTGAGAATAAAGACTATTTTTTTTTAAATTATAGAAATGTTCATTCAAAATTGCAATTAATTTTCTTAGCAATTATTCTTTCATTAAAAATCTTAAATAATGAATTATGCAAATAAAAAAATAAGTTATCACATTTAAAACGAATCTTATTTAAAAAATAAACACCACATGATTTTTTTTTAACAAATGGCTGCTCCTTAAATAAAGTCAAAAGTTTCTATCTGCCCAAGAACTTTGTTAGTCAAGCTATACATTCCCTTCCTCAAAAATCATCATAAACTCTTTTATTTTTTATTCTGGTACTTTGGTATTAGAGCTGCAATGTAGGGGATATAGGAGGCCTTTTAACACCCACAATAAATGTGTAATGTCATAATGACTTCAAATTGAAAGGAAATAAACCCTTTGAGTATGCGCATGGAAACGTGTTGTTTATCAACATGATCTTTTCTTTTGTAACAGTTTGACATTTTTAGTTATTGTCCAGATTTCTTTCTTCCATACTTAACAATATAAAAGAAATGGTTCCGACCAGGATAAAAACCTAATAAAAGTCTCATAATTAATATGTATTTTTTTTTTGTGGTTTTTGTTCTTTTTTGGGGGGTTTAAGTTGTTTATAAAAAAATATGTTTATTAGCATTTCTGTTGAAAATCCCAGCATACTCTGCAATCACATGCTACATTTTTGGAGAGAAAAATTTTAGTAGAGATCTCCATTTTCTGTGATAATATTAAATGTTTTATTTCAAGGTGACAATTCCTGTTACATATTACGCGGTAAATATTATATGAGTATACTTACTGTGTTTTTATAAATATTATTTAAAAACCAAAATCATTTACTGTTTATTTAGTAACAATTTTTTTGTGTAATGCTATCATTTCTTTAAGATCGCAAATCACATTTTTTTCTTTGATTGGGAATGTCGTCTTCTTAAAAGTTGTTAGTGTAAAAGTCGTACATATAATTAATGTTTTTTTATAAATATTATTTAAAACCAAAATCATTTGCGGTTTGTTTAGTACATATTTAAACTAACAATTTTTTTGTGTAATGCTGCCATGTCATTAAGATCACAAATCACATTTTTTTTGCTTTCATATGTTCTAAAAAGTTGTTAGTGTCCAACTCATACATATTTGAATGTCTCATTATTTAAAAACCAAAATCATTTACTGTTTGTTTAGTGCATATTTAAACTAATAATTTTTTTGTGTAATGCTGTCATTTCATTAAGATTGCAAATCACTTTTTTCTTTATGTCAAATGTCATTCTTAACAGTTGTTAGTGTCCGAGTCGTACATATTTAAATGTCTTGTTCAAAATCATGCATTTCTTATTGAAAATGATAAATATGTTTATGTTTTATTATGTTTTTACTTTGTTATTTTTAATACTGCAACATGGAGCATGTATTAGACCTACTGCGCTCATTTCACATTCATATCAAACCCCCGATAACTTTATAATCTTGTCAAAATATTATGTACAAGATCCATGTAATGTTTTTTTTTTTTGCCAAAAAAGTCATGTACAAGATCTATATACACGTTATTTTGGTCACATCCCGAGATTACAAAGTTATCAGTGGATTGATATGAATGTGAACAGGCACAGTAGGCCTAATACATGCTCCATGTTGCAACTCCAATACCAAAGTACCCTTATTCCTCAATTACCTTTTTGGTTCTAGTTTTTTTTCTTCCTATCCCATTTTAATAAAAACTATTTTATTGGTTTTACCATACAGTCTAAATATTCCTAAAAACAAAAATGTATAAAAACTTTGTCTCTTTCATTCTCTTTACATTTAAATTTTTTCCACTCCCCACATTATTTATTCTGATTCTCTTTCAATATCCTATACCCCTAAAATAGGTGTTCAATACTCTCATTGCCTCTTCCACAGAAACCACACCTACAATTCAATTAACTTCATTTTTGCTCTTGCACCAAATAACAATAAACTCTCTTTCATATTACCACACATCCTTTCATAGTTTTAATATTTATTTTTTATTTTTAAATAACTCCAATTTTTAAAATTTATGTTTACTTTCCATAGCTCTAATTCTTTTTTTCTAACCAGCTTATTTAACCTCTTTTTTGCTTCTCAAAATATATACCTCTCAAACATTTATCCTATTTCTTACATATAGTACATGGAAATGAATCACCTGTTTAAGTTTACATATTATAAAATCTTTCTTACTCAATTTGTTGGTTATCTTCTCCATATAATCCAATTCAAAACTATTTTAATTAATTGATTTGCATTCATATATTGAACTTTTTGCAAACAGTTAAAATTTATTTTTTATTTGCTCATTAAAAACAAAGTCCACTCCATTTCCTTTTGAATGATTTTATTTGCTGTTTATAATTCCATCACCCAATCCTATTTTTTGTATTTTATATAAAAATTTGTTTTTTGTTTTTTTTTGCTAATATAAAACACATATTATTTTCAAATATTAAAGGAGATACTTGTTATTTTTTTCAAATAATTTCTACCTATCTCATCAGCCCTAATCTTTTTTTTTTTTTGCTTTTTCTATTTTAATTCTCAAGTATTTATATTGTAATGTTCTTCACGTTTTGGTAGATTCTGGTAGGCCTTTTTTTACACACTATGAAGTGAAAGTTAACCAAGTTATGAAGACGAAAAATATCTTGTTCTATTTCCAAAAACACAGCTATATTTCCTGATTAACTGGCCTACTAATTATTATGATCTACACTGCCAGTGGAATCAGCTTTCTATTTATTTTAATATGGGCGCCAGAATTCTACAAGGATTCGCCGATCCGTCGCGTTGCATCGTACACAATTTATTACGAGAATCAGGGTCTAGATTTATTGTCATTTTAAAGATCTCTATGGATCTTTTTTGGGGTTAAACTATTAAATAGAATGGCAAAGGTAATAACACATAATAGATTAAAAATAAACTAACAATAATAACGCACAATGAAAAGTTGATATTAGAAATAAATATTTTTATACAATACCAATATTCTCAACTTTTTTTATTTTCTATTCTTCAACTTTTACTCTTACCATTAAATACTAAGATCGTAGACTATTTTTCACTGAATGTAATTTTCACACTTTTATTTTCTATTCTTCAAGTTTTACCCTTACCATTAAATACTAAGATCGTAGACTATTTTTCACTTAATGTAATTTTCACACTTCTTCGTGCCTTTTCACATTTCTCTAACAACTCCATAACTTCTATACTGTTTACAAAAAATGTAGATATATATTTTTAAAAAGCACAGTAAATTGATTTCATCTCTTGAAATTTTCACCCCTAACATTAAACTTCTATCTCAATCTTCAATTTTCTTAAAAACAAAATAAATAGTAAAGATGATAATGGATATATCTGTTTTGATCAATTTTATAATTAACTTCTACTGATTCTATAGTCTTCTTCTGATAATTATAAAATTTATTCCTATAAAAAATTTTAATTATTCTTAACAATCCTAAGAATATTAAAGACTTCTAAACAATATATTTCCATTCATCTTATTATAAGCCTTTCTCTATATCTAAAGATTATAAATCTTTTCTATATCTAAAAATGTAATAAATAATGATTTTTTTTTCTTATAATTTTTTTTAATCAATTGGGATAAATAAAATTATCCCTTGTCTTTTCCCTAAATAAAATAATTCTGAATCATTTCCCAAATTCATTCCCTTCCATTCAATCCCTAATCTTATCATTAAAAACAAGTTAACATCCTAAAATCTTTTTCTTTTCTTTTATATAATAAATGAATTTTCATATCTGTCCATTCTTATGAATTATTATTATCAATTATAATTTTATAAAAACTTTCTATGAATTTAAGTCTTCCATATTTTTCCATAGCTACTATCATTTCAGCATTCATACTATCTAATCCTAGTTCTTTTCTTTTTTAATCTAGCTATTTTACTATTCAATTCCATGTACATTACTTTGTACATTTTCTTATTAATTACGCTTTTACTTGGCCATATTTACTTATCAATTCTTTCTGATCCAAAGTTTTCATTAATATTTTTTTCCAGTTCTTCTCTTTCCTAGCACTCTCTTCCCTCTGTATTTAATTATATAACTTTGTTGTGTTTGTTTTTATCTTCTTCAAGATATCTCCATTTTTTTCCACCAATCTTTCTTCCTATGCGGTTAATTTCCCTCATTAACTTCTTATTAAGTTCATCCCATCTCCACTTTCATTATATTCTAGTTATTTTTTTTTGTTTTAAATAGTTGTCTTATCTAACATTTAACTCCTTCCGAATTTGCTTTTTAATAGCCTTTTTATAATTCCTAGACTTTTTTTTTCTTTTATATTTTCTAAAAAAAAAATTCTACATTTTTTTTATTAATCCCATTAGTTCCTATTTCCAATTTTTTTCATCATACTCATTAATTCTTTATAATTTTTAAAAATCATCATCTTTCATAAATGTTTACAGTTATACTATTAATTCCATTAAATTTAATCTTTAAACATCACATGACCACCATTCTTTATGCTTACAGAAGCTGTTTACACAGAGGCTAAACTCTCTATATAGCCACTCAGTGCAAGCCAGAATAATCAATGGATGTAAGAAGGTTTGCGCATAGAATTCCTATCTAGTGCTTACTCATCCAATATCCCCAGACTAGTTTCTGGCTTGTGGCCTTCGTCAGTGAGGAACCTTGAATCTGAGAGCACTACACCTAGATCTTAGGATCTAATGCAACCCTTCAGCAGCCATTTTTTGAGCTAAAGTAAAAGGTGGCTGCTGTAGGGTTGCATTAGATCCTAAGATTTAGGTGCAGTGCTCTCAGATTCAAGGCTCCTCACTGGAGAAAGCTACAAACTAGATGAATAGGCACTAGATAGGGATTTTATGCACAAACCTTGCATCTATTGATTATTCTGGCTTGCACTGAGTGGTGCTACTACATGGAGAGATTAGCCTCTATATAAATTTAATCTCATTGCTAATTTCTTGCCTAACTTTGTCAAACTTCCAATAAATTTCGTAAAATGTGCTTTTCATTTATCTCTAATTCTGCTAGTATAACATTGTAAGTACTATTATATTCTCTTTTTTTTTTTATGTTTCATTTCAATTTTTCTAACTTTTTTTAATTTCTTTTTATTTACCAACATATAATCAACAGTATATTTTAGTTTGTAAAATTCTCAATATATACTCTATATTCAAATTCCCAATTTGTAATCCACTTTTCTCATACAACCTTTTTAATAAGGCTCCAATCATATTCTCCGTTTCTTAATTTTATAATATGATCATTCACATGACCTATAATTAATAATCTACAATTATTTTTTCTATAACTCATTTATATAACTATATAAACATTCCCATTATACTAGCATATTCCTGTTTAAATCCATCATTTTCAGTAGTTAAATATATATCACACATCCATATCTCTTTATCCAACTTCAATCTAACTCAATAGGCATCACATGACCACCACTTCTTATGCTTGTGTATAACTGTTGTTAAAACAGTCAAAACTCACTACACGTATTGCCACACACAGCAAGATAGAGTAATCAATGGATTCCAGAAGGCTTGTGCATAAAATCCCCATCTAGTGCCTACTCATCCAATATCCCCAGATTAGTTTCTGGCTTGTGGCCTTCGTCAGTGAGGAGCCTTGGATCTGAGAGCACTGCACCTAGATCTTAGGATCTAATGCAACCCTCCAGCAGCCATTTTTTATCTCCACTTAACTACAAAACTATGAGTCTTAAACTGAAATAACCTTAATGTTTTCATTCCAAGCCACCAAAATGTATGGGTACTGAACTGAGTTTAGAACCATATGACTATATAAGCTAATGGGTTTGGATTGAAAACATTAAGGTGTTTTCAGTTTAAGACTCATAGTTTTGTAGTTAAGTGGAGATAAAAGGTGGCTGCTGGAGGGTTGCATTAGATCCTAAGATCTAGGTGCAGTGCTCTCAGATCCAAGGCTCCTCACTGATGAAGGCCACAAGCCATACACTAATCTGGGGATATTGGATGAGTAGGGCACTAGATGGGGATTTTATGCACAAGCCTTCTGGCATCCATTGATTACTCTAGCTTGCTGGGTGGGGCAATACATATAGTGAGTTTTGCCTGTTTGTTCAATCTAACTCACATATGTTTTTTACATTTTTTTCTAATATGTCCTTTTTAACAATAAATAATCTTTATAGCCTCTCCTTTCCAATCATCGTCACATCTATTAACTATCTTTAATTCACATTTCTGAAGGTGTGATTATTATTTACTCCTGAAGTGTATCTCTAAAACTGTTTGAAAAATCTAATTTTTCTCCTATAAATCTTCTCCAATTCTCTTATCTATTCATATTTCTATCTCTTTACGTATTTTTAAAATTAAGTTTTATATTAACACTCTTGGCCCTTCTTTTAAATATTTTTTTATATAATTATTTACAGTCACTTTCTTTTAAAAAAATTATTTTCTATCCCTATATCCTTTATTATTCTAGCTTTACTCAATTATAATATAAACATATCCTTTTCACATCTACTTCCAACAATGCATTTTTATTCTTCTCTATACACATCATACTCTTTTTCTTTAGTTGTATTATATGTGCTTAATAAGTTAATAATAATTACAACTTTGAATTGTCTTAAAAGATTTCTAACTATAAGATCTTAACACTATCTCATTGTAAATCGAAAGATTCAGTGTGTGCTAGTGTAAAATAGAAACTGTGGACTTAATCTGTGAAGCATTTAATAGCTTCATGCTCTCAAATTAGATTCACCTATATATTTAAAAAATACATTGAAGATAAGAGTGACCACTTTGTCTTTTAAAATCATTAATCTTGTGTTAATGATTTGCAGAGGTCCCTATGATCAAAGTTCAGGTGCATAGTCTTAAGGTGATAGCCTTAATATATATATTACTTTCATAATAAGTATGCGCTTAATAAATTAATAATAACCACCCATTTTAAGTAAATCTTTATTTCTGAGCACATCACATGCATCTAAAAATGAACATCACTATTCTCACATAAGCATTTTTTAGGACTCAAATTAGTTCGAATACTTTATTTAAATGTACTCTACCACCAAGACTTTGTAATAATTTCATTCCCTATCTGTCTATTCCTTTTCTTTAAACTCATAATCATATCTTGAAAACAATTTGTTGTTTCTTCATTATCTCTATTTACATCATTTATATCTACCAGCACTATAACATTTTATTTGTTTTTCTTGTATTCTCTTTTTTTCCTACCTAAAATATTCCTACTATCTCTAACCATTGAATTACTAAATAATACTAGTTAATATAAAATGAATCTATTTAACTCCCGCACACAACCTTTCGCTAATGACATATTCTTCTCAAATCGATTTTTTCCCAGAATTCTTGCACTAACAATATCATCTGATAAACATATATTTATATAAGTAGCAGCATGTAAAGAAATATATAGTAATACTATGTTGGAACCTAAGCAAGTAACTTAAGTTACAAACTTCAAAATTTAACTTTAGATTCAATAACATATTAAATTGATTCACTGATAGAAGGAGACAAGTATACTTTAGTAAACAGAGCAAAACTCTCCATACAGTATTGCCACCTGTGCTAAACAGAGTAATCAATGGATGCCAGAAGGTTTGTGCATAAAATCCCTATCTAATGCCTACTCATCCAATATCCCCGGACTAGTTTCTGGCTTGTGGCCTTCGTCAGTGAGGAGCTTTGGATCTGAGAGCACTGCATCTAATGCAATTAATGTGCTAGTATAGGAGATGTGATCATGTGATGCTTAGTGGTTTATACTTTAGTAGTGATTCCAATCATAAACAAATCTAATTAATGGGAATTTATTTTCAATAAAATCTAATATCCATTATAACTCAGTGCTTATATAGTCATTTGTGGAGTGTATGTGGAAAACTTTACACTTAGAGAAAATTTCAATATAGATGCACATACTAAAGAATTCTATAAAATTAAACTTGGAGTACTTTTGGTAGAAATAACTTGATACTAAAAGGAAATATGCCTATGTGCTTGAAAAGGAAGGTTTTTAATAAATGTGTTTTACCAGTTCTTACTTATGGATCTGAGACTTGGACACTTAATAGAAGAGCAATACAGAGTTTCAGACAACTCAATGAAGTACGGAGAGATGCATATTGGGAGTAACAAGAAGAGATTGAAAATGCAATATATGGGTAAGAGAACAAACAGGTGTTACTGACCTCGTTGAAAAAATTAAAAGACTGAAGTGGAGTTGGGCTGGACATATTGCTAGAAGAGATGACAATAGATGGACAATTGAAAACTTAAATTGGATTCCAAGAGATTGTAAAAGACTCAGAAAGAGACCACATGTGAGATGTATGGATGAAATAAGAAAGTGTACAGGGATGGTGTGGAGAAGAGATGCTAGTGTTGATGATGGTAATGATGATTAAAAAATTAAAACAGATTCAATGAAACCACTTGTATAAATAATTCTTTAATAATTTTTTTTTTGATTATATAAAATGTTTACTAAAGTTAAGATTTGGAAATATAAGTAGAAGTTCTGAGAAGATTGCTGGGGCAATCAAAACTGTCAATAATGGGTTGTAAACAAGCATTGTAAAAAGTAATAAAGAACATAAATGATATTAATATTATATATATAGTAAAATAAAGATTAAAGCTATTGAAAATATATAAAAGGTGAATCAATAATAATAAATATGGCTGAAATAATATGTTTAATAATCTGATGTCAGCTTTCAACATGGAGTGTCTATCAAAGCATAACAGAGATAATTGGCAAAGAATGATAGTGTTTCCAATTATAAAATGTTGAACTAGGGGGTATTAGGAGATTTGCATAATTGCATATATAATAGGTGGGTTTCTGTATTTATCATTATTTTTTCATTTTTTACAATATATATATAATGTACATTTTAATATAAAATATATTTTATGAAAATTTGGAAATGAACCTTAATTGATGTGAAAATGTATAAAACACTCATATTTCAGAAATTAATACATTATTTTTTTCTTATATAAAATTTTCTTATTGATCATATAAGTACATATGATTTATATATACTGATCTGTCAAATTATTATCATATAAAATCAAAAAAGACTGATTAACAATTTTATTTTTTAAAGGGTTGTATTTAAGTTACAATATCTGTTTATTTGTAAGCTATTGTGATCGCTTTTATTATTTAAGTTAGAATATAAATTTTAAATCAATTTCAATTCAATAGAATTGGTTCAAATTTTGTACATAAAAATAAATGCATGGCAAAGCAATATGGGACTATGGTATTTTAGGCAACCTAATTTCTTAAATCTAGATTATTGGGTGGGGAAAATTTGAATATTTTAATATCAAATTTACAATTCATTTTTGGAACTTTAATATGTTTTAAGTAGACTTGTGAGAGGGCAGTATAGACTCTTTTTGGTTTCTAATTATAATAACATTTTAAAATTGAGGTTTAATAGATTTAAAGTCAATATAATTTGTTGAAATTTTGTATATTTTTTTTAATCACCACCAAAGTAATAAAGCACTAATATTTTAGCCAAGTGACTTAGTTTCTTACACATGAAACACTGGCTGGAAAATTTTTATTCAATTTAAAAATTGTTCTTAGAGTGTCAATAAGTTTTAAGTAATTTGTGTATTTTTCTTGGTTTCAATTGTAAGTTTCATTTAAGTTAGAATAAAATTAAGTTAGTTTAAAATACAGTTTTATAAAGCTTTTTTTTTAAAAAAACTTTTTCAATTAAAAAAAATCAAATACTTTTCAACAAAAGAATGTCTTCATATTTTAAGTTAATTAGTGCTTTATTACATACATAGATAATTATGCACACATATTAAATATGTTATATACATAAGGAATATACAGATTAACTTAAATCAGAAATATGTAATGATATAAACTAGAAATATCAAATCAATTTAAAATAAAATCATACATATTAAGTGAAATTCATTTAAATATAGCTTTAGTGAGCATTTAAAAAAAAATTAAAAATTTCCAATCAAAAGCAAAGATGTCACACTTTTCACTCAAAAGGATATTTTCTATTTTTAGTCACTTAATGATTTATAATATACATATATTATTATCATTAAAGTCAGTCAATACTTAAACAATCCCAATATCAATAGCAATCAACAATCTCAATCTGTTGTCAAGGCAACCTGTTTTAAACAATAAAGATGGAAATATCAATAACAATCAACAATCTCAATCTGTTGTTAAGGTAACCTCCTTTTATAATAAAAGTGGAATCCCACCTTTTTATGGTCCAATATTAGACACTAAAGATTGAAATTATTGACAAGTACAAATAAAAGAAAGTTCTGAGAAATGATAAGAACACATCTAAAAAAGGAATTAACAGGATTAATTTGTAATGCTTTTTTGGTTTGTTTTTTAAAAAGAGTTATTAAATCACACAAACTATGGTATAAAAATATTTTAAAAATGGATAAAATGTTTTTAATTAAAATCAAAATGTAATTATTAGATAGAAGTTATAGATACATTTTGGATGTTTACATGATTTTTTTTTCTTATCAAAAATGTTGATTATTAATACTTTTTTTAAAAAAAGGATGAAAGTAAAAGAATAGTCTTATATATGTATTTTTATATTGGACATATTTCCAATATAAAAATACAGCTAGAACACCATCATCACAAACCTTCAGAAAAACACGTCTTATATATGTGTTTCTTTATAGAATGGAAATTGTAAATAATTTAGATATTTTTGAAAGATTAATTGTTAAAAAGTATCTTTTATATATATATGTTGTAGTCCTTCAGGAATAGTATATAAAATCATGGAAACATCAGAAAGGAAGAAGAGGATATAAACGATCAATGATTATCAAGTTTTTAAAAGAAATGATGGAATATATGGTATTTTATATATATATATATTATGTTTCTGGATCATTTCTATAGAAAAAAATATGAGAGAGGTTAAAGATTATTATATTTAAAATATGCTTTTAAAGTGAGTTTATTTAGTCAGGCGTTGGTAGTCGAGTGATCAGCACAGCTGCCATACAAGCAGTTGTCCCGGGTTCGCTTCCCGGCCGATGATATGACACATGAAAAAAAAAATGGGGGTTTATTTGTTTTATAACCCATTATAATTTAATAAAAAAAGAAAATACGTTTATATTCTTTCTTTAAAATTGACATATGCCTTATTTGTACAAATATATATTATTAAAATTAGATTTTTTTAAATATACGCTATTTTCCAGTTTCAGTTGATATATATAAAGTTAATTTATATATAGAAGAATAATAGAAATATTTATAACAATAACCACATTAATAATAATGACGATGATAATTGGGGGATGGCAATAGGGGGAGGGGGTGACAATAATAAACACATCTACCAAACAACGATTTGTTTTCTTTTAAAGAATACGTACAACAGAAAATTTCACACTAAGAAAAAACGCGTTTATTTAATTTTTTTATTTGGCAAACTAAATTTTTAAATTGCTTCCCTCCAAGAAAATGGAATATTCTTTTTAAACACTAGCTGTTCATAAAAGGCATGGAATTTTTGCTGTCTTGATAAGAAATCAGAGAAGCTATTTCTAACCCATCTCAGTTAAAAAATATAGACATACTGAAGACAACCTATCACTTTAATTTCATTTTTCATGCAACATTGTTCAGAAGATTTATATGTGGAACTATATTTAATTTATATAGGTAGAAAGAGAAAGAAAAAAGAATTTAAAAAAAAAATTCTAAAAATAATGTATAGTGAGACGAACACTGTCCTAAAAAACATTCTGTTATAATTAAACAAATTTTGGCTGTCTAGTCACGTAAAAGTTCATCAAAGGTGTTTTGAAATTAAGTATAATTATTTGAGAATAAAAACAAAATGACATTTTGTGCACATACACACACCCACATTCACTAAGCTAAAATCGCCCGCCACCTTCCGTATTGCCCATCCTTCCAAGACAATTAACCTGATTAGTTATTTAATACATCTTTCACTAAAAAACAAATTCTAAATATAATATGAGAGAATTTGAACACAGACTTTCAAGCTTCCTTCAGCTGTCCGCTCCATCATATATAACCGATACTCATGACCATATACACGAGATAAAGATCTCCATATATGTATTTCGTGCTGAACAACCACTCATCAGTTGGTCCAAATCATCATCTTCCACACACATATATAATCAGCGTGAAATACGTATAGTGGAGATCATTCATTTTCATGTGGTCATGTGTATCGTTTAGATAAAATGAAGTGGATAGCTAAAGGTCGCTTGAAAGTCTGTGTTCAAATCACCTCTAACTACATCTAAATCTCAGTTTATTCAAATATTATAATGTAATACAGAAAATTACTTACACTTCATGAAAGGTTAAAATTTCCTTTAAAATGACAAAAAGTTCATCTCGTAGAGTTCGTAAACTTTCTGGTACATGAGGATTATCAAATTCTTCAACATAAGTACTAATTGCAAATTTGAGAGATCTAATAAATTCTTTTTCCGTCTCTATGAGTTCATCTAAAACAGTCCTAAAATAAATAAATAAATAATTAGATAATAATAGCAATAAAATATAAATGCAAAATATACAAGTTTTAGAAGCATTAAATTTTATATTGATTTTTTAATAAACTCCTACATAAGAAGAAAAGACAAATGGTAAAATATGATTTATAAAGCACTGAATTCATATTACTAAGAATGTTTGAAGCACTAATAATTTTTATTAGTCATTCATTAGATTAGAGATTATCCTGAATAATATTTCTGTAGTGTAATTTTTACTACACTATTCTCACCAAAGCTAGGGAATGATTTCTATTCGTTTTTAACACCTTGTGGATGTAATAATAAACATATAACTAAAGATATGTGAAAAAGATCTATGCATTTTATGATGAACCAGCACTCATCAGTTGGTCCAGATCACAATTATTTACACATATCTTTATCTTCTTTATATCTTTATCATTGTTGAGTATATATGTAGATAGAAAATTACTATGGTTTCATTGATAAGTGTCAAATGTACTGCTCTCACAACTATGACATAAATCACGTAATGAAAGTATATTAATAATTTTTATTAGTTATTCATTAGACTAGAGGTTATCCAATAATTAATAATATTTTTGTAAGGTAATTTTCACTACACTCCTCTCACGGAATGATTTCTACCCACTTTTAACACTTTGTGGAGGGATGCTATTATAAATATATGACTAAAAATTTGAGGAAAAGACCCATAATCCCAAAGATGCACATTTCATGCTAAGCCAGTACTCATCAGTTGGCCCAGACCATAATGTCTTTACATTCATTTCTGTTTACAGTCAAGTTAAAAACTACAATTCATAACAAAAAAGTTTGTTATCGAAAATGATATTTTTGCATAATCGCAAAATCCAATTCATTTAATCACTTTTTAAAATATAAACATTTTTATTTTATTTTATACTGTGTAGCAACAATGACAATAAAATGGACTCTGGAATTCAAGGTCTATGGATCACAACTCAGCATCATGGACTCTAGGTAGATACATAGCTCTGTTTCTTCATTTCTGATGATCATCATATTATTTTGATGATTTAAAGCAAGTGTTAAAAACAGATATAAACAATAAATATATTGAAATATAATATTAGATTAAAAGAAATCATATTACTGAATAAAAATGGAATATATACATATAGAGTAGGAAAGCAGACAAAGAAAGGAGACACAATGCTATAACATTCATCATCATCATCAACCATTATCAATCAACTGCAGAATGAAGGTCCCTCTAAGTTCAATCCATCTCCTCTGACCTTTAGCTTCTCTTCTCCACATCATCCCTGCACACTTTCTTATTTCATCCATCCATCTCACATGTGGTCTCTTTCTGGGTCTTTTACAATCTCTTGGAATCCAGTTTAAGATATCAGTTGTCTATCTATTATCATCTCTTCTAGCAATAGGTCCAGCCCCACTCCACTTGTCTTTTAATTTTTTCAATGAGGTCAGTAACACCTGTTTATTCTCTTACCCATATATTGCGTTTTTGATCTCTTCTTGTTACTCTCAACATACATCTCTCCATACTTCTTTGAGTGGTCTGAAGTCTCTGTATTGCTCTTCTATTAAGTGTCCAAGTCTCAGATCCATAAGTAAGAGCTATAACATTAATGTGAATTAATTCCAATCATTTTGAATATTATTCAAGATTTACTTTATCAGAGGAAATATTAGATTCATCCATTCTTATGTTGAGAACAGCTCTACAAGTAAACCTACTAAAATAATTTTTTTAATACACTCTTCATAGAGGAACAATAAAAAAGAGGCATATTTTCTAGGTGTGACAATTAGCAAGTAATAAGATGGGGAACCTCTAACCACCCTTGTTCTTACTCTGGCTCAAAAATAGCTAGACTTCCATTTCCCACTAATATTGGATACATAGTTAGATTAATTTTAAGCAATTTATTAGAAAAAAATATTCTAAATCTGATTGGAATAAGACTTTTTTTTAAGTTTTATTTATTTGAAACTTAAACCCAGGTCATGGCCTTATTAGATATGTGATCAATATACCAAGTAGTCCTTATAATAGCAAGTGACATTAAACTTTATTAATGTTTTGATTAAAATCTATAATGAGAAATAAAAGGTGAAAAGAGAATAATATCCATCATAAGAATATGGAAACTTTATAGTAAGTTTTGATAATTATATAATGATTTCTCATGTATTTTATGTTTTGTGAGAAAAAGACTATGTTTAGCTTTTAACTCAAGGAAAAAATAAGCAACTTCCTTGTTTATAAGTAAAAATTATACAAACCATTAAAACATCACATGATTACCATTTCATATTCTGATACAGGATGTCAATAACAGTAGCAAAGTCTCCATACAAAAGTGCCACCTAGTGCAAGCCTTCATAATTAATGGATGCAGGAAGGTTTGTGCATAAAATTCCTATTTAGTGCCTATTCATCAAATATTCCCAGATTAGTTTCTAGCTTGTGGCTTTCATCAATGAGGAACTTTGGATTTGAGAGCATTGCATCTAGATCTTAGGGTCTAATTCAATCCTCCAACAGCTATCATTTACCTATTTAGTTAACCATAAAGCTAGGATCCCAAGATGAAGACACATTAATGTTTTCAATCCAAGCTCATTTACTTGTATAGTGATACAGATCTGAAGTTAGTTCAGCATCTATACATTTTGGTGTCTTTGATTTTTTCCAAAAAATATCTAGTCACCATTATCCTATAGCTCCAAACTTTATAGTTAATCAAATAGGTAAAAGATGGCTGTTGGAGGGTAGCATTAGATCCTATATTTAGGTGCACAATGCTTTTAAATCCAAGGTTCCTCACTGATGAAAGCCACAGTTAGAAACTAGTCTGGGATATTGGATGAATAGGCATTGATGGGGATTTTATACACAAATCTTTCTGCATCCCTTGATTACAAAGCCTTGCACTGGGTGGTGCTACTGAATGGAGAGTTATTAAAATGATATAGATATAAGATTACGCATTATTAAGAAAATATTATAATGCATAATTCTAGCTGAAAATTAAGTAGAAAATAATCAATTCACCCTTCCAAATGTTAAGTTATTTCACAACATCCTCTGTTAATAAATATAAAGTCTGAACCTCAAACAGTCAAACTCAAAGGGATATAAACAAAGCCAAACTCTCCATACAGTATTGCCACCCTGTGCCAATCAGAGTAATCAATAAATGCCAGAAGGCTTGTGCATAAAATCCCTATCTAATGCCTACTCATCCAATATCCCCAGACTAGTCTCTGGCTTGTGGCCATCATCAGTGAGGAGCTTTGGATCTGAGAGCACTGCACCTAAATTATAGGATCTAATGCAACCCTCCAGCACCCACCTTTTATCTCTACTTAATTACAAAACTATGAGAATGAAATTGAAAACACAAAAAATATTTTCAATCTAAGCTCAATAGCTTATATAGTCATATCCATCACTATCCTATTAGGCAAGATTGGCGCTAAACCATTAAGCATCACATGATCACTATCTTATACTAGCACATAATTGTTTATAAACAAAGAAAAACTCTCCATGAGCTTAGATCGAAAATATTTTTGTGTTTTCAATTTCATTCTCATAGTTTTGTAGTTAAGTAGAGACAAAAGATGGGTGCTGGAGGGTTGCATTAGATCCTAAGATCTAGGTGCAGTGCTCTCAGATCCAAAGCTCCTCACTGACGATGGCCACAAGCCAGAAACTAGTCTGGGGATATTGGATGAGCAGGCATTAGATAGGGATTTTATGCACAAGCCTTCTGGCATTTATTGATTACTCTGGTTGGCATAGGGTGGCAATACTGTATGGAGAGTTTTGCTTTGTTTATAAACAATTATGTGCTAGTATAAGATAGTGATCATGTGATGCTTAATGGCTCAAAAGGATAGTTTAGTTGTTTGAAGTTTGGACTTAATATTTATTCACAGAGGATGTTGCTGAAATATTTTAACATTTGGAAGAGTGATTTGATTATTTTTATAAGATTATGCACTTAGAGGGGATTTGAACCCAGACTTTCAAGCTCCCATCAGTCATCCACCCCACCTTATACAACTGATACCCATGACCACATATATGTGGAAAATGTTTTTCAATTTGTGTATTTCATGCTGAACCAGCACTTATTATTTATCATCATCAACTATTATCAATCCACTGCAGGATGAAGGTCTCTCCAAGTTCAGTCCATCTTCTCCGATCATTAGCTTCTCTTCTCCACATCATCCCTGCACACTTTCTTATTTCATCCATCCATGATGTGTATAAATTTTAGAGTGTGTAGGAATATAAATTAAGTTTATATGAATGTCAAAGCTAGAAAATTTATTGTATGTGATCCCTGATATTTCCCCTCTCGAACAATATCATGTCATCATTAAATTATTGTTCATAAAGTGAAAACCACTCCTATTATTAATAATCTGAGAAGTCCCTCTTATAGTTAAAAAGAAAAAAAGGTATTATTTGACTACTATAAATATTTCAAGGTGGATATTACAATGGTTAAAGCCTTTCTCTAAAAGTATTTATATATTTCATATGTGCTTAATAAATAATCACAACTTTACATTAGTTTATATAATTCCAATGCATAAGCTTATGGTTATGACCTCTAGAGGTTCCTATCTTCATATTTTCAACTGCACATGCTTTAGGTTTATTGCCTTAGTAAATATTACTTATGCAATCAATGTGCATTAAATAAATTTATAATTACAACTTTAAATTATCATAATAGATTTCTAACTATAAGATATTTCCATTGACTCATTGTAAAGTGAAAGATTTCTGGAGTACTAATGTATAATAGGAATTGTGGACTTAATCAGTGAAGTATTGAATAGCTTCACGCTCTCAGATCTAACCGCTTCAGCTTCACCTATTTATATAGAAAGTAGGTTGAAATAAAGAAGGGTTCCCCTTGGATTCTCCTCTCTTCTTCCAATGTGTAAGGTTGTGGTTAAGACCAGTAGAGGTCCCTACCTTCGCATTTTCAACCACACATGCTTTAGGTTTATTGCCTTAGTAAATATTAATTCCAGTATAAAGATCATAATATTAACTTGTTGTAAATTGCAAGATTTCAAGAAAGTTAATTTGTAAAGGAAATAATAGACTTAAAAAGTAAAAAGACTAATAGCTCTAGCTCCCAAATCAAAATGCAACAGATTGGCCTATATAAGTGGGAATTTAGGTTAAAGATAAGATGGTTGTTCTTATATTTATAAAGTTGCTATCTTGTGTTGAGGTTTGAGAGATCTCTCTATAGTCAAAAAAAAAAAAGACATTGTTTGACTATTATAAACATTCAAGGCACATATAATAAAGTTTAAAGCCTTTCTCTAAAAGTAATAATTGTATTATATAATTATGAAACTAATTTACCAATCCACTTGTTAATAATAATCCACTGTATGCCCCAATAATTGGCCAAGGACTTAACTCCACATAATTTATATCAGTTGAACAATATTGCTTAATCCAATTAACATTTTATTTATTCAAATTTTCTGTTATTGTTTGGTAAAAATTGAGGATTTTTTTTAATAAATTACAAATACACTCTTGAAGAATATTTTAATGCTTAAAAACATTTATACATACATATATACCATATCATAGAATGTTCTCATTCCAAATACGTTACTCAGAATTATTTTTGCAGGCAGACGACTAATGAGACATTTCAGTAAACTTACAAATAATTTTACTTTTCATTTATCAATGTCCATTCAATCAGTCTGATAAAAGGAGAATTCCTCTTTTATCTGACCTCCAACTGTATATATTGTAAATAAATGAACATTGTTACCAAAAAGACGGAAACTTATTATTAGCGGCCATCTTAGTTCAGAAAATTAATCAAGCCAGCTTAACGTTTCATATATTATTTTAAATTAAATATTACTAATTTCAATAACACAGAAATAATTTATTATTGCTTTGAATATGTAACGTTTAGGACTGTAATCCTATCACAGAACATTCTTGTTCCAAATATGTTACTCAGAATTATTTTTGTGATATGATTTTAATCCTAAACATTATATATTCAAGAAGTAGTACATTATTTACATGCTATTAAAATTAATAATACATCAATATATCTATGAATTACTAACCAAACTTTTTTAATATAAACAAAATAGATTAACTTATCATATTATATTAATAAAATGGTCAATGCTATATTTCGTTTGCCCAAAGATTGTCACCATTTCACCCAATTTGCATTATTTGTCCCATATTTCATCAAATTATTTAAGCAATCATAGATTTACAACTCTTACACACCACTAGTTATCATCCACCACTTCACTATATACTATTGACTTATTATATTGCTGTTTGATTTTTACAAAAATATAATATAATAATAAAAAAATCAGGTCATACATAACAACTTGACTTATTAAACTTGTACTACAAATGTAATATAATGAGTGTGCTAATAGCTCTAAACAAGTTTTTCCAATAAATGCCAGAAGAGAAAGCATTTAAAATCTCTATCTAGAATTATCCCTATCCCAAACCGGTTTTCAGCTGTTGGCTCTCTTCGGTGATCTGCTAAGATATTCAGATACTAGTTCTAAAATACCAACTCAATCACAGCATTTATTTAATACTTAACTAAAATCTAAAATTTTTAGACATCTATATATCTTGACATACAGCTCTCTAATTTAAATAGCCATATGGACTGAACTAAATTTAGATCTACCATATATTAATAGCTTTAGCAATATAATATCATTAAATCCTTAAAAGCAAAACTATAATAGTAAAAAATCATGTGACTTAACTTATTAAGTTTGTACTACAAATGTAATATAATAAGCATGCTAATAAATTCTAAACAAGTTTTTCTGATAAATGCCAGAAGAGAAAGCATTTAAAATCTCTATCTAGAATTATCCCTATCCCCAAACCAGTTTTGAGCTGTTGGCTCTCCTTAGTGAGGTGCTAGGATATTCAGATACTAGATCTAAAATACCAATTCAAGCACAGAATTTATCTAAAACTTAACTATTAAGTAGAAAATCAGAAATTTTCAGACATCTATATATCTTCAAATCCAGCTATCTAACATAAATAGTCATATGGGATTGATGTCTGAAATTTTCAGATTTTCTACTTGATAGTTAAGTATTAGACAAATATTGCATTTGAGGTGATATTTTAGATCTAATGTCTGAATCTCCTAGTGCCTCACTGAGGAGAACCAATAGCTCAAAAACAGTTTGTGGATAGGGATAATTCTATATAAAGATTTTAAATGCTTTCTCTTCTGGCATTTGCTCATTATATTACATATATAATATAATCATTAATGCTATCAATTAATAGCAGGACATTTTTTAGGGCTAACATTATTCAAAAACATTGTTTCTCTGAGTTTAATATTTCCCTTTTGAACTCTCAATAGTGTAAAGTAATTCCAACATTTTTAACTGATGAAACTAATTAGTGAAAAATTTGGGTGATGATTTGTGTTATATTCTTAATCTCCAATTAATTATTGAACATTACAACAGATGGCTTTGAAGTAGAGTAAATAGAGTGATTATAGTTTTTTTAAAAGATGCTAATTCAGATAAATGATAAAAAACTAATATTTAAAAAAATCAGATTTGAATTCAATTATTTAAATTATTTTTTGTAGTTTTTAATATTTTATAAAAGTTTGTTATGATGGACAAAAGTTATCTCTGTTTACATGGATATAATCTTATATCTATTCTTTATTATAATAATAATTTATGGAATTATTTAATTCAACATGTATTAATTCTAATATTCTCACAGATAAATGAATTCATAGTATTACTTCTGGGAACTTCCATGTAATAAAAACATAATAGCTAAATAGCTATGTTTCAGAACAATAACAAGTACTTTCCACAATAACAAGTACTTTCCTCAGAGTTCTTTTTTCTCAAATCATAAGAATATGTGTGATGAGATTTAAAATCATTATTTTTTTCTTTTGTTATTTCCTCCTTATTCTTTAATTCTATTGGTTGCATCTATTGGAGTATCATGGTGTATATGAAATTTCATGTGGAGTTTGTTTACATTCATACATTGGACAGATGAATTGTAGAATAAACATAAGAAAAAAGAACACATTTTGGCAGTTAGAGAAAAATCTAATTCATTAGCTATTTATTCATACATTGGATAAAATGTTTTTTTAAAACTTCTCAACAATAGAATTTAAGAATGAGGAGAAAATAACAAAGGAAAAAAAATAACGATTTTAAATCTCACCACACACATTCTTATGATAAGAGAAAAAAAGAAGCTCTGAGGAAAATACTTGTTATTGTACTGAAACATGAGCTGTTTAGATATTAGATTTTTATTACTTGGAAGTTCCCAGAAATAATACAAAGAATATATATATATATAACCATTAGAAACCAGTCAACACTTAGACAATTCCAATATAGATAACAATCAACAATTTCAAACTGTTGTCAAGGCAACTTTCTTTTAACAATAAGGTGGAATCCCACCTTTATGTATATTTATATATAAGGTCCCATATATATATATATATATTGTAAATGAATATACAAACCAGTGCTAGAATATATTAACAGCACAACTTGTATTTAGACAAAATGAATCAAGAAACATACATAATAGTTTGCCATTTATCTATGACATTCAATGAGATTTTGTGTTTTTGAACACAGGTAATTGTTGTTGAAATATTCCAGCATTGGTTGTATTCATTTAGTACACTTGAGTTTTAACTAGCAAAATGTGATCGATTATTTATTCTTTTATATATATATATATCATCATCAACCATTATCAATCCACTGCAGGATGAAGGTCTCTCCAAGTTTAATCCATCTTCTCCAATCTTTAGCTTCTCTTTTCCACAACACCCCTGCACATTTTCTTATTTCATCCATCCATCTCACATTCTCTTTCTGGGTCTTTTAAAATCTCTTGGAATCCAGTTTAAAATTTCAATTATCCATCTATTATCATTTCTTCTAGCAATATGTCCAGCCCAACTCCATTTCAATCTTTTAATTTTTTCAATAAGGTCAGTAACACCTGTTTGTTGTCTTACCCATACATTGCATTTTCGATCTCTTCTTGTTACTCCCAACATACATCTCTCCATACTCATTTGAGTGGTCTGAAGTCTCTGTATTGCTCTTCTATTAAGTGTCCAAGTCTCAGATCCATAAGTAAGAACTGGTAAAACACATTTGTTAAAAACCCTTCTTTTCAAACACATAGGCATATTTCCTTTTAGTATCAAGTTATTTCTACCAAAAGCACTCCAACCAAGTTTAATTCTATGATTAATTTCCTCCATTATGTTTCTATCTGTATTAATAATCTGACCTAGGTATTTGTAACTGTTAACTTCTAATTCTTCATAATCAATCTTTATTTTCATATTTTGAGCAAATCGATTAAACATTACTTTAGTCTTTTTAACATTTATCTTTAGTCATATATATATATATATATTGTGTATACTATAGCTCTGAAGAAGGCTGTTAGATGGACATACTGTCAACTATTTTTAAAAGTTTGGAATAACAAAATATTGTATTTGCATTATGTAAAGTGCTTAGAAGTGTATTGTTTATTTATATTAATATGAATATAGTTATTTTTAAAATAATATTTAGATTTCATTCTTCATTTTATAATTTTTTTTCTTTCTGTTTTTTTATATGAAATTTCATCAAAAGATATAAAAGTGTTTCCATCTTTGTATATATATATATATGAAAATAGTCCTAGTGCATAATGCTATTCTGAAATAAATATCAAATATCATATCACCACACATGTTGTGATGTAATATGGTTATTTCTTTATCAATTCAGGAATCTCTTGGTCACTATGCTCAGAAAAATCTGTTAGCCATTGTGATGTGATGGGATATGGCTACTCCTTTTTTAAAATCGGGAATCTCTCAGCCACTATGCCCAGAAAAATTTGTTAGCCAGATGGTTAAGAAAATCAGCACTGTCCTCTGTAAAACATCCATATTTCAAAAATGGACATTCAAAATGATTTTGAACTGATTTTGAATAGTTATTTTTGGAATATGGACTCAAATATATTTATACATTTATTTCACAGAGGGCGGTGCTAAATTCCTTAACCATGTTTGATGATTTAATATATACATATAATAAAAAGCAAATATTTCTAAACAAACTTATTTTATTATTATTTTTTTTACTTATTTATTTTTTTATGATAAATAGTATAAAAGAAAGCATTCAAATCTTTATCTACAATTTTCCTCATCCCCAGACCAGTTTCAAGCTATGGCTCTCTTCAGTGAGGAGCTAGGACATCAGATTCAAAAATACCAATTCTAACCAAAGCCTTTATTTAATATTTAACTATTAAGAAGAAGATCTGAAGCTTTTAGACATCTAATATCTTCAAATTCAGTTTTTCAACTAAAATAGCTATATGGGCATGAACTAAATTAAGATATTCCATATATTAATAGTCTTAGCAATTTAATTTAGCCAAAGCTTCAATAGCCAAAATTATAATAGTAATAAAATCAAGTGATAAATCACATGACCTATATAACTTGTAATTATCAATATGTAATAAAAAACAAATATTTCTAAACAAGCTTATTTTTATATTTATTTATTTTATGATAAATGCTATAAGAGAAAGCTTTCAAATCTTTATCTATGATTGTCTCCATCCTCAGACCAGTTTCAAGCCATGGCTCTCTTCAATGAAAAATGAAAATTGATAAACAAAGGCAATGTTGAAATTGGGACTTGCAGCCAAATCTATGTTATAAATCCTGTGATGATACTAAATGATTTTTGCATGGTTCTTATTTTAAATCTTTAACATTTCTCTAGACATTTAATGTTCTAATATCACCTTTTAAATATTAATCTCACTAGACCCTTAATGCTCTAGTATATTATATCTATATGCATACACAATCTTATGCTTCAATTGTCCTGCAATCTTCTTCAGAGTAATTTTGATTTTGATTTTTTTTTCAAAAAAAAATCAAAATAAAAGTGGCTCTGAAGAAGACTGCAGGACAGTCGAAATGTAAGATTGGGTATGCATGTAGATACAATAAAAGGTTTTTGCTAAAACATGTTCAAAGTATTGGATAAATTGCATTTATATAAGATATTACAGCAAAATAAAGGAAGTGAGTTAGGGAAGTCATATATATGCACTAATTATAGTTAGTACATAGTAATAAGTGTACTGAAACAATGTAAATGATTATTTTTTAAAACGACTAAATTTATGAGAGCCAACATAATATAAATGTAATAGAAATATTAATTTTTAACATTGTAATATAAAATTGTTTAAATATTAATATGTAAAGGGCTTTTATTTAGATAATATATTTATGCATTATGATAATAATCTGCCAAGTTTCCTCAAATCATAATGCATCACAATAAACTCATTTATTTCTTACTTCTTATTATCCAATTATTTTCCCAATCGTAAATCACCCCCCCCCTCATACATTGCATTTTAATAAAAACTCTTTCATAAGTTTCTCTATTCTACTCTTATCTTCTCCAAATTCATTGTAAAACTATACAAATAATTATAAAATCTCAACCTTCTCAAGTTATCTCTAAATTTCTCTCCTTCCCATACAATTTGTCCTGATCCTTTCCCACTCTCCAAAAATAAATGTTTAATTTCTACTAAATATGTCTATAATCTAAACCCTCATTACATGTTTGCTTTCTTTTCCTTGCACAAATTAGACAAAACTCTTCATACAGTAGTGCCACTCAGTGCAAGCCAGAATAATCAATGGATGCCAGAAAGCTTATGCATAAAATCTCTATCTAGTGCCTACTCATCCAATATCCCCAGACTAGTTTCTAGCTTGTGGATTTTGTAAGTGTGGAGCCTTGGATCTGAGAGCACTGCACCTGGATCTTAGGATTTAGGTGCAATGCTCTCCGATCTAGGTGCAGTGCTCTCAGATCCAAAGCTCATCACTGATGAAAGCCACGAGCTAGAAACTAGTCTGGGGATATTGGATGAGTAGGCACTAGATAGAGATTTTATGCACAAGCCTTCTGGCATCCATTGATTACTCTGTCTTGCACCAAGTGGCACTACCATATGGAGAGTTTGCCTGTTTTAATAACAGTTATGAGCAAGCATAAGAAATGGTAATCATGTGGTGTTTAGTGATTCTTGCACAAAATAATGATAAATTCACTTTATTCTTAACATACATTCCTTTCATATTTTTATACTTTTCATTCCTATATAACATCAAACTATATATTTTTTATTTACACTTGTTTTTCACTAACCAATTTATCTATTCCCCTTTTCCACCTCTCATAATTATGCACCTGAAACATATTCTATACATTTCTACATGGTGCAAAAATGCGTTTTTTTTCCATATATAAATGAGTGCATTTAAATATCCTCTTTTAGCTCTTTATTAAAATACCAAATGTACCTGACATGGCTTTTTTTAATTGGTTACTTTAACAAATTATTTTTAAGATTCAATGTAAATTAAACAAAAGATTACTATTATATAATGACATTAACTGTTCATACTTTTTCTATGTGAAATGTAATAAATGCAATAAGTGTGATTGTATGCAACTGTACAGAAGCTTGTTATTTCTATAAATTAAATACGGCTTAGTGCTGTCGAGAATTTATAGGTTCTCATATTTATAGATATGAAAATGCCATAAGTTCTCAAAAGCGCTAAGCTATATTTAAAATTGTGATTATTTATTAAGTGCATAGGAAGTATGTAAATGATTTAAAGAAAAGGTTTTACGCTTTATCATATGTGTCTTGAATGTTTATAATATTCAAATGTTTTTTTGACTATGGAGAGACCTTTCAAACTTCAACACAAGATAACAACTTTATAAAGATAAGAATGGTCATTCCTCTATAGTCAAAAAAAACATTGACTATTATAAATGTTCAAGGTGCATATGATAAGATTAAAGTCTTTCTTTAAAGTAAGCCTCATTTAGTTTATAAAAATAACAAGCTTCTCTGTACATGTGTATAAACACACTTATTACATTTAATATTATATAAAAAATGTGAGAATTTCACAATTGCAAAATTGAAAAAAAATGTTTGGACTAACCCAGCCTGTTTGGTATACCTCAGAAATGTACCTGGCAAGATATTAATAAAGCTAAATTAAAATTAATTTTTTTAAACATACCTATTATAGTTGATATGTGAATTTGACAGGTTATGAACAACTGCTTCATAAAAAAATTATGTTTATTAATGGCTGAATTACTCCCTTCACACAAAATATGCTTCATAATAAAAATTACAGATTATTAAATATAAAAGGTGGAATTACTTACTTTGGCTTATAATTATTAATATAAATTACTTGTTTAGTTGGGTATAGTTACTTATTTATGAAAATAAATTTAAAGTTTTTTTTTCTGATTTTTCAATTGTTAATTTGACAGTGTTATGGACAAATATAGTAGTTTTTTAAATTAATGTGACAACCTTATGGACAAACATACATTCACATGGATAGATAGATGGATTTGTGGATCGATGGACAGATGGATAAAAATTTTATATAAAAACCAAATGATGAATTTTTAACTATGATAATATTTTTAATAATTAAAATTGTTCAAGCATGTTTCTAAAATGTATTATCCAGCAAAAGTGTAAAAAAAAAACAAATTAGAACATTTTAAAATTATCTTTGATGCAATGGATAATAATATTTTATAATATCACCTGAAATCTCATCTATTCCCTTTACTTTAAAAACTGAAACAATAGAAACATCCTTAAGACTGGGCAACACTTCTTTATGAGTCCATATATTGAAAAAATTCCACTATTTTTAAAGATAATGTACCAATTCCATTTTTTAATAATTTTCTATGTATTTCATCAAGACCTACAGCCTTTCAATTTTTAAATTACAAATAACTATTTTGTCTTTATGAAATTGTATATCTTTATCCAATATAATATAAAGAGCATGAATAGCTTTTAACAAGCTTTTCTGAATATCCCTTATCCCAGACCAGTTTCTAGCTGCTGGCTGTCATCAGTGAGATTCTAGGATATTCAGACATTAGATCTATAATAGTTAACTAAGGTTTGAATATTCTAGCACCTCCCTGATGATAGCCAGTAGCTAGAAACTGGTCTAGAGATAGGGATATTCAGAAAAGCTTATTAAGAGCTATTCATGCTCCTTATATAACATTTGTAGTACAAGCTTATTAAATTAAACCACATGATACATGACTTGATTTTCTTGCAATTATTTCTATCCAAATTCAAATGAGTGAATAAAATGGATTTTTTTATTATTAAAAGTTATCATTCCAATTCATGTATCATCATTTAAAAAATGAGCAAAATATTCCTTCCACCTGTTCAAAATATCATTATCATCACAAAAGAGTATGCCATTTCTGGATTTAATAAGATTATGATGCATTTCTTAGTTTCATACGCTTGTTTTCAGTGCATAGAAAAACAAATCTAAAGTACCCACAATTATGAATGTTTGTACTGCTTCATAGTTTTAATCCACTAATCATTTAAAATCTCTTCAATCATGGAAATTCTGCTTTAAATTTCTGTCTTTATTCATTATTCAATCAAGCAGAAAATATGTTTTGATCTAATATCAGCAAGAATTAAATATTTTTTTTCTTCTAAATTCTCTGAATATAATTTTGCAGCATATATGCCAATAAAATAAACTTAATACTATTGTACAAACTAAATTCGCCATGACCAAAGAAATCCAAAACACAATCCTCGAAAAAACCAAGAAAATAGTGAAATCCCTTTCTGGGATCTCACTGTCACTTCCAGGCAAAGCTACATTGCTCAATATGCTAGTGTTCTCCTGACTAAACTATTATCTACCAATTATTAAACCCACAAAAACCTTTGAAAAGGCAGTCAACTCACTATGTTCTAAAGTACTATGGAAAGGAAAGCTTGTCGCCATAAGCATTGCAAAAACACAAATGCCCAAAGAACTTAATGGCCTTGGCCTTCACTCAGTTTCCACAATATACCTGCAAAAATCATTAACAGCACTGTGTGCCTTCTCCCTGAAATCTGCCCACCTGGATATAACACTAACTATTCCACCCACAGACACTCCACCATCTAAAAACAGCATATGGATGACACAAATATGGAATCATAACAACAACTGCATTAGCCTAACACAAAACACAATTGATAGCAAAAAGCCATATTGGAATGTCTACAAACTCAAGATCAACACTCCTACTGCACTCCCAAGTGCTCTTGGCTTCAACAATAGAATTATGATTAAGAAAGCAAAATATTAGTTCTTAGAACCGAAATATATAGACTTTATTATAAAATTAAATCTGGGCTGATTACCCACCAGTCATTTTCTAGTGTGGAAAAGGGGATTTACCAAAATTAACTCACGATGTCACTTATGTGCTATGGAGGATGAAACAATCCAACGCATCTTTCATAACTGCCCGATACTCAGCTCAATAAAAACATTTATCAATGATAAAGCCAAAAAACAAAATGCAGACTTGTTTTCGATTCAACATTCAATCAAGAGTGGAAATTTCTCAAACATCAGACTCTCAATATTTCTCTCCTTTGCAATCTGATTAACCAGATGCAAACATGTAATTAGTAATACGACAACCAATATCCTGGATACCTTCAAAACATTGATTAAGAGCATCAGCATTAGAGACAGAATGTTAGCTCCAGACAGGCTGTATAAAGAAACATTGTCTAAAGTCATCTTAATAGAAGAAGAATCATAGAACTTACTCAAGCCTCCACTCTACAGCAATACAGAGTAAATTTTCTCAAGCTGTGTTAAAAATGTAGTTCATGTATAAACAAAGTCAATCAATTTTCTTTTTTTTTAAAAAAAAAACAAACAAACTGTAGCTTACTTCACTGCACATGCGCTTTATGGATTGAACGCTAATTATAATGAATCCTCTCCTTTCCAAACATGAGAGTCTTTTTAAAAGATAGAATGGATCCACTCTATCCTTTTCACCCAAACTATACGTATAGGCAAATCTAAAGCATTTGGAACTGAGAGCGTGAAGATTTAATTGATCACTTTAAATTACTTTATAATCTGATTTTTGTTGATAATGCTTGCAAAATTTTTACTATTTATGATACATCATTATTAAATGAAAACTTAAAACATATGTAAATATTTTAATTTATATAATGTGATGTTTTTATAAATTATAATAATTACTGTAGCTTACTTCACTGCACATGCGCTTTACAGGTCAAACACTAATTATAATAAATACTCTCCTTTCCAAACACAAGATAAAATCTTTTTAAAAGATAGAATGGATCCACTCTACTTTTCATCAAATTTTAATATTATTAGCCACTTATTGATAAAAATTGAGGAGTTTCAATAAAAGATGCTATGTCCTGAGGGTTTTTTAATACCTGTCAGGCAACAACAATGTAAACAATAAACTTAGACATTAGATAAATAACAAATATTTATTTAACAGTAATAATGAAGTAAAAAGAATAAGAAATTATAGTCCATTAAACCTAACAAGTCTCTATAATTTATCATCAAGTGGTATTTAAATTTCCACACACAAAGAATCAAATAAAATACAATTTGTGTTTTAAATTTCATAGCCTCTTTAAACACAAATGTTGCTTACTTTAATTAGTTAGTAAATATAGTTTCTAGATGCAATTACCTTCTAACAATTCAATTTATCTTTATCTGACAATGGTCAGACTGACTTGAGGTCAACATGGGCATGGCAATAATATTGGCATCAGCATGAGATTTGAACTTTTCATCATCAGATTTCAATGGTATGGATGGCTGAAGAGTTGGAGGTTGGAGTAGACTGAAGCCTGTCCATTAAAGTATGAGGGTTTGCTATCTTAATATAAAACTGAGTACTGATTATATATGTGTGGGGGGGATGATAATCTGGACCAACTGATGAGTGCTGGTTCAACATGAAATATGTATATTGGTGATTATTTGTCTTTTCTACATGTGTACCAGTCATATGAGATAGTGTGGATAGTTGAAGAATGCTTGAAAGTCTGAGTTCAAATCCCTTATATTTATTTCTATATACAAATAATATTCCTTGCAAGTTTCTTTTTGCAAGCTTATCTAACATCTACAATTTAGGCATTTTCTTAGCCTAAAGGCAGCTAGTAATTTCTCACTGTGATTAGATTAATCTTCAGTTATTCACACCATTACTAGTTAGCCATTTTTAGAAGCCAACAAGTATTTCTATTGTCAGACTGCAGGGTAATGTTTTTTTACTATCCATTTTGCAATCTCGGTGAGCTCATATGTGGAATTTTCTAAAATAGTTAAATGAAAATAACTTATTATTGAAACAATCTGTTTGTGTTTACAAAATAATAATAGACCTTTATTTAAATTTTTTTTTCTCATGTGTCATAGCATCAGCCGGGAAGCGAACCTGCCATCCCGGGACAACTGCTTGTAAAGTAGCTTTCGCTGACCTCTCGACCACCAATGCTTGATTACTTAACATTTATATCTTATATGATAGACATTCCAACAACAAATATAATACCATATGTTCTTCTTTTCACTTGGTGATCTGTTTCTCCCCAAAAAATTATTGCCACTTATTATTGTATTTCTTTCATTCCCTGGAAACTGTGTTTTATTAACAGTAGCCATATCTATCATAAATTTTGACAGCTCCATAGCTACCAATGCTATTCTTTATACTGGTATTGAAAAGTTTGCTCTAAGTAATGTTTGCACATTTCATGTATTTCTATTAAAAAAAAAGATTTATAATACTGTATTTCTATTTAGTACCCTTTTGCTCTATCATTACTACTGATGATATTATTTCAACGTTTTAATGCATAACAACCAAGCCAGTCTGTGTAAGACATGCCATGTTGCCTAAATGTACAACATTTTCCTGGATGAAACTTGTAATTCAAATTCAGTTCCAACCTGAATCAATAGTAATTATACTGCTTCAAGCAAAAAATCACAAGTAAGGATTGCCAGTTTATTAACTATGTTGCATTAAATTACTTTCTTAATTCTTTAACACTCGAGTTTTAAAAAAATAAAAAAAGGAATTAGAGTTAGAAATTTTGTGGGTATAGTTAAAGTATGGCTACGTGAGTGCACACACACACTCAGTGCTATCGTTACAATGAATAGGGAGATTACTTAATGGCATGAGTGATTCAATACTATCAGATGCGAAACTAACTTAAGAGACTGAGAAAAAGAAAAAAGAAAGATAGAAAGTACTGTTTGCATTGCAAACAATACTCATTTTTGATGAAGCAATATGCTATCCTAAGGCATTAGAAAGTACTCTTGGTCAGACCTTGTCCTCATATCTAAAAATCACAGTTTCCAACAGTTATGAAGCCTGTCTAGACTTTGAGCACAGTACCTGAGAACTGAATGCATATGACTATATAATTCCATGTAAATACATACAGTATTTCAATTTTAAGTTTAGCATTTTTATTGTATTTATTAAATTAATAGATTAAAAAAGAACTATATAACTTTACAATGTTTTTTTTACTTACATTATTATTTACAAAAGCTCAAATCGCAGATCAATTCCCTATATAGAGAGCAAAGGGGGGGGGAGTTAACCGAGTAAAACTATCATTGTCATGCTTAAACATCACACGTCCTCCTGATAAACTGACTATACAATTATTATATAGTCATAATTTAAATGTTTTACATAATATATAACAGATTTGAACACAGATTTGCAAGCTTCCTTCAGCTATCCAATCTATCTCATATAATCGATACACATGACTACACACATATGCGTAAAAGATAAATGATCTCCAATATATCTATTTCGTGCCGAACCAGCAACTCATCATATGGTCCAGATCATCAACCACCACATATTTACATAATCAGTGCTCACTTTATATTAAGATAGCAAATCTTCAAACTTTAATGGACAGGCTTCAGTCTACTCCAACCTCCAACTCTTCAGCCATCCATACTATTGAAAGTCCGATGATGGAAATACATATATTGGAGGTCATTTATCTTTTACGCACGTGTGTGGTCATGAGTATCGGTTGTATGAGACAGATTAGATAGCTGAAGGAAGTTTGAAAGTCTGTGTCCAAATCCCTTATATAATTACATAACTCCAGGTGTATAAATTATACCTGTATTCAATCAGACATTATAATTAATTTGATTAACTTTTTTTAAACTATAAAAAATAAAATATGTTCATAAACTTTTTTAAAATATATACTTTATCATTAATTCTTATTAAATATTCCATTAGTAGTTGATTTTGGTCTTAAAGAGTATTTGTTTTAAGGTTTTAATTAAACTTATTCGATATGAGAAAAAAAAAACACAGATTCGCTCCAATAATCGCTATTTATAACACCCAAACAACCAAAAGAATTCTTAAAATATTTGGAAACTCCTTTTGTTTTATATTTAGATACTTGCTGGAAATCACCCCCATCAACGCTATTTCTCTTCCAGAAAATGAAATACTTAGTGATAAAATCAAATTCCGAGAGGATGCCTCTATGTTTATTTATAAATACTCGACGCGTTAAAGCAGATGTGTCATTCGCACGATTATAAATTAAACTAATGAAAACAAACATTTGATTTTGAATGTTTGCATACATTAAAATTATTCTTCCATCAAAAAAAAAAAAGACTTTAAATAAAGCCACACGCTTCTTTTATATTATAAGTACAAAAGAAATCTATTACCGTATTTAAAAAAGTAATGCGTTTTTAGAATTTTGTTTTCGTAGTTTTTATTTACATCTAATTTTTACTATGAGGTAAAAGCTAAGAAAAAATAAGCAGTATTTGAATATTGCGCAACAAATGGGAAATATTCCAAGACACTAAATTTAACACTAAATGCAATAGCAGTAACAAAAAAACACCTGACAGACAGAAAAAAGAGGTGGGGTATGTGCAAGAGAAAAGTTGCGTCTTTAGCATAAAAAATATCATCTCAAGGCAAAATTACTGATCCGCAAAACTAGCTTTTTAAGAAGGAGAACATAAAAGACTAATTAAAACTTTGATGAAGTTCTAAAATTAAGTAGGTCTAATAAATTGTGTTAAGAAGATGCGGTCTCGATTTTTTTTTTTAACAGGTCCAAACTTTTTCGCTGATGTCATTCAAATGATTTCATTCTTGATTTAAACTGCCGGTAATCAGATACGATCTAAATAATAATAAAAAAGATTTTATAGACAAAACTATGAACGTGAATGTTGGAAAAGGAACAAAAAAAAAACAACCAAGCCAATAAAAAAAAGCTAATTTGACTAATAAACAATTCTGAATGTCGATATTATAGTCACACTACTATGAATTTTAAGTTTATACTAGAAATATGCATTCACTGCATTTTGGAAATATCCAGAGCTGTAAAATAAAAAGATTCCTAAAAAAAAAACTATTTAAGGTAGATTCTTTATCCGTTATAATAATAGAAGGGATCATCACAAGATTTATAAAAGTCAATAGTTTATAGCCTATCAATTTAATGTAGAAGTCCATTTAAAAACTGCATTAATTTTATAATGTTAGTTTATTTAGTTACTGATCTTAATCTACTTCTTAAAATCATAATTTTTCAATGCCAAAATACTTATTCTCTTATAAACATTAAAAACCTAACGCTAAATCAATCAGTATAATAATTAAAATTATAAATATATTAAATAACATCAATCATCATCATCAACCATTATCAATCCACTGCAGGATGAAGGTCTCTCTAAGTTTAATCCATCTTCTCCGATCTTTAGCTTCTCTTTTCCACAACACCCCTGCACATTTTCTTATTTCATCCATCCATCTCACATGTGGTCTCTTTCTGGGTCTTTTACAATCTCTTGGAATCCAGTTTAAAATTTCAATTGTCCATCTATTATCATTTCTTCTAGCAATATGTCCAGCCCAACTCCACTTCAGTCTTTTAATTTTTTCAATAAGGTCAGTAACACCTGTTTGTTGTCTTACCCATACATTGCGTTTTCGATCTCTTCTTGTTACTTCCAACATACATCTCTCCATACTCCTTTGAGTGGTCTGAAGTCTCTGTATTGCTCTTCTATTAAGTGTCCAAGTCTCAGATCCATAAGTAAGAACTGGTAAAACACATTTGTTAAAACCCATTCTTTTCAAACACATAGGCATATTTCATTTTAATATCAAGTTATTTCTACCAAAAGCACTCCAACCAAGTTTAATTCTATGATTAATTTCCTCCATTATGTTTCCATCTGTATTAATAATCTGACCAAGGTATTTGTAACTATTAACTTCTTCTAATTCTTCATAATCAATCTTTAAAATAACATCAATATTACCACATATTCTTTTAAATTCATATAAAAATGTAATAAAAGGCAAATGATCCCCAAGATGCATTTCGTGCCGAACTCGCACTCGTCAGTTGGCCCAGTTACTATCTCTCACATATATCTTTATTACATGAAAAATATTTATTTATATTAAATAATTACATTTTGAATTACAAGGGTCAAATTAATTCAACCCACATCTTTGATATCATCCACTTTAGATAAATACAGTAATGACTATTATTAATCATTTACTAAACTAGAGATTGTCTCTAGCACAGATATAAATTTCAAAACTCGGTTAATGATTAATATATCTTATTTTTTAAAATTAAACACACAAACAAATGGAATTATTCACATTTTTTTTGCACGTGTAATATCTTTATAAATATATTAAATAACCTCTATATCACCACATATTCTTTTAGAATTACCCCAACTTCAAAAATAAAGCAGATTAGCCAAAAAAATAAACTCTATAACACAACCATTGGTTTCACTGCTAAAAGCAGACAAGTGCAAAGCATCTGATAATTAAGAAGTCTGCAATTAGCAGTGAAACCAATGGTTGTGTTATAGAGTTTATTTTCTTTGGCTAGTCTGGTTTACTTTTGAAGTTTGTGTAATTTTAATTATTCTCTTGTGAATATACAGATATAACTTATTATCAACATGCTCATTTAAGTAAACAAGGCAAAACTCTCCATACAGTAGTGCCACCCTGTGTCAACCAGAGTAATCAATGGATTCCAGAAGGCTTGCACATAAAATCCCTTCTGGCATCCATTGATTACTCTGGTTGGCACAGGGTGGCACTACTGTATGGAGAGTTTCACCTTGTTTATTAACAATTATGTGCTAGTATGAGATGGTGATCATGTGATGCTCATTTAAGTAAGTTGATATTTAGTTCGGAGACTCATGATTATCTTGCAAAAATAAAAATGCATTGATTTCTGATAGTCAATTGCCTAAACAGAAAAAAATGACAGTATAAATAAGCAAGGGCAACCAATATCAAATTCTCACAAATGCATCTGGAAAAGGCGGATAATTTACATATTTATCAATAACTTTCTAGTGGTCCAAAAAAAAAAACAATCTAGCAGTGATACAAAGTGCTTAAAAAATTAAAATGATTTACAGAAAGCTTGTTTGGGCCAATATTTAGCACATACATTGATGAGAAAAACCATCTCCTTTAATTAATTTTTAAAAAAAAATTTTTAAAAAAAACAAAAGGAAAAAAAAAAAAGTTAAGTATATATATAATATTTAAATATATGTATATTGTCTATACTAGACTTTATGTAATTACAAGGGACTTGAACTTAGACTTTCAAGTTCCTTATATCATCCAATACATCTTATACAACCAATACACATGACCACATACATGTGAAAAAGGCGAATGATCTCCAATATACATATTTTGTGCTGAACCAGCACTCATCAGTTGATCCAAATCACCATCTCCAACACATATATACAATCACTTCACAGTGTATAATGAGATAGAAAAATCTTCAAACTTTACTGGACAAGAATTAATCTTCTCTACTCTCCAAGTCTTCAGCCATCCATATCATTAAAAATCCAAGGATGGAATGCTCAGAGCCCTTGTTGATGCCAATATTATTGTCATATGCAGGTTGACCTTAATTCAATCTGACCCCTTACACATAAGACCTTAATATAACCATTTAATTATAGAGAAGAGGGATGTACAGAATACTGGCTAAATAAGTAATATTTAAATATATTATTAGATCATGTGACATCTGACTTGATTTTTTTGTAATTTTAAATACATGTATATGTATGTATGTATGTATAATTAAATGGATATATTAAGGTCCTATGTGTGAAGGGTCAGATTGACCAATCATGACTATATGCTGATGCTCCTGAAATAATAGATGTATGCCAATGCTCTTGCAATAATATTCACATTCAACTTGCTGACCAGTCATGCATCCATTTGAGGAACAGAAAAAATAAGCTTAACTAGTAAATTATGCCACTCATCATTCTTTTGCTAAGTTGAATAATCAGCCTGTCTCCAGAATAACAGCTGAGAAAGGGCCATCTAAAATATCAAGTGAATGAGAATTGCTCAACATGGAAAGCTTTAAGCTATTACACCTCTGAGGCGCTTCATACACAGCTTCGTTTCAAACTCTTCATAAAGTTCTGAAGAAGATTGCTGGGGCAATCAAAACCATCAATAGTGGGTTGTAAAAAGCATTGTAACAGTAATAAAGAACATAAATGATATTAATATTATATGGATTTGGCAATGCAATAAGAAAGATAAAGTTTATTCCATATGTTAATTTTGTTAACTATAGCTGAGTCCAGCTAAAGCCAGATTCTTAGAACTCATCTCATGAGGTGACTGGGTATGGAAACAAACAGTTAAAATTAATCAAATTGCGAATTTGTTTGCTTTAGGAGAAAATATACCACCATAAAACATGTACTACAAAATTTATTTTCATAATATCATTATTATCTTACTTCCAATACATCTCCATCATCATCATTATCAACCATTATCAATCCACTGCAGGATGAAGGTATCTCTAAGTTCAATCCATCTTCTCTTATCTTTAGCTTCTCTTCTCCATATCACCCCTGTATACTTTCTTATTTCATCCATCCATCTCACATGTGGTCTTTTTCTGGGTCTTTTACAATCTCTTGGAATCCAGTTTAAGATTTCAATTGTTCATCTATTATCATCTTTTCTAGCAATATGTCCAGCCCAACTCCACTTCAGTCTTTTAATTTTTTCAATGAGGTCAGTAACACCTGTTTGTTCTCTTATCCATACATTGTGTTGTCGATCTCTTCTTGTTATTCCCAACATGCATCTCTCCACACTTCTTTGAATGGTCTGAAGTCTCTGTATTGCTCTTCTACTAAGTGTCCAAGTTTCAGATCAATAAGTAAGAATTGGTAAAACACAATTTAAATGAACAAAGTCATAGTTATAATACATCTGCATGTATTATCTATAATCTGGATGCGAATTCATTTCAGTTATATTTGAATGTTTTTTCAAGTTCTAGCTGGATTTTTTTGTTCAGGTAGCCAATTCATCTAAATATACAATGTTGGTCAGTAAATGGGTCTCTAGCTATCTTAACTAATCTTACCATTTGCAATAAGATTGATGAAAAGATTTTTGCTTTATAATAAGATATTTAATGATGTACTTTGTTCCAAATAAATTTTATTTAAAGGATAGATTAAGGTACAAGCAGTTTGTTTACCTTGTTACATTGTTTGATGTGTAATCAGTGATTATTAATATATAAAACTAAACTAAACGGTATGGAGAGTGTATTGTGATTGTTCTGGTTGAAAGTGTGTAAAAGTTAGTGCCTGGTTATTTGAAAAAGCTTCTACATTTCTTCGTAGATGAACTTGAAGGACAGAGTTTTATCTCTTTTTTTGATTTTTTGGATTGACTGGATGAAGCAGAGGTCTTCATCTGGATGGGGAAGTGTGTAGTTTTTTTACATCTTACAACCCAAATGGAGTAAATGAGGAAGATCAAAAGTCTAATGGTGGGAATGCCTCTTCTTTTGATGCAGTCATGCAATGATGTGATTAGATAAAAGTCCAGTTTTGCATTTTGGAATATAATTGTTTTAATTCTTCCCAAACCAGTGCATGTGCGTATGATGTGTTGATAGATTTGCAGGTTGGGTCCACTTTCTGAATATGGCGTTTAACATTGAGGAACCAGTAGATTGGCATGGCCTCAAGGTTAATCTTAACAAGAAAATTTAAGTATTTGGGTTCGAAGGCCCAGAATTTGAACAATGTGGTAATCTTATAGTTGGTGATACCCAATTTTGGATTTTGAATATTGGGTTCAGGGTTAATCAATTGTTGGGCATCCCAGATTTTAATTAGAAAGACAAAGACCGTTCCAATTTCTTTCTTACAAGCTTTTTTTTATAAAATATATTCACCAGAGAAAATAATTAAAATACTAGAAAGAGAATATGAGCTTGTTAAGAATGAGATAAGATTTTGAAATCAGAAACTGTTGTTACTGAAATGTAAAACAGAAGGATAAAAAGGTTGTACAAATATTTGTAAATTATATCCAATTATATAGATTTCATAAGGTATTTGTAAATTGAAGAAGCCAAGAAGCACAATACGATTTAAATCGTTAAGGTTATATGATAAATTAATTACCATGACCATATGTTAGTTAAGAAGAAAGAACAAACAAATCTCTGTTGTGAAGATGACATCAAAAATAAATAAATAATTATATTAATTTTATTTGAAACAAATACAGATAAAAAATGAATAAAATACAGTATAATTAAAAACATATTGTGTTTTATAAGTTTTCAAATAAATTATAAAACTTTATAAAATATAAAATTACTCCCAAATTTTTCTCTTAATTTTCAACTTAAAAAACTCAGTTTTTATTTAAGAAAGTAAAAATAATATCTACAAGTAAATATAGAGAATTTGAACTCAGACTATCAAGCATCCTTCAACTATCTATACTATCTCATACCACTGATACACGTGACCACGTATATGTAGTAAAGATAAATAATCACCAATATACATATTTCATGCTAAAACAGCACTCATTAGTTGGTCCAGATTACCATCTCCCACATATATATATATATAATCAGTGCTCAGTTTATATTAAGATAGCAAATCTTCATATTTTAATGGACAGGTTTCAATCCACTTTAATCTCCAACTCTTCAGCCATCCATTCCATTGAAAATCTAATGATGGAAAGCCCAAATCCCATGCTGATGCCAATATTATTGCCATGCCCATGTTGACTTCAAGTCATTCTGACCCCTCATGTACAGGACCTTATCCATTTAAATACATAGAAGAGGGATGGGCAGGATGCAAGCTTGATATGTAAATATTTGAAATACAGGGACTCTACAAGTATAAATTTTAGAAAAATATTTACAAAATATATATGTAAATATATAGAATTGTTTGGACAATTCCATAGTATTATTTACATATTATTCCTATATATCAATTTATAAAACCGTATTTCTCATATTTCTGGCTTGTGTTTTTGAATTGAGAGTTCCAGGTGCAGTCTTTATTACATCTGATTGGCTGTCACATAAGCACTTTTAAGGCGCTTCTGTTAAAAGGTTTTAGCCTTTCACGTTAGTCATATAACATAAAAAATTGTGTTTGTTTGCATAATTCATCCATGTTAAATCTTATAATTGATTTTCAATATACTTTTATCCAATGAATTTCCTCCAAATTTTGTATACATTCTAAGTATCAATGACAATGCAATGTGACACTGAAATATTTCAGAGTTGCCCAGCAGTTTGACCACTCTAACAGTGTTGGTAGGCCAAATCTCGAAATATGAGATATTTGTTAAGTAACTTTTTGTCCACTAGATGGCACTATGATTTTGTAAATAAAAAAAAAAGTTGTATTCATTAAATAAATTAAAAGCATTTACAGTTAAATAAAATAGAAAGAAAAATAAATAAGAATAAAATCTTAATTTCTTTTGCTTGTTTAACGAAAGCTCACGTTTTAAAAAATATTGCCTTTATAAACAAAAAAATCTTGTAGACAATTTTCAATCCATGTCAATTTCATTTCATTTACTATAAATAAAGTAACATTGTATACACTCTTAAACATGCACATATATCTAAACTGTTTAGTTGATACTAAGTATGAGAAATTAGTTTGTATAAGTAGAAAGTACACATCTGTAGCAAATAACTAGAATATTTGATAGTTAAACAATAATTTTTGAATAAGTTAATATATATAAATTTCCAGACTAGTATAATTTTAGTTAGTAAAAATATAGACATTATCATTAAATGAATTGAAAATATATTATGATCAACATAGATGTATTAGTAATATTGTTATGCCAAAATTCTTATTTATGGATCTGAAAATTAGCCCCTTAATAAATATATATAAAGGGTTGTAGAGAGATCCTAAAAATTAGCCCCTTAATAAATATATACAAAGGGATATGGAGATTCTTTAATAAATATATACAAAGAGATATGGAGACACCAAAATTAAATACCATCAATGACACCAATGAAAAATTAAGAGACTGAAGATTGGATCCTAAGATGTGAGATTTAAAAATAAAGAATATTAGAAATGGATAGATGAGATAAGAAAGTTTGCTGGACTAATGTGAAGAGATCATCTTACATTGGATAGATACTGTGTGAAAATAAAATGACTGTATTTATTTATTATTTTTAAATCCATAATAGACAAATTGTGAAAAGCAATTATTGATTATTATAAATGTTATTAATTTCATTATTTATAATTCTAAAGATTAAAATATGTACATATTTAAAATATTCTAGATGTTAATATTTGTACACTGACAACTTTTAAAAAATATCAGAATTTTTTTTATGTATTTAGTAATATATGAGATTCGAACTCAGACTTTCACACGACCCTCAACTCTCCATGCCATCTCATATTACTGACCCACTTGATCATACACATGGAGAAAAGATAAATAATCACCAATATCTGTATTTCATGCTAAACCAGCAATCATCAGTTGGTCCAGATTACTATCCCCACACATATATACAATCAGTGCTCAGCTTTATATTAAGATAGCCAATCTTCATACTTTAATGGACAGGCTTCAAACTACTCCAACCCACAACTATTCAGCCATCCTTTTATTAAAAATCTGATGATGGAACATTCAAAGCCCTCGTTAGTGCCAAGGTTGTCATCCTACTCATGTTAACCATTTAGTCATTCTAACCCCTCATGTAATGGTGAATAATCCATTTACATACATATGCCAGGAATGGGCAGACCTTTAACACACTATATTTTAATATGTAAATTAATACACTGTACAGCCTTACACCCACCTGCATATATATATATATATAATGTAATATGTAAGGGATTCGAATTCAGACCTTCACACGACTCTCAACTCTCCATGACATCTCATATTGTTGACACACCTGATCATACACATGCGTAAAAGATAAATAATCGCTTAATATACATATTTCATGCTAAACCAGCAATCCATCAATTGGTCCAGATTGCTATCCTCACGCATATATGCAATCAGTGCTCAGTTTTATATTAAGATAGCTAATCTTCATACTTTAATGGACAGGCTTCAATCAACTCCGCACTCCAACTCTTCAACCATAAGTATAAGTATGATTTCTCCAAATTTATAAACAAAATATAGTAAAACTTATTTTTTGAGTTACATTAAATAAAAAGTCTTATTTAATTAAGTTTTAACACAATAAAATAATAAAATAAAATCGTTTGTAATATTTGACACATCTTTATAATTTTAACTAGGAGGTAAAAATACTGAACCACAGAAAATCTAACTAATGATATTGACCTTTTACTTTTTTATTTAGCAAAATAATCAGAAATAATCAAATATGAAAAGATGAAAACCAAATTCATAAAAGCAACTTCTAATGAATTACTGATTGTAATTGAAGAGAATTCAGTGAATGAGTAATTTGACATGACTATTTTTTATTATAATTTTTTTACACATAAATATCAATTGAATAATTTTTATTTGCAGAGGACCTGCGTACTTGTGCAATAAATTGTTTAAAATTTAGTTAATATTCATCACATGATCACCATTTCATGTGTTTACAAATGCTATTATTCAAAGTCTCCATACAGTAGTGCCACCAAGTGCAAGCCTTCCTAATCAATGGATGCAGGGAAATTTGTGCATAAAGTCCCTATCTAGTGCCTACTCATACAACATCCCCAGACTAGTTTCTAGCTTGTGACTTTCATCAGAGAGGAACCTTGGATTTGAGAGCACTTCGCATACATCATAGGATCTAATGCAATCCTCCAGTAGCCACCTTAGATTCTAAGATCTAGGTGCGATGCTCTCAAATCTAAGGCATCTCACTGATGACAGTCGCAAGCTAGAAACTAGTCTGGGGATATTGGATGAGTAGGCAGTAGATAGGGATTTTATGCACAACTTTTCCTGCATTGATTGACTATGAAGGCTTGCACTAGGTGGCGTATGGAGAGTTTGGTACTTTTGGTGATATTCAATTATTGCAATATGGATTAATTCTTTTAAATGTTGATTTTTAAATGGCAAAAGACCATTTGGATCTACTAATTAAAAATGGTCATCAATACTTTTCACTAACTTTGCATATTTGACCTCAGATTTCCCTATTTATTTTCTTTGTTGTTGCTTTTGGAAGTATACCTTAAAGAAGTGGACGTCCAACATAAATTACATCAATATTAAATGAATTTACAGTAGCAATAAAAGACTTTGAACTTTATTAAATTATAAGATGATTCTTTTGAAATCATCAAATAGATATTTTAACCCATATTTATAATCATCTTTTCCCCCTGGAAATTTATTTTTGAGGTGTGGAAAAAAGAATGTTATTAAACAAGGCAAAACTTTCCATACAGTAGTGCCACCCTATGCCAACCAGAGTAATCAATGGATTCCAGAAGGCTTGTGCATAAAATCCCCATCTAATGCCTATTCATCCAATATCCCCAGACTAGTTTGTGGCCTTTGTCAGTGAGGGTTGCATTAGATCCTAAGATCTAGGTGCAGTCTAGAAGCTAGTCTGGGGATATTGGATGAGTAGGCATTAGATGGGGATTTTATGAAAAAGCCTTCTGGCATCCATTGATTACTCTGGTTGGCACAGGGTGGCACTACTGTATGGAGAGTTTTGCCTGTTTAATAACAGTTATATGCTAGCATAAAAGATGGTTATCATGTGATGTTAGTGGTTTAAAATGAATGTTATTGTTTGTATTCATGCACACATTAAATCAAATTTAAAAACTTTGGTATTTTTTAATTAACATTGTATTAGAAAGAACAGCAATATTTAGTATAAATAACTTGTTTGGACCACAATCATCATCATCAACAATAACTACTCTGTTACATGAGTGTGGCGATTCTAATTCTGATAGGAAGATATAATACAGCAGAAATGAGTTTTCCAATAACTACACAAATCAATCCGAATCATAAATCATGCACATATAGAACATGCTTATTTGGGTTTTAAATTAATTTTATTAGGTTTACTATATACATTGGAGATTATTTACAAGTCTTACTAAAACAAAAGAGAGATCAAGTAGAAAAGCAATACGATAGATGTTTATATAAGTGAGCAATATATGTCTAATGCATATTAATGCGTATATTCAATAACCAAGTCACTGGGTTGTTGTTAATGAGATCAGATTTCAGGAGTTGCAAATATATCAGCTTGGATATGGGTTTGATCTCAGGCCTTAATGTTATTTAATTTTTTTAGAAAAAGTGATTTAGGTCTGTGAGATGTGGGATTAAAGCTTAGCTAGCATTTTACAAACCAGAGTGTGAAAAGAATGAATGTAATAATCTTTATATTGGGGGAAAAAACACTTTGTATATTTTTTATGCTATTTATTTAATGTTTTGATCTGAAATTTTATAAAATAATGCATATGATGATTTTTTACAAAAACTATGAAGTACAAAAATATAATATTAATATTGTCTATGTTCATTATTACTTTCTACAATGCATTTTTACAACCCACTGTCAACAGTTTCAATTACCCCAGCAATCTTACTCATATATTCAAATCTATAAGAAATTCAGAAGAAGATATCGAAACTGTCAATAGTAGGTTGTAAAAAGGCATTGTAAAAAGTAATAAAGAATATAGATGATAGTAAAACTATATGGATTTGGCAATGCAATAAAAAAAATAAAGTTATAAAACTTCATAAAGTACAAAAATAAGTAAATGTTTATATATCCACAGATGTAACCAGGGAATGATTTTATATTAGCTACAAATGCAATCAATATTTATTTACTTATTTAAGATGCAACAACACTTGTTGGTCCTTGGATTTGAAATCCATCAATATTTAACACAGAACATTTTTTGAAAAAAAAAACATGCTTAAACATTCAAACCAAAATCTCAGCAAGATTGGGACTGTTCTCGTCACCTTAATTGTTTCAGGACAGCTGCAGTAACATTTTGGCACATTATCATCTTTTTATGTGGTTGAAGAATCACATTAATCCATGACATTGTTTCATCCTGCATTTTACAACACATCCATGAATTATTGTCAAGTATTAGAAAAGTTTTCAACTGAGAATGACTTATAAGTGAATTTGATCTCTACTGATAGAGAAATTACTCATCAACAACTGTAACAACTTTTGCAATACTTGGCATAATACACAAATAGAGGGATTTGAACTTAGAATTCTTGTCTATATTTATCCTCCACTTCATCTTAAATAACCAATGCACATGGCCACATACACATGAAAAAGATGGACAATCCCCAATATACATATTTTATGCAGAATCAGCACTCATCATTTAGGCCAGATCACAATCTCCCACACATATATAAATCAGTGCTCAGTTTATATTAAGATAGCAATTTCTTAAACTTTAATAGACAGGCTTCAATCTTCTCATCCTTTTAACTATTCAAATATCCATTTCATTGAAAAAGCACTGAGGGAATGTTCAAAGCCCTTGCAAATTTGATATTATAATCATACCAATGTAGACCTTACATCAATCTAACCTAGACCATTATGTACCCATATCTAAGGAGAAGGATGGATTGAACTTAGAGATGTAACCTATTTCCCAAGGCAAACTGTAATTAGCCTATTCATTCAGTGTACTAATGGACTGAATATTTTTATATAAGTAAATAGAGAGATTTGAACTTAATCCTTAAGTCCATACTCATTCTCCATTCCATCACAAACAACTGATACACATGAACACATAGTGGTGGATGAATATACACTAAAGAATCCCAATTGTTCTAAGTCAAAATATATAAAATGCACTAACACGCACAAGCACACAAAGCTAAAAACAATTAAAAAAAGTATATATTATTTTTATTTTAATATATATATATAATCAAATGGCTAAATAAAAACAATATAAAAAAAGTATATATTATTTTTATTTTAATATATATATATAATCAAATGGCTAAGCGCTTTCAAGGGTCAAAGCCCTCATATTAATAAAAATAATATATACTTTTCTTTATTTGTTTTTAACTTTGTATGCTTGTGCATGTTAGCACATTTTATATATTTTGAAATAATTAAATATTTACTTCATTAGCTTGTAATCTATAACCTACGTATGTGTTTTGCACACAGATAATGAAATAATACTTTGCAATTTAATGAGCTGGGTGCTTTCAGAAGGCTTTATGCTTCCATAATCATAGCTACTAAAGTGTTGAGACCTATACAAATGTAGTATGCAGTTTAATGCAAATTAATGCAAAGTGATTAAAGAGACCATTTTTGAGAGAGAGAAATGTATGCAACATGCCTATTGATTGATGTTGGATCGCTTACTATATAACATGCTTCCTTTACCTTATGTTTGGTGTCATTTCTTTCAGAACAGACAACAATTACAGTGGTTAGTTGGAAAACATGGTCAGTGGTCTTTTGATGTTTGGCAAAGATTGAATTGCCTTCTAGCTTTACTTATGTAAAAGACATTCGGTACACTAAATGAATAGGTTAATTGACATAATACATGTATATTGTGAACATAGATCAAAGGAAGTGTAATTTTCTGATCAGCCTTTGTAATCAATATCTAGTCTATTATGGAAGATTATTAATTCAGATGTATAATATTTGATTTACAAGTATATAGAATGATCAACTAGAAAAAGAAGAGCAATCTTAAATCTTGGAACATACGCACAAAGTAAATATTATCTGATGAATTGAAGTAGAACCATTTGATATGAAAGCAATTTAAAAATTCTATATAAAAGATTACAAAGAAGTTTCCTAGAAATTTAAGAATTTTATTTTTAATTAATGTTAAAAATGGTAAAACTATATATGCTGCACCTTGGATCATAGAAGTTATTGGTAGACCTCTACAGTAATTTTGATGAGCATATTCAAAGTCAAATCACAGTACAGAAGAACAAAAAATTAACACCACAGAAGCTGCTTAAACTTACTCACAACGCAAATGAATAAAAGCTCATCTCACACATGGAAACAGAAAATCCAAAATTAATGACCACAAGCCAAGAGATCCTGGCATTAGTGACTCCATTATCAATAATGACATTCGATTACAAAGTCCAAGAGTTCCTGACAGCAGTGAATCAAAGACAATGATAAGAAATACTTGATTTCAGAGGCAAGACATTGTAAAAGCATTGAATTTAAAGCTTCCATTCAAGACTGCTGTAAATTCAGAGACAGTATAAAATCTATTATCCACATTTAAACCAAATTCATAGAGACACTCAGAAAAAGATACCAGGGAGCCAGAAATCCATCAATCCAAAAAGGATTCACAGAAAAAAAGGACATTGGTATTTGCAAGATTACTTGACTGTATGGTCTACCTAACAAAAAACATGAAAAGGGAAGTGTATTGTATTACTTTAACTCCGAACAAATCAGTACTTACATAAACCCTAAATAAATGTGGTAGATGTTGTAAGATCCTCACTGTGCAACAGATTTTGGGTGACCAAAGTATTATACTGTTCTCCATCATTAGAGCTCTATGTGATTGGTTGAAAATTGTAAACAAGCAACCGTCATCGTTTTCTACATTATTCCAATTATTAATTCCACTTTTGTAGCAATTTCTAAATCATTGTGAACTCAGACTGGGGTGTAACGATATGGCATTTGTTTTGCAAATTTCAGTTCTTTGGTATGTGTTATTAATTGTCAATAAACAGAATTGGCTTCCAGTTTGTATCTCCATAAAAAAAAGTTACTGCAACCTAATATTTAAAGCAATTATTAAAGCAGACAATGAACTAAAGCAAGGTCTAAAATAAATTCAATATTTTGTTTTATCAACTATTGAAAAGTGTATTTTGGAAAAGAAAGTACACAAATGCCTCATGTAATCCATTGTTGATACGCTTAAACCAATATAGAATAATGTACTTTTTAATAAAATTTGATAGTTCAAATATGTATGTTTTCTAACCCTAGGAAAAACAATGTTCCCAGAATTGATTAATGAATGTGGCAGAAGCCAATGAATGTGTATGATTTTAATTCCAAGAATATACCAACAGCAACATCACATGATCTATTATTTGCTTTCAAGGCCAATCAATGGACACAAGTAGATGTCTCTAGAATAGTATAAAATAACTATTTTTGGAAGTATAAACAAGTATATGAATGATCATGATATTACTAACTGACATTAATCTTTATCGACAAAGCATAAAAGGGCCTTATAATTACCTTAAGTTCCCCAAAAATGTAGATATAATCTAACCTAGTATCAGGTCTATGTAGTTATGCAAATGAATTAGTTTGGGTTTGAAACCTTGTGTGTTTTTAAATTTTAGGGTTATTAGATATAAACTAACACATTTATACATTTATTGACCATTTTCTATATCTTTTAAAACTTAATCTTCACCGATGAGAGTTTCAGAAACCATTTGATCTAAAGGTGTTGATCTTGTAGTACCACTATATGTGATATCCATTGATTACCAAAATTGCAAATAACATCTCTAGATTAGGGTGAGGACAACAGGTGTTTAAATTCAAAAGTACTGTTCTTCTATAACTATTTCACAACATATATTAAAAATGAAATCCGTAGCCAAATAAATTTTTGTATTCATTACATAAAATACAAAATTAGTATAGATTAATAAGAACAAAGAGTTTGAAGCTATTAAAAATCATTTAGATCTGGAATAATATACCACGATGATAGAAAAAAAAAACAAGAAAAAAATTCTTAAATGTAGAAACTATACATTGTAATTCACAGTGACAATGACAGGGGACACTGCCAATCATGTTTTGAATTAAAAATTCCTTACAAAGGTGAATTGGAATGTTACTTCAATATTTTTATAAATCCCAAACCAATAATTGGATACTTTTAATGTAATAATCCAATATTTTATATCTCTCCCTAACTTGTCACAACATTATGAAATGATACAAATATAAGATATAAAAAAAATATTAACTTAAAAGTGAAGTTAAAAAAGAGAAGTTATAAATAAATATAATAAAAATAAGCTAAACGTTTTCGAGGATCCATGCCTCATAATCATAGCTTTCTTAAAAATACATAATAAAATATATACAAAGATATATAAAATTAGCACGTGTTACGTGGACCATTTCTTCGATATATCAAAGCAAGTGTCTTTTCTATTTATAACATTAATATTTCCATTAATATAGAATGCTTCTTTTATTTTCCTCTTATGATCATTTGATTCAGTGCATAAAATTACAGGATTGGAAGGAATAAAATTGTGTCCAGATTTCATGGAATGCTCCAAAAATACAGAAGATATATTGTTGTTCTTCTGAGCTCTCTTGTAAGTGTACATGTGTTGAGCAAGCCTAGTATTAACAGTAGCTTTAGTTTCACCATAATATACAGCAAGACATTTTTCTTGAGGACATGAAATGGAATAAACTACATGAGGGGTGAATGAATGATCAATATGATCTTTTGAGTTGTTGATCAATCTATTAGAATTAGGAGGAGTTCTATTATATTATAGTGAAACTAAAGCTACTGTTAATACTAGGCTTGCTCAACACATGTACACTTACAAGAGAGCTCAGAAGAACAACAATATAGTTTCTGTATTTTTTGGAGCATTCCATGAAATCTGGACACAATTTTATTCCTTCCAATCCTGTAATTTTATGCACTGAATCAAATGATCACAAGAGGAAAATAAAAGAAGCATTCTATATTAATGGAAATATTAATACTATAAATAGAAAAGACACTTGCTTTGATATATTGAAGAAATGGTCCACGTAACATGTGCTAATTTTATATATCTTTGTATATATTTTATTATGTATTTTTAAGAAAGCTATGATTATGAGGCAAGGATCCTCGAAAACGTTTAGCTTATTTTTATTATATTTATTTATAACTTCTATTTTTAACTTCACTTTTAAGTTAATATTTTTTTTAATTTATTTTACGGGAAGTAATTTATTTTATTAAATATAAGATATGTAAAAGAGAAAATTAAATCTCATTTGCATAACATTCTTACATCCTACAATACATACTAATATTAAAAATAATTCAATAGGCTCGACAGTTGAGAGTCATTTACTTAATCTACTATAAGGCTGTTGTAGAAATCATTTGATATGATTTTCAAATTTGAAATGTTGAGGAAAATATATCTCAATTGCCTACTATATCTTCACTCTACTTGCAGCTATTTTTACATCATTTTTCACAATTTCATTTTTCTTACAAATGGCTGATGACTCTATCATCTTATAAGCATTCACGTTTTTATTTACTGATAAGAATGAGTAATGAATGGATGCAAGAAGATTTGTGCATAAAATCCCTATCTAGTGCCTACTCATTCAATATCTGCAGACTAGTTTCTAGCTTGTGGCTTTCATCAGTGAGGAGCCTTAAATCAGAGAGCACGCACCTAGATTTTAGGATCTCAATTGATTACTCTGGCTTGCACTGAGTGTCACTGCTGTATAGAGAATTTAGCCTCTGTGTAAATAGCTTGTGTACACATAAAAAATGATGACCATGTGATGTGCTGATAAAAATGGCTGATAATTCTGCCATTTTATAAGCATTTGCTTTTTTATTTGCTGATCAGTGGATGCAAGAAGGTTTGTGCATAAAATCACTATCTAGTGCCTATTCATCCAATATCCCCAGACTAGTTTCTAGCTTCTGGCTTTCATCGGTGAGGAGCCCTGGATCTGAGAGCACTGCACCTAGATTTTAGGATCTCACTTGATTACTTTGGCTTGCACTGTATGAAAAATTTAGCCTCTGTGTAAACAGCTTGTGTAAAAATAAAGAATGATGATCATGTGATGTGCTGATAAGAATGACTGATGGTTCTGCCATCTTATAAGTGTTTGCTTTTTTTATTTACCAATAGTGTATGAATTACATCACTTCTCCATAGCTATGGATACTGGATGAATGAAAGCACTTCACCTTAGCATGTACACATCATATATTAAGTAATTATGCAAAATGAAGTCTCTTTATAAGTTTTTGTATTACTACTTTTACTAAAGGCTTGATTGAATGCTAATATGCTGAAATAATTGCACTTATGCAATAGACTAGTATTTTATAGCTCCTAAAATAGTTACTTAACAATCTACTGAATGCAAAAAAATTCTGTTCCATTAATCAATATCATTATAATGCTACCATTACTTAATTAAGAAAAAAAAGACAATATACAGATCACAAAGAAATCAAGTCATATGACCTAATTTGACAAGCTTGTATTACAAATATATATAGATCTCACAAATAAGCTCTTAACGCCCTTTGCAGAATATCCCCAACCCCAGACCGGTTTCTGCTACTGGCTTTCGTCAGTGTGGTGCTAGGATATTGAAGAAGCACTTTATCTAATGGATAACTATTAAATAGATAATCTGAAATTTTCAGACATTCATATGTCTTCCAATCCAGCTATCTAACTTAAATAGCCATATGGGATTGAACCAAGTTCAGATACACCATATATTAATAACTTAAGCAGTATAAAATTGCCAAAGCCTTAATAGCAAAAAATAAAATTACAAAAAATCAAGTCATATGTCACATGACATAATTTAACAAGCTTGTATTACAAATGTTATATATAGAGCTCACAAATAAGCTCTTAACAAGTTTTGCAGAATATCCCCATATAAAACATTTGTAATAAAAGCTTCTTAAATTAGGTCATGTGATATATGGCTTGATTTCTTAGAAGGGAGAGAGAGAAAAAACAAAAAGTAATTTTATTTTTTGCTATTAAGGCTTTGGTGATTTTATATTGCTAAACTTATTAATACATGGTGTATCTAAACTTAGTTTAGTCCCACATGGCCATTTAAGTTAGATAGCTGGATTGGAAGCTATATGAATGTCTGAAATTTTAAGATTTTCTACTTAATAGTTATCCATTAGATAAAGTGCTGGGCTTATCCTGGTATTTTTAATCTAATTCTTGAATATCCAAGCACTACACTGAGGGAGCCAGTAGCAGAAACTGGACTGAGGGTGGGGATACTCTGAAAAGCTTATTAAGAGCTTATTTGTGAGCTCTATATTGTAACGTTTTTCGTTTTGCTAGGCCTTTACACGCTAATATAAACTGCGCGTGAGTTGATCAAGCTATGTCAAAAAAGAAGAAAGTTGTATTTCTATTCTAAAAACACAGCTATTTTTCCTGATCAACTTCAGCCTATTAATTGTTACGAATTGTGCTATTGACAAAATCAACTTTTAATTTTATTTACTATGGGTGCCAGAATTCCTAAGAATCCGCTGAAATATGTCGCCAGCACCTCTCGCAAGTTGTAAAACAAAAAAAAATAAAAAGATTTTTATTATATATATATTTTTTTAAGGGGCGGTAATTCTACCATAATGAGAATTAATGATTTTTACGATTGGGCGTATTGAAACATATTGGCAAAGGTAACTTACGTTTAAATCTTATTACACTAAAAATAAATTTAATAATAAAAAATAATAACTATTATTAATAACGCACAAATGAGAATTGATATTAGAAATATTTTTAATTTTGACAAACTAAAATACTTCATGTTAAGTAGCTAATTAATACCTTGGAGAGAACACATTTAATTCAGGTGGGAAATATCCAGAAAATATAAATATCAGTTAAAATAAACAAAAAGTTCTTGGTTAAATAAGAGTCTCTCATATAGAAAAATTAAAGTCACTATCGGGATTCTTTTATACGTATATTTTTACGAGTAGTTTTAAATAGTTAACTTTGTCACAATCAGGATAATTATTCTTACCGGTAAGTTTCATGAATTCAGTAGTAGATAACTATGCATAGTTTTTTGGTTATAATGAGCTCGGCCTTTTGGTTATTGCTTGATCTTGTGGTCCATTTCCCCAGTCGGTCACGAAGGCTTTTCCTGGTGTACATCATTAGGTCCGATGTCTTCAGAGGCTCCGGTTCACTGCGACATGCCGAATTCCTTCAGCGAAGAGCGATCTTGGATATATTAATGTTATCCAAGACCAACTAGAGAAACAAAACGAACAAGACGTTCCTTCAACCGGATCCCTCCTTTTTATATCCAGTTTTCAGGACTTCTGTGCATGCTAGTACCATGCCTTTTTAATCTTATCCAGTCTTTATAAATTTTATGTAATAAAGTCTTTATTTTCTTCAAGTTTTCGGCCATCTTTAATTAATTTGAGTATTTCTACTTTCAGCTTATCTTTTTTTACTTGCTTTTGGAATTCTTTTGTTCTCTCCAATTACTGTTATTACTAATCACATAAAAAAAAATAAGAAGAATAATTCAACCCTCATTGTACGTTTTTTTTTTAAAAAAAAAAATTACTCAACAAAATTTTAAATCCACTTTTATCTTTTAGTTTTTTTTTACCCAATGCCAATATATTTGTAACGTATATAAATAAACGTTACAATATATACCAATATACAGAGTATGACAATTTATTGTCATATTGTTCTATAATTGCTGATCTGTGTATGCAATAATTTTCTTAGCAGAATAAATTAATTAGACAATTATGCTTATCCACAAGTGTATGTAATTAATAAGGGACAACAAATTCAAATCTGAAGTTTAATATAGTTTGAAAGTTTATTTAAATACTAGTTGCCAATAATCAGTACAGGTGGTAAATTGCGACAATTAATTAATACTTCACTATTTGACTTATCTGTAATTTCTGTAACAATACTAATGTCTGTCTTTAGGCAGATTTAAGACATCTTCATATCATTAAGAGTAGGAATAATAGAAATTGTAGATACTCTTTATTTAGATATAAGCATTTAAAGGTGCAAGTAAGAAAAGCTTGAAAACTGCTTACTGGGAAGTAAGATATATGAACTCTCTCAGGGTAGGATATCTACACATTTAATGTAATCCATTAAACATACTTTAATACCTGTAAGAAATATCATAATCATAGCGATATGTCTGTAAACTCTTTGCAGATGAATCGCTATGATGATGCTATCGCTTACAAGTCATTGAAAGCATGCTTAGCAGATTACATCAAGGTTATAAATATTCCACCCTGATGGAGTTTATATATCTCACTTCCCAGTAAACAATAGGCTTTTCTTAATGCATGACTGCAAGCACTTAAATGTAAATTACAAGCGTATAAATCTTTATGTTAAGCCCTTTCTCTATATCTGAATTTTCAATAATTCTTCAAATCTTATCAACCACAATATCTAGAAGAATAGGCATTTGTCAGGCAAAACCCCATTCTAAACATCCTATCAGAATTAAAATATTTACATGCAATAATAATACTTATAAATTTTGGACAGATTTGATTGACCAATACACATACATATGTACTTCAAATGTTATTCTGATTTTGACAACTTAGTTAATTAAAGATAATATAGCAGAGAAACTTCTAAATAATTCAGAGTAATTAAGCTGAGTAGTTATAAAATATAGAAATTCCCAATACGGAGAGTATAGCCAATTGATGATGAGCACACATTACTGGCTAGTATTTATGCACAGTGTAGAGAGATGTGCATTATTAAAACAGTCCAAACTCTCCATACAGTAGTGTCACTCAGTGCAAGCCAGAATAATTAATGGATGTCAGAAGGCTTGTGCATAAAATACCTAACTAGTGCCTACTCATCCAATATCCCCAAACTAGTTCCTGGCTTGTGGTCTTTGTCAGTGAGGAGCCTTGGATCTGAGAGCACTGCACCTAGATCTTAGGATCTAATGCAACCCTTCAGCAGGCACTTTTTATTTCTACTTAACTACAAAACTATGAGAATAAAATTAAAAAAAAAAAGTTTTCCATCTAAGCTCATTAGCTTATATAGTCATATAGGTCTGAACTCAGTCCAGTAGCCGTACATTTTGATGTCTTTGGTTCTTTAATAACCACAGCCACCACTATCCTATTTTATGCACAAGCCTTCTGGCATTCATTGATTACTCTGCTTGCACTGAGTGGCATACTGTATGGAGAGTTTTGCCTGTTTTAATAAGTTATGAGTAAGCATAAGAAATGGTAACCATGTGATGTTTGGTGTTTTAATATCAATCCTGCCTAGTAGGATAGTGGTGGTGATGGTTATTAAAGAACCTAAGACACCAAAATGTATGGGTACTGAACTGAGTTCAGAACTATATGACTACATAAGCTGATGAGCTTAGATTGAAAAATATTATTGTGTTTCCAATTTTATTCTCATAGTTTTATAATTAAGTAGAGATAAAAGGTGGTTGCTGGAGGGTTGCATTAGATCCTAAGATTTAGATGCAGTGCTCTCAAATCCAAGGCTCCTCACTGACAAAGGCCATAAGCCAGAAACTAGTTTGGGAATATTGGATGAGTAGGCACTAGATAAGGATTTTATTCACAAACCTTCTGGAATCCATTGATTACTCTGGCTTGCACTGGTGGCGCTACTGTATGGAGAGTTTTGCCTGTTTTAATAACAGTTATAAACAAACATAAGAAATGGTGATCATGACGTGTGCATTATACAAATTTATCTTGCAATGGAGTCCTTTAGCAAATATTTGTTTACAATATTTGCTTTCAGTAAATTATTGATTGATTATTAATCATTACTTAATGACTTAGAAATGATTACATTTCATTTAATACCTTAAATACGGATCAATTTACTGAAAAGTGATTTTTGTGAATAAACGATTTCTTAAGAATATTCATTTAAAAAACAAATGTCTTGCATTGGTGGTCGAGAGGTCAGCGCGACTGCCTTGCACTAGCAGGCACTTGCCGGGTTGCGGGTTCGCTGAAAGGATTAAGTTCAAATCCTTCCACTTACTTATATAGGAAACATTCAATACACTGAATAACAAGGTTAATTACATATTACCTTGGAAATAGGTTACACAGTCTGGGGGGGGGGTAGATTGACGTGATGTTTACATGGGTATGACTACAATATTAAACTCAACCAAGAGCATTGAGCAACCCATCATTAGGCTTTTCAATAAAATGAATGATTGAATAATTGGAGTGATGAGAAGATTGAAGCCTGTCCCTTAAAGTTTACAAAATTACTATCTTAACATAAACCGAGTGTATATGTGTGAGAGATTATGATCTGGTTCAACTGATGAGTGCTAGTTTTGCATGAAATACATATGTTTGGGGATTATCTATGTTTTTTGCATGTGGGTGGTCATGTGTGCCAATTGTTTGAGATGTAGTGAAAACCGAATACAGACTGAAAAATTCTAAGTTCAAATCTCTCTAGTTACTAATCCGCAAATATGTATGTATGTCATACTCTCTTTCTGAAATTAAATAACTAGGCAACAGATAGCTGCGATTCTATTTTAGCATTTCAATTTTAGAATTGCATCGTTAAAATCACGAGATACCAACAATAAAAATATATTAAAAAAGAAAGAAAAAATAAAACTTTTAGATATTTAATTGAAAACTTTAAAAAATTGTTTTTAAAATGAGCCAATTGTTTATAATCATTGCATTAAATTATTTCCTTAAAAGCTTTTTACATTTATGTAATTAAATATCTTATGAAGTCCAAAATTATTATTTAGGAAAAAAAATTGCAATTTTAATTTATTCGGGATTCGAACACAGACTTTCGCACGACCCTCAACTCTCCTTGCCATCTCATATTGCTGACCCACTTGATCACACACGTGTTGAAAAGGCTTTGAACGTTCCATCATCAAATTTTCAATGAAATGAAAGGCTGAAGAGTTGTGGGTTGAAATAGTTTGAAGCCTGTCCCTTAAAGCATAAAGATTGGCTATCTTAATATAAAGCTGAGCACTGATTGTATATATGTGTGGAGATGGTAAAATCTGGACCAACTATGCTGGTTTAGCACAAAGCACTTAAATTGGTGATTATTTATCTTTTCAACATAAGACATGGAAAGTTTAGGGTCGTGTGAAAGTCTGAGTTCGAATCCCGTACACACTACCTATATATATATGCAGGTTTAAGCCTGTATAGTGTATTAATTTTAATTTATTATAATCAAATTATGATTAAAAATAGCTACAGTGTTGAAAAATAAAAAAAATAAATATAGATTATTCTCTACTCTGTAAATAATCTTGTTAAAAATATCTTAAAATGTAATCTTGAACGAAGTTAGTTTGCGGTTTCAAAAATGATTTACAGCGACTTGAAATCCTAAAAAGGAATATTTTAATCTCTTTTTAATTTTATTTTTAACAGAGGCATCTTACAATTTATACTCTATCCAGGTCAAAAATATTATTCTGGAAGAATTTAACATTGTTTGTAACAGAATGTTATTTAATGATAAACAGGTGTATTTTTTTTTTTAAAAAAAAGGGAACAGATTGAGAAGGAAAAAAAATCGAAATAATTGCGAATTACTTAAATAAAAATGAAAGCGTTGGTGGCCGAGTGGTTAGCACAGCCGCCTTACAAGCAGTTGTCCCGGGATTCGCTTCGCGGCCGACATTTTGACACATAAAAAAAAAATAAAAATGAAACTTTAATAAAACTATACAAACATTTTAAGATAAATGGGCTAAATAACAGTTATTAAACTCGTTATAAGATCATAAAAGAAGTTATATTGATAGGGAGTTAGAGAGATGGAGAACTAGTATGGAGAGTAAAAATAGTTTAAATATATATATATAGAAATAAACAGCATATTAGGTGCGAGTTAATATATAATAATAGTAAGGAAAGTAGTTTATTGTTTAAGGCTCGAATGGGATCTTTAGCAACAAGAGAATATACATGTAAGTGGAAAAATATGGGTGATTTATTCTGTAAATTATGTAAGGAAGGAATAGAAAATATTAGGCATCTGTTAATTGAATGTAAGTGTTTGAAAACAGAAAGAGCACATATAATGAAGTTATGGAAGAATAAATATGAAAAAAGTGATTTTACAGAAAATGGATTATTGGTTTTTATGCTGGGTTTGGGAAAGGATAAGGGGGATTTAGATATAAAGGCCAAAGATTATGTTGTGAAAATGGATGGAGCAGATTATGGGTAAATTTAGACTGGGGAATGAAAAATAAAGTGGCTAACAGGTTTCTCTGGGCATAATTGTTGAGAGATTCTTGACTCCGTTTAAGAAGAAGCTACAGTACATCACATCACATCACTAATGAAGTATTATTACTAAATCATAAAAACCAATAATTGCATAAATATCTAAATATAGATTTAAGTTTGAAAATATATATATATATATAATGGAATATATATTATCAATCTTGGATTTTTTTTTTTTTATGCAAACAAGCATTCGGTTGTAAACACTCGATTACCATGGATAAACTCTACATATACCCTTCTTAATTTTTTTTATTTTAAATTTTCCTTTTTTTTTAATTTGCTAGTTTTTTAATATTGATCTTTCCCAATAACGAATAATATTTCTGTAGTGTAATTTTCACTATACCACACTCACGCAAGGTAGAGATTCGTTTTACCCGCTTTTAACACCATGTGGAGAGGCATGTAATCATAAACATATGACCAAAGACATGTGCAAAAGATCTATGATCCCCAAGGATACACATTTCGTACTGAACTAGCACTCATCAGTTGGCCCGAAACCACAATCTCTTACACTTATTATTATCACTGTTCAGTATATATATATATATATATATATAGCAAATTACTACAATTTAATTGATTGGGTCAAATGTGCTGCCCTCACAACACATCAATAAACTTGTAATTTGCTATATATATATAGTGGACAGTGATAAAGACATGTGTAAGAGATTGTGATTTGGATCAACTGCTGGTCCTGCATGAAATATGCATCTTGGAGATCATAGATTCTCTTCACGTGTCTTTGATCATGTGTTTATAATTACATCCCTCCACGTGGAGTTAAAAGCAAATAAAAAACAGTCCCTACCTTGTGTGATTGTGATGTGAAAATTACACTACAGAAATATTATTCATTATTAGATAATCTTTAGTCTAATAAATGACTAATAACATTTATTGATTTTTCCCATCTTTACTTAATTTGATTTTTAATAATAAAATATATTTTTTCATTCCATCTGTATTATTACAAACCATTTTTAAATCAAACTATGAAATAAATAATATTTCTAGGTATAAAGTGTACATATATGTACATATTTCTAGAAGGTATTGCTGGACATATGGCTAGAAGAGATGATTCCAGGAGAGTGTAAAAGACCCAGAAAGAGACCGCATGTGAGATGGATGGATGAAATATGAAAGTGTGTAGGGGTGATGTGGAGAAGAGAAGCTAAAGATCGGAAAAGATGGTTTGAATTTGGAAAGACATTCATCCTACAGTAGATTCATAATGTTTGATGATGATGATGATGTATTTAGATTCATAATGTTGATGATGATGATGATGTGTTAAAAATGTAACCCACTACTAGAGAGCCATCTATTAATTAATATATGTAGTTTTAAATTGTTTTATCATCTCCTCTTATACACTTTAATGCAATCTTTTTTTTAATCGAAACTGTAAGCAAATAAAGAAGAAATTATATATAAAAAAGAATGCATTAAAGTGTATAAGAGGAGATGAAAAAAATTTAATAAATATGAATATATGAAGAGAAATGCAAAAAAAAAAAGTAAAGAAGATATAAGAATATATGTAGTTTTAAAAGGTCTTGATATTGTTCGTTTGTTTACCCCATTGATGAAAGATAGGCTGTCATAACCTTGAAATTCTGTTTATAAAGTTTTTCTGGCTCAATTTTATTTTATTATTAGAATTAATTTTTTTAGTACATTAATTTATGTACCCTTACATAAAGGAACCAATAATTTTACTAACATTTAATATTTTCGAAAAAATACTATTTCAAAAAGATATAAGCAATATATATATATATACCGGAAATAATGCACATACAATAAAAATAATTGATTAAATAATTTCAATTTTTTATATATAAAGAGACCACATGTGATATGGATGGATGAAATAAGAAAGTGTGCAGGGGTGATATGGAGAAGAGAAGCTAAAGATCGGAGGAGATGGATTGAACTTGGAGAGACCTTCATCCTGCAATGGATTGATAATGGTTGATGATGATGATGATGATTTAATAACATATGAAAATAACTAATAAATGAAAGTTTAAAATCTCTATTTAATGTATGCAGAGTAAAATCGAATCTTTAATTTATCAAAATAACCATATGTAATTAGAGGGATTTGAATTCAGGATTTCTGTCTATTCATCAGCCACTCCATCTCAAGTATCGATATACTTTATCAGGTCCAACTGATGAACTGCTGTTTCTGCATGAAACATGTATTTTGGGGATCATGTATCTTTTTCCCATGTGTGTGGTCACGTGTATAGGTTGCTTAAGATGAAATGGAGGCTGAATAGAGTGCAAAATCCTGTGTTCAAATCTCTCTAATTATATATACAAAAAACATTCTCCTTTTTTTTTATTTGCTAATTTTCCAATATTGATCTCTTCCACCTTTACTTAATTTGGATTTTTAATAATAAAATATATATTTTTCATTCCAACAGTATTATTACAAAACATTTTTAAAGCAAACTACGAATCAAATAATATTAACGAGTATCAAGTGTACATATAGGTTAGATGCGATGCGATGCGATGTGACTTCTCCTTATTCAGAGTCAGGAATCTCTCAGTCACTATGCCCAGAGAAACCTGTTAGCCACTTTACCTTCGCTTTCCATTCCCCTTCCTAAGTTTTCCCCATATTCTTCTCTATCCAACTCCATCCTATTTCCACAACATAATCTTTGTCAACTCCATGGCCTTTATATCTAAATCCCCCTTATCTTTTCACAACCCCAGCATAAAAAACAAGAACTACTTTCTGTATAATCACTGATCATATTTATTCTTCCACAACTTCATTATTTGTACCATTTCTGCTTACAGGCATTTACATTCAATTAACAGATGTCTAATATTTTTTATGCCTTTCTTACACCAATTGCAGACTAAATCACCCACACTTTCCCATTTATGTGTATATTTTCTTGTTGCTAAAGATCCCGTTCGAGCCTTATTACCCTTCTTGCTATTATCATAAATTAACTGACACCCAATATCCTGTTTACTTCTATATATATTTAAACTCTTTTTACTCTCAATACTAGTTTTTCATCTCTCCATCTCCCTATTCCTTATTAACGTATCTATTCTTCTATCACATTCCTTGCCACTATAACCCTTACCAATTCTCCTAATACAATCATCCAATCTTTTTATAATTCTATAATTGTGCTTTACACACATGTAATGAAGCTATATAATTAATAATCCTAAATTAGCAGTCTGAACGCTTTTGGGAAAGCTAAGTTCCCATAATCATAACTCGTTACTACGTGAGAGATGTCTGTGATAAAGCCTTATGTAAATTTATGCAAATTGCCTATAGCATCTATTTCTTGGAAATGCTGAAGCAAACTTCTCTTCTGTTTATAGCTGTGGATTCACTTGCTATATAAGCATTCTCAAATTCATTATTCAAATCTTAAAGATGTAACCCACTACAAGACAGCCATCTACTTTTTACCATATGTAGTCTTAAAAGATCTTGCTCATATATATATATATACATATTGGCTTGTTAGTTTATCTTCAATGATAAAAGGTAGACTGCCATAACTTTGAAAATTCTGTTTAGAAACTTTTTCTGGCTAAAGTTTATTTTATTATTAGAATTAATTTTTTTTAGTACAGTAATTTATATTCCAACTTTTATAATTTAAACAATTAGAAAACAAGTACTCTTATATAAAGGAACCAAATAATAAAATGATAATAATTCCACTTGCATTTAATATTTCCAAAACAATAGTCATTTAAAAAGGTGTAAACAATATATATACATACATATTTACTGTAAATAATGCATATTAAAACAGGCAAAACTCTCCATACAATAGTGCCACTCAGTGCACGCCAGGAGTAATAGGATAGTGGTGGCTATGGCTATTAAAGAACCGAAGACACCAAAATGTATGGGTACTGAACTGAGTTCAGACCCATATACTATATAAGCTAATGAGCTTGGATTGAAAATATTATGTTTGAATTTTATTCTCATAGTTTTGTAATTAAGTAGAGATAAAAGATGGCTGCTGGAGGGTTGCATTAGATCCTAAGATCTAGGTGCAGTGCTGTCAGATCCAAGGCTCCTCACTGACGAAGGCCACAAGCCAGAAACTAGTCTGGGGATATTGAATGAGTTGGTCCTAGATAGATTTTATGCACAAGTCTTCTGACATCCATTGATTACTCTGGCTTGCACTGAATGGCACTACTGTATGGAGAGTTTTGCCTGTTTTAATAACAGTTATGAGCAAGCATAAGAAATGGTGATCATGTGGTGTTTAGTGGTTTAAATAATGCACATACAAAAGAAAAATAATTGGTCAAGTAATTTCAATCTTTTTATATAATATTTAAATACAAGTATATTGAAATATACTGAACCTTAGATGTAATTAAAGGGGATATGAACACAGACTTTCATGCTATCTTTAGCTATCCAATCCATCTTAAATAATCGATACACATGACCTCATACATGTGAAAAAGATAATACCTGTATTTAATAACACATGGGGAATAACTAATAAATGAAATATTTAAAAACTCTATTTAATGTACACAGTATAAGATCAAACCACAGTGTTTTCAAAAGTTGATTGGCTACACTTCTAATATACCTCAAAACAATAGACAAACTTTTAAGCACATGTATTTATGTATTGAACTATAAAGACTACTCCATATCCATGTAAAGTTTGGCTTCACTATGTTGATGATGCAGTTGTTATATATCACATCGCGGAGCCCTACTATTAAACTTTCTGGAAACACATCAATGACATATCCTCTTCACTTCAAGTCAAAACAGTCAGAACATGAACAAAAATTGGCACTCTTAGATGTTGTTGTGACAAGACTCCCTCATGACAAAAATCAAAACTACAATTTACAGAAAATCCACAAATACAGGAAAATACATAGCCTATATATCCAGTCACACTCAAAACACAAAACATGGAGTTGTACTATCAGTATGAAACATAGCAAAAGAAGTTTATTCAGAAACCAGTGATTTGGAAAAAGATCTATATAAAACAATCCTTTCATCAAAAATGTTTATCCATCAGCTGTCATTAATAAAACCTTAAATAGTTAACAAAAAAAACCATCAAAACAAAAACAATTATTGGTACTGTAGTGTATCCATATATACCAAATATAGCAGACAAATTAAGGAAAATCTGCAATCAGTTTTACATCAGAACAGCTTTAGAGAACCATATCACACTATGAGGAATTCTAACATCCACAAAGCCTAAACTTGAAATGCTGAAAAGCAAAACTGCATCTATGAAATACCATGTAAATGTGGAAGACCGTATATTGGTGCTACTAGTTGCCCCATTGAAAAGTGATTGCAAGAGTACAAACTGATGATTAGAAGAGAGAAAATGTGCTTTTAAGATAGATAACCATGTAAATATTAATAAACATATGAACGATTGAGAAAATGCAAAAATATTGGATAGAGAAGAAAAGGTACAAAGAAAAAAATTCAAAGAAGCCCTGTTTCTTTGGCAGTTTGATGCACCATTTATGGATCTTTTTTTAAAAAATTAATATTTAGACATATTTATTTTAATTAATTATTTATTTATGTATTTTGTTTAAAGTCCAAACTTTGGAAATAAATTTACATAAATTTTTTTAAATATCAAAAAAGAAAATACGAACAAGAAAATAGAAACTTTTATAAAGAATGGATAGAAAAATTTCCTTTTATTGACAATAATGGAAAGTCATTATATATTATTTATAAAGTTACTATTGTAAACTACAAAGTAAACAATTTATGCCACATTACTAAGTAAATCATCCCACTTTTTAAACTCAATATCCACACAGTTCAAAATTATGAACAGAAACACTTAAGTCACTGCAATTAGGTCTTCGTAAGTAACAAGGACTCTTGTCTTCTTTTGGTCATGGAGATGACAGAGTTAAAAAAGCTAGTTTTTGGTAGCTTAGAATATTGCTCATGACAAACATTCATATGGAAAAGGAGAATTTATTAAAAGAAACTTGGAAGTAGTGGTTAGAGTTTTGGATCCAGATAATACAAAACTCCATAAATTGATCACACGAGTTATGTCATGCCATCATACAACTGAGCTTCATATTAGTGAAATTAGTAAAAATGTTAGTTTGCTGTGTGCTTTGAAACATTGTGCAGCATTCAGTTTAGCTCCTGACGAGTCTATAAACATTCAGGATGTTCCACAATTGGCCATTTTTGTCTGCTATGTATCTGCAGACATAGATGTGAAGGAGGAAATGTTAAACCTACTAGCTCTTACCAAAACAACTGGTAGTATCGATGTCAAAAATGCACTTGATGAGATAATGAGCAGATTTGAATTGCCTTGTGATAAACCTGCAAGTGTTGTGGCTGATGAAGTCCCTGCAATGACAGGGGTAAACGAGGTCTTATTAGTCTATTAAACAATGATTCTAAAATTTCACACTTTGTATCTCTTCACTGCATAATTCACCAATGAGCATCTGGTAGCGAAGTACTTAAAATATAAAGATTGTTTTGCAGATTGTGAAATTAATTAGAGCAAAGGCCAAAACACAATGTCAATTTAAGGACTTTTAAAGAGTTAAATGATAAAACAAATGAATTGCCCAGCGATTTCTCCTTAGAGTCTGTCACAAGATGGCTGACAATGTACAATGTTTTGAGCTGTTTTGTGGAACTTCTAAATCCTATCATAACATTTTAAAAACGGAAAAACAACAACCCCAAATTTAGAAAATGAAACTTGACTTTCTGACTTAAAATTCATTACAAACATTATGAAACATTTGCAAACACTTAATTTGGCTTTACAAAAAAGCAAAATTAGTCTTGTGGAAAATGAGGCCAGGAAATTGGAATTATTAGAGATGAAAGAGAATTAGGCATTGCAATGCATCACAAATCTGGGGCTCTAAGTGAATTTTGGAAACTCATGCCAGAAACAAAATATCCACAGTTAAAGAAAGTTGCTTGCCATCTAATTTCTATTCCTGGCATGACATATTGCTGTGAACCATTGTATTCCATAATAAAGTTCGTGAAGTCAAAATCACATTTTGATCAATTAGCATCTCACAGAATTGCCATGAACAGCATTAACAAATTATAAGCCAGATTTCAAAGATTTGGACAAAAGTCTTCATTAAATGTTATATTTTATATTAATGAATTTTTATTATTATATTTTATTTTTATTATTAAAATTTTGAAATAATTATTTTATTTCCTTCTTTTAATTATATTTTCAATATTTGCTTAAATACAAGTATAATTTATATAGTTCAGATGTAACCATAAGGGACCTGAACCCAGACTTTCAAGATCTCTTCAGCTATCTGCTCAATCTCATACAACTGATCCTCATGACTATACACATGTGAAAAAGATTAATCATCTCCAATATATATATATTTCCTGCTGAATCAGCACTCATCAGTTGGTCCAGATCACTATCTCCCACACACACATATATAATCAGTGTTCTGTTTATATTAAGATATCAAATGTTCAAGACTGTCCATTAAAGTTTGAAGATTTGCTATCTTAATATATGTGGGAGATGATGATCTAGACCAACTGAGGAGTGCTGTTTCAGCACAAAATTCAACTATTGGAGATCATTTATTTTTTCCACATGTGTGGTCATGTGTATCGGTTGGATGTGATAAAGTAAATAGCTGAAGGGAGCTTAAAAGTCTGTGTTTAAGTCCTTTATGGTTAATTATATTTTTATATACTTTATACAGCTTAAAAGTCGGTGTTCAAATCTCTTATGGTTAATTATATTTTCTTGTATACATTATACAGCACTTAAAACTTGTGTAGAATACGTCATCATATTAATTAGGTTACATAAAAATTGACTATATGTATGTATTTTTATGTATTTAAATAATATGGTGTGGCTCTTTACAATACATAAAAAACAGGCATGCGGCTCTCATTGACCTCATGCATGCCCATTCCTGTTATATACAATACGACAAATGGAATGTGATGCAATTACTGCCCTCTTTTGGTTAAGTGGAAACTAATATTAAAGATAACTATAGTTATTTCTTTTAGCAACTATGTACAACAGAAATATAATTGACAAATTAAACATATTAGGAGCCTATATTTGTAAACACATAAATATTTATAGAGTTGTATCGTAAAATTAACATTTATATATGAATTGAACATATTTTTTTATATAACTATTCTGGGAAAATAATTGAATTCAAAACATTACCTAATTTTATTACAACTCAAATAAATTGTTCCAAAATTGCTCACAAGAGAGCAGAAGCATCAAGATATTACATATTATAAACAAAAATGTACTACATTTTAAAAAAACGGATGAGCCAGAACAACCACAACATTTTGTTTCAAATCTATCCCCCTCCCATCACGTTCACAGTATACCACATTTTGTTGATAAGGAAAAAAAAAGATTTGATTATAATAAATAGCTTATTGAAGTAACGTCTGTTGACTGCTTTCAGTGAATCTACATATATGTAAGATTATATTTTTAATGGATATTTTAGATGGAAGTATTTAATGTGTGGAGTTATCCATTTATAATTAACTTAATTAGAAAGAACTTAACCTAGAATAGTAGCTAATAAAAATCGGTTGCCCCAGGCCAAGGGTTAAATTAAAATTGACAAGCTGATTGTATATATAACAAATGTTTTTTCATATATATAATAAATATAGGGGATTTGAACTCAACAGCCTTCAACTATCCATACTATCTCATCCCACTGATACACATGACCACATACATGTAGAAAAGATAAATAATCACCAACATCATATTTTGTGCTAAACCAGCACTCATCAGTTGGTCCAGATTACCATCTCTCACACACACACACACATATATATAACCAATGCTCAGTTTTATATACATCCTTATACTTTAATGGACAGGCTTCAATCCACTCCAATCGCTAACTCTTCAGCCATTTGTACCATTAAAAATTTGATGATGTAATGCCTAAATCCCATGCTGATGCCAATATTATTCCCATGCACACGTTGACCTCAAGCCACTCTGACACCTCATGTATAGAACCATATCCATTTAAATACATAGAAAAGGGATGGGCAGGGAAAAGGCTTAATGTGCAAATATTTGAACTACCTGGAACCTAATTGTAAATATAGGGGAATTTGAACTCAGACTTGAGTTCAACATGGGCATGGCAATAATATTGGCATAAGCATGGGATTTGGGCTTTCCATCATCAGATTTTTAATGGTATGGAAGGTGGAAAAATAGGAGGTTGGAATGGATTGAAGCCATTCCATTAAAGTATGACGATTTGCTATCTTTATATAAAAATGAGCACTGGTTATATATATATATGGGAGATGATAATCTGGATTAACTGATGAGTGCTGGTATAGCACGAAAGTGATTATTTAGTTTTTCTACATGTATGTGGTCAGATGTATCAGTGGTACAAGATAGTATGGATAGTTGAAGGGTGCTTGAAAGTCTGAGTTTAAATCCCCTATATTTACAATTAGGCTCCAGGTATGTGATGAATGCTTGTATTTCAAATATTTATATATACATATAAAAATTAATCTTTTTCTAAAGGTTTGTAATGATGGTATTTTAGTTGTATTTATATATTGGGATATTTTCATCATTTAATATTATGTTTCGAAGGTCTTTAGAAAAATTTAACTATATTTAAGTATTCCAATTACATTCAACTGTTAGTAATAGCACACAGGTTAGTATGTGCACAATATTTTGATGGCTATTATTCTCCTGTCTTCTTCAGATATTGCTGGCCTGACTATTGACAGTATTAGCATGGGGATTGAACCTGGACCCTTAGATTCTTGAATATTGAATTTTTAAGGCAACATCTTAATCAGTTGAGTTGTCCTACGAAAGTTGGTTAGAGCACTACCTTAAAAATACAATATTCAAGAATCTAGGGGTCCAGGTTCAATCCCCATACTAATACTGTCAATAGTCAGGCCAGCAACACCTGAAGAAGAGAGAATAATGCCACTTGAAACATTGTGCATATACTAACCTATTTGATGTGTTATTACTAACAGTTGAATGTAATTGGAAAAATTTAAATAAAGTTAAATTTCTCTAAAGACGTTCAACATTTAATATCAGATGATGGAAATAGTCCAATATATGAGTACAAATGTATAAATTAAGTTTATAAGGTTTAAACAATAATTAAAAAAATAATGCAGTTAAGATAGTTACATATATATTTATAGCAAATAAAAGCGATTTACCCGCTGACGAAGAAGCTGCAAAAACAAAAAACAATTAAATGGGCCGAGCACTTTCGAGGTTTTCCCTCATATTCATGTGGCTAATTATTCCAAAGTATAAAATATAAAATGCGCTAAAACACACAAACACACAAAGCTGAAGGAAAAAAATATTAATACGGATAGATACAAACTAAATATCTGTATCTACATATGTGGCTAAGCGCTTTCGATGGCCTGGGTTTTCATATTCATAGCCATCTTGTAAATAAATAGATTGATTAAGAGTGATGCAAATTTATGCAAATGAGATAGTTACATATTCCATTTTCCAGAGATCTTATAATAAAAGTCTTTTCTGTTTATTGAGTTCACTCATTCATTAAAAAATAAAAAATCTTAGTGAACAGACAGTCAGTCATCATCAACATTATCAATCCAGTGCAGGATGAAGGTCTTCTCCGATCTTTAGCTTATCTTCTCCACATCACCCCTGCACACTTTCTTATTTTATCCATCCATCTCACATGTGGTCTCTTTCTTGGTCTTTTACAATCTCTTGGAATCCAGTTTAAGATTTCAATTGTCCATCTATTATCATCTTTTCTAGAAATATGTCCAGCCCAACTCCATAATTTTTTCAATGAGGTCAGTAATACCTGTTTGTTCTCTTACCCATACATTGCATTTTCGATCTCTTCTTGTTATATCCAACATGCATCTCTCCATACTTCTTCGAGTGGTTTGGAGTCTCTGTATTGCTCTTCTAGAACAGACAGTATTTTTAAATAAAATGAAATTCTAATTTTCATCACAATTCACTACACTCTGGACAACATCTTTTTTAAATAACTTTTTTATTCTATGGAACATAATAGCTATCTCATTATGAATTCACTACACCCACTCTAGTTGTTTTCATATCTTTTGAAGTCCGTACTCATTTTATTAATGTTCTTAAATTTCTTAAAACTTTTAGCATTATTCTTCAAAAAAAAAATTTTTATGTGAAATATTGTACATCAAATTTAGAAAAAATAAATAAAAAGAAGAATAAATTATATGTGCTTTTAATATGAGATTAAAAAATGTTATTAATAAGCATGATCAAATTTGGTACTCTGAGATTAAAAAATGGTGACCGCCATATCGTAAAATGTATTAAATTTATAAAATTTCTAATGATTTTTGTTTGTTTGTTTGTTTAATTTTTTTTTTATTTACAGTTTTTATAGGTATAACTGAAGTACTGCATTTAAGTGCTGTGTTCAAACTCATGGGCTCCACAAATGGGAGATAGTAGAATGACCTTTGGATCAGCTGTAAGTAACAATAAGAAGAGTCCAACTAAAAGTGTCTCCTGCTGCCTTGTGGGATAAGATTTTGGTTTACCAAAGGTTAGGTATTGTAACCAGTGCAATAGTTTCTTCTGTCTCTCACTCTTACTCTTCTTCAGTCATTTAAATTAGCCCAGGATCCAGTTGTTATAAGAATCTTATGGCATTGGTCACCTCCATATTTTAACTAGAAAATCACATTTCCATCCTTTAATTAGAGTATAGAATTTCTGACTTCAACCCCCCCCCTCCATTTTTTTAGTGAATCTCTCAAGAATTAAAAAAGTAATAGTGGAGACATTTTATAGGCTGAAAAATATTAATAATAATCTTATGTTCAAAGCAATAGAATCACTAATGAGTCTACTATTTGGAGCCGCATTTAAGACAGGAGTTTCATCTGGCAAAGATTTAAGTTTAGGCATTCACTTGCATACCATGGAAGTAGAAGAGGTGTTAAGATGTAGTCTAAAAATGGCTTGCCTCATGTAGTCTGTCTAGATTGTCATAACTATGAATTACTCATGATAAAAATATCAGATAGTGTTAATAAAGCAGAAAGTAAATGGTAGTACTGTAGATGAGTACAATCATACCTAATTTTCTGATCATTTGATTAAAAGGAACATGGACCATTTTCTTCTTGGCAAAATAGTAAATGTGCAGCTTCATAATAAGTATAAGATATCTGAAGATAAAAGTCCAATGATTGGTAAGAAGACTTAAAAATATTTTGGGTATTAAAATGTCAAAGAAGCCATAGAAATTCACTGATCATGGTCATCCTAAATTTTTTTTGATGCAGTAAAAGCAACATATGGATCCAAAAAATGGTATCACAATCCTAAATGACATATCCATTTCATCAATTCATTTAGATTAAAAATATCCAACTTAATGAAATTAAAAAATAGCTTTTTTTGTAATCTTAACAATGGAAAGACTGCAGATTCTGATGAAATACTGGGTGAAATATTGAAATCTTGTGGTGATATGTTAACTTCGGAAATATTGGAATTTTTTGGGGGGATATATGGTTTCTTGAATCTGTGGCACTTGATCTTAAGAATTCATTTATTGTCCCAATTTTAAAAAATAAAGGAAATAGATAAGATTAATGAATTTGTTGTGAAATATCATTATTAACCATTACAGTTTTGTTGAATAGGTCACTTCCAGTGGTTACCAGAGATTCAAGGTGATTTAGAAAATCAAAATACACCTTGTTGCCAGACAAATACAAGAAGAGTCTCAAAAACAAAGGAGTGTTTTATATTTCATTTATTGATTTGATGAAGGCATGTGATTCAATTAATCAAAGATTTATGGCAATATGTCAAATTAATGGGTTACCCATCATAACTATGAACTGAATGAAGAAATGGAAAAATCCAAGACATTTGAAATTAAAATTAGCAGTAAACAAGAATGTCACCATCATCAACCATTATCAGTCCACTGCAGGATGAAGGTCTCTCCAAATTCAATCAATTTTCTCCAATCTTTAGCTTCTCTTTTCGACATCGTCCCTGCACACTTTCTTATTTCATCCATTTATTTCACATGTGGTCTCTTTCTGGGTCTTTTACAATCTCTTAGAATCCAGTTTAAGATTTCAATTGTCCATCTATTATCATCTCTTCTAGCAATATGTCCAGCCCAACTCCACTTTAGTTTTTTAATTTTTTTCAAGGAGATCAGTAACACCTGTTTGTTCTCTTACCCATATATTGTGTTTTCAATCTCTTCTTATTACTCCCAACATGCATCTCTTTATACTTTTTTGAGTGGTCTGAAGTCTCTGTATTGCTCTTCTATTAAGTGTCCAAGTCTCAGATCCATAAGTAAGAACTGGTAAAACACATTTGTTAAAAACCATCCTTTTCAAACACATAGGCATATTTCCTTTTAGTACCAAGTTATTTCTACCAAAAGTACTACAAACAAGTTTAATTATATGATTAATTTCATCCATTAATCTGACCAAGATATTTTAATGTATACTTGCTCCAAAATAGTTTTCAGTTTTTATGACAGTTGTTTTTTGGATTTTGCTTATAGGCAGGTTAATAAACAGAGATGAAGATGAAATACAAGTTAGATAGTGGAATTATTAATTTGAATCAATAAAAACAAATGCAAGAACTTCACCTTTTTGGCTTCTGTATTTAACATATGCTGACAATTGTGCTATTTTTTCCAGTGCAAAAGACAATTTATAGAATATACTTAGAGTTTTAAATGCAACGTTTAAATATTTTGCTTTAATAATTAATGCTTAAAAAAACTCAAGTTTTATATCAGACAGTGATGAAAGAAAATTTCTCTATAACTTACAAACTTAAGAATGCAAACCAATTTAAATACCATAACAGATTTAATAAGTAGAAATGTGGGCTTAGACGATGAGAACTCCAAAGTATTGCTGCTTCTTTTGATGAATTAAAAGATAGAGTATTTCAACTCAAAGAAATAACTAGGATAATTACATTAGTTATATATAAAGCCATTATTTCACCTAACTTATTATAATATATAGTATACCCTATATATTTTCACATGATGCACCGCTCACCACTCTGTCTCATATCACTAACACACTTGAACACATATATGTCAAAAAGATAAATAATCACCAATATTCATATTTCATGCTAAACCAGAAATCATCAGTTGGTCCAGATTACCATCTCTACACATATATGCAATAAGTGTTCAGATATATATTAAGATAGCCAATCTTCATACTTTAACGGACAGGCTTCAATCTACTGCACACTCCAACTTTTCAACTGTCCATCCAATTGAAAATCTGTTGATGGAATGCTCAAAGGCCACCCTGAGGCTGAGATACAAGGGATGGGCAGACATCTTATTATATGAAAATGAGACTTGAAAAAGGCATTAGAAAAGTTTCATTTTAGGATACCCCATAAAACCTTAACACAACTGCAAGATCATAAAAAAAATCAATGTTTATCAACTTGCTAGATGAAATACTATAGAATCCTATTGTAAAATCACACCGTTGTTGGATTGGGTATATAAATCACATGATCAATAGCGTAAACTCGAGTCGTTTTTGTAGAATAGTTTTAGTCTGTGTTATAAGGATTATCTTCTGAGCATTAAAAAAACATGCAATATCGATTGTTTTACTACTAGTTTGTTTAAAAGAGAACGGCCTGAATGAACATTATATTTTTTTTTAAATTGTGCTTATCAAGATTAAAAGAAAATGTCGTTTGAACTGTACATTTTAAAAGATTCTTCTTATTAAAAGAGAGATGAATTCTGATATTATTTTAAAGATTATTGTTATATCTTTTATGAAAACATTATCTGCATAAAGATTTTGGATAAGAAGACAAGAAATTAAGTAATTAAATGTGTGTATTTGAAAAGATAAAAATCTTGACTTTTTAAGAAACATCCTGTGATAAATTATTACCATTCAAATACAGGTGTATACTTTAAAGAAAAATGTGAATGAAAGTGGCCTGAAAAAAGTAATTGATAAATAATCTTATTCTTTAAAATGTTTTATAAATGACTTCTGATGAATGAAGTAATGTTAATATCACTATATTTTGCCATAGTCTGAACTAGCCTGATAAAAAATGTATGTGAAAGATTATTATCTATTATGAAAAATTATAGTAAGCCAATAAACATCACATGACCACCACTTCTTATGCTTGTGTATAACTGTTGCTAAAATAGGCAAAACTCACTATACATATTGCCACACACAGCAAGCCAGAGTAATCACTGATGAAGACCACAAGCCAGAAACTAGTCTGGGGATATTGGATGAGTAGGCACTAGATGGCGATTTTATGCACAAGCCTTCTGATATCCATTGATTACTCTAGCTTGCTGTGTGTGGCAATATGTATAGTGAGTTTTGCCTGTTTTAAAAATTATAGTAATAAATATTTTTTTTCTTTTGAAATATTTGTTCTCCCAAAAATGCTAAAAAATGAATGTAGATAGACTATTTATCCAGTATGGATGGGCAGTATTTCATAAAGATTTAAAAAAATTTAATTTTATGCATTATGGAGTTTTGTTCAGTGCAGTGGGGGAGAGAGAAGTTATGTTCAAACTTTTTGTTGTCCATAGCAATGGAGGAAGTTCGGCACTAGAGAAACGAAAGCAAACAAGAACTTTAATAGCTTTGAATTTCATTACTTTTCTATTTCTTAGTATTAATATTTTTATTATTAGTAATAATAATACTTAATATATTTATTATTAAAAATATGCTTAGTTTTAATACTGAAATAATTCATTTAAAAAAAATAAAGAAAAATATTAGGTATCGGAAAATTTAATTTTCTGCAAGGTAAAAATGTAAAATACCTATAGCATATTTTATGTTCAGACGATCAAGGAGAGAAGGGGATCGCCATATTTAATTCCAATAATTGTTGGAATTAAAGATAAATTACTATGCACTTTAGTAATATTTTACTGATATTTTAATTTATATCTTGTTTATTTATCATATTGCTTGAGTATTAAAACGGATAAATCATATTTGTATGATTATGAATATATTAATTGTTTTATGAATGTAAAGTAAAGGTAAAAATGCTTTGTGGGTTGTCTAAAAGTATTTAAGTATTTTTATGAAGGCTTAAGTATGCATATATTCTTCAAACATGATTGTGAGTTTCTAATATATCATTATAGACCATATCTGTTTAGATACAATAAAAATGAAAACACTTATCTCTAAATTATCTAGTACTATAATATTAATTTTGACTATAACATAATATTGACTCATTATAAATCGAAAGATTTCACGAACGTTAATGTGTAACAGAAATAGCGAACTTAATCATTGAAGAATTGATTAGCTTCACACTCCCAAATCAAAATGCTTTAGATTTGCCTATATAATCAGAAAACTAGATTGAAGATAAGAGTGACCGCTCATCTTTATAAAGTTGAATCTTGCATTAAGATTTGTAGAAGTCTCTCTTGTAATAAAATTAAGCACACAAGGCACATGTACTAAGGTTATACCCTGATATAATTATACTAGTACTATAATATAAGTGAATGAATGTATGATAACAATGGATACTTTATTGAAATCATTTATGTATACAATGTTTTGAACCTTCTTGAATTTTATTCGATATTTATTTTGGAAATGCAGTTTGGAGATTATTTTATGTAACATCATTACTATTTCTTTGCAATATCAAGAGAAGTATTCAGAGTGTGGAAGATGAAGGATAGTGGTCTGGGAAAGTAGTTATAAAATGAAATCCTATGTGCTAGGGATATTAAAGAGGAATATTATATGTGAATCATATTGTTGTGAATTAAGGATTTAAATATAGGTAACAAAGGTATGTATAGTTAGTACATAGATAGTTGTTCTTTCAATAGTTCAGTAAGAGCTCAGGTAGAAGCCATGACCAGAATTTAAGGTACATAATAAATATGTGACCTTACACCCTGTAATTATGATGTTTCATATTCACTTTGAATTATTGTTATATTCATATCCCTATTTATAATCACTTTTAATTGTCACTGGATATTACATTATAAATGATAATTTAAAAGTTGGATAGAATAATAACTAGACTGTTGAAAGTTATCAATATTTGAGAATGCAAGAGGAGAGAAAAATTCTATCACAAATGATGTTTAATTATTTACTGTTTATAGAGAAAGTGGAAAAGGAATGATTTGATATTCCTAGAGATATATGAATGATTGAGACCATTAAACTCAAATATTTAATGCATATTTGGTTTGATTGTGAGAATAGATGATGAAACATAACATGTGAATGCTATTATGATAATAGATTTCAAAATGAATAAATAAGCATGTGAAATAATATAATGTTTTAATATAATTTGAATTTTCTATAAGAAGAGTGAACATATAGAAGAATAAAGTTATAGGATTGTTTAAAATATTTTAAAAGTAAATAGATTATAAAGTGATGATTAACGTTGTTTCATTAACTATATTTTTCTTTATTTAAATTTGTATTGAAGTGTTAAAATATACCTGAAAGGTAAAGAGAAATACTTTACTGGTATATAAACAATATGCCTAATCTTTTCCAATATAATGCTCATTTTAATTTTATAATTAATAGTTATTACTATAATTACTTTAAAAAAAGGTGAAGCATATTATAAGTTAAAATAAATTGTATTTATTTATTGTTATTAAAACAGGCAAAACTCTGCTTACAGTAGTGCCACTCAGCGCAAGCCAGAGTAATCAATGGAAGCCAGAAGGCTTGTACATAAAATCCCTATCTAGTGCCTACTCATCCAATATCCCCAGACTAGTTTCTAGCTTGTGGGTTTTATCAGTGAGGAGCCTTGGATCTGAGAGCACTGAATGGCACTACTGTATGGAGAGTTTTGCTTATTTTAATAACAGCTATGAGCAGGTATAAGAAATGGTGATCATGTGATGTTTAGTGGTTTATTTATTGTTATTGTTTTATTATGATAATGATAATGGAATACCATTGTTGTGGTGACAGAAAATTATAGTATTACTACTATAATGTATCATATATTCTATTTCACACATCAAATAGTCAGAGTGAAGGCTATTTAATGCTTATTTATTCTCATCATGTTTTCTTAAGTAAATATTTTAATCTAATTAATTTTCCTTTGTTATTTTTTTGTAAATAGTTTAACATTTATAAATTTATATTGTTGGAAATGTACTACATTGTTAAATAATAATGTTTTATTTGTTGATGTGTCTGAGTGTTTTTTTGAAACTTCATATCCACATACATGATTTATAAAATTATTTGGACCATTACATTATATGATTAACTAAATATTTATTATAATTATTATTGTCACAGAATATCTTGTTATTGGTGATTATGAAGATTATACAATAACAATTTTAAAATTATATAATATTGCAATTACATTAGGAATATGTTTTTGTTTTCTGTAAATGCTGCATGAGAAATGAAAGATAGCATAATATGAGATGAAATGTTTTAGAATTTATTAAAAATATTTTATATGATGTTTTTTAAGAATTTATAATATTATTTATCACTATTGAGGAGTATTAGTTAAATAGATATATTATTTTAAGAATTGTGAAAATATTCCAGTTGTTTGTTGTTGTTTTGTTGAGAGTAGTTGAATATATGTAAAATCCCTCATTATATTTGGCTACATTGTATTCATTTGTTTATTATTATTGTTGTTGTCATCATCATCACCACCATCATCACCATCACCTTCGTCATCATCATTATCACCACCACCACCATCATCATCATTCATCATCATTATTATTACAGGAACCTGAGATGTTAAATAATTATAAGAGTTAGATGAAGTGATAATGGATAGGAATTTTAGTTAATGTTAGATTTAAATATTATTTTTATGAAAGGGAATAGTAATTACTTTCTTGTTTTATAATAAATTTTATGAATTATTTAGTTAGGATTTATTTTAGATGTGTTGTGAGACATAAAAATATTACAAGGTAGTATTTTTATAAATTAATTAGAAGTAATATTCTTATGCCATTGAGAGTATATCTTTCGGGATCGATCCTCAATATTAACCCAACAGTGCACCTTGCTGAATGTCTCCTGCAAAAGTTGTCATAATTTTTATTAGTATTTTTAATCGAACCATATTTTGTTGTAGTAAATCAAGAGTTAGTCATAGTTTAAGTTGTTATTTTAATAAATGAGCTGTGGAATCTAATTTGAATCTTAGTATTTAATTTATGTATTTTTTATTATCTTAGTTTATTATTTAAATAAGATAAATTATTTTAGGTGTTGATTTTATTAGATATAATATGATAGAAATATATTGTGAGCTAGTCAAAATATCATTATTTAAGTAAATATTGTTTTTCGATAAGTTGATCGTGTGAATTAGATGTATTTTTCCAAGGTTAGCCGGAGAGTCTTTTCTTTTAAAATTCGGTATGCGAGTGTACAGTATATATATATTGGTTTTATAATAGCAAATTTTCATTTTCTGAATTAAAATAAATGTCTTTTTTTTTTTTCAAGTGTCATAGCATCGGCCGGAACGCGAACCCGCAACCCGGGCAACTGCTTGTAAGGCAGTCGCGCTGACCTCTCGACCACCAATGCTATTTGAAACTTACATAAAAACATTTCTTTTTTTAAATTTGTTATACGAAATATAGGGCACAATACATAAATTTTCTATTTTAAAATTTTAAAGAATTTATTTTTAAGAAGCAGGTTATTTTATTTTTATATTAAACACCTAATAAATAAAAAATATAATTTTTCCAAGAAATGGAATTATAAACTTTAAGTATATTATAAATAAAATATGTATGTCCCAATAAATAGTGTAAACACACATACAAACAGGAACAGTTCCAAAAATTTTGCTGCCTTGTACAATGGCATATTTTACCATTACCCCCTCCTCCCCCGAAAAAACAATTTAAAAGCCATGATATTAACTAGTCTTTAAAGTTTGTGATGTTGGCATTTTAGATATGATATATTGGACTATTTTCATCATCAATGTCTACTGATATGTGTCTTATTACTAACAGTTGTTTGTATTTGGAAAAGTTTAAAATTTTCTAAACATTCCATATTTAATGATAAGATGATGGAAATAGTCGACCATATTATCACATCTAGTCTTTAACATGTCTTCTAAATAGTAACATTAGCTAATGACAATTCGTAAGTTAATAGGAAATGATATTAACTTAAATGTAAGCAATCGATTTTTTTAATCTAAAAATCGATTGTTTACATTTAAGATAATAAATCAATATCTATGTAAAATCTCGCTTTATTTGTAAATATCGTGTTCTTACGATTTTTATTTATTACATTGTACAGGCTTAAACCTGCATTTATGTATGTAATATATGCGGGATTCGAACTCAGACTTTTAAACGACCCACTACTTTCAGTGCCATCTTATATTGCTGACCCACCTGATCACACATATGTTGAAAAGATAAATAATCACCAATATACGTATTTCATGCTAAACCAGCAATCATCAGTTGGTCTAGATTACTATCCTCACACATATATACAATCAGTGCTCAGCTTTATATTAAGATATCCAATCTTCATACTTTAATGGACAGGCTTCAAACTACTCCAACCCACAACTCTTCAGCCTTCTATTTCATTGAAAATCTGATGATTGGTTATCTTAATATAAAACTGAGCACTGATTGTATATATGTGTTAGGATAGCAATCTAGACCAACTGATGATTGCTGGTTTAGCATGAAATATGTATATTGGTGATTATTTATCTTTTCAACATGTGTGTGATCAGGTGAGTCAGCAGTATGAGATAGCACTGAAAGTAGTGGGTCATGTGAAAGTGTGAGTTCGAATCCCGCATATATTACATATATAAATGCAGGTTTAAGCCTGTACAATGTATTAATTTATATAAACAGTATGTAAAAGGTCTGCCCATCCCTTGCATATGTATGTATAAATGGATTATTCTCATGTACATGAGAGGTCAGAATGGCTAATATGTCAACATGGGTAAGATGACAACCTTGGCACTAACAAGGACTTTGAACGTTCCATCATCAGATTTTCAATGAAATGGAAGGCTGAAGAGTTCTGAGTTGGAATAGTTTGAAGCCTGTCCATTAAAGTATGAAGATTGGCTATCTTAATATAAAGCTGAGCACTGATTGTATATATGTGTGAGGATAATAATCTAGACCAACTGATGATTGCTGGTTTAGCATGAAATACGTATATTGGTGATTATTTACATTCTCAACATGTGTGTGATCAGGTGGGTCAGCAATATGAAATGGCACTGAAAGTAGTGGGTTGTGTGAAACTCTGAGTTCGAATCCTGTATATATTACATATATAATGCAGATTTAAGCCTGTACAATGTATTAATTTATATAAATAATGTGCAAAAGGTCTGCCCATCCATTGCATATGTATGTATAAATGGATTATTTTCCTGTACATGAGGAGTCAGAATGACTAATATGTCAACATGAGTAGGATGACAACCTTGGCACTAACAAGGAGTCCCCGTTCCATCATCATATTTTCAATGAAATGGAAGGCTGAAGAGTTGTGAGTTGGAAAAGTTTGAAGCCTGTCCATTAGTGTATGAAGATTTGCTATCTTAATATAAACTGAGCACTGATTATATATATATGTGTGTGGGATATTATAATCTGGACCAACTGATGAGTACTGGTTTAGCATGAAATACTTATATTGGTGATTATTTATCTTTTCACTATGTGTGTGATCAGGTGGGTCAGCAATATGATTTTTATTTACATTTTGCATCTAATATTTTGTTTCTTTTAGCATACTTATTTATTGGAATGTTAGACTATTTTAAAAGTTAAATCCTAATAAGTTACTATCAAAAAAAGAATATTAATAATTATTGTTCTAAGGCATTTATATATTTTGATTCTAACTAGAAGGATTTGAACTTAGGATTTTCAGTTTATACTCATCCTCTACTTCATCTCAAACAACTGATAGCCATGACCATACACATGTGAAAAGGATGATTCCCAATATCCGTAATATTTTGTGCTGAAACAGCACTTATTAGTTGGGCCAGATCATAATCTCTCACACATATATACAACCAGTGCTCAGCTTATATTAAAATGGCAATTACTTAAACTTTAATGGACAGGCTTCAAGCACTGATTGTATATATGTGTGATAGATTATGATCTGGCCAACTGATGAGTGCTGATTCAGCACGAAATACATCTATTGTAGTTCATTTATCTTTTTCACATGTGTATGGTCATGTGTATCGGTTATCTGAGATGGAATGGCTGATGAATTTCTGAAAATCCTAAGTTCAAATCCTTCTATTCACTGTAATAAACATTTATGTATTTAATTATTTTATTATCTTCATTAAGTCTCATTGAGACGATCTTTGAACTAAAATTATAAAAGAAAAAAATCTTGTTGATTATAAACATTAATAAGGATTTTTCAATAATAATATTATTAATATTTAAAAAAAAAGTTTTATACAAATTCATACAACAGAAATTTGAAAAAAAAAAAAAAAACATCATGGAAAATTACATCAGATCGACTTTTAATCTCAACTTAAGATCAACTCTGGGTCAACAATGGAATCAGAAGCAAAGACAGTTTATCAACCATACGATTTGAAACACAATATGTTACATGATTTTAAAGGATTAAGATTTTAAAAAATACAGTGACATTTTATTAGATAAATAACATCCTGAAGTTTTGCTTTAATCCCCCCAAAATAAATGACTTGGTTTATTTTTTGTACAGTTTAGGCCAATTTTACTGCTCGCAAACTTTTGGTTACACGTCCACTAAAAGCTGTTTTGTATATATATACACACACAAAATATAAAGTCGTGTGGATAAAAAGAATTTATTATATTATGAACAGAATAATATGCTTTTTTAATATATTGTTAAAATCTATAGATAAGGGATTAAATATAAAATTATTTGAAGAAAACAGTTCGCTGCAGAGTAAAACAATAGAAAAGAAGATATCAAAGTTTTTAAGTTTTCCATAGCCTCTAACTAAAAAAAGACTGCAAAAATAAGTGAAAGGCTGAAACCTTGACGCATGCGCATTTAAGAATGCTTATATGACAGCCAATCAGATGTAATGATGACTGTTTTAGATCAACATTTTTTAATAAATAATTTTTTTTACGTTAAATTCTTCAGTCTAGTTGCTTAAAATGAATTATCCACTTTCAAAGCATTTTTTTTTTTTGCAGTATATAAAAAAAGTAAATTAAGATAAAAAAAATAAAAAATAAAGCAAAGAATGAAGAGATTTTCTAATTAGACTAGAAACGTAATAATAGAATTATTTTTGAAAAAGGATGTTTTCTTTATCCTAGTTTTAAAAAATAATAAATACTTGTACTTACACTCTAATACGCAGGGTATATGAGCACAGACTTTCACACCACTCTCCACTCCATCTCATAACACTGATACACTTGAACACATAAATATCAAAAAGATAAATAATCACCAATATATGTATTTCATGCTAAACCAGCAATCACCAGTTGGTCCAGATTACCATCTCTACACATATATGCTATAAGTGCTCAGATGTATATTACATATATAGACACAGGTATATAATAAGCCTGTGCTTCAGTTATTACTCTAATACACAGTAAACTCACATAGTCAATCAGTTAGGACAGTCTGTATCACTCTATAATCAAATTATAAAAATTTGATATATGCAAAAGAAAAAATGTTTCATCATCATTGCCAAACCATTATTAATCTGCTGCAGGATGGTCTCCCAAGTTCAATTCATCTTCTCCCATCTCTAGCCTCTCTTCACACCATTCCTGCACACTTCCTTATTTCATCCATCCATCTCACATGTGGTCTCTTTCTGGGTCTCTTGGAATCCAGTGTGGTGAGTTTATTGGCTTTTTATCTCAGAGTGTAAGATAATGTATTAAAATAATATAAACTCAATGAAATTTTTGACATCTACATAATAGTTCATTTAACATCTCATTAATTTTTGAGTAGTTAGTATAAAATTTATATAATTATACCATTAATTATGATAAAATCTATTTCTTCAGTTTCAATATTTTTCGTTAATTATATTTTACATGGCAATCTGTATTATTCTCTTTAGCATTGGTTATCTGCCAAATAGGTAAATTATTCATATCAGCTTTCTGTAATCCTTTGGCCTCATTACTCTAATATTCTGATACTCATAAGTTGTTGTTTTTTTAAGTTCATCCATTGTCATTTTTTTCTTAATCTCCCTCTTTCCATATATCTTTCATTATATACTTTAATCAATCATTTGTCTCAAAATATAAGTTCAAATTAATTTCCTTTTTTTCAATAATGTCTTTTCAGTTGCCTTTTTCAACACTTCTACCTTGTAAATCAATTGATATTTCTTATCCTTCTCCACTATCTACTCTAACAAAACCTTAAATGACTTTCTCGTTTCTCAATTTTAACCCTAAATCCTCAAGGATGAAAGCAAAAGGTTGTGGATATTATAGCACTACCAAAAGGAATCCATTGATTATTCAAGCTTATAGTAAAGAGTTTCAGAACAAAATGAAGGGATCTGTCAAGCATTGGTAATCAAGAGGTCAGTGACAGCTGCTTTACAAGCAGTTGTCCTGGGTTAGCGGGTTCACTTCCCAGCTGATGCTATGATACATGGGAAAAAAAATGAAGGGGTCTATACTTAAATCCAGCAAACTTTTTCTATTTATTTAAATTTCTACTCCATGTAAATAAAGCTACCCTTCAAATAAAATAATTATAAATACTACTTTTTATTACAGTTTTAAAGGGTCACAAGATGACTTCCTGTCATTCTTGAACAATTGTTTAGCCCTTGATGTTCTCATTTTAATATCTTTATTGCTATTTTTTAATATTGTTTTTTTATAATTAAAATGTATGCTTGCATTACCTTATATGTTAAAACAAAGACTTTCAAACATAAAAAATATTAATACAAGGTTAGCCCATGTTTTCATGTATTAATATATCATTAAAAACCACTCAACACTTAGACAATCCCAATATCAATAACAATCAACAATCTCAAACTGTTGCCAAGGCAACCTCCTTTATATATATATATATATATATATATATATTGCACCGAGTATACTTTCGATGCTTTCACATCATATTCATGGTCAGTCTGCGGAGAACAGTAATTTTTTGCTGATTTCAATGCTATTCGTTTTTTCGTTCATTACATATTTATATTGTGTAATGAACCACATCTGTTTGCAATGTGGTTCATTACGCAAAATATAATATGTAATGAAACAAAAAATTAATAGCATTCAAATCAGCAAAAAATTAACGTTCTCAGCAAACTGACCATGCATATGATGCAAAAAGATTAAAAGTATACTTGATACAATAAATATTATTAAATTTTACATTTAACCTCTCTCTATATATTTTTTCACATTTTATACCCCTATGGTGACAATTAATTTTATTGGCCGAGTGAGGGAAAACTCTAAACTTTTAATTGGTCAATTCACAAACTCAGCCATAAAAATATATTCATCTTTTAATATTATATTCACTTTAGTTTCATTTGTAAAAAGTATTAATAATTTGTCAGGTTATGAAAGTAAACGAAAGTTTTTTCAAAAATAAATTTTTACTTATAATTATAAAAATATTCGATAGTGGCAAATCTAAAATGAATCTAAAACAAACATTACTAACCAACTAAAAAGTGTTGCTGACATCAGTGATTTCTTTCTCAATTTCACATTGTGGAAAAGTAAATAATTTTTATTAAAATCTTAACTATTTTTCTATAATAATTTTATTTTTAGCATATTTTATCAAAATAATTTATAATAAGTCAAAAAATACTAAAATGGTCTAAAACATTTGTTTATCATTTTCAAAATGAAACAAAAGAAATCTTAGCAGTAAAAATCATTGAAAAGTGGTTTTTCTTTCTCCTCTACAGTTAACAACCAATCAGCATCAAGAACGAACTGCCCTCTTCCATTGTTAACCTAAAATTTGAATATTATTGATTTTGTACTTGTAAAATAATTCAAGAGAGGGCAGCATCTTATGGAACTTTTTTAATCTTTAAAAAGAGCATAAAATCTTTATGGTAGCATTAAAAATGACAGAATTTGAGCGACTTAAAGCTGGCACCGGTTTAGACCAGAGAACTCCATTAAAAAGTTAATATATATAATAGAAAATCATATAAGACTAGAATACTAACCAAAAAACAAAATTTTACTAAAATTCTCTCCTGACCATGGTTTCATCTATTAACAAATAAACCTTCTCAAGTGAAATTCAACAAAAAATAATACCTTCCCATAATTCATTTTAAAACCCAACCAATCACTTTTTACATCAAAGAATGTTTTCATGAAATGGATAGCCTCAGATTCAAAAAGATTTACCATCGGTACTTGACTCTTTTTTTAAATGAATTAAAAAAATAAAGAAAAAAAAGAATTAAAAAGAAGTGTCAAAGAAACATTAATAATAAATCTTCTGTAATCTGAGGTTATCAATCTCATGAAGACACCTTGATTAACATATGGTTGGTTTTTAAAATGAATTATGGGAAGGCTATGTTATTTTGTATATATATGTTGTTTATTATCTAGATGAAATTCATTTGTGAAGATTCCATTTCTTAATAGATGAAACGATAGTCATAAGAAAATTTTAGTATAATTTTGTTTTTTGGTTAGTACTGTAATGTTATATAATTTTCTACTTTATTTATCATTAATAGTATAGTGATTAGCAGTATTTAATATATATTAAAATAAATTTTTTTATATATGGAGGAGGGGGTATGTAATGGTCACCTAGCACAGCAAGCATGTACTCAATTGTTAAAAATTATTTAAAGTTTTTTTAGATATAAAATATTATTTTGAATGTGAACGTATGTGTGGGTATAGTGAAATAGATATATAAGCATTTTATATGGCTAAATAAAACTTATATCATTTATTAAAATGAATTTTAATATAAAAAACTTAAATCCATGTAATATTGCTTAAATTAAGAAGGGAAAAATAATAGTTTTTGTGTGGTTTGAAGAAAATTGAATTTGATCAGATTTATGGATAACAAATAAGTCTACACATAGTAATCAAAAGGTAAGAAGTCTTCAATTTATTGCTGTCTTTTAATTGCTGATTGATTGAATACTTGTAATTAAAAAAAAGAAAAAATGTAAAGAATTTTGATAAGATAGAAATATAAAGGGGACACATTTTTGGGGAAATTATGATTAATTCATTCATTGTTTTAATTTGAACTGGACTGGAGAGTTTGGTGGTATAAATTCTTTTAGCTTTTGTCAACTCTTAACATCGCTAAGGAATTATTTCGTGGTTTACTGCATTTTGTGAAATAAAAATTGTCCTTGTCAGAAATATGGAACCCAAGGATCATTTGTAGGTAGGCACTAAAGTGTATTAACTCACCATAAAATATATAGATCTTCTGGAGCTGCCTGAACTCGAATGCAATGCCTAATCTAGAATTAATTTAAAACACCCATGGAAAATGTGTGCCTCCATTGACTTTATATTGTCTTGAAAAATGGAACTTTTAAAAGGAAACCAGTTGACAGAGAAAACATAATGACTTTCATGCGATTCTGATCAGTAGTGGAAGCGTTAAAATAATTAAATACCATGATAAGACTATTCTTTTTCAAACTTTCGGGAAAAAACCTATATTAAAAAGGCTTTAAGTCAGTACAATCTGATTTCTTTGTTAACAGTCATTTTCTATGTATTAGTTGCCGAGTCATTATTATCCATTTATTTTTTATATGCTTTGCTGTATAAATGCATTTTAAAATAATTAGTTTCAATTTTGTGTGTGTGTGTGCATGTATATATGTGAATTAATTTTATAAATACAATTTATCCAAACCACTTCAAACACTTTTCAGCAAAACTCTTTATTTGTACATATACATACACCTATGTTTCGACTGACCTGCAGTCTTCTTCAGAGCAAGTTTATTACGGCAAAAATAAAGAAAAGTGTGATTTTGGTAATATTTATGAATTAATTTTAATTGTGAAATAAACTGTTAGATTTAATTTAAGTTGTCAGTGTTTTTTGTAATTAACAACTTTCACTTCCAAATGGTCATTTTAGCACTTATCAATTAAGAGAAAAATATATTTTAATTAAAGAGACTGTTTTAAGTAGAGATTGTTTAACCATTAAGCAAAATTGCTGGATGTTTTGTACATTGAGAGATCCTGGTTTTTGAAATTGAGTCATTTAGCATGATGCCTTGATAAACGAATAACATGCATTCTATTTTATTTAAATTTAATTATTGCTGAGCGGAAAAAACTATTTCAAACTGCTACAGCTGATTTTGGGGAGGTAATTGGGAAATATAATCTCTTTTAGGTTTGATCATATTCACTATCATCAACTTTAGATGTTATTATAAAATTTGCATTTGTTTAGTCATATTTAAAGGTGGTCCTTCACGGTTATCGGTACAATAAAATGGCTTCCCAAAGTGTGGTTGAATTAATTCATTTTTATATTAGTTACTGGTACAATAATGCATTCAAGAATTTTCAAAATGTAAACATCCGTTTTCAATGTAATATTAATGGAAATCTATGCAGTCTACTTATCCCCTTTTTACACTCTCATTTTCATATTTTCTTCAGCTTTTTATAAAGGTAAATTTTATTTTTCTATGTTAAAAAATAAAAATTTTATGATAATTTTTGTGATCAAGTAAATTGAATTTTTTTGTCTTTCTCTCTTTTTTTTGATAGTTACTGGAAATAAAGATTTCACCCTGAAAAATATATCGGTAAAAGCTTTTACTTTTTCCAATATATTTTGAATACAACGTTATGTGAGAGCCCATAGTAAGTATTTATTGTTCTATATTTTTTAATTTTTTCTATATTTTTTAATTGTTATTAATTTTTATATTTTTTTTAATTATTATTTTTTTATATATATTTGATAAAAATATATGAAAAAACTATTATTGAAACTAATATATATATATATAAATATCGTAACTGTCTTCATTTTTTCTATGATATTTTTTTCTACGATACTGGAATATTTCAATTAGATGATATCAGATAAAAATATACATGTTTTTTAAATATTATGACCTGATTTAGATTTTTCTATAATCTCTTCTCTTCAATTTATTAATAATAAATATACACAGATGCTAAAAGTAAAGATTTTGACAGCATATTGTACCGGTCAAAACATGTTTATCCATCTAACATGAGCTGGAACTCACAAAATGTACTTCAAACCCAGTCAAGCCTGAGATTTAGATCAGGGACCAGCCTGGATTCGAACCCACTCACTAAGCCTCAGATCTAACACCTAATGAATAACATAGTAGTGATGGCACAAGAGAATTAATTTTAAATCTGGCCGACTAGCAAAGCTGAGCGAAACAATGAGACATCTATTAACTATGACTAAACTAAAATATATAAGCAGTCTTTACTTTTGGAAGTGGAGAAAGGAAGGAATTCGAACTACTCAAATAAATTAGACAATAAAATATATTTTAATATACTGACAAATTATTATACATTTATAAATTAAGTAAATTAGTATGTGCGTGAATGAGCAAGCAGTAGATAATTACATAGTGTCATTCACGCTATTATTTCTCATATGCTCTTTGTTAGCTAAATAATATATTACAAATAAACACACATCTTTGATGGGTCCAATATTAAGATGCCAATTGATTAATAAAAGGATTTACATAGAATTGCAATTAACGCTTTTATATACGGTTCTGAAACATGGTGACTAACATATATATTTCTAGGAGCATTCTGAAATTCATTATACATATGATAAAACTATTTTCACGCCATTGAGGTCATGAAAATAAACAAAATACAGTTGAAAGATTATATTTGAAACTATGACAAAATATTTAATGAAAAATTATTTTAACGATAGTAAGACGAACGCTTTATTTTCCCAAGGCATATACTCTTAAATAGAAATAAGTTACGATGGTGGAATTGAATAAGACTGAAATAAATTTAATTAATAAAACTAGTAATAGTTGGCATTTATATATATTTTGAGCAGAGTGCAATTTTAATATTAGAGCATTAAAACTGGGTCTTGAAGCAAAGGAAATAATAATACGAAGAAGTTTGCAGTGCTGACATAATAGCCTAAAAATAACTAAGAGGAAAAGGTCATGCTTCTGGACGAGAACAAAGTGGATGGGCATGCCATGTTCATCACCAACATGCAGGCCTTTGATACGAATAAGTGAATATGCATAGCATGTGCCAAACTTATGGGATCACTGCCAGAGGCATTTTATACAAAATAAATGTGGATGGGCATAACATGTGCCAGACTTAGGGATCACCACCAGAGGCCCTTTTATATGACATAAATGGTCCTGGGTAGTTTCAACTATCCTCAGGACAAGACTTGAGAAGAAATCTATGGGTTCGAACTTGTAGTAACCCCCAGATTAAGAAGCACATATATATAATCACGAATATCAGCTAAATGTCAGTAACGCAGTATGAATGAATGTCTCTAATGACATTGAATAAATTTTACTGCTTTAAAATAAATGACCCTTGTTTGAATACTATAATTTAGACAAATAATACGCTATGCAGTTATAATATATGTATAGAGAGAGATTTACATTTAGTAACTAAAATAGTAAAATATTAAAATTTCCCTAATACGTTAAGATTTTACTTAGTAAAAGAAACATGAAGATTTATCCCCATCCCTTTTTCTGCTATTTAAAATAAATCAATCCCACATTCATTGATTTTACAACAATTGGAATATATAAGTATATTTTAAGAGTAAATAAAAAAGCAGTTATATAGAAAATAATTAATGGGTCACTCTTTCAGAATTTAATAAAAAAACAACATTTTAAAAGATTTCAAAGTGTTAATTAGCTTAAGTTCTGGATTACCCCAGGTAGAAAATCCAGAGTTAAACAAATCAATTTTTTTATATTAAAAATGAACCTAAAATGTTGATTCGTAAAAACAATCTGGTGAACGTATTAATTTATAATGCATTATATATATATATTTTAAGGGGACATTAATAATCTTAGTTCATGGAGGTTTACTTAAAAGAACGAAAAGATTTTACAAAATTCGACTCATCAGATTGTTTAAGATTGGCATATTAATTAGAAAAGCATATATATAAAATTATTAATATTATAAAATCAAATAATAAATAAATGACTGCACCAAGGTTAAAGAAAGTTAGAGCATATGAGAGAAAATTAAATATGTAGAAATCATTTACTTAAGAGCAAATTACATATTAAAACAAAACAAAGTTAAATCACATATTAGAGGAAATCTTGATAGATGAATTAGGCTAGATTTAGTTTCAATGGCGGCGGTTCGAAATAATTTACCTTGCCATTTTTAAAGTCCAATTTAAAGTATGGCACGTGCACGGCAATTGAAATGCAAGTTCTCCTGTGGCAGCAAGCTTCTATTAGCACACTAAAGTTCTTAGGTTGGGCTTTTACTTCACTCTTGGGCAGCAGAATGGTACGGCTGCGGAAGATGATGACCCAACCGGGCGAGAAGTGATGGATTTACTGCTACATTATTTAAGTTTCAAGCGACGTGTAATACATTTACATTCAGTTCTCTCAATAGTAGCTAATCTTTCTGTGACTCAAAATTCAATCATTTTATACGTTTTTTTAATCAGTTGTTTTTGAAGATGCAACAGTAAGATAATGTCCAAAAATAAATTCAAATCTATTTCCAGATTAGCAATGAATTTGACAACATGTTTTTAACAAAAGTGTCTCTAATCTTAATCCCATTTTAAGTAAAACTTTAATTAAAAAATACCTACCCCAGATTAAAACAATAGTGCTTCCACCCCTTTAATTATTTTTAGACAAGTACTGTAGCATCTTCCATATTGGATTTTACAATAGTTTAATAATAAAAAAACAAGCAATTTAAAAAGAAAAAGTTAAAAATAATGCACAATAAAATATTTAAAAATCAATATTTTGTTAGTAAGTTTTGCTCCTATATATATATATATTTGAGTCGCACCTCTGATACTTTAATAAAAAAGAACTAATAATTTATAAAAAAGAATTAATAATAATTTTAACACGTTATTGAAACATCAAATTTTATAATTTAGATGCGCATTTCAAATATATATATATAACATATATATATATATAATAAAAGGAGCGGGATAAGATATAGGATTTAAATATAGGTTAGTAGGTAGAAACATGACACACAATCTTAAGCTAAGATTGACTGCTTCAATATATATAAACTACTAACTTATGAACCTCAAGCTGAACTCTGTAATGAATTTAGTATTTCATTCATTTTTTATTTTATTATTTTGTATATAGCGACTATTTTAGTAGTACTTTTTAATAAATTATAACTGTATTTAAGTTTTTTATTATAATATTCAAATTATACTAATTATTGATCAATATTAACTACTTGTTTTGTTATTAGAGATGATATATACATTGCAACCCCCTGGACAGGTACTAATGTCTTTATTCTATGAAGCTTTCAAGTGATGGATTACCTTAGGTAAGTGTTATAATATAGTAATTTTTTAGAAATTTTATGATGAATCCAACTAACCTACTAACAAAAATATAGTTTTAAGTTATATGCTTGATAATCTAGAATTTATGAAATAATATAAAAATAATTATTAGAAATATTAACTTTTATTCTTTTTTTTATTACCGTGAAAATCATTGACTAAATATTTTTCAGCTTAATTACATTCTTTGGTGTTTTATCTTTAAAATAATATATATTATGTCATTTTTTAGTAATACAAATGTATATTATGATAAAATTTGTGGCTTAACATAATTTTTTAAATATTCAATATGGCTGCTTCGTCAGGCTAAAGGTTAAATATATTGAAATGATATAATCATTTCACATGATTATTTTTGTCCATTTCATAATAGCAGGCAGAAATAGAAAAGGTATGGAATAGGCAAAGCTAGGAAAGAATAAAGCCATTTAAAAATTACAAACTTTCAAACTTTAATTCTTGTTTGTCTTTCAAAATGGAGAAATAAATGGTGTCAATTGTAAGGTCCAAATTAATTGTAAGCTTTTTTTTTCCTCATAAAAGAAATTGGGTTAACTTATTCAATATTACAATAAAAAAATAAAAATTAACAATAAATAAAAAGAAGAATAAAATAGAAATTTTTTCTTGATTTTGGTTACCAATGATAAACTAAATGAATGTCCACAGAAAGTTTAGAAAGAGGTACAAAATAATTGTCAATTATAATTGTTATTTTCAAACCTTTTATTTCTTATAATTGACATATGTGTTTCCAAGTTTTATTTGTCTTTCAAATTGGGTTTATTTCTTATATAAATGTAATTTATCTACTACTTTGAACACTTTTTAGCAAAACCTTTTTATCGTACCTAGATGCACATACAATTAAAACAGGCAAAACTCACTATACATATTGCCACGCACAGCAAGCTAAAGTAATCAATGGATGCCAGAAGGCTTGTGCATAAAATCCCCATCTAGTGCCTACTCAGCCAATATCCCCAGACTAGTTTCTGACTTGTGGCCTTCGTCAGTGAGGAGCCTTGGATATAAGAGCACTGCACCTAGATCTTAGGATCTAATGCAACCCTCCAGCAGACCACCTGTGGTGGTCATGTGATGTTTATTGGCTTATGCACATACAATCTTATGTTTTGACTGATCCTGCAGTCTTCTTCATAGCCAATTTTGCTTTTAATTTTATTTTTAATTTTAAAGTAAAGTTGGCTTTGAAAAAACCGTTGAACCACTCAAAATATAAGATTGTGTATGCATATAGATACAATAAAAGGTTTTTGCTAAAGGGTTCAAAGTAATGGGAAAATTGCATTCATATAAGACCTTAAAGCAAAATAAAGGAAGTGGAGAATTTGGTAATATTTTTATTTCTTTGTAAAAAGTTAAAAATATTTAAACGAAGAGCATGAGGTTTTTTTTTCTGTTAAAAAATTATTCTAATACTATAAATGAACAACCCAAAGTTTATTTTGATATTAAATCACTAAATCATCACATGATCAGCATTTCCTATGCTTACACAAGCTTTTATTAACAACAGCAATCCCTCCATACAGTAGCACCACCCAGTGCAAGCCTCAGTAATTAACAGATGCAGGAAGATTTGTGCATAAAATCCCCATCTAGTGTCTACTCATCTAATATCCCCAGATTAGTTTCTAGCTTGTAGCTTTCATCAGTGAGAAGCTTTGGATCTGAAAGTACTGCACTGAGAGCTAAGGATCTAACACAACCATCCAGAAGCCACCTTTAAACTATTTAGTTTGATCTCCTAGCTTTATAGTTAACTAAATAGATAAAAGGTGGTTGCTGGAAAGTTTATCCTTAGATCTAAGTGCAGTGCTTTCAGATCCAAAGCTCATCACTAGCAGTGCTTTCAGATCCAAAGCTCATCACTAATAAAATCCACAAGCTAGAAACTGGTCTGGGAATATTGGATAAGTAGGCAATTAATGGGGATTCTATGCAAATACCTTCCTGCATCCATTAATTACTAAGGATTGCAATAGGTGGTGCTACTGTAAGGAGAGTTTACTGGTGAAATCTCCTGATAGATTTGCTGTGCTTACATGGCTGTTTTGTTTCACAAGATAAGTTAGAGTTCATATTTTCTTTTGTGAAAATCAGAAACAAATCTGTTGCTATGAAAGTTGTGTGCTTACTATGTAGATGTGGAAAGAAATTTGGGATCAAAAAGAGATAGATTTAATTGGATTTGGAAAGATCAGGAATAATATTGATAATGTTTGGAAAGTGTTTTGTTATGTCATTTTAAATAGAGAAGTAAAAAAAATTTTTTGTTGTGGGAGTGTTATGTAACGAGGCTTTATAACTAAGTTGTACATAAAATTAGTTGGTTTTTAGTGATTTTGATAGTAAATATTTTTTTAATTTAAAAAAGGAAGTGATTTATTTGAGAAAGAAGATAACGGTTTGAAACCTAAGATTGGGAAACACATTAATCGATCGTCGTTGAAAGTAAAGTTTTACCCCTTTTGTATAAAGGGGTTTGAAAAGTAGGTAGTATAAAGGACTTAAAAATAATATGGATTGCATTGGTATTCCATAATGCATATATAATGGTCAGAAAGAAATTAAACATGCTGTGGTAGAGTGTACCGTATGTGATGAGGTTTATCATTTGAAATGCTTAAGTAAGACTAGGCAGGATGTAACAGGTTTATGGTTATGTAGACGTGTGTAAATGTGATAAAAGAGCTGAAAATGTGGTTTCTAAGTATAGATAGTTCAAAGGGAAAGTCAGGAGAAATGGAGCAAAATGTAGTTGAGGAAGATAGGATAGAGTATGTTTTTAGTGAAGTGACAGAAGATATGTATGGAAAAATAATTAGTGCAATGGAATGGTTAGCCAAAGAATAAGTAAGATAGAGGAAGAAGTAAAAGACATAGAAGCAAAATTAAAATCATTAGAGATGAAGTGTAAGCAGATAAAGAAATTATTGAATAGAAATGATAAGGAAGAAGTAGATAAGGGAGTCCAGAAGGTAGAAGAGAATGTTATAGATGAAGTAGGTAAAATAAATTATGAGCCAGTATTGATAGAAGATTTGCTAATTAGAGAATGTGGAGATATAATTGCAAGGGAAAATAGAAACAGGTATATAAAAAATGTCTGCCTGGAGCTAGAATTAAGACTGTTACAAATAAGGCAAAGAAACAAGGGAATAGAAATGTGTATGGACAAATAATTTGTCAGAGCCATCAGAGAGAGAGTAATGGTTGAGTACATAGAATTGATTAGTAATTTGAATGAGATTAAAGGAAGAGTAGGAATAGTCGGAATATTGCTAAGATTTGACAATAGATATATGTTAGATAGGGCATATTCTATAAATGAGAGATTGATAAAATTATGTGAGAGAAATGATGTTATGTTTATAGATGCGTGGGATTTTTTCATTAGTAAGAGGGATTTTTTTTTTTCTAGTAAGGAGTTATATAGCAAAGGTGGATTGCATTTAGCAAAACAAGGATTTAGAGCATTTGCTTTATAAAAAATATAGTTCAGGAAACTTATAAAGGAGGGGTGGAGTTTCAAATTGCAGTGTTATCAGAAAGAAGAATGGACAAGATATAAGAAATAAACAAAGGGTAGCTGATTTAGATATAAATGTAGATATGGAGATGGAACGGGTCTGTAAATTAGCGGTCAGCAAGTTATTCATAAATGTAATGGAGAAGAAAGAGTTAAAAGAATTTATAAAAGAGTACTTAGGAAAGAAGAAATTGTTAAAAATTGGATATTTGAATATGCAAGATGGTAGGAGACCAGAAAAGTGGCTGAAATTAAACAAAGCAATTAAGAGTGAAGAGCTTGCGATACTAGCACTTGTTGAAACACATCTAAGAGAAGAGAAGAACCTATACTGTAAGATTTGGTATGGCAGGATATATATATATAAATAGAAAAAAAAAAAGAAAAAAGGGTGGTAATATAGGAGTTATGTCAAAAAAATATTTAAATACTGTTAAGTATCAAGAACATTTATGGTTTGAGATAAGGTTAGGAAAACAAGAATGGATGATGGCTATAGTATATATAGCCACTGGAGATATTCAAACTATAATGAAATGGAACAGTAGCATATATAAATCCTAGTTAAGGATATGCAGAATTTCAAAAAATAAGGGGGGGGGGATAATAATGGTTATAAGAGATACGAATGGGCATATTGAAAAAATTGATCATGTAAATAACAAGAATGCACAGCTTTTGGATAATTTTTGTCAGAGAATGAACATGAGCATTGGAAATTTATCAAATATTGATGAGGGACAATACACATGGTCTAGAAATAGTATATTTCACACAATAGATTATATTAGTAGAGAAAGAGGGAATGAATAAAGTATGAAAAATTCAAGTGTTTGATAAAGAAGAGAGAATATGTAATAGTGATCATAATTTCTTTATAATAGAAATGGTTAATAATATGATGGAAAATAAACAAGGCAAAACTCTCCATACAGTAGCGCCTTCTTGTGCAACCAGATTAATCAATGGATGACAGAAGGAATGCCTACTCATCCAATATCCCCAGACTAGTTTCTGACTTGTGGCTAGTATAAGAGATGGTGATCATGTGATGATGGAAAATAGTAATAAAAGTAGAAAGGAGAGTGAGTGATATGGATGGAGAATGAATGATAAGAATAAGTTAGAAGAATATAAATTATAAGTTGAAGAAACCATGGAAGAGTTGGTTGGTAATAAATAAAAGGACTGGTGTGGTGAAATAGAAAAGTGGCAAATAGGGCTTTAGGTGAGAATATTCAGAAGAATAAAAGTAATAGGAAAGTGAGAATTAGTAAAAGTATAAAAGAGAAGAGAAAAGCATGCAAAGAATATAAGTGTGCTATTAAGAATAAAGAAAGTGAAAAAGATGTTAATGTTAAATAAGAAAACTATTTAAAAAAGAATTTGGCTAAAATATAATTATAGAGAGAGAATAAAATTGAATAGTAAAATGCTGTAGGATATTAATAAAAGTGGAAGAGATGTGAGTAAAAAAATTTGGAAATACATTAACAGAAGGAATGTAGGAGAGAGAGAAATAGTATTACTAGATAATGAGGAAATACAGTGCAACCCTTGAGAAGAATTAGAGACAATCTTAAATAATTATGTAATGGATATAGAAAATATGTTAGATGTGAAGGACAGGGTGATAGCAAACATAAAAATATATAGTAATGAAAATATTAGGTTTACAAAAAATGAACTGAATGAGGCAGAAAGAAATTAAAAAATGGAAAGGCAAAAAGTTTAGATGGATGGGCAGCAGAGATGGTAATGAATTTAGGTCATAGAGAAAAATTAAACCTATTATCATGTTTTAATAAGATGGCACAGAAAAGAGATTTTCTGGATAATAATACAAAAGTAAGGCTACTACTTAAAGGAAAGGGTGAGGATTATAGAAAGTTAAGTAATTATAAGGCAATAGTGGTAAAATTAGTGTTATATAAAGTTTTCACATATATGATAGCTGTAAGAGTCACAAAATGGATGGAAGAAAATAATATAGTGGGAGAAATGCAAGGAAGTTTTCAATTGATAGGCATATAGGAGATAGTTTGTTTGTAGTTAGACAACTTATAGATATGAATAGATATACAGGGGGACTGTTACATATAGTTTTTATAGATATAGAAAAGGCATATGATAGAGTAAATAGAAATAGATTATGAGTAAGTTTAATAAATTTGGGAATGGATGGAGCTTTAGAGGATCTTATTAAGAGATTATATGAAAATAATTATTATATGTATGAATTACAGAATATAAAATCAGTTAAAGTTAAAAATGGGGTGGGACTAAGGCAAGGATGCCCTTTGTCACATATTTTGTTTTGTTGTATTTGACAGAAATGGAGAGAGCAATAGAAAGACTAGGAAGAGGGGTAGAGATACCATTAATAGGTGGCAAGGGAGTATGTACAATATCAGGTCTTTTATTTGCAGATGATTCTTCTTGTGCACAGAAAGAAGGGAAGATATGGAAGTTATGCTGAGAATATGTGCATGGGTGGGTAAAAAAATGGGAATTAGAATTAATGAATAGAAATCAAAAGTAATGATAATTAATACTGGGGAAAGAGAGGGCAAAGAGTTTTTATTGGGGGATATAAAGTTAAGTGTGGTGATTATGTATATCTATTTGGGAATCATCTTAAGTAATCAGAGAAATTGCTTGGATGAATGGGATAAAAAATTGATAAATGAAGCAAAGAAAAGAAAGTGACTGATAAAGAAATTAACAGTGTTTTCATATAATTATGATGTAGCTAGAAGTGAGTGGCAATAGTAGGGCTAACATATGGTAATTATGTGTTATGTGTTAGCAAAGGGGTGTTATATTACTTAGAAAAAGTCCAAAGAGAAGTAAGAAGTTTAAATGCAGATGTGTAACTAGCAAAGGAAACAATTCAAGGAGAAATGGGATGGTCAAGTTTTTTATATGAGAGATGCAAAAAGCAAAATGAAAATGTTCAGTAGATTGCAATTTATGGATAATAAGAGAATCACCAAAATAGTATTTAATTGGGTTATTAGTAAAGGGCAGGCAACAAAATAGGTGAGAAAGATAGTATGGTATGTAAAAGATTTGGATAAATAATTTATACAAAAGATGAGATGATTGTGTTAGGAGAATTGCTGAGTGTTAGAGTGACAAGGAATGAGCTAGAAGAATAGATGCATTAATAAAGAATATGGAGTTTCAGAGATTGACAACTAGTATAAAGAGTAAAAAGAGTTTATATATCTATATCTATATCTATATCTATCTATCTATCTATCTATCTATCTATCTATCTATCTATCTATCTATCTATCTATCTATCTATCTATCTATCTATCTATCTATCTATCTATCTATCTATCTATCTGGCTAACAGGTTTCTTGGGCATAGTATCTGAGAGATTCCTGACTTTGAATAAGGAGAAGTCACATTGCATTGTATCACATGTTACTACTAATAGTTTATTTTCAGGTGAATTTTTCAAAGTAAAAAAATATTTAATGTATCATGGGGAAAATGTTTCATCACATGATCACCATTCTTATACTTACAGTGTCTGTTAAAAGATAGTAATTTATTCCATACAATATTTCCACCTAGCACATATTATAGAAATAAATGGGATGCATTAGATTCACAGAACTAGATGCAGTGCTCTTATATCCAAGGTTCCTCCCTGATGAAAGCCATAAGCTAGAAACTATTTTACGAATAGTGCGTGAATGGACACTAGTTGTAGATTTGATGCTTTAATTCTTCTAGCATCCATTGATTATTATGGTTTGCACTAGGTGTCAATATTGTGTGGAGTAAGTTGCTATGATATTAAAAATGTTTCATTTCTACCTTTTCCCCAAATTTTTAATTTTGTGTTTGATATTCATGTTTATATTTACATACAAAAACTACATTGAATCTAAATTTTATCAATTACTTATCCCAGTATCATTCCATGCAGTGTTTTAAAGCAGATTCTGAAATGGTAGTATGCCCAATATATTGTTATCATGAAGGTCAGATAATGAGAATTGATTTATAGATATATATTGAACCTGATTGAAATCCGATTAAGTTTTTAATTTTCACTAAACTTAATTTTGTTAAATCTTATTTAATGTTTAAATTTTTATTATTATTTAAAAAGAATACGTGTATCAAAATACACAAGCGTTTATCTGTAAAACGGATCATTTCAGTGTTTATCAATTTATTTTAAAATAGTTTTCTTATACCGCTTGTTTTTACTAAATCAATTTGATTTAAAAACAAGCTGGCTAGCTAATTGCATTCCTGTGGATTTTATGTTAATTATTGTAAACAATTCTAAAAGTGGAGATTTGATTTCTATGTAGTTGTTTTCGTTTCAATAATCCCTGGGTAGAATTCTTAGATAGATTGAGTGGGAGATTAATATTTGCCCTGCCTAAGGTGTAGAAATTGGACAACAAGGAAAGTGTTTCGTGGGAAATGGAGCAACGTATAAATAGCCCTGAAAATTTGGAGTGGAGAATTCATTATTCATCACTAGACAAGCTGTTCCTCAAGTGAAAGTTTATCTCAACGGACATTTAAATTCTTAAAGGAAATTTGCTGTTATTTAAATCCTTTTGCTTGCAACAAGATGAAAAATTCTATATGTGTTACCACCACCCAAATGGCTTGCTAACTCAACAAAAGACGGATCCCTGACTTCCAAATTTGCTCCAGTAATGCCTTAAACACCTACAAGAAGCCGGAACCTCGTTACATCTACCTTGCCACTGTCTATGAACTTGAAATGAACTAGAATAATAGTGCGCACTCTAAGTGAACATTGTTTTACCGAAAGGTAATTATTTTCTTTTTTATTCTTCCCAGGGTAAATTAATTCTCATTAAATCTCCACTCAACCTAATCATAAATATGTATTCTTAAATAATAGTTATACTCATATTTAATCTTTATTGTGTTTTCTTATATTTTTGTAATGGGTTTTGGAATCTTAGTTTTAAGATTCCCAATTTGCTTTCAGTTTTGTTTATTGGAGAGTGACGAATGAGTTTTATATTTATATTTTTATGCCTAAAACTTTTTATAAATGCTTTAGCGGTCATGCATTTTAAATGCTTACCTGTAATTATTTAGTATTCAATAATTAATTTGTAAACACTGTGTTTGCACTTTCGCAACCCTCCGAAAATCTTTTGGCTGATGACTTGATTGTCTAATTTTCTGCAGGTGGGGATTTCGTTTCTTCTATCTCTGAAGGCGGAAATTAGAATTGTTTTTCTTTGTAATTTTATAAGTCATCAGCAGGAAGATAAAATATATCCCTCTTTAAATTACATGTGAGCAATACTTTCATTCTGCTAGAGTATTTAAACTTTTAATATTTCGTACTCATGTGCACTCTCCGATAAATTTCTGTTTGTATTTATTATGTGTGCTTTAAATTTATCAGAGCGTGTACTCAGAATTTGTTTGTAAGTTTATTTTCTTTAAATGCTGGGCAGACGTAACTGTTTTTATAATTATTTACTTGTCCCTTATTGAGACCTTTAATTATTAATTTTAAAGTAATTTTCGCCAATCGTTTGGCTGGGATTCACCAGTTTTTAATTGTTTTACTTCCTTTCAATCTTATTTTTCGGTTGTTCTTGAGGTGGATCAATCACCGTTATTTTAAATGTAGTAATAGGTGCAGTTCTTACCGATATAAGGACATTCGAGGTCTGACCATGTTTAGATCTCGAAAAGCTCATCGGCACTGGCTTCTTTGATCTATTTCAAGGACGTATTGTTTGAATATCTGAAAGTGAGAACCAATGTTAAGATGAATCCTCTGCTGAATGAAATTTACATCCTCCCTTTTATAATTCATTTATTAGAAGATCAGTCGGTCTGTCATAGCTTTACATTTAGTCTTTCTGGTACACGCCTGAACTAATCATATTTGTTAACTTATAAACTGTTCTTATAAGTTAATTTTCTCTTAATAAAATTTTATTAAATATGTTTAAACTTAATTTGGCTGACATTTGTCTTTGTGCTTTTGTCTCAATTGTCTAAACTATTTAAGATCTCTTGTTTCCCTGGGACTAGTCAGTGCAAACCATCATCATCATCTATTCTGATCACAGTAAACCAATTTTCCAGACATGTAGTGGTCTGGTGGCGCCCTCTGTATCATAATAGATTGATAGATGAAATTAAAAGTGTTTGTCCGGCACATAATAGGAATTTTTGGCGCAACCAAACGTGGGAGCCGATATTAAAACTTTACGTGAGATTTTGTTAAACAATTGAGAAAGATTTCAGGTGTAAGAGGCAAGATTTAGTAGGTGGAGGTTCGGTTTTGGTTAATTATTGCATGTATTTTGGAGCAGTTTGGTAGAATGGGGTTCGTCTTCTTTTTAATGAAAAAAGTTATAAACAGTAAAAAGCGTATTTTCAAAAAGTCTGTCGGAGTAATTTTATTTGAAGAGTTAAATATAGTTCATCTTCTTTTTAATGAAATAAGTTATAAACAGTAAAAAGAGTATTTTATAAAAAGTCTGTCTGCATTATTTTTTTGAAGAGTTAAATATAGTTCGTCTTTGTTATGAAATAATTTATAGCGTTTTATTGGCTTTTAGAGTTTAGATTTTTTTTTTTTAAAAAAAGTTAGTATTGCGAATTTAATCTTTGTGTAAAAATGGAAGTCAATGAAGAAAGCAACAGGGCGGCATGTGTAGAAGAAAGCCCTGTCTCATTTAAAAACCCTCAAATTGTAGAAAAAGAAGAGAGTGAGTCACAAATGATGATGAAGATGCTGATGAAGTTGGTAATAGAAATGAAGAAGGATATGAGTGAATTCAAGAAAAGTCAGCAAGCAATGATGGCAGAGTTTAAAGCGGAAATAAAGGAGGAAATTAAGCAGGTCCAACAGGCAATGAAGAAAGAAATTAGTGAAGTTAAACAGGGCTAGCAGGCTACAAAGGAAGAAATGATTATGGAAATGAAAGAAATGAGATGAGAAATAATGGGAGAAGTAGAGAAGAATCAAGAAGCTATAAAAATTATGGAAAATGAATTGAGAAATGATAGACAGGAAATGGAAAGTGTAAAGGAAGAGATAAAAGAAATGAAAGAGCAGCTAGACCAGGATAGCATTAGGTCTGCTAACTTAGAAACGAAAATAGTACTTGTAGAAGAAAAGATAGAGAGAGTATTTCATAATAGAATAGAAAGCCAAGATAATTTGAAAGCTGAGGTTGAACAAATGTGTCTAGATATGACAAAAGGCTTGGAATATAAGTTAGTTGAGATTGAAAACGAGTATAGAAACTCAGGAAGAAAAAGACAGGAGGAAACCACCAGCAGATTCTGGGAAAAACAATTTTTTATTGAAGTATTTAAAGCAGAGGTGGGAGAAAGCCCCTTGACTCATCTGGAAAGTCTGGATAGCTTGTTTCGCGTTCATGACTGGTCTGAAGATGATAAAGTTACACTCGCTGGTAGCCATCTGCAGGGAACAGCCTTGGATTGGTGATGCATGTTGTTTACTAAACATCATACATTTGAGGGTTACAGATGTTCCATTTTGAGGACCTTCTGGAGTGAAGCCAGACAAGATGGGATACTTTATAAGATATCACAAGAGAGGTATCCTGTTAACCGTGGTGAAACGCGTGCAAAGTTTTTCTTTAGGCAGGTGGCAAAATTGAAATCTCTGACCACGTTTCCTCAATCGGATGATCAGATAATACGGACCATTCTTCATAATATGCCACCTACTATACAGCAAATGATGATGAGTAATGGTAGTCACTCAATTGAGGAAATGGCCAAATTTATAACTCAAATAGATTACGGCAACACAGTAACAGAACCCATGGGCAGGTTTAGTAGGGTAGACCGTCAAGGCAATCAAACGTCCCATAAGAGGGAACCACCTGACCGAGTTTAGATTTAAATTAGTCAGTCATTTTCTTTTGGTTTTAGTAAAAAAAGGATTTTGTTAATAAATTACGAGAATGGAGAAAGGTTTTGGTTAAAATGAAATATTGTTTTGTTTTTCATGAGTGCGAGGCCGAGTTTAGATTTAAATTAGTCAGTCGTTTTCTTTTGGTTTTAGTAAAAAAAGGATTTTGTTAATAAATTATGAGAATGGAGAAAGGTTTTGGTTAAAATGAAATATTGTTTTGTTTTTCATGTGTGCGAGGCAAACATTTGGCCGAATTTCTAGGAATGTTTTTTAAAATATTTATAGTTTAAAAAAAAAAAGGAAAAATAAAGTTACAGGAATGTTTTGTTTTTTTTTTGATCACGTTTTGAGGCAGTTGAACCTGATGGAAATCCGATTAAGTTTTTAATTTTCACTAAACTTAATTTTGTTAAATCTTATTTAATGTTTAAATTTTTATTATTATTTAAAAAGAATATATGTATCAAAATACACAAGTGTTTATTTGTAAAACGGATCACTTCAGTGTTTATCAATTTATTTTAAAATAGTTTTCTTATACCGCTTGTTTTTACTAAATCAATTTGATTTAAAAACAAGCTGTCTAGCTAATTGCATTCCTGTGGCTTTTATGTTAATTATTGTAAACAATTCTAAAAGTGGAGATTTGATTTCTATATAGTTGTTTTCGTTTCAATAATCCCTAGGTAGAATTCTTAGATAGATAGATTGAGCGGGAGATTAATATTTGCCCTGCCTAAGGCGTAGAAATTGGACAACAAGGAAAGTGTTTCATGGGAAATGGAGCAACGTATAAATAGCCCTAAAAATTTGGAGTGGAGAATTCATTATTCATCACTAGACAAGCTGTTCCTCAAGTGAAAGTTTATCTCAATGGACATTTAAATTCTTAAAGGAAATTCGCTGTTATTTAAATCCTTTTGCTTGCAACAAGATGAAAAATTCTATACGTGTTACCACCACCCGAATGGCTTGCTAACTCAGCAAAAGACGGATCCCTGACTTCCAAATTTGCTCCAGTAATGCCTTAAACACCTACAAGAAGCTGGAACCTCATTACATCTACCTTGCCACTGTCTACAAACTTGAAATAAACTAGAATAATAGTGCGCACTCTAAGTGAACATTGTTTTACCGAAAGATAACTATTTTCTTTTTATTCTTCCCAGGGTAAATTAATTCTCATTAAATCTCTGCTCAATCTAATCATAAATATGTATTCTTAAATAATAGTTATACTCATATTTAATCTTTATTGTGTTTTCTTATATTTTTGTAATGGGTTTTGGAATCTTAGTTTTAAGATTCCCAATTTGCTTTCAGTTTTGTTTATTGGAGAGTGACGAATGGGTTTTATATTTATATTTTTATGCCTAAAACTTTTTATAAATGCTTTAGCGGTCGTGCATTTTAAATGCTTACCTGTAATTATTTAGTATTCAATAATTAATTTGTAAACACCATGTTTGCACTTTCGCAAACCTCCGAAAATCTTTTGGCTGACGACTTGATTGTCTAATTTTCTGCAGGTGGGGATTTCGTTTCTTCTATCTCTGAAGGCGGAAATTAGAATTGTTTTTCTTTGTAATTTTATAAGTCATCAGCAGGAAGATAAAATATATCCCTCTTTAAATTAAAAGTGAGCAATACTTTCATTCTACTAGAGTATTTAAACTTTTAATATTTCGTACTCATGTGCACTCTCCGATAAATTTCTGTTTGTATTTATTATGTGTGCTTTAAATTTATTAGAGCGTGTACTCAGAATTTGTTTGTAAGTTTATTTTCTTTAAATGCTGGGAAGACATAACTGTTTTTATAATTATTTACTTGTCCCTTATTGAGACCTTTAATTATTAATTTTAAAGTAATTTTCGCCAATTGTTTGGCTGGTATTCACCAGTTTTTGTTTTACTTCCTTTCAATCTTATTTTTTGGTTGTTCTTGAGGTGGATCAATCACCGTTATTTTAAACGTAGTAATAGGTGCAGTTCTTACCGATATAAGGACATTCGAGGTCTGACCATGTTTAGATCTCAAAAAGCTCATCGGCACTGGCTTCTTTGATCTATTTCAAGGACGTATGGCTTGAATATCTGAAAGTGAGAACCAATGTTAAGATGAATCCTCTGCTGAATGAAATTTACATCCTCCCTTTTATAATTCATTTATTAGAAGATCAGTCGGTCTGTCATAGCTTTACATTTAGTCTTTCTGGTACATGCCTGAACTAATCATATTTGTTAACTTATAAACTGTTCTTATAAGTTAATTTTCTCTTAATAAAATTTTATTAAATATGTTTAAACTTAATTTGGCTGACGTTTGTCTTTGTGCTTTTGTCTCAATTGTCTAAACTATTTAAGATCTCATTGTTTCTCCCTGGGACTAGTCGGCGCAAACCATCATCATCATCTATTCTGATCACAGTAAACAAATTTTCCAGACACGTAGTGGTCTGGTGGCGCCCTCTGTATCAGAATAGATTGATAGACGAACTTAAAAGTGTTCGTCCGGCACAATATATATATATATATAAGTAGATGGATGGATGAATAGATAGATAAGTAGATGGATGGATGAATAGATAGATGAATAGATAGCTAGATGAACAGACAGATTGAGCGAAAAAAGAAAAGTAGGCAGATTATACATATGTAGGTAGATAGGTAAGTAGTATTGGTTAGTGAGTCAGTAATAAGTAGATGAGTAGGTCAGTTGATAGGTAAGTAGGAAGGTAGGTATGAAGGTAGTAAATAGGTAGCTAGATAGGTAGGATAGTAGGTAGATAGATAGGTTGGTAAAAGACAGATAGATAGAGAGATAGGTGATTGGGTGAATGGATAGATAGATAGATAGATAGATAGATGAACAGACAGATGGAGAGAAAAAGAGAGATAGGCAGATTATATATATATGTAGGTAGATAGGTGAGTAGAGTTGGTTAGTGAGTCAGTGATAAGTAGATGGGTAGGTCAGTAGATAGGTAAGTAGGAAGCTAGGTGTGTAGATAGGTAGGTATGAAGGTAAGTAGGTAGTAAATAGAAAGCTAGATAGATAGAGAGTTAGGTGATTGGGTGGCTGGGTGGATGGATGGATGAATAGACAGACAGACAGACAGACAGACAGACAGACAGACAGACAGACAGACAGACAGACAGACAGACAGACAGACAGACAGACAGACAGACAGACAGACAGACAGACAGACAGACAGACAGACAGACAGACAGACAGACAGACAGACAGACCGACCGACAGGCAGACAGACAGACAGCAGCGGCGGACGGACGGCAGCCGCGGGCGCGCGCGCAGCGGGGGGGGGGGGGAGATAGATAGATAGATAGATAGATAGATAGATGCTCTATAATTTTGTTATATTTTATACCATCAAATTTAAACTATATTTGAAGAATATGTTTATTGGAATTGTTTTATATTGTTGATACAGTATTTATCAGTTACATTAAAAAATCAACATTGAATATCATTTTTAAAAATATATTTGTTTTATCTATTTAAGATTTTGATAACACTTTTAAAATATAATATCTATTTAAGATTTTGATAACACTTTTAAAATATAATATTGGAAATAAAGTGAACATTATTATTATAATTTTATTATCTCTAAAAAATAAATTCATTATTGACTATATTTCTTTTTTTAAATTATCAAAAGCTGTAAACTCCTATTGATTGAGTATAAAAACAAAAAAATTAAAATTTTAAATAAGTAAATAAACTTATTTTTACTCCTAATGGGATGTAAAGATGTATGAGACATCTTTTTCAATGTCAACAACTATTTAAATTTTTGCATTAAATTATTTTAATGAGCAAAAAGTAATATATCTAATAGTTGGTTTTTCAAAATAAAAAAAATCTAATGATTGCATTTAATTGACCTTGAAATTTAGCTAGTGGCTACAATCTGTTTATTAACATTTCCTGCTGATACCTTGTTGACAACGCTAGAAATTATTAAAATTATGTTCTACAGGAAGACACACTGATAATATTTGTTTCTATTAACACTCATTTAATTTCTAATTTATATATTCATTTAAAAGTATTTGAATTTTAGTTACATCTTTCGTCAATAGATGGCGAAAAGAAGCAATAAAAACCAATTCCGATTTGTTCATTTTAATTTTACTTGTTTGAAGTTTTGTTTATAATTAGTATTTATTAATAATTCATTATAATATACATAGTTATTATATTGGCAATAAAAAATGGCAAATATTTAAAACATTTTTTTAAATATGAAACTGCTTTAAAATATTTATTTAAGGAATAATATTTCTGAAATCTAATTTTCACTATTCTACTCTCATGCAGGGCACGGGCTGGTTTCTATCCGCTTTTAACACCTTGTGAAAGGGTGCAATCACAAATATATGACCAATAGACATCTGAAAAAGATCTATAATCCCCAAAATGCACATTTCATGCCGAACCAGCATTCATTAGCTGGCCCAAATCATATTCTCTTACACATATCTTTATCATTGTTCGATATATATATATATATAGGTAGCCAATTACTACAATTTAATTGTTAAATGTTAAACTTATAGTCCTCACAACATTGACATAAACCACTTGATGGAAGTATATTAATAATTTTTATTAGTCATTCATTAGACTAGAGATTATCCATTTAAGGAATAATATTTATATAGTGTAATTTTCATTACAACTTTCTGTAAAGATAAAAATGGTTTGAATGTTTATTTTCGAGTGCACTCACAAATACTTTTTTTTCCAAGAGATCATTTTTTGATTGAATCTCTTCTTTAAAAGTAAACCATTTGTTTCATTATTTTTTTTTTTGGAAAGATAAAAAATAGTATTTATATTTAAACGAATAAAATTATATCCATAATTAGAACTAAACTGATCAAATTTGGAACATTTTTTAAATATAACATTAGCTTAAGTTCACATGGTTACAGCTATTGTAGAATCAGAACTCAATCTTTCTTAGTCAATATTTAATAGATTTAAAGTATGCGACACGCACTGTGGCTTCTCCTTTATTGGAGTCAGGAATCTCTCAGTCACTATGCCCAAAGAAATCTGTTAGCAACCTTACTTTCCCTTTCCATTCACCACCCTAAGTTTTCCCCATATTCTTCTCTATCCTGCTCATCCCATTTCCACATCAACATCTTTAACAATTCTATGGCCTTTATATCCAAATTCCTCTTATCTTTTTCCAAACTCAGCATAAAAACCAAGAACCCACTTTCTGTATAATCACTTTGTTTATATTTATTTTTCCACTTCTTCATTATTTTTACCCTTTCTACTTGTAAGCATTTACTTTCAATTAATAGGTGCCTAATATTTTCTATGCCTTCATTGCATAACTTGCAGACTATATCCTGTATATTCTTCCATTTATGTGTGCATTCCCTTGTTGCTAATGATCTTGTTCAAGCCTTAAGCAGTAAATTGCTTTTCTTGTTATTATCATATTAACTCACACACAATATTCTGTTTACTTCTATATATATTTAAACTCTTTTTACTCTCCATACTAGTTCTCCATCTCTCTAACTTCCTATTTTTTATTAATGCATCTATTCTTCAACAATTCTCCTAACACAATCATCCCATTTTTTGTACAAGTGTACTGACATAAAGTCTTTATACCATACTATCTTTCTCACTCATCTTGTTGTCTGTCCTTTACTCATAATCCAATTAAATACTATTTTGGCTATTCTCTTACTATCCATTAAATTGGATTTTCATTTGGCCATCATATTTCTCCTTGACTTGCCTCCTTTGCTATCCACACATCTGCATCTAATGCATTTTCCCCTACTTCTCTTTGTTCTTTTTCTAAGTAATCTAACACATAATGCATTGTTATGATAAATTAACCCTGCTACTGTCACTCCCTCTCATGCAATTCTTGCTACATCAAATTTCTTAATATGAAAACATTGCTAATTTCTTTATCAGTCCTTTTCTGTTTTTTGCTTCACTCATCAATTTTTTCTCCCATATCCAAGAAATTTCTCTGATTACTTAAGATGATTCTAAAATGGTTATATCTATTCACCACATTTAACTTTATATCCCCCAATAAAAATTCTTTGTCTTTTCTTTCTCCAGAATTTATCATCATTACTTTTGATCTTTCTTCACTAAATTTAATCCCCATCTCTTTACCCGCTCTTGTGCACATCTTCAGCAAAACTTCCTTATCTTCCCTTCTTTCTGTGCACAGGAAGATGGCAGCAAATAAAAGACCTGATAATATATACACTCCCTTGCCATCTATTAATGGCATCTCTACCTCTCTTCCTAGTCTTTCTATTGCTCTCTTCATTTCTCTCAAATATAACTAAAACAAAATAGGTGTCATAGGGCATCTTTGCTTTATCACATCCCATTTTTTACTCTAACTGATTCTAAATTTCCTAATTGATATGTATAGTAATTGTGTTCATACAATCTCTTAATAAGATCCATTAAAGCTTCATTCATTCCCAAATTTACTAAGATTGCCCATAATGTATTTCTATTTACTCTATCATATGCCTTCTTTATATCTATAAAGGCCACATATAACTGTCTACCTGTATCCCTACTCATATCTATAAGTTGTGTGACTACAAATAAACTATCTGCTATGTGCCTATCCAATCTAAAACCTTCTTGCATTTCTCCCACTATATTATCTTCTTCCATCCAGTTTGCTACCCTTCCAGCCACCATATATGCAAAAACTTTATACAATACTGACATTATCACTATTGGTCTATAATTGTTTACCTTTCTATGATTCTCATTCTTTCCTTTAAATAATAACCTTATTCTTGTATTATTCCACCTATCTGGAAATTCTCTGTTCTATGCCATCTTATTAAAAATTGATAATAAATTTAATTTTGCCATATTTCCCAAATTCATCACCATCTCTGCTGCCTATACATCTAAACCTCTTGTCTTTCCATTTTTCAACATCTTTTTCATTTTCTGTAAAACTAATATTCCCATTACTATGTATTTTTATGTTTGTTATCACTCTGTCCTTCACATCTAACATATTTTCTATACCCATTACATACTTATGTGAGAATATATCTAATTCTTCTCTAGAGTTACACACTTTTTCCTCATCACTTACTAATACTATTTCTCTCTTCCCTACATTCATTCTTTTCATATATTTCCAACATTTTTTATTCCCATCTCTTCGACTTTTATTAATATTCTCCAATAATTTACTATTTAATTTTATTCTCTATATATAATTATCTATTTTAGTCAACTTTTTTAAAAATAGTTTTCTCATTTAATATTAACATCTTTATCACTTTCTTTGTTTTTAATAGCAAATTTATATTCTCTGCACGTTTTCCCACTCTCTTTTACACTTTTTTTAGTAAAATTCTCATTTTTTTATTACTTTTATTCTTCTGAATATTCTCATCTAAAATCATATTTGCCATTTTCTCTACTTCATCATACCAGTTATTATATTATACCCCAACAAATTCTTCCATGATTTCTTCTATTTTTATTGTATATTCTTCTAACTTATTTTTATCATTCATACTTCATCCACGTCTTTCATTATCCTTTCTACTTTTATTACTAATTTTTATTACATTACTAACCATTTCTATATAAAGAATTTATGATCACTATTACAGACTCTCTCTTCATTATCGAAAACTTTAATTTTCTGTACTTAACTCATTCTCTCTTTCTCTACTAATACATAATCTATTGTGTGAAATATATTACATATTGCCCTTCGTAAATATTAGATAAATTTCCAATGCTCACTCTCTGACAAAGATTTTTCAAAAGCTGTCCATTCTTGTTATCTATGACATGAATTTCTTCAATATGCCCATTCATATCCCCTATAACTACTATTTTCTTCCCTTTTTTTGAAACTCTCTATATCCTTAACTAGGCATTCATATATGCTACTGTTTCACTCCATTATAGTTTGACTATCTCCAATGGTCATGTACACTATAACCATCATCCGTTCTTGTTTTCCTAACCTTATCTCAAACCACAAATGTTCTTGACACTTTACTGTAAATTTTTTTTAACATAACTCCTATACCATCACCCTTTTTTCTTTTCTATATATAGGTTTTTCTTCTCTTAGATGTGTTTTCATTACTGCTAATACCTCAAGTCTTTTCTTTTTAACTGCTTTGTTTAATTCCAGCCACTTTTCTAGTCTCCTACCATCTTGCATATTCAAATATCCATTTTTAACAATTTCTTTCTTTCTTACTAGCCTTTTATAAATTCTTTTGACTCTTTCTTTCTCTATTATATTTGTAATTAGCTTGTTTATCATTAGTTTACAGACCCATTCCCTCTCCACATCTATATTTATATCTAAATCAGCTACCCTTTGTTTATTTCCCATCAATTCTTAACCTTCATTTTGATAATACTGTTAATTTAAAACCCTACCCCCCCCCCTTATTAAGTTTTCCAAACTATACTATTTTTAATAAATCAAACCCCTTAATACTTCACTTCTTTGTTTTTCTAAATGAAATCCATCTTTACTATATAACTCCCTCTTACTAATAAAAAAATTCCACACATCCACAAACATAACATTATTTCTCTCACATAATTTTTTCAATCTCTCATTTATGGATCATGCCCTAGCTAACATATAACCATTATCGAATCTTGCTAGTAATCCAACTACTCCTACTAATTTCTTTAACCTTATTTAAATTGCTAATCAATTCTTTGTACTCATTCATTACTCTCTCCAATGGCTCGGACAAATTATTTGCTCCTGCCATAACATAAACATGTCTATTCCCCTTTTTCTTTATCTATATTCTAGCTCCAGACAAACTTACTCTTATATACCTATTTCTATTTTCCCTTGCAATTACATCTCCACATCCTCTAATTAGCGAATCTCCTATCAAGACTATCTCATAGTTTACTTTCCCTACTTCATCCGTAACATTCTCTTCATCTTCTAGATTTTCTTATTTACTTCTTTCTTATCGCTTCTATTCATTAATTCCTTGATTTGCCCACACTTCATTTTTAATGTTTTTAATTTTTCTTCTACATCTTTTACACTTTCTCTATCTTACTTCTTTCCCCCCCTATTTTAATAACAGTTATGAGCAAGCATAAGAAATGGTGATCATGCGATGTTTAGTGGTTTAATAATAATAAGAAACATAGTAACTTTGATCCCCACCCCCCACACACAGACACACTCATTTCTATTAATTTACATTTTGAAATAAAATTTCTTCCAATAGTGAAGTTCGTACCGTGCAAAAGGAAGATGAAAATATAGGAGATATATTTATTTTACCAATAATCATAAAAGTTATATTAAAGAACATTTAATTTTGTTATTCTACAAAGTCAAAAAAAAAAAAAAAAGAAGAAGAAGAAAAAGACTAAATATGTGTTTTAAATCTTAAAACAAAAGTGCAGTTTCTTTAAATAGAAATGTATTTATTACTATAAGAATCCTATCAGCGCTATTTTTTGATTATCTATTAACTTTGTCTGGCAGATGATAAAAAAGTTGATTTTTATTCACAAGTTTTTTTCTTCTAAATATACATTAAAGAAATTAACTGACAGTTTGTTTTAAAAATAAATTTTTTTTTCCTATTGCTTTCTGCAAAACATACTTATTTAGTAAAAGCTATTTTTTTTCTAAGAAATAATTAAAATCGTCTTACTAAATACAGTATATAAATATGTGCGTTTATGCTAAGAAGTTAAAGAAGAAAACTTACTCTCTTTTCACTAACGCTTCTTCTTCCCGTGTTAAACAATGATGACTAGCTTCTTTCGTTAATTCCCTAGAATCTTTTTTTTCTAATCCTGGTTTACCTCTACGTTCTAAAAAACTACTTGGTACCCACCCTTCTTCAGGTGGTGTGGATTTTGTACGAACTAACCACTTTAGGGAGTTATGTGAATCTAATACTTCTACAAGTTGTCCTTCATGAAGTGATAAGTCCTCGGTAGCATCAGAATCCGCTGCATAATCAGCAATGGCAACATAAGTGTTCTGACCCTGGAAAAAAAATAGGATTTATAATTAAAATTATATGGTGGTCTATGCATATATATCAAAATATAAAAAACTAATCTAGTCTAGCTCATATAAATGCAAGGAATATTAATTCGAAAAATACACAGATAAATAGTAGTTAATAGCAATATAACCTAAATACATTTTCGGTGCTGAGCACACTTGACAATGGCAATAGACAAAATTTAAAAAACCGTTACTTTAAACCTCAACATGAACGTTATGAAGCCATCAGACTAATTGCCAATATTTCAAACAATACTCAATTAAACACTATTAGACTTTCTATTCATTACAAAGTTACCATTAGAAATAAATCAAGCATCTTTAATTTTACATTTCCTATTATTGTGTTCACTACAAGCCATTTTTATTTCACTAGGATTGAAAATATGACCAAATAAGTGCTCATGTTCCTAAAACAATGATGACATCAAAGAATCCAACTTAGCTTTAGTGTAGAAATATACATGCTATAATGTTTGCTCTGGATTCACTGTAATACACATGAGGACCATTATTTTTCTGGCCCTTAATCAAACAAGCAATACAAGAACGTTCCTTAGGATCAACTCTACCCTTATCATTGGTAATTAAATGATTTAATAAAGCAGGTGACTGAAAACATACATTATATTCTTTAACACCCAATTTCTTCATATTCGATGATATAGAAGATATACAAAAGAGGGTCATCCCAGGTTTAAAATCCATGATTTGATTACTATTAAACTTTATCATCGAAATGCTTAACATGTTTAAATAAAGCATATTTATTGTAAACCATCCATATTAACTCAAACATATACTAATGAATATTATCTTTTTTATCCAATTCAAATTTACATCAATTATTGTTTTGTGCATGTAGTAAATTATATGACTTCAAAATCAGAAATAGTAACTAAAAGTAAATAAAAATTCACAAACAAGTAATTTTATTGTAAAAGAACATAAAAAATCAAAATTATTTATAATTTCTTGACCACAAAATAGACTATCTAATCAATTAAATGTCATGTTCATCCTTTTTTAAGCATGAATATATGAGCATTGTTAAAAGAATTTGCTTTCACCTTTTTCTTAATATATGCAATATGAAAACCCATACTTGAGTGAAGTGCATGTTATGGACAAATCCATTGCTAGATTCGAAACTACAATTTTTGGGGTATTTTTTTTTCTTATTCATAGATGATCATTAAAATTAGGATAATGTACTTTTATTTGCACTTGGGCCATGTTATGGTCTAGGAAGTAGACTTTAAGAATTAATGCCATAAATGAGAGTTAGATTAAGGAATAAAATGCAGTATAAAGTATTAGAGTTATAAATAGATCATTAGGAAATGAATATGCTTACAAATGACTTGAGAACCTGATTGTATGATTCTCTTTGTATGCAAAATCCAAATAAACAAGTTGGAATTTTCACTAATGAGTAAAGTCTTGAATGAGCAATAATTAAAGATGTTCTATTGAAATGATGATGTCTCCATTGGCTGAAAGTATGACAGTAATTTAATATTACAGATGAGAGTATTCATTTATTGTTAAAATCCACAAACTGCATGTGCATTAGCTTAATGCTGATTATTAGTTTATGACAGTTTAAAAACATTGTGTTATATAAAATAAATATCTTATTTACATATTACAAATTAAATTAGAGATAAATTAATTTTCTGGGAATGGACAGAATGCAACAATAGGTTCAGAATGAATATACAAGTTATTAGATTGAAACACTTCTCAAGGCATTTCCATAGCTGCAAGAAGCATTTTAGTATGCTTAGTTTAATTGTATCATATAATTTTATCTTCATCAAACCAAAAGTAAAACATGTTGTTTTTTTTTTACACAAAATGCATAAATTTATAACCTTTGTTCCAATTATTGAGGTTTTCAACATTACTATTTTCTGTAATTAAATCATTACAAATTTAGATTATAGCATCAAATCTTTTGGATGTATTTATATATTTTTTAGATTTATCTTAATCATTACCTAAGATTTAAGGATTTGGTTCATTGAAATACTTGTTTATGGTTGAAACAAAATTTCTTCACTGGAATAAATTAGTAAAATGCGATTTCTTTCTTTCCATTAAAAAGGAATTATTATTTTTTTTTCTCATGTGTCATAGCATCAGCCGGGAAGTGAACCCGCTAACCCAGGACAACTGTTTGTAAAGCAGCTGTTGCTGACCTCTCAACTGTATTTATATATATAATATATGTGGGATTCAAAGTCAAACTTTCACACAACCCACAACTCTCAGTGCCACCTTATATTGCTAACCCACCTGATCGCATGCATGTTGAAAAGATAAATAATCACCAATATACATATTTCGTGCTAAACCAACACTCATCAGTTGGTCCAGATTGCCATCTCCACACACATATATAATCAGTACTCAGCTTTATATTAAGATAGCCAATCTTCATACTTTAATGGACAGGCTTCAAACTACTCCCAACCCACATTCTAAAAATAAATGGAAGCTCTCTAGATTTTTAGAAGTAATAACTACAAGCTCTTAAATTCTTGTAATAGAAGATAAAGAAGTTTTCTCTTCAGTAGCTATACTATCATTTTCGATAGATCCACCCAGTTCAAGAATTAAGAGTTCAATTTGATTTCTATTAGATCTATCATGTTTAACTACTTAGAATCATAACAGCAATTATAGTTTTAAATGAATGTGATCTAATTTATCAAACCAGTTGCATGTGATACATTTGCCAATAGAACAGTATGTAATATGCATAAAAGTATATCCATTGAGATTATATAAGAGTTGTCTTAAGTGTTTATCTCAATAGTATAGGATTTAAAATTTAAACTATAATATTCACTCTAAATTATTGATTTTTTTTTAATTCAACAATTTTACCAAATTTTTTTAAAGCATTCAAAACATAAAAGTTAACAAATCAAATATATATATATATAATTCTCACACCAATAATAAGACATATCTTTCATTATATAATTTTTTATAAAGCAATAATAATGCTATATAGGTCTAAATGATAAAAATGTTTCAGATGATTTAAAGAATGTAGTATTAATATTAATATTTAAAAAAGATAATAAAGAAGTTATTAAAAATTACAGATCTATCAGTCTTTTATTAATTTTATACAAAATTTTAACCAAGATAACAAGCTGGATTTAAAAATGGTTTTAATATAATGGATCATATCCTAGTATTGAGAGAAGTCATAGAAAGAACCTATAAATATGAGTTGCATTTCTTCAGTGAATAAAGCATTGGATCATCAAGATGTAGACCCAGGATATTATCATATTCTGAAGAATATTTATGAAAGTGCAACCTCAACAATTAGATTGATTACATAATGATACCAAAAAGATTAACATTGAGAAGGGTGTGACTTGTGGATTAAAATGGTAAGCTATGGGAATAAAAGTAAATGGAGATTATTTACAAGTTATCTAGATTTTTGCAGTTGTTTTTGAAAATAATGCTTCAGAGGTTCAGGAAATGTTGCAAGAGTTATCAGATGAAAGTAAGAAAGTAGGATTAAAGGTAAATGTTAAAAAGGTTAAAGTAATATTCAATGGATTTTCTTAAAAAGTGAAAATAAAGATAGGAGTTAACAACTGCAGATATCTTGGTCAGATTATTTCTACAGATATAAACATAATGAATAAAATTAATCATAGGATTAAGTTTGAGCAAAACTCTCCATACAGGAACACCACCCAGTGTAAAGCTTTATAGTTAGCTAAAAAAAAAAAGTTGGCTGCTGGAGGGTTGCATTAGATCCAAAGATCTAGGTGTACTGCTCTCAAATCCAAGGTTCCTTACTGATGAAAGCCACAAGCTAGAAACTAGTGTGGAGATATTAAATGAGGAGGCACTAGATAGGGATTTTATGCACAAATTTATTCCTGCATCCATTGATTACTCTGGATTGCACTGAGTGATGCTACAGTATGAAGAGTTTTGCCTCTGTGAAACTAGTTTGTGCAAGCATAAAGAATGGTGATCATGTGATGCTTGATGGTTTAATAAGAATTAAACTTTGTTGAAGTGCTTTTGGTAGAAATAACTTAATACTAAAAGGAAATATGCCTATGTGTTTGCATAGGAAGGTGTTTAATAAATATGTGTTTCTTACTTACGAATCTGAGACTTGGACACTTCATAGAAAAACAGTACAGAGACTTCAGCCCACTCAACAAAGTATGGAGAGATATATGTTAGGAGTAACAAGAAGAAATCAAAAACAAAATACATAGTTGTGAGAAGAAATAGGTGTTACTGAAATCTTTGAAAGAATTAAGAGGCTGAAGTGCAGTTGGGCTAAACCTACTGCTAGAAGAGATGATAATTGATGGATAAATTTTAAACAGAATCTCAAAAGATTGTAAAAGACCCAGAAAGAGATCGCACATGAGATGGATGATGAAACAAGGAAGTGTGTCTGGGCAATGTGGAGAAGAGAGACTAGAGAGAGAAAACAATGGATTGAACTTGGAGTGACTTTCAGTCTGTAGTGGATCGATAATGGTTGAAATTGATGATGATGATATTCAAACAAATACTAAATACAACTTTAATGCATTTTCAATTAACATTCTGAGCTCTCTTTATTCCAGCGAAACATGAATTTGTAAACTACTATCAAAAAACCTTTAAACTGACAATAGTCTAATAAAATTGATAGCACCATTAAGATTGATTAAACTGTAGTCTCTATACATTTAATATAAGGCAGTCTTATAAAAAGAAATTCATTATTTGAGTATAGATCTACACATTAGGAAATAAAGGGTGAAACGGGGAAAGAAAAATTGAAGTGTGAGATACAAGAACTGATATAACTTTTAAATAATGTCTTTTGAAAAACAAACTTAGAGTTGTCTGATATATCTAAGGATTTAATTAAATTAACAAGGAATCACTGCTGATAATAAATAACATAATTTTGAATTAACATAACTTAAAATAATATTTAAATACATGTATAGTATTATGCATAAGCTAGATGTAATTAGGGAGGATTTGAACTCAGACCTTCATGCTCCCTTCAGTCATCCACTCCATCTTATACAACCAATATACATGACCACAGACATGTGAAAAAGATAAATCTCCAATATATGTATTTCGTGTTGAACCAGCACTCATCAGTAGGTCTGGATCATCATCTCCCACACATATATGGTCAGTGCTCGGTTTATATTAAGGTAGCAAATCTTCAAGCTTTAATGGCTATCCTTCAATCTTCTCCACTCTCCAACTCTTCAGACATTCATATCATAGAAAATCTGATGAGTGCTGATTTAGTACGAAATACGGATATTAGAGCTCATTTATCTCTTTCACGTGTATGGGGTTATGTTATCGGTTGTATAAGATGGAGTGGATGACTGAAGGAAGCTTGAAAGTCTGGGTTAAAGTAATAGTAAAAATAAATAAAGAAGTAAATAGCTTTAAGGCTTGGGGATTCTTAAGAATGCCAGAAGAAAGCCGGGAGCCGGATCCTATACCGGAACCCATAGCCATGCAGGAAAAAAATAATAGTCATAAAACAGAATCATAATTTTTCAGGAGATGGCTTCAACAATAATAACTAATGCCATCTTAAAACTTTTCTTTACAAATAAACTCGCGTAAATACATACGCAATTGTATATATTTTGCCTAAAATAAAAGTTCAAATATTTAAAAAATTTTAAATTTATTACCCAAGTTTAAGAATTTCTAATATGCTAATTGCGTGCATTTTTTCCCGTGGTTCAATGTTCAAAACTATTTTTTTTTAAATAAAAAAAATGTAGAAATGCAACCAAAACAATATTTTTCTAAAATTACCGTAACTATCTGTAGAAGATTGGAAATATTTAAAAAAAATATTATAAGATATAATAATTACATTGATACATGACATTGTTTTCATTAATCTAAAACTGAGCTAAGAAATTTGAAACGCGTTAACTGTCATTAATGTTTTAACAAATTAATTAGTTACTATTTTGTTTTTAAAGCTTTATGATGTCTTTTGATAGATTTAATTATCAGTAGAAAGTAATAAGCTAAAACTTTAAAAAAAAAAAAAGGTGTCAAAGGAATGTGATTTCCATCATTTTTTTTTTTTTTTTCATGTGTCAAAACATCGGCCAGAAAGCGAACCCGGGACAACTGCTTGTAAGGCAGCTGTGCTGACCACTCGGTCACCAACGCTTGACGTTTTCATCATTTTTTAATTGCAAAAATGATTAAAATATTATTTTCCTCTCCCCGTATTTAAAATGAATTTTTTAAAAATATTTGTTTAAAGTTATATTAGTTCATCATCATCAAACATCATCAATCCACTGCAGGATGAAGATCTCTCCAAGTTCAATCCATCTTCTCCGATCTCTAGCCTTTCTTCTCCACAACACCTCTGCATACTTTCCTATTTCATCCATCCATCTCACATGTGGTCTCTCTCTGGGTCTTTTATTATCTTTTTGCATCCAGTTTAAGATTTCATTTGCCCATCTATTATCATCACTTCTAGCTATATGTCCAGCCCAACTCCATTTCAGTCTAGTCTTTCAATGATATCAATAATACCTGTTTATTCTCTTGCACATATATTGTGTTTTTGATCTCTTCTTGTTACTCCTAGCATGCATCTCTCCATACCTCTTTGACTGGTCTGAAGTCTCTGTATTGCTCTTCTATTAAGTGTCCAAGTCTCCGATCCATAAGTAAGCACTGGTAAAATACATTAAAAACCTTCTTTTTCAAACACATAGGCATAATTCCTTTTAATATTAGTTACATTACTGTATATCAAGTTATATTCTTTGATTTTGTAATAGTCAATAATTATGAACTTTCTAGCTTTTTAAAATGTTCAATTCTCACTTATAGGTAGTAATTTAATCTTTATTTATTTATTATCCTTCATCATCATTTTTAACTATTATAAATTAATTGCAAGGTAAAGATTTCTTCGTTTTTTTTCAGATTCATAAACATTCTTTCCCATATCACATCAACAAATTTCATCCATTCATATCACACATGGTCTCTTTCTGTCTTTTATAATCTCTTCAGTCCACTAAACAGCACATGATCACCATTCTCTATGCTTACAAAACTGTAATATCATAATCAAAATTTTCCATATAGTAGTGCCATCTGGTGCAAACCAGAGTAATCAATGAATGCACTAGGTGGCACTACTGTATGGAGAGTTTTTCCTGTTATAACAGATTGTGTAAGCACAGGGAATGGTGTTATTGTGATGTTTCGTGGTTTAATACCAATCCTGCCAGATAGAATGATGGTGACTATGGTTATTAAAGAACCAAAGACATCAAAAGATATAGATGCTGAATTAAGTTCAGGACTATATGATCATATAATTGAATGAGTTTGGATTGAAAACATTATTGTCCTTCATTTTGGATTCATAGTTTTATGGTTAACTAAAAAAGTAAAAGGTGGCTGCTACAGGGTTGCATTGGATCCTAAGGACTAGGTGCAGTGCTCTCAGATCCAAGGCTCCTTACTGATTAAATCCACAAGCTAGAAACTAGTCTGGGGATATTGGAAAAGTAGGCACTAGATAGAGATTTTATGCAAAACAAAACCTTCCTGCATCCATTGATTAATCTGACTTGCACTAGGTGGTACTACTGTATGAAAAATTTAGCCTCTCTTGGGGTTCCATTTAAGACTTCACTTATCCATCTATTATCATCTCTTCTAGCAATATACCCAGCCCTGTTCTATTTCATATTTAGTATTTGCCTGCGGGTTTGTGAATTTCAAATTTTTAAGTCAATGCTCTAACCAACTGAACTACTCTGTCAAAGACAACAGATATTAGAAATTTCATATAATATCTACGAAGGTTGGTTTTTCTAAAAGTGAGATCAATTAGAGGCTTTCAGACATTAGAAATTGCTACACTGGGTTGACTTATAAGATTATTTGCCATCGTCATATGAACAGTTTCTTTGAATTTTTCTTTTTTACATCTTTTTCTCTCTAGCCAATATTTTTGTATTTTCCCAATTAAATTATGCTCCACTAAACATCACATGATCACCATTCTTTATTCTTACACAAGCAGTTTACACAGAGGCAAAACTCTCCATATAATGGTGCCACTCAGTGTAAGTTAGAATAATCAATAGATGCAGGAAGATATGTGCATAAAATTCCTATCTAGTGACTACTCATCCAATTTCTAGCTTGTAGTTTTCATCAGCGAGAAGCCTTGGATATGAGAGTTCTGCACCTAGATCTTAGAATATAATGCAACCTTCCAGCAGCCATTTTTTACCATATTAGCTTTGAGTCCAAAATTAGATTCTAAGATGTAGGTACAATGCTCTCACATCTAAGGCTCTTCACTGATGAAAGCCACAAGTTAGAAACTAGTCTGGGGATATTGGATGAGTAGGCACTAGATAGAGATTTTATGCTCACACCTTCCTGCAACTATTGATTACTCTGGCTTTCTACTGTATGGAGAGTTTTGCCTTTGTATGAACATAATGTTCATTACTACATACATGGTCTATTTCTGTAGACGCGTCTGCTTTCCTTTTTTGACCATTAGTTTGTATTCTTTCAATTATTGTGTTTGTATTTGAAAAGGGTAAAGTTTAAAATTTTCTAGACATTCAATATTTAATGATAGATGATGAAAATAGTCCAACAAATTATCACATCTGTTCTATTTTATTTTGCATAATTCTTTCAATGATATTCATAATTGTTTGTTTCTCATTGAAATATTTTATCAATATTTCTTATTATTTTCATCTCCATTACTTTGTTGAATGGCCTAAAATATCTGTATTGCTCTTCTGTTATATGTCCAAGTCTCACATTCATAAATAAGAACAAGTAAAACCCATCTATTAAAAACATCCTTTTCAAACACACACACAGGCATATTCCCTTTTAATATTGAGTCATTTCTACCAAAAACACTATCCAAGTTTAATTCTATGAATAATTTCCTTTATTATATTTCCATCTGTATTAATAATCTGACCAAGATATTTGTAATTGTTGACTTATTTAATTCATTTTTTTCTTTCTAAGATAATCCATTGAATATTATTTTAGTCTTTTTAGTATTTAACTTCAGCCTTCCTTATCTTCATCTGATAACTTCTGTAAATTTTTGAATCATTATTTGCAAAAACAATTACATTATCTACAAAATCTAGATGACTTAAATAATCTCAGTGTATTTTTATTTCTGTAGTTTCTCATTATAGCCCACAAAATACATCACCTTATCATATCTTATCAAACCCATATCTTATCAAACCCAAATTTATAATTGCAGTTTGACTATTTATTAGTCTACATTCAGAATAGGTTATATTTATCTATTTAAAGAGGTTTATTTAAACTTCTTTGTATCAATAATTTCAATATCTGTGGTCAAGATGCAATCTTTAATGTCTATATAAGTATATTAAACCATTAATAAAGGTGGAATTCCACCTCTATTGTTAAAAGGGGGTTGCCTTGACAACAGTTTGAAATTGTTGGTTGTTATTGATATTGGGATTGTATAAGTGTTGACTGGTTTTTAATGATTACTCATCAATATTGTTTATGCTCATAATTATTGTGACTATTTTCAATTTTCTTGAATAATATAATGTTCTTTTCTACTAGATCCAATCAAAAAATATAAACACTCTCCTTTTTTACTTTCCAAAAACTTTATTTTTCCCATTACCATATATATTTATTTGTTTACAAAAACATGCAATGTTTCAACCACTTTATTTATAGTCATTTTCAAGGATCTACAAAATACATATTTACATCTTTATAATTATCAATACAATTAAAAATAAATATAAAAATGAATCAATCCTTATTATAAAAAAACAATAACATTTTTCTTTCATTTATCAATACATCTTTTTTATATATACTACATTATATATACACTACAATTTCTTGCTTCTTTACTCCCCAGTCTTTTCCCTTTTTTTAAACTAGACATTTCTTTTTTTAAACAAACCACAAATATTTAAAAAGTATTTTAGAAAAGGAAAAAGTTTGGGCAGTAAAGATGCAAGCAGTGTAGTGTATATATAATGTATATATATAAAGATGTATTGATAAATGAAAGGAAAATGTTATTGATTTTTATAATAGCCAGGGTCATTTGCTCTGAAATGAACTATATTAAACGCTAAGTCAGGGAAGCTTACTACATTGTAAGCAACCCAGCAGCAATCAATAGAAGAGAGACCTGCTTTTCTCTGTCTCGAAAATGGTCTATATAACATCTTCATATGAATTTGCATTAACATTACAGTTCTTAACCAAATACAAGTCGCCATGAATATGGGACTATAAACTGTCCCGAAAGCACTTGGCGGTAACTTTTAATAATTTTATTTACGTTTAATAGCGTCATTATCTGTGCGCAGAGTGCATATATATATATTAATAAGGATACATTTCTTTCTGTATTTAGATAATGCAATGTTTTCATTTTGCTCCTAATAATAATAATAATAATTATTACACAATTTAATTAACAATTTTTTTTAATTATTATTACACAATTTAATTAACTTTTTTTTTTAATTATGCATTAGATAAAAAAAAATTAAAACCTTGAAACTTTTGGCATAATTTTTTTAACCAATCGTCAGATTGAATTATATGAATTTACATTCCTCAAAGTATTTTTTTTGTTTGTTAAGTGAACACTTGTTAAAATATAAACTAAAATTACCACATGCTTCCACTTAGATCCACATGTGTAAGTAATGAGGAGATGAAACATAATTGCTATAAACAAAAAGGTAAACTAAGTTCTGTAACACTTTCACATATAAAAACTTTCTAAATTTCTGAAAGTGTGTAGGACTAATTTATGCATATATAGAGAGAAATATAGTTATTTTTTTCACTCTGCAATCATTTCCAGCAAAAATTGAGAAAAGTATTATATCTTTTGCTATACAAAGTTATAATGATAAATTTTTAACATTATTGACATACTATATATATATAGTGAGCTTCTGTGTAATAAAAATATAATAGCTAAATAGCTGATATTTCATACAATAATAGGTACTTTCCTCAGAGCTGTGAGAAAAGTACTTGTTATTGTACTGAAACGTCAAACTGTTTAGCTATATATGGTCATCTGACACCTGACTTGATTTTTTTTTTAATTTTAGAATTTTTGCTATTAAGGCTTTGGCAATTTTATATTGCTAAAGCTATTAATATATGGTGTATATGAACTTAGTTCAGTCCCATATGGCTATTTAAGTTAGATAGCTGGATTGGAAGACATATGGATGTCTGAAATTTTCAGATTTTCTACATAATAGTTATCCATTAGATAAAGTGCTAGGCTTGTCCTGGTATTTTTAATCTAATGCTTGAATATCCTGGCACATCACTGAGGAAGCCAGTAGCAGAAACCGGTCTGGGGTTGAGGATATTCTGCAAAGCTTGTTAAGAACTTATTTGTGAGCTCTTTATATAACTACTCTTTCAAAATAATAACAACAATAAGCAACTAAGATAACTTAATGACTCTCAACATTAAATCTCTTTAATGATTAAAGCTTAACAATAATATATAAATAATATAATAAGATGTTAGGTAAGCATTGTACAATCTCTCTTTGTTTAATGTGGCATTCTTAAAAATATAATGTATTTGATTATTGTGACAATATCAAATATCTCTCATTGGTGCTGTATCCGTTTAAAAATAATTACCAATGATCACATCTCCTATGATCATATCTCCTAGGATGATGATGATAATAATAATAATAATGATGATGATGATGATGGTGATGATGATGATGATGATGATAATAATAATAATAATAATAATAATAATAATATACTTTGTTATTCAATCAAATATAATAATATCTAAGTAATCTTTAGGGATCATGTGTTAAACAGGTAAAACTCATTATACGTATTGCCACACACAGCAAGCTAGAGTAATCAATGGATGCCAGGGGGCTTGTGCATAAAATACCCATCTAGTGCCTATTCATCCAATATTCCCAGACTAGTTTCTGGCTTATGGCCTTCGTCAGTGAGGAGTCTTGGATCTGAGAGCACTGCACTATTGATTACTCTAGCTTGCTGTGTGTGGCAATACGTATAGTGAGTTTTGCCTGTTTTAACAATAGTTATAAGCAAGCCTAAGAAATGAAGATCATGTGATGTTTATGGATCATGTGCCAAATAAGTTCTATTTCAAATTATTAATTTCTGAGGATCATGCATGTAGAATAAAAAATCAAATAACAAGACGCAGATAAATCACAACTGTTCTAAAATATAAGTTTTAAAACAGTTAACAAATTTATTTATAAATTAAACAATATTACACTACTACAATAAGGTTATAACATAATACAAATAAAATAAAAATCTACAAAAGTAATATAAGAATTAACACTACTTAACATTAAAAAAATATTTCCAGTAAATCTTACCAATGAATGACAAGAAATAAAATAAAAATAGCTTTCACTACAGCCATTTCAAATAAAACAAAACTTACAACAGTAATGATAATATATAATCCTCATTCTATTATTTATATTGGGAACAGTTGCAATAAATTTCCCAATTTTTAAAAAAACTTAATATTACAATCATAATCCTGTCTTGGCATCATTTGAAGAAAAAAAAAGTACAGATAATAATAATAATAATAATAATAAAATCCATGAAGAATATTAATGATACTGAAAATATAAAATGTTTATTCCAATCCTTTCTGAAAATTTTATCCAGGCATGTAATATCTTAATAGAATAATAATTCAAAATTCATTTTATATGAAAATATTTTCTTACATATGTTTCAGCCATTGTGCATAGCAGATATATTGCAGTAAATATAAGTAATATTCGCATTTTCCATCGGTCAAAAACATTAATGAAAACATTATATAATATAAATTATTTAAACCACTAAACATTACATGATCACTATTTCTTATGCTAGAGCATTACTGTTATTAAAACATGTAAAGATACAGTAGTGGCACTCAGTGCCAAACAGAGTAATCAATGGATGCCAGAAGGCTTGTGCATAAAATCCCTGTCTAGTGCCTACTTATTCAATATGCCCAGACTAGTTTCCAAAGCTCCTCACTGACAAAGGCCACAAGCCAGAAACTAGTCTGGGGATATTGGATGAGTAGGCACTAGATAGAGATTTTATGCACAAGCCTTCTGGCATCCATTGATTACTCTGGTTGCCTCTGAGTGGCACTACTGTATGGAGAGTTTTGCCTGTTTTAATAAATTATTTATTTAATATGCATATCAGCAGACATGTAATTTATAAATTAAGATAAATATTTCTTTCTTTAAAAGATTTACAATTTTTATCTTTTTAAACATGTATCTTTTCACTAGATATTTTTCTTTTCCAGGTAAAATGACAGCTATATCATTCAAAACATTACCTATCTGATATAATTTCAATCTTTTAAAAAGATATATCAGAACTCATTTATTCCAAGTAAAGTTATTTTTAAAGTATATAATTGATTTATTGATTTGATCAATAGCAAGTTCTTTTAAAAACATAAAAGACATTCAAAAGTCATCTTCAATTTGCCTTTAAATGCATGGTTCTTAAACATAAGTCCAATTAAATGTAAATTGTTACTATCAATTATATAATAAACAGTCATACTATTATACCATAAAAACATTTTAAATTCAGTTTTTGAACGTAGATGCAGTGTTTTAACTTTTTTTCTTTCTTTCAAATTTAATACTACAATAATGATTTTTGATAAATATCCAATTCTTCTTAATTAACTTTAATAAATTAGCTTCACTGTAATATGATAAAGTTATTTCAAACAAATGTTCACTCATCCCAGACATGCAATTTATAAAAATTTCAGTTCTTATATAAATCGTCTCTGATCTTGTTGCAGTGTATTGCTTGATATTTGGTGTTCATTGTCCTAATATTTAAGTAACTACTATCATATTCCATAGAATTATTGAGATCCTAAGCTAAGTTTCAAGAAGAATAGTCTAATAAGAAAATTTGGTGCTTAGTGAAACATTATTTAAATAATTATTCCAATTACATTTCTCAAAATGCTTTTAAGTAAAATAATAATAATTTAAAAGAAATTACTAGTCACAATATAAAAAATATATAGTTATAAATTTCAAACTAAATCTTTTTTAATCCGAATTTGTAAATTTCTAAAAATCTGGAAAAATTGATCTAGACTGGCCTCAATCTGTTTTTATACTGGTCTCAATCTCTGTTTTTATACTGGTCTCAATCTCTGTTTTTATACTGGCCTCAATCTCTGTTTTTATACTGGTCTCAATCTCTGTTTTTATACTGGTCTTAATCCAATGATTCATTTATAAATACTGCTTGTAAATATCTGTTCATTTACATAACTATATCAATATCATTTTTAAAATTAAGTTTTAAAACTATGAGTCATCAATTATTAAATATTATCAAAAATATTTAATACTTTAAATATTAAATATTTTTATCTAAAAATATTAAATCTTTATTAAAACAATTTTTAATATTTTAATAAGCTAAAATTGATTTAAAAATAAAATACTACACCTAAATAAAATAATAATTTTTAATTATTACTTTTCTAATATTATCTCTTTACTTTATATGTGTTACACTTTATTATGTATCAAATTTTTGTTAACAAGTTAAAATTAAAGTTTTCTTTCCATAACTTATGAAAGCTCACATATTCATACAATCACCTCTAACCATGTGATACTTTCAACACATTCTAAACTAATATGAAATTAACTATCATTCAAATAATATTTTAAACAAAATAATTACTTTAAACCGATAATATAAAATATTTATCACTATAATTAAGCTATTCTATCTCTGTAGTCTCTTTTAAATATAATAAATCAAAATTAATACTAACTTTTAAACAATTTATTGTGTCATTTTATTATTTAATTCATCTCAAAATGAGTTTGAACTATCTAATGTATCTTTAAAAATTCCTATCTACTGAGTTTGAACTCCTACTACCTACAACATCAAAATTATATGCTAGAAAATAAACTAAATTTATTTTTTAATATACTTATCCAACCCTACCTGAACTATCTGCACCAATTGTAAAGGGTACAGTTATTCCTGTTCTACTGATAAAAAAAATTTACATTACCAAAACATCATTAAATATACTTTCACAAAATATAATTTTTAATTTTACCAATTTTATATTCATTATTTCATATACTGATTAAACATTATAACAAATATTTAAACCATTTTTTTATGAAAACAATGATAATATTCTATTCCAGTTCATCTCTTCAGGGTGCCATCAAAAACTTAATCTATTAATTTTTATTTATCAGAAGGATAAGGAATTAAACTTCTTGCATTATAAGTCCCTTTTACTCCCTCCAGGGTGGTAAGCATAAATGCATTTTCTCCCACTTTACATTTAATTTGGTATGGACCCTCATAAAGACTTAGGAATTTTTTAAATTGATTCATTTGTGGATTGCTAACATGAGATGTTTTGACCAATATTGAGTCACCAATTTTGAATGGATGTGGTCTATTATATGATTTTTTTACTCTTTCAGCCCCCATAATCCAAAGTTTCACTTTAGCTTTTCCAATGTTTCTATCATTATCAATTTCTTCATGAATGATTGGCAATGGCATTTTTATTAACAATGGCTTCTGCTGGTCATAGTGCAATCTGATGGGTGTAAAATTAGTTGACTCATTAAGGGTACTATTTATATACTTTACAACCTCAGGAAGTTTATGAACCTACTTTTTATGATCATTGCTATATAAACCCTGAATAATCAACCAACACATTCACAGGGATTAGACTGCAGGTTTCTTATGGAGCTCATAATATGCTTGAGTTTTTGGGATTGAATCCAACTGCTTCATCGATTAGATATGAAGACAGTTGCATGGTCTGTTAAAATAATATCAGGATTTCCAACTACAGGAAACTGATATTCTAACATGCATTTAATTACATAAGCACTAGTTTTAGGTATGGGATAAGCTGATACCAACTTAGTAAACATGTCATATGTAACTAATATAAACTTTTGCCAATTGGAAATGTGGGAGGGGCTCATAAAAATCAAGCACTAATAATTCATTATGTTGGTAAGGAATTATGGGGTGCAGCACACCCACATATGATTGACTGCAGTGCTTATATTTTATGCAAACCTCACAAGTTTTAATTCTCTTGATTACATGATGATACATTTGATGCCAGTAAAAAATTGATTTGAGAACACCATAATTTTAGGAGCACCATAATGCCTATAATTACAATGAGCCTACATGAATAGTTTGTCAATCAGGGAGTCAGGTACTACAATCCTCCATGATTCACCCTTACTAGACCTAATTTTATCCATGAGTAAATTTTGATAAATTTTATATTTTTAAATATATTTTTAATAATTTTTACTATTTAAATTATCATGATTATTTAGGATAATCATGATGCTGTTCAACTTCTAATCCTGACTTTGAATCACAGTGAGATTATTATAATCATCGACTGTAGATTCATCCCTAACCAGATCTATATGTTTTGAGTAACAGGATTTTTTGATACCAGATAGGGTGGCAGCTAAGAATACCCAGCAGAGATATTCTTACTCCCTTCAATATAGAGAACTCTATAATTGAATTGCTGGAGTTACAAGCTCTACTTCACAAGTCTTTCATTGCTGAGGTGACTTTGACCCAAGAACTCTAAGTTCCTAGGGTCAGACAATACCATTACTTCTGAGCCTAGAAAAAACTGGTGCAACTTCTGAAAAACCCAGACAGCAGCTAGGATCTTCTTTTCAGAGAAGTTTAACTTGGTTCCTCTTAAGTGCCTACTTAAGAAGTACAATACATGAGGTGCCTGATCCTCATCGAGTTGATATAAAACTACCCCCAGACCATAGTAACTACTATCTGTCTGCACATAAAATGTTTTATTAAAGTCAGGATATGCTAAAATTACCTGTTTTAAGAAAATATGTTTAATTTTGTTAATTCATTGGTATGATTAATGGTCCATTTTGACTTTTTAGTTTTCTTTAATAGTTTAGATAAACAGACAGTATCTTCAGCAAAGTTCTCATAGAATCTATGGTAATAGTTACATAGACCAAAAAAGACTTTAATTGTGTTGCTGTCTTTGGCATGGGAAAGCGTTGAATAGCTGCAATCTTTTCTGGATAGGGCAGGATTCCATGTTCATTTATTAAATGGCCCAGAAACATAATTTCTTTTGCTGCAATTAAACACTTCTCCAAATTGATCTTAACATTATTGGAGAAACATCTGAGAAAATCATCTGTAAATGTTCCAGATGCTCTGCCATATTACTAGAAGCAATGACGTATCATTCACATACATGATTATTCTTTCTTTTAATTGCTTCAAAAAATCATGTCCAAACATTTGATTAAACCCTGAACCACTATTGATGAGACCAAAGGGCATATGTCTGAAGACATATGATTGGCCCTGAAATTGAAATGCTATGTATTGCTGATCTTCCTCGTGCAGCAGTCTCTGCCAGTAACTAGCTGTCAAATCAAATGTTGAGAAAATAGATTTCTTTTGAAATTTAATTAAGAGCTCATGCACAGGCGGAGGAATGTCATGATCCAGAATTGTTACTGAATTAAGCATATGAGCATCTAAACAGACTCTGATAGTGCCATCCTTCTTTACAATTACCAAAGGATTAACATTAGGAGAAGGGCACTTTTAGAATTATTTTCACTCTAGCATCTTGTCAATTTGACTTTCTACCACATCCTGATATTGGTAAAGAATTGGGTACATTTCTGTTGGAAAAGATCATTACACTTCAACTTAATCTTGTGAATAATATTTTAATTTGCGAAGCGCAGATAGTTGAAAACTGAAATAAATTGAGATACTGCAAGATCCCTGGTGCTCGTTATAACCCTTATCTGACAGCCAATCAGATGACATGATAGCTGTCCAAATGAAATCCAAATGTAAACACACAACAAAGTTTTTCTGACAGCCAATCAGATGACATGATAGCTGTCCAAATGTAAACACACAACAAAGATTTTATGAGAAAAGGCCACCCTTTTCTCGTAAAATCTTTGTTGTGTGTTTAGGTTTGGATTTCATTTGGACAGCTATCATGTCATCTGATTGGCTGTCAGATAAGTATTATAATGAGCACTAGGGATCTTGCAGTATCGCAATTTAATCTTGTGAGTATATCCCTCTATTATGCCAGGGACTTTTGAAAAGATACTTTTAAAGTCATACATTAATCAATATAAATTATCAACTAATTTTGAATTGATTGCATAAACATGGACAATTTTAGCTTTTATGCTGGCATCATTTAATATATTATGGATGCATAATAATTGATTGGAAAGGTTATGCATGCCATAATTAAAACTAAGTCTTTCTTCATTAACAACAAAAATCTTGTTACAAAAATCAATCTGACAATTATTTAAAATCAAGAAATCAGAATGTATCATGGCTTCATGTGTTACCCCAAGCATAATAAAAAAAAACATGCCCAAACTCAGTACTATTTATAGTGAAGGTAATCCAGACCTGTTTGTTAGACAATTTGATCCTCTTTCCATTTGCTAGAATAACCAGAATCTGTTTTACTGGTAATGAATATATTTTACCTTCCATTCTTACCAGGTTATTATATGTTGATTCTGACAATATGGAAGCTTAGCTTCCAGAATCAATTAGAGTTTCTATTGTAATGCCATTGATAAGAAAGTAATGATATGACAGTGGTAGGCTATAAGTGGTTCCCCTATAGTAAAAGGTTCAAGATAATCAATATCCAAGTCTAAAGTGTTAAGCATAAAGCTATAACTCATGAATCATGATTCTAGAACCCAGTATGTTGAGAACTGAAAGTGTTAGAGATAAAACTATAACTAATGATTCATGGCTCTAGAGTCCAGCAGGTAAGAATTAGAGATAGAACTCTAACTCATAAATTATGACTCTAGAGTCCAGTAGGTTGAGAACTGGAAGTGTTAGAGACAGAGCTGTAACTCATGAATCATGACTCTAGAACCCAGAACTCTGCTACTATAACCTAAGCGGTGCTTTTGAAGACATCATTAAAACTTGCATACAAAAACATAAATCTACAACAGATCAAGGCTGCATACATTTTATTATTCAAGTATTGAGATCTGAATTGAAAAAAATACTATTTAACAAGCAAAATATTTATAGTCAAATAGTAGTTTAAAATAATTATTTTATGAAGATAGGACAGAGACTAATGATTCACAAATATAACAGGTACACAATGGATTAACTAAAAGTATGTTATTTTCTATGGACAGTTGAATCATTATTTATATATTTTTTGATTATTGCATTTAGGGATCATAAAAAAAATCTTTTCTCAGAAATAAAACATGCTTAGTGAAATTATGAATTGAGAATTAGTGGTTTTAATTTGTGATGGCATTTCTGCTATTGTATAAAATTTTCATGATATAACTGTAAGTATAGGGGATTTGAACTCAGATTTTCAAGCACCCTTCAACTATCCACACTACCTCATACAACTGATACACATGCCCACACACATGTAGAAAAGATAAATAATCACCAATATATATATTTCATGCTAAACCAGAACTCATCAATAATATTAGCATCAGCATGGGATTTGAGTTTTCACCATCAGATTTTCAATAATATGGATGACTGAAAAGTTGGAGGTTGGAGTGGATTGAAGCCTGTCCATTAAAGTATGAAGATTTGCTATCTTAATATAAACTGAGCACTAATTATATATATGTGTGGGAGATGATAATCTGGACCAACTGATGAGTGCTGGTTTAGCATGAAATATGTATATTGGTGATTATTTATCTTTTCTACATGTGTGTGGTCATGTGTATCAGTTGTATGAGATAGTGCAGATAGTTGAAGTGTGCTTGAAAATCTGAGTTCAAATCCCCTATACTTAAAATTAAGCTCCCATGTTTGTGAAGAGTGCTTGGTTTTCAAATATTTAGTTATAATTGTAAATAAATAGCTTATCATATAAATTAAATGCAATGAAATATGAAGAATAGGTAGTGCAGGTATATTTACACTGAAAACAAAAGATACAATAATAGTTTGGTAACTAAAAGGATTTGAACTTAAGATTTTCAGTCTATATTCATCATCCACTTGATCTCAAACAACCAACACACATGACCACATACAAGTGAAAAAGATAGATAATCCTCAATGCATGTATTCGTGCAGAAACAGCACTCATGAGTTTGGCCAAATCGTAAATCTCCCTCACATTAACTGAACACTGATTATATATATATGTATGAGAGATTATGATACGGCCCAATTGATGAGTGCTGATTCTCTACAAAATACATATATTGGGGAATCATCTATCTTTTTTACATGTATGTGTGTTGGTTGTTTGAGATACTATGTTCAAATCCCTCCAGTTATATAAAAAAATATTCACTATACCAAATGAATAGGTTAAATAAGTTTGGATAAATACATTGTAAATTACATTAAAAAAAACATTGCTTTAATAATTAATAAAGCAAGTCATATATAACGTGACCTTACTTTTATAAGCTTGTAGCTACAAAAATGCGATACAGAGAGCGTACCAACAGCTCAAACAAGCTCTTAATTAATAAATGCCGTATGAGAAAATATTTAAAATCTCTATGCAGAACACTCTCATCCCCAGACAAACTGGTTTCGAGCTTATGGCTCACGTCTGTGGAGAGCTGGAATATTCGGACACTAGATCTAAAATATAAACTCAAAACCCAGCACTTATTTCAAACGTATATTTAAGTAGAAACTCTGAAATTGCTTGCTTTCATAACATTATTCAATTTTTTTTGTATACACCTGAATGCTTGATTCCTATCTTTGCAATATGCATACAACAGATTGGGTATCAATGTTTTAAAGTACGATTCAACAATACACCTTTTTTTTTCATTACGTGATGAATAAGCCACCAAAATATCTCAAAAACATAAGGATTACATTTGTCTGTTGCATTCATTTTCAGCGTTAATTGGATCAATATATACTGCTGTGAATTGTTTGTAAATCAAAACAAAATGATTTTGGTAATTAATACTAAAAATGGTTAAGTTAAAAAGAATCGCCAGTGGCAAATATGTGTTTATTTTTTAGAGTGTTGAAATATATAAAATAATAAATTAATAAAAAATTAATAAAAATAGCCCTCAAGTTTTATTATTGTTTTAAAGATCAAAACCGGTCTTCCGATAATTATAACATTTTTAAAAACTATGATGCAAAATGTATATTTCACAAAAACTGTTTAAAGTTTGATTTATATGCCATGCAGTTATAATTTTATCTTAATGTAGTTATAAAGGACTTGAACCCAGACTTTCAAACTAGCCATAAACTATCCAATCCATCTTATACAACTGATACAAATGGGTACGTACGTGTGAAAAAGATAAATGATCTCCAATATATATATAGTGCTGAACCAGCATTCATATCAGTTGGCTCAGATCACCATTTCCAACATATATATATACAATGACTGCTCAATTATATTAAGATAGCAAATTTTCAAACTTTAATGGACAAACTTTTTATCTTTTCCACTCTCCAACTCTTCAGCCAACCATATCATTGAAAAACTGAGGATACATTTATCTCCAAATTTTTTTTTCTTAAAATAATATTAGCAGTAAAACTTATTTAAAAATGAACTGAATTAAGGTAACTCACCTCAGATGCCCCCTGCAAAGTTCCAGATTCTTCATCTTCAGGGTCCATTTCTATTTTATATATATATAATTTAAAATATCTTTTAATATATATAAAAAGAATTATGTTAATTAATAACAAAAATAATTATAAGTATAAATGAATAGATGCATATTTGCTTAAAATTTTTTTAATTTATAGCATAAAATATTTGATGATCCATAATATTGATTATACAATATTGAAATATAAGTATTGTGTATATACATAACTGTAAATATAGGGGACTTGAACTCAGACTTTCAAGCACCCACCAACTATCCACACTATCTCATACAACTGATACACATGACCACACACATGTAGAAAAGATAATCACCAATATACGTATTTCATGCTAAACCAGCATTCATCAGTTGGTCCAGATTATCATCACACACACACGCACACACACACATATATATATATATAATCAGTGCTCAGTTTATATTAAGATAGCAAATCTTCACACTTTAATAGACAGGCTTCAATCTACTCCAACCTTTAAGCCATCTATATTATTGAAAATCTGATGATGGAAAGCCAAATCCCATCCTGATGCCAACATTATTGCCAAGCCCATGTTGATCTGAAGTCACTCCGATCCCTCATGTATAGGACCTTATCCATTTAAATACATAGAAGAGGGATAGGCATGATACAAACTTGTATGTAAATATTTGAAAACCAGGCACTCTTCACAAACCTGGAGCTTTAATTGTTAATATAGGGGATTTGAATTTAGACTTTCAAGCACCCACCAACTATCCACACCATCTCATACAACTGATACATAGGCTTGGCAATAATGTTGGTATCAGCATGGGATTTGGCTTTCCATCATCAAATTTTCAATTATATGTATGGCTGAAAGGTTGGAGGTTGGGGTAAATTGAAGCCTGTCCATTAAAGTGTGAAGATTTACTATCTTAATATAAACTGAGCACTGACTATATATTGTGCCCTTGTCTGTAGGTCATAGGTAGGGTAGAAAGGTCAATTATTAAAAAATTTTAAATTTTAGGTTATATTTGTAAGAGATATAAATAATAATGGGATAAGTAAATTTTATAATACAATTTAAAGCTAAAAATACCTGGTATATAAGAGTGTAATAAATTATTTTAAAAGAAAAACAGTTAAATAAAGCATAAATATCATTGCTTATGGTTGTGAAAGCTGGCCATATAAAATAATACAGCTATAGATAGTTAAAAGTAGATTAATAATTTGAATATAATATTTTAAAACTAATAAATTAAATAAATACTATATGTAGTGTATAATTATATTTAATAATCAAAATTAATAGATTGTGTTTTAAAATAAACTTTGGGATGGTGAGAGTTATATTTAGTTTAGCATTATAAATTATTTTCCAAATTTTATAAAAAATATATCAGTTTTGGTAATTTAGACCGAGACGTAAATAAAAATCATTTTGATAAAAGTTAGTAAACACGTGACCGTATATTATATGCCTTCACACACACTCTTGTTAAAATAATAATAAACTGTGTGAATTTAAAACTAGATATAATTGCCATCGATCTTTAAAGTGAAAGTTAAAAAATATTAAATATTGTTTTAATAATTATTTTAAAGCTTAGATGATTTTTTTTTATATAAAACTATAATTGAATTTAAAATATTGGTATAAATATTCAGACATTACTCATCAATTCTTAATTTTAAAAACATACATTCTGTTATAAAATAAAATGAATAAATTGTTCCCTAAAATAAATATTAACCAATCAAAGGATGTAAAATTAAGAGACAAAAATCTAAGAATATACAGAGGGGAGAAGTGATGTGAAGTGAAAGAGAAAGTAACAAATTTTATGGCTGGTAACATCGTAGCTGAACAGTAATATAAATTTATAATTTCGGATTTATTCTAAAAGTTATTCTGTAACATATAATATATTTTTGACTACAGAGATATGTATTGCTAATTTTAAGTTTATCTTACCAGGAAATTTTATTCAAATTTAACCAGAAAGCCTACAGTAACATGGAAGTACAAGGAAAAATATCTAGATTAACTGCTGAAAGAAAAATAATTGGAAAGTGTTTTAGTACAGCATTATTTGTGCACAACCAGAAACTTAATCTTATAACTGAAAGGAATACAATTGGGACGATATGTGAAAATCTGAAAAAGAAGCTGCAGGTCGTCAAGAACAATTTATGACGATAAATTTACAGAGCTATCTTAAAACTAAGTTATACTTCTCTATGAACAAAATTTTAATATGCGTTCTAGTACCAAGAAAAATAATAATGAAGAAAAGTGTTTATTTTAAAAGGGAAACATTATTAAAACTATAGTTCCAGAATGTTAGAATAAAGAAAAAAGTTAAAGACTAATATGAAAGTGCTATATGTATTATGGAAAGGAAAAAACTTTATATGTCAGAGAAAAATATTATAAATACTAAATGAGAAAATACTTGATGGAAAAAATATAAGATTAAATGACTAAATAAAATGGATCCATGGAAAAGAATTTATTGAAGATTTTAAATAAAATATCTACAAGATGCAGGGAAACAAAAAGCTACAGATATGTTGAAGGAGATCAAGAATAATAAGTGTATAAAATATTGAGAAAACTAAGGATCATCGTCGATGAAGATTATTAAACAGTTATTTTTTTAAATAGAACATTAAGTGACTGAAGAAAAATAAAGTATATATTTTTTTTTAGCTTTACGATGAACAATTTTCAAGCAAGTTCGACAAAGAGTATGAAATATAATTTAATATTTTTATTTGTTGTATTTAAAATATAAAAATTCTATATTAGCTTAGGAAAAATAAAATGAATTTAAGAATAATAGTTTTAAATATAATAGCTAATAGAATGATAGAAATATTATTATAAAAATAAAATGTATGTATGGAAGTTTTAAATATCTACAAGAAGTAATGGAATGGTAAGCCTCAGAATAGATCAAGAAGATAGAGTCGTTTTGGTAATTGTGATATTATTGATAATGCAAATGTATTTTTTTTAGGTCATCTATTAATGAAGAATGATGTATGAAAGTTTTTAAATTATAAGTAACATTTTATCAACATTAAAAATATTTGAGATAGTAGTAATTTTAAATGTAATAAGTTGTTTTAAAAATATAATTAATAATAAGTATCATAATAATTATGTGATTCTTTTGATTTTATGTTGAAAATATTCGGATAATTTTAAAATAGTTGGTATATTATAAATATAGAGATAAGTAGTAAAAGATTTTCTTAAGAATAGTGTATAGTTTGAACTAAAAATGAATTTTATTATTGTTAGAAATGTAGCAGAAATTTGTCGTGTACTCATAGATAAATCTAGAGAAATAAAATCGGATAGTGACTTGGTAGTACTGGTGTAGGAAAATTGTTTTTTGAGAAATAAGAAAATAAATATTTGGATCATAGTATTTTGTGTGATTTCAGTATAGCTAACAAGTCCTATCACTAACCATATAATTTTGGAAGTTTTTTTAATTTTTGAAATTTTGATGTTATATAAAGTGAAGGAATAGCTTTAGCATCACTCCTATAGTAGAGGTGGATAGGATAAAGTCCTCCTCTATGTGTTCTTTAAATTCACTGTCTATTGTAATTTTATGAGATAAATTCTAGTTATTTGTGATCCTATTATTTTGTATCCTTGTTTCATGAATATATGTAGAAAGATATTTTTATAGAAATGATACATAAAATAAAATAGGTAGGTTGTGTATGTAAGAATGGTTTATTTATAGAATGAGTTAGAATTGTTATTTTAAAAGTGAAAGTATAAATGTCATAAAGAGTGAAGAATATATGATATAGTTTTAAAAAGTAATTTGAAATGAATATAAGATTTTAAAGGAAAATCTAAAAAAGTTTTTAAAGTAATATAAAATTTTAATATTTTATATGATATTTAAAAATAGAGTTGTGTTGGTTGAAAAATGATTCAAAATGTGTAAATATATATTTGTGTGGTGTGTTAATGATTATAATTACCATAGAGAAAAGTGTAAGTATTTGATTAATAATTATTGTATAGTCAATAATAAAAAATAAAATTTAGGAAGGGTTTGAATCTTTAGGATTCCATACGAATAATAATATAAAATAGAATTTTATGATTTTGTATAATTTTTACTACGAAGGTAAAAATTTTTGTAAAAATATAATTTTAATATAATAGAGATATAGGGTATTAATGATAATTATGGATAGATACATTTTGTAACAAGTAAAGAAAATAGATAATAATAATAATAATACTGTATAAGAGTTAAAAATAAAATAAGTAGAAATTTAATGTTAAGAGATAAATAGTAAAGTAATTTTGTAACAGGAAAGTAGGGATATGATGTAATAATTAAATATTGTTATTTGTATAATTATTAATAAACTATGTTGTAAATTTATTTGTAAGTTGTGTTTAGTTATATTTCTCCACATAGAATGATGATATGAATAATTTATAATTAAAGATATAATTTTGAAAGTAGATAAAAAAAGTGTTATAATAATTTTTGAAAATTTATTTGTATGATAAAATTAAAGGTTATAATTAGATGTTTATTGGTATAAGTTGGTTGAAATATTAAAATAAATTATATGTAATATTACAAATATTTTGATTGTCAGATTATTAAAGACTAAGAACGTAATATTTATTTATTTATTTCATTTAAGAAGAAATAAGATTACATTATACTATTATTATCATTATTCTTATTTATTATTGTTAGTTGTTAGTAGTGAATTTATGAATAAAATTCTTCTCATAGTTTACTAGTAATTTAAATAGTTAAATGAATTTATGAATGAGATTTATTTGATTTGATTTTATTTCATTTATTTATTTAAATTATTTAATTGAGCTAGATTATTATTAAAAGAATAATAAGATATGATTATTGTCTTAATCGTAATGAAAGAGTTGAAAGTATAAGAATAATAAGTTGATTATTTAGTATAGTGTTTTATGCCATTGGGAATATATGTGGATATATCTCAATGTAGTTGTCTCGCTCCCCGTGTCGTGCTCCATGTCTATGAAAATAATAAATTTTTAATAATATAATTATTTATATTTTTAGAGTTTAGAGCTAGTAGTAAAATCATTTTGATAAATTAATTTCATTCATTTTGTTAAGACTGAGCTAGAGAGAACCCGGAAATATATTATAAACATTATTGTGGATTATTATGGAGTGCACGCGTGAGAGAGGCGACGGGGGAGGAGGGTACAATATATATATATATGTGTGTGTGTGTGTGTGTGTGTGTGTGGGAGATGATAATCTGGACCAACTAAAATTGCTGGTTTAGCATGAAATATGTATATTGATGATTATTTATCTTTTCTACATGCGTGTGGTCATGTGTATCAGTTGTATGAGATAGTGTGGATAGTTGCTGGGTGCTTGAAAGTCTGAGTTCAAACCCTTATATTTACAATTAAAGCTACAGGTTTGTCAAGAGTGCCTGGTTTTCAAATATTTGTATATACTTAACCTAGATGTTATTAAAGAAGGTTTGAACCCAAACTTTCAAGCTTCTTGCAGTCATCCAATCTATCCAATATAACCAATACACATGACAACATGTGAAAAAGATAAATAATCTTCAATGTACATATTTCATGCTGAATCAGCATCTCATGAGTCGGCCCAGATCATTATTTCCCACACACATATATAATCAGTGCTCAGTTTATATTAAGATAGCAAATCTAAACACTTTAACAGATAGTGTTCTCTCCACTCTCCAGCTCTTCAACCATTTATATCACTGGAAATCTGGTGGTGGAATGCTCAAAGCCCTTGATGTTGTCAATATTATGGCTATACCCATGCTGACCTTAAGTTAATCTGACCCCTCGCATATAGGATCCTAATATGTCCATTTAAATACCCAGAGGAAAGATGGGTAGAGTAGTCTGGATTCAAATCCCCTTTAATTACATCTAAGTATAATTATACTGTATTTTAATATTACATATTCATCTGCATTCTGCCCATATCTCTTCTGTGTATTTAAATAGACATATTAAAGTCTTATATATGAGGGACCGACTGACTTAAGGTCAACATGGGTATGACTGTAATATTGGCATCATCAAAGGAGCATTCTATCATCAGATTTTTAGTGATATGAATGACTAAAGAGTTGAAGAGTGGAGAGAATTAAAGCCCACCCATTAAAGTGTGTAGACTTGCTATCTTAATATAAACTGAGCACTGATTATATATAAGTGGACGATGATGATCTGGACCAACTGATGAGTGTTGGTTCAATGTGAAATATGGATATTAGAGATCATTTATCTTTTTCACGCGTATGTAGGCATGTATATTGATTATATTGGATAGAGTAGATGACTAGGGGGCTTGGAAGTTTGGGTTCAAATCTTCTTTAAATATTGATTATAATTCATCTTGTTATGAATATAGAACACTGTAAGTTCTCGAAAGCGCTAAGTCGTATTTAATTTACAAAAATAACATTTTTTCTCTATAGTTGCTTCGTATAAGCGCACTTATTACGTTTATTACATTCCATATAGAAGTATAAACAATTGTCATTTTTATGAGTATATATATATTATTATTAATCATGGATTACAAATGTCAAAAACTCATAAACACTCATCTAACACGAAACTAAATATGTTTTTAAACTAGATCCATTTGATAAGTTTTTCAAGTGGTTCTCATCTTAACTAAATTAAAAAATAGGTTCAGCAAAAATAGATTCATTGCTGTAAAATTATCATCAGTTTAAAAATATTACAAAGCTGCACTAAATTCAAAATTATGAAGTACTCCTAAATACAGTAATGATTGTGTGGATATGTAATATAATACTTAGAAAATACTTTAAACTATTGAATATTGTTTTACATCATTTTCAGTTACAAAAAAAAGCAGCTTATATCAAAATATTGTTAGCGATATGAATTTATCGAATGATTTTCCTGGACATTTGTTATTTATTATTATTTTTATTTTATCCAATAAATTCTGCATTTTCATTCGTTCTTTCTTACTATTATTTGTGTGCGTGTGTGTGTGTGTAAATTTTTTATGTAATAATATATGTCAAAAACTTTAATTTAATAATGTTAAATTATAGGAAAAGAAATGATAGAAATTAAAAAGCAATGCCTATTAGAATAAGTGACAAATTAATAAACTTCCAAATGTTTAGTCCAGACATAAACAATCTTTTTCAAGCATCTTAAATGGGCCCTCACCTCTAAATAAAAAAATAATAGAAACATTATTTTTAAATCATCATTATTTTTAATTATTATCGATTCACTACAAGATGAATGTCTCTCCAAGTTCAATCCATCTTTTCTGCTCTCTAGACTCTCTTTACCACATTACCCCAGAGCATTTCCTTATTTTATCCACCCATCTCACATGTGGCATCTTTCTAGCTCTTTTAAATCTCTTGGAATGCAATTAAGATTTCAATTACCCATCTATCTTTATCTTTTCTAACAATATGTCCAACCCAACTCCATTTCAGTCTGTTAATTCTTTGAATGGCTTTTAAAATTATTTTTAGTATAATATATTCAAAATAAAATTATTGTTTAATATATATATATATATATAACATTAGAAAGCAGTCAACACTTAGACAATCCCAAGATAACAATCAACAATCTCATACTGTTGTCAAGGTAACCTTTTAACAACAAAAGTCCCTATCCACCTTTATTGCTAAAAGGAGGTTACCTTGACAACAGCATGAGATTATTGATTGTTATCTATATTGGGATTGTCTAAGTGTTGACTGGTTTCTAATGGTTATTTATAAACCCATTTAACCTTGAACATTATTACACTTATTATATATATAAATTTTAAAATACCATCTACACAGTTTTGTGTATTCATTTATATTCTAACCTTGTCTATGTGTAGCTCCACTACACATCATGCCAAACACGTTGGGGGCCACAATCTAACCTGTAATCTCGTGCATCTTCACTTCCAGATAATATATGATATAAAATAAAACGGGTTCTAGCTCAGTTAATAATTAATAAATAAAATATTCAGCATTAAAATCAAAATATTTCACTAGCTCAAATTTAAAATACGAATAAGGTTCAGTTTTAAACTATTAAAATCGAATTTATTAAATATACTTTTAATATTTATAGCTGTGTTATTTAATATGGCCAGCTTTTACAACCATATGAAACAATATTTTAAACTTTACTTAACTATTTTTAAATGATTTTATATACTACGTATTCTCTTTAGCTTCAAATTGTACTTTAAAGATATAATTAACTTAATACAATTACCATATTAAAAGAACATATTCTAAAATTTAAAATTTTTAGTAATTGACTGTTATGAACTATTACTGACCTATAGAAAAGGGCACATAACCTCCTCCTTCCAATAAAATTTTTAAAGTAAACATCTATCTTAATATTTACTCTATCTATTGATACTTAATATCTTTATCATTTGCTATAACCAAATTCTATCCTATACTACTGAAATATAAAAAAATATACTGTTTTTAATACAAACCTATAAAATATTTGGACATTACACTCAGAATCTCAACTAGTAATACTAGAAAAAATTTCTACACTTTTTTATCCTTTTGAATAATTAATTAGGTTATGACATTTTAAAGTTTTATATTTGTTCTGTAAAAAAAAATAAGGCTATAATATATTTTTTAAATATACGTCTTATCTAGAAATTATTTATCTTAATCATTAGGTATTTTCTTTTCTAAATCTAAACTTTAATTCTCTCTCGACTTCCTTAAGTCTCACCTTAGCTTTTCCTATCTTCTTTCCTTTATTAAGATTATTCTTAAGAAAATCTGTCATGAATTTCTCGTGCTTTAGACATTTAAGTCTTACTTTTATCTTGCTTATATCTCTATTCTGATTAAATTTTTCTCTTATAAATTCACTATTAGGTATCAAGTTTCTAATTCCTTTAAACAATATTTCTTTAGAAATATCAAATTGTAAACGAATATTTCTATCATTAACACTACATTTAGGTATCATATCTTGCATTTTATTTTTAAATTTATTACTACTTTTATCAATAATTTTTGGTAACTTATGTTCCAACAACTTTAAATACCTTTGTTCTAAAGAGTTTGACTTTATCTCTGTAGATTTATCAAATCTTTTATCATCAATATAATATTTTTTAAAACTTTTAAGTTGATCTATAGTTCTTTCACCAACTAATCTTTCATAGGATTTACTCACTCCTATCATTTCATTAGTCAATTCAAAATATTCTTTGGGATTTTTCAGTATTCTTTTATATAATTCATTCCTACTATTAATTATTTCAATAGACTTTTTCTGAATCTTCTTTTCTTCATAAATCATTTCATTATCTATAATAGTTTTTCCAACAAATAACTTGGTTTCTTTACTAGCGAATTTAATATAAGACTCATCTTTTTTAAATTCGTCATCTGCTATCTTAACAAATGATACATCATTATATCTATCTTTATCTCCTAATTTAACAGAATCTATGTTTTCTGCTGTCAAATTACTACATAAGTTAATATCTTTATTAACTATCTCAATGAATTGTGGATTTTCCTTATTTACCATCTCTATAATTTCTTCATTATCTACCACATTTACATTAATTAAATCAATAGATTCTTGATTCTTTTCCAAATCTGTACTAATTATTTCAACAGATTTACTACTTATTTCATGAGATACTTTCTTACTTACAATCTTTCCTTCAAAGTTTTGTATCCCTAAATCTTTTAATTTTCCCATTACTTCTTTTTGAACTTCCTCTTTGATACTTATTTTAGTATGAACTACCTCTTCCTTAATAATTCTAATTTCTTCATTAATATGATTTATATTACTCTTTACTTCATAGATTTCACTCTTTACACTTAAATTATAACTCTCTATTTTCTGATTAACATACTATTGTTTAGTTGACATCGGACAATAGATTCTTCTATTTGAGTTTTAAAATCTTTTACTGCTCTTTCTGAAAATTCAGAAAATTTTCTCTTCAATAATGTTTGATTTCTGTCTTCTATTTGCATTATTTCTTCCTTTAAAGAATCAATAACCTTTTCATTGTTATCAAATCTCAAATCCAAATTATTAAATTTATCATGTACTTCCACCTTAAAATCTTCTATTGTTTTACAGGTTTCATTAAGTTTTTGATTCATACTTTCTACACAAGTTCTGATTTCATTACTATTTTTGTCCACATTTTCACTAAGAGATTCTAATCTTATATTTGTTTTATTTAGGTTTTCATTAAGAGACTCAATATTTTTATTTATATTTTCATTAAGAGCATCAAATTTTATATTACTATCTTCTCTATTTTTAATCATATTTTCATTAAGAACATTAAATTTTATATTACTGTCTTCTCTATTTTATTCATATCTTCTCTAAGAGATTCACTAATTTTATTCATATTTTCATTCATCTCCTTAATCATCAATAACATTTGAGATATTTGGGAGTTCTCTACCTCCTTTTTAGGCACTATTATCTTTTCTTCCACTGTTTTAATTTCCATAACCTCTTCTTTTATCTTACTATCTATAATTTGGACACTATCTACAACTATTTCCATTTCGATTAAGTTTTCTATTTCTCGTTCCTCCTCACAACTTTCATCGACAATAAACTCAGATATTTCACTCTCTAAATTATTATCTTGATTATTCATTTTTTTTACAAATATGCTTTTTCAAAACTCAATATTTAAACAATATATTACTATTAATTTTTCATAAAATAGTTCCTTACCAGTTTCTTTTATCCCCATCTAACCATCACCCACAATAAACTATAGATAATACCTCCTTTACACCTTATACAATCTAATCCTAAATAACAATAACGATTAACATTATGTGTGTCACAACATTATTTCCCACATGCATGATTCACAGATATTTTGCACATATTAAAGCATTTTCAAAATATATTTTTAATATTTCAATAATTGACATGGTCATAATATGTAATAAAATAATCATAAGCCACATATGCATGTCTCAGATATTTATTTGCTAATTGTTTTAATTTATATTTTACTATTTTTAAACAGTCAGATTATCTACCACATAAAATTGCAATATTTTTAGTAATAAGCACTTAGTTCACTATAATAGTCAAATCCTAAATAATTATTGCTATAATAAATATTAAATTATCTATCTTCTGTGAGATATACTATCAATAATCTCTAAAGTTACGCAAACAAATTCAAATACTAACTATTGTATTATATATTTTTAATTACTTTCCTAATATATCTCGTAGCCTAAATGTTTGGGTACCACAATCTGACCTATTGATTGTATTCCCAACTACATATCATGCAGTCACATTGGAAGAGCAAAATCTAACCGAGACTTCCCCATGTCATGTAAGCCCATTATACTCTCCCATTTTAAACACTCAGGCCCAACACGTTGCTGGCGCCAAAATCTAACCTTGTCTATGTGTAGCTCCACTACACATCATGCCAACCACATTGGGGGCCACAATCTAACCTGTAATCTCATGCATCTTCACTTCCAGATAATATATGATATAAAATAAAACGGGTTCTAGCTCAGTTAATAATTAATAAATAAAATATTCAGCATTAAAATTAAAATATTTCACTAGCTCAAATTTAAAATACGAATAAGGTTCAGTTTTAAACTATTAAAATCGAATTTATTAAATATACTTTTAATATTTATAGCTGTGTTATTTAATATGGCCAGCTTTTACAACCATATGAAACAATATTTTAAACTTTACTTAACTATTTTTAAATGATTTTATATACTACGTATTCTCTTTAGTTTCAAATTGTACTTTAAAGATATAATTGACTTAATACAATTACCATATTAAAAGAACATATTCTAAAATTTAAAATTTTTAGTAATTGACTGTTATGAACTATTACTGGCCTATAGAAAAGGGCACAATATATATAAAGAAATGACGTAAATTTTTGTAAGAAGCTCAATGTTAGGAAAGAATGAAATATACAAAATTTCATTTTACTCATATAATCATTAATTAAATATGCCATACAAAATGGCATAAAGAACTGTATATTGGTTTCCTATGTTGTAGGTTGCCATGTCTAGTCTGATAGACTATCACATTTGGGTAATCATATTGCCAATCAACATATTCAATATTATAATTTATTTGCTATTTGAAATTTGTTACATGTTTATACAACAGTTTGTTTGATATATATATAAGCAATGAAATGCTATTTCAATATATGAAAAAAATTACTGAACTAGTACCCTGGTTCATAAATTAAACCTCCTTTCCCCATTACTGTTTATCAAAAAAGAAAAAAAATAGGGCGCAAATTTTGGAGAAAATACTGTGAAACTGTTTGTATAGCCAATGATCATTAAAGACGCAGTAATAAGACTGATTTAAATTAAAGTAATCCCAATTTTTTTTATTTTATAGATGCTAAAAGCAGACTATTGAATTAATAGACTATTGATTCTTGTCAAATAAATGTGATCATTATATTTTTTTTTTTGTTTTCTTTTCTAATAACCCATTTTGTAGCAGTATCTTTCATATTCAGTCATTTAAAACAATATATATGTATATAGATGGACAATTGTAATCTTAAACTGAATTCCAAAAAATAGTAAAGACCCAGGAAAAGACCACATGTGATATGGATGAATGAAATAAGAACATGTGCAAGGTTGATGTAGAGAAGAGAGGCTAGAGATTAGAGAAGATTGAACTTGGAGAGACCATCATCCTGCAGTAGATTGATAATAATTGATGATATATATAAAGAAATTTTTGATAGAAAGACTATTCCTGGTGTAGTATATTTTATTCCTTGTTTATTTTGTAAGAAGGTTTACTTAGGTCAGAGTAGTTTGAGTTTAAATGAAAGAATAAAGGTTCATAAAAGTAGAGTTAAAAATAGATATCTTAGTTCTGCTTTGTATGTCCATGAAAAAGATATAGGCCACACTATTGATTTTGATGAAGCTAAGGTTGTCTTCTTTGAGAGAAATGAAATCAAAAGAAGAATTAAAGAATCTTTATTGTTGAAAATTTATTATTCTGAAGCAATTAATTTATTTAAGAGTTCTTTTAATATTAAGGGTGGATGGGAAGTGAATGGATTTGTGGGTAATGTTTAATATTATATATATTGTGTAGTTTTAGTAGTTCTTTACACTTGAGAAGTCTGCTTGTAGCAGTGAAACCTTTGGTAGTGTTTTAATATTATTTTTATGCTGGTCTGTTTGAATTTTGGATTTGGGGTGATATATATATATATATATGTAATAACAATCCAAAAGAAAGTGAAGATCGAATCTAACCACAATCTGCAATATCTGCACTACAGGGTGCCATCTAGGCATTTGAGCCTAGAAAAATTTATAAAGTAGGCAGATACGCGCTGTTAAGATTCCACTTTATTTAAATATTCAGACTGTTAGCCCATTGTTACTAGTTCATGGAGATGCAGAGATAATAAATAACTTGTTTAATTGCATCTTATATATATATATATAAAATAAAAGCCACTGCCAGTAATTAACAACAAACATTTATTAACGCACGTATAAATAAATTTTGAGGAATACATTTAACATTTTATATTTTTATAGTAACTTTTAATTTTACATTTAAATAGATTGCAATGAGTTTAATATTTTATTTAGAGGGTCGAGTATGAATAGACTACATAGATCTGCATTTGAAAAAAGAAAATTCTTTCCCTTATTTAACCTTAGGCCAAAAGTTCGCAGCCAAACCAACGTCAATCCATCAGATATATCGATGTATTCAATGCAGCATGAATACAACACAAAATACTATACTGTCAGGAATGTACATCTGAACAGTAGGTAGAGTTAGAGAAGACATTGTCTCTCAACCAATAGAAATGCTACATCTGTTGGCGAGTAGAACAATAAACAAAAAACTCCATAGAAGTGGACTGCGGTCCTTTTTGCCGACTTACAATCACATCCCTAGGCAAACAGAAGGTAGGTAGCATATATATGCAATCCTGCCCATAGCGGATCTCCTGCTACATTTACTAATTACATCAATACATCTAATCCATTGACCCAATTTAACTATGAAACAAATAACCTAAGATTACCCTCCCTTAAACTATATATATAACTTTACAAATCTATATAGTCATTCACGCCCGACTTAAATGTAACCTTTAGATATGTTTGCACAGATGAATTTTATACAATTTGTTTTATAATGTTGAATATAGATCGGCTGCATAGATTCCATGGTTAAAAACATTTCAAAATAAACACAACCGATCAAAATACAAAATCATCGATAACGTCAATTGCATAGGGAATACAAAAAACCCAAAACCATTCATCATAAGATGCCGCAGTGACATCGATGACCTATATATTCTAATCGAATGTGAAAACCACAACATAATCAACCGTTAACAAATCTATGCAACATCTATACCCAACCTTAAATTTCATGCATTTAAATAATTTATACAATAAAAAAAATGGAAATGATTTTTATTAAACGCCAAACATATAAAATTAAACATTATTAATTGACCTGAAAATTTACAAAAATCAGATAAAAGTCCATTCGAAATTTAGGTTACCTTGTTTATTAAACTTGTCAACTCTTGACGAAAGTTCTTAATTAATTTTATGATTTTAACAATTGTTCAGTTCATATAGCTTATGGTAGAAGAGCTTCCGGTTCCTGGTGTTAATTTCCATGGAGTCTTTATTTGAAACCTGGTCTATCTGAAGGCATCCTTAGCTGGAACAATCCTGGTATCACAGTCTTTTCATTTTTAAAATAAATGAGACAGAATGACAAGTGCATCTTATCATTCTTCTCACAAAATCAAGTTGAAACTTGACTGGAACTCAATATTTTTCTTTTTATAGTCCTCCTATGGATTCCATAAACAAAAATGTCACTGTTCCATTTTTTCATTATGGTCCGGGCCTTTATTTGCTTCCATTGGGCAAGCTAAAATCTCTTTATTCTCTTATCTATTTTTCCTCTGACTTTTTAATTACACAGCTTTTGGATAATTAATAAACAATCATTTCCATCTACAAAAATATTTTATCTTTAAATCTTGTACTTTTTTATAAAAAAAAATATGTTCAAATACTTATTTATTTGTTTTTTTAAAAAAAAAATATTTAAAGTTTTGCATTTGTGTGAATATATACATTTAACAAACATTTTAATTTTAGCGTTTAGTTTTTTTTTAATACATTTATTTTTATTTGCGAACTTAAAAGTTTTTATTTCAATTTAATGTAACGGCATATTTATATATCGTTACATATCAGTAAACTTCCTCAAAAAAAAAAACAAAAACATTTTAAAAAAAAAAGAATTTACTTAGTGTTAGTAATTACGTTACACAAATTGGTTATATATGAAAATTTCAAAAGGACAAAACTTTTTTTTTTATAAGACAAAACAGTAATTACACACAAATATAATGATAAAAAAATGTTGACTGTTGATTCCTTACTACCAGCTAAATTTCTGCCCCCTCCCTTCCAAATTTCTTTTCTTCTACTTTTAACTATTACTTATGCAAGTTGAACGATTAGATTTTAAATTAGACAAGGCTTTTTTTTTTTTAAAAAAAAATTATGATTTATATTTATTATTACATTTTATTTCTCGCATTTATTTTTACATATGCACAATTTTTCTTACTGGCAGTACCTTTAAAACACAATTCAACCTATAACTTTATGTTAATACAAAAAATATACTTATTTCCAAAAAAAAAAAAAATGTTACTGGCATGATTCACTTTTAAAATTCTCAGGGCACTCATGGTTTATTAAAGATCGGCCCAAGTTGGGTAGCCAGTTATAATGATCCAAAAGAAAGTGGAGACAGCAGTCTATGATATCTGCAATACAGAGGCACCATCTAGACATTTGAGCCTAGAAAAATTTATAAAGTAGGCAGATACACACTGTTAAGATTCCACTTTATTTAAATATTCAGACCATTAGCCCATTGTTACTAGCTCATGGAGATTCAGAGATAATAAATAACTTGTTTAATTGCATCTTATATATATATAAAATAAAAGCCACTGCCAGTAATTAACAACAAACATTTATTAACGCACGTATAAATAAATTTTGAGGAATACATTTAACATTTTATATTTTTATATTAACTTTTAATTTTACATTTAAATAGATTGCAATGAGTTTAATATTTTATTTAGAGGGTCGAGTATGAATAGACTACATAGATCTGCATTTGAAAAGAAAATATTCTTTCCCTTATTTAACCTTAGGCCAAAAGTTCACAGCCAAACCAACATCAATCCATCAGATATATTGATGTATTCAATGCAGCATGAATACAACAACACAAAATACTATACTGTCAGGAATGTACATCTGAACAGTAAGTAGAGTTAGAGAAGATATTGTATCTCAACCAACAGGAATGCTACATCTGTTGGCGAGTAGAACAATAAACAAAAAACTCCATAGGAATGGACTGCGGTCCTTTTTGCCGACTTACAATCCCATCCCTCGGCAAACAGAAGATGTGTGGCATATATATGCAATCCGCCTGTAGCGGATCTCCTGCTACATTTACTAATTACATCAATACATCTAATCCATTGACCCAATTTAACTACGAAACAAATAACCTAAGATTACCCTCCCTTAAACTATATATATAACTTTACAAATCTATATAGCCATTCATGCCTGACTTAAATTTAACCTTTAGATACGTTCGCACAGATGAATTTTATACAATTTGTTTTATAATGTTGAATATAGATTGGCTGTATAGATTCCACGGTTAAAAACATTTCAAAATAAACACAACCGATCAAAATACAAAATCATCGATAACGTCAATTGCATAGGGAATACAAAAAACCCAATACCATTCATCATAAGATGCCGCAGTGACATCGATGACCTATATATTCTAATCGAATGTGAAAACCACAACATAATCAACTGCTAACGAATCTATACAACATCTATACCCAACCTTAAATTTCATGCATTTAAATAATTTATTCAATAAAAAAAAATGGAAATGATTTTTATCAAATGCCAAACATATAAAATTAAACATTATTAATTGACCTGAAAACTTACAAAAATCAGATAAAAGTCCATTCGAAATTTAGGATAGCTTGTTTATTAAACTTGTCAACTCTTGATGAAAGTTCTTAATTAATTTTATGATTTTAACAATTGTTCAGTTCATATAGCTTACGGTAGAAGAGCTCCTGGTTCCTGATGTTAATTTCCACGGAGTCTTTATTTGAAACCCGGTCTATCTGAAGGCATCCTTAGCTGGAACAATCCTGGTATCATAGTCTTTTCATTTTTAAAATAAATGAGAGAGAACGACAAGTGCGTCTTATCGTTCTTCTCACAAAATCAAGTTGGAACTTGACTGGAACTCAATATTTTTCTTTTTCCATGAACAAAAATGTCACTGTTCCATTTTTTTGTTATGGTCTGGGCCTTTATTTGCTTCCATTGGTCAAGCTAAAATCTCTTTATTCTCTTATCTATTTTTCATCTGACTTTTTAATTACACAGCTTTTGGATAATTAATAAACAATCATTTCAATCTACAAAAATATTTTATCTTTAAATCTTGTACTTTTTTTTATAAAAAAGTACGTTCAAATACTTATTTATTTGTTTTTTTTAAAAAAATATTTTTAAACTTTTGCATCTGTGCGAATATATACGTTTAACAAACATTTTAATTTTAGCGTTTAGTTTTTTTTAATACATTTATTTTTATTTGCGAACTTAAAAGTTTTTATTTCAATTTAATGTAACGGCATTTCATACAGCATTTAGAAGGAAATGAAAAGCTATTTATACAAAACTACAATAACTAGAATAAATTTATAGATCATATTTATGGGGTCTAATTTGGATACATGCAAAGTAGATCTGAATGAGTACCTATTAAAATACAGTATAACTAATAATTTGGATCATTTCAAATATAGTCTACAATAAGAAAAAAGTTGGAAAAACATAAAAATAACAATACAATAATAGTCTAGTCACATACAATCAACAAAATAAAAAATGAAATCAAGAATAAAACTTTTTAAAAAATGCTGGAATCAAAAAAAAAAATCTATGAAAAGATATTTTGGGTTGTTGAAAAATGATGCAGATCCTAAAATCTATTTAAGGTATGTTCAAATCAATTACAATATATTATCCTCTGCAATGGAAATGAGAGAAATTAACTTTTTGATGTTTTAATAAATAGTGTTTTAAACTGGACATGAATTATGACTACTTGATGAACAATAAAATGTATTAACAATGAAAATTAGAAAAGATTTTATTGAAACAATATTATGTAAAAATGAATTGTTCATGTAGATAGTTATAGTGACAAAATAATAAGATTAAAGTTAATTTCAGCATTTACATGATAATATATATATATATATATATTTCTCATGTGTCATAGCATCAGCCAGGAAGCAAACCTGCTAACCCAGGATAACTGCTTGTAAAGCAGCTGTCGCTGATCTCTCCACCACCATGCTTGACGAAAAAAATTTAGATGAATATATTTAAGGAATTAGAGAAACATACTAAATTAAAATTCCACATTAACATTCATTTTGCTTTCATTTGTTTACTTTCAGATTTTTTTTTTTAAAAAACAGAAAGAGTTAAAAAGAATCGTGATTAATTCATTTTGGATGCATATAAAAAGAAAAGTGATGATATTTATGATAATAATAATAACAATAACAACAACAACAACAATAATAATAATAACAATAATGATGATGAGGATGGTGATAATAAATACAACTAGGTGATAGATCTAGAATGAAAAAATAGATTTGATAAATATATAAAGGAATTACACTAATTCAGAATTAACAATTAGCCAAAATTTAAAATTAAAATTTCAACTACTAGTGTTAATATCAAGGCAGATGTCTCAAGAGTGAAGTGATGCAAATACAACACAAATATATATATATATTGTACTGGGTTCGAATATGAGTGGTTCAAAACACTGGTCTCTTAGGCAAAGAAGAACATACTCGGAGAGTATTTATGTCCAAACGATAGCTATAAAATATATAACTAGTGTTACATTTCCAGGACATAACTTCTTCTCGACTGTTGAGTTCAACACCAAGTTCAAAGCCCTTTTTTTTTGTTTTGTGTAAACACGGGCACCAGTTATTTATTCAGAAGAGTAAACAACGCACTTTGAACAATTGCCACTAACTCAATGCCTAAGTTATACCCATAGACTAGCTCAGCTACTTGTACTCAATAACAAATTATTCAAAATTAGTGGTGAAAAGAATTGATGAAAAGAATTGATAAAAGAATTGATGAAAAGAATTGATAAAAGAATTGACCGATAAATAAAGCTTAAGTTTAAATACAATTTTTTTAATTAACATTATTAAACTAATTTTAAATATTTTATCAATCTTATTTACTAATATAATACTGGTATTTTAAATATAATGATCACGCACATATTAATTCACACACTGACATATATAATAAAGCATTAAAAAATATAAAACATATATTTAGAACACACAAATTAATAGTTCATTTTATGTGCTATAGAGTTCTTAAACTTGACTCTTTTATGAATGCGATGGCTACTCTTAGAAATGAATATAAGAAAATGTTTTACCTAGGATTTTCAGACATGGATGCATCTTACAGTTTGCTGCTTCTAATAAAATATTCTAACCGGTTAGATTTGAAGTTTCTTGAGGAGGTTTCTTTCTTATTCATCGGTATTATTACTGGAGACAGTTAAACATTGATGGAGGATTTCTAAGCTGTTACCCAAACATTATTTTATCAGCGGGTCTTGCTGTTTTACTGGACTTCAGGCTGGAGAACAGCCGCATGTCTCCAATGGTTTTAACACTGCATTCTTGATTTCAACTTTAATCTCAAATGATTTCGGAACTGTTATCTCAAATGCAACTCTAATGCAACTCTGATGCAATTAACTTGACTGACTGTCCGATAAAAAAATTGGCTATTTATACATGAGATGTGTTTTTGTTTTTATGTCCACCGGCAATATCTGTTGTCGAAATTCCTTTGATATAAGCTTATAATTAAGTGTTTTTGAAATCATTTATTTAGTAGCCATGCAAACGTGTTGTTTTTCCTTTGTTTAACTTAATAGCCATCGCTGTGTTTTTTTAAATCTTTAACTTTCATTTATTTATAATATTTAATACACATATGTTATATTTTCATTCACACACACATATATATAATTTTTATTCTAAAATCAACACTAGTTTTAAGATTACCTTTTTTTCTTCAATTCAAACAAAAAAAGATTTATATTTTAAAACTTTTAACTATTTATTTAACGAATACTAATAAGAAAAACTCTTTACTTCTTTTTATAAAACTTTTAGTTCAACTTTTCTAACCAAAACTCCCCTCCCCTTTTTCAATTAATTAATTGTAACTTTTATTTCAAGGACACTTAGACTTTTAATTTAATGTTTACGAAAACAAACTGCATTTTTTTAATAAAGAAACTTTAGATTTTTATAACTTATTTATTGATTTGTTGATTTCTTATTTTAATAATTTTTTTAGATAAAATTATTTTATATATGTGCCAATACAATCTTGGTACTATATATATATATATATATATATTTAAATACATGTTATACTAAGCCAGCATCATCAGTTGGTCCAGATGACCATCTCCAACACATATATACATTCACTGCTCAGTTTATATTAACATAGCAATTCTTCAAACTTTAAAGGACAAGCTGAAATCTTCTTCACTCTCCAACTCTTCAGCCATCCATATCACAAATCTGAGGATGAAACGCTCAAAGCCCTTTTGATACCGGTATTATTGTCATAATCATGTTTATCTTAAATCAATCTGACCCATCAAACATTGACCTTAATATGTCCATTTAATTATACAAAATGATGGACAGAATACAGTCTGAATATGTAATATTTAAATACATGTATATTATCTATACTAAACTTAATGTAATTATAAAAGACTTGGACTCAGATTTTCAAACTCCCCACAACTATTCAATCCATCTTGTTACAACTGATACACATGATTACATACATGTGAAAAAGCTAAATGATCTCCAATATACATATTTCACATGTATGTGGTCATGTGTGTCAATTGTATAAGATGAATTGAATAGCTGAGGCAAGTTTGAAAGTCTGATTTCAAGTCCCTTATAATTACATCAAATTTAGTATAGACGAAATACATGTATTTAAATATTATATATTTAACCCGTATTCTGCCCATCTTTTTTAGGATATTTAATGCCTTTAATTTCATTTGATGAGCAAAGGTTGTTTGAAAAATGCATTTCTATGAAGAGAGGGTGATCTAAATTGTTGTGCTAATAGATAATTGCAATACAATTGAGTTTGAAAGAAGCGATGCATTGCCAAAAATTTTAAGAATTTCAGAAGATGGTAAGTATGAATAATCCAGTAATGAATATTGAAGTATAAAGTATTTTAATTAAAATATTCCTTTCATGAACAAGGTTTGAAAAAATTAATTCTAAAAAAAATAACTATACCAATTTAGTAAAGCTTATACAGAATTTTAAAGCTTCCTTTGTTGCACATGGACCTATACTGATAAAAATGGCCCTCCCAAAAAAATTTACAAAGTGATAGATGAGATTTTGATTTAAAAAATCTTAGAATTTAATTTTTTTTTTCTTCCATGTGTCATAGCATCGGCCAGGAAGTGAACTCACTAACCCGGACAACTGCTTCTAAGGCAGCTGTGCTGACCTCTCGACCACCAACACTTTGACAGAATTTAATATTTTGTTTTTATTGTAGGCTAAAATTTCACTATAAGACCAATAGACAGACAGACAGATAGACAGATAGACAGATAGATAGATAGATAGATAGATAGATAGATAGATAGATAGATAGATAGATAGATAGATAGATAGATAGATAGATAGATAGATAGATAGATAGATAGATAGATAGATAGATAGATAGATAGATAGATAGATAGATAGATAGATAGATAGATAGATAGATAGATAGATAGATAGATAGATAGATAGATAGATAAAACAGTTATTAAATGACTTTTTACATAAAAAATACTCATTAACAGCTCTTCATAAAAGAACAATGAAAAGAAAGGCAATAATTCACTAGTCTTGCCAGCTTCTGGATAAGGAATAATTGGGTTTTCATTCTTGCTTTACAGCTATGAATAATTAAATACTCGTTTAATGACTAATATTGGACAGTTGGTTGCTTGGACTATGAAAAGTCTACTTAAAAGAAAAATCCTAAACTTGGACTATAACCTTAAAAAAAATTCAAGTTTTATATATGGCAGTTAAATATGCTATCAGTACTTACCAAAGTTTTAAACAATTTGTATTTGATATAAGTTCTTTACCCAAAGATTAAGTTTTTAGATAGAGGAGTGCTACAGTCAAATGACACCACTTCTTCACTAATGATGGCAGTTTGGTAATTAAGTTTTTAATATAGGTGTTTTTCCAATTCTTTCTTATGGATCTGAGACATGGACACTTAACAAAAAGACTAGTGACACCATTTAATCATCAATAATAGCAGTTAGAAAAGAATTTAATATGTGTTTTGATAGTTCTTACTTATAGACCTGAGACATGGACACTTAACAAAAGTGCAATACAGAAACTTCAGACCACTCAATGAAGTGTTGAAAGACATATGTTGGAAATAAATAACAAGAAGAGATAAAAAGTGAAATATATATGTGAGAAAATAAACATGTATTATTGACATCATTAAAAAATATTAAGAGAATGAAATAGATCTGGGCTGGGCATATTTTTATATGGACAACAGATGTTTTAAGTTGAATCTCAAAAGGCTGTAAAAGACACAGAAAGATCTCCACATGTTAAATGGATGAATGAAGTAAGGAAATTTACTGGTGTGATGAGGAGAAAAGAAACTAGAGATTGGATTAACTGAATTAAACGTAAATATGATTTTATTCAGCAATGGATTGATAACGATTGATGATGATGATTACAATTTTCTTTTAATTATTAAAATCACATATACATTTCATATTTAGAGCTATATTCCAAGTATAAATGCAAATAAATGAAAAAAAATTTGAATGAGGTGTGCAAATAAACCCCCAAAAAATCAGATTCAATCAGGTATAGATTTATTTTTTTCAAGTAACTGACCGATAACCAATTTAGCTAAACATTTACCAGTGAGTATCTAGTGATTTATTGGAAGCAATATTAGAACAAGGGTGGAAAATTCCTCAAATCTTCACTACCTGGAAATTGCCAAGCCTAATGAGAAATACCTTTTCTAATGCTTCTTTATGAGAAGCTGTTGGAGAAACCTTATCATATCCTACTTAAGGTATGTTTTTATATTTTACCATTATTTTATTCAATATTTAAATATAAGTATATTATTTATATTAAGCAATTTTAACAAATGGGTTTTACCAGTTCTTATTTATGGATCTGAGACTTGGACACTTAATAGAAGAGCAATACAGAGACTTCAGACCACTCAAAAAAGTATGTGAGAGATGCATGTTGGGAGTAAAAAGAAGCGATCAAAAACACAATGTATGGGTAAGAGAACAAACAGGTGTTACTGATCTCATTGAAAAATTAAAAGATTGAAGTGGAGTTGGGCTGGACATATTGTTAGAAGAGATGATAATAGATGGACAATTGAAATCTTAATCTGGATTCCAAGAGATTGTAAAAGACCCAGAAAGAGACCACATGTGAGATGGATGGATGAAATAAGAAAGGGTGCAGGGGTGATGTGGAGTAGAGAAGCTAAAGATTGGAGAGAGACCTTCATCCTGCAGTGGATTGATAATGATTGATGATGATGATGATGAAACGATTTTAATTCAAATTTCAAGCTCCCTACAACTATCTACTCCATCTCATAAACTGACACATCATTTATCATTTTCACAAGTATGTGATCATGGGTGTCAGTTGTATAAGATGGGCTGGATAGCTGTAGGAAGCTTGAAGGTCTGAGTTCAAATTCCTTACATTATCTTATTCACATATATAATAAAGCAAAGATTAGTCACAGGCAATAGATACAAATTGTAATATGTGTTGAGTGCTCAAAGATGTGGCAATAGAGAAGCTGATAAGAGTAATAATACAATAGCTTTTACATCGCTGCATCTCAGCACACTCAACCCATATTACAACTCATCTGTAAGAATTATAATCACCTGTCGTTAGATATAAATTATATATTATTCAGGATTCTCCATACATAATTAGCATTAATATTGCATCATTCAGATGGATGTCACCTACTATCATATATATATATTACAAAGAAATTAAGTCATATGTCACATGACCTAATCTAATAAGCTTGTATTACAAATGTTATATATAGAGCTCGCAAATAAGCTCTTAAGAAGCTTTGCAGAATATCCCTAACCTCAGACCGGTTTCTGCTACTGGATTCCTCAGTGAAGTGCTAGGATATCCAAGCATTAGATTACAAATACCAGGACAAGCCCAGCACTTTATCTAATGGATAACTATCAAGTAAAAAATCTGAAATTTTCAAACATCCATATGTCTTCCAATCCAGCTATCTAACTTAAATAGCCATATGGGTCTGAACCAAGCTCAGATACACCATATATTAATAACTTTAGTGATATAAAATCAACAAAGTCTTAATAGCAAAAAATAAAATTACAATGAAATCAAGTCATATGTCACATGACCTAATTTAACAAGCTTATATTACAAATGTTATATAAGCTCTTAACAAGCTTTGCAGAATATCCCCAACCGCAGACTGTTTTCTGCTACTGGCTTCCTCAGTTATAATATATATATATTATAACGATCTGGATGAAAGGCCTTAACGTAATCTGCGCTACAAGAGCGCCATCTAGGCATTTGAACCTAAAAAAATTTATATAGTAGGCAAATACGTAAGTTTAAAAAAAAAACAAATTTTTTTATGTTTAATAAAAAAAATAATGTAACGTCGTATGTGCCCATTACAATATATATATATATGAATTGTAGGTTTTGATTTTATCAGTGCATCATTCAACTTTTGCTCAATCCTATCACAACAATCCATCAAACCCAGATGTCAGACTAACATCCCGCATTATAAATACATTAGGAACATACACTAATTCAAACAAGCCGTATAGAATATTACAACTGAACTTCATTATACATTATTTTTAGATAGTTAAACATAACTTTATACATATATAAATAGATTTTTTAAAATCTCTATTCCATCACACATTACTGAAACATATGATCCAGGACATGTGAAAAAGACAGATGATTCCCACATGTCTTGGATCATATGTTTTAGTAATGTGGTGATGGAATAGGAATTTTTTTTAAATCTATTTATATATGAAGTTACATTTAAATATCTAGACATAATATGGATGTCATGTTAAATTGGTAATATGTGTTATATGGATTACTTGAATAAGTGTATATTCCTAATATATCTATAGTAAGGGATGTTGCTCTGACTTTTGGGCCGATGGGTGGTTGTGATAGGATTACGATAAAGATGAAAGATGCATTGATAAAATCAAAACTTAAAATGCATATTATCATGCCATGATTGTACACCCCTCCACAAGATATTAAAAGAGGATAGAAACTTTTCCCAGATACCTGAATGGTTTAAAAAAGTTCAATTGCATTGTTAAAGAAAGACCATATATATATATATATATATAAATTATCATATATATATATATATATATATATATATATATATATGATAATTTTTAATTAACTTGAAAAGTATTAAATAGAGGAAAGATAGAATTTTGCAATCTATTCAACCTCCACTCTACCTCAAATAACTGGTACACATGACCACATGCATACAAAAAATATATAGATCCCCAATATATGTATTTTGTGCAGAATCAGCCCTCATCAGTTGGACCAGATCATAATATCCCACTTATATATACAATCAGTGCACAGTCTATATTAAGATAGCATTTCCTCAAAGTTTAATGGACAGACTTCAATCTTTTCACCCTTCCAATTATTCAATCATTCATTTCATTGAAAAACCTTGTTGGATGTGATATAGTCCTACCCATGTAGACATTCTGCCAAATCCCTCATATTATTGGACATTACATATCCATATATATTAATAAAATATTAATATCATTTATGTTTTTTATTACTTTTTACAATGCTTTTTACAATCCACTATTGACAGTTTTGAAAATATAAGTAGAACTTCTGAAGAAGACTGCTGGAGCAGTCGAAACCATCAATAGTGGATTGTAAAAAGCATTGGAAAAAGTAATAACATAAATGATATTAATATTATATGGAATTGGCAATGCAATAAGAAAGATAAAGTTATATTAATAAAAGAGGAATGGGCTGAACTTATACTAAGATGTAGTTTATTTCCCAAGTAATATGTTATTCTAAAATTATGATTTCTCAGAATGAAATCCAAATAAAATGAAAAGAATTAAAAACTAAATTTTATATTATCCATTTAAATTTCTTTTCATTGCATCTCTGAACCATTTTGTCGTGAAATTTATTTTCAGTTGATATAATTAAATATATTAAATTTATTAAGCCCAAGCAAATTATATAATAATAACGTGAAAGGCTAAAACCTTTAACGGATATGCCTTAAAAATGCTTATGTGACAGCCAATCAGGTGTAATAGTGACTGCACGAAAACACAAAACAGAAATATGAGAAAAAAATATGGAACCACCTTCCTCTCTACTTAAATTTATACATAAATAAGGCAGACTCAAGCATTCTGAACTAAGAGTGTGAAGCTTAAAACACCTTCACAATTAAAATATTATATATAAATAAACAACATGAAATCTTTCGATTTACTACAAAGTAATTTTCAAATCTAATGAAATGATAGTAACAAATATAAATATATTTATTTATTAAGCACAAGCAGATTATATAATAATAATGTGAAAGGCTAAAACCCTTAACAGATGTGTCTTAAAAATGCTTATGTGACAGCCAATCAGATGTAATAATGACTGCACGTAGAACTCCCAATTCAAAAACACAAGCCAGAAAGATGAGCATCAAGTTTTAGCCTTTCACGTTATTTTGATATAATTAGGTAAAAATCCATTTCTCATTATAAATAGAAATGAAAAGTGTTGCATGATGGAATATATAGTATTTCAGGGCATGATACCTATAGCAATGAAGAATCGTAATGAAGTATATTCAAACATAATATTAATAATAAAAGACAGTAAAAGTTGCACTGGATTGGAAGTTTTTTTATAGTGAAGCAAAATAAAAAGACCAATTGAAAAAATTTGGAGACTAAAATAAGTATCATTGGAAAAAGAAATAATTATTTAAACATAAAATAATACAATGATAATATAAATTTAAGTTAACAAAAGTATTTTAAATGTACATATACCATCAATATCATCATTTCAACTATTATTGATACACTGCAGGATGAAGATATCTCCAAGTTCAATCCATATTCTTTAATCTCTAGTCTCTCTTCACCACATCACCCCAGCACACTTCCTTATTTCATCCATCCATCTAACATGTGGTCTCTTTCTAGGTCTTTTACAATCTCTTGGAATCCAGGTTAATATTTCAACTGTGGTCTCTTTCTAGGTCTTTTACAATCTCTTGGAATCCAGGTTAATATTTCAACTGTCTATCTATTATCGCTTCTAAAAATAGGCCCAACCCAATTCCACTTCAGCCTGTTAATTCTTTCAATGACAGTAACACCTGTTTGTTCTCTCGTCCATGTAGTACATTTCAATCTCTTCTTGTCATTCCTAACATGCATCTCTTCATACTTTATTCAGTGGTCTGAAGTCTCTATATTGCTTTTCTGTTAATGTCCACATATTGGATCCATAAGTAAGGACTGATAAAACATATTTATTAAAAACCTTCCTTTTCAAACACATAGTCATATTTCCTTTTAATATTGTTACTTCTACCAAAAGCATTTCAACCAGGTTTAAATCTATAATTAATTTCATCCATTATGTTTCCATCTGTAGTAATAATCTGACCAAGATATAGTCAAGCATCGGTGGTCGAGAGGTCAGAGACAACTGCTTGTAACACCTGCTTTACAAGCAGTTGTCTCGGGTTAGCGGGTTCGCTTCCCAGCTGATGCTATGACACATGAGGGAAGATATTTGTGATTAGCTTTTAACTCATTATTATTTCTATCAAAAGATTCCAAACAAGTTTAAATCTATGATTATTTTAGTTCATTATGTAGTAATAATCTAACCAGGATATTTGTGGTTGTTAACTTCTCTTTAACTCATCATTATCAATCTTATTTTTTTCTTTTGAGAAAATCCATTAAACATTACTTTAGTCTTTTTAACATTTACTTTTAATCCTACTTTCTTATTTTCATCTGATAACTCTTGCAATATTTCCTGAAGCTTTAAATCATTATTTGAAAAAACAGTCACATCACCTGCAAAGTCTAGATGACTTTAATAATCTCCATTTACTTTTACACACACACACACATATATATATACCATATATAAACCATATATATATATATATATACACACACATATATATATACCATTAAAAACCAGTCGACATTTAATACTAATAACAATCAACAATCTCAAACTGTTGTCAAGGCAACCTTTTAATACTAAAAGTGGAATAAGTTTATATATTGTTTCCTATCCAAGAGCAAGTAGGGACTATCAATAGAATAAGTACTATGATCAAGCTATTAGTGACAGTTTTTATTGCTTTGTGTCCTCTTAACATAATTTATCATATTTATATATATAGAAGTATTTTATAATAATGCTTTTTACTTCATAAACTGTCAATCAGAATATATAGTAGAATCTTTCATTTAACATTATTTCTTTTATATTTTTTAGGTCTTATAAAACATCAGAAAGTACAAAAATGCAATAGATATTGCTACTTTTATTCTAAGAAAAAACAATTCTTCATTCTTTTGTCATTTAGTATAATCTTGTATAATCAGTGATTGAAGAGATTGATATAATTATAGTATGCGATTTCTATGTAGTCTTATGTATTTAAATATTTTGTAGCTCTGATGAAGACTGTGGGCTAATCGAAATTGTGAGAAAAGAAATTAAATTTTGCATTAAAATAATTTTTGCATTGAAGAAAATGTTAAAGAAAGAAGTTATTAATTAATTAGTGATTATCAGAGGTATATAAAATCCCTACTCTTAATATTTAAATTGCCACTTTCAGACAGATTTCTTGCTTTTGCCTTTATCAGTGGGATTGGGGTTCAAAGTTTGATGGAATACAAATGTGCATACAGTGACTAACATCAACTTCATTTTACCTGTCAAGCTAAAAACTTATATCAACCTAAAGCTTTTAAACCCAAGTCAACCTGCTTGAATAATTATGTAGATCTGACTTGGACTCTAAAATCTTAGGCTGGTTTGAATTTCAAGTTTTCAGCTTGACAGGTAAAACTCCGAGTTAAAGATGATTGCTGTATATTTTGAGTTCCAAGTGTCATTGATAAAGGGTACAGACCAGAAACTGATCTGAGAATAGGAATTTAAACTTTTTGGATTGCACTAGAGTAGAGAGCTTTTCTCATCTTATTTATTATTTTATTTAAGTTGGGAGTTTGTTAATTTGTAATTTAAAAATTTCAAATTAAAAAAAAATATTATTGAGTATTGTCAAATGAACATCTTACTATCAGAAGTTTTCCTATTCATAAAATGTTTATCCTTGAATATGGAGTAGTTGACCTTTACTTCTTGACCTTTACTTCCTGACTTTTACTTCTTGACCTTCACTCCCTTCTACATAGATTGAAATGATTTTTTTGTTGGCACAATTATTGTCAACAATTTTCCAAGTAGCTATTATTTAAACAAAGGCAAAACTCTCCATACAGTAGTGCCACCCTGTGCCAACCAGAGTAATCAATGGATGCCAGAAGGCTTGTGCATAAAATTCCTATCTAGTGCCTACTCATCCAATATCCCCAGAATAGTAGTCTGGCTTGTGGCCATCATCAGTGAGGAACCTTGCACAAGCCTTCTGGCATCCATTGATTACTCTGGTTGGCACAGGGTGGCACTACTGTATGGAGAGTTTTGCCTTTGTTTACAACAATTATGTGCTAGTATAAGAGATGGTTATCATGTGTTGCTATTATTTAATGTAGAAAAGAAAAAGAATTCTGAAAACCTATATATCTTTAAACCATTAAACATAGTATGATCACCAAAAAGTATGGATGCTAAACTGAATTCGCATTTATATGACCACCCAAACTAACGAGCTTTAATTGAAAACATTATTGTGTTTTCATTTTGGACTCAAAGCTTTATAGTTAGCTAATAAGGTAAAAGGTGGTGGCTGGAGGGTTGTGTTAGATCCTAAGATCTAAGCGCAGTGCTCTCAGATCCAAGATTCCTCACTGACAAAAGCCACAAGCTAGAAACTAGTCTGGGGATTTTGGATGAGGTAGGCATTACATAGGGATTTTATGCACAAACCTTCCTGCATCTATTGATTACTCTGGCTTGGACTGAGTGGTGCTACTATATGGAGAGTTTTGCCTCTGTGTGGGGGATATATCTCTTTTCTGTATGAATGTAATATTAGTAATATAAATATACAGATTAAATGGTAACTACATATTACCTAAACACTTTGATTCATGCTTAGCATGCTTTCAATATATTACATATCATATTCATAGCTCGTTCATTTCTTTAGTGTTCATAGTTAGTAAATATACTTGATAACTTTATTGATTACTAATAAAAGAAGAATAAGTAAAATAGAAAAAAATGTAATAAAGATAAAAGGCAATAAAGCAGGAGCAGTAAATGAAAAAGATTATATTTAAATTTAAATAATTCAACCCATTATAAGATAAAATAGTTAAACTCACAAATAATATGCTCCTCTTTGGTAATTAGATACCATAGTAATTCATATATCATACAAAGAAATAAAATTAATCAATAATTTAGCAGCCATTAGACTTTATCCAAAATCCATTGCTATCCTTGTTAATAATGAAACCAAGTCATATGTCATGTGACTTAATTAGCTTGTATTTACAAATGTAATATAACGAGCATGCTAATAGCTCTAAACAAGATTTTTCAAGAAATGCCACAAGAGAAAGTGTTTAAAATCTATATATAGCTTAAGACTAGTTTGGAGATAGGGATAATTCTAGATAGAGATTTTAAATGCTTTCCCTTATAGCTTAGCCCGAAACCAGTTTGGAGATAGGGATAATTCTAGATAGAGATTGTAAATGCTTTCCCTTGTGGCATTTTTTGAAAAAGCTTGTTTAAAGCTATTAGCACACCCCTTATATTATCATTACTTTGTTTGTTATTTCAAATGCTACATATTTGAATATTGAAGTATTTTTAAAAATCTAAGCACATTTTATTAATTATAGCAGGATGTCCCTTAAGTTTGGACACATAGGCAAAAATACATATTTTCAAAAAATGAAATTTATTTATTTAATTGGAATATTAAATAACGCCTTCAATATGATTTCCATCATTTGCGACACAAGATTGAAGTGTTTTGCAAAATTCACATAAACTTAATGTAATAAATCCACATTGCCAGCAATTTTAGCACATTCACTCTCTTTATGCATTTAATCAAGTGTGTTACATATGTGATTTTCATTGAGTACACCTTCACCACCGTGGAAAAGCAAAGTGGAATCCACCTTGGATGATGTGCATTAAATCCATTTTCTATCTTTCAATATATAGTTAACAATTTCCTATGCGTCCAGACTTAAGGGACACCTGTAGATATAAAGCAAAATATTAGTGTAATTGTCTATTTTTGATAAAAAGTCAAGTAATATATCCAGGTGTCATAATTATCTCTAATAACTATAAAAATAATAATGACCTAAGAAAATGAGATTTTTTCTAATACAGTATTAGATTTAACTGACAGATCAATTATTAATAATAATCGTATGATTGAACCACTAAGCATCACATGATTAACATTCTTTATGCTACTGTATGGAGAGTTTTGCCACTGTGTAATCATATGATTGGTTGCATTGGTGGATATGTGATATTTATGCACCCAAACAAAAGGCTAACCAAATGACTTTTCTTTTGAATTTTACTATCATGTTTCCTCAAAATAAGACCAGGTCTTATATTAATTTTTGCTCCAAAAGACACTATAGGGCTTATTTTCAGGGGATGTCTTATTTTTTCATGTACAAAAATTAACATACAAAGATGTACATAATAATTAAAAAAGCAAGTCATATATAATGTGACATTACTTTTAATGAGCTTGTAATTACAAAAATGCACACAGAGAGCATATCAATAGCTCAAACAAGCTCTTAATAACTGCGGTATGAGCCATAAGCTCGAAACTAGTTGGTCTGGAGATGAGAGTGTTCTGGGTAGAGATTTTAAATATTTTCTCATACTGCACTTATTAATTAAGAGCTTGTTTGAGCTATTGGTACGCTCTCTATGTGAAAGGTGTACATTTATTTGAGTATTTCTCCTATCAAGAATTTCTTTTCTTTATAGAAAGATGTAAGATTCTTACTCCAGGAACTCTCCACAATTCCTTTCTTATACTCACCAAAATAGATCTTTCTTTTTGCATTCCTCTTAACTGGCAATCCAAATATTCCATTTAAATTTACCATTAAATTAAGTGTCACATGATCACCATGGGTGGCACTGCTGTATGAAGCATGTTGCCTGTTTTAATAATAGTTATGAGCAAACATAAGAAATGGTAATCATGTGATGTTTAGTGGTTTAACACCAATCCTGCCTAAAAGGATAGTGGTGGCTATTGTTACTAAAGAACCAAAGACATCAAAATGTATGGGATAAGCTAATGAGCTTTCATTGAAAATATTATTGTGTTTTCAATTTTAGACTCATAGTTTTGTAATTAATTAGATATAAAAGGTGGCTGCTGAAGGGTTGCACTAGATCCTAAGATCTAGGCACAGTGCTCTCATATCCAAGGCTCCTCACTGATGAAAGCCACAAGCTTGAAACTAATCTGCAGATAGTGGATGAGTAGGCACTAGATAGGGATCTTATGCACAAGCCTTCTGGCATCCATTGATTACTCTGGCTTGCACTGGGTGGCATTGCTGTGTGGAGAGTTTTGCCTGTTTTAATTAAATTAAGTGTTAATTGAAGACTTGCAAGACAGATGTGATAACAAAAATGATTACAGTTAAAAATGATTTGTCCGCAAAAAGCAACAAAAAAGTGCAAGCAGAAAAACTCAGAAAATGTTTCTGTATTTCACACATGCAATAGCATATTGAATTATGAAAATTCATACATGACATAACCACATCAATCCATTATCAAGTGCCCACATTGTAAACATTTTCCAAATTATTTGTAGTAACCTTGCTTTGGTATTTTTTTTAAAAACTTTTCTTTAAGATTGATGATTTAACTTAATCTAAACGTTGATTATTAAAATCACTTCCACTATCTACTAACAGACTTATTAACAACTCCAAAGATAAAATCAATCCAGACCAAAACCCCAGGTGGTATATAAGATAGCATGCCCACAAGCCAGCTGCGGGGCTACGTACTATGAGGGAAACTCGGGCTACTGTCACAACCCATGTATCTCAACACCTGCACATATATAATAGATCATGTACTAAAAACAAAGGCAGTTAAATATTCCTAGAACACCAAAAAACATCTAATCACAGATTTGAGCCCACGAATACCGAAATCATGTGCTTGGAAAGAAACGATGCCAAGCACAAAATAAAAGAAGCATATTTCATCGCAAACGACCTGAAGGTCATTAACAGATTAGATTCCTGCTTTTTCATTTCCAAGAAATGGACTGGTTAACTAATTTGCATACATTAACAATAACACAGAATGAAGAGTGACATAGGCTATGAATATGGGGAGCAAATATGCTCTGAAAGCACTAAGCCAGAATGAATACAATTAAAATAATAGCTTCATTGGTGTCTATTGGAAGTGCAGTATAATAATTCCATTAATTTAATAAAATCTTTTAGGAGGGGGAGGGGGCAATGTTTAAGAAATCAGCCTAATTTTTCTTTTTATCTTGAATATTTAAAAGCTACGATGATGAAACTCTAAAACTAAATCAAATATTCTAAATCTAAGTATTAAATATAAATTAATTAAGTATCTAAAAATACATAAATGAAATTATAATTTGTCTGATATATTAACTTGTGGTGGATAAATTGGTTTCTCTATACAGATAGAATTACGTTCATCAAAAATGGCTGACAAGAAAATACTACAGAACCATGTAATTTATATTACATTTAAAGCATTAATATCAATAATATTGTTTACTTATCCATTAATTTACTTTATAATTCAATACACCCATCATGTGTTTTCATTAGAAAGACAAAAATCATCTGTCTAGCTGATGATCTTAATTGGTGCTTATATTTGGGGTAGAGCTTATATTATAATCATTCTGAAAAATCTTGCTACAGCTTATTTTCTGTCACATAATAGTAAAGCATCCATCACTTTACTACTGTTACACCATGATTTATTTATCACCCTCTTTTACAGTTTACAGTTTCGATTGCTCCAGCAATCTTCTTCAGAACTTTTATATCTCCTAACTTCAACTTCCTGGTTAGGCCTATTTTCAGGGAAACATGATAACTGAAAATTGATTCAGAAACGATTGTCTCTTGAGTTCTTCACTCAGCCATTGCATTAACTACACAATGCACCTACTAGTATGGGAAATATGCTAATATTATGAAACTGGAAAGATTTATCGGTCAATCTTCTCTAAGTACCATTTTTTTATTCTATTTTATTATTTTAAATTTAAAATTTTTACTTTTTTTTTACTTTATTAGATCACTTTATGGCATCTTAATCCAGTTGTCATTGCAATATGTTAAAATGTCAGCAAAAGCGCAGATGGAAAAGTAGGCAAATGACTACAAGACCAACTGATACCCCTTAATCCGACCAATGATAGTTTATTTTATATCTTTTGATACATATGGTTTGGAAGTGTTATGAAATATCCTGCTAATTTTACAATTTATAGTATAAATATAAAGGATTTGAACTCAGACTTTCAAACAACCTTCAACAATTCACACTATCTCTTACTACTGATATACATGGCATGTAGAAAAGATAAATAATCACCAATATATGTACTTTGTGCTGAACCAGTGCTCATCAATTGGTCCAGATTATCATCTCCCACATATATATATATATATATATTGTAACCTAGTGTTATTGACACTTGGTTTATTTAGCATTATTTCCACAGGAAAACAATGCAATCCTTTTTAGAAAATAAAAAGATAAAATAATAATAATATTAAGTGATTAATAAAGTATGCTATTTACTCACTTTAACGTGTTTTAAGCAAATAACTAATAAATTTGGTAATCCAATGTCATTTTGAAGAAGAGCATGAATAATTTAATGAAAATATTAACAATAAAAGCAATTTAATATAGTATAAAAGCACATATTATAAACAGTAATTGATTTTGGATGGGTAGAGGGAGAGTAGATGAGTGTCTTATCATAAAGCACAATAACTTCTGATAATTTATTTTTGTAGAAAATCATATTTAAAAGAAATATACATCACTAATTATTAATTAAGTATATTTACTATTTTTCATTATTTGTCAAATTACTTTGTAATCCATTTAAATCATACAGAAATATATGACTGTAATAAGTTTTTTTTTTTTCCTTTCTTTTATTTATGGTATAATTAAATGATTATTTTTCTGTAAGAGGTCGCTAAAAGAAGACCGCCAAATTTTGAAGAAAGTTTAGTCTGACTCTAGTTTTACAAGGAGAAGCAGTGCTGAAATTCGGTAACAAATTTTATTTTTTTTATTGCAGAAATAAATATAATTCAAGTAACATTTTAACAATATCATGTGTGGCTAAAATATTTTGATAAGACATCCTAATCTTCTGTTGCCATCTACCTATTTTAAAGCTTTTTATACGCAAAAATGTGCTATCTTCTGCTAAAGTTCAAAATGACGGTATTAACTACAGCAATCACGGAAAGTGTCATTATATTTAAAATAAGTAATATAAGTCATTTCCAGGAAATAAACAATTATTTGTTAACTTTACCTTATTTAATAATCTTTTCATGGTATAAAAGAAAAATTATAATTAAAAGACATATTATAAAAGCCAAGGAAAGTTAACTAGAAAATTTCGCGCTCTTTCTAAAAAAGAATTGTCTGCCTTTGAAAAGAATGTAAGTTCCCCACGTTAAAATATGTTTTATTCACTGAAAATTATCTAGAAATAAGATTAATGATAAATGATACTTACTTATGCACCTGTATATTTTTTAAAAAAGAAAATATAAATTTTCTCAAGGCAAATATCGGAAAATTTGTATGTGTGCATTTTACGGAGAATTCATTATTAAAGAAAAATTACAATTCCTAGAGTAGGAATAAAAACTACAAACATTAGTGACTTAATTATAACCATAATATAATGTGTTATATTATACATCAACTGGAGTCGTTAAAACTTTATATCCACGTAAGTCAGCTGCAGTCCTTATAATAATAGTATTTTGGAAAATTCGCGCATTATTTTATTCATAAGCCAGCTAGCTAAAAATGATACGTATCGCCAATAGTAAAAAGAAAAGAATTGTATATGTGATCGTCTATCGTCAAATATTCGTCATGTTAAAATATGTATTGTTTTCTTGGATCCCAAAATTATAGCAGTTAATTCAAGGAAGAGTTAACATCCAACGCTGCTATGTTTTCTTTGCCTAATTTATTAATTGCACCAGAATGGAGGCAACTTTTATATAAATGAAATAATAAAATGTGTTTCTTATTTTAAATTTGCTTCATGAACTACGAATGGATCAAGTTCTTCATCTAGATAAATTGCCCAACGGAAAAACATTTTTCTAGTGAGATAATAAGCACTTGTTAAGTAATGATTTTTTTTTTTCTAATTTGTAAAATTATGTGTATTTTTTTTTTTATATCAACAGGTTAAAGGCTGTATAATCCAGTAATATTTAAATGACCTTGTAATCATAAAGGTATGTTTTCATGTAATTATTCTAGGTTAAATTTATATTCGACATGAAAAAATTTTTTTTCTTTATAAAATGTGTTTACTTATGATATGCAATTATGGGTATAAATTTATATGTTAGATGCGTAAAAGAAGAAAAATTTAGATACTTAATAGGTAAAATATCTATTAAAATTATCAGAAGTAATTAAAGAGAAGTGCTATACAGGATATTACTTATTTAAAGTTTGAAACAAATTTATACTATGTTAATTGAGGAACTTATTCCCAATTATTCTTTATTAATGCATTCACTTAATTTAGTTCAAGTTACTATAATACCAATTACTTGTTGAATGTTTCTTTGGCAAAGGTGAAATTATTATGGTTTATTCTGTGATATCCATTGATTTCAGACGTTGATCTAAGTATACCCCGGAACATAAATTTAGTGTAATTAGTGTATTTGCTTGTCTTGCCCCGATATAGCATCGGTATATGCTTAATATTTGCATAAGTAATAACTGTAATGTATCTATTTTGTGGGATGGAAAATGATCTCCCCAAAAGCTTTATTTTCCATGAGGGGAATAGATAAATATAGTATTCGGGTATGTTTATAACCCAAGTGATCGCTTCTCAGAGTTAGGACGATCAGTAATTTATATCGTATTTAGTGTATTTCATTCGTTAAAATCCCAGGAGAGGATTATATTTGGTGTGTGTTCCTATTATGCCCAAGTAAGAGGCAAGGACCCACCAAACTATTTTAATATAGTAGTTAACTCTACAGACCTTCGGTGTTATTCCATATTCCTCATGAGAAAATAGAGATAATTCCACCACGGAAGGTGTTGATTATTGTGTTTTGTTTAGAAAGTTATGGCAAGATAACGGGTATATTGGAGGTTAATTCCTCAAGATCCATTTAGTAAAAATAGCGTGCTAGTATATATGATCAATGTCTGGATTGTGCGGTGGAATAGTGCTGGTAATCCACATGTAAGTCAATGGAGAGAGCAAGTTTAAAATTGCGTGATTTAAAAATTTTATTTGCCAATGGAGGATTCAAATACTAGGTTTAATTCGGGTTAATGATTAAGTAGCACTCACAATATAACTTATACTGAGGAATACAATGTGTATAACAACTTCAGTTGTTATTAAGGTAAATATTAAAATAATAAATGTAACTTCTGATAAATAACCCATAAAGTATAATAAGTTATCTAAATAAAAACTATCATTTAATTAAGGATATAATAATAAAAATCGTTTGTACGTCTTGCCTAGAATCAAATTTTTTTATTATTTTAAAACAAATAGTTAGTTAATAAAGTTAAGCAGCCGTTCATATAAGATACACTAAATGGATGAGTCGATGTATCGATAATAATATTTATTTTTTTTATATTCAATTTGCATAAATGTAAAAAGAAGATGAAGAAGTAGTTCGAATCCAAGTCTAAAAGTATAGACGAATTAATGTTAGTTATATTTTGTTTTATCCATATGGGATCGAATAAATTGTATATGTTTGTTTATTATGTTAATCATAAAGGATAGTTTTGTTAAACTGTAATAATAAATTAGAATATTGTTAAAATTTAATAATAAATTATAGTCTTGTTACAAGTTGTTTTGAGTCATTTTTCTTGTGTGCTAAATAAAAGTGTATTGGCATAATACTTGCAATACTTTCTTGAGTCCAAAATCATTTATGAAATCTTAAATTCAATACACCAGATAGACAGTTGTAAGCAGATCAGAATATTTCATTATATTTTAATTTAATAAGAATTATTTATGGAATTGAAAACTTCAGACCAAGACATTTTATTTTATGTGTGTGTAAAATCACTTTATTCCCAAACTACTACTTTTGATTGCACATTGTTAAGTACACCTTTAAGTGAAGTGTCTAAGTAATAAATCTTAGTGAAATTATTGTGTTGTCAGGGATAATGGAAGGACACAAAAGCACCCTTGTCTTTTCATCATTCCGACTGAGATTCTGGATAAAAGGGCTGTATTATTCAAAATTATGCGTTGTTATCGAACATGGTTATCATCTCGTTAAATATTATAATAGTTGATATGGGGATGAATATACCTGGAATTTAAATAAGGTAATGTTTTCTATAGCCGACCAGAATGTCAGTCATATGCGACAACACAATACTGCCGAGCATTTTTCTTTAAAAATAACAGAGAACCCTGAGATTAGTGTCATTATTATAAGTGCTCTTAAATTAAGAATTGATTCATTATGATCAATATTACAAGCGTGGCATGGCTTAAGAGATTGAAATTTCTGATCGTATAATAATAAAATATTGAGATCATATTGGAAAATTAATGAATGTTTTATTTTAGTCAATAATATTAACAATGACATGAAATCATCATCATCATTGTCGAACAGTGCAAGTACTTACAGCTCAGAGAATGTGTTTTGGATAGAGAAAGAATGTTAGTTTATTCTAAATTTTCTTTTTAAATTTATTTTATTAATGATAATTTTTTTTTAAGTCTATCTCTGTCTGAACTGCATATCGCTGTAGCTGAATTATTATAACTAACTAACGACGAGCTATATTGGGTAAAATACGGTTCGTTACAGTCATAGACGGAAGCGATTAGGCTTTCCGAATTCTTTTTGATTCGTTTACTGGGTTAGAATATATATATATATAAACAGGCAAAACTCTCCACACAGTAGTGCCTCTCAGTGCAAACTAGAATAATCAATGGATGCCAGAAGGCTTGTGTATAAAATTCCTACCTAGTGCCTACTCATCCAATATCCCCAGACTAGTTTCTGGCTTGTGGCCTTCACCAGTGAGGAGTCTTGGATCTGAGAGCACTGTACCTAGATCTTAGTGGTTTAACACCTATATATAATCAGTGCTCAGTTTATATTAACAACAATATTGGCATCAACATGGGATTTGGGCATTTTATCATCAGATTTTCAATAGTATGGATGGCTGTAGAGTTGGAGGTTGGAGTAGATTGAAGCCTGTCCATTAAAGTATAAAGATTTGCTATCTTAATATAAACTGAGCACTGATTATATATATATATGTGGGAGATGATAATCTGGACTAACTGATGAGTGCTGGTTCAGCACGAAATACATATATTGGAGATTATTTATCTTTTCTATATGTGTGTGGTCATGTGTATCAGTAGTATGAAATAGTGTGGACTGTTGAAGGTTGCTTGAAAGTCTGAGTTCAAATCCCCTATATTTATAATTAAGTTCCAGGTATAAGAATGCCTATATTTCAAATCTTAAAAAAAATTATAGTATAGTATGATGTCATGAAATAATACTGGCAAGACTAATCTAAATGTAAATTAATTTCAAATACAAATCATTTTGAATTGAAATTATTTCTACTTCAAGATCAGCTTGAGGTATATCAAATGTATGCATTATTTAAATTTATTTGAAAAGAATTATAATATTATAAACAAGAATATCAACTTCATACAAAAATTTAAATCTTGAATTAGTTTAACATTCAACTTTTTCAATTTTGTTAATAAATACTCTTAAACTGTAATTAATCAAGCCATGGTAGCATGAATAATACATGTAGGATATTTCATGGCAGCTCTGACCCACAAGTACCTTATCTTCTTAATACAATTTATTCTTGCTTGTTAATTTTAGATCTACAACATAAACTTTATCTTTATACCATTAAAATGCTGATAGATGGCGTTTATGGCTGGGTGTATTTTTTTAAAACTAATAATAATTAAAAGATGACTATACTTTCTGTTTTTTTTTTTTTTTATATATAGTTTTATAAATATAATTAATTTTGTAAACTTAAAAAATATAATAATAATTTTTTATCTATGTATTTTTTTTTAAATGTTCTATTAGTTTTAAACTATAATTAAAAGTTAAAAAGGAAAAGCATGTGACGATTGCCAAGTTGGAATCTATTTTAAACTCTAATTAATTTCTTTAATTTAACATTTGATTTAGGTTTATGAAAAGAGTTTAGACTGTTTTTCAACTTATGGTTTTGTTTAAATATATTTTTCAACATTTAAAAATATTATTTTAAATAATATATTCATGCTTTAATTAAAATAAATCTGTAACGAAAACAATCTAATAAATCTTATATTAGAAAATGGCAAGTTATGACGTGGCCACATCGTGGAGACAACCCGATTTTAATTCCATAACGTTTGACTTGAACAGAAAAGATTAAAATTTTGATTACTTGTTCATTTCATTATTCTTTTTATTTATATTTGTTTGTAAATAATTTTGTGTGAAATTAATCACATACCATAATTATTCATCTAGTGAATTAGTTTGATTATCAACCCTACCAAAGTGGTAAAATTGTAGATTCGGAAGCTAAAAATTTCTAAATCAATTTTCAGACGACTAAAGTTATTTGAATAAATCTGTCTGTGCACAATTTGCACTTCAATGTTCAAACATGATGTCACAAACAACTATTAATAAAAATTATGATTATTTATAAACTTAAAAGTTTATTTATATCTTACGTGACTAATGTAGATAAAAAACACTTGGTGTTCAGTCTATGAAACTAAATGCACAATGAAGGAAGCTTGTTTTAGCACAGATAATGTGATGTTATGCACTGTGACTTCTCCTTATACAGAATCAGGAATCTCTCAGCAACTACATCCAGACAAATCTGTTAGCCAATTTACATTCCCTTTCCATTCCCCACCCTTAGTCTTCCCATAATCTTCCACATCCCATGTCCACAACATAATCTTTGTCAACTCCATAGCCTTCCTATCTAAATCCCCCTTATCTTTTCCCAAACCCGGCGTAAAAACCAATAACCCACTTTCTGTATAATCACTTTGTTTGTATTTATTCTTCCACAACTTCATTATTTGTACCCTTTCTACTTTCAAGCATTTACATTGAATTAACAGACGCCTAATATTTTCTTTGTCTTCCTTACATAACTTGCAGACTAAATCACTCATATTTTTCCATTTACATGTATATGCCCTTGTTGCTAAAGATCTCATTCGAGCCTTAAACAATAAACTACTTTCCTTGCTATTATCATAATCCTAAAGTGATCCACTGGATGCCTGCTTTAAATAAATTTGCATACATTACTTTAACATTCACTAACTACTTAGCAAAAAGAGTTATGAATATGGGAACATAGAATTCCCGAAAGTGCTTAGCTTATGAATTGTTATGTATGGCTTCATTAATTGTGTATAAAATGCAAGCTTAGTATTATAAAACATAATCAGTTAATTTACATTATCACGTGTTTAATCGATTAAAAAAAATCAAATAAATAGATCATATGATGCTGGAATACTGTAATTTCATTTTTTAATTAAAGAAATATTATTTCTATTTTCTTGTGCTCACTGTAATTTATATTTATAAACATTTTGAACATTTAATCAAGACAAGGTAAGAGTTTTATAATTGTTATAATTTCCTGAGCATGCTTTCAACATTAACGGTTAAAATCATAGCACTCGTCATTTGCTGCAGAAAGAAATATAGGTTTTTTAATTGACAAATTGTATATTCTTTTACTTTCTTATCTTTAGATTTTGAATCTTCTTCAAGAAGTATAATAACTACTCTTTCTTATTGCATCGCCAAATGTATACCATAAAAATACTAAATCATCCATGCACTTTACTACTGCTCCACAATACTTTATTCACCACCCTCTTTTACAGTTTACAGTTTCAATTGCCCCAGCAATCTTCTTCAGAACTTTTATATCTCCTAACTTCAACTGCTAAATTCAATTTTTTTTTCTTAACAACATCCATTTTAATCCTTGTCAAATTATAAGTACTATATTTATTTATTACATTTTTAATATTGCTTAATAAAACTTTATTATTATTATTATTTTTTCATATGTCATAGCATCGGCCGGGACGCAAACCCACACCCATCTGCAACCAACTACTTGCTTGCAAGGCGGGTGCGATGATCTCTCGGCTAACATTATTTTTCATATATGATTGACAGACAGTGTCAATATATTTCTTAAAACCTTATTTGACAACCATTTAGATATTTTAATCTGCTGCTCATATTTTTGAAGTAAGCTACTTTTTGACTTTTGAACCAGTAGTCAGTCATTCCCAGATTGGACTATTTCCACAATCCAGAATTATTTGTTAAATATATACAGTAATCAATAAATTTTACTAGTGCAATGTCAGATTATAATTCTATTTTGAGGGTAATTATCCCTGCTCACTAGCACCAACCTTATATTAAATAGCGATGTTTAGGTTTGAAAATAAGATGTTCGTTCTTATTTCCTCAAAGTCTTTATCTTGTTGTGGGGTGAGAGTATCCTTACATTTAACATTGCTGTTTAATATTACAAGTATGGTACTCAATTCAAAACAAAGCAAAACTCTCCATATAGTAGTGCCATCTTGTACTAACAAGAGCAATCAATGGATGCCAGAAGGCTTGTGCATAAAATCCCTATCTAGTGCCTACTCATCCAATATCCCCAGACTAGTTTCTGGCTTGTGGCCTTCATCAGTGAGGAGCCTTGGATCTGAGAGCACTGCACCTAGATCTTAGGATCTAATGCAACCCTCCAGCACCCACCTTTTAACTCTATTTAACTACAATACTATGAGAATGAAATTGAAAACACAATTAATATTTTCAATCCAAGCTCAATAGCTTATATAGTTATATGGCACTACTATATGGAGAGTTTTGCTTTGTTTATGTGCTAGTATGAGATAGTGATCATGTGATGTTTAGTGGTTTAAGTATGGTACTCGTGAGTAGGGTTAATTATCCTCTAAATAAAATCGCAATCTGACACTGTGCTAGTAAAATTCGATTATTAAATAGTTTAACATCTTCTAATATAGCACAAAGTAAATTATAATATTCCATACGTGTTAATAAGATTATTAAAATAAATGGATTTAGAGTGAATGATTTATATATTCATGCTCTCATTTCAAGACCCTTAAGATTGGTCTATATAAGTGCATTTAGGTTTGAAAATAAGTCAGTTGTTCTTATTTTATCAAACTCTTTATCTTGCATCTGGGGCGAGAGTATCTTTGCATTTAATAGTGTTTAATATTATAAGTATGGCACTATTGAGAATGGGTGATTACCCTCTAAATAGAATTAAATACATCCAACTGTTAGTAACAGCACACACAAGTTAGTATATAACATGTTATTTTGAGGCTATTCATATTCTTTCCTCTTCATGTGTTGCTGGCCTGATGAATGATAGTACTAGTCTTGGATTCAAATGTGAGAGCTTTAGATTCAAGAATACTGAATATAAGGGGATACTCTAGCCAACTAGGTTATTATGTTAGGGTGTGATTCATTATTAATGAATCTAAAGATACCATGTTCAATTCACATGCTAGTTCTGAATGCTGGTCAGGCCAGAAACATCTGAAGAAGAGAATAATACAATTGAAAACATTATGAAGTAAATTGGAGTGAGGATTGTTGTGTGTGTAGGTAAAGAATAAAAATATGGTTGCACAAACACAATTCCATTGTTATAATTACTAAAAGGAGATAATATATGGTATGTGAGACCCATGAAGACCAGACTCTATAATAATCTTTCTAAAAACAGAAAGGGACACAGAAAAGATGTGTACATTTAGAATGGTTTCTAACTTTTAATAAACTAATACCTTAACCTATAAGGCACCAGGTGTCACTGTTTGGTGGTTATTTACAGGTAACTGCAATATCTAAAGTCATTTCACTTTCCACCACCTGTGCATAACGTTGATAACCTAAGCATGACACTCAACAATTTTGTCCATATTCCTCAAATATATATATTTTTATTTCTGACTTAACTAGATCTCTTAAATTCATGATTTTTGAATGCTATTTTGTTAGTTTTTTTACCATTTACTATTATAAAATATTTTCTACCTATTTATATTTATGTCCCTGCTATCTTGGTTAATCTCTTTGTTTTACTATTATAAAATTTTATCTTGAATATACTTATTTGTTTCTAAAATGAATTTATTTAATATCTTTATCTCCAGCTTAATATTCATATTTCTTGGCTACAATATCTGTTCAAATACTCAGTGGTATTATATTGATATTTCTATTGTTTTATTTTATTAATATTTATATTTTTTTAGTCTTTTCAATCTTTATTCTTAATTTCCATTTTCTTGTGTAATCAAATATAATAGATCGATTATCGTTATGTTTGATATAATCTCTAATGAAATTCTTTTCTTAAACACAATTTGTCCATAAAATGCTCCTATATATTTTTGACACTATACAGGGGATTTGAACTCAGACTTTTAAGTACCCATCAACTATCCATACTATCTCAAAACACCAATACACATGACCACACACATGTAGAAAAGATAAATATTTACCAATATACATGTGTGTGATCATGTGTCTTGATGATATGAGATAGTGTGGATAGTTGATGGGTACTTGAAAGTCTGAGTTCAAATCCCCTATATTTATAATTAGATTCCAGGTATATGAAGAATGCTATTTTAACACTATATAAATTTTTATCTAACCATGACAATCAAATAATGCAATCATAACTTTAAATTGTATTCACTTGTTCCAAATCTGCTGCTATGAATATTCATTAAAGTATGGCATTACCTTGTAGGTCACTCTAAAATATTAGAAATACTGCATCAAGGGTATCCTGGTGTGATCACAGCAAAATCCCTAGCCCACAGTTATGTATATTGATCAAGTATGGGGGCAATTATAGAAACACATATAAAAAATGTCAATCTTGTCAATCTACTGCAAATGCCCCTAAAAAGAAATATATAACATGGCCTAAAACACACAGAACATGGAGACATATGGATATATACCATGAAGTTCTATAAATGGAAATTTTTTTGTTCTAGTAGATGCTGACTCCAAGAGGGGAGAATACAAATGAGCAAAAAATATAAGTGCTCCAGAAACCTTCCGCATATTCTGGGAAATATTTCCATATCATGGATCACCGGATGTCTTGGTTTCAGACAATGGGATTGGATTCGTTGTGAAGAATTTGAAACATTTTTAGATGAGGGAGGAGGGGCTGATGCATAGCCATGCTCATTCATACCACCCAGAATCCAATGGGATAGCTGAAAAGATGGTGCAGCATTTGAAGTTGGTGTTAATTTAAATAAACCGCATGAGCATAGATGATACCCTAAATGTAGCAATGCTACATCAACATATAACACCTTATATGTCTACCAAAAAAATCACTTACTGAAATATCGATGGACAGGAAGTTACATAACAAGATGTCTATTTTTATGCCAGACCATGAAAAAATAGCAACCATCGATAAAAACACATCCACAGCTTGCTATCTAAATATAAGCTGAGCACTGAATGAATATCTGTGTGAGAGATTATGATCTAGCCCAACTGATGAATGCTGGTTCTGCACAAAATACATACATTGGGGGATCATTTGTCTATTTTCGCAAGTGTATTTGTTGTTTGAGACGGAGTGGAAAATGAATATAGACTAAAAATCCTAAGTTCAAATTCCTCCCTTTACTATAGTTAATAAATTGTTGTATGAATTCAGTTATTCACACAAACAGTAGAATATATATATATATAGTCTGCATAGCTGTGTGTTGTCATTCACATTGATTTCTTATATGTAATTTTTCTAGTGTAGTAATAAAGTGGTAATGATTTTTCTTTATCCTGAAAAGTTTTTTTCCTTCATCAGATTGTTTATAAATCATCCCGCTGGTTCTACAGCTTGACTGTCTGATTTAATACTCATTTCGGTAAGATCTAATTTCTTTGGCTGGCTATCAGAAAGTATTTCCTCATTTTATGTAGCTGATGATGAAGCAGTCACCCCTTTTTATAAGAATTCTCTTTTCTTATTATCTAATAAAAATGGTCACTATCACATCTGAAATCTTAATCTAATGTGGTCATAGGTGATTGATATGTCTCTTCAATTGTTTTTCATTTTTCAATTTAATTACTCCAATTTGTTTAGCGAATAATTCTATTCTCACATCAGGAAGCCATTTTTTTTTTCAAAATATCTCTAACCCAAACTTGTTGACAGACTTTAAATTCCTCGCAATCCAAATTGTTTTCATCAATTATTTATTAGCTGGTAATAGCTTTGACAGGTGTGTGCAAAACTTTCAACATGTTAACATTTCTTCTGGTATCATCATTGGTGATGTACTTAGTGTGAAGTGTTGATAAAACATCACATCTACTAATGCTTCATTTATATCCATGTTAATGTTTTATTTAGTGTCAATTTAAGTCATTCGATTCAGAATAGTATGGTGGTGTCAAACTCTGACATTTCTTTATCAGCCGAAAATTCATTGAACTCCTGCAATGCAAAACTAGTTCCATTGTTGGTCACAATAGTTTTTAAATATCTCTGGTTTTGTGAAGATTTCTTTCAAGGCTCTAATAATATAACTCTGTGTTCGTATTTTTGACAAGCTTATACTCCATCTTAGATTATGAATCAATCACAATTAGAAATATGTAATTATTTATAATCTCTCCCATGGGGTCTTTGGCCAAGATTCAAATCTCTTTGGAGGCAAGTTAGCAATGAATTGACATTCTAAACAATTCTTCACCATATGCTCCTATTTTCTAGTCCAAATTAGGCCACCAAACATATGATCTAGCTAAGGTTTTCATACATACTACACCTGGGTGCATCTTATATAGGAACTGAGCACTTGCTTTCAACCTTCAGATGGTATGATTACATGGCCAGTCATAAGAATGCAAACATTACTGGCCTAAAAATGTAGTTTGGTCAACTTTTTTTGGTCAAACTTATACAATTTTGCAGTTCCATATTCAGGATCATTTCTAGTCCAATTTGTGACTTTTAAAATTCGACTTCTTGATATTAATTTTTTCTTTTTTATTCTGTCTCTCCATGATTTAAAGTCCAAATTTAACTTGGTTTTTAAACTCTTGTATTTGTTTCATCAAATGTTAGATAAATGTCTCTTTAATTTACACACATTACATTCTTCTTTTTTAAATGTGCAGTACTTCTTCATATGGTCTAGTCTTCTCATAGCAATAACAGCTTAAAACATCCTTTGATATTCTGTAGCCTAAATTGTCAGCTTCTGTTTTAATAACAGCTATAAGGGTATTATGCATGTATGGTGCAACTTGGAATTCCACAACATTCTCCAAATACAATATATTTGCCATTGTGGTTTTATATATAAGGTTCGGCTCTCTTAATAAAACTTTCCTGAATTCTTTATCCATCATTCTATATAATAATTGATCCATTAACTGGTCATCTAGTTTGGACATAAAATAATATTCTTCACGAGTGTCCATCACACTAAATCATAATCATGTTATTTCTCATTTTAAATCTTAGATGGGCCACCTATTTAAATGTCAGTGACTGGAAAAAGGCATTATGGAACGTCTTTGGGGATTTAGGAGTCTCAGAACTGTTTTTCCTCTTGCAAAACATCTTTCCCCAAAACAACAAAAGCATAGCTACTTTAACTTTATCCTCTTCAATTCAATTCTATTAACAAGCATATACTTCCATATATTTTCAAGCCAAAGCATTATTTGCATCTAATCCACTGATACTACTATTTAACAATGTCATTTTTATTATCTATATTGTTCTTCTAGTTTGCACACATTGTTCTGCTATAGTTGTATCTGTTATCGTTTGTGCGGGTTCTTCTAAAAAAGGTCTGCTGATTACGACATTTTGCTGTGCTCCTTGGGCGTGTTTACTCAACATGTGCCTGGTTATATCATTAACTTTTATTAATTAAATAATACGCAAATTAAAATGTAACAGCATAAGTTTATTAACTTGCAATTAAAGGTATAAAGAAAAATAAATAATGTGTAGAATCTACTTTGTACTCTTCAAGGTAATTCCAATAAATTTCCATATGAATTTAGTTATTCACCATCACCGTAGAATATATATAAAGTTCACATAGCTGTTGTATTACCTTTCACTTTGGTTTTTTACACATAGATACTAGATAACTTGTCCGCTATTAAATCAGCATTCACTATGCTGACAAATACAACATGATTTCCACTATTAATTCATATGCACTAGACTCTTGCAGGTTATTTTATATATCAGTCCCTCCTGCATAACGTGCACATTTGCATATATTTATTTATTATTCAACAATATTTATGCTGTATATTAAGGTAACAGTTATACATGTACTGTTTGAATGTAATAACCTTTATTCAAATTTTAATATATAACCTTTAAACATCACATGATCACTATCTCCTATGTTTGCTCATAACTGTTGTTAAAATAGGCAAAACTCTCTCCATACAGTAGTGCCACTCAAAGCAAGACAGAGTAATCAATGGAAAATCCCTATCTAGTTTGGGGATATTGGATGAGTAGGCACTAGATAGGGATTTTATGCACAAGCCTTCTGGTATCCATTAATTACTCTGTCTTGCTTTGAGGGGCACTACTGCATGGAGGAGTTTTGCCTAGTTTAATATATACATGCACAGACAGTCCAATTTTATAGAGGGTATGTCACATTTAAGCAAACAAACAGACATTGAATTTGAATTCAAAAATCTGTCATGTTGTCATATATGACAAATAAAAAGCGTTTGAACCCAGACTTTTAAACTTCCACATTAGATTAAGCATATAGACTATATAATACTAATATCATTTATGTTCTTTATTAATTTTATAATGCTTTTTATAATCCATTATTAACTGTTTCAATTGCTCTAGCAATCTTCTTCAGAACTTATAAATAGAAAAATAAATAAAAGTTCTGAAGAAGATTGCTGGGGCAATCGAAACTGCCAATAATGGATTGTAAAATGCATCACAAAAGTAATAAAGAACATAAATTAATTTTATATGGATTTGGCAATGCATTAAGAAAGATAAAGTTATATATACTATACTTGTATTTAAATATTACATGATAATAAAATGATTTTATGCAAATAAAATTAGATGAAAATATTCATTATTAAGTTTAAAAAAAGTATATTTTATTATTAATTAAATATGGAAAATCAGAATTTGTATTGATGAAGCATCAGATTGAAAAGAGGTTATTATTGACGATATTTATGAGTGGAAGAATAATTGGATTGCACACCTATTCAGAAGCAGATGGATTGGGGAAAAAATGTTAAAGAAAGGGTGAAAGATAAAAGAAGGTTGATTGGTAATCTAAAAGAATAAAATGGCCATGAGATTAAAGCAATGGACCAAAAACAGTTAGGAACGTTATTGGGTTAGTGAACAGTTTTAATATGTAACTAATGATGATGATAAAATAAACAGTATTAAGGACATTTTTGGTCACAGTAAAACTCCCTTAAACAGATATCATACACATCTGGTGCTGCATTATGGAAGCGTATGTTTGTTGATAAAACTTTTGAATTACGAAATTAGATTAAATTAAAATACCAATTCTTTTTAACAAAATCAAAAATAACTTTTAGACATTATTTGGAAATATTTAATATCAAATTAGTACTTAAATTTTTTCATTAATTATGTCTATTTTTGCATGCGCGTCTAATATAGTTTTAAAGATTTTTATTAGGGTTGACACTTTAATTAGAGAAGCGTCCATCTTTTTAAATAGTCAAGTGACTTATTTTATTCGTAATTATTTTCTCATATTCTTAAAATAAATTTAAAAATCCTAAAATCTTTTTAGCTTTTTATTTATGAAAATGAATTTTAAAAACATTAATAAATAGAAATTAGAAAAAATACTAATAGACTATTATATATCGTTATGTAAAAAATAAACTGCTTTTAAACAAACCGCTACTGGGCAAAAGCTTTCCCAACAGAGGAATAGAGAAATATCTTTTACTGAGTAATATTCAAAAATTAACTGGTTGAATATGAGCTGCCTACCCCCCCCCCCCCAAAAAAAAAAAAAAACATGTCTTGAACGTAATTGAAAGAAAAAAAAACCTCACTTATTCATTCACTTTCAAACTCATGTCAGGGATATGAAAACCGATGTATGAGACTTTTCATAATTTAGTATAATTATGTGTAAATTTAGAAAGAATGTATACATATTAACAAATTGAACACATTTATGTGCTTGCATGTAAAACAGTTTATTAAAATTGAATTTTTATAAAAAAATAATTATTTATTATATGTTGGTGCATTATATTGTTTGTCTTTTATACCTTCTATGACTATCTACAGTCATTTAAAGAAATCAAATAGATGGTTAGTAAAGTATTCAGTACTTTAAACATTTCAGATATATTAAACTTATATTCTCCTCATATACACCTTAATGCAAATTTTATATATAATTGCTCCTTTATTTTCCTTACAGTTTCGACTGTCCTGCAGCCTTCATCAGAGCTCTTTTTAAAATATTATTCTTTATAAAATAATTTTTAAATAAAGTATGAGATATTGTAAGGATATGTTGTGTGATGTATGTGTATACATATGTGCATGGATGCATGTGAACTGTAAGGAAAATAAAATAATTATATATAAAATTTGCATTATGGTGTATATGAGGAGAATATAACAGTTTAATATATATGAAGAAAGACTTTAAACACTTAATAAATTACAGTATAAATAATCTTGATTATTAGATGCTTATAATAACATATGTTAAGATTAATTTTAAAATGGTGGCAAACCATTATTGACATCAGATAAATATTTTAGATAATGTTCAATGTAAATAATCTTCACAGCTGGAAGATGTCAAGAATAAACAAAAGTTCTTCAATTAGAAAAGGTGTTAAATATTTTGGAACCAATATTATTAATTTTGACGTTTGTACCTTGAGAGATAATATAAGTAAATAAGCATTGAGATTTTTTTATATATTTTTTTCTTAGCTGAGAATCATCTCTTAGCTCATGAGTTAGTTATTATAGTACTGAGCTAAATGCTTGGAGTATTTTAGGATTAATGATGTTAATATATTTTTAACTTAGGTAAAATTAATAATCATAAGATCAAGAATTCTTAAAAGTATTTGTAATAAGTTTTCAACAATAATTAATATTAATTGCAAACTAATATTCTAAATCATTATAATATTTTATAAAAGTATTAAATAACCTCAATATTACCACATATTCTTTTAAATTCATACAAATAAAGATAGAATAAAAGACAAATGACCCCTAAGGTGCATTTGGTGCTGTAACCAGCAACTCGTCAGTTGGTCCAGGTCATTATCTCTCATATATTTATTATATGAAAAATATTTATCTATATTAAATAATTACATTTTGAATTACAAGTGTCAAATTAACTTAACCCACATCTTTGACACTAACCACTTTAGATAAATATAGTAATGACTACTATTAATCATTTACTAAACTAAAAATTATCTCTAAGCATGGATATAAAGATTAAATCTCAATTAAAGATTAATATATCTAATTTTTTAAAATTAAACACACAAACACATGGGGTTAATGACATTTGTTTTTCCCATGTGTAATATCTTTATAAATATATTAATATATAGGGTATATGAGCACAGACTTTCACACCACCCACCGCTATCCACTCTATCTCATAACACTGATACACTTGAACACATATATGTAAATATATTAAATAATCTTAATATTACCACATATTTTATAAAAGCCAAAATGCTTAAAGTTACATGTCAAATATATAACAATCATTAAGATTCACCCACTATACAAGTACTATAAACTAATAAACACTTTTAAAGAATATTATCCTTTCCAAATACAAGATAAAATCTTTTGAAAAGATAGAATGAATCCACTCTACCTTTTTAACCTAAACGTAGATGTATTTAGTAGTTTATAGCGCATGTATAGTGGGTGATTTTTAATGATTGTTAAGATAGCACTATATAAATAAACAACTAATTATATATATATGTTTAATATTACATCTAATACTGACTAGCTGTAAATTGTAAAAATTGCTGCAGAGTCAATGAGTCAATAATTAAAAACGTAGCAAATGGAATTAAAAGTGATTAATTAATATCTTCACATTCTCATTTCCAAATGCTTGAGATTTGCCTATACATATATGTTTAGATTAAAGAGATAGAATGGATTCATTCTATCTTTTCAAAAGACTTTATCTTGTGTTTGGAAAGGAGAGTATTCCTTGAAAGTGTTCTTTGTTTACAGCGCATGTGCAGCGGGTGGTCCCTAATGATTGTTACAGATTAAAACATAGCGCTATATATATAAATAACTCATATGTCAAATGTATATAATTGATTTACAAATGTAAAATTAGGTCATGTGACATCTGACTTGATTTTTTATCATTTTATAATTGATCTAATAGAAGTAATGACGTATCAATCTCGCTTTTTTAACAATATTTCAAATTGCCAAAAATATTTTGCAAATAATATCAGTATAATTTATTTTCTGAAAAATTAATTTTGTAATTTTTTTGTAGTTATAAAAAATATTTTAATCGTGTCAAGGTGCTTTTTATATCTTTTGGAAAATGGCAATGTTAATTTTTCTTACCGTCTTTAGGTGGCCTCATTATTCAATCCTAAAGCCTCTTTAGAACAGATGATGGCACATAAGTAACCTAAAATTGGAGTAATATTAAAATATGTAACAAATTTTAAATATTTAATTATTTATATAAAGTAATAATTATATAAATAGCGTAGAAGAAATTAAATATACATATAAATCAAAAGTGTAATGTTAGATTTATTATAAGAAATGTTAAAAATCACATTTTAGAAATTCTAGCATTTATTTTTTGTAATGAAATAAAACAATATGTATAACAAAACTAGGATTAATCGAACTAATTTTATTTTTAGATATGAAGAGTAGTACATGCTGTTAAAGAAAGTCTACAAATCTTTAACTTTTCAAAATATATAATAAATTTTTATACGCAAGGCAAAATTAAAAAAAAAAGTTTTTACTATATTAAAAGAGCTTATTTCATTTTAAGAACATAATTAGAAAATATGATATTAAGCGTATGTGCGTTCACATGCATCCACGCACGTACGTATATGTATACACACACACCACGCGACATACCCATACATTATCTCATACTTTATTTAAAAATTATTTTATAAAGAATAATATTACAATTTTAATTAAAGTCGTAATGGTATTCTTACCTAATTTGCTGACAAGACAAAGAAAATCCCATCAAATCTAGAGGAACCCTCCTATTCCAAGGAGTGCTTGGCTCCTGGATCCAGCCAGCTTCAAAGAATTTAGTGTAAAATTAGCAGCTGGTAGCAAGAAGATAAAATTACAGCTGTTTCTATTTTAGTAAATTGTTTTTGCAAGGTCGGAAAAAAATAGGATTATACCTATAGATTTTATTTATTTATTTTCGTTTTTTTTATTATTACAGAATCTTTATTATGCAAATGTATTAAAAATTAGCGAATTTTTTTTTTTTTTGACTATTTATTTATCCCTGGTCTTTTCAGAAATACACGAATATTTTTGTTTAAAAATAAAATCAAAAATACTCCATTCATTTGTTGAATTTTTTTTTTTCTAACATTTTTAAATTGTTAATTAAAATAATAAAATATAATATATAGGTTAAATGTTAAATAATTAGAATATAGAATAATATTTTATAAATAATGCTGTTCTTCATAAATTTTAATTATATTTATAGAATGTTATTTTAATATAGAACATTTTAAAACTATATCCGTACAAAAAAAAGTATATACATCAATTTTAGATATGAGACAGATCTCATTTCTGCATAAAGGATTTAAAAGTAGTCGTAATAATGATAATAAACATATAATGCGTTTAATATTCCAAAAAAAGAAAAAAAACGTCAAGTCATCGCAGCCGCCTTGCAAGCAAGTAGTTGGTTGCAGACGGTGGTGGGTTCGCCTCCTGGCCGATGCTATGACCTATGGAGAAAAAAAAAATCACCATTTTTAAGTAATGAGTTTGAATTGGAGTTAAGTTTACTTTATGTAATTAATTATAAAGGAAATTTATGTTTTAACGAATAAGTAAAGAATATATTTGTTTAAGAGAATATATATATTTAATTAGTGGGTGTTCAGTTTTAAAGTCTCTGTTAAAAGATGCCAGAAATACTTGTAGTGTTTACATAACTCATTCAAATTTGATGAGATAATGATTTATAGATTTCGTGGAAGTTTTATTTATTAAAAGTAACTGCAGATTTTAAATGTTTGTTTAATATAATATGAAGTACTCGAAAATAAATTAAAAGTAAATTAAAATTTTTATAGACTGATTAAAACAGAAACAAACTTTTGAAACACAGCCAAGAAAAAGTAAAAATATATATTGTAAAATTAATTGTGTCAATTTAAAGAAAAATGTAAGAAATTTGTAGCAAATGGCAACAGACGCACTTATTACAATAAAAGAAATTTAAAATAACACTTTAACGAGTAAAACTTAAAAAGAATTAATAAAATTTATTAATTATTATTATTATTAAACCACTAAACATCACATGATCATCATTCTTTATGCTTACACAAGCTGTTTACACAGAGGCTAAGCTCTCCCTACAATAGCGCCACTTAGTGCAAGCCAGAGTAATCACTGGATTCAAGAATAGTCTGGGATATTAGGTGAATAGGCACTAGGTAGGAATTTTTATACACAAATCTTCTTGCATCCATTAATTACTCTGGCTTGCACTGAATGGCGCTATTGTATGGAGAGTTTAGTCTCTGTATATTATTATTATTATTAGATTGTTTGATCAAAGATGTCATATAAATAGCACTTCTCTAGAATGACTTATCGGCTGTTTGATTTTTCAAGTTGCTCAAAGACTTTGTGATTATAGTTAGCCACTTATTCTTAATTGCTCTCTTTTTCATTCAATCTGGTGTCCAAACACACATGACATGACCAAAATAATATCTCTTCAGCTGGATCATTATGATTCAATTGAGATCTCCAGATAATATGAACAAGTGTTTACTTGTTCATTTCCCTCATTGTTCATGAAATTTTCAAAAGACTTTACTAGCATCACCATTTAAAAATAATAAAAAAAAAAATTTCTAATGTCTAGGTTCTACATCCATAGACAATCATTAAACAAAACACCATAGCGTGAATAATTTCAGTCTTCATTTATATAGAAAATTTCCAGAAATTTTCATTGCTAGTCTTCCCGTAATAGACTGCAATTAATTTTTGAATACCAGATTTACTGATGTCTTTAATTTTACAGTTATGTCTCACTTTAATCTTATTACTTTTGATTTACAAATGATATATTTGTAAAGTGCCCTCATGTGATAATCTAATCTTTAGATAAATACATTAATAATGTAATATATATATATATATATGTGTGTGTGTGTGTGCTCTGTGCAACATATTATGGGGAGACTAAAACTAATATTGCCACCAGAGTAACTCAACACTGATACCTTTATAACAGAACTAAAACAAAGCTTGAAGGTAATTCGGTTTTCATTGACCATGAGAGAGCCACTGGCCATGCTTTTCTACCCACCACAGACAGTGTCATTTGCTCTGAAACAAACAGTATCAAACGCAAAATCAGGGAAGCTTACTACATTGTAAGTGACCCAGCAGCAATCAACAGAAGAGAGGCCGGCTTTTCTCTGTCTCGAAAATGGTCCATGTAACATCTACATATGAATTTGCATAAAATTTGCATTAATATTATAGTTATTAATCAAATACAAGTCACTATGAATATGGACTATAAGCTGTCCTGAAAGTGCTTGGCGGCAAATTTTGATAATTTTACGTACATTGAATAACTTCATTATCTGTGCGCAGAGCACATATATATATTAATTTATTTCAAACGCTAATGAAGTAAAGCCTTAACTATTAATAATTTAATTAATTGCATGTAGAATTTAGAATATTTTGTACTGTATATCTAAATGTTATTTAATTTTTTCAAATGGTTTACAAAATTACACTTTGTAATTCTGTGTATTATAGAGAATTGCATGCAAATAGTCTACAAGGATCACGCAGCACACATACAATTGAACAATGAATACAATTCGATCTTCTTTGATCACAAACTTGCTACGGGTCATACTTTTTTTTTTCATGTGTCAAAGCATCGGCCGGGAAGCAAACCCGCAAACCTGGAACAACTGCTTGTAAGGCAGCTGTGCTGACCACTCGACCACCAATACTTTCTGTCCTACTAATGTAAGCATGCTTTGTGCCCAAAGAGGTGATAGAAAATAAAAATACAAGAAGGCATGGGCAATTGCAAAGGATTCAAATGCAATTAACAGAAAAGATTCACGCATTCCATTGTCAAAAAAAATTGAATATTTAAATGCCTCATTTACATAACAAATTATGCCCATATATAGGCATAATTTTCAAATGCTAAACAAAATAGCACTATGATTCTGGTAGTGGTCTGCCAAAAACATGTTTAGCGCAATGTAAAAGTTTTGAATATTAACTATTACCTTTCCTTAATACTCGATTGTAGATGAGTTTATAATAATTATAATATTTTATATTATATCTCATTTTTGTCTTTTTCTTATTTGGATAAAATTCCATCATTTTATTCTGTCTTTTAACTTTTCTAATAAGAATCTTTGGGCCTTCTGTATTTTAGATGAACTTGATGTCATTGGCAGATTTAAAGCCATTGATGTTTTTACACCAATTCTGAATCCGCTTTGATTTCATCCAATCTAGATTTTTTTTAATTATATATTCAGCAATATAGAAGTTGAACAGATCAAATCAATTGTTTCATTGTAATGTCTATTAAATGTAGATTCTAATCTCATACTGAGATTTCTCATGACAATAGTGAAATAACTGTAGAAAACTCTGCATATAGTAGTGTCATCAAGTGCAAGCCTTCATAATTAATGAATGCAAGAAGGTTTGTATATAAAATTCCTATCTAGTGCCTACTCATTCAATATCTCCAGACTAGTTTCAAGCTTGTGACTTTTATCAGTGCTGAGCCTTGGATTTAAGAGCACTGCACATAGACCTTAGGATCTAATGCAACTCTCCACCAGCCACCTTTTATCTATTTTGTTAACCATAAATCTAGGAACCCAAGATAAAAAGACAAGAATGTATTCAGTCCAAGCTCCTTCACTTGTATATTCATACAGTTCTGAACTCACTTCAGCATCTATGCATTTTGATGTCTTTGGTTTTTCAAAAACCATAGTCACCTTTATCCGATTGGAAGAATAGATTTAAAAACCATCAAAACATCGTGATGACCATTTCATATGCTCACACAGGCTCTTAATAACAGTAGCAAATTCTTTATGCAGTAGTCAAAATAAGAGTCATAGATCACATGACCCTGTTATCTTAAGCTTGTAAGTTATAAACAATGAGGATTGCCAATTCCTCAACAAGCTTTGTGATAAATGCTTAGCCAGAGAAAGCATTTAAAATATCTCTGTAAGAAACTTCCCCCAAACCCCTGACCATGGTTTCCTGCTTTGGCACTCCTCAGAGAGGTGCCAGGTAGTAGTCTGGCACTTGGTGGCTCTATTGTATGAAAAGTTTGCTACTGTTATTAATAAGCATATGAAATAGTGATCATGTGATGTTTTGATGGTTTTAAAACAATTTAATGTTTTGCTACACTTATTTTTCCGAAAACCATTGAATTGAAAGATCTTATTAAAATCGTAGAAACACATACAGACTTCTTTCTGATCTTCGTTAACTTTTTTTATTATCTGATGTTCATAAACAATGATGTCTGTAATTTCTTATTCTTTCCCCAAACCATATCTGTTAGTTAAAGTCATCAATTTAAGGCTCAATTTGTATTCTGTTACTTTTACCATAAACTTACTTGCTCATAATATGAATGAAGAGTTCAGCACAAACAGATTTAATAGAAAGTATGTAATTAAAAAATTAAACAACTGAAGTGGAGTCGAGCTGGACATATTGCTAGAAGAGATGAATTGAAATCTTAAACTGGATTACAAGAGATTGTAAAAGATCCAGAAAGAGACCACATATGAGATGGTTGAAATAAGAATGTGTCCAGGTGTGATGTGGAGAAGAGAGGCTAAAAATCGGAGATAGATTGAACTTGGAGAGACCTTCATCCTGCAGTGGATTGATAATGATTGATGATGATGATGTAATTGCCATACCTCAATCAAAACAGTTCTTTCATATTGAAATAAAATTTAATTTCTTCTACCAATTATTTATGTAAATTAATTAGTATTATTTGGTTAAGTCTTATTAATTATATTTCAATTTTCAATAAAATTTCTGGTGTGATGCTAATAATTACAATGGCTTTACTTTTTGGTGATAATCATAAGATAAATATGGTCCATCATCTATATAAAAGGTTGTTCAGCATAGAATATTTCACCCCAAATATTTTGGTTGATATTTTTAAAATATGCCTTTTGTGTATATTCCTTTCATCATTGTTCCATTTTAGTTTTATCATAATATGATCATCAGCACTTTTCAGCAAATCTATCCATGTATGGTATTTTATTTGGACTTCATGAATCCCCTAAAAGTTAGCTCTTGTTTTTCTAAGCTTGCTTCATATTTTTAATGATTTTGTAAGTATTGGTTATATTTTATTTGTCATTCCTGATTGCTCTTTGGAATTCCCTATTCACTTTCTTTAAAACATTATTCTTTTTAATTTTGGTATCTCTTTATTTATTTATTTATTTTTTTTGCAATTATTACTTATCTCTGACAGCCATTTTGAATTTCTAGTATTTTTTATCATCTTCAAAATGTTTTTAAATTTTTCTTTTAATCATTTCTTTTAGTTCCATTCATCTTTCATCTAGTTTTTTTATTAATTACATCCAAAATTGCAAGTCAACTTATGATGTTATTCTCTAGATTGTGCTTAGAACAAGGGTCCCCAACCCTATGTCCGCAGACACCGTGGCACCCAAAGACCATTTTACGTGTGCCCGCCGCTATCCGAAAATGATAAAAAATTATTTATATGATACAAATAAATTTAATTTTTAAAATTTCTTATAAATTATTGTATTACATTGTAATCAAATTGTAGGGCATACTATATTTTTACAGCATAAAAGAGTCTATCTCTCAGTCCGCCAAGGGCGGTCTTTCTCTGTGCACTGTACTAGCACAGAATTAGTAAAGTTAACACAGACACCAATCTCTCTGCTTTGCGCGTATTTGTAAATTGTATTTGTGCATATAAAATAAAATCGTTTTTTGGTTCCACATACTTGTGTGAATCATTGTTTCAACCATGAATATCATAAAATCAAAATACAGATCTTGACTGAGTGACAAACAATGATTGCTTATGAGCAGGAATATCATCATACTCCCCTAATTATGAAGCAATTGCCAATGAAGTGCAGTGCCAAAGATCACACTGACGTGTAATATTATATATAATTTAGTAATTTACATAAAAATATAAACGTTAATTATATGTTAAAATTTTATTTTTGAAATAAATATTTTTTTGTACATTATGTGTATTATTAACAATATCCAACTATAAATTTACATTGAAAAAATAAATGGTGCCTGCCACATGACCGGTATTATAGAATGTGCTCTTAAGTGCAAAAAGGTTGGGGACCCATGGTTTAGAATGTTGGTCAAACATAATTTTTTCCCCAACCTCATTGAACGTTTCCACATGGGTAATTCATTATTTGTTCCGGGCAAACTTATTGCTATTAAAATTGAAACCTTCCATTATTGAAGTCAAGACCATAGTCAGTTTGGTTTCTACAAATTGTAACTGGTAATCTCTGTGTATATAGTTAATACATAAACTGCTTTAAAATGTACTAAAAATATTTTTTTAAAAAATTGAGTTTGCAAAAGTTTATTATAAATTTATTTAAACGCACATTGATTATGTAAGTAATATTCATTAAGGCTGTAGCCTCAAGCACATGCATATAAAATGCGATAGTAGGGACCTCTACAGGTCTTAAACTACAAGCTTACTCTTTGGAAGAATTCCTTCCTTTTTATTTCTAATTTTGACATTCCAGTCTCCAATCTCAAAAATATATCTTGCTTTCAAATCAAAATTTATGCTCATATCTTCTTAAAGTGTTGAAGCATGGACTTGTATTTTATTAATACTGGATAAGTATTCATGAAATTAAATTCATACTAATCTATAATTCACAGGACTATATCCAATATCAGTCATGGCAACCTCTTAACCATGAGAGTCATCATGATTTTTCTTGGCCCGAGTAAAAAATGGTATGTTCTCCTGATTTAAAATCTACCCACCAAAAGTGACACATTCTCTCTGTTTTCCAGATTCAAATGACATCTTCTTATAACTTAGAATTTATTTCTTACATTAAGACAAGCAATTACACATTCTATTACTTTTAATCAAGCTATGTAAACCAAACTTCCAAAATTAGGACATAGTCTTGATATCTTTTTTCATAATGTGGTAGAATGCCTTCAAACCTGAGGGCTCAACTTGCAGTATTAAAACTTTATTGTGTTTTGTTATACTATTCATGATTTTAAAACAGGCAAAACTCTCCATACAGTAGTGCCACTCAGTGCAAGCCAGAGTAATGAGTGGATGCCAGAAGGTTTGTACATACAATTCCTATTTAGTGCCTATTCATCCAATATCTCCAGACTAGTTTCTAGCTTGTGGCTTTCATCAGTGAGGAGCCTTGGATCTGAGAGCACTGCACCTTGGTCTTAGGATCTAATGCAATCCTCCAGCAGCCACCTTTTATCTCTACTTAACTACAAAACTATGAGAATAAAATTGAAAACATAATAATATTTTCAATCCAAGCTCATTAGCTTATATAGTCATATAGGTCTGACCTCAGTTCAGTACCCATACATTTTGGTGTCTTTGGTTCTTTAATAACCATAGCCACTACTATTCTATTAGGCAGGATTGGTATTAAACCACTAAACATCACATGATCACCATTTTTATGCTTGCTTGTAACTGTTATTAAAATAGGCAAAACTCTGGCTTGCACTGAGTGGCACTACTGTATGAAGAGTTTTTCCTGTTTTAATACCAGTTATGTGCAAGCATAAGAAATGGCGATCATGTGATGTTATCCATGATTTCCCAAGTATTTTGCAGAATTAGTTTATGACTGACTTCTACATAGTTTGAAATAATGATTCATTGTTTTCTTGACTATGATCAACTGCTACCAGTCTCAATCTATAATTTATGTTGACCACTAAACTAAATAAAAGAAAGAATTCAAAGCAAAAGAAAAATTATATCATTCCTTATGAAGATTGTTTGAGAAGGGAGATTAAACTCTGTGCAGATTATAAAAATTAATAGATGAAGTGGGTTCCCGTAAATCTTTTCAACTATTTTTTCATTACTTAGGTCTTTGCAAAAAAAGTACCATAACTATTTGTTCTAATTAACTGAGCCATCCTGCATTACTTAAAATTTAATATTGAAGAATCTAAGGGTCCACATTCAACTCCCATGATAGTACTGTCACTGGTCAGGCCAGCAACACCTGAAGAAGAGGGGAGAATAATACCTTTTGAAATGTGCATATATTAACGTTACTAATAGTTGAATATATTTGGAATATTTAAATAAATAATGTTTCTAAAGACATTTAGTACTTATATTAGATGATGGAAATAGTCTAAAATATAAATACAACTAAAATACCGTCATCACAATCCTTCAGGAAAACACACAGTAATATAACTATGACTTTGCTTAAGATCATATACTATTTTTTCTTTCTTTTCTATTTTTACTTTTAATTATTGGTCTTTCCTATTATTATTATTATTATTATTATTATTATTATTATTATTATTATTATTATTATTATTATTATTATTATTATTATTATTATTATTATTATTATTATTATTATTATTATTATTATTATTATTATTATTATTATTATTATTATTATTATTATTATTATTATTATTATTATTATTATTATTATTATTATTATTATTATTATAATTTGCTTTATAGTTATGGTTTTAATCAAGCTATTTTTTCACCTACTCGTATTACGAAATCTTGTCAATCAATTTTGGATCATATATTTGTCAGATTAAACCAGAATCAAAGTTATGAATCGTCTGTACGAAATATTTTTATTTCGGATCATTTTGCAACTGTGTTGAGGTTATTAAATTGTAGACCACATGTAAATACTCATTTATATATTAATAAGTTATCACATAATAAACTAAAAATGTTATTATCTGATCAGAATTGGGATTATGTTTTTGCTCTGCATGATGTTGATTCAGCATTTTTAAAATTTCAAGATATTTGTAAATCTTTAATTGCAAAATCTATGGTTAGTTTTAAATTGACTAGCAAAAACCGCAAGCGCTCAGCCTGGATAACGAATGATTTGATTGGAAAAATTAATCAAAGAAATCATTTAAAATGTTTGGGTGGAGATTTGTTGACTTTGAGGAAATTGAATACTGAGATTAAATCTGATATTCGGAAATTAAAATTTCAATATTATCAAAAATATTTTAATGATAAAAATATTTCTTTGAAATGGAAGTTGATAAATTCTCTTGTAAAGAAACCTTTGTCAAATCAACTTAAATTTATAAAACACAATGATAATTTGATTGAAGTAGAAAATAATGAAAAATGTGTTGCTGACTTGTTTAATAATTTTTTTCAGATCTATCAATAGATAGAACACCAGTACAAGAATTGTCTTTTGCTGATTCTTGTGTAAATTCTTTTTTGTGTACAGATGTTACTGATTTGGATTTGTCTGGTAAAATTGATCTCTTAAAGAATGTTCATTCAACTGGTCTAGATAAGTTAACACCAAAGATTCTTAAGGAAAATAAGTCAGCTTTCATACCTGTTCTTGTTTATTTGTTTAATCTTTCCTTAAATGTTGGTTTGTTTCCTACGTGTTTGAAGAGTTGGTTTTATTACACCTGTTTTTAAAAAGGGTGATCCTGTACAGCTTGACAATTATAGACCAATATCTATTATATCTGTAATATCCAAATTGTTAGAGATGGTGGTTAAAGAGAAAATGATGTCATTTTTATCTAAAAATAATATTTTATCTGAACATCAATATGGATTTATTTCTGGTAGAAGTACCTTGGACACTTTCTATAGTCATGTAAACAATTTGACAACTTCACTAGATAAGGATTTTAAAACTGTTGCTATTTATTTAGACTTGTCTAAGGCATTTGACTCTGTATCTCACAAAATTTTACTTAAGCGTTTATATTCATATGGTTTTCGTGGTGGATTTATTTCATGGTTTACGTAGTTACTTAAAGGATAGAAAACAAGCAACAAATATTTCTGGTGTTGTAAGCTCTTTTATAACAGTTAACCATGGTGTACCACAAGGTTCAGTTTTGGGTCCCATTTTATTTATAATTTATATAAATGATTTATTTTCTTTACCTTTAGAATCTAAGATTTATGGTTTTGCAGATGATATTGCTTTATCTTATGCTGCAGTTTCATATAATTTTGTTGAAAAAATAATTAATGATGATTTAATCCTAATTAGTAAATGGTTAGCATTTAATAATTTATCAATTAATCTGAGTAAAACAAAAGCTATTAATTTTTCTTATAAGTCAAATATTCATTCGCTTAACATTACTATTAGTAATAAGTATTTTTGGCATTGTAATAGCACTTATACTTGTGCTAACATTTCTTTTGTTGATAATATTTGCTATCTAGGTATTTTTATTGACTCCAGACTATCTTGGTCAAACCATATTGACTTCCTTTGTTCTCATTTACGTAAATTAAATTATATGTTTTTCTACTTATCTAAATTTTTTCCTCGGTCAGCTATGATTACTTTATATATTTCTTCTTATCAAAGCTTATTATGTTATAATATATCAGTTTGGGGGAACTGTTCTACTTTTGCAATGACTACATTGTCTGTTTTACAGAATTATACAATGCGTATCATTTTTGATAGATCACGTGCCACATCTGTTAAAGATATTTATGCCACTTTTAATATACTAGATGTTTTCCATTTGTATAAATATAGAGTGATTCTTGATATTTATTGTAGGAAACTTCATTTAGATACTAAATCTTCTGTTGTAAATACTCGTTTATCTACTAAATATCAGCTAGCTTTACCTAATTTTCTTAAAACATCTAGTAGGAAGCAATTTAGTTATAATGGTCCTAAATTATTTAATATTTATTTATAAGAGATTGTTCTGTGAATTTAATGAACACTATCTTATTTGATTTTTAAAAAGCATTTATGGCACTGGTTATATTATGCTAAGCATTAGTTTTATTTTGTTTATTTTATTTTATTTTTGTTTATACTGTATGTTATGTTGTAATTATTTACTACTATTATTGAATTTCCAAATGTAATATCTGTATAATTTTAATATTTTATGTTATATTTATACTTTTTTTTTTTGTATTTTATTAGTGTTTTTAGTAAATACTCGTTTATCTACTAAATATCAGCTAGCTTTACCTAATTTTCTTAAAACATCCAGTAGGAAGCAATTTAGTTGTAATGGTCCTAAATTATTTAATATGTATTTATAAGAGATTGTTCTGTGAATTTAATGAACACTAGTTATTTGATTTTTAAAAAGCATTCATGGCACTGGTTATATTATGCTAAGCATTAGTTTTATTTTGTTTATTTTATTTTATTTTTGTTTATACTGTATGTTATGTTATAATTATTTACTACTGTTATTGAATTTCCAAATGTAATATCTGTATAATTTTAATATTTTGTTATATATATATATATTTGTATTTTATTAGTGTTTTTTAGTAAATACTCGTTTATCTACTAAATATTAGTTAGCTTTACCTAATTTTCTTAAAACATCCAGTAGGAAGCAATTTAGTTATAATGGTCCTAAATTATTTAATATTTATTTATAAGAGATTGTTCTGTGAATTTAATGAACACTATCTTATTTGATTTTTAAAAAGCATTTATGGCACTGGTTATATTATGCTAAGCATTAGTTTTATTTATTTATTTATTTTTGTTTATATTATATGTTATGATGTAATTATTTACTACTGTGATTGAATTGCCAAATGCAATATCTGTGTGATTTTAATATTTTATGTTATATTTAAACTTTTTTTTTTTTTTTTGTATTTTATAAGTGTTTTTGGTTGTTACATTTAAATTCCTCACACAAGATTTTTCTTGTATGGAATTTATCTCACTGTATTATATATTTATTGTTTGCTTCATAATGAATAAATAAATAAAATAAAATAAAAAAAAAAAATTATTATTATTATTATTATTATTATTATTATTATTATTATTATTATTATTATTATTAAACAATATTTATCTAAATCGCATGTTGAAAATTGATAATAAATTGAAAGTATGCTAGCCTTTCTCACATGCACAATTATAACAGAGAAAGCCAATCAGATTTTAAACAGATATCTAATAAATAATCAAGCTTAGACATGAGACAGAGATTTTGATAGAAAAGGTTGATACCAACCTTTTCTAAACTTAACTTTTATATATATAAGCCAGTCTTAAGCATCTTAGCCTGAAAGCTTTAAATATATAAACAAATACAATTATCATTCATTATGTTATAAATATAATATATTACGGCACGAAATCTCAGATTTACTATACTGCAATTTTCATAGCAGCAATGTTTGTAAACAATATTTATCTAAATCGCATGTTGAAAATTGATAATAAATTGAAAGTATGCTAGCCTTTCTCACATGCGCAATTATAACAGAGAAAGCCAATCAGATTTTAAACAGATATCTAATAAATAATCAAGCATAGACACGAGACAGAGATTTTGATAGAAAAGGTTGATACCAACCTTTTCTAAACTTAACTTTTATATATATAAGCCAGTCTTAAGCATCTTAGCCTGACAGCTTTAAATATATAAACAAATACAATTATCATTCATTGTGTTATAAATATAATATATTACGGCACGAAATCTCAGATTTACTATACCACAATTTTCATAGCAGCAACGTTTGTAAACAATATTTATGTAAATCGCATGTTGAAGATTGAAAATAAATTGAAAGTATGCTAGCCTTTCTCACATGCGCAATTATAACAGAGAAAGCCAATCAGATTTTAAACAGATATCTAATAAATAATCAAGCTTAGACACGAGACAGAGATTTTGATAGAAAAGGTTGACACCAACCTTTTCTAAACTTAACTTTTATATATATATAAGCCAGTCTTAAGCATCTTAGCCTGAAAGCTTTAAATATATAAACAAATAAATAATATAATATATTATGGCACGAAATCTCAGATTTACTATACCGCAATTTTCATAGCAGCAACGTTTGTAAACAATATTTATCTAAATCACTTAAGACTGACTTATATAAATAAAAGTTAAGTTTAGAAAAGGTTGGTATCAACCTTTTCTATCAAAATCTCTGTCTCGTGTCTAAGCTTGATTATTTATTGGATATCTGTTTAAAATCTGATTGGCTTTCTCTGTTATAATTGCGCATGTGAGTAAGGCTAGCATACTTTCAATTTATTATCAATTTTCAACATGTGATTTAGATAAATATTGTTTACAAACGTTGCTGCTATGAAAATTGCGGTATAGTAAATCTGAGATTTCGTGCCGTAATATATTATATTTATAACACAATGAATGATAATTGTATTTGTTTATATATTTAAAGCTTTCAGGCTAAGATGCTTAAGACTGGCTTATATATATAAAAGTTAAGTTTAGAAAAGGTTGGTATCAACCTTTTCTATCAAAATCTCTGTCTTGTGTCTAAGCTTGATTATTTATTAGATATCTGTTTAAAATCTGATTGGCTTTCTCTGTTATAATTGTGCATGTGAGTAAGGCTAGCATACTTTCAATTTATTATCAATTTTCAACATGCGATTTAGATAAATATTGTTTACAAACGTTGCTGCTATGAAAATTGCGGTATAGTAAATCTGAGATTTCGTGCCGTAATATATTATATTTATAACACAATGAATGATAATTGTATTTGTTTATATATTTAAAGCTTTCAGGCTAAGATGCTTAAGACGGGCTTATATATATAAAAGTTAAGTTTAGAAAAGGTTGGTATCAACCTTTTCTATCAAAATCTCTGTCTCGTGTCTAAGCTTGATTCTTTATTAGATATCTGTTTAAAATCTGATTGGCTTTCTCTGTTATAATTGCACATGTGAGAAAGGCTAGCATACTTTCAATTTATTATTATTATTATTATTATTATTATTATTATTATTGTTGTTGTTGTTGTTGTGGTTGTTGTTGTTGTTGTTGTTGTTATAATCATCATCACTATCCCTCCTCCTTCAAGAACATATTTCATTAGAACTTTTCTTTGATCTAGTGTCTGAAGCTATCCTAGCACCTCTCTGAGGAGTGCCAAAGTACAAAACCATGGTCAGCAGTTTGAGGGGATTTCCTGACAGAGATATTTTAAATGCTTTCTCTGGCTAAGCATTTATTACAAAGCTTGTTGAACAAATGGCAATGCTCACTATTTAGACCTTGTAGTTTTTTTATAAATGTATAAATAATACTCATTTTCTTATAGCAATGTCAATTTTTCAGTCAGACAAAAATGATTTACTTTTATCCAACTACCACGCTGTTGCATTGCAGAGAAAATAATTGACATTGACATTGATATCAAAAAATGAATGATAATTACAAGATTTTAATATGAAAAATGACTATACTATCTGAGCTATGAATTACTATTATAATATGTGCATTTAGACTCAGATGCTCTGTGAATAAGATTATAGATTAATTTGTATGTACATATACCATTCAGTGATTTGTTATATAGATGTTTTTTTAGATATGGATGCATATATGACACAACATTTTGTTACATAAGATTTGGTGCTTCTAATATGAGGCACGGAATTTTATGTATCCTTATATATTTATATATTGTTAAAAAAAAGTCCATTTTTAATTTTGTTAGCACTCATCTCTAGTTTGTATTAAGTATATTTCTTCAGAACAATCATTTTAATTATTACACACATGCACACACACACATACATCAATTTATCATACTGGTAATGACATAATTTTTTATTATGAAACAAAAAAGATCTAAAACTTGTTATCTTATGCATAATTGTTACTCTTGATTTACAATTTATATATCCACATTTTTGCAATAGTTCCCTTGTAATAATTAAATCCAAATACATAATACTTTTGTCCTGAGGTTGCCTTGACAACAATTTGAAATTGTTGATTGTTTTTGATATTGGACTTGTCTGTTTACTGGCTTTTAATTTATATATATGTATAAATTTAATAAATGTGTTTTACCACTTAGACACTTAGCAAAAGAGCAATACAGATACTTCAAACCACTCAAAGGAGTATAGAGAGGTGCATGTGAGGAGTAACAAAATGAGATCAAAAACAAAATACATGGGTAAGAGAACAAATAGATGTTATTCACATCACTGAAAGAATTAAGAGACTAAAATGGAGTTGAGCTGATATATTGCTAGAAGAGATAATAATAGATGGACAAGTTGAAATCTTAAACTGGATTCCAAGAGATTGTAAAAGACCTAGAAAAAAATCACGTGGGATTGATGGATAAAATAAGGAAGTATCCTGGGGTGATATGGGAAAGAGAGGCTAGAGATAAGAAAATATAGGTTGAACTTGGAGAGACCTTCATCCTGCCATAGATTGATAATGGGTGAAAATGATAATGATAACATATGTTGATATAAAGATTTTCATAGGTTACAGATATAAATGATATATTTTGCATGTTCATATGTTCATGATTTTAATTAAAAATATAGTGATATTTTGTTTTGATCTCACAAGCCTTCAACAGGGTGATGAATAGGATGTTATAAAACTGGTTATAGAATTGCTTCATACAATGATTTATAGCCATGTTAAAGTTTCACTAATAGAAAAAACATATAAAATTGAAAAATATCAGAAAAATCTTCAGAGTAATATATATAACAATAAAATAATTAATATAATGGTAATTAACTATTATATACAGTCTTTTCAATTTGCAGAAGTATTTTCACTTAGCCCTCCTCAACTGCTGTTAAACTTAAAAGCGGTGGTGGAGGGTTCAGGAATTAACCGAAAGTACTTCTGTGGATTGAAAAGACTGTATATAATAGCTAATTATATTTATTATTTTTATTCTTTCAATTAATAGACATTTTATTTATATTATATATATGTGTGTGTGTGCAATGTCTACATCTATTTCTTTTATTTAATCCTACATTAATATAATTTTCATCATAATTTTTGCCTTATTTGTTTTTTTGTATCTCAGAAATAAATTTCTTAATGAAACCTTCTAATTATGACTACATTTTTAATGTGACTGACACTTAAATAATTAAATGTAGTAGTGTAGCAATATTTGGAATTAGTTCAAATTGATATTTACATGGCACTTATTTCAATGATATGTTTTTCATTGCTAAAGTCTTTGATGTTTTAATACCCACTTGTGATTTTCTATAGGGTACGAGTTTTTCTTCTTGACTATATTAAATCTGTTTGTGAGTTATTGTATTTATTTATATCTTTTATGCTTATTGTATAATTTGCTAAAAATCTTGATCACATTTCATTACTAACCCTGTCTAGTAATATTTACTAAGACTGTAAACCTCAAGAATATGCGCATGAAAATGTGAAGGTAGGGACCTCTACAGGTCTTAACCACAAGCTTACACTTTGGAAAAAAAGAGGGGAACCTTCTTTACTTCAACCTACTTTCTATATGAATAGGTGAAGCTGAAGCAGTTAGATCTAAAAGTGTGAAACTATCCAATATGTCACCGATTAAGTCCACAATTCCTATTACGCATTAGTACTCACGAAATCTTCCAAAGCATAAGCTTGTGGTTAAGACATATAGAGGTCCCTACCTTCACATTGTCACATGCATATTCTTGAGGTTTACAGCCTTAGTAAATATTACTTACGTAATTAATGTGCATTTAAATAAATTTATAATAACTCTGTCTAGGTATTTTATTGAAACTATTTGCCTTTTGGTTTAATTCATGATAACATATTTGATGAAGTTATTTTTTGGCATCATAATCATTTCTCTTGATTTTTCCTTTGTTAACTTTTAGAAAGGAAGAAATCCCTTCATAAGTTTATTTTCATAATGATATTTGATTTGAAAGAGAGCCTTAGATCACCCAGATCATGTGACACCTTTTAAAAGATGAAATAGCTATCAAAAGATTGAAAAATCTCCATAGAAGGATTTACATAGCAACATTCAATTTTTCTAATGTTTATCCAGTTCTATTTCTATATGGGATTTCGTTTTTACATTTCTTTTCATGGAACATTGGTTGTTTGGTAGTATTCTTTGCTATAGTGACATGGTGTTAATCATTCAGGAAGACATTTAGCATTTGAGCACCCAAATAAGACATTAGTACAATGTCATTCACATGAACTGAATATGTTTTTATTTTAGATAGTGAAAATTAAACCAAAAATCTTGAGTAAGATATTCTATCACATAGGATAAATTCATATTTTAATTTGACTGATCTGTGTTTTGGATTGTATTAGCAGAATAATTTGATTACGATTGATCATTTTGACCATGTTTGAAAATTTATTAGCGAATTGCGATTCTTCTGTACCACCCAATAGCAATGATTTAAACTAAATTGTTCCTTTAACTTAATCAGGAGGGGTTTTTTGATAATCTCCATTTTTGTTCATTACAATATTAGAATTCATGTTAAAAAAATAATATATGTAATGTAATCTTGAATTGCCAACATGTTCATAAATATCTCTACCCTAACTGACAAGTGAAGGTTGTTCATGAAATACATGCATAATGAAATAAAGTAATTCTTGAGTTTCTGTAATAGCAAATAATTACAATATGGTGGAGATGAAGTAAAAACTAAACAATGTAAAGGATAATATTTCTGTAGTGTAATTTTCACTACATCACTCTCACACAAGATAAGGACTGTTTTCTATCTGCTTTTATTATATTGTTGATGAATAACAAGTGATGAATGAAGGTTGTTGGAACAATACTTGCATAATAAGAGAGTAGTCTGGGTTTCTGAGCATAAATTATTGCAATATGGTAGAATTGAAATGGGAGATGCAATGAAAAGTGAAATAGAAAAATATTAGTGTTTATGGAGATTCAGATATTCATAGCAGTCATCACATATGATGAATGAAGGTTGTTTTCACAATACTTACATAATAACATCACATGATCACCATTAAGTTTTGCCTATTTTAATAACAGTTGTGAGCAAGCATAAGAAATGGTGATTATGTGAAGTTTAGTGGTTTAACACTGTGGTTATTAAAGAATTAAAGATACCAAAATGTATGGGTACTGAACTTAATTCAGATGTATATGATTATGTAAGCTAATGAGCTTGCATTGAAAATTTTATTGTGTTTTTAACTTTAGGCTCATACTTTTGTAGTTATGTAGAGATAAAAGATGGCTGCTGGAGTATTGGATTAGATCCTAATATCTAGGTGCAGTACTTTCAGATCCAAGGCCCCTCACTGATGAAAACCACAAGCTAGAAACTAGTCTGGGGATATTGGATGAGTAGCCACTAGGTAGGGATTTTATGCACAAGCTTTTTGGCATCCATCGATTACTCTGGCTTGCACTGAGTGGCACTACTGTATGGAGAGTTTTGCCTGTTTTACTTGCATAATAAGAAAGGGTAGTCTGCATTTCTGAGCATAGATTATTACAATATTACAATATGGTGAGTTGAGATGAGAGATGTATTGATAAAAAATATATAAAAAAACTTGACATTAAGATAATGTCTATTTTCCAATTATATATGTATTTCTTTTTATTGCATTGCTTAATTAATAATAGGTTTATTAATTTATTATATGTTTTAATTTTTTTCAAAAATTAACCAACGTTTTAGGATACGCATATTCATAAACATATCTAAATATACTATGAAATTTGTAAATTCATCATAAGTTTTAAAAAGGAAAAATATATAATCTTTATCATCAAACTAAAAAAAAAAGTGAAATAAGATATACATTTCAACATTTTAATTTGCTTTGACGTATAAATCATGCTTCTTTCTTTTTTTTTTAATTTCAAATTAGAACAAAAATAGTTTAAAAAGATTTTTAAAAATGAACTCAATTTTAATTAAATTTTAATGTCTATCAAATATGCAGAACATCCTGCATAGATTGTCTTTAATAGATTTTTTTATTATTATTTAACAATTATTGCATTTTTTAAAAAAGTTAAAAGGTATGATGAAACTCATCTTACTGTTATTACATTAAATTATAGTAAGATTAGGAAGGATATGTCTGTACTGATCAATTTTGTAGCCTGGAGCAAGCTTTAAAAACTGTACCTTTTAAAATTAACTCTTAAGTCTCTTTAAAAAAGTATTTGGCTTGGATTCGAACCCTAGGTTATAAGCTTGGTACTAGATCATCTCTGCATTAACCTAGGTTCAAATCCAAGCCAAATACTTTTTTAAAGAAACTTAAGAGTTTATTTTAGTCAGTTGGTTCACAGTTAATCTAACTAGCAATTCAACATTAATTGGTAAATAGATTATCTAGCTATCCTTAGATAAAGCGTAAAAAAATAGAAAACAACTCAAATCTTCACTACTTGTTAATTAACAATCTAGATAATTGCTGTCTTTTTCTTTGCGATTTTTCTGTAAGGAGTTGTTAGAGAATTCTTTGTCCTGGATTAGTCCTTACACATGCTGTATTAAAGAAATCACTTGATATTAATAAAAAAAACAGTATTATATATAATGAAATGGTTATGTGTATTAAGATATACAAAAACATAGTAGTGTTGGTGCATGTATTTATATATAAAGTTAAAGGAAAAGTAGATATAAACACCGACAAAAATATTTTGAATATTTACATTGGAATGACAGTTAAGAATTAAATAATTTTGAATTTTAAATTTTTTTTATAAATTAAACATTTAAAAAGATCTGATTAATACTTTATTAATTCTGATTTTGAAATTAAAACAAGCATATTTTAGCTATACTAGTAATTATAAAATTTTACTATATTTTGATTAGAAATTTACTTAAATTAAAGCCTCTATAACATATTGTGCTAAAATCATACAAAGTTGTTTTGAAAAGATTAAGGTAAATTAAAAAGAGTAACTTTTTTCAATCAAGATGAAAAAAACTTGATCTCAATTACTGTGGTTTCATTCCCACCCTGACTATAAAAAGGTTAAAAAAGATTAGGGGAGTTTTAGTGTATTTACAGTAGTAAAGTTACTATGAAGATATAACTGAAGGTAAGACAGTACAATTTCAGCTGCTGCTACTAGTTTGCAGTGGTATAGTTTGCATTTACATGTGGTTTATAGCCTGTATATATGTGTGTATTAGATTACCTAGAAACTGAAGGGAGTTTACTGTGGGTCAACAATTACTGGATTATACCTTTCCTGAAGATGACAACAAACCAGTCTACTATTTAGAAGGGACCAGCTTATTCAGAGATTCCATTGGATTGTCAAAGTAGTTTATGTATATACTGTTTATCTATATGCAGAGAAGCAGAGATAAAGATACTACATCATATATATAAAGTACAGCCAGTGAGTTATTTAACTAAAAATGGCATTTGTAATATTTAAATTACAATTTATTTAGTTAAAAGTAAGATGTGTTTCCAATATAGTTTATTAAAAAGGGAAAACTCTAAAAATCTTTCTATATTGAATAAAAGAACTTGCTGGAATATTTTTAAAGACATTTATAATTAATTAAGAATAACCTAAAAAAGAAAAATAGAAGAAAAACTTTTATGAACTGTCAAAAAGGTATTTTTTTAAAAAACTTATTTACCATAAAAAAAAAAAAAACTAATTAATAGCTGTAATTCAGGCTATCTATTTTTTTAAAATTATATACATACATACATGTGCATTTATGTGTTTAAAAATAAATTGAATTTTTGTAAAAGTCTATGACAATTGGAACATGTTAATTTTTAAATTATACAGCACATCTGAGTGCTTATATATGTGTGAATTTTATATATTGAATTAATTGTGAAAAATATATTTTTAATTATTATTTTGACAAATTAAAATATCATATGATATAAATGTCAGACACCTTTCCATGGATTCCGACATATATATGTGAAAACAGTCATTATTTATGTATCAGTAAAATGTTATCTTATTTTATTGTTATATGACAGCTTCCATATGTTACAGCACATCTCTGAGCTTATATAAATGCCTATCAGGTAGACACATATATGTTAAAATTAATCCCATTTTTATTATTTGTTTATGACAATTCAAATATAATCATATATTATAGAGGCATGTCTGTGTGCTGAAATATAGGTATTTTATGTAAACCTATTCGGACATACATGTAAATTACAATGGAATAGTTGATTTCTTTTTGGTATTCAAAATCAGAAGCCTTAATTTATACGTATAGCTGTATTCAACTGACCTTAATTTCATTTTAAATTTAATTGTTATTAATAAATTGATATTTCATGTGTTAAAGTTATTCCATCAATTTACCCAATCCTAAATAGTTTTAAAATATTATATGTTTGTATTTTATATCTTTATCATAATAACAATTATAGATCATTTGCTCTCCAAGCTGGATTCATGCATAATAGTCTTTTATATAAAAGGGGTTTATGTTTAGTGATATTGACATCCAAATGATGATGATCCTGATTGGCGCAAAGGGAAAGTCCTTTAAAGTTCATGCATTACATTACATTTTAATTATTTAGATAGTTGGCTAGTACATTAATGGTATTAACTGGCCAGAGCAACCCAGCAGTATTTTTTAATTGGTATATTTTTATGGATTAACACTTAAGTTTATGCACCCAGATTATTGTTTAAATAATCTGCCCCAAGCCGTCAAGAACTAAATAATTAGCCTGGTCTATAGTAGACACATTTCAAATCCAGTTACAAGATTGAATGTTGATTTATTTTTACTATTGATCATTCATGATGATGAATGATTATTACTTTCGTGCAATGATAAAAAATTTATAGTTAGCACTGTGCTAATCTCTCATGCACAATCTTTTTATATTTACTTTTATATTTTGTTTATTTGATGATGATTGATGTTTTTCCAATTTTCCATTACCCCATGTTTATCCCTAGTTACTTCATATGATTGCAATATATATGTGATATACTGTGTGGATTCATCCATGTATGATTTTGATTATGAATATACTGATGTTCTATATTGATTACATAAGCCATCAATTGGGTAATGAATAAAATATTATAAAAATAGTTGTAGCAAACACAGTTTATAACAATATCAAAGTTCCACAAATAAAAAAGAGGTATATAAAATTGAAAAACTAAAAATCAGAAAATCTTCAGAGTAATAAGTTTTTAAAAAAATGCTTCCAAATAGGAAGAAAATTGCATGTGTCATATCTTTATTGATAAAATTTGTTTTATTTTAGTATCTCAATGATTTCTCTGATTTTACATTGTTAGACAGTGACACATCTAAATAGAATCCAGATGGTAGAAAAATCAAACTGAGACCTGAATCCATAGCATACAGTGAGAGTATTGTTGATGATGAGTATAGTTTAACTGCATTTGCATGTTCATCTCTTCTTGTACTGATGTGATGCTCATTCGTACCTAAGTAAGAATTTTTACAAATGCCACATTAAATTTCATAAACTCCATGGGCCTCAAGAGAGATTGAATTGTTAGCCCTGGTTATGATGTTACTATTTTTTTTGATAAGCAGTATATGCTGTTTTTATAGTATACATCCAATATAGTCTAGAGCATCTTTTATATAATGAATCTAAAATATCAGTAAATTCATAATCAAAATCATACACACATGAACCTGCAAAATATATCATTTATATCTCTAACCCATAATTTTTTTTAGATAACACACACACATATATATATATTGTACCATTTATTTATATATACGGTACAAATTACTTTTTAATATTAGGTATTATAAAAAAGAAGAAAGGAGAGCGAACACGATCTTTATTTTTTTTTTGTAACATAATGTTTTAAAAAAAAAAAAACGTACAGTGAAAGTTTAATTTTTCTTTTTTTTTAGAAATAAGTTAACTGAAATAAATTCAATGTTGGAAAGTGCATATTGAATCATTGCTTCAAATAGTGAAAGGAAATTTCAAAAGGTGAAAGATTGCTATCAGAAACAACTTTCTGATAATAATTAAAAATGTCAGAAATTCTTAACGGAAAAACAGACTTTGTAATAAGAAAAGGAGAATAATGTAGAAGTTTATAAAGTAGAACAAAGAAAAAAAAAAGAACATGCGCAGAGCTTTTAAAAAGAATCTAGAGCTATAAAAGGAGCCGACAGATTTGAAAAGGTGTCTCTTTTCTCTTATTGTTCCAATAGTGCTGAGCAATTTGAAGTGCCTCGTATTTTTTTAATAAAATGTGTCCACTTAGATACGAACTGAAATCGCTCACCATGAGTGAGTAGAACTCTATCGTTTGCCGACACTTTCTCTCGAAAAAAAGTCACCTAGATCGTCATCTGGCTACCTAAATTAGATCGGAGATTCGGAAATAAAACTAAAAGAAAAACAACTACTGCGGACTACCCACTAACTGAATTGTACATCGGGAAGATCGATGACCTACTTAATGTCAACTTACCGGTAAGTAAATGGCCATAATTTTTTTACATAAAGCTTTATGAATAGTGAGTTGAATGGAAATGTTATCCCATAAATTTTTCTTGGATCAGAAGATTTGCGAACTGAGAAATGAACCAAACTGTTACTACGGAAAATAAGACTAAATAATTATTACTCCAATATTTGAATCAAATTATTAAATTCATATGCACAATCTTTTCCAACATTATAATTTTGTCTTAATCATAAATATTGAATGCTTGACGAGTTAGAATAAATCTTTATTATTAACTTCACTTTCATTGTACGTGTATAAAATTAATGCTATTCTATTTAAGTTTTACCTTTAGTTATTTAACTTAGATCGGTATACAAATTATTTTTTTTTGATAGATTTAATTTCCGTAATTAAGAAAAAATGGGGATATCTTCTTCTTAACGAGAATGTTAACTCAGATCGTATAATTATTACCTTACGGGCTACAATATGTTTGACGCAGTCTCAGTGGGTCTAACGACTCTGACATCCTCAAGTAGAAATTAAAAACTGGTTCTGCTCACGATTGTACTCGGTAATAGTTCTAGGCCGAAGTTGATCAGGAAAAATAGCTGTGTTGAGAATAGAAATACAACTTTCTTTTTTCTTTTGATACAGCTTGATCAACTCACGCTCAAATATAAATTTGAGGCGTATAGTGGCCTAGTAATACAAAAAACGTTACAATGGCTTGCCCAACTCGAGGCTTACGAAAAGAAAAAAAAACCACGACCTGAGAAAATTTAAAAATGGCATAAAATTGAGAATTTAATGTCCATAGCCGGAAAATAAATATGACCACAAATAGTGCGCAAATCTAAAAAGTTATTGCGTACGATTACAAAAGTTTTTTTTAGAGTAGGATTTTAAAGAAGGCTATATTGAAAAAAAATAATAGCGTATAAATTATTAAATAATAAATAAAACCGATCAAAGGTAAGAAGTGACGATAAAGGTAGAAGGGGACGGGAGATTATAGGGTGATAAAAGAGAGGGGTGTCGGTGAACGAATTTATTAGCAAAACAAAATAAAATATTGTATTTATATCGTAACAATTGATAGCGTTAAGATTTTGTTTACGGTAGCAAAAATAAGCAACATGGCCATATATGAAATTGAGAAGTAATAAAAATATACAAAATATGGCAGAAAGTGCGGAAGAATTAAAAGAGGGCATGGAACCCTTAATAAAAAAAACTATTATACGAATGCATGACAAAATTCAAAGAAGAAATAAAAAAAGAAATGGCAGAGATGGTCAGAGAATTAAAAGAAGAAATAAAAGAACCAGTAAAAAAAAAGGAAAAAGAAAAGAAATAAAGTGATCAGTAGAACAACAGAAGAAAAGAGGATAGATAATCTTATTTGTGAGTGGGATGGTGAATCGATTAAGTACACATCTCAAGAATGCCCAAAGGTTGTTTTGCAAATAAACGATGTCAAAGTAGAGACATTGTGGGATTCTGGCAGCCAGATATCGGTAATGTCAGAAACAACGTATGAGCGCATGCGGAGCCAACCCATAGAGATACAAACTCTACCAGTGAAAAGCACGCTAATAACATTAGCAAATAACAAAAAGGCACAATTGGGCTCAAAACAGGTTTGGGTGCAAATTAAGATAGGGGATAAAATTATGCCCCACATGCTATTAATTCTAAAAGGGTTGGTACATGAAACCATATTGGGGTTAGATTTTATGCACAAAACTGGGTGTGTGATCAATTATAAAGATGAAAAGATTATCTGTGATGGGGAAGAAGTGGAGTTTGGGTCGCGGATGAGAATGAACCAGCAAAACGTATGTAATATGGAGGTTGAGATAGAACAGCCTTCAATAGAGGCATGAATTGATGAAGTAATAAAGGGAGTGAAGGAAGGATGGAAAGAGGACCTAAAAGAAGTCTTAAATGAATATAAATCGAATTTTTCAGATAAACCCAGGGTTATTAAAGGGTATGAGCACAGGATCAAGATCGCTGACAGTACACCATACCAGGCAAGATCATACCCAGTGCCACACCACTATAGAGCTGAGGTAGAGAGAGAATTAGCTAAAATGGAGGAGTGGGATATTATCACTAAGGGTTCGTCAGCATATAATAACCCATTGGTGGTTGTAAAAAAAAAAATGGAACCATACGACTGTGTTTGGATGCCAGACAATTGAACAAGATTACATGGCCAGATCAAAATGTTCCACCTCCAATTAATGAGTTGGTAAATAAATTCCGGGGAAAAAAGATATTTTCCACGTTAGATCTGACTGCCAGCTATTGGCAGATCAGGTTACACCCTGCTGACCGGAAGTACACAACATTTCGATATAATGGTATATCGTACCAATATAACAGAATGCCTTTTGGTCTCAAGAATAGTGGAGCAGGCCTGCTAAAATGTCTCGATCATGTGCTGTTCCCGGAAATCAAAAAGTTAATCACTGTTTACATGGATGATGTGATTATTGCATCCAATAACGCCCAGGAACACTTACAACACCTCAAGTTGTTTCTACAAGAGTGCAATATGAAGGATATTCGCATTAATTTGCAAAAAAGCTGTTTAGCAGTGGAAGAAGTGAATTTCTTAGGGCACTTAATTAATGCCAATGGAATTAGACCCCACCTGGACAAAATCCAGGCAATACGAGATTTCCCAGCCCCTCGAACACCAAAACAGGTGAGATCATTTTTGGGGATGTGTAATTTCTACAATAAATTTTACAAAAACTTTTCTTCAGACATGGAGCCTCTGCTGCAATTATTACATAAGGGAACGTCATGGAAATGGACGGAAGAGCATGAGACCAATTTTAGGATTATTAAAGAGAAATTCCTTAGTCAAGTGATGTTGGTTTACCCTGACTTAAGGAAACTGTTTATTGTTCAGGTGGATAGTAGTGGGTATGGGTTAGGTGCTGCTCTTATTCAAGCTCACGAAGATGGTACCTGGGGTGTAATTTATTTTGTCAGCAGACCACTGAGAGGTGCAGAGATTAATTACTGTGTAACAGAGAAAGAGGCCTTGGCTATGGTGTGGGCATTTCAGAAGTTCCGCCAATTCTTGATAGGATCGGAAACGATTGTTAGGACAGATCATAAGAGCCTAGAGTTCTTAAATCCCAGTTATTTAACAAATAGTAGGCTAATCCAATGGAGCCTTTTTCTCCAGGAGTTCAATTATTCCATCCAGTATTGTAAGGGCACTGAAAATGTGGTAGCTGACACATTGAGCCGGAATATTGTTCCTGATACCCAGGACCATTTGCAGATGGAAGATATCTGTTTGGCAAGTGTAGAATTAGAAACAGACGCTGTAGTAGAAGAAGGATTGAGACACTTAGGAAAGGTACAATGGCAAAGCCCGACCTACAAGAAAATTATTGATCAACTAGAAGACAAAGATGAAGCGGGAGAGACAGCAGATGCTAACACTAATGAGAGATACCGCCTGAAAGAAGGGATACTATGGTATATCACTGACCCTCGAAGGGATCAATGGAAAATGATCATACCAGAAAGTTTACAGGAAGGACTTATTGACTACACACATCATTTGTATGGGCACTATGGTGTAAATAAAGTGGAAGCCTTATTGAGGACATGGTTCCACTGGCTGAATATGAGAGCACAGGTCACCAGGATAGTAAGCTCATGTGAAATGTGTCAGAAGACAAAACCAGCAAACAAGTCGTATCAAGGTCTATTGAATTCTATCATCCCTAAAGAACCCAATGACCTGGTGGCTATTGATTTCTATGGACCATTGCCAGCTTTCGGGAAAATGAAATATCTACTAGTAGTATATGACCTTTTTTCAAAATGGGTGTCAGCATATCCGATGACCCAAGCCAATACCAAGAATGCCATACGAGCCCTTGAGGTACGATATTTTAAAAGGGTAGGCAAACCAAAAGCTATTTTGTCGGACCGCGGTATGCCGTTCACATCTTATGATTGGCATCAGTGGATAGAGAGGATGGAGGTAAAACACATATTGTCATCCATACGAAATCTGCAATCAAACCCTTGTGAGTGGGTGATGAGAGAGTTAGGACGCCTCTTCAGGGTATATACTGCATCCAACCATAGAGGATGGGTGAAACAACTCCCAAGGGTGTTAAATTTCATAAATTGGTCTCATAATGAATCTACCGGATTTGCACCTGTAAGACTTCACTTCGGACAAGCAATACCTAGATTGTACCAATCCAAGTTACCCGCTGGTCCAGAAAACATTGATAAAGGGAGAGATCATGAAGAAGCAAGAAAAAAATTGGAACACTGTGCCAAGCTCCGAACCCAGCGGAAAGGAGGCCTGACTAATAAGTTTAAAACAGGGGATACAGTATGGGTAAAAACGAACCCTGTGAGTCAAACTGGGAAGCATATTTTTAAAAAGTTCCAAAATTTGTATGAGGGACCTTACCAAATCAGCCGACAGGATGGTCCAAATGCTTTCACTTTAAAGAATGGTGAAGGAGAAAGGGGTACCTATAACGCTAGGTCACTGAAACCATATAAGACTAGGACGTGGGTTAGAAGTACTCCATAAAGACTTATTAAGAATAAAATTAGTTCAAACCCATATTTTATTCTCATTCCCCTGCCCCGGTGGTATTGTACCATTTATTTATATATACGGTACAAATTACTTTTTAATATTAGGTATTATAAAAAAGAAGAAAGGAGAGCGAACACGATCTTTATTTTTTTTTTGTAACATAATGTTTTTAAAAAAAAAAACGTACAGTGAAAGTTTAATTTTTCTTTTTTTTTTAGAAATAAGTTAACTGAAATAAATTCAATGTTGGAAAGTGCATATTGAATCATTGCTTCAAATAGTGAAAGGAAATTTCAAAAGGTGAAAGATTGCTATCAGAAACAACTTTCTGATAATAATTAAAAATGTCAGAAATTCTTAACGGAAAAACAGACTTTGTAATAAGAAAAGGAGAATAATGTAGAAGTTTATAAAGTAGAACAAAGAAAAAAAAAAGAACATGCGCAGAGCTTTTAAAAAGAATCTAGAGCTATAAAAGGAGCCGACAGATTTGAAAAGGTGTCTCTTTTCTCTTATTGTTCCAATAGTGCTGAGCAATTTGAAGTGCCTCGTATTTTTTTTAATAAAATGTGTCCACTTAGATACGAACTGAAATCGCTCGCCATGAGTGAGTAGAACTCTATCGTTTGCCGACACTTTCTCTCAAAAAAAGTCACCTAGATCGTCATCTGGCTACCTAAATTAGATCGGAGATTCGGAAATAAAACTAAAAGAAAAACAACTACTGCGGACTACCCACTAACTGAATTGTACATCGGGAAGATCGATGACCTACTTAATGTCAACTTACCGGTAAGTAAATGGCCATAATTTTTTTACATAAAGCTTTATGAATAGTGAGTTGAATGGAAATGTTATCCCATAAATTTTTCTTGGATCAGAAGATTTGCGAACTGAGAAATGAACCAAACTGTTACTACGGAAAATAAGACTAAATAATTATTACTCCAATATTTGAATCAAATTATTAAATTCATATGCACAATCTTTTCCAACATTATAATTTTGTCTTAATCATAAATATTGAATGCTTGACGAGTTAGAATAAATCTTTATTATTAACTTCACTTTCATTGTATGTGTATAAAATTAATGCTATTCTATTTAAGTTTTACCTTTAGTTATTTAACTTAGATCGGTATACAAATTATTTTTTTTTGATAGATTTAATTTCCGTAATTAAGAAAAAATGGGGATATCTTCTTCTTAACGAGAATGTTAACTCAGATCGTATAATTATTACCTTACGGGCTACAATATGTTTGACGCAGTCTCAGTGGGTCTAATGACTCTGGCGCCCTCAAGTAGAAATTAAAAACTGGTTCTGCTCACGATTGTACTCGGTAATAGTTCTAGGCCAAAGTTGATCAGGAAAAATAGCTGTGTTGAGAATAGAAATACAACTTTCTTTTTTCTTTTGATACAGCTTGATCAACTCACACTCAAATATAAATTTGAGGCGTATAGTGGCCTAGTAATACGAAAAATGTTACTATATATATATATATATTGTAACCCTCTCCCAACACCTCTTCTACCTTTCCTATCAACAAATACCCGGGGGCACCAATTCTATTGATCATAGAATAAACTACTAGTCTGATCGATCTTGCTTTAAAATTATTAATGAGACCCTTAAAATGCTGTCATACCATATCTTAGCTCAGTTGGGGGTTACAGAGATCTATAAGGTGTAAAATGTATACTAGGTATGGGATAAAACATTATTTTTAATAGGAATAAAGCATCTATTAAGTTTTAAAATAAATAAATAATTAAAATTGGTAAAGTTCTATCATTTAAATTTACAAGTTATGGTCTATACCTCATCTCCTCCCATCATCCACATGCATTGAACAACCTCTACTGTATGATAAAATTAAATTAATAAAATAAAGATGTAATGCTGATTTACTATACTGTATGGTAAGTTAGAATTAAATACAAGATAAAATATAACACTATTGAACTTTTAATTATGCAGTAATTTAAAATAAGCAACTGAATTAATGTTTAATCTAAAATAATAAGGGAATATCTCGGGGAATTAATTTATTGCATGGCTTAATTTTAAATCTATACTTTCCAACAACTACTAATTACTATCATAAAGTAATGACATAAATTAAGCATTATCCTAATAAAAATGGTGGTAGTTAGATAATGAAAGAAATAGAGTGCATTTTGATTTCAATTCATCATCTAAATAATAACTGAGTAATAAAATTTTCAGAGAATCATTAAATAACCAAACATTTCATATAGTGTTTGGATCAGGAAAAGTAACATCATCAGATCTGGACATCTTCATCATTAAATTATAGAATAGTGCAACAGTCTTTAGTTTTAATTACATCTTTATTGTGACTTTTAATAACATTATACCGTATCTTTTGTTTCTGAAGAATACCAATTATCGGTTAATTGATTTAACAATATAACGCAGATAGCGGAGTAATAATCACATGACTATCTGGATAGTCATGTGATGCATATGCACTCAAATGGCAGGTTGAACAACGTTTTCATTTAGCTTATTTAATTCATACCAAAATATTTTTTCACTCTTATAAGAATTAATCTTGAAACCATCCGCTTTGAGACTGCCATAAAACTAAGCAGTTAGTGATTATAAAGACACCAAACTTGGTACATACCAACATTATTTATTAATTTTAACATTTTAAAATACTATCATTTTCATCATCAAAGAAAGAAAGTCAAGCGTTGTCAGCCGAGAGGTCAGCGCAGCCACCTTGCAAGCAAGCAGTTGGTTGCAGACGGTTGTTGCAGGTTCGCCTCCCGTCCGATGCTATGACATATGGAAAAAAAAAAAAGTCGCACCATACAAAGACAACTTGGCAATTAGTGTTTTAGTATAAACTTTATTTAATATGTTTAATAATTCCACAAAAATATAAAAAACGATAATACTGCAATAAATATTAAACTATGAAAAAACAGTATTAATAAACATATATTCTACAACCAAATTTGCAACTTTGTAAAAAGTAATATGTTAGTGAATGTCTATTTCATAAGTGACTATTCGTTTTCTTTTCATATTATGATATCTTTAACATTTAGCCTTTGAATCTGTTTTCCCAATTCAAAATGTTGCTTAATTTAGTTTATATTTAAGTAAATAATACAAAAACTCTGTCAGATAATGAAAATTATTATTCACGTATAAAGTGTGATAAACAGAGTAGCTAAAATTCAAAAAAACATTAATCACAAAAAAACTATTTGCCAAGCTCTTTCGGTAATCATGGTGACATATTGGAACTGAATGGTTAATATTTCAGTGCATACGCAGTGGCACACTGATTGATAACGTTTTTAGACTTTGCAATAAACCAAGTCTCTTTCAACTTCCTCTTTCTATCGTTTGATTCATTGCACACAGTAGTGATATTTTGAGGATAAAACTCATGTCCACAACTACTTTCATGATTTTTTTATGATTAATGTTTTTTTTTTTTAAATTTTAGCTACTCTATTTATACGTGAAGAATAATTTTTATATTTAAGTATAATTTAACTAACTTCAAAAGAGGAATTTTTTCGATATATTGAACATAAGACAAAATTAATAAAAACAGGATCCTGAAGACATTTGGATTTTACTTACAAGAACATAACTTACCTTACTTATTGCATTGCCAAATCCATATAATATTAATATCATTTATATTCTTTATTACTTTTTACAATGCTTTTTTACAACCCAATATCTACGGTTTTGATTGCCCCAGCAATCTTCCTCAGAACAATAATTACTAAGATAAATTGTAGATAAATAATAATGAAAATTTTGAGAACCTTTTTATGAATGGATTTCAAAGCTTTACTGACAACTGGTTTATGAATTAAAATCTTAGTAATTGTTGTTCTGAAGAAGATCGCTGGGGCAATCGAAACCGTCAATAATGGGTTATTAAAAAAGCATTGTTAAAAGTAATAAAGATCATAAATGATATTACTATTATAAGAACATAACCCACAATACTAATAGTAATTAATGTATAAATTTCCACTTTTTCTGTAATTATAATGATCTACAATAATTTCTCCATATGTATAACATTTAATTCCAAACTATATGTAAATACCAAAATCCATACATAGTAGTGAATCATATTATAAGGTGCATAATTTTAACACGCGTGTGTGTCTGCTTACTGTATATGTAATGTAAACTAAAAAAAAATAAGACATAAAAAATTAAAATTTCTTGTTTATTTATTTTAAATCATTGATAGGCAAAGTCATGAATATAGATATCACATATAGAGGGTGCTGTAGTAATAAATAATAACCGTTTCATAAATTACCTCCACACAAAGATATAAATAAATTATAATAGCCAACTGAATTCTAAAATATTTATAGGTAAATTCATAATAAACAAATGTATATGATTAACATACGGAGAACCAATGTATAGAAAATCCATTTGCAAATATAATTCATCATCATAAACCGTTATCAATCCACTGCAGGATGAAGGTCTCTCCAAGTTTAATCCATCTTCTCCGATCTTTAGCTTCTCTTCTCCACAACACCCCTGCACATTTTCTTATTTCATCCATCCATCTCACATGTGGTCTCTTTCTAGGTCTTTTACAATCTCTTGGAATCCAGTTTAAAATTTCAATTGTCCATCTATTATCATCTCTTCTAGCAATATGTCCAGCCCAACTCCATTTCAATCTTTTAATTTTTTCAATAAGGTCAGTAACACCTGTTTGCTGTCTTACCCATACATTGCATTTTCGATCTCTTCTTGTTACTCCCAACATACATCTCTCCATACTCCTTTGAGTGGTCTGAAGTCTGTATTGCTCTTCTATTAAGTGTCCAAGTCTCAGATCCATAAGTAAGAACTGGTAAAACACATTTGTTAAAAACCATCCTTTTCAAACACATAGGCATATTTCCTTTTAGTATCAAGTTATTTCTACCAAAAGCACTCCAACCAAGTTTAATTCTATGATTAATTTCCTCCATTATGTTTCCATCTGTATTAATAATCTGACCAAGGTATTTGTAACTGTTAACTTCTTCTAATTCTTCATAATCAATCTTTATTTTCATATTTTTAGCAAATTGATTAAACATTACTTTAGTCTTTTTAACATTTATCTTTAGTCCTACTTTTCTACTTTCATCTGCTAACTCCTGCAACATTTTTGCAGCTCTGAAGCATTATTTGCAAAAACAACTACATCATCTGCGAAATCTAAATGACTTAAATACTCTCCATTTACTTTCACTCCTTTAGTTTCCCATTTTAATCCACAAAATACTTCTTGCAGCACTGCTGTAAAAAGTTTTGCAGATATGGAATCATCTTGTCTTATTTCAAGTATCATTATGTAATCTAATTGTTGCTGTTGCATTTTTATAAATATTCTTTAAAATATGACAATATCCTGGATCTATACTTTGATGATCCAATGCTTTAATCACTGAAGAAATGTGTATAGAATCGAATGCCTTTTCATAATCTACAAATCCAAAACATAATGACAACTCATATTCATTTGTCCTTTCTATGACTTCTCTCAATACCTGGATATGATCTATTGTACTAAAACCACTTTTAAATCCAGCTTGTTCTCTTGGTTGGTGGAAATCCAAAGTTCTCTGTAGACGAGTTGTAATTATCTTGGTAAAATTTTTATATAAAACTGATAAAAGGCTGATAGGTCTGTAATTTCTAATATCTTCTTTATCATCTTTTTAAAATATTAATATTATTACTGCATTCTTCCAATCTTCCGGTACATCTTTAATAATACCTAGATGAAAATTACATAACTTTAATGGGTACTGTGGTATTAGAGCTGTGACATAAAGAATTATAATCGTTTAATCATTAAATTAATTAGGTTATTAAATCAAAAACATTTTAAAATCTACATTTAAAATTAAAAAAAAAACAATTTAACAAAAAAAAAAAACGAAAAGCATTAATGTGGAGAATAGTTAAAATGCGTTTTTAAATCAATTTGAGTGTGTGTGTTTGCACGTGCATATTCTGCATAATCTATTTTAATACATTGTACAGCCTTACACCTGCATTTATATATGTAATATATGTGGTATTCGAACTCAGACTTTCACACGACCTACAACTCTCAGTGCCATCTTATATTGCTGACTCACCTGATCACACACATGTTGAAAAGATAAATAATCACCAATATAAGTATTTCTTGCTAAACCAGCACTCATCATTTGATTAAGATTACCATCTCCACAGATATATATATAAAATTAATACTCAGCTTTATATTAAGATAACCAATCGTCATACTTTAATGAGTGCAGGTTTAGCACGAAATACTTTATTGGTGATTACTATATTTATCTTTTCAACATGTGTGTGATCAAGTGAGTCAGCAATATAAGATGGCACTGAGAGTTGTAGGTCGTGTGAAAGTCTGAGTTCGAATCCCGCATATATTACATATATAAATGCAGGTGTAAGCCTGTACAATGTATTAAAATAGATTATGCAGAATATGCACGTGCAAACACACACTCAATTTGATTTAAATACGCATTTTAATTATTCTTCACTTTAATGCTTTTCGTATTTATTTATTTTTTGTTAAATTGTTTTTTTTTAATGTAGATTTTAAAATATGTTTTTGATTTAATAACCTAATTAATTTAATGATTAAACGATTATAATTCTTCATGTCGCAGCTCTAATACCACAGTACCCTTTAATGTTATCTCAACATATCAAGTTTAGTTAACATTAACATTTTTTTCTGGTTAACACAATAACTACCTTCAATATTATATGTAAAATACATAAACTTTGATCTTATAAGTTAAAAGTAATAATAATATATTAGCAGTAATATATATATTTTTCGATAATGTTATTATTATATGAAATAAATAATTTGAGGTTTATTTTTAAAAAATAAGAATAACTTTAAAAAAAAGAAAGAATGATAGCTATTGTTGAAATTTAGAAGAAATTTACGACATAATTTAGGTTAATAAAGAAAGAATCTTTTAAACTTTCGTGATGTTCTCAGAAATCAACCTACATTCATATGGCAAAATGCCATTATTTTTTCAATTATCAATTTCTGCTTTAACGTTACTTTCATAATATGATTCAACTACAATGATCTTCGTAATTACGAAAATAATATAAGATTTAAATAAAACAGGGGTAGAAGGCGATGATTTATATATAAGAGTTTGTTTATATAATGTTTATACGGTCTATGACTATATAGTGAGTTTTCTACTGATGATTACTATTCCAAGAACATTCTAAACGTAATCCTGTACAATCAGCTATAATTATGTGTGAATAAATGTTATCTTCAGACAAATTGAGTTATTGTTTGTCTAAAGATTTGTGATGATGATATTTGAGTACTAATTATGTGTTGGACTATTTCCATCATCTAATGTTACATTCACCAGTTACTTATTCTTCTCTTTTCTTCAGGTGTTGCTGGTCTGACCATTGAAAATACTAGCATGAGAATCAAACAGAATCTTTAGATTTGTGAATATTGAATTTAAAGCCCCATTTGGTAGAAATTTCATATATTTGTCTATGACAACAATGATTCTTTTTTTTTTAAGAGACACTTTAATTAGTTGTATTTTTATATTGGACTATATGAAATTTCTACTGACTGTGGCTTTTGGCAGGATGGCCCAGTTGGTTAGAGCATTACCTTAAAAATCAAGAATCTAATGATCCAGGTTTGAATCTCATGCTAATACTGTCACTGGTCAGGCCAGCAACACCTGAAGAAGAGGGGAGAATAATACCTATTGAAACGTTATGCATATACTAACCTGTTTAATGTGTTATTACTAACAGTTGAATGTATTTGACTTATTTAAATGAAGTTAATTTTTTCTAAAGACATTCAATACTCATATTAGTTGATGAAAATAGTCCAATATAAAAATATAACTAGAACACCATCATCACAAACCTTCAGGAAAACATTAATGAGTGTTTTCCAGACATTATGTATTATAACAATGGGTTGATTTGGGGGTTAATTGCTATTGTTATTTGAGCAACTTCTTTGGATTGTTTTCTTCAAACATTTTCAATTTAATACTTTTCCAATTGAACATAGTTCATTGATGTAGACATTGCTTGCTATTTTAGATATGTCAGTATTTTTCTTTTCTAGTCATCAGTTTGTGTTCTTTCAATTTGCTTTTCAATGGAGTAATGTCTTACCAATATATTTTCTTCTACATTTATATAGTACTCCATAGATGCAGTTATCATTTTTCAGCATTTCAAGTTTAGGTTTGTAGATGAATTCCTTGTAGTGTGGTATGACTTTGGAAGGCTATTCTGATGTTATATTCATTGCAGATATTCTTTACCTTATCTGCTATTCCTGGTATGAATGGATACCCTACAGTATCAATAATAGTTTTTGCTTTTGATATTTATTTTTGTTGTCTATTTAAGGTTTTCTTAATGACAACTAATGGATAACAATTCTTCATTAGTTTGTTTTATATAGATCATTTTTCCAAATCACTGGTTTCTGAATAAATTTCTTCCATAGCATTAGTATAAGTCCATGTTTGTGTTTCTGGTGTGATTGGATGTATACGAAGTATGTTCCTGTATGTCAGGTTTTAAACATTGTGTTGTGATTTTGTTATGAGGGAGTCTTGCCATAAAAACATCTAGGAATGTCAATTTTTGTTTTTGCTCTGATTATATAATAAATTTAATTGAAAGGGATATGTTGTTGATGTATATCCAGAATGTTTGTAATAGTGTTTCACCATGTTCACATTGTGCTTATGACTGTGGTTTCAACCTCTTTCTTGTAAATATTGTTAATGGAAAAGTGGCAGAAGTGAGCCATGATTATCCCAAGATTTTTCTGGAAGAATTCTGTGTTATATCAGAAGTAGATTGTTATTCAGAATGTTAATAGTTCCATTATATTATCAATAAGATGAGTTGTTCTAGTTTGTAGGCTACTATCATCATTTAATTGTTTCCATGTAGTAAACAGTGATTCATCACAGGATATATCTGACTTTCCATGTCAAAGATTTCCAATATGTCAGTCCTTTCAATTTCCATGTTTATGATTAATTCTACAAAGTGCTTTGAATCCCTTTAAAAGGACAGTGTCTTGTATGCTAAAGAACTAAGAACTTTGAGAAGAAATCTTTACAAGGTTTGGCAATGTGATCTTCTAGGATTAATAATAGGTCTCAATGGAACATGGTCATTATGAATTTTGGAATAAACCATCATTATCTTCATCAACATCATCATTATTATCCTGATGATGTTTCAAAGGGAAATTTTATTAATGCCTAAAGAGTTACATGAAAGATGAAAGGAGAAAGTGTGTATGGGGGTAATTGTCCAATGTTATGGTTGTTTACCATATTTTTACAGGTTTATATGTGGTGGAGCAGGAATGGAGGCTACAATATTCATTTGCTAATTTACATTTGTATATATTTTATACAATTATCTTTGATTAACTTTTTATGGGGTGTGTGTGTAGATACATATGTATACATTACATGTTTTTTCAGTTCTTTAATGATATTTAGTATTCATTTTACTTGATAGATATTTGTGAGTGATACATCATCGAATATGAGTTCTCAAATGCCTATGTCATCACTATTAGGTGACAATCAGCAACATATTTGTCAGGTTGCTGATTTTAGTATGCTCTTTGGTATTTAAGTCTTGGGTATGTTAATGCAGTCCCTGAGATCAATATCATACAATCAGATGAAAATGACACATCTTTTTAGGAAACTCTTGTCAGTGGTATGTATTGATAGGAGCATGGTATCCAATTAGAAGACTGATTGCTGTATTCTAAGTAATGAGGTAACTGTGAAGATGTCAGGACATGCACTTTTATTATCTTAGGCTTTTAATTTTACCATTTTAACATATGCTGATGGGTGACACCTTGTAGTGTTTTCTAAGGTGACTGGGAATAAGAGCACCAATATGCATAGAGCACAAAAATGGCTGCATGGATTTATAGGCCAGAGCTTTTGCAAGATGGGTCAATGATTGTCTGAAGGTCAGTGTTGGGTTGTCTTCAGGCTCTGGTTATGTTATAACAGATTTTGTCCAGTGCTGAACAGTGATAAAATAGATGTTATGTTGCTTCTGCCCTATGACAAAGGGAGAAAAAGATATCAACATCAGCATACAGCCACTAGTAGTATCTCAGAAAATATGCAGTCGGCAGGGCACGGAGGTTTAATCTTAGTAAATTATCAAAGTACTAGACCATTTTTAATCCTGCAGAGTAATTTTTGATTCCAAGCATTGTCAGATTGGGTTCATGGTGCAGATTTGGATTAATGAATAAAATTGCCAATATGAATACTTGTGTATAGCTTGAAAAGATATCTGTGAGAATGTGTTTTTATATAACTGATGATGGATGATAGCTGATTATATATGGAGGGAGGGTTACTGTTGGTGTAATTTGAAGAAGGCATTGTAGCATTGGAAAGTGTTTGAGTGTGGCTATTATTAGGGTTGTGGCCTTTTGCAAATGGAAAATAATTTCTAGCTATTTGATGAAACCATTTGGAGATGAAATCTGTGTAATTCATGTTAAAAATCTCCCATAAGAATGGTTGGGTAAGGGGTTGCTTCTAGTAATGAGTTGATGGAATATAGGTAAATATTATGTTGAGGGTGGCTATATGGTGATGAAAGATTGCTATTAACATGTTTGCATCAATATATATGACTGAATAATGTGAATTGATAGTTGGAGTTATAAGTAGACCAGTGCCATGTGAAAGTGATGATGTGTCCCTGGAGCAAGCAATGAAACCCTCAGTGTGAAGATGAACCTCAGGGTCAGTCTGTGATCCTCTGCATATTGTAATCCCCAGAAGCCCTAATATATGTGATTGTGTGATTCTAGTCCATTGCCTAATATGGCATATTTTTTCACCGAGTTTAAACCATGTACATTAAAAGCTGTTATTCTGACTTTCATTGATGTTGTGGGTGAAGGGGGGGTGCTTGCACTTCAAGATATGTTGATGGCTGATTTTCAGCATGTGAGCTATATGTTAGTAGAGATTCACTGGTTAGTTGGATAGGAGTGGTGTCTATTGCTATCAAGTCTTCTGCTTGAAGACCAGTTACCAATAATAAACTGTTGTACTCTACTGTTTTGTTTCTTTTTTTCTTTTTGGGTGAACTGGTCCAATTTTTGTTTCTATTGTGTTTAGTTTAACTTGTGGAAGGCAGAGCATGATGCCTCTATGATCTATGCTGTGTTATTTTTAATTATGTGTGTGGTGTTTGTTGTGGTGGTATTTTGTGTCTCACTGGAAGTACTTTGTAATAGTTGTTGGGTTGGTATTTGAATCTCTCTGGTATAGTATATTTTGAAACTCATCTGTACTGTTTGGGGCTGTTTGTGTGGCCTTTGATGCTTCGTTCATCTATGGTTTTATCTTTCTTTGCAGTTCGATCTATAACGGGTAAGTGAAAGTGATTTTTTGGATGGAGAAATTGTTTGAATATGGTTATTCATATATGGATTTATATTAATAGTGTGTCTATGGTATGTATTGTCAGTCTGGGTGTGGTTGAGCTGATCATTTGTCTATTGTCATTATGGTCTATTGTTGCTGTCCACATTGTGTTACAAGATGTCCATGCTTCCCACATGTGTAGCATTGTGGTTTGAAAATAATTATTATATATATCAATTAGGCAATATAGAATCAGTTAAAGTTAAAAATGGGGTGGGACTAAAGCAAAGATGCCCTATGTCACCTATTTTGTTTGTGTTGTATTTGAGTGAAATGGAAAGAGCAATAGAAAGATTAGGAAGAGGGATAGAGATACCGTTAATAGGTAGTAAGGGAGTATATATTTTGTCAGATTTTTTTTTTTGCAGATGATATATTTTTGTGTGCAGAAAAAAGAGAAGATATGGAAATTATGTTGAGGACATGTGCAAGGGTGGGTAAAGAGATGGGGTTTAAATTTAGTGAAGAAAAATCAAATATAATGATGGTTAATACTGGGGAAAGAGAAGATGTAGAATTTTTATTGGGAGAGATTAAGTTAAGTGTGGTGAATAGATATAGTTATTTGGGAATTATTTTAAGTAATCAGAAAAATTATTTGGATGAATGGGAGAAAAAAATTGATAAATGAAGCAAAGAAAAGAAAGGGATTGATAAATAAATCAACAATGTTTTCATATAATAATTATGATGTAGCTAGAATTATATGGAAAGGAGTTGCAGTAGCAGGGTTAACATATGGTAATAATGCATTATATGTTAGTAAAAAGATATTAGATTACTTAGAAATAGCTCAAAGGGAAGTAGGAAGACATGCATTGGATGCAGAAGTATGGACAGCAAGGGAGGCAATTCAAGGACAAATGGGATGGTAAGTTTTCATATGAGAGATGCAAAAAGTAAAATGAAAATGTTTGGTAGATTGCAGTTTATGGATAATAAAAGAATAGCTAAAATAGTTTTTAATTGGGTTATGAGTAAAGGGCAGGTAACAAGATGGGTGAGAAAGGTAATGTGGTATGCAAAAGATTTGGATAAAGAATTTATATCAGTATATTTGTACAAAAGATGGGATGATTGTGTTAAGAGGATTATTGAGTGTTATAATACTAAGGAATGGGATAAAAGAATAAATTTATTAATAAAAACTAGGGAGTTAGAGAGATGGAGAAATAGTATGGAGAGTAAAAAGAATTTAAATATATATAGAAAAAAAACAGAATATTAGGTGTGAGTTAATATATGATAATAGTAAAGAAAGTAGTTTATTGTTTAAGGCTCGAACGGGATCTTTAGCTACAAAAGAATATACATGTAAATGGAAAAATATGGGTGATTTATTTTTTAAATTATGTAAGGAAGGAATAGAAAATATTAGGCATTTGTTAATTGAATGTAAATGTTTGAAAATAGAAAGGGTACATGTAATGAAGTTGTGGAAAAATAAATATGAAAAGAATGATTATACAGAAAGTGAATTATTGGTTTTTATGCTGGGTTTGGGAAAAGATAAGGGGGATTTAGATATAAAGGTTATAGAGTTGACAAAGATTATGTTGTGGAAATGGGATAGAGCAGATTATGGATAAATTTAGAGTGTGGAATGTAAAATAAAGTGGCTAACAGGTTTATCTGGGCATAATTGCTGAGATATTCTTGACTTCGTTTAAGGAAAAGCCATAATACATCGCATCACATTATGAAAAGGCTTAGCATGGCTTCCTGATCTGCAATCTGTGTAACAATAGTGTCTGATCCATTTTCTGGATGTAATCTCAGCTTGAAATCAAAGTTTTTGCTGTAAAATCGCACTGGTGTATTATTCAGAGAAATTGGGTTGAAAGATGTGACTTTGACAAATGGCTACATCATTTTTTGAAAAAAATTGATGTCATTTCCATATGCATTTTTGAGTATGCTGGAGATCTGGTTATATTGAGCTGGATCAGCTGACATGAGTACATAGTTGCCTAAAGTTTTAATAGTGGTTGAAACCAGGTCTTTTGGCTTTCTTGATAAAATTCAAGGATTAAATACCATGAAGTGGGATGAATGTATTGTGTCCCAAAGTCGATGTAAAGGTATTGCATCATAGACCAAATGTAGGCCTCTTGGAATTGAATTATTAAACCTTTCATTAATTAATTTTAAATCATCATTATTCCAATGCGCAGAAGGGGATGATTGATTTTCTTGTGTTGGTATATCGAGTTACAAAATATCGTTAGTATTTATTCTTTGAAAACAATGAAAAACTTTGTTTTCTGAGTTTGTAACTTGATTATGACCCCTTTGCTGTAAATTATTTTTGCAGTGTTGGAATGTTTTGGTTTGGTCTGTAGTTTGCATTTGTTTGGAGGAATTGTTCATGCCATCCGTCTGGTCACATGGCTAGCAGTCGCCATTCAAATGTATTTTAATGTTGAGCAAAATTTCATTAATTGTAAAAAAATAAGTTATATATATGTTTTCTGTTAAAGAGAAATAATTTTGATTATCTAATATTTATTATTCACACATATATGACGGTAAGTGTAAAATATGTGGTTCAAACCCTAAAAAGCTTTGTAAACAATCTGTCAAAGGCAAGATTTGCTGCTGAACTACTACTACTATTATTATTATCATTATCATTGTTATGTATGTGTATGTTTATATTTATGCACATATATACATACAGAAACTTTTAGAGGCAAAAAAGTTACAAGTAAAATATTAAAAAGATATTCGTTTAAAGCAGAAAAATAAAAGTTATAGTTAAATTAGATAAAAAAAGATTAAATGCTAAAAAAAAAAAAATGGTCTAATTAGTGCAGGTGAAATGTCATTAAAAGAAATGCAAGTGGATTCTTTTTAGATAAACGATGATCGATAAAAATAACTAATTAATTAAAAAGGCAAAAATAATAATTAATTGCCTGCATGAAGCATAAGGAAATAATCACCTGAGCAGATGTGCAATATACCAGCCAATCATTTCTGGGATTTGAAAACAATAAACTGCTCAATACTAAGCGATCGAGAGAGAGATCAGTTGATTCTTGGAGATCCATCTGTGTAGACAGATATATATATATTCGAGCAGAATGTTTCCTTTTCTACAGTGACTTCAAGTGCAAAGAACTGGCCTCCGAACATGACAAGAGTCAGCTAGAACTTCTTAAAGGTCGTATTGATCTTTACTATTATGCCATCAGGCCCATTGATGTAATAATTGTATATATATGTAAATAGACAAATGTTTAAGGGATCGTATATTAAAATATCTTAAAATTAACCATTAGTCATTATTAACGTACTCATGGAAGCATGTTATATGTAAAGTTCCACTCGTGGAAGTGCATTCTCTAACAGCTAAACATAACAATCATCATCATTATTATTATTAAATGTTCACATGAAGAACATGCTGGTTCACTTTTTCTGTTTGTTTGATAATTTACAATATTATTTCTTTAACTTCTACAGAAAACTTTTCTGTCTGAAATATTTTTCCATCATATCTAATTGTAGCCACCAAGAAAGCATTAAATATCAGATGTTGCAGGGGGATGTCAACCAGATGAGCCCAACATACAATTTTTCAGGAGGCAAGTGGTTGAACATTGAGCGTTAATGGCTTGGCCATTGTTTGAAAGTCTAATAATATGGACCATGAGACATAGCTTCCTGAGTCATGAAGGGCATTTGTTGATAGGCACAAGGTGTAAGACCATTGAACAAATGGCAAATTTACTCAGTGTAAAAGTGATAGTAGTAAAATTACTGATGAAGATGCTGAGTTCAGACCCATCAATAAATTCTCTTCCTGAAAGTATGACCAGCAAATAAATGCTATAAAGGCAGAGAAAAGAAGAGAGTCACCTCTACCATGGTATAGGAAGGAAAAGAGAAGATTGGCAGGCAGTCATGAAAGAACATGGGTGATCTGTAGAACTAAAAGTGGTTCTGAAATTTATGAGTGATAGAAAACATCAATGTTCACCATCACCATGTAAGTGACATCAAAATAGAAGATCACAAAAACAGGGTTTGGATGTTGAATGGAGAGCATGGTGAAACTAACAAAAGGACCCGTTGTGATCTCCCATCACCAAATGCATCAACTAGCTATCAAAAGAGATAACACATTTGTAATTGATATAAGATGGTCTTAGTATGTACGATTTTGGATTTCCTCTTTTGACTCTTTGAATTAAATTATGGAAATAGCAAAAAAAAAAAAATGAATAAAACTCATACATCTAAAATTAAAAAAAAAAATACCCAGCTTGTAAGACCATCAAACATAGCCAAGCACAACAATAAGAAATGAAAATAATAACTATAAGAGTAAATTGTGCTAGAATAAAATCGGTCAAAAAATGATGGAAAAATCATATAAAATTGATTCATTGATTCTATTTTATTCTCCATCCGATCAGGGAGTATTGTTCCATTCACAGATATAAGTGTACTGATGTATAGAGATAAAATAGAGATTGTTTAGAAAAGAAAAAAATGATTAAGAGGGAAAAATATATAGAGAGACTACATACAGTAGTGCCATTCAGTGAAAGCCCTATGTGTAAACAGCTTGTGTAGGCATAAATATGGTGATCATGTGATGTTTAGGGGAAAATATGTTTAACCTTGACAATATATTTTACTATTATTTCTAATCTTTTCCTCCCACCCAGAGAATTCAAAAGTTTAATCAGAATTGAAAGATTAAGACTTAGTTAAATTATAGATAATTGACCAAAAATGTCCTATCTATCAACAAAAGATTAAAATTAAAAACGGATGATTAAAATGTCTGAATAAAAGAAAAATTTAAAAATTAGTTTCGATCTTTTTAATTAATGATAAATTTATATACATAATAAAAAATACATAATAATTTGTAATTGTATATGTTGGAATATATCCACTATCTAAGTATTGAATATCTTTAGAAAAAATTAACTTTATTTAAATGTTCCAAATACATTCATCTGTTAGTAATACCACACACGTTAGTATATAAATACAACTAAAATACTATTATCATAAATCTTCAGGAAAACAATATTAATTTGCAATATGTAAAGTACACATTTTGCATTTGATGGATTTTTTGAGAGTCTAAAATGCATCATGTATAAAATATTGTTTCTTCACGTAAAATAAAAATTTCTTCTGCTACAAATTATAAATTAATAAAAACCAACACTTCTGTTGTTTTTTTAACAGAGATAATATTATTAATACATACAATTAAAATAATTGCTAAGTACTTTTAATGCTAACATGTCCTTATTAAGGCAAACTCTGTAAAACATGGACTCTTTCCTGACTTAAAAAAATCACTTTAACAACCAGACATAACTAGTCATAAAACTATTTTAACAACCAGACACTACTAGTCTGAAAACTAGTTTTCTGATTAGTAATGTCTGGTTTTTAAGTAATTTTTTTAAGTCAGGAAAGAGTCCACGTTTTACAGAGTTTGCTTTGATAAGGACATGTTAGTGGTCATTAGAAAAAAAATCCTGTTTTTCTGCTTCTTCATCTGTTATTTGTATACTGCTATTATAGTCTAGTTAAAAATTCTTTCAAATGTGGGAGACTAAAAAAGGAATTAGGACAAAAGCCTAGAAGACTAGCAATCTGAAAATTGTTCTTCAATCCTAATAATTCCTAATGTTAGTGATATAGAAGCCTTTATTTATATCTGTAAAATATTACATATGGAGGGCTAGAAAACCAATTGCATTTCTTGTCACCTGACCAGACTACCTACCGCAGGAATGAAGCTGTGAACTGATGAATTGTCCTTAGTTTGCGTGAACACCACTGGACTGCAGTACCATTATATAAAAGTGATTTGTGCTGCCCATAAAGAAATACTAAAAAGAAATTTACAATGAAATCATAAAACAATGACAATACAAGGAAATAATAAAAGAAAAAACCATGGTAAGTCTTTGTATTAATACTTATATGAGAAATAATTATTTGGGTATAAATGCCTTTTTGTTTCTTTTCCTTAAAATCATATGAACTAACTTAAATGAACTGTAAAAATTTGCTTATGAATTATTTAACCTAAGAGTAGATATTGCATTATATTTTTATTAATATTTTGAAGTCTATGTATTATTATTTTAGAAACCAGTCAACACTTGGTAAATCTCATTATAGATAACAATTGACAATCTCAAACTGTTGTCAAGGCAACCTCCTTTTAACAATAAAGATGTAATTCCACCTTTATTAATGGTCTAATATATTTATATAGATGCTAAAGATGGCAACTTCACCACAGAGATTGAAATCATTGATACAAAGAAGTTTAAATAAATCTCTTTAAACAGGTAAATATAACCTGTTCTGAATGCAGACTAATAAATAGCCAATTATAACATTACAAACTGCAATTATAATTTTCCAATTGCATCCAAAGTTTTACTTAAATAAAAGTGTAATAATACTTAATGAATCGGTATGAGGGGGCAGAAAATGAAGTATACTTTTTTGTAATTAGTATTAAGTGTTTTAAAGTTATTTAAAATTAAAGAAACAATCTTGGAAAATCTTTTTGTAAGCATAATGCATGCTTATATATTTTTATCCGTTTGTGTATAAGCAATATATTGCCTGAGGATATTAATCCAAAAAAGAGTACATAAGTAATAAGAAGATGAAATAATTGTTAATCATTAACACATTCATGCAACTAACTAAAGCAGAGTGCTAGAAATTTTTTTTTGCTAACACGGGCACCCATAAATCAAATCTGCTTTGGATATAATAGTACTAGCTTAAACCTAGTTAATAATAATTTTAATATTAAGGTTTATTGTTAAAACTCTGGGTTCAGGATAATCAGGTAAAATAGTTGTGGTTTCCAAATACTTGGTTATTTCGTTATTTGTCTGAGGCCATTATTTGGTAATCCTAAAAAAAGAAATGGATAGAATAAATATATATGTATGACTAAATATATATATATAATCCCATATAACTGAACTATTTTCCTTAACTGACTTGAAAAGTTTAATGCCGTATTAAATTTTTAAAAAATTGATTTGCAACATATTTTCACAATAACTTCAGTTTTAATAATGTTAGATCAAAATGCTATATATTAACATAAAATAGAAAAACTAAGGGAAAAAATAAGGCTAGTCTTGCATTGTTGGACGAGAGGTGTTGCGGCCACCATGCAAGCAAGTAGTTGGTTGCAGACGGTTGTGGGTTCGCATCCCGGCCGATTCTATGACACATGGAAAAAAAAAATAAGGCTCAGAAAAGTAATCATTACCATTAACAAAAGTAAAAAAAAAAGAATCTCAATATCCCAAAAAAAATATTACTTTATTGTTTGTTCATAATTTCTAATTTATCATGAGCTAAGTTTAAAAATTACATTTTCATTGAGTATTTCATTATATTCCTCATAAAATTCTTATTCAAACCATATATAATATTTCTTATCAGTCATAATCCATAGCTTCAGAACTTACAAAAAAAAGAGAACCACAAGAATTTGTCATATTTTTTCATACCTCAGAAGTTAAAAAAATTCTCAAGGCATCTATAAGATAAAAGATTATTCCTAATACAAAATAAATGATTTCCAGAAGATGAAAATACATTTGTAATCATAGCAATTGGCTTCTTGTTTATCCAAATTAGAAATTGATAAAATGCGTCTTTTCCATTCATTTTATATTTTTGTGCACCCCAGTGATGCTATCTTGCTATATTTATTGTCTCACAGAGATATAATTTATTTGCATAGAGCTCATTTTCTAGCTGTAGACTTGAAAATAATGTATCAAGGCATAGGCAAGAAGCTGGATTTGATTCTTTGCCTACATCCAATTCCATGTGGTATACATAACTATTATATATCTATCAGCACACACACACACAACTTGGCTTTAAGTTTATATTTTCACATGATACTATTCCCAGTAAATTTTGTGAATGCTTCATCAACCTTTCTGTGCATCTGATAATCAGTCTTTAAAATTTACATTGCACTGTTCTATAGCCTAATTTTAGAGATGCAGTCAAAGTCATTACTTTTTATAGAAACACGTTAATACAAATACAGACATGCTATTAAATTTTCGAGAATCATTATCTCTATAAAATAAGGTTTCCTCAATCTTGGAGGACCCCATAACCACCTAATTTTATAGATGCAGCCAAAACTATAACTTTTGTTATATTTGAATACAATTATAATTTATATACTAAACAGACATGCTAATACAAACATGAACACACTAATAAATTATATTCTTTACATTTATCAAATAATAAAAAAATCCAAAATTGAATAATTACATATAATATATAGTATTAGGTTTGTTTTCAGAATAAAGACTTTGAAATTTCAAAATTTTCAATGCATGTTGAATCCATTTACAAAATTATATTTTTTCCATCAAAAATGTACACCTTGTTTTCCCTGTACAATCTTATAAATTGAGCAAAAAAAAATTAAATGGACTTATTAATAAAAAAAATTAATAAAAAATCTAATGTTTATCCAATTTTAACAAGACATACATCATATGAAAAAGAAAATCAAACCACAGAGAATGCTGGTATTGGCACATGTGTAGTCCATTTGGTTTTTTCACAATTTTAAAATGAAAACAAAGAAATTATAGTTTAAAAAAAACTAGCGACAGCTGCGCTGATCTATTCGACATACTTAATAAAAAGTTAAATAAGGATAGGTTCATGGACATTTCTGCAATAATTTAATATGTATACTCTTTATGTATATGTTATATATATATATATAATAAACTATTAATTAACTTATTGTTCAGTTGAAAAGTTTTTGACATTTCTTTTTATTAAAAAAAAAATTCTAAAAAAAAAAACAACTTAGCAAACTATATTGTAAACTAACATTCTTATTCTAACTTAAATCAATCTTACAAGTGAAACCAAGAAAATTGTGTGTATTATTTAAGACATATTGAAGTTCTAAGAACAATTTTAAATTTGATATCAAAATATTCAAAAATGAGCCACCCACTGTTTTTTATCTAAAAAACTAGATCAGCTACATAAAATATTATAGTGCCTTATCACTTTGATAGTAATTTTCTAAAAAGGTACAAAATTTCAACAAATTATATTGAATTTAAATCTATTAAATCTCAAAATGTTATTACAATCTTCAAATTGAAACCCAAAAAAATCTCTACACTGCCCTCTCATAATACTTACTTAAATCATATTTAAGTTTAAAAGTGAATAGTAAATTTGATATGAAAATATTCAAAATTTCCCTGCCCACCGGAATTAGGTCAACTAATTAAGATATTATAACCCCATATTGCTTTGCTATTTTTTGTTATGCATCAATTTTGAACAAATTCTAGGGAATTTAAATCTATTAAACATCAATTTTAAAGTTTTATTTTTAAGTTAAATAATAAAAGTGATTACAGTAGTTAGTTTACAAACAAATGTACAAACAAACAGATATTATAACTTAAATAAAAACATTTAATAATAATGATGATGATGATAATAATAATAATAATAATAATAATAATAATAATAATAATAATAATAATAATAATAATAATAATAATAATAATAATAATAATAATAATAATAATAAGAAGAAGAAGAAGAAGAAGAAGAAGAAGAAGGAGGAGGAGGAGAAGGAGGAGGAGAAGAAGAAGAAAAAGGAGAAGAAGAAGAAGAGGAGGAGGAGGAGCTGCATTTATGTAATTTTTCTTTATATTTGTTTACACTATTTTCTACTATTTCCAGATGTATATTTAATAACTACTTTATTGAGGATTGATAATTCAATTTTTTGATTAAATAAAACTGTGTTTGCCATGATGATGATGATGATGTTATGGTAATATTTGCTTATGATTTTAATCATATTTATGTTTTAAAGCAAATGCTTTTGAACTTTATTAAATAAAGATTTCAGATTCTCTTTACTGTTTTTAACAGATCATCTCATTTCATCCATTTTTAGAGATTCTGCCTTAATTTCTTGTATCCCTAAACTAACCTCAACCTTAAAGATCAGTAGTAGAGTAACAAATCGGATCTCAAGATCCATGGATTGCTGCCTGTGCATATTTTATAATTCTTTGTACTTTAATATAATTTTTAACACATTGGGATTTTCTTTAAATAAAATGGTTAATAAGTGTCTTTAGAAAAAAGGTGTTTACTTATTTAGAAAAAATGTTATGTAAATGCCTGGATCACATCTCTTGTAAAAATTAATTTATCTGTACTAATTTATCAAATAAATAATATTATTAGAATTATTCTATTCTTTAAATCGTAAATACTAATAATGTTTCATAATTATGTAGAGAAATTTATTAATAATTTTGATTTCAGTTTAAAAAATACTTAAGTGCGTGTTTGGTTACATAACTCATTTACAGTGCGCAGTGGGTGCAGGAAAATTCAAAATTTTAACTTGCATTTATGGCAAAAGAATATCAGTGCATAATGCTATAGGCAAGCACTATACTTTGCGCATGCGCTAACTGTCATTTGTTTCAGCGCGTGGATGCGGTATTTAAAACTGTGTCTTAGTGCTTCTTTGCAATTTTAACTATTTATTTAAGTAACAAATTAATAAGTATATAGGTTTGTACTTTGTGTTTTAACTACATGAAATACAATCTTCTTATATAAGTATAACTTCTAAGCAGTAATAATAAAATAAATAGTGTTTATAAATCACTTAGTTTGAATATAAACTAATATTTTTAAATTAATTCGCTGCATTGATTTAATTTATAAATAGTGAAATTAATAATTAAGTAATACGGTACATCTCTATCTGTAGTTTGTAAATATGTATATCATTAAATCAGTAATTTGTAATATATATCTGTAGTTTGATTATAAACTGCTTTCCCATCATTAAATAACAGGGCATATCATTGGTCATGGTGATACTGATTTTAGTTGATTATTCACACTGATCTTTAAACTTGCCTTTAATGGAAAAATATTTTTTACCAGTCATTTATTGGTTAAAATCAAATACAGACTTATTACTCCTAAATTTTATACTTGTAATAAATATAGAATAAAAATGATCCTAATTCTATTTTTTCTTGGATTTTTTGTTATTGCTTAGGCTAGTACTTATTTAAAAGAAAAAAGAGTTTTGCGTATCCCAGTTTTGGTAATTTTTAGGCAAAACCGACTAATGTAGCCTTAATTATCAGCAATACTCTATCATTTTTTTTTTATACTGTGGCCACACTTAAATGCTTTTTATTGTTTGGAATCAAACCTATTGTTATTTTTTTTCTTACAGTTTTGGATCAACTCTCTTTACAATGAGGCAAAAAAGATATGTTCGTATTTAACTGTTTTATTCGTGAATCCAACAAATCTTATGATTTTACAAATGTAACGCTATTTATCTAAAAAAGAAACCTGAGCTGCACCATTAATATAGAAGTCCCTCTTAGAATAATTGTCAGCCCATCTATAATTTGAAATTTGAACCTGACCTGGGTAAATCTTGAATTAGAATTTATTTAGTTTAAGAACAGACTTAGAATTTGTCTTTTATGTAAATGATCCATAGATAATCTAGCTATCTATCTAATAATGAGAATTAAATGGGTATCTAGCAATTCTTAGCTAGAGAATAATGTTTCCTATTTAATCTTGGGTTGTTCAGATTAATATTGATTGCTGACTGTAAAAAACAACAACATGATTGCACACTACATAAATAATGGTAGGAGGGAGGTACTCTAATATGAATAGTTTCATTATTAAATAAGTGGAATATTGCTTAGTTGTTTTTTTTTACATTAAAATGTGATGGGTTTTTTTTATATATAAAATTTAATATAATGGGCGGTAAATTCAATTATTGCTTTGTTCAAAATTCGATATTATTGTTTTAGACATTTCATTGGCATATAATGTTATCTTTTAAAAGATCAGCATTAAGGAGTTTGAAAAATCAAAGTTATCAGGATCTCTTTTACTGAACTTATAACACGATCAAGTTGTATACTTTATCTTTCTTATTGGATTGCCAAATCCATATAATATTAATATCATTTATGTTCTTTATTACTTTTTACAATGCTTTTTACAACCCACTGTTGACGGTTTCGATTGCCCCAGTAAACTTCTTCAGAACTAGAACAAACACAATACAAATATATGAATACAAATTTGTATTCATGTATTTATATTGTGTTTGTTATAATTGTGAAGATGATTGCTGGGGCAATAGAAACTGTCAATAGTGGATTTTTATTCATGTATTTGTATTGTGTTTGTTATAGTTCTGAAGAAGTTTGCTGGGGAAGTCAAAACTGCTAATAGTTGGTTGTAAAAAGCATTGTAAAAGTAATAAAAAACACAAATGAATATTATATGATAACGTCTAAATCAAAACCTGATTATTCCAAACATTTTCTAAATTGACAACAGATATTTTCTAACTATGGTGTCAAATTCTTAAACATCTTTCCATTTATATATGAAAGTTTGTGCATAAACTTAGTGACACATTGAATTCTTTTGTAAGGTAGTTCTTAAAATTAAGTTACATTTTTAATATGATATTAAAATGAAGCTCTAGATTTACGATAGAGTAATTTCCTGTCCAGAATGTCAAAGAATATCATACATAAGACTATCCAAGCAAAATTAATTTTTGAGCTATGACTCAAATGATTATTATTTTTTTTGTTATATTTAAACTAAATAAAACAATTGCTTTTGTGTGGTTTCATTTTTTAAAAAAATTAGTAGTTAATTTATTTTGTGATATCAATTTGTTCTGAAGCATAAGAATCTAATCCTTGAGATATTATTAAGCAAATAACGATAAATCTTTTAAAATCTGAACTTTGTGTTTTATATTACCTTTTTTTAATAATCTAATCCTCCATATTAATGTTATTTTAGCCTATTTATAGTGAGTGTTTATTTCTGATCAATACTATTCTTTATAGTTTAGTAGACTATAAATGTTAACCATAGGATTTGATTGGGTTTTAAGGCTATTTGAAGAAAATTAACCTGGATATTTTTTATGATGTAAGCAAATTATAACAAATTCTTATTTTTGTAATTAAATAGAGGGATTTAAACTTAGGATTTTCTGTCTATATTCATCCTCCACTCCATCTCAAACAACTGATACACATGACCACATACATGGGAAAAAGATAAATAAACCCCAATATATGTGTATTTCATGCAGAAGTAGCACTCATCAGTTGGTCCAGATCATAATCTCCCATACATACATACAATCATGTGCAGCTTATATTAAGATATCAATTCCTTACATTTTAATGGACAGGCTTCATTCTCTCATCCTTCTAATTATTCAACTATTCATTTCATTGAAAAACTGATGATGGAATGCTAATAGCTCTTGGTGGATTTGATATTGTAGTCATACCCATGTAGAAATTATATCTATCTAACACCACATGTTATTAGACCATTGCATCATCATCATCAACCATTATCAATCCACTGCAGGATGAAGGTCTCTCCAACTTCAATCCATCTTCTCCGATCTTCAGCTTCTCTTCTCCACATCACTCCAGCACACTTTCTTATTTCATCCATCCATCTCACATGTGGTCTCTTTCGGGGTCTTTTACAATCTTTTGGAATCCAGTTTAAGATTTCAATTGTCCATCTATTATTATCTCTTCTAGCAATATGTCCAGCCCAACTCCACTTCAGTCTTTTAATTTTTTCAATGAGATCAAATTGTTCTCTTACCCATATTGCATTTTTGATCTCTTCTTGTTACTACTAACTTGAATCTTTCCATACTTCTTTGAGTAGTCTGAAGTCTGTGTATTGCTCTTCTAGTAAGTGTCCAAGTCTCAGATCCATAAGTAAAAATTGATAAAACCCATTTATTTAAAATTTTTCTTTTCAAACACATAGGCATATTTCCTTTTAGTATCAAATTATTTCTACCAAAAGCACTCCGACCAAGTTTAATTCTATGATTAATTTCATCCATTATGTTTCCATCTGTATTAACTTCTTCTAACTCATCATAATCAATCTTTATTTTTATATTTTGAGAAAATCCATTGAACATTACTTTAGTCTTTTTAACATTTATCTTTAGTCCTCCTTTCCTACTTTCATCTGATAACTCTTGCAACATTTCCTGCAGCTCTAAAGCATTATTTGCAAAAATGACTACATCATCTGAAAAATCTAAATGACTTAAATAATCTCCACTTACTTTCACTCCTTTAGCTTCCCATTTTAATCCACAAAATACTTCTTGCAGCACTGCTGTAGAAAGTTTTGGAGATATGGAGTCACTCTGTCTTATACCCTTCTCAATGTTGACTTCCCTAGTAGCACTATGTAGTCTAATTGTTGCTGTTACATTTTTATAAATATTCTTTAAAATATGATAATATCCTGGATTTATACTTTGATGGTCCAATGCTTTAATCACTGAAGAAATGTTTATAAAATCAAATGCCTTTTCATAATCTACAAATCCAAAACATAATGGCAACTCATTCATTTGTCCTTTCTATAACTTCTCTCAATACCTGGATATGATCTACTGTACTAAAACCACTTTTAAATCCAACTTGTTCTCTTGGTTGGTGGAAATCCTATGTTCTCTGTAGAAGAGTTGTAATTATCTTGGTAAAAATTTTGTATAAAACTGATAAAAGGCTGACAGATCTGTAATTTCTAATGTCTTCTTTATCACCTCTTTTAAATATTAATATTAATACTGCATTCTTCCAATCATCTGGTACATCTTTATCATTTAGTATATAACTTTGCTAAAAAAAAATTCTATTTCTTCACCTGCTTCTTTTAATATATCAATTATAATTCCATCATTACCTGGAGCCTTTCCTTTCTTCATAAATTTAATTGCATGCCTCACTTCTTCATTTAAAATTTCTGGGCAATTTGATAGATATAATAGATATAGGAGGTACTTGTTCTTCATTACTATATAATTCTTGATAGAAGTCTTCTACTCATTTCATGATGTTATCTCCCTTTTTAGTAATAATTTCAACTTTTTTTCTTATTGCAGATATAAATTTCCTACCAATACCAAAATGTTGTTTTACACCCTTGAGACTTTTATTCTCTTCTACAGCTTTCCTTGCTAGTTCACAGTTATACTTTCTTATATCATTTTCGACTCTTTTCCACATCATTTTACAAAATTCGAGATATTCAATCCTTTATAATGCATCATTTTTGTATATTTTCATATTCCTTCTTTCCTTCATAATTTCTCTAGTCTCAGTAGAAATTTTATTGGTCAATTGCTGCTTTTTCCTACCAGCTATCTTTGTTGCAGTTTTTAAAAGTGTATCAGTTATTTTCTTATTAATTTGATTCAAATCCGAATCATGTTCAAAATCTACTAATACTTGAAACTGATTTGTAAGTTCTAATTTAAATTCATTAGAATGTTTCTGAAGATTAGGAATATCAACTGTAAATATTGTTTTTCTTAATAATTTTTGTTTCTCTAGTTTTGCATTAACACATAACTTACATCTTATTAATCGATGACCACTTCCTGTGTTGAATTTATTAAGAACATTACAATCTTGAAATATGTATTTTCTGTTAGTCAAAATATAATCCAATTCTGCTGTGCTTTCATTTGAATGCTTCGATGTCTATTTCCTTTTAACATTTTACTCAAAAAAAGAATTCATAATATAAAGTTTTTATTTTTCTGCAAACTCCACAAGTCTATGTCCTCTCTCATTTCTATTACCATAACCAAAATTACCTACAGCACTTTCATCTTTCATTTGTTTATAGCATTAAAGTCTCCCATAACAATTTTTAAAATATTGTTTACTCTGACCAAAAACCTTTTGTACATCCATATAAAAATCTTTTACTACTTCATCACTATGAGAACTTGTTGGGGCATAAACCTGAATTATCTGCATTTGGTATCTGCTATTAAGTTGTATAACTTATCTTGCCACTCTGTCTGATGCACCCTCAATCTCCACAATGTTGCTATTCTACTTTTATTTATAATGAATCCTACTCCACTTGTATTTCCAATATTTGTGCCTTTATAGTAGAATACATGTCCACTTTTTAAATTAATTGTCTCTTCATTTTTTCTTCTAACTTCACAAAGTCCAATAATGTCCCATTTAATATAAGACAGTTCTTTTTCTAATTCTTGCCATCTTCCTTCACATGAAAGTGATCTGCAATTGTAAGTACCTAAATAAAAAGTCATCATCAAATGACAGCCTGGGTCCACAATCAGGGGTTTCCTATACCCTCCACATTTGGCCACCAATTGCTACCTTGCTTGGTGACTTTACAGCCTCCTGGGAATAAGGGCCATGATTTATTTTTTGTCTGTCATAATTATATGTATCTATTGGAAAAATATCATTTACACATACATTCATTCTGCCTTATCAGGCAACTGAGAAGAAAGGCCATGGTGTTTCTTGATAAACTCAGAGATAAAAAGCCAATAAACTCACCACAGTGGCTAATGGGGGTGGTGATCAGCCCATCTATGTTCATATACTATATGAATAATCACATGGTAATAACAGCTGCAACGACAAGAACGTATGGAGTGGACATTAGGAATTTGCCCTGCTCGGTTCCTTTAAGGCCTCCAAGAGGAATCAAAGGGTCTCCTTTCAGTTAATAGCAAACTCCTTTCTGCAGCCGGATCATTCCATATCAATATATGTTAATAGGAGAGTGGTGGGTTGAACTTATACATGTAACCTGTTCCAAAGCAATATGTAATTAGCCTATTCAGCCTATCTTTTTCGTAAGTATGTAGCTGTGTGTGTCAGGTGTTTGAGATGAAGTGGAGGATGAATATAGACCAAAAATCCTAAGTTCAAATCTCTTTTATAGTTATATGAAAAACATTCTGCACACTGAATGAATATGCTAATTATTTTTGTAATGTTTATATGTTCTATTCCTTCACTAAATTGATTAGTATTTGCTTATTTATAAATAATAGCATAACTTTTTAAATGCAAATATACTTCCTTTAAATCCCCTAAAATGATTTTTTAAAAACTAAAAATTCAAAAATCTTTTGTCGGATAAAGATAATTATGCATGCTTCTGAGAGTTTTTCTGCACACTTTACAAAAAAAACCTATTAGAATTATTTCTCTGATATTAGGGTAAAAACAGCGCTTAAAAAAAAAAAAAGAACAAATGAAAAATAAGTTAAGCATTTTCAAAACATGAAATTGAAAGTTGAATTGTTGAAAGAGTGAGAAGATTAAAGCCTGTCTATTAATGTTTAAGATATTGCTATCTTAATATAAGCCTAACACTGATTGTATATATGTGTGAAACATTATGATTTGGTCCAACTAATGAGTGCTGGTTCTGCACGAAATATGTATATTGGGATGATCTTTGTCACGTGTGTGGTCATCAGTATGGATGAACATAGACTGAAAATCTAGTTTCAAATCCCTCTATTTACTATAGTACCACTAAACATCACATGATCACCATTTCGTATACTTGCTCATAACTATTATTAAAACAGGGAAATCTCTCCATACAGTAATGCTACTCAGTGCAAGCTAGAGTAATCAATGGATGCCAGAAGGCTTGAGCATAAAATCCCTATCTAATGCCTACTCAACCAACAGCCCCAGACTAGTTTCTAGCTTGTGGCTTTTGTCAGTGAGGAGACTTGGATCTGAGAGCACTGCACCTAGATCTTAGAATCTAATGCAACCCTCCAGCTGCCACCTTTTATCTTTACTTAACTACAAGAATAAAATTGAAAACACAATAGTATTTTTAATCCAAGCTCATTAGCTTATATACTCATATGGTCTGAACTCAGTTCAGTACCCATACATTTTGGTGTCTGGTTCTTTAATAACCATAGCCACCACTATCCTATTAGGCAGGATTGATATTAATCCACTAAACATCACATGCTCACCCATTTCTAATGCTTGCTCATAACTGTTAGTAAAACAGGCAAATCTCTCCATAGTTTTGTAGTTAAGTAGGGATAAAAGGTGCCTGCTGGTGGGTTGCATTAGATCCAGAGATCTGTGTGCAATGCTCTCAGATCCAAAGCTCCTCACTGACGAAAGCCACAAGCTAAAAACTAGTCTAGGGATATTGGATGAGTAGACACTAGTTAGGTATTTTATGCACAAGCTTTCTGGAATCCATTGATTACTCTAGCTTGCACTGAGTGGCACTACTGTATGGAGAGATTTGCCTGTTTTAATAACAGCTATGAGCAAGCATAAGAAATGGTGATCATGTGATGTTTAGTGGTTTAATACCAATCCTGCCTAATATGATAGTGGTGGCTATTGATATTAAAGAACCAAAGCCACCAAAATGTATGGGTAGTTCAGACCTATATGACTATATAAGCTAATGAGCTTGGGTTGAAAATATTGTGTTTTGAAAATTTATTTTCATAGTTTTGCAGTTAAATAGAGATAAAAAGTGGCAGCTGGAGAGTTGCATTAGATCCTAAGATCTAGGTGCAGTGCTCTCAGATCCAAGGCACCTCACTGATGAAAACCACATACTAGAAACTGGTCTGGGATATTGGATGAGTAGGCACTAGATAGGGATTTTATGCATAAGCCTTCTGGCATCCATTGGTTTCTTTAGCTTGCACTGAGTGGCACTACTGTATGTAGAGATTTGCCTGTTTTGATTTACTATAGTAAACACCCAGTATACTAAATGAATAGGTTAATTACATATAGCCTTGTAAATAGGTTACATAATAGTATAAGTCCAGTCCATCCCTCTCCTATTAATATAAATGGAAAAGTAATGGTCTGATAATATAATATCTATATGGGTATGATTACAATATCAAATTCGTCAAGAGCTTTGGGCATTGCATCGTTTTCAATAAAATGGAGGGTTGAATTGTAGGTGAGAAGATTGAAGCCTGCCCATTAAAGTTTAAGGAATTGTTATCTTAATATAAGCCAAGCACTGATTGTATGTATGTGTGGGAGATTATAATTTGGCCCAACTGATGAGTGCTGGTTCTACACGAAATACATGCATTGGGGATCATCTATGTTTTTCGCAAGTATGTGATCATGTGTGTCGTTGGCTTGAGAAGGAGTGAAAAACAAATATAGACTGGAAAAATCCTAAGTTCAAATCCCTTATTTACTTATCTAAATACTATTGCTCTTATTATAAAATATGTTTTTGCGTGTATACGGATTTAATCACTAACTCTGGTATTTCTAAAACTAAAAATAAGATTGAAACATAAAGTAAAACAATTATGCATATAGATTATAGTGACATTATGCGTGTATAATACAAAACGAATATTAAAATTTTAATTTACAAATACTATTAAGAGTAACGAGTTTTATCTTAGTATAAATCATCAAATCAAACCTAGATGGACAAAAAAGTTGGTTATTTTATTCTTTTATCATTTTTTGTTTCTACAGCTCGCATCGTAATTTTTGTCTCTTTAAAAAAAAAAAGTTTTATAATGTGTTAAGAAAATTATAAAAGCATTGAGACTATAGATAAATGATTTTTATTTTAATTTACATTTAATTAATACTTTTCACTCAGAAAATAAAATAATAATGATGACTGGATTTTGTAAAGAATTTGTACATTACTGCCCTCTTGTATCTCCAAATACAGTTATTTTTGAGAGTAACATTTTAGCGATGCAAAATTAAAATTATCTATATAGATGTACATTTATTAGTAATTTTTTAAAAAACTACTCATAGTTTAACCATTTTTAAAATTATGAAATATTAATTGCTATAAAAAATATTAATGAGAAAGATGAGAATTATTTAAATGTGTATAAATAAATTTATATAATACAAATAAAATGTCGTTAATTAAAGAATATTGTAATAACAATATTAAAATAAATTTATTCATATATGTAAATGTATATATATATAAATATATTGAGAAGAGAGGCTAGAAATCGGAAATGGATTGAACTTGAACTTGGATCCTGTAATGGATCGATAATAATTGAAAATACTGATGTTGATTTGCGGGTGTGTGTTTATTTCTGTAAAAAGTAAAAGAGCATTTGAATAAATCAATTATACGATTGTATATGTGAATTGTGAAAACATCAGATTTTCAATGAAATGGATGGTTGAAGAGTTGTGGGGTAGAGTGATTTGAAGCCTGTCCATTAAAGTATGAAGATTGGCTATCTTAATATAAACTATGCATTGATTGTATATATGTGTGGAGATGATAATTTGGACCAACTGACGAGTGCTGGTTTAGCACAAAATACCTATATTGGTGATTATTTATCTTTTTAACGTGTGTGATCAAGTGTATCAGTGGTATGAAATAGCATGGATGGTTGAGAGTCTTGTGAAAGTCTGAGTTCAAACCCCCTATATATTACATATATAAGTGCAGGTGTGAAAATACCTGTATTATGGGGGGGGGGTCATATATCTAACTGTAATAAAAACACAGTAAATAAAATTACTACAAAAATTTATTTAGTTTTAATAGCATCTAAACTATTGTGTGACCATATTTATATACTGGACTATTTCCATCATCTAATATTAAATATTGAAAGTTTTAGAAAAAAATAACTTTATTTAGATTTTTCAATTACATTCCACTGTTAGTAATAGCACACAGGTTAGTATATGCACAATGTTTCAAGAGGTATTATTTCCCCCTCTTCTTCAGATGTTGCTGGCCTGATGAGTGGTAGTACAAGCATGGGAATCAAAGATCCTTCTATTCTTGAATATTGAAATTTTTAAGTGACACTCTAACCAACTGAGCCTTCCTGCCAAAGACAATTATCAGTAGAAATTTTATATACATATCTATGAGGTTTCTCTTGATTGCTTCCCTTTTTCCTAAGAACAAAGTTGATTAATGCTTTCCATACATTATATATAGTAACACTAGGTTGATTTATGGAGTTGTTCACCATTGTTATGAAATAAAATCAGTGAGTATTAATACCAATAATGATTTTGTTTATTTATAAATAATACTATACTGTAGATTTATTTAAATATTGTAATTGTATGTAATTTTAAAGAGTTTAAGGAGATTTATTATATATAATTTATATAGATTTGCTTAATTTTTGCATTTCTACAGTCCTTTATAAAAATATTTATATGTTTATTTATATCTTCTTTTTTTTTTTCCATATGTCTTAGTATTGGCCAGGAGGCGAACCCGCAACAACCATCTGCAACCAACTGCTTGCTTGCAAGGCGACTGCGCTGACCTCTTGGCTAACAGCGTTTGACTATCTTCTTTTTGAAGTATTATAACTTTACCTTTCTTATTGCATTGCCAAATCCATATAATATTAATATCATTTATGATCTTTATTATATTTTACAATACTTTTTACAACCCACTGTTGACAGTTTCGATTGTTCCCCACAATCTTCTTCAGAACTAAATGATAATTCTGAAGAAGATTGTTGAGGCAATCGAAACCGTCAATAGTGGTTATATAAAAAGCATTGTAAAAATATTAAAGAACATAAATGATAATATGTTACAGTATATTTATAGACTAAAAAAGTATTAATTCTAATTTTATTTTGTTCTGTAATTTAAAAAAAAAAAATCTGTTATATATATCTGGTACATACATCTCAAATAATAATGTATTACTACTTTCGTTATTTTATAATTATTTATTCATTTATCCCCCCCCCCCCCGGTAGCTGAGGTATCCATATTTGCAGTTTCAGTCGTTTGCTATTCAAATAATTAAATAATTTGTAAAAAAAAAAAAAAAATAGCCTGTAGTAAAAAAGACATTTTAATTTTTATACTTAAATTTTTTTGTTTGCTTTGCATATATACAGAGACAGCCGTAGAAAAAGTGGGCCTGGAAGTATGTTTTCATTCGGGGGAGGGAGGCGTCTTTTATTCATGATAAAAATACTAAAGACATTAAAAAAAAATCTTACTTGCAGATATAGATATATTTCTTTACAATTATCATAAATCAAGTCAAGGACAATTCTCTTTATTAAAATTTTGATTTTTTTTTTTTTCAAAATAATCTTTATTTGCACAAAAAGTAAAATATACATTGTAATATAGAGTTCATTTTTACAATCATGACTGAAACATTAAAGATTAACTAGTTATTAAATTAGATGATGATTACAAGATTAAAAGTAAAATTTTAAGTTATGTTACTAATCAGAGGTGATCTAATTTGATTTATTTTGAATGAGAATTCGCTAAAAAAACATTCAAAAAAATATAATTTTTTGCATCAGCAAAATTACACAAATTAATATTTATAATGTATACATAAATACTTATTTATGATTATTTTTAAATTATGAATACATCTTTGTGCGCATTTATTGAATGAATATTTTAGAAAACAAAATAAAATAGTATAATACGTAAAAGTATATTTTATTCCCTTGAATGTTTTACTGTGAATCCATTAATACGTTGTAGAAGCTTACCTGCATTTATATATGTAATATATGCGGGATTCGAACTCAGACTTTCATACGAACCACAACTCTCAGTTCCATCGTATATTGCTGACTTACCTGATCACACACATATTGAAAAGATAAATAATCACCAATATCCGTATTTCATGCTAAACCAGCACTCATCAGTTGGTCCAGATTACCATCTCCACACATATATACAATCAGTACTTAGCTTTATATTAAGATAGCCTATCTTCATACTTTAATGGACAGGCTTCAAACTACTCCAACCCACAACTCTTCAGCCTTCCATTTCATTGAAAATGTGATGATGGAATGTTCAAAGCCCACAAATGTCAACATGGGTAGGACGACAACCTTGGCACTAACGTGGACTTTGAACATTCCATCATCAGATTTTCAATGAAATGGAAGGCTGAAGAGTTGTGGGTTGGAGTAGTTTGAAGCCTGTCCATTAAAGTATGAAGATTGGCTATCTTAATATAAAGCTGAGTATTGATTGTATATATGTGTGGAGATGGTAATCTGGACCAACTGATGAGTGCTGGTCTAGCACGAAATACGTATATTTGTGAATCTGTTAATAACATCATAATTTATTCTTTATATGATTTCTGATTCAATAGAAATTGAAGAGAATCATTTTGACGTTTGTTGAGTTCACATTAACGTGACCAAAAACGTGAAATATTTAAACATACACATTGTACATAGCTTAATCTACATTACCATACAACAGATGCTTCTACAATTGTGATACTTTGATGTGAAAGGACCTTTAAAGTGCAGAATTTTGGCAGAAAAAAAAAAGGAAATATAATTATGTTTAGCAATTAATAAAACATTTTATTTTTTGATATTCACAGTGCCTTGATAAGTGTGGGTCCTAATGTGATCATGCCTTTTGAACTACCCTTGAGCTGACTCTGCATATATAATATCCATACTCAATGCTATTTGCTATTATTTGTCAATTTTTGATATCTGTGACATAACTTGGAAACTAAATATTACAGATATGAAAAAAATACTATCATAATATAGACCAGAGGGCCCAAATTAGAGTCAGCAGTCTAGATTCAATGCTTAAAAAAATTTCCCAAACACTTCCATTTTTATTCTTTATATTTGAAGCAAAATTGCAGAATACTCAAAATTGCATATCTGATTAGGAAACTTCTTACAAATAATAAATATCACATGACCACCACTTCTTATGCTTGCTTATAACTGTTTTAAAATAGGCAAAACTCACTGGCAGGGGCCACAAGCCAGAAACTAGTGTGGGGATGTTGGATGAGTAGGCACTAGATGGGGATTTTATGCACAAGCCTTCTGGCATCCATTGATTACTCTAGCTTGCTGTGTGTGGCAATAAGTCTAGTGAGTTTTGCCTGTTTTAAATTACAAATGGTAGATTTCAAATTCTTCATTTGTCTGGGTAACAAAATAAGCAAGAAAGAAATTCTCCGATAAAGATTTATTAATAACATAATGGTCATATTAGTTAAGATTGGAACTATCATATAGTATAAGGAAAATACCAAGATATCTGCTATATTTTGTTCAAACTCATTATGCACGCATCTTATATCATCGATAACAGGGCAGTTCATGTTTTATTGATAAGCTTTTATTACAGTATATTGTTTACTATGTTTTACAGAAGGTTTATGATGATGGTGTTTTAGTTGTATTTATATGTTGGACTATTTCCATCATTTCATATAGGTATTACATGTCTTTAGAGAAATTTAACTTTATTTAAATATTCCAAATACATTCAACTGTTAGTAATAACACACAGGTTTGTATATGCATGTTTTGAGAGGTATCGTTCTCCCCTCTTCTTCAGGTGTTTGTAGCCTGAGCAGTGTCAGTACTAGCATAGAAATTGAACCTGGACCCTTTGATTCTTGAATTTTAAGATAAATCTCTAAACAACTGAGCATATATTGTATGCATACAATACTTTTCAAAATGCATGCATGTATATGACATTTTTATATGTATAGAATGCCTATAGAAATTAAGATTACAATATAATCAATTTTTTTAAAAAACATAATTATTAATAATAAATTGAGAGCACCTTTACCTATATTCATTGTATGTGCTCACTTATAAAAACTTAATGTATGATTTCTTTAATTTTTAATAAAATGAATAGTAAATAATCAGACTTGATTTTGTCAAGGCATTGATAAATCAAAACAATCCAATTTCAACATATTAAACATGCTTTGGATATTATTTTTCTTTAATAATTTTTTCCCCATGAAAATATAATATCAATCTTATTATTGATAGATATAGAAGTTGTTTTGATGTTTTTAACATCACAGTATTTCAAAATCTGTACAGGCATCTCTTTTTGTCATTATCGTTTACAGATTATGAGAAATTTCCACTACAAAAAATTGGTATCTTGTCAAGCATTGTTACCCGAGAGGTCATCACAGCTGCCTTGCAAGCAAGTAGTTGATTACAGACAGTTGTGGGTTCACCTTCTGGACAATGCTATGACATATGAAAAAAAAAAAGTTATCTTTTATTTTATCACTTAAGAAAGATGACAAATTTTCTTTAAATTTTATAAAGCGTTTAAATTTATATTTAGAAAAGATTTTATTAAGCAAAATACTGTATGACATCAAACTTTTGGGGAGAAGAGTGAAGAATAAGATGTACAAACTTTCAACATAATTTGAAAAAATGTTTTTAATAAATATCATCACATACACGATGGTACTTGGAAATAAAAAATTAGTTGCCAAATGTAAAAGTGGCTAGCTGTATATATAATTAGCACAATGATATTCATACAGTGCATATCATGATTGTATTATGTTGAATTATATTACAAACATTTGATTTAAAACTGTTCAATTGCATAATCCATAAAATTAGAAATGAAATTTTCTATAAAAGATGAAACTAAGATGGATATAAATGAAACTGCGTTATAATGGATTTCACTCTTGTTTAGAGGTAAGCTATAATCGCTAATCCCTATATACATCTGGGATAATTAATGCACATAAGTTACCTGTCTAATTTGCATTGACATAGCAATTTGGTAATTAGAGGGATAGTGAAAGGTTTACTAGTACTTAGTTAATTAGTCAAGACAGGAAAATACATATAAATTTTATGGTAATTAGCATGAATAAAGCAGAAACGGACTAGGATATAGTATAGTTACAGTTACTTAAAAAGCAAGAGATCAGGGAAATGTTATTTAGCTATAAACTAAAGTTTAAACAATATAACTTTTATAAGCACAAATATCACATACACACGCATTTATGTTATTTGTGTGTATATGTTTAAATGTATCTGTGAAATTTAAATTTTATTATTATCAATTAAATTTAATACACTGTACAAGCTTACACACACCTGCACATATAATGTAATATATAAGGGATTCGAATTCAGACTTAATATAAAGCTGAATACTGATTGTATATATGTGTGGAGATGGTAATCTGGACCAACTGATGATTGCTGGTTTAGCATAAATTATATTGGTGATTATTTATCTTTTCAACATGTGTGTGATCAGGTGGGTCAGCAATATGAGATGGCATGGAGAGTTGAGGGTCGTGTGAAAGTCTGAGTTCGAATCCTTATATATTATCAATTTAATAAATGAAAATTATGTTTGTTAATTTTTTTTTAATTCTTAAGGACTCGTTGACTCGAGTTCTAAACCTGGCAGTGTTTTGGCTAAAGCTGATTCAGTACATTTAATTAGTTTATTATACTTTTTTTTTTTTTTTATCAGAACTCGAAGTCAACAACGGCGTAAGAATTAGTTTTATGAAGAGTTAATACTTTGGGAATTAAATTTTTTAATAGATAAGTCGTCAGTTTAACTTTTGTTGGGCTTGTATTTCAAAAGTATTTAATTTAAAATATTTTTTATAAGTTCGTATTATTGATTTGAAATCAGAACATAAAATAAAAGTTTTGACTTCCAACATAAAGTCTTAATTCTTGACACAATTTTAAAAATACTGAAAGAATATAGAATTATTGTCTAGTCTGTTGGTACATGTTATGATATTTATTAATTAGTAGCCATGTTAATTAAAAGAGTGAAAACACTTTTATTTAGTTAGAGGATAAAAAGTTATTGATTATTTGCAAATTGGTTGTCTAAAGTCATTTTTCATTAGATTGTTACATAATTAGTTATCCAAAAAAATTATAGAAAAAAAGCTGCCTGCTTCGCCATATGATTCAAAAGCACTATAAAAGGCAACACTGTGGACAATTAAATAGCAAATAAAATACTAACAAATCATGAAACAGTAATTAAAAATTCTTAGATCTCCCTCTCTTTAATTCTAAGTATCCATATCTTTTAAATTCTTGGTATTTGATTTATTCAGTTATAAATTGAACTATAAATTAAAATATTACAATTCAATATTATTTTCTTTTTCCTTTTCTTATGTATTGATTATTTATTTTTACATACCATTTATAGGATTGTAAAGAGATAATTTGTAACATAAAGATATTGTAGCTCTGATGATGACTGAAGGACAGTCGAAACTATAACAATAAAGTTTTTGACAAAAAATAATATCGTCGAAGTGTTTAAGAAAGTTGTAAATGGTACGATAATTCAATATTAGACAATGATAATTCAATATTAGACAATAATAATCTAAGAATGTTCATCAAAGTTTCCAGGAAACCCTAAGATTTTAAATTGAACATTGAATATGTACTATGCACACACACAGAAAAATTTGCCAACAAATATATAATTTCTGTAGTTCAGAGAAAAATGTTACATCGCTGCTTTAAAAGTGAATTAGAAGTATACTTTGCTGATTTATAAAAGATTTCTTTTTATTTTAAAAAGAACTATAAGCAATTTATTTTATATAGATTCTAACTTTAGTAGAACTTTCCATAAGGGAGAAAAATAGTCAAATATTTAATTCTTTTCGTAATTGTAATTTTCAAAATTTTTCTCTCTTAGATAAGTTATCTACTGAAAGCATTTATCTTACTTAGGAATATTTAATATCATATTTCTAACTTATTGTTTGAGGATCAGAATGTATTTCAAATATGGAAAAATCTAATAAGGGGAGGAGGGTGGAATAATTTGAATACTGCTGATAATAAGGAATGCATAATAAAAGTTAATTTTGATAAAAGTAGACGCACTCGTAAAGATTTGAAATATAGTTCCTTCATTCATGTATCTTAAGGCGTAATTTTAGGCTCAAATGTGTTATATTTTAATATATGGTAAAAAAAAAAGAAAGAAGAGATATAAAAGTTTAAAATTATTTCTAAAAAAAAATTAAAGTGATTAATAAAAAGAGCATGGCTTATTAAATTTGTTGATAGAATAAAAAATATACAGTATCAATATATGAATGTATTGTATGGAAGAATTGAATTCATTAATTATACATTTTTGGAAATGAATGCGATTTCTAATTAGATGTGAAATAAATGTTATGAATTATTAATTTTTGATAAGTTATAGATATTTTAAATACACGAAACAGCTTTTTTTTTTTATTTATTAAGAAAAATATATACAATTACAGCATGAATCTTTTAGTTTATAATCATTACTAATTGTTCATTTATAGCTTGGCTCGGATCCTCTGAGTAGGAGGCTCGTTGTCTAGTGGTAAAATTTGCACCTAAGTATCAACATAGAGACGCTAGTAGGCGATCTGTTTCTTAGTCTGTCTATAGTTTCTCTATACACCGTCCATGGTTCCGGACTGTCCTGTGTAAAGACGCACCTATTTCTCGCTAGCCACATGTTATATAGTAAAAATATTGCCATTCTTATCGTGGCATACTTGCCATTCTTTAGAGCTTCGCTTATTGAAAAGATGTTCTTATCAGAGGTCATAACTCTTATCCTGATTCGTGCTAGATGAGAGCAATTAAAAAATATATGTTTGATCGTTTAATCTTCTAATTTACACAAATTTATATGTATTCAATCTGGAAAATCCTCTTCTGGTCACCAGAAAATGGTTGTAGGAAGTGAGTTTAGATTATATTTGATTATAAAATCAATGAAGCTTGGGCTCAAAATCCCATTGTTTTGATTTTCTTATTAGCATTTTTTAGTTGTAATTTTGAGCTCAGTCTGAAACAGCTTTTGAGCATAAAATGTATTATATTAAAAGAGATTTTAAAAATATAGAATTTGAATGTTATAAAAATAATTCACTCTTTATTGTCAATATTACGTGCAGTTGCTGTGAATACTCTTAGAATGATTTACAAGTTGAAATGTCGTTATCTAGAAGCCATTCATTGAGTTTGGAGAATAATTTATCATAGCTTTATTTAAAGTTGTAATTATAAATTTATTTAAACGCACATTGATTAGGTAAGTAATATTTACTAAGGCTGTAAACCTCAGGAATATGCGCATGAAAATGCGAAGGTAGGGACCTCTACAGATCTTAACCACAAGCTTACATAATCAATGTGCGTTTAAATAAATTTATAATTACAACTTTAAATTATCGTAATAGATTTCTAACTATAAGATCTTTCCATTGACTCATTGTAAATCGAAAGATTTCGCGAGTATTAATGTGTAATAGGAATTGTGGACTTAATCAGTGAAGTATTGAATAGTTTCACGTTCTTAGATCTAACCGCTTCAGCTTCACTTATTCATATAGAAAGTAGGTTGAAGTAAAGAAGGGGATTCCCCTCTTTTCTTCCAAGGCGTAAGCTTGTGGTTAAGACCTGTAGAGGTCCCTACCTTCGCATTTTCACGCGCATATTCCAGAGGTTTACAGCCTTAGTAAATATTACATAGCTTTATTTGTATTTTTGTCAATAACATGCCCTATACAGAAATATTACCAAACAATATTATTCAAATGAATTTTAATCTTTTGCTATATACATAGCCTTGTAGTATATGCTTATGAGAATCCCTTTTATGAAGATTTTACAAATCTTCTTAAGCATTAAATGGAGGTTATTGAAAATTTTCTCATGTATTTTACCTATTTAATGAAACTAAAACAGGCAAAACTCTCTATACGTATTGCCACTCAGTGCAAGCCAGACTAATCAATGGATGCCAGAAGGCTTGTGCATAAAATCCCCATCTAGTGTCTACTCGTTCAATATCCCCAGACTAGTTTCTGGCTTGTGGTCTTCATTAGTGAGGAGCCTTGGATCTGAGAGCACTGCATCTAGATCTTAGGATCTAATGCAACCCTCCAGCAGCCACCTTTTATCTCTACTTAACTACAAAACTATGAGACTTAAATTGAAAACACAATAACATTTTCAATCCAAGCTCATCAGCTTATATAGTCATATAGTCTGGGGATATTGGATGAGTAGGCACTAGATGGGGATTTTATGCACAAGCCTTCTGGCATCCACTGATTACTCTGGCTTGCATTGAGTGGCAATATGTATAGAGTTTTTCCTGTTTTAATAACAGTTAAGAGCAAGTATAAGAAACAGTGACCATGTGATGTTTATTTACTTATTTAATCGATGTTATTTGATGACATAACTATTAATTTCTTACTAATTTTATTAATTAAGCCTATCTGTGATGCATGCCACCTGGAATACTTAAATTTAACATATATACACCACGAATTAAGTATCACTCTAGCATCAAGAAAATGCATGAAGTATTGAAAAAGTATTATTTTTTGTAACATTGTATGGAAACTTCCAATGTATGCATATACATGTTAATGCTTAAAGAATATGTGGTGTTTCGACAACATAGTGTTCCATTGAAGTATATAGAATAATCATTTTTTTTATAAAAAACTTGCAAATAAGTTCTTAACAAGCTTTGTAGAATATCCTCAACTCCAGACCGGTTTCTGCTACTGGCTTCATCAGTGAGGTGCCAGGATATTCGAGCATTAGATTAAAAGTACTAGGACAAGCCCAGCACTCTATCTAATGGATAACTATTAAGTAGAAAATCTGAAATTTTCAGACATCCATGTCTTCCAATCCAGCTCTCTAATTTAAATAGCTTATTTGCTAGCTTTTTATAAAACATTTGTAATGCAAGCTTGTTTAAATTACGTAATGTGACATCCGACTTGATTTATTTGTAATAATAATTATACTAGTAAATGGTCATGCACATCTTAAATTGTAATTAGTGTAATCAGCTAAATGACATGTAAGTAATAGAATGTTTAAATACCACTAAATATAATACGATTAAACCAGGAAAGTAGGTAATTGAAGAAAAGAGTATAAGAAGAATAGTTATAAAACTCAAACTAATTTTAAAATTGTCATGGGCAAGTAATACAAATTCAAAATCTTTATGGGTAAACTAGAATGGAATATACTGATGATCAATAAATGATATAACCGTATATACCTTTAGTATAAAAATTAAATTTTTTTGTGGGTTATCTAAAAATATCTTACTATGCATATCAGACAAGCTTTCTGATTTGTGATAGAAATAACTTGTTGAATTTAATAATCATGAGAAGGTCAAAGAGTAAGGGTGAAGAATCATTCAAAAAAAAAGAATAAGCAGACCAAGGTAACCCTTATTGTTTTAGTTCTAATAAACAACATTATTGTGTTGATTTTCTAAGATAGGAATGCTTACTCCAAACTTAGGGGAGATTAGCCTCATTTCGGTGACATCCTATATAGAAAACTTGTAGAAAAATTCTTAAAGACATGAATGCTTTATCAAACTGCCATAAAATATCAACATTATGCTTAAACATGATTTAGCAATCATCTTATACCCCATGTTTTCCTGAAAGTTTGTGATGAATTTAGTTGTGTTTATATATTGGACTATTTCCACCATCTAATATAAGTATTGAATGTCTTTCAGAAAAATTTAACTTTATTTAAATATTCAAATACATCCAACTGTTAGTAATAGCACACAGGTTAGTATATGCACAACATTTTGACAGTACTTAGATTCTTGGGTATTGAATTTTATGCATGACTTGATAAGAGCCTTAAAATTCAATACTCAAGAATTTAAGGGTCCATATTCAATTTCTATGCTAGTACTCTCACTGGTCAGCAACACTTGAAGAAAAGGAGAGAATAATACCTCTCGAAACGTTGTGCATATACTAACCTGTATGCTATTACTGACAGTTGAATGTATTTGGAATATTTAAATGAAGTTATTTTTTTCTAAAGACATTCAATACTTGTATTAGATGATGGAAATAGTCCAATATATAAATACAATATTATACCCCAGTAAAATTCTGTGCGTGGTTTCTTTGCTACATGATATGTTCAAATAAAGATGATAACATTAAAATTTAGAATAAGATTTATGTTTTATCAACTCAAAAAAAAAAAAAATACCCAGCAACAATAAATGTCAATTGCTGATAGCATATATATCTCAGAATAAATTTATTTTAAAATAAAACATAATTTTGGATTTTTTTGTTTGCAATTCAATGTGATTTTAAGGTCTTTTATTAGAATTGCAAGTTCACAACTTTTTAATATTGCAAGAACGTTTGTCATTTTTCTCACCTTAAAAAATAAGATACCAAATAGTATATTGCATGGGTAGCCAAACTTTTAGATGTTGGGGATGACTTTTTTGGTGAAAGTGTACCTGACGACTACGTTTTTTTCAGGCGTTGAACTGGAAACCAGAAAAATTATTTTTGTCGGAATGAAAAAAATAATGATTTGAAGTCCTGTTTTTTTAAAAAATATATTTAGGAATTGATGTTTTTTTTTAATAAAGGCTTTTTAGATACACACAAATATTGGTGATGTTTTTAGAAGATACTTAACTGATGATTTTTTTTTCTATAAGATATGAACTGTCAAAAACATTTTACTATGAACTACTATTAAATTACCCCAGCTCCCTCTAATATTACAATTTCTCAGAAAAATGGCAATTAAATATTTCTAAGAATTTTACCTCTAGTGTTACACAAAATTAATTTAATTCTTTTCAACTTTTTCCAACCCAGGTTTATTTTTGAGATCGACAATAACAACAGTTGTTATTTTAAATTTGAACTATTTTTAAATGAAAATAATTTTTTTTACTTTTTATATTCAAATCAGCTCTGAATTTATCACTATAATTTGTCAATGTTCATGTCAGCTTTGCGGTCGACTTTCAGAGACCTTTTGGGTGACTGATCAAGTGTAGTCAATGTCTTGGCCATTCCTGGTATACTATCATAAAATTCCCATCTCCAAAGCATTCAATTCTGGCTTATTCTTTTATCACTCACTACTAGAATTCAAAGCTGGAACTAATGCACCTATGCATCTAATGGTCATCTTTCACTACTTTATTTTATTCACACTAATAATCTGAAAACAAAACCTTAAGTACTCAAACTCAGGCTAGTTCATTTGCATAACTACATACATATGACATCAGATCAATTTCTATACATTTTTAGACTTGTTTATACCAACCATACATCCCTTCTATCATTTTACAGAAAAGTTGAATGACCTCTCATATGTTCCTGAAAGTAATTATCCTCACCCTACCACAAATCCAGTTACCATAAGTTTAACCAATCAATAGACTCCAGGACTTATGGTATGAAATTCTCATCTTCAGACCGCCTGATTTCTGGTTTTTGTTTTCATTGGAAAAGACTAGAATTCAAAGCTGAAACCAAGGTGCTTAATATTCTAGACTGTTAAAAATGTTGAGTTTCAAACCAAAGCTAATTCATTTGCATAGCTATATAGTAGTGAGACCATGTCAGCCATTTTTCAAACCACGGTTCTACAATAACAAAAAAAAAATATCACATCATATGACCCAAATGCATACATTTCTAAGAAGTTATTAAATTGTAAACTTGAGTAACCAATAATGGGTAAAGTTCCAGATTTGAATCCTAGTCTTAATTAATGAAAAAAAAAAAAAAGCCAGAAACTAATCGGTGATGACAGAGATATAACAGACTTATATCAGTAGCATATAAAGTAAATAGTTCTAGAATAAGATAAAGATAACTGCTCTGCAGGCATATTAAAGATAATATGACATTATTGTTGACATTGTTTTTTTTAACTCAATTTTTTCAGCCTCCCCCCCCTCCCCCAAAAGAATAAATAAAATAAAAAAAGACTGAAAATTCTTAGGGAGACTATAATTAAGAGCCCGGCATTTGTAAGTATATAATGACCATCTTAATAAATAAGTAACACAATAACTGTCAAAATAATGTAAATTTCTATTCACACATAAAATGTGACAACAAAGGAGAAAAATTCAAAAATATTAAACATTAATACTATTTGCTAAGCGATTTCGGTACCGAGTACCAGAATTTGGGTATCGATTTTTTAAAGATACAATTATATGGTTACTTAGAATCTCGAATGGCAACAATACTTCCATTCTGGTTGATCTAAATATTATTAGATTTCTTACCTGAAAATCAATCCGGGAATCTTCAATTTTTACGTTACTTATTGTTAAGTTAAGCAATACAATAAGACTCTTCAGTTAAGAATAGCTACCAAAAACAAATGTTACTTACCTGGAATCGGCACTGAAGCACTGTTTGTTTTTATGTTTGTTCAAATTTAATGGAAGAAATATGGGCGATGATATAATTCTTAATTTTTTTCTCCGTGTCATTTTTAATGGATTACATTCAGTAGTAAAATGAGAGTATTGAGAATGTTCTACCAAACTTGTACTGTTCAACTTAATATGAAATGGTAAAATAAATCTAATAAGAAAGTCTTAAAAGCGCTGAACCGGCTATCAGCATATTTCTTCCAGAATCGTAGTGCTGAATAGAACTGTGCTGTTAAAAATATGCATATATAGTGGCAAAGATCAATACGTAAATTAGCACAGTATGTAAATTAGATGATTCTGATAGATATCTGCCAAAAATTGGCTCAGTGCTTTTTACAAAGTTTGACAGAATTACATAAGTGTATATGGTATTGAGAAATACTGAGGTTAGTAATTATATCCATAGTAATAGAATTAATAATAAGTAACAGAAACTGGTTTATCTAGAAAAAAAAAAGTTTATTGAAGCAATATACAGTGTCAAAAAAGATTTTCCCATATTTCCTACAATATCAAAACAGTTAGAGAAATAATTAAGATCTAATAAAGTGAAACACATTTTTCTTTGAGGGTCAGTATTTAAAAAAAATGTGCTTTATAAGTTAAATTTTGAGAATATTTCTCAAACTATTTTGGAAAGTAAAAGCAAATTAGCAACTAACTGCAGTAGGTACACGCTTGCAATGAATGGCTACGTCAAATCTTCAGCAAATAAAAATGACTACTCACATATAAATAAATATACATATATATATAGATTATATATAAATATATTTATTTTAAAAAAAAAAAGCAAAGCATAATTAGTAATACTTTCAAAATGCATGCACTCGTATCAGTAGAGTAGGTTTATCTGGTAGAATAAATTAATCATTTCCCGGCACAAGAACAAACAGTTCACTTTTACAGGAAGCTTTGCCATGAGGATTTCTTGCATGGCACTCGTAATCACCTTCATCCTCCTCCTCCACTTCCAAAATGATTAGTGACCAAATTCCATCATCTTCATACTCAATCTTATGGCGACGATCTTCTTGGATTAATTCGCCATCTTTATACCAATCAACATCTGGTTCAGGGGTACCAGATATTTTCACTTGATATTTTACCGCGCTTCCTTCTACAACATCGACTTCTCTGACGATCTCTTGCAAAAATCTCGGTGATTTTTGAACTTGTGCATCAATATTTGGCAATTCTATCTCTTTGTTTGTGGTTTCTTCAGCAAGAACATTTTTTTCTTTCTGGACTGAAATAATTTCAGATATTACATGATGTAAGTTATTATTTTCACTTGGACTCGATAGAGCTGTGCTTAGGCTGTTTCTTAAGGAAGCCATTCGACCAAGAGCACGAATCGCATTTCCAGTTTTCTGAAATAAAAAAAAAAAAAACTTTTCAGGAAACACAGAAATTATCAATATTTATTTTAAATATATATATATAATGTTTAATTATTATTCTATTATTATAATTAGACCGTTATCAAGTCAGTTCCTGGCATCTTGACTGCTCTATTATAACTCTTCATTACAATGAACTATAAAAAATGAATTTCTGGACTTTTTCAGCATAAAGGTTGTCAATTAAATTAAAAATTGACGGTTAAGCCTATCCATGTGTGAGGTGTAATATGCACTGAATCACTAATGCCTACTGCTAACAAATTTTCTGGTCTCAAAGCATTTTTTTTTCCTTATGTCAAATGCGTTGGCCGGGGCCAGCTGCTTGGAAGGCAGCTATGCTAACCACTAGGCCACCAACACTTGACTGTCTCAAAGCATTTTTACATTGAAACTATAACTTATGTAAATTTGAATCTGACCGTAAAACTAATATTGAAACATACGTTAAAGATTTACACAGTATCGGATACACATCTCAGCACTCATTCACAACATTAAAACATTCTATACCAAAATCACAAACAGACTTATACTAGCTGACCAAAAACTTTGGATATCTTTACCCTACATATCTGGAGCAACCCATAGTATACATAAGATCTGTGTGCAAATATATAATATTAGTCTTCACACACTCCCCACTCTGAATCACTTGATTAACAACACTATAAGACAAGCTATCCCTAGACCTGATGTCCTACATTGCGTATAAAATTACATACAACAGCACAAACTGCAATGCAGTTTACTTCGGGAATCTTGGACCAATCTCTTTACGAAAGTTGTGCAACACAGATACCGATACAACAGGACCAAAACTAGTACAGAAATAAAATCCATCTTGTTTAAACAAGAAACCAAGCAAGGTCACATATTTGAACCTACATCCACCAGTATTGTCTGCTCCAAGAGAAATGACACTAAACACAAAGTTAAAGAGGCCTGGCATATTGCCAATAATATAAATGACATTAATAAGAAAGAATCTTGTGTTCCCCTGTCTAAAAAATGGATTATCTAAATAAATAGATATTTGTTATTCAAATTTATGCAAATCACCACTTATAATGCCATTTTTATAAAGCTCGTAATTCTATTGGACATTCATTACCATGACTACGACTATTAGTTAGTTGAAAGCATGCTCAGCATATTATGTAGATGTATCTAACATATATGTTTAAAAAGAATTAAACAAGCTTTTCTTACTATATACTTGCTGGTTTACCATGAAATATGTATATTGGTGATTATTTATCTTTTCAACATATATGTGTTCAAGTGTATCAGTGTTATGAGATAGAGTGGAGAGTGGTGGGTCATGTGAAAGTCTGTGCTCATATACCCTATATATTACATGTATAGACACAAGTATATAATAAGCCTGTGTTTCAGTTATTACATAATAGAGATGTCTGCCCATCCCTTGTATATGTATTAAATGGATTAGTTCCTGTACATGAGGGATCAGATTGATTTTAGGTCAACATGGGTGTGACAAGAATCTCGGCCTCAGGGTGGCCTTTGAGCATTACATCCTCAGATTTTCAATTGGATGGACGGTTGAAGAATTGGAGTGTGGAGTAGATTGAAGCCTGTCCATTAAAGTATGAAGATTGGTTATCTTAATATATATCTGAGCACTTATAGCATATATGTGTAGAGGTAATAATCTGGACCAATTGATGACTGCTGGTTTAGCATGAAATATGCATATTGGTGATTATTTATCTTTTCAACATACTGTATATGTGTTCAAGTGTATCAGTGTTATGAGATAGAGTGAAGAGTGGTGGGTCATGTGAAAGTCTGTTCTCATATATCCTATATATTATAATTAATGAATTAAATTGTTCATGGTGTGATTAAAAATCACAATTTTTTACCTGATCATTTGTGTTTCACAAAAGGACATGCATGTGATTCAATCAATTACCGACTTGTTCATTGTCTTTGGTGCTGATGAAATTCTCAAATCCAAATCATAATTATTTCTATCCTTTTTCAAACTCCAGTTTTCATATCTATAAAAAAGTCACAGAAAATCTCATAACTTGAACAGTTTTTCCATACACAAGGACGGCACGGCATTACTGCTAAACCCCTCATCCTGAGTTTTTTTCCAAATTAGAAAATCTATAGATCTCAAAAAAGTCTTTCAAATAAAAATAAAATTATAACAATAAAGAGTATCAAGTATATGCTTTTTATTTTAAAAAGATTATTAAAGGAAAATTAAATTTCTTATTTGCATTTGCTTGAGATATTGATTTATACAGTGATATGCAATATTTCTTGGAGAAATTAAACGTAAGTGAATTTATTGATAAATATCGCTTTAAAAACAGGATGAGTATAAAATCTAATTAACAGATACTTTTGCGAATCGTTTCGTTTGTACATACATTCTGTAACAATCTCGATTTTAATTTTCAAATTACAAATACAAGTGAAATGATCTTTGCAATTATAGTTCAGCATATAAAGGTCAAGAAAATTTGAAGGTATTATTCATTAAAAAGCTTGTCAAGCGTTGCTAGCAGACGGTTGTGGGTTCGCGTCCCGGCCGATGCTATGATATATGAAAAAAAAAAAAAAAGCTTTATAACAAACCTCATGTCTCAATTCAAAATATGACCTTTCTTGAATTAAAATGTTTAGACAAATACTTCCGTTATGCTGTGCGCATTAAGACAAATAATATAATATAGTTAGCTCTGAAAATCTTTAGTTTCATCAGTATTTTAAAATTTTGACAAAATATCTTCTTTTATTTCATAAAACAAACAGTGTCGTCAAACGTTGGTGGCCTAGCTGCCTTCCAACCAGCTGGCCCGGGTTCGCTTCCTGGTCAACGCATTTGACATAAGAAAAAAACAACCAAAAAACAAACAGTGTCATGGAACAAAAATAAATTAAAAATAACATCGATTTGTTTCCAAATCTTCACTTAGTTCAAAGAAAGGAGTAGAATGCAAAGAGAACTGTATGTGATTTCAATTTTTTCTTTGAAAAAAAAAAAAACCATGTGGGAAATGCTGCATAAGAACAATGTTTGCCACGATTGATGAGATAAAATGACGTTAAAAAATAACTGATCTAGGAAAACGGGAAGCAACTTTTCAGAAACAACAAGAAGCATAAGAAATGTAAAAAAAGGAAGTACTTTGTTTCACAGCATTTCAATAAACATTCCATCAAGGCAAATTATTTCATACGCTTGCCTTATTTACAAACTGATTTCTCTTTCATCAAATGTCAATTCTTCATTAGTTTGCCTTTCTAATCCTTTGATCAAATCATCTGACAACTCATGCTGTTACATAAATTATAGACTTTTTGTATAAAGGCTGATATAGAACTTTCATTATTGTAGTTTTCTTTTTTATATTTATATGCTATATATATACTTGGAAATCGATATGTATTATAGGTATTCATATAGCATATAATAATATGCTTTTGACTTTTGGATTTGTTGTCGAGTCAAGTCTTTCATAAATTGTAGTCTCCTTATATATTTTTGTTAAGCTAAACTGAATTGAACACAGACTTTCAATCACTCTTCAGCCAACCACTGCATTTTATACGACATGATTACATGCATGTGAAAAAGATAAATGATCTCCAATACACATATTCGTGCTAAACCAACACTCATCAGTTGGCCCACATCATCTCCCACACACGTATATAATCAGTGTCCAATTTATATTAAGATGCAGTATATGACTGAAGCAAGCTTGAAAGACTGAGTTCAAATCCCCTCTAATTACACCTAGATATATTTGTATTTAAATATTATATATTAAAAATGTTGAAATGTGAAGGTTTTGGAATATTTTGAGCTCATAATAATAAGTGGTTGGACTTTTAAAACCATGAACAAATAAAAAGTTAGAAAAACAATTGCTGAAGAAGGGAAATTTAAATAGTGATAGGGCTTAGGCAAAATATTAAGGAGATATAACCATTTGTTAATTTTACAATCAAATAAAAATGGTTAGAGTTTTTACGATGAAAGTACTTTCCACTTTTGCTATCTTAATTTATTTTGTAGTATAATATTTAATTACAAATGTTATATATAGAGCAGTTTTGCAGAATATCCCCAACCCCAGACCAGTTTCTGCTACTGGCGTCCTCAGCGAGTTGCTAGGATATTCAAACATTATATTAAAAATACCAGGACAAGCCCAACACTTTATCTAATATATAACTACTAAGTAAAAAATCTGAATTTTTCAGACATCACCAGCTATCTAATTTAAATAGCCACATGGGACTGAACTAAGTTCAGATACACCATATATTAATAGCTTTAGCAATATAAAATGGCCAAAGCCTTAATATTCTGCAAAGCTTGTTAAGAGTTTATTTTATGAGCTCTATATAAAACATTTGTAGATACAAGCTGATTAAATTAGGTCATGTGACATCGGACTTTTTTTTTTAATATTTAATTACATAATTATTTGATTGTATGAATGTTAATGAGGTTGTGCAATTAATTTAAGATAATATAATAAATAGACATTTTTAGTCAGCAAGTAACTACTTAGGGGCTCATAATTTCTCATTAATTTATTTAATAATTTAATGATGGGATTGATACACTCCTAATTTTATTATTAAAATGAGTGTACTAGAATTTTTCTATAACTTATGAGTGTCTGCTAATTATAGAATCATTTCTAAAAAAAGTACACATAACTTATTTCTATTTACATAATTCATATTACTCTATTTTCATTTGTAAATAAAAAAATACTATGACTTCTTATTCTATGTATCACGTGGTATTTTCAGTAGTGGTCCGATAACTGTCCCTAAGCGCCCACTAAAAATTACCTATTGTAATTTATAAATTAATTTTATTTGCAAATTCAAAAAATGGCTCTGAATTTATCACTATAATTAATGTTGTCAGCTTTGCGCTTGACTATCAGAGACCTTGTGGGTGACTGATGACCGTGGTCAACATCTTGGCTATCCCTGTATACTGTCATAAAATTCCCATCTCCAAAGCATCCAATTCTGCCTTATTATTTGCAAATTCAAAAAATGGCAGCTAGTTTACTTCTTTTACTTTAAAATGCTCAAATAAAATATAATTTTTCTTTTGATATTTGAGACTAATGGTACCGTCTGAGTTCTTCAAAAGGTTATTATTATTTGTAGCATTCGCTAGGATTTTGAATTTTTTTTATGTTCCTTGAAAAAATAGATTTATAAATTGCATTTTTAAAAGTTAATTGTTTTCAGTATTTTTTAATTTCAAAATAATAAGGTATTTATTTATATAGCACTATGTTAATAAATTGTAAATTAGCGATCAGGCTATATAAATAAATACCTTATTATATATGTTTAACTTCAACTAAGAATTATATATAGTAAATTTTAAATAATTTCACAAGCTCATTCATTCAAGCATAATAAAGTAATTTAAAGTGACTGCTTAATATCTTCACACTCTCATCTCCAAACACTTAAGATTGGCCCATACTTAATTGGGTTGAAAAGATAGTTGGATTCATTCTATCTTTTCATAAAGACTTTATCTTGTGTTTGAAAATGAGAGTACAGTATTCTTTTATGTATAGTTTAAAATCTGTAAAGCGCATGTGCATTAGCCTGATCTCGCTAATTTACAATTATAATTTCAAAATAATAAACACAAATATCAGAATTAATGTATATTTTCTTTGTTGTTTTTTAGACTATCCAATTACTGTTTAGTTTTTGACACAATGTTTCATATAATGAAAGTTAATATTGAATATTTTTTTAACAAAAAGCAACAAATTTTGCATGACATAGTTAAATCAAGAAAGTTTTTTTCTTAATATTTATCATTACTTTTCAACTTTCCTTTTTTTATCAAAAGAGCAATAATTAATTATAAACAAAAAAATATTTCAATATTCTTTTTTTAATTTTTGTTTTACTAATTGACTTTTTTTTTTTTTTTAGGACACGAGACTTTATAAAGAAAGAAATCATCTTATTAAATGTATAGACTTTTAAAAAATAATGTAGTCTGATTAGTTAGAAGTAATACGTTTTTAGTATTTGCCTGAAGGTTTGTGATGATAGTATATTAAATGTGATAATATGTTGGACTATGTCCAATCATAATCATCTATCATCTATCATTAAATGTTGAATGTATAGAAAATTTTAAACTTTTCAAATAGAAATAACTTGTTACTAATAATATACAAAAAGACATCACAGGTTAGTAATGACACACCGTTTCAAGTAGAAATATTCTCCACTCTTCTACAGGTGTTGCTGTTCTGACCAGTGATAGTATTAGCATAGGAGCCAAACTTGCACCTTTAGCTTCTTGAATACCAAATTGAAATCAAATACTCTAACCAACAGAGCTATTCTGTCAAAGGCTCCGTTGGTTAGAGTGTTTGCCTTAAATTTGAGAATCTAAAGGTGCGAGTTTAACTCCTATGCTAATCTGACACTGGTCAGGCCAGCAACTTCTGAAGAAGAGTGGAGAAAAATAATACTCAAAACAGTGTATAAATACTAGCCTGTGTTTTCTATTTGTATATTATTACTAACAAATTGTTTGTATTTCTGTACATTCAACATTTACTAGATAGATGATGGAAATAGTCCAACATATTATCCCATAAAATGCCTTTCTTAAATTTGGAAAAATATTTTGTTATTACATTATTTGTGAATCCTTTCAAACTAACAACCACCTACCTTACGTTTAATCAGAAATAATTACTGAAAAATTGTGAAGAAATGAGAAATTTAAATAAAAGGATTTTCCAATTATTAATATTAACTTTGGAGCACGTATTAATCGATGTCATTGTATTTATTTTTGTTGTAGCACATTATTATTTGTATAAAATTAAGTTGTAATTATAAATTTTATTAAACGCCCATTATTATATTAAGTAATAATTTACTAAGGCTGTAACCTTAGAAATAAGCGTCTGAAAAATACGAAGGTAGGGACCTCTATAGGTCTTAAAACACAAGCTTACGCTATGAAGAAAAGAGAGATGTGCTTTAATACATTGTACAGGCTTAACACCTGCATTTATATATGTAATATATGCGGGATTCGAACTCAGACTTTCACATGACCCACAACTCTCAGTGCCATCTTATATTGCTGACCCACCTGATCACACATATGTTGAAAAGATAAATAATCACCAATATACCTATTTCGTACTAAACCAGCCCTCATCAGTTGGTCCAGATTACCATCTCCACATATATATATATATATACAATCAGTACTCAGCTTTATATTAAGATAGCCAATACATATAAATGGATTATTCTCTTGTACATGAGGGTCAGAATGACTAAATGTCAACATGGGTAGGATGCCAACCTTGGCACTAACGTGGACTTTGAACATTCCATCATCAGATTTTCAATGAAATGGAAGGCTGAAGAATTGTGGGTTGGAGTAGTTTGAAGCTTGTCCATTAAAGTATGAAGATTGGCTATCTTAATATAAAGCTGAGTACTGACTGTATATATGTGTGGAGATGGTAATCTAGACCAACTGATGAGTGCTGGTTTAGCACGAAATAGGTATATTGTTGATTATTTATCTTTTCAACATGTGTATCATCAGGTGGGTCAGCAATATAAGATGGCACTGAGAGTTGTGGGTTGTGTGAAAGTCTGAGTTCGAATCCTGCATATGTGCTTTAAATGAGCAGTTATATGCCTATAATTTAATGTTAAGTAATTTGGAATAGAAAAAAGAACTATCTAATATTAAATTAGACGTGGTCAGACGTTGTGAAATTAGAAGAAAATGTAAAAAGACTCTAGAGATAAAAATCCATGGATTATATTCATCTCTATTACTTCTGGTGTCAAATGGCATCTGAACTCCTAAGCCATATTTTTTTCAAATGAAGGAAAATTACACGAATAGAAAAAAAAATATCTAATATTAAATTAAACGTGATCAGACTTTGTGAAATTAGAAAAAAATGTAAAGAGACTCTAGAGATGAAAGTCCATGGATTACATTCATCTCAGTTACTTCTGGTGTCAAATGCCATCTGAACTCCTTAGCCATATATTTTTTTCCAAATGAAGGAAAATTACATGAATAGAAAAAAGAACTGTCTAATATTAAATTAGACATGGTCAGACTTTGTGACATTAGAAGAAAATGTAAAGAAATAATTTGGGAATTAGACATATTTTTTTACTATAAAGATATATCGGATACACAAGTGGAATTCATTATAAATATAAAGTGAAAAAAACAATTACTGTGGAGATTGTTAATATATCGAATAGAGTGGTAAGATTAGATTTTCAACATAACTAAAAGTTCTAGATGCAGATGACTCAGGTTTATGCCCCCTAAAATTCTCATACTAATAAAGAAGTGAGACATTTTTATTAAGATGTATAGAATGCTCTTGATCAAACCAAACATTTTAATGCTATAATTGGGCAACACCAAAATATGCAAGTACTGTGGGTAAATTTGAATATGGGGATAGAAATTTAAAAGAAAATAGATATGGAGTTTGATGAAAATCTGTATATGATTGGAAAGAAGAAAAAGAAATATTCAAAAAATAAAAATGGATTATCCAAATAAAAGTACTGCAAAATTGAATAATATTTTAACTAAGAGTAATCTACAATGGATTTCCGATATTCACCATATTTTGTTAGAAATGCCTCACATACATTACGTTTAATAACACACACACACACACATATATATATATAATGATTATAATATAAAATAAAATTTTAAAATAATAATATAGTAATTAATAATAAATTGAGGGGACATATTTGCATACATTTAACTAATGTGCTCGCTAGTAAGAATAGGGGGAAAAAACTTACTGTACAGTATTTTTCATTTTTTAAATAAAATGAATAGAAAAATATCTGACTTGTCAAGCATTGGTAGCCTAGTGGTTAGCATAACTGCCTTCCAAGCAGCTGGCTCAGGTTTGCTTCCCACATTTGACATATGAGAAAAATATCTGGCTTAATTACAATTAAATAAATTCTGGCTAATATTCTTTTTTCCCAATTTTTCTGTTTTAGAAACATAGCCTTATTATTAAAAAAAAGTGATCTCTCTAATTGTTTTGATGTTTTTAAGTCAGTATTTAAGTTTGTTTGTAAATTTTGTAAAATTTTTAGTATTATGCTTGGAAAACATTTTATTACGCGAATGATTGCATATCAAATTTGGAAAAGATAATAAAGAATAAAATGTATATGCTTTCAATATAAACTGAAAAATATTAATAAACATGATCACATATAGCACTATGAGATGAAAAAACAATTGCTGGCATATTATAAAATATATTTATAAATATTAATAATTTTTCAACATATTTGTGTACAGCCCTCTGGTGGCAAAATATTTAGACGGAAGAACCAACAAATATCAGTATCATCATTGAAAGTATCAAAAAAACAACTGAAATAGAATCAGCCCTCTGGTGGCAAAATATTTAGACGGAAGAACCAACAAATATCAGTATCATCATTGAAAGTATCAAAAAAAACAACTGAAATAGAATTTGTTAAGGTATGTTGGTAGCAAAAATGGACAGTAAAGTCTTAAACCAGATTCTTAAGAGATTGTAAAAGACTTGGAATGATGAGATAGAAACTTTCATGGAGTGAAAAGAAGTTACAGACTGGAGAAAATATAGGCATTTGGCCTTGGAGAGGCCATCTTTGTTATTGATTGGTTGCTTCAACAAAAATTTTTTTTAAGATTTAATGTAAATTAAACAAAAGATTTTTAGTAATTATGGACAAATGATTAGTAAAAAAAATTTACAGTTATTAATGGCCGAAAGATAGCATTACACCAAACAATAATTTTTTTAATAAAGCCACCATTTTTGTAAGTTTTTTTTTAATCGGTTACTTTAATAATTTTTTTTAAGACTTAATACTTATATAAGGCTAAAACCTTAGTACATGCACCTTGAGTGCTTAATTTTAGCAAGAGAGACCTCTACAAAAATTAATATTTAAGACTTAATGTAAATTAAATAAAATATTTTAATATTATAGAAATAAGTGCGAGAAATTCACAATTGGAAAAAAAAAATGTTTGGAACAACCTGGCCTGTTGTGGTATAGTTCAGAAATGTACCTGGGCAGGTATTAATAAAATGAAATTAAAATTTGAAGTTTTAAATATATGTCTGTTATATTTAATATGTAACAGTTATGGACAACTCTTACCCCTTATTAATGGGGAATGGTTGTGAATATGACAGCCTTACGGAAAAACATATATTCACCAATCGACAACAGAGCAAAATATATGACAAGAGAACCTAATTACAATTGATGATGGAGAGATATAATAATAATATTTGAGTATTATATTGTTTTTTTTTTTCCATATGCCAAATGCACTGACTGGGAAGCAAACCTGGGCGAGCAGCTATGCTAACCACTAGGCCACCAATGCTTAATGAGTATTATATTGTTTACTATCTTATAATCAATTCTTGATATGTTTTTTTCATTTTTTATGAATGGTAACTTTACTTGAGATAATTAGAGCACTCTGTAATTTTTCTGATAAACATTACAGTCTAAGTAATTGAAACTTATTAAACAGGTTTTTAACTGAAATACAGGCTTATTGTATACCTGTATCAATATATGTAATATATAAAGTATATGAGCACAGACATTCACATGACCCACTACTCCCCATTCTACCTCATAAAATTTATTAAATTAGCTATTCTTAAAGTACTATATTTGTGGTTATATCATTTTATTGTTTATTGAAATATAAAATGATACATTAATGCCTAGAGACTGCAGATATGGGATTTCTACATTTACAGTCCTTTACCAAAATTGAAGACAGTTCAAATCTCGACCATCCGACTAAAATAAAATTGGATATTGCTCTAAAATTGAGATGCTAAAATTGTAGTAAGAGAAAGGCAAGAAATAGAAAACTATTCCCAAGATTGACATATGCATACAATGTATACACATATACACACGACAAACTAATTAAATTATAATGTCTTAAAATAAAAGTTATAATTAAAAAAACAATCTAAATCCCAAGGTTATTATTTATATATATTTTTATAAAAGTATTATCTGTAAAAATATTTTTACGAATATTAGTACAAGTTATACATACTATTTTTAAGCATTTTTATATATTTATAATTAATACATAAAACCTTGTCACGTAATCGTAACTCTCAAACCACACCTGTGTAGTCAACCAACTTACATTAAAATGTATAATTTTCATTATTATTAAATTATTTTCTAAAAAAGTAATAATAAAATACTTTTAAAATTTAATAAATATATATACACACATATACTTACAACGTCCACAATATATTTAAATGGAAAGTAATAACTTAGTAATTGAGACAATCAATTGCTTTTGGATTTTTAATAAAAGTTAGAGAAATCAAATATTAGCCAGTATTCTCAGAGGTTCCATATAGGGAAGTCATTCAATGGAATAATAATTAGTTATTTATGCCTGCAGGCTCAGCTGAGGGGAATATTTTTCAATCAAAAGAGTAGAATGTAATAATAGTCATCAAGTTTGCCTACAGGTGGCACCAATTATCAAGGTAACGTTGACTCATGGCAATGATTTTCTTTGGGGAAAAAAAGTAATAAAATACCTAATCATCAAATGATTGCATTATAAATAATGAATTAATTTTTTTTTATGTAAACAAAATTAATCACATAATTTTCTTCTCTAGAACAATAAAGTTTTATGAATGTCATTATATTAACAACTATATACGTACACATACATAAGACAACAGTTAAGTTTAAATACAGTTAACAACTTATTTGAAAAACTAATTTAGTTTAACTTGCTGCAATATTCAAAATAAAAATATGCTTCAGTAGTATATACATCAAAAGCATTTGGCCCAAGATTTATTGATCAATTTTTAATTTACTAAATCAATATTTTTTAAGAAGTGAAAAAAAATGCTACATTAATTTTACATACAATTTATAAATATATAAATATTGCAAAGAAATCTAGGATTTTTGTACGATTGACACTTCATAACAGAGTTGGTGCTGGCACAACATATCAACTCATTTCCCACCTTGATTTGTAGATGATCAAACTGAAGCTTTTTAAATAAAACAATTCATATCCACTCAACTTTGAACATATTTTAGCAAAAATCTTTTATTGTACGTGTATGCATACACACTCTTACATTTCGACTGTGCTGTAGCCTTCTTCAGAATTACTTTAACTTTAATTTTTTAAAAAATGTTTTTTTTAATGTATAATAAAAGGCTTTCACTAAAACGTGTTCAAAGTTGAATGGATATATTGCATTTATATAAAATATTACAGCAAAATAAAGGAAGTGGTAAATTTGGTAATAAAATAATTCTATTTTTCCTAATCGCCATTAACCCTTAAAGAAATGATTATTTTTACATTTCAGGAGAAAACCCAATGCACCATGGACAGCTTTTATAATTTCTGACTTATTTTTATCATAGACATCATCCCTGTTCTCCACATATTAGATTTAAATCTCTCTACAACAATAACTCCCCATTTTTATCAATCTTTACTCGTTGTGCATGATATCTTAGCTTAATAATGCATACGTTTAAAAAAAAAAAAAACTCTATTTAATTAAAACTTTACTATGTAAGCAAAAAATAAATTTATAATATTTTAAACCCAGCCTTTCAAACTCAATGATATGGACAACTGAAGAGTTGGAGAGTGGAGAAGAGTGAAACCTGTCCATTAATTAAAGTTTTGAGGATTTTCTATCTTTATATAAACCAAGCACCGATTATATATGTGTGTGGGAGATGATCTGGCCCAACTGATGAGTGCTAGTTCAGCACAAAATGCATATATTGGAGATCATTTATCTTTTTTGCACATATGTAGTCATAAGTATCAGTTGTATAAGATGGAATGACAAAAGGGAGTTTAAAAGCCTGGGTTCAAATCCTCTATAATTACATCTATTTTAAAAGTTTATACAATACACTTGTGATTGAATATTATAACACTTTAATAACTGATTTAATAATATTAACAGTAATACGATAATTTACAAAATTACAATAACTTTAAATATTGATCAGGTAATTTTTATAACAACAAAATCAGATTAATTATTACATTTAAGCTAATTTTACATGATCAATATTTTTAACAAAATTTTAACTTCTCTCCTAAACGTAATAAAATTAACTAGAAGAATCATGATAAATAGTTAATACATATATCATACTGTAACAGGCAAATCTGTACATTCGCGCAACAAAATCCAGAACTTTAGTAAATCATACCAAGGCTGACCAGCATAGAGTGGTACTAACCACATTGTCTGATATAGCCCCAACTCCTTTACTAACGCTCAAAGATTTACCACCTTGTGGATACACATATGAAGCCACAGCAGCATTTTCTTTATCACATGCTGGCAGTAGCACATCAGTAAAGCACAAGACTAGGATAAGTTTACTTATTAACAAGTATAGCTATATAGACGATGTGTGTGGCAGAACATAATTATAAAATATGGATTGTGATTCTTGACTAATGATTAAATAATCAATAAAGACTTACCAATGAGCAACATTAAGACATGACAGAAGTTAAATTTAAACACAATTTAATGAAAAATAAATATTAAAATTACTAAATTATAATGATGACCATAACTTGGCTATAGGGTTATATCACACGCAGGTGACTAAGTTAGGGATACAATTTCATATTTGAGTTGGGATTCACATGCAAGTGATGACTGAAGTTATAATCATCTATGGTTTGCCTAGTTACATATGGCTTTAATTTAGATATACATTTGGTACAATGTGAATCACCCACAGGTGACATTAATCATTTTGGTTAGTTACATTAGGTTTATTAAAAATACATATATCACTCGTAGGTGATGATTTAACTGTTTAGGTAGCACTTCTAATCACATGCAGGTGATTGTAGTTTGGATTACAAATCATTTAATTGAGTTTTCTACATATAGATATCACTCGCAGGTGATTAAGAAACTATATGTTTTAACATTTATATTTTCATGAGCCTTAAGATTATATTATAAATCGAGGTTAATTTGCTCATGACCATCTATGCCTAGTCTATGCTATATACTGGGGTCTAGATCCGCTCTAGAGCTAGCAGAAGTGATTATACATATCGCCAAAGAATATATTTTATTAAACATGAATATTTAATATTCTCTATATAGTTTATGTGCTTATAAATTAGACTCGAATTCAGATCAAAGCTGAATATACAATTACTATGGCGGGATGAACTGATGATTGGCAGTCAGACTTCAGATACCATGGCGTATAGAAAATATAAAGTCTGATATAGCCCTTGCATCTCGAGTGTGCCTTTTTATGAGATTTTACCAAGTAACGGTTCTCTTTTCACCGTATTCATTGCTGTGTAAATAAACGACCTTTAGTCCGGCTGATCGAGCAATTTATTTGAGTGGGAGTCTTATGCTCCGTTCCTAAGGATTCAGAATGGGGAGGTTCGAACCCGTCCACCATTTTGAAGAAGAAAATTGCCCGAACTAAGAGTAATGGTGCAGCGCAACCACGTACAAACCATTAAGGAATACAGCAACAAATATATATATATACACCGTAGCGTTTAAAAACACACTCGGACCGCTGACCACATTATATAATTAAAATTTAATGATGCTAAACACTAGTTTCCTTCATGAAACTACCGTATATCAGTTCATTAGGTAGCATGTATAATTATGCTATTAGGGAAAAACTGGAAATCTAATTTATAAAGCTATCTATACAGGAATTTTATAACTCTGGAAGAAAGTACAGCACATTATTGGGCCTGAAGATCTAAAGTTATAGCTCTATGCTGTATCTCAATCACTCCAGCTAAACATTAGTTTAATATCTCGAAAGTGAATCTATCTTAAAACAGCTGTAAGCTTTTTAATTATCTCTTACAACAAGATATTTTACCCCTTTCAAAACGGGTTTAGTCAGTGCTATATACGTGTATAATAATTAATAAGTTTTGTTAAAATAAGTTATACGTATATAGTAATTAATGTTTTATTAAAATAAGTTTTTTTTAAATGAAACAGACAGGAATTTTGTAATTAAATTTGGTACGCTATTAAAGATAAGTGCTTCAGATCAGAAACTAATTAAGCAGCTAGATTAAAAGTGCTGGTTACTAAAAGTAGACAATAGCTGAGAATTAATTGGTTTCTGAAACATTCCTTAACAAGAAAAAAGAAGGAACAATAGATAACTAAGCAGCACTTGCAGCAGGGAACTCATTGAATGCACACGAAAGTCAAGAGTTTTAACTTAGCATCGGAACAAACCCAGTGAACTCCATCACTGAAGGTTAAAAAGTGGACCTAGGAACTTTGCAGGCCACACCGATCTATATTATGTTTTTTGTATGCCTACATGGCCAGCGTTCGTAAGTTAAACTTAATTGTCTAATAACTATATATGTAATATTATTTATCCGACTGAATTTATTAAACTATTTGTCTAATCACTTGGTTTCTGCTGTCTATTTACCTGATCGTTAAGCCGAGTGAGTGGCTGTACACAGCAGAAAATTGGCACAGTTAATCGACAGGATACGTTCCAGTAGAAAAATCTGGTGCAATTTAGAAACAGTAGTGGATTTAAATTGAATTGTATAACATAGAGAAAGCTACAAGGAAATTGAGAATCGAAGTCCGGGTGAATATCGAATTAGTAGTCGGAAAAATTATTTTAGTAAGCATATTATTATTAATTTGTTTTAGTAAGCATATTAACATTAATTTGTTTTAGTAAGCATATTAATAGAAATTTGTCCCAATAATCGTGTTTAATAGTTATCTCGTAGTGAAATAGAATTTTTTTTTTTTAAAAAAAAAAGCAAAATAGAAAATGATGACATCAGTGCCTCAGGTAACAATTAACGAGTTCAACGTTAATAACCCTTTTGATTGGCCAATTTACCTTAAGAGAATCGAGAAACTGGTTTTGATTAATGGTACGACAAGTGACCCCATTAAGGTTGCCACATTATTGTGTTATCCGGGCAACAAGTAATCAAAATAGCAAATAGGCTCTGCGATCACGAAGAGCCAGAGAATTTGCCATACAATGTAGTTACAGGGAAATTAAATAATTTTTTCAGTCCCCAGCCTTCGAAGCATGTCGCAAGACTACACTTCAGAAACCGAAGGCAAAACAAGGGAGAGCGTATACGAGACTATGATCAAGCTTTAAGAGAACTTGCTAAAAGTTGCAGTTATGGCAATGCCTTAGAGGATAATCTGCTTGAGCAATTACTTTGGGGCATGTCAGACGATAGGCTTAGGCAGCAGTTACTGGCCTCAAGAGAGTTAACGTACGACGAAGCAACCAAAATGGGAGTATCCCACGAAATAATACTCGACCAATCGGAAGAATTTAGAAATTTTACCCACAAAAATGACGGTAATGCGTATATTCAGAAAATTGAAAATAAGTCCCAACCTATTAAGCGCAAAACATATGAGATAGTGTGTTATTGCTTTCTTTTTTGGTACTCATCTTTTAGCTAAAGATGCCACTCTATGGCGCAGTTTTTGCGCCAAAATACATAAAAATGTTGTTTCCGCGGCCAACATGTTCGAACCCGCATGTTCTATAATGCAACTTTTTTGTTTGTCTACAGAATGCAGGCTGCTATGTTGCGTCGCAGTACAGCATGTATGTCGCATAGCAGCCTGCATTCTGTAGACAAACAAAAAAGTTGCATTATAGAAAATGCGGGTTCGAACATGTCGGCCGCGGAAACAACATTTTTATGTATTTTGGCGTGAAAACTGCGCCATAGAGTGGCATTTTTCCCAAAAGCGAAGAGAAATCCGACGATCAAGAAACTGAAGGAGCCAACAAAACACTAGTAGAAGAGAAGTACGATGATCAAGAGACCAACAAAACGCCAGTAGAAGAGAAAACATCACGAAGATCTTCAAGAGCAAGAAAAGAACCCGCGTACTTAAAAGATTATGTAAGACTTCAGAAACAATAATTTCTGAAGTGGTGGAGGTGCTATATACGTGTATAATAATTAATAAGTTTTGTTAAAACAAGTTATACGTATACAGTAATTAATGTTTTATTAAAATAAGTTTTTTTTTAAATGAAACAGACAGGAATTTTGTAATTAAATTTGGTACGCTATTAAAGATAAGCGCTTCAGATCAGAAACTAATTAAGCAGCTAGATTAAAAGTGCTGATTACTAAAAGTAGACAATAGCTGAGAATTAATTGGTTTCTGAAACATTCCTTAACAAGAAAAAAGAAGGAACAATAGATAACTAAGCAGCACTTGCAGTGGGGAACTCATTGAATGCACATGAAAGTCAAGAGTTTTAACTTAGCATCGGAACAAACCCAGTGAACTCCACCACTGAAGGTTAAAAAGTGGACCTAGGAACTTTGCAGGCCACACCGTCTATATTATGTTTTTGTATGCCTACATGGCCAGCGTTCGTAAGTTAAACTTAATTGTCTAATAACTATATATGTAATATTATTTATCCGAATGAATTTATTAAACTATTTGTCTAATCACTTGGTTTCTGCTGTCTATTTACTTGATCATTAAGCCGAGTGAGTGGCTGTACCCAGCAGTCAGTAGTAAAATTCCATTCCAAACAAATATAGCACAAACTACTTACGCACTGAAAAATCATAAAACGGCATAGCTTTACTTAGAAAGAAATGTAAGTTTAATGAACAGATATCTACAATTTGACTCATATATATAGTTTAAAATGATATTGCAACGCAATTCGTTTATATCTGATTGACCCAGTTCAAGACAAATTTAAGTTGTGTACACGAATTAATTAAGGCAAATATTATTATTATATTAAAATATGTAAAAGCACATATCATTAAGTTAAAATACGTAAAATAATCTAGAAACTTAATTATCACTTTATAATGAAGCATTTAAAATTAGAGACAATTTAGAATAAAGCATTTAAAATTATACGTAATGAAATTTATAATAATTAATTTAAAATCAATCACTTTAAGCAAGTCACAACTAAATAAATCAGAAAACTGTAAATACGTTGAACTAGATCAATCGGAGATAACTTAGCAAACCAACACATAAATTAATAAACACATAGAGTACGCAAATCAATAAATATGATATTAACTCAAATTAGTTATTAAACCAAATCAAATATTAAATTAAATGTAAATCCGATTAAATGTAAATCAAATCAAATTAAATGTAAAGGCAAATCAGGCAAGATTTTTAAGGTGAAAACAAAATTACATTTAGTAGTGGATTTAAAATTACATTATTGCTATGGCCATAGAGTTTAAATTTAGCTAGCTTTAGGAATTATCGAATTTTAGATGAGTTATTAAACTTTAAGCAGAGGAAAGTTTTTATCAGGCTCTCTTTTGCTGCTTGCGCTTGTTCCATATTGAAAGTTCGGGCAACTGCTCCATCACACACGGCTTCTCCTATTGATGTTTCCCACATCGGTAGACTCCCGAGTCCGAAAGGCAAGAGAAAATACCTTCTACTCAACTTTCATTTTAATTAATAATTTTAAACATCAATTGTTGAATGAAAAATGTCCGAATCCTTTCAAAATGGCCTCAGAAGCTTATATATTCAGCTTACCCCCCCTCTTCTTGGTTATAGTAATTTTCTAGCTTTGTTTTGATAATTTTCTCGCTGTTTTCTTAGAATCGTATAATTACTTTGTTTTTATTTCTTATAGCGAAGGTTTACATCCGGTCATTCACTATTTCTTTTTAATTACGCAGGATAATTTATCCTACAGGTTAGTGTTACTTTTTAGTTTGGTAATTAGGTTACGCTACAGCGAGAAAGATTAAATTTTATAATACCAATTTTTTGAAACCAAATCTATAAATAGACTTTCATAATACCAATTTTTCGAAAACAAATCTAAATGGAAAAACATCTGGTTATATAAGTAACTTGATTATTTAATTTAGCAATATATGCAGAAATATACAATAATTTCAAATATTAATTTTCTTTAGAATAAATGTTTTAAATAAATAAATTTATAATGGTTTCAATCTGTTAACATTATTCTTTCCTGCATATATGTAGTCTCTCGTTACACATACAACGCAGTTTTCATTAATTTACTCCTACAAATATATGTGCATGTATATATGGGTTTTTACATATACAGATACATCTTTTACCTTGTAGGTTTAAAATATACGCACACATACATAACTAATACCTTTATTTTTAAATCCAGCCTGATTTGAATATAATATTAACCATATACATGAGAATTTGATGATAGATACTTATACAGAAATACTACTATAGTATATAGTAGGTGAAACAGGAGAATTGACAAAGTTGACTGTTTCAATACTAAATTATATACAATTAATAAATATATTAATAAAATAATAAATAAGTATATATATATTTTTCAAAGACCTTCATTAATAATAAAAAGCTAATTACCTTAACCAAATGTGCAACTTAATTCTTTGGGTACCCTTTTCTTAAATACTATTCTTGAATTCTAAAAATATTTAGAAATCCTTGGTCAGTTTTTCTAGATAATCTTCTTTAGAGTTGTAATTATTTATTAAGCGCACAGGAAGTATATGTAAATACTTTAGAGACAGGCTTTAACCTATATCAGGGGTCCCAACCTTTTTGCATTTAAGAGCACATTCTATAATATCGGCCAGATGGCGGGCACCATTTATTTTTTCAATGTAAATTTATAGTAGGCTATTGTTAAAAATATACATAATGTATAAAAAAATATTTATTTCAAAAATAAAATTTTAGCATATAATTAATGTTTATATTTTCACACTGTAAAAGTATAGTATGCCCTACAATTTGATTACAATATAATACAATAATTTATAAGAAATTTAAAAATTAAATTTATTTGTATCAGATAAATAATTTTTTATCATGTTCGGATAGTGGTGGGCACCCGTAAAATGGTCTGCAGGTGCCATGGTGCCCACGGGCATAGGGTTGGGGACCCCTGACCTATATCATATGTGCCTTGAATGTTTATAATAGTCAAACAATATCTTCATATGCCAATAGAGGGATCTCTCAAACCTCGACACAAGATAGCGACATATAAAGATAGAGCGGCATCTTATCTTTAACCTAACTTTCCACTTATATAGGCCAATCTGAAGCATCTTGATTTGGAAGCGTGAAGCTGTTATTCTCTTCACTGTTTAAGTCCACTATTTCCTTTACAAATTAACCTTCACAAAATCTTGCGATTTACAATGAGTTAATAATAGCTTCATGCTCCCAAATCAAGATGCTTCAGATTGGCCTATATAAGTGGAAGGTTAGGCTAAAGATAAAATGCCACTCTTATCTTTATATAAGTCACTATCTTGTGTCGAGGTTTGAGAGGTCCCTCTATTGGCAAACAAAGATATTGTTTGACTATTATAAACTTTCAAGGCACATATGATATAGGTTAAAGCCTATCTCTAAAGTATAGTCTTCTTCAATGACTTTTTTACCATTTCTTTGATTTGATGGTAAGTTTTCAGCAAAAATTCTCAAGGTATTCAGGCAGTCGGTTAGGACTTCTCTTCTTTACAGCAGTTTTGAATTGGGCATGAATATACAACATTTTTATAATCACACATAGCAGTTAGTGATGGGAGATACATTTGGGAACATCTAGCCTAATACAATTAGTGTTTTCAAATTGCATACTTACTTTGCCATACTTCAAAAGTTGAATGTGGTTTCTTAATGCCCAATATTCCTTGCATCTAAAATGGCTAGTAATGCCACATTCAAAACTATGGTTTGATGTTTGCTAGTTTATACTTGGCAATGCTTTCTCAATTGATGATTAGCCAATAAAACTGATAAGGGGGTATGTGAACCAATCATGTTTGCCTGAACCAATTTGCTCAACAATATCTGAATAATTATCTGATATATTCATTAATTAATGTTTTTCATTTTGGGAGGATTAATTAATTAACATTTTGAAATAAACTTACACCTATGTTTTTCTTTTTTTTTTTACAATGCCAATATATCAATAAGCACTTTGATTATGAAATACAAATACTGCAATGTGTATTTGCAAGAGTTTTCTGCTTATTTAAGATAACAAAAGAAAAACAATTGATTTTTGCAAATATAGACAATAAACACATTTTTTCCCCTCTTTGTAATAATTTAATACTAATTCATACAAAAATATATATGAGATTTTATTTAATGTTCGATCATAGGGGGAAAAATACTAATAAAAAGAGTTAAAGATTTTATTTATAATTCCTCTTACTTATTACTTTTATTCTAACTCCTCCTTTTACACTATCTTAAGACTTATGTTGTTCCACTTGGAGGCATAATATATATGAAGAAATTACATAGATTCATCATTGTTTTGCACTACTGTCAGAAAATTATTCATTAAAAGCTAATCACATAATTGAAAATAGAATATGGAAATCCCTTGGATTCTCTGGAGGATAATCCCTTTATAAGATCGATCCTCCTGCTTCACAAATTTATACCAAAAAATAAAACTCTTGTTAGGGCCTTGGGAAAGACGATAATCTCCTTTTATAAGATCGATTATCCTGCTTCACAAATTTATATCAAAAATGAATACTCTTTCTAGGGCCTTAGGAAAGATGAATCTCACCAGCCATGATGAAGACAACTCATTTAGAAAAAGAAAAATTATGAAATCAAATTGGGCAGTCAATTGCCCTTAAGATTGAAAAACTAACTGGAATATTTTTTAGATTTTTTTAAATATTTTTTTTTATCTGGACTCTGAACTACATCAAAATGAAGAATATCATATAGAAATTGTAGGCATTTACAAACATGATGCACATTTGGAAAAACAGAGGCTTAAGTATGTGGACAAAATGTAGATTATTGAAATATTTGATATGATTTATTGCAATGTAAAAATGCAAGTGCAGACAAGAGAGGGCAAGAAGTGATGCTTTTGAACTAATATTGCAAGATACCTAGAGTTTTTGGATGCCTAAGAGTTAAGAGAACCAATGAATGTGTTTTGGTGAAGAAAAAATACACAATGATACCTGTTAGGAGTTGGTAGAGTGAAGAAAGATACTCTAATTTTGGATATGTAATGTAATAGTCAGAGACCTAAAATTTTGAATGAACCAAAAAGAAAAGAATGAGCAAGACCATCATCTGTGAGAAATAATAATAATAATAATGATGATGATGATAATAATAATAAGAAGGAGGAGGAGAAGGAGGAGGAGAAGAAGGAGGAGGAGGAGAAGGAGAAGAAGGAGGAGGAGGAGGAGGAGAAGGAGGAGAAGAAGAAGGAGGAGGAGGAGGAGAAGGAGAAGGAGGAGGAGGAAGGAAGGAGGAGGAGGAGGAGGAAGGAGAAGAGAGAGAGAAGGAGAAGAGAGAAGGAGAAGAGAGAAGAAGAGAGAAGAGAGAAGAGAGAAGGAGAAGAAGAAGAAGAAGAAGAAGAAGAAGAAGAAGAAGAAGAAGAAGAAGAAGAAGAAGAAGAAGAAGAAGAAGAAGAAGAAGAAGAAGAAGAAGAAGAAGAAGAAGAAGAAGAAGAAGAAGAAGAAGAAGAAGAAGAAGAAGAAGAAGAAGAAGAAGAAGAAGAAGAAGAAGAAGAAGAAGAAGAAGAAGAAGAAGAAGAAGAAGAAGAAGAAGAAGAAGAAGAAGAAGAAGAAGAAGAAGAAGAAGAAGAAGAAGAAGAAGAAGAAGAAGAAGAAGAAGAAGAAGAAGAAGAAGAAGAAGAAGAAGAAGAAGAAGAAGAAGAAGAAGAAGAAGAAGAAGAAGAAGAAGAAGAAGAAGAAGAAGAAGAAGAAGAAGAAGAAGAAGAAGAAGAAGAAGAAGAAGAACTTACTGTAAAAATTAATTGTGTAGCGGCTATATAAACCAATCTGTGAACCACAAACGTATTCAAATACAAGAACAAGCTGGTCCTATTTTCTCATTATTTGTTATTTTACAATGTTGTCTTTTAGTTTCCTTAGCAGAAAACTTTTCTCTTTAAAATTATTCAATACCATGTCTAATTATAGCTTTCTAATGTATTCTATTTCCTGCCACATCTTCCCAACGGAAACAATCGACATTGCACTTCTTTAGAACGTCTTTGAGATAATCCTTGTAATGTAAACGCGGTTTAACTCTCCTATAAGACCTATGTTCAAGTTCATCCTAAAACATCCTTTTAGGAAATCTTCCCCATATTCATCCATTTTTCACATCCAATCCAACAAAGGTGTGATTTTATAATAGTGGATTCAATACTATCACATTCTGCAAGCCAATAACATATTTGATTGGTTTTACAATCTTGCCAATGGGATTTTTAAAATTTTGCAGTATGTCTGTTAAATTAAACTTTTCTAATGCCTTTATATTATTTCAATAGGGTGACCAAGCTTCACAACCATGTAATAAATTAGATAAAGTAACAGCTTTATAACTTAGTTGCACTACTTATTTCCCTACAATGAAATACTCTATCTTTTACCTTGTTAGAAGCGGAAGCAGCCCATTGGAGTCTATGTTGGATCTCAAGTATCTAAGTCCATTTTTTCACTTATAAAACTATTAAGGAATTTGAACAGATTTGCATTCTCAAGTTGATAATCATCCAAACTGAAAGTGGATGAGAATTTTTCTTCCATCACTGACTGATAAAGAATTTGAGATTTTCATCGACAAGGACGAGGACTAATAAATTAATAATGTTTTCATTTAATAAGTATTAGACAGAAAAAACTATAAAAGGCGTACCAAATACAGATGACATTATGCATTTGTAAAAGAATATTAAATACTCTAGACAGAATTCAAAGAGAGGTACAAAGCAATGCTCTGAATGTTGATATCTGGAATTCTGGAGAAATGATTAAATAGTAATAGAATAATTAAAGTAGTTTTTATATAAGTTAGGAAAGAACAACAAGTTGTTTAAGAAAGACAAGATATGCTAAAAAAATTACATGTGTGGAGATGGACCAACTGATGATTGCTGGTTTAGCATGAAATACGTATATTGGTGATTATTTATCTATCTTTTCGACATATATATGTTCAAGTGTATCAATATTATGAGAAAGAGTGGAGAGTGGTGGGTAATGTGAAAGCCTGTGCTCATATACCCTATATATAAAGATTTTATGTTGTTTTATCTGTACAAAAAGTAAGAAAAGTGAAATGAATGTGATATGAAAATGGCTAATTGGGTCAGAAAAAAAAACCTATCACAAGACTGAATATATGTGCAGTTAAATAAAACATTTAATTTAAACATAAGATTAATCAAACGGCATGACGTTGAACTGCAACCTGTAGCTAAAAACTGCAATTTGAATTTTGAGATAAAAATATATTTTAATAATGTGAGAAATATTCTTAGCCATTGACAATCCCCTCCTTAGAATTATACAAAATTTTAAATCATAGCATCTGAATTATTTAAAATGTATGATAACTAAATGTACAATTTAAATGACCTAAATATTTAAAAAAAATTTTTCCATACGTCAAATGCGTTGACCGGGAAGCGAACCCGGGCTAGCTGCTTGAAAGGCAGCTATGCTAACCACTAGGCCACCAACGCTTGATAAATATTAATTTTTTGTGTTAAAAATTTATGAATTATTCATGTTTAAATTAAAGTAGCTATATACACTATTTATGTCTATATACATACACAAATATATAGACTTAATTACAGGTTTTCCATATTTCAAAAAAATGCAAATACACTTTTAGGAACAAGAATATTTTTCCACCGAAGGAATTATTTTGCTATAATGTTTAGTTTTAATTCTCATCAATCACAAAATTAATTTTCAAATTTACAGATTTTTAATATATATAAATCAACTATATTTTTTTTCTCTTCCTCTTTTCGCCTTCCTTATTAACTTATTGCACATGATAAGTAATTTATAGAATAGTAAAAGACTTTTCAAAAGACCCTTGAGGAACAGTAAGGAAGACATTACTTTACAAGACTAGCCAATTGTCATTTACTGATCAATACTAAATGATTAGAGCAACAGACAAGCTATGGGTCAACTATCGAAAAAAATCCTAAACTTAATTAGAATTTAAAAATTCTCAAATTCGCCTAATTCACATTTAAACCAAAACTTAGATATCTATCTATCTGTTATTTATGGATATTGCTGGGATAGATATGCTTGGACTATGATCATGTAATACATATATATCTTTATATATATATCTTTGTTGTGTAGTGATTATCTGTGCAGCATGCCCAAAACTTGGAATTCTAACGATTTTTGTCTGCGTTGTTAGCCGAGAGGTATCGCAGCCGCCATGCAAACAAGTAGTTGGTTGCAGACGGTTGTGGGTTCGCGTTCCGGCCGATGCTATGACATACGGGGGGGAAAAAAAGATTTTTTTCAGATATTAAATCATCTTAAATTATTCTTTCAACTAGCTAGGCTGTAACACATCCTGCTAACTATCCAATTATTAATCAGTAATTAGATTTTAGCTATTTATAACCAGACAGTAAAATACAGAAAGAAAATCTAAAATTTTCACTACCTAGAATTTGGCAAAGGAGTTAATTCCTTCCCCTTCAATATCTATAAATATTTTTTTAGCAGTAAATAAAGACTTTTTGGTAAATAGTACTGGATATTTCCCACTAACTATTGTTTCCTGAAATTAATAGTTCAAAATTCTGTCAGTCTATGATTGGTAGTAATAACTTTCCTCTGTGGTAGCATTATACACTCCATTACAAAAATTAAAATATAAACACTAACGTGTAATATTTACATTCTTTGCTGCAAACGCTCGAAGATGCTTGTAATTAGAATATAAATGAGATATTGTTAATCTAATGTCAAATATGCAATGCTCTTTGTTACAAATAATTTGGTTGGATGCAAAAGTCATAAGATAGTAAAAGAAGGTATAGGTCCTCCTGCTAGACTAATGTCCAAATATCTAAAAACTAGTCATCAAATTTCCATTTATTATTCATCGATTAACTATTCTATTGGTGGAAAAAGAGAACAATTGCTACAAATATAATGACCATGTTAGTTCTACTATTAACTTCTGAATATATATTTTCAACTTTCCACTACTACCCCCCCCCCAATAATTTCTATTAATTTCAAAACAGTTAATTCAATCTCTAATATTTCCCCATTTACCATTAAAATGATGTCTTTTCTAAAATAGCATATATTATTTATTCATTTATATAAATATAATGGAAGACAGATTTGTTGACTTATAACTATGAATGTTTATATATACACCACCATATGTACCTGACTTATGAAAAGGTCATCATTTTTGTAATCGTATTTTTTGATTGGTTGCTTAACAAATTTCAATCAGGCCTGGTATTTCTATGAAGCCACACATTACCCGGTATCAAACTAAATGACTTTAGTTATATACTAACTAAAATTAAATGTAAATATGGTACAACATCTACTTTTTCCCCTCACTAAATATCAATCACATTTTCTTCATGATTTAAATAATATACCTATTCAGTTCTGTACTGTAGTTAAAATCACTTGTACTGATTTTTTTCCATGCATTTTTTCCTTCAAAAAGTTTTATTTTAATACTACTTTTTAGAATCCAGAAATGTATCTGACATGAAAAGACCATCATTTTTGTAATAGTTTTTTTAATCGGTGGCTTTTTTAACAAATTACTTCCTTCGCATAAAATACTTCATAAAATAATTACAGTTTATTAATGACAGAACAAATAAAAAATGTTTAACTTGAATATCACATGACAGCATTACGGACAAACATTTAGGAATTTTATATAAAGATATATACATTAAATAAGAATAAGAAGATAAAATAAGTATATCTTTTATCAAGGTGTTAGTTTTCTTGTATAAGTCACACTGAAATGTTTTGTGGCAAAGTGTGTAGTTCATTTATTGCTAATCAGGTTTGGAATTTTTCTTTCAAGTAGACAGTCAATATAACCCAGCTGACTATGTATGAATTAATAAAAGAATATCTATTTATTCCTTCATTAGAGAGTAAGCTCAGATTAGTATCAATGCGCTGACTGCAAAATCTAAAATATGATGCAGCCTTAACCACTAATGGGAAGTGATGTCATATTTCTATGGGCACTGAACTATGGTTTGTTGTCACTTTTATGTACACATTCATCAACTTTTATTCAACTTTTTTTTAATGTGTCAAAACATCAGCCAGGAAGTGAACCCACAAACCCAGGACAACTGCTTGTAAGGCGGCTGTGCTGACCATTCGACCACCAACGCTCAACTTTGTTAATTAAAAAAAAATCATATAACTTTTAATAAATAAAATGCATAAGAACTTATAAAAGTAAAAAAAAAAAATCTAGTAAGTTATTATTTAGGAATTCATAAGCAATTTGAACACCAGAAATGACAGATGGAACTTGAGTTGCAATCCTTGGACCTTGTCTCTTTGAATGTGTGTTTAAGTGTACTTTATTTGTATTATATATATTTCATCACTATACTGACTGAGTTCCATAGTCATTTTGCATATGTGTTTGGGTGTATTTTATTTATATTACACATATTTCATCACTGCACTGACTTAAACTACGAATGTTTAAAAAGACTTTTTCTTTTTTAGTTGAAGATTGATTTAGCTTATAAAAAGTTTCCACACAGTTGATGTAGTGATGAATTAGCATTTGATCATGTGCAGTTTGAATCTTATATTACAACTAGTTCTGTTCTAATACCTAATATTTGAAACACCTTTAATACTATTTTGCCTTTCATTCCTTCTTAATGTATAATTTTACTATTAGTTTTAATTCAGCACGAACCTGCATATTTATTGTACTTAAAATATAATATTGCAGTGCCTTTTAAAGCAAGGGTAATTCCCCATTCTAATGCCATCTATAATAACTTGAATAATCAGCAATTACCAGACATCCTTATTGCATTTAAATCCCCTCATCCATAGACCAATTTCTGGCCTTTGCCATTTTTAATGAGATTGGGTTTTAAAGTTGAAGCAATGCAGTCAAGCATCTGACAATACCTTTAACTCTGTTGCCTTGACAACAGATTGAGATTGTCTAAGTGTTGACTGATTTTAGTGATTACATACAAACCCATTTAGCCTTGAACATTAATAAACTTATTATTTAAGTAATACTTTGGATACAATTTGAAAATTATAATAAAAAAAAGCAAAACCACTAAACGACATTAACAATATCCGGCCAATTTCCATGACCCCATTGCTTATCAAGATAATTGAGTCAGTCATTAAAGATCAAATCCAAACTCAAATCCTTAGCCATATCTCGTCAAACCAATACGGAAAAAAGGGATCATCAACCTTGCATGCTATGTCCAATGTAACTGCACTATTCAATTACATCAGAGGACATCGTAAATCAAAACCTATTGCTGTCCAGCTGGATGTTGCGGCAGCATTTGATTCAGTCCAGATAAATATCCTCCTGGATATTTTGTCGGAATGCGACATTCCAGCCGGGATTGTTCAGATGATCAGCAATCTGCTCAACAACAGAGAGATTTTTCTCTCTCTTGATGGCAAGATCACACCAGGCTTCAAGCCATACAAGTTGATCCCTCAAGGATCTCCACTCAGTGCCCTTTTCTTCACAGCATACATCAACCCTCTTCTGATGGATATAGAAAAAAACCTCCCTGGAATTTTCCTTCCCTCTCTCAACAAAAACTTCAATGTATTTGCATATATAGATGACATCATGGTTGTTCTTCCCACCATTAAATACCTTCCCCATCTCATGAACATCTTAAACAGAAATACAGCGAAACTTGGCCTACAAATAAACTTTAACAAATCTTCCATCTGGAAGATTATGTCTGGTAAACAAATTAACTCTCCCTTTTCTGCAAAACCCCAAAGATACCTAGGTTTCCCAATCTTCAAAACACCAACTGCAATGGCAAGAGAGATTCAAGATGCAATCCTCCATTCAACTGAAGCCATCACCACGTCACTCTCTAGAGTATACCTTTCATTATATGGAAAGGTTGGCCTCCTCAACATGATCATAATGCCAAAAATCTCATATTATCTTCCATTCATAAAAATGTCTAAACAGTTTCAAAATAAAATCAACCGATTATGTACCAAACTTCTCTGGAGAGGAAGGACAGTTGCTATTAGCTTGCGAGGCATCCAACGACCACGCAGGTTCAATGGACTGTCATTCCACTCAATACAAGCAATAATTTTACAGAAAACCCACAACACTCTACATAATCTGATCCTCTCCTGTGGATACTCCAACATTATTAAAAAAATTACACCGACAGATCGTCCTCCGCCCTCTGCCAGTTCATGGATAGCCTCCCTAATAGACCACCTACAACTTTATAACCCAATAATGCCCTTTAACCTTAACAAAAAAATCACCTTATGGGAAGCATACAATATAATCAACTATAATCAACAACCCATAAAAACCAGCCTAAAAGTAACCAACCAAAGACTCATTTCACACTTTAAAAGATGGAGTCTGGAACCCAAATTCCTTGACTTCATCATTAAAATAAATCTCAATGCGCTTCCCACGAATTGGTTCCTTTATCACCGAAGAGGTTTTGCCAGCATTGACCCTATATGTGGTCTGTGTGCTCGTGAAGATGAAACCATAGACCATATTATACACCGGTGCCCAAGACTTAAAACACTGAAAGATATAATTATAATCAATTCCAACATAAGACCTGATATGATTTTCTCACTTGAAAATGGCATTCATAATGGGTTTTTTTCAATAATAAGGCTTTCTACCTTTGTCCTATATTCCATATGGATAGTGAGATGCAAAACTCTCATGGAATTGCCCCCACCACAAATCATACCATTATTTTATCAAACACTCAAAAAAATCAAGAAACGTGACCAGCTCCTGGCCTCCAGTAAAGTCTTTGATGACACCTGGTCTTTAACTGCACTTTCCTTTTCCTGATTATCAACTCCCACCTACCCAGCATTATAGAATAGGAAATTCTAAAAGAAAATATTCATGTTTATATAAAAAATGCTTATTCCATTAATCAAGTTATTAGAATCTCATCACTATACCTAACCACATAAGAGTATAACAATTGTACTCTCATAACAAAATCTAGCCAGATAACAAATAGAACATTATACAATCATATTATTGTACAATTTATTCATTTATCTATCCTTTATTAGTATGTAATCACTATTTATTGTTAATAAAATTTTTGTTGAAATTTGAAAATTATAACTGCAATTTGTAATGTTATAATTGACTATTTATTAGCCTTCAGAACAGGTTATATTAACCTATTTAATGAGATTTATTTAAAGTTCTTTATAACAAAATTTCAATCTCTGTGGTCAAGTTGCAGTCTTTAGTGTCTATATAAATAAACTGGACTATAAATAAAGATGGGATTCCATCTTTATTGTTAAACGGAGGTTGCCTTGACAACAGTATGAGATTGTTGATTGCTACTGATATTGGAAGTGTTGACTGGTTTTTAATGATTAATTTATTATCTACATATTGTAATACTTTCAATCATTTAGTAACTATAGACACCTTATTTCCCTGCTAGGAATGTTAATGATACCCCCAAATCACCCAACTCTCAAATGATGAAAATATAACAGGATAAAAGCTGCTCTTCTTTGTACTGCCATCTATTGTGAGTTTGAGTAATCATTAATTAATCCCCATCTTCATCCCAGTTGTATTAAATTATTAGACCTAAAGAAAGTTGTGGTACTTGGCAGTAGAGACAATTACCATTTGTGAAGTTGCTTTTGTTTAATAGACTCTTGATACAATTTATTCTAGTGTTTCAATACTCCAGACATAGAGATATATCATAAACATTAATAAATCCTCTTTATATCATTAAAAGCAATAATATATATTGATAATACTTTCTTCTAAACAAATATTACTCATTCATTTAAAATGTGTATTAGAAGTCGGTTAACTCCTACTGCTAATAATTCTTAAATTTATTCTTACATTCCACTTTTTAAAAAAAATAACCTAAAAAAAAAAAAGAAATCTATCTAGCTTCATTAATTAATTAGCTACATTTCTTGATTAAAAAAGTTTCTGTTGTATTTTATCAGTATAATCTTCCTTGAGGAAATACTGAGTTGATTTATAAATCATCAAACTATAAAAAGTCCTCCCCCACCTGGTCATAAAATATATATTTTAAAAAATCATTTATATATATATATCATAAACATGTAATAAAATTATATGTGTATCACTTGTATAAGATGGAATGGATAGCTGTAGAAAGCTTGAAAATCTGAGTTCAAATCCCTTCTAAATTACATTAAGTTTACTATTAAATATTATATATTCAGTTTGTATTCTGCCTTCCATCTTCTGTGTATTTAAATGGAAATATTACGGTCCTATACATGAGGGGTCAGAGTGATTTAAAGTCAACATGACAATAATATTGACATCAACAAGGGCTTTGAGCATTCCATCATAAGATTTTTTCAATTATATGGTTGACTGAAAAGTTGGAGTGGAGAAGAGTGAAGCCTGTCCATTAAAGCACGAAGATCTGCTATCTTAATATAAAGTAAACACTAATTATATATGTGTGTGGTAGATGATGATCTGAACCAACTGATGAGTGCTGGTTCAGCATGAAATACATATGTTGAAGATCATTTATCTTTTTCACGTATATGTAACAGTTGTATAAGATGAAGTAGCTAGCTATAAGGAGCTTGAATGTTTGAGTTCAAATCCCTTCTAAATTAAAACATAATAAAATTTATATAATTTGAATTTGTATATATTGAATTTTCATGCATATATCATGTACATGTTTTCCAATTTTTTCAGAATTTTTTTTTAGAAAAATTATAAAAATCATATCACGTACATGTATATAAAATATTTATTAAAACAAGCAAAACTCTCCATACAGTAGTGTCACTCAGTGCAAGCCAGAGTAATCAATGGATGCCAAAAGGCTTGTGCATAAAATCCATACCTACTACTTTTCATCAATGAGGAGCCTTGAATCTGAGAGCACTACACATGGATCTTAGGATCTAATGTAACCCTCCAGCAGTCACCTTTTATCTCTACTTAACTACAAAACTATGAGAATAAAATTGAAAACAAAAATATTTTCAATTCAAGCTCATTAGCTTATATAGTCATAAAGGTCTGAACTCAGTTCAGTACCCATACATTTTGGTGTCTTTGGTTCTTTAATAACCATAGCCATCACTATCCTATTAGGCAGGATTAGTATTAAACCACTAAACATCACTTGACCACCATTTCTTATCCTTGCTCATAACTGTTATTAAAACAGGCAAAACTCTATACAGTAGTGCCACTCAGGGCAAGCCAGAGTAATTAATGGATGCCAGAAAGCTTGTGCATAAAATCCCTATCTAGTGCCTATTCATACAATATCTCCAGAGTAGATTCTAGCTTGTGGCTTTCATCAGTGAGGAGCCTTCTGGCATCCATTGATTACTCTGGCTTGCACTGAGTGGCACTACTGTATGGAGCGTTTTGCCTGTTTTAATAACAGTTATGAGCAAGCATAAAAAATGGTGATTATGTGATATAAAATGTTTCCAATTTTTTCAGATTTTTTTGGGGAAAAAATATAAAAATCTATAAAAAATAATGTATAATAGCAAAAAGAAAATAAGAATATTATTAAAAAAAATTGCTTCACTAATCATAAAAATTTCTCATCATTTTCATTCACATTTTCAACACCAGGTTCATCACTATTTTTTTCATAAATTGCCTCATCTTCTGTTTCATCAATCACACCTAAAATTCCAATCTTCTTGAAAGATTTTATAATGATTTATTCCTTTATGTTGTTTCATCGCTCATCACATACCTGGCCTTTTATTTTTCCTGTTGGTGCCAAATCATGACTTCTGATATCATGTAGATATTTCAATTTTCTCTGTACTACTCTTATATGAGATGATCTCATTTATTTACTTTAAAATTTAAAAAACAAACAAACGGTGAAGATAATCATGGGCGGTACTTTCTGGTTGGCTTCACCCCAGCCACTAGAGACGCTGTTTCTGTGTAAACACACAGAAATATCCAGAGTAGGGGCCAAAAAGCAGAAATGCCAGTTCCAGCCATTAGGTGGCACTGTTCATTGGTACTTTCTGGTTAGCTGCACCCCAGCCACTAGAGGCGCTGTTTCTGTGTAAACACACATAAATATCCAGAATAGGGGCCTAAAAGCAGAAATGCCAGTTCCAGCCATTAGGTGGCGCTGTTCATTGGTACTTTCTGGTTAGCTGCACCCCAGCCACTAAAGGCGCTGTTTCTGTGTAAACACACAGAAATATCCAGAGTAGGGGCCAAAAAGCAGAAATGCCAGTTCCAGCCATTAGGTGAAGCTGTTCACCATGCATATGCACAGGAAGCTTCCACAAGCCATCTGGAAGCAAAACTGCCCACTTGGTGGCGCTGGTTGCAATGCATAAGCCCATTTAACTTACATCATCTGCTACCAGCACTACCAAGAACCTAGGTGGCGTTGATTCCTGTAAACAGATCTAGCTTACATTGTCTGCTACACCAAGATTCTAGCCCACTCCATTGGGTGGCGCTGTTTCTCCACATTTACACACGGAGAAACAGCACTCTCTAACCGCAAAATTATTGCAAGGGTAACGTCTACGCACATATTACTTAAAACATACACAGCGTATAATATAAAGGTGTCAATAGTGTAGAAGTCACATCTATTTAAATCTGCTTTGATTATTAATACTGTTACATGGAATTTCATCCTGTCATAAATCCATGTATTTTACATTCATTGTTTTTAAAAATAGATCTTTTTTTTTTTAATTTTTTTTTCTAAAAATGATTTTTTTTAAAAATCAAAATATGATCACAACTATTTACATTTGCTTCCACAACATAACATTCTAATTTCACCTGATTTTAAATTAATTTATTTTTTAGAAACGATCTTTTTTTAAAGATTATTTTATGTAAGGTATTTAATTTTATTTTTAAAGTAGGCACATTGATGTTTGTCTGACCAACGTAAATTAATCTTAACCTTTTTTCCACCTCCGGAATAGTTTTGGATACCCATTTACTAACCACTATAGACTAGCTATTTGGGTTTGTTATCTGAAAAATAATTTAAGGTTCACCTGGTGTGGATTCAAATCCCAGTTTATAGGAAAATAGGTGGAAGCACTAATTACTATGCCATAAGACTCAGCTTTTAATTGAAAACATTTCAAAAAAGGATGAATCTATTTTTCAAAGAATATTTTTAAAATACAAGCATAATTCTTATAATTGGGAGTTTAAATGTGATATAGGAGACTTGAACACAGACTTTCAAGCTCCCTTCAGCTATACACATGACCCCACATGTGTGAAAAAGATAAATAATCTCCAATAATGTATTCTGTACTGAACTAGCACTTATCAGTAGATCCAGCTCATCATCTCCCACACATGTATATAATCAGTGCTCAGTTTATATGAAAAGAGCAAATCTTCAAGCTTTAATGGACAGGCTTTAATATTCTCCACTCTCTAACTCTTCAGCCGTCCATACCATTGAGAGAATAAATATTAATTCTTATTAAGCGCAATGTCAGCACGTAATACTTATATAAAGCTAAAGCTTTAGTACATGCACCTTGAGCGCTTAATTTTAGCAAGAGACCTCTACAAATCATAACACGAGATTCGACTTTATAAAGATAAGAGGGACCCTCTTATCTCTAACCTATTTTTCTTAATTATAAAGTCGAATCTCGTGTTATGATTTGTAGAGGTCTCTTGCTAAAATTAAGCACTCAAGGCGCATGTACTAAAGCTTTAGCTTTACATTGAGAGAATAGTAAATCAAAACAATGCTGAAAAAGAACCCAAGTAAACTAAAATTTATTTCACTTGTCTTACCTTTTATACCATGTCTATAAAAATACACAGAAGGAGAAAATGAGGAGGAGAAAATGAAAATCAGAAAGAATAAATGACAAAGATTAATTTTTTTGGGTTCTTTTGTGATCTTGTAAAAAAATGAAACATGAGAGACTAACTCTATCACCAAATTTGAGATTAGATTATCCTCGGTCAATTTGCATAGATTTGAAACACTCTATCATTATTTCAACAAAACTAATTTAATCGGGAGATCCCAAATTATTTTTACAAGCTTAAGATTTGAATGTAATATACATATAATATATAAAATAACATACAATGAAAACTATGGTTACTTCTAAACTAATTATTAATCACATAAATAATTACTAATATATAATGCTCATCATATTTAAAAAAATAAATTACATACGATGGATAGACATAATCTAGATATAGTTTAATAATTAATAAATAATTTAATAATCATATTGCTATGATAATAAGTTTTTTTAATGTTGTTTGTTATATATATAATAATAAAGTGTTTGCTGCTAATTGAAGAAAGATATTTTAATCCATTTTCGAATAATTCAATATATTTGTTTCTTAACCATATAGCACTCATTATTTAAAATTTTATCAGTAGAAATACGATATTTCAAATAGTATACATTTTATGAAATAGTGAAATACAAGCACAATGTATATACTTAACCTAGATATAATTAAAGGGGATTTGAACCTAGACTTTCAAGCTCCCTACAGTCATTCACTCTTTCTAATATAACTGATACACATGACCACATATGTATTTCATACTGAATCAGCACTCATCAGTTGGTCATCATCAGATTTTAAGTGATATGGATGGCTGAAGAGTTGGAGAGTAGAGAGGATTGAAGCCTATCCATTAAATATTTAGTGTGTAGATTTGCTATCTTAATGTAAACCGAGCACTGTATATATGTGGGAGATGATGATCTGGACCAAGTGATGCTGGTTCAGTATGAAATATATATATTGGAGATCCGTTATCTTTTTCACATATAGTGATTATGTGTATTGGTTATATTGGATAGAGTGGATGACTATTGGGAGCTTGAAAGTTTGGGTTCAAATCCCCTTAAATTTTATGAAAACGTTCAGAGTAATGAAACATAACAATACCCAATCGATTAAAATCTTACAGTTAGGGATTGTCTGAAGCAGCAGTGTCCAGTACATCAGTCATGATCTGGGTAAAACGTGCTAATATGATCAACACAGTTTGCCATCTGGTGAGTAAAACAAGGAAGGAAAAATTCTAAAAAAAAAAACCCTAGATGTTGGCAGGTCTAGTGAGTATTTTTTTCCCCTTGTTCTATGAGAATTGTTGGACAGATTTTTACCTCGCAATAGGTTATTAATTTACATAATGTACTAACTGACTGTGCTCCATTAAGTCACGCAAAATGAGGTTTTAATTAAGTATATGTATTAGCACATCTCTGAAATTTTAAATTATGAAAAACAAACCCCCATTGGATCAGTTTTTCGTGCTGCACCCTTCATCAACTCTCTTATATAATATCAGCATACTAATTCAACTAGAAATCGTTAAAAGTATTAGTATACAATGTAAATTTAATTAGCTTTATTTTTAAGCATGAATATATCTACTGAAAGCGTATATATTTTTAAATAAAGCCTTTTTTGGCTTCTAATACTTTTGCAAATAGTTATAATACAAGAAGTTGTACATATGCACAAATAAATCTTCACATTTAAAAATAAAAAAAATTAAATTTATTTTAAATATAAATATTTATGGCGACTTTTGTTTTAGGTTACAGTATTTAAAGACTTGGCCCCGTAGAAAGAGAGAAAAGACTAGAATTAAACTAACAAGTCTTTCCCAACAATACATTATAATACATTCAGAGAATTTTGGTTTTTTGATATTTCTAGTTCACTTGAACAGTGAAGGTTAATCAGCAAATTCATGCATAACAAAAGAGATATGGCTGACTTTCTGCATTGATAAAAGATTGTGATACAGTAGAATCGGTGCATTCACAAAAAAAAACCAAAAAACTGTATTATACACAGAGGTATCCCAAAATAACCAGAATTTTATAATAAAAAATTGCTTATTTATTTTCAAGTGTTATAAATTTAATTCTTTCAAATGACGGTCCATTTGATGCAGTACACTGGTCTAAATATGTTTTTCTAAGTAGTCGAGAAGTACTCGCAAAGAGATGCCTTTTAACATCTCTGTCATTTTTTCCATCTCTTCTAAATCCATACCCCCCCCCCCCCAAAGAAACATTTTTTCATTCAAAATATTAAAAAAAATTCACAAGAAGCGAGATCGAGCGAATACATGATAGACAAGCTGGATCATGCTAAATTTAATTAAGAAGTGTTACACACTCAAGGCTTTGAGAAATCACACTTTGGGGGGATGAAGCGTTCTCTCTTTTCTTTGTCACAAAACAAAATGTTTATGTTTTACCACATCATGTAAATGTATCAGGACTTTCAGATAAAATACCTGACTGTTATGAACTAAATTTGGGGAGGGGGGTGGCATTTGCATAAAAAAAAAATCAGCATTGTTTTAACTTTGAACGTCACTTACGATGCTTTTTAGGGACGTGGTAAATTTAACATTTCAATTAAATATTCGTAAACTCATGTTTTTATGAGATCAGCTTTCTTGTAATATGTTTCAACCCAAAAATTTTTTCTTTGTCTTTTTCTGTAAACGAAAATAGAATTTTGCATTGTCGAACATTTCAGTCATTATAAAAAAAATGACACAATATGTTACATGGTCCCACAATTTCACCTGGCAATGTCATTTGGAAAATTGATGCAGAAGAGTACCTTGCAAGAAGTATGTAATAGGTGAAGCATATACTACACAGGCACAAACCAGAGATTAAATGATAAAAGATTATCATATATATATATAGAAAGCATCTGTAATTAAATTTGAACTTCAGTAAATTTAAAGTTTGTATATAAAAATTAAAAATTTCGGTATTTGTGACTTTTGACCCAGGTGGCCACCAGAGGCGCTGGGTCAAAAGTCACAAGTACCAAAATTTCTTATCTAATAAAAAATGATTAATAATTTATACATTTATTGAAAAATAATTATTGCAAATGAGTGCTTTTTAATTACCTGCCATTTTCTCCTCGCCAGGAATTTCTTATGTTTGTCAGTGCTCAGTTTGATAGATTTCATGGTTCTAGCATCCTGAGCCAGCCATCTGTGCTCAAGACACTTCTGGACAGTATTGCGATTTCTAAAACAAATGAAAAAAAAAATTAATTGGTTTAATGACAAAAACGATGGACTCAGCACCTACAATAGTATGCCCCTCTCACCAGTGGTGAAGTCAACATTATATTACAATTATTTTTGATATTAAATAATGTACCAACACTAAGACAACTAACCCAGATTATTCTGAAATGTTTAATATCTAGCTAGCCCTAACTGGATATCCATTAACCAACCAAATACTAGATATGGGCCAATTATTGGAAAAAATAATCATAAACTTGTGTTTGAGTTCCTAGATTTGGGACATGGTGTAGTGCCACCCTAATCAATGGATGCAGGAAGGTTTGTGCGCAAAATACCCATATATTACCTACTCATCCAATATCCCCAGACTAATTTCTTGCTTGTGGCTTTCATCAATGAGGAGCTTTGGATCATGTTTTGGTAGTTTTATTTCATAGGATTGGAGTTTATCTTGTACAAAGATGCTCTTCATTCATGCAATGTCCCTGATTACAAAATCCACAAACTCCATTATATTAAATATGTAAATATACATTGGCAAATGACAGCATGCAATCATCGAAGTTCCAAAATCATTTAATAGTAAAATACATTGATAAGAAGGACAAACCACTGTATTATTTGAAAAAATGTTGTGATTTTCCTAAGACTCCAATAATAAAGCAGTTGTTTATTGAAAAATCTGCTAAATTGGTTAAAGATTTATTGGTGCCGTACAAGATATCAAAATTAATTGCTAAAGCAGGTACACCTTACTTCATTGGAGAAAGATTGATTATTTCAACAATTTCTGTTCTATTATCAACTGCTATGGACGTAAATGCAGATGCAACAACTCAATATAACCATTTAAGTAATTTCTCAGTATTAAGGTAAATTGACAAAATGACAACTAATGTAAAAAAGCAATTAGTTGTGAATTGAAAGTAAAAAAAGTTTGCTTTACAAACAGACAAATCAACTTTGAAGGGTGATGAGACATTTCTCTTGGGATATGTTTGATTTATGGAAGATAATTAGCTCATCAAAGAAATGCTTTTTTCTCACTGACATGCTGTGGACAATACAGAAGAATCTATTTTTGAAGATGTAAATAAATATTTCAAAGAGAAAAAATGTTCCATTAGAAAATATAACTACCTGTTCTACAGATAGTCCTGAAGCCATGTCATGCAAATATAAAGGATTTATTGCATATTTCAATAAAATATTACCTAGTTTTCTGCATTCCCAATGTAATTCACAGAGACCATTTGCATATTGCACTGTTCATTGTAGTAAAAACTGTTAATAAAGTTAAATCAAATGCCTTTTACGACTATTATTTCAAAATTTTATGAAGACAATGATGAGAATTTTAGACATTTACTTCTACATTCAAAAGTGAGATGGTTATCTTGAACATTTTGTTATCTTTTGGGATAGTAGGTTTGTTTATTAAATAGAAGGATTTTCAAAGTCAAATTATCAACTTCAAATATAAAATATTGTATTTGTTGTATATTTTTAAGAGGGAAGAAACAATAATCTCATATCAGCAAAAGAAAATGGCCAAGCTTTTCTGAGTAAACTCAGAATTTTTTGAAAGAACATTGCATATCATGAAATTTGTCAATTTCTATCTCTTGAATTTGAAAAGGCAGGAATATGTCGAACATTTTTAAAAATTATACAATAAGATGGACCGTCAATTTTAAACCACTAAACATGACATTATCACCATTTCTTATACTTGCTCATAACTTATTAAAACAGGCAAAACTATTCATACAGTAGTGACACTCAGTGCCAGCCAGAGTAATCAATGGATTTTAATAACAGTTATGAGTAAGCATAAGAAATCGTGATCATATGATGCTTAGTGGTTTAATACGAATCCTGCCTAATAGGATAATGGTGGCTATGGTTATTAAAGAACCAAAGATACCAAAATATATGGGTATTGAACTGAGTTCAGATATATATGACTATATAAGCTAATGAGCTTAGATTGAAAATATTATTCTGTTTTCAATTTTATTCTCATAGTTTTGTAGTTAAGTAGAGATAAAAAGTGGCAGCTGGAGAGTTGCATTAGATCCTAAGATCTAGGTGCAGTGCTCTCAAATCCAAAGATCCTCACTGATGAAAGCCACAAGCTAGAAACTAGTCTGGGGATATTGAATGAGTAGGCACTAGATAGGTATTTTATGGACAAGCCTTCTGGCATCCATTGATTACTCTGGCTTGTACTGAGTGGCACTACTGTATGGAGAGCTTTGCCTGTTTTAATAACAGTCAAGTTTGCAATAGTTTGGCATAATATTGCAGATACATTTGAAATGGATGCTTCCAATGTGAATATTAAATTCCAAGAGAATGTCATTGAACTATAAAATGGATAGTTAGTTCAGTTCAATTCATGTTTTAAAAAAATCTAGTTTCTGAATCAATTCTAAAATTGCAGACCAATGCCCAAAAGTTTGTGAATAAACTCAATTATTTGTTATTCTATTCCCAGTATCGTATTTGGTTGAATGACGTTTTAGTAAAGTTCTTCTATTTTACCCAAATAGAGTAATTGTTTGGATACTGTGAACAGGGGTGATCTCATATTAATGTTGGCATCAATTTAACCTAAGACAGAAGACCTTACTAAATCTCATAAATTGCAAGATTTACGTTAAAAATTGTATTATATTTATGTTTGTTCTTAAAAAGATCTGTGTTTTTCCAACTTTAAAATCGTATTTGAGCAAAATGATTTGTAACGCATAGTAACTCTTTCTAATACTGTATACTATGTATGTTTGTTTAAAAAATATAATAAACAAGTCTGGCTTGTGTATATGCATTACACTTGTACTTTAAATATTACATATTCAGTCTGTATTCTGCCCCTCCCTTTTCTGCATATTTAAATGGACATGTTAAGGTCCTGTATATGAGGGATCAGACTGACTTGGCGTTAACATGGGTATATCATTAATAACGGCACCAACAAGGTTTTTGAGCATTTCATTATCAGATTTTCAATTATATGGATAGCCGAAGAGTTGAAAACAATTGAAGCCTGTCCATTAAAGTTTGTAGATTTTCTATCTTAATATAAACTGAGTACTGATTACATATATGTGTGTGGAAGATGATGACTCAGACCAAGTGATGAGGGCTGGTTCAGCACAAAATACGTATAGTGGAGATCATCTATTTTTTCACGTGTCTGTGGTCATATGTATCGCTTATATAAAATAGTGGACTTGAAAGTCTGTGTTCAAATCCCCTTTGATTAAAATAGACTTTATAAATTTGTTAACAATAAACAAGATTATAAAATTATAATTTTACTTTTGTGTTAGAAGTCCTTAAAAAAAACTGGGCTCCAAAGGGGAGTCATGGGGGTAAAAAAGGTTTAAAACTCTAAATCATACTTAATTATATCGCTGAGTCAATGCTGTTATGAAATCATAAACATTTTATTTTTCATTTCCTATTATCCTATTGACTGCAAACTATATTTTTTATATTCATGGGATAAAAAATTGACTATATATTTCCTAAGATCCAAAAACATAAGCAACAACATCGTAGAACTTTTTTGGCTCTGCGTTTTGAATTATGAAAAAATATAGGGTCATACTTTGATCCTAAAAATGTAGACACTTTTGGAGTGGACAAATGATATATAACAGAAAATAAAAGGCATGACTTAAGTAGTGCAGACCACGTGATAAACCAAAAGTCCAGTATTAATCATTTACCATAGTACTTTTAACAATTTTAAAATATTGTTGTTCTAACATTTGTTCATTAAAAATACATTTAAGGATTAAATATTTCAAAAGTTTAATTCTATGCAAAAAATATTTATATAATGTATAAAATTATATATATATTCAAGATTTGCAATGAAACTAAAAGAAATTTAAATAGAAGAGTCAAATAGTACATTCATATATATATATAAATAATTAAAACAAGTTATAAATTTCGTAACTTTTTTTAAGGTTGCATTTTATTATCACTAGATCGAGCTTACCAATAGCTCTAAACAAGGTTTGTTTTTATAAGTGCAGAAAGAGATGCAATTTAAAATCTTTATCATTATCCCCACCTCCAAACCAGCTTGTTTAGAGCTATTGGTAAGCTCCAACTAGTGATCATAAAATGCAAGCTTAAAAACAAGTTATGAAATTTATAACTTGTTTTAATTATTATAAGTGTACCTTTGAAGGTTTTTGCAATGCTATATATTACAGAGGCTATTACTATATGGTGAAACTGAGCTGAATTCAGACCCATATAGCTATCTAGTTTGTCAAGCTGGATTTGAAGACATTTACGTGTCTGATAAGTTCATGCTTTCAAATTGATAGAAACGTGTTTTATAAGTACTGACTTTTGAGTTGGCATTTTAGATCTAGTTTCTAGTCTCCCAGCCCTCCACTGATGTGAGCCATAAGCTTGAAACCCACTGGTATGGAGGTGGGGATAACAATAGAGATTTTAAATTCTATCTCTTTCGGCACTTATAAAAAACAAAGCTTGTTTAGAGCTATTGGTAAGCTCCATCTAGTGATCATATATATATATAATCATTCAAAAAGTAAACTAATTTATGTGGCTGAAGAAAAAGACTACCAGGAATAGAAAAGTGAGGTTCATTTCTAATTTGAATCATATTCTCCACCAGCACTCAAAAAAATCAAAACTGAAATTTTAATTATTAATATGAATGTCAGCATCAGTGTGGGTTTTGAGCATTCCATCATCAGATTTTCAATAGGATGGATGGCTGAAGAGTTGGAGGGTGGAGTGGATTGAAGTCTGTCCATTAAAGAACGAAGATTGGCTATCTTATTATAAATCTGAGCACTTATTGCATATATGTGTAGAGATGATAATCTGGACCAACTGACGAGTGCTAGTTTAGCACGACATATGGATATTGGTGATTATTTATCTTTTAGACATATATGTGGACAAGTGTGGCAGTAGTATGAGATAGCATGGAGAGTTGAGGGTCGTGTGAAAGTTTGAGCTCAAAATGCCCTATATATTACATTGGTTGTACAGGTATATATATAGCCTGTATCTTAAATATTATTTTAATAAATATTCTGTTATTTATATAATGCATCTTATGAATGTAATATTATAATGAAGGAACAATGCTCTCTGTTCATGTGCTTTAAGAATCTCCTTGCAAGACCAGAGAAATTGCTTCTTTGTATAACATATGTAGGATGCTATATAAATACCAGAATATTTATTACAAGTAAATTCAAAATTACTATATATTTCATCACAGGTAGTTAAAAATGGGATTATATCTCTCTCTTGCTATAGATCAAATAGATTTATCCAATTAAAATTAATAATACATAACTCAGGCACATAATAGATTCAAGCTCTCATTTCAGCATGGTGAGCAAAGACGGGTTTGTATATAAATAAGCATAGACTTATGGTTTTAAAGTCGATGCTCACAGGCAAGTGCAAGGCGATTCTTAAAGTGCATGATAAGAGGGATTGTTCCATCATTAAAATATTATTTTAATCCCAGAAATGAGTAAGTCATAAAAATGCTGAAAGATCAATTGGCAATTTTTGAAAAAAATTGAAACTATATCTAATTCTGTCAAGTATTGCAGGTATTTATCATCATCATTTTTCAGTAATTATCTCCACTTGAATTCCAGTTTCATCAATTTAACTTATTTTATCCACATCACACTAAAAACCTTATCTTATTTTATCTATCTACCTCACATGTGGTTTCTTTCTAGGTCTTTTATAATTTCTTAGAGTCCAGTTTAAGACTTCACCTGCCCATTTATTATCATCGCTTCTAGCGATACATGCAGCCTAGTTTCATTTTCATATCTGATTCTTTCAATTCCAGTTATATTGTTATTCTTTTATTCAAATATTAAGCTTTCAATATTTTCCTGTTACTACCCACATACACCTCTCCATATTTTATTGCGTGATCTGAAATCTTTATTCAGCTCTTGTGTCAGGTGCCCAAATCTCAAATTCAAAAGTAAAATACATCTATTAAAAACTTTTCCTTTTCAAGCGTATAAGCATATTTCTTTTATTATTAAATTATTTCTACCAAAATATTCCATTCAAGTTTAATTGTATATAAATCTGAATTCAACTGTAAAAATAATATTGATATGTATACTGAAAGATCTTTTAACATTAAGATATAATCATAATAAATTGGTTAGAACTATTGAAAGATTTTATAATCAAATAAATAATCCACTATCTTGACAAACTGAATCCAAAAAAATGGATCAGCCTTCCATACATTCCCAGAGTATCTCAAAGATTGAAAGAAATATGTACTGACACATTCAACGTAAGTTTAAAACCCCACCCTTTTTAAATAAGTTGTTAAATAATGCTAGAGATACATTACCTGCTGAGCTCATCCAACAAATAGTTAATAAGATTGCATACAGTGATCACTTGTGTAAGGCCATATATTACAGGGAATTGTTGGGGTAAATGTGTCCAATAAAGATAGTTCAGCATAGATATCTATATAACCAAGAACAATGAGTATAGATTAATATTTTTAGAATGTGAACATGAATTGGGACATACTTTTGACATAATAGCTGCGAAAATAGTTTGTGTTGTAAGAGAATATAGAAAGCTTGGGGTTAAAGAGGTCTGGATCATTACAAAAGATCCCTATGCAGTAAATAAAGGACTCCTGGGTAAATGGAATATTTGAATAAAATTTGCGTAAGGCATGCTATACTTAAATATTATATTGATTCCAACAGAGAAATTCAAGGGCTATGAATATGACAAGAATTGTTGAAAGCATGTTTAGAAAATATTAAATAATTTAAAATTATAATATCTTTTCTGAATATATGTTTGAAACACTTTCATAAATATTTACTAAATAATGATATATTTGAAATAATAAATGAGAGCATAAGATGTTAATTCTGTTTCAAGACTGGCTAAAGAGTATTATTAAAATTGGAAAATTTGTAAAAAAAATAAAAGATGAAGATTAGTTTTCAGTTATTATGATAGCTTTTGAAAAAATAATTATCAATATATTGAACCTTTCTACTGGTGATTGGTTATAATATGATTTGAATTAAGAAGAAAGATACACTGATAAAAAATAAAATCTTTGAATATATATACTGTATAATGTTTATTTTTAAACATTTGCTGACATTGCTTCCGGCATAATAGGAAAACATAAGTTTTATAAATCATTTAAAAATAATATGTTCTTTGCTCTATTGATAAAAGAAATATTTGATATTAAACAGAGATGATGTGATTTGATGTATTGTGGCTTCTCCTTAAACGAAGTCAAGAATATCTCAGCAATTATGCCCTGATAAACCTGTTAGCCACTTTATTTTCCATTCCCCACTCTAAATTTTCCCATATTCTGCTCCATCCCATTTTCACAACATAATCTTTGTCAATGGATGAAAGAAGGTTTATGCATTCATTGATTACTCTAGCTTGCACTGAGTGGCACTACTATATGGAGAGTTTAGTTTCTGGGTAAACAGCTTGTGTAAGCAGAAAGAATGTTGATCATGTGATGTTTAATGTTTTACTGTTTGATATTTTAAAATGCATTACTTATTTGGACATGATTTAAATAAATATCAAAATTAAAAAAGTTATTAATTATCATTATTTTCAGTGATTATCGATCCACGACAGAATGATCTCTTTCCAAGTTGAATTCCATTTCTCTTGTCCATGGGGTCCCTTCTCGCACAACGCCAATTAACTTCTTTATTCATCCATTCATTCTAGATCTTTTACAATATCCTGGAGTCCAGTTCAAGATTTCATTTACTTATTTATTATCTCTTCTAGCAATATGTTCATCAATTTCATTTCCATCTCTTATTTTTTTTCAATGTCAGTGATATCTATTTGTTTGCTAAAACAACTACATTTCATTTTCAATCTCTTCTTGTTACTTCCTAACATATATCACTTCATTCAATATATCATAATAATGCAATATATGGGTAAGAGAACAAATAGGTATTACTGACCTCATTGAAAAAAATTAAAAGACTGAAGGGGAGTTGGGCTGGACATATTTCTAGAAGAGATGATAATAGATGGACAATTAAAATCTTAAACTGGATTCCAAGAAATTTTAAAAGACCCAGAAAGAGACCACATGTGAGATGGATGGATGAAATAAGAAAGTGTGCAGGGGTGATGTGGAGAAGAGAAGCTAAAGATTGGAGAAAATGGATTGAACTTGGAGAGACCTTCATCCTGCAGTGGATTGATAATGGTTTATAATAATGATGATTCATATATCACTTCTGTTAAGATCCATTTGCAAGAGCTGGAAAAATACCCATTGCAAATCTTCCTTTTCCAATACACAGGGATCTTTCCGTTAAATATTATTTCCACCAAAAACATTCCACTCAAGTTTAATTTATGATTAATTTTATCCACTGTATTTCATCTGCATTAAAATATATCTATAAAAGGGATTTGTAATTGTTAATTCATGAATAACAATCTTCATTTTCTTCTAAGATATTTCAATAATTATTGCTTTAATCTTTTTAGCATTAACCTTTAATCTGCTTTCTTACTTTCATCTGATTAATTCTTGCAACAACATTTCAGGAAGCTCTGAAGCATTACTTGCAAAAACAATCAGACAAAGTACTTAGCATACATACATGTGTTTGGGTCATGGGTATAGGATGGAGCGGATGACTAACAGAAGCTTGAAAGTCTGGGTTCAAACCCCTCTAATTACATGTAGTTAAAAATATATTTACTATACTTGTATTTAGTTGCCTTGACAACAGTTTGAAATTGTTGATTGTGATTGATATTGGAATTGTCTAAGTGTTGAATGGTTTTTAAAACATATATGCATATAAAACCATCACACAATATATAACAATGACTTACTCTTTTTTTTTGACTAAAAGCCTTTCTATGAAATCTTTCGCACTGTTAGAGATTGCTAGAAAGGTTTCATCTTCGAAGTCCCAGTCACAGGCTGTTACGTTACTGAAAGTTTCTTGGTCATTATCACCTAAAAACGGTGACAAACCAGATAATCTAAAAAAAAATGAAGATAAAAAATTAATTAAATAATTTGTTTTAAAAATTATTAAAATAGTTCAATAACAGTATTTACTGTAATATTAATTGTATTTTTTTCTTCCATTTTCAGTATTTCCATAATAATTCTATTATTATGTTATAGCTTTATGAAGATCAAATTGACGTGCACGTCTATATTATATTTACAAACATCCTCAAAAATGGCGATTAATGAAGTCCATTATACTGTTTTTTTTTATATATATAAATAACAAAAATATCATGCATAACATCTATATAAAATATATATTAATAATTATATATAAAAAGCCTTTTTTGTCATAGAATTGTGTGCCCTTCTCAAATGTTAAGCATCTATTTTAACATTAGCCAATTATTGCAGATAGAGCGCTATCTAGTGTTTTACAATGAAAGTAAAATAATAATAATAATAATAACAAAACATTAATAAAATAGAATAAAATTATGATACAGAGATTGAATAAAAATTGAAAGAATCTACTATATAACACAATATATTGTACCGGTCAAAACCTGTATATCCATCTAACATGAGCTGGAACTCACAAAATGTACTTCAAACCCAGTCAGGTCCGAGATTTAGATCAGGGACCAGCCTGGATTCGAACCCACTCTCTAAGCCCCAGATCAAACACCTAATGAATAACATAGTAATGATGGCACATGAGAATAAATTTTAATCCGGCCGACTAGCAAAGCGGAGCAAAACAATGAGACATCTATTAACTATGACTAAACTAAAATATATATAAGCATGGCTGTATGTTTGGAAGTCGAGAAAAGAGGGATTCGAACTACTCAAATAAGTTAGACAATAAAATATAGTTTAATATACTGACAAATTATTATACATTTATAAATTAATTGCAAACATTAGTATGTGCGTGAATGAGCAAACGGTAACTAATTACATAGTGTCATTCACGTTATTACTTCTCATATGCTCTTTATTAGCTAAATAATATATTATACATAAACACACATCTTTGGTGGGTCCAATATTAAGATGCCAATCGATTATTAGAAAAGATTACATAATATTGCTATCAACGCTTTGGGTTATGGTCCTGAAACGTGGTGACTAACATTATTACTTATGGGAGCGTTCTGAGATTCATTACAAATATAATACAAACTATTTTCATGCCATTACAGTTGTGAAAATAAATAAAATACATTTGAAAACATGTTTGATTATATGATTACAATACACCTGGGTCTCGTTTTACGCGATAGATAGGTTCCTCAGAAAACACGCGCAAAAATAGACGTAACTTACATTGAAAAAGGGGAGATGCGGTCTGTGATTTTTCAAAATTCGCGTAAAAGCAAAGCACCAATGTAAAATTACTTTAAAATTCATGAAAAAAAAAAAAAAAATAAGGAAATAAAATATGACTAATAAAAAATTTCAAATTTGAAAAAAATTGATACAAGACAAACTTTTTTTAACTGTAATATTTAATTTTATTCAAAATAATATATTTTTATGGATAATTTACAGTACAGTAATTTACATTTTTTTATACACGTTTTAATTATTAACGGAATTTGCCGATAAACAGGTTCATTTGCAAACTGGTAAAGATTCTTCACAAGAGGAACTATAACTAGCGCCAACTTCACTCTCATGTTGTTGTTTTAATGGTTTTCTAGTGACAACATAATTAGTAATTAATCTTTGAGACAATGATTTTATTAATTGTTTATGAAGCTCGCGATATCCAGACATACAACCATTTAGCTCTCGTTGGAATTTAAGAGCACGTTCGTAATTAGTGTTATTAGTAAGAAAATAATTTGCCAACTGATTAGAAAGTTGAAGACCCCCTCGAATCATTTTGGAAGTGAAAAAAACAGGTTCCACTTCTGTTTCATTATCTTTTTCTACATTTTATTCTGTAGCTAAACTTTTATTTTTGTCTTTAATTTTTTAATTTTCAATTCTGTTTAAAAATCAAATTTCGTTTCACTGCTATTACTCACCTTTTAAAAATAAACTTGCGGACACTAAATGATTAATAATTGATTAAACGTTCCTTTTTAAAAAGCAAAAACAGAATGTGATTTAAAATGCAAAATTAACACGCACAATGTTTAAACAAATTTACATTATAATCTTGTAAAATTTAATGTGTGTATACATAAAATGTGGAAATCATGATTTTAATTTCATTATTGCATAAAATCTTACTATTATAAAGCACTGAAAATTTTGAAATTACTAAGTTGAAAGTCAAATTCCAATAATTTTGCTATTACTTTCAATATAACGTAAGTGCACAAAATTTATTATTTAAAGAAATAGCGCAATATCGGAATTTGACTTCCGGTGAAAAACGAATCGCGTAACTTCAAAATCGTGTTAAATAAGTCTGCGTAAAAAGAGACCCAGGTGTACTTAATGAAAATTCTTTTAATTAGCGCTGGTAAGAAGAACGCTTTATTTTCCCCCAAGGCATATAGATACTCTTAAATACAGAAATAAGTTACGATGGTGGGATTGTATAAGACTGAAATAAATTTAATTAATAAAAATAGAAGTAGTTGGCATTTATATATATTTTAAGCAGAGCGCAATTTTAATATTAGAGCATTAAAACTGGGTCATGAAGCAAAAGAAATAATAATACGAAGAAGTTTGCTGTGCTGACATAATGGCCAAGAAATAACAGGAAAGGTCGTGCTTCTGGATGAAAGACGAAGTAGATAGGCATGCCGTGGACATCGCCGATGCGCAGGACTTTTGTACGAAGAAAGTGGATGGGCATAGCATGTGCCAGACTTAGGGATCACCGCCAGAGGCCTTTTTATATGAAGAAGTGATATGCATAGGTGTGCCAAACTTATGGGAATCACTGCCAGAGGCATTTTTATACGAAATAAATGGTTCTGGATAGCTCAACTATCGACGGAATGAGATATGAAAAGAAATCTTTGGGTTCGAACTTGGCGCAACCCCCAGATTAGAAGACTAGAAGCACGTAATATACGAAAATAGGCCAAATGTCAGTAACACAATACGGGTAAATGTCACTAATGACATTGAATAAGATTTACTGCTTTAAAATAAATGACCCTAGTTTGAATGCCATAATTTATATAATTAATTTGCTATGCTGCTATAATATATATAGAGAGAAGATTTCATTTAATAAAATATACATGAAGGTTTTATTCAGTAAAAGAAACATTAAGATTTGCCCCCTTCCCTTTTCTGTTATTTAAAATAAATAAATCCCACCTTCGTTTGATTTTATAATAACTGGAATATTTAAATACTGTATTTGATATTTTAAGAGTATATAAAAAAAAACTAGCAGTTATATAGAAAACAAATAATCGGTCACCTTTTCAAAATTGAATAATGTTTATAAAATAAATAAGGTTTCAAAGCGTTAATTAGCTTGAGTTCTGGATTCACCCCGGGTGGAAAATCCAGAGTTAAACAATATATTTTTATACTAAGACATGAATAAAATGTTGACTCGTAAAAACAATCTGGCGAACGTATTAATTAATACATTATGTTTTAAGGGAATGTTAAAACCTTAATTAATGGATATTTAACTGAAAGACAAAAAAGATTTTAGAAATTACGTTCGCCAAGTTGCTGGAAATTGGCATATTAATAATAAGCAAACAGATATATAAATTAAATAATAAATACATATAAATAAATGACCGCACCAAAGTTAAGGAAAGTTAAGAGCATATAAGAGAGAATTAAATTTATAGGAATTACTTTAGAGCAAATTACATATTAAAACAAAAACAAAGTTAAATAATACATTAGAAGAAATCTTGATAGATTAGTTAGGCTAGATTTAGTTTGAGGTGACGGGCTTGAAAAGTTACCTTGCAATTTTAAGAAACCAATTTAAAATATTGAACGTGCACGGAAATTGAAATGAAAGTTCTTCGGTGGCAGCAAGCTTCTATTAGCGTTCTAAAATTCTTAGGTCGGGCTTTTACTTCACTCTTGGGCAGCAGAATGGTACGGTGGTGGAAGATGATGACCCAACAGGGCCGAGAAGGGTGATGGACTTACTACTACATCATTTTAAGTTTCAATACAGTTCTCTCAATAGTAGCTAATCTGTTCTCTCAATAATGGCTAATCTCCTCTTGATTAAAATCAGGCTGTTTTATACTCCAGCCCAGGTATTTGAAGAATGCATTAATTACTTAATTCATTGTTTTGAAAGATGCAACTGTTAGATAACATCCAAAAATAAATTCAAATCTATTTCCAGATTAGAAATAGATTTGACAAAAATGTTTATAACAAAGAAAATCTTTAATCTTAATCCCCATTTTAAGTAAAAACTTTAATTAAAAAAATACCTTCCCCAGATTAAAACAATAGTGTTTCCACCCTTTAATTATTTTTAGACAATCAACAGTTGAATCTTCCATATTGGATTTTACAAAATATACAGTTTAAAAGGAAAACAAGCAATTTAAAAAGAAAAAGTTTTTTAAAAAAAGACGTATAATAAAATATTTAAAACATCAATATTTTGTTAGTAAGTTTTTGCTCCTATATATATATTTGAGCTGCACCTATGTAGTTTAATAAAAAAGAACTAATAATTAATAAAAAAGAATTAATAATAATAAATATTGAAAGTTAAACTATAAACTTAGGCGTGCATTCCAAATATATCCATAAAATATATATACGACAAAAGGAGCGGGATGGGATATAGGGTTTGAATACGGGTTTGTAGGTGGAACTGATGCTCAATCTTAAGCTAAGATTGATTGCTTCAATATATAATAAATAAAAAACATATCCTATATAATTTTATATATGCCACCTTATTATATAATTTTCCATTCATTTTTAATTGACCAGGTTGGCTCAGTTGGAAAGAGTGTTACCTTAAAATTCAACAATCAATAATCTAAGGACCCAGGTTCAAATACCATGCTAGTACTGTGACTGGTCAGGCCAGCAACACTTGAAAAAGAGGGAAAAATAATACCTCTCGAAACATTGTGCATATACTAACCTGTTTGACATTAACAGTTGAAAGTATTTGGAATATTTAAATAAAGGTAAATTGTTCTAAAGACATTCAATAAGCATATTAGATGATGGAAATAGTCCAATATAAAAATACAACTAGAATACCATCATCACAAACCTTCAGGAAAACACTAAATTTATTGATGTTTTATAAATATTCATACAATTGTTTACGTTATGCTTAATATAATATGTTTCAAATACTTGCCTTCTTTTTGGATCTTTAGTGGAATTTAAAGATTTAATATTTTTATATCATATATTTTATGCCAATACATTAAATAGCAAATATGTAAAGCACTTATCATCTCACCTATTAATTGCATTGTTATATTCTTTGATTCTTACATCTGTTTTCCTTGAGTTGGTTTTTTTGATCTAATGTCCCAACTCCTCACTGAAGAGACCCATAGGTCGAAACCGGTCTGGGGATGGGGACCATTTAAAATAAAAATGATTTGAATGCCTTCTCTTGTAGTAGCATTTATCATAAATAAAAAAAAAAAAAGCTTGTTTAGAGCTATTAGCACGCTCTTAATTTTACATATTTGTAAGTGCAAGCTATATATAAGTCATGTGACATCTGACTTGTTACTATTACTACTATATGATCTTAGTAAATTATATTGCAATGGTCACAATTAATTTTATATATGATTCCCTTTTTGTATTTTATATTATCTTTCATTTCATAATTACCTATTAATTCTTCTAGATTTTTACTATATATTTATCAATATCATTTTGTTTTTCATTAATGTATTATAAATTTTGGATTAATATAAAAGTTTGATCCACTCTTTTTTTTCCATGTGTCAAAGCATCGGCTGGGAAGTGAACGCGCGAACCCGGGACAACTGCTTGTAAGGCAGCTAGCTATGCTGACCACTTGGCCACCAATGCTTTTTACTTGAAATATTGTTACTATCAGCATTATAATTATTTTGCATAGAAATGTTATTATTTAACATAGATTTTTTACAATTAAAAAGTATAATCTTTATATACCTTAACAAATTGTTTCTTTTGTAGATTAGCTACATTTTTACTTGTATTATATTTTATCATTTTTATATTTAAAAATTTTTAATGACTGACAGTGTTTGTACTCACGCTTGCTGTTAATCTCTTAATTTATCTTCTTTAGTAATTATACCGTGCTTTGAATGCTCATTGGTGAAGTTAGAACTATCAAAATTAAATATCAGGCTTAGCGCTTTCAGGTCTTTTAACCTCATATTCATAGCTGAAGAGTTAGAAACATTGTGGTGTTGTTGATATATGCTAATATATAATAAAATGTTTCAATATAATTTTGTTATCATTACCTATGTAAATTTCTATATCTAAGTGCTGTGTCCCGGCTTTCGCCTACTGATCAGCAATGATAAATTTGGTTTAGTAAACAGAGACAAGGTATGGAATATAATAGTTTAATATGCAATAAATAGGTTAATATACATAAAATAGCTATATATATATATATATAATATGAAGAACTAACTACAACAGTTGGGGATCTTAATATCCTAATGCTCCCCGCATACCAAAGTTAAGAGTTTATAAGTATGTTCACTCTACCTGCAGCAGGCATAAATTTATTATCCACAAAGAGCCCAGTTGGGCATTATAAAATAATAAAAGATCAGTACGATTTGCTTAAGGTCCTAGTCAGCTGGATTACCTACAGGCGCCGATTACCTGGGAATTCTGTTCTCTTGAACATACACCCGCCAGCACTGTAGCAGGAAAAAGACCTCGAGAGTCTTTTGATTTTTGTTTTTATACCTGTCGCGTGTCGGTCTCATTTTCTTTATATTTCTGGAGTAGTTGGTGACCCGTATCTGTCAGATGTTAGATCTGGGTTCCACTGACTTGTTTCATTCTATATACACTAGTTACGAAAATTAGCTTAACAATCTGCAAACGTTGTCAATTGTTATTCTATATTGTTATTACTCTCTCTCTCTATATATATAACACTAAGTATTTAATTTTGTCTTCAAATTCTACATTTATAAGTTCAATATTATACATATTATTATTAAAATCATTATAAATATTACTCCCAGCTCTTTTATTACCAATAATTAAAATATTAAATTCAAATAGGCAATGAAAAGAAAATTATTCATATAGATAGATTAATACTAAGCATGGGAATTTCACAATGAGGAATAGAAACAGTTTTAATAATAAAAAAAAAATGCTAAGCAAAACCACTAGTTAAATGCCTCACTAACAAACTATCCAATGACTTCACAATCGCATTTCGCACCCCCCCCCCAATACTAACAGACTCATCAATAATGCTAAAGATAAGATCACTCCAGATGTCATCCCACAAGTCGTGTATAAGATGACCTGTCAAATAACTGCCAAGCCGTATATTACGGGGAAACTAAAACAAACATCGCTAATAAAATATGTACTTGTGGTTAATTGACAAGCAGAAAACTTCATATCTGGAATTTTTGAAAAATACTCACCTAAACTATAAATATCAATAATTCATTGAATTGTTTGAAATGATAGTCTCTTAAATCCACACCAGTTCTAATGTACTGGAAAATAGATATGAATTTAAAATGAAACTATATAACATCAATGCTGATATACCAATTCAAATCATCAATCAGAAAGCCATGCTTTTGCTAACAATTCAGAGCCTTAGGTCTCAGAGTTATCAGTGTAAACAATGCAGGCACATTATTAGTACCTGTCCCAAATTACTATGCTCACAGTATAACATGGTAATCATCTTGATATAGCAATGTTCAAGATTGGAGGAGTAAGTTTAAAAATTAGTTAGAGTGACAAATTTATATGATAACGTCAATATAGTAGTTAACGTTAATAGAAAACAATTTAACCGAATTGATGGTAATGAACCTTCCACAATTGAGTTAGAAAAAATATTAAGACTATTAGATCTGGATTCCGCTCCTGCGCTTAAAGATCAAGGAAAAAAGAAAAATAATGAAGCTGTCTTCAATTGCAATCGATAGAACTTCTAATGACATCATTGTCTGCCCTGTTTAAATAACAATGGCTCAATCACTAAATAAAAAGCTGGTTATCCATCATATAAGCAGGAACAGAAAAAAAGTTCTGAAATTGGTACTAGCAAAGATGAGAATATACTGATCATTTCATATCACCATAAAAAAGTCAAAACCAATGTATACCTTCAAACAGCTAACCATGAATCTTCGATGAAAGACTCTTCTTCCATGTGTCATAATCCAGTTTTCTGTGGAGCCAACAGTTTTGAACCAAGGAATACCTTGGTATCTATTCCAGTAGCTTTAAAGTCACTTATTCTTCAGAATTTTTTTATTCTGTACATTGTACGTCTACCAGTTGATATTGTTCTACAAGCGTTTGTCTTAATTAGTTATAATTACCCACTAAACATTGTTTCCTCACTGATGAAAGCCACAAGCTAGAAACTAGCCTTGGGATATTGGATGAATACGCACTAGATAGGCATTTTATGCACAAACCTTCTTGCATCCATTGATTACTCTGGTTTGCACTGAGTGGCACTACTGTATGGTGAGTTTTGCAGTTATAACTATTATATATATATTCAGGAGAATAAATCATGACTGTAAAAATAGATGCTTTTAACATTATAGATTTAAATTCGATAAGTAAGGTTTTTCAGCTTATAAAATGGGGTGATTTTGTACATCCCCATACATTTGGATTGCTTGAAATGCAAATAAACAATAGTTCACACAGTGATTCATCTGTTTTAATAGTAAGGGCTTCTTCACTCTCTCCAGAACATATTCTGCTCCATCAGTGGTAAATGTCCATTTAAATTCTTTAAAATTCTTTATCTTGACCCGCACCTGTTAATCATGACACTATAGCGTCAAGCTTTGGTTTTAAATCTAGCTTTTATATATATTCCCTCTAAGCTAGTTATAGTAAATAAGATAATTTTAATAATTAACTTTACTTTAGCTTCACCTTCTTTTCCCTTCCTGTTATTGTGGGCTTTTAACATGGCATGGAAGATTTTTCCTGAAAACATAGTACGTTTTTTAAATGGCGGACATTTTTCACTCATTGACTTGGTATTTTATTTCTCCATACTTTATCATAAGAGCAGACTTAAAAATTCACCTTGTTTAGATCATTATGCTTTTAAAATTAGATCTTATACACGAAACTCTAATTCCCATGGGAAGGATAATAAAAGTACTTCTTAAAATAGGCAAAACTCTCCATACAGTAGTGCCACTCAGTGCAAGCCAGAGTAATCAATGGATGCCAGAAGGCTTGTGCATAAAATCCCTATCTACTGCCTATTCATCCAATATCCCCAGACCAGTTTCCGGCTTGTGGCCTGCATCAGGAGGAGCTTTGGATCTGAGAGCACCGCACGCAAATCCTAGGAACTAATGCAACCCTCCAGCAACCACCTTTTATCTCTACTTAACTACAAAACTATGAGAATAAAGTTGAAAACAGCTTATATAGCATATAGGTCTGAACTCAGTTCAGTACCCATATATTTTGCTGTCTTTGGTTCTTTACTAACCATAGCCTTCCAAGTTGAGCTACAGAATTTCTCAGAAATATATCTTGTGTTTTTTAGAATTAGGACACTTAAGATAAATCCAATGCAAGCCAGACTGCTTTTGTCAATATAGTCTCATAGGCCTCCCCCCCCCCACCAACCTTTAAAACTTCTTGCACTGGCTGATGAAATACACAAGCATATCATTATGGCTTTGAGAGATAAATACAAATTATTCATTAGACTTTGGGTAAACCACCCACACTAATACATTTAAACTTCAAGAAGAGATTATTACTGGTAATAAAATAGTATTATCTATACATAGCTTCTTTTAAAAACAAATTAAAGTAATTATTTAAGCCCTCCCCATTATTTTTGGGAAGTCCTGATAATGCCAGTCAATTTTTACCAAATGAATTCGTACAAAAACTTTCTTTAATTTACCACAAAATTTCTTTCTAACCTGGAAAATTATTTATTAAATGGTATTTATCATATACAGAGGCTAAAATCACTCTATTCATTTATAAAAAAGCAAAAAAAAAAAGATCACAATTATACATTTATGACCAATATTTATGAAGCCCATTTGGCATTTAGATACTGAAACCACTATTGTAATAGATATATTAAGTGAACAAAGCAAAACTCTCCATACAGTAGTGCCAACCTGTGCCAACCAGAGTAATCAATGAATGCCAGAAGGCTTGTGCATAAAATCCCTATCTAATGCCTACTCATCCAATATCCCCAGACTAGTTTCTGGCTTGTGGCCATCGTCAGTGAGGAGCTTTGGATCTGAGAGCACTGCACCTAGATCTTAGGGTCTAATGCAACCCTCCAGCACCCACCTTTTATCTCTACTTAACTACAAAACCATGAGAATGAAATTGAAAACACAAAAATATTTTCAATCTAAGCTCAATAGCTTATATAGTCATATGGGTCTGAACTCAGTTCAGCACCCATACATTTTGGTGTCTTTGGCTCTTTAACAACCATAGCCACCACTATCTATACGACTATATAAGCTACTGAGCTTAGATTGAAAATATTTTTATGTTTTCAATTTCATTCTCATGGTTTTGTAGTTAAGTAGAGATAAAAGGTGGCTGCTGGAGGGTTGCATTAGATCCTAAGATCTCGGTGCAGTGCTCTCAGATCCAAAGCTCCTCACTGACGATGGCCACAAGCCAGAAACTAGTCCGGGGATATTGGATGAGTAGGCATTAGATAGGGATTTTATGCACAAGCCTTCTGGCATTTATTGATTACTCTGGTTGGCACAGGGTGGCACTACTGTATGGAGAGTTTTGCCTTGTTTATAAACAATTATGTGCTGGTATAAGAGATAGTGGTCATGTGATGCTTAATGATATGTTAAGTGCTTGACGGTGCAGAGTAGGAAGAGCTTGACAGTGAAAACATTTAATGTGTGAAGCATGCTTTCAATATCCTTGTATTGGTAACATAATCATAGCAATGAATGAGCTAAGGTGCGATATAAAAATCATACAAATTTCATGCAAATATGCATCCATGACCCACTTTTTTGTTGACGCCAATATTACTATCATTCCCATGTTGACCTTAAATCACTGACCCCTCATATCTAGGACCTTATTCATTTAAATACACATAAGACGGATGGAAAGGATACAGGCTAAATCTGTAATATTTGAATGAATACAAGAGTCAGAGTGATTTAAGGTCAACATGGTCACCATGGTCATGACAATAATATTGATATCAACAGGACATTTTGGCATTCCATCATCAGATTTTCAATGGTAAGTGATGGTTGAAGAGTTGGAGGGTGGAGTAAATTGAAGCATGTCCATTAAAGTTTGAAGATTTGATATAACGAAGCATTGATGATATATACATTTGAGAGATGATCTGGACTAATTAGTGAGTGCTGATTCAGCATGAAATATGTATATTGGAAATCTTTTTTTCCATTTTCATGTATATGGTAATGTGTATCGGTTGTATGAGATAGAGCAGATAACCTAAGAGAGCTTGAAAGTCAGGGTTCAAATCCCTTACATAATTTACATAAAATGTTCCAATGTTTTTTTTAAATTCAAGTCAGTCATGATGGAACTCTTACGAACAAAAAAATTGCAGATTCTACTCTGAAAAAAAAAATCCAAGATATATTAATCATTGTTTTTGACTTAAAAAACAGACTGAGGTAGACTAGACTAGCTAACTATCTTAATACTTACAAAATATAACAGATGACTCCAGTACTCCACATATCAGTAGAAAAGCCTATAGGTTCGAAATTGATGACTTCAGGAGCAACAAACTCAGGTGTTCCAAACATTATTTTGATATTTTCTTTAGGGTCGTATTTTCGAGCTAAACCAAAGTCAATAATTTTGATTTGATTACTGTCTTTAGTTATGCATAGAATATTTTCAGGTTTTAAGTCCAGATGAAGAATGCTCTTTGAGTGCATATACTGCACTCCTTCACAGATTTGTCGCATAAACATAATGCAATCTTTCTCCGTTAACACAAAATCATCTGCTACAACACGTTCAAATAATTCTCCTCCAGGAATACTAAAAAGGTAGAAATTAAATATTAAAAAACCATGATATCAAGAATTTGTTTAATATATATATATACTAATAACTAAATTAAAATTTTTTTTTTTTAAAAAAAAAATATCAAATTATTTAATATAATATAATGAGCATGCTAATAGTTCTGAGGAGAGCCATCAGCTCAAAACCGGTTTAGGATAGGGATAATTTTAGAGATTTTAAAAGTTTTCTTTTCCGGCATTTATCGGAAAAGCTTGTTTAGAACTATTAGAACACTCATTATAAGTACAAGCTTAATAAGTTAAGTCACATGATGTATGACTTGATTTTCTTACTATCAAGTTATTTACATGCAAATTCACAGATTTCTTAATAATTTTGTCTATAAAATTAGTAAATTATTTATTAAATCTGTTTGTAGTTAAAAGCATTTTCGTCTATTAAATATAATAACTTTATTAACTTATCATAAAATGTTTATTGATAAAGACTCACTATTCAGTTAAAATAATAATCTCTTTAGGGGCTTCAAATGCATCAACTAATCGTAATAAGGCTCCATGGTATAATTCATTCATAGTTCCTAATTCTCTTAAAGCTTCATCTCTATCGGAACCTCGTGGACATAGCAAAAACTTGGCAGCACACACTTTACCACTAGATTTTTCCACACAGCGGTGTACTGTGCCAAACCGACCTCTGAAAATATTAAATGATAGTTATTCAATATGCATTTTGAATTTTAAACTTAAAATAATTTTAGTCATTCACATCTTACTTTCCAACTTCTTCTAAAATGTTGTAATGAGTTTTAATATCTCGTTCAGGTACAATATTGACAAACTTGGGAGATTCTTCTTGTTTTCCAACAACTAAAAATATTTTTCAAATTTAAAAGTATATAATTGGATAATATAAAAATTATATTTCTTTATAAAACCTATTTAATCTAAAATTAAACATAGATTTTCCTTTTTATTGTTATTATTATTTAAAATAAAAACTAGATAATTTTATAAATATTTGATTCATTATATTTATTTTTCTTGTTCCAAAGATTATTCTGTCTACTATATATTTTTTTTTAGTATGGTTTGTGTATATACATTGGTTCAAATTTGCTTCTAGCTGGAAATCTTGAATTTCTGATATCTTTGTACTTACGGATAATCCAGAACCCAAGGTTGGAAGCCATGTTTTTTTTTTAATTATATATTTCCAGGGGCATAGTTATCCCATAACCCTAACGAATATATTTTACTTGTTATTATTCAAACATATCAATTCATCGATTATAATCTCCTGTTAATTTTAAAAAATAGCAATAAACGTATTATAAATTTTGCTCACAGAAATAACACAAAACTATGACAATAAATTTTAAATAAATAAATTTAATAATTCAAATTGCAGTAAATATAATTTTTATAGGGATTTTTTTAAGACAAAAAGTGACTAACACGAATTATTCATATCAGCAGTCTGAAATCTGTAATGGACTGCAGAATGACCACAAATGTATCTTTTTGTTTATTAATTACAATTGATTTACTGATATTTTTTAATATTAACAAGTAAAACATATTTGTTAGGATTGCGGGATAATTATGTCTCTAAAAATGTATAATTAAAAAAAAACATGGCTGCCAATCTTGGGTTTCGGGATTATCCATAAGTACCAATATCTTATATATATATTTGCAGAATTTATGATTAGTTAATATATTCTCTTATTTGATAAATATTACTAATACTGGATTTCACTTTGAAGTTTTCTCTCCATAGATAATATGAATTTTTTTTTATATAAAGCAAACAATTAAGATTTCTTAGTTACTTATTATTATTAGATGTTGTCAGTTTAACATAGGCATTTAGCATCACATAAATATTAATTCTCCAAAGTGAAATAATGTCAGTTATTTTTTAGTTGCTTAAAGAAATAATCATTATTTCTGATCTTATTCCTTTTTCATTACCGATCTTTTCATGTGTTATATCTACGAGTACAAACAAATAAGATAATTTCAGACTAATTATTGATGTTTTAGTGAAAGTTATTCATGGAATTCATCACCAGTTCAGCAAATCTGTATCAAAAATAATTCTTAATCAGAAGGTAATCAGCCTTCATCATGTGCTACTTAATCATTCTACTTACTCACCAATGTTATAGTGAGTATGTATAACACTCTCAAACCCAAATGCAAAACAGATACTTTTAGTATGCAGGACACTCTCAAATCCAAATGCAAAACAAACACTTTTAGTATGCAGGATACTCTCAAACCCAAACACAAGTTAGAGAATTTTAAAAGATAAGACTGGCCATTTTATCTTTATGCCTAAATGCAATTGTATAGACCAATCTAAGGTATTTTGGAATGGAAACATGAAGATTTAATCTTTGTAACTTTTATATCCATTAAGTTATTAATTTATGGTTAAAGCCAGTGAAATGTTATCAAAATAATGTAATTATTAAATCATAATCTTATATAGTTCATGGCCTAAGAATATCTATTTTAAATTCTTACAATATGTATTGGTATAAATAGATTTATTACCATTGTGCACTTAATGGTATTTGAATATTTGATTAAAATTATATATTTTTTTGCTAGCATATTGCTAAATATAAAAAAATTGATGTTTTTGCTTAATGACGTCATTATAATAACATTAATCTTAAATTAGGTGCACATGGGCTGCACTTTTAGTCTGAGTCTCAAGAAGTACGCCAAGCACTATTCTCTTTTCCGAATGTCTGGTTATTCATATCATTCCCATGTATCTGGTGATGTCCCAAACTTTATAAAGTTATCATACAAAGTGTGAAAATTTCATTCCTAGTGTAGCCGTGTGGTATCACCTATGACCTAATTATCTTGAAATCGCACATGTATGTAAGATACATGTTTGAATATGTATAAGATAACACGTGCATAAATTTTAAACTGATAGAGATAGTTGTTAGTTAGTTAGTTATTGAAAAGATAATAAATATCCATGCATACACTTTGGCATAAAAATAGTCATTGTGCACTCATTATGAGGGACTTTTTGGCCAAAAAATCAATCACGTAACTAGATCATCCTGCCTATTCACTTGTCTCATCTCCCTGTAATGTTTGGTTATTTCTAAAATTAAGAACTGAACTGAAAGATATTTTCTACGATAATTGATATCTAACAGAATGTGAGACATCTGCTCAACAGTATTCCAGAAAATGAGTTCTAGGTGCACTTCCAGAAATGGGAATGCTGTTTAATCTGTGGATAGATACACAAAGGGACTACTTTGAAGGCAACAGAAGCTACTAGTGTACACTTCCACATGTATATTTTATGAAAATGCATTCTAGGAATTAAATTGCCACATCTCTTACATGTATATGTTGTGCAGTATTCATATGTTAAACAAATCAAATAAAATGATTAACCAAATGGTTTTACTGTTTGGATTTCATAAAAAAATTTGAGCATAAACTGTGTGAACCATGAATCTGCCATGGTACTAAACCATGCAGGGTATAAGGTAAATCATGTATGCTTATATGCATATATTAACGGGGTGAGGGGAGTAATTTTTGCATAGACTTATATAAAAATATTATGCTGTATCTTTATAGTATAATTATTGTTATATTTAAATACAATTAATATACATGGAGTTTAGATGTAATATATGGGATTTGAACACACACTTTCAAGCTAAGAAACCAGTTGAATATTTTCAAAGAATGTGTTGAAATATGCAAAACCAATAAATTGCTTTAACAAAAATGACCATTGAAGATATGTCCTTATTAAAGGTTTCTTATCTGATAGCAATTCATATCGCAAAAATAGAAAGCCATACACAACTGGAGAAGAATTAATTAAGCCTTGCATGTTACAAGCCTGTGAAGAGGTTTTGGAAAAGCAGGCACTTCTCCTTTGCTTTGTGAGGATTGAAAGGAATTATAGGAAGAACTACTTTGTTCACTCAACTTTCCGGGTAGAATAACTAGTTCTGAGTTTTTAAAGCTCTTAATACTTATTTCCTGGAACACGGAATTGAATGGAACAAAAATGTATTGGGATATGTACCGATGATGCTGCAAACATAACTGGACATCTTTCAGAAATTGTTACAAAGGTAAAAAATATTGGTCACCCAGACATTTTGTCTACCTACTGCATTACACATTGTGAACAACTTATGGTGAAAAACAATGTCCCCAGAACTACATGAAGTATTGTCAGATGTTAGTAAAATTATAAATGAAATTTGACATAAAGTGCTCAATTCTTGAATATTTGAGGTATTTTGTGAAGAAATGGGTTCCCAGTGTATTTATCTTCTTCTTCATGCTAAAGTGAGATGGCTCTCAAGGGGCAAAATACTAACCACAAAGAAGTCAAATAATTTTTCCAGCAGCAAAATAATCCGAAATTTCAAGAATTATTGTCTGCCGATGAGCAGGTAGCCAAGCTTGCATATCTGGCAGATATTTTTCCACTACTAAATGAACTAAACATATTTTTGCAGGGACAATTTAAGGAGGTGTTCACACTGTTAATTAAAAATATTGCTTTTCAAAAGAAAATATTACTGTGGCAAATGTGGTTGGCTGAAAATCTGTAAATGTTTCCAAATTTTGATGAGTATATGAGATAGAAGGATGTCAACTGGCAGATGGTAACCATTGTTGTTTTTTTTTTCACATGTTACATGCGTTGACTGGGAAACAAACCTGGGCCAGCTTCTTGGAAGGCAGCTCTGCTAATCACTAGGCCACCAACGCATCAGCACTTTACAATTACTCACATAATTTTTATTTCTACTAGAAAAATTGCTATAACAGAATTTTAATGCTTCCATGCCCAAAACAGTGACATTGTATAGATTATATTAACGATCACATGATCACCATTCTTTATGCTTACACAAACCATTTTTCACAGAGGCAAAACTCTTCATACAGTAGCACCACTCAGTGCAAGCCAGAGTAATCAATGAATACAGAAAGGTTAATATTACTTCAGTATTTATAGGCTCATATTGTTGGATAAATCATGTACTAGCATTGATACCAAGACTAAAAATATTAATTGCATTAAAAAATAAATTCTATTCAAAATAAATTAATAAAAAATTTGATGTTTGTTCTTTAGAAGCAAATGTTATTCAACAGCTATTAAAGACTAAAATTGCAAAATTTGATTTTCAAGCTTTGCCTATCTCCATATATTACTAAGGCAGAATTCCCTAAGGAATGTGATGTAGATATGAATATCTTCTGATAAACATTTTATTATTAGTGATTAAAAGAGAACACAGAGGTCTCTGCATAGAACAATAATAAAACTCATATGAAGCAAAATAAAGTGAACTTTTGTCACGATATTTTAACGAACTGATATAATAATTTTACACAGATCATAAAAAAAATATTTTGAAAAAATTTACAAAAGAATATTAGTTTGCTTATTCATAATCCACATTTCAGCTTGGGTTAAGCTAATCTGGAAGATTTTTTAAGTCACAAACAGTGTTGGAATTTTTGTTTGTGTAGATGTCCTAGCTATGCTAATAGTGACCAACAGATGAGTATTTAGCTACTCTTAGCTAGAAGGTAATGGCCGCAGGCTAATCAGGGTTAGTCAAATGAGTGTTGTTATAATAACTTTAAGAATAAAAAAATTGATTGTAATATTATATAGTCATTTCTAGTTGTGTCAAACTTCTAAAGGATCTAAGCTTATAGTTACCTTTATATTTAAAATTAAGAAATATAAAAAAAAATATTAAATTAAAAAAAACCTAAAACAGAGGCAAAGCTATTCATACAATAGTGCCACATAGTCAAAGTCAGAATAATCAATGGATGCAAGAAGATTTGTGCATAAAATACCTATCTATTGTGTACTCATCCATATTGATCCCCAGACTAGTTTCTAGCTTGTAGTTTTCATCAGTGAGGGGCCTTGGATCTGAGAGGATTGCACCTAGATTTTAGGATCTAATGTAACCCTTCAGCAGCTACTTTTATCTTTTTATGTTAACCATAAAACTGTGAATCCAAAATGAAAACACAATAATGTTTTCAATCCAAGTGCATTCACTTGTGTATAGTCATATAGATTTAAACTCAGTCCAGCCTCTATACATTTTGGTGTCTTTGGTTCTTTAATAACCATAGACACCATCATCCCATTGGGCAGGATTGGAATCAAACCACTAAACATCACATGATCATCATTTCCTATACTTATAAAAACTTAAATTAGAAGCAAAGCTCTTCATACAGTAGTGCCACCTAGTGCAAGGCATTATGGTATTTTCATTTGGACTCGTTGCTTTATAATTAACTAAAAAGTGGCTGTTGGAAGATTGCATTAAACCAAAGATTTAGGTGCAGTGCTCTCAGATCCAAGGTTTTTCGCTGATGAAAGCCACATGCTAGAAACTAGTCTGGGGATATTGGATGAGTAGTAACTAGAGAGAGATTTTATGCACAAACCTTCTTACATTCATTGATTATTCTGGCTTCACTGGGTGGCCATTGCATCTGTTTTGACAGCTTGTGTAAGCATTGGAAATGGTGATGATGTGATATTCAGTGGTATATAAAAAAAAAAACTGGAGTAAATGTATGGTGAAATTATAAATGAGTGAAAGATTATTTTTGGAATTTTCCTATCCTTGACAATGTAATATAAAAAATATATATACAAAGAAATATATTTTATTAATAAATATAGCAAGATGAAAATGATTACAAACCTTTGTCACTGGATTTTTTAACAGTTAGTACAATATTGCTCTGCTGTCCAGGAACACTGAGACCATGAGAATTTTCAGCTCGAATTCGAAACGTATACTCAGTCCGTGGTTCAAGATTTTTAATAATACAGGAAGTGCTATGGCAAGAAGCGAGAACAGTTTTCCAATTATTATTTTTAACTTTGCATATTTCTACGTTATAACCTGTAATTGCAGCACCTCCGTCATAGCATGGACCCGACCAAGATAAAGTAACAGACTTCTCAGTAATGTCAGATATCGATGGTTTACCAGCAGGAGGTTCAGGAACATCTGAAATTTGAGAATTATTAAATTGAAATTGAAATATATAAACACCGTGATTTAATAATACATCAATATTATATATATCAAATTTATATGTACCACATGATCACCATCTCTTATACTAGCACATAATTGTTTATAAACTAGGCATTAGATAGAGATTTTATGCACAAGCCTTCTGGCATCCATTGATTACTCTGGTTGGCACAGGGTGGCACTACTGTATGAAGAGTTTTGACTAGTTTATAAATTTACATGTAATAAAGTGTAACTAGAATTAACCTTATAAAATTACTATACCAATATCAGTTATATTTTGATTCAATACAAGAATAATTTATATACTTGGAGTTTTTGATGTAATTATATAAGGGATTTGAACACAGACTTTCAAGCTTCTTTCAGCTATCCACATGACTCCACACATAATATGAAAAAGATAATGATCAATATATGTATTTCATGCTGAACCAGCACTCATCAATTGATCCAATTCATCATCCCCCCCCCCACATATATATATATAATCAATGCTCAGTTTGTATTAAGATAGCAAATATTCAAACTTTAATGGACAGGCTTCAATCTTCTCTATCCTCCAACTCTTCAGCGATCCACATCATTGAAAAATCGGATGATTTATCTTTTTCACATGTGCGTGATCATGTGTATTGGTTATATGAGATTGAGTGGATAAGGAGCTTAAAAGTCTGTATTCAAATCCATTGTGTAATTACAATATCAGTTATAATCTACAAAGCACATATGATATGCAAGTTGCAGAAGATATACACCTGAAAAATATTAATCACTCAGTTAAGGCTAAGCGCTTTTGAGGTTCCGTCCCTCATAATTGTAGCCATATTGAAAAACGGTATTGTTTGTATTAGACTTAATATATGCAAATTAAATGCAGTCATACAAATAAATTTTAAGGTAGAACTAATTTATAATTTGTCTTAACATACATATACTGATTTACAAATAAAAAAAATTAATTTTCATCTAATTTTAATGTGATCCAACTTTTCACAATTTATGCAAATTAGTTCTGTTTTAAATATTCCATAATTTGCATACAAATTATAGAAATTTGTAGGACATCACATGTAATGATCTGCATCATCATCACTTTTATCCGTTAACAATACATTGTAGGATGAAGATATCTCCAAATTTAATCCAGTTTCTCTGATTGGTAGCCTCTCCTTATCTACAATACATCAACAAATTTCCGTATCCAATTCAAATGTGGTATTTTTCTAGGTCTTTTAAAATCTTTTGAGATCCGATTTAAGACTTCAAATGTTCATCTATTACTATATTGTGTAACAATACCATTTCAATTTTTCAATTATTTCAATGATGTCAGCATTACCTGTGTGTACCAGTTTGTTGTCTCACCCATATATTTTGTTTTCAATATCTTATTTCTAACAAATATTTCTCCATATTTCATTGAGTGCTCTGAAGTTTCTAAATTGTTCTTGTTACTTTTTCATGTATATAGGTATGTTTCCTTTTAATATCAAGTTGTTCTAACAAAAGCACAAATTATTATATGATTACTTACATACATTGTGGTATTCCACCTGTTTTAATAATTTGATTAAGGTATTTGTAGATGTTAACTTCATCTAACTTATGATTTTCAATCTTTTTTTTCTAAGAAAACCATTGACCATTAATTAAGTCTTTTTAATACTCATCTTTAGACCTACTATTCTTTTATTTTCTTCTGATAATTCTCACAACATATCCTAAAGTTCTAAAGTATTATTTGAAAAGCAACTACTTCATCTTCAAAATATTAATTAATCCTTACTTTTAATCCTTTAATTTCCCATTTTGCTTCCTATAAAACTATTATCAAAGGTTTTGGAGATGTGAAATCATTCTATCACATACCTTTCCCAATATCAATCTTCTTAGTGTTACCATATAATCTAATCACTATGGTTACATTTTGATAAATATTCTTCAGAACATGACAACATCTCAGGTCTATATCTTGATGGTCCAATACTTTAATCACCATACAAATGTTTATAGAATCAAATGTCTTTTCGTAATCTTCAAATGCAAAGCGTAATGGCAACTCATATTCACTGATCCTTTCTATAAATTTTCTTAATAATAAGATGTGATCCATTGTTCTAAAATGACTTAAATTCATTTTGTTTTATTAAACTGGTTAGAATCTAAAATTCATAGTAGATGAAGTTTATATATCTTAGTAAAGCTTTAATAGAGAATTGATAGATCTGTAATTTCTAGCATCTTCTTTATCACCTTTCTTAAATATCAATATTCGTCCTGCATTCTTCCAATCATTTGATAAATCTTTATCATTTACACATTTGGTATATAACTTTGTCAACAATTTTTATGATAATATAAAAAAAAATCTATTTAATAAGTTTTGATGGATTTAAGAAAATTATCACAATTTAAATAAATTCACAGGAGTAATGGAATCCACTATATAATAAAATCGGCTACTCCAATTATAAATTATGCAAAATAAAAATAAAAAAGTAAAATAAATAAATTAAAATTCATTAATTTCTAAGAAAGATATGGCTATTTAAGTTATATGCTCAATTGAAGACATAAGGTTGTCTGAAAATTTCAGATTTTCTACTTAAAATAGTCATACATTAGATAAAGTGCTGGGCTTGTCCTGGTATTTTTAATCTAAAGCTTGAATATCCACTGAGGATGCCAGTAGCCGAAACCGGTCTGGGATTGGGGATATTCTGCAAAGCTTGTTAAGAGCTTATTTGCGAGTTCTATATATAAAATTGTATGTGTATATTAAACTTTTCAATATAAATAGTTGTCATTTTCTTTTCTATAGTATTAACGTATCAGCTATGTTTTCGCATAATTGTAAATAATCATTTCTTCAAATGACAAAATCTTAAAATACATATTAATTAATAAACCAAACTAACAATTACTTAGTAAAAATGAATTTTTTTTTTTTTTCATATGTCATAGCATCGTCCGGGAGGCGAACCCACAACCGTCTGCAACCAACTTCTTGCTTGCAAGGCGGCAGCGATGACCTCTCGGCTAACAACGCTTGACGAAAAATGAAATTATTAAATTTCTTATAATTTTAAATTTATGTAAAGATTATATATATATTCTCTAGACTTTTTCATATTGCAAAATTTACTTTTTTTTACTTTTTCAACACATGTGTGTTATATAATCGTAATGTTAAAGTTATGACGTTTACAATTTCTTTGCATAAATCAATCATAACACACATGGGAGTTTTTTCCCCTCAAAAATTTGAAATTTCATCTGAAATTACTTCAAAGTGTGGAGTACAGCTTGTAAGTCGTAAAATGATAACTATTAATTTAATTTTACTTTAAATAAAAAAAAGCCCATTTGTTTACAAAAAATAAATCATTTTTCTTAAAAATAATAAAAAGAAAAAAACAAACCTGTACTTATAACAATAAAGAAAAATATAAATATATCTTATCTGCATTATTTTATTTTTTTATGTTCAGAATCTTAATCACGGATGTGCGTTTCAAGCACAATATATAGATGACGAACCATAAGTGACGTAAAAACTAAGCTGTTCATAATCTTAATTTATGTCTTAAAATTTTTATTTATATTAAATCGTATGTGCTAAAAAACTATTTAAATTAAAATAAAGAAAGCTTTCTAAGTAAAATATAAGCTTAAAATATAGCAGATAACATAGCTGCACTTAATCTCAAAATGAAATCATGAGATATTTAAAGTTTATGATGGAATTCTAAAGATGGAGATGTTGGAATAAATTATTTGGGCATAGTATTGTATTCTTTAGTTATTCCAATTTCTTTCTGGCAAAAACTTAGCAAGTATACATATATGCATACAACGAGTTAAAAAATCATGTCTAACATGTCACGACCTGGGTGTTGAACCAGGACTAAATGAACATTGGATTTTTTGTCAAATAATAAATATAGAGGGTTTGATCTCAGACTTTCAAATACCCGTCAACTATCCACACTATCTCATACCACTGATACACATGACTAAACACATGTAAAAAAGATAAATAATCACCAATATATGTATTTCATGCTAAACCAGAACTCATCAGTTAGTATAGATTATCATCTCCCACACACATATGTATATAATCAGTGTTCAGTTTATACTAAGATAGCAAATCTTCATACTTTAATGAACAGGCTTCAATCTACTCCAACCTCCAACTCTTCAGCCACCCATACTACTGAAAATCTAATGATGAAAAGCCCAAATCCCATGCTGATGCATGTGTGTGGTGATGTGTATCAGTGGTATGAGATAGTGTGGGGAGTTGATGGGTACTTGAAAGTCTGAGTTCAAACCCCCTATATTTACAATTAGGCTCCAGGTATGTGAAGAGTTCCTGTATTTCAAATAATAAGCAAGTTTAGATTCAAGTTTCAATGATACAGACTCAACAAGATAGTTATCCAGAATTGTCTGGTAAATAGCAGCTAGTTAGTTTTAGCCATGCAGTAAAAAATACAAGTTGTTCTTGAGTTAGTCTCAGCATTGATTGTAAAAACAAAAATATATAATTGTAATATGATGACCTTCATTGTTTGTGATGGTGCCATATTTCCATGAGCACTGAATCTGTAATTCATCTTTATCTTACTTTTGGAAAAAAATATGACTCATGTATATAATAAAATCCAATCCTCTTACACTATATATCTAACATATATGTCTATTAACCATTACTTACTTAATAATGTATAAACAGTGTGTTCCAATAAAAAGATGGCTGGTTTTCCTTCCATGCTGCCTGCAAAAACATCTCCGAATCAATGACATGTTACATAGCAACATAGGTTAGCTACTCACCACAAATTTTTTTAAAGCTTTAGCAGAATCACAGTTACGTCATATCTTAACCCCCAATGGAACATGATACTAAAATCAAATTTTATTTTAAATTGGGAAACATCAATACTGAAACATTTGAAATAATTCAAACTTTGCATGATATGGAAGATATCAATTGCAAGAACATTTTAAAGTGATTTACAAGATTTTGTGATTGCAAAGACTGCATTGAAAATGATCACAAAGACATAATACAGAAACACACTATCCATATTTTATAATTCATAATCCAAATGTGCTGCCACCATCAATTTTTGTGGTGAATAACTAAACTATGTCAAGACGTAATATATATACTGATTCGGAATGGTAAGAACTTTGGAAAGAGAACTAATTCATTTCATTGGAACACACTGCATATATATATGCAATTCACACTTTTAGTTTTCAATTAGACTTTTTCTATAAACATTTACATATTCTATTAAATATATAGCATTGAGAATTTATAATAACATATATGAAGAAATAATCTTCCAATGTGCGTACCAGAAAAATAACCTACAGGACTGACTTTCTAAAATCATTTTAACAAACTTGCAAATAATGTCTCTTCTGTATTAATGCTAACTCATTAATCAAGCAAATGATCCACTTTAACTAAGTTCCACATTGTTATTTGGATAGTAAATCAAACATTGATACTCAAAGAGGTGAAATATTATATTAGTGGCAATTTTCAAAATACCTCATTACATATATTAGATAATGGAAATAGTCCAATATAAAAATACAACTAGAACACCATCATCACAAACCTTCAGGAAAACACTTCAGCAAATTAGCTTACAGTTTTAGACAATAAGTTATAAATTCTAATAATTCTAATAATCTTAAAATATATAAAGGCTACTAAATACTGAGAATATATAATAATATTTATGAAATAGTAAATTTCGAATGTGAATACCGTAAGAATAATTTACAAGTCAAACTTTTTAAAATCACATGATCATTTTTCTTTATCCTTATACAAGCTGTTAAAACAGTACTAAAATTTTCCCACACAATAGTGCCCCCTAGTGTAAGATCTAGTAATCAATAGGTACTATAAAATTTTGCATTATAATCTCTATCCGGTGATCACCAATGTTAATCTTTTTCCCTTCATGCTCAGTGCTATTTGGATTTGTGAGGTTCGAGATGATGATGTTTTCCATCAACTCCCCTATGTCCGTTCCGTTACAAAATATATATTTGTTTATCCCGATGGTAGTTTTCACTTAAAAAGGTCTATTTGTGCTATAGGATTAATTTTAATTTTGCAGATTTTTTACTGCTATTCTGATTATAAATATTAGTATAGTGTTTCATTTTAATACGTATTATAGATATGAAGCGGATATGAATATAATTTAATAAAATTCAAATATCAGTAATTTACTATAATTGAATTTATCTTCGAATAAATTTATTAGAAAACTGTAGTTTTATAATGCTACTAAGAATTTCATTCAGTTTGCTTTTCTTATTTCATTAATTATTTTTCTATATTATCTAAGATTTTCATTTATTTGCTCATCGGTCAGCTTTACTTATGTTGGATAATCAAGACTGCATTGCATGATGGACACGCTTAAATAGACGGCAATTTTACCAATAAAAATAAGATCAATTAGACAATAGCAACGGATGAAGTAATAAAAAATATATAAAGTACCTTTTATAAATAATTTTTCATATCTTATTCTTAAAGTCTTTTATGAGATTTAATAAATTAAAAGGTGTTTTGATTGCCAGAAGCCTGGCAAAAATATCATTCCAGAAAAGTTCGCAAGTCTCATTCTGAATTTCCTTAATTTCATTTTTTCCAGAAAACACATAATTACTTTAATTATCGTAAGAGAGGACATTTGTTGGTATATAACTATCAACTCTAAAGCTTGCAGACACTGCATATATGTTTAGATATTTTAATATGTGGAAATATCTGTTGTATTTTCATATTAGAAAAATTGCTGGCAGATGTTAGTAAATAGTAATCAATGGAAATCGTAAACTGTAAACATAGCCTGCATTAAAAAAGTACCTCTTCTAAATGCAATCTCTTGGTATTGTGTAAAAACTAAAGCACTACAGTCCCTAAATAACACCAACAAATTGCATTTAGAAGATGTACCTTTTGGATGCCAGATGTGTTTACAATTTACTATTTTCAATGATTACTATGTATTAACATCCCATGGTAATTTTTCTAATATGAAAATATAGCAGCTATTTCCACATGTTAAAATACCAAATATTTTTAAATAATTATCTGTTAAAAATTATTAATTTATAATATATATATTGCATCTTGAAACACATTACAATTCTAAAATAACATAATTTATGTAGAGATATTAAGTTGAATAGCAATTATCACTAGCAATGAGCACCGTTTATGTTTTTGTTAACTTTTGTCTGGTTGTCTTATGAATTTCTATGCATATATAAATTTATCTTCACATACATCTATCAATTATAGTGTTTATCATTTAAATCAAAAGAATTCTAAAATATATTCTATCATTATTTATGAATAATCATTCATTTCAGGTTAAGATTACTATAGTGGTTTTTTTATATGTCTCTTCCTTCTGAGTCAAAAAAAAAATTGAAAAATTAGACTGAAAGATTTAAATTTTATTGGCAACTTTGACCTAAAGCTATTATTCTTTATGCCAGTGATATAAAAACTTCACTACTTAATATTATAATATGCAATCTGACAAGTTATGGACAGCCCATTTATTTAAAAATTAATAATATAACTTTTTGAGGGGGGAAAAAATCAAAAACATACATAAATGCAAACTTTGAATTTGCCAATGATTGGTTAATTTACTAAAAATGAATTGAGCTCATCCTTCTAAGATATTTTTTTTTGATCCCAGAACTAATTTTGTAAACAGGATTAAATATGATGCCAGATAGTGTCAAAAGAGTATGTCTATCTATGCATAAAGACCAGACAATTTGTTGCCTTGGTAACAGTTTGAAATTGTTGATTGTTATTGTCTAAGTATTGACTGATTTTTAATAATCGTAGTATAAATATATTTTTACTTTTTTTCATCATTTGATTATATTTTTTTATTTTATACTGATTCTATACTCGTTTACACCTCCTTTCCCTTTACAATCCTTCATCAGAACATTCTTATTTTTTATCCTTATTATCTTTCTTTTAAACCACTAAACATCACATGATCACTATTTCTTATGCTTGCTCATAACTATTAAATCAAGCAAAACTCTCCATATATTAGTGCCACTCAGTGCAAGCCAGAGTAATCAATGGATGCCAGAAGGCTTGCACATAAAATCCCTATCTAGTGCCTAATCATCCAATATCCCCAGACTAGTTTCTAGCTTGTGGCCTTCATCAGTGAGGAGACTTGGATCTGAGAGCACTGCACCTAGATCTTAGGATCTGTATGGAGAGTTTTGCCTGTTTTGATATCTTTCTTTTATTTTGATCTAATTGCTTTTATTTATAGTTTTTATTTTTTCTGAACAGTTTAATTACTGACATCATATAGGATATGTGCCAATAAAACACCTCACAGCTTTCATTCCATACATTTAACACAAGTTTTCAGTTTGTCAATAAAAAGTTCGCATCTAAATTATTTGCTAGCAAAAACAATAAATCATAACTAACACAGAGATGAAATAATACCACTGTTATCAAGTGTCCATTGATTATCCAAAATTATATTTAAATGATTCTAAGTAGAATAAAGAGAAATGTTTCCGAAAGCAAATATAAGATACATTGCAGCATTTGGTTATATATATATACACAATGGCCAAATATTCCATCTAGAAAAGTTATTTAACCACAATGTTGTAATAGATATATACTTAGTATAATACTCAATCTAAATACAACTGAAACAAACAACCAATTATATTTACAATTATTTAATTATCTACCCCCCCCCCCTTTTATCTCTTATTGAGACTTTTTCAAGATATAAAGTTTTATACATCACATGACCTATCAATTACATTTACTCCACCTATTGGACATTACTTTACCTTCAACAATATAATTAGCCTTATGCATACAAACATATATCTTGAAAAGATCTCAATAAGAGATGAAAGCCGGGTTGATAATTAAATAATTGTAAATATAATTAGTAGTTTGTTTCAATTTTATTTAGATTGAGTATTACATTTGGTTATATATTAATCTGTACAGGAAAAGCAAACACCCCCCTCCCCCTATATCAAATGTTTTATAAATAGACTAAAGGTCATTTGTATTATCACCAAAAACTGCCATAGTATTTCTCTACAAAATATCATATTTAAAGCCTTCTAAACAAAGCAAAACTAACAGTAATAGTTTGCATTTAATGTATCAAATAATTAATATTTTCATTTAGTTTGGCATGTATAATTTAGCATAGAGGTAGGATGTCACCCTTTACAGAATAGTTCCTGGACTTTTTGTCGTTGTATGAAAAGACGTTTGTTGAACTGTATGAAACTTCTACGTAGGTGCTTGATCATTATATGAGCTATCAAACAACTAACCATATGATTATTTATAATTTTAATTTAATCATTGTATCATAAGGGGAAAAAAAGTTGTTTAATGTTTAATAAATATGGATGTTAAACATATAATCAAAATAAGAAACTTGTCTGTATTAAACTTAATTTATTTCAGTTATATTGGTAATAAAAGAGGAAAACAATAAAAATATTACAGTTTAAATCATAAACATAAATAATATTTATTTTATTGCTAAAGCATAAACAAACAACAAGAGAATTGTTGAACAATATTAGCTGAGATTGGTTTTTAAATAGTTTTTTTTTTTTGTAGAAAACATGTGACTTTTTTTCCTTTAAAAAACTATTAAAGTATTAAGAAAATAACATCAAACGTCGAAATATTTTTTTGCTAGTTAAAATCATTCCTTTTTATGTGGTTTACAATTCTCATTAACAAAATGCTGTCAGCAAAAAGTACTTCAAACTAATCCAAGCATAAGATTAAACTAATAACTATTTTAAAAATATATTTGGCTTAGAAAAATGTTTTTTTTAAAAAAACTCTTTTAATATTTTAGTACTAATTGTCTGGCCAAAAATATAATTACCCATAATACAGTAGATTTTTCCTCTCCTCTTAAGAATACAAACTTTCATAACACAAATTTTGAAAATACGCAATTTATCATCTTTTTTTTTTTTTAACATTAGCCAAGTATAATATAGCTAATATATAAAATCATCAAAACATCACATGATCACCTTTTTATATGTTTACACATGCTGTTAATAAAAGTACCAAGCTCTCCATACAATAGTGACACAAATACATGCCTTCGTAAGTAATCAATGGATGCAGGAAGATTTGAGCATAAAATCCCTACCCAGTGCCTACTCATCCAATTACCCCAGACTAATTTCTAGCTTGTGGCTTTCGTCAGTGAGGAGCTTTAGATTTGGGAGCACTGCACTTAGATTTTAGGATCTAATGCAACTCTCCAGCAGCCACCTTTTACCTATTTCGTTAACTATAAAGCTAGGAACCCAAGATGAAAACACCATAATCTTTTCAATTCAAGATCCTAAGATCTAGATGCAGTGCTCTCTAATCCAAGGCTCCTCACTGATGAAAGCCACAAGCTGGAAATTAGCCTGGGGGTGCTGGATGAGTAGGCACTGGGTAGGGATTTTATGTACAAACCTTCTTACATTCATTGATTACTTACAAAGACTTGCACTTGGTGGCACTACTGTATAAAGAATTTGGAGATAGTCAAATTATAATTATAGCCACTGGAGATAGTCAAATTATAATGGAATGGAATAGTAACATACATGAATGCTTAGTTAAAGATATACAAAGTTTTAAAGAGAAGGGGAAGAGAATAATGGTTATAAGGGATATGAATGGACATATTGAAGAAATTGATGATGTAGATAATAAAAATGGACAGCTTTTGAAGGAATTTTGTCAGAAAGTGAATTTGAGTATTGGAAATTTATTAAATATTTATGAGGGAAAATATACATGGTCTAGAAATAATATATTTCATACAATAGATTATGTATTGGTAGAGAAAGAGGGAATAAATAAAATACGAAAAATTAAGGTGTTTGATAATGAAAAAAAAGTATGCATTAGTGATCATAACTTCATTGTAATTGAAATGGTTAGTAATGTGATGGAGAATAGAAATAAAATAGAAATAATAGTGAAAGATGTGGATGGAGAGTAAATGATAAGAATAAGTTGGAAGAGTATAAAATACAAGTTGAAGAAATCATGGAAGAGTGGGTTGGGGATGAGTATAAGGACTGGTGTGAAAAAGTGGAAAATAGGGTTTTAGGTGAGAATATTCAGAAGAATAAAAGTAATAAAAAATGAGAATTAGTAATAGTGTAAAAGAGAGGAAAGAAGCATGTAGAGAATATAAGTGTGCTATTAAGAATAAGGAAAGTGAAAAAGATATTAATGCTAAATGGGAAAAGTACTTAAAAAAGAAGAAGTTAGCTAAAATAGATAATTATATAGAGAGAATGAAATTGAATAGTAAATTGTTGGAGGATATTAATAAAAGTGGAAGAGATGGGAGTAATTTGGAATTACATTAAAAGGAGGAATATAGGGAAGAGAGAGATAGTATTACTAGATGATGATGGAATAGAGTGTAGCTCTAGAGAAGATTTAGAGATAATCTTAAATAGATATATAATGAATATTAAACATGAAAGCATATAGTAATGGGAGTATTAGGTTTTCAGAAAATGAACTGAATGAGGTAGAGAAGAAATTGAAAAGTGGAAAGGCAAGAGGTTTTAGATGGATGGGCAGCAGAGATGGTAATGAATTTAGGATATAGGGCAAAAGTAAAGTTATTATCCTGTTTTAATAAGATGGCACAGAATAGAGTTTTTCCCAGTAGTTGGAGTAATACAAGAGTAAGATTATTATTTAAAGGAAAGGGTAAGGATCATATAAAGTTGATTAATTATAGACCGATAGTAGTAACATCAGTTTTATATAAAGTTTTCTCATATATGGTGGCTAGAAGAGTTGTAAAATGGATGAAAGGGAATAATGTAGTGGGGGAAATGCAAGGAGGTTTTAGATTAGATAGGCGTATAGGAGATAGTTTATTTTTAGTTACACAACTTATGGATATGAGTAGGAATTCAGGTAAACAGTTATATATGAGTTTTATAGATATAGAGAAGGCATATGATAGAGTAAATAAAAGTAAATTATGGATAAGTTTAGCAAATTTGGGAATGGATGAAGCTTTAATAGATATTATTAAGAAATTATATGAAAATAATTATTATATATATCAATTAGGGAATATAGAATCAGTTAAAGTTAAAAATGGGGTGGGACTAAAGCAAGGATGCCCTATGTCACCTATTTTGTTTGTGTTGTATTTGAGTGAAATGGAAAAAGCAATAGAAAGATTAGGAAGAGGGATAGAGATACAGTTAATAGATAGTAAGGGAGTATATTTTTGTCAGGTCTTATTTTTGCAGATGATATATTTTTGTGTGCAGAAAAAAGAGAAAATATGGAAGTTATGTTGAGGACATGTGCAAGGGTGGGTAAAGAGATGGGGATTAAATTTAGTGAAGAAAAATCAAATATAATGATGGTTAATACTGGGGAAAGAGAAGATGTAGAATTTTTATTGGGAGATATGAAGTTAAGTGTGGTGAATAGATATAGTTATTTGGGAATTATTTTAAGTAATCAGAAAAATTATTTGGATGAATGGGAGAAAAAATTGATAAATGAAGCAAAGAAAAGAAAGGGATTGATAAAGAAATTAACAGTGTTTTCATATAATAAATATGATGTAGTTAGAATTATATGGAAAGGAGTTTCAGTAGCAGGATTAAAATATGGTAATGATGTATTATATGTTAGTAAAGAGGTATTAAATTACTTAGAAAAAGTTCAAGGGAAGTAGGAAGACATGCATTGGATGCAGATGTATGGACAGCAAGGGAGGCAATTCAAGGAGAAATGGGATGGTCAAGTTTTCATATGAGAGATGCAAAAAGTAAAATAAAAATGTTTGGTAGATGGTAGTTTATGGATAATAAAAGAATAGCCAAAATAGTATTTAATTGGGTTATGAGTAAAGGGCAAGTAACAAGATGGGTGAGAAAGGTAATCCGGTATGCAAAAGATTTGGATAAAGAATTTATATCAGTATATTTGTACAAAAGATGGGATGATTGTGTTAAGAGGATTGTTGAGTGTTGTAGTAGTAAGGAATGGAATAAAAGAATAGATTTATTAATAAAGAATAGGGAGTTAGAGAGATGGAGAAATAGTATGGAGAGTAAAAAGAGTTTAAATATATATAGAAATAAACAGAATATTAGATGTGAGTTAATATATGATAATAGTAAGGAAAGTAGTTTATTATTTAAGGCTCGAATGGGATCTTTAGCTACAAGAGAATATACATGTAAATGGAAAAATATGGATGATTTATTTTGTAAATTATTTAAGGAAGGAATAGAAAATATTAAGCATCTGTTAATTGAATGTAAATGTTTGAAAACAGAAAGGGTACATACAATGAAGTTATGGAAGAATAAATATGAAAAAAGTGATTATACAGAAAGTGGATTATTGGTTTTTATGCTGGGTTTGGGAAAAGATAATGGGGATTTAGATATAAAGGTTATAGAGTTGACAAAGATTATGTTGTGGAAATGGGATAGAGCAGATTATGGGTAAATTTAGAGTGGGGAATGTAAAAGAAAGTGGCTAACAGGTTTATCTGGGCATAATTGCTGAGATATTCTTGACTTCGTTTAAGGAGAAGCCACAATACATCACATCACATGCTCTTATTAGCTAATATATATGTAACAAGTAATTACTAAAAAAATTAGACGAAAATAATGATGAAAAACAGTCGTGTTGCCATATCTATTCAGCTGCACTTAGATGAATCAATTTACATATATATTTAATTAATATTACTGATAGTTTACTATTAAATTAGATATAATAATTAATGCACATTAATACTATTTGTTAAAATAGCTTTTAAACTATAATCTGCAGATAATTGTCTTTAGTATATCTATTAAAATAATAATCATCAGATTGGTTAAATTTTACAGAAAAGGAACATAGGTATAGTACCTGCTGAATGATGTTACGGAGGAGAAAGCAATGAAAAATTTAATTCAATGAAATAAAATAGGTTTATTTGGTACTTGTGAGTTTTCCTGTAAACCAAGATGGCAAACACTATTTTTGATAAATATACAGTTTCGAGGGCCTATAATCTATAGAGGTGTTAGTTATTAAAACAAAATGAATAAATTAATTGTTAAATTTTTTAAAAAAGGGAACAAATTCGGATAAATTTCATTAAGAAGCTTTATTTCAATTTTTTTTTGCTACTTATATTATAATATGGGAAGCGACAAGACACTGTTAACATTGTCGGACTTTGGTTCACTTCAGCATATTTCTCTTTGCCAGCAGTTTTTTTTTTTTGGTAAATTGTCATAATGATAAAAATTTGGGACCTTCCTAACACAGAATGTGATGCAGTGGACTATTTGCAAAGGTACGAAATCCTGCCCTCCCGAAAAACGTGTGTTAATGTTCACAAATGATTGCATGCAGTCGACATAAATAAAGTGTAAATATTGTGTTTATATTTTTTTTTCATTTTTCTATTAATAAGTTAATCCAGAAAAAAAAACTAGAAATATTGTAATTAATTTTTCCGCAATGATTTGTTTTTTTAAAATAACAATAATAAAAAATAAAATGTAAATATTAACTATGACAAAAAGCAGAGAAGAAGCATAAAGCTCTGATGAAGACTGCTGGATAGTCGAAACTGTAAGGAAAATAAAGAAGTTTTTAAGAAAATTTGTTTGCATTGAAGTGTATATGAAAGAAGTGTTATAAGCAATATATATATATATGAAACTATGACATTTCTTAGCAGGCACTTTTTTGTAAATATTTTTTTGGAAGGGGGGGGGAGGCAAAATTGTAGACATCAAAAATATGGGTTGCCATCTTGGTTAACTGGAAAACTCATAAATACCATGTATTTATTTATTCCAAACAAATTGCAAAATAATAAAAAAAATAATAAATAATATCAACAAGTAATGTTAATATCTGGCAAATGTAATTTATTACATTGTAACAATTGCATTAACAAACATTTTTATTATTATTAAAAATAAAAAACTAACCTCATTTTAAATGAACTATTCCATTTTTATTTTCACATTTTGATATGTAATTTTTGAAGAAATTTAAATTGCTGTGGAATACTTATTTGTTTTGGACAAATACACATTTATGTATATATGCAAATAATTTGTTATGGATCATTTTTTATTCATTTTATTACCATACTGATATAATAATGTTTTTGGAGCAGAGGACAAATACAATTTTTTTTTAAAAAAAGAGAGGCAAATATTAATAACTTTTATAGTCGACTCTGGATTGTTTATGGTGGAAATTTTCAAGTCAAAATGTGAATCAGAATATATTTATATTTTGTATACATGAAATTAGTTCTAATTTGAAATTACATTTCAAACATTTATTACTACTATTACTTAATAACTGAAATACAGGCTTATTATATACCTATATCAATATATGTAATATATAGGGTATATGAGTGTTTCATCATCAGATTTTCAATTGGATGAACAGTTGAAGAATTGGAGTGTGGAATGGATTGAAGCCTGATAATTAAAGTATGCAGATTGGCTATTTTAATATATATCTGAGCACTTATTGCATATATGTGTAGAGATAATAATCTGGACCAACTGATGATTGCTCGTTTAGCATGAAATACGTATATTGCTAATTGTTTATCTTTTCAACATATATGTGTTCAAGTGTATTAGTGTTATGAGATAGAGTGGAGAGTGATGGGTCGGGTGAAAGTCTGCGCTCATATACCCTATATATTACATATATTGATACAGGTATATAATAAGCCTGTATTTCAGTTATTACATAGTAGAGATGTCTGCCCAACCCTCGTATATGTATTAAATGCATTATATCCTGTATATGAGGGGCCAGATTGGCTTTAGGTTAACATGGGTGTGACAAGAATCTCAGCCTCAGGGTGACCTTTAAGCATTCCATCATCAGATTTTCAACTGGATGGACGGTTGAAGAGTTGGAGTGTTGAGTGGATTGAAGTCTGTCCATTAAAGTAAGCAGATTGACTATCTTAATATATATCTAAGCACTTATTGCATATATGGGTGGAGTGGTAATCTGGACCAACTGATGATTGCTGGTTTAGCATGAAATCCGTATATTGGTGATTATTTATCTTTTTGACATATGTGTTCAAGTGTATCAGTATTATGAGATAGAATGAAGAGTGGTGGATCGTGTCAAGATCTGTGCTCATATATCCTATATATTACTATTACTTAAATTATAATAGATTCTTTTTTTTTATTGTTTTGAATTTCCTATTAGAACAAACAAATATATACAATTAATTTCTTAATCATAATAAAAATGCTAAAATATTACAGTAATAAACTATTATAAACCATCTGCAGAAGACTATTTATAATAGTTTATTACTGTTATATTTTAGTATTTTTATTATGATTACAATTTTGTTCTAATTAACAGATATTTTATTTATATTAATTAATTTCTTATATATTTGTTAAAATTGTTTTTATTTAAGACATATATTGCTATCAATTATTATTTGCATAGATTTTCTTGCTAAAAAGCTTTTATTCAATATACTTATTGCTATTTATTAATTTTAAGACAAAATACAAAACAAGACCTACCCATTTTATCTTTGTTCTCATATTTTTATTTGTTTACTTTTATTAACATACTTATGGCCATTAATTAATTTGGTACTTACAAACAATCCCAGAACTGAAAGATAGCAGCCATTTTTTTTTAAATATACATTTTCAGGGGCATAGTTATCCCACAACTCTCATGAATATGTTTTACTTGTTAATATTAAAAAATATCAATAAATTGATTATATAAATATATATGTGTTTGCGCACAGATAATGACGTTTGTAAAAGTAAATAATACTCTGCAATTTAATGAGCTGAGCACTTTCAGAAGCTTGATATACACATGTATGCAAATATATGCAAATTAATGCAAAATGATTAAAGAGACCATTTTCGAGAGAAAAGGATGCGTCGCTTTTCTCTCTCTCAAAAATGGTCTATTTAATCACTGCATTAATTTGCATACAACATGTGTATAGTTAAAATGGTCTCTTTAATCACTGCATTAATTTGCATACAACATGTGTATAGTTAAAATGGTCTCTTTAATCACTGCATTAATTTGCACACAACAAGTGTATAGTTCTCAACACTTTAGTAGCTATGATTATGGAAGCATAAAGCCTTCTGCAAGTGATCAGCTCATTAAACTGCAGAGTATTATTTGCTTTTACTAACTTCATTATCTGTGCACAAAGCACATTTATATGTTATCGATTATATGCTAATGAAGTAAATACTTAAATAAATTGATTATAAATTCCTATTAATTTTAAAAAATAGCAACAAATCTCTTATAAATTCCATTCACAGAAATAACATAAAACTATGACAATAAATTTTAAATAAAACACATTCAATAATTCAAACTGCAGTAAATATAATTTTTACAGGGATTTTTTTTCAAAAACAAAAAGTGACTAACATGGGTTTTTTTCGCCAGCAAAACTTCCACAAATATAACTTCTTTATTAATTACAATCGATTTATAGATATTTTTTAATATTAACAAGTAAAACATATTCGTTAGGGTTATAGGATAACAATTCATCTGAAAATGTATAATTAACAAAAAAAAATGGCTGCCAACTTTGGGTTTCGGTATTATCCATAAGTACCACTAATTGCTTATAGAATATTTTTTTGTATTTTTTGCTTGCCTAAAGGCTGCTTAATAAATTTACAAGAAATACATATGTTTATTTTTATGGATTATAATTTTTATTGCTTTTATTTAACATAATGTTGTCAATTCATTTTTATGAAAAATTTTCTGTATTGCTTTGTTGTTAAAGAGCTGCTTTTATTTTTTATGGATTATTTGGTAGATAGGTCATGAAATTTAAAATTGATCCCACATTTTTACCAATAACATTTTTAAAATAAATAAAATAATTAAATGGGTCATTGGTCAGGAATTCATGAAAAGGTTGAGCACCAGAAGTGACATACAAGGTCACAACCCTGGAACCACGAGCGCTAGGATCTATCTCTTTACCACCGTATCAAATTATGTAGCACATTTTCTTTTATTTAACGAAGCATATATATAAATTTGAAATTTGCCTTTGTTATTATTGTCTAATCTACATGTCTGTTTATTAAACTGTTAAATGATAAGATGAAAATGAATTCAATTTTCACACGAGTGCTGTCAATTTTAATATTACGATGCAGCATATTTACAAAGTTAACACTTAAGTTTAGGTCTCAATAATATATTCATATTAATTAATATCTAAAAGCTAAATAGATATAAAAAACTACCAAAAAAAAAAAAAAATAGATTTGGTAATTTTTAGATCACCTTAAATCAATAGTACAATAATATTCTTAATTCTAAAAGATCTACCTCCATTTTTTTTTTTTTGCAAGGCAGTAATAAAATAAAACAAAATTGAAATACGTACAGAAATAAAACAGACTAACATTTAATGTATTTTCAAAACATAATGTGTATATAAATCCTATACATAATAGTAATAAGTCCACTTGTATGCAACTTTAAAGAAGCTTGTTATTTCTATAAATTAAATACGGTTTAGCGTTTTCAAGATGGCGTTCTCATATTCATAACAAGATAAACTATAACCATAATGGAGAGGTGAGTGTAATTGTATATATTTGGATAGATTTAAATTTTTTTAAATTTGATGCTAAATATTTAAATTAGAGTGTCCATTTTTTGGAGAAAGGGAAGGATGAGTCTGTACGGATGATAGCATTCATATTATTAGCTATACAGCAAGCCTCTCTTATTTTTCTCTTTGAATAATTTCATTCAACATATTTGTATAAGGGGAAAAATTTATGACCTATCACCTTTTGGTGTTCAAGGAATATAGTGCTATGTTCTAGCTTGTCTGAGGCTCTTCAAATAGACACTCCTCTCTTCATTATGATTATAGTTTGTCTTGCTATGAATATGAGAATGCCATAGGTTCTTGAAGCCGCTAAGCCATATTTAATTTATAGAAATAACAAGCTATTCTATAGTTGTGTATAAGCACATTTATTACATTCCGTATAGAAGAAGTATAAACAGTTAATGTCATTACCTATACATAATTATATATTTATAAGCTAATTTGTTAGAAACATATCAATATAATGTTAAAGAGAAAACAGTTTTAAATAGCTCTATGCATAATAAATGGTTTTTCATTATTCTGCCTCCAAGATAATGGAGAATACATTATATACAGAATCAAACAACTGCTAGTTAGCAATGATTTTAATAGTTTTCCTTTCTTGTTTTACTCTGGTCTGACTTTTTGAAAAAAAAAAGTGCTCAATCCAGGCTTGTGCATAAAATCCCCATCTAGTGTTTACTCATCCAATATCCCCAGACTAGTTTCTGGCTTGTGGCCCTCATCAGTGAGGAGCATTGAAGCTGAAAGCACTGAACATAGATCTTAGAATCTAATGCTACCCTCCGGCAGCCACCTTTTATCTCTACTTAACTACAAAACTATGAGACTTAAATTGAAAACACTATAATATTTTCAATCCAAGCTCATTAACTCATATACCATAACCACCACTATCCTATTGGGCAGGATTGGTTTTAAGCCAATAAACATCACATGATCAACATTTCTTATGCTTGCTCTTAACTGTTATTAAAACAGGCAAAACTCTCTACACATATTGCCACTCAGTGCAAGCCAGAGTAATCAATGGATGCCAGAAGGCTTGTGCATAAAATCCCCATCTAGTGCCTACTCATCCAATATCCCCAGACTAGTTTCTGGCTTGTGGTCCTCGTCAGTGAGGAGCCTTGGATCTGAGAGTATTGCACCTAGATCTTAGCGTTGCATTAGATCCTAAGATCTAGGTGCAGTGCTTTCAGATCCAGAAACTAGTCTGGGGATATTGGATGAGTAGGCACTAGATGGGGATTTTATGCACAAGCCTTCTGACATCCATTGATTACTCTGGCTTGCACTGAGTGGCAATACATATAGAGAGTTTTGCCTGTTTTATAAATTTTAAGCTGTTTGTAAAATATCAAATTTTATCTGAATTAAGACCATTGTGGAATATATATATATGAGATGATTGCATTTATCCACTATATCATGACAACCTTTGTGAATATATAGTATATAAATGTAATGACATTAACTGTTTATACTTCTTCTATATGGAATGAAATAAGTGCGTTTATACACAACTATAGAGAAGCTTGTTATTTCTGTAAATTAAATACGGCTTAGCGCTTTCAAGAACTTATGGCATTCACATATTTATAGTAAGATGAACTTTATACATTTGAATAATTCATATTTATATTCCCCCACCTCCTTGATGAAGTTTGCTTCTTGTAAAAAATATATATACATAATTTTTAAATGATGGGAATTAGATTTTTGTCAAACCTCTTTTGCAGTATTACTATTTGCACTAATGAATTAATCTAATGGAATGAAAACACCATGTCAACATGGTGCAAGAATCAAAAAAATATTTTTTAATTAAATAAAAAAGTTTAAGTTATATCTTCATTTAAAATAAAGATACCATATTGAACATCTTATCATCTAGTGTAAAATATTATATCTTATTGGTTTCGAAAGTGTATTTACTTAATTTTTTAACCAATTATTTGACTAATATATAAAAGTGCATAAATCATTAAAAAAACTTGACAAACTTGTTACCATATACTTAGCTCAGAGTATGTAACAATTATTAAAATCTGTACCATATAAATATTTATCGTATTCATAGAAATGCAAAACTAATTTGTATGTTGTGCCAAAACATATGTTGATAATGAAAATCCTTTCATAAATAATTCTGTTATCTATCTCTGTATTTGTATCAGCTTAAAGTTTGTGATACAACTTTCATAAGATTACATAGTTAAATGGTCAATAAAAATAGGAACCAATAGAATATTAATAAAAATTACCAGATTATATAAAAAAAATATTAATTCTATAGTGCAAAAAAATATACATACTCGAAAAGCAGTACTATTATCAAGTTTGGAAGTACAGTATACCTGAGACCTCTCATGCAGTGCTCAACAATCTTAATATAATTTCGAAGTACTTTTTATATTGAAGTTAAGATTAAATGATTTACACATTTAAACTTGAAGATAAAATCATTTTCTCCAATTTTTTTTTACCTTTTAACTTTTTAGATTTTTGAAAACCAACATTTACAGAATGCTGAGTTTCTAAAAGCTATTAAAAAAATAATTTCCTTACAATTTTTATTATTTCATAAAAAGTTAAAAATAAAAAAGAATAATTTAAAATAATCTGAAACTGATTATTAATCAATATACAAATAATTACAGTAACATTATTAAAATAAAACTATTGGGCATAATTTGTCACTAGAGGGCGCATATACTACAATCTCCTAAGCAATTAACCATATGATTAATATACCAACATTTCCAACAGCATGACAACAAACATTGTGATGTAAGAGCAATTGTCAAAGAAAAATTGTTGTCTTCCTATAATTATTTAGAATTTTAAAATTTATAGCAATTTTTAAGTTATTCTTTCAAAATGCATTAACAAATTTCAAAAATAAAATTTAATATTTAAATACAATATTCTACATACTTTTAATCTAGATGTAGTTAGAGGGATTTTAACCTAAACTTTCAAGCTTCCTTAGGTCATCTACTTTATCTTATACAAACGATACACATGACCACATACATGCGAAAAAAATAAATGATTTCCAACATATGTATTTCGTATTGAACCAGCATTCATCAGTTGGTCCAGATCACCATTTCCCCGCACAAAAATAAAATTTTAATAATTATATTTATAAAGCACATACTTGTTACTTAAAGTAATATTTAATAAGGCTATAACCTTAAGACTATGCGCCTGAAAAAACGACAGTAGGGACGGGGACCTCTGCAAATCTTTAACACAAGGCGAATCTTGTCTTTTAAATAAATCTTGTGTTAAAGATTTGCAGAGATCCCTACTGTCATTTTTTTAGGCACATGGTCTTAAGGTTATAGCCTTATTAAACATTACTTTAAAAATAAAATTTGTAAATTTCAAAGTTAAACAAACAAAAAAAAAACATTATAAATTTGCAATCTTTTAGTCATATAAAGATATCCTGGAAGATTCTGAAAATATGATGCAAATTTTAAAGACATGTTCTTCAATTTATTGGATGTAATGATAATGCATCTATTTTATTAGAGCAGATTTGATTTTGGTGAGAGCAGTTCTATTTCTGTAATTATTTATGATCACAATGCATTCCAACGATTTTACAATATGCTAAAATAGAATATAGTGGAAAACAATATTTAGAAATCTTTCAAGAAAAAAAAATTGTATTAGAATAAATTAAAACACATTTCAAATAAAACATTTGGGGATGAGCAGGTGATATATGTGAACATTTATGGGCCATAGAGTGATTTATAAAGTCACCACAGAACTTTTATCTTTTTTATCTTTCGAATTTTTTCCCCTCTGGAATTAGAATAGCCATATTTATTTAAAACTGATCTCTAATAATAAAAATGAGTAACCAATTTTAATGATATTCCCATTTTCTCCATGAAGATGTCACATCATCTTAGAGAAATTGGCAAGTATCCCCCTTACAGTACATACATTTTATCTCTATCCAAAATTCATAAGTATAAGTGCATGAAAGCAGTCCTTACTTAAACAATACCAATAAAAATCTCAATCTGTTGTCAAGGCAACCTTCTTTAATCATCATCCCTTTATTTATATAAATACATGAAAGCTGTCAACACTTAACAATACCAATGATAATCTCAATCTGGTGTTAAAGGCACCTTTTTTTAATAAAAAAGGGGGAATTCCTTCCTTTTTTAAATAAAAAAAAAAAAAAAAAAATAAAAATATAAAAAAAAAAAAACTCCATCTGTTGTCAAGGCAACCTTCTTTAATCATCATCCCTTTATTTATATAAATACATGAAAGCTGTCAACACTTAACAATACCAATGACAATCTCAATCTGTTGTCAAGGCAACTTTCTTTAATCAATAAAGGTGGAATTCATCCCTTTATATATAAATACATAAAAGCAGTCAACAGTTAACAATACCAATAACAATAACAATCTCAATCTGTTGTCAAGGCAACCTTCTTTAATCATCATCCCTTTATTTATATAAATACATGAAAGCTGTCAACACTTAACAATACCAATGACAATCTCAATCTGTTGTCAAGGCAACTTTCTTTAATCAATAAAGGTGGAATTCATCCCTTTATATATAAATATATAAAAGCAGTCAACAGTTAACAATACCAATAACAATCTCAATCTGTTGTCATTGCAACTTCCTTTTTACAATAAAGATTAGTAACCACTTTATCTATGATCTAATATGTTTATATAGACACTGACGATTGCATCTTTACTAAAGAGAGTGAAATTATTAATTCAAAAAAGTTGAAATAAACTTCATTAAACTGGCAAATATAACCAGTTCTGAAAGCAGACTAACAAATAGCGAATTATAACTTTTAAACTGCATTGGAAGTGATAAAGTTAATATTGCTCAAGGCTAAATAGATATGAAATGATAGCAATTTCAAATGGCTTTTAAATTTTCTTTCCAGTGCTCTTTCTTGACATTTTCTTCTTTGTTTTAATTTTTGGCTATTAATTAAAGAGAACAAGTACAACTGAGCATTAACAGGAGATAGCCAACCTATGGTACATCACTGATACATTGATTCTAACTATTGTAAGCAAAAAAAAAACAATTTTTATTAATACTCTGAAAAAAATATATAACAAAAATACAAATCCAGTGAGTCAACTTAAAAAAAAAAGTTCCATTCATTCTTTAAGAAGATATTTGTTAAATTTTGAGAATTAATCTGGAATCACCAATTGTTTTAAAGTTTCATCTTATAAAAATTACTTTCATCAATGAAACTGGTAAAGAACAAAACAAAATGGGGGTCACACCTTAAACTCCAAACATTGTCAAAACAGGCTCAGAAATTTGTCATAGAAATGAAGAAACATTGGAACACTTTTTTATGGATTGTTCCCTCACTTCTTCCTTCTCATATTCTTATCATTAATATGACTCATACAAACTCACTAATAATCAACAATCTCATAAAAATATACAAAGTGGCCCTTTTTCCTATATAAGAATTACCACATTCATTACTTTCATACTCTGGTTCATAAGATGCTAACTAAGCTTTAATCCCACATTTCACAATACTAAATCACTTTTTTCTAAAAAAAATTAAATAACATTAAGATCAGAGATCAAACCCATGCACCAGCTGATATTTTTGCAGCTACATGGAATTTAATCTCATTAATAACAAGACAGTGACTTGGCTATTGAATATACTAATTAAAATGCATTAAATATATATTGATTATTGCTCAATTATATGAACATCTTTATTGCTTTTCTATTTAAAATCTCTTGTTTCAATAAGACTTGTAAATAATCTTCAATGTATATTGTAAACCTAATAAAGGTAATTTAAAGCTAAAGTAAGCAATACTTAATCTTAAATTTTAACATTTTTCCATAATATAATCAAGTTTCATAGACATTTTTTTGTAGTATATTATATAAAAAATATTAAATATTATTTACCTATAGTATACTATATTTCAAATGAATATTGAAAGTAATATGACAAATGCATGGTCCAGGTTAACTTATAGGTGGAAAAAAAATCATGCTTAGACTAAAATTTTGAACATTTCTATTTATTAAAATATTCTCTTCACTTAAAAAAATAATTCTGCTTTTGCAGTAAAAAAACACTTTACTAAATCTATAGTATGCTTCAAATTGTATACTTATTTTGGTAGTGTTTGGGTACATGTACTGGGTCCACCTGGTGATGCTTCAGAACCACCAAGAAGCCTGCAAGTGATAAATTTCTATGAAAAATGCTGAAATCATCACCTGGTGGCCACAGTACACATAACCAAACACTACTCTTATTTTTCATGTCAAAATAAGTTTCATAAATAAATTTTCAAAAAAAGGAAAAGAAAATATGAGTATAACTTGTCACATAAATAAAAAATAATACTTAAAATAAACAATTTTATCAATGCATATCATATCATTTTCAACTTGCTTAAACACTTCAACAATACTATTATTTTTATCAAAACTTTATTCCTACAGTTTCGACTGTCCTGCAGTCATCATCAGAACTACAACATCCAAATATATAATTATACAATTAATAAATTTTATGCACATAATTAGATACACAATTAAAACATACATCTTAACCTGACCATTATAATCATTTTCCATTTTATTACTCTATTCTTAATTAATTTTATCCACATTTATTTTATATTATTATTAAATTATTTTAAAAACTATTTATAATTTTAACTTTTTTTTAATTTAAAAAAACCTTAACTTTTTATTCTATTATTTACTTACTATATTATCTTTTTACTTATATTTTTAATCAACTTCTAACCTTTTATTATTTCTATTATATATTTTATAATCAACCATTAACTTTTTTTACATTACAAATTACCTTTTTACAATACAAAATTACTCACCTCTTTACAATTCTATTCCTTAAATGGAAAGATTAAGATGTATGTTTTAATTATGTATATAAGTATGTGTATAAAATTTATTAACTGTATAACTATGTATTTGGATATTGTCGTTCTGATGATGACTGCAGGACAGTCGAAACCGTAGGAATAAAGTTTTGATATAAATAATAATATTGTTGAAGTGTTTAAGAAGGTTGGAAATGGTATGATATGTAAATATAAAAATCAATACGTAAGAAAAAGAAGAAAATTATGTTATCTTTATCAATGATGATATGGTTTAGTTTTGTGAAAGCTAAACAAACTATTAATAAAAATATTAAAACAATAAAGACATGCACGCATTATTAGTTTAGATGAAAAATTATACCAATTAATATTTTCAAAAATCCCAGGTATAATAGAGAGATATACTCATCAGATTAAGCTGAGAACAATGAACCTTTCCAACAAAAAATGCATCCAATTCCTTACCAATATCAAACAGAGGTACAGCAGCAAATTGATAAAATCCTAGACTGGCAAATTATTATATCTTGGAATTTAGTCACAAAACAATGAAATTTATTCCGAAAGTGTATGATACTTAGTAACTGCAGTTTAATTAATCGCTAAATATTTTTTTTAGATTATTCATTAATATCAAATACATTTTAAATAGACAATTTTTTTTTTTAAAAAAGTTGAATACTAAATAAAAAATAGTTTTTTTATTTCCTACCACTAGGAATGCATAAGCGTAGCTGCCTTCCAAGAAGCTGGCCTGGTTTCACTTCTCGGTCAACGCTTTGACATATTAAAAAAAAAAAAAATTAGTTCTCCAAGTCTGCGGCAAATCATGCACTGATAATGAATACCTTAAGTTTTTCAGTTGAATGTAGATTGAAGTGTTTAAGCAATAGAGTACAATTACCAGTCAATTCAATTGTTGATGTTAAGAGTTTGCCATATTCCAACTATGTTATAAAATTTCTTCGTCATTACATTCAGCCCTATCTATTGCTTGCTGTATGTTAAACAAATACATTTAAAAAAGAAAGTGCCCTGTTGAAACTTTCACGAATAAAGCAGTCATTTCTCTCACCTTTTGGCAATATTTTCTAAAAATAATCCTAATCCAGCATTCTTTTTATTAAAATAATATCAAATAAATTTGATTTTTTGACCAACTAACAATTTAAATATTAATAAGTAAATTAATAAAATTTTCGGGAAGTGAAAAGTTGGTTTCATGTATAGAATAGGTTATGTTGCCATGCTAAGAATTATTTGATCAATTTCAGATTTATGAAAATGAGATGGAGAGGAAGTTAGACTTTTCATTTCAAGACACTTAAATCCAGAACAAACACATCAGTTCCATGATACATGAAATCTATGCAATTGTATATAACTATAAATATAATCTAGAATGTTAGATGCTATAACAATAAAAATAATTATTATAAATGTAAATAGTATTTTATAAAACTAAGCTTGGGTTTTATACACAATTAATGAAGCTATACATAACAATTGATAAGCTAAGCGCTTTCAGGAATTCTATGTTCCCATATTCATAGCTCTTTACATTAGTAGTTAGTGAATGCCACAGTAATGTATGCAAATTTATTCAATAATGTTTAAATGACCCACTTTTTAGAGATAGTAAAGCAAGCGTCTCTTTGGTTGATTGCTTTGGGATCATCTGTGATAAAACAAGACTCATTCACTTTTCATTTCATGTCATTGTGCTCTGTGCACACTATCTCAGCTGAAACTGTTTGGAAGGTGTGGCCAGCGACCCTTTCGTATTTTGTAATTATTGTTGTTATTTTAAAAAGATTCTACAAATATATAGAGAGAGTTCAATTATTTGAAAAGTACAGGTGCATTACAATTAATTTGACATCCTTGGTACACAAGCCTTTCTGGTTTAGCGATTTTTCTTGACTAAGAATAATTCACCAATACATTTCTTTTACCAATACCTTTATTATAAGGTTCCAATGTGCTGCTGAAAACATTAATTATGATCAGAATGATTAGCTTTATTTCCTCACAATAACTTTTTGTTGCGGTTGATATGACCCAAAAACTAGCACACATGTAACACCAGCGAAGTTTAAACCACTAAACATCACGTGATCACCATCTCATGCTAACACATAACTGTTAGTAAACAGGCAAAACTCTCCATATAGTAGTGCCACCTTGTGCTAACCAGAGTAATCAATGAATGCCAGAAGGCTTGTGCATAAAATCCCTATCTAGTGCCTACTCACTGATGAAGGCCACAAGGCAGAAACTAGTCTGGGGATATTGGATGAGTAGGCACTAGATAGGGATTTTATGCACAAGCCTTCTGGCATCCATTGATTACTCTGGTTAGCACAAGGTGGCATTACTATATGAGGAGATTTTGCCTGTTTACTACCAGCGAAGTTTCTGATTAATCTTAAAATTTTTCTTTAAAACTGTCTTTTTATGTTAGCTAACTCACAGGATTCAGTGGACATAGTAATAAATTGTTTTCATTAAATGGGTTAATTTTTCAGTTGCATTCTGGGCTTTGAATCCAAAAAGCAATAATGGCCATACGATAATTAAATCAGCAAATATATTTCTGCCATCTGTAGCAAACATGGATAATAAGTTTGATGAGCATAGATATTCTAATGCGTCCAAAAAAAAATATCATCCAATCAAATAACTCGACTTATTAAAATAAATTATTAAAAAATTCAAAGTTTTAACTGACTGTTCAAAAAAAAAAATTAAGATAGAACAATTTATGTTTGCTAATAAACATACATTCACATTATTAATAATTTTAAGGTAATGGATTTCAAGTTAAAACAAGGCAAGAAGACGGCGGGGGGGGGGATTATCAACCCTTTGAATGAATTTGTAACATACCCATGAATGTGGTGCACCATGCTATCATAGAATATTTATTATCTAAAGCATATACAAATATCCTATGGGGGTGTGTGTGATTATCAACCCTTTGAATGAATTTGTATTGTTAACCATGAATGTGGTATACCATGCTATCACAGAATATTTATTATCTAAAGCATATACAAATATCCTAACTTAATTTTTCATAAATATAGTGAATATATAAACAGACAAATATTTGTATTAAAGCATACATTCAATAAAACTTTCTGTATAAAATGTATATAACTTAATACAGCATGGTCTTGTGAATTTCTTTTTTAAAAACTTAATTCAATCACTACTAAGGTATTTAAACAATTTTAAAAAGTAATGCATATCCATTTCGCTTAATCTCATTTAGAAATTTTATGTTAAAAAATTAGGAGAAAAACATAAATAATTTTAATGTAATTTATATTTTTTTCATTTTATTCGAATGATTCATAATACTATCCTCAGGCGTAGGAGGTTTAGAAATAAATATAATTCTAGAATGAAAGCACGAGCAATTTTTTTATATTAGTTTATAAATAATTATAGTAATGAAAAAAAAAATACCTTCAACAGATAAAGAAATGCTGCGTTTACAAGATCCATGGCTATTATCCACAATAGCTATATATCTTCCAGCATCTTCCGGTTTGGCGGAGTTTAAAGTCAGTTCAGATGTTCCTTTATATGTTTTTATAGGCATCTTAAAACTTCCTTTGAGCTCTTTACTATCTTTATACCACATTACAACGGGATCAGGTAATCCGGTAAAGCAAATCTTCATGGTCACGGGTTTTCCTTTGACAGCGGCTATACTGTCTGGACCACTTTCTATGGTAGGTGATTTCAAACCCAGTTTTTTCTCTGCTTCTAAAGAATTTAATAAAGAGACCATTAATTTTGAAGTCATGATTTTCAATTTCCTATATTAAATAATAAGTTATGACTTTTTTGATGATATCATTAATACGTTTATCTGTGCCCCTCCCCCCTTATCACACACACACACAATAATTTCTATTATAAGAATGAAATCTTGAGATTTTGATTGCACGATCTCTAAGATAAAGTCATTGAAAAGTAACAGGTTTTAGCCACACCTACTACGAATTATAATAAGAAAATGACCTTTTTCTGATAAAATTATTCTTTTAAAACAGATTTTGTAACTCCAAAGTATATTTTGGTCAAAGCTTTCAGAAAACTTAAAAATTTCTCTTGATCTATAAATAACTAACGGTACATTCTTAGACTGTTCAATGCCACATGGTTTCATAGCAGCTTATCTTCACCAGCTGTTTTCAAGTATAGTATATTTTATGTTCGTCGTAAGATCTGAGACGGCTGAAAGAATGTTGATATAATCTTTTCTTCAGATTATGTATCAGTAACAGCTTTAAAAGGAGAAAAATGGACTTTTTTTTCTTCTATAAACTATATTATAAATTTTTGGCCCATGCATATAACAATAAATATAATTACAGATATTAGAAATATTGGATGTGCGCATATACGTGTGTGCACGCAATCGCATATAGATTGGTTTATTAATGTATTTACTTTATGACTCTTAATTAAATGGTTCAGCAAAGACTTCTGGAGACATAGGAAATGAAAGGCCTTGCTCATCAAGTTTTCCATTTACTGAGTGGTGAGAAATTGAGTCGCTTTGTTTTGTCATCTAGGCGAGAACAATATTGAATACTTAGCTGAGTTAACAATAGGCCAGTTACCTGTAAGCTGTGATGAAAATTAGGAAAAAAACTTTCAAGTTTATCTGACTCAGATTTGAATACAGATCATAGTAGGTATCAATGGCAAAGGATTGCAAACATATTTCATGATACAATTGGCTATTGATGGTTACATTTCTTAACTATAGCTATAAATGTATTTATTACAAGATGACTTTTGGTAGCAAATGATAGTTTTGTCAAAAAAAAAAAAAAACCCTCAAAGAATGCTGGAAAAAACGACCATAAACTATCAAATATGTGAATTGAAACGTTATTAATATGATTGACATAACAGGATTTGTTGAACAGAAGTTTATGTGACATTTAGTTGTCGTTGTCAGATTTGATCAAGAAATTTTTAGCTTTTAAATCTATCACTGTGTTAAATCACCCAAAACAGTGCTAATCTTAAGATCTATAATCACCATTTGCATCAGTAACAGCTCATTTTCTACATGGCATTGTAACATGTGAATCATAAAAATATGAAGTAATTCCTTAAGAAGAAAAAAAGAGAAACGTTGTGGAAGATATGATCCATTGTATTAAACTGGGACCCCAATTTCAATAGTATTTAAATATTGTGGAGGCCATAGAAAATATGTAATGACATCATCTTCATAATCCTAAAACCTAATATTTTACAGCACCTAACTACATAAATTAGAGCATTACCTATATTACAGTATATTCTTAATTACGGATCTGAGACTTGGACACTTAATACAAGAGCAATACAGAGACTTCAGACCACTCAAAGAAGTATGGAGAGATGCATGTTAGGAGTAATAAGAACAGATCGAAAATGCAATATATGGGTAAGAGAACAAACAGATGTTAGTAAATTCACTGAAAAAATTAAAAGACTGAAACGGAGTTGGGCTGGACATATTGCTAGAAGAGATGATAATAGATGAACAATTGAAATCTTAAACCGGATTCCAAGAGTTGTAAAAGACCCAGAAAGAGACCACATGTGAGATGAATGGATAAAATAAGAAAGTGTGCAGGGGTGTTGTGGAGAAGAGAGGTTAATGATTGAAGATGGATTGAACTTGGAGAGACTTTCATCGTGCAGTGGATTGATAATGGTTATTGATGATGATGATTACCTGAAAACAAGATTTGCAGTGTGATATTAATCTTACCCCCCCCTTCTTCAAATGTAAATTTTAATAGATTGCAGTGGTTAATATATCCAATGCAAAGTATCCAAATCTTGATATAACCAAGTTATAACAATAACACCATCAAGTTTTATAATTGGGAGAACGCAATATGGACAATAGGCTTTTTTTTTTTTTGCTTTTGGCAATCACATATATTAAATTATGTTTAGTATTTGAGAAAAAAGGTTAGCAATGATTTGTACGATCACATTCTATCAACTTTTCTATGCCATATCTTTAATTGCCGTGTAATTAACCCTATTTGCTTTGGGGCAGAGAAGTTAATATACATAATTACTTCTTCAATAATATTTTAACTGAAATTGTTGGTATTACTAAATTAAAAAGTATTGGAGCTTTTCTCTTTTGTCCGATTCACTTTTAATTTAATTATTGTAATGAATAATTAAGATAATTTAAACAAGTTGTATAACCTCTATATACTTATCATTACAGTTATATTTTACTAGCAGCATTAAGATGGAAATATCCTTTTCTTTTCAAGATAGAACTTTAAGAATGAGTATTTGATAGAAGGTTAATATGATTTCAGTACCTTGTGGAAAAAATATCAACTAACTATAAGTTTAAAAAGATTCATATAATATCAGTGATGATTATCTGGAATCTGATATCCAAAGCTGCTGGACTTCCATTTATTTTAAAATTAACAATCGCAAGTCAGTAGATATTGGAATACTTCTAGTATCTATGAAAATAATCTATGCAGACATAACATTTATAGCTGGCAGTCATTCAAAAGCTGCTGATTCTAATGTTAATACTATAATAGAGGAACATTGTTGTAAATTGGGCAATAAATAATTGACGACATGCATTATGGTCAGATAAATCATTATTTTTTTTTTAAAAACTGCTTTTTCTTAAATGTGAAGTAGTTAAGCTAATTGATCATTTTTAGATATTACGCAGTCGATTATATTACTGATCAATATTTCTCAGCACCTCTCTTATCACTTGATTTGCATTATCAATCTGTGGTGGCTTGTATATAGGCATTGTGGAACTGTAACCTCCTATAACATTCATAATGTCTTTTTTCTTTAATTCTTTCTTTTTAATAGGACATTATATAATCCTTAAGCTTAATATTAATAGCCATCCCCTAGTTTATGAAAAAATTACAAAAATCCATGTATAGAGTGCGCTTCACAGTTCCAACAATGTGGTGTTTGATTGATGTGCGCATTTGCAGATGTCCGAGCTAAGAAGCTGCACACGAGAGAGCACTGTCACTCAAACAGTGTAGACTCACTATTTTCAGTAACATTCAATATACTGACTTAATGAGTTTTTTTTCTCTTTAATTCTTTCTTTATACTTCTACCTTATATAATCCTTAAGCATCTACCTTATATAATCCTTAAGCAGCAAAGTAATGCAAGAAAAATGAATTTCGTTTTTAAATAAATGGATCAAGCTTGAACTATAACTATTTTAAAAGGTACCTATAAAAACCATATTCATCTTGTGATAATTATACCAACTTTATGATCTCGTAAAATAATGTCTGCACAGCATCTTGGGACAAATGGAGACCTAAAATTTTATTTACACACCCCCTCCACATATTTACCATACAATGATGACCCCATTTATTCTAATCCAAATAATTAGAAATCATTGGGGTGGACTGAATTTTTTGATGTCCTACAGAATAGAAATGAAAGCGGTTGTTTCTTTGTGCTACATTTTTGCATGATATCGCAGCATTATTTAAAACGTTAAATTAGCAGAGGCAGCAAAATTTTCAGTAATGAGTTTATCTCAATCGGAAGATTGTATAATATTGGGGTAAAAAATAATTTACTTTCCTTTTAGGAAGATTGTAAATCTGTTTAATTCAGTGCTCGTTTACATGCTCATTTACAGATTTCTTTCTAAAGTAGAGATTCAATTACAACAGGTCCAATATTTGTTTAGGATTTTATCAAGTTTACATATACATTTTCTTTTTATATGTTTGTTTTGTTTTATGCAATATTAAAACAATGATTAAAAATTTTCTGAACCAATACCCCCACAAATTTTAGTTATGAGGCACCATTATTATCAATAGATTTGATAGTATAAAAGAAGCAAATATGGCCGCTGGAGAGGCATGCGTATTCTAATACTCCTAATGGGCAAAGTTCAATAATCAGAGGCTAATCTAGTGGTTTGATAGTATAGATTTCTTATGCTTATATAGACTGTGCTGAAGTAGAATTCATAAAATTACTGTCTTTGCTTTTTAGGATATCTGTTTCCAAACTTGTTTTCTTATGAGACTTATCATCTCAAGCTATTAGCCTTTGAGTACAAATATGTAAAAGAACTTGGGTATAATCATTTATTCACACCCCCATATATATATATTTTCTAGAACAATCTTGCCCACAAGCCAATTATAATATGTCTCTTACATGATAATCTTCATGACAACCAATTTCCTTCTTAACCATAGATATTGAAAACAAGTCAAGAACTTAAAATTAACAACATAAAATTATTGATATTCCTTTCTAATTAAAAACCAAATCTTTTTGCAAAAAGAAAACAACAAGATAATCAGTTAAATGCACTGATTTGATTTTTCTTTTTCATTAAAGAAAAATAAAAAAACAATTCTAATTAATTAAAAATAAAATTTACAAAGTTTTATATTACATTCAAATATCAGCCTTTCAAGCTAATTGAGCACGCGCCTTTTGAGAATGTTAAATAAATGAATAGTTTCCTCTTCAATCCAAGATATAGTATTTATTTTTTTTTATTTTTAAAAAAAATACTCTTAAATATATTTAATAATGCGCTAATGCATTAAAGGTGAAACTATTCCATACAACAATTTATATGGACTGAGCGCTTTCAGAGTTTCGTTACTCCATAATCATAGCCTTGTAGATTGTCAATGTTATTATATGCAAATATATGCAAAACTATTTCTTTATATAATCTATTTTCTGGAAATGGTGAAGCAAGTGTCTTTTTTCCTGCTTATAGAGTTGGTGTCACTGGTAATAACATTGACAATCTATAACGTTATGATTATGAAACCCTGAAAGCGCTCAGCCCAAAAAAATTGTTATATGGAATAGTTTCACCTTTAACACATTAGCACATTATTAATTACAAAGCAATGGTGAAATAATAATAAAAAATTAAATATATTTAATGTTTGTGAATTTTCATATTATCATATGGGGATTTTACAAATATTGAGTTAAATAATGACCCTTTAAAAAATAGGTTTAAGAAAATGTAAATATTATTTCCCCCAATTAATAAATAATATTTTAATTTGCGAAGCATCGATAGTTGAAAATTAAAATAAATCGAGGTACTGCCAAATCTTTATGCTCATTCCAATACTTAACTGACAGCCAATCAGATGTCAAGAATATTTAAACAGTTATTATTGACATCTGATTGGCTGTCAGTTAAGTATTAGAACGAGCACTAGAGATTTGGTGTGTGTTTGGATGTCATTTAGACAGTTATTCTTGACATCTGATTGGCTGTCAGTTAAGTATTGGAACGAGCGCTAGAGATTTGGCAGTATCTTGATTTATCTCAATTAATAAAGTAATTTTTTATTTTCAAACCAGAGAAACATGCTGCCAACAATCTAATTATTTATTTTTTCCTAGTGCAGCTATGTAACCAACTGGTTACAGTATATAAATAAAGTATATTGAATTTTTATTAAATTGTAAAATTATTATGCATAACTGTTTCATGATAATATCATTAGTAGCTAAAATACATAAAAAATCTACTATAATAATAAATATTAATAATGATAGCTCAAATGTAGATGAAATTTAAGAGGAAGCTAATGTAAATCCCCAATGAGCTATACATAAATTAAATCACATTCTGCTTTGTAATTATTGGAAGCAGTCAGCTCATTCAGTATTTTTTCTTTATTGGTGACCCGGGTCTCGTTTTATGCGGATTTATTTAATGCGAGTTTGAAGTTATGCGATTCATGTTTCTTCTTAATATCTTTGTATGCGGTTTTCTTTTATGAGATAAAAATTATTACATTAGAAGTTTTTCCGAAGTTCCATAGGAATATCACTTCTTATGACAAACTGATGTTATTTGAATTTTTTTTTAATAATATAAGCTCCAAAATGAAGACAGTCTGCATACTTATAACTTCATGTGTTTGTGTGTTTAATTTTAAAAAATCAGATATAATAATCTTTAATTGAGTTTTAAAGTTTATATCTGTACTAGAGACAATCTATAGTTTAGTAAATGATTAATAATAGTCATTACTATATTTATCTAAAGTGGATGGTGTCAAAAATGTGGGTTGAGTTAATTTGACACTTGTAATTCAAAATGTAATTATTTAATATAGATAAATATTTTTCATATAATAAAGAAATATATAAGAGCTAGTGACCTGGACCAACTGATGAGTGCTGGTTCTAAAAGAAATGTTGTGGGTCATTTATCTTTTATTGTATCTTTATTTATATAAATTTAAAAGAATATGTGGTAATATTGAAGTTATTTAATATATTTATAAAGATGTAAATAACATTGTGTGTTTAATTTTAAAAAATCAGATATATTAATCTTCAATTGAGTTTTAAAGTCTATATCTGTGCTAGAGACAATCCCTAGTTTAGTAAACGATTTATAATAGTCATTACTATATTTATCTAAAGTGGATGGTGTCAAAGATGTGGGTTGAATTAATTCGACACTTGTAATTCAAAATGTAATACTTATAGTATTTCTATTTTTATGAGGTAATTTGTTTTTTGATATCTTATGGCATAAATAATATATGATAAAATGGATAAATTTGAACATGTTAGTTAAAAAAACATTATGTGGCTAATTATTCAGGCAGTCATGGATATATTATTTGGGAGACATTTAAGCACTATCTGTCTGATTAAAGATAAAAGGGTGCTGATATAGTACTCAGCGACCATTGAGAATCAGTCCAAAAACTATTAACTATTAAAATCAGCAAAAGCACAGGATATATATTTTATTAATCCTCAAAGTCATATATATGCATTAATTTTTTCATTTACATTAAATTAATTTGAAATTTATGGATTTCTAATACTAGATAAATTCATTTGCAAACAATAATCTAATATCATAAATCAATTAAATTAATTTTTCTAATGATTCGTAAATAAATAAATAAAAAGCAGAAACGAAAATACGCATGCACGTATACACGAATAAAATTTAAAGTGAGTTCATTGACGTATATTAGTATTAAATCTTTACAAAATTATATCTAATTAAAAGTCAGTTTTTTTCTGGGATACTACTTTATTCAGAAAATTTTATAGACTCATTATCATATACACTTCAGAAAAAAAAACCCCCAATTTTAAATGTAATTTTTAAGGAATATTTAACTAAAATAATCTTATAGATATATTAAACAACCCGAGAGGTATCGCAGCCGCCATGCAAGCAAGTAGTTGGTTGCAGACGGGTGTGGGTTCGCGTCCCGGCAGATGCTATGACATATGAAAAGACAAATTACTCCCAAGATGCATTTCGTGCTGAACCAGCATTCATCAGTTGGCCCAGGTCACTATCTCCCATATACATATTATATGAAGAGTATTTATCTATAGTAAAGTATTTATCTATAGTAAATTGTTACATTTTTATTGAAGTGGATGATGTCAAAGTTGCGAGAGTATGAGTTTTTTTTTCCATAAGTCAAATGCGTTGACCGGGAAGCGAACCTGGCCAGCTGCTTGGAGGGTAGCTATACTAACCATTAGGCCACCAACGGTAAATAAAAATGTAACAATTTAAAATAATCTTACTCCCCTCAGCTTTTAATATCTATTGATTGCAATAATCATAATATTAACTGAAAAATGTTTTATTATATGATCAAATTTCCTATATATTATTGATTGCATTAAACGTAAAAATTAAATTCAAAATCTTTGAAAACTGATACATTACCTTTCTTAATGGTGAGTTTTGCTTTTGAGAACATCTCTCCAGTTTTGTTCGTAGCCCTACATTCGTACTCGCCTTCATCTTCCGAGTATGCTTCTTCTATTCGAAGTTCTGCTTTGTTATTTACATAATTCATTTTAAAGAATTTAGACTCTTTTATTTCTTTGTTATTCAAAAACCAAGTTATCTGTGGTACGGGGACACCAATCACTCGGCAGTCAAAGACTACACAACTACCTACTTTAACAGTTCTATTAAGGAGCTGTGTAAGAAATTGAGGTTTCTGACTAATTTCTCCATTCATTACGGATCTCCGGGCACCAAACCTAGGAAATGTTTGTTATTAAAACAATATTAGTAAATTTAATATTTTAATTAAAAATATACATATGTATACAAATTAGTATTTCAAACGCGCACACACACACACGTTCCTCTACCAACTGAGATATGAAAATTTTATTGTTAAATAGTTTTTAATCATAGCAAAATGAATTTTTAAATTTATTTACGTCACAATATGCTTTTTTTTCTTCTTAAAGACGGCTAGTCATTATAAAGTACTCTATATAGATTCCGTCAAAAAAATAATCATAAAAGTTTCCTAATGATTAAATTTTAAGTCGTTCAATTCTATCATTTTAAATTGGACATTGCATGTTTCATAATTATTATTTTTTTCTCATGTGTCATAGCATCAGCCGGGAAGCGAACCCGCTAACCCGGGTCAACTGCTTGTAAAGCAGCCGTCGCTGACCTCTCGACCACCAATGCTTGACATGTTTCATAAATTTAAACACATTTATACATACGGAGCACAACATTTCACTATTTTAACTAAAATATCAATAATTTTATTTTCTGGCAGGTAATGGGTGTATTTATTAAAATGTTCGATTATTTTCTATATCTGATAATTATTTATTATACATCAATCAACATCAACAGAAGAGATGAAAATTATATATTTTACGTCCATTAGTATATATAATCAAAAAATGATCTCCAGAAAAAAAAAAAAGATTTAACATTTTCTGAATTGCTTTATGCAAAATGATTTTTAAAACCTATTTTGTAGATAGATGAACCCCTGTCTTGATTATCGTTTAAAGTATATATTTGAGATGACCTTGAGTTCAATTAATTCATTCTATTAGAGCTATATAATGATAATGGAGATCTAGTTAACATAAAAGAAATAATCTTAAACGATAATTTCTATTATTAATAAAAATGAAAGATTTTTATAGTTTGACTGACGGCCGACAACAGCTACGATAATTGAACGCATAATGCAAAGCATATATAACGGTGCAAAATTGATATTATAAAAATAGTATTAACTATCTATATTGGGATTGTCTAAGCGTTGACTGGTTTTTAATGGTTAAATATATATAGTATTAACAAATATGATTTAATAATCTAGTAATTATTGTATGACTATGTGCATTATCGTTAGTTCGAAAACAAAAATAAAAGCTATCAGGTTAGAGTTAAAAATTTGAAAGGGTGTATCTTTAAATTCTTTTTTAAAAAAACAAAAATAATAAAGAAATAGTGATTTGGATTCCAACTTACTTAGATGTAAACAATTTCTGCAGCTCATTACTTTCAGCTATCTCGAGCTGTTTAACTTTCAAAGAAAAATCACATTTTGCTTCACCGGCTGAATTCTTGGCTATAACAGTATAAGATCCGGCATCGGTGGAAAGGGCATGGGGTATCTCGAATATGTAATGATTTTCTTTATTTACAACCTGAAATTATATATATATAAAAGATGCTTTAACATTCTTTTCATAGAGTTTAAAAATTAACAAAAGACTTTTGTCATTCTGTGTTTATATAAAGGGTATATCTAATTGTTAACAGCTGCTAAAATATAATCAAGATGAATATTTATAACCTTAAAATTTCCCCTTCCTCCTATTTTCTTATGTTTTAAATAAAACAAAAATAATAAATGAGTATGATTTTTTTTCCCCATTATTAATCTTTATTTAATTTTTTAGAATAATTTTGAATAATAAAAAAAAGATACTTTATTCTTCTATTAAAAAAAGAAAAAAGATTTACTCTTCACGTAAGTCATAGGCTAAGCAGATTAGTTCTCTCCAATTGGCTAAAGTGAAATTGTATTTTTCTTTTTCATATACGTATATATATATTACTGAGAATTCACGCAGGAATCTTTAGATCGCGCTACTCTATCACTGCCCACTATGGTTTAGTACTTCAAGAGCTAAAGGTCATGGACCAAATCTCAACTTGTTATTTCTGCTTGAATGTTATATAATTTCCTGAGATTATATATTATATGCACAAGTATAATGCTACTGTATGGAGAGTTTTGCCTACGTGATATATATATTGTAAAAAAAATATTCCAATGCATATCGCTAGCTGAAAATCAAATAGAAAATATTCAAGTCACACCCCCCCCCCCCCAACATTGTGATATTTCAGCAGCGCCCTCTACAAATAAATATAAAGTCGGAACTTCAAACGGCTGATTCGAAGGTTGTTTGAAGCTTAGACTATATATTTTTCAAGGAGAGCATTGCTGAAATGTTGAATATATTATGAATTAATCTCAAGTATTCATATTAATGATATGAACTGAAATGTTCAAAAGACATTAGTTTCAAATAACAACTTTATTCACACCTTAAGAAGATACATATGGATATCATTTAACATCTTTCTTATTATATGTTACATGCTTACAATGTGCAGTGGTTCTACAATGGAAACAATAAATAAGAAAACTAAAGGTAAAAAAAAAAATTACATAAAAGTAAGCTACTTAGGAATTATTTGGGTCAATTAGTTTTTTTTTTTCCATGTGTCATAGCATCGCCGGGACGCGAACCCACAACCGTCTGCAACAACTACTTGCTTGCATGGCGGCTGCGATACCTCTCAGCTAACAACGCAAGACGCTTGGGTCAATTAGTTGAGCACCAAATTCAGAGTTTTAACAATAAATAACAATTAAATGGAAAGGACTGGATTATATTAATGTGACAATTTTAGACTCTGCATCGGAGTCATTATGTCCAGTTAGTTAATTTTGCCATGACAGTACGATAAGTACCTAAGTGTTTTGATCTTCAAATCTCCAGTTGGTCCCATGTCTGACTGGCTAACCAGTGCTGGCATACTTTCTAATCGTATTCTTTGGCCTCACCAAATAACTTGAGAAAAAGCTCTTCTGGACTATTGTTCAATCCATTGTCAAAGACTCTCTTATTTCTCACTATCCATATAGCAAAATTTATGAAGGTGGCCAGTCTAATTTTACCATAAAGGCCACTCTTTACCGCCTTTGCGATATTTGTACATGTAATGTCGACTTCCCTGAATCTTTTAAGGGCACAAAAACGAAGATTATACCATATTTCACATTGATCTAGGATATGGCTCATTGTCTCTTCATTTTTATTACACATCGGGCAAATTGGATCTATTCTATATCCCTGCCTGTAATACAGAAAGGTGCATGTTGGGAGGGCTCCGAGGTTGACTTTTATCAGGAAATCCACCAGCTTAGGTTTGAGTCTTATCCTTTTTGCCAACCTAGCAAACCTGGGAATGCTGATTGAGAGAAGACTCTCCACTGTGGACTCATTGTTTTCTGTCATACTAAATGCTTCCCAATAGTTAAGCTTGAAACCAAACATAGTCGCTGATGTCTTAGCTTTCCCTACAATCATTGACACTTGTTGTTGCAACCAAATGCTTGTTTGTTTGGGCGGAGAGCGATCCGTCGGTTCTATCTTCACCAATGGCAAGGGGCTTTCCATACACGGGTTTTGGCTAAATAATTTTACTAGTATATTATATGTCCTTTGAAATAGGAATGTGGAGATTGAATGTAGTCCAAGCCCATTATGAGCCTTCGGTTTTTGGAGAAGGCTGAGACTTATGACTGGGGCTTTTCCGCCCCAACATAGTCTTCTGCATTGAGTTTCCACCTTGCGAATGAATGCCTTTGTAGGGGAAAACCCAGCCAGGAAATATGTTATTTTGGCAATACTATGCCATTGAGAATGGCAACCTTTCCCAACAATGACAACCGGACCTTTGATAGTGAGGTAACTGAGTTTACAACTTTCTTTAACAGGGACTCTTCAAGCTCCTTCCTCATGATGTACGGGGGAGGCCAACATGAATCATAGAAACTTTTGGAGTTGCTCTGAATCTCCCCGGGATTTGCTTTCCAGATTTTATTGACTACATAGCCGACTTGGCCTCATTGACTCTTAGACCAAATTCACTAGCAAAGTGATCCAAGATCTCCTCTGGCCTAGCAAACTCATCCTGAGATGAGAGAAACACCACCACATCATCCATATAGTAAACTTGATGAATGCTCTCTCTCTCAGCAAAGGTATGGCAACACCCGAGAGTGTTGGCTCAATGTGCAACAGCAATGGGTTTATATAGGCTGCAAAGAGGAGTGCACTTAGTGGCGAGCCCTGTGGGATGGAAATGCTTGGCTGAAATCCTGGAGCAACTTGACCATCGAATGAGAGAAACACTTCTCTATTTTGTAGAAGGTTCTCAATCATTTGGAGATATGCCTTGGGCACTTGAAGCTCTTCCAGTACACTAAGGAGCACATCGATCCTGATGCAGTCAAAGGCACAGGCAAAGTCTAATTGAACTGCAACTGGCTGGGAGATTTTTTCCCTGCGAACATGATTGACAATGAGGTGAAATCGGCTGATGGCATCTGCTGTAGAGCTATCTTTTTTGCAAACTGGCAGGCAGACAGTTGACTGATGATGTTCTCCTGGATGTCATCTTTTATCAGACCCTCAATGGTCTTTATGAGAAGAGAGCTCATTGAAATTGGCCTGAGATTTTCAAAGACACTAGGGCCCTCTGGTTTTTTAAGCAAAGACTAAAAAGACACCATAGCAATGGGATAGAACCCTTGAATGTCCCAAATGTTATCTGCCAGGAGGTCCACCATCCTTTTAATGATTGGGATGGTAAATGATCTTAGGTGTACCAGCAGGAATTTTGGGATTCCATGCAGCCCAGGATGTGTACCATCAGGAAGTGCTTTAAGTTTTGCCAATATTCTGGCTTCGGTGATTTTATGTGGCTCCTTGTCCATCTTCTTAAAATTTCTGTGGGTTCCTGTTATACCTAATGGTTGAAGCTTTTTCTCATAATAGTTCCTGATCCTGAGCAGCATAGATTCACCTACATATTTTCTCTCATTTATCTCAATTGATTTTGGGGCTCTGGAGTTTCTGCCAGACCCAATGGCCTATTTAAGGTAGCCACTTGTCCAGCAATGTTGATCATTTAAATATTGCCTAGCCCTCTTTATTGAGAGGTATTCCGCAATGGCTTTTTGTTTGACCCTATATCTATTTTTTAAGATCAATGATACCATGAATGTTTTGACTTTCATAAGGCAAGGACTCCAATTCATTGGCAATTCTATCCAGTTCACTAATCAGGTAGAATGGACCCCTTGTTTTTTTTGGTTCACTAAGTGAGCTTGTAAATGTCAACCATGCTTTTTCAATTGGGAGCATTGATAATTTGACAGTATTAAATTTAATATAGATTTCAGAGATTAATTGGGTTGTGGCATTTGATGTGGTTAGCATTCAAATTGTACGTGGTAAGTTAATTATGGATCCCTGTACAAACACTGGTTCTATTTTGACCTCTAATGAGAAGTGGTCAGAAAAGGCCACTGGCCATAGATGAGCCTCAATCACGGGAAATAAGGATGGTGACATGTGCACCAGGTCTATGAGTGTCCGTGTATATCTTGTGTAAAACGAAAAGGCACCCTCTGGGAACAAATCTCTGCCACTTACTAGGGGCTGGTTGAAGCTGTTGACAAATTTTGCTTGAAATGTTTCATAATTATGGTTGAAATCACCAATGATTATGGTCAAAAGATATTAATTACTTCATTAAGATAGAATTCACTAATCATTATGGTAAACTTCACAACATCATTTTCCAACAATCAAATTAACTTAAAAGTCTATCACATTGTTCTTTGCACTTTAATCTATTCTCATGTATTATATTACATGTACTATATATATATATATATATATATATATATATATATATGGAAGATGATGATCTGGACCAACTGATGAGTGCTAGTTCAATACAAAATATAAAATAAAGTAATTGAAACATTGGATATATTTTATTTTTATTATAGTCATATAAAAACAAGTTTTGAAAAGAAGTTTCATGTAATCATTGACATATGGAAAATTATGAACTATTTTGAAAAGAAAAAATATGTAGATGATATTTTAAATTCACAAAATGTGAATATTGGAGCTCATTTATCTGTTTCACATGTATGTGGTCATAAGTATGGTATAGGATGAAACGAATGACTGAAGGGATCTTGAAAGTCTAGTTCAAACCCCCTCATATAATATCATTAAAATTGCTTCATTTTATTATCCAGAATGATTATATTATTCCATTTCAAAATTAACATTAACAAATTAATTAATGTTCTTGCTTTTTAAGAAATGAAGCAATTTTAATGATATTATATGAGGGGGTTTGAACTAGACTTTCAAGATCCCTTCAGTCATTCAAGTTGGTTTCTCAAAGGCTAAAAGCTCATTCTTCATCAAATCATCTCAACAAACCTTTAAAAATAAACATTCTTGCAACAGTTAATTAAAAAAGAAAAGGATTGATTTTTTCAGCTGTAAAAATAAAGAAATCAAATATTTGTTACTTTAGAGGTTATGTGATATTCAAGAACCAAAGTGGTAAATGGAACTTTGATCCAGAAGACTTTAGCTCTAAAATCTGCTATACTCTTTTATTCTGCATGCTTAACAGATTTGTGGTCCTGAAAATCTTCACAATTAAAAATTCTCTGAAAAAAAAAGACATTTGAAATATCTAAAAATTTATATTGGTAAACTTTTTTCATTGTGGAGTTTGAGGGTATATCAGACAGTGTGACAAAATAAGTTATTCAACTTAACGTGGGCTTTGAACATTCCATCATCAGATTTTCAATGAAATGCCTGCTGAAGAATTGTGGGTTGGAGTAGTTTGAAGTCTTTCCATTAAAGTATGAAGATTGGCTATCTTAATATAAAGGAGAGCACTGATTGTATATATGCACAGAGATGGTAATCTGGACCACTGATGATTTCTGGTTTAGCATGAAATACGAATGAATATTGGTGATTATTTATCTTTTCAACATGTCTGTGATCAGGTAGATCAGCAATATAATATGGCAAGGAGAGTTGAGGATCATATGAAAGTCTGAGTTCGAATTCCTTATATATTAATGGAAGATACTAAATGCAGATAATTCAGGTTTACGCTGCAACAAGTTCTCATTGCGATGAAAAAATATAATGATTTTTATATTGTGAGCACAGACGACGTTACATTGTGTTTTTATTATTAAACATGAAATTAAAATAAAAAGTTCGCATTTAAAAATTTTCTTTAAGAATTAAAAATTGAAATTAAATATCATCTTAAACTCGTATATATAAATCGCACAGAAAAAAAAAAAATTATTAAACGAAAACTTTATTAAAGAAAAAGTGTTTTAAAACTAAATTTTCAGTAGAGATTTAAAGATAAAAATATATCTTTAAGTTTGAAAACACATTAATTAATCAGAAATGGAAATGATTGTTTTAATTAGTTAAATGTAAACTAGCCTTGGGCATTTAAATGTAAAAACATTGGTCAGATAGGAAAACAATAGAAACAAATAGCCAATGAATGAAAAACAATGGAATCGGACCTCAGCGAAAGGACCATATCATCATCATGATGTAACGTCCATTGGATCCTTCAAATTAATATAAAAGGACAAGTTTGAAAATTATTAATTAATTATTATTACGATGTGACTATATGTATTAGTACAGAGTTGGAGGTGAAGGGATTGAAAGACGCACTTTCAATTCCTTCAGCTGTTAAAGAAAAGTGAGTGAAACATCGTTTTCTTCATTGAGGACCAGTTAAAGCAAAAACCTCTGGATGGATAAAAACAATGGCTAACAAAACAAATATCTTCAGTACGGTGTGGGAATTCCCATTCAGAATTACAAACGACTACAAATTATGGACCTTTTAAAATCTTAAGAACTTTATTTTCATTTGAAAACATAGAACTCTAAATTCTAAACCTTTTAGTAAATAATACAAATAGAATCCTATCTGACCAAACTAAATTCTTTATTAATAATGTTATTTGATGTATTTTTTTTTTTATTTATGTAAAATCATTTCCATTTATATTTTTTTTTGTTCTTTAAGTTTTATTATGATTTTTGCTGTGCGATAAATTAAATTATATAAATGTTAAACTTAAGTCGGGCGTGAATGGCTGTATAGATTTGTAAAGTTGTGTCGTAGTCGAATTGGGTCAATGGATTGGATATATTGGTGTGATTAGTAGATGTAATATTGATTCGCTACGGGCAGAATCGCTTCATACGCTGCACACTTCCGTTTGCCTATGGAAGGAATTATAAGTTGGATACCGCAGTTCCTTTCTATGGAGTTTTTTGTTTTATTGCTCTTCTTCGCAGATAGATGTAATATTCCTATTTGACGAGAGGCAATTTCTTCTCTTAACTTTTTGTGCTGCTGTATTTTATTACATTGAATACATCGATATATCAGATGAATTGATGCCAGTTTGACTACGAATTTTAGCCTAAGGTTAAATAGGGATAGAATGTTTATTTTCAAATGCAAATCTATGTAGTCTATTCATACTCGACACTAAATAAAAATGCATTAAATTTAAGTTGTTTATAGACGTTTGCATGGATTCGTTATCGGTTAATTATGTTTTGGATTTCATATTTGATCAAAATATATAGACATTCGATAAATAATGATACCTCACAGTGAGTATCTAAAATGTATTTATTCGGATGTCTTTTAAGTTATTGGTGACAATGCAAGTATCTTATGTTGAATACTATTGGGTTACTTATAAATTTCCCTCTGCAATTGTCGGTATCAATGATTTTATATTTTGATCGTTTATGTTTATTTTGAAATGTTTTTGACCGTTGTAATCTATGTAACCGATCTATACTCAACATATTACAACAAGCTTTTATAATCCCATCTGTGCGAACTTAATTAAAATGTAAACTTATAATATTATAAAAATTAAAATGTAAATTTAAATTATAAAATCAAATTAAAATCTAAAATAAAACATATTAAAATAATAATGTTAAATCTTATATATATATGTGCGTAAATAAATGTTTGTATGTTAATTACTGGCAGTGACTTATTTTATTTATTTTTTAATATTGAAATATAATTAGATAAGATATTATATTACTAAATCTCTGCTACTCCCTGAGCTAGTGACTTGGGCTAACGATCGGAATCAAAATTTAAAAAAAAAAATATTTTTTTTTGACTTACGTATCTGCCTACTTTATAAATTTTTCTAGGTTCAAATGCCTAGATGGCGCCCTGTAGTGCAGATCACGTTAAGATCAATTCTCCGGATCGTTATAATATAGATATATAATATGCTTTTGATCTCACTAAAAATAATTTTAATATTGTCATGGGAAAATTTAATTCTAGAATTAGAGCTAGAAATGAGAGAGGGCAGATGTATAAAAATTGTAGGTAAAAAAAAAAGTATATTATGGATTATTTCTTTGGAAAAAAAAAAAGGTAAATAGAAATGGACATGGAAATGTTCAAATAAATATACAGCAGGATTGGATTACATTTTAACTAACAGAAAACATATGTTTCAAGACTGTAAGGTTCTTAATAGTTTCAACACAGAAAGTAATAAGCAAATAATGAGATATGATACATGCTAATACAATAATAGAAAAATAAAAAGTATTAGAAAGAACAGTATTAACAGTTGATATTCTTACTCTTAAAAACATTCCAATAAGTTTGAATTAGAACTTGTTGATCATTTTAAAATATGGAGACTTTGAAGATAGTTCAAACTTAACTGAGATCAATAAACAGATAACGGATCTTCTAAAAAATGGAACAAAATTAGCTGATATAATCCACCAATAAATTTCATTGAAATAAGATGATATATGAAGAAAGGAAGAACTATGAAAATATTTAAAAATGATCTATTAAAAAGAATTGAATAACTGAGTTCTATAAAATGATATATATATAAGCTAATCATGATATAAGAAAACATAACATGAATTGCAAGGAAAGAAAGCTACAGAAGAGAAGAACAAGTTATTTTAACAATAAAAAAAAGATGAGCTATTTAATAAAAAATGATATAGTATTGCGAAGTAGGTGAAAGAATTATGTGAAGAAATGTGTAATAATAAAGAACAAGAAAATAAAATAATTACTACACTCTTCTGAATTATTAAGCATTATAATGAAGAACTCGGCAAAAAGTGATTAATAAAATATTAATTAGAAATAAAAATCATACAAATAATTAAAAATATACAAGATGAAATAAAGAATAATAATAAATAAAATTAATCATAAAAATTATAATATAGTTTTTATTCAGAAATATTAGCAAATTCATCACTTCCTTTATTTTTCTCATGTGTCATAGCATCAGCTAGGACACGCTAACCCAGGACAACTGCTTGTAAAGCAGCCGTCGCTGACCTGCTGTAATATCTTATATAAATGCAATTTATTCACTCTACTTTGAACTCTTTTTAGCAAAAAAACCTTTTATTGTACATATATGTATACACAATCTTATGTTTCGACCGTCTTGCAGTCTTCTTCAGAGCTATGATATAATGAACAAAATAAAATACTTAACCATATAAATACTTAACAAGAATATTAATAAATAAATTAAAGTTGAACTGAGAATTATATGAAAATAAAATTATTAAGTATTTTATAAAGATAGAGCTAATAAAACAGAAGTTTAATTTTATAAGGAATAGAAATAATTAGGAGATTATTAAAAATAATAAAAATGAATAATATATTTAAATTAATAGTTGTTCATGAATATGTACATATACATACAGTTAGGAATACATATGTATGATTTATATTTATTTTGTATATTTTACATTAACTGGATTATTTTATTTGGGTTTGATTATATTTATTTCAGTTTTATTATATTTTATGTTGTTTTTTTAGTTTTGTTTGTTTTATTGTTATTTTTTATTTTATTTTAGTAATTTTATTGTTTACCTTTTTTATGGTATTATTTATATGGTTATGTATTTTATTTTGTTATTATATCATAGCTCTAAAGAAGTCTGCAGGTCTGTCGAAACGTAAGATTGTGTATGCATATATGTACAATAAAAGGTTTTTTGCTAAAAAGTATTCGAAATAGAGTGGATAAATTGCATTTATATAAAATATGGTTTATTACGAATACATAGAAAAACAACCAGAAGAAAGAAAAAAAACATAATAGAGCAGTTTAAAGAAAAGATAATAAATCGGTCCTTTATGTTGATTGTTTAACATATAGCCTCATAGAAAAAATAAATGAATATGGGTTGCCATTATACTTTAGATTTGAAGATTATGAAAAAGCATTTCATTCTCTTAAGTATATTCACAATGATTAAAGCTTTAAATTATCAAGACATATATCCAGAATATGTTCATATTCAGAAAAATATCAAAATGCATTAATAGTGATTCAATTGTACAATGATGTTATAAAATATTTATACTGATAAGAATGTATAACAAGATGCTTCCATATTTCCTAAACTTTTTACAAGTAGTTTTACAAAAAATATTCAGTACAATAAAATGGACAGACTTTCAAGCTCCCTTTAATCATCCATTCTATCTTATATAACCATTACATATGACCTCATATATATGAAAAAGATAAATGATTTCCACTATATGTATTTCATGTTGAACCAGCACTCATCAGTTGATCCGGATCATCATCTCCCACACACATATATAATCAGTGTTTGGCTTATATTAAAATAGCAAATATTAAAGAATATTTAAGTCATTTGTTTTGTAAATAATGTTTCAGAGCTTCAGAAAATGTTGCAAAAGATCAGATGAAAGTAAGGTGGGATTTGATAAATACTAAAAATGGATTTTGTTATAGGAAAAAATAAAGATTCATAATCATAAATAAGAAGAATTTGGCATCTAGAAACACCTTAATCAGATGATTAATGCAAACTAAAACACAATGGATGAAATTAATCATAGAATTAAACTTGGAAAGAGTGCTCTTGATAGAAATAACTTAATATTTGAGGAAATGTTTGCGTTTGAAAAAGAGTTGTAAATATGTTTTATTTACTCTTACTTATAGATCTGAAATGCAAACACTTAACAGAAGAACAGTACAGAGATTTCAGAACACTCAATGAAGTATGGAAATATATATTGAGAGAATAACAAGAAGGAATCAAAAGTAACATATTTGGATGAGAGAACAGTACCCCTGACATCATTGAAAAAATCAAAAGATGAAATAGAGCTGGGCTAGACATACTGATAGAAGAGACAATACATGGATAATTGAAATTTTAAACTGAATCTCCATAGATTGTAAAAGATCTAGAAAAAAAACCACCTGTAAATGGATGATCAAAATAAGAAAATTTCTTAGCATGATGTGGAAAAATGAATTGGAAAAACTTGAAGAAATTCTCATCCTTCACTGAACTGATAATAGCTGAAAAGAATGACATTAAAAAATAGTAATAATGTTTTTACCCCCATCGCAGTAACTTTTAAAGTGATTTTTTTTCATGTGTCATAGCAGCGGCCGGGAAGCGAACCCACTAACCTGGGACAACTGCTTGTAAGGCAGCTGTGCTGACCTATTGACCACCAATTTTTTTTTGTCAAATTCTTAAGATAATTTTATTTGCAATTGGCTTTCAATTTTCTTTAGAAATATTAGTAGTGGAATAAATATAACATTTATTTTATTTTACTGAATCTATTTATTTTTTCTGTATATTTTCTTATGTTGTTATAAAATGATCTACTTCGTAAATAATCATAGTTTAATATGCAATTGAAATGAAAGTAACTAACTGCTACTCCCATTGATATGCTTAACCAATAGCCAACTGTCAATACTCTATAAAATGGATAAAATGATACCACTCTTTCTTTTAGCTCAGTTAGTATTTAAGCTTCTTATTGACATTGTTATAAAATAAAGAATGAAGTCTTTATATTAATTTAATTTAGGTGCAGCATAAATGTTATGAAATCATTAGTTAATTCTTCCGAGGAACAAAATGGTGTCTTAGTTTTAGTAATACTCAAATATCAAATGAAACATCCATTTAGTAAAGGTAACTGTAAATGATCATAGCTTAATGATATGAAATTTAAATGAAAGCTGTTAATACCCTTATTGAGCTATGCTTAACCAAAAGCCAAACGAACCATCATTGAGTAAATTAAGCTTAAATATTAATATATTTAAAAGAATAGAAGACAACATTCCATTCTTTTCGTAGTTTGTCGATGTTTGACTATTAGTTAAGTATAGCTCAATGGAAGAAACGGTTACTTTTGTTTCAATTTCATATTGTTAACCTATGATTCCTACAGTTACATTTACTAAACATATATTTCATTTGGTATTTGGGGGGTTATTGAAACTAAGGTATTGCTTTAATCTTCTGAATAGTTATGTAGCGATTTCAGGCATTTACACTGTACATAAATCAAATTAATACATAGATTCTACTCTTTGATTAATAACAACATCAATAAACTAAGCTTACATATTAACAGAGTTAAAAGAATGGTTTGTATCATTCCATTCTTTTCATATTTGATTGACATTTGGTTATTGGTTAAGCATAGCTCAATGACAATAGCACATGGTTGCACTTCAATTTCAAAAGATACATTAATATTTTTTTTTCTAGCTTCTATATAAACATGTTCATGCATAACTTTTATGCAGATGTAACTATCTCAGAAATGTAGTTTACTATTACAATTCAATCTTAGACATATAAATATTCAGACATTTATAAAGAAAAGGTAGGTGTATGTAGTTTTAAAAATTAGCCTTATTCATGCTGCGCATACTTTCAATACATTGTGTATTGTAATCATAGCTCTTTACATTTTTATTGTTGGTGGTATTTATGTATACTTGCTTATATTTAAGTTCATTTTAATTTATTGTGTTGTTATGTAAATTTTACTTAAAATCTTCTTAGAGTGCTCATTTCTTTCAGATAGAGTATTAGTGCCTTTTTTATTTATTGTGAATTGACCTATGGCTATCCTAATCATTATTTTTCAGACATAACATCCATTAACATTATCACATTACCAAAGTCAACCAACGCAGACAAATTTAAAAATAAGCATTTAATTTATATGACAATAGAAATTTCACATAGTTTTCCAAGCACTGAGTAATAATTGTTTAAAAGCAAAGAACACCATATATTTTATCCTTTATTATCAAAAATTTCATTGTTTGGGGCACTAAATAATTATGATTCATATTTATTAACTAAAGTAGCAACTTTTCTTATGCAACTGTAAATTCAGCTTTCGATTGCTTGGATGCTGTGTTAAGAAAAGTTTATAATAAATGTGTTTTGAATCAAGCTTAGCATTTTCAAGGCCTACTTATGGTCTCATATTCATATGAGGCCATAAGTAGGCCTCAAAAGCAATTAATCTTAATTCAAAATGTGTCCAAGCACTCGAAAGTTGCATTCATATTTATATATTTTACTGTTTATTTAATAACACAAGAACATTGTTTCAGGCTAATTAACATATTTTTTACAAAGTAATTTAAATAACGTTTTTTTTATCGAGTGCTTCATAATAAATCAGACATCATGTAATGATATTTAGTGATTCAATTTTAAAAACTTGAGAGAAATAATTCCTTTAATTCAATATATCAATTTATCATGAAAATAAATTATACTTTTTGAACACTAAATTGCAGGAAATAAAAAAAAATGAATCGATTTCAAATGCACATAAATTTTCATTAGCTCTTTATAATAATGGATCATATTTAATGACATTTTATTATGACAATGTTATTTTTAAATACTTTTGTTGGTATTTCTGAGTTTAAAAAACTCTCTATACAGTAGTGCCACTCAGTGCCAGCCAGAGTAATCAATGGATGCCAACAGGTTTGTGCATAAAATCCCCATCTAATACCTGCTCATCCAATATCCCCAGACTAGTTTCTGGGCTTGTGATGTTTATTTACTTCTGAGTTTTTAAGTAAACCAAGATGGCACCCCATATTTTTGATAAATATACAGTTTCAGGGCCCCCCAAAAATGTTTACAAAAAAAATGCCTGCTAGGAAATGTATTTAATAATGACATTTTATTTTTTATTACTGCTATTTTTTAAAAAAGAAATCATTGTCAAAAAATTAATTACAATATTTAAAGTTTTTTTTTTTTTGGATTAACTTATTATACAAAAAAGTCGGCGAAAAAATATAAAAACAATATTTACACTTTATTCATGTCAGTGGCATGCAATCATATTGTGACCATTAACACACATTTTTCGGGGGGGGGGGGGGATCCTGTGCCTTTGGAAATAATCCACTGCTTCATGTTTTGTGACAGGAAGTTCCCAAATTCTTATCATAATAATTTACCAAAAAAAAAAAAAACTGCTGATAAAAAGAATACTACAACAATGTTAAGAGCATCTTATCCCTTCCCACATTATAATATAAGTAAAAAAAAATTTGAAATAAAGCTTCTCAATGAAATTTAATGGAAATTATTCCTTTATTTAAATTTAATAATTGATTTATTAATTTTGTTTTAATTTAACAACTAACACGTCTTTGATAGATTATAGGCCCTCGAGACTGTACATTTATCAAAAATACTAACTACCATCTTTGTTTACTTGAAAACTCGCAAGTGCCCTTTTATTTAAATTAGAAACTTTATTTGTTTGTTAGGACAAATTTTATAATCAAGGTTTAACAGGCTTCTATCAAATGGATTTCCTTAAAATTTGGTACATATGTTAGAAATTGATAACAATACAAAATAATAAAATATTTCAGATTGGCCACTGGTTTGTTTTACACTGAGGGTTGGCAGACTGAATGTCAAATGTGTTGATATTTATTCAGTAAGTTTTCATTAATATGAAAGAACAGTATATATTTTTAAACAGTTTATTTAAAAATAAGGTTACCCTAAAAAAAATTAATGATCAATTAAAATAAAAACAAATCTTACTTTCGATTAAGTGTTATAATTTAGTAAATGTTTAGACATTTAATGACAGAATAGGTTTTCAATGTTACAAATATTTATTTTATTCAGCTAAGCATTTTCAATACTAAATATATCGTAGCTATAGCATTATACAATTAAGGTTCGTTAAATTCTCATTTTAAAGTTGTTTTGTTTGAATTAGCGTAAAATTGAATTTCAATAGTTAACTTACATTCCAATAAATGTAAAAGAAGTTATAGATGTCGTTTAGCAGAAAGAGGGGTGCTAGTTTATTTTTTATTTATGGCATGTGTATCTTTTGCTACAGTCCACGCCTCTTTCACCTTGTGCTGTCATCTCTCTCAGAGCAACCAATATCAGCCCTAGAGAGATCGAATTTGTGGCCTGGCAGTTGCTCGTGATCCACAAATACTGACGAGTGTTCACTACCTTTCTTAGACTGGTTGTACAAATAATTGTGCTGGGTCAGTCTTGTAGACAGGTTAGCTCTCATTTCTCCTTAGTAAGCCTTTAAGCAGTTTGAATCTTTACACACAATTTTGTACACTACTTGTTATGCATCCTCTCTAGTTATTTTATCTTTGGAATTGTTTAACAATTTAGTTAATGATGGAGGCATTGTTTCTTTTAAAATGGATGGAATTTTATTTTCTCTTTGATTGTAATTATAAATTTATTAAACGCTCACTATTATTTCAGTAATAGTTTTTAACAAGGCTGTAAACCTTAGCAATGAGCGTCTGAAAAAATCATCACTCTTTTCTTCATAGCGTAAGCATGTGTTTTAAAGACCTACAGAGGTCCCTAGTGACGATTTTTTCAGACGCTCATTGCTAAGGTTTACAGCCTTGTTATTTCTCTTTGATTGTAATTTTTTTTTAAATGTTTCTTTCATAATTAAAATAATATGAGAATCAATTTTTAATGTGATATGAATTTTCTTTAAAATGTACAACTGTGACAAAGTTTTTATTCTTTGTTTTTAAAAGAAATAATTACAATAATTACAAAAAATATTGCAATATTAAAAAATAGTATATATATATATACTACTATTTTATAATAAACACTTTTATTTTTATGGACTAAAGAGTCTAAAAATAATTGCTTTCTTCAACCACAATTGGGGTTTTTATATTGAACTTGAACTCAGGATGTCCAAAAATTAATTAATTCAATCACTACTTTTTACAATAATGGATTGAATTAATTATTTCTGATCTCTTTTATTTCAAGTTAAATATAAGACTCCAATTGTGACTGAAAAAAGCAATTATTTTTTGGCTTTTTAGTCCACAGTAAATACAAGGGTTATTATAAAATATTATACATATATAATAATATTACAAATCGATGTCTGTATTTCTCCAAAATAATATATATAAACTTATAAATAAATATTAGAAAATATAGTAATTAAAAATTTTAAAAAGAACAAAAAATATAAACTTCACTTAGGAGCGCTTTCGACTATCCTTGTAGTCTTTTGTCAATTAATACATTGAAATGTCAACTTTCCCATAATTCCATAATCTCAACATTTGCTGCCTGCCTATTTATGAGTTTACGTATATATATATATATTAGATTATGTTTACATGTGACTTTTAGCAATGTATACTAGCGTTAATCTGTTCACAGCATTCACAATGATTTTTCAAACTCATAAAGTTATTAAGTACTAGAATATTTTTATATCACTTTTACTAAGTTTGGTGCTTATCATAAACAAAAACAACAGCTCATAAGCAAGGTTTATAGTGTTTGGTAGCCATCTGCAAAATAGCTGTAACTAGTTCTTTCCAAAAAAAAAAAAAAAAACATTAAAAAATATGCATTGCAGATTAACATGAATACAATTTTAGCATAAATAAATATGAAATTTTATTTATTAAAAGTTTATTTACAAAATGTTTATTTCATTTTTTGATTTTATATTTATAAAATTAGATCTTTTTTATTTAAAACAGGCAAAACTCTCTATACGTATTGCCACTCAGTGCAAGCCAGAGTAATCAATGGATGCCAGAAGGCTTGTGCATAAAATCCCTATCTAGTGCCTACTCATCCAATATCCCCAGACTAGTTTCTGGCTTGTGGCCTTCGTCAGTAAGGAGCGTTGGATCTGAGAGCACTGCAGCTAGATTTTAGGATCTTATTTATCTTTTTTATTTATTTCTAGTTCATTATATGTCACTTTTGATTGCTATTAATGCTGGTTTTTACTACATACCTCTCTTATGAAATACACTTAATTTTTATTCGATATAGGAAGTCACAATAATATTCATAAACTGGATACTATTGTTTCTAAAGTCCTAAATTGATTAGCAGAAAATCAATGTTCTCATGTACACAAAAATGAACTATAGTGCAATTGATGAACAGACCTATTATATTCCACAAGTGTGACTGTGCGGCCAGCAATTAAATATATACTATGAAAGACTCACAATATTTCACATAATCAGAATAGCGAATAGTCTGCAACAACTCTATTTCTACAGTTCGCTAAAGTTCAATTCCCTCGATGTTCTTTCAGGCTGGCTGCTACAAAAACAGTTCACAATGGGCATACCTTAGCCCCAGTCCAGTTTAGCTGTACACGAACTCTTCATAGTAAGCACTGTGACTGACCTTAAGCTCCTTACCGCTTCCATCTCTGCAACAGTCTACCAGTAACTCCACTTGAAAACCACTGGAAACTCGAACTCTTTATTCAGCTGCTATCCAGACAGTTTCCTCAGGCTGCAGTCTCCCCAATCTCTGTGGGCCCTTTCCAGCTATGCCCATGAACTGCATTTCCACTGAGCGCTGGACCTTAACCGAAGCACTGATGCTAGATGTCTCCTACTGGAATTGAACAGTAACTCTACTGTAGATGCACTCAAATACTGCCTGCTACTCTCTATACTACTCTGCGTAGTTGTTATACAGTCTTTCTATAGCTTTCTGATAACTGCGCAAGCGTTTTATTTCCAAACTTTCATTTCCGTTGTTAACGTTTTATTAACTGGGATTTCCATTTTCACCCGGTTTCTCCATCTATGGCTAAGCTTGTTGTAATGCAAACTTATTCGCTACTCACAGTTTCAAAATGCGACTGTACCAATTATCCACAAGACTTGCTATTCTCTTGCAACGGATGCTCTCAATATCTCCGCTGCAGTCTCCCCATCTCTATGGGCTCTTTCAGCCATACCCGTGGATTACATTTCCACTGGGCGCTCCCAGTGGAAATGTAATCCACGGGTATGGCTGAAAGAGCCCATAGAGATGGGGAGATCGCAGCGGAGAAATTGAGAGCATCCGTTGCAAGAGAATAGCAAGTCTTGCGGATATAAAAAGACGTTAATATATTTTATGTATTAAATATAATACATTTATAACACAAAATGTTGCATGTATTCAAATCTTTTGGAGACGATACCTCTCTCCTTGTTGATATAAACTTGTTAAATGATTAACATAAACTGTAAAATGAAATGGCTCACTAAACAGAACCATAATAAATGATAAAAAAAAGTTAAAAAAATAAATAAATTAAAAGTACCACACATGTGAAATGCATTTTTAAAATTATTTGGAACTGTAATAGTCTTATTGCAGAATTTGAAAAAAATTTATGCTACAAGTATAGATAAAAATCAGTTATTCACAACATTTACGCCAAATTAATTGGTATAGATAAAAATCAGTTATTCACAACATTTACGCCAAATTAGTTTAAATTTTCACAAAAGATAGTAGAGGAAAGAATTTTAAAAAAATATATAGTATGGGGGAATATTTACAATGTTTATTAAATTACATTAATAAAGCAAAATAATTAATAAAATATAAATAATTAATGAAATATAATTACATTAATGAAAAAATATTACATTAAAATAGCTTTTGGCCTAACTTGTATAACTGTAATAACATATGAATTAACACTATATATATTTATAAATAAATATAAATATAATGGTAATTAGCTATAAAATACTGTTTTTCAATTTGGAGAAGTACTTTCGGTTAATTTCTTAACCATTCTCATCTGCTGTGAAATTCAAAATATATAACGGCAGTAAACATCATCAACTCAAATCCCATGAATTCCAAATTTTAACATTAGTAGTTTGTCTATTAATCATATTTATTTTATTTCTATTTATTAACATTGCCTCCTTAATTTTGTTTTATTATGGCTTCTCTCTTTGTGAAGAATCTTAACACTTTACATATCAAACTTAACTTTATACTTCCATGTCCTTTTATGATCCAAGAAAACTGAAGCAGTCATTAAATCACTATTATTTTTTACTTTTCACATGCTTGTATAACAATTCATGCAGTATTGAGAAAAGATTAAAGGAACATGAATTGTTATACAAGCATGTGAAAAGTAAAAATAATAGTGATTTAATGACTGCTTCAGTTTTCTTGGATCATGAAAGGGCATGTAAATATAAATTTAAGTTTGATATTAAAAGTGTTAAGATTCTTCATGAAAAGAGAAACCATAATAAAAGAAAAATTAAGGAGGCAATTTTAATAAATAGAAATAAAATGAATATAACGAATAACAAGCTGCTAATGTTAAAATTTGGGATTCATGGGATTTGAATTGATCATGTTTGCTTCCGTTACATTTTTTAAATTTAACAGAAGTTGAGGATGGTTAAGGAATTAACCAAAAGTATTTCTGCAGATTGAAAGACTATATAATTGGTAATTACTATTATATTTTTATTAATATTACAATAGTTTTTTAATTAATGGACATTTTATTTGTATTATATATATACCTAATTTACATAAAAAGAATTTTACTTAAGAAAAGAAGTGCTTGGTGTTTTGCCATTATTACAAGATGATACTGTATTAAAACATCTTAATAAATAAGCTACATGTATATAAACATACCTTAATTCTAGCTCCTGATATAACTTTTCTACTATCTTTTTCCCATTCAATAGATGGCATTGGATTGCCATTAATAATACAGGTAAATTTTACATTACTGCCTTCATCTACTTCTAATGAAGTTGGCTTTTCTTGAATGGTAGGTGGTGTTGGCTTTGACTGCAGAGATGGTAATTCTAAAAGATAAAAATATTATAAAGCCAAAAGTTTCCAATATTTTTTTGAAAATGTGAAATTAATTAAAAAATAGAAGTTCATAATTTATTTTTAAAACTATGAAAAAAATAATAATGTAAAACTCAGAAAGTATCTCTCTTCTTTATTTCTAAAAATAAATAAATAAATTGGAAAGAAGATTTACAAATTGTAGCTTTTTGTTTCCTTTTTAACTGAAGATAGATATGCTAAAATAGGAGGGGTATAAATGAAATTTTTAGTAAAAAAAAAAAAGATCTTAATGAAAATCTTTACTACTAATGATTTTGAATATTAAATAAAAATAAGTGCATGTTGATAGCATAAAAGCATACTAAGTTATGATGTAGATTTTTAATAAAGTGGCAAGGAAAGACAAACTACCACCATGGATACTCCAGTATTATCATTTGGCTATAGTAAATCTATTTCTATAAATACATTAAACAATCTCCAACACTCTCACATATACCTTTAAAATCATATGAATAAGGATACAATAAAAGACAAATGGCTCCCAAGATGCATTTCATGCTGAACTAGCACTCATCAGTAGGTACAGGTCATCATCTCTCATACATATCTCTATTATATTAAGAGTATTTATCAATAGTAAATTGTTACATTTTGATTCACAAGTGTCAAATTCACTCCTTTCATAATTTTGACAGCATCCACCTCAGATAATTACCAAAATAAATTATTATTAATCACTTACCAAACCAGAGATTATCTCCAGCCCAGATACATACGTGTTTAATTTTTAAAAAATCAGATATACTTAACTAAGGTTTAAAATTATCTGGGCTGAATATAATCTCTGGTTTGGTAAGTGATTAATGATAATCATCACTGTATTTATCTGAGGTGGATGATATCAAAGTTGTGGTAGGAGTGAGTTTGGTACTTGTAAATTAAGATGGAAACATAAAGAATGAAATTAAACATAGAATTAAACTTGGTTGGAGTGCTTTTGATAGAAATAACTTAATATTAAAAGGAAATATACCTATGTGTTTGAAAAGGAAGATTTTTAATAAATGTGTTTTATCAGTTTTTACTTATGGATCTGAGGCTTGGACATCTAATAGAAGAACAATACAGAGACCTTCAGACCACTCAAAGAAATATGGAAAGATGCATGTTAGGAGTAACAAGAAGAGATTGGGAACACAATACATGGGTAAGAGAACAAACAGGTGTTACTAATACCATTGAAAGAATTAAAAAATGGAAGTAGAGTTGGGATGGACATATTGCTAGAAGAGATAATAATAAGTGGATAATTGAAATCTTAAACTGGATTTCAAGAGACCATAAAAGAAACAGAAAGAGACCACATATGAGATAGATGGATGAAGTAAGAAAGTGTGCAGAGGTGATGCAGAGAAGAGAGGCTAGAGATCAGAGAACATGGACTGAACTTAGAGAGACCTTCATCCTGAAGTGGATTGATAATGGTTGATGATGACAATGAAATTACAATATAACAATTAAATCTATTTTCTAGTTTCTCTACTAGCCTAACCTAACATATACATAAATACAATTTATATACAAGTGTGCCCTCCTCTCTAAAATACATGAAAGTAATGAATAAATTAACAATAGTTGGATTTTTAAAAAATGATATATTTGAATTAAAAAAGAGAAATACATAGATTTTATACTTTAAAACATTTTCTATTCAATTTTTTTTCAAATATCCTCCACTTTTTCCAGTTTTAAAAACTTTCAGTGAGTTACTTTTAGCTCTAATTTATTTTATTTTTAAAATGATAGTATTTTTTAAACTTTCATGATCATACACATAAAAAAAATCCATAAGCTTTTTAATTTAAAGATCATTAGAAGTTTAATCTAAAAATCCCAATTGTGACTGAAAAAACTTTGTTTTTTCTGTTTAGTGCATGGTTAATAAAAGCATTTAATATTAGGAAAAATTTGTCTCTATTATTTTTAAGTTATTTGTATTGGCACAATAAATAAAAATGTAAAACTATACCATACTTTTAATTGACTGGACACTTAGTGTTGATATATATATATATATATTACTAGATATTTATTCTATAAGTTAAAATGTACATCCTTTATGTATATATTATATTTAGTATGTGTACATAATATATGTATATATAAGTGATTAAAATATGAAATATTCTTTTAATTGACGTGTTTATCATTTTTACTTTGATTGGAAATTTTTTATTTAAAAAAATGCTTATCACAACTATATTATAAATGAACTTCATTTAATATACATAATTTTACTTTAAATCAATTTTAAACATATAATCTATATAATGATAGAAATAACAAGCTTCTTTATAGTTGTATATAAGCATACTTATTACATTCCATGTGGAAAAAATATAAACAGCTAACATGATTTCATATAATCTATATATATCATTAGGCATTTCTGCAGCAAGTTAATATGTATACTCCATGTATATACCACATTTAGTATGGGTACATAAATATATATATAAGAAATCAGTAAATAACTTTTCTCTTTAAAATTATTGACATTTTATCTTTTTATTTGAAAAAAAAATTTTTAAAAAAGTTTCACAAAATTATATTATAAACAACATTCTTATTAAATTGTAACAAAGTAAGGAATAAAATGGATAGTGAGGATTATTTAAAACATCCCCCATTCCATTCTTCCTATCTATCACTTTCATACATTTTAAACTAATGTACAAAATTTCAACAAGTATTATTAAACTATTAACTATCATTTTTAAAATGTTAAAAAATGTTATTAAATTGAAAGGAAAAAAAGTATTATACCATCCTCTTGCATGTTAACAAACAAACAAACAAATTTTTCAATTTTAATCAAAGCATTTTGAAAATAATATTGTGGCATTATAATTATTTTAAACTGTAAAGTCAATAACTTATTAGATTAAATGAAGTTTTAGTAAAACTGCTTGAAAATCCTGAGATTTTATTTCCCCATTTCACTTTTTTTTTGGTTTTAAATAAATGATAACAATCATTAAAAATCTATAGTTTATTTCATTATTTATTTGGTAGTAATGGATCAAAAGATTGTGCCACATTAACTACTAGTAAATTTTGGTATTTGTGGGTTTTCAAGTAAACCGAGATAGCACTAATCTAGTTTTGAGGGCCCCCAAAATATGTTTACAAAAAAATACCTGATGGGAAATATCATATTTCATATTTACATTTTATTTTTTATTATTGTTATTTTTGAAAAAGAAATCATTGTGAAAAAATTAATTGCAATATTTTTTTTTTCTGGATTAACTTATTAATAGAAAAATGGAAAATATATATGAATATTTACACTTTATTTATGTTAGCAGCAGATATCATTACCATTAAGACAGATTTTTTGGAAGGGCAGAATTCCGTATCTTTGGAAACATTTCACTACATCACATTCTGTGACAGAAAGTTCCCAAATGTTTATCATTATGACAATTTACCAAAAAAACTGTTGACAAAAAGAAATATGCTGATTGAACCAAAGTACGACAATGTTAAGAGTGTCTCATCACTTCCTGTGTATAGTACAAGTATAAAAAAACTGAAACAAAACTTCTTAATGAAATTTATCGTAATTTGTTCCCTTTTTTAAATTTAATAATCAATTTATTAATTTTGTTTTAATTTAATAACTAACACATCTTTGGTAGATTGTAGACCACTGAAACTGTATATTTATCCAAAATACAGCTGCCATCTTGGTGTACTTGAAAACTTACAAGTACCTAAATTTCTAGCTTTCAAAAAATGGATAACTAAATATAAATGATAATTTTCAACTTTTGCAAATTTTTGATTTATTTAATATGTATCTATCGTTTCATTTATATAAATATATTAATAAAAATATTATTTGACAAAGATACAAATCTATATATTGTGTATCATTTGTGAATAAATAAAAGTAACTATTCTTGTTCTATTATAATTCCAATCATATATTCCAATTATTACAATGAGAATTTGCCATTATTGTTGTGATGTTTTTGCAGTTTTAATCATTCACTGCAGTTATTCTTTTCTCTATATATTACATATACATATAACAACTCAAAGAAGTATGGAGAGATACATGTTAGGAGTAACAAGAAGAGATCGAAAACACAATATATGGGTAAGAGAACAAACAGGTGTTATTGACCTCCTTGAAAAAATTAAAAGACTGAAGTGGAGTTGAGCTGGACATATTGCTAAAAGAGATGATAATAGATGGACAGTTGAAATCTTAAACTGGATTCCAAGAGATTGTAAAAGACTCAGAAAGAGACCACATGTGAGATGGATGGATGAAATAAAGTGTGCAAGGTGATGTGGAGAAGAGAAGCTAAAGATCGGAGAAGATGGTTTGAACTTGGAGAGACCTTCATCTTGCAGTGGATTGATAATTGTTGATGATGATGACAATAAATGTAAATAAGTAAATAACTCAGATTATATGTAACTGAACAGGAAGTAACTGATGTACCAATGAGTTAGTTTTATATCATGTTTGCAACCCAATCACAACCATCCATCATCCCAGAAGTCAAGCCAATCTCTCATACCATAGATACATACACTTTGTCAAGCAATTCATATAGAACATGTGACATTTCAACTTCATACCTTAACTTTTTTATTATATATTTTCATTAATTACAATTCTATCACAGATTACCGAAAAATGCCTTTGATCATATGTTTTGGTAATCTGTGATAGAATTGTAATTAATATAATATATATATAAAATTAAGGTTAAGGTTTCTCTAGAAATAATGTATCTATGAAGTTGAAATGTCATGTGCTATATGAATTCCTTGACAAAGTGTATGTTTCTAATGTATCTAAGGTCCAAGATGTTGATCTGACTTCTGGGTTGATGAATGGTTGTGATTGGGTTGCAAGAATGATATAACTCATTGGAAGGTTCAGTTACTCCCTGTCCAATTACATATGACAATAAATACATAGTACAGGCTTAAACCTGCATTTATATATGTAATATATTTGAGATTCAAAATCAGACTTTCACACAACACCTCTCAATAGCATCTTATATTGCTGACCCACTTGGTCACATACATGTTGAAAAGATAAATAATCACCAATAGATGTATTTTGTGCTAAACCAGCACTCATCACTTGGTCCATATTACCATCTCTACACACATATATATAATCACTCCTCAGCTTTATATTAAGATAGCCAATCTTTATACTTTAATGGACAGGCTTCAAACTACTCCAACCCACAACTCTTCAGCCTTCCATTTCATTGAAAATCTGATGATGGAAAGTTCAGAGCCCATGTTAGAGCCATGGTTGTCAAGGGATTATTCTCCTGCACATGAGGGTTCAGAATGATTAAAATGTCAACATGGGTAGGATGACAACCTTGGCACTAACATGGGCTTTAAATGTTCCATCATCAAATTTTCAATGAAATGGAAGGCTGAAGAGTTGTGGGTTGGAGTAATTTAAAGCCTGTTCATTCAAGTATGAAGATTGGATATCTTAATATAAAGCTGAGCACTGATTGTATATATGTGTGGAGATGGTAATCTGGATCAACTGATAAGTGCTGGTTTAGCACAAAATACATATATTGGTGATCATTTATCTTTTCAACATGTGTGTGATAAGATGGGTCAGCAATATAAGATGGCACTGAGAAGTGTGGGATGTGTGAAAGTCTGAGTTCGATGTATAACAATACAGTAAAAAATGTGAAAAGAATTTAAAAAAAAATAAACTTTATTTACTGTACAGAAAATAAAAAGAGGAAAACATTACTTACTGTAAAAAACTGACAGCTTGTTTATAAAAATTAGAATGAAAACTTCTAAGAGTGGAGTAGTAAACAGTTAATTAAGCATCAGTAAATAAAGATTAATTTTCTCATATAAAGTTAGTATATGTATGAATATATATATATGTTAAATTTTCTATGTGAAAACAGGCAAGATAATTGACTGTTACCATGATAGCATTAATATTTAGAACAGCATCATAAAATTTACTATACCCATTGCATTATTAAAATACACTTGTATGTAGTACATCATCATCATCATCATCATAATAATTATCATCATCATCATCATCAAAATTATCCCAAAATTCAAAACTAAACCAGACTATCCAAAGAAAATAAATTCTAAACAGAACCAATGGTTTCACTGCTACAAGAAGACTTCTCAAGTGTAAAGGACTAAAACATAACAACAAATTTATACTAAATACTACCCACAATTCCACTTACCTTCCATACATCCTTAACATTAAACTAACTTTTAAACAAGTTAATTGCTTCAAAACCACAAATTTTTAATAACAAACATTCTTTAATTCTTCTTTTTATTTCGTTTCTTTCAAAGAAGATGATCTTAAGTCTCATCAAATCTAATAGTGTGTTTTGCATCTCTTTCATGATATACAAAGCAGAACTGAGATATTTATTTACTTTTATTCTTTCATTTAAGCTCAAACTACTCTGACCTATATATATGTTCTTACAAAAGTAAGAGATAATATACCCTACTCCAGTAGTAGTATTTCTATCAAATTGCTTGTTTTTGTAAGAAGGTATATATATATATATGTCAGAGTAGTTTGAGCTTAAATGAAAGAATAAAAGAACATAAAAGAAGGGTTAGAAATAAATATCTCAGTTCTGATTTATATCCATAAAAAAGATATGGGCCACACTATTAGTTTTGATGAGGCGAAGGTTATCTTCTTTGAAAAAAATAAAATCAAAAGAATTAAAGAATCATTATTGTTAAAAATTTATGATTATGAAGCTATTAACTTGTTTAAATGTTCTTTTAATATTAAGGGTGTGTGGGATGTAAGTGGAATTGTGGGTAATATTTAGTATAAATCTGTTATGTTTTAGTCCTTTACACTTGAGAAGTCTTCTTGTAGCGGTGAAACCAATGGTTCAGTGTTGTTGTTTTTTTTTGGCTAGTCTTGTTTAGTTTTAAATTTTTGGGGTAATTTTGATTATTTTATGGACTAATTTCACTTTAAGCATTTAATAATAATAATAATAATAATAATAATAATAATAATAATAATAATAATAATAATAATAATAATAATAATATATTATAATGAAACAAACCTGATAATTACCTTTAACTTTTAACTTGCAGCAAGTGTCGGTATCACCAAAATCATTGTAAGCTTCACAAATGTATATCCCAGCATCCTCTGGGAAGATTTCATCTATTACCAATGAATGGATGTCCCCTTTGGAAACATACTTGAAGGCATTACTATTTTTTATTTCTTTATTATTAAACAACCAGATTATGTCAATTGGAGAGGTTCCTACAGTTAGATATAAAATAAAACTCATGCAAATAAAGCATTATTATGATTAGCCTCAATCATTGGAAACTCTTGCTGTGAAGGATTGGGGTGTGTGTATATATTCAATAGAAATCTTAACATTGTCAATTGGAAATTTGTAATTATACAAGATGATAAGGCATTAGTGATAATGAAAAATTATTACAAAAAATGAGATATGAAAATGAAAAATGAGTGAGGAATTAATATGTATAACATCTAAATGAAGATGAATGAGATGAATGTTAGACATGCACATGCATTTATAATGGGTCCCACATGGCCAGAGTCATCTTTTAGATGGCATCTGGTTCATCTGAAAAGAAAAAAATAAGATTCAAGATGTAGTACTACTTTAAAGACAGGACAGTAAAGAAAAAAGTATATTGATTAAAAAAAAAAAAAAGAATAATAGAATTAAGAATTAATACGCTAACAGTAAAAAAATATTGCAATGCTTAAGCCTACTAGTAATAAAGTCAATTTAAACATGTTTACTTTATCACAATTACACACACACACACACACACACACACACACACACATATGATTAAGTATTCACTCATCTATTTTTAGCTAGAAAATAAGACAAGATGTTATACAATGCATTATGGCTTCTCCTTTTTTGGAGTCGGAATCTCTCAGCTACTATGCCCAGAGAAACCTGTTAGCCAACTTACCTTACCTTTCCTTTCCATTTCCCATCCTAAGTTTTTCCCATATTATTCTCTATCCTGCTCCAAACCATTTCCATAATAGTATCTTTGTCCACTCTATAGCCTTTATGTCTAAATCCCCTTTATCTTTGTCCAAACCCAACATAAAAACCAAGAACCAACTTTCTGTATAATCACTTTGTTTATATTTATTCTCCCACAACTTCATTATTTGTACCCTTCCTGTTTGTAAGCATTTGCATTCAATTAACAGATGCCTAATATTTTCCATGCCTTCCTTATATAACTTGCAGACTAAATCATCCACATTTCTCCATTTATGTTTATGTTCCCTTGTTGCTAATGATCCTGGTCAAGCCTTAAACAGTAAACTACTTTCCTTGCTGTTATTATATATTAACTCACATCCAATATTCTGTTTACTTCTATATATATTTAAACAATTTTTACTTTCCATACTAGTTCTCCATCTCTCCAACTCCCTATTTTTATTAATGCATCTACTCTTCTATGCCATTCCTTGCCACTATAACACTCAACAATTCTCCTAACACAATCATCTCAAGTTTTGTATAAATATACTGACATAAAGTCTTTATGTAAATCTTCTGCATACCATACTACCTTTCTCACCCATCTTGTTGCCTATCTTTTACTCATAACCCAATTAAATACTATTTTATCTATTCTCTTATTATCCATAAATTTCAATCTACTGAACATTTTCATTTTTCTTTTTTGCATCTCTCATATGAAAACTTGACCATCCCATTTCTCTTTGAATTGCCTCCTTTGTCATCCACATATATTTTCCTCCTTCTCTTTGTATTTTTTCTAAATAATCTAACACCCCTTTATTAACACATAATACATTGTTACTAGAATAAAAATTGTTTAAACTAATGCCACCTAGCAGTCAGAAACCTGAAGAGGAAAGCCTTCTTCACTCCTATTTTATAAGGAAAACTGATGGAGGTGACTGTTGTTTTGATTTACAAAAGTCTATTTAAAGATTGTTTTGATTATTATTTCAATCATATGTAACAATCTATAATATAATATATTTATCACTCTTTATAGTGCTAAATTGTAAGAGCTCAGACTACTTATTTGATATTATAGTAGTGGTAGGCCCATTTAAAAACATTATATTTTAAATTTAATATTATAGAAAACAACAGATTGATATTATTAGTGAAATTGTTTAGGTATTCACTGCTTTCATGTATTTACATTATTTAGCTTTATTATCTAAGTAATACATAGTTGGCATGCAGTTTAAAAGTTATAATTGATTATTTGTCAGTCTGCTTTCAGAACAGGTGATATTTACCTGTTTAATGAGGTTTATTTAATTAACCTTCTTTGAATTAATAATTTCACTTTTTGTACTCAAGTTGCTATCTTTATTGTCTACATAAATATATTAAATCATATATAAAAGTGAATTTCCACTTTTATTGTTTAAAGAAGGTTGCCTTGACAACAGATTGAGATTGTTGATTGTGATTGTTATTACTTAAGTGTTGACTGCTTTTATGCATTTATATATTTGTATTTTTAAAATTATCACAAACACAGTTTTCTTTTCAAAATAATTCATAAACTTATATATATATAATTCAATACCCCAATTTCTTGTTTTTAAATCTTGTTTTTATATGATTATTATAAAAAATATATACATATAGAGATATTGTTGTAATAGAAAGGTTTTGAGTTTCCTTGATAAAGGCTATAATATTAAATAGTCGAAATGTTGGTGTATATTTATATATTTTTGTAATAATCATATAAAACAAGATTTAAAAGGACAATCTGAATTAGAAATCAATCAACGAACTTTTAGTTCTTGAGCCTGACAATCTATTATTATGCTAAATTGCACAGGGTAATGGAAACCAATTTCTAGTTTTTAAATACACCACTCTACTACTATGCTAATTAAATGTTACTAATGTGAGTTAAGATTGCATTGTCTACATCTTATATTTATAAAATCCATAGTTTATTCTGTTGTCTGCTTGGTGAATGAATGTTTGTCTGGTAATGTAACAACCACTATGTTTATGTGAAGGAAGTAATTCTGCCATTAGATAAAAAATGCTAGGAAAAAAATCAGTACGACTGCTCTGAACTACAGATATAGTATATATTTCACAGTAAACGTTCCCATGCAACTGCAGAAACAGCACCAAATGCCAATTTCTAATTCAATGTTAAGACAATCTGTGCTTTCATGGTCTGTCAATTCCCTAATATAGTTCAGATGAATGACATACTTAGCAATATTAACAAACTTTTATAAGTTAGCAATGTTTAATAAAAAAAAACATATTTACATTAAATATTAAAAAAATTGTTAAGGCAACCAATTAAAAAAATATTACAAAAATGACAGGCATTTTTGCATTCTGACATTAATAAACGATAATCATTAATAGTTAGAAATCTATTATGATTAGGTTGGCACTACTGAAAAATAAAAATTTTTATTCAGAGGGCGCTCCAGTAAATATCAAATATCACAGGTATATTTAAAAATGTAAATTTTAATTTAGCTTTATTAAAATTTGTAAATTTATTTGTATAATATTTAAATGTTTTGTTTAATTCACATAAAATCTTTAAAAAAATTTGTTAAAGCAAACCGATTATTATAAAAATGACAGTCTCTGCCATTAAAAAACCACTCCGAAAAAAATATGCTGTTAACTATAAAGGTACAGTATTTAAATCGTGAAGAAAATGTGATTACAGTACTTAAATTCATATTTAAAATATGATATATAGTAAGGGGGGAAAATAGATGATTTAGTACCATATTTATATTTAGTTTTTGTTAGTGTATAAATGAAGTTGAACAGTCAGGCTTTTAGGGCAGCCACATTTCTCAAGTTTAATATATAATATTAAAATCGTTTGTTTAATTTACACTAAATCTTAAAAAGTTTTGGTTAGCCTCGAATTAAAGTTAAAATGACAGCCTTCTGGTTGGCTACATTTCTCACATTTAATATATAATATTAAAATCTTTTATCACATGATTACTATCTCTTATACTAGCACATAATTGTTATTAAACAAGGCAAAACTCTCCATACAGTAATGCCACCCTGTGCCAACCAGAGTAATCAATGGATGCCAGAAGGTTTGTGCACTAGATAGGGATTTTATGCACAAGCCTTCTGGCATCCATTGATTACTCTGGGTGGCATATGGTGGCACTACTGTATGGAGAGTTTTGCCTTGTTTAATTAAAATCTTTTGTTTAATTTACATTAAATCTCAAAAAAAAAAAAGAATTGTTAAAGCAAACAATTAAAAAAACACCGGGCTTTACATAGATTGGGTGCAGTCTCATATTATCTTAAAATTTTTCAATTTCTTCAAGTGGGCTGGAAGTTAAAAATAATATTTAGCTGAGAATTTAAGATTGGAATACAGTTCGATCTAAAATAGCACTTATTTCCAATTCATTGGTTCCATTGTTATTAATAATAAATCCTATGTTGTTACATTTACTTTTAGCTGCTATAAAAAATAAATGGTATTACTTTGAAATATACTAATGAATATTTTTTCGGAAAATGAATTTATAATATTTGATTTGAACACAGACTTTCAAGCTCTCTTCAACTATCTATGCCATCTTATATAACCGATACACATGACCACATACATGCGAAAAAGCTAAATGAGGTTAAAATATGCAAAAGAGGAAATAAGGTTTACGATCTGAGACTTGCATTTATTAATATATATTTGAGAAGAATATTTATTAACTGATGTATGAAAAACAATTTTAAAATAGATAGCTTAAATAGACCTGAATAGAAAAAATGTCTCAGTAAACCACATGAAATGCCTCTTATTTAATGTCTGTGCACAATTATTCCATAATGAATATATTTTATTTCTGTATGCAATTTTAATACTTAGATTACAAATAAGTTTAATATTAAAAAAAAAAAAGAATACATCTTTAAATTAATGTAAATCTGTAAATTTTAACTTAATCTTTTTTTTTACCTTTTAATTTTCTTAATAATGAGGGAATTTTCAGGTTGTTGCCTTGATTTTTTTTTCACTTAAACATATGAAATTAAAAGAGAGAAGAAAATTTCTAATGCTATGTAAGTATGTGTGGATGTTTAGAGGTGATTGGGGGAGTATACTTTAAAAAAAAAAAAAAAGATTCTGACTAAATTATTAAATATGTTTTGATAGATTAATATATTTACAAAAAATATAAAATAAAATAGACTATTTAAATATTTCATATTTAATTTGTGAAAATATAACTATTTTAAAATAAAGTGATGAATAAGTTAATTACACATTGCCTTGGAAATAGATTACATCGTAGTATAAATCCAATCCATCCCTCTCCTATTAGTATAAATGGAAACACAATGATTTGATAATATGAGGGGTTAGATTGACTTAATGTTTATATGGGTATGACTACAATAACAAACCCACCAAGAACTTCAAGCATTCGATCGTTGGTTTTTCAATGAAATGGACTGTTTAATTGTTGGAAAGGTGAGAAGATTGAAGCCTGCCCATTAAAGTTTTAAAGAATTGCTACCTTAATATAATGGGAGATTATAATCTGACCCAATTAATGAGTGTCGGTTCTACATGAAATACATATATTGGGGATCATTTATTTATCTTTTCCACATCTGTGTTGTCATGTGTATCAGTTGTCTGAGATAGAATGGAGAATGAATATAGATCGAAAATCCTAAGTTCAAATCCTTCTATTTACTTTAGTAAACATTCAGTATACTGAATGTATAGGTTAATTATAGCTATTTTTATTTCATAAAAAAGTATTTTTTTGAGAAATTTGAGCATTCATATTGAGTATTCAGTTATATATGTTTAAATTTTGATTCATATCTTCGGGCTTCATTTTCTTTACAACTTTTAAATAGTTGTTTTTCGAAGAATTATTAGATTTTATTATAGAAAAAAATAACAAAGAGTAATTTTAAAATGCTTTTCAATTATCAATAATACTATATAATAACATTATAATATTTAAATACAATTACAGTATATATACTTAAGCTAGATGTATTTAGGGAGGATTTGAACACAGACTTTCAAGCTTCTTTCAGCCATACACTCCACCTTATACAACTGATACACATGACCACATACATATGAAAAGGATAAAAGCGAGTGGAGGTCATTTATCTTTTGTACATGCATGTGGTCATGGGTATCAGTTGTATATGGAGTGGATGACTGAAAGGAGATTGAAAGTTTGGGTTCAAATCCTCTCTAATAACATTATAAATAAAATGGTGTAAATAAAATGGTGTACTTTATAAACATTATTTTGCAAGTTAACTATTTGAGAGGAAGAAATAATTGAAAATATCAATTTTTTAAAAATAGTTTTAAAAATGGATATTCTTATCTGCTGTATGTATTGTAAATTTAAAATAAATACAGAAAAAAGAATTGTACATTTTACCTTTAACTTTGACTGAGAGGGTTACTTGGTCGCCATCTGTTGCTTCAACGTCTTGAAGCTCTTGTGTAAAACTTGGTGGTTCTCGTTTTGGTTTGACTGAGGTCGATGGTGGTTCACTCTTCTTTGGTGTAGATGTTACTTTTTTAACATTTTCTAAAATTATCATGAAATTAAAGGATTTTTGAATTAAAAAGACATAAATATATTAGAGATCCTTTTTAAAGAATTATCGCTTAATTGTAATATAGTATAAGGTAATGTAGTAAGGAAAAAACTTTAACACAAGTGTCACTACATAATACATAAGTAATTTACACAATATGCATCCTGGAGGTTGCCAGGTTTAATTTATAACTTATAATTAATCACATTGTAAAACTCTGGAAATTAAGTTACATAATAATGCCATATGAAAAAATATAACTTTGATAAGATAGTGTGGATAGTTGAAGAGTGCTTGAAAGTCTGTGTTCAAATTCCCTATATTTACAATTAAGTTCCAGGTATATGAAGAATACCTGTATTTCAAATCTTATAACTTTGAGACTTAAATTTTTAAACAAAAAGTTTGAAAATAACAATGAAAAGATATCTCTAAAAGGAAAGTTGAATATATTTTATCAAAACAGCCAAAACTCTCCATACAGTACTTCCACTCAGTGCAAGCCAGAGTAATCAATGGATGCCAGAGGCTTGTGCATAAAATCCCTATCTAGTGCCTACTCATCCAATATCCCCAGAGTAGTTGCTGGCTTATGGCCTTCATCAATGAGGAGTCTTGGATCTAAGAGCACTGCACCTAGATCTTAGGATCTGGCCTTCATCAATGAGGAGTCTTGGATCTAAGAACACTGCACCTAGATCTTAGGATCTAGGTGCAGTGCTCTCAGATCCAAGGATGAGTAGGCACTAGATAGGGATTTTATGCACAAGCCTTCTAGCATCCATTGATTACTCTGGCTTGCGCTGAGTAGCACTACTATATGGAGAGTTTTGCCTGTTTTAATAACAGTTGTGAGCAAGCATAAAAAATAGTGATCATGTGATGTTTAGTGGTTTATATTTTATCGACTGAATCAAAATCACTGAAATTTACAAAAAAAGTAGCAACAACTGTTTTAACAATGTTTGGTTCAAGAAATAATCACAACAACTTGTTCCTACCTGTGATTTTTATTAAAAAGTAAAAATGGCCTCTGTATAGATTTGACTGCTGCCCACACTTATACTTTCCTTTGTGCTATTATATCTGTATTATTATCACAGTATTTTTGTAATTTTTTTGTTTGTCTATTTTTATCGTTACAAAATTTATCTATTCAAATTTCATATTGTATTTTGAAATGTTTGTCAAAAAAAAAAAGATTCATTTCCGTTTTATATGATAATATGTTGGACTATTTCCATCATCTATCATTAAATGTTGAACATCTAGAAAATGTCAACCTTCATTTAAACTTTTCAAATACCAACAACTGTTAATAATAACATACAAATAGACAACACAGGTTAATTAATAAATTACACAATATAATTTACAGAATAGCTCAGTTGGTTAGAGTGTTGCCTTAAAATTTGATATTCAAAAATGTAAAGATGTTAAGTTTTATTCCTATGCATATTGTCACTAGTCAGGCCAGCAACATGTGAAAAAAATTGGAGAATAGTACTACTCGAAACATTGTGTAATTGACTAATCTGTGTTGGCTATTTGTGTAATGTTACTACTAGTTGTTTGTATGTGAAAAGTTTAAATAAAGTTTAAAATTTTCTAGACATTTAACATTTAATGTTAGATGATTCCAAAGTAATGTTCAATGGATTTTCTCAAAAAATGAAAATAAAGATTGATTATGATGAGTTAGAAGATGTTAACAACTACAAATACCTTGGTCAGATTATTAAAACTGCCTGCAGCTTTGAAAATGAAGGCCCTGTTCCTTCAAAATGCTAGCTACAGTAAAGGAAATAAAATTAAATTGTCGAAGCATTAGAATTAAGTATTGATATTATCGCAAAATATCAGAACATTATATGTGGAAACATAAAGGATGAAATTAATCATAGAATTAAACTTGTTTGGAGTGCTTTTGGTAGAAATAACTGATATTAAGAGGAAATATGCCAATGTGTTTGAAAAGGAAGGTTTTTAATAAATGTGTTTTACCTGTTCTTACTTATGGATCTGAGAAATGGACACTTAATAGAAGAACAATACAAAGACTTCAGACCACTCAAAGAAGTATGGAGAGATACATGTTAGGAGTAACAAGAAGAGATCGAAAACAAAGTATATGGGTAAGAGAACAAACAGGTATTACTGACATCGTTGAAAGAATTAAAAGACTGAAGTGGAGTTGGGCTGGACATACTGCTAAAAGAGATGATAATGGATGGATGATTGAAACCTTAAACTAGATTCCAAGAGACTGTAAAAGATCCAGAAAGAGACCACATGTGACATGGATAGATGAAATAAGAAAGTGTGCAGGGATGATCTGGAAAAGAAAGGCTAGAGATGGGAGAAGATGGATTGAATTTGGAGAGACCTTCATCCTTCAGTGGACTGATAATGGTTGACAATGATAATGATGATTATCACATCTAATACACCATAATCACAGACCTTCAGTTCATTATCATTTTAGATTTAATTATTTAAAGAAACTAATGGGGATAAACATTCTGGAATAAAAACTGTAATTAGGTATTAAACAATAGGAGAGTTTTACCACCAGTAATTAATATTTGGTCTATAATCATAGTCTTGCTACCACACGCTTCAATGATAAAAACAAAACTGAATTTAATCATGTATTTAGACTTTTTTATTTTATTGAACTTGGAGATTCTTGTAGGAATTGCAATAATCTAAAAACAATTTTAATGGAAATTATAAATAAATATAATCATGTTCTATAAAGTAGATTTTTTGAAAATATTTTTGTAAATTTTACAACTCAAATATAATTTAGTCTTGCTCATCTTTTACACACACACAAACACACACACTTATGTTAATATAGATATGATGTTTAACACTTGCCAGCTTCTTGGTGGTTTTGCAACATCATCTAGTGGCCACAGTACGTGTAACCCAACACTACCATTTTTTAATAATTTAAATACAATAAAATTCAAATGATGGCAGAAAAATCAAATTTGTAGTTCTTCAAATTATCTCAAGCTCTACGATGATGAATATCCCTTATATATTTTGCGATCTCAAACTATGCAAGATTACTTCGAGAAAATATTAAGATAGTCTAAAACTTGATTTTTAAGAAAGGTTATGATTATATTTGTATCATAATTCTGTAATAATTATTAGAAATTAAAAATAAATATTATTAATATTTATTTTTAACAGAAATGTTTTATTTTTAAATATTAAAAGAATATATTCTTCTGAATATTGTTACTATAGGGATTAGAGTTTCCGGAAACATAGCTCTCTAGAAATGAGGTCATTCAGCAGATTGTTATAATATTTAGCGATATCGTAAAAATTACAAAAAATTTTAAACTATTAAAGCACAAATTGGTAGATTTAGTAGTTAGTAAAAATAATTCGTTCAGATTTTTAAACAAACATTAAACAAAAAATGACATGACAGCATTTTGTTTTGATTAAAATCTAATTTTTAAAATAATTCTAAAATTCAAATGGGATTTTTTAAAATTTATTTAATTTCTAAACAAAAATATCTATTGAATGAGGTCAAATTTATTATATTCTGATAAATAATAATGGTTTAATATTAAAATGAAAGTTGAAAACTTAAATCTAGTGAGAACAAAGAAATCTATCAGAATATTAGTGGAGTGCTGAAGGGTTAATATATAAATGACAAAATACTGGCTATTAATTTTTAACATTTAAACTATATAAAGAATGATTTTTACATATAGCTGAAAATAGTATAAAACAATAGTTAATGTGTTAATTTGTTTGCTGTTTAAATATTTATATTATTTAGTTATGCTATGATTTGCTTATTAAAAATATATATACTAAAATACTTTATTTAGATCATGTCAACATCACATTTTTTTTATTAAAACTTTAAAATGACCTATTTACCTTTAACGGTGAGCTGAGCCACAGTTCTCGCCTCACCATTTGAATTTTTTGCTTCGCATGCAAACTTAACATTATCTTCAAGAAAAGCTTCGACAATGTCAAGTCTTGATACAGAACCATCATAAGATATCCTAAAATCTGGGGATGGCTTTATTTCTTTTCCATCTCTATACCATCGAATAGAGGGCTCAGGTGTTCCTATGTATGAACAGTCAAAACAGACTCGATCACCTTCATTAATGATTTTGTCAATCAATGGCTTAATGAACCTGGGCTTCTCCCCTTTTGATCGTGAAACTGTAAACATAATATAATACCAGTAATAACATTAGTTCTATGACAACAATAATAATCTTAAAACTGACATAATATGAAAAAATTCTTGCAAAATAATATTTTAATTTTAATTTCATAAATTTTATACTTAAAAGTAAATTTGGTGATTAAAAAATATCTTTGACTACCATGGCTGATTACTAATATTTGATTCTCATTAGGAATAGAACCCTACATGCTTTAGCATAATGGTAAAATGGGCAACTTGAGGATTAACGATCTATGAATCACATTTCAATCCTTGTTAGTTCAGGGGCTCAAATGTTATATAACTTCCCATTTGACAAACCAATGTAGCCTCTGTTTATAACATCTTTTTAAATGTTCATTCATTTAACATATTAGATTAAGAAATTTGTGATAATCCCACTAAAATTTATCATATAACATCATAAAATATAAATTGATAATTTTTAACAGATGGAATCTGTTGGATTTTCATGTGATAAATATCCCTGTCAGATGTTAATAGACAGTAATTAATGAAAATATTAAACTGAATGCTTTCTGCACTCAAAAGTGTATACTATTGTCAAGCATTGGTGGCCTAGCGGTTTGCATAATTGCCTTCCAAACAGCCGGTCTGGGTTCACTTCCCAGTCAATGCTTTGACATATATAAAAAAAGTATATACTATTTATTTACATAGTAAGGAAAGAAAGTTAATAACCATTCACAATTCCTTATAAATAATAGACTGGTCTACCATTCAGTCAGATAATATAAATTGAAAATTTTTAACAGATGGAAATGTTTTGAATTTTAGAATGTGTGGAAATACTTTTACTATTAAAATATTTAATTTATACATTCTAAAAAATATTAATTATCAAGTTTTAAATGTGTCATAAATCTGATTTAGTAGAATTTTATATTTACATTTGATGCTAGAATAATGCTCTCTTGATCAAAAGGATAACAGAAGCAATATTCAAATTAAATTTTATTATCACACAAAAAAGCAGATTATTCATCTAGATGCAAAATATTTACAAAATAATAATAATGTTAAAATTTTTAAAATAATTAAGTGTTATTATAAATTAATTATATCATATTCAATCACAATTCTAAATTAAGTTGATTAATTTTTTAGTGAAATGAGATTTTATTTGCTCGTTTATATTAATAATAATATAGTTGAATGGTTAATTCCTCCTGAGATTATATTTGTATTCCAAAAATCAAAAATGATGGATTGAATTTCAATTCAAGACTGATTAGTTCTTGAGTTTGTTATTCTACTGCTGTGTATATTTATATATACCATTAGAAACCATTCAACACTTAGACAATCTCAATATAGATAACAATCAACAATCTCAAACCGTTGTCAAGACAACCTTCTTTTAACAATAAAGGTGGAATTCCACCTTTATTATTAAAAGATTCCCTTGACAACAATTTGAGTTCCATCTTTATTGTTAAAAGGTTGCCCTGACAACAGTTTGAGATTAGGATTATCTAAATGTTAATTGGTTTCTAATGGTTATTTAAAAACCCATTTAGCCTTGAGCATTATTACATTTATATAAAAGTTGTTTTCTATAACAAATAATTTTTCACTGCCTAAATAAATCCAGAAATTGTATTTCTTTCACTCAAAATCATTCTTCATTTTAATTTGGGGTAAATATTCTTGTGATTTACATCTACAATTTAATGTAAAGATAACAAACTTTCTGGATTCACAACTATGAGAATATCACAACCAGATAAATATCTTAATGATTATTATTAATCACTGCACAGAAATCAAGTCATACATCATGTGACTTAATTTAATAAGCTTGTACTACAAATGTTATATAATAAGCATGAATAGCTACCAAGTTTTCCCAAATATCCTTATTCCAGACCGGTTTCTAGCTATTGGCTGTCATCGGTGAGATGCTAGGATATTCAGACTTTAGATCAAAAATACCAAGTCAAACCCAGTATTTATCTAATAGTTAATTAAGTAGAAAATCAGAAATTTTCAGACATCTATATATATCTTCAAATCCAGCTACCTAAACTCTGAATGTCCTAGAGCCTCACTGATGACAGCCAACAGCTAGAAACCGGTCTGGGGATAAGGATATTTGGAAAAGCTTGTTAAGAGCTATTCATGCTCATTATACAATCTTATTATTAATCACATTTGTTAGGCCAACAATTATCATATCATTTTTAGATCAGATAGACACTTTAAACTTTAATTTAAAATTAATATATCTATTATTATTAAACACAATCACATGGAATATTTAATTCAACTCCATTCTGGCATGATAAAATGATTAATACTAATCATTAATGCGATTATTTGGGAAGGATAATGTTACATTTAAAATTTAAGTGACAGGAATTTAGCACTTTTTAGATTAAATTGGAAGTAATTGGTATTGGATAAATATAAAGGAAAATGAAGACATGTAAAAAATTGTAACATGGACCAATTGAAGAAAGCTAATTCAGAATAGACATGCATCTGTGAGATTAATTTTTTTTTTCCAGAAGTTTTTGTTCTGTGATTAAAGCAACTATAGTGAAATTAAAAGAGGTTTAAGAAAAAGAGAAATAAAATTGAATCAATTATTACTAATGGTTGTGTTGAATAATAATGGATATATTAATCTTTAATTGATGTTTGAAGAATAAATTTGGGGTAAAAAATATGATAATTTTTAGTCTAATAAATAATTGGTAAAAATGATTAAGGTATTTATTTGCAGAAGATTGTATCACAAGTGCAGGGAGTTTGGCATTTTAAGGTTAAATTGTAAAAATTTAATATTGATAAATACTGAGTAAAGATAATAAAGACTGTGATAAGTTATGATCTATATAATCCAATTTTTTAATACTTTATAAATCTTTAACAGCTTCCAAATTTTCAGGATCAGATAATATTCAATCAGTATATAATACTATTAGTTACATAATGAGCTTGCAAATAGCTCTTACCAAGCTTTTCAGAATATCCCCAACCTTAGATCGTTTTCTGCTACTGGCTTCCACAGTGAGATGCTGGATAGGAAGACATATGGGTGTCTGAAAAATTCAGATTTTCTAAGTGCTGGGCTTGGCCTGGTATTTCAAATCTAATGCTTGAATATCCTAGTACCTCACTGATGAAAGCTGGTAGCAGAAACCGGTCTGAGGTTGGGGATATTCTGAAAAGCTTGTTAAGAGTCATTGGCAAGCTCATTATATAACATTTGTAATACAAGCATGTTAAATTAGGTCATGTGACACATGACTTGATTTCTTTGTAATACTATTAGTATACAAACTGCATTATTACAATGAAACATATGCATCGCTTATACACTGTTTCTCAGGGAGAGCCACTATACACTAGACACCATTATAATGTGTTAATCATATGGATAGAAAATGAAATAAACACATGTATAAATTTATCATTATCTGTACAGATAAAATGAAGTGAAACAAATCTAAGATTTTACTCTAGTAAATAAATACAAGTCATTATAAACATTTTGTTTCCCCCAAATTCATATATAGAAAGAAAATTGTACTTCAAAGTGCTAATTTTGCAATAAAAAGTTAATGGTTATTAATAAAGACAAAATACCAAAAATACAGTATCCTCAAATTCTAATCTTTTCTGGATTAAATAAACATGGTAGTAATACCATATTTACTGGCATATAGGGTATGTCTTTTTCCCTTCAAAATATACCTAAAATATGGGGTGCATTTTATGCAAGGATAATCAAAATTATGAGTTGTAATTTCAGACAAACTCAACATTTCTGGTTTATATTAATATAACCACTAAACATCACATGATCACCATTATTTATACTTACACAAGGTGTTTACACAGAGGCAAATCTCTCCATGTAGTAGCACCACTCAGTGCAAGCCAGAGTAATCAATGGGTGCAGGAAAGTTTGTTCATAAAATCCTATCTAGTGCCTACTCATCCAATATCCTGACAAGTTTCTAGCTTGTGGCTTCCATCAGTGAGGAGCCTTAGATCTGAGATCACTGTACTTCGATCTAAGGATCTAATGCAACTTTCCAGTAGCCACCCTTTACCTTATTAGCATTATAACAGTATCGTTATTTAACATAACATTATTGTATTTTCATTTTGGACTTAAAGCTTTATAGTTAGCTAATAAGGTAAAAGGTGGCTGCTGAAGGGTTGTATTAGAACCTAAGATCAAGGTACAGTGCTCTCAGATCCAAGGCTCCTCACCGATGAAAGCCACAAGCTAGAAAGTACTCTGCGGATATTGGATGAGTAGGCACTAGATGGGGATTTTATGCACAAGCCTTCTGGCATCCATTGATTACTCTAGCTTGCTGTGTGTGGCAATATGTACAGTGAGTTTTGCCTGTTTTAACAACAGTTATACACAAGCATAAGAAGTGGTGGTCATGTGATGTTTATTAGATATCTAATTACAGAGTTCCCTAGTTACATTTTTTGTAAACGTAAATAACTAGAAAATCAGTATAGTAAATTATTATGGAAATTCTTGAAAAAATGTATAAAATGATTTTTTCCCCAAAAAATGTGTATAAAAAAGAGGTTACATCTTATATGCCGCTGCGTCCTATGGTAATTTGAATATAATATCTCTTACTATTCAATGTAAACTTGTATTTTTAAAGCACTTACAAGCTGCTAAAAATTTATTAGATATTTTAATATTTACATTTTTTGATTATATATTTAAAAATACTTTTGCTATATTAAAATTATATTAACAATATAAAATCACTCAATACATAAATCTTTAAATTGTAATACAATAATCAAAAAAATAAACATTAACTTTTTTTTTTCTCTCTGCTTATTAACAAGAGTGTAAAAATTAACTTTAATATATTTTATATATCATAGCAATCAAAAAATAACATGTAACAATTCCATCTCTTTTATTCCTTGTTTATAATGTAGGCTATTTTATTTATAAATATGTTGTACCCCCCCCCCTTTTTTTTTTTTTTTACTTATTGTTGCTTATTTGGTTTTGTAAAACGTAATAATGAGCTTAAATCTTTTTTTAAAAATTAAGTAAATAAAATTTAAATATACAGATATAGTGTACAATAATTAGTTTTAAAGTTATTTATATTAATTAACAGTCACATACTGAATTATATTTTTTCTTAAATTTTATATTAAATGTGTGCATATTAATTTATAATATTAACAAAAATGTTTTTTAAATAAATAAATAATAATAAAGTATGGTAGCTGTGAAAATTCAAAAACCTTCTTTATATTTTTGCACCAGATGTAAAAAGTTGGCAACCTTTAGGTCGGGGGTGGGCAATTGTTTTGGCTCGAGGGCCACAGAGGTTAGTGGAGGGCCACATCGGGGGCCACTTTGTAAAAGTGAAGGTTAGAGGAGGGCCGCACCTTTTTTTCATGATGCAATAAACACACTGCTTTATTCCCTGTATTACCAAAGAAATATTTGTTTGTCCATTCTTCATTAAACACATGACATTCACCACTGATTTTTTTGGAGGGTTCATGGTTTCACTAAAATTGGAAATGTATATATTTGCTAATGCAAAGACAAAATTGAAATTAAGTAGATCAACTGGAAAAGCCCTGCATATAGTATCTACACTGTGCATGTGTATTGATGTGGCCATCCTAGTGGAAAATAAGAGACGAATCTTCAGTCATGCACAGGAAGGAAATCTCAGTTCAAGATGGATTTCCCTGACTGTCTTGCAGGGCCACATAAAAACTCTTAGAGGGCCGCATGTGGCCCTCGGGCTGCTATTTGCCCACCCCTGCTTTAGGTTAGCCAGATTACATGTACTGCAAAATCTTCAAACACACACACAAATGAAAAATGCGTTTCATAAAAAATCAACTATTCCATACTTCAGTTTTAAGTGACAATTATTTTAAAAAATAAACCATCAATCATTTGATATTAACTTGGATTCTGTTACTATGACCAATAACATGTCAGATTTTCATTCACGGCTATGATTATGTGAAATACATTTTCTCGAAAGCGCTGTTTTAATTTGTTGACTACAATTAATTTGTTAATTTATACAATTTTACGTTACATGTGTGTTAGCACAACTTTATTATTCACATGATTACATTTCTTATGCTTGCACATAGCTGCTATTAAAACTGTATGGAGAGTTTTGCCTGTTTTAACTTTATTATTATTAATACATTGTACAGGCTTAAACCTGCATTTATATATGTAATATAGGCAGGATTCGAACTCAGACTTTCACACGACCCACGACTCTCAGTGCCATCTCATATTGCTGATCCACCTGATCACACACATGTTGAAAAGATAAATAATCACCAATATACGTATTTCATGCTAAACCAGCAATCATCAGTTGGTCTAGATTACTATCCTCACATATATATATAATCAGTTCTCAGCTTTATATTAAGATAGCCAATCTTCATACTTTAATGGACAGGCTTCAAACTATTTTAACTCACAACTCTTCAGCCTTCCATTTCATTGAAAATCTGAAGATTGAACGTTCAAAGCCCTTATTAGTGCCAAGGTTGTAATCCTACCCATGTTGACATATTAGTCATTCTGACCCCTCATGTACAGGAGAATAATCCATTTTTATACATATATATGTGAGGGATGGGCAGACCTATTACGCACTATTTATATAAATTAATACATTGTACAGGCTTAAACCTGCATTATAAATTTATTTAATATTTACTAAGGCAATAAACCCAAAGCATGTGCGGTTGAAAATGCGAAGGTAGGGACCTCTACAGGTCTTAACCACAAGCTTACGCATTAGTAATATTACTTTATTATTATTATTATTATTATAATAAGAAGTTAGGAATCATAAATTAGCAAAAGGGAAAACCTTCAAATTTATATGTTTACCAGTATAATTTTTTACTTGTACTAAAAGTCATTAGTTTCCATTATTTTTAAGAATTTATATCAAATATAGAAGAAATTTCGAATTATTACTATTTTTGAGGATCCCTTTTTTATATATAGAATAGCTTGCCTGATATTATTAGTCGATTGATTTATTATAAAAAAAATTTATAACTTTATCAAAGAATTGATACACTTTGATTCCTTGAACTTTTGTTTTCAATGTGTATGTTATTCAATTCATAATAGCCTTTCTGGCATTCAATCCAGAATACTTAATTATCACAACTCGATGTACATAAAACATTATTACCTACTTATTTCTTATTTACTAATTATTATATGTCGTTAGTACTGAGTTAATCAAATAGGAATATGCTTTTTGTAAATAATAATAATAATTTTATTTTACTTATTATTTACACGGTATATTAAAAATAATAAAATAAAACAAGTCCACATAAGAAGAAACTAGTGTGAAGAATTATTACAAAAACAATATATACATTAATCATGTGCAAACATATAATGAATAAATTTATAATCGTTAAAAAAAAAACCCACAATAACAAATTTTAAATATAGGAAATAGCAACTAGCCTATTTACATACACACACACAAATAAAAATAATAGCTATACATAAGCATATAAAAAACAGATAAAAATTAATACAATAATAAAAATAGCACCATTTCTTATGCTTGCTCATAATTGTTATTAAAACAGGCAAAACTCTCCGTACAGTAGATGAAGGCCACAAGCCAGAAAATAGTCTGGGGGTATTGGATGAGTAGGCACTAGATAGGGATTTTATGCACAAGCCTTCTGGCATCCATTGATTACTCTGGCTTGCATTGAGTGGCGCTAATATATGGAGAGTTTTGCCTGTTTAATAATAAAAATAGTTACGTGCAATATGATAATTAACTTTTCAAACATTTTTTAAATATAAAAAATTAAATATGAGTAACATCTAGAGAATTAAAAGAAACAAAAGAATGGAACAATTTAACATTATCGTAAATCAATTATCTATGACTACTTTCCAAATTATAGTTTGGTAATGCTAACTGAAAAATTTTGTCTAAACTAATACTAACAATGAACACTTTATATTAAAAAAATGTCGATGAGTGATGATGATATATATCAATAATCATTTTAAATAATTAAAGATTAACAACAGATACAATTATTACACAGAGGCAAAACTCTCCATACAGTAGTACCACTCAGTGCAAGCCAGAGTAATCAGTGGATGCAGGAAGGTTTGAGCATAAAATCCCTATTTAGTTTTCATCAGTGAAGAGTTTTGGATCTTAGAGCACTGCACCTAGATCTTAGGATCCAATGCAACCCCTCCAGCAGCCACCTTTTCCTTTATTAGCTAACTATAAAGCTTTGAGTCCAAAATGAAAACAAAATAATGTTTTCAATTCAAGCTCATTAGTTTGTACAGTTGTATAGATCTGAACTCAGTTCAGCATCCATACTTTTTGGTCTCTTTCCTGCATCCATTCATTATTCTGGCTTGCACTGAGTGGCGCTACTATATGGAGAATTTTGCTCCTGTGTAAATAGCTTGTATAAGCATAAAAAATGGTGACCATGAAATGTTTAATAGTTTAATACCAATCCTGCTCAATGGGATTATAGTGACTGCGATTATAAAATAACCAAAGACAACAAAAAGTATGGATTCTGAATTGAGTTCAGATCTATATAACTATACAAACTATTGAGCTTGAATTGAAAACTTTATTGTGTTTTCATTTTAGACTCAAGGCTTTATAGTTAGCTAATACAGTAAAAAGTGGCTGCTGGATGGTTGCATAAGAGTCTAAGATCTAGGTGCAGTGCTCTCAGATCAAAGGCTTCTCAATGATGAAAACCACAAACTAGAAACTAGACTAGGGATATTGGATGAATAGGCACTAGATAGAAATTTTATGCACAAATGTTCCTGCATTCATTGATTACACTGGCTTGCACTGAATGGTGCTAATGTATGCAGAGTTTTGTCTCTGCGTAAACAGCTTGTGTAAGCATAAAGAATGGTGATCATATGATGTTTAGTGATTTTTTACAACCCTTATTATAAATATCATGCACAGAAGTTAATTTGAATTGGTCAAATATAATATGCACAGTATAATTTTACAAAGTACATAATGTGGATAGTGTATAAACAGTACAAAGAGATATATTTTAAAAAATATACTTTGAGAAAAAGCAATATAAATATTCAATAAAAGTAATCTAGGCAAGAATTTCACCAAATAATAAATCAAACAATTAATCCGGAATAATCAATAACACAAATAAGCAAGATGACTTGACCAAGACAAATTAGAATTAATAAAAACACCTAAAAACAATTGTTATCAACAAGCATAAAATTACAACAATTACATATTTTATTGCAATGAATTTTATTTTTACTAAGTGAATACCCATCATTTTATTAAAAATGACTGTTAGGCAGTTTATTATGAGCCAATTAGTAATTAAAGCCAAATCCTTATTAATAATCTATTTGAGATCATAAAAACCAGCATCACAAGATAGACCAATATCATCAGAAAACTATAAATTGCTGAATCTAAAGGCAAAGCAAAAATATTTATGGAGATCAAAAATAACATAGGGTCAAGAATAGCCCCCCATGAACAACTCCATGATTAACTTATTTAAATCACTAATAACACCATGTATTATAGTAGCCAGTTTTCTTTATATATTCATGTATAAAAATATATATTTATATATAAAATATATATGAAAAAGAGGCTAAAGAATTTAAAAAATAGCCAGTTATAAATGTAAAAAGAAAGAAGAAAGATATAAAAAGGTAAGTAAAATGAATAAATAAAATAAAAATGAGAATAATTAATAAAAATAAAGATAGGAATAAGAATAAAATAGAAATTATTAATAAAAAAATAAATAATAGAAAGGAAGAAAAGAAATTACATTAAATAGGTAAAATTAAAAATAAAATATAAGGATTATAGAAACATATATTAAAGAATAAATGTAGAATGATAGATAGGATAGAAAAAAAAAATAAAAAGGAAATAGAAATAATAAATAATAAGAAAATAATAATTGGGAAATAAGAGAAGTAAAGGTATAGAGTTAGAAACAAAATATGATTATGAATACTAATGTAAAATATATATTTCATGTATATAAAATAATGGTTATATGATTATATATTAAAATGTTGTAGTTCTGATGAAGACCGCAGGACAGTCGAAAATGTTAAAAAAATAAAGGAGGAATTATATAAAAATTGCATTAAAGTGTATATGAGGACATTTATAAAAAAGTGATATATATGAAGCAAAATAAACTTGAAAACCATATGAATAGAATTGATATCTGGTAATTAACGAATATACTCACAGAAAATGTGTGGTTTTTTTTTAATATTTAGCTTTATTACTGCCTAGCTCAGAATGAAGAAAATTAGTAATATCTGAATATAAATAATATAGAAAAATTGTATGATGAACAGAGTCAAATGCTTTAGATAAATCCAAACACACAGCTATTGACTTAACCACATTATCCAATGATGATTCTAAATTATACATAATATTACAAAGAGCATCTAAAGTAAGCAAGCGTTGTTAGCCGAGAGATCATTGCAGCCGCCTTGTAAGCAAGTAGTTGGTTGCAGACGGTTGTGGGTTTGTGTCCCGGCCGATGCTATGACATATGAAAAAAAAAACTTAACTGGTATATAGCAATCACTTTATGTATATTCAAGAATGACATCATTTTATCTTTGATTATCATCTCAAATACCTTAGTATTCATGAAGGAGGCTGAAGTAGGCCTTTGCAAATTAATGGAACTTTTTTAAACATAGGTATAATAACACCAATTTTTAAACAATTAGGAAATGAAAAAAAGATTAAATAAGTAAACAAACATTTTTGTAAACAATCAAGTGCGATGAATATCAGAAACACCTGAACAAAATAAAGTATCAGAAAGAGACCCTGAGGCCAAATCATTATTAGATAGTTCCAACTGTGGCATGTATAGAAATTATTAAAACTATCAAAATATATTTTTCATTGCTATATAACTTTTAATATAGTATCGTTATTCTAATGAAATTAATTTGATTAGAGGAATTTTTTAATCAAAGAATTCATTGTTTTCGATTTCCAAGAAATAATTTTATTACAACGAAATTCCACATAATAACATTGCTTAGCTTTTTAATATCAGACTTAATATCTTTATTAAGCGCAAATTCATGTAATTTTACAAAGAACATATTAAATTGTTGGATTAAATTTATATATGACCTTATATAAACACATACATACTGAAGCATGATCACATAAATATTTATTCAAAAGCTTACATGTTTTATTGGAATCTTTTTCATATTTAAATCGTTATTTAATTTGATATAAACAATTCAATAATGAAATATAGTTGTCAAATTTTTATTAATAATTATAAAACAAGTTAAGAAAACTTTTATTTATTTTAATTAAAACTTTAATATAAAGTATGTATACAATTTTTTATTCAACACATTAAATATTTCTTAATAATATCAAATATTCAATAAATAGAAAAACTTCTTTGATGCAAAAGAATAAAAGTATTCTATTAAAAAAATATATGCAAAACATATTTAGTAGTTTTTTTTTTTTTTCATATGTCAAATGTGTTGACCAGGAAGCGAACCCCAGGCCAGCTGCTTATAAGGCAACTATGCTAACCACTAAGCCACCAACGCTTGACTACATGTTTAGTAGTTACTTTTAAAATGTTCTAAAATTATACTGAGTAAATATTTTAATCAAGTAATAATTATATTGTGCTTTAGTGCAAATTGGTGAAGTTATTAAACTAATAAATAATAATATTTGGGTTAGCACTTTCAGAATATGCTAACTCCCATATTCATAACCTTTGTTGTTAAACCACTAAACATCACATGATCACCATCTCACACTAGCACATAATTGTTGTAAACAAAGGCAAAACTCTCCATACAATAGTGCCACCCTGAGTAATCAATGGATGCCAGAAGGCTTGTGCATAAAATCCCTATCCAGAAACTAGTCTGGGGATATTGGATGAGTAGGCACTAGATAGGGATTTTATGCACAAGCCTTCTGGCATCCATTGATTACTCTGGTTGGCACAGGGTGGCACTACTGTATGGAGAGTTTTGCCTTTGTTAACCTTTGTTGTTAGTGATACAGAATAGTGTTTTATATGAAAATCTATGCAAATCATTTAACTGGACCATTTTTTTGAAATTGTGAAACATGTATCTCGTCTATTGCTAGCATTTAGGTTGTTCGCGATAAAATATGCTTCTTTTATTTCCTTTTAGTATCAGTGGATATTTAAGTAAATGCAACATACTTTACTTTTTCTAAACTCTATCAAGACAACAACTAATAAATATTGGCGTTTGTTGATTATTGTTCCAGAAAAGTGCTTTACTCAATTAATACGCAAATTAACCCACTTTTTATGGTTGATTATCAGTGCATTATATTTTCTCATATCAAAAATAAGTAATATTTTGCACTCTATATAATTTTTTGTAATGTGAAATTTCTATCATTGCATTGTAAATAACAAAAAAATTGATGTATTTAGCAAGAAACACTATTATAAAGTTTATACTTCAACTGCCAAAAATTGTGGATTTTAACTCTCTAAAAAAAATACTTTTACAAATGAATGGAACAAATTTACTTTATGACCATACAGTTCTCATGCAACATAAAATAGATGAAAAAAGTATGATAGAATTGTACAGCTAGAATAAATTGAAAAGGAACTTAAGACAAACCCGTGATACAAATATTTAAATATAGGGGATTTGAACTCAGATTTTCAAATACCCATCAACTATCCACACTATCTCATACCACTGATACACATGTCCCACACACAATGTAGAAAAGATAAATAATCACCAATATACTCATTTCGTGCTAAACCAACATTCATCAGTTGGTCCAGATTATTATCTCCCACACATATATATAATCAGTGCTCGGTTTATATTAAGATACCAAATCTTCATACTTTAATGGACAGGCTTCAATCTACTCTAACCTCCAACTCTTCAGCTATCTGTATCACTAAAAATCTGATGATGGAAAGCCCAAATCCCATGCTGATGCCAATATTATTGCCATGCCCATGTTGACCTCAAGTCATTCTGACCCCTACTGTATAGAACCTTATCCATTTAAATACATAGAAGAGGGGTGGACAGGATGTATTTAAATGGATAAAGTCCTATACATGAGGGATCAGAGTGCCTTGAGGTCAACATGGAAATGTCAATAACATTGGCATCAGCGTGAGATTTGGGCTTTCCATTGTAAGATTTTCAGTAGTATGGGTGGCTGAAGAGTTGGAGATTGGAGTAGAATGAAGCCTGTCCATTAAAGTATGAAGATTTGCTATCTTAATATAAACTGGACACTGATTATATATGTGTGTGGGAGATGATAATCTGGACCAACAGATGAGTGCTAGTTTAGCAAAAAATATATATATATTGGTGATTATTTATATTTTCTACATGTGTGTGGTCATGTGTATCAGTGGTATGAGATAGTGTAGATAGTTGACGGGTACATGAAAATATGAGTTCAAATCCCCTATATTTACAATTAACCTTTAGGTATATGAAACATGCATGTATTTCAAATACTGATACAAATATTTGTAAAATAAAATTAGAATTCACTTAGAAATGTCACGATAAAACTAAACATGACCTTTTAAATATTTAATGTGTATTTGACCAAAAGAAGATATCCAGAAAAATCCTCATATAACTTATTCAAAATTGTCTATAAAGATGATATATAGTAAAATTAAAACAGGAAGTTGGCAGATATCTATTATTATCTTTAAAGAGAAATGATCTGAGATGGAGACAAACATATTCCTCTTAATATAAATAGTAAAAAGATTGGGAAACAATTAAATCACCACCAAACAATATAAGTTAATAGAATTCCAAGTATATATTGCAGTGCTAACATTGTTAACCAATAAGGCATGCTCTATTAGACCAGTAAATACCACATTAAAATTATGAGTTTTGAAACTGTTAAATGTAATATGATTAAAGATGCTAATTTTATTTTGTAACTTTTCAATAAACAATGGACTATCTATGTTCATTTTGGAGATATTGAATGGAATATTTAATCCAGGAAGAACAAAGGGGATGATTGAAAGCAAAGGATTTTTTTCCTACATATAGTTAGATGATAGAAATTATTAATGGAATCATTTCTGACTTGAAAATGTTTAAGGACACCAGTGATAGTGATATTGATTTGAAAAATGATGAAGATATCATTAACAAAAAATATGATCTGAAATTTCACAATTTAAACAAAGACATGAGTAGGTTTTTAATAATGGAATTATGTAGCAAAACATGTCATACTTAGAAATGAACCATGTGAAATGAAAAGATGAAAGTTGATAATGATGAAAACATATATTTCTTCATCTTTTGAATATTGTAGACAAAATTAAGAAAATTATAGTTGATGAAAATGATATTATCATTTCATTGAATGTGACAGAAATTATTTAGATTCCTTAAATATTACTGAATGAGCTATAAACTTCATTATTGATTTTTTAAAGATTTATTAAAGATAATGTAATTTCTTTTTTTGAAGGAAAATCCTACAAATTGCCTGTAGACGGACCTATAAATCTGTCTATAGTCACACAAATTTGTAATTTTACTTTGTCTACACATGATGGGATGATTATCAATAGTTGTAACTTTACAGATATCAAGATTTGTGAAACATAAGTTGATAATGTTTTTGTTTGTGGACACGACAACGTTTTTGTTTGTGGACATGACGATAGTATAAATTATCTTGTGATTGAATTAAATAAGAGAAATGATTTAAAATGGGCTATTGAAAAGAAGCAGGATAAAAGAATTACGTAAATATCTTGATTTGTACTGTATAAGATAAGACATGCTGGTTTATTAACTTATATATTGATAACCAAACCATTACAAGAAAGAAGTTATATAAAGTGCTTCTTGTACATAAGATGACAAGTCTTAAACCTTTTTTATTTTGCAATAAAAAATAATGTCATTATGGAAGTGATAAAACAAAATATTGAAAAATTTACACAAGAATTGATTGAAGTTCCTATATTTTATGCAAATTTAAAGTAGCAGAAAAGTAATGACAGAAAATGGATATCCATTCCATGTGTTTTAAATGCTTAAGCTAAACTTATTTTAAAAATATATAGAATTATATAATGTTTCATTCTGTTTTCCATCTAACATTCATATGCTGGTGAATAAAAAATATATTTTTGAAACAAAAAAATAGTATTATATACCAAATTTCACAAAAATGCAAGGTTTCATATATAGATGAATTGAGGTATAGTATTAAAAAAATAGTATCAATTGTTATATCATCATCATCATCAACAACCAATATCAATCCACTGCAGGATAAAGGTATCTCCAAGTTCAATCCATCTTCTCTTTTCCACATCAATTCTGCACACTTTCTTATTTCATCCATCCATCTCACATGTGGTCTCTTTTTGGGTCTTTTACAATCTCTTGAAATCCAGTTTAATATTTCTTGTCCATCTATTATCATCTCTTCTAGAAACTTTAGTCTTTTAATTTTTTCAATGATGTTAGTAACACCTGTTTGTTCTCTTACCCATATCTTGCATTTTCGATCTCTTATTATTCCCAACATGCATCTCTCCATACTTCTTTGAGTGGTGATTTAATGGACGCATCTGTTTTTCTTTTCTTTTTTTGATCATAAAAAAACATGTCACTTTACTTTCCATTTCCATAGTAAAAGAAAAATCAAAGAGATAATTTTGATAAATAGAAATAAAAAATCTTTAATTGATACACAAAATACAAATGTTAAATTTCATGTATATTAAAATATAACATGATGATGTTTACTTCCACTAAATTTAAATTGTTTCCAATTGAAGATTATAAAAATAACTGAAAGTACTTCTGTGCTTTGTAATATCACAGTAGATATCTTATATATATATATATATATATAATCCCTTTGGAATACCATGGTGTATAAGAAATTCCATGTGGAGTTTGTTTACATTCATACCTTGGATAGACCAATCATAGAATAAACATAAGAAGGAAGAATACATTTTGGCAATTAGAGAAAAATCTAATTCAATCAGCCATTTATTCACACATTAAGTTAACTAACCATGACATTAATTTTAATAAAACATATATTCTGGCAAAAATTGAACAATATGACCAGAGATTGCTAAGGGAAGCTATAGAGATTTTTAAAAGACCTAAAAACATAAATGAAAAGTGTGAATTAAAGAAAATTAACAATATTTGGAAAAAGCTATTGGAAGATAAAATATTTTTTAAAACTCAACCAACAGAATTTGAGAATGAAGAGAAAATAACAAAGGAAAAAATAATGATTTTAAATCTCACCACACAGATTCTTATGATTTGAGAAAAAAAAAGCTATGAAGAAAGTACTTGTATTGTAATGAAATGTCAGCTATTTAGCTATTATACTTTTGTTACATGAAAACTCCTGGAAATAATACTATGAATTCATATATATAATATTGATACACACACATGTATACTGTTATAGTTATTTTTCTGTCTTCCAAATGCACATATAAGCTATAAAATGAAATAAAGAATTTCAAACATGCATTTCCCCCCTATTTTATTATATCTATAAATATATGTGTATAAATAATTTAAAGCACTATATATAATAAATTTATTAAAAATTATTGTATATCTATTACTAAAATCTAATAAATTAATGGCAAATATAGTTGAATGCATATCTTTAAAATGCAGAAAATGAAGAAGCAAAAGAAGAAGGAAAAAGAAAAATGAGAAGGAAAAAAATGGGAAGGATACAAAGAAAAGAGAAAAAGAAAGAGGGAAAGAAGAAAAACTAGGGGAGTAAAAAAAGATTATGATGATAAACACTATTAGAGTTTCTACTCATTACTGAATTTGTATATTAATGAATCCACTCTCTTAAATTTCATATTTCCAGTCATGTTCAATTCAGGCCATCTGTACTTCTTTAGGATTAAAAACACGATCAAATATCCTTTTATGTTTTAAAAATACTGCTGATACTATAAGATCTACTTAGCTTTACTCTGTCTTTATATATATTTGTTTCTTTAATCTTACATTTAATGTTTGTTCTTGATTCATTATAGTAGACAAAAGGGCAACTTGATTTCTGACATTCAATTATGTAAGCAATGTGAGCATGTTTTCTGGGATCAACTTTATCTTGAATAGAAACTTACATTATAGAATTTTTCATAATTTTTTCACTTTTGATGAAACAGAATATATATAAAGACGGTCCTCTTTGATTTATGCTGCTTCTGAAACATTAAGGCATTCAAAAAATCTAGTTTTTCTTGCAAGCATTCTGAAATTAGTATCCATCCACAGCAACAATACCAAATATTTTGCAATTGATTAAATATAAAATTTTCCCTTCACAATTAATGTAACTTTGAAGGTTTATATTATGATGAGACCACAAAATTAATTACAAAATAATTACAAGATTAATTTTTTGATGACAAGACACAATTTCTGTTAGGGATTCTAAGCATTTTGTTGACTTAATCAAAAACATGAAAATAGAAAAAAAGGTGAATAATGGTAAGCTTTAATGTGGAAATTTTATTCATTAATATACTTGATGAGAAAGCATTGTTTACTGTAAAAAAAAAAAAATTGAAGATAATAGTTTACAAATCAGAATTATAATTCCTATTGATAGTACAATGAAATTCTTAACATTGTGCATAACAATATACTTCCAATACAACACTGAATTTTTCCAAAAAAGCCAAGGGTTCATCTCTATAAAAATTATTTTCATTTCTACCAAAAGTGTCTTTGCTATTTCAATAATAGTTATTTGGTGTTACAAACATACTCAACACACATCAATAACTATCTCCAATTAAATTCCCAATACAAATAGACCAAGAACAAAAATTGGCAATCTTAGATGTTCTTGTGATATGATTCCCTCATTGAATAATCAAAATTATAATTTATAAAAAAAAAACCACACACACAAGGAAAATAAATATATAGCAAATATACCCAATCACGACAGAAACATTAAAAGTTAAGTTATACTAACACTATGGAACAGAGCAAAGGAAGTTTTTTCAGAAGTTAGTGACTTGGAAAAAGAAAAGTCCAAGGATGGTATGAACTCTCATGAACAATAGTTACACATGAACTGTCATTAAAGAAAAAACTTAGATAGATAGCAAAAAGAATTATTAAAAAAAATCAATTATAGATAGGTGTAATGCATCCCTTCCGCATATACCAAGGATAGCAGACAAACTAAAAAAAATCAGAATAATATCAGAAAAACAAATTAAAAAATCAATTCTATAATGTATCAGTATATGTCAAAGATAGCTGAAAATCTAAAAAGCAATCAATATAATATTGGAATAGCTTTCTAAAACCACAGTGCAGTATGAGGAACTCTAATATCTACAAAACCTACATTTGAAATGCTGAATAATAATCAATACATCTAGAAAGTAAATTAAGCCAGATGACCCATTGAAAAATGATTAAAAGCTCACAAAGTAATGATTAGAGAGGAAAAACTGATTTGTCTAAAATATCATGCTGTCTACGTATCAATAAGCACATGTTCGATTTGGAAAAAAATAAGAATGGGCAGAGAGAGAGAGAGGGGGAGAAGGAAAATTAAAAAAAGTAGCTCATATAATAATGGCAAATAAAGCTGTAAGTCTACATAATGTGATAATCCATAATCTTTGGAAACCACTCATTAATATTGCCCATACAATTTTTTTTTTAAAATCTGATACTTTTCTAGATAACTATATAAAATTTCTATTTACTGTTGTCTTTAATGAAATAGTATAATTGGTTAGAGCATTAACGTAAATTCAGTAATCAAGAATCTAAAGATCACCATTTCAATCCCCATGCTAGGATTATCACTGATCCAATTAACAACATCTGAGGAAGAGAGGAAAATATTATCACTCATATGTCATGTTCTATACAAATCCATGTGTTATTACTACATTTGGAAGTATAAAATATGGATTTTTCTAAAAAACATTTAATTTTTCTAGATGATGGAAATATTTTGACATATAATTATAAGTAAAATGCAATCGTCACAAATTCTCAAACAAATATTTTTAAATTATCATAATAATGCTCAAGGCTAGGTTCGTAAGTAATCATTAAAAACCAGTCAACACTTAGACAATCCCAATATCAATAACAATTTCAGATTGTTGTCAAGGCAACCTCATTTTAACACTTAGACAATTCCAATATCAATAACAACCAACAATTTGAAACTGTTGTCAAGGCAACCTCTTTTTAACATAATGATTGTTAAAAGGAGGTTGCCTTGACAACTGTTTGAAATTATTGATTTTTATTGATACTGGGAATTATTGTATGCAAAATTGAATTAAAAGATTAGTTTAACAAATGGAATTAATTCTAATATGCATAAAAATTAAATATTGCAATGCTCTACTAGTAATTATAAATGAAATAGAAATCCATATAATAGTACAATACTATCCCCCCAAAAAAATATTATTAAAATTCTTCCACAACCATGATTTCATCTATTAGACTTTTTGAAATCAAATTCAACTAAACATATCATATATATAGAAAAGAAAATAGTTACCCCATCATTCACTTCAAAAACCAATTTCCTTTGACATCAAAAGATATTTTCATGAGATTAATAGCCTAAGATTCAAAATATTTTGTCATCAAAGTTTCTTTTATACTTCTTTTCAATTCACTTTTTTCATAAAAGATAATCCTCTGCATTGTCAAAAAATATTTTATGACCTGTATTCAGTTCATGAATATACACAGCTGAATGTTGATCTCTATTTTTAACTTTATTCTTATGAACTTTAACACTTTCATTAAAAGTTGATTTACTCTGACCTATATAAATTTTATGACAAATACAAGGAATCCTACTCCAGGAATAGATTTGCATTCAATTGACTGTTTTGACTTATTTAGTACTGAATTTAAATTCAGGCCTTTCTTCCAAGCCATTTTCATACCACCCAATAACAAATTAGTCATATAAATCAATTTACTAATTGATAACTTTTATATATAGAGTAAGTTAAAAACAAACTCTTATGAAGCTTCAAAATACCCTCAACCTCAGACCGCGGTTTCTGCCTCTAGCGTCATCAGTGAGGTGCTAGGGAATAAAAATACTAGATTTTTTTATCAATTTAATTTTAGTTTTTTTTCTATTAATGCTTTGGCGATTTTATATTGCTAGAGCTATTAATATATGGTGTATCTGAACTTAGTTCAGTCACATACTGCTATTTGAGTTAGATAGCTGGATTTTTGGACATTTAAATGTCTGAAAGTTTCAGATTTTCTTCTCAATAGTTAGGCGTTGATAAAATGCTGGACTAGTTCTAGTATTTTTATTCCCTAGCACCTCACTGATGACGCTAGAGGCAGAAACCGTGGTCTGAGGTTGAGGGTATTTTTGAAGCTTCATAAGAGTTTGTTTTTAACTTACTCTATATATAACATTTGTAAATAGGAGCTTTATTAAAATTAGGTCATCTGACTTGATTTTTTTATCAATTTAATTGATAACTTATATGGCAAAGTAATAAAAGAAATTCTTTATTCTCTTTAACACTTAAATCATTATGAACAGATTTATAGATATTTTTTAAATATAATATTCTTAATAAATTCATTATTATAACTTAACTCAATATAGTCAGAAGAAAATTGCCTCCTCTGAATATAACTATTATTTTTAAAATTATGAAGCCTTCTATTCCTTTAATAAAAATTCAATAAAGAAAGTCTCTTATGAATAAAAGGTTGGTAACAGTCTGACCTTATATTTCTTAAATTTGTTGCACATACCCCCCCTCCCCAATAGTAAATTTAATATTAGAATCAAAAGTATTCAATCCATCAAAAAAAATCTTTCACTTTATCTTCCTGTATAAAAAGCAAACAATCAACAACATACCTAACAAACAATTTTTAAGAAAAGAAAAATTATTAATAACATTACTCTCTAAAAAATAAAATTTATATACATCAGAGTATATTAAGTCTTAATAAAAGAGTTAAAGTTCGTAAGAGTTAAAATAGACGAAACTCAGCTTTATATATTCATGAACTGATTACAGGTCATAAAATATTATTTGACAATGCAGATGTTATCTTTTATGAAAAAAGTGAATTGAAAAGAAGAGTAAAAGAAACTTTGATGATAATATATTTTGAATATGAGGCCATTAAACTCATGAAAACATCTTTTGATATTAAAGGAAGTTGGTTTTTAAAGTGAATGATGGGAAGGCTATTTTGTTTTGTATATATATGTGGTATGTTTAGGTGAATTTCACTTGAAAAGGTCTATTTGTTAATAGATGAAATCATGGTTGAGGTAGAATTTTAGTAAAATTGTTTTTTTGGCTAGTATTGTAATGTTATATGGATTTCTATTTTATTTTAATTTACATAAATATAATTGTTATAAAACATATATAATTCTCAACTGGGCAAAAATAGAACTATGAAACTTTTCCATGTTCTTAACAGGCTGAGGGTTTTTCTAACCATCTATTTAGTGGTCATCAAATGGATATCAAGCTAATCTTAGCTTTAAAGTAAAACAATAATGGAAAAGTGTTAAACTTCTTACCATCAGCTACTGCAAAAGCTATTGAACATTATTTTCTCATTTATTATTTTTCTTGAAGATTGTTGAAGAAGTTTTTGTCATGAAGTAAGTTCTTTAAAGGCTTTTTTCCTCATTAATTTTACTAAACAATATTTTTATTTATATATCGAACAGTTAAGTGCTGCTTCAATTTGTTTTAGATGGATTATTAAAATAATCAAAACAATAATATTATAACAAAACATTATAATAAAAAATATATAATCTCTCAATATGGTTTTATATGTGTGTGCTACATGAATATAAAGAGTTAAGATTTGGAAATATAAGTAGAAGTTCTGAAGAAGATTTCTGGGGCAATCGAAACCATCAATAATTTAAGATTTGGAAATATAAGTCATTAAGATTTGGAAATATAAGTAGAAATTCTGAAGAAGATTTCTGGGGCAATTGAAACCATCAATAGTTTAAGATTTGGAAATATAAATCATTAAGATTTGGAAATATAAGTAGAAGTTCTGAAGAAGATTTCTGGAGCAATCGAAACCGTCAATAGTTTAAGATTTGGAAATATAAGTCATTAAGAATTGGAAATATAAGTAGAAGTTCTGAAGAAAATTGCTGGGGCGATCAAAACCATCAATAGTGGGTTGTAAAAAGCATTGTAAAGAGTAATAAAGAACATAGATGATATTAATATAATGAGATTGGATGCTAGTTATGTGTTTATGTATTCTATAAAATTAAAAGAAATTTGCATTAATCTTCTCTCTACATAAGTTAAAAGTGATGCTTAAATATATACTGTGATTGAAAATTTTGCATTCGATATATGTATGTTATGGATTTTTTTTTCTCTCTAAAAACATAATAAATAAAAATTGCTGTGTAAATCTGATTATCATACAAGTGTGAATATTAATAAAATAAAGATGATTGCAAAAAAAGTGCCTAAAGAAATAAAATGCAATATATATATATATGTTTTAAGAAGAAAAAAATACATACTTTTTGCAAGAGCATTTCACGAATATTAATGTGTAATAAGAAATATGGGCTTAATTAGTGAAGTATTGAATAGCTTCACACTCTCAGATTGAACCGCTTCAGCTTCACCTATTTAAATAGAAAGTAGGTTGAAGTAAAGAAGGGTTCCCCTCTTTTCTTCCAAAGAGTAAGCTTGTGGTTTAAGATCTGTAGAGGTCCCTACTATCGCATTTTATACAAATGTGCTTGAGGCTACAGCCTTAATTTATAATTAGAACTTTAAATTATCAAATGATAATAAAATTATGACTTTTTAAAATGAACTGATCAATATTTATCAATTATAATTTTGAATCTGTTTCATAATATATAACACTGCTTGATAATAAAAAAAAAAAAAAATAAATACGGCATAAAATTATAATTATGCACGATGTAATCCTTATCATTTTCTAGAGTCTATTTTACTATCAACACATTTTCCATCTGACTGAAAACATACAATAATGATATCGCAATTACTGCAACTTACTTCATTTTACCACTAAAATTTAAATTACTAACTACATTACAAAAATAATAATAATAATTAAAATACTATATATTCTTTATAAACTCTACCATAAACTCTAAACTTGTTTAACAGCTAACATTAATAATTAATTCTAATAAAAAATAAATAACGGTAGCAAATTCTCCATTCAGTTTTGCCTCCTAGTGCAAATCTTAGTAATCAATGGATGCAGGAAGGTGTGTGCATGAAACCCCCGTCGAGTACCCCCTCATCTAATATCTCCAGATTAGTTTCTAGCTTGTGACTTTCACCAGTGAGGAGCTTTGGATCTGAGAATATTGCATCTAGATCTTAGAATCTAAAGCAATCCTCCAACAGCCGGTGCTCTCAAATCCAAGGCTTCTCCGTGATGAAAGCCACAGCTAAAAACTAGTCTGGGAATACTGGATGAGTAGGCACTAGAAGGGGATTTTATGCACAAACCTTCTTGCATCCATTGATTACCAAGACTTTCACTAGGTGGCACTACTGTATGGAGAGTTTGCTACTGTCAATAACAGCTTGTGTAAGCATAGAAAATGGTGATCATGTGATGTTTTGTTGGTTTAAAAAATAAATAATGCTTTCTTAGAAGCTATATAATTGTAATTTTATACTTAAAGCACTTCTATATTACAAAATAATATTAAATATGTATTGCCATTGTGATATAAAGAATTTGATATGCATTACATCTTCTAAAATACTATGCGGACTGCTAACAGTCCTAATCAAATCTTAACATCCACCTCAACCTATCTTTCAAGAAGAAAATGTAACATATAGGCATTAAGTAAAATAATCTTTAGATTGCAATTCCAATACAGATATGTGTCAATTTTACCTCATATAGTAAATTTAATGACTAACAAATTAATCTAAAGTTAAAATTTTTTGTTTGATTAACTTAAACACTTTTTTATTTAAATTTATTATTACAAAGAAATGAAATCATATGTCACATGACCTAATTTAACAAGCTTGTATTACAAATGTTATATATAGAGCTCACAAATAAGCTTTTAACAAGCTTTGCAGAATATCCCCAACCCCAGATGTCTGAAAATTTCAGATTTTCTACTTAATAGTTATCCATTAGATGAAGTGCTGGGTTTGTCCTGGTATTTTTAATCTAATGCTTGAATATCCTAGCACTTCACTGAGGAAGCCAGTAGCAGAAACCGGTCTGGGGTTGGGGATATTCTACAAAGCTTGTTAAGAGTTTATTTGCGAGCTCTATATATAAATTATTAGGTAAATTAAAACAAGTTTGTTGTGCTTCATTCTAAATCCATAATTTAGAAAATATAACAGAAGTAAAAAAACAATAAATATTTCTGCATCATTCAATTTTTTAAAAAAAAAACCAAATCAAATAAACGTTTTAGAAACCAAAAATGTAATATTTCTAATGTTTAATTCAATAAGTATTCCTTAATAATTTTGATATATAGATTACATACAATATAGTTCAAATAGAAGTTTTTTTTTTTAATTTCAATTTTCATTTCTAACATGATATTATAAATATATATACATGGGTAATCATAATAAAAATAATAAATATAACAGTAATAAACTATTATTAGTGGACATTTTATTTATATTTCATACATGGATATATGTAATATACAAATAAGCAAGTAAATAATTACAGTAAGACAAAATAAGTATAAAATAAATTTATTAATCTGCTAAACCAGACTTTTGATACGGAGTATCTTTGTCAAAGCACAACTGAGAAGGAATTAGCATTTCCACCTCCATATGGACATAATTAAACTGGGCATTGATTATCTCATTATGCAGGTGGAAATGCAGATATGTTTTTCTAATTCCCTCTCATCCGTGCCTTGACAAAGATGCCTCATATTGAAAGCTGGCTTAGCAGATTACTAAATTTATTTTATGCTTATTTTGCCTTACCATAATTATTATATACTTGTTTATTTGTATCATATTGCCTATGGTATTAATCTTTCTACTTTTACACATATATATATAATACATTAAAACAGGCAAAACTCATTATACGTAAGCAAGCATAATAAATGGTGATCATGTGATATGTAATACATGTTAAATATATTTATAAATATATTAAATAACCTCAATATTACTACATATTCTTTTTAATTCATATAAATAAAGAGGTTATTTTATATACTTATAAAGATATTACATGTAAGAAAAAGTAATGTGCATAATTCCATGTGTTTGTGTGCTTAATTTTAAAAAATCAGATATATTAATCTTTAATTGAGTTTTTAAGTTTATATCTGTGCTAGAGACAATCTCTAATTTAGTAAATGATTAATAATAGTTATTACGATATTTATCTAAAGTGGATGGTGTCAAAGATCTGAGTTGAGTTAATTTGACACTTATAATTCAACATGTAATTATTTAATATAGATAAATATTTTTCATATTAAAAAAATGTATAAGAGATAGTGACCTGGCCCAATTGATGAGTGCTGGTTCAGCACGAAATGCATCTTGGGGGCATTTGTCTTTTATTGTATCTTTATTTATATGCATTTAAAAGAATATGTGGTAATATTTTAAGGTTATTTAACATATTTATAAAGATATTACACTTGGGAAAAAGAAATGTGGATAACTCCATGTGTTTGTGTGTTTAATTGTAAAAAATCAGATGTATTAATCTTTAATTGAGTTTTAAAGTTTTTATCTGTGCTAGAGATAATCTCTAGTTTAGTAAATGATTAATAATAGTCATTACTATATTTATCTAAAGTGGATGGAGTCAAAGATGTTGGCTGAGTTAGTTTGACACTTATAATTCATAATGCAATTATAGAATATTAAGATTATTTAATTTATATCTGTGCTAGAGATAATCTCTAGTTTAGTAAATGATTAATAATAGTCATTACTATATTTATCTAAAGTGGATGGTGTCAAAGATATGAGCTTAGTTAATTTGAAACTTGTAATTCAAAATTTAATAATGTTATATATATAGAATTATATTTATTTACCTTTAATTTCTAATTCAGCAGAAGCTGTATCAGTCCCAGCGACATTGGAAGCTGTGCAAGTGTATTTTCCTGCGTCTTCGAGAAGAACTTTAGTAATCTCAAGAAAATGTAAGTCCTGTAAATTATATATTTTAAAACGTCCTCCACTTTGTATTGTTTGGCCCTGTCTATCCCATGTAACATTTGGATCAGGTGTTCCTAAAACAGCACATTTTAATTTAACTGTTTCACATTCATCTATTGTTTGACGCCTTGGTTTAATATAAAACTGTGGTGCTACTGTTTTACTATATTTATCAATACACGGCTTCTCCTTTTTGAATGTTTTCGGTGAACTGATTGCTTTAAATACTGCAGTAGATTTCATAACTGGTTCTGTTTGCTGAGATGTACCTGGAAAATATAATACCCAAATTTTATAATTTTTGAATATATGAAAGAAATATACATTTATTATTATTTACAATAAAATATTGTATAACGTTACCTTTCTTATTGCATTACCAAATCCATATAATATTAATATCATCTATATTCTTTATTACTATTTACAATGCTTTTTTACAATCCACTATTGACAGTTTCGATTGCCCAGCAATCTTCTTCAGAACTATAACAAACATAATACACATACATGAATATAAATATCCATGAACATATATTTGCATTTGTTATAGTTCTGAAGATGATTGCTGCAGCAATCGAAACTGTCAATAATGGATTGTAAATAGTAATAAAGAATATAGATGATATTAATAAAATATTGTATACCTTTGAATTTATTTGTATATCTGAAATTAATACAATAATATTATTTTCCACCTTTATTGTTTTTGGTTTTTTTATAACTCTCAGATGACTGTTCTCAAAATATTTTTATTTATTTATTTGTATTTGAGGAATTCTTTCTCTCGCAAGCAGACTAATTATATTATATGTGCATAAACATATAGAACATGTTCTAAAACTGACAAAAGAAAAAATATTCTTTAGGTTTATATATTATAAGAATGAAAATTTTATAAAGTTTACTCAATTTTCTTAGTTATTGTATATTTAAATACAAGTATAGTATATATACTTCAAATGAGATGTAATTAAGGGGATTTGAACCCAGACTTTCAAGCTCCCTTTAGTCATCCATTCCATCTTATATAATTCTTTAGTCATCTGCTCCATCTTATACATTGGTTGTATACGTTGGCGCAGATGACTAAAAGAATTTTGAAAGTCTGGGTTCAAATCCCCTCTAATTACATTTAGTTATTGTATAATAAATTATTTAGGGGGCCAAATGATATTTGCATACCATATCGTCAAATTGGGTCCAATATTTTTATACAAATGAACAATAAGCATCTAACTAAGAATTTTTAGCTCTCAAATCCTAAATATTAGATTTATAATACAACTGTTTATCTAAACAAAATGTTTTTAAATATTTCATTTTTACTTTAAAAACATAAAACAATAGAATATAAATTGAAAAAATATTATTTCTCTTTTCTTGTACTAATTATAATTTACATATTAAAATGTTTTCGATGTTTAACCAAGAAAAAGTAATGCTGTTTTTATTATTAAAACAGGCAAAACTCACTATACAAGCATAAGAGGTAGTCATGTGATGTTTTTATTATTGTTACATTTTTTTTTTTGAACATGCTTTCAACACTGACAGTCAGAATCATAGTGGTTGCATTTTGCTACAGGGTCAATACAATATTCAAATAAAGTGTCCGTTATGCAAATGTCCTATTTACATATTCCATTTCTTTGATAAGGGAACACAAGATTCTTTTGGGTTTATTGCTGGTGGCTGCCATGCTACAAACAAAAAAGAATCGTTCATTCCCTTATCAAAGAAATGGAATATGTAAATAGGGTATTTACATAATGGACCTTTATTTAAATGTTGTATTCCTTCCTGCAACAAAATACGAGTGCTATGATTATGACCGTCAATGCCGAAAGCATGCTCAGCAAATTATAGCTAATAAAAACTGCATTACCTTTTCCTGGTTAAATATTAAATTAAGATAATACTTCTAAAAAATGTATATCCTTGTACTGATTCCTTCTACCATCAAGTTATGTATGTAATTTGCTACACATAATATGGATATATCAAATTTTAATTAAAGTGGATTTAAAATATTTTTTTACCAAATAAAAATATATAACAAGAGATATTTACAAGACATAACAAAAGTGAGAGTTGCGTTAATTTATGCTTTGCATTTTGTGGAAGATTTGCATTTTAGTATGCTAGGAAGTATTTACATTTGTACATATTTATGTAACTTGGATAATCAAAGGATTATAGTATTATCTCTAATTTCTGGTAAGTATAAAATGGATTGCATTTTTATCTTCAAAGAAATGACAATGAATATTTTACTGTTTACTTCGTTCAAATTTTTTGAAAACATATTGAAATTTAGTGATTCTTTTAAACTGCATAAATGATGTGGCATAGATGTGAAGCATTGATTTACCCAAATTTAATTCAGTCAGTATTGAAGGAAATCATTTCAGAAATCTTTTAAATTAATGCTCATTATTTCACCTTTTTTATTCAAATATATTCTATATTCATTAAAACTTTGGATACTATTTGTGGAAGATATTTAATGTGGTACACATGCATCATACCACTTGTCCTACTAAAATTTCTTAGCGCCCAACCTTTTTCTTTTGACATCTTAAGTAATTCAGCATTATCGGTACTTTCTGAAATAAGTTGAATGAGGACACTTTTTTCATACAAAAACTAATCAAAATGAAGAAAAGAGATGAAATCCTCACTTCAAAAGCCTGGTACGAAGACACATGGAACCTTTTCACTATACCACAACTGCCTAGGACCTAAAGCTTCAAATTCAACTCATCACATAAGACGCTCTAGAAAAATATCAACACAACAAGCAACAAACCACACTCAGGATCTTCAATACAGATACACAACCATTGAAACAAAGAATTAATCCCCCTTTCTAACACCCTACTAATCAACATGTAACAATAGTAGCAATAATAAATTTATATTTTGGAAAAAAAACAACAAAAGAAACATAACGGATATAGAAATTTTTACATTTGGGAAGCAATAAATGCCCTAATGAAATGGATAAACTTTTAAAAACCAGAAAGTTGCGTTTTAATTAAAAAATTTTCAATAATTAATTTACACCTTTTAAAAGGTATGATGTCAATGAGTTAGAGATCACATTTATATATATAAAAAAGCTGAAGTAAACCTCACTAACAAGTAGGTTCAGAAAGGAAAAGATGGTTCAATGATATTGAAATATTAAATTGATATAGTGAGAAAATATTATTTAAAAAAATGTCATATACTGTGTGAAATTAGTATTAAAAATAATGTTCCGATCATTACATAGCAACCTTACTTTATCACTTGCTGAATTAAAAAAATCAACATTATAAATATTAAATCAAATTTCATACTCTCAACTGCTTCAACAATTTTTTATGATCTTTTTCAAACATTTTAATAATATAAAAGATTAGTACAACTGTTATATACACCAATAATAATATTTACAAAGAAATTTATTAATTTTATCCATACACTACTTAGAAAACTTCTCCGAGTAAAAAAATTGTGGCAATCTCAATTGGAAGTCTTCAAAGTCCATTATTCAGTCAAGCATTGGTGGTCGAGAGGTCAGCAACAACTTACAAGCAGTTGTCCCGGTTAGCGTGTTCGCTTGCCAGCTGATGCTATGACATACGAGAAAAAAAATCCCATTATCACACAATGGCCTTGGGCTTCATTCAATAAACCCATTTAGAATCCAAAAATCACTTAACATCACTTTAGACACATTTAGATATCTAAAGATTACTGTAATCTCTGCAAAAAAAATAAATCAAAAACACAATGTCACATTTTTCTCTCTTGTTCCAGTATTGACAAAGTCAGGGCTGAGATACTAGTTATATTTAAGGAACAAAAATATAAATGTTAAATATCTCTTTGAAGGCTTTTTTTCACATGTTTATGCCAGTATGTTTCTTCTATATTCAACATGGTGTACAAGATGCATGTTTGTATACAATAAATAACCCTAGAAGATAATCAAATACATTTAGAAATAAGCTTAAAAATAATAAGAGAGAGAGATTAAAAAAAATTGCAGAAAACAAAGAATATGTAGAAACATTTTCAATTCTCTCTTAATCTTCAAAGCTAAAAAATGATATACTTATTTCATTAAAAACGTTAAATAATTTATCTATGTATGTAATTGCTGTGAACCCCATATAATCTCTGGTTTTGAACATATAATTAAGAATTCTGTGAAATAATTGGATATTTTATTGTATTTTTTTAGTTGTATTTAACATTGGATATTACAAGTGGATTAAGAAAAAATATATAAAAAATAATCTTTTTTTTTTTTTCAAAGAATATAACTATTTTAAATAACGTCGATACTATCTATCACATACTGTCAAAGATGTGGGTTAAGTTAGTTTGACACTTTTAATTCAAAATGTAATTAATTAATAAATAAAGTACTTTTGAAAGATAAAACTTTAATTAGTATGGGGGAGAAGGGGAATCTGCAAAGAACCATTCTGTACTTTTGCTAAAAAGAGGTCGTATATTCTTAAATTGTAACTTGTTTTCTGAGAATATCTAGATCAGCAGTTCTCAACCTGTGGGTCGTGACCCCTTTGAGGCTCAAACAACCCTTTCCCAGGGATCACCTAAGACCACTGGAAACCACATTTTCGATTCATAACAGTAGCAAAATTAAAGGTTGGGGGTCACCACACCATAAGGACTGTATTAAAGGGTCATGACATTAGGAAGGTTGAGAACCACTGATCTAGATTTAGAAGTTTATAGCTAATCCATAATTTTGATATAAGAAATTTTTACAGTTAATAAATAAAACTGATGGCAATAAATTACAGTATGAAAAGCTCTTGATATTAATTCTTTTATTTGATTCAATCGTGGGCCTCACACATAGTTGAAAAAAGCTAACTCTATTTTGTTATACAAAAAAATTAAATGCTTTTTCCATATCAGAAACATGTGCTCTATTTATCATTAATGAATCTCTAATGTATTGTAAGATGTTGATATAAATTACTTAGATATGTTTGTACACTTATAATTAATCTTTATTTTATTTTTTATATAATGTTGAATAAATTTACTATTTTATTTCTTTCTTTTATGAAACCAATTGAGTGTATTTAAATAAATTATTTTTTATTCAACTTATTTCAAAGCTGTGCAGCATTTTCTCAGTAATCACATCTCTAATGCATACATATTGATTCTCTGTTATGTTTAAGAATTCATACCAAGTGAACTTAATTGATAATGCCAAAGAATAAAATATTCATATAGGGTGAAATAAAGAGACGCCACAAGTGTGGGTAATTAAGTTCAAAGGCTATCATCATCATCATTATCAACCATTATCAATCCACTGCAGGATGAAGGTCTCTCCAAGTTTAATCCAACTTCTCTGATCTTTAGCTTCTCTTCTCCACATCACCACTGCACACTTTCTTATTTCATCCCATCCATCTCACATGTGGTCTCTTTCTGGGTCTTTTACAATCTCTTGGAATCCAGTTTAAAATTTCAATTGTCCATCTATTATCATCTCTTCTAGCAATATGTCCAGTCCAACTCCACTTTAATCTTTTAATTTTTTCAATGAGGTCAGTAACACCTGTTTGTTCTCTTACCCATACATTGCGTTTTCGATTTCTTCTTGTTACTCCCAACATATATCTCTCCATACTTCTTTGAGTGGTCTGAAGTCTCTGTATTGCTCTTCTATTAAGTGTCCAAGTCTCAGATCCATAAGTAAGAACTGGTAAAACACATTTGTTAAAAACCTTCCTTTTTGTTCTACATTTTAATAAAACCCTTATGAAGAAACGAAAGTCTTCTCTGAGATAGGTTTAGGGTACGGTGATCAGAAATACAACTAGATTCTCTTACATAAATATTTATATAGAGAACAGGTTTGATCATCATCATCAAAATCCGATTTTAATCAAATATTATTTCATTTTTGGGTTCACTGACAAAATACATTTTAGGTTTAAATAATTAATGTGAACCAAAAGTGATAGTCCATTGATATATGTAGAAACATAGAGTCATTAGTCTAGGTAAATATCATCATCTACAATAGAGAGTTTCTACAACATGTATAATCATCATGAAAAAAATATTTGTCTGCCACATACTTTTGTTGCATATATTAAAATAACGCTACATCTCATCTATGAAGGTTATGGGAGTCTTGAAGAAAAATATCTGAGAGAAATTATTAATGAATAAATAATATTCTCTACTTCTACAAACTCTTTCTTCAAAGCTAAGTTAAGTGAATACTGAAAATAACTTTTTATTTTCATTAGATAAGTGTGTATAACTATTTAATATTATTCTTAACTACTATTGATTGAATGTTGTAAAAATGTTTTTCTTTACAGTAATTTTTTTTTGGCACTTGCGAGTTTTCAAATAAGCCAAGATGGCACCTGATATTTTTGATAAATGTACAGTTTCAAGCACCTACAATTTACCAAAGATGTGTTAGCTGTTAAATTAAACAAAAGTAGTAATATTTACTGAGGTTATAACCTCGATAATATGCGTGTAAAATGCGATAGTAGGGACCTCTACAGGTGTTTAACCACAAGCTTACACTATGGAAGAAAAGAGGTTAGCTCGTAATCAATGTGCGTTTAATAAATTTATAATTACAAAATTAGTAAAAATCAATTGTTAAATTTAAAAAAAGAAATAAATTCCAATAAATTTCACTAAGCAGTTTTATTTCAGTTTTTTTTATATTTATAATGTGCGAAGTGATGAAACGCTTTTAACATTGTCGTACTTTGGTTCAAATCCAATGTTTCTTTTTGTCAGTAGTTTTTTTTTTTTTTTGGTAAATTGTCATTTGGGACCTTTTCGACACAGAATGTGATGCAGTGGACTATTCCCAAAGATACAGGATCCTGCCCTCCTGAAAAATATGAATTAATCATCACAATATGGTTGCACACTGCCGACATGAATAAAGTGTAAATATTGTATTTATTTATTTATTTATTTTTTCATTTTTCTGTTGATAAATTAATTAAAAAAAAAAAAAAAGAAAATTGTAATAAATTTTTCCACAATGACTTCTTTTTTAAAAATAACAGTAATAAAAAATAAAATGTAATTATTAAATAGGAGGTTTCCTAGCAGGCATTTTTTCTGTAAACATTTGGGGGGGGGAACGGACTCCTAAAACTGTAGATTTATCAAAAATATGGGCTGCCATCTTGGTTTACTTGAAAACTCACAAATACCCTTTTTTTTCAAATAGCATGCAACTTGTTCAGATTTTTTCTTCATACTATTATATTATTTAAAAATCTCAATATCCTTCCTTAGAAATGTCTGACTGTGTTAGTCGGTCTTTGCTGAAATATGTATTTCATTGCTAACGTATTCAGTTGATTTAATATGCAGTGAAATAGCAGATGGTCTTCAATTCTCTTTTATCCCAGTATGATTTGCATAGAATTTCATATATATCATGAAATTCTAATGGAATTTTATCATTAGAATATGGAACTATTTTATAATTTTTTAAAAATGTAATAAGGACCAGATGAGTATTTTCATTCAAAATATTACTATATCTATAAAAGTATTTAAGCTGGACATATTGCTAGAAGAGATGATACTAGATGGATAATTGAAATCTTAAACTGGATTCCAAGAGATTGTAAAAGACCCAGAAAGAGACCATGTGTGAGATGGATGGATTAAATAAGAAAGGGTGCAGGAGTGATGCAGAGAACAGAAGCTAAAGATCAGAGAAGATGGATTTAACTTGGAGAGACCTTCATCCTGCAGTGGATTGATAATGGTTGATGATGATGATGATTAATCATTCTTTCACTTAGGACCTCTGTTATTATTAAATTTTCAAAATAGTTTTGTGTCTATGACAGCTCTGTGGGTATAACTTTTTTAAAAAAACAAAACAAAACATGTCTTTAGTTACAGTAGGTTCCCAATAATGTAGCTAATACCAGTTAGTTTTTTAATTCTATTTAAAAGTGTTTGAGCTATGAGAAATAAATGAATGATGTTGAAAAAAAAAATCTGAAGCTTGTGTATGTTTTTTATAAACTATATGTCACAAAGAAGTAGTAAACAACAGAAGTAGGCAGTTATCTTTTAAATAGGCATTTAAACTGGATCAGCCAAAAGCTATTACAACTTCTTCGCATATTTTCTTAATTTTTGTCATAACTTATATAACCTCTTAACACTTGATCTTTGAAATAAATAATTATTGCATTTTAACATTAAAATAATCATCTCGACATTTTATTAATATTTTGATTTATTTTAGTAAGAAAACAAATATAATTTTAAGAATTATTTATTTAAAATTACTGCTAAAATAAAAAAATATTTTCCAGCCTTTAAAAGAAATTCTGTATTGGCTTACCATATTTTAATTATTTTAAAGTATTTGCATATTATATGTTAAATATAGGGGATTTGAACTCAGCAACCTTCAACAATATTGACATCAGCATGGGATTTGGGCATTCTTTCATCAGATTTTCAATGGTGTGGATGGCTGAAGAGTTGGAGGTTAGAGTAGATTGAAGCCTGTCCATTAAAGTATAAAGATTTACTATCTTAATATAAACTGAGCACTGATTATATATATATGTGTGGGAGATGATAATCTGGACCAACTGATGAGTGCTGGTTCAGCACGAAATATGTATATTGGTGATTATTTATCTTTTCTACATGTGTGTGCTGTGATAGTTGAAGAATGCTTGAAAGTCTGAATTCAATCCCCTATATTTACAATTAAGTTCCACGTATAAGAATGCCCGTATTTCAAATCTTATATTATATGTTAATTAAAATTTACTTTTATCTTTATTTATTTATTTCTATATTATATAATAACTAACAGAAGGAAAAAAAACACATTAATTCAGACAAGGCTTTACATGAAAAGTAATTTTTAGCATAAGTATGCATATGTAATATGATTAATTATAATATTTATTATTTTTAAAAACACACTTAATAATGTGTTTTATACTAAAATCATGAGAGTGAAAGATGAGGATTAAATCAAAAAAAGAAAAATATCAACTTAGAAACATATTAATTAAAAATAAATATTCAATCTTTATATTAGATATACAAAAGACAAAAGGCAACTGTAGTTACAATTAATGAAAGATAAAAAGTTGGATTTTCAAAAGATGCAGATGAAAATAATTTTCAAGTTATTAATATAAAGCTGAAAACTGATTGTATATATGTGTGGAGATGATAATCTGGACCAACTGATGAGTGCTGGTTTAGCACGAAATACGAATATTGGTGATCATTTTATCTTTTCTACATATGTGTGGTCAAGTGCATCAGTGATATGAGATAGTGTGGATAGTGGGAGGTCGTGTGAAAGTCTAAGTTCAAATCCCCCCTATATTTAATATTTTACTATAATTTTAACATTGATAACAATGTCTTTTTTCACTTGTGATCATTTATATTTTAGAATCTGATAGTTGTATTTCTTTTAACAGAAATTGAATATGTTTTATCGTTTGAAAATGAAAACAATTTATAAAGTGTATTTCAAAAAGCAAACAAAAAAATCTCCCTTCCAAAACAGAAAAGACAATTTAATATTGTTTTTTGGATTTAATTATTCTGCACATAAAAAAGAAATGCTTATAAATTATCATTGTGAGGTCTGTTTAAAACGAAGAATTCACTACGATTATTTATTAATAAAAAATATGTTAATACATGTGATAATACGTTGGACTATTTACATAATCTATCATTAAATGTTGTATGTATAGAAAATTTTGAACTATATTTAAAATTTTCAAATATAAACAAGTTGTTACAACTGAAATCCAGGCTTATTATGTACCTGTATCAATATATGTAATGTATAGGGCATATGAGCACAGACTTTCATATGAACCACCACTCTCAACCCTATCTCATAACACTGATACACTTGAACATATATATGTCGAAAAGATAAATAATCACCAATATACATATCTCATGCTAAACCAGTAATCATCAGTTGGTCCGGATTATCATCTCCACACATATATGCAATAAGTGCTCAGATATATATTAAGATAGCCAATCTTCATACTTTAATGGACAGGCTTCAATCCACTCCATATTCCAACTCTTTAATCGTCCATCCAATAAAAAATCTGATGATGGAACGCTGTTAGAAATAACATCCAAATAGACAACACAGGTTAGTAATTACACAATGTTATGAGTAGTATTATTCTCCATTCTTCTTCATTACTACTCGAAATGATGTGTAATTATTAACCTGTGCTGTCTATTTGTGTGTTATTTCTAACAAAGTGTCATATTTGAAAAGTTTAAATAAAGTCTAAAATTTTCTAGACATTCAACATTTAATGATAGATAATGGAAATAATCCAACATATCACATCTAAAATACCATCATCACAAACGTAAGTTTTAATCACCATGCATAATACACTGTTTACTGTTAGCTCCTACATTATATGAAAAAATGGCAAATTCCTATGCAACCCCTTCTTTGGTTAGCATGGAGCGATTTGTCAATTTTTTCATGTAATATAACAACTACAATAAAAAATGTATTATGAATGATGACTGGAGTTGACATCTTTTCAAATTTACTCCTACTTATGGTTATTCTGTTTTTTGATTCATTAGGGTATATAAGAAATTCTGATATTCTTCACCTTTGCAATGATTAACTAAGTTATCTACAACGAATCATGATTATTACAATCCAGTATTGTATTTTACAGAGACTCATCTAAAAGACTACGCAAAACATCAAGTTTTGATTACCTTTTTCTCTTTATATATTTTTGTTTATATGTATTTATGCATTATTAAACTGATTTATAAGATTAAATGCATTTATGTTTACTTATCGTCTGCCAAGAATATTTCTCCCTTCCTTTCACAAAATATCTAGGTTTGAAAATTTACATAAAAAAAAGATCAAGCAGAAAAGAAAAAAAGATGGTAGTAATAACTGGTAAAAGAATGTTAAATTAAAACAAGAAATTGAAGAAAGCAGATGTGAGAAAGAAAAGGAAACTAACAATCATCATAATAAAAAACGAACATGAAAATTTGTCCTACAAGAAGAAGGAACTAACAATCATAATAGCAAAAAAGAATATGAAAAATTGTACTACAAGAAGAGGAAACGAACGATCGTAATAATAAAAAAAGAACATGAAAAATTTTACTACAAGAAGATTGGAGAGAAAGGGACTAAACATTATATAACAAGCTTATATATATTCCTAATTATACGTATGGATATACGTGTGAAATTGGCTTTCTAAATTTTGGAAATATATATCAATTTAAGGTTAATGCTTGTATACTTTTATTTGTGGGAAAATTTTAATCTAGCTTCCTGGATCAGCCCCCCCCCCCCAACCGTCTCACCTTCCTCCTAACTGAAAACGTGCCTATTTAATTAATATGAAAGCTCTTGCTTTTTAATGAAGAAGTGGCGAGCATAGTGATGGAGGTTTTTTATTAGATCTTATCAGCAGTATCTTCCTTCTAGACATTTTTTGTAAAAGGAAAGATATGAGACAAAAAAAAGTTTAAGAAAAATTATATTTCTCTCTCTTTGAATGAGGCAGGATAATTTTACTCGTCTACATAACGTATGCAACGAACATTAAGCACGTATAATAGTGCATTTTTAGCATTTTCTATACATTTATTAAAAATAATTAATATTCAAATAATTACAATATTATGTAAATTAGTCATAAAATGTGCATATTGATTTTTTAAAAATATATATATATAAATCTTGTGTGAGGGTGTATCGCGAAATGATAACCTATATTACTTAATAATTCTATTATAGGAATATCTCATCAATAATGTTATCACTTATTGGTTATTGTTATTTTTTCCCCTCAAAGACAGATAGCCGAGAGGTATCGCAGTCGCCATGCAAGCAAGTAGTTGGTTGCAGACGGTTGTGGGCGTCCCGGCCGATGCTATGACATATGAAAAAAAAAAAAAAGACAGATAAATATATACATGATTATATCTGGATAAAATAATCAAACCTCTAATAACTTCTCGTTAGTTTTTTTTTAATAATAATAACAAATCTATTAGTCTTTCGTGAACTAAATAAATAAAATATTGCTTACCTTTCAGTCTTAACTGACAGCTTGTTGTAGTCTTGCCAAGTTTATTTCTTGCTTCTACGGTATATTTACCTTTATCCTGCATGTTAACATCTTTTATAACCAAAGAGCAAATATCATCGTCTGTAAATTCTATCCGAATCCGATAATTTTCTTTAATTTCTCGCTCGTTTTTATACCAGGTAATATCAGGTTCGGGTTCTCCAGTAATCCGGCATTCTAATCTTAACAAAGTATTTTCAAAGGCTTCTAAATCTTTCAAAGGTTGGAGAACCTTGGGTGCCTGTAAGTCGTCTTTTCCTTTTCCTATTTTAAAAAATATACACACCTGTTAATGTCTGACAGGATACAAGCTTATTTATAAAATGATAAAATACTTTTTTTTACGAGGACAAAAACTTTAACATTAAAATATTTCATTCGGTTTATTTTAAATCTTAAATCATCTTTTTTTTTTTTTCAATAATTAAAGATTTTGAAAAGTTGTAAAACTCTTAATTACCATCAGAGCTGGCCCTCAGGTTAACCCTTTTACTTACAGATAATTGGTCTAAAAAAATTACGTAGATATTGTTTTCTTATAAGGAAGTTACAGAAAGCAGTTTTGAATATTTCATGCAGAGCTTAAATGGACAACATAGGAGGGGAGGCTTTACTAGTGTTATCATGCATTATATTTTTAAAAGAACAACAACAAAATAATCTTTTTGTGTTTTCACTTGCTAAGGAATTTTCATACTAAATTGTTAAAAATTTGTCTCAAAGTAAATATTTAAATTGTTAATGTGATTAAAAAAAAACAGCTGGGTAGGTATAGTGGAGTTGGGGGGGGGGGGCTGGCAGTTACTAACTCATAAAAAGTATCACCCAAGTCGTCTCGATTAAATTATGTTGGTAGTATTAAAAAAGTTCGTTTATTATTCATAATTATAAACAAAAAAAAGTAGAAATATATATAATAAGACTTAGGCAGCCAGTACTAGCTAAAAGGAAGAATATATTAAGGGCATTGAAAATGAAGCAGGTTTAGAAGGCAGATTGCAACTTGACATAATAATATTAATTAGAACATCTATTAATATGTTATCAGTTATTTTAATATAGATTTTGATCAGGAAAAATGAGCAAATATATTTATTTCTGAACTTGGAAAAAAAAGCCGTATTTTTAATTAAAACAATTATAGCAGTATAATTAAAATCATTTTAAGTAAGCGAATTACTGCTAGTCAATTAGTTGCGCTTTTAACGCAAAGGAGGAGCGATAAAATATGTATGTGGGGAAGGGGGGAGATCTCAGAAATATAGAATACATTAAATATCTATAAACTAAAAGCAAATATAAACGCATGGAGAAAATAACAGGAACACCAGTAATACTTTTGTTTAGGTAGGCAATCATTGACAACTAGAACTATTGGATAAAATGATAAAATTTTTTGGCTATGTCTCATGGAAAAAAGCTTCAAAATCAATGTGAAATATTATTGGAGGTTATTAACCTCTAATTCATATTTAAGAATAGTCTACATAGGTTAGAATAATAATTACCTAATTAATGTTTAAGGAGTCTAAGATATGTAACATCATCCTTTTATTCCTGAGGTCAATATTTGGCTATGAAGGGAACATAAACTGACAGATTATCGTGTCAGAAAATGAAGATGTTGCTGGAAAATAATTTTTGCATTACGAAATGAATTTAATAATTTAATAAAAAATGTTTCAGTATGAAAAAGCAATTCCCCATACAAATCATTCCAGGGACTGGGAAAAGCATATGCCATGATTCATTTGACCTAGGACATATTTCCGATCAGATATCATCCACTTCCTAAGCTACTGATAATGCTAGTTTTTGAAAGTTTACTAAAATATTAATAAGAATTGTGTATTCTCTACAGAGTCTTGCTTCTCAATATTTCAGTGAGTTTTGGCTGCAAACCATAATCTATCACTCCCTCTATATAAGCAATGATTTTTACCAAAGCTGGTTCTGGCTTATATAGTCCAATATTTAATTAAAGCAATATTCACTCAAGCAGCTCAGTAGGGATATTCAAATTGACATTTGAATCATTTCATATTCAAACAACTATGAAACTAATGTCAGCTTATTATAAAGATAATCATTATCATTCTTCTTGAGGCAGTATTTTTAGAAGAAAATTAAAGTTATATTGATGTGTACTTTTTCCCTTCATATGTCAAATGTGTTGACCGGGAAACGAACCCAGGCCAGCTGCTTGGAAGGCAGCTGTGCTAACCACTAAGCCACAAACGCTTGACAAATTGTGAAAGAAAATGCCAGAAATATAATGTATGTATGATAAGTATTTCTATCATTTTGTCCAACTCTTGTAAATATGATTTTAAAAAAATTATTAATCAAAATAATTATAAGTAATAAATAAAATTAAACTAAATATATATATATAATCAGTTATACTAAAATTCTGTTCTTCTAGCAACTAACTATATAATGATTTACTAATTTAATTATTTCGGATTATGATTGACATCCGTGCAAGCTTACATTTTAACACATTTGCAAAGATTTAAGGTAATTGCTTTAGTGGTAAGTCAAAGATTCCTAATTGATTTTCTGACTGAAGAAAGCAAAAAAAATGAGAAAGGAAGAATGAATTTGTCTAGCTAACTGAAAGTTCTGGGCAACAAACCTTAAATAAATAAAATATGCAGCACTTATATACTTATTTTATCACATTGACTTTGCATAACAAATATTGATCTTACATAATATAATCATTACTTGTTAAATACCAAAGGTTTCCATAGGTAACAAATAGTGAAATGAGTTTCAAATTTGGGAATCAACTGTGAACAAAAAATACACAGTGCTAACCAAGACTACCTACCTCCTGCTGTCTTGTAGGATAGAATGTTGTTTTATTAAAGGCAATGTATTGTTTCTCATGCAAACGGTTTTTCCTGATTCTCTCTTTTCCTTCTTCATTATTTAATTTAGTATAGAGCCAGTCATCGTAGGCCTCTTATGCTATTGGTTATCATTATGTACTAGTTGTGACAATGGAGTTGTTTGTTTGCGTGACATTTCAATCCTTTGACTAATACTCAATATTTTTGTCACCAATTTCTTTCTTCCTTTTAGCCCAAATCCTTTAGAGTTATGCTGGGAATAGGCTTAATAAGTTAGTGGTCTTTAGTTGTAATTTTTGCTTGTGGCAATACAACCACTAATGAGTTTGTTTGGAACTGGATTTGAGATAAGAATTTCAGATTTTAAGCTTAGGCAGCTTTATTTCGGGATCACCTTGATTACTGTAGAAATGGAAGGGCTAGAAAATGTGCTCCATAAAATAGCCTGGCTCACATAGTCCAACTAAGTTCTTATGCATAGCAGATTACTCATCATCATCATCATCATCATCATAATAATAATAATAATAATAATAATAATAATAATAATAATAATAATAATAATAATAATAATAATAATAATAATAATAATAATAATATAACAAGAAGCAGTGGTAGTACTAAAGATAAGTATTACAAATCTGTTTTTTCTTTAAATATATGTACTTTTAATTTTTTTTTTTATCATTCCCTAATTGACATTATTTAACATTAAGTAATCTTAACTTTGAATAATCAAGTTAACTGAACCTACTAAATAAATTAGTTCTAAAAATAGATTAGAACTCAGACTTTCAAACTCCCTTCAGCTATCTAATCCACATGACCACATATTCATGACCACTTACATGTAAAAAAGATAAATGATATCCCCAATATATATTTCATACTGAACCAGAACTCACCAGTTGGTCTAGATCATCATCTCCCACACATATACACAACAAGTGCTCAGTTTATATTAAGATAGCAAATTTTCAAACTTTAATGGACAAGTGGGAATCTTCTCCGATCTCTAAATCTTCAACCATCCATATCATTGAAAATCTGAAGATGGAATACTCAAAGCCTTTCTGATGCCAATATTATTGTTATACCCATGTTAACCTTAAGTCAAGCTCATCCCTCACACCTAGAACCTTAATATGTCCATTCGATTATACAGAAGAGGGATGGACAAAAAACGGGCTGAATATATAATATTTAAATACACGTACATTTTGCATGCAAAGTCAGATTGACTTAAGGTTAACATGGGTATGAGAATCTGACTTTGCATGAAAAATGTACATGTATTTAAATATTATATATTCAGCCTATATTCTGTCCATCTCTCTTCCGTATAATCAAATGGACATATTAAGGTCCTATGTATGAGGGATTAGATTGACTTAAGGTTAACATGGTTCTGACAATAATATTGGCATCAGCAAAAGCTTTGAGCATTTATGGATTGTGAGAATATTGAAGCTTATCTATTAAAGTTTGAACATTTTCTATCTTAATATAAACTGACCACTAATTATAAATATGTGTGGGAGATGATGATCTGGACCAACTGATGAGTGCTGGTTCAGCACAAAATACATATATTATTTATCTTTTTTCACATGTATGTGGTCATATATATCAGTTGCATAAAATGGATTGGATAACTGTAGGGAGTTTGAAAGTCTGAATTCAAGTCCCTTATAATTATATTAAGTTTAGTAAAGAAAACATATATGTATTTAAATATTAAAAATAGATTAGATAAAAAAAAATCTGTGCTTCTAACTGCAAATTCAAGAATAAATAAAGATGAAGATACACAAATTATTATTAATTTAAAGTAATTGTTACAAAAAATATATGAAAATCTTAAAACAAAAATTCTGTCAGTATTTTTTATAACCACTGTTATTCACTACCAGTCCATTGCAGAATTAAAATCTCTCATAGTTTCTCTGATCCATAGATTCCTTCTCCATAACATTACGGCAAACATTTTTATCCTCCGATCTCATATATGGCTTCTTTCTACATCTTTTACAGTCTCTTGAAAATTGAAGACTTCATTCCTCCATTTATTATCATCTCTTACAGAGACATGTATAACATAATTTCATTTCAGTTTCTTTTTTTTTTCAGTGGTATTAGATATCCCTGTTTATTGTTTCACCCATGTATTTTATATTTGATACTTTCTCTTTATATTTTACTTTGTTGTCTGCATCTTATAGAAGAGTTGTAACTAAACATCTTCATTTTCAAGAATATACACATTTCTTTTTAGTATTAAGTTAATGTCTACCACAAACACACCAATCAAATTTTATTCAGTGATTAATTTCATCCACTAATCTTTATCTGCATTAATATTCTGATCAAAGTATTTATTTATAGTTTTAATGTTTAATTCAATCTTTGTTTTCTTTTTCTTCTTCTTTTTTTTTTTTTTTTGGAAAACCCAGTATTTAATGCTCATAATTTTAAAGTTGCTATGAGTTTTTTTCTGCCTTAAATGCTTCATTTTGACATAAATTTATGGAGGTTTCTTGCTCATGACAATGTATAACTCTTGGCAAAATGTATTGCCCTGCTTAATTATGTGATTATTACATGGAAGTGCATGAGTTTTGGTGTGACTAGGGTCGGATAGAGTTATTGGGTCTTGGTGGTCCTGGGCCTTGGATCTCGTTTTCTGTTGTGGTAGTTGGCGAAATGCTGAATAGCTGCCTATTCGGATGAAGCAGATGGATTTTCACTTCAGGGTTCAAGGAGTGGTAATCATGGGCCTCCTAAGATGCTCATCTATGGCTAGATCATATTGATCGATGCACAAATAGATATTAAATACGATTGGGAATACACTTATGTAGATATAATTGTTACGAAATGTATAGTCTATTATAATCAAATGAATAATTTGTTATATTTATAAAATTAAATGCTTTGTAATTTATAATGGGAAAGTAGACCCAAAATAATCTGTAATCTTTTGATTAATAAAGGTTGCTCTTGAAAGGTTTTTTAAATATATTTCTTAATTAAAAAAAAAAATCTCCATCAAATCTTTACGTTTTAGTAAAATTTCATTAAAAATAAAATATCAATATTTGCAAATAAAAAAAAATAGTAATAAATGATTTCATCAATACAAGGGTCAAGCGTTGTTAGCCGAAAGGTCACCGCAGCTGCCTTGCAAGCAAGTGGTTGGTTGCAGACGGTTGTGAATTTAGTTCCTGTCTTCAACTTAAAAAATGTATTTAATGATACAAAAAAAATATTCTTAATCAAATCTTTATGCTTTGTGTGAGTTTAAAATTGAATGTCTTAAAAATGAAAATAATATTATAAATAGTAAAAATCAATTTTCCAATTAAATAAACAATAAAAAAAAATAAAGTTATGATCAAAAGCAAATATATCAAGATTTTACAATTGGACAAAATATTAGCTTTGTAATTAATGCTTAAGAAAAACTAAATTCCTAAAAGAGGCCATTTATTTTAAAAACAGTATGAACATAATTTGGTAATATTACATTAATGCAAATATTTACATTTATTTAATATTGAATCATTTTATGACAGCTTGTGTTAATTATAATTTATTATTGTTTTTATTAATTATCAACATTATAAAATGTTTAGTTGTAGAACACAATCATAATTACAAAATGGATAGGATTCTGTCTCATGAAGTTTTATAGTGGTAGGATATGGTCTCAATAAATAAAAGTTCCTGGATTGATTTTCATATTAGTAAAGTAAAAAAAAAAAAATACAGTTTAATCAATTAAATGTAAACGCCATGCACAACTTGCTATTGGTGCGCAAAGGTCATGTGATCTTCCAAGCACAATTAGAATGCCATAATACTACATCATGAATCTAATCCATCTATAAACAGAATCTGACTTTAAGATAAGATTATAAAAATTTTTAAACATTAAAATATGAAATTCATTTTTAAATTTATTAAATATTTACTACAAATATTAACCATTGCAGACGTTTTTAACAAGACAAAATAGGGTCATGTGATACATGTTTTTTTTTTTAATTTTTATTTACGGACTATTCAATACTTAATCTTTTTTATAAAGAAATGAAGTTTCATTTAGTGGCTAATAAATAAGAATAAAGATTTATTTTAATTATGACATAATTATCAATGATGTAATTAATAACAGCGTATTCCCTCAAGTCATGCATTCTTCGCATAATATTCTTATCATTACAAGGAACTTCAAATAACAAGATCCGATTGCAGTTACCATAATAATAAATAAATATGTCAAAAGCATTTAAGTCGTGTTTTTTAAATCTCTGTAATAACTTAAATGTGTGACTTTTAAAACTTATAAAAACATTTTTTTTTTGACAAACGCTTAATACGTAAAAAATTTCTTTTCTAAGTCAAAATAAAAACTGCTAACTGGCGAATGATTTTAATAATTTTGTTTGTAAATCAGAAATGTTTTATTTCACGCTTAACAATTATTAGTCTTAAGAACAATATTTTTTTAATTCACAACAAAAATTAGTATTATAGTACTTCATTTCTCAGAATCTACAATTTATTGTTGGACAAAAAAAAATAAACCTATTTAAAAACAAAGCAAAAGTATTTAGTTAAATTAATCTGCTTTGAACCGATACACATGACCACATGCATATGAGAATGATAAATGATCTCCAATAGACGTATTTCGTACTGAACCAGCCCTCATCAGTTGATCTGGATCATCATCTCCCGCACACACACATATATAATCAGTACTCAGTTTATATTAAGATAGCAAATTTTCAAGCTTTAATGGACAGGCTTCAATCTTCTCCACTCTCCAGCCATCCATATCATTGAAACTTTGACGATGGCATGTTCAAAGCCCTTGTTGACCAATATTGTGATCATGCCCATGTTGACTGTAAGTCATTCTGACCCTTCATATATAGGATTATACAATCATCTATATGTGGGGGAAGTGATGATCTGGATCTACTGTTAAGTGCTGATTCAGCACAAAATACATATATTGGAGATCATTTATCTGTCTGTGGTCATGTGTCTCAGTTGTATAAGATGGAGTGGATGATTGAAGGGAGCTTGAAAGTCTGGGTTTACACCCCCTCTAATTACATCTAGATTAAAGATATATACTATACTTGTATTTAAATATTGACATTAAACTGATAAAGAAATATATACAAAAATACAGCATATACATGTTGCTGCCTAAAAATTGGACCTAGCTTTATCTAGGCAATAATAAAGAACGTGATCAATTGCTTTGGAGTTCAAGCAACAAAGTGAAGATGAGAGGTCAGTGACAGCTGCTTTACAAACAGTTGTCCCGGGTTAGTGGGTTCGCTTCCCGGCTGATGCTATGATGCATGAGAAAAAACCAAGTGAAGCCTGAACACAACACTTCCACTTGAATAATCAAATTGATATTTTTGGGGTGAATGGATCATTTCAATCAAAATCAATCCATAAACATCTAGCTTGAGCCTGCGATTATTATTATCCCAACGCCCTTTATCGTTTAGTGATTTAATTGAGTAACGAACTCTGGTTCAAGAATTGGGCCATCATTTCTGGTGTTCAAACACATCATAAATAATAACTCCAAGAAATAAAATAAGTGCATAATTGCTCAGAACATCATGTACCCAAGTGGAAAGTAAACAAACCAGCTTCTATTTAAAGAATAATATTTATGCAGTGTAAGCGACAACCTCACACAAGGGTTTCTATCCATTATTAACACCTTGTGAAGGGTGTAATCATAAAGATATGATCAAAGACATGAGAAAAGGATGAATGATCCCCAAGATGCACATTTCATGCTGAATCAGCATTCATCAATTGGCGCAGATTACAATCTCTTGGGCCAACCGATGAGTTCTGGTTCAGCATAAAACGTATATCTTGGGGATCGTACATCTTTTTCACATATCTTTGATCATATGTTTATGATTACACCCTTCCATGAGGTGCTAAAATCAGATAGAAACCACTCCTTACCTTGTGTGAGTGGTGTATTGAAAATTACACTACAGAAATATTCATCAAGTGGATAATTACTAATCTAATGAATGACTAATAAAAAATATTAATATTAGTTTCTAACAAATGACTAAAGTGCATTGCAACAATACAGAAGGAATAACTACAAATTATTCTATAGAAGATCAACCTGATAAACTGCTATCAAGAGTTGCATGCAATTTTTAAAAATCATTATTATTTATTTATATGTAGGATAATTTTTTTGTTGTTGTTTTAAATTCTCTAATAAAGTATTTATTTGTTTATAAAAATACAACAATGCAAGAATATTTATGTATATTAACTGCTTTCAATGTGAAAATGCACAAAATAAGTAATGATTAAACAAAGAGTACTGAATCTTTCAAAAGCCTTTTAGTATAAAACGCTCTGAGCATTATTTGTTTCTAATTTCATTTTCCTTTTACATATCATACTATTTACAACTTTCTTAAACATCTTTATCAATATTCTTTATTTATATCAAAATTAACAGTTTCGACTGTCCTGCAGTCATCATCAGAGCTACAATATTCAAATATACAATTATATAATGAATATACTTATTATTTATTTTTAATGGTCAGGCTAAAATGTATATTTTATTTTTGTTTATTTTGTGTATTAATTATGTGTATGAATATATGTATAAGTGTATTAATTATATAATTATATATTTGAATATTGCAGCTCTGATGATGACTGCAGGACAGTCGAAACTGTAAGTTTTGATATAAATAAAGAGTATTGATAAAGTGTTTAAAAAAGTTGTAAATGGTATGATATGTTAAAGTAGAAATCAATACATAGGAAAAGAAAAAGAAAATGATATTTTCCTTTTCCATGTAGATCTGATCTATTTTGCATATGGTTCCCACTTTTTTGAGTCATCTCTTTAGGATTTTAGCATGAGTAAAAAAAAAAAACTTTGTTTTTACGTTTTTTACGGTTCTTTCAATAATCGTGAATATCCAGGTTTTTTCCTTTCATATTTATTTTATTCACTCCAATAATACTATTCTTTGTGAATTTTAATTCTTATACTACTAATAGGATTGCCATTTTGGAAAATATCAAAACTTTTGAAATATTTCATGATTCAGCATGTCTGCTCTCTATTCCTCATCGTAAATACAATGACATTATTTTTAACTCCAAACTCGGATAATTATTTCATTTCACACATTTATTGCTTTGGCTACTGATTTCATCTCCCCTACTTGCTTCATTAGTTATTTTCTCAATATATTTATATTATATATCTTGATATACACTATAATATACAATTTTATTTAATAGTTTCTCCTCATCTTTTTCATTTATGAAACTGTTTATCTAGCAATCTTTTTCCTCTTTTATAATATCCAATCACTTCCAAACAACAGTATTAAATAAATTCACTTTTCTATATATATTAATCTTACTGTTCTTTGAATAGATCACTCATTTATGAAATGCTTTTACAAAAATTATAACAACAAAAAAAAAAAAGGCATTGAAAATAAATTCTATATATGATGCAAATGAATATTCTAATTGTTTTTTTTTTTTAAAAAAAATACAATCAAACAATGATACTTGAATTAATATTGATTTCTTGTCCATCTTAGAAATGATTATATAGTAGAATAAAAATTAGTTAAGATAGTTGATTAATAATAACACTGAAAAAATTCCATGGGCCATATAATTTACATAAACTCACTGCATATATATATATGCACCCACTCACATAAATTTCAATGCTGAATATGAGGCCATACTAGACCTCGAAAGTGTCAAGCTCCAATAAATATGCAGTTATTAATAGCTTTTCTTATAATAGCGTCTGAGTTGCAGGGTATAAGAAAAGTTCATTCCTTTTTTTTTTTTATAAAATATAGAACTTTTATTCAGAAATTTGGTTACAACACATGATAACAGTTAAACATAGAATATATTACATGATAATTAGGGGGATGAACGTTCAATATTGATATCTTGCTTGACACCAGCTAAAAGAACTAATATGAAGCATATCAGCAAGTAATGAGTTCGGAATAGTATCTTGTTGATAGGTGACCATGCTTGCATGTCTCATACAGTTCAATGATAGATCTAATCCTTTGTCCATGATTTGTATGATCAAACTGACCCTTCATATTGGAGGTTACTTCCATAAAACTCAGGGTCTGGGCAATAATTATGTAGAGCAAAGTGAGTCATCACAAAGGGATGCAGGCCATTCAGCCTCAAATCACTCTCCAGGGTAGGAGCTTTCTATTCAGGAGTGAAAGGGATCAGCTTTTGGGGGCTAAATCAATAATCTCCATGTAGAATCGTAAACGTTCATTACTTTTTTGCCAACAAATATCGCAGAAAAATAAATTTCAGTCTGTTTTAATAAAAGCTTAGCATTTCATTTAATTCAGAAAATAATTACGAGAATATTAAAAAAATAAGTTATAATTGGCTTAATTTTAGATTGCGTTTTTCACTATTTTAATCGCATTGTACTCTAGTTATCAATGTCATGATGCCCAATTTCAATTCTGAATTAAAGAGACTCATAGAGCAATAGTTAGATATCTGCGGCCATGATCTGGGGTTTGAGTTCCATAAATTTTTGAAATTTTTCAGGTTACAAATAGGCTTAAGATTTTCTTTTCGGTTTGCTAGTCCATATTCAACCTAGATATTCAACCAGAATGGCAGTAATCTAGGAGAAACCTCTCAGTTTAATCATGCATTGACTTTAAAAACAAAAACTATGATTGCAATATAACATAAATTTCACCTTTAATGGAGAGATCTCTTACTTCTAGGAATACTGAGCCCATAGGTTATTTTTCCTTTTAATTCTTAACAAAAGTTTTGATTAATTGAAGTTTTATTTTTATTTTATTTTTAATTGTTTTGCCATTATTTTCTCTCTCTATTCACATTGAATATCTCCATATTACATTATGATATAAACATTAAAAAACTGCCAACATTTAGACAATTCCAGTATCAATTACAATCAACAATTTCAAACTGTTGCCAAGGCAACTTCTTTTTACAATATAAAAGATTCCCAATTTTTGTTGTTTATTTTCAATATTTTTTTTACTTCATTTATAATATTTTAATTGCTAATTCTTTATGGCATTAAATGACAGTACATTTTAAATAATAAATGACAATATATTATGTAAATAATTTAGTATTACTAATAGACTCGAGGAAGCCCAATGATTAATTGAAATAATAGAAGAGAAATAAAAAGTACTAAATAATAAGCTTGAAATTGGTCATCTTTTAACAATTCCAAAACTGCAAATCATATTGGAAAACTGAACACTTACGTGTCAATATCCAATAGATATTATTGTTCTTGATTATTTTATTAATAAATATTATTTACTTAAAATTATAGTTTTGATTATAGTCACTTTTTATAAATCTTGTTATTTCATAGATAAATTGAAAACTATTTAATTAAAATCCTAACTAACTTACTAGATATATTAAATAATCTCAATATTACCACACATTCTTTTAAATTCATATAAATAATGGTACAATAAAAGACAAATAACCCCCAAGATGCATTTTGTGCATAACCAACACTCATCAGTTGGTCCAGGTCACCATCTCTCATATATATCTCTATTATATGAAAAATACTATTTATCTATATGAAATCTCTAGTTTAGTAAATGATTAGTAATAATCATTGCTGTATTTATCTAAAGTGGATGGTGTCAAAGATGTGGGTTGAGTTAATTTGACACTTGTAATTCAAAACATAATAGATAAGATACATCAAATTGAAAAATAGAAAATACATTCTTTCTTGTTTTTCCTTTCCTTAATATATGCCACTATAGTTTTTATATATAAATTGTTTTCAATTTACTAAAAATAGTACATGACCAACGATCTCTGAAATCAAGTTTTATTAATCAAAAGTCCCCTCTGATATATATATAAAATTCACTATATTACAGGTCACAATTTTCAAAGAAAGCCAAACAAATGAAAATGTTTTTTTTAATTAAAGCAAATATTGTAAGATCTTATTTTTTGATTTGTTTAATGAATACCAAAATTAAGTTACTTTGTGTTTTTTAAAATACTATACCAATATTCCATATTATATAATACTAAATCATCCATGCACTTTATTATTGTTACACAATGCTTTATTTACCACCCTCTTTTAAAGTTTACAGTTTCGATTGCCCCAGCAATCTTCTTCAGAACTTTATATCTCCTAACTGTTAAATTCCATATTATGACTACCATTCCTTAATTTAAAAAATGTTGCTAGTCTTAAATGTATGAATATATGTAAATCTGCAAATTTTTGTTCTTTTTCTCAATCCCTCTCTCAACTTAACTCTACCATACTATAAATATCCACCAGTCATAAATTAATTAATTAAACCATATAATTTTATAAGCATTTTCAAGATGATTAGGCCTTTGAATAATCGACATAGACAGACATAGGATATTTTTCAAGTTCTGAAGAATATTTATCAAAATGCGATTGCAGTGAATATTAATGAGAGGATATAAAAGAGTGCTTTCTACACACTCTTTTATACCCTCTGATTAATATTCACTGCAATCACATTTTGATAAATATTCTTCAGAACTTGAAAAATATCCTATGTCTGTCATATGTCGATTATTCAAAGGCCTAATGAGTTGCCATTATGCTTAGGATTTGTAGACTATGAAAAGGCATTTGATTCTATAAACATTTCTTCAGTGATTAAAGCATTGGATCATCAAGGTGTAGATCCAGGATATTGTCATATTTTAAAGAATATTTATAAAAAGGCAACAGCAACAATTAGATTACATAATGATAGTAGGAAAATCAATATTGGGAAGGGTGTAAACAGGGTGACTCCATATCTCCAAAACTTTTTACAGCAGTGCTGCAAGAAATATTTTGTGGATTAAAATGGGAAGCTAAAGGAGTGAAAGTAAATGGAGATTATTTAAATCATTTAGATTTTGCAGATGATGTAGTTGTTTATGCAAATAATGCTTTAGAGTTACAGGAAATGTTTCAGGAGTTATCAGATGAAAGTAGGACTACAGATAAATGTTAAAAAGACTAAAGTAAGGTTTAATAGATTTTCTCAAAATATGAAAATAAAGATTGATTATGATGAGTTAGAAGAAGTTAACAGTTACAAATACCTTGGTCAGATTATTAATACAGATAGAAACATAATGGATGAAATTAATCATAGAATTAAACTTGGTTGGAGTGCTTTTGGTAGAAATAACTTGATACTAAAAGGAAATATGCCTATGTGTTTGAAAAGGAAGTTTTTTAATAAATGTGTTTTGCCAGTTCTTACTTATGAATCTGAGACTTGGACACTTAATAAAAGAGCAGTACAGAGACTTTAGACCACTCAAAAAAGTATGGAGAGATGCATATTGGGAGTAACAAGAAGGGATCGAAAACGCAATGCATGGGTAAGAGAACAAACAGGTGTTACTGACCTCATTGAAAAAATTAAAAGACTGAAGTGGAGTTGGGCTGGACATACTGTTAGAAGAGATGATAATAGATGGACAATTGAAATTTTAAACTGGATTCCAAAAGATTGTAAAAGACCCAGAAAGAGACCACATGTGAGATGGATGGATGAAATAAAAAAGTGTGCAGGGGTGATGTGGAGAAGAGAAGCTAAAGATAGGAAAAGATGGATTGAACTTGGAGAGACCTTCATCCTGCAGTGGATTGATAATGGTTGATGATGATAAAAGAGTGATTCCATATCACCAAAACTTTTTTGGCAGTTTTATGGAAAATATCAAAATGGAAATCTAAAAGAATTAAAAATAAATTAAGATATTACAAGAGCTATCAGATAAAATTTAAGAAAAAAGGAATTTAAGATAAATGCTAAAAAAATTAAAGTACTGTTCCATAGCTTTTTGAACATTGAGACATAAAGATTGATGGTAATAAATTACTAGAAGCTAATAACTATCAATATCTTGGCAGATTCTTTATATAGATGGAAATATAATAGGTAAAATTAATCAGAGAATTAAATTTGAATGAGTAGGTTTGGTAGAAATAATTTAGTATTGAAAAGAAATATCCCATGTAATTGAAAAAAATTCTTAATAAATGTGTTTTATCAGAGTACTTTGATAACAGATTGTTGATATTCTATTGATTCATGATAAGCATTGGCTGAGGGCGATGTGGTCGACTTCAGATATATATATTCAAAGTAACAAGCGGAAACAAATAAGTTCCATAGGTCAAAGAACAAACAACTATCTTTTTCTTTAATAAAAAATTAAGCGACTGAAATGATGAGCTCAACATGTTGCAAGAAAAGATGACTGTATCTCAAGAGATTATAAAAGATCTAAAAAGAGATCATGACCAGAAGGATGGATAAGAAAATTTATGGGTATGATGTGAAGAAGTTGCAGATTAAAGAAACTGAATTAAATTTAGAAAAATCTTTATCCTAGAATGAATTGCTAATGTTTGAAAAAAGGCTGATAAATATATAAACTAGACTAATTAAAGAATTATATAAAATGATGTATAATTAAATATTTACTGCCTACTCTCTTCTAAAGCAAAGCTAATAACTATCTTGTGTACATTTAATTTTCTTCATTTCATATTCAAATGGAAATATCTCTATCCCAATTAATCTTTTTTCTATGTTGATCTTAATGATTTTTTTATTTTTATTAATTTAGATGTGAAAGATCTTTTCCTGGAATTAAAAAAATGCTTACTAGAGTAATCAATAACATTCTTAAAATTATTAAGTTGAGATATACAGTTAAAAAAATGCATGAAGTTTAGTGGTGATAGTATATTAAATGTGATAATATGATGGACTATTTCCATCATCTATCATTAAATGTTGAATGTATAGAAAATTTTAAACTTTATTTAAACTTTTCAAATACAAACAATTTAACAGTAATAATACACAAATAGACAACACAGGTTAGTAATTACGTAATGTTTCCAGTAGTATTATTCTCCACTCTTCTTCAGATGTTGTTGTCTGACCAATGACAATATTAGCATAGAAGTCAAACTTATATATACCTTTAGATGCTTGAGTATCGAATTTTAAGACAACATTCTAACCAAGTGAGCTATTCTGTCAGAATAGCTCAGTTGGTTAGAGTGTGGCCTTAAAATTCGAAATAGCTCAGTTGTTAGATCATTGCCTTAAAATTTGATATTCAAGAATCTAAAGATGCAAGTTCGACTTCTATGCGAATATTGTTAATGGTCAGACCAGCAACACCTGATGAAAAGTGGAGAATAATACTACTCGAAACATTATCTAATTACTAACCTGCGTCGTCTATTTGTGTGTTATTACCAATAAGTTGTTTTTTTTCCATGTGCCAAAGCATCGGCCGGGAAGCAAACCCGCAAACCCGGGACAACTGCTTGTAAGGCGGCTGTGCTGATCACTTGACCACCAACGCTTGACACTAATAAGTTGTTTGTATTTGAAAAGTTTAAATAAAGTTTAAAATTTTCTATATATTCAACATTTAATGATAGATGAAGGAAATAGAACAACATATTATTAAAGTACGATATTTTCAACAAATTATAAACGATATTATTCAATCTCGTACTCGACTTAAGAATTTTTAATTTTGCCCTTTTTTAAATAAGGTTCACTTTAGAGAATCATTTATATGAATTTATTTCTTAAGCTCATTTGTTAAATGAAAAAAAAATTACTAATTTTTCAAGGAAAAGCAATTCATATTTTAATAGTAATAATGCTAAAACAATTAATATTTTATATTTGCTCATTTTTGGACAGTACAATTTAATAACTTATAAAACGTGAGAATATACAGATATTTGAGTGAAATTTAAATTAACACTATATTTCATCGCTGACTTAGTCTTGAAGATAATTAGGATAACTGAAGCAAGAGATGTATACGAATGCGCATGACGAATAAAAATCCGGACATAAGTAAGCAATAACAGCTAGTAGTTAATATATATTCTTTTTATATCTTAAGTAAATTATCATTATGGGTCAGACATAACATTTCCAAATTCGGATATTTATAATCAAATCGCCATAATAAATAAATAAAAATGCCACTTTACAGCTAACCAACCCTCAGCTTTGCCTCTTGCCAAATTTATAATGATAGGCCTGTCCATAATATTTCCATTTATTTAAATTACTGTTTTAATTTTTTTTAAAGGTAGGAATAGGGAAATAAAACTTCTACGACTCCCAACTTTTTTATTAATTAATATTTGTATTCGTGTTTGAAGTAAAAAATACAAATTTAAATTCACTATCAGTTTTAAAATGTAAATTTATTTTAAAAGGGGATAATGAAAATAATTCAATGTTTCTTGCTGTTTTAAATAACAAAATAAGTTGAAATGTATAATGCACTTGTCCATAATTCAGAATTATTTATTGCTACTTGGCAAAAATATATCTTTATTTCACTATAGTCAATAAACAGATCTTTTTCAATTAATTAATATAAATACTGTAGTAGCTTGTGATATACATAAGGAGAAAAAGAGCCTATAGCACTTGAAAAAGTAAATATCTTACTAAAGCAATAAATAATATATAATCATCACCATCATCAACCATTATCAATCCACTGCAGGATGAAGGTCTCTCCAAGTTCAAACTATCTTGTCCGATCTTTAGCTTCTCTTTTCCACATCATCCCTGCACACTTTCTTATTTCATCCATCCATCTCACATATGGTCTCTTTCTGGGTCTTTTACAATCTCTTGGATTAAACTACTGTATTCCTTCATCAGGAATTGTTAAATTTGAACCTGATTAATATTGAGCCTTAATGGATATGTTGTGCAAAAAAAAAAAAAGGAAATGCTACTTCTATATAATGATCAATATTTAGACTTAACCACAAAATCTTTTATTTTTATAAAAGAATGTTCATGTCCTAATACATGTTCTTCCATAACTTATAAACTCATTTAGTGATTTAGAGCTATGTGACAAAATAAGATTATTTTTTTATTATTAGGATTGTTAACTTTCTAGCTAAGAACTAGTTGCCTGAAAGGAAAATCTTATGTATGATTAGAGCCTGAAAAAATAATCCAAGTTTTTCTTAGTTGTGGGCATGATAGGTGGATGTACCATCACTATACTGCACAATTATAAAATAATAAGCTTTTAAAAACAACTAAGATGCAAATATCTTAATAATTTAAACATCTCTATAGATTTTTTCTAATATACAGTTTACTATTATAACTGGAAAATAAACCTCAGTGATTCTAGAAGCTTTATTGGAAAAATACTTTGGATTCACTGATCTTTGCTTTGTGACAATCTATATTTATCTGTAGAAAGTTTATTTATACTTCTTTGTATCAATAATTTCAATCCCTGTGGTCAAGTTGCAATCTTTAGTGTCTATATAAATATATTGGATCATAAATAAAGGTGGGATTCCAGCTTTACTGCTAAAAGATTGCCTTGAAAACAGGTTAAAATTGTTGATTGTTATTTGGGATTGTCTAAGCGTTGATTGGTTTAAATGATTACATATATTACTAATTTAATTGGATAATGTAGTAGTTAGATTCAAATCTATATTGGAGTGTGAATTCACTAAATTATATATATTTGTAATAATATGTAATTTTTCTGAGTAGCAGACCCATATATAACAATCCAATATTCTTTGATAAATGAGTGTTTAGTCATTCTTAGAATACACTGTTGAGTTATTCATAATGTATGAAGATTATGTATTATTTAATTAGAAAATTAACAGAATCAAGATTGGAATGATGCAGTGAGAAGCATCTCCATGATTAGACTGAGGAAAAAGTGTTACATTAATTCACTTTTACGAAGTGTTTATAAAAATATCAAATATTATTAAATAATATTTATATAGTGTAACTTTCACTATACCACTCTCATGCAAGGTAGGAACTGGTTTCTATCCACTTTTAACACCTTGTGGAAGACTGAAATAATAAACATCGACCAAAGACATGGAAAAAAATCTACGATCCCTGAGATTCACATTTCACGCTGAACCAGCTTTCATCATCTGGCCTAGACCACAATCATTTACACATATCTTTATCATTGTTCAGTAATAAATATTTCTGTAGTGTTAACTTTCACTACACCACTCTCGTACTAGATAGGGGCTGGTTTCTATCCACTTTTGACACCTTGTGGAGGAATGTGAGCATACATATGACCAAAGACATGTGGAAAAAATCTATGCTCCCCAAAATGCACATTTCGTGCTGAACAAGCACTCATCAGTTGTCCCTAACTTGCGTGAGTGTGGTGTAATGAAACTTACACTTCATAAATATTATTCATTATTGGATAAACTCTAGTCTAATGAATGACTAATAACAATTATTAATATCAAATATTATTTTACTATTAATAACACATTTTTTCAGAAAGTAAAGTGGAAAATATAAAATAAGTTAAAAATTATTTCTTCAACTCTTAGTAATGTTTTTTAAAAAGATGATTTATTTTAATTTACAAAATAATAATAATAAACAAGCATGTGTAGTAAGAGGGGGTGGTTTGAGTTTTTGTGCTGGTGAATGTTTTCATTATGGCAGAGTTGAGACGAGAGGGACACTGATAAAAAACAAAAAAAAAATTGAACCCATGATAATATATCATGACTATTTTTTTTTACTTTAAAGTGTCATAGCATCGGCCGGGCATGAACCCGCAACCCGGGCAACTGCCTGCAAGTGCAAGGCAGTCGCGCTGACCTCTCGACCACCAACGCAAACGTTTTTTTCATTTTTTAAGAATAAAAACTAGTAATGAAATAAAATAAAAACCTCAAAAAAATTCCCAAATTAATAATATTTTTATAGTATAATTTTCACTACCCCATACTCATGTAAGGTAGGGCTGATTTCTATCCACTTGTAGCACTTTGTGAAAGGATATAAACATATACATATGACTACAGTCATGTGAAAAAGATGGATAATGCCCAAGATCCGCATTTTGTGCTGAAACAGCACTCATCAGATCACAATCTCCACAAGGTGTTAAAAGCGAATATGAACTAGTCCTTGGGTGAGGGGAGTGTTGTGAAAATTATACTACAGAAATATAATTCATTAATTGGATAACCTCTAATCTAATAAATGACTAATAAAAATTATTACTACAGGCTCAAATGAATGTTTTCGTTTATAACCCAGTATTCTTAATACACATACACACATACTCATAAGCTTTATCCTTTTTTAAAATCTGAACTTACATCTGTGTGTGCAAGCATACGTAAATGCTTTCTAAATACTTCCAAGTTTTCTGTCTCATGACAAATTCTAGACTGTAAGCAAAGATTAGAAAAGAATTTTTTTTTTTTTCTCATATGTCATAGCATCGGCCGGGACGCGAACCCACACCCGTCTGCAACCAACTACTTGCTTGCAAGGCGGCTGCAATGACATCTCGGCTAACAACGCTCGACAAAGATTAGAAAAGAAATTATTGCAAACACATTTTTCAGGCTATGCAACTTTTTTTCATGAATCATTCCATTGTTCTTGGTACAGAATTTTTTTTGACCCCATTTTGAATATATTGATACTCTGGAAGGCTTCCTTGCAATGGTGTCTATTTTAATTGAAAAACAGAAAATGCGAACTAAAAGATGCAAATACAAAATATCAGAGAGTGTACTATCACATGATCACCATTTCTTATGCTTGCTTATAACTGTTATTGAAACATGCAAAACTCTCCATACAGTATTGCCATTCAATGCAAGCCAGAGTAATGGTGATCATGTGATGTTTATTGGCTTAAAACCAATCCTACCTAATAGGATAGTGGTGGCTATGGTTACTAAAGAACCAAAGACACCAAAATGTATAGGTAGTGAACTGAGTTCAAACCTATATGAGTATATAGGCTAATGAGCTTGGACTGAAAATATTATTGTGTTTTCAATTTGAGACTCATAATTTTGTAGTTAAGTAGAGATAAAAGATGACTGATGGAGGGTTACATTAGATCCTAAGAAGATCTAGATGCAATGCTCTCAGATCCAAGGCTCCTAACTGATGAAAGCCACAGCTAGAAACTAGTCTGGGAATATTGGATGAGGAGCACTAAATATGGATTTTATGCACAAACCTTCCTTGCATCCGTTGATTACTCTGGCTTGCACTGAGTGGTGCTACTGTATGGAGAGTTTGTCTTTGTGTTAACAGCTTGTGTAAGCATAAAGAATCATGATCACGTGATGTTTAGTGGTTTAAGATTATTATTATATAATAATTTTATATTATTATACACAGTCATGGTGATAGAGTAAGCGAACAAGAAATGTTGATAGATAGGGGAGGAGACAAAACCTTAACATCGTGTTGAAAATTAATTTAATTTAAGTATCTAGATTTTATCAATGGATATACATCCTTTGTGTTTGCGTGAGAGTCAATAAACTATTGTCTTACGTGAAGCAAGGGAAAGACTAAATGTTTGGTTTGCCTAAAAAAACCTAAATATCTCACTGAAGTTCTGTATGTGTATATATATGAAGAGAAATTTAATATTTTTAATTGTAGTGTATAATAGTTATATTTACTAACTATAGACATATATAAAGAGAGATTGCTGACATATAGATGTAATGCATAATGCAAACTTTTGTCGTTAATATCTTAAAAAAAAAAATGTTTGCATAATTATTCAGCTTTACATGATTAAATATGATATTTTATAAAAGAAAAACTAGAATATTAAAGAATATTTTATATATACACAAATGAATAATATAACCTACTGCATTCAATGAATTAATGTAATTCAGTTCAGATTACGTAAGTGAATTTATTTTCAAAAATGGAAATTCATACTAATATTTTTTTTTTAAATGTAAACATGTATATTAATAATAATGATATTTTCCCTAATTATTTTCAGCCCAACCCTCAAAAAAAAAAAAAAAAAACTTCACAAAAATGTGGTCAACCAAGTTTAATAATGCCTGTAACAGAAATAACTCTGAATAATTCATTTGGTCCCTATAAGGTTACACTATGATTTCAAAACTCATTTATATTTATTAAACTATTGTAAGGGTAAAAGAAATCATATAAAAATTCATATAGAAAAACGAAAATTTGTTAATTATACTTGCAATTTTTTTTTCCCCAGCATGATATATTTGAGTGTATATATATACGCGCGCGCACACACACAAACACAAGTAGTAATTTACTTTTAAAAAAAAAAAAAGCCTTCTTTATTATATCAATAAACAATTATACTTATGACAATTCATTACAACTTTTAAAAAAAAAATTGCAAGCAATTTGTAAAATTTAAATTAAAAAAAATTTTTTTTTTAAATTTGAAACTCAAAAATATTACCCACACTCATCATAGTCCCTCCCCCAATAAATATATTATTACAAAATCAAACTAAAAACAATTAAATAATTATGAATGATCTAGATAAACTAGGGAAGTTGGATATATCGGAATATTCTTCAATCAAACCAACGAACTGGATAACTAACTTTTTATAAAGGCATAAAATAGCCTTTAAAAACCTTTCATATAAGGCTTGACAGATGTCACATGTTGTTTTCATAACAATGTATAATGAATAACTTTTACACTTAGACATATATGCATTAATAAATAAACGGTGTGATTTCACACATGCATCTTGCAATGCTATGTACAAAAGGATGTAGCAATAGTGATGGGGAATCAGCATCCGGAAAATATCGCAATAAGCTAAAAACCAGCATTAAATCCAGTATAAGTAATTATAAATTCTAATATAGCATCACCAGAATTAATCATCAACAGTCATCTTCTGTAACTGAATTTAAAACTGACATATCAAACCTGTGGCTGATCATCATCAATGCTCTGAGTCATCAGGTAGTGTGAATGCACTGGCCATCAGTAAACTAATTATCAAATACATAAAGAGAAATATACTTGATAAATAATGTTTATGACCTTTAGTGTCATCCATATATTTCTACAGAGAATAATCTGGATGTCTATATATATACACCCCTTACCACTACCACACACATACATATATATATATTGAAAATTCCATTATGCCTTAAAATTATTCAAATGGAAGTCAATCTCCAATAATGCACTATTTCTTAAATATTATAAATCTCCCGCACTCTCCCGTCAGTAAGAGTTTGAAAAACTTAAGTGAATCACTTAAGTTTAGAGCGTACATTCTATATACTCTTACATACCATGCTTAAATCAGGGCTTGAGTCTATTGTGTGCCTGATGTTATAATCAAATATTCAATTATACAAATTTATTAAACCCATCTCAGGAGAAAGACAGTGTCTCATTCTTAATCGCCTACGATTAGACAAACATGACTTATAAATGTAAACTTATTATTATAAAGTGCTGAAAATTGTGAAATTATTCAAACGAAAGTCAATTTCCAATCATGCGCTATTTCTTAAATATTATAAATCTCTGAGCACTCTCTGGTGAGTTTAAAACCTTAAGTGAATCACTTAAGTTTAGAGCGTACATTCTATATGCACCAACTCTTACAGACCATGCTTAAATCAGGGCTTGAGTCTATTGTGTGCCTGTTGTTGTAATCAAATATTCAATTGTACAAAACTATTTAACCAATCATAGGTGGTTAAAAATGAGACACTGTCTTTCTCCTGAGATGCGTTAAATAGATTTGTACAATTGCATATTTGATTATAACATCAGACACACAATCGACTCAAGCCCTGATTTAAGCATGGTCTGTAAGAGTTAGTGTATATAGAAATTACTGAATTAAACACTGACCAATTGATTTTCTTTTTACAAATAAGATTATTTTCTTTCTCTTAAAAATATATATATATATTTATTCAGAGATAAAGATCTCAAACTCTTTATTTTTTTATTTTGTGAAAAATAAAATATTCTATTTATACCCTAAATGAAAAATATTTTTTAATTTTTTTCAGAGCTAAAGATCTTAATCTCTCTCCTTTTTTTAAATAAAACATTCCATTTATACCCCAGATCTTAATTTCTTTTTGTTTTTCCTCCCAAAATAAAATACAACTTATGTAAGACAAAATATATAATAATAATTCAAACAAATTTATTTAACACAGTATTCAAAATTAAATAATATATTCTTTACCGGAAGTACTTTCGATTGTTTCACTGACAATCTTTATCAACCATTAATACAAATGTACAGAAAATAAAAACTTGCATTACCCATCAATCAAACCATTCAAATTTCCCACAATTCTGTTGTTTTTATATTAGAATTGTGGGAAATTTGAATGGATTGAATGATGGGTAATGCAAGTTTTTATTTTCTGTGTACATTAGTATTAATGGTTGATAAAGATTGTCAGTGAAACAATCGGAAGTACTTCCGGTAAAGAATATATTATTTAATTTTGAATACTGTGTTAAATAAATTTGTTTGAATTATTATTATATGATTTAAAAATACAGACATTTAATGGTTATAGTTATTTATATAAGACAAAATATATATATATTACTCACTATTTTTTTCTTTTTCAATAGCTATACCCAATAAAAATTAAATATTATTATTATGGATGTGTATTTTTGCTGTCTCTATTATTAAAAAAATTATTATTACTTTTATTGTTTTCAATCTATTCTATTGATTTGTATATATTTTTATATTAGATTAAATACAAGACTCCTGATGGCTATGTGCAGTATTTGTGATAACTCATTACCTGCTAATGATAATTTTTTGCTTGTTATAGTGTAACGGTCGCATGCTTTAATTATATGGGTGCAATGTTATCAAAAAATAGCATGGAGATGTCCTTTTTGTAGATTCTAACAATAACTCTTTTAGTAATATGGATTTAAATTCTTCTGTTTGGTTGATCCGTCAAATTCAATTTTACAAATAATTATGGATAAGTTGAAGTTATTGCCTGTAATTCATGATATTTTATCAGAGATTATGCATGAAATTGCATGCTGATATCGATATTTTGTGTCAAAATGTTGACAGATATAATTGAGAGCTTGTATGTATATCTGATGTTTCTAATACATATGAAAGGAATATGTCTTGTTTGAAGAATAGTATTGCTTTGGAAAGGGCTCAAATGGATAATGAAATTGAATTACAAGGTATTCCTTTGCAAGATAGAGAAGATTTGCCACAAATTATTTCAAAAATAGCGGTAAAGCTTGAGATTGATTGTTTGTCTAACAAAATATTTTGTATAAAAAGTAATTCTGATAAACCAGGACTTATTGTTGTTTGCTATGCTTCCCATAATTCGACAAGATCATTTTTACTTAAGAAGAAAACTGTTATATCTGTATTTGATATTTTGTTATTAGAAAATAACAATCAGTGTATTTATATAAATCCATATATTTCATCTATTCGATGACTTCTTTGGTTGGCAGAGCAAAAAATGCATGAACAGAAGGGAATAGCATTTATTTATACTGGTTTCATCTATGTGAGAAATGGCATTAATTCACTCCATATTTTAATTAAGAATGAAGCTGATTTATTGTCTTTGTGAAATTTATATCCATGTAAATGGTCTAATTAATTCCTAATTGTAGAAATGATTTTAATATTTTTCATCTGAATATACCTGGATCTCAATTTATGCGGATTATTTTAATGCAATTTTGAAGTTATGTGATTCATGTTACTTCTTAATATCTTTCATATTTCACTATATTTATTAGATATCAAGAAATTAAAATTATTAATAACTTATTTTGACTTGAAATACTTTTTTTTTTTCAAAAATATAACATTATATTAGCAGCTAATGTGAATATGGCCTAAAGCTGTATTTAGAATCTTAGCTTCTATGTAAATAACTTACTTATACTATTGAGTAAATAATAATAATAGATTTATATGTACGTATAAAAATATTGCAATAAATATTCAAAAAATTTTAGCTTTTAAAACGTATTTTGTTAGACATTAACAGAAATAAATATTTTTTTAGATTTTTAAAATAAATAATAACTAAGATTTTATAAACTGAAAATAATCTTTCTAATGATAATCTTTTTGTTTTGATTGTGATCTCATTTTTTTAAATATAGAAACAGCACAAGACTGAAAGTAGCGCTAGTTGTACATCACATCACGAATCTGATGTCTTACCAGTTCACAAATGAACGCAAATTGTCAAATAGCAATAATGATTAAAATATGTATGAAAAAATGTAAAATTAAATACTGTAGTTAATAAAAAAAGTTTGTCTTGTATTAATTTTTTTTAAATATTTGAAATTTTTTATTAGTCATACGTTATTTCCTTATTTTGTTAATGCGAATTTTAAAATAATTTTTCCTTGTTGCTTTGCTTTTATGCTAATTTCTGAAAATTACAGCACCTATCCCTTATTTTTCAAGGTAAGTTACATTTATTTTTGTGCGATTTCTTTTGTGCGCGTTTTCTGAGGAACCTATCTACCACATAAAATGAGACCCAGGTGTATTCGCAGTTTACATTCACATTTTATTTAATAAATTATTTTCCATTTTATTTTTATGACATTATTATTTTGACTGAATCATGGATCTCAGTTGAGGAACAGCATTTATATAAACTGGATGATTAAATTAGTATTCTGGCACCGTGAACTTATTCATGTTCTGGAGGTGTACTGATTTTTGCAAAAATTGCCTTAAAGTTATACGTATTATAGTCTAGCATTTGATACTGCTGAATCTGTATTGGTTACATTTACATTTCATCATGGAATTTTTTCTTTAATTGCTTTGTATAGACCATGTACTAGCTCTGTCACATTGTTTGTAAATGTATTTGAATCTTCTCTATTTAAAATGTATTCCTCTTCTGCAATAGTTATTGGTGATTTTAATATTGATTTGTGAGTTAAAAAAAAATTCTGGAAGATAATTTGGTTATCATCATCATCATCATCAACCATTATCAATCCACTGCAGGATGAAGGTCTCTCCAAGTTCAATCCATCTTCTCCGATCTTTAGCTTCTCTTCTCCACATCACTCCTGCACACTTTCTTCCTTCATCCATCCATCTAACATGTGGTCTCTTTCTGGGTCTTTTACAATCTCTTGGAATCCAGTTTAAGATTTCAATTGTCCATCTATTATCATCTCTTCTAGCAATATGTCCAACCCAACTCCACTTCAATTCTTTTAATTTTTTCAATGAGGTCAGTAACGCCTGTTTGCTCTCTTATCCATATATTGCATTTTCGATCTCTTCTTGTTACTCCCAACATGCATCTCTCCATACTTCTTTGAGTGGTCTGAAGTCTCGGTATTGCTCTTCTATTAAATGTCCAAGTCTCAGATCATAAGTAAGAACTGATGAAACACATTTGTTAAAAACTTTCCTTTTCAAACACATAGGCATATTTCCTTTTAGTATCAAGTTATTTCTACCAAAAGCACTCCAACTAAGTTTAATTCTATGATTAATTTCATCCATTATATTTCCATATGTATTAATAATCTGACCAAGGTATTTATAAATGTTAACTTCTTCTAACTCATCATAATCAATCTTTATTTTCATATTTTGAGAAAATCGATTAAACATTACTTTAGTCTTTTTAACATTTACCTTTAGTCCTACTTTCCTACTTTCATCTGATAACTCTTGCAACATTTCCTGCATCTCTAAAGCATTATTTGCAAAAACAGTTTTAGTCAGGTAAACTTTTTGTCTATACATGTAACACAGCTGTGCAAATCACTGATTGATCATATATTTGTTAGACCTAATAAATATTTTAACTATGAGTCAAGTGTATCTGATATAGCCATTACAGATCATTATGCAAATTTTTTGAAATTGTTTTTCTCTTATAATAAATCAGATACTCATTTGTAAGTTGATAAACTGTCCCATGCTAAATTAACTAATTTATTGTCTAATTAGAGTTGGGATAGTATTTTTGTATTCTCTAAAATATATTTAGCTTTTGCACAATTTTAGAACATTTGTTCTTCTTTAATTGCTAAGGTGACTGATCATATCAAATTGCTTAGTAAGAATAGAAAGTGGTCATTTTGATAACTGATCAATTAATTAAAAAAAATAATTTAAGAAAGAATGTTAAGCATTGCGGGGATGATGTGAAAATGATTAAAAATATAATTAAATCTGATATTAAAAGAGTGAAATTGCATTCATTATTCTAGGGAATTCTTCTGTGGTAAAAATACTTCTTTGAAATAGAAAACAATTAATTCATTGATTAAAAAAAACCTTAATCGAAGTGATTTTGTTAAAAACAATGATCACTTATTAAAAGTATTCAAAAATATGTTGCTGATCTTTTTAATAATTTATTTTTACATAAGCTGCAGGAGGAAGTTTGTATTGATGATTTTGGTTAAAAGAAGAGAATAAGATCTGATGAAGACTGCATGGCACAGCCGAAACTATAATTAATAATAAAAGTATTTTTTTTGCTGAAAAGTGTAATATTTTTGAGATTCTTTTTTCTGTTCTATAGTTTCTAATACTGAGTTATCTCACTTGATTAATTATTTTAATTAGATAATCTCATTTGATTATTTTAAAAAAATATTAGATCTTCTGGTTTGGATAATTTAACTTCAAAAATTTTAAAAGATAATAAGCTTATACTTATACCAGATTTGGTTTATTTGCTTAATCTTTCATTGAATGCTGGTCTATTTCCTAAATATTTAAAGGTTGGTATCACAACATCAGTCTATAAAGAGGATGATCCATTACTTATCAGCAATTACAGACTTATTTCAATAATTTGAGATGATAGTCAAGGGGGAAATGATGTCTTTTTTTAAATGAGCATAGAGTAATTTCTGTGCATCAGTATGGTTTTGTTGCTAAAAAAAGTACTTTAGATGCTCTTAATAATCATGTGTATAATTTGACATCTTTGTTAGATAATGGTCTTAAGACTGCAGTTATATATTTAAATCTTTCTAAAGCATTTGACTTTGTTCATCATAAAATTCTTCTTCAGTGGTTAAATTCATATGGATTTAGAGATCATTTTGTTTCTTGGTTACAAAATTATTTAAAAGACAAAAAACATGCAACCAAAATTCTTGGTATTATTAGAGATTTTAAACTGACAAATCATGTACTTCCTCGGAGTTCTGTACTTGGTCCTATGTTATTTTTGATTTATATTAATATTAAAACAAACAAAACTCTCTATACAGTATTGAAATGGTGATCATGCGATGTTTACATTAATATTTTTAATTTGCCTTTGAATTCAGTGTTTTATGGTTTTCTGATGATATTGTTATATCTTTTTGTGCTGTTTCATACAGTCTTCTTAAGCAAATGATTAATAAGAATTTGGCTTTA